>OX336391.1:502848339-505348339 GCA_946902985.2 Meconema thalassinum | reverse complement strand
GTTTCTACACCTTCTGGTGTAGCAGTAGCGTTCTTGGTTACCGCCCCAAATGTCCGGGTTCGATCCCCGGCTCTGCCAATAATTGCCATTCTGGTCTGAGAGTTGGAACGGGGTATACTCAGCCTCGTGAGGGAAAACTGTGAAGAGGTGGGTTCGATTTCCACCTCAGCCATCCAGGAAGTGGTTATCCGTGGTTTCCCACTTCTACTCCAGGCGAATTCCAGGATGGTCCCAAACTAAAGGGCACCACAGGTTTCTCCCCAATCCTCACCGAATTACGATTACACAGACTACTATGGACTTCAAAATAACACAGGTTATCAAAATCCCACACACAACTAAATACACGGGGCTAAATGACCACGATGTTCAAGACCCTCAAATGAAACAACTTAATGGTATGGAATCATTCTTGAAGAAAGAATTCATGACGAAAATTAATCTAAAACAAAAATAATGCTGCAGCCGAAAGAAATCATTTCTTTTCTTCTCTTTTCTTAGTCGTTTACCCTCCAGGTTGGTGGAGCCCACGGACTCAGCGAGGGAACTCACCACTACCGCCTCTACGGGCAGTGTCCTAGAGCTGGGAACATCTAATATGAGTGGATACAACTGGTGAGGTGTGATTGGCACCTCGCCCAGGCGGCCTCGTCTGCAAAGCGAACAGGGGCCTCATGAGGGAAGGGAATGGATGGGCAGGATGGATAGGCAAGGAAGAGGGAAGGAGGCGGCCGTGGCCTTGAAGAAGGTACTGTCCCCGTTATCCGGATAGTAGGCTGTCAGATATCCGCCCCCTCAATCGGATTGCCAATAATCAAACGCACCGGCACAGCTACATCAATGAAAATGGCACTGACAGATACTATCGAGATTAGAGCACAATAGTTAACAAGAAATTATTGTGGAACACACCAAAATATACGGGGGTTCATACTTACCTTTACTTACCTCTTAAATTTATCTCGGGGATTGGGTTGTCAACTGGATCACTTAAAGTATGCCCTCACAATAACCTCCACCATGATATTAAAAATGAACCATAACGAAGACGAGAAACTTTAAACTGCACAATAATTTATTTCACAAAAAGAATGAATTAACAAAATAAACAACAAAATCCACGTGGCAATCAGAAGCCATCGACCACATAACCATGTCCTCCTGTCGGACTTGTATACTCTACATACAATGTTTTAGCTTACTCAAGCTCAAAATAACGTAAATACAATAATGCACTTGGAATGGAAACGGGATTTGGGACGAGACACATATAGCAATTGTTTTGCGTGTTTATACACATCACATTTTATTTATAGCCACAAGGCTATTATGTAAACGTCCTTGGCCTCTATCATACAGTTGTCCGGGCCAGCTGCAATGCACCTGCATCGTCAAAGTGGACTCACCCCTCCGTTCAACCCTAGCATAAGCGAGTTCCATCAGAGCTTAGCTCTCCTTTCAAAACACGTTAAATGTCCACATCCCAACTGAAATATTATCACGCAAATCCTTTAAATGCTCCATTCAAACACCAGTGGAATACTCCAATAATCCTAAATCATGTTTAATTGTTCAATCCACTTGCTTAATTAGCGTTGTTTAGAGTATAAAATCAAAACTCTAAATATTAATAACAAAAGTTCATTAATTATTTATAACAATAATAAATTGTTTATAACAATGTCAAACGACAATTGGAAATTTTATACACGCCTCTATTAATCCCTTTCATTACAAATTGTTATCAAAGATATTTACAAAATTATTTTACAATATTATATTGTTTATATTATTTATACAAGAAATACATTAAACCACACGTTTATCCGGTTGATAATTACTCAAATTGTGTTGATATAATCGACCAATGAAGGTTAGTTATATTTAAATGTCAAATTCAGGTTTAATAAGGTTTAATAATTATTATTAATATTTGTGACGGTAACCACCATTCAAAATCTTCATCTCAAATTATTTAACACTCTAGTTAACTTTAACAGTATCTTCACATGAATAACATTCAAAGAACCAGGACAATACATTCAGCGGAAAAATACTTCGCTCAAAACGCACAAAATTGCTCAACAATAGGCCCAGAATTCATCATATATCTTCATATATATGGCATCAAAATCTTCCAAATTACATACAAAAACCTCCACTCATAAATTCAACAACTTCATTTATTACTGTGGGAACCTCCTTCATTATTCAAGGGCATTACTCATCAGCGACTTTTACAGGTCCACTGAACTAACGATTATACATCCATTGTTCCTCTTCAAAAATTCTTATATTCATCAATTGTATTAATGACTGTTATTATTTAACCTTCTTGGGTTTCATTCATGAATCGATATGAAGTAAAAATTTGCCAATCACAAATAAATTTAATAGCAAATACAATTAGACACTCCTCCCTGGTCTATCAAAATTGAGATTAATATCTTCAAAGTAACGCAGTATAAAAATACTATCTTCAATCAAAGTTCATCTAAACTGCATAATTAGTCGAACAGAATACAATTAGACTGTGGTATGCAAACATTATTGTTCCAATCTAGAATTGAGAAAAACTTCTATCAAATGTTCATACTATAGTGTATTCAATAAATCGTATTCAATGTTCATATTTCATAAAATTGTCTATAATGCAATGATAAATGTCTATGTTGCAATCATGTTCATAAGACGACTAGTGTTTCAAAGATCGTCGATAACGTATTAGATTTTAACGCTCTAAAATCATTTAATTATTCTTCTTTCTTGAGGATGACAGAAAATTGGTCAAAGTAATTTACTGAATAGAATTACTTTAATAAAATGACACGCTGTCTGACTTCAAATCTGCCATAGAAATTCGTTAACTTTACAGTCAAATCGTGACTACAAAAATATGCAAATTATTGAAAGAATCTAAATTATCAGTCTCAACTGATCCAAAATTATTTAAGTATGCCAATGACATAACAATGTCTCAACAAATCGTAGAAAAAGGCATAAATCATCGAAGTGTACTGAGTACAGAAATGTCAAGCCAGAAAATGGGGCAAAAGATAGGACAAAAAATATGGGAAAATGGTTGCTCCGATATCGCTACATGACTCAAATAATACAAGAAACGTTCACGACTACCTTATCTGTTGATTGAAGTTCTAGAGGAAAGTTTTCAAAGAAAACTGCTGTTGGTTCCATTTCACCAGCGTGAAGATGTGCTCCGTCCTCGAACCTGGAATCAGCGTCCTCGGAGAATCGAACTGCTTCCTCCTCCGGAAATTGCACTGCTCCATGTATACGAAAGACATCCTTCTGGCAAAATTCTTCTTTGTGAGCCGGGTCCTCCCTGGCCTCTCTTGAAAGTTCCCTGAAGTTCCAGTCATAATTCGCCATGAAGTTTATTGCAGTTATTTCCGCAGAAATATTCATAATCGTGGAGTATGAAAATATTTCCACTGTCATTTGATATAATTCAGCGATGGATTCACGATGCATGAGTGTAGTTGGATGTTCACTACATGCTCGCTTTTGTAGAATAACGATTAACGAAGTTCCATGCTGTTACTTCACTCCATCGATATATGTCCCAATTGCATTAAAGCCTTAGCCTTCCATCTCAACTTCTGTTATAATCATTGAAAGCACTGCTAGACTATAATGTTCCATAGTAGAATGTATCGTTGTAATACCAAACGTATGCTCCAATATCACTGTTGCAATCCACGTGTCAGCCGTAGTGTATAATGTGGAATTTTAAAAGTGTTTCTCATGTGGCGAGAAAATCACTTTTGTTGGCAGCCTTAAAGTGTCAATATCTTTCAAAGTATAACTGTGAAATTGTTCAAATGTTCTACACACCACAATGTTGTACTGCCCAATTGAATTATAATGAAGGCAGAAGTTAACTCTTTATATCTTATCTGGTAGAAACGTTAATGTGAGCGTTTTAACTTCACCTAGTTTCGAGCAGCGTAAAATGGAACTGCTCCGTGTTCGTTCGATGCGCCGGGCTTTAACCACACGCTAAAGACAACTTGCTTCACTTATTCACTCGACAATGACTATATAACATCTGAAATGTATATGCGGTATCAGCGGTATGAGAGATATGAGAGCTCCTCTATCCTGTGCACGACCTTTTATCAACTTCTTAAGGGGCGTATCCATCCCTTCCATAGCCTGTTGCTCCGTCATTGCTAGAAGTTTTAACTTTGGCTATACTTGACGGATTTTCGAATTTCAAAAACTCAAAATTAATTTCTTCAAAATTCCAAATCAATGCCATAACTGAAAATAGATTTCCACAAATCTGCATGTCAAAAGCAATCAAATATCGTAGTTTCAGCAATCTCCGTCTTCCTTCCAAACTATCGTTCATTGGTTCGAGTCTCTCCTCCAATAGCGTAACTTCTTCCTTAGCACAATACCTTGTTTCCTGCGACTGCGTCGTAAATTTCAGATCTTTCTCGAACAAAATCATGACGTCACCAAGAATCTCAGCTCAACCAGCCTACTTGCATGAAATCTGCGTCATCCGTGCCTACGTCATGAATATACACGTCACAACTATGACATTCATAACTTTATTCATTTATGCCAATACAGCCATCGTGGTCTCAATATAATTCAATTTACGGGGGCATTCTCCCTTCACCACGTTTTAAAAACAGTTGCAAATTGTTTTTAAACTCTGTGTTATAAATATCTCAATTCATTTGAACACGAAATTGAATTATTATTGGCTTACTCTTGGATAATATTTCTTCTATGTCCCTTAATCATAAGTCTCTTCTGTGACACACCGATTCGGGCTAACCTCCTAACGGTCTCTTGATCTTGCTGCTCCAATTGTACATGGTGTATCTGCACATTTTTGATAGGGTTACGTGATAAAGCATCAGCCAGTAAGTTATCTTTCCCAGGCTGATGGATGATAGTGGCGTTAAACTGTTGGGTGAACAAAGCCCAACGTGTCAATCTATCACTAGACATGTCAGTTTGCAGCATAAACTGAAGTGCTTTGTGATCTGTAATAATGATAACCTTATGTCCCAGCAACATTTTTTTCCAAGCTTGCAAAGCTGTTACAAAAGCTAACGCTTCTAGTTCTGTCGTAAAGTAGTTTTCCTCGTGTTTCTTTAACTTTCGACTAGTGAACGCAATGTAGTGCTTGTTGCCTGCCTCGTCTTTTTGGTATAAGACTGCACTAATGCCTATTCTTGATGCATCAGACTCTATATAGAACACCTTCTCAAAGTCTGGGTACTCCAGTTTAACGTTGTTTCTGAGCATCTCCTTTGCTTTCTCAAAAGCCTTGTCTGCTGCGGTACTCCATTTCCATCTATTATTTTTCTTGAGTAAATCATACAGAGGAGCCATAATTTCAGAGTATCCCGGACAGTGGCTGCTAATGAATTGGCATGCGCCTACAAATTCTCTGACTTGTTTCACCTTGGTTGGCTTTGGGAACCTTGTGATCGCATCTACTTTCTGCATGTTTGGATGATATCCATCTTTATCAATAGTATGCCCCAAGTAATTGATCTCCTTCTTCAAGAATTGACATTTTCCAAAATTGACCTTGATATTGGCCTCCCTTAAATTTTCAAACAGCTTTCTCAAGTGCACTAAATGTTCTGCGGCGTTGGGTGAAGATACAATTAAATCGTCAATGTAGCAGATTACATTCTCCTTTACTTCGTCAGTGAGCTTGCTATCAAGTGCTCGAATAAGTGCTGGTCCACTGTTGACCATTCCAAAAGGCATTCTCACAAAGACCCATGACGTCTGGTCAAATAGGAATCCAGTGTACTGCATACTTTCTTCCTCCAGTTGAACTTGGTAAAACGAAGATGTCAAGTCAAGAACACTGAAACATGCTCTCCCTTTGAATTTTCTAAGCAGATCTCTGATCTTAGGTGGTTGGTCATTTTCTGGAAGAATCTTCAAGTTGATGGTCCGAGCATCGAGACAAAGACGTATCTGACCATTACTTTTCTTCACTACAGTGATGGGGTTTATGTAAGACGACGCCTGTTTTTTAATAATCCCGTCTACCTCCATTTTTCTGATCAACCCTCGTACTTCTTGATAGTATTTCTCAGGTATGGGGTATATTCTCTTTTGGTAAGGGGTTTCATCGGTTAGCCTTATCTTATACTTATAGTCTTTAATCAATCCAGGCTTATCATCAAAAATATCTTGGAATTCCTTTATCAAATCCTCAAATCCCCCCTGAATTTCTTTAAATCCTTCAGTTTTTCTACTGGGTATTTCTGTTATATTCTCCACTTCATTAATAATGGTATTTAAAATTTCTTCCCTAAGGTCTATCTCCAGACTGTTTTTCACGTCCTGTTCTTCGATCTCTTCTGTGATCATGTACCCATCATTAAAGCTAATACTTCTATTCTTCATATCAATAATGGCTCCAACCTTCGATATAAAATCGATTCCTAGCACAATATCGAAATGGATCTTGTTAACCACAATAAAGATCTGTTCATAATTCCTTCCATTAATTTCAAAGTTCAACAGCACTTGGATCTTGCATTTCACTGCCTTGTCTTGGAAAATTCCTCTCACTTTGACGGTAGGAACTGGTAAAACTGTCATGTTTTCTCCTTTTAACAGACTTTGATAGCATTCATCAGAAATTATCGAAATAATTGCACCAGTATCCATAAGAGCTTTATACTGTTGGCCATCTATCAGTACAGAAATAATAGGTAAGGCACATGGTCTTTCCTCTTTGACGATTCCCCTCTATTCTAATAAATCCTCATCAGTTACTTCGTAAATTTCATTAATGGTAATCAGGTGTGGTGTGGCAATGTATTCATAGTTTCTCACTGTCGTTGAGAAATCGGCGTGTTTTTTTTTTTTTTGTGTTACCAATCTCAAAGTTCCCCTGCTGACTTGTAGAAGGACCAGGATCGATCACTACATCCTGTCTTTTCTTTTGGTTTTCAGCTTCTTTTTCTCGTAATTCCTTCAGATACTGCTGACTTTCTTTCTCTCTCTCTTGATACTTGTCGGGTGTCATAACCTGACCTTGAGAATTTTGATTCTGATTCTGGTACTGGTTATTTCGATTGTAGTTTCTATTATAACCATTGTTATAGTATCTACCTCTTCCGTTGTTGGAATTCCCTCTATTATTATTCCAGCCTCGTCTTTGCTGATATGGACGGTAACCTTGGGATCTGTTGTTGCGGAAATAATTATTCCTGTGAGGACCTACATTTTCAGTTTTTTTTCATCAGGCTTATCAGTTTGCTGCACTTGATCCATGTAGACCGTATTAACGTCTTTGAATTCGTGCCTCTGACCTTTTTGTACCAAATTTGGCATTGGACTCGTGTAGTCAAGCCTTCTCAATAATTCGTCCATACTTGTCAAATCTCTGATATTTGACGATATGATCAGTCTTCTTACCTCCACAGGCAGCATACGTGAAATCGCATCTATCAACTGCTCTGTTGACAATGGGGGTTGCAAAAATCTCAAGCGTGATAACTGACTCGTGAAGAAATCAGCGTACCGTGTTGGAAGAGTACCTGAATACTTCCTCGAGTATACCTCAGCTCTTAGTGAATTCTGAGCTTCTATTGACCAGAATCATTTTATCAGTGCCTCTGCAAATTCGTCAAAATTGCTGAAAGTGTACCGAAATGCTCTAAACCATTCAAGGGGTCCTCCAGCTAGAAATCTTTCTACGATTCTCATCTCTCTCTCTCTAGGAATGTGGGCTTCTATGAAATAGTCTTTAAGATTCCTGATATATTCGATCGGTGTGAGACTATCAGTGTTGCTAAATTTTTGAGGTTTGTCTTCAAAATTCCGGATGACTGTCACATTTCTCGGATATGAATCCATATAATGTTTCCCACTATCACGATACTTCCATTCAGGTTCAATATTTCTATCCTCTTCTTCTTCCCTGAATCTGGATATACGTTCCTCAGGACCAATATCTCTCTCTTCTGTAGCGAGGTTACATCTTTTTACGTAATTTCTATCCTCTTCACCTGTCAATCCTTCAATATCCTTATCTGTGATTTCCGTGATGACTTTCCTAATCAACTCTTCCTTATAGGTTTCCATCATGCTAGCTTCTCCTAGTTTCAAATTCTGCAGTTTGCTCGTAGTTTCATTAAAATCAAAGACAACCTTATGAATTTGTTCCTCTAACGCAGTTTTTAATGCTTGCACGTCCTGACCTATTTGAGTTCTATCCTCTACCTGCTTTTCGGATAGCGAATCCATCCTTACATTCAAGTCTTTCCTAATCTGAACTACTTCATTATTAATGTCTACTTGTGTACTGGCAAGTTTTCTTTCAATTCGCTCCTGAATCTGATCTACATGTTCCCCACTTGACCTGTTCCATTCATCTTTCCAAGCCGTTACATTTGCAGTTAACATTTCCGCGATACCTACCTCAATGTCTTCCTTAAGTAAACGATTGTGATCTAATACTTGGGTTCTCATGACCTCTACATCGTATTTTAAACCAGCTAAAGAAGCTGTTGTCCTAACAGACTCGTCAACTAATCGAGTTGTTAATGCACTAATGTTACGAGTACAAAGCGTTTTTGAAGTTTCAATTTCTTCCCTAACTTTGTTAACATCAGTCTGAACTTTAGCAATGTCTACAAAAACAGTATTGACTTCTACTTGTATCTTATTGATATCGCTTTGCATATCATTAACATCTGAATGAATATTATTGATGTCAACTTGAACATTTGACACATCAGTTCGAGCATTTCTAACCTCTCTTTGAACTTCCTCTACTTTGTCTTGTACAGTAGCAACATCATTCCTAACAACAATTACTTCAGCTCTAGCACATGAAATATCACCCCGGACATTGGCAACATCAAGATTCAACATAGTAAGATCTTTCTGTACCTTAGAAACATCAATTTTAACATCAGACACATCTTTATGCACATTGGATAAATCTTTATGGACATTGGACACGTCTGTGCGCATGTCAGTTACAGCATTCTCGATTCCCTGGGTATTGATCTGTAAACGCGACACATTATTTTCTAAGTTTGCAGAACTGGTCTGAAGAACTTTCAAACTTTCATCCATTCTACTAGCATTCTCCTCCATTCGACTAGTATTCCTAGCTTCCATCTCCTTCACACTTTCATTAATGCTAGCTTTCATCTCCCTCATATTGTTGGACATCTCCTCCAACATTTTCTTAATACTTTCATCTGCCATTTCAATAATATTTCAATAATAAACTGCTTTAGGGACATACATCAAACAGAGCAAAATAACAACATCTGAGCAACATCTTTCACCATATATAAATTTGAGCAATTTTCTGTCTTAAATCTAACTTATAATTACCTTATGATTAACCTTCGTAGACACTTCATGTTGAAATAAACTCAAGCACATGTTCAAGTTTCTTTGGTTCATTTTAAAATATCCTAACACAAATAATTTACATTTACAATCCAAATAGTTTAATTTTATCTTTAATATGACTACACATGTCATAAGCCGGTCAAATAAAATAAGATTCCAGATCATAGGCGATTTTTCTAAGTTTCCAGCCTATTTAACCACTCTCAAGTTGTATAAGATCTGATCTTTTCTGAGTGTAATTTTCCTAATACAACACAACATTTTATTCCTATATAATCACACTCTCAAATTCTACAATTGGCTAAGACATCTAACAAAGAATCAACATCTTTATTTGAGTCTTCACAATCCCTTTGACATCGATAACTTGGTAATCCAATGTTATTCGAACACTTCACAAAAATTGCGGTGCCAATTCTACTGCAATAACTTGGTAATCCAATGTTTTGTTGATCGTTCCCCACGTTTTAGGCGCCAATCCTACTGTCCCCGTTATCCGGATAGTAGGCTGTCAGATATCCGCCCCCTCAATCGGATTGCCAATAATCAAACGCACCGGCACAGCTACATCAATGAAAATGGCACTGACAGATACTATCGAGATTAGAGCACATTAGTTAACAAGAAATTATTGTGGAACACACCATAATATACGGGGGTTCATACTTACCTTTACTTACCTCTTAAATTTATCTCGGGGATTGGGTTGTCAACTGGATCACTTAAAGTATGCCCTCACAATAACCTCCACCATGATATTAAAAATGAACCATAACGAAGACGAGAAACTTTAAACTGCACAATAATTTATTTCACAAAAAGAATGAATTAACAAAATAAACAACAAAATCCGCGTGGCAATCAGAAGCCATCGACCACATAACCATGTCCTCCTGTCGGACTTGTATACTCTACATACAATGTTTTAGCTTACTCAAGCTCAAAATAACGTAAATACAATAATGCACTTGGAATGGAAACGGGATTTGGGACGAGACACATATAGCAATTGTTTTGCGTGTTTATACACATCACATTTTATTTATAGCCACAAGGCTATTATGTAAACGTCCTTGGCCTCTATCATACAGTTGTCCGGGCCAGCTGCAATGCACCTGCATCGTCAAAGTGGACTCACCCCTCCGTTCAACCCTAGCATAAGCGAGTTCCATCAGAGCTTAGCTCTCCTTTCAAAACACGTTAAATGTCCACATCCCAACTGAAATATTATCACGCAAATCCTTTAAATGCTCCATTCAAACACCAGTGGAATACTCCAATAATCCTAAATCATGTTTAATTGTTCAATCCACTTGCTTAATTAGCGTTGTTTAGAGTATAAAAACAAAACTCTAAATATTAATAACAAAAGTTCATTAATTATTTATAACAATAATAAATTGTTTATAACAATGTCAAACGATAATTGGAAATTTTATACACGCCTCTATTAATCCCTTTCATTACAAATTGTTATCAAAGATATTTACAAAATTATTTTACAATATTATATTGTTTATATTATTTATACAAGAAATACATTAAACCACACGTTTATCCGGTTGATAATTACTCAAATTGTGTTGATATAATCGACCAATGAAGGTTAGTTATATTTAAATGTCAAATTCAGGTTTAATAAGGTTTAATAATTATTATTAATATTTGTGACGGTAACCACCATTCAAAATCTTCATCTCAAATTATTTAACACTCTTGTTAACTTTAACAGTATCTTCACATGAATAACATTCAAAGAACCAGGACAATACATTCAGCGGAAAAATACTTCGCTCAAAACGCACAAAATTGCTCAACAATAGGCCCAGAATTCATCATATATCTTCATATATATGGCATCAAAATCTTCCAAATTACATACAAAAACCTCCACTCATAAATTCAACAACTTCATTTATTACTGTGGGAACCTCCTTCATTATTCAAGGGCATTACTCATCAGCGACTTTTACAGGTCCACTGAACTAACGATTATACATCCATTGTTCCTCTTCAAAAATTCTTATATTCATCAATTGTATTAATGACTGTTATTATTTAACCTTCGTGGGTTTCATTCGTGAATCGATATGAAGTAAAAATTTGCCAATCACAAATAAATTTAATAGCAAATACAATTAGACACTCCTCCCTGGTCAATCAAAATTGAGATTAATATCTTCAAAGTAACGCAGTATAAAAATACTATCTTCAATCAAAGTTCATCTAAACTGCATAAATAGTCGAATAGAATACAATTAGACTGTGGAATGCAAACATTATTGTTCCAATCTAGAATTGAGAAAAACTTCTATCAAATGTTCATTACTATAGTGTATTCAATAAATCGTATTCAATGTTCATATTTCATAAAATTGTCTATAATGCAATGATAAATGTCTATGTTGCAATCATGTTCATAAGACGACTAGTATTTCAAAGATCGTCGATAACGTATTAGATTTTAACGCTCTAAAATCATTTAATTATTCTTCTTTCTTGAGGATGACAGAAAATTGGTCAAAGTAATTTACTGAATAGAATTACTTTAATAAAATGACACGCTGTCTGACTTCAAATCTGCCATAGAAATTCGTTAACTTTACAGTCAAATCGTGACTACAAAAATATGCAAATTATTGAAAGAATCTAAATTATCAGTCTCAACTGATCCAAAATTATTTAAGTATGCCAATGACATAACAATGTCTCAACAAAAAAAAAAAAAAGGGCATAAATCATCGAAGTGTACTGAGTACAGAAATGTCAAGCCAGAAAATGGGGCAAAAGATAGGACAAACAAGATGTTCAGTAAAGAACATATAGCCTACTTTCTCCTAAATATATGAGTATAGTTATAACTCGTTGTTATTATCAAAGAGTATAATAGAACTATTCTTTGTTGAAGACCTTAGAAACGATTTACCTCTACCAAACGCCACGACCTAGATAAAAACTGCTACCATCATTGAAGAAAGAAAGAAAGAAAGAAAGAAAGATAAGAAGTATATCAAGAATGTTATGGATCTGGAGACATAATCGACCGGACTGGCGGCGTGGCTCAGCGGTAACGTTCTCGCTTGCTGGGCCCTAGGTTGCAGGTTCGTATCCTGGCGCAGTCAGCTGGCATTTGAGGGTGCACAAATGCGAGGGAGCCGTGTCAGTACATTTACTGGCACGTTAAAGATCCCCTTCGGGCCAAAATTCCGGCACCCCGGTGTCTCTAAAAGCAGCAGTAGTTAAAAGGGATGTAAAACCAATAACATTATTATTATTATTATTACGACCTGCCGTGGGCAACATCCAACTTTGAGTTGAGGCATGTCTTTACACGTCTGGTTGTGCATGGCTTTCACAACCCTAATTGAATTAACAAATCTTTCCATGACCCTACAGAGACGTGTGTATACAAACTATGTGGATATTTTCGATAATATAATCCTAACAGAGCGAGTGCATTCTAGCGGCCAGAATAAGAAACTTTTCAATAAAATCTGGAAGTTACCTTTTTGGCAGCTAGATGTCTCGAGTAAATCTGCTGGCGAATTATGTTTTAATTAAATATATATTTTACACCATAATGTGGACAATATAACGCTTAATAACATTTTCAAGTAACGCAAAATAGGCTGTTACAAACCCTTTAAAATAAAAAGTTAAAATGTATCGTAGTATCAACTTGTCATTCTTCAAATTCGATGCGCATAGAATGATAATGGTATAGTAATCAATGGATCCCCACGTAGACTAGTCGGGACATCTAGTGGTGAAATATCGAACAATATAATCCTAACAGAGCGAGTGCATTCTAGCGGCCAGAAGAAGAAACTTTTCAATAAAATCTGGAAGTTACTTTTTTAGCAGCTAGATGTCTCGAGTAAATCTGCTGGCGAATTATGTTTTAATTAAATATATATTTTACACCATAATTTGCACAATATAACGCTTAATTTTAAAACATCTGAGTCATTACAAAACAATAAACATATAACATTTCAAGCAAAAAAACTAGCTCTGATCGGGTTTGAACCATAGGAATCTGAGCGACAGGCTATCGCTCTACCACTGAGCTAATTGTGTCAACGAATATCGTTCTATTTAAAATGACTTACATAGAACTTGTTAGCAAATAATGATTTATACTAAACGATTTCATCACTGGAGTATATTATTTATATATAAAGCATTTCATACAAAGTTTATTTATTTTTTATCAGTACGCTATATTGCATTCAATACTCAAATTAGTGAAATATAAGTCAGGCACAAGATATCCGCTGCCATCTTGTCTTATTAATGAATCAGCTGAGCTTTTTAAAATCACGTCTGCACTATAGTATTACAAAATAAACTTTTAATTTCGTACGTGCCTCTTCCTTTAGAACAGTTAAAACGATTCTCGGCTCGATAATCGGAACTGGTGGGTCCCATGATATGGATTATAAAGTTTGCATAATTCTCACGGCCGCCATCCTGAAATGGTATGGCGGACGACCTTGTAGTTTGGTCACAAGACGCATCCTATACGAAGGTATGTTGTTACCAGATTTGGTAGAGATTGGATGATTTGGTTAGTCGTTATTTGATTTTACGTTTTGAACGTTTGAGTGGCCGCCATTCAGTTTTAGTAAAGATGGCGGCGATATAAAACATGACACTGAGGTGTCCTTTGCTAGTGCTACCTTTGTACCAAATTTCGTTCAATTCGCATTCACCGTGTTCGAATTGATAGGGGGGGACAGACATTCAGAGTACACACACTCACACACACACACACAGACTCACACACACACATACACACACACAGACTCACACACACACATACACACACACAGACAGACACACTTTTTTCGCCCTGTGTTGATCTCATAAGTCTACTTTCATTTTTTGCAAAAATCGAAAGTAGGCTAAAAATATGGGAAAATGGTTGCTCAGATATCGCTACATGACTCAAATAATACAAGAAACGTTCACGACTACCTTATCTGTTGATTGAAGTTCTAGAGGAAAGTTTTCAAAGAAAACTGCTGTTGGTTCCATTTCACCAGCGTGAAGATGTGCTCCGTCCTCGAACCTGGAATCAGCGTCCTCGGAGAATCGAACTGCTTCCTCCTCCGGAAATTGCACTGCTCCATGTATACGAAAGACATCCTTCTGGCAAAATTCTTCTTTGTGAGCCGGGTCCTTCCTGGTCTCTCTTGAAAGTTCCCTGAAGTTCCAGTCGTAATTCGCCATGAAGTTTATTGCAGTTATTTCCGCAGAAATATTCATAATCGTGGAGTATGAAAATATTTCCACTGTCATTTGATATAATTCAGCGATGGATTCACGATGCATGAGTGTAGTTGGATGTTCACTACATGCTCGCTTTTGTAGAATAACGATTAACGAAGTTCCATGCTGTTACTTCACTCCATCGATATATGTCCCAATTGCATTAAAGCCTTAGCCTTCCATCTCAACTTCTGTTATAATCATTGAAAGCACTGCTAGACTATAATGTTCCATAGTAGAATGTATCGTTGTAATACCAAACGTATGCTCCAATATCACTGTTGCAATCCACGTGTCAGCCGTAGTGTATAATGTGGAATTTTAAAAGTGTTTCTCATGTGGCGAGAAAATCACTTTTGTTGGCAGCCTTAAAGTGTCAATATCTTTCAAAGTATAACTGTGAAATTGTTCAAATGTTCTACACACCACAATGTTGTACTGCCCAATTGAATTATAATGAAGGCAGAAGTTAACTCTTTATATCTTATCTGGTAGAAACGTTAATGTGAGCGTTTTAACTTCACCTAGTTTCGAGCAGCGTAAAATGGAACTGCTCCGTGTTCGTTCGATGCGCCGGGCTTTAACCACACGCTAAAGACAACTTGCTTCACTTATTCACTCGACAATGACTATATAACATCTGAAATGTATATGCGGTATCAGCGGTATGAGAGATATGAGAGCTCCTCTATCCTGTGCACGACCTTTTATCAACTTCTTAAGGGGCGTATCCATCCCTTCCATAGCCTGTTGCTCCGTCATTGCTAGAAGTTTTAACTTTGGCTATACTTGACGGATTTTCGAATTTCAAAAACTCAAAATTAATTTCTTCAAAATTCCAAATCAATGCCATAACTGAAAATAGATTTCCACAAATCTGCATGTCAAAAGCAATCAAATATCGTAGTTTCAGCAATCTCCGTCTTCCTTCCAAACTATCGTTCATTGGTTCGAGTCTCTCATCCAATAGCGTAACTTCTTCCTTAGCACAATACCTTGTTTCCTGCGACTGCGTCGTAAATTTCAGATCTTTCTCGAACAAAATCATGACGTCACCAAGAATCTCAGCTCAACCAGCCTACTTGCATGAAATCTGCGTCATCCGTGCCTACGTCATGAATATACACGTCACAACTATGACATTCATAACTTTATTCATTTATGCCAATACAGCCATCGTGGTCTCAATATAATTCAATTTACGGGGGCAGTACCATCCCGGCATTTGCCCGAAGACGAAGTGGGAAACCACGGAAAACCACTTCGAGGATGGCTGAGGTGGGAATCGAACCCCCTCTACTCATTTGGAACACCCGAGGCTGAGTAGACCCCGTTCCAGTCCTCATACCACTTTTCAAATTTCGTGGCAGAGCCGGGAATCGAACCCAGGACCTCCGGGGCGGCAGCTAACCATGCTGACCGCTACGCTACGGAGGCGACTATCGAAAGAAATCATCAGTTGTAATAATTTCACCTAGACCTTTATTTCTACTGTAAATGTATTTCTAATTTCCTCCATTGCTTCTCCAACGTTCAGATTAGAAAGTATGGAAGATGGATTGCAAAGGATGTTTTAAACACAGAGAAAGTACTTCTTAGAGAATACGGTAGCTCTTTTCAAAGTGTTCACATCTGCGAAACGTGACTTGCGCTGAGGATTCAGGCCCAGATATCCTGTCCGGTGAGAAGGCAATTCGGGTTCGAGTCCTGAAGCAATACGAATTACTGACATCGAATTGGCAAATGAAAGAGTAAAGGAAGCAGGGACACATGCCAATTGGGAAGCAAAATAGCAGTGATGGATGAAACAAAGAAGATATTAATAAAAGTAGTTCAGCACAGCAAGGAAGACTCTTTCAGACAAAAGAAATCAGTTTACATCAGATATTACCTAGGTAGAGTCACTTATGAAAACCTTTTCTCTGGAGGGGGGCGGGGGGGGGGGGGGGGGGAGGTGCTCTATAGAAGTGAAACTTGGATAATAGAAGCTTTTGAAATGTGGCATTACAGTAGAACGGTTGGTTGGTTCCTCAGTTTAGAGGCTGCGACAACGCTGTCATGTAGCCTCGTGTACTTTAGGTGTGTGTGTAGAATCTGTCTGATAACAGTGGTTATCCATGGTTTCCCACTTCTACGAATGGGGAGAGGGGAGAGGAGGAAGGGGGAGACATGTTTCTGACGAGTTATAATGAGAGTACAAATAATGTCAAGTGGTTATGACCATGAATCACCGAAGTGACTAGCCCCACAATAATATACAAATGTCAACACATACAAAACCCACAAATGTGCAAAACCAAACAGTCGTTGTGCTTGACCATTCTTATCCTTCACTGCCACATTTTTCTTCATTTTCCGTTTGAATAGTAGACGTGTTGTTAGGTATAACTGTTTCAAATCACCTTTTGTAGCTGCCTTTCTGTCACGCTGGCTTGCTGCTCTATCCAATTACGTTTATCATATCTTTTTTACTGTATTCATTGATATCCAGTCCTCTTGGTTTCTATCTCCGTATCCAACCAGCTTTCCACTCGTTTCTATCATGGCCATCTTGACCTTTTTCCGTTCTATCATTTCAAATGATCTTGTCGACCTCGTCGTTATGCTTGGGTCTAACTTTATGCGTTACGGTTACGGTTGCGGCGTGTATGACGTCATCATGTTGTTCAGTGCATATGCACCGAATCTGAGTTTACTCCTGGGAGACGGCGAGTACGTGACGTCAGGCAGGAAGACAGGGTGACTCCTAAAGAGGTGTGCAAGATGTCAGACAGGAATACAGGGTGACTCCTAAAGAGATGTACACGATGTCAGATAAGAGTACAGGGTGACCCTTAACGAGGTGTACAAAATGTCAGACAAGAATACAGGGTGACTCCTAAAGTGATATACAAGACGTCAGATATGATTACAGGATGACTCCTAAAGAGGTGTACACGATGTCAGACAGGAATACACGGTGACTCCTAAAGAGGTGTACAAGATGCCAGAAAAGAATACAGGGTGACTCCTAAAGAGAAGTACAATATGCCAGATAAGAATACAAGGTGACTCTTAAAGAGGTGTGCAAGATGGCAGAGAAGAATACAGGGTGACTCCTAAAGAGGTGCACAAGATGTCAGACAAGAATACAGGGTGACTCCTAAAGAGGTGTACAAGATGTCAGAGAAGAATACAGGGTGACTCCTAAAGAGATATACAAGACGTCAGATAAGAATACAGGGTGACTCCTAAAGAGGTGCTCAAGATGTCAGACGAGAATACAGGGTGACTCCTAAAGAGGTGTACAAGATGTCAGATGAGAATACAGGGTGAACCTTAACGAGGTATACAAGATGTCAGACAAAAATACAGGGTGACTCATAAAGAGGTGTACAAGATGTCAGATGAGAATACAGGGTGAACCTTAACGAGGTATACAAGATGTCAGACAAGAACACAGGGTGACTCCTAAAGACATATACAAGACGTCAGATAAGAATACAGGGTGACTCCTAAAGAGGTGTACAAGATGTCAGACAAGAATACAGGGTGACTCATAAAGAGGTGTACAAGATGCAAGATAAGAATACAAGGTGACTCATAAAGAGGTGTACAAGATGGCAGAGACGAATACAGGGTGACTCCTAAAGAGGTGCACAAGATGTCAGACAAGAATACATGGTGACTCATAAAGAGGTGTACAAGATGTCAGATAAGAAAACAGGGTGAACCTTAACGAGGTGTACAAGATGTCAGACAAGAATACAGGGTGACTCCTAATGTGATATACAAGACGTCATATAAGAATACAGGGTGACTCCTAAAGAGGTGTACAAGATGCCAGATAAGAATACAGGAGACTCCTAATGAGATATACAAGATGCCAGATAAGAGTACAAGGTGACTCATAAAGAGGTGTACAAGATGGCAGAGAAGAATACAGGGTGACTCATAAAGAGGTGTACACGGTGAAAGATAAGAATATAGGGTGACCCTTAACGAGGTGTGCAAGATGTCAGACAAGAATACAGGGTGACTCCTAAAGAGATACACAAGACGTCATATAAGAATAGAGGGTGACTCCTAAAGAGGTGCACAAGATGTCAGACGAGAATACAGGGTGACTCATAAAGAGGTGTACAAGATTCCAGATAAGAATACAAGGTGACTCATAAAGACGTGTACAAGATGGCAGAGAAGAATAGAGGGTGACTCCTAAAGAGGTGCACAAGATGTCAGACGAGAATACAGGGTGACTCCTAAACAGGTGTACAAAATTTTAGTCAAGAATACTTGGTGACTCCTAAAGGGATTCACAAGATGTCAGACAAGAATACAGGGTGACTCCTAAAGAGGTGCACAAGATGTCAGACAAGAATACAGGAGACTCCTTATGAGATATACAAGATGCCAGATAAGAATACAAGGTGACTCATAAAGAGGTGTACAAGATGGCAGAGAAGAGTACAGGGTGACTCCTAAAGAGGTGCACCAGATGTCAGACGAGAATACAGGGTGACTCCTAAAGAGGTGCACAAGATGTCAGACGAGAATACAGGGTGACTCCTAAACAGGTGTACAAAATTTTAGTCAAGAATACTTGGTGACTCCTAAAGGGATTCACAAGATGTCAGACAAGAATACAGGGTGACTCATAAAGGGGTGTACATGATGTCAGATAAGAATACAGGGTGACCCTTAACGAGGTGTACAGGATGTCACACATGAATACAGGGTGATTCCTAAAGGGATATACAAGACGTCATATAAGAATACAGGGTGACTCCTAAAGATGTGTACAAGATGCCAGATAAGAATACAGGGGACTCCTAATGAGTTATACAAGATGCCAGATAAGAATACAAGGTGACTCATAAAGAGGTGTACAAGATGTCAGACAAGAATACAGGGTGACTCATAAAGAAGTGTACAAGATGTCAGATAAGAATATAGGGTGATCCTTAACGAGGTGTACAAGATGTCAAACAAGAATACAGGGCGACTCCTAAAGAGATATACAAGACGTCAGATAAGAATACAGGGTGACTCCTAAAGAGGTGTACAAAATTTCAGACAAGAATACAGGGTGACTCATAAAGAGGTGTACATGATGTCAGACAAGAATACAGGGTGACTCATAAAGAGGTGTACAAGATGTCAGATAAGAATATAGGGTTATCCGTAACTAGATGTACAAGATGTCAAACAAGAATACAGGGTGACTCCTAAAGTGATATGCAAGACGTTAGATAAGAATACAGCGTGACTCCTAAAGAGGTGTACAAGATGTCAGACAAGAATACAGGGTGACTCATAAAGAGGTGTACAAGATTCCAGATAAGAATACAAGGTGACTCAAAAAGATGTGTGCAAGATGGCAGAGAAGAATACAGGGTGACTCCTAAAGGGGTGCGCAAGATGTCAGACGAGAATACAGGGTGACTCCTAAAGCGGTGTACAAAATTTTAGACAAGAATACAGGGTGACTCCTAAAGGGATGCACAAGATGTCAGACAATAATACCGGGTGACTCATATGAGGTGTACAAGATATGAGACAAGAATACAGGGTGACTCATAAAGAGGTGTACACGGTGAAAATAAGAATATAGGGTGACCCTTAACGAGGTGTGCAAGATGTCAGACAAGAATACAGGGTGACTCCTAAAGAGATACACAAGACGTCAGATAAGAATACAGGGTGAATCCTAAAGAGGTGTACAAGATGTCAGACAAGAATACAGGGTGACTCATAAAGAGGTGTACAAGATGTCAGATAAGAATACAGGGTGACTCCTAATGAGATATACAAGACGTCATATAAGAATACAGGGTGACTCCTAAAGAGGTGTACAAGATGCCAGATAAGAATACAGGGTGACTCCTAAAGAGGTGCACAAGATATCAGACGAGATTACAGGGTGACTCCTAAAGAGGTGTACAAAATTTCATACAAGAATACAGGGTGACTCATAAAGAGGTGTACAAGACGTCAGACAAGAATACAGGGTGACTCATAAAGAGGTGTACACGGTGTCAGATAAGAATATAGGGTGCCCCTTAACGAGGTGTGCAAGATGTCAGACAATAATACAGGGTGACTCATAAAGAGGTGCACAAGATGTCAGATAAGAATACAGGGTGAACCTTAACGAGGTGTACAAGATGTCAGACAAGAATACAGGGTGACTCCTAATGAGATATACAAGACGTCATATAAGAATACAGGGTGACTCCTAAAGAGGTGTACAAGATGCCAGATAAGAATACAGGGGACTCCTAATGAGATATAGAAGATGCCAGATAAGAATACAAGGTGACTCATAAATAGGTGTACAAGATGGCAGAGAAGAATACTGGCTGACTCCTAAAGAGGTGCACATGATGTCAGACAAGAATACAGGGGACTCCTTATGAGATATACAAGATGCCAGATAAGAATACAAGGTGACTCATAAAGAGGTGTACAAGATGGCAGAGAAGAATACAGGGTGACTCCTAAAGAGGTGCACCAGATGTTAGACGAGAATACAGGGTGACTCCTAAAGGGGTGCACAAGAAGTCAGACGAGAATACAGGGTGACTCCTAAACAGGTGTACAAAATTTTAGTCAAGAATACAGGGTGACTCCTAAAGGGATTCACAAGATGTCAGACAAGAATACAGGGTGACTCATAAAGGGGTGTACATGATGTCAGATAAGAATACAGGGTGACCCTTAACGAGGTGTACAGGATGTCACACAAGAATACATGGTGATTCCAAAAGGGATATACAGGACGTCATATAAGAATACAGGGTGACTCCTAAAGAGGTGTACAAGATGCCAGATAAGGATACAGGGGACTCCTAATGAGTTATACAAGATGCCAGATAAGAATACAAGGTGACTCATAAAGACGTGTACAAGATGGCAGAGAAGAATACAGGGTGACTCCTAAAGAGGTGCACCAGATGTCAGACGAGAATACAGGGTGACTCCTAAAGAGGTGTACAAAATTTCAGACAAGTATACAGGGTGACTCATAAAGAGGTGTGCAAGATGTCAGACAAGAATACAGGGTGACTCATAAAGAAGTGTACAAGATGTCAGATAAGAATATAGGGTGATCCTTAACGAGGTGTACAAGATGTCAAACAAGAATACAGGGTGACTCTTAAAGAGATATACATGACGTCAGATAAGAATACAGGGTGTCTCCTAAAGAGGTGTACAAAATTTCAGACAAGAACACAGGGTGACTCATAAAGAGGTGTACATGATGTCAGTCAAGAATACAGGGTGACTCATAAAGCGGTGTACAAGATGTCAGATAAGAATATAGGGTGATCCGTAACGAGGTGTACAAGATGTCAAACAAGAATACAGGGTGACTCCTAAAGAGATATGCAAGTCGTCAGATAAGAATACAGCGTGACTCCTAAAGAGGTGTACAAGATGTCAGACTAAAATACAGGGTGACTCATAAAGAGGTGTACAAGATGCCAGATAAGAATACAAGGTGACTCATATAGACGTGTACAAGATGGCAGAGAAGAATACAGAGTGACTCCTAAAGAGATATACAAGACGTCAGATAAGAATACAGGGTGACTCCTAAAGTGGTGTACAAAATTTCAGACAAGTATACAGGGTGACTCATAAAGAGGTGTACATGATGTCAGACAAGAATACAGGGTGACTCATAAAGAGGTGTACAAGATGTCAGATAAGAATATAGGGTGATCCGTAACGAGGTGTTCAAGATGTCAAACAAGAATACAGGGTGGCTCCTAAAGAGATATGTAAGACGTCAGATAAGAATACAGCGTGACTCCTAAAGAGGTGTACAAGATGTCAGACAAGAATACAGGGTGACTCTTAAAGAGGTGTACAAGATTCCAGATAAGAATACAAGGTGACTCAAAAAGATGTGTGCAAGATGGCAGAGAAGAATACAGGGTGACTCCCAAAGAGGTGCGCAAGATGTCAGACGAGAATACAGGGTGCCTCCTAAAGAGGTGTACAAAATTTTAGACAAGAATACAGGGTGACTCCTAAAGGGATGCACAAGATGTCAGACAATAATACAGAGTGACTCATATGAGGTGTACAAGATGTGAGACAAGAATACAGGGTGGCTCATAAAGAGGTGTACACGGTGTCAGATAAGAATATAGGGTGACCCTTAACGAGGTGTGCAAGATGTCAGACAAGAATACAGGGTGACTCCTAAAGAGATACACAAGACGTCAGATAAGAATACAGGATGAATCCTAAAGAGGTGTACAAGATGTCAGACAAGAATACAGGGTGACTCATAAAGAGGTGTACAGGATGCCAGATAAGAATACAAGGTGACTCATAAAGACGTGTACAAGATGGCAGAGAAGAATACAGGCCGACTCCTAAAGAGGTGCACAAGATATCAGACGAGATTACAGGGTGACTCCTAAAGAGGTGTGCAAAATTTCATACAAGAATACAGGGTGACTCATAAAGAGGTGTACAAGATGTCAGACAAGAATACAGGGTGACTCATAAAGAGGTGTACAAGATGTCAGATAAGAATACGGGGTGACCCTTAACGAGGTGTGCAAGATGTCAGAGAAGAATACAGGGTGACTCCTAAAGAGATATACAAGACGTCAGATAAGAATACAGGGTGAATCCTAAAGAGGTGTACAAGATGTCAGACAAGAATACAGGGTGACTCATAAAGAGGTGTACAAGATGTCAGATAAGAATACAAGGTGACTCATAAAGACGTGTACAAGATGCCAGAGAAGAATACAGGGTGACTCCTAAAGAGGTGCACAAGATGTCAGACGAGAATACAGGGTGACTCCTAAAGAGGTGTACAAAATTTTAGACAAGAATACAGGGTGACTCCTAAAGGGATGCACAAGATGTCAGACAAGAATACAGGGTGACTCATAAAGAGGTGTACAAGATGTCAGATAAGAATACAGGGTGAACCTTAACGAGGTGTACAAGATGTCAGACAAGAATACAGGGTGACTCCTAAAGTGATATACAAGACGTCAGATTTGATTACAGGATGACTCCTAAAGAGGTGTACAAAATTTCAGACAAGAATACAGGGTGACTCATAAAGAGGTGTACATGATGTCAGACAAGAATACAGGGTGACTCATAAAGAGGTGTACAAGATGTCAGATAAGAATATACGGTGATCCGTAACGAGGTGTACAAGATGTCAAACAAGAATACAGGGTGACTCCTATAGAGATATGCAAGACGTCAGATAAGAATACAGCGTGACTCATAAAGAGGTGTACAAGATGTCAGACTAGAATACAGGGTGACTCATAAAGAGGTGTACAAGATGCCAGATAAGAATACAAGGTGACTCATATAGACGTGTACAAGATGGCAGAGAAGAATACAGGGTGACTCCTAAAGGGATGCACAAGATGTCAGACAATAATACAGAGTGACTCATATGAGGTGTACAAGATGTGAGACAAGAATACAGGGTGGCTCATAAAGAGGTGTACACGGTGTCAGATAAGAATATAGGGTGACCCTTAACGAGGTGTGCAAGATGTCAGACAAGAATACAGGGTGACTCCTAAAGAGATACACAAGACGTCAGATAAGAATACAGGATGAATCCTAAAGAGGTGTACAAGATGTCAGACAAGAATACAGGGTGACTCATAAAGAGGTGTACAGGATGCCAGATAAGAATACAAGGTGACTCATAAAGACGTGTACAAGATGGCAGAGAAGAATACAGGCCGACTCCTAAAGAGGTGCACAAGATATCAGACGAGATTACAGGGTGACTCCTAAAGAGGTGTGCAAAATTTCATACAAGAATACAGGGTGACTCATAAAGAGGTGTACAAGATGTCAGACAAGAATACAGGGTGACTCATAAAGAGGTGTACAAGATGTCAGATAAGAATACGGGGTGACCCTTAACGAGGTGTGCAAGATGTCAGAGAAGAATACAGGGTGACTCCTAAAGAGATATACAAGACGTCAGATAAGAATACAGGGTGAATCCTAAAGAGGTGTACAAGATGTCAGACAAGAATACAGGGTGACTCATAAAGAGGTGTACAAGATGTCAGATAAGAATACAAGGTGACTCATAAAGACGTGTACAAGATGCCAGAGAAGAATACAGGGTGACTCCTAAAGAGGTGCACAAGATGTCAGACGAGAATACAGGGTGACTCCTAAAGAGGTGTACAAAATTTTAGACAAGAATACAGGGTGACTCCTAAAGGGATGCACAAGATGTCAGACAAGAATACAGGGTGACTCATAAAGAGGTGTACAAGATGTCAGATAAGAATACAGGGTGAACCTTAACGAGGTGTACAAGATGTCAGACAAGAATACAGGGTGACTCCTAAAGTGATATACAAGACGTCAGATTTGATTACAGGATGACTCCTAAAGAGGTGTACAAAATTTCAGACAAGAATACAGGGTGACTCATAAAGAGGTGTACATGATGTCAGACAAGAATACAGGGTGACTCATAAAGAGGTGTACAAGATGTCAGATAAGAATATACGGTGATCCGTAACGAGGTGTACAAGATGTCAAACAAGAATACAGGGTGACTCCTATAGAGATATGCAAGACGTCAGATAAGAATACAGCGTGACTCATAAAGAGGTGTACAAGATGTCAGACTAGAATACAGGGTGACTCATAAAGAGGTGTACAAGATGCCAGATAAGAATACAAGGTGACTCATATAGACGTGTACAAGATGGCAGAGAAGAATACAGGGTGACTCCTAAAGAGGTGCACAAGATGTCAGACGAGAATACAGGGTGACTCCTAAAGAGGTGTACAAAATTTTAGACAAGAATACAGGGTGACTCCTAAAGGGATGCACAAGATGTCAGACAAGATTACAGGGTGACTCATATAGGGGTGTACAAGATGTCAGATAAGAATACAGGGTGAACCTTAACGAGGTGTACAAGATGTCAGACAAGAATACTGGGTGACTCCTAATGAGATATACAAGACGTCATATAAGAATACAGGGTGACTCCTAAAGAGGTGTACAAGAATACAGGGGAATCCTAATGAGATATAGAAGATGCCAGATAAGAATACAAGGTGACTCATAAATAGGTGTACCAGATGGCAGAGAAGAATACAGGCTGACTCCTAAAGAGGTGCACAAGATGTCAGACAAGAATACAGGGGACTCCTTATGAGATATACAAGATGCCAGATAAGAATACAAGGTGACTCATAAAGAGGTGTACAAGATGGCAGAGAAGAATACAGGGTGACTCCTAAAGAGGTGCACCAGATGTCAGACGAGAATACAGGGTGACTCCTAAAGAGATGTACAAGACGTCAGATAAGAATACAGGGTGACTCCTGAAGAGGTGTACAGGATGTCAGACAAGAATACAGGGTGACTCATAAAGAGGTGTACAAGATTCCAGATAAGAATACAAGATGACTCACAAAGATGTGTACAGGAAAGCAGAGAAGAATACAGGGTGACTCCTAAAGAGGTGCACAAGATGTCAGACGAGAATACAGGGTGACTCCTAAAGAGGTGTACAAAATTTTAGACAAGAATACTGGGTGACTCCTAAAGGGATGCACAAGATGTCAGACAAGAATACAGGGTGTCTCATAAAGGGGTGTACAAGATGTCAGATAAGAATATAGGGTGACCCTTAACAAGGTGTGCAAGATGTCAGACAAGAATACAGGGTGACTCCTAAAGAGTTATACAAGACGTCAGATAAGAATACAGGGTGACTCCTAAAGAGGTGTACACGGTGTCAGGCAAGAATACAGGGTGACTCCTAAAGAGGTGTACAAGATGTCACGCAAGAATGCAGGGTGACTCCTAAAGAGATATACAAGACGTCATATAAGAATACAGGGTGACTCCTAAAGAGGTTTACAAGATGCCAGATAAGAATACAGGGGACTCCTAATGAGATATACAAGATGCCAGATAAGAATACAAGGTGACTCATAAAGAGGTGTACAAGATGGCTGAGAAGAATACAGGGTGACTCCTAAAGAGGTGCACCAGATGTCAGACGAGAATACAGGGTGACTCCTAAAGAGGTGCACAAGATGTCAGACGAGAACACAGGGTGACTCCTAAAGAGGTGTACAAAATTTCAGACAAGAAAGAGGATGACTCCTAAAGTGGTGTACAAGATGTCACACAAGAATACAGGGTGACTTCTAAAGAGATATACAAGATTCCAGATAAGAATACAGGGTGTCTCCTAAAGAGATATACAAGATTCCAGATAAGAATACAGGGTGTCTCCTAAACAGATGTGCAGGATGTCAGAGCAAAATACAGGGTGACACTTAACGAGGTGTACAGTATGTTAGATTCAATTCAAATACAGGGTGACCCTTAAAGAGGTTTGCAAGATAACAGATTCAAATAATGGGTGACCCTTAAAGAGGTGCCCTCGCGAGAAGCCTAAGTTAATGGGTAATGGAATATGTTGAAAGAGTCCTGGGGCTTCGAGCAAAGCGAGAAGCCCTCCTGAGCCTTTCTAACATGTGTAGCATTTGTAGCATGCGGCATTTGAAATGATATAAAGTCTAGTCTCTCAGACTGACTGTATCTTTTTCCTGTGTCACCTCTGCTTCACTTACTTCGTCATCTTCATTTGATTCCATACCTTTTGTTCACAAAGTTTCAAACCTATTTTTAGCTTGTTTTCTTTTTATGAAAAAATAGGCTTATGAGACCACCTTTTGTCTGTGTGTGTGTGTGTGTGTGTGTGTGCGTGTGCGTGTGTGTGTGTTTGTGAGTGTGTGTACGCGCGTGTGTGTGTGTGTGTGTGTGTGTGTGTGTGTGTGTGTGTGTGTGGATGTGTTTAATAACTTCTAAATAGCTGGCGCGATTTCAATTAAACTCAGTAAGCTCATATACTATTTCGGCTGACCCCGACCGTGCCCTTCACATTTCATTACGTCTCACCAATCCAACATGGCGGCTGTGCGAAATATTTCACCGGCATTCCATATATCCGAAACTACTACTGATGTCACCCTGAAATTTTGTACGGTGATAAAGGGCACTACTAGAAGTTCACCTATGGGACTTTCAAAAACCTGGCGGCCAAGCGAAGGTGAAACATTTTAATAGACCTTTCTCGCGATTTAACCATCTGAGCGCAGTGAAATGTGGTACAGTAAGTGTTTATACACATTGTAATGCACTGGCATCTAATTTAGGTCAATTGTTCACTTAACCTCAAGATGGAGGCTGTGCCCATTTTTAAAATTAAGTGTTCATTTCTCGTATATTAATCATGCAATCAAAGTGAACGTTTTAATAATGAACCTACGCAAATACTGTCATCTAATATTACATAACTCTATGCCTACTTATTACGCCCGTTGACGCATGTTTGCTCAGACAACAGAGACTAAAACTTTTGCTGAAATGTAACTGAACATACACTGCGAGCGGCGGAAAGAAGCTGAAGCAATATCGCTTATGATTATATTTTACTTATTTTTCATATTCCAAAAATCTACTATAATTATAACTAAGTAATTCTGCATATTTGAAGTACAGCATACTTCGTAAATCGAAGAAACTATCAATTTACGCGGCCAGCTCATGTTCTGAGAACACGCCATATTTGGTAACACCAGTTCCTATTCGTCTGTGGAAGAGACAACATGTGCATGATGGAGCACAAGTGAAAGGAAACCATGTGGCAGGAAAAATCTACGAATAACTTTCTTACGGATAGCCATCATGGAATTGTGTTATAATTGAACGATTGAAGATATTCACCACTACGAGAACAGTAAAATATTTTTATTATTATCCGAGGTGAAATTAAGGACTTGTGCGAAGAAAACTTTGCGACCGCATGGTCTCATTCTCACGCACACACACATGTTTCAGTGTTCTATAAATGTGTATTTAATTAACTGTGTAACTGTACAAAACTACAAGTATAATCTCTACTTGCCGGATGGGCAGTGATTTTGATTTATTTTTTGTTAATATTTTCTTGTGTAAATATCAGTGCAAGTCACGAGTGAGTGTCGCACAAGGGACAGAAACTAGAGCCAATGGCGGAGTGAAATGGGCAATTTTTTACCGCATATTAGCTGCATTGCGCGACAGTTTTATTTAATTATGTGCTACATTTTTACCAACGCTAACATCGCAATAATGATAAACCAGCAGATCTACAGATACAACTCCAACCGCGCGATGGGTTGTGATTGCTAAATCATGCGTGGGGAATTGGCGACGGAGGATGTCCAGACACAATGAAATGGTAACCTAAAGCCATACACGAGACCGCATACAACATCTCATGGCGGGACTCGAACCAAGTGACGCTGAATCTGTAAGTCAGATCAAATATTTATAGCGTATTGTAAGAGTGGAAAACAGTAGACTTAGTTTATTTTGGTTTCATTTATTTAGTGCGCAATGCAGGTAGCTAATTACAAGACGCGTGTGGAAATTAATAGTTTATTAAACATTTATAGAAGCCAGGAAGGCTGCATTTTCAATGCTCATTCGTATCATTTAAAAACAGGTATTATCAACTTTTATTTTGTCAGGCTGATGACAAATAAACTAGTTTGACAATGTTAAATCGAGGCCAAGGTTACGAGCCAAGTTCACTACACAGCACACTCGATTCTAGGCAGTGGATTAATATTTTGTTTTAGAAGGCTGTGAGATTCTTGACATTATTACAAGTGGAATGCAGAGTTCCGTTACTCACATTTATTGGCCAGAACAACACTTAAAAACAGGTTTATTTCTTTAAAAGAAGCCACACAGGCAATGAATGAAATTGTATTTTGTAACCAAATGAACGCAGGTTCAATTTATTCAGGGAAGAGGTGATTTTATAAATGCACACACACAGTTAGTTTGTATCAGGAACCTTTATGTTTATTTAAAGGGTTGTCAGGATGTGTTTTTATACACATAATTTTATTACCAGCAATTCAAACGTGTATCAATTGGGATTCCACACTTTTGTAAATTAAGAATATTATATGAGTCGTGACGGTGGATGAATACCTCCGACATTGTTATTGTGATTATATCGGTGGTAATGAACTAACTAAAGTCGTACCAAAACCGAAGGCGGCTGGATCAATGGATCCGAAATAAGAGTAAAATAATTGGTGAAGACATAGGATGTCTAATAAGTGTGATGAAATATTGGTGAAGACACAGGGTGTCTCGTAAGCTATTGAACAATTGAGTTATTTGCTTAAGTTGGATACAAACGTTACCTGAATACACTGAACGCTTTTAAATGTCCATAATCTGAACAACAATACTGGCAGGAATAAATAATTGTGTGAAACTCTAATAATAATCAAAAATAGGGTTTTGAAAACTAACAAATCTTATAATTCTCCCTGAACCTAAATAAAATTTATAAACATTAAAAATAAACTATTTTCTGGACCAAACGTTAACATTTAGATACTGTTAAGCTATTGTAGATACATTTTGATACATTTTCACATGATTAGTCGACCACTAATTGGTGATGTGATAACTGAAGCACACACATCAGATTAGTAGCAATATGAGTCGATGTAATTGTTTAATTACTATCGCATTTGCAGGCTTTCCTATATTTTCTATTTTCTTAACACTTTGACACTATGACCGTTTGTTACAAACAGTAACAAATCGAGTACGTAGGCAGTGCCAATTGCACAACCATAGGAGTGCTGAATTATTGTATGCATTTTTGTTGTATTAGCATAATTTTTTTTTTATTCAGCAACATTGTGCACATAGCTTGATTTTCTTAGTAATAAACGCATCTCGTTTATTAATTAATGATATTTAGGACTATCTAAAACTTAACTCTAAAGATAAATGTTAGAGATGGCACCATCATAGCATAGGACCAATTTTCCCCTTGCTACTAAATGTAAATGTTCTAGTATTTGTAAACAAGTAAATGTCTTGCTTTGCTGTAAATTCTTTTGATGTTTGATCCACCCGTAAATTATTTCGATGTAATTGCTTAAGACCGATCTTACGTGCCATTCTCTTAGCTTGTTCATTTTGTCGAATTTTGTATTAGGACCATGAGAGCAATTTAGATCTTGTTTAGGACTTTTTTTATATTTCTTTCAGGGAAGAATAGTATCGGACTAGCCGTTTGCAACTCTCATGCTAGGCTAGGGATCTATTCTGAATAAAGTTTATTTGTGATTTTAACCTAAGACTGACCTCTCTTTCTTGTTTAGTTTTGTTATCGATGCATTCCTCTGAGCTGGTTAAAGATCGAACCTCACTAATTCCCGGCACCCCCGAGTGCAGACTTTTGTGCTACACCAGCCTATGAATGTATCGTCCCCATACTTGTGTGTTAACTGGAAGAGGGTCTCGGAAGGGTCATTTGAAACTGGTGGCTCCCCGAAACCTTCGGCCAGCGGGCACAATATATAAAAATCCAAAATGGCGACCAACCGAAATATTTAGACGGTTCTCAATATCTATTAATCTATGATAGCAATCAAACTGGAATTTTGTATTTTGATAGAGGCTATGAACATAAGTACATTTATAGGACTTTCAATAACCTGGTGAGCACAAATTCAACATGGCGGCGACGCGAAATGTACATATTTAAGTGGACGTTTATCGCGATTTAACCATCCGAGCGCAGTAAAACTTGGTATGTTAATGCGTATACAAATTTCAATTCACTGGCATCTAATTTATTTCAATTGTTTCCATAACCACAAGATGGCAGCTGTGCGAAATTTTAAAAACTCGTTTTCATTTCTTGTGTCTTAATCATGCGATTGATGTTTGAATACTACGCCTACACAATAATTTGCATGTAATAGTACATAACTCTAAGACCTACATATATAAAAATCGAACATGGCGACCTTCCGAAATATTTAGACGAATCTCAATACTGTATCTAAGAATGTATTACAGCAATCAAACTGAAATTTTGTAAATTGATAGACGCAATTAACATAAGTAGGATATATGAAAATAGGCTGTATAGTTCTCCACGGAACTACTTGTTTAATTACTCAAAAGCAATTTCAAATTAGGTTTATTAATGTTTGAAAAAGGAACGTTGTATATTAAGGGGTTGATCTAAAGTCTTGATCATCAGCTCCGTGCACTTCTGAGTGCCTGATAACCGTGTTTTGTGGTGATTGATTGATTTATTTTATTTTCACGGCTACACTTAGAGCTTAAGAGCTCCTTTACAGTAGCGCCCTACATAAAATAAGGTTAAGGCTTATACAAATAAAACATTTCACTTACATTCACAATATAAATAATAATAGTCTAACAATAGTAACAGAAAGACAGTAATAATAATACAACAACAACAACAACAACAACAATAATAATAATAATAATAATAATAATGATGATGATAATGGAAAAATTATTTACAAAATGGAGCATACAGACACAGTATCAGCCCGAAAAGCAAACATCATATACTGTACAAGAAAAGCTATTAAAGTAGGCAGGTTGTCAGCTATTGTCCTGATGTTAAAATTGAACTTAAAAAAAAGTATTTTAACATAATGCAGTAATCAAATGTGAGAGGTATACTTCTCCAAGAAGCAGGATGAAAGATGTCTTTTGAAAGCTGCAGTGCTTGCAATGTTGACGAACTTATATAAATCGAAGGTGTTGAAGAGGCGTGAGGCGGTGCAAACAAAAGATTTATTGAACTTCATGGTTCGGTGTATAGGAATCTGGAGTGTTAATTTTGTGTATCTATTTTCTCGATTACGAACAGAATGCATTGGTGTAAAGGCATTGTAGAGATATAACGGGGTTTTGGTATGTAATATTTTATGTGTCAGAATGGCAACTGATAGCTGCCTGCGCTCGTGGAGTTTCAGCCATTTCAGCTGCACGTAGTAAGGTGTGATATGTTCATCTCGCCTTACATCCAGAATGTACCGAACACATGCATTCTGGACTCTTTGTAATTTGATGTTCTGTGTTTCCGGCAAATCATTGTATACAGCAGAGCCATAATCAATGATTGGAAAAATGAGAGTTTGGACGAAGAGCTTACGTATGTTAGGAGGGGTGTAAGAAACAGTTCTTTTCAGGAGATGTATAGTTGATACAACCTTCCTTACCACATTAGACGTATGCTCTGCCCACGACAGTGTTCTATCAAATATCACTCCGAGATTATTGACAGTGTTGCTATATTTAATATTATTATCTAGTATCTTGATGGGTGGTAGTGAATTAAAATCTACTGAATTTAGAAGTTTTGTATATCCAATGGATATACGGTAAGTTGTGTTTTAGATATGTTCAAGTTAAGACTATTATTTAGGGCCCATTCACAAAGCCTGTCAATGTCTTCATTAAACAGATTTATACGATCACATGCAGTGCTAGGCGTGAGGTGAAAATAGGCTTGGATGTCATCAGCGTATAGATGAAAAGAGCTATTTCGGAATTCATTAGAAACATCGTTTATATATATCGAGAAGCATAGTGGACCTAAGACAGATCCCTGAGGTACTCCACTTTCTACCGATTTCCAGTCTGAGGAGGAGACATCCGCGAGGACCACTCTCTGTGTACGTATGGAAAGGTATGATTTGAACCAGGAAAGAGCACTCTGAGAGAAGCCAAAAGATTTCAGCTTTGCAAGAAGTATATTGTGATTCACACAGTCAAAAGCCTTACTGAAATCGAAAAGACATAAGATTGTAAGCTGACGCTTGTCCATAGCTGAGCGTATATCATCGCTGACCTTTAACAATGCAGTGGTGGTACTATGCTCCTTTTTAAACCCAGATTGATAAGGATTGAATATATTAAATTTAGTTAGGTATTCACATACTTGTTCATGAACAATTTTCTCAAGCGCTTTACTAAGGGCACAAAGGATATTTATTGGTCTAAAGTCACTACAACTAGTGGGGTTTTTATTTTTTGGTACTGGACGTATGTTAGCACACTTCTAAAGACACGGCTATAATCCACTTTGTAGAGAGAAATTAAATAGATGGATAATTGGGGGTAGAATAATTCAAGACAGTTAGAAATAAGAGAAATTGAGATGCTATCAGGGCCTCTTGCTTTTGTACGAATTGATTTGATGGCTTTCACAATCTGGTGTGGGTAAACATACATAAAGAACAAAATTTCATGGGCAGGGGGAGGGATGGATGTGTATTTCATGACGGTCTCTGATACTCTTAATACATCACCAATTGACGCAACATTTGAGTAATGTTCATTTAATTGTGATGCAGAGACAGGCATCTCAACATCAGTGACTGAACTGGCACCAAAATCCATGATTTTGCAGCACGCCATCTGGCGGAGGTGGTTTTGCAGTCACCGAAGAGGTTGTACATATATTTCACTTTTGTGTTCCTAATTGTTTGTTTTGTCTTATTACGCAGAATTCTATACTCTTCATAGTGTACAGCCCCCCAGGGTTCTGCATCCCCTGGAGGACATCCCCCCATCATCTATTTAAATCATCCTTAACTGGCAAATCTTGTAAGACCAGAACATATCTATTAACACCGCAATGGCAGCTAGCCAGTATGGAAAGCTTAACCAATCCTTGCACAACTACTACAAACATCGACACACTACTAACTGGGGCAGCTATGCCATCACAATGCTGACAGCATAGCGCCGAAGAGTATAAGAAGGCGTCTTAATCAGGTCAAACTCTCTCTCCATTACCAGTCTTACAGTGCATCGGCCGCAGGCTATCGACGTTATCATCAGAGGTGAGTCAGACGTGTTCAGATCTCCTATATTTGTAACCTTTACCCACAGATTGTACTTTACATTGTGACCATTATTACATTCCCTGAAAGGGACTCATAATTCAACATCACAGACCAATAAACACTTGGTCAACACACTACACCCGACTTACTATTTATACGCCTCTTTACATCCCAACGCCCTTCCTTATTCCCGTCACGGCTAGACGTGACATACGGTAGCCCAACAGTGCCAACTCAGGTATCATTGTATTCCTCGCGGCGGCCCGACTGCCAAGAGCAGCGCGTGCCACATAGCTGACACAAGCACGTTCAGTTATATAACAAGCAGCAGCTGGACGACCAGCACATTGACCTATACGCCAAACTCCATCCCCTAAGATACATCTACATCCTTTATAGGAGCGCCCCCTAGTTCCTAACACTAAACAACACTCTACACTGGTCAGCTTACCCTGCTACGGGAAGCTACCCCCTTTTAGACACCGCTTTATAAACTAACACATTAACTCTTCCTTTTAGATCCTACCACCCCCAAATAAGGGATCTAAAACACTGGTGGAGGCGGGGTACTACGCACAGTAGAACAGGACTCAACCAACGAGCCCTCGTAGTAAAAACGACCCCTTCCGTACCGCAAAAAGCCAAGCAAAATTGTGAATTTTTTTCCTAGACGAGAGCAGCATTTTTGCTCCGTACTACTTACATAGGGAATTTTTTCTCCCAAACCAACCCCCCAGCCCCAGATAGAATCAGTGAGAATAAGGATACACTGCCGAACACGCACAGTTTTTTTTCTTTCTTCTCTTTTCTTTTTCAAATAAGTAGACACATACTTCATTTAGCATGGCACCTCATACAGAAAGCCACAGAGGCAGTAGGGGTACGCCAATATTATTAGCATTATTGCTCAGATGCCAGAGGCACATACAAAGCCGGCAAACACAAATACGGGCACTATAAATAAAAATCGGGGCAATGCAGGGCAAACAGCCATACACCCCGTCAGAGGGTAGGACAGCGCGATTAAGATGCGCACATAAGCACTTGAGGAACATACATGAACACCTCAATAGGATCCATGTCCAAAGAAACAAAATATACGAACAATTAATCACCACACATGGTCCCGTAATAAATAATGCAACCCTCGACAGGGTGAGGGTGCACTACACAGGTTTACACACCCAGTACAGGGAGTTAATTCGCGAGCAAGCGTTTCTCCAACTAGCGGCCACAAAACTATACAGAGTACAAGCACACTGATACAACAATTTGCCAACAGGCCATGAGCCTCAACAGGCAGTGCGCCCAAATTTGGGGCGAACATAAGGAGCTCCGGGCTCACTAAGCCATTTTCGAGTACATGGCAGGGCCACCAGCCCAGCCGAGAGAGGACATAAGCGTAGATACGCTAACTCGACAATTTGCGAGGATGTCCCTCTCGCCATGTACTGCCACACATGGGAAGGAGGTCACCATGGCTACAGTCCAGAAGACGGCCAGGTTAGACTCCAATACACTGTGGGGACAAGCTTACACCAATACACATCCCTTAGCTCCGGATCGGAAGGCAATTTTGCCAAACCGAGGGGCAGAGCCTAGAACAACCCCCTCGGAACAAAGGGACGAGAGGGAGTTGAAGCCAGGACTCTCAGAAACACATTATATGACAGGGAGACAACGGGACGTAACCACGTCATGGGCAGACGACATAGAACCCGTCCCACTACAGTACATAAAGCCTACATACACCCACACAGATAGGCAAACGCAATGGCAGGAGTCTGCCGTGGCTACAGGCCAAAAAGCGGTCAGGCTACACGCCACCACATTGCCAGGGCAGATACAGGCAATTGAGCGGCCTTTTCCGCCAGTTCAAAGGGCAAGTTTGCCAGAACAAAGGCGAACACCAGCATTAGCACCCCAGGTGCGAATGCATAAGAGGGTGTTGCATTCAGTCCCTCAGGATGCACGATACACGCCTGCACATCGTAACCAGGCACTACCACACAGTACACGGGGATTAGGAAAAGTGTTATTACCTACCCCACAGAACAGATCAGTCGAAAATACACACACCCCCGTAAACTCTACTAGAGTAGCACAGAGCACGAGTAGTTCCGCGAAAACAGGTACACTTAGACCAACGGTCAAGCGATACGGTGAAAGCAAGCCCGGTCGTACTTTGCTACAAACTCCTCCGAAAAATAGCAGAGGGGCACCTCAGTGGATCCCAGGGGTTTACACCCTAATGACAGGGCGACGATATCCATCTTTCCGAGCACTGACGCTCGAAATAGGATAACGGCTTTCACTAGGAATACAATATATGCCGACATCACTTGCACCAATAGTATAGTACACATAAGTTCTTTTACACGGGGGAAACAAGATAATAGACAAACAAGTACTCACTAACATAAACAGTACATTTTTTTTTGCATCTATATGCAGTACAACATGGATAAACCAAAGATGATAATTCTAAATCCTTCTTGATTTTTATTTTGGGCACCTAGCATTTTTTTTTCTCTTCCTCAGGCCATCAATGGTTACTGAACATAGGGTCCATATTATAATTTGGATAACGTAAAGTGCTAATATCCAAAGCCAAGTAGAAGCCCATCAGGTGAGCTACGCGGCTCAAGGCCGGAAAGAGATATTCCGAACACAGCTTAAGCAATAAAACACAGCATAGAGCTTAAGCGGGTCTTTCCAGGTAGAAATGACTAAGTGTTCTATGTTCTGGTCCAACAGTTTGATAGATTCCCTTGTGACGGGCGAGAGCCCTCAGTGTAACAAGAATTAAGAATCTCAAACTATTTCCCAAAAGTGGTAGATTTCCCTGAGACGTAACTAGATTACTATAGTGCTAACGTCACCTACTAGGTGGATAGTACGATCAGGACCTACTTACCATTTTTAAGCATTTTTTTTTTCATAGTGTTTACGACATAATTGTGACAGACTATCGCCGTCGGGCAACCCGCTTAATCACCATAAAGCAGGATGCAGGCGAGATACAGTATATTTTTTTATACCTTTTCAAAGTGCTCTCTTAATACGGAGCGGGGCATAGCTCATTTTTTTTTCTCTTCTCTGCCTCAGTCATTAGGCCCGATGAAGGAAAAATTGGCCAAGTTGAACTATATATATTGCATACATAGGCATACGTGACACGTTACACTGCCTGTAATATGACTTTTTTCTCACTTCCACAACAACACGCAAGCTAAAACGCTATCACACCGTAGGATGAAAATCCCAGACTTTGGGAAACCCTGCATGTTTTTGGAAATAACACAATCAGTTTACATTGCCACATGACAGTAAAACACTGCCAAAAGGAAGGGAAGTAATCCCGATGGCAGACGTGGAAAGAAGGCCAAGAAATAGCCTTCAAACCTCACTGACCGCACCGGGATACGATCCTAACACTACCAAACTGTCCCAGAGACACAACCTGAATAGTGCCAGAAACAATTACTCTGGGTAAAAGACGGTCTCAAAACCCGCAACCTTCTGAATACCAGGAATATAAGGTCGGGTAGCTATCCAGTCTAGGATAGAAAAGTAGGAAGCTAACATGGATGGGGACAGTTCCACTAACAGAGGGTCATAAATGAAAAACAACAAAATCACCTCCGGCATCTAGTCACCAAACACGCGACTAGCAGCCCAGAGACACTCGTGTATAACGACATTTTGTACAACGGATAGGGACATACTCGAACCACGTCACAGTAACACAAAATTTGGGGACACAAATGTAGTTAGTGAGAGGTTCTTTTACAGTGCGGCCAAGGCATGTGAGATTTCCGAAGTGAAATGCCATGGCCTGTGGTTTGGATTCCACGTAAAACGGAAGTCCCGTGGCTCATGATCTACAGATCAACGGGCACGTTAAACTACAAGTTTCCTTCTTTTTTTTACAGTGCGAGAAGCACTACTCACAATTACAGAGATAGCATTCAGGCGGAGAGACACAAACATACAGTCACAGAGCATTGTCAAGCAAGTAACAAGATAGTGCACACGTGAGTGAAATTAGACACTATCGCGTCAGCGATAAGACACGTCTCATGAATAACCTGCACGCTCACAGACAGCAATACACTAGCAGCTCTCAGTGCAGAACACACGCCATCATTTAAGCCAAGTCTAGAACCCCACAAATCCTCAAATTACACTACGAGGGGAAATTAAAAACATACAAACTCTGCACAGGTATGCATACTTTCATTCGCGCATTGCACATACACGGGGAACGTGCCATAATATGGACGGCACAAATACCGTCGTAACAAGCCTTTACAGCACCCCGGGTCCGAACCCATGATCACACACCACGCTCGTACCAAAAACTAACTATCCAACGGTATTTTTGGTACCGGAAACACAACCAAAATACATACAAGGAGCGCACAAAACATGAACAACGCAGACATATAACACAGAGAATTACATAGATCACGGGTTCAAATCCCAGTGAAAATCGGACACCAGGAAAACAGCTATCCAGGCTTCCAATCACACTGAAATTAGCCCATACAACCACACAACACCACTAGCTAATTAGGGCCGATTGCCACATTAGTCCGGCAGGAATTTAGAACAATAGCAACATGGCATACGTGCAAGAAGGCACATGGCGACAGCTGACATACATAACGTCCGAGCCATTACACATACAAACTGCTGATGTGCAGATTTCGTCACATGGCAATATTGCTGGTGACAGACACTATTGTTTACCGGCATTGACCATGACATTACAAACATTAAGCAATCATAAGGCCAACACATTCTTAAACTGCAAAAACATTTAGCAATGGACAAGACGTGACACATCGGAACTTATCTTGGGCCCATAGGAGCACGTTCGCAAAGACGTTGGCAGGCCACGGGCGCCTTCTGCCCATACACGCGATACATATTACGACTTAGCCTGTAACAGACCAACCGTCCGCGTGGGGTAGCGGAACATAGGCACACACACACACATGCGCTCAACAATCAGGAGCGAACACAGACAGGGGCTCTGAGAAAACAAGACCTCCCCTCCAATAACTTCTTTTCGCGATTCTATTCCTAAAATACATCATTCCAGGCGATTAGGACATGGCCAATCGCACTACGACCACTGGCCACATTCACACTACAAATGGCAGACCAGATTAGGTCGTGAAGCTTTACTATCCCAAGGCTCGGATAGAAAGCCAACATGGACCAAGGGAGGATGACAGGAGAACAGGCTACCAGCGTACCACCTTACTCCCTTCCAATAACCTTCTCACGTCCAACATAACCAACGCAGACACATGAACATGACCAAAACAGCTACACTACATTACAGAGTATACACAAGGGGTTGATAGACTTCATGCGTCTAAAGAGAAGGCTTGCTACGCCTTGGATCACGATGCTACCACCTGAGTATTAGGGGTGGGTCGGCAAACATTAAATAAGCATAATGCGCATCTCCAAATGAGAGATGAGGCCACAATTATATATATTAACCATTCTTTGTTAATTAAATACTCCCGCATGACAGGAATATATTAGTATTATGCCTCAACCTACACCTATCCGTACATGAGTGCAGACGCCTCATATCCAGATACCTGCATGAGTATCCCATCCATTTACCAGGGGTATTACTAGCAAACCTGCATGGAATTTTCATATCTTTGCAATCCCGGGAATTACCTCCCCAGTCCACTCATTGTAGGAGCAATCCTAGTAGCATTACCGGCTCAAGGCCACCATTTATTTGAACCCAAAGATGCACAACCCCTTCCTACCATACTTTAAGCCCACTCTACAAATAACTACCCCCAGATCCTAATAACAGGGTACCTGACATCACAGACCCTACTAACACCTCCATTAAGGTAAAAAGAGCATTATCGCTGGAAAGCTGACGTAGCAATAGTAGACCAGAAGTAGTCTATGTACTTAGAAGATCTATAACCCCACAACACTTGAGAAAATTTTACATTTTTACATAAAAATACATTATTTACAAAGGTTACGCCCATATTTTTTTAAAAGGTAAAGGAATCTGTAACACTCTGATGGATGATAGCGGCACAAGCCGAAGGCCAGAGGCACCACACTGGGGGCAGAGCTGGGGTAGGCGATGATGACCCTTACCCCAGTTGGCTCAACAAATCACTGACCCGACCGAACAGACGAACCACGTAAGGTCAAAGCATTCGTGGCCTGGCACGGGCAAACATCGAGATCTAGGGGTGCATATAGCTTATCCCCCTTGTCGGAGACGGTTACACCCACTATGTGCCACGGTCGTCGAAGCCAAGACCTGCAGGGAGACTTTCTGAGAATGGCGGGAGAAATAGCTCACTCAGCGCCGGACTCGAGAGCAATCCCTAGAGACGACCCCATTATGACTAGACTTCTAGTTAAATTTAAGTAGGTACGGCTTCCATAGCGGGAAGCAAGGCTCCTGTGCGTTGGAGTGAAATGTTACTGCGGCCTATAAAGGTGAAATGAAATGTTACTGCGAAATACATAATACTGCGGCCGATAAAGGCAAAATGAAATATTAATGCGAAAAGCATACTACGGCGGCCTATAAAGGCGAAATGAAATATTAATGCGAAAAGCATACTACTACGGCCGATACAGGCGAATATTACTGCGAAAAGCAGACTACGATTGCCGACGAAGGCGAAGATAATATTATGCCATTGGACGACAATATCCAATGCCCACATAAATGGCGACGCAGCGGGCAACCAATGGGCATTAAGAGAGGGGCATTGCGAGCACCTCATAAGGGCTAAGTGGGCGGCCCAACTACGACAACGATGAACGATAACGGTAATGACCAGGAAGGTACAGCGGGCGAAACGGTTTGCTCAGGGGCACCGTAAGCCGCCTGCGACTAGGTTAATACTAGTTGATAAACGTCGACATCTAGAATTAAGGGGGCGGAATCCAGCGAATCTAGAGACAACCGGTGTTTCTGGATTCGTGCGGGTGGTGTCCTGAGGAAGTAAATTGCCTCAGGCGATCGTTCCGGTCCAAATTTAGCCAATAAGACACATGCGACTAGGTTAATACTAGTTGATAAGCGTCGACATCTAGAATTAAGGGGGAGGAATCCAGCGATTCTAGAGACAACCGGTGTTTCTGGATTCGTGCGGGTGGTGTCCTGAGGAAGTAAATTGCCTCAGGCGATCGCCCTGGTCGAAATCTTAGCTGTAAGACGGTTGCATTTGACACGCAACCTAGGATTAAGCAAATTTATTAACCGCTGTTGCCAGGTAGTGGCACAGCACATTTCGGCAGTAGATTAAGGCCACCCTTTCGGCTTAGAAATAGCATTTTTTTTAGACCATAATTAAGATAAATAGTATAAGATTAAGCCGTTCGGCTCCTGATGACCCACAAACCCGGCATCAGGGTAAGTCCGACAACGCATGATAAGTCATGATAATTCGTTGTAATATAGCATAAGCCTACATTTAAGGCATTTTTTTTATTATATATATATAGATTACAGTAGAATATCTCGGCACTTGGTGACTAAAAATCCGTTACCAAGGTAAGCCCGACAACACTAGGCTAAGATAGGTTAACATAGGCTAACCTAGAAGTAAGTTAGACTTCAGTGGCGCCACACTTGATTTTATAAATTAAGCGCTGCCACGAAAATGTCATATATAATATATTGTAATGTATTGTCATGTATTGCTAACAACTAATCCGTTTTCCCAAACACAGGAAACCCAGGGAGCAACGCGTCCACGGATATACACAACAGAAAAAGAGTTGCCATTAATACATTTTTTTTACATATAGCAAGGAGCATGAGCATGTCTATTGTAAATATATTTCCCACACCAAATTACACATACCCTTATCTCTGTCACACAGACACACTACTCCTCATCATTTTTCAGTCGCGCCAATAAGGTGACGGCGCCGCGATCAGCGACGTAAGGTGACGTGGGGCACCGAGCGACGCTGACGCAAACACACGTATGAATACGCTTCAATAATAAGCAATATACGGTAGCCAGGGGCGGTGCAGAGATTGTGAGCACCTACCCTCGCTGCCAAGGTGAATTTTTCCACCCACGGGGAAAATTTGCGAAAGGTAAGGTTAACGGCATGACCACTAACCTACAGCATAGGTAAGAGGTACCTAGAGCTCAGCGAATAGCAAAATGAAGGGAGAATGAGTCGACAGAGGAGAGCGCTACAGAAGGCCTAGAGAATGGTACGAGGTACCAGGCTCATGAGCAAACCGGTCTAGTAATAAGATTATTATTTTATATTATAACATGCTTGTAAATTAAATGTAAACCCAAAGCGTACACAAATATATATTAATGCTCAAGTGAACGCCTATGCACGTAAACTTACAATATGTCACGCCATTCAACACTGCCATAATGGCAACACTGAATACACGGTTTTGTTTTTTCCTTTCTACTCTACTAACGCCCAAATTTGTCAGGGTGTTCCGTTTTATCCCACACCAATAAATACTTTGAATATTTCCCTTAAATTATACCCTGGAACACCCATTTTTTTTCTATTCTCTTCTATCTTTCTCTTAGCAGGGAGCACTTTTTCCCCAAAATAAAGCCAGACGGCACAATTCCTCGTCTAGCTGGGTTTTTCCTCCCTGCACAACTATGTAACGGATAAATATCAAAACCATGTTTTTTTTTCTTTCCTTCTTTTTGAAACTCGCAATATGCCAACAATGGCCATGTCAATTTTTTCTCAATGTCAATTTTTTTTCTCAATGTCAATTTCCATTTTTACAATGTCAACGTCAGTGTTATATATATATCTGTACATCCCATAACCCTCCCCTCTGAACACGGGCTGATCTCACACCTACACTTCACCACGACATCACCCATTCTATACGACGACGCCGACGACGACGAGGAAGACACCACCAGAAGATACGAGGGGGCTTCAAGAACAACTACATCAACATCCCAACCTCCAGTTCCGTTCCCGTTCGCGAGGACGCGAACAAATGGAGGAAGACGCTTGTACAGCCCCCCAGGGTTCTGCATCCCCTGGAGGACATCCCCCCATCATCTATTTAAATCATCCTTAACTGGCAAATCTTGTAAGACCAGAACATATCTATTAACACCGCAATGGCAGCTAGCCAGTATGGAAAGCTTAACCAATCCTTGCACAACTACTACAAACATCGACACACTACTAACTGGGGCAGCTATGCCATCACAATGCTGACAGCATAGCGCCGAAGAGTATAAGAAGGCGTCTTAATCAGGTCAAACTCTCTCTCCATTACCAGTCTTACAGTGCATCGGCCGCAGGCTATCGACGTTATCATCAGAGGTGAGTCAGACGTGTTCAGATCTCCTATATTTGTAACCTTTACCCACAGATTGTACTTTACATTGTGACCATTATTACATTCCCTGAAAGGGACTCATAATTCAACATCACAGACCAATAAACACTTGGTCAACACACTACACCCGACTTACTATTTATACGCCTCTTTACATCCCAACGCCCTTCCTTATTCCCGTCACGGCTAGACGTGACATACGGTAGCCCAACAGTGCCAACTCAGGTATCATTGTATTCCTCGCGGCGGCCCGACTGCCAAGAGCAGCGCGTGCCACATAGCTGACACAAGCACGTTCAGTTATATAACAAGCAGCAGCTGGACGACCAGCACATTGACCTATACGCCAAACTCCATCCCCTAAGATACATCTACATCCTTTATAGGAGCGCCCCCTAGTTCCTAACACTAAACAACACTCTACACTGGTCAGCTTACCCTGCTACGGGAAGCTACCTCCTTTTAGACACCGCTTTATAAACTAACACATTAACTCTTCCTTTTAGATCCTACCACCCCCAAATAAGGGATCTAAAACAATAGTCAGTGGTAAGTTTAGATTTAATAAATGTTCTACGTGCTTTATCACGTTTCTTTAAAAGCGTTTTGATTTCTTTACTGATCCACGGAGCAGAGCTACACACATCAAAAAAAGTTTTGCATCACCTCGGCTCCAAGAGTTCCGGAACCGTTAAATACAAAGGGAATAGAGATCAACACATACAACATTTCAGCTCGTTTTATTGCTCATGAGACCCACACATTGCATGTTGTACCATCATACAGCTAGACTTTCAGCATTTGTGGTCCAGATTGCAGTACACACCACTACCTCTAATACCCAGTAGCACGTCCTCTTGCATTGATGAATGCCTGTATTCGCCGTGGCATACTATCCACAAGTTCATCAAGACACTGTTGGTCCAAATTGTCCCACTCCTCAACGACAATTCGGCGTAAATCTCTCAGAGTGGTTGGTGGGTCAAGACGTCCATAAACAGCCCTTTTCAACATATCCCAGGCATGTTCGATAGGGTTCATGTCTGGCGAACATGCTGGCCACTGTAGTCGAGCGATGTCGTTATCTTGAAGGAACGCATTCACAAGATGTGCACGATGAGGTCGAGAATTGTCGTCCATGAAGACAAATGCCTCTCCAATATTCTGCCGATATGGTTGCACTATGGGTCGGAGGATGTCATTCAGGTATCGTAAAACCGCTTCGGAGCCTTCCATGACCACCAGTGGCGTACGTCGGCCCCACATAATGCCACCCCAAAACATCAGGGAACCACCACCTTGCTGCACTCGCTGGACAGTGTGTCTAAGACGTTCAGCCTGACCAGGGTGCCTCCAAACACGTCTCCGACGATTGTCTGGTTGAAGGCATATGCGACACTCATCGGTGAAGAGAACGTGATGCCAATTCCGTGGGGTCCATTCAGCATGTTGTTGGGCCCATCTGTACCGCGCTGCATGGTGTCGGGGTTGCAAAGCTGGACCTCGCCATGGACGTCGGGAGTGAAGTTGCGCATCATGCAGCCTATTGCGCACAGTTTGAGTTGAAACACGACGTCCTGTGGCAGAACGAAACGCATTATTCAACATGGTGGCATTGCTGTCAGGGTTCCTCCGAGCGGCAATCCGTAAGTAGCGGTCATCCACGACAGTAGTAGCCCTTGGGCGGCCTGAGCGAGGCCTGTCATCGACAGTTCCTGTATCTCTGTACCTCCTCCATGTCCGAACAACATCGCTTTGGTTCACTCTGAGACGCCTGGAAACTTCCCTTGTTGAGAGCCCTTCTTGACACAAAGTAACAATGCGGACGCGATCGAACTGCGGTATTGACCTTCTAGGCATGGTAGAACTACAGACAACATGAGCAGCGTACCTTCGTCCTGGTGGAATGACTGGAACTGATCGGCTGTCGTACCCCCTCCGTCTAATAGGCCCTGCTCATGCATGGTTGTTTACATCTTTGAGCAGTTTTAGTGACATCTATGAACAGTCAAAGGGACTGTATCTTGGATACAATATACACAGTCAACGTCTATATGCCGGAGATCTGGGAACCGAGGTGATGCAAAACTTTTTTTGATGTGTGTATGTTTTATATCCACTTTCTTTTGCGGTGCATGCATATCATAGAGTTTATTTACACAATTATAGCGTGCGTATAACTGTAATTTATGAGAGTCTAGGATTGGATTAGGTCTGATACTTGAAATATGGTGAAGCCTCCGTGGCTTAGGCGGCAGCACGCCGGCCTCTCACCGCTGGGTCCGTGGTTCAAATCCCGGTCACTCCATGTGAGATCTGTGCTGAACAAAACGGAGGCAGACAGGTTTTTCTCCGGGTACTCCGGTTTTCCCTGTCAAAATGTCATTCCAGCAACACTCTCCACTATCATATCATTTCATCTATCATTCATTTAATCATTGCCCCAGAGGAGTGCGTCAGGCCTCGGCAGCCGGCACAATTCATTTCCTCGCCGCTAGATGGGGGCTTCATTCATTCCATTCCTGACCCGGTCGGAGACTGGAAGCAGGCTGTGGATTTTCATTTCACTTGAAATATGGTACCATCCTGGCATTTTCCTAGAGAATGTGTGAAATAAAACAAGGGGAAAGTCTAATTCAGGATGGCTGCTGTTAACTACTGGATTCTAACCTTTGATCTCTGAACTTTCAGCTCCCAAATACCCTGGTTTATCATATAATATGTAACGCTGAATATTGGTTTGTCTGTCGGTCTGTTATTTATACAAATCTACACCGTTTCATCTATCTGAACCAAATTTTACCCTTTGGAACCCCGCGGATAACATTATCCACTTGAAGTATTTGGCAGCCCTCTCCATTTCCTATACTTAGGCCCTTTGGCACAAATATACACCATTTCACCGATCTAAACCAAAATTTACGTAAGCCAACTTACCGTTACGTACGCCAACTTACCGTTTGGAACACTGTGTGTAACATTGTCCACTTGAAAAATGGACAGCTTTCTCTATTCCCTGCATGTAGGCCGTTTGGCACAAGTCAACACAGTTTCACCAAACTGAACCAAATTGTACGCACTTACCTTTTGGAACCCTGCAGGTAACTCTGTCTACTTTAAATTTAGACAACCCTCTCCATTCTGTAGATTTAGGCCGTTAGATACAAAGACGAAATATTGAATATGTTGCAGATGGACCGACAAAGCCTCACAAAGCAAGAAACTAAACTCGGGACGTAAATTTTGGTTCAGTTTGGTAAAGGTTGGTTAGTTGGTTCCTTAGTTTAGGGGCTGCGACAACGCGGTCATGTAGCCCCGTGTACTTTGGGTGTGTGTAGAATTTGTCTGAAAACCGGTGATCATTGTGATGGCTGTATTAGTGTGTATTATCTGTGATTGAGGTAGAAGGACTGCAGACGATTAATATTTTCAAGTAGTTCCTACCTTTGCTACCAAATGCTACCGTCCACGACACCTAGCTGCGGACGTGGCTACTAAATGCTGTTGCAGTCAGCACATGGCGGTGAACGTTGATACGTTATCAAACTAACCTACACATTTTAGCTTTCACAAGTGTAGTTAGTGGAAGGTTCTTTTCATACCATAAATTTAAGACATGGGACCGATGGCTTTAATTCCCCTCCAAAGGAAGGCATACTGAGGGATTGTTAACGCTCTTAAAAATCCGACAACTTCGACCGGGTTTGAACCCGCGATCTTGGGCATAGAAGCTCAGCATGCTACCGACTACGCCACCGAAGCCGCTCAGTTTTGTAAAATAACAGACAAAGGGACCCGAAATCCATAGTTTAAGGCCCTAGAACCTATTGTGTCGGAAGTATTTCGGTGTTGAACTAGGGGTCCAGAGATGCTGGGAATTGAGGTGTAACTGTAAGAATATTTAAATAAGTCTATTGTTGGCTGGCAAAGCGGGCTGCATCACTTCGCCCTAACCAGTGTACTGGTGCAGAATTGCGAAAATAGTTTCATCTTGTGCTGCTTACAAATTACAGTCACGGGGAGAAATTAGTGAAAAATTATATCTTAGGCCCCTTGCATAACTTGCATGCATAACTGTAGGCTACATCTGTTAACTAAATAGTAGGTCTCTGTATAAGTGCAGAACATAAAGGTAATAATAATAATATCTATGGCCTCGGGTGCCGGGTGCAAGCTTTGTAATTTGACAGTCAGAAGGTAGCTTACATGTCGAATTTCGTTGTTCCTTGAATCACTATGAAATACAAGGAGGTTAGATATCTAAGCTCCTTGAACACTATAGCGCTTCTAGTAGAGAAATTAGGAACTTTGTGTTGGCGGAAACTCCCGAGATTGATTTGCCATTATAAACACGGCCTATTGAATTCAAACGGGTTTTTTGACAAGGCAACATCGTATGGCATGCGTGTTGTATTTTTGCCACCTTTCAAAAAATCACTTACCACGGCCAGGAGCGAACCTGCAATCTTGGGGTTAGTAGACCGACACGCTATCCACTCACCCACCGTGGCATAAAGGTTATCAGCTGCAATAAGTGTTGGTGTTTTCAAATTTTGACTCTGAGACCTCAAGATCATTCCACCGGGAGAAACAGGGTACAATTGCTAGAAGCACAATATTATTTCTCCGGCCAATTGAGAGGCTTCAGGATAGTCTGGTTAGATAGTTATTGTTGTTTTAAGAGGCGGAACAGCGAGTTCATCTGCCTCTTCAGGTTAGTATAATGCGATAACAGTTCTATATTTATTGACGATAACCGTACAGCAAGACGAAACTTTTAAATCGTTTTTACAGTCCTGCCACCCTCTCAACTTTACAGTCCTGGCACCCTCTCACTTAAATGGCTTCGGTGGCGTAGTTGGTAGTATGTTGAGCTTCTATGTCCAAGGTCGCGGCTTCAACCCCAGCCTAAGTCGTCGGATTTTTTAAGAGCGTTAAAAATTCCTCAGTATGCCTTCCTTCGGAGGGAAGTAAAGCCAGTGGTCCCATGCCATATACGGTATTAATGGCATGTAAAAGAACCTTCCACTAAATACACTTGTGTGAAGCTAAATTATGGGTTATATTAGACTAACGCTCTTAGGTTCCAACGTTCGTCGCCAGGAGCCGAATGTGGTGTCATCTAGTAACAAATTTCAAAACTAGTTGTCGTTGACGGTAGCATTTGGTAGCAAAAGTAGGAACTACTTGAAAATTTAATGTCTGCAGTCCTCGCCTGAATTACAGATAACACACACTAATACAACCATCATAATTAACACCTGTTATCAGACAGATTCTACACACACCCAAAGTACACGGGGCTTCATGACCACGTTACCGCAGCCCCTAAACTGAGGAACCAACCTACTCTCTCACTTAAACCACCAATGTCAAGTCAAGGCAGATGTTTGAACTGAGTTTGAAGTCCCTGATTTGAAAGCCTCTTTGACAACTCTGGGCATCTTCACCACGGGTTTCCTCATTCTTACTCCAGTAGGTAGTGTAAACGACTAGTGAACGTGCGTATTAAGCCTAGAAATACATTCTTATTTTCACTTTCAGTCTAAGGAATAGCTGCCCTCTGGGTGTCTATTAACAAAGATTGCACCCGGCACCCGACGCCACACGATATTATTATATAGTCTAAGGAATGTTTACCTTTCTTGTATTTTAGAGACCGCTCTGAGGTAAAACACCCCCAGACACGTCCACCTGATTAGAGACCATCTCGTGGTGTAGGGACTAGCGTTCTTCGCTGTCGCCCCGGTGACTCGTGAGGCAAAACTGAGTAGAGCAAGGTTCGATTCCCTCCTCAGCCATCCTGGAAGTGGTTCTCCGTGATTTCCCCACTTCTACTTCAGACAAATGATGGTATGGTTCCTAACTTAAGGCCACGGCTGCCTCCTTCCCAATCCTATCCTCAATTTACAAATACACAAACTAGTGTAGCCATCACAATAACACAGTTAACACACAATTCCCTTCTCTCACACACACACAAATACACGAGGCTATTATGACCGTGATGTCGCAGCCCCTATAATAAGCGACTACAACGACAACGCCTGATTAGACGGAGAAACTTGTAATTTGTCCAACACACCATCATAGACAACACATAGGAACTCACTGCATGTTTTATAAGAATAACGCGAATAGGCAGGGCATTTCTCATGAGGCGATCAGGGCCTACTCTAGTTTGTCCCGACATCTACAAGCTGGAAGAGACAACACCACCAATATTGGTGTGAGTGTGTGTGTGTGTGTGTGTGTGGTTTTTGTTGTTGTTGTTGGTTTGTTTTTGTTTTGGTTTTTGTTTATTTTTGTTGTTTTTTATTGACACTAACAAAGTGTTTAATGTATTTAAACGTGCTATTAAGAAAAGAAAAGTACATTTTCGTGAAATTGTTAAAACGTTATTTTTATCGACTTTTATAGAATATGGAAGTAAAAGAAGAAAACAAAAATCCCGCTAGTAAAACTTAGAATCCAGATGGCATTATAAATGTTTGTTGTTGATTCTTTAGGGGCTTTACGACATCGTTGTCAAGTAGCCCCGTGTACTTGGGTGTGTGTAGAATTTTTCTGATAACCTGTGTCACTGAGATGTCTGTATTAGTGTAAGTATTTGTAAATGAGGCAGGATTTGGGTAGGAAGCGGCCGTGGCCTTAAGTTAGGTACCATCCTGGAACGTACTTGGATTGAGTGTGCAAATGTTAATAATAATTAGTATTATTATTAACTTAGTATTATTATAACAATTATAGAAACTTTAAGAACCTGTGCGTGTACGTGAAAGTGTCAGGCAAACTAGGGCGTTCTATAACAATGGCAACAGAGAAGGTGAGAAATGTATTGAAAGACTGTAGAAGATATTGAATGTACTATCTCCTTTAAGGCTTCATTATTTCTAAGGGAACTTTCGCCCATGATATCGTAAGTAGAATGAATGATGTAATTCTCTTCTTGATAGTTTCCTCGCATTCGTAATTGACTCCCGGGTGCCGCCCCCACACCAAGCTTGCCAAGAGTAAGAGCAAGCTGCCAGCAGATTCTGGAGTGTGAACCAACCAAGTTTGTCTCAAGTTGTGACACCAACTGGCAGGAATAATTTAGAGCTTAGTTGGTCGCATTGTTCGGCACGCAACAACTTAAGAAACAATTCGCTCATCCGAGAACAGCGACTTGTTGCATGTCACTATGACGTCACAACTCAGTTCGATACGGGCCATTTACACGTGTACTGGACAGCGCCACGTTCCGTGATTACATTTCTTTCTTTCTTTCTTTCTTTCTTTCTTTCTTTCTTTCTACTGAGTAAACCAGAGTTGTGATAAAGAAGGAAACTAGCAGCATAGACAAGAGCGTTAAGTCACGCTGCACGATTGCTATGTAATGAGTAGCTGCATTTCGGAGATCCGCCAGCACTTACAGCAGTCATCCTGAATGTGTGCTTTTATTATTATTATAATTATTATTATTATTATTACCTTCGAATTGTGCCAATATGGACTACGAGTTAACAATCAATATCATTTTATGTGCCTTGCTCTTGTTCGTCTGCCAGCTTAGATATCCTGCCAGTAGTCTATCTCTTGAGCCCATCACTCAGTGCCTTCTTCCGATCTTCTGAAAGAGGTCTCCTCCGTTTTAAGGGTTCTTCCCCTCGGGAATACCGATTTCTGTACGAACTTTATTACATTCTTGGAACCATCCCAGTTTGTTTTTGCCTTTGGTTTCACAAAATTCCAAACTTTCTTTGTCAGTCGATCATCGAACATTCTGAAGATGGTTGGTTGGTTGGTTGGTTCCTCAGTTTAGGGGCTGCGACAACGCTGTCATGTAACCCTGTGTACTTTGGGTGTGTGTAGAATCTGTCTGATAACCGGTGTTAATTGTGATGGCTGTATTAGTAGTGTGTGTACCTGTTTTCTAATTCAAGTAAGGACTGCAACTTTGTTTTTTCCAAATAGTTCCTACTTTTGCCGCCAAACGCCACCGTCAACGACTACTAGGCCTAGTTCAGAACTTAGCTACTAGACTTCACCTAAGAGCGTTGTTTACATTCCTAACCTATACAATTTAGCTTCACACAGGTGTAATTAGTGGAAGGTTCTTTAACATGCCATAAATCTATTCTGAAGATGCGCTCATAGAATAACAACCTGACGTGGCTGGTTTTATCTTTCTGTGCAACTCTTCATTTGGTTTGAAACGTTTGTGACCGTCAAATGCATTATTATTTTATTACAATTAATTATTATTTTAAAAGAAAATTACGCGTGTATTATTGCTCAGGTTGGTGTCTGTCAGCTGAGGGCAAGTACTGTGTTTTGATTACACGCAGTATAAGGCAAAAGTTCCCGTTCATCAAAGGTACAGTGGAACGTATTATTAAAATCAGTCAGAATGGTAGAGGAAGTGTCAGAGACATATACATTTTGTGTCAAATAACTATTGTGTTGATGTACCAAAATTTTGTTTTAAAAAATCCATAACTTTTCCTTGCGGATTCAATACTTGGAACTCGACTGTGTCCTGGTCGTCTTTGGTGGTTGATGGAGCTTAGCCCACCAGTTGTGGTTTGACTGTGGTTTGCTCTAGTCGTTAATGAGGACGTCCACCGTGGGCTGAAAGGTAAGCCGCTGTACTGTACACACACAAATGTTTTAAATAGGATTGCCTACTTAATATTCACATCGTATAAATAATACATGTATGTTACTAAAAGCAAGTCTGGTGTGCGTGGAAAATATCATGTTTAGTGCTCATTACCAGCATATATTCAAGTGAGAAATATGATAAGATTCCACGACGATTTTGAGTTCCTAATGTAAGAATACACCACTTCCAATAACGAATAAGGGCATAAGTTAGTTAAGTTGCAATTCCAAATATTACTTGAAGCTGGTTGGTGGTTCCTCAGTTTAGGGGCTGCGGCAACGCGGTCATGTAGCCCCGTGTACTTTGGGTGTGTGTAGAATCTGTCTGATAACCGGTGTTAATTGTGATGACTGTATTAGTGTGTGTTATCTGTTTTCAATTCAAGTGAGGACTGCAGACATTGAATTTTTTCAAGTAGTTCCTACTTTTGACGCCAAACACCACCGTCAACGACTACTAGTTCAGAACTTGATTACCAGATGCCACCGCAGTTGGCTCCTGGCGACGAAACGGAACCTAAGAGCGTTTGTCGAATGTTTAACCTACATATAATTTAGCTTCACACAGGTATAATTAGTGGAAGGTTCTTTAACATACCGAAGGAAGGTATACTGAGGAATTTTTAACGCTCTTAAAAATTGGAAGTTGAGTGTCAACCTACTGCGCCGGGGTTCGATCATGTAGGGCACAAAAAATAGAGAAACCTCACTAAACTGAGACACACAGTGCAAGAGCATAGCTGAGCGCATTCCCACACTCTACTTTAAGCACCTTATTGCTCCACCGACCACCTCGTGGGGCAATGTCTGGCATCCTTGGCTGCCACCCGCTAAGGTCCGGCTTTGATTCTCGGCTATGTCAAGAAATGTAATTCTGGACTATAACGGAGTTCACTCAGCCTCTTGAATTGAGAAATGAGAAGAGATGGGTTGGATACCCATCTCATCCATACTAAAAGTGGTTTTCTGTGGTTTCTCACTTCTTCTCCAGGAAAATACTGGGGTGATACTTAACTTAAGATCACGACTGCCTCCTATCCAATTTTATCCCCAACTACAAATGAAGACAATAGCACAGATTATCAGATAAATTACACGCACCCAAGTACAGGGGGCTAGATGACCACGGTGTCTCAAAGCAACAATAAAAATGGTAGCTGTGCCATTCAAAGATTCGACGCTCCTCAGATACGAACGGTTTGGCACTGAGCATCTATGAACATCATTCATGCCACTTAGGATATAGTACATTTTATCACGTATATTAAAATGCGTATACGTTAACCATTTTAAATTGGTAACAGTTTTATCCGTATTGACTAATGGCAATATGCATTGCATAATCCTCCTAGTCAATACTATAAAATGATTTTTAATAAAATATTTTAAGCGTACATGTTTCGGTATGACAATGTTATCTTTATCAGCATTGACAGATTAGTAGTTTAACATGATAAACTAAAATGGATATCCTTATAAATTTTTGATTTAAAATAAAAATAAAAGTTCTCAGACAAATTAAATTGTATACACTAGAAAAACGTTGTTACTAAAAATGACGTTACAAATAATGCTGGTGATATGTAGAAATGAAAAAGTATTAAAATAGTACATTATGCAACGAGCCTATAATGGCTATAATTAAGACACGAGTATATTTATAAAACGAGCGTATGCGAGTTTTATAATTTCCATACGAGTGTCTTAATTACCATTATAGGCGAGTTGCATACGACTGTTTATGTTCGACGATAATTATTATGACTATTTTATGTTCGAAGATAAATATTCATAAATATCTGTCGAGATTTCGCCAGTTTTATGTACTGAACAGAGCGCATGAGACGCAGAGAATGCCTTGTATTTGACCATGGCCTTCTCGATTACCCCACTATGACACTAGGCAACGCAGTTCAGAAGGCCTTGGAACTCCACGCAGGTGCGATGCTAACCTTATCTAATTGGTCAAACAACTGTTTCTTGAGCTGTGATTGGTGGGAGAAACTGTTTCATAATGAACAAGTAGTTCCGTGAAGAACTATACTGCCTATTTTCCTATAACCTACTTATGTTAACTGCCACTATCAACATACAACATTTCAGTTTGATTGCTGTAATAGATTCGTAGATATTGAGAACCGACTAAATATTTCGGATGGTCGCCATGTTGGATTTCATATATGTAGGTCTTAAAGGTATGTACTGTTACATGAAGATTATTGTGTACGTGTAGCATTCAAACTTCAATCGCATGATTAGGACACAAGAAGTAAAAAGAGATTTAAAATTTCGCACAGCTGCCATCTTGTGGTTATGGAAACAATTGAAATAAATTAGATGCCAGTGGATTAACATTCGTATAAGGATTTACTGTACCACGTTTCACTGCACTCGGATGGTTAAATGGCGAGAAACGTTCATGTGAATATTTATACTTCGCGTCGCCGCCATGTTGGATTTGTGATCACCAGGTTATTTAAAGTCCTATAGGCGAACTTAAGTTCATAACTCCTATGAACATTACAAAGTCAGTTTGATTGCTTTAATAAATTCGTCGATATTGAGATCCACATAAATATTTCGGTTGGTCGCCATATTGAATTGTTAAATGTATAGGTCATAGAGTCATGTACCATTAAAGGAAAATTGTTGCGTAGGTTTATTATTCAAACTTTCACTTCGATCGCATGATTACGAAACAAGAAATAAAAATTTAATTTTCGAAATTCCCACAGCCACCATCTTGAGGTTATGTAAACAATTGAACTAAATTAGATACCAGTGCATTAAAATGTGTATACACATTTCCTATACCATATTTCATTGCGTTTGGAACATTAAATCGCGGGAAAGGTCTATTTAAAATTTTCAAATTCGCTTGGCCGCCATGTTCGTTTTGTAGTTAAGCGGTTTTTTGAAAGTCTTATAGATGAACTTCCAGTAGTGCCCTTTATCTCCGTACAAAATTTCAGGGTGATAACGCTAATAGTTTCAGAGATATAGAATGCCGGTGAAATATTTCGCACATCCGCCATCTTGTGGTTATGTAAACAATTGAACCAAGTTAGATGTCGGTGCATTACAATGTGTATAAACATACACTGTACCAAGTTGTATTGTGTTTGGTTGGTTAAATCGCGAGAAACGTCTATTTAAAAGTCGCAAATTCGCGTGGACACCATGTTGGTTTTGTAATTACCAGTTTTTCAAATGTTACATAGGTGAACTTCTAGTAGTTCCCTTTATCACCGTAATAAATTCCAGGGTGATATCGGGAATAGTTTCGGAGATATTGAATGGTGGTGAAATATTTCGCACAGCCTCCATGTTGGATTGGTGAGACGTAACAAAATTTGAAGGGCACGGTCGGGGTCGCCGGGAATAGTGCTATGAACTTACCGAGTTTTATTGAAATCGCTCCAGCCGTTTAGATGTTATTAGGGGACACACACACACACACACCTCACACACACACACACACGCACACACACACGGACAAAAGGTGATCTCATAAGCTTATTTTTTCAAAATTGAAAATAGGCTAAAAATAGTGTTATAATGACCATCATTATGATACAGTTTTCTAACACATAATAGTCAGGGTCGAGCAAAAATCTACTTTACGAAACTGCCCAAGTCCTTTAATTTGGTTTATTAGCGTAGTAGTAGAAGACGTCGCTTCCATATGAAATAATGAGGTGAAACACGTAGTAGTAGAAGACGCCGCTTCCAGGTGGGTAATGAGGTGAAAAATGTAAATCTTTAACTGCTATTGAGGCTTCCATCCTCGATATACTGTCAGTCAAGCCCCACTTGTCGGCTCACTCTTGCTGCATCAGCCGTTCATGGGGTATCACAATGTATGGATCAGTTCTTGAACCCAACATGCAAGCATAATATATTTGCACATGTCTCCTGAACCACTCAGAATGCCACTGCTTGCAAACACCGAGATCTTCTCATTAAAATACATTGATAAAACAGTACCATTTTTATATATCAAAATTGTATGAACCAAGTATGTAAGGATATTTTGTAAGGATATCCATGAGGATGAGGATGGAAGAGGAGGGAGTACCAAAGAAAGGAAGACCCCGAAAGAGATGACGGATACTGTCTGGTATTGCATAGAGAAGAGGGGAAGAAAACCTGAATATGTACTTATAAAAGGAAAGGAGTGGTGGAGAGACAGGCAACGATGAAGGTCTTTAATTTACAACCCGACCCAGGAAGCTGGAAACGGGAAATGAAGATGATCCATTTCACAATTACCATATTAAACTATTAATCTACCAGCGCTGACGAAAATATCATTGTCATATCGAAACTTGTACGTTTAAAATATTTTATTAAACAACATTTCATAGTAATGACAAGGTGATTACACAATTACATATCACCTATTTTAGTATTTAATAGAAGTGGTTACACACACTACTTCAAACACATACATGACAGATTATGAGTAAGATTCAGCACACACCCAAGTGCATGGTCCCTGATGGAACAACAAAGGCATCAAAACATAGAATATAACACAAGGCTCATGGCCTCATGGCCTCTCCTCTTGCAGACATACAGGCAGTGTGTGCATTGAACGGGAAATACAGCGTGATCATTTCAACTGAAGCCCCGGTAAATATGCGAACTACTAGGCTTCCCCTTGCCCCTCTTGTCATCATGTTGCTGGATCTACTGCTATTTTCTGCCGCCGAAAGGCGTGACTTGCAGAGAAACCAACTGGCGCTGGGTGGCGCGCACGTGAGGATGATTTCTAATAGTGTCACTCTCTCTCCCCGCCCACCACTCGCACCTGCAGCGTCCTCACTCAGCGCTTCAGTTGAAATTGCCGAGCTATAGAGAGGGAGGGAACAAGTTCAGCAAAGCTACTGACGTTCCAAGCTCCTTGGTGGTTTCAACCGTTTTAGTTGAAAATAAAGACAATGACTTGAGAAAATTGTGTCCAGAACAGTAATACATTAATTGTTCACGGTACAAACAAACTTAATCGCAAAGGAAAAATTTTACGATCCATATTTAGATTAAGAAACTTATATAAGCACAATGTATACAGCCAATTGAATAGTATCAAATATTCGTGTTTTGCATAGTGGGAAGTGGTAGTGTTCTTAGTCACCATTCGAACAGGTGATACAAGGAAGGAAGAAAGCTTGTAGTTTTACATGACCGTTAATCTCGTGATCATGAGCAACGGACCTCCTTTTTACGTGGAATCCGAACCACAGGACAGGGCATTTCACTTCGAAAATCTCACATCCATTGACCGGGAATCGAACCTGGTCCACCTCGGTGAGAGGCAAAGAGCTTGACCGCTGCGCCATCCTTTCCCCCCGATCAGGTGATACAATGAACAGTGTAGACCACAGAGTAACGCGAAATTCGCTGCTCTCCATTCCTCATTGGTTATGGCTGGGGTTTGATAGCATTCCGGATTTATTTCGGCTGTTTTCTGTAATATTTATTGTAAAAACCTTGTGGAGGCTGGGTAGGTGCCAGGTTGGGAATGTTCATTAAGTCTTATATGAACGATGTTGTTCCTGCCAATTGGTAAGCAAGTCGGGTGGAAGCAAACTTTGAGGTGCAGAGAGCTCTTTTTACATAGCCTATCTGGTCCTAGCTGTCTCAGGTTTTTGTAGCTTATGTATGGCCATATCACCTCAATGCCATATGACGCCACTGGTACGACTTTTAACTGAAATAGAGACATTGACGTTCTGGGAGATTACGGATCTCCATCGTGGCCTTCATCGCTGCAACGGTTTTGTCTTCGATATGCTTTGTAAACGTAACACCGGTTACTTGAGCACTTCTAGATTAGTTTAAAAAAAGCAAAGCCAACTCCATACAGGCCATGGAGGCCCTGGGAGTGGAAGGTAGAGGCTTCCACTTTTTCTGACATCGGCACTAGATGTGATGGAGTTGTCAGCTCCACGCCCGGCCGTCTTTGCTCCCAGGAATTACCCTGGTACTCATTTTTGGTGCAGGTTGAGTGAACCCCAGGGCCACTTGCGTTTCCGAAAGTAGTAGTTTTGTTTCTAAAATCCACTACCTTGGTGGGGATCGAACCCACTCCCTTTCAGTTAGAAGCTCAGCGCCTCTACCGACTGCAGTACAAGTAGTAGTAAGTAGGTCTTCTCTCTATATATAAGAATGAAAGTTTGTCTGTTTTTTCTGAATTTCTACGGAAATTTGCGTTATTTACGCGTTTCAGACTGTTTTATGACGGATGCGAGCGAAAATAATTTTTTTTGTCTGTATGTCTGTCTGTTTGTCTGTGGACAAGTATGTTCCCTTATAACTCGAGAACGGCTGGGTGGATCAACGTAAAATTTGGTACAGATATCCTTCAGAGGCACGACACTAATCATTGATGTAACTCTTCTCCGTACCTCTCATAAAAGGGGGCCTACCCCTTAAAACACTTGCTGAAATAGGCGTAGACGGGCGAGACAATGCTCATTTTCAGCCCCTCAATGTGAGGAACGAAATTCGGGGGTCCTGAAAATCACATTTTATGGCCCTAAAACCAACAGTTTTTGAGATATTTCCAGAAAACTAATTTCATTTAATACAACAAGATGTTCAGTAAAGAACATATAGCCTACTTTCTCCTAAATGCATGGGTATTGTTATAACTCTTTGTCCTTTTCAAGGAGTATGATTGAATGTTGGTTGTAGTAGCTTGTTGAAATACAACGTGCTATAGGGATATTAAACATGAATATGAGGTGCCCTTTGCTAGTGCTACCTCTGTACCAAATTTCGTTCAATTCGGTTTCACCGTGTTTGAATTGATAGGGGGAATCGATTTGCACACATACTTGGCCGCCATCCGCAAAATATTAGGCTGATGACCTATTAGTTTGGTCAAAGAATGCTCCCTTCTTAAAGGTATGTTGTTGCTAAATTTGCTAGAGATCGGATGATTAGGCTAATCGTAATTTGATTTAAGCTTTGAACATTTGTGTGGCCGCCATTACGTTTCCGTCAAGATGGCGGCGATACAAAACATGACACTGAGGTGCCCTTTGCTAGTGCTACCTCTGTACCAAATTTCGTTCATTCGGTTCCACCGTGTTTGAATTAATAGGCGGAATCAATTTTGACATAAAGATGGCCGCCATCCGCAAACTATTAGGCTAATGGCCTATTAGATTGGTCAAAGGATGCTCCCTCCATAAAGGTATGTTGTTGCAAAGTTTGGTAGAGATCGGATGGTTATGTTAGTCGTAATTTGATTTAAGCTTTAAACATTTGTGTGGCCGCCATTACGTTTCTGTCCATATGGAGGCGATATAAATCATGACACTGAGATGCTCTTTGCTAGTGCTATCTCTGTACCAAATTTCGTTCCATTCGGTTTCACCGTGTTTGAATTAATAGGGGGAATCGATTTTGACACAAAGATGGCCGCCATCCGCAAATTATTAGTCGAATGACCTATTAGATTGGTCAAAGGATGCTCCCTCCATAAAGGTATGTAGTTGCAAAATTTGGTAGAGATCGGATGATTAGGTTAATCATAATTTGATTTAAGCTTTGAACATTCGTGTGGCCGCCATTAAGTTTCAGTCAAGATGGCGGCGATATAAAACATGACACTGAGGTGCCCTTTGCTAGTGCTACCTCTGTACCAAATTTCGTTCCATTCGGTTCCACCGTGTTCGAATTAATAGGGGGAATCAATTTTGACATAAAGATGGCCGCCACCCGCAAACTATTAGGCTAATAACCTATTAGATTGGTCAAAGGATGCTCCCTCCATAAAGGTATGTTGTTGCAAAGTTTGGTAGAGATCGGATGGTTATGTTAGTCGTAATATAACTTAAGCTTTGAACATTTGTGTGGCCGCCATTACGTATCTGTCAAGATGGCGGCGATATAAAACATGACACTGAGGTGCCCGTTGCTAGTGCTACCTCTGTACCAAATTTCGTTCATTCGGTTCCACCGTGTTCGAATTAATAGGGGGAATCAATTTTGACATATAGATGGCCGCCATCCGCAAACTATTAGGCTAATGGCCTATTAGATTGGACAAAAGATGTTCCCTCCACAAAGGTATGTTGTTGCAAAGTTTGGTAGAGATCGGATGGTTATGTTAGTCGTAATTTGATTTAAGCTTTAAACATTTGTGTGGCCGCCATTACGTTTCTGTCAATATGGCGGCGATATAGATCATGACACTGAGATGCCCTTTGTTAGTGCTACCTCTCTACCAAATTTCGTTCCATTCGGTTTCACCGTGTTTGAATTAATAGGGGGAATCGATTTTGACACAAAGATGGCCACCATCCGCAAACTATTAGGCGAATGACTATTAGATTGGTCAAAGGATGCTCCCTCCATAAAGGTATGTAGTTGCAAAATTTGGTAGAGATCGGATGATTAGGTTAATCGTAATTTGATTTAAGCTTTGGACATTCGTGTGACCGCCATTACGTTTCAGTCAAGATGGCGGCGATATAAAACATGACACTGAGGTGCCCTTTGCTAGTGCTACCTCTGTACCAAATTTCGTTCCATTCGGTTCCACCGTGTTCGAATTAATAGGGGGAATCAATTTTGACATAAAGATGGCCGCCATCCGCAAACTATTAGGCTAATAACCTATTAGATTGGTCAAAGGATGCTCCCTCCATAAAGAAATGTTGTTGCAAAGTTTGGTAGAGATCGGATGGTTATGTTAGTCGTAATTTATTTTAAGCTTTGAACATTTGTGTGGCCGCCATTACGTTTCTGTCAATATGTCGGCAATATAAAACATGACACTGAGATGCCCTTTGCTAGTGCTACCTCTGTACCAAATTTCGTTCCATTCGGTTTCACCGTGTTTGAATTAAATAGGGGGAATTGATTTTCACACAAAGATGGCCACCAACCGCAAACTATTAGGCTAATGACCTAGTCATTTGGTCAAAGGATGCTTCCTCTAAAAAGGTATGTTGTTGCAAAATTTGGTAGAGATCGGATGATTAGGTTAATCGTAATTTGATTTAAGCTTTGAACATTTGTGTGGCCGCCATTACGTTTCCATCAAGATGGCGGCGATATAAAACATGACACTGAGGTGCCTTTTGTTAGTACTACCTCTGTACCAAATTTCGTTCATTCGGTTCCACCGTGTTTGAATTAATAGGCGGAATCAATTTTGACATAAAGATGGCCGCCATTCGCAAACTATTAGGCTAATGGCCTATTAGATTGGTCAAAGGATGCTCCCTCCATAAAGGTATGTTGTTGCAAAGTTTGGTAGAGATCGGATGGTTATGTTAGTCGTAATTTGATTTAAGCTTTAAACATTTGTGTGGCCGCCATTACGTTTCTGTCCATATGGCGGCGATATAAATCATGACACTGAGATGCTATTTGCTAGTGCTATCTCTGTACCAAATTTCGTTCCATTCGGTTTCACCGTGTTTGAATTAATAGGGGGAATCGATTTTGACACAAAGATGGCCGCCATCCGCAAATTATTAGTCGAATGACCTATTAGATTGGTCAAAGGATGCTCCCTCCATAAAGGTATGTAGTTGCAAAATTTGGTAGAGATCGGATGATTAGGTTAATCATAATTTGATTTAAGCTTTGAACATTCGTGTGGCCGCCATTAAGTTTCAGTCAAGATGGCGGCGATATAAAACATGACACTGAGGTGCCCTTTGCTAGCGCTACCTCTGTACCAAATTTCGTTCCATGCGGTTCCACCGTGTTCGAATTAATAGGGGGAATCAATTTTGACATAAAGATGGCCGCCACCCGCAAACTATTAGGCTAATAACCTATTAGATTGGTCAAAGGATGCTCCCTCCATAAAGGTATGTTGTTGCAAAGTTTGGTAGAGATCGGATGGTTATGTTAGTCGTAATATAACTTAAGCTTTGAACATTTGTGTGGCCGCCATTACGTATCTGTCAAGATGGCGGCGATATAAAACATGACGCTGAGGTGCCCGTTGCTAGTGCTACCTCTGTACCAAATTTCGTTCATTCGGTTCCACCGTGTTCGAATTAATAGGGGGAATCAATTTTGACATATAGATGGCCGCCATCCGCAAACTATTAGGCTAATGGCCTATTAGATTGGTCAAAGGATGTTCCCTCCACAAAGGTATGTTGTTGCAAAGTTTGGTAGAGATCGGATGGTTATGTTAGTCGTAATTTGATTTAAGCTTTAAACATTTGTGTGGCCGCCATTACGTTTCTGTCAATATGGCGGCGATATAGATCATGACACTGAGATGCCCTTTGTTAGTGCTACCTCTCTACCAAATTTCGTTCCATTCGGTTTCACCGTGTTTGAATTAATAGGGGGAATCGATTTTGACACAAAGATGGCCACCATCCGCAAACTATTAGGCGAATGACCTATTAGATTGGTCAAAGGATGCTCCCTCCATAAAGGTATGTAGTTGCAAAGTTTGGTAGAGATCGGATGGTTATGTTAGTCGTAATTTATTTTAAGCTTTGAACATTTGTGTGGCCGCCATTACGTTTCTGTCAATATGGCGGCAATATAAAACATGACACTGAGATGCCCTTTGCTAGTGCTACCTCTGTACCAAATTTCGTTCCATTCGGTTTCACCGTGTTTGAATTAAATAGGGGGAATTGATTTTCACACAAAGATGGCCACCAACCGCAAACTATTAGGCTAATGACCTAGTCATTTGGTCAAAGGATGCTTCCTCTATAAAGGTATGTTGTTGCAAAATTTGGTAGAGATCGGATGATTAGGCTAATCGTAATTTGATTTAAGCTTTGAACATTTGTGTGGCCGCCATTACGTTTCTATCAAGATGGCGGCGATATAAAACATGACACTGAGGTGCCTTTTGTTAGTACTACCTCTGTACCAAATTTCGTTCATTCGGTTCCACCGTGTTTGAATTAATAGGCGGAATCAATTTTGACATAAAGATGGCTGCCATCCGCAAACTATTAGGCTAATGGCCTATTAGATTGGTCAAAGGATGCTCCCTCCATAAAGGTATGTTGTTGCAAAGTTTGGTAGAGATCGGATGGTTATGTTAGTCGTAATTTGATTTAAGCTTTAAACATTTGTGTGGCCGCCATTACGTTTCTGTCCATATGGAGGCGATATAAATCATGACACTGAGATGCTCTTTGCTAGTGCTATCTCTGTACCAAATTTCGTTCCATTCGGTTTCACCGTGTTTGAATTAATAGGGGGAATCGATTTTGACACAAAGATGGCCGCCATCCGCAAATTATTAGTCGAATGACCTATTAGATTGGTCAAAGGATGCTCCCTCCATAAAGGTATGTAGTTGCAAAATTTGGTAGAGATCGGATGATTAGGTTAATCATAATTTGATTTAAGCTTTGAACATTCGTGTGGCCGCCATTAAGTTTCAGTCAAGATGGCGGCGATATAAAACATGACACTGAGGTGCCCTTTGCTAGTGCTACCTCTGTACCAAATTTCGTTCCATTCGGTTCCACCGTGTTCGAATTAATAGGGGGAATCAATTTTGACATAAAGATGGCCGCCACCCGCAAACTATTAGGCTAATAACCTATTAGATTGGTCAAAGGATGCTCCCTCCATAAAGGTATGTTGTTGCAAAGTTTGGTAGAGATCGGATGGTTATGTTAGTCGTAATATAACTTAAGCTTTGAACATTTGTGTGGCCGCCATTACGTATCTGTCAAGATGGCGGCGATATAAAACATGACACTGAGGTGCCCGTTGCTAGTGCTACCTCTGTACCAAATTTCGTTCATTCGGTTCCACCGTGTTCGAATTAATAGGGGGAATCAATTTTGACATATAGATGGCCGCCATCCGCAAACTATTAGGCTAATGGCCTATTAGATTGGACAAAAGATGTTCCCTCCACAAAGGTATGTTGTTGCAAAGTTTGGTAGAGATCGGATGGTTATGTTAGTCGTAATTTGATTTAAGCTTTAAACATTTGTGTGGCCGCCATTACGTTTCTGTCAATATGGCGGCGATATAGATCATGACACTGAGATGCCCTTTGTTAGTGCTACCTCTCTACCAAATTTCGTTCCATTCGGTTTCACCGTGTTTGAATTAATAGGGGGAATCGATTTTGACACAAAGATGGCCACCATCCGCAAACTATTAGGCGAATGACTATTAGATTGGTCAAAGGATGCTCCCTCCATAAAGGTATGTAGTTGCAAAATTTGGTAGAGATCGGATGATTAGGTTAATCGTAATTTGATTTAAGCTTTGGACATTCGTGTGACCGCCATTACGTTTCAGTCAAGATGGCGGCGATATAAAACATGACACTGAGGTGCCCTTTGCTAGTGCTACCTCTGTACCAAATTTCGTTCCATTCGGTTCCACCGTGTTCGAATTAATAGGGGGAATCAATTTTGACATAAAGATGGCCGCCATCCGCAAACTATTAGGCTAATAACCTATTAGATTGGTCAAAGGATGCTCCCTCCATAAAGAAATGTTGTTGCAAAGTTTGGTAGAGATCGGATGGTTATGTTAGTCGTAATTTATTTTAAGCTTTGAACATTTGTGTGGCCGCCATTACGTTTCTGTCAATATGTCGGCAATATAAAACATGACACTGAGATGCCCTTTGCTAGTGCTACCTCTGTACCAAATTTCGTTCCATTCGGTTTCACCGTGTTTGAATTAAATAGGGGGAATTGATTTTCACACAAAGATGGCCACCAACCGCAAACTATTAGGCTAATGACCTAGTCATTTGGTCAAAGGATGCTTCCTCTAAAAAGGTATGTTGTTGCAAAATTTGGTAGAGATCGGATGATTAGGTTAATCGTAATTTGATTTAAGCTTTGAACATTTGTGTGGCCGCCATTACGTTTCCATCAAGATGGCGGCGATATAAAACATGACACTGAGGTGCCTTTTGTTAGTACTACCTCTGTACCAAATTTCGTTCATTCGGTTCCACCGTGTTTGAATTAATAGGCGGAATCAATTTTGACATAAAGATGGCCGCCATTCGCAAACTATTAGGCTAATGGCCTATTAGATTGGTCAAAGGATGCTCCCTCCATAAAGGTATGTTGTTGCAAAGTTTGGTAGAGATCGGATGGTTATGTTAGTCGTAATTTGATTTAAGCTTTAAACATTTGTGTGGCCGCCATTACGTTTCTGTCCATATGGCGGCGATATAAATCATGACACTGAGATGCTATTTGCTAGTGCTATCTCTGTACCAAATTTCGTTCCATTCGGTTTCACCGTGTTTGAATTAATAGGGGGAATCGATTTTGACACAAAGATGGCCGCCATCCGCAAATTATTAGTCGAATGACCTATTAGATTGGTCAAAGGATGCTCCCTCCATAAAGGTATGTAGTTGCAAAATTTGGTAGAGATCGGATGATTAGGTTAATCATAATTTGATTTAAGCTTTGAACATTCGTGTGGCCGCCATTAAGTTTCAGTCAAGATGGCGGCGATATAAAACATGACACTGAGGTGCCCTTTGCTAGCGCTACCTCTGTACCAAATTTCGTTCCATGCGGTTCCACCGTGTTCGAATTAATAGGGGGAATCAATTTTGACATAAAGATGGCCGCCACCCGCAAACTATTAGGCTAATAACCTATTAGATTGGTCAAAGGATGCTCCCTCCATAAAGGTATGTTGTTGCAAAGTTTGGTAGAGATCGGATGGTTATGTTAGTCGTAATATAACTTAAGCTTTGAACATTTGTGTGGCCGCCATTACGTATCTGTCAAGATGGCGGCGATATAAAACATGACGCTGAGGTGCCCGTTGCTAGTGCTACCTCTGTACCAAATTTCGTTCATTCGGTTCCACCGTGTTCGAATTAATAGGGGGAATCAATTTTGACATATAGATGGCCGCCATCCGCAAACTATTAGGCTAATGGCCTATTAGATTGGTCAAAGGATGTTCCCTCCACAAAGGTATGTTGTTGCAAAGTTTGGTAGAGATCGGATGGTTATGTTAGTCGTAATTTGATTTAAGCTTTAAACATTTGTGTGGCCGCCATTACGTTTCTGTCAATATGGCGGCGATATAGATCATGACACTGAGATGCCCTTTGTTAGTGCTACCTCTCTACCAAATTTCGTTCCATTCGGTTTCACCGTGTTTGAATTAATAGGGGGAATCGATTTTGACACAAAGATGGCCACCATCCGCAAACTATTAGGCGAATGACCTATTAGATTGGTCAAAGGATGCTCCCTCCATAAAGGTATGTAGTTGCAAAGTTTGGTAGAGATCGGATGGTTATGTTAGTCGTAATTTATTTTAAGCTTTGAACATTTGTGTGGCCGCCATTACGTTTCTGTCAATATGGCGGCAATATAAAACATGACACTGAGATGCCCTTTGCTAGTGCTACCTCTGTACCAAATTTCGTTCCATTCGGTTTCACCGTGTTTGAATTAAATAGGGGGAATTGATTTTCACACAAAGATGGCCACCAACCGCAAACTATTAGGCTAATGACCTAGTCATTTGGTCAAAGGATGCTTCCTCTATAAAGGTATGTTGTTGCAAAATTTGGTAGAGATCGGATGATTAGGTTAATCGTAATTTGATTTAAGCTTTGAACATTTGTGTGGCCGCCATTACGTTTCTATCAAGATGGCGGCGATATAAAACATGACACTGAGGTGCCTTTTGTTAGTACTACCTCTGTACCAAATTTCGTTCATTCGGTTCCACCGTGTTTGAATTAATAGGCGGAATCAATTTTGACATAAAGATGGCTGCCATCCGCAAACTATTAGGCTAATGGCCTATTAGATTGGTCAAAGGATGCTCCCTCCATAAAGGTATGTTGTTGCAAAGTTTGGTAGAGATCGGATGGTTATGTTAGTCGTAATTTGATTTAAGCTTTAAACATTTGTGTGGCCGCCATTACGTTTCTGTCCATATGGCGGCGATATAAATCATGACACTGAGATGCTCTTTGCTAGTGCTATCTCTGTACCAAATTTCGTTCCATTCGGTTTCACCGTGTTTGAATTAATAGGGGGAATCGATTTTGACACAAAGATGGCCGCCATCCGCAAATTATTAGTCGAATGACCTATTAGATTGGTCAAAGGATGCTCCCTCCATAAAGGTATGTAGTTGCAAAATTTGGTAGAGATCGGATGATTAGGTTAATCATAATTTGATTTAAGCTTTGAACATTCGTGTGGCCGCCATTAAAATTCAGTCAAGATGGCGGCGATATAAAACATGACACTGAGGTGCCCTTTGCTAGTGCTACCTCTGTACCAAATTTCGTTCCATTCGGTTCCACCGTGTTCGAATTAATAGGGGGAATCAATTTTGACATAAAGATGGCCGCCACCCGCAAACTATTAGGCTAATAACCTATTAGATTGGTCAAAGGATGCTCCCTCCATAAAGGTATGTTGTTGCAAAGTTTGGTAGAGATCGGATGGTTATGTTAGTCGTAATATAACTTAAGCTTTGAACATTTGTGTGGCCGCCATTACGTATCTGTCAAGATGGCGGCGATATAAAACATGACACTGAGGTGCCCGTTGCTAGTGCTACCTCTGTACCAAATTTCGTTCCATTCGGTTTCACCGTGTTTGAATTAATAGGGGGAATCGATTTTGACACAAAGATGGCCGCCATCCGCAAACTATTAGGCTAATAACCTATTAGATTGGTCAAAGGATGCTCCCTCCATAAAGAAATGTTGTTGCAAAGTTTGGTAGAGATCGGATGGTTATGTTAGTCGTAATTTGATTTAAGCTTTAAACATTTGTGTGGCCGCCATTACGTTTCTGTCAATATGGCGGCGATATAGATCATGACACTGAGATGCCCTTTGTTAGTGCTACCTCTCTACCAAATTTCGTTCCATTCGGTTTCACCGTGTTTGAATTAATAGGGGGAATCGATTTTGACACAAAGATGGCCACCATCCGCAAACTATTAGGCGAATGACCTATTAGATTGGTCAAAGGATGCTCCCTCCATAAAGGTATGTAGTTGCAAAATTTGGTAGAGATCGGATGATTAGGTTAATCGTAATTTGATTTAAGCTTTGGACATTCGTGTGGCCGCCATTACGTTTCAGTCAAGATGGCGGCGATATAAAACATGACACTGAGGTGCCCTTTGCTAGTGCTACCTCTGTACCAAATTTCGTTCCATTCGGTTCCACCGTGTTCGAATTAATAGGGGGAATCAATTTTGACATAAAGATGGCCGCCATCCGCAAACTATTAGGCTAATAACCTATTAGATTGGTCAAAGGATGCTCCCTCCATAAAGAAATGTTGTTGCAAAGTTTGGTAGAGATCGGATGGTTATGTTAGTCGTAATTTATTTTAAGCTTTGAACATTTGTGTGGCCGCCATTACGTTTCTGTCAATATGGCGGCAATATAAAACATGACACTGAGATGCCCTTTGCTAGTGCTACCTCTGTACCAAATTTCGTTCCATTCGGTTTCACCGTGTTTGAATTAAATAGGGGGAATTGATTTTCACACAAAGATGGCCACCAACCGCAAACTATTAGGCTAATGACCTAGTCATTTGGTCAAAGGATGCTTCCTCTATAAAGGTATGTTGTTGCAAAATTTAGTAGAGATCGGATGATTAGGTTAATCGTAATTTGATTTAAGCTTTGAACATTTGTGTGGCCGCCATTACGTTTCCATCAAGATGGCGGCGATATAAAACATGACACTGAGGTGCCTTTTGTTAGTACTACCTCTGTACCAAATTTCGTTCATTCGGTTTCACCGTGTTTGAATTAATAGGCGGAATCAATTTTGACATAAAGATGGCCGCCATCCGCAAACTATTAGGCTAATGGCCTATTAGATTGGTCAAAGGATGCTCCCTCCATAAAGGTATGTTGTTGCAAAGTTTGGTAGAGATCGGATGGTTATGTTAGTCGTAATTTGATTTAAGCTTTAAACATTTGTGTGGCCGCCATTACGTTTCAGTCCATATGGCGGCGATATAAATCATGACACTGAGATGCTCTTTGCTAGTGCTATCTCTGTACCAAATTTTGTTCCATTCGGTTTCACCGTGTTTGAATTAATAGGGGGAATCGATTTTGACACAAAGATGGCCGCCATCCGCAAATTATTAGTCGAATGACCTATTAGATTGGTCAAAGGATGCTCCCTCCATAAAGGTATGTAGTTGCAAAATTTGGTAGAGATCGGATGATTAGGTTAATCATAATTTGATTTAAGCTTTGAACATTCGTGTGGCCGCCATTAAGTTTCAGTCAAGATGGCGGCGATATAAAACATGACACTGAGGTGCCCTTTGCTAGTGCTACCTCTGTAGCAAATTTCGTTCCATTCGGTTCCACCGTGTTCGAATTAATAGGGGGAATCAATTTTGACATAAAGATGGCCGCCACCTGCAAACTATTAGGCTAATAACCTATTAGATTGGTCAAAGGATGCTCCCTCCATAAAGGTATGTTGTTGCAAAGTTTGGTAGATATCGGATGGTTATGTTAGTCGTAATATAACTTAAGCTTTGAACATTTGTGTGGCCGCCATTACGTATCTGTCAAGATGGCGGCGATATAAAACATGACACTGAGGTGCCCGTTGCTAGTGCTACCTCTGTACCAAATTTCGTTCATTCGGTTCCACCGTGTTCGAATTAATAGGGGGAATCAATTTTGACATATAGATGGCCGCCATCCGCAAACTATTAGGCTAATGGCCTATTAGATTGGTCAAAGGATGTTCCCTCCACAAAGGTATGTTGTTGCAAAGTTTGGTAGAGATCGGATGGTTATGTTAGTCGTAATTTGATTTAAGCTTTAAACATTTGTGTGGCCGCCATTACGTTTCTGTCAATATGGCGGCGATATAGATCATGACACTGAGATGCCCTTTGTTAGTGCTACCTCTCTACCAAATTTCGTTCCATTCGGTTTCACCGTGTTTGAATTAATAGGGGGAATCGATTTTGACACAAAGATGGCCACCATCCGCAAACTATTAGGCGAATGACCTATTAGATTGGTCAAAGGATGCTCCCTCCATAAAGGTATGTAGTTGCAAAATTTGGTAGAGATCGGATGATTAGGTTAATCATAATTTGATTTAAGCTTTGGACATTCGTGTGGCCGCCATTACGTTTCAGTCAAGATGGCGGCGATATAAAACATGACACTGAGGTGCCCTTTGCTAGTGCTACCTCTGTACCAAATTTCGTTCCATTCGGTTCCACCGTGTTCGAATTAATAGGGGGAATCAATTTTGACATAAAGATGGCCGCCATCCGCAAACTATTAGGCTAATAACCTATTAGATTGGTCAAAGGATGCTCCCTCCATAAAGAAATGTTGTTGCAAAGTTTGGTAGAGATCGGATGGTTATGTTAGTCGTAATTTATTTTAAGCTTTGAACATTTGTGTGGCCGCCATTACGTTTCTGTCAATATGGCGGCAATATAAAACATGACACTGAGATGCCCTTTGCTAGTGCTACCTCTGTACCAAATTTCGTTCCATTCGGTTTCACCGTGTTTGAATTAAATAGGGGGAATTGATTTTCACACAAAGATGGCCACCAACCGCAAACTATTAGGCTAATGACCTAGTCATTTGGTCAAAGGATGCTTCCTCTATAAAGGTATGTTGTTGCAAAATTTGGTAGAGATCGGATGATTAGGTTAATCGTAATTTGATTTAAGCTTTGAACATTTGTGTGGCCGCCATTACGTTTCCATCAAGATGGCGGCGATATAAAACATGACACTGAGGTGCCTTTTGTTAGTACTACCTCTGTACCAAATTTCGTTCATTCGGTTCCACCGTGTTTGAATTAATAGGCGGAATCAATTTTGACATAAAGATGGCCGCCATCCGCAAACTATTAGGCTAATGGCCTATTAGATTGGTCAAAGGATGCTCCCTCCATAAAGGTATGTTGTTGCAAAGTTTGGTAGAGATCGGATGGTTATGTTAGTCGTAATTTGATTTAAGCTTTAAACATTTGTGTGGCCGCCATTACGTTTCTGTCCATATGGCGGCGATATAAATCATGACACTGAGATGCTCTTTGCTAGTGCTATCTCTGTACCAAATTTCGTTCCATTCGGTTTCACCGTGTTTGAATTAATAGGGGGAACCGATTTTGACACAAAGATGGCCGCCATCCGCAAATTATTAGTCGAATGACCTATTAGATTGGTCAAAGGATGCTCCCTCCATAAAGGTATGTAGTTGCAAAATTTGGTAGAGATCGGATGATTAGGTTAATCATAATTTGATTTAAGCTTTGAACATTCGTGTGGCCGCCATTAAGTTTCAGTCAAGATGGCGGCGATATAAAACATGACACTGAGGTGCCCTTTGCTAGTGCTACCTCTGTACCAAATTTCGTTCCATTCGGTTCCACCGTGTTCGAATTAATAGGGGGAATCAATTTTGACATAAAGATGGCCGCCACCCGCAAACTATTAGGCTAATAACCTATTAGATTGGTCAAAGGATGCTCCCTCCATAAAGGTATGTTGTTGCAAAGTTTGGTAGAAATCGGATGGTTATGTTAGTCGTAATATAACTTAAGCTTTGAACATTTGTGTGGCCGCCATTACGTATCTGTCAAGATGGCGGCGATATAAAACATGACACTGAGGTGCCCGTTGCTAGTGCTACCTCTGTACCAAATTTCGTTCCATTCGGTTTCACCGTGTTTGAATTAATAGGGGGAATCGATTTTGACACAAAGATGGCCACCATCCGCAAACTATTAGGCGAATGACCTATTAGATTGGTCAAAGGATGCTCCCTCCATAAAGGTATGTAGTTGCAAAATTTGGTAGAGATCGGATGATTAGGTTAATCATAATTTGATTTAAGCTTTGAACATTCGTGTGGCCGCCATTAAGTTTCAGTCAAGATGGCGGCGATATAAAACATGACACTGAGGTGCCCTTTGCTAGTGCTACCTCTGTACCAAATTTCGTTCCATTCGGTTCCATCGTGTTCGAATTAATACGGGGAATCAATTTTGACATATAGATGGCCGCCATCCGCAAACTATTAGGCTAATGGCCTATTAGATTGGTCAAAGGATGTTCCCTCCACAAAGGTATGTTGTTGCAAAGTTTGGTAGAGATCGGATGGTTATGTTAGTCGTAATTTGATTTAAGCTTTAAACATTTGTGTGGCCGCCATTACGTTTCTGTCAATATGGCGGCGATATAGATCATGACACTGAGATGCCCTTTGTTAGTGCTACCTCTCTACCAAATTTCGTTCCATTCGGTTTCACCGTGTTTGAATTAATAGGGGGAATCGATTTTGACACAAAGATGGCCACCATCCGCAAACTATTAGGCGAATGACCTATTAGATTGGTCAAAGGATGCTCCCTCCATAAAGGTATGTAGTTGCAAAATTTGGTAGAGATCGGATGATTAGGTTAATCGTAATTTGATTTAAGCTTTGGACATTCGTGTGGTCGCCATTACGTTTCAGTCAAGATGGCGGCGATATAAAACATGACACTGAGGTGCCCTTTGCTAGTGCTACCTCTGTACCAAATTTCGTTCCATTCGGTTCCACCGTGTTCGAAATAATAGGGGGAATCAATTTTGACATAAAGATGGCCGCCATCCGCAAACTATTAGGCTAATAACCTATTAGATTGGTCAAAGGATGCTCCCTCCATAAAGAAATGTTGTTGCAAAGTTTGGTAGAGATCGAATGGTTATGTTAGTCGTAATTTATTTTAAGCTTTGAACATTTGTGTGGCCGCCATTACGTTTCTGTCAATATGGCGGCAATATAAAACATGACACTGAGATGCCCTTTGCTAGTGCTACCTCTGTACCAAATTTCGTTCCATTCGGTTTCACCGTGTTTGAATTAAATAGGGGGAATTGATTTTCACACAAAGATGGCCACCAACCGCAAACTATTAGGCTAATGACCTAGTCATTTGGTCAAAGGATGCTTCCTCTATAAAGGTATGTTGTTGCAAAATTTAGTAGAGATCGGATGATTAGGTTAATCGTAATTTGATTTAAGCTTTGAACATTTGTGTGGCCGCCATTACGTTTCCATCAAGATGGCGGCGATATAAAACATGACACTGAGGTGCCTTTTGTTAGTACTACCTCTGTACCAAATTTCGTTCATTCGGTTTCACCGTGTTTGAATTAATAGGCGGAATCAATTTTGACATAAAGATGGCCGCCATCCGCAAACTATTAGGCTAATGGCCTATTAGATTGGTCAAAGGATGCTCCCTCCATAAAGGTATGTTGTTGCAAAGTTTGGTAGAGATCGGATGGTTATGTTAGTCGTAATTTGATTTAAGCTTTAAACATTTGTGTGGCCGCCATTACGTTTCAGTCCATATGGCGGCGATATAAATCATGACACTGAGATGCTCTTTGCTAGTGCTATCTCTGTACCAAATTTTGTTCCATTCGGTTTCACCGTGTTTGAATTAATAGGGGGAATCGATTTTGACACAAAGATGGCCGCCATCCGCAAATTATTAGTCGAATGACCTATTAGATTGGTCAAAGGATGCTCCCTCCATAAAGGTATGTAGTTGCAAAATTTGGTAGAGATCGGATGATTAGGTTAATCATAATTTGATTTAAGCTTTGAACATTCGTGTGGCCGCCATTAAGTTTCAGTCAAGATGGCGGCGATATAAAACATGACACTGAGGTGCCCTTTGCTAGTGCTACCTCTGTACCAAATTTCGTTCCATTCGGTTCCACCGTGTTCGAATTAATAGGGGGAATCAATTTTGACATAAAGATGGCCGCCACCCGCAAACTATTAGGCTAATAACCTATTAGATTGGTCAAAGGATGCTCCCTCCATAAAGGTATGTTGTTGCAAAGTTTGGTAGAGATCGGATGGTTATGTTAGTCGTAATATAACTTAAGCTTTGAACATTTGTGTGGCCGCCATTACGTATCTGTCAAGATGGCGGCGATATAAAACATGACACTGAGGTGCCCGTTGCTAGTGCTACCTCTGTACCATATTTCGTTCATTCGGTTCCACCGTGTTCGAATTAATAGGGGGAATCAATTTTGACATATAGATGGCCGCCATCCGCAAACTATTAGGCTAATGGCCTATTAGATTGGTCAAAGGATGTTCCCTCCACAAAGGTATGTTGTTGCAAAGTTTGGTAGAGATCGGATGGTTATGTTAGTCGTAATTTGATTTAAGCTTTAAACATTTGTGTGGCCGCCATTACGTTTCTGTCAATATGGCGGCGATATAGATCATGACACTGAGATGCCCTTTGTTAGTGCTACCTCTCTACCAAATTTCGTTCCATTCGGTTTCACCGTGTTTGAATTAATAGGGGGAATCGATTTTGACACAAAGATGGCCACCATCCGCAAACTATTAGGCGAATGACCTATTAGATTGGTCAAAGGATGCTCCCTCCATAAAGGTATGTAGTTGCAAAATTTGGTAGAGATCGGATGATTAGGTTAATCGTAATTTGATTTAAGCTTTGGACATTCGTGTGGCCGCCATTACGTTTCAGTCAAGATGGCGGCGATATAAAACATGACACTGAGGTGCCCTTTGCTAGTGCTACCTCTGTACCAAATTTCGTTCCATTCGGTTCCACCGTGTTCGAATTAATAGGGGGAATCAATTTTGACATAAAGATGGCCGCCATCCGCAAACTATTAGGCTAATAACCTATTAGATTGGTCAAAGGATGCTCCCTCCATAAAGAAATGTTGTTGCAAAGTTTGGTAGAGATCGGATGGTTATGTTAGTCGTAATTTATTTTAAGCTTTGAACATTTGTGTGGCCGCCATTACGTTTCTGTCAATATGGCGGCAATATAAAACATGACACTGAGATGCCCTTTGCTAGTGCTACCTCTGTACCAAATTTCGTTCCATTCGGTTTCACCGTGTTTGAATTAAATAGGGGGAATTGATTTTCACACAAAGATGGCCACCAACCGCAAACTATTAGGCTAATGACCTAGTCATTTGGTCAAAGGATGCTTCCTCTATAAAGGTATGTTGTTGCAAAATTTGGTAGAGATCGGATGATTAGGTTAATCGTAATTTGATTTAAGCTTTGAACATTTGTGTGGCCGCCATTACGTTTCCATCAAGATGGCGGCGATATAAAACATGACACTGAGGTGCCTTTTGTTAGTACTACCTCTGTACCAAATTTCGTTCCATTCGGTTGCACCGTGTTCGAATTAATATGGGGAATCGATTTTCACACAAAGATGGCCGCCATCCGCAAACTATTACGCTGATGACCTATTAGTTTGGTCAAAGGATGCTCCCTCCATAAAGGTATGTTGTTGCAAACTTTGGTAGAGATCGGATGATTAGGTTAGTCGTAATTTGATTTAAGCTTTGAACATTTGTGTGGCCGCCATTACGTTTCCGTCAAGATGGCGTCGATATAAAACAAGACACTGTGGTGCCTTTTGTTAGTACTACCTCTGTAACAAATTTCGTTCCATTCAGTTGCACCGTGTTCGAATTAATAGGGGGAATCGATTTTCACACAAAGATGGCCACCATCCGCAAACTATTACGCTGATGGCCTATTGGTTTGGTCAAAGGATGCTCCCCCCATAAAGGTATGTTGTTGCAAAATTTGGTAGAGATCGGATGATTAGGTTAGTCGTAATTTGATTTAAGCTTTGAACATTTGTGTGGCCGCCATTACGTTTCCGTCAAGATGGCGGCGATATAAAACATGACACTGAGGTGTCCTTTGCTAGTGCTACCTTTGTACCAAATTTCGTTCAATTCGCATTCACCGTGTTCGAATTGATAGGGGGGGGACAGACATTCAGAGTCCACACACTCACACACACACAGACACACACACACACACAGACTCACACACACACATACACACACACACAGACTCACACACACACATACACACACACAGACAGACACACTTTTTTCGCCCTGTGTTGATCTCATAAGTCTACTTTCATTTTTTGCAAAAATCGAAATTAGGCTAATAACGAAAGAATGCAAGCCGGTTACCATGGCAACGGAATCTCATAGGTCCATCTATTGCTGTAACACGCAATACAATTCCATTTATTAAATTACTGAGATAGTTTGCAAACGGCTATAAGGTTATAACGGAACCAAATTAAGCTGTAAAATTCATCAATGTCGTATAATGCGCTTAAGGGGGTCAAGGTGTACTCTATATTTTTTCACTCGATTTACACGTGCGGGTGTGGTACGGAAGGTCTATTATATCCCTATCCCTATATTTTCATATTATTATTATAATTATTATTATTATTATACTACGGCCTACAACGACGAGACAAAGCTTATTTTCAGCCCCTTGGTGTCAGAAACAAAACTCGGTGCCCCTAAATAGCAGTAAAGGGTCCCCGAAAAGTACATTTTAAGGCTCTAAAACCAACAGTTTCTGAGATATTCCCAGAAAACTAATTTCATTTAATAAACTAATGAAGGAATGCAAGCCAGTAACCATGACAACAATATCTGAAAAGGTAACATCCAACTTTCCATCTATTTCTGCAAGAAGTAAAGCCACTCCATTTATTAAATTTCTGTGAATGTTTGCAAATGGCTATAAGGTTATTGCGGAATCAACTAAAACTGTAAAATTCATCACTGCGCCTAAGGGGGTCAAGAGGTACCCTAGATTTTTTTCACACGACTTAAATGTGCGTTATGTCGTACAGAAGGTCTATTATATCTCCAAACAGAAACATTATTTTCAAAAATTCCTGAATTGAAATACAGTAGTTTTTTCTTTTTTCTTTTAGGAATTTGGGCCATTGGAGTCTAAAAAAACCTGAATTTTCATGCACCACAAGCCTTTATAAATTATTAAAGGGGTCTTCCTCTGGATGGGGACTTGACACAGCAGTGAAGGTCAGTTTTATTTGACGTGTATTGCGTTTCGTCTACGAGGCTTTCATTTTTATTTATTTTTTCGCGTCCGGAAGTACACGTTAGGTAAATTTAGTATCAGAGCATATTTTAACTAATCACTTTTCTTTGTCGAGAAAAAGGTTCCAAGTCTCTAACCATTGCAACAGTAGCTCAATTGATTACGTGTGGTTATTAATACCGACGACCGTTCGAAGAATGGGTACTTCTGCTAGTTGTACATAAAAGCGCGTTAGTTTGTAGGGTATGAAATACTTATTTCCCGCCAAATGTAATTGGGCACAATTTGTGTAGACCAACTGAAAAGCTTTCTTTAATAACTGAGTCTTTTTCATACTTCCTCCAGTCAAATGCCGGGATGTTTCCTTATTCTAAGTCCCGGGGTATCTACTCCAATCCCAAACCGGAACCCTAATAATTAAGGTTAAAACATAACTACTGCCACCACAGAAGTACACAGGGACGGATACCAAGATTAATAAACAACAGCAATACTCGAAGACTGTTATGGTATATTGAGGTCATTAAAGAGTGTGCCTCTAAATGAAACCATCTCTGCACTACCACACGCTAGAGTGGGATATTCCCCCACAATGAATTGGTAATTATGAGTCATGAATTTATTATGCCTTGTGTAATAGTGGGTTTAGATTCTACATGCTTAAATTATGAAGCGTTAACCAGGAAAGGCTCTCTCAGCACGAGGTCAGGCTGTTCCAAATACATGTTACGTGGAGATGAACAAGAAATGTCCATGCAAAAGTACGAAACCATCTAAGTGCCATTTGTAGATAGTGTATTTTAAAGTTTTTATTCCAATACAGCGCAGGCTATGGTGCAACATAAATATAGAGGGTGTTTCAAAATGTTGATACCATCTTTTCAGGGCGTGTCTGGTGTGAAAATTTGAAACGTTTTATGGGAGCGTTGATGGATAGATAATGGTATCTTTATTTTAATCGTAATAATCAAACGTTTAATAAATCGGTGAATAGAGTACTATGGATGTTCCCTGTGAGTAGCCCATCATAGGCTAATTGTATTTTACAACATTTGTGAACCGCTTTCACGAGCCTTGTAATGATTATAAGTAGAACGATAGCCGAAGTGTTTTGAAGCTCTGTAAGAATCCATTTGGTTTTATAAATATTAGCGCTTATCGTTTCGCGTTTTTCGTCACTGAACTGGGGAATTGTTTTTGTTTTACCGTATGTATGAACGCTCTACTGCCTACTTGGTACAATTAACAGAGAAGACCGCATGCCATGTAATATGACCAATCACTATACCATTTATTGTAGCTGCTATTGTTGCTGTTCTTCTTTTAGTTCCTACAACAATGTGCACTCTCCATGTCAAACGAGGTAGACTGGCTTTCGGAAAACCAAACCGTGTCCCTTCTAAATCCGTTGCCTTCAATTGAATAAATTACTGATTTTCAATTACCTTGCATCAGTTCTCTCCACATGCTGCAGGAAGCGGGCTGTATGTGGCCTTTACCTGTATTGTATTTGTGCCGTTAGCCTCATAATGCAGTTGCTCCGCTACAACGTGCCTGGGGAGGTTGCGAATTAAGGTTTTGGCTGATATGTTTCCACATGATAAGCACTCAAAAGGAGGAGAGTCTACCACCATCTTTAAACAACCTACATTTTTATTGTTTCAATGCCAAGTTCTATTGTGTTTCCAATATAGTATAATATACGGTACAGTTATGGCACTGCCTTCGTAATGTTACATTACGAAGGCAGTGGTTATATCATCTCATTTTCACAGCCTCCTTAATTCGTCAATACCCTGAGTGTTAGTGTTTCAAGAATTAATCAATTCGTTTATCTAGGACATAGAACAGGATGTAAGGTATCACAAATCACAAGAGATAATAATAAGCATTATCATTGTGACACATTTTAGCGCTGGTACATGGACAATACTCCGTCGATACCACATCATGTATAAGCTCTTTGGTTGTTACGTACCTTCCTTATATATCCTTTATCTCAATGGGTTGTTGTTACTGATCGTCACAGCCAACCTCAGCAACCTGTGTGAGGTTGTATGCTCATTATATGAGACAAGAATGTAGTCTTTGGATCGAGCGGACTTAAAATATAAGAGATTTCTACAGGAAGAGTGTTCAAAATGTGGTAAAACTTAATAGTAATATAATACCGTACTAGAATTTCGAACATCTAAATAGGTGTAAGTAATCTTCATACATTTATCATGCGGATCGAGTTACAACGTGGAAGACTTCTCTTGACCATAGGTGCACATCGATTCAATGAAATGAGGAACATTACCGATACATGACGCAGCTCCATCCTGTAAGCCTAGATAATAAACTAGACACTGGTCGCGAAAGCCTACGATCTAAACATCACTCAGCCCATTCTATTGCCGTTCCTATAACATCAGGGAGACGTGCTCTTCCAACAGGACAATGCCCGTGCACCCACTCCTCGGGATAACAAACGAGCTCTCCAAGATGTTCATCTCCCTTAGCCGTAGCAGATTTGTCTCCCATTGAGCATGTGTGGGATATGATGTGGTGGCGTCTGGTATGGCCTGCATTACTGGCAACATCCCTTGGCCAATTATGGAAACAAGTTGAACTACCGTGGAACACTTACCTTCCAAGATGACATCCGACATCTCTATGATCGCCCCTGTGCACGATTGGTGGACATTGTAAGTATATGTCCAGCGCAAGACGTTCTCTGCCACACTACCTTGATTTTAGGTTATGGTGCTTTATTTCTCATAAGTAATTGATTGTCCTCGTAGGCTTGCCTACACGGCGTTCCAGATCTCACATCAGATCTCAAATCTCTGGTATGGCCTGCATTACTGGCAACATCCCTTGGCCAATTATGGAAACGAGTTGAACTACCGTGGAACACTTTCCTTCCACGATGACTTCCGACACCTCTATGATCACCCCTGTGCACGATTGGTGGACATTTTAAGTATATGTCCAGCGCAAGACGTTCTCTGCCACACTACCTTGATTTTAGGTTATGGTGCTTTATTTCTCATAAGTAATTGATTGTCCTCGTAGGCTTGCCTACACGGCGTTCCAGATCTCACATCAGATCTCAAATCTCTGGTATGGCCTGCATTACTGGCAACATCCCTTGGCCAATTATGGAAACGGGTTGAACTACCGTGGAACACTTTCCTTCCACGATGACTTCCGACACCTCTATGATCGCCCCTGTGCACGATTGGTGGACATTGTAAGTATATGTCCAGCGCAAGACGATCTCAGCCACACTACCTTGATGGTGCTTTATTTCTCATAAGTAATTGATTGGCCTCATCATAGGCATGCCTACACGGCGTTCCAGATTTCACATCAGGTCTCAAATCTCTGGTGTGGCCGGGAATTAAACCTGGGGCTTCTTAACAGAAGCAAGCACACTACCCCTACACAATGGGTCCGGCAGTGCCTCAGATATGGTTACCTTTGATTTTGGTGATATTGTCGGCAACGTTTTGGTTAATAATCCTCCTGTAATTAACATCATGCTGCAGAAGGGAAATTATAGCCAAACCCATCAATAAATCGTGATGGTGATTATTGTTTAAAAAGGGCAAATTCGAGCTTACCGTATGTAACTTACCCCAGCATTTTACAATTTCATCAGCAAACACTCCAAACAACGTGAGAATTCAGTATATTAACACCGACCACTTACAACAATTGAAACTGAAACTAAATTTCGTTGCTCTAAATATATCACTGGGAGAAACACATTTAACAAACCTACTGCACAGCTAATCTTTAATCGCGCTTATCCTTGGGGTTGAGTGCGCTCTATCGGCAACAAGAGGAAATATGCATGGGTTCACTAACTGGGAATGTCAATGTCGGTATAGAGGGCAGCTCGCGTCTAGTAGGCCATAGTTAGCACACGTATAGTTCACATGGTTGTTAGTACACTACATGTTACTCGTGCACATCCGGTGGCGAACTTTTTTTTTATTAAATAAATAAATAACAATAAATAATAATAATAAACAATTACAACAAAGCATCGGGAGAAGACGCAATAGTAGCAGAACTATGGAAGCAGGCTGGAGACAGGGCAGTCAGTAAATTGACAGAGATCCTACACAACATTTGGGAGACTGAAATACTTCCTAGTGACTGTACTTCGGCTTTGATTCACCCATTACACAAAAAAGGTGACCTAAGCGACATAAACAACTATAGAGGAATCTCTTTGATACCCGTCACATACAAGATTCTCTCCAAGGCCCTGTTAAACAGAGCCGAACCTCAACTGGATCCACAAATTGGAGAATACCAGGGAGGATTCAGAAAAGGACGCTCCTGTGCTGAACAGATACTCAACTTAAAGTCACTGCTAAGACAAGTAAAAATGGCAGGCAAGAAGTTTGTCGTCATCTTCGATGACTTTAAGAAGGCGTACGACTCAGTTGACAGACCAACTCTCGTGAAAATCCTTCAGGAACTTGGACTGGACCAGAAGACACTTAACCTTATCCAACAGACTTTAAATAACACCACGTCACGAATCAAGTTCAGAGGAACAATCTCAGAAAGTTTTGAAATTAAGACAGGAGTAAGACAGGGAGATGGTCTCTCACCTCTCCTCTTTAACTGTGCACTGGGAAAGGTTATAAGAGAGTGGTGAAAGGAGATAGCTAAACAGGGGATCCCAAGCGTTATCTACCATGGACACAAACGTGATGGACTCATAGTGGACTGCCTGGCATTTGCCGATGACCTGGCACTTCTATCTGATTCAACAGAAACATCAGTGAAACAACTCAATATTCTCGGACAAGAGGCAGCGAAGATAGGACTGCAAGTGTCATTTGAGAAAACGCAATACATCACGAATATCAGTGAATCACCTCATGAACTACTTCTAGAACAGGGAAGGATCAAGAAAACCAACAAATTCAAGTACTTGGGTGAATGGTTGTAACCCAATCTCTCCGAAGGAACAGCATTATCAACTCGAGTAAATAAGCTAGAACTGTCATACCGACTGACTAAGAACATCTACAATAAGAAGTGTCTCTCCCGTAACACCAAAATGAAGCACTATCAAACGGTCATCCACCCTGAAGCTTTATATGCCTCTGAATGCCTCATATTAAACAGGAAAGGACTCACGGACAAACTAGAAATCCAAGCGAGGAAGATACTGAGGAAGATATTGGGACCAATCAAGGAAGGGAATAAATATATTAGACGGCCCAACCAGGAGCTCTATAGTTACTCTGAAAGAATTACAGACGTGGCCAGGAAGAGACGTCTAACATTTTATGGACACGTCTCCAGGATGCATCCAACCAGGCTGACCACCAGCTACTCACATACTGGCAAAGAAGGAAGACCAAGTCACCATGGCTGATAGAAGTGCACAAAGATCTGCTGGAACTGGGAGTAACGGAAAAGGACATAAAAGATCGAACGTCTCTCAGGAGTAAATTAAAGCAAATAAAGTTCCAGGAAAAACCCCCAAGGAAGAAGGCAGGTGCCCTCTGGACAAAGGAGAGAAAAGAACAGCACAGCCAGAGGATGCGTGACTACTGGGCAAACATTACGAGCCTTAGAGTAGTCGCATATGATTTGTAACATCTGACATGCCATTCGAATAATTCCATATTACTTACTTGCATTTTTTTTAAGAATGAACTCATAGTGCTACCTTGGGCCAGCAAACATGAAGGATTCCTTTGTGTTATTACCATCGGTAAGTTCTCATTACTATTATTTCTGCAATAACTACTTGTAAAACTCCAGTGACAAATCCTTTCAGCAAATATGCTATAATAGTGACGTATTTTGGCCGACAGTACCTCGAGTGCTTACATTAAATAAGAATACAGCAAAAGTAGTAAGATTTAATAAATCATAATTGTTTTCAGCAAATACGATATAATGAGTATTTTCACACCAAATAACGACAGTTTGAAGATGATTTATTGTAGGAATATCTGTAATGGCGCCTCAAAAACTTGAGGTAAACCATATGTGATTTACATTCCACATAGCCACATGGCCAACAGTACGTCATTGTACCAATCTCTGCCACCGCGCGCTACTTGTAAAACTCCTGTGCCAAATCCTTTCAGCAAATATGATATAATGAATATTTTCACACCAAAGAACGACAACTTGAAGTTTATTTGTTGTAGGAATGTCTTTAATGGGGCCTCCAAACCTTGAATTAAACCGTATGCTATATACATTACACGTAGTGCTGTATTTTGGCCGACAGTACCTCGAGTGCTTGCATTAAATAATAACACAGCAAAAGTAGTAAGATTTAATAAATCATAAGTGTTTTCAGCAAATATGATTGAAAGCATATTTTCACACCAACGAACGACAGTTTGAAGATGATTTATTGTAGGAATATCTGTAATGGGGCATCCTAACCTTGAAGTAAACCGTATGCGATTTACATTCCACATAGCCACATGGCCGACAGTATGTCGTTGTACCAATCTCCGCCACGCGCACGCTCATTGTTTCCGTTGATTTCCGTCCACTTCCGTCCCTTTTTACAAAATCACCCCCACACAAAAATATACAGCAACCGAGTGGGATGATGTTACACATTAAAAATATCCAGCAATCGAGCGGAAAGAGGTTACACATCAAAAATCAAGCAAAAAAAATACAACTCTGAGAGGTTTTGAACTCCGGCCGACCGGGTGAAAGACCAAACCTTTACCACAGATCCAAACGTGTCCACCGAAATTTAACGTTATCAATCGATTTACATACAACGTATTAGCAAATAATGACTTGGACTAAACGATTTCTTCACTGGAGTACATATTCATTCTAATCCATTTCATACAAAGTTTATATTATTTCTATGAGTAGGTCAATGGCGTCATAGGCTTTTTTAATCCACAAAGGTATTGCATGAAACACACTCAAATTAGTGAAATATGGGTCAGAACAAGAGATCAACTCTGCCATCATATCTTGTAACTGAGACGGCTCAGCTTTTTAAAGTCACTTCTGCAGTATAGGCTAATATTCTTCTTCTTTCGAATAACCCATTTGGAGGATACGATGAATCAACTTTGGCTATTGTCCATTCTATTCAATTTCCCTTGTTTCCAAATTTCCTTCATCCTTCTCGAGTGTCGATCTTTCCCCTCTTGAGTCCGCTTTCTGCGAGTTGTTTGTTTCTGTCTTTCTTGAAATTCTGCCTTTTGAATAGCTTCTCAGAAGAGTAATCTGTTTGCTATTGTGTCTGTCTGAATTCTGGCTTTTGTCAAATCTTTGTCAATTTCAATGAACCATGTGGGTTTGGATTTGTAACTATGCAATAAGTTGAAGATCTGTTTAGTTAGTCTACTATTTTCCATTCTATAGATGTGCCCGAAAAACTGTAATCTTCTCTATTTCATTATATCAGTTAATTTTTCACATTTCAAATATAACTCTCTATTTGGTTGTAACCTATATTCTGCGTTATTATTACGTTTAGCTCCCAGTATTTTCCTCAGAATTCGTCTTTCAGTCTTCTCTAATTTGTCTAAATCACCAAATCTTGTTGATTAAGTGTTTCTGCCGCATACCGAGTTTCAGGTCTGACCACTGTTTGATAGTGCCTTAATTTAGTGTTCCAGGATAAGGTTCTTTATTAAATACAGTTTATCTTTTATCATATGAAAACACCTTTGTAATTTATGCATACGCGTTTCTATTACTATCTTTTCCTGTGAGTCGTTCATTGTCCACTCTCCTAGGTATTTAAAGGAATTTGTTTTACATACTGAACTGTCATGAATTGTGATACTTTTCGGGGCATCGGTGATGTTTGTCATGAACTTAGATTTTTCAAATGATATTTGTAGTCCGACTTTGGCTGCCTGTTTTTGCAACTCTCTAATTCGTTCTTGGGCTGTATCCAGTGAGTCAGTAAGGCAATGCCATCTGCAAAAGCCAAACAATCTACAGTGATTTTATTTGGATGTCTTCCCAGTTGAACGCCTTTAGTATTGATGGCTTTCCTCCACTCTCGAATTACCTTTTCCAATGCACAATTGAAAAGGAGAGGTCAGACTATCTCCTTGTCTCACACCTGACTTTATTTTGAATGATTTTGAAAGTTCCCCTCTAAATTTAACTTTGGAAGTTGTGTTCGTTAATGTTGCTTGAATTATTTCAGTTGTCTTGTTATCAAGTCCAAATTCCTTCAGAATGTAAATAAGTGCCTTTCTGTCAATGGCGTCATAGGCTTTTTTTTAATCCACAAAGGTAACTACAGATTTCAAGTTCCTGATTTTCCTCATGTCTAATAAGTTCTTTAAATTTAGTATTTGCTCCGTACACGATCGTCTCTTCCTAAATCCAGCCTGATACTCTGCAAATTGTGGGTCGAGTATCTTTTCTGCTCTTTTTAAAAGTGCTTTGGATAAGATCTTATAAGTCACTAGCAGGAGGGAGATTCCCCTGTAATTGTTAGGATCTGTTTTCTTCCCTTTCTTATGTAGTGGATGTATCAAGGTAATTGTCCATTCTGATGTTAAACTGTGTGTTTTCCATATGTCATTTATGATTTCGTTAAACATAGGATCATGTTGTCACTCGAATATTTCCATAATTCAGATGCTTTGTTATTTTTAAGTCCGTTTATAATTTCTTTAATTTCATTTGTTGTTGGTGGTTTCGAGTCTGGAGGAATGGGGAGTATATTATCAAAATTAAATGTCTCCTTTGGTGGATCGCAGTTGAGGAGTTCTTCAAAATATTACGCAAGTATTCTGCAATTTCCAGTGTTATTATAGGGAATTTTCTGTGTCTTTGGATCTCTGAAAAGTAAGCTTGGTGGAGTATACTTCCTTAAACTACTTCTGAAAGTTTTGTAGAAGTCCTTTGTATTGTGTTGTCTGAAGTCCGATTCTATTAATGTTAATTGGTCTTTCATATGTTGCACTTTTATCCTTTAGAGTCCCTCAGATGTAAGTTTTCGGGCTTCTATAAGGCTGTTCCTAGTATGCTCATTTTTATTTGCATTCCAGATGTTCCAAGCTCGTTGTCTTTTAAAGATTAGTTCATTACACTCAGCAGTCCACCAGGCATGTTTTCGTTTTCTTTTAAGGTGAATGGTTTCCTCTGCTGTATTGTGCCCGTCTGTGCACCTGGAGCGACAGACAACCACATGCGAGACAGCAGTGAACACAGTGTTAGAGCGAGATCTCTCTCAGGACGTTCTGGGTTTGGGCGATAATTACCAACACTGTGCTCATGCCGCTAGTAAAGGAAAAAGGAAAGACATGATATGCAATTGAGAATTGAAGACCATGTTTCAAGACGAACCAATTCACAAAAAAAATATTTATTCATTAAATTCCTGCATTCTTGCAGAAGCACAAAAATAGCACACGCATTCAATTGCAGATTTCATGTCTCTCTTATATGAAAATAAACCATAGTCGTATTTAACATTGTCCATATCTTGACTATGTTTATGAATTACACTTCATTCTTTAATTTATACAAGTCGAGATGACATAAAATATTTTTCCCCTATTATTTTGCATAGTTACTCTATTTTACTATTTACAAATAGTTCTGACATTAGCACGGATTAGTTCACACACGATTCTTCATTCAATTATTTAATAATTTAACTTCTTAACGCAGTTATGTCAAAATGTCATGATGACTATTACTTGGGCACAGCAGTTAATTTTATAGCAGACAATTGAGAACAATAATAATAATAATATCTGGTTTCATGGAGTTAGCAAGACATATTCCTTCATAACTTTAAAGATCTAATGCACTGACCCTGAATTCATATGACCATAAAATTTACATGACAATATTGCTTGTAATAATCCATAATAATTTGAGCTATCATATCACATGGAAATCTTTAGGATTTGGAATACACAGAAGCATTATGGGACAGGAGACCATTCCCGCAACTCTCATTTTATTTTTTCATCAAAGCATACAACTTTTGGTGGATTTCGGATACAACTCCTCTAATCTCCAATCGACACGAGGATCTGGGCCTCTTTAACCAACTTTTACAAAGTGCCTTAGCCATTTAACTTCTTTTCTCAACATCCTAAAAGATAACAAATATTAAGCATTCAAATGGATATCAACAGTAATTATTATTCAATATATTTTATCAGTAGCTTTCATGACTATTATTCATTTGGAGTATCACTTCCATCATTATTTATAGAATTCAAGATTATTATTATTTATTCAGAAAAAATATTTATTCTTATTATTATTATGAGACATCATATTTTTCTGTCATGCAGAATAAAAATTATTTAATGCATCTAATCATTGAAAATCTGCTGCTTTATGAATTGGGATAGGAATCCTCATATTACTTACTGCAAAAATGAAACATTGAGGATTGCACCTCGGCTGCAAGTCTACCCTGACTATATGGAAAAATTACGCCTAAAAATATGCAACCATTCTAACTGTATAAGAGTTACTTAATAAAGAAAGTGAATTGGTCTATCAGAACGGAGGAATATTCATGGCTCTCTGAAATGTTATCTTGCGAAAGTCTACGTTATCATGTTTCCGTGGCTATCAGACCTCCCTCGATGCAGATCAACTCCACGCACCCTGGATCTGAAAAGTTTAACATGGGGCATGATGTCGCGTTCAACTCCCCCGGTGCAGGTCGACTCCACGCACCACGGACCTGAGAAGTTGAAACGCAGAGCATTGGGGTATGATGCAGCATTCTGCGTGGCCTACGGACCTCAGCCGCAGGTGGCTTTATTCCTCGTTCCTAAGGACATCCTGGTCTGGTCTCCTCACATCCTGCCTTCTAGCCGCTAGTCATCTCCATGGACTGGGGTAATGAAATTATCCTATCTTGGGACTGGTATCCATGCGCATAAGGCATGCTGCTAGTAATGTTCATGTTTAATAATGGAGTTCACTGGTATGACCCCCTGGTCTGACGGGACAGGCAAATAACAAAAATTCCAGGTGATAATGTATTTGTGAATATAGGTGGAATCTGGCCTGATATTTCCCCGTATAAAAATATAAGTTGTGAGGGTAGCCTGATAGCTTTTGCAAATGTTCGATTGCTAACTTATGAGGTGGTCCCAGTTCTTAACAGTTTGTTGTTGGTAGTGGGGACTATACACAAAACCACAGTGAAATACTTGTAAAATACAAGTCGCACTCACATACCTTTTGATGTCGTGAAGTGTTCTATCAGGTGCAGAATTATAAGTTCGAAGCACTGTAAATTATGGCTATGTTCACCACCAACGTCGCACCTAGGCTTTGTCCAAACAGACAGAGTAACGTCGCACTAATTGCCTAGTTCGAAGGAGCACTCGCTCATACTGACGTCGTATTCAACTATATCGGTGACACACACACACTTCGTGGTTGGGTGACGGGTCAGACTATGTCCGACTGTGTACTTGACCTGTGTCAAGGCCGGTTTTTATACCGTCTCACGGGCGCATATCGATCGTTCAACTCGCATTACGTAATGCCTGATCTTCCATATCATTGGCTATGTTCATGGAACCCTCCAGAAGGTTTGTAATCTATATATATAAAAATCAATGTTACGTGATAGTTTGTCTGTGGGTATGTATGTCTCCTATGCGTCCATATACCATTCGTCCGATAGCGATGAAACTTGGGTGAGATGTTGAGTACACTCCAAGGAAGGTTTCTGACTTAGTAAATCCATTTTACAATAGGTAGCGCACGCATAGATTCAACAAATGAGCGACGATGCGCGAAGCATTTCAACAAAGTCCCGTATGTGTTCATATACCAATCGTCCGATAGCGATGAAACTTGGGTGAGATGTTGTGTACACTTACGTGAAGGTTTCAAAATTAGTGAATACATTTCACAGTAGATAGCGCACGAGTAGATTCAAAAAATGAGCGACGACACGCAAAGCGTTTCAACAAAGTCCCGTATGTATTCATAGACTATACCATTCGTCACAAAGCTATGAAACTTGCGTAAAATGTTGTGTACACTGCAGGGAAATTTTCTGGCTTAGTACATCCACTTTACAATAGGCAGCGCACGAGTAGATTCAACAAATGAGCTACGACGCACGAAGCATTTCAACAAAGTCACGTTTGCGTTCATATACCATTCATCCGATAGCGAGGAAACTAGGCTGAAATTTTGTGTGCACTCCAGAGAAGGTTTCTAGCTTAGTAAATCCCTTTAAAAATAGGTAGAGCATGAGTAGAATCAACAAATTAGCGACGACGCGCGAAGCGTTTCAATAAAGTCCCATATAATTTCATATACCATTCATCCGATAGCGATGAAACTTGGGTGAGATGTTGTGTACACTCCAGGGAAGGTTTCTGGCTTAGTACATACATTTTACAATAGGTAGCGCACCAATATATTCAACAAATGAGCGATGACACGCGAAGCGTTTCAACAAAGTCCCGTATAAAGTCATATACCATTCGTCTGATAGTGATAAATGTTTGGTGAATTGTTGTGTACACTCCAGGAAAGGTTTCTGGCTAAGTAAATCCATTTTACAATACGAAGCGCACGTTTATCTTCAGCAAATGAGTGACTACGCGCGAAGCGTTTCGACAACGTCCCGTATACGTTCACATACCATTCATCCGATTGCGATGAAACTTGGGTGAGATGTTGTGTACACTCCAGGGAAGGTTTCTGGCTGAGTACATCCATATTACAATATGTAGTGCAAGAGTAGAATCAACAAATGAGAGACGACACGCGAAGCGTTTCAACCAAGTCCCGTATGCATTCATGTACCATTCGTCCGTAGCTATGAAACTTGGGTGAGATGTTGTGTACACGTCATGGAAAATTTCTGGCTTAGTAAATCCACTATACAATATGCAGCGCACAAGTTGATTCAACAAATGAGGGACGACGCGCGAAGCGTTTCAACAAAGTCCCGTATAAGGTCATATACCATTCTGCCGTTAGCGGTGAAACTTGGGTGAAATATGGTGGACACTCCAAGGTAGGTTTCTGGCTTAGTAAATACATTTCACATTAGGTAGCACACGAGTAGATTCGACAAATGAACGACGACACGCGGAGCGTTTCAATACAGTCCCCTATGTCTTCATATCCCATTAGTCCGATAGCGATGAAACTTGGGTGAGATGTTGTGGACACTTACGTGACGGTTTCTAACTTGGTAAATACATTTTACAGCAGGTAGCGCACGAGTAGATTCAACACATGAGTGACGGAGCGTGAATCGTTTAAACAAAATCCGGTATGCGTTCATATACTATTCATCCGATTGCGATGAAACATTGATCAGTTATTGTGTACACGCCAGGGAAGGGTTTCGACTTAGTAAATCCATTTCACAATAAGTAGCGCAAGAGTAGATGCAACAAATGGGTGCCGACGCGCGAAGCGTTTCAACAAAATCCCATATTGGGTTCATATAACCTTCTTCGATTGTGATGAAACCTTGATGAGTTATTGTGTACACGCCCGGGAATGGCATCGACTTAGTAATACATTTCTCAATAGGTATCGCACGAGTAGATTCAACAAATGAGTGACAGCGCACGAATCGTTTAAACAAAACCCCGTATTCGTGCATATGCCATTCATCCGATTGCGATGAATCATTGATGAGTTATTGTGTACACGCCAGGGAAGGGTTTCGACTTAGTAAATCCATTTCACAATAGGTAGCGCACGAGTATATGCAACAAGTTGGTGACGACGCGCGAAGCGTTTTAACAAAATCCCCTATGCGTTCAAATAACCTTCTTCGATTGTGATGAAACCCTGATGAGTTATTGTGTACACGCCAGGGTAGGGTTTCGACTTAGTAAATCCATTTCTCAATAGGTAGCGTACGAGTAGATTCAACAATTGAGTGACAGCGCACGAATCGTTCAAACAAAATCCTGTATACGTTCATATGCCATTCATCCGATTGCGATGAAACTTTTGAAAGTTGTTGTTCACGCTTCCACGTATGGTTCTAAATTAGAAAATCCATTTTACGATAGCTTAGAGGCAGTTAACGGAAATTGAAAAACAGGTTGCGTATCCAAAAGCACTTCAAGAAACAGAATTTCAACGCCAACAATTTCTTTGATTGGCATTGCAACGCATGCCGGGTACAGCTTGTTTCCAATGAAATATCCTGAGTAAGCAAGCATATTACTCCCCATACAATACTGAAGCGTTGAGATAAGTTTCTTCTATAACAAAAGCTTATAACGAATATGCCTTCAATACCCGCTAGCTACACGTGGAACATGTGGCCGGTTCAAAGCTTGCGTTGAGTTGGCAGCTAGACCGTGACTTGCTGACGTCACGAGCGCGCTCTCTTTAAACTCACGCCGGACCACGACATAGTAAATGGGCACAGTATGTACTAAGTCTCTTTGAAGTTGTTCCCATGTTTTAGGTACTTCGCTTTCCAAAAGTGTTTTGTAATTATTTTCCGAAGCTAATTTTTGTGTATCAAACTTTTTGGATTGATAATTATTTTCCTTTTTATATACTGGTCTAATTTTGAATTTAATGAGAGACAGATAGTGGTCTGAATCTAAACCTGCACTCTTAGCAACTTCCACATTGAGTATCTCCGTCTGCTAATAGCAGCATGGTCAAGTTGATTCTCCCCACCAACTGGATTTGGGGAAATCCAAGTATTTGTTTGTTGCCTAGGAAGTTTTTTGAAGAATGTAGACTTCAGGACTATGTTGTGCTCTCTGCATAAACTAATGAATCTTTATCCATTTGCGTTGGTTCTTTTATGTGCGGGTAAATTGCCTACTAGGGACCGATGTTGACGTTCTTTGCCGATTTGAGCGTTAAAGTTCCAAGTAGTAGTATTATATTTTTTGATGGAATTTGATCTAGGGTGTTTGATATTTCTTGCCAAAAAAATGTCCGTTTGTTCTTTATGAGTCCTATTTTTCTAATTAGTTGGTACATGTGTATTAACAATAGTATAAACGTTGTTTACTGGTTTAAAGGATAGCAGAGATAATCTTTAATTAATGGATTTAAACTCTAGTATTGAATTTAATATGTTCTGATTTTCAATAAACCCAGTTCCAAATTGAGGTACATTTTTCATAACTCTCTTTCCAGGTTTTCCCTTGAATATTATATATCCTTCTTGAAGAGCTGTTATCATAATCCTTTGCTCTTTGATGATTTATTAGAGTTTTAAGTTTTCCTGTTTTTAAGAGTGAATTGTCATTGAAGGTAGCCAAAACGTTTATGATCTTGTGATTAATTTTACTGGTGATTTGCATAATGCTGTTTTCAAGATGCTCCGACTGATCCTTTTCGTCCTTTGCACAATGATGTAGCCCCCCTAATCCGAGTGCCTACTTTTCATTTCCTTGGAAAATTGTGAGATTGGTTACTCCCTGGGGTAAAATCTCTTACTATGTGCGTATCCATTGTTGATTGTTTGCTAGGTTAAGGTAACAAGTCCCCTAAAAATTCTACTCGAGGTTGTTAGCTCCGAGGATGGGTTTTCAGCCGCACCTTTGATGAACAGACGCTGACCATATAGCCGTTTGTTACAAGACGGACGCTAAATGTATTTATGTAAAGCTGGCATCTAACTAAATCATTGGGTAGATGCCTTTTATCCTATTAATCCCTGATACAGGGCCGCCCCGTCCGCCATTCATAGTGTTCTATAGAGCATCTATTCCACTATCAATGCCGTTGAGGACTTCACCGTAACCCTGGCAAGGTGCTACCAGCTGGGCCAGCTGGACCTTGGTTCTTTTTTAAAGAGGTGTTACTATCACCAACCGCTTTGTCCTGGCTTGTGACAGGCAGAGCCTGGCTTCCCAAACATTGGGCTCAGGTTTGCGGTTTTAGTATAATATTATAACGTTATTATAATATAAACTTTCAATTTCGAATGGGCTACGTCCTTTAGAACAGTTTATACCATTCTCGGTCCTATTACCGGAACTGGTGGGTCCTAAATTATGCATTATAAAGCTTGCATAATTCACACGACCGCCATCCTGAAATGGTACGTCTGATGACCTTGCAGTTTGGGCAAAAGACGCTTCCCATATGAAGGTATGTTTTTACAAAATTTGGTAAACATCCGATGATTAATTTGGTGGTAATTTAATTTTACGTTTTGACCATTTGAGTGGCCACCATTAAGTTTAGGTAGAGATGGCGGCAAAATAAAACATGACACTGAGGAGCTATTTGCTAGGGTTACCTCTGTAACAACTTTCATTCAATTCGGTTTCGTCACGTTTGAATTGATAATGGGGGGGGGGGCAGATATACTCACTCACACACACAGACAGACTGACAACTTTGGGCCCAAGTAGATCTCATAAACCTACTTTCATTTTTGCAAAAATAGAAAGTAGGCTAAAAACCTTGCATTGGTGGTATGCCATACCACAGGCTTTCTTTAGTTTTCTCCAAAGTTAATATACCATTTTAGGACTAGATTCTTTGATGGGCCCTTCACATGCCCATTATATATTTATGACGTCACCGACTGGACAAGGCAGGCAAGCCATGCGATGACCGCTAATAATGTTTCATTGTCTCTGTCTATCAGCACTTCGCCAGATCGTATAGCGCCGTAGTAAAATAGCCGGGTCATGTTCAATTTCTCTCTTTATTCGAGCGCCATCAAACTTTACTCTCCCTTGTGCTACTACGGAAGACGTTAACCCAATAGAACAGCCAACGCTCCCTGACCTAATGGCCAGTCTTACTCAATGGAAAATCGGATACAATTAACAGCTCGTCCATTAATGTAAGTCGAGGAAACATGCAACATACACAGTAGGCCTCAATCTACGGTATATTAATAAATATAAGTTTTGCTTGTGCATTGATTAGAATCAAGAACTTTCATGTTTCCTCTACGTTTTGTACCAAAATAAAATTGAGACTTGCGTTGGTTCAATATCTGTCTGTATGAATACTGTAAGCTCCCTATACACCTATTATTTGCCAATGCCAGCACTGATAACTTCGAAATTTGCACCAATGAGATGTAACAAAGAACACCTCAGTTTTGAACAAGCTTTATAGATAGCTTATAATTAATGTTCTTGCCATTAATACCATTATCGCCAACTCTGAATGAATTACCGGCATCTTATGGCTAAAACTTTTACTCCGCGCCGTAGCCATGCTCGTGAAATCGTGCACCACGGCCGCGCGGGCAGCTGCAGCAAGTATAGAACTCACAGGTTCAAATCCTGGTACTGACAGTGGCTATCCTGAGTGTGGGTTTTCCCGGGTCTTTCCACACTCCCTCCAAGCAAATGTCGGGATAGTACCTTTAAGTCCCGGGTCACCTACCCCATCCATGTCCCTGATACAGCTACACACCACACTACCACAGTATTCAGAGAAACACAGGTTAGCAGACAGCTGATGCCCCAAGCCTCTCTAATGAGTAAACAATAGCTATAACTTTGACGGACTGATCCAGTTTTGACATCGCGTTGTGTGGATGACGTAGGCCTACTCATTACGAACGTCTCCTCCTGTGATCTCGGGGTGCGCATTGAGACTCCTGATTCAAAGGCCCTGAGTTCTATGCCCGGCTTTGCCAAGATATATAATTCCGGTCTGTGAGATGAGCGGGGTACACTCAACCTCGTGAGGCAAAACCGTGATGATGGCGGCTTCGGTGGCGTAGTTGGTAGCCTGCTGAGCTTCTATGCCCAAGGTAGCGGGTTCAAACCCGGCCGAAGTCGTCGGATTTTTAAGAGCGTTAAAATCCCTCAGTATGCCTTTCTTCGGAGGGGAAGTAAAGCCGCCGGTCCCATGTCATAGATTTATGGCATGTTAAAGAACCTTCCACTAATTACACTTGTGTGAAGCTAACTTATAGGTTAGATTTGACTAACGCTCTTAGGTTCCAACGTTCGTCACCAGGATCCGACTGCGGTGGCATCTAGTAACCAATTTCATAACTAGATGTCGTTTATGGTGGCGTTTGGTAGCAAAAGTAGGAACTACTTGAAATTGAATGTCTGCAGTCCTACTTGAATTTGAAAAAAACAGATAACACACACTAACTCAGCCATCACAATTAACATCGGTTATCAGACAGATTCTACACACACCTAAAGTACACAGGACTACATGACCACGTTGTCGCAGCCCATAGACTGGGGAACCAACCAATCAAACAAACCGTGATGAGATGAATTTAATTCCCACCTTAGCTGTCCTAGAAGTAATTTCCTCTTGTTTTCCACTTCACTCCAGGCAAATGCGGAGATGGCTCCTAACTAAAGGTCCCGGCCACCTCCTTCGAAATTCTAGCCTGAATTACAAATAACTTACACACGCTACTACAGCCATCACAATGACACAGGTTATCAGACAGATTCCGCACACACCGAAACACACGGAGCTACGTCAACACAGTGTCGGAAATGTGTAAACGACTACTCACTACGAGCATCTGTGTTTTGCGGCTTACAGCAGTAATAATGCTGCAAATCGTAAGCCATGGTGGGATATTTGCAGAACGGTCACTTTCCCGTGACAGTGGAAGGGCTGATCCTAAGTTAACCGAACTTTGTACTTTTGCTTCCGATCTTTTTCATTGTTTATTTATTTAATTATTTATTTATTTATTTATGAAAGTACACAGGTCATAAACACAATTCACTACCTCTTTGACACAAATACGAAGTAGATATTAGTAAATCTAAATAATAACTTTAAAGATATATGAATAAAACGAACTAGAAATAATACAATACAAACCATAAACATGAACACCTTGACCGTACCAAGAAGAGGTAGGCTACATCTTATAATTTTGACACAAAAACTTTTGGTTTGTTATTGAACACAACGTCTGAGTCAAAAAATGTATCTATGACTGTAGAAAATTTATTGTAGTTGGTTATTATTTTCAGGAATGGTGAATTTAAGTGGTGGGAAGTACTTGACCTTTGAATGAGAAATAATTTATAGCTTCGCGATCTAACGTGTGGAACGTGAAAATAGAGAAAATTGATTAATTCTATAGAATCATATTTACTTGTCATTATTTTCCTCAATGTTTGCAGTGAAATAAGCAGCCTTCTACTCTTCAGTGATGTGAAATTAAACATTTGTCATAACAGTTGCGTTGATGTAATATATTTAATGTTCTGTAATACATACGCTATACCTTAAGAATTTGTGTTGCACAACCTCTATAGCATGTATTTATTCCTTTGAATGTTGATCCCAAATTACCGATGCATATTCCAATTTACATCTCACAAGGCTCGTGAATGACTGGATAAGTGTTGAAGTCTGAATAAATAACTTAGATTGTCTTATTTTGAACCCAAGCATCCGGTTGGCGTCGTTTGTTATTTTTATAATATGACTGTTGAACGTTAATTTATTGTCAAATTATCTTCAGAACTGAAATGAAGCTGATCGTAAATGTAGTGATGTATTATTTCCAGTTATAGTTGTTGTTGCTGTTTTTGTTGGTTTTTCATTAGAGGGGCCTGGATATCGTGGTCATTTAGCCACTAGTACTTGGGCGTGTGTATAATTTGTCTGATAACCTGTGTTGATGTGGTATCTGTTGTAGTGTGCGTATTTGTAATTGAGGTAAGGATTGGGAAGGAGGCGGACGTGGCCTTAAGTTAAGAACCATCCCAGCAATTCCCTGGAGTAGAAGTGGGGAAACCACGGAAAACCACTTCCAGTATTGCTGAAGTAGGAATCGATACATCTTCTCGGTTTTTACTCACGAGGCTGAGTGTACCCCATTCCAGCCCTCACACCAAACCTAATATTTCTTGGCAAAGCCGAGAATCGAATCCTGACTTCAGGGAGGACAGCCAAGAACGCTAGCTGCCACACCACGATGGTATTTCCAGTTACAATAGCAGCACTAACTCGGTCAAAAAGGAACAGAAATCAAGTTATGCATGGTGATTTTCCGGAGCTTTTAATGGGATTAACAAACCCAAACACCAACCAGTAAAGATAGCCTACAACAGCTTCATGGACAATATTATAAAGAGTGTAGAACATGGAATTACGTAAGAAAACTCTTCTAGAGGGCAATATAATAATAACAAATTTATTACGCACAATGTGCAAAATATAGACTATAAATTACATCAGGCTCAAGAATCCGAGCAAGATTCGGTCAGAGAGACCGCTTCTTCTTGCACCCCATTGTGTGATATGTATCACACTGTTCTCCACACAAAACACATGTACACTCATAGCTAGCCTGGTGAAAGGATTTCCTGGTACAAATACGGTGATGGAAACCGTGCATCGCAAAGCGCGTCATCAGGTGTCACAGCTCGTATTCTTCCAATCTTTGTTTATCATTGCATCTGTTGTGTAGAAGATTTCTTCGATTGAGTCCCTTTTTCCTCGCAGCTCTTGCAATAGTTCGTCGTATGCTGGTGTGTGCTGCAGATGCATTTGAAGTCTTAGGTCTTCTACCAAAAAGGTTTCCCGGGCTAAGACATACACGTATCGGGATCGAGCAAATGTTGATACCCCTAGAACCCTTTTGAGATATTTCGGTTTCATGCTTTCCAGTTCTTTCAGCTGTCTACGTGACAGTAATTGCCAAATTAATTCCAAGCCGTATGTGAGTGTGGGAAGCACTATAGTGTAGCATTTCATACGTGGAGTGGGAAAGAAAGAATGTTAAACTGGAACAGTACAGTAGGTATATGCCTCTTAATTGACAACGCAAGTCAACATGTTTCAAATGTAACGGTGACGTGTGCTTTCCTACAAAACAAGATATACATTTCTGCTTTTTCCACAACGTCAATCATGGTTTAGTGCGGTAATGAATAAACAAATAGTAGAACACAACAATGTGGACCTGGTGATCGATCGCCTATAAATAGCTCCTGATAATCAAACCACACTTCACTCTTGTATTATAGATTACAGCCCTTCCAATCCATCGAATGGTAAACATCATGATTTTTCCAGTAATCGAACTACTTTTTTAATTCGTTACTCAGGAAGTGTACATTCGGAGTGGGTAAATCATTTGGTTTCGAGCTCATGATAAAACATCTCGATTAATTCATTTAATGTTGCAGTACGTCTCTTGAACTGCATTATCAGTACTGGTCGAAATTCCTAATCTTGAGGCGAGAATTTGTGAAGATTTGTCTATTTTTGCCATACTAATCGTTAGGTTTTCAATAAAATCAAAATTTAAAAAAAAATCTTCAGTACTGTAATTGTTTCTTTTCCTCGGTTAAATGTTTATACATCTTTATTTGCACATGTAAATATAAGTAAAATTAAAAATTACATTTAGCATTTTATTGAAATGAAAAGCATACTAACAGCAAACAAATAATAAATTAAAAATATTAGTTATGCTGTATTCCAAAAAATAAGTTATAAATAGTTGTAAGTTATATTTATTATTAATGTTTTTATTAAGTTATGTGCATATTGTCCGTAAAATATTAAACGTTTTTAAAGTTCACTTCTTAGGGGGTACTATTTTAGATAAATGTGTATAAATGGGTATGGGAGAGAAAAGAGGCTGTGAACCGCTGGTATAAAGTGAATTCACGATTTTCATTTTTAAGATCTAGCTTTCATGCCCCTACAGAGCAGGAGTGAGAGAAAGAAAAGACCAATTAAACGGTTATTTTTATCTGGACATTCAACGGCACACTGTTGTTGTTGTTGTCGTTTCGTGTTTCTTTGTTGTGTTGTGTTTGCTTTTGTTTCTTTGTTGTTTTTTGTTTTTTTTATTATTTTTTATTTTAATTTTTTATTTTTTATTTTAATTTTTAATTTTTAATTTTTAATTTTTAATTTTTAATTTTTAGTTTTTAGTTTTTAGTTTTTAGTTTTTAGTTTTTAGTTTTTAGTTTTTAGTTTTTAGTTTTTAGTTTTTATTTTTTAGTTTTTAGTTTTAGTTTTTAGTTTTTAGTTTTTAGTTTTTAGTTTTTAGTTTTTAGTTTTTAGTTTTTAGTTTTTAGTTTTTAGTTGTTTGTTGTTTGTTGTTTTTTTTTTTTTTTATCATAATGGTCACCAGCTCCACATATTTGGATGTGTGTATTATTTCTCTGATAATGTTACTGTGGTGTGTGTATTGGTGTATATTGTAATTTGCCTGGAGAAGAAATTAGAAACCACGAGTATGTCTCGTTGCGTAGTGGCTAGCATTCTTGGCTGTCACCGCGGAGCCCCGGGTACGATTCCCGCTTCTGCCAATAAATTTAATTCTGGTCTGAGGGCTGGAACGGGGTACACTCACACTTGTGGGGCAAAACTGAGAAGAGGCGAGTTCGATTCCCACCTCAGTCGTCCTGAAAGTGGTTTACTGTGGTTCCTCACTTCTACTCCAGGCAAAAGACGAGATAGTACCTAACTTAAGGCAACAGCCACTTCCTACCCAAATCCTATCTCGATTAGAAACCACACACTAGTATAGACATTACAGTGACACAGGTTATCACACAGCCTCTACACACACCCAAGTACACAGGGCTACATGCCCATGATGTAGCAAAGCCTCTAAAGAATCTACAATAACAGAAACCACGAAATACAACCTTTCCTAGGATGATTGGGGTAGACATGGAATTCACCATGTTTCAGTCATTAAGTTAACATTAGACAGAATGTATTCCGTTTGAGTACTCAGACCAGAATTAAATTATTCTGAAGAACCCGGAATCAATCCCAGGACCTCGTAGGAGGCAGTCAAATACCATCAGGTAATCAGACCATTCTAATAGATAAAGAGACATAACTCCGAGCTCTACGAACATATAGAGAAACTCTCTGATTGTGCGAGAAAAAAGAGAATAACCTTTTATGGACATATAGTTAGATTGCCTCCCACAGGATTGACCAATCGTTTGCTCAGTTTCTGGTACAATAAGAAGGTTCGTACCACGTGGTTGACGGAAACTGACAAGGACATTAACGAATTCGAAATATCAGATCTGCATGACAGACAGGCTGTGAGTCTTGCTTTGACGGAAGTCCATAGTTTTTAGAAGGAACCTCGGAGGAAAGGTACCCCCTGGACTACTGAAAGAAAGGAGTTACAGCGGCAGAAAATGCGTCAATACTGGGCGAAGATCAAGACCCTCCAGTTGAATAAGCGTGGTCCTAAGTAGGCCAATTCGAGAGAAGAAGAAGACGACAAAGAGAATCATCAGTAGCTGAGCTGATCGAGACATATTAATTAGGGTCCCAAGGAATAAACAACAACAGCCAGTCATATGACAACACTAGATTCACAAATTTGAGTAAATGCTGACATAGCCAATCTGTCTCCTCCAACAAACGTCACTTTTTTTGTTTGCATTTCAATCACACAACACGGACATTTATGACAGTGTTTGTGAAGCCAACACATGTGTGGCACTGATATTGTCCGGATTAATTTATTACTTCAATTACGTGCAGGGAGCCTCGTCATTGCACACGGCAGGTTTAGCTAAACAGCATTTAAATGCGGACACGTTTTACATCGAGACCTAACTTAGAAGATACAATCAGTTTTGACTATTCTACTCGTGCAACACTCTTTTGACTTGGACCTTTAGGGGAGCGGATTATCTCGCTGCCCTGCCTCTTCAATCATCATCATCATCATCATCATCATCAATTTGGACCCATTTGATTAAATCTGCCTATTATAGAGCTCTATTTCAATGGTGATAGTAATAGTTATACTAATAATAAGCCATTCCATATGTGACTGACATTTACAATACACCTCAGCAAGAAAATGTCTATAAAAATGTTGTGGTGGGTGTAAATAACTAAATAATGTAACATGATAGGATACAGGAACACCGAGCGATTACAATGACTTTATTATAAAATATGGCTTAAAAATAAAAATCATACTAAATATTTGGTTCCGAAGTTCCCGTGACTGTCTGACATAAATGTCAACTCTATTCGTGTTTCCTTGTATATTTCTATGAGATTTTAATTTGAATACTCTTTTACTAAACATTGTTTGGAGAGAAAGGTTATAAGGTACTCTTTCACAAAGAGGAACATATCTGACACTCAATTCATACAATGATATACAGTACGTAATAGTGTGGCTGACCTCGTTATGCGACTGACTGGATTCTCGTATATTTCAAGCAATTTCACAGGAATCGATTTATTGCAATAAAACATGATCAACACACTGTCAGTAATAAACAAGCAGTTTTCTTACTTTTAAATACCATAAACGCAAATATCATTAATGAATAACATAAAATATCAACATAATAATGTAGCTAACTAATGGTAAGCTAACATTGACAGTCAGACGAGCATAATGCTGCGTTATATTTGAAGTTTGTAACCTTCTTCATAATCTTCTTCACTACCTGTGCATGTGGGTGGAACACGATGCTCCCTTCTGTAATAAGAGATTTGAAACTATAAACATAATTCGTGAACAAAATAAATATAATATCAATTTGCCACTTTACACCTCGGTACGACATTTGCGTGGAATTGTTCTAATAATAATAAGAATAATAATAATAATAATGAGAAGAAGGCAGTAGTTCTCTCAACACCCTGAATTGTCCGGAAGTTTATGGGTAGTGATTTCGACTTTCTCGCTTAGAAGTAGCTGTTTCAGTGACTTACATTTTTGTTCTCTGAAGCCCGTTTAGGCTAGTTATCTTTTTATTTAATTAAGATTGATTATAGTCGCTTTAACTTAGATGTCTTATTGCGACTCCTATATCTAGTCAGTACATTAAATATTGTAGATACATTAACAATAACTTGATAGGAACATTAAACCAGAGGAATCTGAAAAAATACAAGAACTGTGAATTGAACAGTCATATTTCGGAATATAAACCAGTGTCTTTGAAGAAATTGATGATTTGGTTACACAGTGCAGGAGATGTGAGGGCTTCTTTAATATGACCAGGAATGCCATGATACTGGTGCCATTGGCTGTACTGTAGACAATTAGTGATGATGTGCTTCACAGTCTGCACGATGTTACATGTTGTGCAGATGGAAGGCTGTATCTTCTCAAGAAGGTAACTATGATATGATGATGATGATAATTGTTGTTTTAAGGGGCCTAACATCTAGGTTATCGGCCCAGGTAACTATGAGATATCTTGGAGTGACCTATCCTTATTCGGGATAATAAGGTTTGATCTTGCCTGCGAAGGTGTCGGACATCATATGGTATAACAGAATTCGTATATATTTCACGAAGCTTACTGTTGGAGATTTTAATCCAATTCATCTTCAACTGTTGGCACAATTTAGTTTTAATATAAGTAATAATGACAGCAAGTGGTGTAGCTGTTGTAGGGTCACTTAACGGAAGGTTCGGAGCTTCTTTAGCTGCCTGATCAGCGGATTCATTGTCCTGAATACCTCTGTGTGAGGGTATCCACACAAAGATCACTTGTTTACCTGCATTCATGATTTTGTTGAACAACTGTTGAATTTCTTGCACAAGAATGTGGGTCGGTAGAGGACTCGCTATTTCACTTAGTGCACTTCTTGAGTCAGAAAAAAAATACGAGCCTTACAGAAGTCGCATATGATGTGTAACATCTGACATAGAAGAAACCTCACGTGAAATTGTTGATACACCGGTATTTTATACTATTATTGGCACAAATATTACTCTATTTTAAAAGGGAGTGTTTTACATATATTGTAGTTTATAATATGGAACTCATTTTATTAGATTATTTGCAGCTTCCACCAGCACTAGCTTAAATAAAGAATACGATATTTATCAACTAGATTAATAGACGCGACACCGCTCATAACCTTAAGTTCCTTATAAACAGGTCCTCTTCATTCACAGACCAACACGTAATTTCATACGGTTTCTGTTAAAATGAGTCATATTGATATGATAAATATCGTTTAAAATGATAATCTGGTAGCAAAAATATCTACCCCGTCCGGGATTCGAAACCGGGATATCTAGAATCACAGTCATAAGCACTAACCCCACGGCTATTTCGACTACGCAAATTTTGTGCACAAGATGGTGACTTATTTCCACGTTCCAATAATACTGCATTACGGAATTAAGTTTCATGTATATTTTGCTTGTTTCGATAATGTTCCTGCGTGAAATTGTGTTTAAAATGCCTTATGAATAGGCCCTCTTGTGAGTAAAGAGAATGTGTAGTTCATGAAGGCTTGGTCAATTCTCGTATAACCACAACGATTATATTATATTGATGACTGCATTAACGTTATGTGGGTTAATATTTGAATAGCCATTGGGCAGAAACATAACGCCGGCAATGCCGACTACTTACAATGTTTGATATTAAGGCATTTTACCATTTAAATACTGAGACGAAGACTTCGAACATGTACCGTGTCATTTGTTTCAATCACTTGACACCAGAGTTCGCATGAGCGCTTTCCGTTCAGTATGTCATATACATTCCACATGGCCGAGAGTACGTCATGGTATCAATTTCCGACACCGCGCGCTCATTGTTTCTCGTACCACTGCCAGCTGGGTCTTACCACTGCCCGCTGGATCGATCGATCGAGTTGGCAGTGCATCTTATACTTCCGTTCGTTCCACCACTGCCAGCTAGTACACTTCCGTTCGATCGATCGAGCGGGCAGTGCATACTTCCGTTTTCCACCACTGCCAGCTAGTACACTTCCGTTCGATTGATCGAGCGGGCAGTGCATACTTCCGTTTTCCACCACTGCCAGCTAGTACACTTCCGTTCGATCGATCGAGCGGGTAGTGCATACTTCCGTTCGATCCACCACTGCCAGCTCGATCGTTCCGATCCACTTCCGTCCCCAATTTTCAAAATCACTCCCACAAAACTATCCAGCAACCGAGCGTAAAGATGTTACACATCAAAAAATCATGAATGAGTTATTGCAGGTACTTCTATTCAAAATGTATAGCATGGCCTCCTTAAGAGCAAAGTGTTCATTAGAAAAGACAGTGTAGAAGTCAGGTAGACGGAATAGCATAGTGTGATCTGGATATATTATCCCACAACCGTTTCTTTCCTCACATTTCGATCCATAGTATAAATTGCACTGTGCCTTGGATATCTGTTGGAAAGTTCAAGAAAAAGTTGATTGTATTAGGATTTGTCCATTTGGTTTTGCCATTGATGTTCAGATCAAAATTAATGGTTGGTAGGGAGATTGTCCATGGTGGGACATCAAGGGAATGGTCAGAGAGTAAAATTGGAGGGATAGTTAGATTTAGTTCTTCAAGGAACTTAGTTATTCTGACATTGAAGGGGAATGGTTGCAACCTTGACCCGGCCTTTCTTCCTTTGCGTCGATTTGAAAAACATACGTATTTAATGCGAGATTTATTCGTAGTTGGAACTTTGAGTGCGTATGTTCAACTCAATTGCCGACGTATGAATGTAAGTGGTGGTTCATTTGCTTCCATTTGGAGACTGGCTACTGGACTGGTGTGAAAAACTCCCAAAGCGATTTGAAGGGCAGAGGATTGGACAGAATCAAGGATCTTGAGTGAAGATTGGCTTGCAGAATTGTAGACAATACTGCCATAATCCAGTTTAGCCCTGATAATGGCTCGGTACGTGCTCATTAGTACTTGGTAGTCTGCTCCCCAGTTCTTTGCTGCCAAGATCTTCATTATGTTCAAACGTCGGAGACACTCGTCTTTTAGGTTCTTCAGGTGGGGAATCCAACTTAGCTTAGTATCAAACAGAACACCTAGGATTTTGAGAGTGGTTACTGTTTCAATTTTATGATTGTCAGGTTACAGTTCGGGATCGGGCACTGTTTGTTTATGTATGGAGAAGAGAATGCATTTAGTTTTAGTTTTGGAAAACTTGAATCCTGTAACGTTTGCCCATTTTTGGATGTTCTCGATCGACTCTTGAAGTAGATGTTGAATAGTGGAAATATTTCTCCCTGAACTGAGTAGAGTCAAATCATCGGCAAAAATGCAAGCCTTTACTGGTAAGTGAATGTTAGAGACAAAACCATTGATTGCGGCGAGGAATAATGTGGCACTGATGACTGAGCTTTGAGGAACTCCATTGTTAATTGTTACTTCTTGTGACAAAATTCCATTTTTTCTGACCTGAATTCGACGATCTTGAAGGAAATTAAAAATGAAGTGGAGCATGTTTCCTGAAATATCATGTTTCATCGATGTTTCAATTACATTGTCTTTCCATACCATATCATACGCTTTTTCGATATCTAAACTAACTGCTATGAGGTGGTGGTTATTGAGGAAAGCTTCTCGGATTTCAGATTCAAAACTTATCAGAGTATCTGTTGTTGAACGTGCTTAACGAAAACCGTTTTGTGCATCACTGAAAAACTTTATGTGTTCGAGATACCAACGTAATCTTTTATTAACAATTTTCTCCATTAACTTGCACATTGCGTTTGTCAAAGCGATGGGTCGATAATTATTTGTCATTGAGTTGTCTTTTCCTGGTTTAGGTATAGGCACTACAATAGCACTACGCCATTGATCAGGAAATGTTTTAGAACTCCATATGTTGTTAAAAATTGCAAGAAGATAATTCAATGCTCTGTGTGGAAGCTGTTTTAAGAACGCATAGGGAATATTATCTGGACCAGGACTAGATTTTCCACACTTGTTGAGTTCAGCGACAATTTCTTGAAACTGTAAGGTATCATTATATACATAGTTTGGGCCAGGTAAAGTTTCTGTTAGTTCTACGGGAGCTCTGGTTTTCTTCATGTGAAGATATTCAGGTTCATAGTTGGTATCACTAAAGGTGTTTGCAAATGTAGTAGCTAGTTTATCAGCGATATTTTGAGGTCCATCTATAATTGATCCCTCAACTGGATATCTAAGAGAAATAATACGGAAATCTTTGTATTTGCCACTTATTCTTTGGATTTTATTCAACATGACTTTTTGTGGAGTTTGAGAGGTAATGGAGGATACAAAAGTTAACCAAGAGGTTTTCTTGCTTGATTTTATTGTTTTTCTTGCTATGGCACGATATTTCTGAAAATTGATTTTGTTTTCGGGCGTAGGATTTCTTTTGTAAAGATAGAAGGCCTGGTTCTTGTTTTTATGGACTCTTTGCATGAGTCATACCACCAGGGTACCGTTTTCTTGGAGGGTTTCATAGTTAGTTTAGAGATACTCTCTTCTGCATATGTAATTATTACTTCAGTGAAGTCTTGGACAATATCATTGATGTGTTTAGAAGGAAATTTATGTGTTGGGGCTAAGTCATTTAAATGATTATTTACAGTCACCTTATTTACATTCCATTGAGAGCACTGAGGGTTTGAGGCTTTGCCTGAAGAATTTTCACAATCATTCTGGCGTGCAAATAGTTAAATCTATGTTACTAAATGTTCCGTGGGCTGCATCAAAACGGGTTGGATCAGTTGAGTTAAGCAAAACGAGGTCGAATTCTTCCAGTAGCTTCTCTATTTTCTTTCCTCTTGCATCAGTGTTTCTACTACCCCATAAACTGTTGTGGCTATTAAAATCAGCCATCAAGCTAAAGGGTTTTGAGAGTTGATGTAAAAGATGTTTCAAGTCGTCAATTTGAAATGTACTGCTGGTAGGAAGATACATATTACACACACACACAGCTTGTGGTAAATGCAATAGGAGTGCAACTGCTTCTAAATCAGTATCTAAAGGAACTTATTGGTGATTTAGAATACTTTTAACATAGGTAGCAACGCCTCCACTTGCATGGTTGGCATTAACTCTGTTTTTATGGTATACACTGAACTATCAATTAATATGATAACAATGGCCCGGTCAACTCCAACATAAAATGCCAGCGTTTCGCCCCCAGTGTGCCGTTGGGCTCGTCAGTTGGTACAAACACACCTCACCAATACGCGTGGCTAGCACATACTGAGAAGGCCATCGAAAGACACAAAATACAAGTTGTACTGACGTCACGAGAGATGCCAATGTGCTACGGAAGTCAAGCTCCCTTTCATAAAACAAAAACCTTACCTTGGCAATCCAAATAGGTTATGAATATTCCCGAATGGGAATATGATGTTATTTCCGTTTGAGCAGATAAATTATCAATTAATATGATAAAATTGGTCCGGTCAACTCAAACAACGGCTGAGTGACAGTCTCTCGTTACTGTTGATGTTGATTCACTTAAAGAATTGCTTGCAACATTGAACCACGTGTAGTTTGGTGTGGGTATGGATTCTGTTTGTATAACCTGTGTGATAGTTGTACTCGTGTGTGTATTTGTGAGTGAGGCTAGAATTTGGGTAGGAGGCGGCCGTGACCACAAATTAGGCACCATCCAGGCATTCTCCTGGAGAAGGAGTGGGGAAACAACAGAAAACCATTTCTAGGATGGCTTAGGAGGAAATCAAACCCACCTCTTCTCAATACTGCCACTCGAGACTGAGTTAACCGTTGCAGTCCTTAGACCATACAGTAATTAAATTTCTTGTTAGAGCCGGGAATCAATAACAGTCAAGAATACTAGTCACTACACCACTATATGGACCCTTTGACAGTGTTTCGTTCTGTCTATCTCTCCTCTATTCGCTGACTGCTTGCGTATGGTACTCACCTGATGTGCCCAAGGTTGCAAGATTAAATCCCAGCGCAGTCAGTTGGCATTTAAGGAAGCTTAAATGTGAGAGTCCCATGTCAGTAGACTTACTAGCATGACAATGATCCCTTCAGGGCAAAATACTGGCACTCTACCGTCTCTACAGCCGCAGTAGTTAAAACGGACGTAAAACCCACAACATTGTTTGTCACGGCACTTATAAAAATGTATTTCTAATGGTGACTCGTGTAAGGAGCATACTGTTTTTGATGTGTACCATCTTTCCACTCGGTTGCTGGATAATTTTGTGGGAGTGATTTTGAAAAATAGGACGGAAGTGGATCGGACGGAGAGGATCGGACGGAAGTGTGTAAGAAGCACTGCCAGTTGTAAGAGGAAACAATGAGCCCGCGGTGTCGGAGAATGGTACCATGACGCACTGTTGGTCATGTGGAATGTATATCACATACGGATTACTTCAAGGTTTGGAGGCGCCATTGAAGATATTCCTACAATAAATCATCTTCAAATTGTCGTTCTTTGGTGTAAAAATATTTGTTATATCATATTTGCTGAAAGCAATTATGATTTATTAAGGGTCTGTTTTTCAATCTCTGGATAAAATGATGGGCATCCACTCGCCGAGTAACTTTGCTCAACACTTTCATACTGAACGGTAAACGCTCATGCGAACTCTGGTGTCAAGTGATTTGAAACACAAACCACATGTTCAAAGTCTTCGTATCAGTATTTAAATGATGATATACTTTAATATAAAACATTGTAACTAGTCAGCAAAGCCGGTATTATGTTTCTGCACAATGGCTATTCAGATATTAACCAACATTCTGGTAATGCAGTGATCAATATAATATATATCGATGTTTTATACGGGAACTGGTCTAGCCTTTCATAGACCACTGTAGGAATTCCCTTTACTGTCAAGTAGGCGTATTCATAACTAATGTAAAACTCAATTCTACGCAGGAACATTATCGAAAGAAAGCAAAATATTAATGGAGGATAAACAATTACTTCCATAGTATTACCGGCAAGTGAAAATAAGTAACTGTCTTATACTCTAATTTTCTGTGGTTGTCATGGCTGCGTGAATAGCGTTTTTACCTGCGAATCATGAGGTCTCAGGTTCGAACCTCAGTCCTGGCAATTATTTTTGCTACCAGATTATCGATTTAAACGATATCTATCATAAGAGTATGGGTCATTTTAACAGAATCTACATGAAATTACGATCTATCTAATTTTAATTACAATAGTTTGCACCAAGCAGGAGTTGGGAAATTTGATTGCATTGAACATTATTTCTAGTAGTATATAGATAGGCTAGAGACTATGGTTTCATTCCTCCTCTTAATTTACAATATAATATGTGATGTTTGTTCAAACAAGTGTGACAGTAGCATATCACCAATTCAATCTATACATTCATCAAAGTACCAGTATGAAAACGGAGCGTAAATTAACATTTACCGTAAGAATGTCCAAGCTATGTAGTATACGAGTAGGATAACATGTCAGATGACTTCACATACATTTCATCGCAATTTCATAGTAGGATAACATGTTCCACATCATATGAGACTACTGTAAGGCTCGTATATTATTTTTTATCCTATTTTCAATTTTGAAAAAATAGGCTTATAAGATCACCTTTTGTCCGTGTGTGTGTGTGTGTGTGTGTGTGTGTGTGTGTGTGTGTGTGTGTGTGTGGGTGGGTGTGGGTGTGTGTGTGTGTGTGTGTGTGTGTGTGTGTGTGTGTGTGTCTAATAAAATCTAAACGGCTGGAGCGATTTCAATGAAGCTCGGTAAGTTTATAGCACTATTCCGGGCGACCCCGACCGTGCCCTTCAAATTTTGTTACGTCTCACCAATCCAACATGGCGGCTGTGCGAAATATTTCACCACCATTCAATATCTCCGAAACTATTCCCGATATCACCCTGGAATGTATTACGGTGATAAAGGGAACTACTAGAAATTCACCTATGTAACTTTTGAAAAACTGGTAACTCCAAAACCAACATGGCGGCCTCGCGAATTTGCGACTTTTTTTCTCGCGATTTAACCAACCAAACGCAATAAATCTTGGTACACTATATGTTTATACACATTGTAATGCACCGACATCTAACTTCGTTCAATTGTTTACATAACCAAAAGATGGCGGATGTGCGAAATATTTCACCGGCATTCTATATCTCTGTAACTATTAGCGGTATCACCCTGAAAGTGTGTACGGAGATAAAGGGCACTACTGGAAGTTCATGTTTAAGACTTTCAAAAACCGGTTAACTACAAAACGAACATGGCGGCCAAGCGAATTTGACAAATTTAAATAGACCTTCCTCGCGATTTAATGTTCCAAACGCTATGAAATCTGGTACAGGAAATGTTGATACACATTGTAATGCACTGGTATCTAATTTAGTTAAATTGTTTACATAACCTCAAGATGGCGGCTGTGCGAATTTCGAAAATTAAGTTTTAATTTCTTGTGTCGTAATCATGCGATCGAAGTGAAAGTTTGAATAATAAACCTACGCAATAATTTTCCTTTAATGTTACATGACTAAATGGTCTATACATTTAACAATCCAACATGGCGACCATACGAAATATTTAGACGGCTCTGATTATCTACGAATCTATTATAGCAATCAAACTGAATTTTTTATTGTTCATAGGGGCTATGAACTTAAGTTCGCCTATAGGACGTTAAATAACCTGGTGATCACAAATCCAACATGGCGGTGACGCGAAATATAAATATTCATATGAACGTTTCTCGCAATTTAACCATCCGAGTGCAGTGAAACTTGGTACAGTAAATCCTTATACGAATGTTAATCCACTGGCATCTAATTTATTTCAATTGTTTCTATAACCACAAGATGGCAGCTGTGCGAAATTTGAAAATCTTGTTTTTACTTCTTGTGTCCTATTCATGCGATTGAAGTTTGAATGGCACACGTACACAATAATCTTCATGTAACAGTACATAACTCTAGGACCTACGTATATAAAAATCCAACATGGCGACCATCCGAAATATTTAGTCAGTTCTCAATATCTACGAATCTATTACAGCAATCAAACTGAAATGTAGTATGTTGATAGTGGCAGTTAACATAAGTAGGATATATGAAAATAGGCTGTATAGTTCTTCACGGAACTACTTGTTTAATTTATTATTATTTTTGTTTTGTTTACAAAGTCATTTCTTTTATTCATTTTTGTTCACGAAGACAGCTACAAACACTGATCATTGAATACCATTCCCTCTTAAAGATTATGTTCAAAGTTTACTGCATCCTTCGAAATGAACCAAGTGAGTTCAATTCTACATTCCGCTTGGATAATACCTGTATTGCAGGCGTGAGCATTATTAATTTTTTTTACCACTGTATATAGTCTACTAACACGAAACTGAACTGATCAAGAAAGAACTGTAACTTTTTAACGTACTTCGAAAGAACAAGTGTAAATACATCATAAGTACCATCCGACATATTTGTCATGTGAACAAATCGCTCCCGGGATATGTAAACACAGGTTAACTCCTTTTTGTACACAACACTCGCATTTGACACTCGGCTGACAGGGAACTGTGTTTGCTCTGAAATAAACCCTCCTTTTTTAAACTAACCTGTGATCGTGTTTACATACTTTATAAAAGAATGTGCCCGAGATGATAATTAAACACAGATCACGTAGTATAATTGGATGTCAGTCACGCAGTTGCACTCGAATATGTATTGTGCATAAGAAGGTATAAAAAACATATAACTGAAACGTGGTATTGCCAATCTTTGAGAACACATGATGCAGAATATTCATCTCATGCAGAAAAAGTAGACACTATACAAACAGTAAAAAACGACTGTGTATTTCACGATCTTCTGTTGTCATTGTTGCTTTAAGGGGGGGGGATTTCATGATGAGTAGCCACTAATATTCAAAATTAGTATCTGATTGTTTCCTCTGGTGCAAAAATGTTTACACTAATAATGCAGCTAGGTGGGGATGATGATACAATAGGCACATTTTAATATGCATTCCGTACCCTCTAAAAGAGACCTTGGCAACTCAAGTCATCGATGATGGGTGTTCAAGAAGAGCAAGGCTTGGTAAGCTTGTAACATCAGCCAAGAGCAGCAGTGGATGTTGTTGGAGAGATCACATAGACTTGCTGCATGAATGGTGAGTATGTTTGGATCGACATGCTGTACATGCTGTCCTCGAGAAAGCATGTATCAAGAGTGTAGAAGCTATCATCTTTGGTCATCGACTACGATGGACAGGACATGTCCGCCGCATGAATGACACCAGGTTGCCAAGCCAATTCCTCTACGGTGAACTTTGCACTGGTAAAAGGCCACAGGGTGCACCTTTCAGGTGCTTCCAAGACCAGCTGAAACAAACCTTCAAGTTGACAGAAATTAACCCTCTAATTTGGGAGGCACTGGCTGAAGATCGTGTACTTTAGTGGCAAACTATATCTGCTTCAGTAAATCATTTTGAACAGGAACGTCGCATACTGGCAGAAATGAAGCGACTCCAACGCAAACTTCGTCTAACCAGTCCACGCTCTCCTCCAACTATAAGATGCTCATTATGTGTCCATGCAAGAATCGGCCTGTTTAGTCACCAGAAATTCACTCATAAAATGCCCTGATTTTGGAATTGTATTGTCAGAAAATTGTATACTCGGAAACGAGATGCAGCCGACGACGACGACATATGTGAAACCATTGAGACTAGCAAAATCTAAATAGAGTTCAATAACAATAACTTAGGCGCAGGTCGTCACCCAGAATATAGATAAATTACAGGGACGAGGACTTAAAACGGAAATGAGAATTCAAAGACCCAGAACACCAGGCTTCAATTTATTTGAGGGCTAAACCAACGGAGGACACAATTCAACAAGCTAATGGGACTAACCAAAAATTATCAGTTGCTGTACATTGTAGTTTGTTTATATTAGGCTGCAGAAATTTGCAATTGCTCTGATTATGTTTTGTAGAACTTAAATACCATACCCGTAATAGAGGTCACACATTAATTATGAGAAAAATAAAATAAATAAATAAATAAATAAATAAATAAATAAATAAATAAATAAAGGATATCTTAACTCCTCTGTGTGAATGTAGAAAGTTTGCTTGTTCCTGTATCGATGTGGGGTGTATGTATTGTATGTGTATGTCACATGTTTATTGCAAAAAGGAGTCTCATATTCGTTTTTCGGAAAGGACAGTATTACAATTGAAAACTAACACTTTCTGTTTTATGACACAGTAGTAAGATATTGATGTGTAACATCTTTCCGCTCGGTTGCTGGATAGTTTTGTGGGAGTGATTTTGAAAATTGGGGACGGAAGTGGATCGGAACGATCGTGCTGGCAGTGGTGGATCGAACGGAAATATGCACTGCCCGCTCGATCGATCGAACGGCAGTGTACTAGCTGGCAGTGGTGGAAAACGGAAGTATGCACTGCCCGCTCGATCGATCGAACGGACGTGTACTAGCTGGCAGTGGTGGAAAACGGAAGTATGCACTGCCCGCTCGATCGATCGAACGGACGTGTACTAGCTGGCAGTGGTGGAAAACGGAAGTATGCACTGCCCGCTCGATCGATCGAACGGACGTGTACTAGCTGGCAGTGGTGGAAAACGGAAGTATGCTCTGCCCGCTCGATCGATCGATCCAGCGGGCAGTGGTAACACCCAACTGGCAGTGGTACGAGAAACAATGAGCGCGCGGTGTCAGAAATTGATAACTTGACGTACTCTCGGTCATGTGGAATGTATATGACATACTGAACGGAAAACGCTCATGCGAACTCTGGTGTCAAGTGATTGAAACAAATGACATGGTACATGTTCGAAGTCTTCGTATCAGTATTTAAATGGTAGAATGCCTTAATATCAAACATTTTAAGTAGTCGGCATTGCCAGTATTGTGTTTCTGCACAATGGCTATTCAAATATTAACTCACATAACGGTAATGCAGTCATCAATATAATATAATCGTTGTGGTTATACGAGAATTGACCAAGCCTTCATGAACTACACATTCTCTTTACTCACAAGAGGGCCTATTCATAAGGCATTTTAAACTCAATTTCACGCAGGAACATTATCGAAACAAGCAAAATATAAATGAAACTCAATTCCGTAATGCAGTATTATTGGAACGTGGAAATAAGTCACTATCTTGTGCACAGAATTTGCGTAGTTGAAATAGCCATGCGGTTAGTGCTTATGACGGTGAATCTAGAGATCTTGGGTTCGAATCCCGGACGGTGTAGATATCATTTTAAACGATATTTATCATATCAATATGACTCATTTTAACAGAATCCATATGAAATTACGTGTTGGTCTGTGAATGAAGAGGACCTGTTTATAAGGAACTTAAGGTTATGAGCGGTGTTGCGTCTATTAATCTAGTTGATCCATGTCGTATTCTTTATTTAGGCTAGTGCTGGTGGAAGCTACAAATAATCTAATAAAATGAGTTCCGTATTATAAACTACAATATATGTAAAACACTCCCTTTTACAATAGATTAATATTTGTGCCAATAATATTACAAAATACCGGTGTATCAACAATTTCACGTGAGGTTTCTTCTATGTTAGATGTTACACATCATATGCGACTACTGTAAGGCTCGTATTTGTTTTATTAAATGTATTTGTACTTCAAATAGGTGAGCGTACAATGTACTTCAGCCCAATAAGTCGTATTCTTACTGTCATTTATCGTCAACTAGAAGAGCTTATATCAGTTCTCAGCTAAGGATTTTTGGAAATGTACTCTTCTCTCCCCTGCCTGCAAGGAAGTTGAGTCAGAGGGCGCACTAACCTACCTATAGTGCAAAATAGCTTGGAGGGCCGTATGCTGCCCGCGGGCCACAGAATAAAGACCCTGCTTTAAACCACAAACTTACTACCCTACCAGGGAGTTGTTACCGCTAGACGTTGAGCGGGCCTGTAGTGTATACATAACGTCATCTCGCCTCGTTATGGCCGCAGCGAGCGGTTGCGGGGCAAGGGGGAACACACCGCACAGCGCACGACCCAGCATGAATCATGCACACACATGACACGCGATGAGGTCACGCGATGAGGTTTCGCTGGCGACGACTGCACGTCTACCACTGGCGTGTGGCTGGGCGGAGCGCATTAGTTCCGATTTCCGCCACCGGTAACAATTCGCTAGTAGGGTAGTAACTACTGTGCATGATATCCTCTTATTAGCAAAAGCAGATCTCTTTCATCATTCTGACTTCGGATTGGGAAGGGAGAGGTTAATTTGGCATCTGCCTATTTTCCAGGAAAGTTTGTGTCCTTGAAAGCGGCCCATTGAGTGCTGTCAAGTGTGGATGATGCATTTTACTCTATTTTTCTATTGGCATTATGTGGGTGATCCAACGTTCCTATATAGGCTACTACTGTCGACCAATGTGTACTCGAGTTTGAAGGTTGTTTGTGAAGTAACCAATATACCTACATAAAATCCAATAACATGGAATTTTTAATTTATATTTTAATATTTTTTATCGCAGTTGGAACACAAAAAGTGCCCGTTTTTAAGCGTGTTTCAACCATGCGTCACATTTAAGAATTATTATCTCACAAACCCGTCATTAGATCGAATCCAAATTTTAACTCAATATACATTGGAATGTTGCATAACTGGTTTATTAATTTCATTTTTTTTTTGTGTTCAAGAAACAAAGTTGTTATCATTTTTGTAAGATAACTTTTTCTGGGCCCGGGGTGGTTGGAAAATGTAGTTCTTGGTTGCGTTGTAATCCTTATACATCAAAAAGATATGCTGTATGATTGTGAAATACGTAAATTATTTCACTTATTTTATATCGGTTTGTATGTGTACGGGGAATTAAAACTTGGTTCACCAGTTAGCCGCTCCGGTGAAAGCTGTACAACGTTGCCAAGATGGGCTCCATCACGGGTCATGGCGCGCCTCGCTCGGAAGTGATGGGCTCCATATCAGCAACGCTGTACAGCATTTCCCGGAGCGGCTAGCTGGTGAACCATGTCTTAATTCCCCGTACACATACAAACAGATATAAAATAAGTGAATTAATTTACGTATTTCAGAGTCATACGGCATAACCTTTTGATGTATAAGGATTACAACGCAACCAAGAACTACATTTTCCAACTACCCGAGCCGAGAAAAAGTTACCTTACAAAAATGATAACAACTTTCGTTCTTGAATACACAAAATTTTGAAATTAATAAACTATTTATACAACATTCCAATGTATATTGAGTTAAAATTTGGATTCGATCTGATGACGGGTTTGTGAGATAATAATTCTTAAATGTGACGCATAGTTGAAACACGCTTAAAAACTGGCACTTTTTGTGTTCCAACTGCGATAAAAAATATTAAAATATTAATTAAAAATTCCAAACCTACATGAACTAACGTAAAATATAACGATGAAAATGATGATGTTATTGGATTTTATGTAGGTCTATTGGTTACTTCACAAACAACCTTCAAACTCGAGTGCACATAATATTTTGGTCGACAGTAGAGTCTTGGAAGTCAATTATCAGTTGTTCGGATATTGAAGTCATAACACTCAAGTATTATCCTAACGTGTACGTACAGTATACATTCAGTCGATCAATACAACGTAAGTCACATTATATTGAGCGCTCAGTATTAATATTCAATATGCACGTTTAAACATTAGTAAAACACAAGAAATTCCTAAAATAGCGTTACTTCAATAAGGAAAAACAATTTGGTTATTCATCAAAATACTTGGTCTTCCGTCAACGTGTTGACTACATGAAAAGCACATACACGTAGAATTCAGCTAGACAGCACTGAGAAATATAACTTCGAAATTTACTATCTAGAGATGACATCCAAAAAGAAGTTTGTTCCTTTAAGACAAAATCACAACCATCAATATGTCTCCTAGAAAACGGTGTAAATGATAGCCTTACTGAAAACAGAAGTGCAGTTTTCTGCTTCGTTATAAGTCTCGTCTCATACCAGAAGCTTCATCCAAAGTTCTCTACAATACTGTACAGCCTACTGTAGTTGAGCAAACAAACACACAGAGCAAGTAGGGTAATGGTTCTATCGCTCCACTTGCCTCTTGAGAGCAATGCAGCTGTGTCAGAAGTGTTACAATACATAGAAATTGTTCTCATACGAAGGAATGTATTTCAACATAAACTACCCACATGTACACTTCCTTCTTTATCGAATGAGCCAAGATGGATCATCTACAGGGTGTTTCAGTAAGGGCGTGCCAAACGGATACCAGCAATCCGGGCCGCCTCACTGAGAACATCGACACAAGTCTCCGAGGCCTCCCAAAGGTGCTATAGACGTAAACATGTGGATGGTTCCTCAATTTAGGGGCTGCGACAAAGCGGTCGTGTAGCCCCGTGTACTTTGGGTGTGTGTTGAATCTGTCTGATAACTGGTGTCAATTGTGATGGCTGAATTAGTGTGTGTTATCTGTTTTCAATTCAAGTAAAAACTGCAGACATTGAATTTTCAAGTAGTTCCTACTTTTGCCACCAAACGCCACCGTCAACGACTACTAGTTCGAACTTGGTTACTAGATGCCACCACAGTCGGCTCTTGGCGACGAAAGTTGGAACCTAAGAGCATTAGTCAAATTTAACCTATAATTTGACTTCACACAAGTGTAATTAGTGGAAGGTTCTTTAACATGCCGCCGGCTTTACTTCCCCTTCGAAGGAAGGTATACTGAGGGATTTTAACGTTCTTAAAAAAACGATGACTTCGGCCGGGATTGAACCCTCGATCTTGGGCATAGAAGCTCAGCATGCTACCAACTACGCTACCGAAGCCGTGGACGTTAACATGTGTAACACGAATAAGACATCCTGAGTAGTTTGTTATGTGTATTGCTTATGGACGGTAAATGTGTACACAATGCTATTACACAGGTAGCCACGGAACGGATGGGCATAAACATGTAAACTGTGTTTGTGGTTCTTCTATTGTCTGGAGGTCATACAGAATCTCCCACGTCGTTGCCATGCTTGGTGGCCGTCATGTTAAGAGATTTTTATGAGTTTGTACACACTGATACAGTGCGGCAACTCTGGTCAGTTCATGCCATGGTCGTCAGTTACAGTGCTACGTGTGTAATAATGCACTGTAAATAAACAATTAAACAATAACCTTATTTGTGTTACCCATGTTAACGCCTGTGTACACATTTACTGTCAACAAATATCAATAATTACTCAGAACACCCCAGTCGTGCTACACATGTTTACGTCCACAGCACCTCGGAGACCACATGTTGCGTATGTCGTTGTGCTGAGTGTGACGGCCCAGATTGCCGGTATCTGTTTGGCACGCAGTCACTGAAACACCTTATATAACACTGGAAGAAGGGGGAATGTTACTCAAAATGTAAAATCGAGATATCAGAGCGATCTGGTAGGCCTCTTTGCGACGTATTGAAGGCACAATTGTGTCTGACTGAGAACAGAATGACGGTAGTGAGAAAATGACGTTTCGTTGACATATAAGTAATGAAACTTTGTAACTCGTTTCCTGAACATTTCACATTACGTGTACCCCGTTCCAGTCCTCATACCAGAATATAATTCAACCTAGTGTGGATAACTGAGAACAGATAGGTTCAATCCCCACCTTAGGAGTAGTTTTACTTAATTTCCCCACTTCTAATTCAGGCAAATGCTGGGATAGTAATAAATTTGAAGCCACGGCCGTATCTTCCCTGTCTTACATGACCACGTTGTCTCAGCCCCTAAACTAAGGAACCAACCAACCAACCTTCCCTATCTTAATCCCAATACAATGTGAGATAGCATATAAATCTCTCATATCTATTTTTCTCGAAACTATGTCTCTTAAGAACAAGCCTGTTTTCCTCTCATCTCCTTATACATCTCCTCGTCACTCGAATTGTATTTACTCAATACAGTAGACACTTATGAATAAGGAATTAAACATTGAACACTCGAATCAAGGGCGTATTCAAAGAGGGGACTGATAGGGATGCAGTTCCCTCTAAAATTATCTCGAAAACTCATACTTGAATAAAAAATAGCGGCGAATTTTGGCGCGTTTTTCTTTTCAGTTTATGATTGTATCATAGTAAACTTTGTCAACCTACTAACGTAGCTAAGCGTTCTTCACGGCTGGACTGGATAGAAGAGCGTATGGAGATCTGGGGTTCGAATCCCGGCGCTGACAGCAGCCATCCTGAGTGTGGTTTCCCCCGGGTTTTCATTTCTCATGGTACCCTATTTCAAATACACCTATTGATGTTATCAAGCGTTTCATTCAGCTGATCAATAATTCTGGTCGTAATGCAACTACAGATCGATACAACACTTCAGTGGACCACCTCGTGGTATAGCGGCTAGCATTCTGGGCTATCAGTCCAGGTTCGACTCGTGGCTCTGTCATGATATGTAACCCTGGTCTGAGGGCTGGAACAGGGTACACTCAGCCTCGTGAGGCAACACTGAGAAAAGGTGGATTTGATTCCCACTTCAGTCATCCAAGTGGTTTTCCGTGGTTTCCCCACTTCTACTCCAGGCCAATGCTGGGATATTTCCTAACTTAAGGCCACGGCCGCCTACTTTCCAAACCTACCCCCAATTTACAAATACACACACTAGTACATCTATCACAATAACACAATTTACACACACACAAATACACGATGTCACAGCCCTTAAAATAAGCAACAACAACAATCTCCTAGTGGAATTTACACCTTCTCTCATTCACACTCTTTGTAAAAGGCTAAAGGAAGTAGGAGAGTTCTGTTATTTAGGAAGCAAACTAACTAGTGATGGACGAAGCAAAGAGGATATAAAAAGTATGTTGGCTCAGGCAAGGACAGCATTTCTCCAGAAAAAGAATCTTTTGACATCGAATATAGATTTAGGGATTAGGAAGTCATTTTTGAAAGCCTTTGTCTGGAGCGTGGCACTCTGTGGAAGTGAAACATGGACTGTTGGTGCAGCAGAAGAGAGGAGAATTGAAGCGTTTGAAGTGTGGTGTAGATGGGTAGATAGGGTTACAAATGAAGAGGTATTAAGACGAGTGAGAGACGAGAGATGTTTCTGGCGACTGCTAATAAAGAGAAGAGATGAATGAGTGATCGTGTGGCCTCCGGAGAGGGTGACCTGCGCGCCGTAATGAGGATGAAGTGATGATGAATACGCCACTTACAACCAGTCCCCGAGCCACGGGAATTAACCCCAGGAGATTAAAATCCCTGATGGTTCAGCCGGGAAGCGAACCCGGGGCATTTTGGGCCAAAGCCTAGCGCGCTAACCATTTAGCCACGGAGCCGGACAAGAGAAGAGATAGGTTGGTAGGACGCATACTAAGACACCCAGGAATAGCAAACTTAGTTATGGAAGAAAGGGTCGAGGACAAGAACTGTAGGGGTAGACCAGGTTAGAATATGAGAAGACTCAAACACAACACATAAAAAATATTTATGTTCGACCTTGGTGAAATGTAAATATTATATGTTAGAAAACCGTACTATAATGAGGCTCAATAGTACAAGTTTTCATTATGATACAGTTTCTCCCACCAATCAGAGCTCAAGAAACAGTTGTGTGACCAATTAGGTGAGGATAGCATCGCACCTGCGCTCACGCTCGTTTTATAAACATACTCGTGTCTTAATTATTGCCATTATAGGCTCGTTGCATAATGTACTATTTCAAGTTTGCTAACTAACTTTTGTTAATTTCTGTTAGGGGCTTGGGATATCTTTGATCATATGCCTCGTGTACCTGGATGCATGTGGAATGAGTCTGATAACTTGTGTAGTAGTAGGGTATGTGTAGCTGTAAATGTTAAGGTCGGGGATGGAGCAAATGCGCCGGAGGCACTGGGGATCATGTACCCCGTTCCAGTCCGCATACCAGAATTAACCGGGAATCGAACCCAGACCTCCAGGTTGAAAACCAAGAACGCTAGACCACGAGGTGGTGTCGACTGGGAGAGTACCTGATAGAATGCGATTAAACTGTTTCATGAATAAAGTTTCTCACGGTGGATAAATTGACTTCACACAGGCCAGGGCTTCACTGGCAGTTATTTCCTGTTTTAACGAGCAGTATTGTACTGCATATTTTCTGCAGTAAAACAGAGTGGCAACATTTTCTGCGGTTTTTAAAGAATTGTAAAGACAAATGTTTCGGCTACGCTGCAGTAAGAAGCAGTGTGCAGTGAAGTGGAAGCCGGTCAAAATTAGATGTAGCCTAATTAATATTTTATTCACGGTTTATGGCATATCGTGAAAATGACAAGACTATCCTTTTTTGTAACAGTTATTTAGTGTGTATTATAGCTCATTCGATACAGAAGATTGCGTCAGAGAAAATGGTGTTTAAATCCACAGTAAACTACTGGCAGTGGAGCCAGTGTACGGACGGTTAATAACTGCAAGAAAATAGAACCCGACCTATTCTCAGCAGTATGACCTTAAACCTTCCGCCACCATTCATACTGTCACAGTAAAATACTGCACATGTAGCCGCGTCCAGGGAAAAGCATGCCTCCCATTTTCATGACAGTACAATACTGCTCATAAAAGCAGCAAATATCTGCCAGTGGAGCCCTGGCCATAGTGCCATGCCTAACCAAACCACATTTATTGCCATGCATTTAAATACCCATAATCGTGCCCAATCCTTGCAGTTGTGAGCAATGTACTCCGCGGGTAACCCTACAATACCAATACAATTCATATGATACTGTGGCGGTCTAATAGCGAAACAAACAAAAAAACTACCCATTGTTGGAATATTCAATACGCATACGCGGTAAATTGTCCTACATTCAATATAATACATCTATTGAAGAGTAACTTACTGATTTTCATACTGAGTTTTAAAATATTCTTCCATATATCGAGGTATATTATACCACATTTAAAGAGTGCTTTTATTTTAAAACTCAATTAAATACGTGCAATTTCATGAATTGTGTTTTGTCGAAACAAAGCAGTGATTGAATTGTGGCGCGCTTTGATAATAAATAGCGTATCTGTAAATGAAGCCTATTGAATGATACTGCCATTATGAACATACAGGGTGACATGCAAACCTATTTGCGATAGATGGTGGTGGTAATTGTTGTTTTAAGGGGCAAAGGTCAGTTGGTCAGCTGTACCCTAACCTATTGCAAGTAGCCCCAGGGGGTCTCACAACTTGTGGGCCGTGGATTGGCGACCATCGGGTCCCATTTGAGCACACTGTGCCTTCACACTGCCCCTATGCTGTGGATGATTATAAGAATGATCCGAAAATACTCACAATTCTGCTACTAACTACTCAGTTGCATTTAACGACACGCGGATGGAGTGTGTTGTTCGCGTGCTCAATGCAAACTTACACCCCGCTGCCATGTGAATTTGCCCGTGTTGCTCATCTCTGTCTGGCTTGTTTCTCCACTAAGACGACGTGCAAGAAGACGTTTGTTGGTGTTGATTCGTTTGGGGGCTTTGCGACATCATGGTCATGTACAGTAGCCCCATGTACTTGTGTGTGTGTGGAATCTGTCTGATAACCTGTGTCACTGTGATGGCTGTACTATTGTGTGCAATTCGGTCTACGATTTGTGTAGAATGCGTCTGTTGCCTTAATTATAGAACCATCCCAGCATTCGCCTGGCGTTGAAGTGGGGGGGGGGGGGCACGGAAACCCACTTGTAGGATGGGTGATGAAGGAATCGAACCCAGCTCTCTCAGTTTTGCCTTACGAAGTTGACTGTTCCCCATTCCAGGCCTCAGAACAGAATTAAATGTCTTAGCAGAGCCAGGAATTGAATCCAGACCTCTGCGGTGACAGCCAAGAATGCTCGACATTTCGCCAAAAGCTGGTCGAGGGAGGAGAAGTGTAAGCTAGTTAAAGGTCCTTTGCATAGAGTACTTCGAAGTCTCTAAAAGCCAAAATTTGAGACAACCAAGAGTCCGATTCGCTGATATGGATGTGAAGTTTTTAGTAAGGAAGTAATAGTCACAGGACAAGATCTGTATTAATCACCCCATTCTGGTTAATAAATTACGACAGAGCTATGTGCTTTGAACCATTGTATGAGATCTTCTCTCCTGCTGTGGACTAAGAGTGGACAATTCAGGCTTGAACAGAAAAGGAAGAAGAGGGTGTGAGAGGGCTGATGGGGGTCAGGATTTGAAAGGTAGTGGCCGTATTATTAAGTTAGGAACCAATATTTGCTGAAAGTAGAAGTAGGAAATAATAAAAAAAACACTCAGTTTTGCCTCACACAAGGATGTGCGTGACCCTTTCCTATCCTCAGACCAGAATTACATTTCTTGATAGAACATGGAATTGAACCCAGAACGTGGGGCGTGGTGGCGCAGCGGTCAAGCTGTATGCCTCTCACCAAGGCGGACGGGGTTCGATTCCCGGTCAATGCATGTGAGATTTTCGATGTGAAATGCCATGTCCTGTGGTTCGGATTCCACGTAAAACGGAGGTCCCGTGGCTTATGATCGCGAGATTAACGGTCACGTTAAACTACAAGCTTCCTTTTGAACCCAGAACCTTTGTATCCGTAGTCTCAGTACTTACCCCCCCCCCCCCCCCCCCCGATACCACAGAAGGTGGTGCTGTTAGTGCATTGTATGCCTTTAGAGGAAATAGAAGCACATTTTCAAATTCCATGCATACTTTAGCAACCTGAAACTTAAACCAAGCTGGTGGTTGTTTTCATTGTCGTTAAGAGATTGGGATATTTTGGGACAATTCCGTAGATCTAAGATTCGAATGCCAAAGCTGAGAGCAGCCATGTCAGATTGCTTTTTCCTCTGAACCTTTTTCTATACTCCCTTCAGGAAAATACCTGTATAGTACGTAATTTCAACTCCCGGTACACTTACCCGAATTCTTGGTCCTAATAATTACAATTACGCAAACTACAAAAGTCACCAGAGAAACATGGGTTATTAGATAACTCCAACGATAAGCTGACAAGCAAGATGTACCAAGGCCCTGAATTAGGTATTAACAAATAGTAAAGCTATAGGAAACGTTGCGCTTGCATTATTCTAAAAGCATGGCGTGTGGATGTCTTCAAAACAAATGGTGAACACGGAATATACGCCAGGCGTCTTTTCTTTTTATCAAATTCAATTCTCAACTGGCAGACATATTCACTGTTTCTACGCAACCCCAGACGATATCTCATCAGCACGATGTTTGAAGACGAACAACCACCTGCATGCATCAAGATTTAGAAACGTGTTCGTTATGATAAATTGCTCTTTGCTATATTTTAGTTACGAAAATAAATCTTACATACCATCGCTCACTCCAAGAAAGACCTGGCTTAGCCACATCCAGTAGCTTATTCCATTTCACGTGGCACAAGTTATACTTTTCTGTTAGGTCACTCATTGTGCAGTGGCTATAGTTTTGGCAAATGCAAGAGGAAGGGTGGGAAATACAAAAGAAAAGAGAAATTAGTTTACACAGAGTAACACTAGGTTAAAAATTATGTGCCTAACAATGTACAGTTGCTGAAGTTTGAACAAGTTGGGACTAACTAAATCTCTATGTGAGAAGACCTGTTTCTCATTATTTACTAGGGGGGCATGGTGCCGCAGTGGTCCTCTTTGCCTTTCACCAAGGTGGATCGGGTTCGATTCCCGGTCAATGCATGTGAGATTTTCGATATGAAATGCTATGTCCTGTGGTTCGAATTCCACGCAAAAAGGTGGTGCCGAGGCTCATGATAGTGACATTAACGGTCACGTTAAACTACACGCTTCCTTCTTTTTCATTATTTACACCAACTATTGTAGAACCATAACGTGGCCTGGGATGTTGTAGAGCAGTGATTTCAACTGGGGTGATGGGGTGCCACGAACACTCCTGCAGGATACTGCGAGATGTACAAACAAGTAGTTCCGTGAAGAACTATTTTAGCCTACTTTTCTCATTTTACAAAAATGAGGAAAAAGTAGACTAATGAGATCGATTCGGAGAAATATGTGTCTGTCTGTCCGTCTGTCTGTCCTTCTGTCTGTCTGGTCTGTGTGTGTGTGCCCCCCCCCCTTATCAACTCCTAAACGGCTACAGCTATCGAAACCAAATTTTGTAAGAGTAAACATCTATACCTGAATATCCAGCGGCCATATATGAAATTGACGTCAGTGCTACCAACTGCTGAAAAATCGCAATTGAAATTTGTGCTCAATGTTTTATTTCTAAGAAATTATGCATGCGAACTATTCCAAAATTGTCACACATATATACAATAACATTCCAAATTAATTTTCAGAAGTCCATACAAACCAGTGTTGCCAACATGATTCTAAGCCTGCCGATAGGTCCAATTTCTAAATGCATGTAACTTCTATACCATTGATTGGATGTCAACCAAATTTCGTATGTAGCCTACTATGCATACTACAACAGATATGACTGTGTATATTCTTAAGAGCTACCAGGGCTACCAACTGTTAATAAATGCTCTCTCTATATATTAACCCTAATAACAATATATCAGAAAGTATGCAAGCCAACAGCTCTAACTTTGCACACGTATAGTACCTGACATTCTACCGTAGGTTGGTGTAACTCATATATATCAGTGCTGCCAACACGATTCTAAGCCTGCTGATAGGTTCAGTTTTTACATGCATATAACTTCTATACTAACAAATGGATTTCAACCAAATTTCGCATGTACTTTGTGTACTATAACAGTTAAGACTAAGCGTATTCGTAAGAACCAGCAGGGTTGCCAACTGTTAATAAATGCTCTTTCTATCTGTTCAATCCTAATATCAATATATCAGAAAGTATGCAAGCCATCAGCTCTAAACTTTGCGCACGTATAGTACCTGACATTCAAGATTAATTTGGAGTAACTAATTTATCTCAGTGCTGCCAACATGATTCTAAGCTTTTTGATAGTTTTAATTTTTAATTACATGTAGCTTCTATACTAACAAATGGATTTTATTAAAAATTGGCAGCATAATAGATCGTAACCTAATATTTCAGATTAATCCTGAGCATCACATACATGAGATTGTTCCCAACATGATTTTACGCGCACTGAAAACTCCAATATCAAGCAGCATGTAACGTCCATACTATCCATTAGACTTCAACCAAATTTTGTATGTACATTCTATACCTCTAGGGATGGAACTAAGGATATATTCAGAGTCACCAGGGCTGCCAACTGTAGTAAGTTACTCTATTAGGCTACACTATTTCAGGTGTATTTCAAACTGCAGTACCCAGAAATGTTAGTATTACCAACTTTATTTTGTCTTTATTATAAACAGGTCTATGTAGATTGGCATGATTCTTAAATTTTAAGAAAAGTAGGCTCTTTAGTTCATCACGGAACTATTTGTTATATACTGTATTCTAATGAGCGTTTCCATCTCAAAACTGATCATCTCGTGGTGTATCAGCTAGCGTTCTTGTCTGTCATCCCGGAGGTCCGGGTTCGATTCTCGGCCCTACCAAGAAATTTGAATTCTGGAGTGAGGGCTGAAACGGGGTACACTCAGCCTCGTGAGGCAAAACTGAAAAGAGGAGGGTTTGATTCCGACCTCAGCGATCCTAGAAGTGGTTCCCTCCACATCTCCCAACTTAAAGCCACGACCACCTCCTTCCCAATCCTATCCCCAATTAATAAATACACACACTAGTACAGCCATCACAATAACACAGGTTATCACACAAATTACACACACCCAAATACACAGGGAAATATGACTACGATGTCGCAGTCCTAAAACAAACAACAACATCTCAAACTCTGGTTGGTTGGTTGGTCGGTCGGTCGGTCGGTTGGTTGGTCGGTCGGTCGGTCGGTCGGTTGGTTGGTTGGTTGGTTGGTTGGTTGGTTGGTTGGTCGGTCGGTCGGTCGGTCGGTCGGTCGGTTGGTTGGTTGGTTGGTTGGTTGGTTGGTTGGTTGGTTGGTTGGTTGGTTGGTTGGTTGGTTGGTTGGTCGGTCGGTCGGTCGGTCGGTCGGTTGGTTGGTTGGTTGGTTGGTTAGTTGGTTGGTTGGTTGGTTGGTTGGTTGGTCGGTCGGTCGGTCGGTCGGTCGGTCGGTCGGTCGGTTGGTCGGTCGGTCGGTCGGTCGGTCGGTCGGTCGGTCGGTCGGTCGGTTGGTTGGTTGGTTGGTTGGTTGGTTGGTTGGTTGGTTGGTTGGTTGGTTGGTCGGTCGGTCGGTCGGTCGGTTGGTTGGTTGGTTGGTTGGTTGGTTGGTTGGTTGGTTGGTTGGTTGGTTGGTTGGTTGGTTGGTTGGTTGGTCGGTCAGTCGGTCGGTCGGTTGGTTGGTTGGTTGGTTGGTTGGTTGGTTGGTTGGTTGGTTGGTTCCCCAGTTTAGGGGCTGCGACAAAGAGATCATGTAGCCCCGTGTACTTTGGGTGTGCGAAGAATTTGTCTGATAAACGGTGTTAATTGGGGTGGCTGTATTAGTGTGTGTTATCTGTTTTTAATTCTAGTAAGGACTGCAGACATTCGATTTTCAAGTAGTTTCAACTTTTGCTACCAAACGCTGCCGTCAACGACCAACTAGTTCTGAACTTGGTTACTACTGTAAAGGCCACCGCAGTCGGCCCAATGGTATTGGATAAACACGTCTGCCTTTCTTCCGGAGCCCCCGGGTTCGAGTCCAGGCTCCATCAGGGATTTTAGAAACTGACGTGAGGGCTGGAAAGGTGTTCACTCAGCCTCGCGAAGACAATTGTCTGACAGTCTGACAGTGGTTTCCCCGACCGCGGAGACCACACGTAACTGCGCAATCTGTAGGCCGAATGGCTCGGCAGTGATCGTTAGGTGGGCCAAGGCCTTTCATGGGCTGTGGTGCCATGGGGTTTGTATAAGCTATAGCCTATATTATTTACCATACTTACACTAGATATTTGAGGCAGGCAGATGACCCCAATGTTCCACCCCTTAAATAATTCGTATGCAAGAGAACTCACTGCCAGAAGATTAACAGTATAGTAGTATTTACATACAATTTTTTCCAGCAGTAGTCGGTCCAATAATGCACAAAATGTTTTTTTTAGAAATACGCATGCACGCTATCTATGAGTACAACTTATTAATGCAACAATTATTTTTTTTAAATAGATCAGCGCTTTTTTGTTCATATTGAGCCCTTATTCGCTCATGCTGGTGATTATTTTTATGAGGATTGTATATTCTTATATCTAAGAAACATACAACGCGCCCAGGAAGCATGCCATAGCTTCAGATGTTCTTTTGACTTCACTCAGACGCTCCATATAATTTTTATCCATGATTAAAGATTTTGTCTTTAATGTGCAAGTTTGGAAGAATCACCCACAGTAATTCAGTATAATTTGCCACCCTGAGATGGCCAAATATTTGTTATTTGCCTTTTGGTAAAGGTATGACAACGCAGAAATGCGTAAAGGAAGTAAATACAGTAGTTGCTCCACGAGTCACGAGGCATCGACGCCGGAAGTGTAGATTTCATGCAGCGACACTCCTTTTAGTGCTTTTGACTCGCACTGACGTATTTGTCTATTGGTCTGCAACACCTGGAGTTATTGTAGGACTGAGAGTCCATTTGTGAAAATCTGAGTGCATCCAGTATTTATTAAGCACGAAGTGTGCTGGTGAACATCGCATGTTGCGTGTGGCAACCCTAAGTACAATATTTATCCACAAAATTGTGAAATTTGTGAAACGCCGATTTTTAGATCGAGCACAAGGTCATATTTTACATGCTACAGGGCATGAGTGAAATTGAAAGAAATGTCCATAGGTGTGAAAATAACATCAGTGATACTGTGAATTGTACCAGTGAATTTGAAATAATACAACGCACATACGATCCACGCTCAAACCGTGATTTTTAGTGCTAATAGTACTCTGATATTACACGATTATGAAATTTACCAGAGATTAGAATCTGTGTTTAAAGATACTCAAAGTATCAGTAAAATCTGTGAGCAGACACATGGTCATTTTGCAATAGTCTGCACAAGCGTAGATTCAGTTTTGATCTATCAAACCACTACGCTAAATTCTGCGAAAATTATATTCATCACCATCTACAAGATGCTGTTAACACACCACGTGTTAGGATTCTTCACCATTTGGAACTTGTTGTTTAACATGGCCTAAACCACTCGATGGAGGGGACATCGAAGACCTGACGAAACTACAATATGGAAGAATGAGAGAGGAGGATATTACTCATGGACGCACGTGGAGAATTGAGAACTTTTCCAAGTTCTAAGGAAGGAAGGACCCCTCATAATTTCCTTGTGGACGAGGTGATCAACCAACGCCGTGAGTTATGCTTCTTAATCTCATGTTCAGGTCTTAAGTCGTGGTGGAGTTAGTTCTAGCAACCGTACTTGATACCAGTCATGTAGGTAGGTTTCTTTTCTCGTAGATACCATTTTTGGTAATTGTCATTATTTTTGAGCTTCCACGCCGTTGTTTTCAAATGCTTGGAGTTAGACACCATTTTAGTGTGCTTTCACACTGGTGCATCATTATTGTAAAACGTGAATTTAACCCAGATTATGACTTACACGAGGATCAGTAATATTTTCATAACAGCTGATGCTGAATTTTGTGTAACATTTTTTAAGCTCCCATTTTTGTACTATTTTAGTACGCCACTGTTATTTGCGGGCGAATCAGTTCAATGAGAAAGTCTACTCATTCCAATTATGATTATTGTAAATACATTTTTCCAGTGGTATTGTGAAACCACAAGATTCGAGTTGAATCATATCATTGTATGAAGTGTAGGCAGTCTTTGCACAGTTTAATCCCGATTACATGATAATCGTATCAGTTATATTTAACGCCAGAATATGAAGGTGTTTAAAACCATTTATAATTCATTACTGTGCTTGTACGCACGAGATTGTACTATTTTTGAAACATCAGTGGCGTAGGAATATCTTTTACTACATTCTTTGGAGAAGAATATCTTCCGTTTTCTTCTCATGCTTTGACTACACATTTATACTAGTGTCAATCATTTTTGAAGGTCTGCGACTTCACATTATATGTGTTATTATTGAGTAACAATACTCAGATATGTACCAGGGTAATTAATGAACATTTTGAGAGTGAACCTTGCAAGTACTTTTGTAATATTGATAGACTTTGCTATCAGGCAATGAACTCACATGTGATGAGGCAGTAGCCGTGCCAGAACAGATGACAGGTGTTCTGGAGGTCGAGAAACCCGTTGCGAACATTACCCAGAAAGCCAACGGTGATTTCCATTGAGACTAGGACTAAATGACAGACACTTCTGATACGTATTTAGTAAGGTATTTTTCAACCAAGCCTAGCTTGTGTATGCTCGAGTTTTATGAAGGTCAAACAACCAACACTATAAATTGTTTTGATACAGGGTGATTCCCAAGTCATGAATTCATATTAAATTTTTCGCACATGTTGTTAGATGAAGATGTTCATCGATTATTTCTTTGATATTAAAAGATAAGTTTTCATTTCATGAACCAGACTTTTTCATAGGCAATTTTTTCTCACTTTATGTGAATGTTTATGTCCGTGTTTTGACACGTGAAGTATCATGGTATTTGTGCTTGACGGCAGATTTAAGTTTCAACTTAACTGACCGAGATGTTTCTTGTGAGCTAGTGTGCCATTAAGAATACTGATTGTCTGGAAACCGGAGTCTTTAAGTAGCCCGTGTTATTGTGATTGCCAGCAGATTATAATCTCCCGATTATTCTGACCGAGGACTTTCGTTCGTGTGTTTTTTCTGAACCAAAACGACTGCTTTAGGATGTTAGTGACATTGCTTGTCATCAGTTTACTTTGTTGAGTACCGGTGAGGTAACTCTTTTGATAGATAGAAGCTTTGTGTCATATGGTCATTCGTCATAAATAATGAATTCTTAACTCTACGATTTTTAATAATCAATCTGTAAATCATGAAATTCACTCACTTTAAACCTACGATGTTAAAATACACGTTAAATGCTAATCGTTGTTAAATCTTGATTTTCTGAACCACAGCTGACCGACACATAGAGCTTGTTAGGAAATTCCCTAAGGAATAGTTAGGAAGTCAGTTACTTTCGACTGACAGAGATCAGCGGCTAACCAAGAGTTTGTAACTCGGGGGCCGTGATGACCTCATGGCGGGACACTGTTCTTACGGTACTATAGCTACTATTTCTTTATGCTAGTTGACGAATGTGAACAAACAGTTACCATTCTTTTGTAGGCAGGATAGTAATATACTCTATGTGTTATATTCTTTATTTACGAGTGTATTTTTCCCAATTGTACCCTACTATTTAGTGATTGTATTTTGATACTGTTGTTGTTAATTAATCTATTGTAAACAAATGACTGTTATCGTAGTTTTGTTTAGCTATTTGTTTATACGGACGCTTATCGCCGTAGGCTAGATTAAGCCAGGATTCGCTAGACTAAGTAACGTTAAATGTAAATACGGGGTGGTACCAGTATATTTAGATCAGTTGTCATGATTTGACATTATTTCAGGTGATGTTTCCATTCTGAAACATCATTTTATTTTCATGTATCTTCAATCAGGGATGTTTTTAGTACCACTGTCCAAGCTTTGCTTTGCTATTTCTAATGTATTTGGGTCTCGTCGAGAGGGTTAATTACATTTAGTTAGGGGATGTTTTTAATATTGTTTTTTGGATTTAGATAGCGGATTAGCCTATTTCAAACCCTCCGATGGTAGGATATGGGTTTGATTTCTTCAATAAATCATTGCACGAATTTTACTTAAGCCAGGATATAACATCCATTTCTTAGTTTGTGTTTTTGGGGTGAATTTCTTTGGGTGTATTTGACATTGCTAAATTATGGGGACCTGATGCTCAGAGATTTCGAGTCTTGTGCCGGCTAGCCCCACAAGAAGTGCATTCCGATCCTCTTCGGCAATGTGTTTGAAGGATAGAGTTGTCTGGGAGGCCACGCACGGTTGGTGGTGACCAGATAACCTCCTCTAACGGGCACAATATGTTTAGTATGTTTTATCAACTTTCGCCTCTTCTTCTTCTTCTCCAGCATGATTAATCCCACTTATGTGGGGTCACTGATGCGGATATTCCTCCTCCACGTTGTTCTATCCCGGACCATTTCCTCCAGAAGCCCCCACTGTTTCATGCTTTCTTGAATGCTGTCCATCCATCGCCTTTTTGGTCGTCCTCGACTCCGTTTCCCTGGTGGAAGCATTTCCATCATCCTATTGCCCACATAATCTTGATCTCTTCTCTTAATATGGCCATACCATCTGAGGCCAGCTTCTCTGACTTTCTCAGAAACTTGCACTACGCTAAGTCGTCTCCTAATCACTTCATTTCTCACTTTGTCCAGCCTTGTATGTCCACTTGCCCATCTCAGCCTACGCATTTCTGACACGTCCAGTTTCTCTGCCCATCTCCTTGTTATCTGCCAGGTTTCTGCCTGGTATATCATTGCTGGTCTCACCACGGCCTTGTGTGCCTTCCCTTTTAATTATTCCGGTACCTTCTTGTCGCACAGTACACTTGATGTTTTCCTCCAGTTGAACCATCCCGACCGTATCCTGCCCTTTATTTCCTCCTCCAGTCCACCATCTTGTTGGATAACTGTACCATGATATCTGAATGAACCTGCTGTTGGGATCTCTACTCCAGACAATTTTAAACCTGTTTCAGCACCCCTCAGACTCAGGAACTCTATCTTACATCTGCTTATCTTCATTCCTCGGCTTTCTAGTGCTTCTCTTCATTCCTCCAACCGTTTATCTGCAAGTTTCTTCGTCTCTGAACACAGGACCACATCATCAGCGAACATCATGTACCATGGAGCTTCCTTCCTGACTCCTTCTGTCAACACATCAACTTTCACTGGTAGGGGATAAATTGAAACCAAGTAATAGTAGGTGATAACACGACACGAGCACATAAAAACTCATATATCGTAGCATGTATTCAGCAGAAACCACAGTCCAACAATGCTGCAACTAAGATATCACAGACGACTCTCTTTCATCTTCCCTGTACGACTTCTCTTGGTCAATACGTGTCCTCTTCCAACGCCAACGAATAGCATTAAGATATCAAGGTCTAATGAGTATTCCATTTGTGCAGCAGCACTATCTTTCTGAAGTGGCTTTCAATGTTGCTTTGACCAGCGGTCAAGCTGTATGCCTCTCACCAAGGCGGACCGGGTTCGATTCCCGGTCAATGCACGTGAGATTCTCGAAGTGAAATGCCATGTCCTGTGGTTCGTATTCCTCGTAAAAAGGAGGTCCCATGGCTCACGATCGCGAGATTAACGGTCACGTTAAACTACAAGCTTCTTTCCTTCAATCTAGCCTTATAACTTACTACTCTTGCAACTTTATTTGTATAGATAAAAGAAAATTGGCTCTACAGCTCACTAAGGACCTTGATTTACCAAGCGACCACTGCTCAGTAATATGGCCTGGGGATTACGGGGTGACGCGTGGTTAGCGCAGCGTGCCCCTCGGCCGTGAATTTAGGCTTTCGTGATCAGAGTCCCTACCCCTCAAACCAGATATCTACACATTAATTGTCCTCAAGCTATTTGCTGTGTTGTCCCATTCCTACCCTCCCGTCTTTTCTAAAGTCCCTCCCAGAACTGGGAAACGAACCCGAAACAAAGAGGCAAGCGTGTTACCCGTACAACAGGGGTCCAGCATAATTGTTGTTGTTTATTCTTTTAGGGGCATTGTGACATCGCTGTCATGTAGCCCCGTGTACTTAGGTGTGTGTAAAATTTGTATGATAATCTGTGTTACTGTGACGTCTGTGCATATGTAACTGAGGTAGAATTTGGGTAGGAAGTGGCCGTGGCCTAACGGTAGGTACCATCCTGGCAGTTGCATGGAGTAGAAGTGGGGAAACCCCGGAAAACCACTTCCATGATGGTTGAGGTGGGAATCGAATCCACCTCTCCTCAGTTTTGCCTCACGAGGTTGAGTGTACTTCGTTCCAGGCCCCAGATCCGAATTCAATTTCTTGGCAGAGCCAGGAATCGAACCCTGACCTCCACGGTAACAGCCAAGAATGCGAACCACTACGCAACGAGGCGGACAGTATATTTTTATAAATAGTTGTAGCCTACTTATGACCTACCGTGCAACATACTAACAACGTGGCAAGAAAATATAGCATTTTTTTTCTTAGTACACACAATCGTGTAAACAAGCAGCTTGAGCTTCGCTCCATGGCAGAAATGGCGAGCAGGTCCTTCAAAGTTGAACCCAGTAATGGCACTTGTCCTAAGTGCGTTTTTCTCCACACTAAATATTCCAGAAAAACACAGGAATGGTTCCTTATCTCGGTTCACCTGTTCAACTAAATAATGCGGTACGCAAAATAATACAGATTATGAGACAAATTGCATGCTCACATACGTACACATGGTGGGTTGGATATTGCTAGACAGCCGAGAACAGACGATTCGCCAGGTCAGACAGCACCTAAAGACTTTAAGAAATGTGTAGTAAATATGTGTGGTTTATGAGAAAAGTGGAGGAAAAGTACCGTACGTCACATTCGGCAACACCAATTGCAAGCCTACTATTGTGCGTAACCCAGGAACGAGATAACGAGACTTTACAAACTAGTTTTGTGTGTAAACATTAAAGAACCTGAAAACGTAAACAAGATAACACGTAGACAGCAATTAATACCTGTTGGCGCAAACGTGCACGAACCCGAGAGGGGTATGTAGGAGAAGGAAGATAGTGGAGGGGGTCACTGCTTGTGGGAGACACTAACTTGCAATACTGCCACAGTTACATTAGGAGCCGATCTCAACACTTCCGTAGCAACGAGAGAAGTGAACGTTCCTCCCCTCGTAACCATGCTGCAGCACGTGAACTCGCCCACATACGGAACTCGTTGTTTACGTATGTTCCATCAGGTAATAATTGCGGTATAACTGGTGTGTATCCAGTTGAAGGTCACGCAGGCAGGCCACGTGAAGGTCGGTCTCGCAGAGGGAGAAGGAACCCTTCAAACCACATTTCCAATCTTCCTCCCTATCGTACACGATACATTCTAGCGTTGTTGCCAGACTGATTACAGAGAACGGCCTGCCACTAAGTGATTGCAGTAACTTGGATTTTGGGGAGAACCACTCATCGCGCGTGGATCCCCCATGGACATCGAGTCTTTATTTTGTTCTGCTACACAACATAGTGTAAACATACAGTAATACGGCGTACGATTAGTGTGCTAGACATGTTTAAATAATGTAACCAAGCCATCAGCATTATTAGTAGTAGTATTATCATTATATTTTCCCATCACATGTCCACCCACTTGTATAGGACCATTACTTCATGCCTGGCTAACAGGATATGTGCACACTGCGAAAGAAATAACATTATTGTCGTACAACAGAAAGGTTGTAAAGAGGGTTCAAATGGGCACAAAGAATAACTAATAATTGACTCAGCTGCGTATGGCCAGGCATACTTGAATCACCGAAACTTTCATATGGCGTACATCGATTACAAGAAGGCCTTTGACTCTCCGTAAAGACACCATGCCAAATGTGAAATCACGGAAGAGCATTTCGAGGACGGCCGACGAAGGTCGCATATAATTTCTAACTCGCATCTGTGGATAGAGATCAGTGAGTCCAGTGCCTTTGTGTTTTGTAAATACTAATGTTTCTGAGAAATATTTCCTTTAAATTATATACACTTATCGACATCGCGTTATGTAAGCCATCTGAAGGACTCTGTGCCTCATGACTGGCTAGTAGCAGAGCTGCGATTGTACAATGCAATATAAGAGCAATGTGGTATTTGTCAGTTTCTTGGAATGGGTCATGTACAGCATGGGAAACTAGGCTGTGCTTCAGTACACCACGTGGAGAAATACGAACAGATGAAATACCGATTCGGAGCGACATCTTTCAAGAAGATTCCCTTGTCCTGGCAATGAATCTTTTATCTACCCAGCTTAACTCTACTCACTACGGCTTTTCTATCTAGGTTAGAAAGAGAGTTTGTGCTCGGACGACCTTAAACTCTATGCCGAAGCACAGTTACATTAGTATTGTTGTTGTTGTTAGGCACAGCTCGGAAAACCACTAATGCATCGTCAATATAACAAATCATACATTTAGTAGGATATGAAGGAAGTGTATCATCTATATAACAGTAAGTTAGTACAGTATTGTAGATCTACCATTACAGTATAAAGCTCAGCCGCAGAAGCAAGGACAAATGGGTTGTACCAAATTACAGAACACTCTAATAGAATTTACAATGCAAATACACTCCTCTCTCTCTCTCTCTCTCTCTCTCTCTCTCTCTCTCTCTCTCTCTCTCTCTCTCTCTCCTCAAAAATGGCTTAATTACATTATTTGTGTTGTATGTGAGATGGAGGGAAATAGAAATGGAGAACAGAATAGAAAGGATGCTGCGGTGAACAGAAGTGAGCCTTATGTCTTATGCATGGTCTGCATGAGATTTAGCTGACCACTTCCCGTATCAGGTAATGTCTGGGCAAAATACTGTTCATTGTTACATTTTCTTCTATTATCTCAAAATTATGGAAACACACTTCCTTCTAAACAGAAAAGGTAAAGGAGGATAGGGGGATCCTACAAACTCTTGTTCCCTTGACAACTTAAGGTGCTCTATAGGGTACCCATTATTAGTCTATTTTCATTTATGAAAAAATAGGCTTATGAGATCACCTTTTGTCCTTGTATGCGTATGTGTGTGTGTCTAATAAAATCTAAACGGCCGAAGCGATTTCAATGAAACTCGGTAAGTGCATACTAATACCTCGTACAACATCGACCGTGCCTTTTAAATTTTAATATCTTTCATCAATCCAACTTGGCGGTGGCGCGAAATATTTCACTGCCATTCTGTATCTCTGCAACAGTAACAGATCTCACCCTGAAATTTTGTACGGTGATAAAGGGAACAACAAGAAGGTCATCTATGTGACTTTCATAAACCTCTTAAGTACAAAACGAACATGGCGGCCAAGCGAATTTGAAACATTTAAGTAGACTTTTCTCGCGATTTAACCATCCGAGCACAGTGAAACTTGGTACGGTATGATAAATGTCCATATAATATTTAATCTACTGACTTCAAGATGTCGGCTGTGCGAAATTTTAAAATTAAGTTTTTATCTCTTGTGTCCTAATCAAGCAATCGAAGTAAAAGTTTGAATAATGAACCTACGCAAAAATCTTCATGTAATAGTACATAACTCTATGGCTACCCATATTACAATCCAACATGGCGACCATCCGAAATATTTAGATGGTTCTCAATATCTACGAATCTATTAGAGCAATCAAACTTAATTTTTGTATATAATTTTCCAAAGAAAAAAAATTAAAAAAATATATATTAATTTGTGTATGTTAATAGAGGCAATTGCCGGCCCCGTGGTGTTGGGGTAGCGCGCCTGCCTCTCACTCGGAGGCCCCGGGTTCGATCCCAGGCTCCGTCAGGGATTTTAAAACTGACGTGAGGGTTGAAACGGGGTGCACTCAGCCTCGTGAGGACAATTGAGTAGCTGCCTGACAGTGAGACAGCGCCCCGATCACGAATACCAAGATTAACGGCCGAGGGGACCCGACGCGCTCATCACGCGTCACTCCAATATCTGCAGGCCAAATGGCTGGGCAGCGGTCACTTGGTTGGCCTTAGCCCGTCATGGGCAGTATAGTGCCAGGGGTTGACTTTTAAAAGAGGCAATTAACATAAGTAGGATATCTGAAAGTAGGCTATTTAGTTCTTCACGGAACTACTTGTTTTTATCTAATTTCAAAATCTATTTCCAGGATTCTAGGGTGTTCAAAAAGTGTTTTAACAATTTCATCCGGTTGATGCCGCAGTACCTCTATTAATATGTTTGTATTACTCCTTGCAGGCCAGTATCTTGGCCCCGGAGGTTCGGGTTCGATTCCCGGCTCTGTCAAGAAATTGAATTCTGGTCTGAGGGCTGGAACGAGGTACACTCAGTCTCGTGAGGCAAAACTGATTCGAATCCCACCTTAACCATCCTGGAAGTGTTTTTCCGTGGTTTCCCACTTCTACTCCAAGTAAATGCCGGAATATTACCTAACTTAAGGCCACGACCACCTCCTTCCAAATCCTCACTTGAATAACAATTATACACATTACTAGAGAAACCACAATAACACTTGTTATCAGACAAATCCTATACACGGGGCTAAATGCCCACGATGTCCGCGCCCCTCAAATGAAACAACAACGTATATTTGAGACACAAAGTGAAACTAAGCAAGTTTGATATTTCCAGAATTGGATTTTCACGACCATATGATGTTAAATGGAAGCTTGATGTATTAGGTCGTGTATTGTACAGAAAGTACAAGTTGTGTAGATGGAATGTCTGCCCGGATTGGTCACGAACCCGCGACTTCAGGCTTTGTACGCCATTACGCTCACCACTGAGCTAATGGAGCAGACTTCTTAATTATCTTTGCGAAAGATACATCATGCGAAGCCAGCACATGCTTGGTACGGTCCATTCGACTGTACGACGAAGAACTACTGCCAATAAGATCTGTACTCAGGGTCCGTCTTAAACCACAAACTGGGGAAGCTGGAGTAAGGTGAGCAATAACGCACGGTCAGACATGTTAATTCTCTATCTTCCATCTTAATGGCTTGTACTTTTTGTACAATACACGACCTAATAGCTCACAGCGAAACAGCGTGAGGGAAGGCATGTTGCTCAAAGTAAAGAGTTGTTTTTAATTCATTTAAGGGGTTGGGACAACTTAATCATCAGCCCCATGTAGTTGGGTTTGTGTTGAGCTTGTCTGGTAACCTATTCCTATAATGACTATCCCGGCATTTTCCCGGAGGGAATGGGGGAAAGCCCGTGGAAAAACCACACCCAGGATAGCCGCTGTCAGCGCCAGTATTCGAATCTCCAATCTCCGGACTTGCTGCAGCTGCCCTCGCGGACGTGGTGCATTAGGGTATCCAAGGCCTATGGAGTCTTTCATTTTCCCGCCTTAATTGGCCCTTGTCTTTTCTTTCCTAATACCCTCATTTTCGAAGGTCAGACCTCTTCTTATTTGTTCATGAATTCTCCTGCCTTCTGTAAAAGGCCCTAATTGAGACAGGGTGAGCGTAGCCCTACCACACATGATGCACCTTAGATAGCGCCAAACTCTCAAGGGCTCACGGCTGATGAGTTCGAGAGTTGGTGACCCCGAAGGATTCCTGAGCTGGATTTGTTTTTCCCCCTTTTTCTAGAGGCCTTGGGCGTTACCATCCCTCTTTCCGTTTCCTGTGTGCCTTTCATGGCTCTACTCTACTTCCTTCCACGCCCCTCAATCTCCATTCTACGAGGGCAGAGGGCATTTCTTTTCCCTGTCGTTCATTATTTTACTTTATTGCCCATTCCTCTTCCAATAGACTACGTAAGTTAGGTAGTTTTAAGTTAGTAAGTAGTTATTAGTCGGGGAGTGTGATGGCGCTGGGGCTTAGCTGCTCGTCTTTCACCCGGACGGCCGGGGTTCGAATCCCGGTGATAGCGGGGTGGAATTTTCGCGAGAAAAATCACGTGGTGTCAGGAAGGGCATCCGGTCTTAAGTCCCCGGCTTAAACCAAAGTGAGCCTGGTTGTCTCCGGCGACCCCAATTAATTGGGAGAAGTCGAGGAGAGTAGTTTTAAGTAGTTATTAGAGGTAGAGTAGTGATCATTTTCTATTATCATTAAAGGCAGGTAACATAGTTGTTTTACCCGCTTAGCCGTGGTGGTTACGGCATGACTGTTGGCAGTCTGTCACATCCGGGAGGCGAGGAGGTTCGAATCCCCCCGCCGGCAACCTTGAAGATGGTCTTCTGTGGTTTCCCATCTTCCTTCCAGGCAAATGCCGGGGTTGGTCCCTAACTATAGGCCACAGCCGCTACCTTCCAACTCCTCGTCCTTACATTCCAACTTCCCTCCTTCCCTCCCCAACGGTACTTGTAGCTCACCCATTGGGTGTCCGTCTCGAAGCAGCTACAAAAACTGGCGAGCCGAACATGTCTTCGGACACTCCCGGCACCAAAAGCCATACGCTAAAAAAAAAAAAATAATATCACCAACGCCTCCAAAATCCTAGGGGTCATACTTGAATATAATACGGTAACATGAGAGTACAGTATATAGTAAGCAAGTGTTCCCGATACAAGGGTAAGTAGGTACTGTGGGAGTCAAGTGCTGGATTGTTTAGTGGTCGCCCAGGAGCAATAGTAACCATCCTGTAATGAAAATTAAATGGTCCCTAGTTCTTAATGGAGTGGAATTGTGGATGTCGGGATATGAGCACCCCGATACCACAGTGCACAACAAAGTAGCGGTCCCTGTTAGATGCTAAAACAAACGAACCGCAACTCAAGGCAGGGGTAGACGGATGATCAGCGACGGGCCAACTACCTCCAAATGGTTGAGCTTCCAAGTACAATTCCTAGTCGCACTATGACATTTTAGCTATTTACCTTAAATCAATATTGCTTGTATTAAACGTGTACAACATAACCTAATAGTTGAAATACTATTTGGTTCTACTTTAACTAACTCCGAAACAAGACTTCACCAGTTATTTACAAGCTTTCTTTCGCACATTTTCTACTCAACAACCTATGGTACAGTTTCAAAATTCAAGCGTAATTTAATAACTATTTTAGCCTACTGATGAATATTCTGAATCTCCTTCTAAAAGCAAAAACTGCATCGCTAACGGCATTGTTTAGGAATCTATGTATCACTTAAGGCATTTAGCAGCTGCATGACTTTAGCCTCCTTGATGTTGAAGGTTATGATTGTCAGTGCTGCCAATTTTATCATTTTATGCACCACGTCTTGGTCTCTTTATTAAGAGGCACAAAACTCTTCAATCAGAGGGACATAGAAGGTACGGTTTGTAACAAAATCTTCCAAATCGTCACAATAGTACAGGAAAAAATTTGCATTTCTTGAAAAGTCAACGGAAATATATTTATTTGTTTATAAAGTGCGTTTAAACAAACAAACAAACAAACAAACAAACAAACAAACTTGATAGCCCCTACCAGAACTGTGTCGAGTCAAGCCCGCATATCAATGCAGCCAGTCGGGTGGTATATACACATGGCGCGCCCACAACTAACCGATCGTAACAAATGAGCATTCAAAAGGTAGATAATTGCCCGCAGCAGAATTACGCTCTGATTTCATAAATATCGTCAATTTGTTTAAAAAGCTCGTTTAAACAAATAAACAAGACGATAGTCCCTGCCAGAACTGTGTCGCGTCGAACCCGTATAACCTTACAGCCGGGAGGTTGGTTTCTACTCGTGAGAGTTCTAGCATGAGTCCGCTAGTTATTATTATTATTATTATTATTATTATTATTATTATTATTATTAGACCTTCTTCTTCTTTCGAATAACCCATTTGGAGGGTACGATGAATCAACTTTGGCTATTGTCCATTCTATTCGTTTTCCCTTGTTTCCAAATTTCCTTCATCCTTCTCGAGTGTCGATCTTTCCCCTCTTGAGTCCACTTTCTGCGAGTTGTTTGTTTCTGTCTTTCTTGAAATTCTGCCTTTTGAATAGCTTCTCTGAAGAGTAATCTGTTTGCTATTGTGTCTGTCTGAATTCTGGTGTTTGTCAAATCTTTGTCAATTTCAATGAACCATGTGGGTTTGGATTTGTAACTATGCAATAAGTTGAAGATCTGTTTAGTTAGTCTACTATTTTCCATTCTATAAATGTGCCCAAAAACTGTAATCTTCTCTTTTTGATTACATCAGTTAATTTTTCACATTTCAAATATAACTTTCTATCTGCTCGAAACCTATATTCTGCGTTATTATTTCGTTTAGCTCCCAGTATTGTCCTCAGATTGGTCTTTCAGTCTTCTCTAATTTGTCTAATTTAAGTGTTTGGTTGGTTCCTTAGTTTAGGGGCTGCGACAACGCGGTCATGTAGCCCCGTGTACTTTGGGTGTGTGTAGAATCTGTCTGATAACCGGTGTTAATTGTGATGACTGTATTAGTGTGTGTATCTGTTTTTTTAAATTCAAGTAAGGACTGCAACTTTGAATTTTTCAAATAGTTTCTACTTTGGCCGCCAAACGCCACCGTCAAGGACTACTAGGCCTAGTTCGGAACTTATCTACTAGACTCCACCGCAGTCGGCTCTTGGCAACGAACGTAGCAACCTAAGAGCGTTGTTTACAATCTTAACCTATACAGAGTTTCAGGTCCTATCACTGTTTGATAGTGCTTTAATTTAGTGTTCCAGGATAAGTTTTTTTTTATTATACACTAGCTGTGCCCGGCATGCGATGCAATGCCAATCAAAGAAACTGTTGGCGTTGTAACTTTGTTTGTTGAAGTGCTTTTGGATTCCCAATATTTTTTTCCCCTTTTTCCGTTAACCACCTCTAAACTATTCTAAAATTGATTTACTATCTCAAGAAAAATCATGGGAGCGTGCTCAACAACTCACCAAAGTTTCATCGGAATGAAATGAATGGTATATGAACGCATACGGAACTTTGTTGAAACGATTCGTGCGCCATCACCCATTTGTTGAATATACTCGTACACTACCTATTATAAAATGGATTTACTAAGTCGAAAACCTTCCCTGGGGTGTACACAACAACTCATGAAAGTTTCATCGCAATCGGATGAATGGCATATGATCGCATACGGGATTTTTTTAAACGATTCGCGCACCGTCACTCATTTGTTGAATCTACTTGTGCGCCACCCATTGAAAAACGGATTTACTAATTCATACACCTTCGCAGGACTGTACTCAACTCACCAAAATTTTATCACAATTGGATGAATCGGATTTTTAAGAGCGTTAAAAATCCCTCAGTATGCCTTCCTTCGGAGGGGAAGTAAAGCCGGCGGTCCCATGTCATAGATTTATGGCATGTTAAAGAACCTTCCACTAATTACACCTGTGTGAAGCTAAATTGGATAGGTTAAGAATGTAAACAACGCTCTTAGGTTTCTTCGTTCATTGCCAAGAGCCGACTGCGGTGGCGTCTAGTAGCTAAGTTCTGAAGTAGGCCTAGTAGTCGTTGACGGTGGCGTTTGGCGGCAAAAGTAGGAACTATTTGAAAAATTCAAAGTTGCAGTCCTTACTTGAATTAAAAAACAGATACACACACTAATACAGCCATCATAATTAACACCGGTTATCAGACAGATTCTACACACACCCAAAGTACACGAGGCTACATGACCGCGTTGTCGCAGCCCCTAAACTGAGGAACCAACCAATTGGATGAATAGTATACGAACGCATACAGGACTTGATTGAAACGATTCACGCGCTGTCGCTTATTAGTTGAATCTACTCGTGCGCTACCAATTGTAAAATGGATTTACTAAATCAGAAATCTTCGCGGGAGTGGAAACAACATTTTACCAAATTCCATTGCAATCGCATGAATGGTATATGAACGCATACGGAGTTTTTTTTAACGATTCGCGCACCGTTACTCATTTGTTGAATCTACTCGTGCGCTACCTATTGTTAAAAGGATTTACTAGGTCAGAAACCTTTCCAGGAGTGTGCATAACAATTCCCTAAAGTTTCATATCTATCGGATGAATGGTATATGAACGCATACGGGATTTGTTTAAACGATTCGCGTGCCGTTGCTCATTTGTTGAATCTACTTGTGCGATACCTATTTTAAAGTGGATTTACTAAGCCTAAAACTTTCCCTGGAGTGTACACAACAACTCACCCAAGTTTAGTCGCTATCGGACGAATGGTATATGAACGCACACGGGACTATGTTGAAACACTTCGCGCGTCGTCGCTCATTTGTTTAATCTACTTGTGCGATACCGATTGTAAAGTGGATTTACTAAGCCCGAAACCTTCCCTGAAGTGTACCTAATATCACACCCAAGTTTCATCGCTATCAGACGAATAGTATATGAACGCATACGGGACTTTGTTGAAACGCTTCGCGCGTCGTTGCTCATTTGTTGAATCTACTCGTGCGCTACCTATTATAACATGGATTTACTAAGCCAGAAACCTTGCCTGTAGTGAACACAACCTCTCACCCAAGTTCCATTGCTATCGGACGAATGGTATGTGAACGCATACAGGACTTTGTTGAAACGCTTCGCCCGTCGTCGCTCATTTGTTGAATCTGCTCGTTCGCTACCTATTGTTAAGTGCTCTTACTAAGCCAGAAACCATCCCTGAAGTGTACACAGCATCTCACCCAAGTTGCATCGCTATCAGACGAATAGTATATGAACGCATACGGAACTTTGTTGAAAAGCTTCGCGCGTCGTTGCTCATTTGTTGAATTTACTCGTGCGCTACCTATTATAACATGGATTTACTAAGCAAGAAACCTTGCCTGTAGTGTACACAACCTCTCACCCAAGTTTCATCGCTATCGGACGAATGGTATGTGCACGCATACAGGACTTTGCTGAAACGCTTCGCCCGTCATCGCTCATTTGTTGAATCTACTCGTGCGCTACCTAATGTTAAGTGGATTTACTAAGCCAGAAACCTTACCTGAAGTGTACAGAACATATCACCCAAGTTTCATTGCAATGGGATGAATGGTATATGAACGCATGTGGGACTTTCTTGAAACAAACGCATGCCATTTTGTTGAAGTTACTCGCGCGCCATCAATTGTAAATTGGATTTACTACGCCTATAACTTTTCTGGAACTGTGCACAACAGCTCACCAAAATTTGATCGCAATCGCATGAATTGTATATGAACGCATCGCCATTACGCATTTGATTATACTACTCGCGCGCTTTCTATTGTGAAATGGATTAACTATGCCTATGAACATCCCGAAAGTGTTTCCAACAACTCACCAAAATTTGATCGCAATCGGATGAATGGTTTATGAACGCATAAAAGACGAACAGACAGACATGCCTTTATATATATTATTATTTCCGATTATTCCCCTTCAGGAGAGCGTGAGAACTTGAGCCAATCACAGCTTCACTTCCTTTTCCTCTCTTCTTTTCTTCCCAAAACCTCTTCATTAGTTCACTGTGCTCTTTCTTCCTTTCCTCTGTCCATTTTTTCCCTGATGTGTCCTTCCTTGAAATTTGTACAATTTTCGTGTTTCTGATTTCATTTCTAAATTGTTCTCTGTCCTTAATGTCGTCTTCAGAGATTTTAAGTAATTCCATGTCTTCATGTACTTCTTTTATCCAACTGGTCTTTAATTTACTTGCATTCACGATATTGAAAATTTTCTTAGTGAGTCTGTTCTCATCCATCCTATATATATGTGTCCATAGAACTGCAGACGTCTCTTTCTAAATGTATCTATAATGGTGTCTGTATTTTCATAAAGCTCCTTTGTTGGTCTCCTGACCCAAATTCCATTACGGAAAACAGCACCATGGATTTTCCTAAGAATTTTGCGTTCCTGTTTCTCAATATCGTGAATTCTTGTCATTCCTCTAATGACTGTGGTTTCTGCCGCAAACAAGGCTTCAGGCAAAACAACTGCGTTGCAATGGCGCAGTTTTGCATTATGAGATACTGCTCTTTTTTTATAATGATTCCATGTCAGCTTGTATGCCTTCTGCAATTTTACTATTCTATCTGCATTAGAAATTGTGTTCAATCCTGTGGGTTTAATGGCTTCTCCTAAATATTTGAAGTGAGTGACCTGCGAGATTTTTCCATATTGCGTTCGCAAGGTGATGTTTCCTGTTGATTTCGTATCCATATACTGTGTTTTTTCATAGGAAATATCAAGTCCCTTTTTACTGGAGATTTCATGTAGTATGTCTAGCGCTAATACGGCTTCATCCTTGTTGTTTGTTAAGATGGCCAGAACATCTGCAAAGGCCAAGCATTTCACAGTGATTCTTTTCCCTTTCTCCTTTCCAATTTGGATACCTTTCACATGCTTTTCCCATTCTGTGATGATTTTGTGCAGTACGATGTTGAACCAGAGTGGTGATAAACCATCCCCTTGTCGGACTCCAGTATGAATTGCAAAAGAGTTAGAGATTTCTCCCATGAATTTCACTTTTGAGGTAGTTCCCATAATGTTTCCTGGATGATGACCCTGGTCTTCCTGTCAACTCCTAATTCTTCTAGTCTGTTAAACAAGGTTTGTATGTCAACCGAATCGTAAGCCTTTTTGAAATCCACAAATGTGACTGTAGTGTTCCTGCATCGTCGGATGTGCAGTACGGTCTTGAGGTTCCAGATCTGCTCAATACAGGACCTTTCCTTCCTGAAACCTGCCTGATATTCTCCAATATGGTGGTCCACCTGTGGCTCGAGTCGATTCAGCAAAGCTTTAGAGAGAATTTTATAAGCGACTGGAAGAAGCGAAATTCCTCTATAATTATTCGGATCAGTTTTGCTTCCCTTCTTATGGAGTGGGTGTATCAAAGCACTCTTCCATTCTTTTGGGATTTTCTCTGTTTTCCAGACATCTGATATTATTCTGTGAATTTTTGGTGTTATGTGTTCATGATCCAATTTCCAACTTCTGCAATAAGTCCGTCTTCATCAGGGGCTCTATTGTTTTTTAATTACTTGATTATGTCCACTATTTCTTCATGTGATGGTGGAAGTGACTCAAGGTTGGGCACTGGTTTTGCAAATTGAAGTTGTTCAGAAGGTGCTTCGCAATTAAGGAGTGTGCTGAAATATTTAGCTAGAATTTCACAATTATTGCTCGTATTAGTTTCCAGAGATCCATCAGGTCGTTGGAAGCATAAACTAGGAGGTTGAAAGCCAGCTATATTTTCTCTAAAGATCTTGTAAAAATTTCTGGTGTTGTTCTTAGTGAAGTCCTGTTCTATTTCATTCAGCCTATTATTATCATAATTGCGCTTTTCTCGGCGAATAATTTTAGAAGTGTTTTTCCGAACCTGCACAAATTCTTGCCATTTTTCTGTTGTTTTATGACTATTGAAATTATTCCATGCTTTAAACCTATATTCAATAGCATGATCGCATGTGATGTTCCACCACCTATGTTTTCTCTTTCTCGGAGGTTGACTGAATTTTATTGCTTGTTTCATTTTCTCTGCAAGTTCATACCATTTGACAAATTTCTTCAATGATGTTCATCTTGTTGAATTCAAGGTACTCTGGATCAGTTCGGAAAAGCTGGGTTCCCCTTGTCCTTTGTCTGTTGGGTTGAAATTTTACCTTGATTTGTAGTAAATGATGATCTGAGTCAAAGAATCCTCTCCTGGTTTTCACATTAAGGACTTCTTTAGCGTTCCTTCTAGAGATAGCAACGTGGTCAATCTGGAATTCTCCAAGTGTTTCATTGGGGGATATCCATGGTTTTAATTTACGCGTAGGCTTCTGGAATTGTGTTGACATAATTTGGAGATTGAAATTTTGATAGATGCTTATAAGGTGTTCACCATTTTTATTGGTACTAGCAGTGTATGGTCCTGTAATTCTCCTATATTTCTTTTCTTTTCCTAACTGACCATTATAATCCCCCAGTAGAATCTTGACATGATGTTTGGGAATTTTGTTCGTGATTTCCTCCAGAAGTTCCCAGAAGTCTTCTATTACCTGAGGGTCTTTCCTGTTGTAGTCATTCGTTGGTGCATGCACGTTAATCAGTGTGTATACCTTGTTTCCCGATTTTATTGCGAGTGTTGAGTCTTTCTGATGGTGAAGTAAAATCAATTACTGAATCTGTGACGGACTTGCTAACCGCAAAACCTGTGCCAAATTGTCTTGGTCCTGTGTTGATCTGCACTGCAGGTTTTCCTTTATAGAGCCTGTAATTCTCAGAACAAAGTGATTTTCATCTGTAAATCGTGTTTCCTGCAATGTCAAAATTTTGATGCTGAATTTATCAAGCGTATTCGTTAGATGTTTGAGTTTCCCAGGTTTAAACAAAGTGTTCACATTAAGTGTACCTATGAAACACTTTCGTTTAGGTCGAAGAGGTTTTGAGAAGCTCCGATCCTTCTCTACATGACATGTCTGGTCCCCCAGAATCCTATGACCAGAACAGGGATCCAATCTATTGACTGGGGCCTGGGGTAGTGGAATCTTTTCCAGTCGTTCTGCCATGGTTGCTTCAAGTTGAAGATTGTTTGTGGTGACCTCCGATGGAGATCACAAGATTTTAAGACTTAATTGTTGAGATTAAGCCATACTTCGAAGAGCCGCACCAATTAGGTGAACAGACGCTGCTCACTAGCCGCTGATTGCCAGAACAGACACTAGTGAGTTGGATATATTGAACCCTCTGAGCTAAGGTTCATGTGATATTTTTTATAACAGCACATTTATGATGGGATGTAGTACCTTTGAACACACCCAGAAAGCCACGTGGAGCTGAGAGCTCACGCTATACTCTTTGAAGTAGCGGAGAATCGCACTTTTGACTTTGGTGAAGTCTGCTAATTATTTATCTGAGGTCTTATTAATCAGTTTTATCTTTCCACGAGACTCAGAATATTCCATTTCGTCATTCAGCATTATTAAAACATTTTGGAGAATTTATTTTCGCTTAAGGTAAGGTAATATCCTTGCAGATACGCAAACAGGAATGTAAGTAGTCGCTCAACGACTTTGGTTTGACGACCTACTTCCTCGAGTAACCCTGTGCCTTGCACTACGTCTGGAGAATCCGCCCCATGTAGGCGTGAAGTTACATCCGTCTTGTTAGACGTAGAAAATATCCGCTGTTTAGCGTGGAAATTGTTATCTGTTGCCATCGAGCATGAATACGTTACAATACGAGTGATAAGTAAGAATTGTATAGTGAATTATTTGCACTACGTCTGGAGAATCCGCCCCGTGTAGGCGTGAAGTTACATCCGTCTTGTTAGACGTAGAAAATATCCGCTGTTTAGCGTGGAAATTGTTATCTGTTGCCATCGAGCACGAATACGTCACGATACGAGTGATAAGTAAGAATTGTATAGTGAATTATTTGCACTACATCTGGAAAATCCGCCTTGTGTTGGCGTGAAGTTATAGCCGTCGTGTCAGACGTGAAAAATATCCGCTGTTTCAGCGTAGAAGTTATCATCGGGTGCCATCGTGCACGAATATTCTATAAATCACTGTTATTTATGCACAGTGAATAACAAGAATCATATTGTGATATAATTGGCAAGTATAGTGAAAATTGTAACATTACCGTAACACCACATTTTCATACCCACGTGTTTGTGGAGGGCCGAGTGCCTGGTGAAACATATAGAGGTAAACGTGTTTAACTACTTTAAATAATTGTGATTATGAAAGTACAATAGATTTGAATTGCCACAGTGAATTTTTCAATTACAAAAAGACGCACATATCACGGATGCCACGTGATGTAAAAGTGGCGTCAGAACACGTGAAGAACAACAGAACAGTGATTGATCACGTATTAATTCAATATCTGCGAAATAAAAGCTGTGTTATCGATTGTATTAAAGCCTGTAACATTTTCAACGAACATTGTGATTTTTGAAGTGAAAGAATGAACTACTACACGATTTATTCCACCACCCACGTGATCAAATTATTCTACACCATGTTCGAGAATAAGATCATGGGCTAATACCGCTATGGTATGAGGGTGATGTATCTATTGGAACCAGCATGATGGTGGAACTTCCATAACAGCGAACGAGGAGGAAGGAACCCAGGATGCCATTCCCAGGCGTGTCCAGTACATCCACGAAGTTGACGACAGGGACAGATCGAACCCTGGCCTTTGGAAGAGTCCAGATGGGAGTCCTGATGAGTACGATGCCGTTCCGGAAAGCCAGGGATGAATTTGTTCAACCCTTGTCGTTGAACAGAGGGCTGAGTGAGAGCTCCTCCATTTCGTGAGTTTTTGTACACCCTTTCTTGTTCTAGTTTCTGGTGGTATAAAGGTTTAATGTAATTTGTGAACCAACCGAACTTAGTGACAGCCATTTTTATAGGTAGGGAATGTAACTAGTCTAATTAGATGTCATTTATTTCAGTTAGAGTGAGACACCCTTGGGTCAGATATTTTGGTCAACCCTGGTGCAGCTTGATGGACGTCGTAGAACGTCAATGCCTATCTTTTGCTAAACGTGACTGTAGTCATTTGAGGCTACTTTGTTTAACCCTATCTGGGGTGATTTTTCAAGTCTTTGCTGACTTTAGTTATGGCAATCAGATGCCTTGGTTATATTTCTTTAACTGCATTTTTTGCAACCAGTCTTTGTTACACCCCTGACTTCGTTAGAACCAGTCGTATCGGTAAGGTAATCGATTGTAATTACCAGTTTTGTAACTGCATTATATTTCATTTGAGATGTTGCTCAGAAGCTATCTGGTAGAGTGTAGACCTTACAAGTAAAAGGAATGTTTCGTTGTCTAGCATCGAACCCAGTTCCCAACGTATCATTAAGCAGATCCAGAGTGTGGAATCTGCCTCACAATTATTATTTTGTTAGTGTCATGTGAAGACACGTATTTATTTCATGTTTATACAAGTAACTACTGAAGTATTATATCTTTGAGAGCAAAGAGCTCCAGCAATAGTGACATTGCTACCATTTAGACGTCTTTGGATTGAAAGACGAAATTACATTATTGTACTCAGATTTATAGCGTGTTTTTATACACGTATTCTTCGAGGTTTATAACCTATGATAAAGGTTTTATGATGAGGCCAGTTGTACAGTTTTTATTTTGCTTAAATCGCCGGCCTTGATAGTTAGTGTGTGTTGTGTCAGACGGCGCAGGAATGTTGTAGCCTGCAGCGACACAAACTGGTTTGTGACCCAGTGCCCTTGAGAGCACGCTTGTATTATGAGACAGAATTACTTTGACAGAGGACAGAATGCTTGTTGTATTCGCTCTTCCTTTCATTGCTATTTAGCTCATGAAACCCAGTGTCCAACCTTGTATCTGATCACATGTTTTTATAGATTGTTTTTTGTTAGTTAAACGCACTTTTGCGTGTACCGTCATTTGACGTGTACAGTTATGTCAGGTTTTCTATAGTACGTTGTAGGCTGCCCTGTTAAAGGAGATATTTATTGTATGAAGGTATTTGTGTGTACCTTGTCCGGGATTGTTCCCGTTGACCAGATGTTATGGAGGGTGACTGTTGTGTGCAGGCCCATCACAGAGTTATTGAACGCGAGCTTGGCGCTGCTGGTAACTTGTGTTATTGTGTGTCCGAGTTGTTATTGCTCGTTGATTGTATTCCGACTTTTGAGTCGAGGCTTTTGGTGGAGATTGATCTCAGTGGAGACACTCCGTGTCCAGGCTATTGTCAGTATTATTCGCCATAAACCAACGATAACCTAAACTGACATCTTAATAATAAAACGCACAATTTTGGTAAAACAAAAGCTAACTAACGAATTGTTTCTATCTTTGTTCTTTTACATTTTGAACCTGCTGACATGGCCGTGCTAATGGAGGTATTTCCTTTGAGGAAATGACTAGGACAGCTGACACTTTTGTAGCGACCTGAAGCTTGCTCGAACCTTGAGTTCGTAGCTTGTGGAGCGCAGGCCATGCGATGTTAGACGTAGTCTTTACTACGCAGTCGTCACCGTAACTACACACATTAGATGACTATGGCATACAAAGAGTAAACCAAGATGCAGGCAGGCATTTTAATAAAACTGTTGTCTCTTATTAATTATTTATGATGTAAAAGTGTATGAATCCTACATGTTACCCTCTTGTGTGCTGTTAGCACTTAGTTACTAAGAATAATTAAATGTTGTTTTTTTTCATGGCTGTTCACTGAGCTTTGAATGTAATTGTTTTCTGTTACGGACGTCATCGCCGTAAATTTTGTTATTAACTGATATGACTTAGCTAGATGAATTAACGTTAAATGTAAATGTGGAGATAGTATCATCCTAACTTTGATTTGTTTTGCTACCCTGTTGAATGTAAATTCTGATATTAGCTTGATCTTGTAACTTGACCTAGGGATTTGCGTCGTACCATTTTCCTAGTGTTGCTGTTGTTGCTTTATCATTGTGAGATAGATCTTTCGCGTGGGTTTTCCGTAACTTCTCAGGTAGGGACCTGCTCTTTATTTTTGATTGTTTATTAGCTTGCGGACTAGCCGATTGAAACCCTCCGAACTAGGCTAGGGGCTTGTGAATTTTAACAATAAATTTTCACGGTGTTTTACATGAGTCTGGATGTTTATTTTCTCAGTCTAGTTTTTAAGGTGAACCTTTCCTTAGGCAGTCTATGACCATCGTCACCATGTACCACGATCCCTGTGAACTACAGATTCTCGTGCCGCTTTGGCCTATTAGGAAGTTCACCTGATCCTCACGGCAATTATGTCCGACGGATGAGATGTTAGGGAAGTCATTGCGGTTGTTGGCTATCCTGGCAGCTCCACCGACGGTCTCATAAAATGGCGCCCAACTCATGTGCTGACGTTAACGTGGTGACCGTCAGTTCCATGTTATTTAGGAGGATCTTAATGTTGATTAATGGTAAATTGACAGGACTGGGACGAACTTAGAAAGTCGTACTGCAGATCAATTGACCGCATGGCATTCATGTTGATACAAGTCCATGGGGTGAGGCTTTAGTGTTAGATAAATGATGGATAGGATTTTCTTTGATGATGCCTCATCCTGAGTAAATGTAATACTTTGCTTTGCTCGCCGTTGTCTTTGTAAATGTAGAAGAACTTAGTTTGCATACTCCAGCTGTACTCGTGATATCTATATAAATGAAACAAGCTTTATACCACCAAGTAACTAATCATAGCTGTAAGTTCAATTAGATATTGATCCCTCACTTTCTCATATATATTTCTTGTCAATGGATGAGGAAACTATTCGTCGTGTGTTTGGGGAGATGATGGCAGGTGTTAATGCCAACCTCCAGCAGATTACTGCTGAATAAGGTACAGTAAGGACTGATTTAGGTGATGTAAGAGGTGATTTAGGTGAAGTCCGAGGTGACTTAGGTACTGTAAGGACTGATTTAGGTGATGTAAGAGGTGACTTAGGTCAGAATACCCAAGCAGTTAACAATGTTAGACAAGATTTAGAGGTTAACACTCAATCCATAAATATTGTAAGTGGTCATGTGGACCAAGTCACAGAGTCGATCAATAATGTTAGGGCTGATCTAACGCAGGTCAGGGCCGACATGGACGCATATAGAGTCGAAGCTAGGAATGATCTTACGACAGGTTTAGCGGCTGTTAGGGTTGATGTCATACGACACCATCAGGAGGCTAACCAGCGTATAGATTGCTTAACCGACCAGATGAATAGAGCTAGGGAGGACGTGCAGACCCGATTGGAGGAGCACACAGCTCAAATTCAAACGACCATAAACAGAGTCCAGATAGATATGAGAGCCGACCTGGAGCACACTCGAGAAGAATTTGGGACTCGATTGACTCACGTCGAGGGATTTATGGACACCGTGAAAAAGGACATGGCGACCATGAATATTGGACTGATTTTGATGAGAGGTGCGGCGAATGCCGTAAATAACAACGACAAGAAGATCGTCGACGGCATGATAGAAGTCAAGGATGAATTAAACACCAATAGGAGGAATATTACGGAGTTAACAGAAACCGTAGCAAGCCTGCGTGAAACAGTTGACGTTCATCGTGAGGATGTTATTAAGGGGTGACCTCAACGAACACAAGACCACAATGGAGGCCAAGGTAGCCGAGGTCAGAGATGATGTTGGAAAGATCCAAGACAACGTGTCGAAAGTCTAAGGAGAAAGCGATTTCTTACAGAAACGATTCGAAGAAGTCGCGGTAACCGAGAGGTTAGACCTTAGCTATAACCTGAGGACGGCAATACGCGAAGTTGACACGAACCTCAAAGGGAAAGTTGATAGGATCGAGCTAAAACTTAACGACTTAGGTAACAAAGTCACAGCTAGAACCATTCCAGGGCTCGAGGTCATAGAAAGACGTCTTGACAGACTTGAGACGCTTCCTAGAGAGACACTTACCCTCACAGATGGGAGACTCTCAGGCGACACCCATATCTCAATCCGCAGGGATGATGCCTACTCATTTCCAACCCAGCGCACCCATAGAACCGCAACCATCTCAATTCACTGGTTCAGCGCAAAGTCAAACTTTGAACTTTGACGCCCATCCTTTTCAACCAGCACCCAATCGACTTAGTCATGAAACGAATACACCTACGCATAACTACATGCAGAATTCATTTAGACCCGCACATACGCAGGGAAATGTAACTATAATCCGTTCGAGAGAGGAGCAACCAGCTCGCTTCTCAGGAACTGGAAGTGGCATCACTCCAGTTGAATTTCTGGCCAACGTAGAAAGCTACTTGAGAGACACCATGGTAACTCCGGAGAGGGAGCTCCGAGTTATTGAGCGTTTGCTTGAGGGGCAAGCCAGCACCTGGTTTAGAGCCTTCCGATACTCGTTTATAGGCTACCAGGATTTCAAAGAAGCCTTGTTAAGAACTTACTGGTCGAGCGACATCCAGCAGAGCATCAGAGCTGAGATGTATACTCGCCGATATAGCTCTAACACTCCAACGCGTTATGCGAACTACTTCGCGACCCAGCTTGCGAAACTTCGTTGTCTTCAACCCCCATTGTCTGAACAAGACCTAGTAAACACCATCGTTTGGCAATACCCTGCAGACGTGCAACGCGTATTGATTGCTGCAGGGGCATCCACTTTTCAGCAGTGTGACCAAATCCTGCGACGGTTGGATGCAAACACTGAACAGTTCCCGACACACCGTCAGCAGAAGGCTGACAGGCGTGAGGAGAGACATGTCAACTTAACTACTGTCGACAAAGTGAGCCAGACGCCACAACAGACGCAAACCCAAGAGAGCTCTGGACAACGTAACAATTATAACTATGGTAGAAGAGAATGGAACAACACTCCATATGCTCGAGACCAGCGAGATGACCGTCGTAGTCACTGGAATCGGCGCTTCGACCGAGGGACGAACGACGACCGTCGTCACGAAAACGACCACCGAGGGAATAATGGTCGAAACCCACAACACGGAAGTATCCGTAGGGACTACCGTTACAGTAGAGGGTATAACAGAGATCGAGACCCTAGAAACCAGCCAGATAGAGATTGGAGAGGAAGAGCACGGGAGAGCCGTGAGTATCTTCAACAACTCAGAGAACTCCAAATCCGAGAAGAGGGAGAACAGAACCCGACTTCGAGGGAAACAAGGAATTCGGCGCAGGAGACGGAGCAAAACCAGCCCGGTACTTCTCACCAGGACAGGAAAAAAACGCCGAAAAATCAATAGATTCTTGCCCGGTTGAGCACAGAGTAACTGCCACCATATTACTCTGGGAGCCAATCCAAGAAGACTTGTTAGACGAACGACGAACGACGAACCACAACTACGAATTGACGCGTCTACCGAAGATTGTAGCCACCTTGAATGGATGCAACGTAGTCATTCTCATCGATACTGGGGCGATGATTAGTGTCATTTCCGCCGATTGCCATGCCAGACTGAAAGCAAACTCTGAGGTGACAGAGCTGCCAGTTTCTGCTGTAAGAGTCAGAGGAGTCATACCTGACCGTGTTGTAACGTGCAAAATCCATATTCTATGCACTTTGAAGATTTCGAGCCACGTGTACTTGCACGAATTTCTTGTGATGAAAAGCTTGCATCATGATGCCATATTGGGTGCAGACTTCATTAGGAAGTATGATGGAATCATTGATATGGGACGTAATACGGTAGAGTTTAAGCCGAACGAACCCATCCAGATGAACTTAGTTGAAGAAGAACCGGAATTCCTATCCGAAGTCGACGTTGCCGAAAATTTAAATGGCAAGGAAATTGAGAAGACACAAGATGCCGACGAAGAGGCAGAACCATTATCAGCACCCATACGAGAGAATCTAGATACAATATTGAGCGAATACAGGGACATATTCGACACCACACCTGGTGTGATATTGGACTACGAGTACGATCTTGTACTACAGGATGATTCCCCATTCCAGAAGAAGATTTATCCTATCGCAGAGAAACACCGCAAGGAAGCTGCTAAGAAGATCCATGAGATAGAAGCAGCAGGCACAATCAAGAAGTCGTATCCGACAGCCTTTGCACAATGGAAGTTATGTCATTGAAGACATTAGGACAGGAGAGCGCATTGGAACCTTCAATGCAGCTAATCTAAAAAAATATCACATATGAATGAATTTTAAGTCAAATAAAAATGTCGTCCCAACATTTTATTTGAAACGACGGAGAGGCAGATGAACCCGCTGAGCTAAGGTTCATGTGATATTTTTTATAACAGCACATTTATGATGGGATGTAGTACCTTTGAACACACCCAGAAAGCCACGTGGAGCTGAGAGCTCACGCTATACTCTTTGAAGTAGCGGAGAATCGCACTTTTGACTTTGGTGAAGTCTGCTAATTATTTATCTGAGGTCTTATTAATCAGTTTTATCTTTCCACGAGACTCAGAATATTCCATTTCGTCATTCAGCATTATTAAAACATTTTGGAGAATGTTATTTTCGCTTAAGGTAAGGTAATATCCTTGCAGATACGCAAACAGGAATGTAAGTAGTCGCTCAACGACTTTGGTTTGACGACCTACTTCCTCGAGTAACCCTGTGCCTTGCACTACGTCTGGAGAATCCGCCCCGTGTAGGCGTGAAGTTACATCCGTCTTGTTAGACGTAGAAAATATCCGCTGTTTAGCGTGGAAATTGTTATCTGTTGCCATCGAGCACGAATACGTTACAATACGAGTGATAAGTAAGAATTGTATAGTGAATTATTTGCACTACGTCTGGAGAATCCGCCCCGTGTAGGCGTGAAGTTACATCCGTCTTGTTAGACGTAGAAAATATCCGCTGTTTAGCGTGGAAATTGTTATCTATTGCCATCGAGCACGAATACGTTACGATACGAGTGATAAGTAAGAATTGTACAGTGAATTATTTGCACTACATCTGGAAAATCCGCCTTGTGTTGGCGTGAAGTTATAGCCGTCGTGTCAGACGTGAAAAATATCCGCTGTTTCAGCGTAGAAGTTATCATCGGGTGCCATCGTGCACGAATATTCTATAAATCACTGTTATTTATGCACAGTGAATAACAAGAATCATATTGTGATATAATTGGCAAGTATAGTGAAAATTATAACATTACCGTAACACCACATTTTCATACCCAGGTGTTTGTGGAGGGCCGAGTGCCTGGTGAAACATATAGAGGTAAACGTGTTATAACTACTTTAAATAATTGTGATTATGAAAGTACAATAGATTTGAATTGCCACAGTGAATTTTTCAATTACAAAAAGACGCACATATCACGGATGCCACGTGATGTAAAAGTGGCGTCAGTACACATGAAGAACAACAGAACAGTGCTTGATCACGTATTAATTCAATATCTGCGAAGTAAAGGATGTGTTATCGATTGTATTAAAGCCTGTAACATTTTCAACGAACATTGTGATTTTTGAAGTGAAAGAATGAACTACTACACGATTTATTCCACCACCCACGTGATCAAATTATTCTACACCATGTTCGAGAATAAGATCATGGGCTAATACCGCTATGGTATGAGGGTGATGTATCTATTGGAACCAGCATGATGGTGGAACTTCCAGAACAGCGAACGAGGAGGAAGGAACCCAGGATGCCATTCCCAGGCATGTCCAGTACATCTACGAAGTTGACGACAGGGATAGATCGAACCCTGGCCTTTGGAAGAGTCCAGATGGGAGTCCTGATGAGGACGATGCCGTTCCGGAAAGCCAGGGATGAATTTGTTCAACCCTTGTCGTTGAACAGAGGGCTGAGTGAGAGCTTCTCCATTTCGTGAGTTTTTATACACCCTTTCTTGTTCTAGTTTCTGGTGGTATAGTAGGTTTAATGTAGTTTGTGAACCAACCGAAATTAGTGACAGCCATTTTAATATGTAGGGAATGTAACTAGTCTAATTAGATGTCATTTATTTCAGTTAGAGTGAGACACCCTTGGGTCAGACATTTTGGTCAACCCTGGTGCAGCTTGATGGACGTCGTAGAACGTCAATGCCTATCTTTTGCTAAACGTGACTGTAGTCATTTGAGGCTACTTTGTTTAACCCTATCTGGGGTGATTTTTCAAGTCTTTGCTGACTTTAGTTATGGCAATCAGATGCCATGGTTATATTTCTTTAACTGCATTTTTTACAACCAGTCTTTGTTACACTGCTGACTTCGTTAGAACCAGTCGTATCAGTTAGGTAATCGACTGTAATTACCAGTTTTGTAACTGCATTATATTTCATTTGAGATGTTGCTCAGAAGCCATCTGGTAGAGTGTAGACCTTACAAGTAAAAGGAATGTTTCGTTGTCTAGCATCGAACCCAGTTCCCAACGTATCATTAAGCAGATCCAGAGTGTGGAATCTGCGTCACAATTATTATTTTGTTAGTGTCATGTGAAGACACGTATTTATTTCATGTTTATACAAGTAACTACTGAAGTATTATATCTTTGAGAGCAAAAAGCTCCAGCAATAGTGACATTGCTACCATTTAGACGTCTTTGGTTTGAAAGACGAAATTATATTATTTTAGTCAGATTTATAGCGTGTTTTATACACGTATTCTTCGAGGTTTATAACCTATGATAAAGGTTTTATGATGAGGCCAGTTGTACAGTTTTTATTTTGCTTAAATCGCCGGCCTTGATAGTTGGTGTGTGTTGTGTCAGACGGCGCAGGAATGTTGTAGCCTGCAGCGACACAAACTGGTTTGTGACCCAGTGCCCTTGAGAGCACGCTTGTATTATGAGACAGAATTACTTTGACAGAGGACAGAATGCTTGTTGTATTCGCTCTTCCTTTCATTGCTATTTAGCTCATGGAACCCAGTGTCCAACCTTGTATCTGATCACATGTTTTTATAGATTGTTTTTTGTTAGTTAAACGCACTTTTGCGTGTACCGTCGTTTGACGTGTACAGTTATGTCAGGTTTTCTATAGTACGTTGTAGGCTGCCCTGTTAAAGGAGATATTTATTGTATGAAGGTATTTGTGTGTACCTTGTCCGGGATTGTTCCCGTTGACCAGATGTTATGGAGGGTGACTGTTGTGTGCAGGCCCATCACAGAGTTATTGAACGCGAGCTTGGCGCCGCTGGTAACTTGTGTTATTGTGTGTCCGAGTTGTTATTGCTCGTTGATTGTATTCCGACTTTTGAGTCGAGGATTTTGGTGGAGATTGATCTCAGTGGAGACACTCCGTGCCCAGGCTATTGTCAGTATTATTCGCCATAAACCAACGATAACCTAAACCGACATCTTAATAATAAAACACACAATTTTGGTAAAACAAAAGCTAACTAACGAATTCTTTCCATCTAACTTTGTTCTTTTGCATTTTGAACCTGCTGACATGGCCGTGCTAATGAAGGTATGTCCTTTGAGGAAATGACTAGGACAGCTGACACTTTTGTAGCGACCTGAAGCTTGCTCGAACCTTGAGTTCGTAGCTTGTGGAGCGCAGGCCATGCGATGTTAGACGTAGTCTTTACTACGCAGTCGTCACCGTAACTACACACATTAGATGACTATGGCTTACAAAGAGTAAACCAAGGTGCAGGCAGGCATTTTAATAAAACTGTTGTCTCTTATTAATTATTTATGATGTAAAAGTGTATGAATCCTACATGTTACCCTCTTGTGTGCTGTTAGCACTTAGTTACTAAGAATAATTAAATGTTGTTTTTTTTATGGCTGTTCACTTAGCTTTGAATGTAATTGTTTTCTGTTGCGGACGTCATCGCCGTAAATTTCGTTATTAACTGATAGGACTTAGCTAGATGAATTAACGTTAAATGTAAATGTGGAGATGGTATCATCCTAACTTAGATTTGTTTTGCTACCCTGTTAAATGTAAATTCTGATATTAGCTTGATCTTGTAACTTGACCTATGGATTTGCGTCGTACCATTTTCCTAGTGTTGCTGTTGTTGCTTTATCATTGTGAGATAGATCTTTCGCGAGGGTTTTCCGTAACTTCTCAGGTAGGGACCTGCTCTTTATTTTTGTTTGTTTATTAGCATGCGGACTAGCCGATTGAAACCCTCCAAACTAGGCTAGGGGCTTGTGAATTTTAACAATAAATTTTCACGGTGTTTTACATAAGTCTGGATGTTTAATTTCTCAGTCTAGTTTTGAAGGTGAACCTTTCCTTAGGCAGTCTATGACCATCTTCACCATGTACCACGATCCCCGTGGACTACAGATTCTCGTGCCGCTTTGGCCTATTAGGAAGTTCACCTGATTCTCACGGCAATTATGTCCGACGGATGAGATGTTAGGGAAGTCATTGCAGTTGTTGGCTATCCTGGCATCTCCACCGACGGTCTCAATATGGACATCCATATACCTTTTACCCTTATCAACCCCGAGACTGGGGTGCCTCCTCCGCCTCATACGCTGTATTGAAGTCCATCTTCTCCACCGTATTCGCCGTTGAGGTCTTCACTACTAACCCTGAGCTTGGGCCCTCCATATTTGTAACCCCTGGAGAGAGGGTGTCCCAGCATTATAAAGCCCCCAGGAGTTTGGCTACCTGTTGGTCCGTGGGTTCTATTGGGGGGTATTTGAACCAACCCTACAAACTGTAGGGCCCCCCTATCCGCCACCTGGGGACGCGCTCTCTAGAGGTTACAGGTTCCCCCGAGAGCCTTTATATATATATATACTCGTATATAAGATATATATTTTGTCATATGAAAACACCTTTCTAATTTATGCATACGCGTTTCTATTGCTGTCTTTTCCTGTCAGTCATTCATTATCCACTCTCCTAGGTATTTAAAGGAATTTATTTCACATGAATTGTGACACCTTTCGGGGCATCGGTGATGTTTGTCATGAATTTAGTTTCTTTCAAATTATATTTTTGCAGTTCGACTTTGGCTGCCTGTTTTTGCAACTCTTCAATTTGTTCTTGGGCAGTATCTAGTGAGTCAGTAAGTAATGCCATGTCATCCGCAAAAGCTAAATAATTTACAGTGATTTTATTTAGATGTCTTCCTAGGTGAAAGCCTTTAGTACTGATGGCTTTCCTCCACTCTCAAATTAACTTTTCCAATGCACGATTGAAAAGGAGAAGTCAGACCATCTCCTTGTCTCACACCTGACTTTATTTTGAAAGATTTTGAAAGTTCCCCTCTAAATTTAACTTTGGAAGTTGTCTTTGTTAATGTTGCTTGAATTATTAAAGCTGTCTTGTCCAAAATTCCTTCAAGATGTTAATAAGTGCCTTTCTGTCAATGGAGTCATAGGCTTTCCTAAAATCCACGAAAGTAACTACATATTTCAAGTTCCTGATTTTCCTCATGTCTAATATGTTCTTTAAATTTAGCATTTGCTCCGTACACGATCGTCCCTTCCTAAATCCTGCCTGATACTCTCCCAATTGTGGGTCGAGTATTACTTCTGCTCTTTTTAAAAGTGCTTTGGATAAGATCTTATAAGTCACTAGCAGGAGGGAGATTTCCCTGTAATTATTAGGATCTGTTTTCTTCCCTTTCTTATGTAGTGGATGTATCAAGGCAGATGTCAATTCTGATGGTAAACTGTGTGTTTTCCATATGTCATTTATGATGTCTGTTAAACATAGGATCATGTCACTCGAGTATTTCCATAATTCAGCAACTATACCATCTTCTCCAGATGCTTTGTTATTTTTAAGTTCGTTTATAATTTCTTTAATTTCATTTGTTGTTGGTGGTTTCGAATCGGGAGGAATGGGGAGTATACTCATATTACCAAAATTAAATGTCTCTTTTGGTGGATCGCAGTAGAGGAGTTCTTCAAAATATTCCACAAGTATTCTGCAATTTCCAGCGTTATTATATGCAGTTTTCTGTGTCTTTGGATCTTTGAAAAGTAAGCTTGGTGGAGTATATTTTCTTAAACTACTTCTCAAAGTTTTGTAGTAGTCCTTTGTATTGTGCTGTCTGAAGTCCGATTCTATTAATATTAATTGTTCTTTCATATGTTGCACTTTAATCCTTTTTAGTCCCTTAGATGTATGTTTTCGGGCTTCTAAAGGCTTTTACTAGTACCGGTATGCTCATTTTCATTTGCAATCCTGATGTTCCAAGCTCGTTGTCTTTTAAAGATCAGTTCATCACTCTCAGCAGTCCACCCGGCATGTTTTCGTTTTCGTTTAAGGAGAATGGTTTCTTCTGCTGTCTGTACGATGTCTCTTTGAAGTTGTCCCCATGTTTTAAGTGCTCTGCTTTCCAAAAGTGTTTTGAAATTATTTTCTGTAGCTCATTTTTGTGCATCAAACTTTTTGGATTGATAATGATTTTTCTTTTTATATTCTAGGCCAACGGCCTAGCTGTGTTGAAACACTGGATCCCATGAGAACTCCGCAGTTAAGCAGCATTGGGCGCAGTCGGAACTTAGATGGTATGCCGGTTCTGGGCACTGCGCGCTGTTGGCCAACATAAGGAGGAGTGGAAAGGCCCTGGCCACCCTACAGCATGTAAACTCCGGCTGGGGGTAGCCTCTTCGGAGGCTCGAACCTGCCTTCGGGTAGAATACCAATTAAATTTTTTAACTGGTCTAATTTTGAATTTAATGAGAGACAGGTAGTGGTCTGAATCTAAACCTGCACTCTTAGCGACTTTCACATGAGTATCTCCGTTGTAGACTGTCTGCTAATAGCAACATGGTCAAGTTGTTTCTCCCCACAAACTGGATTTGGGGAAACCCAAGTAGTTTGTTTCCTAGGAAGGTTTTTGAAGAAAGTAGATTTCAGGAATATGTTATGCTCTCTGCATAAACTAATGAGTCGTTCTCCATTTGTGTTGGTTCTTTTATGTGCTTGGAAATTGCCTGATATAGACCGATGTTGACGTTCTTTGCCGATTTGAGCGTTAAAGTCTCCAAGTAGTAGTATTATATTTTTGATGGAATTTGATCTAGGGTGTTAGATAGTTCTTGCCAAAAAATGTCCGTTTGTTATTTCTGAGTCCTATTCTTCTCATTAATTGGTGCATGTGTATTAACAATAGTATAAACTTTGTTTACTGATTTAAAGGATATCAGGGATAAAATTTCATTAATGGATTCAAATTCTAGTAGTGTATTTAATATGTTCTGATTTACAATGAACCCAGTTCCAAATTGAGGTACATTTTTCATAACTCTCTTTCCAAGTTTTCCCTTGAATATTTTATATGCTTCTGAATCAAATGGATGTTCATCAGTATATCTAGTTTCTTGAAGAGCTGTTATCATAAACCTTTTCTCGTTGATGAAATTTATTAGAGCTCTGAGTTTTCCTGTTTTAAGAGTGAATTGACAATAAAGATAGCCAAAACGTTTATGTTCTTGTGATTAATTTTACTGGTGATTTGCTTAATGCTGTTTTCAAGATGCTCCGACTCATCCTTCTCATCCTTTGCACAATGAGTTAGGCCCCCAGAATCCGGGTGCCTTCTTTTCATTTCCTTGGAAAATGGAGATTGGTTGGTTGGTTCTTAAGTTTAGGGGCTGCGACAACGTGGTCATGTAGCCCCGTGTACTTTGGGTGTGTGTAGAATCTGTCTGATAACCGGTGTTAATTGTGATGACTGTATTAGTGTGTATTGTCTGTGTTTTAATTTAAGTACTGCAACTTAGAATTTTTCAAATAGTTCCTACTTTTGCCGCCAAGCGCCACCGTCAATGACTACTAGGCCAAGTTCAGAACTTAGCTACTAGACGCCACCGCAGTCGGCTCTTGGCAACGACCGTAGAAACCTAAGAGCGTTGTTTACATACCTAACCTATCCAATTTAGCTTCACACAGGTGCAATTAGTGGAAGGTTCTTTAACATGCCATAAATCTATGACATGGGATCACCGGCTACACTTCCTCTCCGAAGGAAGGCATCCTGAGGGATTTTTAACGCTCTTAAAAAATCCGACGGCTTCGGCCGGGTTTGAACCCGCTATCTTGGGCATAGAAGCTCAGCATGCTACCGACTACGCCTCCGAAGCCGCCAAAAAAAATGGAGATTGGTTACTCCCTGGGGTAAAATCTCTTACAATATGCATATCCATTGTTTATTGATTGCTAGGTTACGGGAACAAGTCCCCTAAAAATTCTACTCGAGGTTGTTAGCTCCGAGGATGGGTTTCAGCCGCACCTTTGGTGAACAGACGCTGACCATCTAGCCGCTTGTTACAAAACAGACGCTAAATGTATTTATGTAAAGCTGACATCTAACTAAATCATAGGGTAGATGCCTTTTATCCTATTAATCCCGGATACAGGGCCACCCCGTCCGCCATTCATACTGTTCTATACATCATCTATTCCACTAGCAATGCCTATTAGTAGTAGTAGTAGTAATAATAGTATACAGAGTACAGGAAAATATTTCCTGAAGTGTGAACAATTGAGTTGACGGGGGTTGATGACCACGATGTCCTAAGCCCCAAAATGAAACAACCCTGTTATGACAGATCATACACATTAAAGGTGTAAAAACCGACGGTCCGAATGTTCTGATTGCAGCAACATGCTTCATGCATCATAAGATTTCTCCGTTTAACATTCAGAAAATGTAATTTGGTGAAATTCAAGATTGAGAACTACAGGTCATTTGTTAAACGGAATCACCCAGATCTGTGAAGAACACAATGACCACCACGTGGAGTAGCGGCTAGCGTTCTTGGCTTTCTACCCAAAGATCCGGGTTCGATTCCTGCCTCTGTCAAGAACTTTAATTCTGGTGTTTGGTCTGGAACTGGGTACACTAAGCCTCGTGAGGCAAAACTGAGAAGAGGGGGGTTCGATTACCACCGCAGCCATTCTGGAAGTGGTATTCTGTGGTTTCCCACTTCTACTGCAGGGATGGTTCCTAACTTAAGGCCACGGCCATCTCCTTTCAAATGCTATCCCATTTAAAAATACGCACACTATTACAGCCATCAAAATAGCACAGATTAACACACAAATTCCATTCATACCCAAAATACACGGGGCCATATGACCATGATGTCGCATTCCCTAAAATAAGCAACAACAAAAGCACAATTATATTTGAAGTCCATAGTCTAATTTATATTTGATGATGAGTGGCATATTGAATTAGAAGTCCATGTACCGTAGATAAGTCATTCGCATATTGTGAATTCAACCCATTCAGTTAGCATCACAGAGTAATCCTCTGATGCTACTTAAGCTGTCACGAAATTTAATTGCAGAGCATTCTTATGTCATCCTTCATGTGGCCACAAAGGCGTAAAATGTATTATGGTGTGCTCCAGAGCACAGAATATGCGCGAATACGAGCTTTCATAACTTGAACTATCCTCAAATATTCAATTTTTGCTCTAGTGTCTCGGTGAGCTGATAAACTTTTTCCGAGATACAAAAAATCCTGATTTTCCATTGTTGGAGTTCTGATTTTTATTTTGAATCATTTACGAGTACATACTGAATTCGAATTCACCACGGTGGGTGAGTGGTTATAGTGTCGGACTACCAACCCCAAGATTGCAGGTTCGCCCCTGGCCATGGTAAGTGATTTTTGAAGGCGACAAAAATCACGATACTCATGTCATACGTTGTTGGCATGTTAAAGAACCCATTTGAATTCAGTAGGCCGTGTTCAATGGCAAAATTAATCTCGGGATTTTCCGCCAACACAAAGTTCCTCCATTCTCTACTTGAAAGCGCTGTAGTGTCAAGGAGTTTAGATATCTAACCTCCTTGACTTTCATAGCGTTCAAAGGAACGACGAAATTCGACATGCAAGCTACCCTCTGGGTGTCAATTAACAAAGCTTGCACCAGGCACCGAGGCCATACGATATTATTATTATTCGAATTCACCACACTAACCGGACACTGAAAAATACAAGACATCTTTGGAAGGAACAAATATTTCTGAATTAGAAATACAGTAGTCTATCACTGATTGAACAAAGCACATTTAAATACCGGGTGCCTCGCCTGAGAGTCGTCAGTCATATTTTACCCCGTGCTTATAAATATATAGCCTATTCAATTGAGTTTCTTCAATAGGTTCCATATACATACCTTTTAATCTCTCTGCAACTATTTGGGGGATTTTCTTTAACTTTTTCCTTGTATACAAATTTCGAGGAATGCTAAGACCTGTCACTACAGAACTGCTGTCAGACCACAGTTTCTGTACTCCGCAGAGACCCTCTTGATGAACAGAAAAGGCACCATGGATGACCTGGAGAAAGCCGAAAGACGTAACCTCAGGAAAATTCATGGCCCGAGATTGCTCCCAGATGGAACCTACCATTTGAAATCTAACTCTGACCTGTATCAACAGTTATAATCAGCCAATACCAGTATGCGACGAAGGAGGCTAAAGTTTACGGGCACCTAAACGAATGAACAGCAACAGGCTTACCAATAAGATCTTCTCCTTGGTTAAAAGCTACAAGACTGGAAGCCTGTGGCTCAATGAAGTACTAAAGGACTTGGATTCGGCTGGAATTGCTGACCTTGATGTAGAACATACTTTTAAATTTTGTGAAGCCCACCCACCTAGAGTCCCTAAATGTCGTAAACCCTTTTCGTAGGAGAGAAAGGAGAAATTATCAGCAGAGCTCAAGAGATATTGCGAACGGAAAAGAGCATCGAAGAAGTAGTCATGAGCGCCCCGTTGTGGGCTTAAATCAATAATAATACATATTTCTTGGGCGTTTTATATGACAAAAATAAAAAATATTTTTTTATAAAGCGATTACTTTTTATTGATTTTTCAAAATGACATAGCGGTTTTTTTTTTCAAAAATCTCAAAACTTTTTATACAAAGTATACGGCGTGATCAAAAAGGTTCCGTTTGACGGCCGTTAGGTCCAGAATCCGTGTGCCTATCAGACAAAATCGCCGTGAGCATTGAGGCTCTCATCCCACCGACGCACCAGGTTGAAGATCACCGTGTCCTGCTATGTGAAGAAGTCCGTTACCGCCTGGTGTGTATCCTCGTCCGCAGGGCCGGATTTAGATTTTATGCGCTCCTAGGCCCGTGGGTTTTTGCCATCCCCTCATCATACCATCGTGAAGGAGGGAGAATTAGACCACAGAAAAGCCTTTGTGAAGGTAATATTTATGTTATTCTAATGTATCGTGAAGTGAAATCAATTAAATAAATAAAAACAAGAAGTTCCGTGACGAACTAAAGAGCCTACTTTTCTTAAAATTTCAGATGCATGCCAATGATTAATCTATTTGGATCTATCTAGAATAATGACGAAATTAAGTTGGCAATATCGAAATTTCTAATTAGTTCAAAATACTGTATACTTGGCATGATGTAGCCTAATAGAGAACTACAGTTGGCAGCCCTGGTGACTTAATATATTCTTAGTTCCATCTCTTAAGGTACAGTACAAAAATTGGGTAAGTCCAATGGATAGCGTGGACGTTACATGCAGTTAAACATTGGATCTAACAGCGCGCGTAAAAACATGTTGGCAACAATGTCATCCATGTATTGGTCAGAAATAATCTGAAATAATACGATCTATTGTTGTGCCAATTTTGAATGAAATCCATTAGTATAGAAGTTACATGCATTTTAATATTGGACCTATCAGCAGGCTTAGAATCATGTTGGCAGCACTGACGTTTATTAGTTGCTCCAAATTAATCTAGAATACCAGGTACTATACATGTGAAAAGTTTAGAGCTATTGGCTAGCATACATTCTGATATATTGATATTAGGGTAACAAAAATAGAGACAGCATTTATTAACAGTTGGCAGCCCTGGTTTCTCTTAAGAATACGCTTAGTCATACCTGTTATGGTACACATAGCACACACGAAATTTGCTTGAAATCCAAATGATACTATAGAAGTTACATATATTTAAAGTTGGACCTCTCAGCAGGCTTAGAATCATGTTGGTAGCACTGACGTATATAAGTTACTCCAAATTAATATAGAATGTCAGGTACTATAGGCTACGTGTGCATAGTTTAAAGCTGTCGGCTTGCATACTTTCTGATATATGGGTATTTGGATTAAAAAAATTGAGAGCATTTATTAACAGTTGGCAGCCCTGGTGTCTCTTAAGAATACGCTCAGTTATATCTGTTTATGTGCACATAGCACATACGAAATTTGGTTGAAATCCAATTGATATTGTAGAAGTTATATGCATTTAAAATTTGGACCTATCAGCAGGCTTATAATCATTTTGGCAACACTGCCATGTATGACCTCCTGGAAATTAAACTAAAATATTATTATATATACGTGTGCAAATTTTGAAATAGCTCCCTTTCATACCTTCCAAGATATCCAACTTGGAGCTCAAATTTCAATTGCGATTTTTTAGCAGTTGGTAGCACTGACATCATTTTCAAATATGGCCGTGAGATATTCAGGTATAGATCTTTACTCCTACCAAATTTTGTTTTGATTGCTGCAGCCGTTTAGGAGTTGATAGGGGGGGACACACACACAGCCAGACAGACAGACAGAAGGACAGACAGACAGACAGACCGACAGACACACATTTGCCCGATCTCATAAGTCTACTTTTTCCTCATTTTTGCAAAATGTGAAAAGTAGGCTAATAATGAGAGAATCAAATGTTTCTAAATTTGTATACATAAACTGTAAATAAATAGGACAACGAGATATTAAAATAGGTAAGTTTAAACCATTCAAGACTTACAGATATTCAGATATGCATATACACTACATCATACAACCTACAACTACGGTATGCATAATGAATTATTCAAATTAAACTGATATTAAAATTCAAGACTTAACTTTTCTCCTAATAGATCATAAAACACTCCTGTTCTAAAACTGAAGTCGAAAAATCTGCTGTTGCAAAACATTTGTTGGAAAATGATCGCTAATAAATTGGAAAAGTGTCAACATTTTGGAAATCTTAATTTAAATCATAAAATTATACGAAATTGGTTTTAAAGAAATCATACGTAGTGAAACTCTGGTGAGGCTATTTTTGAACTGTAAAAGAACTTGCGCCCCTCAGCATGGTACGCCCATAGGCCGGGGCCTATGGGGCCTATTGGTAAATCCAGCCCTGCTCGTCTGACAGGAATCGTAGACCCTTCAAGGCCTTTCTTAAAGGACCGAATGCGAGATAATCGCAAGGGGACAGATCATGACTATAGGGCGGTTATTCGAGTGTCTCCCACTTGAGTTGGCGTACATTTTATGTTACGACCTTTGCAGTATGGGGATGTGCGTTAACATGAAGCAGCAGCACCCCTTGTCACAGTTTTCCCGGATGTTTCAGCTTAATTGCACCCCCTAATTTCTCCAGTGTTTCGAGTAATGGATGAGGCTGGCCTCCCAGATCGACCGGTGTCTTGTGTCGAAACGTGACCAGCACGAAACTTGGCGCACCATTCAACAACGGTAGTTTTAGACAGACACGCTGCCCCATACACATTCGTCATTTAACGATGGATGTCCACCGGTGTTTGCCCTTCGGCAGCCAAGAAAAGCATGACAGCACGTTGGTCCTGTTTGGGCGCATTTGGTAAGAACGTCGCCATAGTTCCCGATGCCCGTTTAACGCACGCGCCTCGGAAAGACACGACTGCCACACTAATTCCTTGCCTGCGTGTCCATGCTTATATTTATTTATTTATATATATTTAGCGTATTGCTTTCAGTGCCGATAGTGTCCGAGGACATGTTCGGCTCGCTAGATTTTGTAGCTGCTTCTATGCAGACACCCATGTGGTGAGCTACAGGTACCGTCGCATGTGGATGAGGTGAAATGAATGAAGATGAATGAAACTGGGCAAGTTCAATTTCAAGTAGTTCTACCTTTGACTACCAGACGTCACTGACACCCAGCAGCGAAAGTTGGAACTTGATAGAGCGTTTCTAGCCAAATCAAGTACAAATTTCGCTACACACTACCAATTGTAGTGTTAGGTTCTTTTCCATGCCATAAATCTATGACATGGGCCCGCCGGCTTTACTTCCCTCCGAAGGAAGACATACTGAAGGATTTTAACGCTCTTAAAAAATCCGACGACTTCGGCCGTGTTTGAACCCGCGGTCTTGGGCATAGAAGTTCAGCATGCTACCGACTACGCCACCGAAGCTGCTCCGTGTTTATATACCCGCATCAGAGTCAAGCTACGTTACATAAACTCAGCAGCAACGCCCTCACATGGAAACGCCTTATTACATTACATTATGCGAACCGGCCAAAACTAAGGACCACGCAAATATAATTTAATTTCCTTCTCATAGTTCTTTCTTCCTTTCTCTTCCTCCACACTTCCTTCATTCTTTCAGAGTGTCGCGCCTTTCTCTCTGCTGTCCACCTTCCTCCCCTGCGTACCTTCTTTTCTCCTACAAGAACCTTTATGTCGGAAAGAATTTGCCTGAACTGTAATCAGTCTCAGCCGGCCCCGTGGTGTTGGGGTAGCGCGCCTGCCTCTCACCCGGAGGCCCCAGGTTCGATCCCCGGCTCCGTCAGGGATTTTAAAAACTGACGTGAGGGTTGGAACGGGGTGCACTCAGCCTCGTGAGGAAAATTGAGTAGCTGTCTGACGGTGAGACAGTGCCCCGGTCACGAAAACCAAGATTAACGGCCGAGGGGACCTGACGCGCTGACCAGGGCTGGCATGCGAAACGAAATGCATTATCAATTTAATTTAGCGTCGCGAAATGAAATTGTTCAATGGAATAACATTTCGCTCCTGGCGCGAAATGATATTTGTTACAGACTTTTAATTTCGCTCCTGGCGCGAAATTATATTCATTACGGACTTTTAATTTAGCTCCCGGCGCGAAATGATATTTGTTACAGACTTTTAATTTCGCTCCTGGCGCGAAATTATATTCATTACGGACTTTTAATTTAGCTCCCGGCGCGAAATGAAATTCGTTACAAACTTTTAATTTCGCTCCTGGCACGGAATTAAATTCATTACGGACTTTTAATTTAGCTCCCGGCGCTAAATGAAATTTGTTACAGACTTTTAATTTCGCTCCTGGCGCGGAATTAAATTCATTACGGACTTTTAATTTAGCTCCCGGCGCGAAATGAAATTCGTTACAGACTTTTAATTTCGCTCCTGGCGCGAAATTAAATTCATTACAGACTTTTAATTTCGCTCCTGGCGCGAAATAAAATTTGTTAACGACCATCAATTTCGTTCCCGGCATTTAGTCCCCCCCTCCGGCCTGAAATTAAAATGCATGGAACATTTCATTTTGTTTCTGAAATGAAATCTGTTTCTTTTCTTCCCCGAAAGCCTTATTTGTTCCCGCGTCCTACACCTAGCCACCATCTACCCTCGTCCCTACCACCCCATCCCCAAAGACTGCATTACCCACGTGTCTGAAATCTTCCCCCATTTAATTCTAATGGCCGACCTCAACCTTCATTCCCGTTCGGCCCTAGAACTTCATAGCCTAGACATCTACCTACATCACATCGACGCCACCCTCGTCCCTCTCCCAGAATCTACCCGTTCTTCCTCCAATACCACCCCGACGCAGTCATTGCTCATAACTCCCTCCTCCATCTGTTTGACGTGTCTGACCTGCCACTCAAAGAAGGTGATCATGCCCCCGTTTTACTCAACTTCCCTCTTCCCCCACTACCACCTCCCAGGATGGTCCAGAATTTCTGCACAGCAAACTGGCAGGAATACCGCGCCTACGTCAACAATCACCTCCGTGCGGACCATCTCCCACTGGATAACCAGATGACGGTCGACGCATATACTGCACACATAGATACTATACTACGACAAGCCTCCCAGGTAGCCATCTCCCTCATTCCAACGACCCCGTGCACTACATTTGAGTCGTCCAGTTGCAAAAATCGTTTAATCCACTTGTGAATAAGGATCATGTCGTAAAATTATTTATTTAATTATTTTATTTATTTTACCTCATTTTATTTTGTTTTATTTTATTTTGCTTTATTTTGTTTTGTTTATTTTTTTGTTTTATTTTATTTCGTTTTATTTTGTTTTAAATTGTCTTGTTTTATTTGTTTTATTTTGTTTTTGTTTTTATTTTGTTTTGTTGATTTTGTTTTATTTTGATTTCCCAGAAAACAAATGCAAAACCAAAAACACAAAACACGAAGTAAAATGCTAAATTCAAACACAAAAGCAAAAGCAGAATAAAAAAGAAACACAAACCAAAAAGCAAAATTCAAAAACAGCAAAAGCAGAAAACAAACACAAAACCAAAACAAAAAAGACGAAGCAGAAAGCAAAAGCAGAACAAAAAAAAGCAAAATCAGAAAACAAGAAACATAAAGCAAAAAGCAAAATTCATAAAAGCAAAAGCAGAAAACAAACACAAAACAAAAACAAAAAAGACGAAGCAAAAGGCAAATTTCAAAAACAAAAGCAAAAGCAGAAAACAAAACACAAATAACATAAAGCAAAATTCAAAAAAGCAAAAGCAGAGCACAAACACAAATCCAAGAAAGAAAAGCAATAAGTCAAATTCAAAAGCAAAAGCACAAAGCAAACACAAAAACACCAACCAAAAGTAGAAAACAACAAACACAAAAGATACGTGAGGCAAAGTCCAGAGAAACGTTTCTCATGAAAATGATCCTTATTCACAAGTTGATTAAACGAGTTTTGTAAATTGACGACTCATTTGCATTTGACTGTTGGCACGGGCTAGAGTAAAATGTGGCTTTTCACCGATGTCTCAGTCTTACACATGGCTGTGATTATATGGAAGCTACAGAGGTATGGGTGGTGCTTAGTAATGAAATTCGGGGCAGTCAGTGCCTGTGGATGCTGTGAAGGGTTCTACTCATAGGGTTAGTACTGCTGTTCTGACTCAGTGAGGAAAGCAATGGCAAACTACCTCACCCCCCCATCTTGTCTAGTACGCCTCACTATAGCGCTGCCTTGAGTTTTTGTGGGTATCTACCCACATAACCTACCGGTGGTACTTTTTGAGGATCCAACCAGCCTTCGGGCTGACTACCTAACAGACAGACGTCAGGACTTTGAACATCGTACAGAACATTATTTAACTCTCGAAACGAATATACTGTATTTTAATTTCAACAACGAAATTAAATGTTTCATGCATTTTAAATACACGTCGGAGAGCGAAACTTAATGCAGTTTGGGAATTTTATTTCGCCTCGGGAGCGAAATTAAAAGTCTGTAACGAATTTTATTTCGCGCCGGGAGCGAAATTATAAGTCTGGAACTAAATAAATTTCGCGCCGGGAGCGAAATTATAAGTCTGGAACGAAATTAATATCGCGCCTGGAGCGAAATTAAAAGTGTGGAACGAAATTAATTTCGCGCCGGGAGCGAAATTAAAAGTGTGGAACGAAATTAATTTCGCTTCGAATTAAGTTTCGCTTTGATTTAATTACGCGCCGACAATCATTATCATTTCGCTCCCGAATATCGCGCTTACGGCGAAATTACATTATTTTCGTCCCCACAGCCATGTATTTAATTTCGCATGCCAGCCCTGGCGCTGACCACGAGTCACTCCAATATCTGCAGGTCAATTGGCTGGGCAGCGGTCGCTTGGTAGGCCTAGGCCCTTCAAGGGCTGTAGTGCCACGGGGTTAGTTAGTGTATTCTGCCTCGACAGTCGGCATCTGTAATTTCTAGCTTCCGAAGTTCTTCCTTCAACTGCTTGGTGTAATCCCCTTGGCTCTTCAGATTATATATTGTATTAAAAATTTGTTTATTTAATCTTGTTGGATCCATTCTAACCATATGTCCATAGAAACGTAAAAGTTTTTCCTAATTGTTGTTTCCAGGTCTTCCGCCCTTTCATATATCTCCTTGTTTGATCTTAATCTGTAGGTTCCCTGTACCACTTTTGGGACGTAAATCCTCCGCAATATCCTCCTTTCAATCTTCAGAAGCTTTTCCAGGTTCATCAAATTTGCCGTCTCCACACCATATAAGATCACCGGTTTTACCACAGCATTGTAGTGTTGTAGTTGGCATTAAGGGAGAGGTTCTTTTCGTTGTATATATTTTTAGCGGAGAGGTTGAGTTTTTCTAGTTTAAGTCTTCTGTTTTCCATCGACTCTTTGTCCAGTCCATTGTTGCTAATGATCTCTCCGAGGCATTTAAACTGTTTCGTGACCTTTACCTTCCCATATTTCGTCTTAACTGTTTGCTTCATGTAGTTCTTGTTAGTGCTCATCATCTCTGTTTTTGGAAAAGAGATTTGTAAACCTGTTTTCCCAGCGATTTGTTTTAGTTCATTTATCTGTATTATTGCTTCCTCTTCCGTTTCAGCTAGAAGTGCCAGGTCATCTGCGAAGGCCAGACATCTAGGTTTGATGTTGGTATTTTTACTTCCAAGTAAAGCCCCGGAGTCATTGGTTGTCCACGATGTCTTCATGATCTTATCTAGAGCCACGTTGAACAACATCGGTGATAGACTGTCACCCAGCCCAATCCAGTTTTTATTTGGAAGGGTTTGCTGATCTCTCCCCGGAATTTCACCTTGGATATAGTGTTTGTTAACGTCAGCCTAAGTAGGTTTAGCGTCTTTTGATCCACTCCATATTCCCTCAATATGTCCATCAATGTGTCTCTATCTATTGAATCGTAAGCTTTGTGAAAGTCAATGAATGAGATGAATAGATCTTTTGATCGTGCAGTGTAATATTTTATTATCATTTTCAGACTAAGTATTTGCTCTGCACAAGAACGCCCTCTCCGGAAACCTCCCTGATATTCTCCCGGTTGTGGGTCAGTTTGTGGTTCCAGTCTGTTCAGTAGTAGTTTAGAAAAAAAAAATGTATGTAATTGATAAAAGTGATACACCTCGATAATTATTGACATCAGTTTTCGGTCCCTTTTTATGTAACGGGTGAATCAATGCCACTAACCAGTCCTCCGGTATCTTTTCATCCCTCCAGGTATTCCTGAACAGTTCCGTCGTTTCAGTGATGAAGGCGTCATTGGTTATCTTCCTCAGTTCTGCGATAACTCCATCTTCTCCGGACGCTTTATTGTTCTTTAAGGAATTCATTACATTCATTATCTCCACTTCATCTGGTGGGTCTGATTGTAGGTTCTGGACTGTGTCTTTCAGAGTTTCCAATTTTTCCTGTGGTGGTTCGCAATTAAGGAGTTCTTCAAAATAATTGGCAAGAATCTCACAGTTGTCTTTATCATTCAAGGCAAGGGATCCGTCCGGTTTCTTAAAGTGAAGGCTAGGTGCCATGTAACCAGTAATTTTATTGTTAAAAGCCCTATAGAATAGTCTGGTATTGTTCTTCCATTTCCGTGACTTGTTCCCTAAGATATTCTCTTCTGATTCTTCTCAGTATGTGGTGTGTTTGCTTCCTTATTTGTCTTGATTTCTCCAAATTCTTCAGTGTTTTATTTCCGCTCCATAATTTCCATGCCTCGAGTCTTTCCTTGATCGCTTCTTCGCATTCCTCATTCCACCAAGCATGTCTGCTGTGGTATTTCATAGAAGCTAATTCTCTCGCCGGCTCTATCAGATTGTTTGTCACTTCATCCCAATTTTTGGGATTTCTTAATTGTCTTTGATAGTCTTCTTTCTTTACCTGGACGAGTAATTTACGGTTGATTCTCGGGATTCTGTTGACGCGGGGATGCGTTTTCCGTCTGGGTATGAAATTCATCTTGATCTGTGATAAGTAGTGATCTGATGTTACATTAACCGCTTTTCTGACTTTGACGTTTTGGATTTCCTTATAATTGTTCCGGGAAATTGCTACATGGTCCAATTAAAATTCGCCCAACATAGAATTTGGTGATACCCATGTTTTCTTCTTTTGGGGTCGTGCCTTAAAATGTGTAGACATGATTTTGAGGTTGTTCATTCTGCAGAAGTTGATCAATCTTTCTCCATTTTTATTCGTCCTTTTGTGCGCCGGGTATCATCCCACCGTTGCCATGTACTTCTTTTCCCGGTCCAATTGTGCATTGAAATCCCCCAGGAGGATTTTGATGTTGTTTTGTGGAATCTGAAGTATTGCGTCCGCCAGTGTTTCCCAAAACTCCTCAAAATTTTCAGTTTTTTTTATTGTCCTGATTGATCGATGCATGGGCATTTATCAGTGTGTATTTCTTGTTTGTAGATTTAACCGTTAAGAGCGAGAGTCTCGAGTTTATACTCTTGAAGTCAACTATTGAGTTCAAGAATTTCTTATTTACTGCAAAAGCTGTTCCCAGGTGTGGAGTGCTTTTCATGATTTTCTTCCCAGGTTTGCCCTTGAAAATTCTAAATCCGTCTGATTCAAAGGATTCTTCATCAATGTACCTCGTTTCTTGTAGGGCCAGTATCGAGATGTCAAGTCTGTGTAATTCTGCTGTTAGCTGTTTCAGCTTTCCAACCTGAATGAGAGAATTAATACTGTATGTTCCGAAATAGTATTTTCTTTTATTCTTGAATTTAGAAGGTTTCAACATTCAAAATTTTTAACAATGTTTAACAAAAAAGAATGCGATGGAATTGTTGAGAAATAGCATGAAGGTACCCGTTTACCAAACTAGTTAATAAAATATTATTTTATAAGTACCAAATATAATGTAGGCCCAACGACACAAAAGAATTTAAATTTGAATATTATACAATTAATAATACTTAAAAATTGGCAATATCAAGCTGCTGCTGTTTCACATACAAAGTGTTCACCGGAAGGGATTAAAAAACAAACAACAGTTAAATTACTTTGTAACTAAATTAATTATTATCATTCATATTAATTTACATTTCACTTGAATACCTTTAGCCATTTGTTTTGTTTGTAATCATATGATGACTCTCATAAGAACACAGAACATGAATGGGATGGTACGGCCCGGATGGAACAACCCTGTACATTAATTTGTCTAGTTATTTCCATCAGGTTTCATGTTTCCTTTTCTTCAAAGTTGTCTGAGACTTTTCTTGTGAATCTCGTATGACCCCCGTTTGGAAATTACTATTCTAGAGGATGAATCACTATGAGATTAACAGGTAGGCCTGCATTCATATACATTACATGTACGGAAACAAAACATTCAGATTTTCACTTTTTTCGGTTTTCTGGTTGAAACCCTTTCAGTTCCTCATTAAATGTGACATTCAGGTTCATCCTCGAGAATATATACAGTAGAACCCCGCTAGTCCGAACTAATTGGGACCCGACCCTGTTCGGATTGGCAAAAATTCGGATTAACGGAGTTAATTTATCTTCTTATATATAAAAGTGAAAGTCTGTATGTATGTGGGTCTGTTCCGTATACAAATCTACACCGTTCCACCAATCTCAACCAAATTTTGCATACACATAGTTTAGGACCCAGAAGGAACCGCTGGCTACATGAATTTTCGATAGTCTTTCTCATTCTTCTGATTTCGGCCCTTTTTTAGCTCAAGTCGAGACACGGCCGACTGGATGCCAGTTGCGCTCTGCACTACCGGTATAGAAAATGAGGATCTTTACTTGAAATCCCGTTAGTTACTAAACTGCTCACACAGCACTGTCAACCGAGTTTAGCATAACAAAGACTTGACACTATCTACTATATATTTGTCAAATACCACTCACTCACTCACTCACTCACTCACTCATTCATTCATCACGAAATCTCAGAAACCACCGAACGGATTGGAATGAAATTTGGTATGCAGCTTCCTCAAGGGCCGCAAATGCCCACTAATAGAGGATTGTTGGATATTCAGGTTCTAAAGGGGTGTTAAGGGGGTAGACCTGCATTTCATTGAATAGCAATATCTCCCGATTAGTTTCATTGGGGGATGTGATACTCGGCATATAAACTCATCATTAAAAATAAGAAGACACTTGTCTGAGGGTTTTTCGATGTGGTGTATATTATGAGGTGAAAGGGGTGAAAAGTGGGGATTGAAAGATTCTTAACGGAGCGTGTATCTCTTAAACGACATAGGCGAGGAGTTTGAAACTCAGCGAAAAAAAATCAACATAAAAAAGAAGTAAATATGTGTTTGACCGTTTTTTTCATAAATCCAATTTAAGGGGCCCATGGGGAGGGGTGAAATTCTGGGGGGGGGGGGGGGAAACAGGAAAGAAAGTGTCCTAACTGATTGACTGACTGACTCACTCCTCAAACTCAGGGGGGAAATCTGCTTTAAAGTAAGTAAATAGCTGTTCGACAGTTTTTTTCATAAATCAAATTTAAGGGTTCATGGGGAGGGGTGAAATTCTGAAAAAAGAAAATTGAAAGAAAATGTCCTGACTCACTCACTCACTCATCATCGCCCAGCCAAAATTATTGAAGTTATAAACATGGTTTGGGGATATGTTCATTGTATGTCAAAACCGTCTACTAAGGGAGGATTTTCGGATATTCAGGTTCTAAATGGGTCTTAAGGGGGTTAAACCTGCATTTCATTGAATAACAATATCTCCCGATTGGTTTCATTGGGGGATGTGATACACGGCATATAAACTCATCATTAAAAAGTAAGAAGACACGTGTCTGAGGGATTTTCGATGTGGTGTATATTATGAGGTGAAAGGGGTGAAAAGTGGGGATTGAAAGATTCCTAACGGAGCGTGTATCTCTTAAAAGACATAGGCGAGGAGTTTGAAACTCAGCGGGAAAAAAATCAGCATAAAAATAAGTAAGTATGTGTTTGACCGTTTTTTTTTTCATAAATCCAATTTAAGGGGCCCATGGGGAGAGGTGAAATTCTGGGGGGGGGGGACAGGAAAGAAAGTGTCCTAACTGATTGACTGACTCACTCACTCATCAAACTCAGGGGGGGGAAACTGCTTTAAAGTAAGTAAATAGCTTTTCGACAGTTTTTTTTGATCAATCAAATGGAAGGGGTTCATCGGGAGGGGTGAAATTCTGAAGAAAAACAAATTGAAATAAAATGTCCTGACTCATTCACTCACTCATCATCGCCCAGCCAAAAATATTGAAGTTGGAAACATGGCATTTTGGGGATATGTTCTTTGTATGTCAAAACCGTACACTAAGGGAGAATTTTTGGATATTCAGGTTCTAAAGGGGTCTTAAGAGGATTAAACCTGCATTTCATTGAAAAAAAATATCTCACGAGTGGTTTCATTTGTGGATGTGATACTCGGCATATAAACTAATCATTAAAAATAAGCAGACATGTGTCTAAGGGTTTTTCGATGTGGTGTATTATTATGAGGTGAAAGGGGTGAAAAGTGGAGGTTGAAGGATTCCTAACGGAGCGTGTAGGCCTATCTCTTAAACGACATAGGCGAGAAATTTGAAACTCAGCGAAAAAAAATCAGCTTAAAAAGTAAGTAAATCGGTGTTCGACCGTTTTTTCATAAATTAATTTAAGGGGCCAATGGGGTGGGGTGCAATTCTGGGGGGGGAAAAGGAGAGAAAGTGTCCTAACTGACTAACTCACTCACTCATCAAACTCAGGGGAAAAAGACAGCTTAAAAAATAAGTTAATAGGTGTTCAAGCGTTTCTTCATCAATCCAATTTAAGGGGCCCATGGGGAGGGGTGAAATTCTGGTAAAAATAATTGAAAGAAAATGTCCTGTCTGACTCACTCAATCATCACACCCAGCGAAAACTATTAAAGTTGGAAACATGAAATTTTGGGAAAATGTTTGTTGTATGTCGAAAACGTCAACTAAGGAATGATTTTTGTTTATTCGGGTTTTAAAGAGGTGTTAAGGGGGTAAACGTGAATTTCATTGAATAACGATATCTCATGAGTTGTTTCTTTGGGGATGTGATATTCGGTATATAAACTAATCATTAAAAATAGTCAGACATATGTCTAAGGGTTTATCGATGTGGTGTATATTATGATGTGAAAGGGGCGAAATTTGGGGGTTGAGGGATTCTTAACGGAGAGTGTATCTCTGAAACGACATAGGCGAGAAGTTTGAAATTCAGCGGGAAAAAACAGCTTAAAATACAAGTAAATAGGTGTTCGACCGTTTTTTCATAATTCCAATTTAAGGGGCCCTTGGAGAGGGGTGAAATTCTGAAAAGAAAAAAAAACAGGAAAGAAAGTGTCCTAACTGATTGACTCACTTACTCACTCATCAAACTCAGGGGGAAAACAGATTTAAATAAGTAAATAGGTGTTCGGCCGTTTGTTTCATAAATCCAATTTAAGGGATTCATGGGGAGGGGTGATTATCAAAAATAAATGAAAGAAAATGTCCTGACTGACTCACTCACTCATCATCGCCCAGCCAAAATTATTGAAGTTAGAAACATGAAATTTTGGGGATATGTTCGTTGTATGTCGAAAACGTCCACTAAGGAAATAGTTTTGGATATTCAGGTTCTAAAGAGGAGTTAAGGGAGTAAACGTGCATTTCATTGAATAACAATATCTCACGAGTGGTTTCATTTGGGTATGTGATACTTGGCATATATACTTATCATTAAAAATAATCTGACACATGTCTAATGGTTTTTCAATGTAGTGTATATTATGAGGTGAAAGGGATGAAAAGTGGGGGTTGAAATATTCCTAACGGAGCGTGTATCTCTTAAACGACATAGGCGAGGGGTTTGAAACTCGGAGGAAATCAATCAGCTTAAAAATAAATAAATAAATAAATAAATAAAATAGGTGTTCGACCGTTTTTTCATAAATGCAATTTAAGGGGCCTGTGGGGAGGGGTGAAATTCTGGAAGAAAAATGTCCACTAAGGAAGGATTTTTGGATGTTCACTCTCATCGACCAACCAAAACTATTAAAGTTAGAAGAATGATATTTTGGGGATATGTTTGTTGTGTGTCGAAAACGTCTACTAAGGAGGGATTTTTGGATATGCAGGTTCTAAAGGGGTGTTAACGGGGTTAAACCTGCATTTCATTGAATAACAATATGGCACGACTATGACGCGAGCGAAGCGAGGCTAAAAATGAGATGGTGTGTGTCTGTGTATTACTCAATCACGCATGTACCACTGGTCCGATTTACATGAATTTTACATGGAAGTAGCTGATTTACCTGGTTAACATATAGGTTACTTTTGATTTCAATACTTTGCACTATTTAAAGATGGCGACCATTTTAGTGACGTCACTACACCCTTTGGTTTCAAAATTTCATATTTCCATTTCAAATAAAAAGAGAACGCTAAGAAATAGCAAACTTTTGACGGCATATACGAGGTTTAAAATTAAATTTTCTATCCGAAAGGTATCTCCAACGATTATTGAGTAAAACATAAATTTGTGCTATTAAACACGGTCAACGCCGAGCTGTGTAGTTGGACAAAATGTTCCATCCTTAATCTCCCTCTGCGCAGCACCTCGCCTATCCCCTGTTTTAACTGTCACCTTCACATTTTAATTTATTTATGACGCGTAGCGAAACATGGGTACTTCATCTAGTAATTAACATAATTAGGATTAAGCTTATAAAAAGATGCTCCTAACATCATTAATCGAAAATGAAGACTCTTCTAAAAGCATTGTCTATGTCCTATAAAAACGTTAGTATCAAAGTCGTTATTTACTGTGTAGCTGAGGCATGGGAAAATGTCTCAAAGCAATTGCTTAGAAAGTTATGGACAAAGTTATGACCAACTCTATAATACAAGTTAATTTTATTCAGATTTTGTAACATGGAATATTATTTTTGTATTATTTATGCAGTACAATTTTGTTCTAAAATACAATCCCATTTTAGTAAGAAATTTCTTTGATAATTTTCAATTTTCCTTTAACAATTTTTGGGTTTGGGTTATTCGGATTTTTGGACCAGCGGGGTCGGATTAGCTGGACTTCAGTGTACATCTAAAGATTACTGCCAAAGTTTTAAATGAATCGTCTAATTAGGTTATAAAGTAGCATGTTTCTTGCAATGAAAAGGCAACTTAAGAAGTTCAATACACCATTTTCTCCTGTGTCTACTTACACATTAGTTTCATGTACCTTCTTACTAAAATTCAAATATCTCGGAAATGAAAATTGGTGCAGAAACAGGAAATAAAATAGCAATTTCTGGAGTTTTCTTAGTGTAATGTGTAATTAGAGTCAACCCAAATACAGTAAAGACTGTTGATCAGCTACGTTGTGTGTCACCCAGTTTAAAAGGAAAAACGGCTTTGTGTTTGCCATTAAAAACTAAATCTTTTAATTTTATATAAATCATGGGCTTTCGCGGCTGGTGTGTGGTTTGTTATCTAGGCTTTCAGGAAGGAGCCGCATCGTGTGTCGGTGATGGTTTCCCGACGTTTCAGCTGTCATTGAAGCAGCCTTAATCATGGATACAAGTTCGTGTGTGTACTCAAACTGACCGTTGGTTGATTGTCAGTCGGACGTGCCTGCGTGATGGTCATTGACGTCACGCTACTCTCCGATTGGTCCGAACTCCAGCCAGTCACGCGCTAAGAAAACTTTCCATCTGTTGCTAAGCCTGAATCTGTCTTTATCCCTCAGTATGCCTTCCTTCAGAGGGGAAGTAAAGCCGACGGGACCATGTCATAGATTTATGGCATGTAAAAGAACCTTCCGCTAACTAAACTTGTGTGAAGTAAAATTTGTAGGTTAGGTTTGATTAATGCTCTTAAGTTCCAACCTTCGTTACCAGGCGCTGTCTGCGACTGCATCTAGTAGTAGCCAACTTCACAGCTAGGTGTCGTAGACGGTAGCATTTGGTATCGAAAGTAGAAACTACTTTAAATTATCGTCCGCAGTCCTTACTTGATTTAAAAACAGATAACAGACACTAATACAGTCATCACAATTAACACCGGTTATCAAGCAGATTCTACACACACCCAAAGTACACGGGGCTACATGACTGCGTTGTCGCAGCCCCTAAACTAAGGAACCAACCAACCAAACTGAATATGTCTTCGCGATTGAAATTATTGGGATGATTCACGATCTCTATTGTCTATTTTATCTGATTTGACTAATCGATAGAACGACCTCATCATTTATAGTATTAGTATAGATTCCTCCTGCGCACTCACAAGCGACCGATCGTGACAAATGAGCATTCAAATGAAAGAAAATAGACATTAGCAGTGATAAATTGCACTCTAATTTCATAAATATCTATAATTTATTTAAAAAATGACTTTAAAAATGTACGAAGTGTGCGATTTTCAGATACTGTTGCTGTAGGAAGAAACGCCCCATAATTGCTGTCCACTTCACATTTTAGTCGCTGTGACGCCTGTTTCATGTCATGTTAACATTCTGAGGTCTTTCCTTTATCATTTTGCATGGATTTCAGAAACAGTAAATCAAAGGAATGAGTAACTTACTCAAATCGTATAATTTCATAAATATCGAATAACCGGTGAGTGTTACAACTAAGCTGTCAATCAATGGACTCAGCACACAAATGACATTATCAGTGACGAATTGCATTCTAATGTCATAAATATCAATTTTTGAAAAACGTGTGCAATTTGCAAATACTGTTGCTGTAGGAATATGCGACATCATTGCTGTTCAGTTCGCATTTTGGCCGTAGTGACGCCTGTTTCTTGTTCAAACTATTAAACGTTAATTCATTTACAGATTCGCTGTCCATCAATGGACTCAGCACACAAATTACATTAGCAGTGACGAATTGCATTGTAACTTCATAAATATTGATTTTTGCAAGAAGTGTGCGATTTGTAAAGTCCCTCATTATTAACCTATTGGGGAAAGTGTGGTGTATGAACAAGCGAGATTTCTCGCACGGGTCCGCTAGTTTTATTTTATTCTGATATAAATTGAAGGATATTTATTGGTGGTGACCGAGAAGCAAGTGAAATATTTTTATTTTAAGTAGCGGCTGAGGATTGCTCGTCGGCAGTAGCGAGCCAAGTCCCTTGATCGAAATCGATTATACAGTACTGTATATCGGCGGATGTTTAGATAGACTGTAATTTCATATGGACAGTTTAATGCAGGTATGGTGTAAAAAGGAAGTTCCATATAGTGAAATTGAATTTCTGCTTAGCTGTTGAATAGGCAAGAATGGAGTACCGTACTCTACAATATTCATAAAATGTATACAAAAATAGTTTAAGGAGTAATTAAATTACTGTACATTCCAACAGGCCTAAGTTATTTGACCTGAAATGAAGGTTCGTGTTTGATGGAGTCTTATGGATTTATAATTTTCCAGACAATAGAACCTTGAGAAAAGAGCATTTCATACACCAAAATTGCAGTCTAATTATTAGATTATTATTTAGAAAATGATCTTAATATATTGCAATTGTTACTCTCGTGTATTTCTTAATGAATGAAATTGCAATATTCTTCTCTTCAGAAATGCTACATTTTGCATGAGTGCCTGAAAAATGGAAAGAGTACATTATGAAAGGTCTTAATCTGCACTATACAAACTGAAATGTCTATAACGCGTTGCAGTCCATCCTATTAATGTCTAAACATTCGGATTCTTCTTATTTACTACCATTCTGTGCTTTTCCAGAACCTCGGTGGCTTAGGCGGCACCAAGCCGGCCTCTCACCACTGGGTCCGTGGTTCAAATCCCGGTCACTCCATGTGAGATTTGTGCTGGACAAAGAAGAGGCAGACAGGTTTTTCTCCGGGTACTCCGGTTTTCCCTGTCATAATTTCATTCCAGCAACACTCTCCACTATCATTTCATTTCGTCTGATATTCATTTAATCATTGACCCAGGGGAGTGCGACAGGCTTCGGCAGCCGGCGCTATTCATATCCTCGCCGCTAGATGGGGGCTTCATTCATTCCATTCCCTGACCCGGTCGGTGGACTGGAAGCAGGCTGTGGATTTTTTTTCTGTGCTTTTCCATTCTCTTCATGCAGCCTACAGTACTGTAGTTGGTCACCTACGCCTAGATGAGCATGGATATACATTCCCGCCGAACATTGTATTTAAAGTTGAGTTTTCTATGGCCATGTGCAGAGGATATCGAACCCTGGTTGTTATGTGGCCATTTCAGCCCCACGTATTTGAGAAAGTGTAGAATTTGTATGATAACCTATGTTATTTAGTGTAGGATATGGATTTGTAATTGAGGCAAGGATTGGGATATAGGCGGCCGTGGCCTTATGTTAGGAATTATCTCGGCATTTGCCTTGAGTAGAAACGGGAAACGACGGAAAACCACTTCTAGGATGGCCGAGGTGGGAATCGAATCCACCTCTACTCAATTTTGCCTCACTAGGCAGAGTGTGCCCCGTTCCAGCTCTCAGATCAGAATTAAATTTCTTGGCAGAGCCGGGATACGAACTCAGATCGCCGCGCGGGGGCAACAGCCAAGAGTGTTAGCCACTACATCACGAATGAAGTTCGACAAGAAAGTAAATCCACAAATGGCTAGGGGGAATTTTCCACTAGAGTTGTTGTTGATTCAGGGCTTTGTGATATTGTAGTCATATAGACCCGTTTTCTTGGGTGTGTGTGGAATCTGTTTCATAGTCTGTGCCATTGTGATGGCTATACTAGAGTGTGCATTTGTGATTGGGACTAGGCTTTGGGTACGAGGTGGTCTTGTCTTTAATTTAGTTACCATCCCAGCATTTTTCTGGATTAGGAAAACCACTTCCAGGATGGCTGAGGTGGGAATCGAACCCACCTCTTCTCATTTATGTTACATGAGGCTGAGTGTTCTCCCATCCCTGCCCTCAAAACAGAATGTAATTGGTTGGCAAAGTCGGGAATCGAACCCGAACCTCCGCGGTGACAGCCAAGAATGCTACTCACCACACCACGATAGGAACTGTCTACCAGACATGGAAAGGAGCAGCAAGGTACCTTACGAGGTCTTGCATTTCCACTGTCGATCTTTTAAACAGAATTGTTAAGACTATATCTGACGTTCTAATAATTCTTGTGAAAATCGATTTTTTTGTATTGCATGCCTTTGCAAATAATTCTTAAAGTGACGATTTATTGGATTTCTTACTTTATTTAAAACAAGATGATCAGTCTTCCTTTAATGTACCTCTCGGCGTAGCCTTGCACGTTAAATCGCTCACCACGTCTTCTGTAAATAAATTAAATATTTTTGGATTTCTCAAAAATGAATTATATTTTTTAAATAACTTATTGTTTCGTAAATATCTGTATTTTAAAATTACCATCCTCGGCAAAATTAGAAAAAAGAAAGCAAACGTTTCTCTTCAGTCCGGGAAGGAAAGTAATTTCTCGAGACATGACACGTGCTTAGAGACTCACTGCTTCCCCTATTCTCAAAGCATCGTCAAATGAGAAGGATATATTCCTAACGTAAGTATATATTGCAACTGAGCTCCTTAGAACACATAAAAGACCATCCACTTCACAAGATCACGGATGCTGGCAAAACAGCCCACACTTCCTATCTCTCGCCAGTCTCGGTAGCGTGCAGGACAGATGAGTAAATCCGTCAACGATGGGTATCAAAGCTATTACGCCATAAAGCGCTATATGTACTATATGATTCAAAATGTTATATTTATAAATGTTATAAACGACGAAACCTAGTACTTCCAGACTTCTTACAGGACGATAATATCTAACTTACAGTATGTGGCATTGTGACGCTTAAGCTGATGTTTGTTGTGTACAGTGGCGGCTGGTGAAGGGAAGCTACAAAGCTGCACCCTACCCCCCACACCGGGTATTTGACAATATCAAATTACACTTTGAAAGTAACGGGGTAACGGTATAATTAAATAGATCTCTGCTGAGCCATTTAAATTTTTCGCAAGTAGAAGCCAAGCTGGCTTGTAAATCCGCTTGCCCCCGCGGCTGCTGCATTCTCAGCAGCACCTTAAGAACTTAACATCGCACTTCCTGAATCCACTTCCCCCACTGCCAAGTTACCCTATGAAAGCCTCCTTGGTTGCTGCAATCCTTGCAGCAACGCCACAGAGTGCCAACACACCTTTGGAAAAAATCGAGTATTCAGTTTACAAACAACTCCAATATTGAACTGGCAGCGGTTAACAGCTCCTTCGTATTCAGAAAACTTGCGACTAATGCAATAAATTATAAATAGAATCATAATACTATCGCAAGAAAGTGTTTAAATGGGAAAGGCTTTTTGCTGCAACATGGCTAGGTTTGTAGCCAGTGGCGGCCGGTAAGAAGGTTGCAGTGTTGCACAACGACCAGATTAATTCATGAAAAACAATTAATTCCGTAATAATATTTTTAGTATAAAAGTTGTATGTTTCCTTCTATATGTATAGGAATTCATAATTCTGTTCTTTAATAATTCAGGAAATCATATAGTAAGTTACTGTGAACTGACAGAGAAAGCGAGGCACGCCAGCCGTCTAGGAGCGCTCGTCCGTTTGGTCGTTGCCAGGCCCAAGCACCGACCAGATCTCAATAGTGAAGGGTATGGCAGAGATGCTAGATCGGGTAAGCCCTATCCCAACAGTTAACATGGCTGGTCGTTGCCCGCTGACTGCAACCAGGAGCTGAGGCACAGGCGCGGCCGGAGACATCCGAAATGCTTCGTCAACGTTGCGCGTGAACTTGTGACACTCGCAGTTCTCGCCCTCATATATAACTTACGTTGTTTTGTTCTCGTGAAGGTTTTCATGTAGACTAACTTATATTCCAATTTTAATCCGATGAAATTGTGGTGTCTCTGAACTGCGGTATTCGTTATGAATGAGGTGCATCCGTTTTACGGCGCAATTGAATACAGTTTTCTCCGATATCAAGCAGTCTTTTACCCTATCACATCATGGGTGCCCGCAGGAGGTGTGGGGAGGGGGTGGGGTGGGGCAAGGAGGGGCCATGTCCCCACCCCCTGAAATCCCGAGAATATTTCGATTGTTCATTGTCACACCAGTTTATTTCATAAAGTGAAGTTACTGATGGTTAACTGATTTAGATGTAGGGATAATTCCACAGTTTTATTTAACTTAGTAATTTGGGATTATTTGAGAATATATTCAGTCGCCGTAGCCGGTCCCAAGCCCGGTTGAGAAAGGAGGAGGGGGAAGAGTAAAATGGTCAACAGCTTCAACGCCGGATGAAGACTTCGAGTCCCAACGACGAAGAAGGTGGATGAACTATTTTTAGCAGCGTCTGACTCGGATCGAGCGGCTGCAAAGGGCGTCTGTTCTCCATGTTAGGAGCGGCCCAAATTCCTGCTGGCAGTAGCTCTAAAATGCCCGACGCCAGGCTGTGGCGACAAGCCGGTCGGTAACTCTGTCGCAACCCATGGATCATGTCTACGTCAATTTTGTCGGATAATGCTAGGGCGTCCCCCAGAAGCGACGCGCGTCGGCCTCGCCTGACCGCCGCGACAAATGGACAAGGGCTACTGGTTCAAGGGCGGAACCAGTTAAAGAAGCAAGTCCAAAGCAGACAAAATTTACGCATCGCCACGCTCAACATTGGGACTCTTACTGGACGCAGCCGTGAACTAGCAGCGATGCTGAAAGAACGGAAAGTGGACATTGCATGTGTACAAGAAACACGCTGGAAGGGGCAAAAATCTCGTGACATCGGAGATGGCTATAAACTGATCTACCATGGTACGTCCAACAGAAATGGTGTTGCTGTCATCGTTTGTGCCAGCCTGAGAGACCGAGTTGCTGAGGTTCAGCGCTATTCAGACCGCCTTATGTCAATTACAATCGACATTGCATCTTCTCGGCTTCGTGTCTTCTCTGCATATGCACCACAAACTGGCTGTGATAAGCTAGAAAAGGAACAGTTTTGGCAAGAGCTACAAGATCATGTTTCAGCATGTCCTCAAGATGAGTTTCCACTTCTCTGTGGTGATCTTAATGGTCATGTTGGTCATACCAAGGACGGTTATAGCTGCCACGGTGGTAATGGCTATGGTACCCGGAATGATGATGGAACACAAATTTTGGATTTCGCCGAGGCGAATGACTTGGTTATTGGTAATACGTTTTTCAAAAAGCGCATAAACCACCTCATCACCTACACCAGTGGTGACTACAGCAGCCAAATTGACTTCATCCTTGTTCGACACCGTGATCTCCGACTAGTATCAGATGTGAAGGTCATACCATATGACTGTGTAGCCCCTCAACATAAGTTGCTAACGGCAGACTTAAGGATCTCTAAACATCGTAGAGGCAGAGGGATAAATGTCCTTGAGAAGATCAAGTGGTGGAAGCTTAAAGACCAAAAGGAGACTTTAGCAGGCAGTATAAATTTTCCTCCCATCGACCTGAATGCGATAGACAACACCTGGACTACATTCTGTAAATCTGTCACTGAAACCGCCACAGCAACTTTGGGTACAACAAAACCTAGCTCCCACCGAATTGATAAACAAACGTGGCTATGGACACCCCAAGTGCAAGAAAAGGTGCATGAAAAAAGGAAGGCATACAGAAACTGGGTCTCACAAAAGACTCTAGAGAACAGGGAAAGGTATGCCATAGCCAAACGTGAGGCTAAGAAAGCTGTTGCTGAAGCTAGGTACAGTCACTATGATGACCTGTATACAACACTGGACTCAAAGGAAGGAGAGAAAACTATCTTCAGGCTGACCAAAGCTAGAACAAAGTCAGTACAGGATATTGAGCACTATGTGTGCATAAAAGGCAAAGATGGTCAACGTTTACAAGACAAACAGGATATCCTCAAACGTTGGCAACAACACTTTGAAGAGATTTCCAACATTGAGTTCCCACATCCCTCTATTCCAGAAGGTACTACAACAGCAGGTCCTATCTCACACATCACATCTGAGGAAGTCACCAGTGCCATTAGGAGTATGAAGAATCAAAAAGCACCAGGACCAGATGACCTGCCGGCAGACTTCTGGAAGTTGCAGGAATTAAAAGAACCCGCGATCAACTGGCTGACCAACTTGTTCAATGCCATAGTTGACTCTGGAACTGTTCCCAGTGATTGGGCTACAAGCATCACTGTACCTATCTTTAAACAAAAAGGTGATCCAGCAGAATGTACAAATTATCGTCCAATTCGCCTCCTGTCGCACACAATGAAGATTTTTGAGAGAATCCTTGATCGACGACTGCGGGACATCGTCAGTATTAGTACCAACCAGTGCGGCTTCGTCAAGGGTGCGGGAACAACTGATGCAATCTTCGCTGCCAGAATGCTCATCGAAAAGCATCGCGAGAAACAACAGCCACTGCATATCGCCTTTCTTGATCTTGAAAAGGCTTTCGACCGTGTTCCACATCGTGTGATCTGGTATGCACTTCGTAACCATGGTGTACCAGAAATGCTTATCAGCTGGATCAAGATGCTATACACAAACACCACAAGTTGTGTACGTTGTGCTGTTGGCACCTCGGAGAGCTTCCCAGTGAAAGTCGGTGTACACCAAGGATCTGCACTGTCCCCATTGCTCTTTGTCCTAGTCATGGACACAGTCACACGGGATCTGCAAAGGAATGTCCCTTGGACACTCTTATATGCTGATGATGTCGCACTTGCTGATACCACCAGGATAGGATTGCAGCGTCAAGTTGAAAATTGGAACAGCCGTCTCTCACAATACGGTCTTCGACTGAACAAAAAGAAGACCGAATACCTTGAAACTGTCCCAACCAACGGATCCATCCAAGTTGATGGAGAGACATTGACGAAGACCTTAAGCTTCAGGTATCTAGGATCTCGCCTACAAGCTGATGGTGAGATAGGTGATGAAGTGCGAAGTAGGATAAAGGCTGCATGGATGAGATGGAGGGAAGTTACAGGCGTACTCTGCGACAGAAGGATGCCACTATACCTTAAGTCCAAAATATACCGCATGATAGTACGTCCTGTTGCTTTGTACAGTGCTGAATGTCGACCAGCTGACAAAGCTACGGAGCGCCAATTACATAGCATGGAAATGCGTATGCTCCGTTGGTCGATGGGCATCACACTCCTAGATCATATAAAGAATGACTCTGTTCGCCAGCAAATAGGAGTTGCACCCATCACTGAGAAGGCACGGGAAAAACGGCTTCGATGGTATGGCCACGTCTTGCGTGCTGCACCTGGAACTGTTGCCAATTCCGCTCTCTCCTTTGAAGTTAATGGGCACCGTCCACGTGGGCGCCCAAAACAGCGCTGGCATGATACAGCAAATGCGGATATGAAGGCTCTCAATCTAAGACCTCATGATGCCCAAGATCGTGCAAAATGGCGAGCCAAGACCAAAACAGCGGACCCTGCAGCAGCGGGAAAACGCTAGGATGAAGAAGAAGAAGAAGATATTCAGTTATTTAAAAAATCGCCAAACTGGATTAACAATACTATTTTAATGAACTGCTTGATTTTTATTTTTGTCGATAGGCCTACATGGTGATACAACTACGTTTTGCCTGTTTAAAAAAAGGAACATTATGACGTTGATTCACAAATAAAAGCGAAGTCCTATGGACAAAAACTCTGAACTTTAAAAAAACTCCCCTTTATGCCATAAAGACTATGTACTGAACGGTTTAAGAGCAGCTAAATACATGCCCCCCTCTAGAAAAAATCCTGCGGGTGCCCTTGAACCACCTTAATGAAAATAGTGCAACACCCAGAACAATTATCCGCCAGCCGCTACTGTTTGTAGCACTGAATGACAGTAAGAATCATGAGTAGAAGCAGGATGGAATTCAAGTAGGCGCTCACAGCATCTAGTAGGTACTACAAGAACCAAGTCCAATACCATCTCTTAGCCAGTGAAAGAGAGGCACCATCGGCACCATCTCCATGATTTGTGTATTTTCTTCAAACACTTGTACAATCAGTCTTGCCAACATGTGAATTATAGATCAAGATTCTAATGTAGTATGCTTGCGTGATTTTAACAAATACTTGTATATTATTTCACAGTACAGTATAGTCGGTGGAGAATTTAGCTGAACTGAAAAGGGAGTGGCAGATCATAGAAAACTGAGCGAAAGAAATCAGACGCACGCATCATCCGGAACTCATTTAAATAACATGATAAATTTTGCATTGTTAGGGAAAGTGAATGTACAGAATAGTTTAAGTTCGGGGTATCAACAATCGGTTGACCGTCATAACAATGAAGTAACTAGAATCAGGGATATAATACTATCGCAAGAAAATGTTTATATCAAAGAGAAGAATTTCGAAATATCGGTGGAGCTGTACAACTTTTGAGTTTCCTTCTCACTGAAAACTTAGGCCCGTCATTTACAGAGGTCATTAAACGGTTACGCAATCGCTATCACCCTGAACCAGATCGTTGCTGCTCATGCCTCAAGAGGATCAAAACGTACGGTATCTCAGGAATGCCATGGGACAAGAAACACTTACTGCACTTGGAATGCTGTCTATTGAGAAGGGTCTGATTAACAGCATACCGAATCTCAATAACCTCATCATCCAAGAAAAATTCGTCACGTTCAAGGCTCGGCACCTGGAGCTGATCTACAAATAAGGTACGGTAAGTTAATGCATGTGCATGCAGCTTCGCCAACTGCGATATGTGCGAGGCGCCACTGGTTGCGTCACGCTTTTAAACAAACTAATAATGTCCTACTTGAGCTGTAGACATGGCTCTGCTGTTGATGGCAGTGGATTGCGTAATAACTGTTAGTTACACAACAATACATTTTAATTAAACTGAGATAACAAACTATGTCAGTTTCAATGCATTTACGAGCAGACATGACAACGGCATATTGCATGGCTTGTTGAAACCATTAGGATGATGAAGAATGTGCAGACGCAACGGGATTTAACCCTGCTAGAGGGAATGAGCTCAACTTCGAACAACATCCGATCCACTCCTTTTACACAATAGGCCACCTAGGGATAGATGACCACGATGTCCCGCCCCTTAAAATAGCTATCATCATTATCGTCACAATACATACCGTTCATGTATATTATTCTAAATTAATAGCATTAGCATCGTCCTTGTAGAACCAAAACTCATATTATTAATAGGTAAATACTTTTAAGTGCGTGCGGTACTGGTAGTCGAGATCCTTATGAAGTTTGCGACGCCCTTTATCGAGAACTCTGACCTTCACAGGACCCCTAGGAATAGTTTAGCCCTAATAACATCTAAACAGCCAAAGCTATTTCAATAAAACTCGGGAAGTGTAGGCTATACTACTACCTTGTCCGACCTCGACCGTGCCTTTGAAATTTTAATACGTTTCACCAATCCAACATGGCGACCGCGTGAAATATTTCACTGGCATTCTATATCTCCACAAAAGAACAGATATCAACCTGAGATTTTGTACGGTGATAAAGGGTACTACTACAAGTTTATCTATGTGGCTTTCATAGCCCTGTTAAGTACCAAACAACATGGCGGCCAAGCGAAGTTGAGACATTTAAATAGACTTTTCTCGCGATTCCATCATCCGAGCACAGTGAAACTTGGTACAGGAAATGTTTATACATAATGTAATGCTCTCACATCTAATTTAGTTTAATTGTTTACATAACCTCAAGATGGCGGCTGTGCGAAATTTTGAAATTAAGTTTTCATTTCTTGTGTCCTAATCATGCGATCGAAGTGAACGTTTGTATAATGAACCTACGCAATAATTTGCATCTAATGGTAGACTACATAACTCTATGGCTACATATATAACAATCAAACGTCGTGACCATCCGAAATATTTAGACGGCTCTCAATACCGTATCTACGAATCAAGGGCGATTTTTCCGAGCATGCTACGCTTGCTGCGCAAGCGTAATATTTTTCTAAAGCAAAAAAAATACAATATGTACCGTATCTGTAATAGATCTGCATTATACAAATCAAATGTTGCATATATCTTGGCGAGTACAGCGATGCTTGCTCTTGTCGTATGAGCTTCAGCCGAGCTGTCTATACAGCGAGAAATGTATGCGCGCGCAGGTTTCCTCTCCTAGGCTGCTTGCAAGCTGTCACGCTTGTAATGTGCAGTTGGAAGCTCTGGCCTCAGAGCTACAGATCTCCTGAATTGTGTCAGTAACGAGTGTACTGTAAGTTACCGTTGATCTATTCTGAATGATTTGACGTGCTGCAATGAGTTCCGAACCGTGCATTATTGACAGCTTGTTATCAAATCCATTTTTTCGGAGGACTATTCAAGAGAAAACAGAAATTATTAAGAATGGTAGGCCCTGTCCGGCGTTGCCAGATTTAAAGACACAGCACAGGGAGAAAAATAGAGAATATGTGCCTTCGTTCTCTGTATCTCTATATAATAATACGCACTGGTTGACAGGGTCCAAGAAACTGAATAAACTGTTGTGCTGGCCGTGTGTACTATTTTCTGCTGATAACGGTGTATGGTGTAAAAGTGGCTTTGACAAGTTGAACACCTTGACACTGTTCATTACAAGACATGAAAAATCTGCAAACCATATGAAGTGTTTCTTGCAGTTAAATAGCTTTGGGCGTACAAGGATCGCCCACCAGCTGGATGAACAGAAACGCATCAGTGACCAATTTCATAATGAAAAGGTAAAGAAAAATCGTGACATACTTAAATGATTGATCGATGCAGTGTGTTTTTTAGCAAAACGGGAACTACCATTTCGCGGACATGACGAGTCTGCAACTTCCGTAAACAGGGGGAATACATCGAACTTCTACAAATTATAAGTGAATATGATCCTCTTCTAGCAGCTCATCTGAAAGACTCCACCATTTTTAGAGGGACGTCGTCTGCAATCCAAAATGATTTAATAGCAGAAATAAGTTCAGTAATTGTGAGAACAATAAAGGAGGAGCTTGAACAAGCAAATTTTGTGGCAATAATGTTGGACGAAACGTCCGATATTATTAATAAGTCACAACTCTCTACTTTACTCCGTTTTGTAGATGAAAGTGGTGAAATTCAAGAGAGGTTTCTTGGGTTTGTAGACGTAAGTAAAGATCGCACTGCTGGAGCCCTCCTTAATCATGTCCGTGCTATTTTAAAAGAGTTCAGTTGTGAGAAAAAGATTGTGGCTCAAACATATGACGGTGCTGCTGTCTTAGCCGGTCGTGTGAATGGGCTCAATAAACTAGTTCAAGACCAGTATCCATATGCAACATTTGTTCATTGTTATAGCCACCTATTGAATTTAACACTACAGCAGTCTGCTTCAAAAATCAAAGAATGTACAATTTTCTTCCAAACAATGTCAGGACTTGCTGCATTTTTTCCAAGTCTACAAAGAGACCAGCTGCTCTTCGAGATTTTGTTCTTAAGAAGTTGCCAACAGTAGCACCAACGAGATGGAATTTCGCTTCACGTCTTATTAATACTGTGAAGGAATATTATGATATGTTGGTGAAATTCTTTCAACATGTACAGGATACTTCAGATGACTGGGATGAAGACACTACATTGAAAGCACAAGGATTTTTGTTCTTCTCCCTTAAGTTCAACACTAGATTTCTGCTGGCAATGTTCTCCAAGATTTTTAGCCTACTTTCGATTTTTGCAAAAAATGAAAGTAGACTTATGAGATCAACACAGGGCGAAAAAAGTGTGTCTGTCTGTGTGTGTGTATGTGTGTGTGTGAGTCTGTGTGTGTGTGTGTGAGTCTGTTTGTGGGTGTGTGAGTGTGTGTGTGTGTGAGTGTGTGTACTCTGAATGTCTGTCCCCCCCCTATCAATTCGAACACGGTGAATGCGAATTGAACGAAATTTGGTACAAAAGTAGCACTAGCAAAGGACACCTCAGTGTCATGTTTTATATCGCCGCCATCTTGACGGAAACGTAATGGCGGCCACACAAATGTTCAAAGCTTAAATCAAATTACGACTACCCTAATCATCCGATCTCTACCAAATTTTGCAACAACATACCTTTATGGGGGGAGCATCCATTGACCAAACCAATAGGTCACCAGCGTAATAGTTTGCGGATGGCGGCCATCTTTGTGTGAATATTGATTCCCCCTAATAATTCGAACACGGTGCAACCGAATGGAACGAAATTTGGTACAGAGGTAGTACTAACTAATGGCACCTCAGTGTCATGTTTTATATCGCCGCCATCTTGACGGAAACGTAATGGCGGCCACACAAATGTTCAAAGCTTAAATCAAATTACGACTAACCTAATCATCCGATCTCTACCAAATTTTTGCAACAACATACCTTTATGGGGGAGCATCCTTTGACCAAACTAATAGGTCATCAACGTAATAGTTTGCGGATGGCGGCCATCTTTGTGTGAAAATCGATTCCCCCTATTAATTCGAACACGGTGCAACCGAATGGAACGAAATTTGGTACAGAGGTAGTACTAACAAAAGGCACCTCAGTGTCATGTTTTATATCGCCGCCATCTTGACGGAAACGTAATGGCGGCCACACAAATGTTCAAAGCATAAATCAAATTACGATTAACCTAATCATCCGATCTCTACCAAATTTTGCAACAACATACCCTTATAGAGGAAACATCCTTTGACCAAATGAATAGGTCATTAGCCTAATAGTTTGCGGATGGCGGCCATCTTTGTGTGAAAATCAATTCCCCCTATTAATTCAAACACGGTGAAACCGAATGGAACGAAATTTGGTACAGAGGTAGCACTAGCAAAGGGCATCTCAGTGTCATGTTTTATATCGGCGCCATATTGACAGAAACGTAATGGCGGCCACACAAACGTTCAAAGCTCAAGTTAAATTACGACTAACATAACCATCCGATCTCTACCAAACTTTGCAACAACATACGTTTATGGAGGGCTCCTTTGACCAATCTAATAGGTTATTAGCCTAATAGTTTGCGGATGACGGCCATCTTTATGTCAAAATTGATTCACCCTATTAATTCGAACACGGTGGAACCGAATGGAACGAAATTTGGTACAGAGGTAGCTCTAACAAAGGGCACCTCAGTGTCATGTTTTATATCGCCGCCATCTTGACTGAATCGTAATCGCGGCCACACGAATGTTCAAAGCTTAAATCAAATTACGATTAACCTAATCATCCGATCTCTACCAAATTTTGCAACTACATACCTTTATGGAGGGAGCATCCTTTGACCTATCTAATAGGTCATTCGCCTAATAGTTTTCGGATGGCGGCCATCTTTGTGTCAGAATCGATTCCCCCTATTAATTCAATCACGGTACAACCGAATGGAACGAAATTTGGTACAGAGGTAGTACTAACAAAAGGCACCTCAGTGTCATGTTTTATATCGCCGCCATCTTAACGGAAACGTAATGGCGGCCACACAAATGTTCATAGCTTAAATCAAATTACGATTAACCTAATCATCCGATCTCTACCAAATTTTGCAACAACATACCCTTATAGAGGAAGCATCCTTTGACCAAATGAATAGGTCATTAGCCTAATAGTTTGCGGATGGCGGCCATCTTTGTGTGAAAATCAATTCCCCCTATTAATTCAAACACGGTGAAACCGAATGGAACGAAATTTGGTACAGAGGTAGCACTAGCAAAGGGCATCTCAGTGTCATGTTTTATATCGGCGCCATATTGACAGAAACGTAATGGCGGCCACACAAACGTTCAAAGCTCAAGTTAAATTACGACTAACATAACCATCCGATCTCTACCAAACTTTGCAACAACATACGTTTATGGAGGGCTCCTTTGACCAATCTAATAGGTTATTAGCCTAATAGTTTGCGGATGACGGCCATCTTTATGTCAAAATTGATTCACCCTATTAAGTCGAACACGGTGGAACCGAATGGAACGAAATTTGGTACAGAGGTAGCACTAACAAAGGGCACCTCAGTGTCATGTTTTATATCGCCGCCATCTTGACTGAATCGTAATCGCGGCCACACGAATGTTCAAAGCTTAAATCAAATTACGATTAACCTAATCATCCGATCTCTACCAAATTTTGCAACTACATACCTTTATGGAGGGAGCATCCTTTGACCAATCTAATAGGTCATTCGCCTAATAGTTTTCGGATGGCGGCCATCTTTGTGTCAGAATCGATTCCCCCTATTAATTCAATCACGGTACAACCGAATGGAACGAAATTTGGTACAGAGGTAGTACTAACAAAAGGCACCTCAGTGTCATGTTTTATATCGCCGCCATCTTAACGGAAACGTAATGGCGGCCACACAAATGTTCATAGCTTAAATCAAATTACGATTAACCTAATCATCCGATCTCTACCAAATTTTGCAACAACATACCCTTATAGAGGAAGCATCCTTTGACCAAATGAATAGGTCATTAGCCTAATAGTTTGCGGATGGCGGCCATCTTTGTGTGAAAATCAATTCCCCCTATTAATTCAAACACGGTGAAACCGAATGGAACGAAATTTGGTACAGAGGTAGCACTAGCAAAGGGCATCTCAGTGTCATGTTTTATATCGGCGCCATATTGACAGAAACGTAATGGCGGCCACACAAACGTTCAAAGCTCAAGTTAAATTACGACTAACATAACCATCCGATCTCTACCAAACTTTGCAACAACATACGTTTATGGAGGGCTCCTTTGACCAATCTAATAGGTTATTAGCCTAATAGTTTGCGGATGACGGCCATCTTTATGTCAAAATTGATTCACCCTATTAATTCGAACACGGTGGAACCGAATGGAACGAAATTTGGTACAGAGGTAGCACTAGCAAAGGGCATCTCAGTGTCATGTTTTATATTGCCGCCATCTTGACTGAAACGTAATCGCGGCCACACGAATGTTCAAAGCTTAAATCAAATTACGATTAACCTAATCATCCGATCTCTAGCAAATTTTGCAACTACATACCTTTATGGAGGGAGCATCCTTTGATCAATCTAATAGGCCATTCGCCTAATAGTTTGCGGATGGCGGCCATCTTTGTGTCAGAATCGATTCCCCCTATTAATTCAAACACGGTACAACCGAATGGAACGAAATTTGGTACAGAGGTAGTACTAACAAAAGGCACCTCAGTGTCATGTTTTATATCGCCGCCATCTTGACGGAAACGTAATGGCGGCCACACAAATGTTCATAGCTTAAATCAAATTACGATTAACCTAATCATCCGATCTCTACCAAATTTTGCAACAACATACCCTTATAGAGGAAGCATCCTTTGACCAAATGAATAGGTCATTAGCCTAATAGTTTGCGGATGGCGGCCATCTTTGTGTGAAAATCAATTCCGCCTAATAATTCAAACACGGTGAAACCGAATGGAACGAAATTTGGTACAGAGGTAGCACTAGCAAAGGGCATCTCAGTGTCATGTTTTATATCGCCGCCATATTGACAGAAACGTAACGGCGGCCACACAAATGTTCAAATCTTAAGTTAAATTACGACTAACATAACCATCCGATCTCTACCAAACTTTGCAACAACATACCTTTATGGAGGGACCATCCTTTGACCAATCTAATAGGTCATTAGCCTAATAGTTTGCGGATGGCGGCCATCTATATGTCAAAATTGATTCCCCCTATTAATTCGAACACGGTGGAACCGAATGGAACGAAATTTGGTACAGAGGTAGCACTAGCAAAGGGCACCTCAGTGTCATGTTTTATATCGCCGCCATCTTGACTGAAACGTAATGGCGGCCACACGAATGTTCAAAGCTTAAATCAAATTACGATTAACCTAATCATCCGATCTCTACCAAATTTTGCAACTACATACCTTTATGGAGGGAGCATCCTTTGACTAATCTAATAGGTCATTCGCCTAATAGTTTGCGGATGGCGGCCATCTTTGTGTCAGAATCGATTCCCCCTATTAATTCAAACACGGTGAAACCGAATGGAACGAAATTTGGTACAGAGATAGCACTAGCAATGGGCATCTCAGTGTCATGATTAATATCGCCGCCATATTGACTGAAACGTAATGGCGGCCACACAAATGTTTAAAGCTTAAATCAAATTACGACTAACATAACCATCCGATCTCTACCAAATTTTGCAACTACACACCTTTATGGAGGGAGCATCCTTTGACCAATCTAATAGTTCATTCGCCTAATAGTTTGCGGATGGCGGCCATCTTTGTGTCAGAATCGATTCCCCCTATTAATTCAAACACGGTGAAACCGAATGGAACGAAATTTGGTACAGAGGTAGCACTAGCAAAGGGCACCTCAGTGTCATGTTTTATATCACCGCTATCATGACGGAAACGTAATCGCGGCCACCCAAATGTTAAAAGCTAAAATGTAATTACGACCAACCTAATAATCTAGTCTCTACCAAATTTTACAACGCCATATCTTGATGTGGGAAACATATGCTGACCAAACTGCAAGAACATCAGCCCAATAGTTTGCGGATGGCGGCCATCTTTATGTCAAAATTGATTCCTCCTATTAATTCGAACACGGTGAAACCGAATTGAACGAAATTTGGTACAGAGGTAGCACTAGCAAAGCGCACCTCATATTCATGTTTAATATCCCTATAGCACGTTGTATTTCAACAAGCTACTACAACCAACATTCAATCATACTCCTTGAAAAGGACAAAGCGTTATAACAATACCCATGCAATTAGGAGAAAGTAGGCTATATGTTCTTTACTGAACATCTTGTTTCATTCTCCGATACTGTGTTCAATATTTTACAAACAAAAAGTTTGGATATAGAGTACTGTAGCAAGAAGGTTGAGGAGCTCTTTTTAAATATCCAGTCTATGAGAGATGAAGATTTTGATAGTTTGTATGGACATGTTGATACTGAAATCGATGTTTATGGAGGACCGTCGTGCTCTAAAAAGCGTGCAATTAGTGATGAACCAGAAAAATCAAAATACAAAGGTCTATTCAATGAAATTATTGACAATATACTTGTCCAAATAGTAGAGCGTTTTAAATGCATAAAGAAGTTTGTGTTCTTCTCGCTGCTGGATTGTGATTTGTTTGAGAAGCACAGATATAAGTTTCCAGACAGTGATGTTACTGCCCTAGAAAAGACCTATGGGTCATTTTTCGACATTGTTCGCTTAAAAACTGAATTAAGTGTGATGTATTCGTCTTCGGAGTTTAAAGAGAAAAGTGTTTCAGACCTAATGCAGTTTATGCATACTAATAAATTGTACATGGGTATGCCAGAGATTTTCAAGCTCATCAAACTGGTAGCAACAATTCCTGCTACTACATCCTCTGCAGAACGTTCTTTTTCAACACTGAGACGAATTAATACATATTGCAGATCGACTCAAGGTCAGGAGAGGCTATCATCATTAGCTATGTTGTCGATTGAAAAAGGATTGCTTGCAAAAATTAGATTACAGTCCTCTTTCTATGATGACGTTATTGATGGTTTTATAAAGAAAAACCGCAGAGTAAGGTTTGTTTTCAAGTAGGTAGATCTAATAGATACAGTAGTTACAATTTTTTTGTGAAGGCCTACACACTTTGACGTCAACTTTTTTTTAACTAAATTTTTATATTTTTGCGTTTTTATATTTTAATTTATTTTAATTATTATAATTATTAATAATGTTATTTTATGGTTCTCTTATATTAATGTTTAAGTTATATATTTATTTTTAATTTTCAATTTATGTTCTTATAGATTTAACTTTTTTGTAATGTAATTAATTAATTAACTAATTTTGATTGTATATTGGTTTTTATATTTATGTTCATTATTTTATTTTTTATATTTCTTTTATTAACGTAATTTTATGATTTTTATTTCTATATTTTTGTTTATGTTTACACTTTAATTGTTAATGTTTGTAGTTTGTTTTTTTTATTTTATCCAGCACATCATGAAAATTCTCCGAAATTTTACTTAAGATTCAAATATCGGCATTTTTGAAAGTATAAACTCTCCTTATGACATGTGGTTAATATAGAGAGAGACCACTATCTCATAAAGAGTTAAATTATATAATAACTGGCTTAGTGGCTTGTCATGATTTGTTAATAATTATAAAATGTGTCTCATTGTGAAAATTTGTTATTTGGCCCTCCTTGAATTAAAGGAGCAATGTAACCAGTTTGAATGCATGTTCATGTAACCGATAATTAAAATATTCATGTGATTTAGCGATCATTGGTTTTATAAATTTTTTCATTCAGAACTATGCATGTCTCACTCCCACCAACTTTCATGAAGGGAAGAGCAAGCCTGACTTTCATGACCAGGATTCGCCCCTGCTACGAATCTATTACGGCAATCAAACTGATATTTTGTATGTTCAAAGATGCTATTAACTTTAGTTCACCTAATGAACTTTCAATAACCTGGTGCTCACAAAACCAACATGGCGGTCAAGCGACGTTTAAACATTTAAATAGAATTTACTCGCGATTTAATCATCCAAGCGCAGTGAAACTTGGTACGGTAAATGTTTATATAAAATTTAATCTACTGACATCCAATTAAATTCAATTGTTTTGATAACCCCAAGATGGCAGCTTTGCGCAATTTTAAAATTAAGTTGTTATTTCTTGTGTCTTAATCATGCGATCGAAGTGAACGTTTGAATAATGGTATATAACTCTATGGCCTACACATAACAATCCCACATGGCGACCATCTGAAATATTTACATGGCTCTCAATATCATCTACGAATCTATTGCAGCAATCAAACTGAAATGTTGTATATTGATAGGAGGCTATTGGTGTAAGTTCACCTATGGGACTTTTAATAACCTTATGATCACAAAACCAACATCGTGGTGACGCAAAATTTTAATATTTAAATGGATTTTTCTCGTGACTTTTTATCCGAGCGCTGTGAAACTTGGCACAGTATATATTCATATAAGTCTTAATAATAGACTGATATCAATTTTAATGGAATATTGTATGAAAATTTAAAAATAGTGGCTGTGCAATTTTTAAAAATTTTGTTTTCATTTCTCGTGTCGTAAGTAAGACCAGAAGGATATATGAAAATAGGCTATTTAGTTATTCGTGGAACTACTTGTTTGAAATATATGAGTTCGAAAACAGGACACTAACATCAAAGTGATTATTTTTGTTACAATTAGAATTTGCCTCTCCACTTTCATGGGCTAGCATGTACTATTCATTAATCTGATAAATTAATAATAAAGTGATTAATAATCCAGATAAAATAGTAAACACTTTTAATGACTAATTTCTGGAAATTCCACAAAAATTATTTAATAAATCACAGGTAAATACACTAAATTCTAATAATAAAATAAATATATGCAGTGATTCTTCATTTATAAATCATGTCACAAGTGATGCAGTAAGAATAGTTACATGAAAATCCACAGCCTGCTTCCAGTCGAATGACCGGGTCAGGGAATGGAATGAATGAAGCCACCATCTAGCGGCGAGGATATGAACTGTGCCGGCTGCCGAAGCCTGTCGCACTCCCCTGGGGCAATGATTAAATGAATGACAGATGAAATGAAATGATAGTGAAGAGTGTTGCTGGAATGAAATTGTGACAGGGAAAACCGGAGTACCCGGAGAAAAAACCTGTCTGCCTTCGCTTTATCCAGCACAAATCTCACATGGAGTGACCGGGATTTGAACCACGGACCCAGCGGTGTGAGGCCGGCGAAGAATAGTTATAAAAGAGCTAAAAAATAAATTATGTGCTGGCATAGATGGCATCCCTGATGCAATTTTAAAGAAATGTGCAGAAAATATAATAAATCTACTTCCGCACGTAATAAACAGTTCATTTCTCCCAGGAATTTACCCGTATATTTTGAAGTTATCAAAAGTAATTCCAGTGCACAAGAAAGGTTCAAAAGATGAATTAGATAACTATCATCCTATTACCTTACCATCTGGTATTGCAAAAATTGTGAGAAAAATCATGTACGAGTATAAGAGACTGATAAGTTTTATAGTAAAATATAAAATACTATCAAACTCACAACATGGATTCGGAACAGAAAAATCTACACAGACAGCAATTTATGAATGTATTAACAGTATACAGAAATTAATTGACAATAAGGAACATGTAACTGGCCTATTCTTGGATTTATCGAAAGCGTTTGATGTTGTTGACCATAGAATCCTCCTTATAAAACTAAATCAATATCGTATTAGAGGTCTAGCTAATAAATGGATAGAGTCTTACTTAATAAGGTGTAAACAAACAGTAAGCTTAAGACACAAGGATGATGGAACCAAATTACTTAATGTAACATTGTCCAATGAGGGTATCATTAAATTTTGAGTTACCTCAGGGATCGGTTTTGGGCCCACTACTCTTTCTTCTATATATCAATGATATAACACAGAACATTGATTCCCATAAGGAAATTTTGTTTGCGGACGATACAACACTCGTAATAAAATGCGAAACTAAACAGGGCTTACAGCAGTCTGCTGACTCTGTTACAGAAGAGTTAACCAAATGGTCACAAGATAATCGCCTCATAATAAACTATAAGAAAACAGTATCTCTAAATTTCCACACTATACAGAATAGGAATCCTGCGCCACCCAATATAACATTAAATGGTCATCAAATAGAAAATAAATCAGAAACAAAGTTTTTAGGACTATGGATACAACATGACTTGAAATGGAATAAACATATACAATATCTGAATACTAAACTGAACTCGATGTGCTTTGCGTTACGTATTTTGAAAACTAGCACAAGCATGAACACATTAAGAAATACATATTTCGCTTATTTCCATTCATACTTAAGATATGGGGTCATATTTGGGGGTATGTCACCAGATATACTACCTAGGTAAGCAAGTTTAGGATACAAAAGAGGATGATTAGAATTATGGCAAATGTAAACACTAGAGAATCATGTAGACCTCTGTTTAAAGATTTAAACATCCTCCCACTGCCCTGCATTCATATCTTTGAAAGTATTATGCTTTTTAAATAGAATTTAATGAATAAATATGTTTTTCTTAAAACAAACAATGATGTTATAGGCATAACACAAGACAAAATCAAAACATTCATATTTCACACACACACAAGCATATATCAAAAAGGAACTTTTCTCACAGGAGTTAAATTGTACAATAAACTACCCCAGTATATAAAATTGGGCCAAAAAATAAAAACCTTTGAAAGAATGTTGAAAGCTTATCTGCAGTGCCATTATTTTTACCCTGTTGTTGAATATCTTAGCATATGGGAGCAATGAAATCTATTATAATATTTTACTTTTCTATTTTAATTGTAATACCTAGCTGTAAGTTGTTGTATTTATAGAATTAAGTTTTCATATTGTGATAATAGAGTAAGGTGTATATAGTTGTACAATAAGATTGTATCTCTTAAGATGTTTTTTTTTTTTTTTTTTTTTTTTTTTTTTTTTTTTTTTTTAGAGTATGGCTTTTATTGCCGGGAGTGGCCGAGGATATGTTCGGCTCGCCAGTTCTGTAGCTGCTTCGAGACGGACACCCAATGGGTGAGCTACAAGTACCGTTGGGGAGGAATGTTGGAAAGGAAGGTCGAGGAGTTGGAAGGTAGCTGCTGTGGCCTATAGTTAGGGACCAACCCCGGCATTTGCCTGGAAGGAAGATGGGAAACCACAGAAGACCATCTTCAAGGTTGCCAGCGGAGGCATTCGAACCTCCTCGCCTCCCGGATGTGAGCGACTGCCAGCAGTCATGCCATAACGACCACGGCTAACTCACCCGGTAGTTCTATTATTATAATATGCCATAAATAGTTATTGTATTTGTAGCCTAATATATACCTGTAAGTTCTTTTATTTTATAAATGTAATTTCTGACGTGTCCTATATCAAAAATGTATTGTAATCTAATCTTTAAGGTGGCACTAACCGAACAACAGATCCGATTCGTCCTATTCCATTAAAATACTCCTCCAATCAGAACCACTGATACAATTGTTATGAAAATTGGTAGACATAGATAACTAAGTTTGTTGCACAAGATGCATAAATTAAAAACATGAAATAAAACCTATTTCATTGTTACCAACATTATAAGTATATCGAAACATAGGCCATAAATATTAACAATAGGTACATTTTCTGAGCTAACCATCCGAATGAGATATTTCAAATTTGGCACATATATAGAAGAGTCCATAAGTTACAATTCAATGAGGAATTATAGTTCTAGTGTTTCACATTTTCCTTCTATTATTTTCTTCTTTCAAATATTTCACATTCAAAAAATTAAATAATTATATATTTATCAAGTTCTATAAACTGTACAACAATGGCTGTTCATCAAATTATTGCAAATCAACCTATTAACATATCCTGAAAATTTCAAGTACATTGATGCAGTAGTTTCTGAAATAAATGTACTCATTCCCATGAAAATGAAAGTTGTGGGAAATGGCCATCAAGAAAATGTCCACAAACTGTCAACAACACTTCAGTGTAGGTAATCAAAACAGTCCATATCCATAACATTGTGCACATTTTTCCTTATCTATACTTCTCTTACTTTGCTGTCTCACATGTTTCCTTTTTCTCTTGATTGCCACATTACACTTAATTTCATTGATTTCACCCGTAGCAGAAAAAGGCTTTCTAGAGTGGCACAGCACCACAAACCTGGCTGCAGGCCTAAATATTCAAAGATGTTTTTGATAAGACATTTCCAGTGCTTTTTTTTTTCATGGGGAACGCGGGGGTACGCGTACCCCTTAAACATTTGAAAACTGTTCAAGAAAAAATATTGGTACATTTGTATCTAGTCCGGCAAATTTACCTTCCGAATTGAAAGTTCATCGATCAGCTGGCGGCAACGAGCTGTTAACAACAGCCGGAGGAGATTTCGAGTAATCCTCGATTTAAATTGATCTATCGAATCAGTTTCTTTTGGTCGGCAACTCGGTACTTGGTTCTTATAGTGTTTGGAGGCGGGGTAGGTTGTAATTTTGTGCGTGTGGTTAGTTTTGAAGGATGATTAAAATTACAAACTATTTAACATCCACCCAGGATGCTGAAAGTTAATGATTTGAACACAAACAATAACCGGACTTTGCAAATTGCCGAAAATTGCAAGATCGTGATATTTTATCGACTACAACTGAGAGTACCCCTTAATTTTTTTTTAGAAAAAAAAGCACTGGATATATCCATCATTAAATAGATTCAGAGTTTCATTTCCTGCAAATTTTGTATTGGGGCACCTTTCCCAAATTCAAAGCAAACAAATGTATACCAAAAATAGTTGCAAAATCCATGGATACCAATACCTACTCTTCAAAGCTATGTCAGTAATTAAATTGAATCGCCCTACCATCTGCCAGAGTGAATATGAACTACATTCTTGGTCAAAGACCGCAGATGCAAGTAAAAATCCGAATAAGAACAAAAGTGCATCTTGCTTAACTGTCAAAAGGACATCTTATGACAAGAACTTGAAATGCCCATATCTCAGGTAAATATGGAAATTCATTCACCAACTAACTTTCAGTGATAATCAGAAGTCTTTAGCATCCAAATGATCAAAAAAGTGAAAATCGATCTTTTTCACTCTACGTAAGATCATTTTATGCAAACTTTTTATTTTCAGACCGTTCATTAAAATGCATGGTACCGTATGTATTTATTGAGCGAATTTCAACCCTGCTAGAGGAGAATGAGCTTCACCTTTGAATAACGTCCAATCCAATTTCACCCCTGCAATATTTGGAAATCAATGTCCTTCAAAGGGGTGTGGTGGCGCAGTTGGCCACTCACCATGGCAGACCGGGTTCTTTTCCTGATCAATACATGTGAGATTTTCAAAGTCAAATGCCATGTCCTGTTGTTCGGTTTCCACGTAAAAAGGATGATGATCGCGAGATTAATGGTCACATAAAACTACAAACTTTCTTTCCTTGTCAATGTCCTTCAAACAATAGAGTGACAATTTAAGCGCTAGGGCAGATGTCCTCTGAGCTCCGCCCTCTTAAAACAACAATTACCACCATCGCCATAATTAAAGAAGACTACTGGGTTGTTAACATTGTTCATGATTGGTCCGTATTGAAGAATGATAGTTTAAAAATATTGAGATATACTATGTTCTGTAAATGACCAACATAACGGTGCTGGATCGAATAAAGGAAAAACGGCAAATGATCCGCCAGATATATAGAAGGAGATCCACCTGGCTTGGCCACAGGTTACGACATGGTGGCCTGATGATTGACATACTAGAAGGCAAAATACCTGGAAAACGCCCTCGCTGGAGGCCACGGAACACTTTCATGAGATCTTTCCTACATAGCTCTGGCCTACGAAATTATGAAATGGTCAAAAGGACAGCACAAGACCGAACAACGTGGAGAAGACTCATTGTAGGCGCAGACCAGTCGCTTGACTGAAAAACATGGTGATGATGATGATGACTATGTTCTGTCTAGTCAATACTAGAGCAGTCTTTCAATTTTGCTACTGAAAATTGAGTGTTCCTACAATAGTATGTACTATATACCTACAATGGTTTGGCAATCCTTGTTATTATTATAGGGTTTTTTTTTTTCATTAATATTAATGTCAATGACTGGCCATTAATGTCACAATGCCTTCATTTGTACTAGCTGATGAAGGGGAAGATTTTCATTAATACTACACCTCGAAACATGTACTAGTGGTTTAATAAACACAATGCTTGCCATGGTGGGTGAGTGGATACCGTGTCGGTCTACTAACCCCAAGATTGCAGGTTCGCTCCTGGCCGTGGTAAGTGATTTTTGAAAGGCGGCAAAAATACGATACGCATGTCATACGATGTTGGCATGTCAAAGAACCCATTTGAATTCAGTAGGCCGAGTTCATAATGGCAAAATTAATCTCGGGAGTTTCCGCCTGCACAAAGTTCCTCATTTCTCTACTAGAAAGCGCTATTGTGTTCAAGGAGATTAGATATCTAACATCTAACCTCCTTGACTTCCATAATCAAGGAACAACGAAATTCGACATGCAAGCTACCCTCTGGGTGTCAAATAACAAAGCTTGCATCCGGCACCCGAGGCCATACGATATTATTATTATTATTAATAAACACAATAAGTATTGACTAGACGGAACATAGTATATTTCAATATTTTTAAACTGCTGCGTTGTGGCTAGATCTCTCTCCTACGGAAATATAACTTATGTAATTGCTAATGACTAATGACTGGCTGGGTAGTTTATTGGCTGAGGAATAACCCACCCACCAAGGGAAGATGATTAAGAGAAGGAAGTAGATTTGGGATTGGAAAAGAAGGATAGAAAAATAGGAGGAGAGTCCCACAAAATTTATGAATTTGACTTTCAATACATTTAGAAGCGGTTGCCACCGCAGATCCTTGCTCGGATACCTAAAGTGGATACGAGCTTGGTCGAAGCTAACGGGAACCGCAGCTAAGACTTGGGCAGTTTGCCAGAGAAAGGCTTTAGTATATTTCCTCCCGAGCACGAATAAAAGTACTATAGGGAAGGGTGATGTTCTAGCAAGACAGATAGTAAAGGCTTTATTGAGCATGAACGAGGGCATAAACCTAGGAAGAGCTAGGAAAGCCAGGATCCTGCCTAACTGTAGTATCAGAGAGATGATGAATCCAAAAATAAATATTTAATTTATTTGACAATTCCAAGAAGTTTGAGGAAATTAACAATTGTGCAATATAATTTTAATAAACATAGTTCATTTGAACCTTTTAACAAATAGGGTCGCAGACCTCTCAACATTTAACGGTTGCTCCAGGCAATTGACCATTTACAAGGTTTCAAACCTTACATGTTTCTAAAATCTTTATAAGATTTAAACAAATGAACAATGAAATAATTAAAGCTTAAACGTGAATTGGAGTACAAAAGTGCACCTTAAGAAATTCAGGAGAGAATGTTCTAGAGAAAGTGACAACTTTGAAAATAACAATAATAACAACATGAAAAATAAGATAGAAGTTCCTACAACTTCTTATATTTATACAGAATTAATATATGAGAATTATACAAAGAGGGCAGGTCACTTACTGTGAAACCTGAAGAAAGTGAAAGGGAAAGTTCTGGACTTCCCAAGTTTGAGCAGGAATCACTCGCCAAATGGGACAGTTTCCATTTCGTGAAACCTGAACATGACTCGCTCAAGAGTTTAAAGAATTGTTTTCCCTGATTATGGGAAAGAAACAACGTAAATTTAAAACTTGTATCACACAAGCAATTAAGCAGAATTTAATTAATGTTAAACTAGCAAAGAGGGAAGGGCACCTTGTGGGTGACACCTTATAGAAAGTTACAATTTTATTAATAATGGTGGTTAGTAGAAGGTTGAGGAAAGATCATTGGGATATAGGATCAATGTTCATGGCCGTATTTAATATAACCGGACGATCGCGACGCGGTAGAAACATGGAGCAAGCACTGATTATCACTATAGTCTATGAAGATGGATATAAAGTTCACTATAGAAACACTAAAGTTCATGAAAAAGAAAGTTATTGCAATTATGGAAATAACTGATTGCACTATATAGATGAGAGTCTATTTCTTGAAAAAGTTGTGATTTACAATTAAACGCGCCATAGAATGTTCCAGAGGTTCCAGCGGTGGAGGAAAGTTAGCTATTGCAAAAATTTGTAAGGAAGATTCCTCATTTTAACTAGCATTTTCACAAGTGCGTGAACAATACTTGACGGTAAGACTCGCAGATAGAGAACAAGATCTCGAAGGTTCCAGAACGACCTTAGCAGAAAATGGGGTTGAGAAAATCCAACGGAGGAACTAGATTTATAATTATAGACAGCGGGTATTAGATAATATCCCACGTAGCGAGAGGGTTTCTCGTTTAAATAGCTTAAGAAAAGCTCTTTTTTAGTAAGGTTGGCTTATACAAGCAAAAGCTCAACATGGCAAATCCCACGAAGAATGATTATTGCCCCAAAGTAAATGATTTCACACTGTCTATAAATTATAATTAAAAGCACGTGGAAGTTAAAACCATGAAGATGAGGTTAAAACTTTTAAAATGGTACTTATCTTAATTTCATGTTGAAGTCGAAGTTTCTGTTGAAGATTACTTAGCCAACATGGCGTAGAAGAGGGTGAGCCTCTTGGTTTGAGGAGGCAAGCTCGAGCGGAGCTTTGACTGAACGAGTCAACTGCAGACTAAGAAGTGAGAGCAGCTCAACGGAGCACGGAGGGACCAAGAAAAAGGGGAAAGAGTGGGGGGTAGGAGACAAAAGGAGAACATATAAGCATTGCAAACTTTAAAACAAAAAATGTATCTTCTCTTGCTGAGCCGGTCTTCTAAGAGTTGATAACAGTTGATACCAGCGCAGCATGGTGAGTAAAGAAGTGGACGTAGTCCTCTTGCTCAAGGAGAAAATAGCTGGCGATGATAACAGGATCTGGTAGCCAAATGGATATGGAATTCCTCTTGCGCGAGGAAGAGTTGAAGAGCTTCAGAGATTCGCTGTTATATGACGCTAGGTGGGTCATAGAATATATATCTGGAACAGACTCATACAAAATATAAGCAACCGGAACACCTAAGAGAAAATAGATCACTGTTGGTGTTTGACAAAGAGGAAGGAAAGAACATGCAAAAACATTAAAAATTATAATCTCAGGTACCGTGTATTCCAAGAATGCACCACTGGCTGCATGGCTCAGTGGTAACGTTCTCGCCTACTGTGCTCAAGGTTGCAGGATCGAACCCTAGCGCAGTCAGTTGTCATTTGAGGGTGCGTAAATACGAGAGAGCAGTGTCCGTAAATTTACTGGGAAGCTGAAGATTCACTTTGGGGAAAAATTCCTGCATCCCGGCGTCCCTAAAATTCGCAGTAGTTAAAAGGGATGCAAAACCAAGTTTTCTTAATTTTTCCACCATATTCCACCTTAGTACCACTTATATGCCACCTTTGAATTTTTTTCTAATATGCCACTATTCCAATAGTACCACTTACTGTAGATTAGAAGTTGTTCCTAATACTTTTTCCCCTTGACTGGTTGTGTGGCTCAGCGGTAAAGTTTTCGCCTGCTGTGACCAAGGTCGCAGGATCGAATCCTAGCGCAGCCAGTTGGTATTTGAGGGTGCACAGATGCAAGGGAGCCGTGTAAGTTGATTTACTAGCTCGTTAAATATCCCCTTCGGGGCAAAGTTCCGGCACCCTTCCGTCTCTAAAGGCCGCAGTAGTTAAAAGGGACGTAAAACCAATAACATTATCACTCAGCTGCAACTTATATAGTACCTTAAAAGATTTTCCCTTCATTGCCACCTTGTTTCCTCCTTACTGCCACCTAAACCCTTGTCGCTTTACTGCCCACTTATCCTAAGCTGCAGCATTATATTTTTGACGGGGATGTAATGATTTGTGTATATGAATATATTCACTACTGTTTGTAGAAAGTGAAACATCATGAACAAGAGATGCGACCACATTGCACTTTATACCACAGATTAGGGACATGACAATACATTCCTGATTAGAAGGACAGTCCGGTACATGCACGGTGAAGGTCGATCTTCAACGGCGTCGCGCCACCACTTGCTGCACTGAGCCGCTGACGTCGGGGCATGGAATCATACTCATGTATCAAATACGTCTTGCAATGGCCTTCCCAGTGTGAGCTAGCCAGCGTCTTGATGAAGTGTACATTTACCAACTGAAGAGCCCAAAGGTACACCAGGGCGAAACGCTGGCAATTTGTTGAGTTATGCCGGAACATTTATCACACTTTTTGTTTAAATATATAATGGCTCAATGGACAATACATATTTTTCTTTTGAGAAAATTATATATTAGTATGGATCTGTACCGCAGGCCTACAAGACTCCTGTTCTGGGAGTGTCTACGACAATTTCTTCTGGGTGTTTCACTTTCTACAAACAGTACTGTACTTGTTAGTGGCAGCTGAAATGTTAGGCAGGGAAATTCAGTATGAATTTCTTTTTATATTACATTGTGTTTGTGAGAAACCTTGTTTGAGATAATCTCATTGTGACAAATGAGCAGCCGTGTAATTTGATTTTAAGGAGAAGCAGTTTCAAAGGTTGACGACATTGTTATGATGGCAGGAAGTACAAAATATATTTCTACCTAGTAAACAAATTGTTCAGAATGCACCTGTGAAGCTTGAATCACCAGTAAATATAAACACAATGAAAGTGAATAAGAGATGGAAACAAAAGGACCCAGATTCATTTTATAGAAGCTGACATGTTATAGTTACTCTTGAAAATAGGGATTTATCTGATGGGGACGATTCCAATGGATCTGAACCAGTAGTCTAAATTTGTAGATAACAGTGATGATGATTCTGACTACAGATCAAAGACCTCATCTACATCTAGAAGAGAAGGTGCATCAGTAATAGATGAAACAGAGAGTGAATATCAGTTGGATGAAAATGATTTCGTAAGTGTTCATAAATTACCAAATATTACCAAACAGTAGACTACAGTTAGTTTTAAAACTTGAAAAAGTAATGTTTACATTTGTAATTATAGGGCAATCTTAAACTGCAGTCTAGATCAGTTGCTCTTACCCTGAAACCTACAGCCAGAACCCACAGTCATCAACAAATGAGGAAATAAATCATTAGCCTACCTCAAGGTTTGAATGCTTGAGTTTATTTCAACAATCTCTTTTGTATGCTAGAACTAATAATTTTATTTGACGGTGACAAGGCTACAAGCATTTGAAATGTGGATGTACCGAAGGATGCTGAAGATACCTTGGACAGCCAAAATTACCAATGTAGAAGTTTTGCAGCGTAAGAACAAAAAAACTGAAATTCTCAATACCATCAAGAGAAGAAAGCTGGAATACTTTGGTATATGATGCAAAACAGTAAATACCAACTGCTTCAATTAATACTCACAAACATCAAAACATCAAAATTGGTACCGTTAACATCTTGACCTTAACTGGCAAGACTGAGGAACTTATTAATTTTATGAAGGAGAAGGAGATCGTTATCCTCGTACTGAGTGATACAAAATGGAAAGGTAAAGGAGAAAGAACCCTGACAGGTGGATACAGGCTGTTTTACAGCGGAGGAAAGGAAGCACGAAATGGAGTTGGAATAATTGCGAGGAAAGTCATCTTGGAATATATGGAAGAGGTGAAGAAAGCAAGTGATAGGATTATTGTTATGAGAACCCAGTTTGAGACAGAAACAAAAGAATTAATTCAAGTATATTCTCCACAAACTGGAAATACAGAAGAAGACATAGAAGGTTTCCTTGAAGAAGTACAGAAGTGTATTGAAGACAAGTAATAATAATTGGGAGACATGAATGCTCAAGTCGGAAGAGACAGGCCAGAAATGGAAGATATAGTGGGACCATGCGATATGGGAATAAAATCCCACAAGGGTATATTTTAATTGATTTCTGCCAGAGAAACCAGCTAATGATAGGGAATACATGGTTCAGGAAGAAGAACAGCCAGAAGATTACCAGTTACGGATGGGAAGAAAGAAGAACAGAAACCTTATTCGATAACATTCTGGTAGAAAAAGGACAACACACAAACCTGATGGATGTTATAGCCATGCCTGGAGAGGCTTTTGAGGGAGATCACAGGGCAGTAATAGCCAAGTTGAAAGTTGGAAAAATCAGAAAATTGAGGGAAAGAAAACAAATAAAAATACAAACATGGAGAGTGAAGGACAGACTGAAGAGTTTAAGAGGTGTTGAAGAGAATGAATATTCAGGGGTGGATCTAGGGGAGGGCGAGGAGGGTGACCGCCCAGGGCCCCGCGGTCCGGGGGGCCCCGCACCATGGATTGTTTTAAAATTAAATTGATTAATTAATTATGCTTTTCAAACTTTTCAAATTAATTTATAATTCATATTCTTTTTTCAATGCAGCTAAGGCCTCCCGTGACCATTTAGTAAGTTTGGATTTCAGTGAAATGATAAAAGACTTCATCCGGGAAAAAGTCGCAAAGTGATATTTTAATATTTCATAGTGTACATAATGTTCTTCAAGGGGACTAGGTTTTTTCATATTATTAAAAAAATGTACTGTAGTGTACTCAAAATATTGTAACTATTCTTTATTTTATTATTATTACAAAACTATTTTCCATTTGATTTGATATTATTTTTATTTCCTATCGTTGTGGGCCCCACCTTATCATATCGCCCAGGGCCCCGCAAGGCCTGGATCCGCCACTGTGAATATTTCTCGTACTTTCTAATTTCGCTCGCATGTAAATATCATTTGTCTTTTGTCAAATGTATATTCCTTGACCTTATGTTCTTTGCCTTTTGTATGTACTCTGTATCCTGTGTCACAGTGTCTTGTTCAATACATCCAAGTCTACATGTATTCGTGTATTTTGATCCGTTCATCCCGTATTTAACTAATACAATAGAAACCCATGCATAGCTCAAGTAGTTTCAATAGGTTATGGGCCCAGACATAACGGTGTTCTGTGATCATTTTCTTCAGCGAACTTTAAAGTGAGAAGGCAAAATGAGTGAATATGCTTCGAATCCTTGTGCTTATGGGTTTCCGAAATTGAGTGGTCAGGAGGATTATTCGAACTGGTCTTTTGGGATGTCAAATTATCTCAAAAAGCATGGATTATGGACCAGTGTCTGAGGCACAGATGTGTCGGAGGGACATGATCGGCGTGACGAGAGAGCGCTGGCGGATATATGTCTCATGGTGGCTGTTCACAATTATCCCCATGTTGGAGACTGTGCAAAAGCTAAGGATGCCTGGCATGCCCTTGAAAAGGCTTTTGAAGATAAAGGAAAGTGGAGGTATATCACGCTGATGCGAAATCTGTGCTCGCTCAAGTTATCAGATTTTGATTCCATGGACAAGTATATTGGTGAGGTTATTGTCAGTTACACAGAAGATAGCAGCTGTTGATGAGCCTCTCGCTGATAAGTTTGTTGCTGCTATGATACTTCGAGGTCTTCCTGATGAATACGATAACTTAGTTTTGACCGTAACTTCAACATCGGAGGAACTACAGTTGGACCGCATCGTCTATCTTGTTGGACGAAAGCTTTCGCCGAAGTCATGGTGAGAAGTCAGCTGATGGGGCAGCCCTGTACAGCAACACCAAGAAGGAAGTCAGGTATGTCAAGAAACCAAAGAGCTCTAGTGAAAAAGCGGTTGACAAAAGTCGTTGGAAGTGTTGATTTGTGGTGAAAAGGGTCACGGAAAAGACACTTGTCCACAGAAGACAAAAATTCAAAGTGCACCAAAGTGCCCAAAATCCAATAAAAGTCTGTTTTGTGCTTTAACTGCTCGCGTACCAAAGAATTGTTTCGTCATTGATTCTGGTTGTGGTGCTCACAAGTTTCCTAATGTTAAACTTATGTCAAATTATAAATGCAATGATGATCCTGATATGAAAATGAAAATCCACAGCCTGCTTCCAGTCTCCGACCGGGTCAGGAATGGAATGAATGAAGCCCCCAATCTAGCGGCGAGGATATGGACTGTGCCGGCTGCCGAGGCCTGACGCACTCCTCTGGGGCAATGATTAAATGAATGACAGATGACATGAAATGATAGTGGAGAGTGTTGCTGGAATGAAATTTTTGACAGGGAAAACCGGAGTACCCGGAGAAAAACCTGTCTGCCGCCGTTTTGTCCAGCACAGATCTCACATGGAGTGACCGGGATTTGAACCACGGACCCAGCGGTGAGAGGCCGGCATGCTGCCGCCTAAGCCACGGAGGCTTGATGATCCTGATATAAACATTGTAATTGGTAATAACGATAAGTTGTCTGTACAAGGAGTTGGTGACAATGCACTGAATGTAAGCGACAGTATTCATAATCTGTTAGACGTGATGCATGTTCCAGGACTGAGTGCCCTTTATAGGTCCTTGGGATACTATCTTCCCACCATGTATTTATAGAACGGTGTTAGGGAGAGAATCTTCCCACCCCTTTCATTTCAAGCAGTTCTGCATGCATCCACATGCTGGATGCAGAGAAATATTGAAAACCCATTAACTTGATGCATACAGTCATCAAAACCAAAGGTGGGAAGCATATATGCCACTGGTCTCCACAGTGCACGGGCTCGCCAGTTCGGTTTTGTTGAGTGAATGAAATGCATTGTCTTACAGAAGACAGTGTTTTTATTGAAGATAAGAGATTTGTAAACGTTGGTATATAACTGAAATACAATGTTAATAATGGTTTTGGTCACTTGAGTAAATATATTTTGGTTAGAATGGCAATAATTATCCTGCTTAGGGTGTTTGCCATAGAATAGAAGATTTTTAAAATTAATTTTCGGGGTTGTTAGTTAATACTATTTTGAAATTATTGGATTTTATTCGAATATACTAACTTTTAACATTCCAAAATCACTTTTATATTTATTGTGCAGTTTTCGGCAAAGATGTTATAGGTCACTGACCTTATGTTGCGTGGGAGTTACGTTTTTTAAAAAAATATAGAGCGTGATGGTTTTTTTTATATATTATATCCTGTTAAATAAACCTCATTATTGAGTGATAAACACAATATCATCATAATTTGGAGGTGGGAGATTATTACCCCATTGCTCATTTAAGAAAACATACTGTCGGGTGTGGGCAGTGGGATAATAATTTCCCACCCCATATTTCATAAAATAGAACCCACACCCATAAAATTGTTTAATATTCCTACTCATCTATCACCACCAATTACAAATGTGAAAAATATATATATATATATTTTATACCCCCAGTCTTTTGCCCTATAAAGGGTTAACTTGCTGTCGGCAAGTCAAATGTCTCATGTTGTTAAATTTAATGCCATACCAGAGGAATTGTGGACTGGTAAAGCTGTAAGTCATGAGAATATGAAAATATTCGGTTGCGATGCTTATGGCCATGTTCCAAAACAGGTGCGTACTGGCAAATTGGAATCCAGAAGCAAATGTTTTGCGTTTGTTGGGTATGATGGGGAAAAGAAAGGTTACCGTCTGTTTGATCCCAGTAAACCTAAAGATATATTTGTAGAGCACAGTATTAAATTTGTAGAACATAAATTCACCAGATGTGCTGATAAAAATTTTGAAATGAGCGATGTAATGTATTGTCCGTTGCATGACATTGTAAATGATGATGAAAACAGAATTGGACTGGATAATAACCTGCCAATCATTGAAGTTTAGTTGCTGGTCAGGTTAGTGACAACATTGATGTTCCAGGTATTTCTCAGGTTAATGAAGACATTGTTGTAATTCATGATGATGAAAATGATGAGATTGACCAGTTTGATGCTCCAGAAAATGCAGGTAGGAGGTACCCTTTAAGGGAGAGACGCCCAAAACAATTTCCTGATTATGAGGTCTATTTTGCTGAAAGTGGTGGTTATGTGGAACCAACCACTGTGTCTGAAGCACTTAACGGTAAGGATGGCATGCAATGGAAAAAGGCGATGGAGGAAGAACTCAAGTCATTTCATGATAATGATGTTTGGACATTAGTTGAGAAACCTGATGGAACAAATATTGTAAGATGCAAATGGGTGTTTAAAGTGAAACTTAATACTGAAGGTAATGTGTCTAAATTTAAAGCGTGCTTAGTGGCTAAAGGTTGTTCTCAACGGTATGCAGTTGATTATCTGGAAACGTTTGCACCTGTAGTGCGGTATAGTACATTGAGATTATTTTTTGCTCTTGCTGTAAATATGGATCTGGAAGTTCATCACCTTGATGTTACAACAGCTATTTTGAATGGTGTTCTTAAAAATGATATTTATATGTACCCCCCAGAAGGGGAGTACAATCTGACATGATTGTGACAGTTCTAAAGTTTGTAAGCTTCGAAAAGCTGTTTATGGCTTGAAGCAAGCATCTCGCACTTGGTATGAGAGGGTTCATGAAATTCTTGCTGAAATCGGTTATAAGAAGTCTCTGTATGAACCATGTGTATATTACTGTAAAGATTCATCATCTCTTGTTGTTATTGCCCTCTATGTTGATGATTTTTTTGTATTTTTTAATAATCATGTCCATGGAGAAACTGAAGTCTGCGTTGCATTCTCATTTTAAGATCAAAGATTTGGGACAAGTCTCTGAATGTCTGGGGATGAGAGTTCAAAGAAGCAAAGATTGTGTTAGATTGGATCAGAAGTGTTATCTGTTAGATGTGTTGGATAGGTTTAACATGTCAGATTGTACTCATGTGAAAACTCCAATGGAAACAGGTTTGTTGTTGGAGAAATCCACATTCTGTGACAAATCCTATCCCTATCAACAGGCTATTGGTGCTTTGTTATACCTTTCCATTTGTACCAGGGTAGATATTGTATATGTAACTAATTATTTGAGGCAGTTCAATAATTGCTATGGTAAGGAGCATTGGACATGTGTCCAGAGAGTGTTCAGATACTTGAAGGGTACGGTGAATGTTGGTATCATGTATAAAAAATCAGAATGTGATGTCAAGGGTTTTGTTGATGCTTCTTTTGGAAATAATTTAACTGACAGGAAATCTGTGAGTGGTTATGTATTTAAATATGCAGAAGGCCCAATAAGTTGGGAAAGTAAGAAACAGCCAGTTGTGGCACTGTCTAGCACTGAAGCAGAATACATAGGTCTGCCTTTAGCATGTAAAGAAGCTCTGTTCCTTAGAGGTTTCTTCTTTGAGTTGTGTAAGAGAGGAGGTCCAATTCAGTTGTGTAATGGCAGTCAGAGTGCTCAGAGGTTGGCTGAGAATTAAGGTTTTCGTCAGAGAACAAAACACATAGATGTGCGCTATCATTTCATTAGAGACATCTTAAAGAAATGCAAAGTAAAGTTGTCCTATGTGCCTACTGCTGAAATGTTGCCAATTCACGGTCATTTGAAATGTGTTACTGGCATTGGGTTATCCAAAGTGCAGCATAATGCAGCATTGCTCGATTAAGGGAGTGTGTTGAAGAGAATGAATATTTCTCGTACATTCTAATCTCGCTCGCATGTAAATATCGTTTGTCTTTTGTCAAATGTATTGTTACGACTGTGAGTTTGTGTCATCACTCGCCGCATGAGTCACAACTGCCCCAGGGCTGGGCTGTGGCCTGCCTCCTGTATTGCGTGTGCCTTATGCAACAGGGCTACTAGGACAAAGGGGTAGTCCAGAATATTCGTGACTGGACCAGCGATGGAAACCTCGAGAAGCCGTGAACCCTGGATGGATCTAGAAGCATTTATTGAGTCACCGGCCTGCTATATAAGTGCGACCTGTCTAGCAGTTGTTGTTGTTGTGTTTTACGAGCTAGTGTGAGCGATTATTCTGAGCGACAGAAGTGTGGTGACTTGCGAAACCTCTAGTGGAGCGGGGAAGTGAGACTCCTACAGAGGAACTGTGTCTTGAGCGAGTGTGTTTATCTCCAGTGCGACAGAAGTGATTGTGCTACATTGTGAAACAGTGTGTAGTACGGTGACAGGCTGGGTGCAGCTATTTCCAGCTAGCATACGGCACCTGACTCATTAGCGAAGAGGATTAACTGTGGTCTGTTGACAAGTGAAAGGGGAAGTTTTCTCACCGTAAGGAAACTGGAGTAAGGTAATAATTGCTTGTATTTACTGAAGAGTGCTGTATCCTTCTGGCCGCAATAAAGTTAATTATTTCTTTAAGCAGTAATTGGTGTTGCGCTTCCTACCCACTGTAATCCAGTTAACAAAAGTGCCACTAGGGGGTGGCACGTAACAACTGGTGTCAGAAGCCGGATTACGAACTCAAGCACAACACCTGACGGTCCTGGTTTCAAAACCCGAGCAGGTCATTTTCTCTAATTTTCCTGTGAGTGCATGCCCTTTACAAGGCAAACAACTAAAATGGAGGCGCAATTGGCAGCATTGCTAGAAAAGTTAAATGGCATAGAAGACGGCCAGAAGAATTTAACCAAGGACCTAACTGCCAAATTAGAAGACGGCCAGAAGAAGCTAGAAGACGGCCAGAAGAAGATGGAAGACGGTCAAAATAAGTTAGCGGAGGACCTGAAGAAGATGGAAGACAGCCAGAAAAGTTTAGCCGAGGACCTAACTTCCAAATTAGAAGAAGGTCAGAATAAGCTAGCAGAGGACCTGAAGGACGGCCAGAATAAGTTAGCAGAGGACCTAACCGCCAAATTTCTGGATGGCCAGAAAAATCTGGAAGAGTGTCTGTTGACGAAATTAGAGGAGAGCCAAAGGAAATTAGAACAGGGCCTACGTGAGGAAGTCGCAGCAGTGGAAAAGAAGTTCGACGCCTTACAAGTGGAAGTTGCCGAGCTGCGTCAACGCCCGCTGATGGGGGTGAAGGAGAAGTTCAACGCCTTGCAAGTGGAAGTTGCCGAGCTGTGCCAACGACCGCTGATGGGGGTGGAGGAGAAATTCAACGCCTTACAAGTGGAAGTTGCCGAGCTGCGCCAACGCCCACTGACGGGGGTGGAAGAGAAATTCAACGCTCTACGAGAGGAAGTTGCCGAGCTGCGCCAACGCCCGCCCACCGTTACACCGGGAATATCAGGAACGGGACATAGCAGAGTGACGCCCCCAACCTTCGACGGAAAGGTCCCGTGGAGCACCTACTTACGTCAGTTCGAGGCGGCCTGTTCCATAAATAACTGGAACAACACTGAAAAGGCTACAGCTCTCATTGTAGCGCTGAGAGGTGACGCCCTTAACGTCCTTCAGGCCATCCCGACTGGATCCCAGGACTACGCTTCACTGATCGCCCATATGGAGTCCCGATATGGAGATAGCCATCTTCAGCAGGCCTACCAGATGCAGCTCCGGACCCGGGTACAAAAGAACGCGGAAACCCTGCAGGAGTTCGAGATGGACATCGCACGTCTCGTAAGGCTCGCCTACCCAACAGCGCCGGCCGACTTTCTGGAGCAGATAGCGACGCAGACTTTCACCGACGGGCTACGGGACTCGGACACTCAACAGGCGCTGCGTCTCGCGCGCAATAAGACCCTGGCAGATGCGCTGAGCCACGCACTTGAGTTCGAGACGGCAAAACAGGCATCCACAATGCACGCGCGGGTGCGTCAAGTGGACGTCGACGAACCAGTAAAAACCAACGAGACCAAGCCCCTGGCCGACGAATAGATGGAGGCGCTAAGCCGTTTCTTCAAGAATTGCAGCACCACCAACAAAAACGTAGCCGAAGGACATCCGGAGAGGCGGCCCGGAAGAGGACTACCGCCTTGCTGGACCTGCCGTAAGAGAGGCCACCTAAGCAAGGAATGCGGTGATCGCCGCCGCCAAGGGTTTCCGTCGGGACAGCCAGTCGTAGGGAAACCGCGCGGCCCAGGAAAACGAGTATTAGCCAGCCTTGGGGGGCAAAGGTTGGCTTGTGACAGTCGTCAAGCCCCGGCAGTCCAAGTGCGTGTGACTAAGTTACGGAGGGACAATAGCAGCCTGATGGTCGACGGAGTCGTCAACGGAGAGAGCTGGCCCATGCTAATTGACACGAGAGCGTCGAGGACCATCGTCAATCCAACCGTGATCCCGAAGTGGAGAGTGCAACCCACACAAAGGAACCTCCAGCTAATAACCGCGACCGGAGAGACCGCACCGGTACATGGCGAAGCATCACTGGAGTTCGTCATTGGTCGACGGGCGATAAAGCATCCAGTGCTTGTGGCTGACGTATCAAATGAAGTGATCATCGGACTGGACTTCCTGGACCAGAACAACTTCATCTTGGATCTGAGTACCAACACTCTGCACTTCGGAGGTGAGGAACTTGCTTTGCAACCTGCGCACGAGTCCATCACCGCACGACGAGTAAGGCTGAGAGAAGACGTCATCGTTCCCGCCAGGACGGAGGTCAGCGCTGCCGTAATTGTCGACGGAACTGCTGAGGGAGTGGCGGCTGTCATCGAACCAAAATATGAGGACATCCAGACAAAAGGATTGCTAGTTGCCAAGACTCTCATCAACACGACGTCTCGGCCGTACGTCCGCCTGTCCAACCTGAACGACTACGACATTACGGTTCACCGGGACACCAACCTAGGAGTCTGCGAGCCCGTTACCTGGATTGCCCGCATCACCGACACGACGGACGGACACCTGCAGACGGACAACCGAAGAAGACGCACACTGCCAGAAGAACTACAGAAGCTGTACCAAGGATCCCAGGACCATTTAGACGAAGAGCAATCACGCCAACTTCAGGACCTGCTACGCGAATTCCAGGATGTCTTCTCCGTGGGGAGCAAAGACTTCGGCAGGACAAGCTTGGTCCAGCACAGAATCGACGTTGGGAACAGCGCACCGATTAGGGCCCCATTCCGACGTGTCCCGCTCGCCAAGCAAGCCGAAGTCGACCGGATGGTAGAAGAGATGAAGGAGCTAGGGGTGATCGAGCCATCACATAGTCCTTGGAGTTTTTCGGTCGTGCTTGTGAAGAAGAAGAAGAAGGACGGTTCCACCAGGTTCTGCGTGGACTACAGGCGGGTGAACGACGTCACGAAGAAGGACAGCTACCCTCTACCCCGGATCGACGACACGCTGGACACCATATCAGGGTCAAGATGGTTCTCCACCTTGGATTTGAAGAGTGGCTACTGGCAGGTGGAGGTCCACCCTAAGGACCGCGAGAAAACGGCGTTCTCTGTGGGCAGCGGGCTCTGGCAGTTCACCGTCATGCCATTCGGTCTGTGCAACGCCCCTGCGACCTTCGAAAGGCTAATGGAGTCCATTCTGAGGGGACTACACTGGAAGACCTGCCTGGTATACCTAGACGACGTCATCGTTCTGGGGAGGAGCTTCGAGGAGCACTACAGCAACCTGAAGGAGATCTTGTTGAAGCTACGGGCTGTCCAGCTGAAGTTGAGCCCCAAGAAGTGTCAGCTCTTCCAGAAGCGGGTCCAGTACCTTGGGCATATCGTCTCCGAGGAAGGGGCGCGCACCGACCCAGAGAAGACCACAGCTGTGAGGGAGTGGCCAGTTCCGAAGGACAAGTCCCAACTACGAAGCTTCCTGGGACTCTGCACTTATTACCGTCGCTTCGTGAGAGGATTCGCCGACATCGCCAAACCTTTACATCGACTGACTGAGAAGGACCAACTCTTCACGTGGACAGCAGAATGCCGCAGTGCCTTCGAACAACTCAAGCAGGCTCTGAGCACCGCGCCTATTCTGGCCTACCCCAGACCTGGAACAAGGTTCATCGTCGACACCGATGCCAGCGACTTTGGCATAGGGGTGATCCTGTCGCAAGTAGTGGACGGCGAGGAGAGAGTAGTGGCCTACTTCAGCAAAGCCTTGTCAAAGCCAGAAAGGAACTACTGCGTCACCAGGAAGGAGCTGCTCGCCATCGTGAAGACCATTGAACACTTCCACAAGTACCTGTACGGGCAAGAATTTCTCATCAGGACCGACCATGCATCCCTGCGGTGGCTCCTGAACTTCAAGCAGCCCGAGGGTCAACTCGCGCGGTGGTTAGAGAGGCTTCAACAGTACAACTTTGAGATTCAGCACAGGAAAGGCCAACTGCATTCTAACGCCGACGCCCTGTCACGAAGACCGTGCCCCGAAGACTGCACCTTCTGTACTAGGAGGGAGGAGAACACCGGGATACAGTGCCGAAGGACTACCGTGGAACTTCAAGGGAGCTGGAGCCGCGAATCTTTCACGCGGGCACAAGCAGAAGATGATGACCTGGGACTGATAGCCGAATGGAAGAGGGCCTGTGTCCCCAGACCCGGGGGGAACATTGTGAGTGACTGCAGCCTAAAGTTTAAGTCCTACTGGGCGCAGTGGGACTCGCTGATTGTAAGGGATGGCCTCATCTGCCGTACCTGGGAGAGCACCGACGGGAAGACATCTCGGGAACAAGTCGTCGTTCCAAAGGCTATGACGGAGGAAGTCCTGAAGGAAGTTCATGGAGGATCATCTGGTGGACACCTAGGGATAAAGAAGACCCTGGAGAAGCTGAGAGAGCGGTTCTACTGGATCGGATGCCGAACAGACGTGGAGAACTACAGCGCGAGGTGCCACGATTGCGCAGCCAGCAAGGGCCCTGGACGAAGACGACGGGGTCCTCTGAAGACCTACAACGTGGGCGGCCCCATGGAGAGAGTGGCCATCGATGTTGCTGGGCCATTCCCGTTAAGCGAGGCAGGGAACCGCTACATATTAGTCGTCAGCGACTACTTTACCAAATGGCCGGAGGCGTATGCGCTCCCTAACCAAGAAGCCGCGACGATTGCAGAGACCCTGGTGAAGGAATTCGTCAGTCGGTACGGAGTACCCCTGGAGCTGCACTCCGACCAAGGGAGGAACTTCGAGTCGCAGGTGTTCCAGAACCTATGCCAGCTGCTGGGGATCCGGAAGACAAGGACAACGCCGCTACACCCTCAGTCCGACGGGATGGTAGAGCGATTCAATCGCACCATCGAGAACCATCTCCGAATAGTCGTCAGCGAGCACCAGAGGGATTGGGACAAACATCTTCCACTATTTCTCCTGGCCTACCGCGCCGCCGTGCATGAAGCCACCGGGTGCACACCAGCCCGGGCCATGTTAGGGAGGGAGCTCCGTCTACCTGTCGATCTTGCCTTCGGCCGACCTGGGAATGATCCGATCCCGGTAAGCCAGTATTGTCAAGAACTGGTCGACCAACTGGAGGACGTACACGCGTTCACGAGGAGGAAACTACGGATCGAGACCGACCGAATGAAGACCCGATACGACCAGCAGACGGATACCGGCGGATTCCACGAGGACGACCGGGTCTGGCTCTTCAACCCATTACGGAAGAAAGGCCTGTCACCCAAACTGCAGAAGTCCTGGGAGGGCCCGTACCGAGTCGTGAAACGGATCAACGATGTCGTCTACAGGATCCAGCGGAGCCCGAGGACAAAGATGAAGATCGTGCACCGAGATCGCCTGGCAGCCTACGGAGGGACACAGACGGACCAATGATTGATCGGGACGATCAGCCTTTTTAGGAAGGGGGTGGTGTTACGGCTGTGAGTTTGTGTCATCACTCGCCGCATGAGTCACAACTGTCCCAGGGCTGGGCTGTGGCCTGCCTCCTGTATTGCGTGTGCCTTATGCAACAGGGCTACTAGGACAAAGGGGTAGTCCAGAATATTCGTGACTGGACCAGCGATGGAAACCTCGAGAAGCCGTGAACCCTGGATGGATCTAGAAGCATTTATTGAGTCACCGGCCTGCTATATAAGTGCGACCTGTCTAGCAGTTGTTGTTGTTGTGTTTTACGAGCTAGTGTGAGCGATTATTCTGAGCGACAGAAGTGTGGTGACTTGCGAAACCTCTAGTGGAGCGGGGAAGTGAGACTCCTACAGAGGAACTGTGTCTTGAGCGAGTGTGTTTATCTCCAGTGCGACAGAAGTGATTGTGCTACATTGTGAAACAGTGTGTAGTACGGTGACAGGCTGGGTGCAGCTATTTCCAGCTAGCGTACGGCACCTGACTCATTAGCGAAGAGGATTAACTGTGGTCTGTTGACAAGTGAAAAGGGAAGTGTTCTCGCCGTAAGGAAACTGGAGTAAGGTAATAATTGCTTGTATTTACTGAAGAGTGCTGTATCCTTCTGGCCGCAATAAAGTTAATTATTTCTTTAAGCAGTAATTGGTGTTGTGCTTCCTACCCACTGTAATCCAGTTAACAAAAGTGCCACTAGGGGGTGGCACGTAACAGTATATTCCTTGACCTTATGTTCTTTGCCTTTTGTATGTAGGCCTACTCTGTATCCTGTGTCACAGTGTCTTGTTCAATACTCCAAGTCAACATGTGTTCGTGTATTTTAATCCGTTCATCCCGTATTTAACTAATACAATAGAAACCCATGCATAGCTCAAGTAGTTTCAATAAGAGGGACTTGATACAACTAATTGCAACAACAGCAAAATGTTGTGCATGTGGAAGAAGAATGGAAAAAAAATTAAGAATGCATTTGTTAGTTGTGCAGAGAAGACATGAGGAAGAACATCAGGAAAGATAAAAGATACATCTTGGTGGAATGAAAGAGTAAATGAGAAAGTGAAGCAAAAGAGTGGGAAAAAAGGACAGAAGAAAGTAGGATTTAATGTAGAAGCTAAACAAATTTGCAAGAAAGTAGTTGCTGAAGAGAAGAAGAAAAGTTGGGACTTATTCACACAGGAAATAAAAGATGATAGTGTGGGTATAAACTATTGTTTAGTATAGTCAAGAATAAAAGGAAGGAACATGTGACCCCTGGATTTGTGAAAAACAAAGAAGGAATGATATTGAAGGAAATTGAAGAGTTTAAAAACCGATGGAGAGAATATTTTCATGAACTGCTAAATGTGAAGAATTTAATGTGCACAGAAGCTATTAAAGTGCAAGAAGCAGAAGAAGAAGAAATGGAGGTTGACATTACAATGGCAGAGGTGGAATTGGCCATTAAGAAGATGAAAATGGGAAAGCTGTTGGAGTAGACGAAGTAGCCGTGAAAATGTTAAAGTAACCTATTGGAATATACTGGACTTCCAGGGTACTCAAGAGTGTGCGGAGAGCAAAACAAGCTCCAGAGGATTGGCAGAAAGGGATTATTATATCAATATTCAAGAAAGGAGACAAGAAGGTGTGTGGAAACTACCGAGGAATTACTATAATCTCTCATGCTGCCAAGATCATGGAAAGAGTACTAGAGGAACGAATTAGAGAAAAAGTTGGAAATCAAATTCAAAAGGAACAGTTTGGGTTCAGAAGGGGAAAAACTATGTAAGACACTATGGAAAAACACTGGGAATATGGAAAAGACATGATAATGACCTTCATTGACTTAGAAATGATAGTGTCCCTAGAGTTTGGGAAAGCCTAAAACAAAAAGGTATTGGAGAAGAAATAATACAAATGATAAAAGCGATGTACAGGAATTGTTGCAACTGTGTCAAGACTCAAGTAGATAAAACAGGATGGTTTGAAATTGGACATGGATTAAAACAAGGGAGTGTACTCTCACCATTGCTATTTATACTGGTGATGGATGATATACTAAAGGCAACAATTGAAGTGAACACAGGTACAAGAATGAACATAATCCTATTTAAAACTCAGCAATTCTTCTAGGTTTGTGCCGTGTCTTGTGTGGGGTTTCGCCTAGGACACCTAGCTGGCTCATCGGCGGGCTCTTGGTGTCCCCGCCCGGACCCCCACTGGAGTAACGAACTGCGCGCTACCTCCCTTTATATGCAGTGCAACTGCACCACTTGACTGCGAGAACTAAAAGCTCAAGCAGCCTCAACCTCCCTATGAAGGCTTCCAAAAAGATGGTATATTGGCTTTCACGGCCAGTGAATTAAAACTCAGCAATTCTTCTAGGTTTGTGCCGTGTCTTGTGTGGGGTTTCGCCTAGGACACCTAGCTGGCTCATCGGCAGGCTCTTGGTGTCCCCGCCCGAACCCCCACTGGAGTAACGAACTGCGCGCTACCTCCCTTTATATGCAGTGCAACTGCACCACTTGGCTGCGAGAACTAAAAGCTCAAGCAGCCTCAACCTCCCTATGAAGACTTCCAAAAAGATGGTATATTGGCTTTCACGGCCAGTGAATTAAAACTCAGCAATTCTTCTAGGTTTGTGCCGTGTCTTGTGTGGGGTTTCGCCTAGGACACCTAGCTGGCTCATCGGCGGGCTCTTGGTGTCCCCGCCCGGACCCCCACTGGAGTAACGAACTGCGCGCTACCTCCCTTTATATGCAGTGCAACTGCACCACTTGACTGCGAGAACTAAAAGCTCAAGCAGCCTCAACCTCCCTATGAAGGCTTCCAAAAAGATGGTATATTGGCTTTCACGGCCAGTGAATTAAAACTCAGCAATTCTTCTAGGTTTGTGCCGTGTCTTGTGTGGGGTTTCGCCTAGGACACCTAGCTGGCTCATCGGCAGGCTCTTGGTGTCCCCGCCCGAACCCCCACTGGAGTAACGAACTGCGCGCTACCTCCCTTTATATGCAGTGCAACTGCACCACTTGACTGCGAGAACTAAAAGCTCAAGCAGCCTCAACCTCCCTATGAAGACTTCCAAAAAGATGGTATATTGGCTTTCACGGCCAGTGAATTAAAACTCAGCAATTCTTCTAGGTTTGTGCCGTGTCTTGTGTGGGGTTTCGCCTAGGACACCTAGCTGGCTCATCGGCGGGTTCTTGGTGTCCCCGCCCGGACCCCCACTGGAGTAACGAACTGCGCGCTACCTCCCTTTATATGCAGTGCAACTGTACCACTTGACTGCGAGAACTAAAAGCTCAAGCAGCCTCAACCTCCCTATGAAGGCTTCCAAAAAGACGGTATATTGGCTTTCACGGCCAGTGAATTAAAACTCAGCAATTCTTCTAGATTTGTGCCGTGTCTTGTGTGGGGTTTCGCCTAGGACACCAAGCTGGCTCATCGGCGGGCTCTTGGTGTCCCTGCCCAGACCCCCACTGGTGTAACGAACTGCGCGCTACCTCCCTTTATATGCAGTGCAACTGCACCACTTGTCTGCGAGAACTAAAAGCTCAAGCAGCCTCAACCTCCCTATGAAGGCTTCCAAAAAGATGGTATGTTGGCTTTCACGGCCAGTGAATTAACACTCAGCAATTCTTCTAGGTTTGTGCCGTGTCTTGTGTGGGGTTTCGCCTAGGACACCAAGCTGGCTCATCGGCGGGCTCTTGGTGTCCCCGCCCGGACCCCCACTGGAGTAACGAACTGCGCGCTACCTCCCTTTATATGCAGTGCAACTGCACCACTTGACTGCTAGAACTAAAAGCTCAAGCAGCCTCAACCTCCCTATGAAGGCTTCCAAAAAGATGGTATATTGGCTTTCACGGCCAGTGAATTAAAACTCAGCAATTCTTCTAGGTTTGTGCCGTGTCTTGTGTGGGGTTTCGCCTAGGACACCAAGCTGGCCGTGAAAGCCAATATACCATCTTTTTGGAAGCCTTCATAGGGAGGCTGAGGCTGCTTGAGCTTTTAGTTCTCGCAGTCAAGTGGTGCAGTTGCACTGCATATAAAGGGAGGTAGCGCGCAGTTCGTTACTCCAGTGGGGGTCCAGGCGGGGACACCAAGAGCCCGCCGATGAGCCAGCTTGGTGTCCTAGGCGAAACCCCACACAAGACACGGCACAAACCTAGAAGAATTGCTGAGTTTTAATTCACTGGCCGTGAAAGCCAATATACCATCTTTTTGGAAGCCTCTCTTCTTGACACATTCCTCCACTCCTTTCAGCCATGTATCTCTTGGTCTTCCCCTTGGTCGTTTCTTCTGCATCTGCATCTCTTGTATCCTCTTGGGAATCTTCTTCTCTTCCATTCTCTTTAAGTGTCCATACCACCTCAGTCTTGATGTCTCAATCCTACCCTACAAGGGCTCCTCTTTCACTATTTCCCTGACCTTTTCATTCCTCACCCTGTCTCTTCTTGTTACTCCGATCCTACTTCGTAGGAACTTCACTTCACTTGCCTGTATTCTGCTTATGTCTCTCTTCTTCATTATCCACGTTTCTGATGCATAGGTCAGTATCGGGATATAGTAGCTTCTGTATACCACGTCCTTGCTTTTTTGTGGGACATCTTTATTCCACACTAAGCTCATAATGCTTCTTTGAAATGCTTCTGCCTGTCTGCCACGTTCCGTAATCTCTTTGTCATTTCTCCCATTTTCCTCTACTATACTTCCCAAGTATTTGAGACTTTCCATCTTCTTCAGCTGTCCACCAATTTGCTGATGATGTTCTGATTTAGGGAGAGAATGAGAATGTGGTCCAAGAACAGCTGGATGTACTGGGCCCATCAGAGGAGCTAACAGGGTTGCCAACAACCGAAATGACATCCCAAACACCTCACCTGCCGGACCCATGTGCCATGAGGATCAGGTGGATTTCTTATTGGCCACAGCGGCACGAGATTCCATGATCCAAGGGATCCGTGGTAACATGGTTGCTAAAAAGGTCATCGACAGCCTAAGAAAATACACCTCCTAAAGCTAGACTGAGAAATAAGCTTCCAGGCTTAAGTAAAACTTGTAGAAATATTTATTCAAAAAATGCAGGCGCCTAGCCTAGTTTTGGAGGGTTTCTGTCGGCTAATCCGCAAGCTAATAAATAAACAAAAATAAAGATCAGGACCCTACCTGTAAGCTACAATAAACCCTCGCAAAAGATCTATTTTACAAAGTTAAGCAACAACAGCAACGCTAGGAAAATGGTACGGCAATAAACCCTAAGTCAAGTTACAAAGATAGCTAATAACGGAATTTACATTTAACAGGGTAGCAATAACAAATCTAAGTTAGGATGATACCATTTCCTTATTTACATTTAGTGTTAAATAATCTAGCTAATTCCTAACAATTAATACAAAATTTGCTTCGATGACGTCCGTAAAGCGAAACAATTAATACAAATCTACATGACAAGCCGTCAAAAAAAACATTAAACGCCCTCTTACAATCTGAGTAAGGTAAACATGGGGATTATATACAGTACAATAAATAACAACAAGACCACAATCAATATTATTCCTGCCTTCGCCCTGGGTTACTCTTTGTAAACCAGTGTCATCTAAGTGCATGTCATTTACGGTGGTGAATGCGTAGTGAAAACTACGTCTAACGTCGCATGAGGCTCGAGCTCCACCAGCTACTAACTATAGGTTAAGCAAGCACTCCGTCGATAAAAATTAGTGTCATCTGTCCTAGATTACTTCCATAAAGAAGTGTGCACAAAAGCAGGTGTCGGCCAGCAGGTCCAAAATGCAAGTAAATCAATGTTAAATGCAATAAACAATTAGTTATCATCAGTTTATAATAATTATGCGCTTGATTATTAGAATGTCGGTTTAGATTATCGTTGGTTTATGGCGAATAGGCTGACGACCCTGAATACCTTGGGATCAGCAGTAGCAGTCTCATGCGAGATCAATCTCTGCTATAAAATACCATCATCGAGCTCTCCACGCTCGGACATAACAATAACACAGGTTATTAGTGGCTCTCGGCTCACTTAATTTACCATTGGGTAGGCCTGGAATGCACCTCAGTTACCTCCCTTAAAATACCTAGTCCACAGAAACAAAGTCTGGACATATATAAATAGCCTCTAACACAGGCGCCTCTTATAGCCTCTTAATCTCAACAAATAAACCTTGACATAAAGTGTAATCACTCTCAAATAGAGTTGAAAGATAGTCGCTTCAATAGCGATGCAAGCATATGGCATTTGCCAATCAGATCAATGTAGCAAAACATGTGATTTCTACAAAATGGTGGCCCGGACATTGACCTACTTATGAAACACAACATCTAACGGTAAATAATGCTATAAGCATTGTCAAAGAGTCTGAAAAAAGTATGTCTCACTGAGTGAGTGGTGCTCTCGTTTATTGCATGCTGGGAACTGTTACCACCTGTCCATGACTTGAGTTAGGCTCGCTACTCACAGTCATCTACCTGGGCAGTTTGAAATGAAACAACACTGAAGGCAGGCGGCTTTCTCGTAAAAAGTCTATCAGAAAACTGGCCTTGTTATCTGGTCCCTAATATAATACACAAATAGAATAAGTATATGCTTAAAATCACGCCTCAAAACTATACACAAAGATGTGGCATGTTCATTAAGTCAAAGAAAAGTAAAATACAGAAATACCACTTATGCTGAACATCTTTGAAATCTGAAGATATGTCACTTCATAACTGCTTTGTCTTACAATAACCAAATAATATCTGTGTGTCGAAACACCTGACACAAAATAAACATTATATATGCGCAAATCTTACAATTGCTAAGTTTGCCAACGATACGGTTGCAATTACAGGGTTCGATGCTAGATTGCATACAAATATAACTCCCTGAATGTGCTCTGTTCTTGAACAGGATGGCTTCATAGCACATCAAAATGAAATATGACATTATTTTACAAAACTGGTAGTTTCAGTTGACTACCTACCGATACGAACTGTTCTAACTAAAGCAGTGGTGAGACAGACATTTACTTAAAAAGGGGTGTTATGAAATAACACTGGCCATGACGTCAAGTCGTCATGCCAAAATAACTATCCACAAAATCTCCTGCCTAGGGTTGAACAAACGTAGTAACAAAGACTACAGTCATGCTTAGCAGGGGTAGAACTAACATCTTAGCGATGTCCGTCAGAATGCACCGTGATCGAAAAGATTCAATCACAAAGTCTGGACATATATTATCACTGAAAGTGAACTACAAAGATTAGTTCTAACATTACAAAACCCTACCTATGGCTTGTCAAGAAGTTTGGTTGCTTCTACAATTAACTACTATTAACTACAATAAACTACACCACAAAAGAACCTCACAAGGAATAGATTAATCGGACTCACAAGAAAGGATGTCTACATCTCAATCGTTCCAACGACTTGAGGGATATAATTAGGCTTTTGGTCTCCGGACAAGGTTGTCCAATCTGGGCCTCCACATAGGCTCTATCCATTACCATGGCCTTAACTCATCCTCGGCGTTGTCGTCGTGATATGACCACGTTCCTCTTCATTGTGTCGGTCGTCATGTTCCTTGGCTTAGCTGGTGCTGTAGTCATGGTTCTTCCGTCATTTGCTGAGGTTTCTCCGGAACTCTCCCTCACATAATGAGATTTATCTGCTCATCTCCACAGGTGATGTGTAATGGAAATCGTCGTACACGTGGTTATGAATGTGTGACATGTTTGAGTAGAAAATAACCACTGGAAAATTCAGAAAATAGGCGTAGCACAGTTTCACTGAAGCTAGCTTTAATATGGTAGCAATCTCACTGAGTCTACACGGCGCAGATGATTGAAAAATTGGCCATGCACTTTATCTGCTTCACAATCACAGATTCTAATGGTCCACAAATCACGTGGCATCGAAGTTGTACGTTACAGAATTTAATCGCTCTTGCGATTACAGCAATATTCGTAGCAGTGAGTGTTAAAATAATTCACTTGGTTGATTATAGAATCACAGTAATTAACATATTTTATCGTCACTTGACGAAGTTGAATTTCCCACAACACGTGGTTGAAAATGTGGTGTTCCACGATGCACAATTTTAATCACTTTTCAATAAATTCGCTAATATCATAGCACAAGCCTTCTCCGGCTTTAATATTCACTTGAATAATATACTGTTCGTTGAAAAATAGTGTGCGATGCACAAAGATTACGTTCCTCGCCTTCCAGGCGGACTATTTCCTCGTCTTTAAGACGGACTTCAAATACGCAGCCAATTTGGATGGACAACCATACACATGTGCGAAGAGCTCAGTCCTGCACTGCTAGAGCCTACAAATACACTAGTCGTGCAGCGACTGATTGGTTCCGGTTCGCGTATCTGCGACTTTAATACCTTACCAAAAGTAGAAATAACATTCTGAAGAATGTTTCGATGATACAGAATTACAACATGAAAATATCTGAGCTTCGTAGAAAGTAGAAGTGTTATAATAAAGACTCAGATTATATTATAATGGTTTTCTCCACAGTCAAAAGATCAACCATTTATAACTCCAAAGAATGTTAGCATGTGGCGACAACATGGCTGGTCGGTGCGTACGTTCTAAGATGATACATCAAAAATATGTTGCAATGAAAAATATCACATGAACCTGTGCTTAGCGGGTTCAGTACTGAAGGAAAATATTGAGAAATGGGAAATGAAAATCAGTGTAGAGAAAAGTCAGACAATGGTAATGACAAGAGGAAAGAAAGAAGGAAAAGGGATTGTTAAAATTGGAGATTTAGATCTGGAAGTAGTAGAGCACTTCAAATATTTAGGAAGTGAATTGATGGAAAATGCAAGATTGGATATGGAGATCAACAAGAGTGTGGGAGTGTGTTCTATCACTAGGTTTGGAGTTTAATTTGGGATAAAGATATACCACTGAAGGCTAAAGAAGTGATGTACAAGACCTATTGCCGATATTTACCAATAATGGCGTATGGAGCAGAAACTTGGCCGATGACAAGGAGAGATAAAAGTAGAATAAGCGCAGCCGAAATGAAGTTCCTGAAAAATATGATACAGAAGACCAGGAGAGATAGAGTGAGAAATAAAGACATTTAAAAGGAAGTGAATGATCAGCTGGAGCAGAACAGATTGAGATGGTATGGACATGTGAAAAGGATGAATGATGAAAGAATGCTGAATCAAGTGGAGAGACGTATAACTGGAATGAGAGGACGAGGAAGACCTAGAGTACGGTGGATGGATTTAGTGAAGGACAGTGTGATAGAACAAAACCTGGAGTGGAGTTCAGTGGTTGAGGAAGGATGGAGGACCGACAGAGTAAAGTGGAGGGGTGTCATATTTGTTCCGACCCAGCTTAGGCTGGAAAACGGAAATTGATGATGATGAAATCTGCATTTAAACCAAGTGAGAGTCGGTCAAAGACAATTACCAGAAAAATTGCAACAATGGTATGCAAAGATAACCAGCCTACCAGTATTGTTGAAGATGAAGGATTTAATGAGTTGATTAAGCACCTTGAACCTAGATATACAGAGTCTGCCAGAAAAATGTATACACTTTTTAGGGAACAAAAACTATTTATTTTGTGTTTTCTTTTACATTTAAATTTTTATTACACATGTAGTACTGTCTTCAGTTAAACATATGGTTACATGAGATGTTCAAAATGTTCACCGTTGGCTGCCAGACACATAGCAGAATGACGAGCGGTCGTTGCAACGACATCCGTCAATGTTTGAATGGGGACTGCTGCACATGCCGCTGTAATCTCCTGGCAAAGGGCCTCCAGCGCGCGCAACTTGCCTCGATAGACTTGATTTTTCACCGTTCACCACAAGTAAAAGTCCATAGGGGTAAGATTTGGCGACCGTGGGGGGAACTCAATGGGCCCTCTTAGTCCAATCCAATGTCCCGGCAGATTGTCATCCAGGAAAGCTCTTACTGCTACATGGTAGTGTGGTGGCACCCCGTCCTGTTGGTAGAAGACTTAATCATCGGCTCCATAAAGCGCACGTAGAGCTGGTAAAAATAATGTGCGCAACATTCCCAAGAACACTGCTCCAGTGACAGTACCATCAAAGAAAAAGGGTCCTAGTACGCCCCTCGATGACAGTCCACACCAGACATTAACCCCTGGTAGATTGACCGCCTTGTCCACATGAACATGCGGATTTTCCGGAGCCCAGTAGACAGTTATGTCGATTCACTGTTCCATTAAGTTTAAACTGGGCTTCATCAGACCACACTAACTTCGTCAGAAATTGTTCATCTTGGGTGACCATTAGCTGATACGATTTGCAAAATTGCATTCGACGATCGGGATCATCCTCATTAAGCGCATGCAGTAATCGTGGGATGTAAACTTTCCACTTAGCCGTTTTCAGAATCCGTCGTACACTTGTATTGCTAATCCCCACTTCCCGCACACATTGCGTAGCAGACTTCTGTCGAGAATTCGCAAACCTTTCCAGCACGTGAGCCGACAATGCAGGACTAGTAACTGTACACATTCTTCCCGATCTTCCTTTGTGAATATCACAAATCGTTCCATGCGTCTCAAACTTCCCAGTAATGCCTTTAATTGTTAGGCGTGTTGGGGGTTCTGTTTCAAACTCCCTAATCCACTGACGTTGCACTTCAACGGCATTACCAAACCTGATAAACCACTTCAGAATGTACTTTCGCTGCTCGAACGTCAAGCGTGCTCCAGCCATTTTGCTTTCCCACTATCGTGATGCAAGTACCGACATCTGTTGAGTGAAAGACTATACTACAACATTTAAAAACAATGATAACAGTTGACAATGTCCATATCCCGATATCGTCTGACAAAGAGTGTATACATTTTTCTGGCGGACTCTGTATTATGCCAACTCGTAAGCACATATCTAATCAAATCATTCCAGAACTGTACGAAGATGTAGAATGACGAGTAAGAAATGAGCTATAGAATGTGAATAGAGCACCTGTTGCGACGGATATGTAGACATCAAGAGCCTGTGACGATTATTTGAGTATCTCCATTCATTTTGTGAACCTGGCCTATAATCTCAAACATTTTTGCATTGAAGTGATACCATTTTTAGAAGTGAGACCCTTCTGTCGTGTCTAGCTCATATATTCCAACATTTTTTAAGCACTACAAAAATATTCTAATATTTCATCATGCAGGAAACTACTTGGGAATTTCAAACACACTAGAAACCATGCATTCCATTCATCCAGGAAAAGGTAATATGCGGAGGCTAACACACAACATTTTTTTTCACGTTGGCACAAATTTTCTTAACCATTTTAATATATCATTAAAATTACAATCATTATAATCAGTTTCCCTTTTTATAGACCCTGGCTCATTCCTTCTTGCATTTGAATATAACAGGACTGAAGATTTCTGTAGAAAGAGAAACAGAACACAATTGGTTTGCCCTCGACCCCCCATTCAACTAGTGGTTGAAAATTCAAGAAAACAGTGGAGTTCTTACAAAGGGCAAGGAATTTTTAACATGTGTATTATGAGTTTTGTCATGTCCGAGGCTCGCTCCATTCTTGAAAGCATTTGGTTTCATCCACTACTGGCTTGCTGGGCCTATCGTAGCTTCACCAGAGCCCCGTTAGCCGTCAGTTTTCAGGGTTCCTGTAGCACCTTCACAGCTACCATAACGGTCCCGGGGCACACAAAGTCCTGACTGTACTTTGCCCCAACCGGCAATCCCCTACTTTGTGCCGTTGCCCGTCTCCCACGGCATGTACGAGGGATTGGACTTATGGGAGACCCGAGTGGCACAAGTAATTGGGGAAGGAAAGATGAAAGAAATGGTGTATGCAGATGATTTGATGATTTGGGGAAACAAGGTGGAGGAAGTACAGGAGCAGTTGGACATGTGGGAAGGAATAATACAAGGATATGGGATGAAATTTAGCATAAATAAGAGTGAGATGGTGATCACAACAAGGAAGAAGGAAAGAACCACAACGGGAACAACAATCGGTGGGGAACAGCTGAAGAAAGTTGTGAGTTTCAAGTAACTGGGAAGCCTGATACAAGATAATGGAAGAAACGATAGAGAAATAAATGAAAAGGAAAAGGAAGCTTGTAGTTTAACGTGACCGTTAATCTTGAGACCATGAGCCACGGGACCTCCTTTTTACGTGGAATCTGAACCACAGGACATGGCATTTCACTTCGAAAATCTCACATGCATTGACCGGGAATCAGAAATAAATGAGCGGGGGGTCCAAGCAGAAGCATTCCGGAGGAGTGTGAGAAGCATGATATGGAGCAAGGATGTCCCTCAGAACAGCAAAAAGGTCATATATCGGATGTACTATGTCCCTATCCTGGGGTATGCCTCGGAGACCTGGGTTATGAAAGGAAGGCAGAAGAGCAAAATACAGGCCAGTGAGATTAGGTTCTTGAGATGCAGTATTGGAGCTACAAAGATGGACAGAATAAGAAATGAGAGGACCAGAGAATTAATGAAGGAGGAACCATTACAGGATGGTATAGAGAAATCTAGACACGGTATGGACATGTAAAATGAATGGAGGAGAAGAGGATACCCATGAGGATACACGAGACAAAGTGGAAAGAGACCGAGAGACAGGTGGCTGAAGGGGGTGGAAGAAAGCGTGAAGAAGAGAGGAGAAGACTGGACAAGGGTGGAGGCCAAGAGATGGTGGGAAGACAGAAGACGTTGGAGAGGCTTGTGTCCCAATCAGACCCGGCCATTAGCTGGAAACTGTGCATTATGATGATGATGGTTATGATTTTTGTACGTTGACATAAAGTAGACTTATGAGATCTACACAGGGCCAAAAATTGTGTGTCTGTCTGTGTGTGTGTGAGTGTGTGTATGTGTACTCTGAATGTCTGTCCCCCCCCTATCAATTCGAACAGTGTGAAACTGAATTGAACGAAATTTGGTTCAGAGGTAGCACTAGCAAAGGGCACCTCAATGTCATGTTTTATATCGCCGCCATCTTACAAAAACTGAATGGCGGCCACTCAAACGTTCAAAACGTAAAATCAAATAACGACTAAACAAATCATCCGATCTCTACCAAATTTGGTAACAACATACCTTCATATGGCATGCGTCTTGTGCCCAAACTACCAGGTCATCTGCCATACCATTTCAGGATGGCGGCCGTGTGAATTATGCAAACTGTATAATCCATATCATGGGACCCACCAGTTCCTATTATCAGACCGAGAATCGTTTTAACTGTTCTAAAGAACGTGGCACGTTCGAAATTAAAAGTTTATCTTGAAATATCATAGTGCAGAAGTGACTTTAAAAAGCTGAGCCGTCTCAGTTAGAAGACAAGATGGCAGCCAATATCTTGTGCCAGACCTATATTTCACTAGTTTGAGTATTGCATGCAATATAGCCTGCTGATAGGAATAACATAATCTTTGTATGAAATGCTTTATATATAAAAAGTATACTCCACTGAAGAAATTAATTAGTCTAAATCATTATTTGCTAAGATGTTGTATGTAATTCAACTGATATCGGCAAATTTTTGTAGACTTGGTTCCCTGCGTGGTAAAGCGTTAGCCTTTCAACCCGAATGACCGGAGCTCTAATCCTACCAGAGTTGGGTTTTATTGCTTGTTTTTTTATATTTATTGTTTTGTAATTACTCAGACATTTTAAAATTAAGCGTTATATTGTGCATATTACAATGGAAAATATATATTTAATTAAAACAAAGTTCGCCAGCGGATCTGCAAGAGTCATCTAACAGCAACCAAGAGAACTATCATGGCCAACTTATTGCGCAACGGCCCATAGATTACGTTTCAGCTTTAATTGAAAAGTTTCTATTTATGGCTGCTAGAATGCATTCTCCCTATTAGGATTATTTTATCTGCCAGAAGTCATGACCGTTCTACGTAGGACTCCACTGGTTGGCATTCTATACTCATCAAATTTGAAGAATGAAAAGTTGATAATAAGATACATTTTTATTTTAAAGCGTTTGTAACAGTCTATTGTGTGTTATTTGAACTGAAGACAAAACGATCTCACATAGTACCTGTGCTCTATCTGTCGGTGCTAGTTCAGGATATTAATTAATAATAAATTCGTGTGGAGCTTAATTTCAAGGTTAGATTTCATTGGAACGCTCTCTCAAAGTTCCAACCTTCACCACTAGGTATCATTGACATCTGGTAGCGAAAGTTGGAACTACTTGAAATTGAACGGAACGTGTAGCTCACCCTCTGGGTGTCCGCTGGAAGCAGCTACAGACTCTGGCGAGCTGAACATGTCCTCTGACACTCCCGGCACTAAAAGCCATATAATGAAAAATCATACTAATATATAAAAATGAGATGGTGTGTGTCTGTCTTTCTGTCTGTCTGTCTGTCTGTTACCTAATAACGCAAGAACCACTGGTCCGATTTAACTGAAATTTTGCATGGATGTAGCTGAAATACCAGGTTTACATATAGGATACTTTTAATTTCGATATTTTGCACTATTAAGAAATGGTGACCATTTTAGTGACGTCACTACACCCTTTAGTTTCAAAATTTCATATTTCCATATCAAATAAAAAGAGAACGGTAGGAAATAGCAAACTTTTGATGGCACTTTGGTGCTTTGAAATTTAATTTCCTATCCGAAAGGTCCTTATCACTTTTCGTGTATCTCCAACGGTTAGCGAGTAAAACCTACTTTTGTGACGTCACTACACCCTTTGGTTTCAAAATTTCATATTTCCATTTCAAATAAAAAGAGAACGCTAAGAAATAGAAAACTTTTGATGGTATACACGAGCTTTAGCATTTAATTTTCTATCCAAAAGGTGCTTATCACTTTTCATGTATCTCCGACGGTTAGCGAGTAAAACCTAAATTTGTGCAATAAAAAACGGTCAACACCGAGCGGTGCAGTATATCTCTACATATATAAATAGAAAATTTGTCTGTTTTTTTTTCTGAATTTCTACGGAAATTTGAGTTATTTACACGTTTCAGACTGTTTTATGATAGATGCACGCGAAAATAATGTTTTGGTCTGTCTGTCTGTCTGTTTGATTGTCTGTGGACAACTTTGTTCCCTTATAATTCGAGAACGGCTGGGTGTATCAACGTAAAATTTGGTACAGATATCCATCAGAGGCACGACACTAATCATTGATGTAACCCTTCTCCGTACCTCTCATAAAAGGGGGCCTACCCCCTTAAAATGCATGCTGAAATAGGAGTAGAAGGACGAGACAAAGATCATTTTCAGCCCCTCGATGTGAGAGACAAAACTCGAGGGCCCTAAAGAGTCCCCGAAATCCACATTTTAAGGCCCTAAAACTGACCGTTTTTGAGATATTCCCAGAAAACTAATTTAATTTGATAAACTAATGAACGAATACAAGCCGGTAACCATGGCAACAGATTCTCAAAGGTCCACCTATTGCTGTAAGACGCAATGCAATTCCATTAATTACATTGGTGTGAAAGTTTGCAAACGGCTAGAAGGTTATCACGGAACCAAATTAAGCTGTAAAATTCATCAATACGTATAGGCCTAATGTGCTTAAGGGGGTCAAGGGGTACACTAGAATTTTTTCACGCGATTTCACCTCCGGGTGTGGTACGGCAGGTCTATTATATTCCTATCCCTATATTATTATTATTATTATTATATTATGGTGTACAACGAGGAGACAAAGCCCCTCGGTGCCAGAAATATTACTCGAGGGTCCTCGAAAACTACATTATAAGGCTCTAAAACCAACAGTTTCTGAAACATTCCCAGAAAACTAATTAAATTTAATTTAACAAACTAATGAAGGAATGCAAATCGGTAACCATGACAACATTATCTCAAGGGGTGGCATCCAACTTTCCATCTATTTCAGTAAGAAGCAATTTATTACATTTATTACATTTCTGTGAAAGTTTGCAAATATAAGGTTATCACGGAACCAACGTAGACTGTATAATTCATCAATGCAATTAAGGGGGTCAAGGGGTTACCTAGGACTTTTTCATTCAATTTTCACGTGCGACATATAGTACAGAAGGTCTATTATATCTCCAAACAACAACATTATTTTCAAAAATTCCTGAATTGAATCAGCATTTTTTGCGGTTTTAGGAATTTGGGCCATTTGAGACTAAAGAACCTGAATTTTCATGCACCACAAGCTTTTATAATTTATGAAAGGAGGTCTTCCTGTGTATGGGCTCCTAGCACAACGTAGAGGGTCAGTTTTATGTGACGTGTATTGCGTTTCATCTACAAGGCTTTCAATTCTATTTCATGTCAGGAAGTACACGTTAGGTGAATTTAGTTTGAGAGCACATTTCAACTAATCTTTTTTCTTTTCTTTTTTTGTCGACATACGGGTTCATCGTAAGGATGATTTTCTTTGATACTGTGTGGTAGATATACCCATATTTGGATTTCTGGGCGATATGTTGTAGACAATAGAATTGTCTGTCTGTCTTTCTGTGTATCCTTATGTACGCCTATAACTCATGTTGGGATGCTTGGTGCATCGTAAAATTAGGTATGGTAAACATGAGTCAATACACCAATCATTTATAAAACTCTTCACCATACTTTTCATACAGTAGAAGGGTGGATATAGGGAAAAACGTCTCAAAATACATGCTAAAATAGGCGAAATATAAAAATTATCCTAGAAGGACGACCAAAGCATATGTTGCACTTCTCAATGTGAGACAAAAAATTCGCGAGTCTATAAACGGTCTCCGAAAACCACATTATAAGGCCCTTAAATTAACAGTGTGTGTGATATTCCCAGAAAACTAACTTCGTTCTGATAAACTAATGAAGGAATTACAAGCCGCTAACCATTGCAACAGTAGCTCAATTGATAATGTCTGGTGCGTCTCTAAAAGCAACAGTACTTAAAAGGGACGTAACACCAATAACATTATTATTATTATTATAATGTCTGGTGTTAACACCGAACACCGTTCGAAGAACGGGTACTTCTGCTAGTAAAAAATAAAGCAATCGAAAATAAAGAATGAACATGTACACTAAAATTGCACTCTGGGGATTTGAATTGCATAGATTTGATTGATTGTTTCCTTTACTACAGAGCTCTAAGTGGTAGCGTCGGCATACACGCGTCACTGTAGGGTCATGGAAAGATTGGTTAATGCAATTAAGGTGGTGAAAACCTTGGACAGCCAGACGTGTAAACACATGCCTCAACTCAAAGTTGGATGTTGCCCACGTCCGGTCGATTATATCTCCAGTTCCATAAAATTCTTGAGATATGTCTTCTCTTTCTTTCTTCAATGATGGTAGTAGTTTTTCCGAGTTGTGGTGTTTGGTAGAGGTAAATAGTTTCTAAGGTCTTCAACCAAGAAATGATTCTATTATACTCTTTGATAAAGACAAAGAGTTATAACTATACTTATACATTTAGGAGAAAGTAGGCTATATGTTCTTTACTGAACGTCTTGTTTAATAATTAAATAATTATTTTTTTGAAATTAGACATGTAATATGGATTGCTTTTTTAATGTAGATTATTGATGATATTGGCAAACAACTGGAGAAGGATGTGATTTAGAACCAAAACATGTACTATTAACCCATGAAAGCCCGAATTAATACTTTTTGAAAATTTTGTTTTTTTATTAATAAGTCATACCATAGGGAGTTATTAAGCTAGGCGCTTGTGTTGTCAATACCCTTACTGCATATTCTGAATGGTGATTTATAAATACAATAATGTACCAGTTTCATATTTGTTGCTAAATACTTATCTTGATAATATTACACTTTAAAAAGCACTGAGCAAGTATTTTGACACCTTTGAACCTTCGATCATATAGTCAAGTGACTAGTTACATGGTGTGGAACGGCATGAAGCATGATATGCACTGTCCCACATCACATTTACAACATGCAGTGCGGACACTGCTTACACACAATTCACCGGCACACCACCTCCGCTTATGTCCAGGGACGTTGATGACCAGATGATCGCGTCCATCATATCACAAGTCTTCAATGTCGCGGCCCTATCCTGCACGTACAATTGACAGCCGCCTGGCTCCACGTGGTTCTACGCCGTACGATTTTACGTAGAATTGTGCCACCTTCCTTTTGAACTCCAGTTGAGTTTTCCTTGACCGTGATATCGTAACGAGGTACATGTGTTTTGGAGACTCTCGTCAAGAAGCCAAGAAAATATCGCCCACCACCACTTTTTGTTTCTTATTGCCACATGACATCAGTTCACATTTTCATCCATAAGGTTCGTTCCTCCCATGAATGTGTTATAGGCGCCGATCTGGAGAGGACGTGGGATTGTAACGATTTTTCTTTTCAGCCCGAGAGAACCTTCTGACCTGGTCGAGGGAGGAAAAACAGGGAGAGTCCTGGAGGCAACAGTTACTGTGCTGTTTTCATGCCAGCGATCTGTAATCGTGTCGATATTACTCCTTTTCCCCTTACTCCAATATTTCTTCCAAGGTCAGACTTCTAAATAATAATTACGTTATTGGATTTGCGTCCCTTTTAACTGCTCTGGCTTTTAGAGACACCGGATTGCCGGAATTTTGACCCGAAGGGGATCTTTAACGTGCCAGTAAATCTACTGACAATACTCCATCGCATTTGTGCACCCTCAAATATCAGCTGACTGCATCAGGATTTGATCCTGTAAGCTTGGGCACAGCAAGCGAGAATGTTGCAGCTGAGCCATGCAGCCAGTCAAGACCTCTGAAATATCAAAATTATTCTCGTATTGTATTTTATGAAACACTTCCTGCAGCCAGATATCTTGGCAAAGGTATGGTCTTGTATATGGTACTGGCATAAAAATATGGTACGGTGACATAAAACATATTATATGAAGGCAAGCACTGTTAAAAAAGCTGTATATGGAAAAACGTTTTGTGTATAAATGCATGAAATGTATTCTAACTCATTTCATATGAATGTGCTAAAGAAAATATTTTGCCTTACCATTGACCCTGTATCCGCCTAGCGTTACCATATGGTAACGCTGGGAAAATTAGTCCCGGACATGAGCAGGTATAAAGAAATACGTAAGATATGTTACTGAATTATAAATTAGATATGTTTACTACCATAATCCTGAATACAAAGTAAACCATCTCCATTTTACGCAATAATTTAGCATGCCGCACCTTTTGCAGCATGCCATCACGACTTGAGGAACAAACCACGAAATGCACCCAATAGTTGGGATATCACCCAAGACATTCCCTAGCGACTAGTGCGCGGTAAATGCATCAATAGACCTTCCTTGTTCATATAAGCGCAAAGTTCAAATATCTTTAACTGGCAAAGGTCCTGTAGAGCAATAAATGCAATGACCAGTACTGCGTTACCATATGGTAACGCTAGGCGTTTATGGGTTAAAGTTCTAATTTGTATTGACAAAGACGGACAAGCAAGGAATAAACGTTACATTTAATCAACAAATAAAATAAGGATAAATAAATTGTATTGTCTGGGCGGACAGAACCTAACAAATTGTTTTATTACATTATATTTAATCAATACGGGCCATAAGTGATAGACGGGTTGTTTTTCTTATCTACTCTTCAAAATCCACCAAGATTCTGAAAGCCACACAGAAGCTTTCTCTACTACAATTTTAGTTGATTCACGATGAACCTATGCGATGGAATTCAACTCTATATATGCTACAAATACTTCAACAGCAAAAGAGGGCCATAGTTTTTGCATCCACTGATCTCTCAGTGTCAGTGTTCTAAATAATCCACATTGTGGACAGTGTTATTTCTGAACTGGAAAAGCTATCAGAAAGTGGATCGGAAATTGCAATTGTTCGACAACCATTGCTGGATGAAATGAACGTAAGGTATAAATCCATTGAAGACAATGAAATATGTTCCACTGCAACGCCATTGGACCTCCGCTTAAAATGAGTTTGTTGGAGTTCCAGTGCTCTCACTTCTGCTAAAGACCAATTGGTGGACCTTGCTAACCTACAGAAATGTCCCACATCCAAAAATGATGAGGTAATATTTTATTCCAGATTTTCAGATATGTGGGAATAGTACTCACCAACTTCTTTTTATTTTATTTTAGATATACATACGGTACTTCAAAGCCCAAGAAATTGCTATGAATGTGATACCTGTACAGTAACATTATGCAAGAAAACAATGGTGTATCAAATTCACTGCCAGTTAACTGTTCCCAGGAAGAAATCACTGCATATCTCAAAGACGATTTGTCACCTCCTCTTTCTATTGCATTGGATTACTGGAAAGAAAATTCAAAATCTCCAAAACTAAAAATATTAGCTGTGAAATATTTCTGTATACCACCAGCAACAGTTTTCTCTGAAAGTCTCTTTATCACGGCAGGACACATAGAGGACAGTAAAAGAAGTACACTTGGCCCCGAATGAATGAAAATTTTTGAACAAAAGCTTGTAAAAGTGGGCTGTTTCAAAAATTCATATTAATGTAGGACTTAAACATAATTATACTGATGATATTAAATTTTGTCTCATTAAATATGTACACTTAATTAATTTAATTGATATTATACAGTTCTTTATGATATTGTTTGAAGCCATTTTCAGTGTTGCCTTAGTAATCGAAAGATGTTTTTCAGTCGGTCAACACGATTGTACCCAATTATGATGGGTTATTCCCTAATCTTGAAGAAAATTTACATGAAATTAATAAATACACTTGGATGACCAGTTTCGATTGTCAAGCGATCATCATCAGATCCATTACACATAGGCTATTAAATCTAGATCTAAAAGTATGGGCCCCCAGTTGAGAGCAGACAGTGCTCTCACCCGGACCGCATACAACTCAACCAGATAAGTAACCTGTACAATACAATCTGTACTGTCATTTAACAACCATCACATACTCACAAATTTGGAGGTCAATCACCACTTTCAGTATCTTAACAAACTTCACATAGACTCTTCATCATCATCATCGATTCTCCAGTCCAGCAGGCCGGGTGTGGGAATGAACAAGCCCCTTCCATAGCTGTCTGTCCTGCCACCATTCTTCTTCCACCACTGTCCTCCATTCTACGCTCCTCTTAGTCAACGCTCTGTGGACCTGCTGCATCCACCCGTCTCGAGGTCTTCCTCTTGGTCTCTTGCCAATTATCTCCCTTTCAAAATGGGCTTTAAGTACTCTACAAGAAGGCATCCTCATCAAATGACCGAACCATTTCAATCTCGACTCCTCAAGAATGTCAAGCACACTTCTTTCCAGCCCTAACTTTAGGCGGACTGACTCATTTCTAATTTTATCTCGTCTGGTCTTCTGAATACTTGATCTTAGAAATTTCATCTAACAAATATTGACTAGTTGTATTATTTCAACTAATACTGCAACTAAATAAGTGTACATATTGTAAAAACTTTGACCCATACTTTTATACTGAACCCATGGGCCATAGGGTCCATGACGGTCGAACCCATGTCCTTACGGAAGAAATGAAAGAAACGTATAGTTTTTTAAAGGAACGGAGAGAGATTTTAAGCCAGGATTATAGCTTAACATTGTGCAAGCAACTAGGGACAGATGTTCCTTAGATGAGATCACCCCACTCGACATTCAAGAGAGGGCTGGTCACGAGTATTAATAACTGAATGGAAATTTCCACCGTGATAGACAAGGAAGCCTGAATCGGAATTCGAGCTGACGTTGCTGGAAATTGACAACGCCGCTTATGCACCAGAAGAGGAATAATTAAAATTAACACGTTTACGAGCATAATAATGAGTAAACAAGTATAATACAGTGAATCATTTTGAATGAGAGATTTTTCAGTAAAGAGAAACCATTTAATAATTGTGCAGAAAAAAACTGCCGACGTAAGACGACGTCATTGGGGAATTACCTAAGCCTCTGTGGAGGGGAGAGAGCAAAAGAAATGCAACACCCACACAATTGAGGACGAGAAATTAATTAATATCTCCGAATTGCACGATCGATTCTTAGGTGCAATGAGATTATGTGACATTGAGAAGAAGAGCTTTCGGAAGGTATAATTTTTATATTTGTGGCACCATTATTTTAGAAGTTGACCACAGAAAAGGCTAGAGTCTTATTTTTTTGTAGTAAAATAGTATAAAGCTTCGGGGTTTACCAAGCCAACCATGCAGTCTCGAATAGCCCGTGAGGGGCGTAAGGCTACATCACAGCACATGCAGTCTTGAACAGCCCGAGGGGTGTTGCCACGCATCACGCAGTACGAATCCGTCCAGGAGGACGTGAAGTTATATCAGCACTTGCAGTCATACGAGCACTCCGTGAGGGGAAGTGCTGCACCACGACGTAGAAGTAGTCATTCCGACAGTCCGTGAGGGGACGTAACTCTGCGTTACATCGAAAACAGCTACCAGTACTCCTTGAGGGGAGGAATGCTGTGTTACACCGCAGAAGTAAGATCCGATAGCCACAGGCGTCACAGTATTAACGACTTGCTTGCCTCCATAAGGAGTGGTCAAGACGAAATTTTAAAGTATCGCCGTAGTGAAATATTAGGAAAATCCTAATTATAGGATTTAGGCCCGACTGTATACAAGTTAAAGTGAAAATTCATAAGATATAGTCAGAGCAGGCTGCGAACATCGGACTTAAAGGGGATAGGTCGTTAAATATACGAACGAATAGATCATAACGTACGGAAGGATCGTACCAGACAGATAAACTGTTATTTAAATTGAAGAAACCTAAAAGGGAAGAACAGAATAAGGTTCGAAACGTAGGAGTGTTAAAACAGTTCAAATAAAGAAGATAGGAGACTATAAACATTATCTCCAGAAAGCAGGCGAACTATTCTAAAAATACTAGAATTGAGAAGTGCTAGCTGCTATAAACTAAATATATAGGTCTTAGAGGAGACCTCGATCCGTATAGACTTTCGTTAGGATCGATAGACAGATCTACAAAGAAGCCGTTCAAGCTAGATAAATAGCCGGTTATCCAGGATAGGAATAGCAGAATTTGACTCCAGGGAACAATAGATGTTTCGAGACTTTCGCATTCTGCAGGATAGGAAGCCGACATCGAATAAATTTCACCCTTGGAAACGGGAATTTAAGAAGATCACGTGTGATAGGCTCAGAAATACGGCCTAGTGATCGAGAATTGTGAAGTGTAAAATAATCAAGATTGTGTGTTAAATAATATTTTTAGTGTTTATTATGTGTTCAAAAGGGACACATCAGTATATAAAAATGTCGTCAATATTAAGTATTTTAAATATATGTCAAAAAGTGTTTTTACGTAAGATGAATACCTTTAATATGGAGTAAAAAGTTCAAAGTGGGCCCAAAAATGAAGCACCGCACCAGATTAAAGATCATGGGATGATCTGGAAACATGTGAGTACTAAATTCATTTTATTTTGGTGTCAGAAATTGATTGTGTACAAACCCACCGGAGATTTTGAGTGAAAGGGATGTGTTTTAATAAATAAATACTGAATAATCAAGAACACGGTCTGAACAATAATAAAATAAATTGAGAAATTATAAATAATTATGTAAAGAATAAATCCCGTAGAGGAAATATGTGAATAAAGGGTTAATGTATTTAACAAATGTCATAAGAGCAAGCGAAATATCATTAATTATCATGAAAGATATTGAAATAAAGTAAAGTTGAGATATGAAAGAAATAGCTTTTGAGCTTGTATAAAGAATAAAGATAATAATAATAATTAAATATGGAAATGTTAAATAAAAATCAAATAAATTGATATGAACATAAGAGCGTTAAGCCTTAACGTATGTGTAAGAGATGAGGTTCAATGGAATATTTTAAAACAGGGAGCGATTTATCGACAACGGAAAGATTAATATGTGAATTAAAATAATATGAATTGTTACTAAAGAGATTTATCAGTTCTTGGGAAGACATTTTCGGCTTAAAATAATGCATAGCGCATAATGAGCGCAAATATAATATTAAAGTGTCACGCTAGGAACGCGTAGTGGTTAAATACTTGGTACATTACTTATGGAGGGTAGTTGATTGCAGTGAATTGATAATTGTATAAGTCCTCTATTTGTGACATAGTATCACGAGGCATTGTGTATGTATTTAAAAAGGGAGCTAATATATGGTATTATTGAGCGTATGTCATATGGGCCACGGCCGACTCTAAATCGCATTTTGTATAAGTCCTCTGTAAGGGATTGGATCCCGAGGCACGTGAAGAGATTCGAATGCAGGATCTTCTTATGATAAAAGCCCCTTTAATTCTCCGTCGTCGTATGTGTATTAATCTTCCCAATCAATGAGGACCCTCTCATAATTAATAAATGCCAAGGATACGAAAATGGTCTTTGAACCAAAGAAATGTTGTTTGAATGTATACGGTACAGTAAAGCCCGGTCTCCCCAGAACTGGATATAATGGGAAGGTTTGTTTTGAAAGCCTTGGAAATAAGCTACTAACGTTGGGTCAGACAGGGAGTCGCCGTCACCCTACGTGTCATAAATCGCACCCCAAGTAGTAGGGTCTAGCTCTCTTAAAGCGAGAGGGAACAGAGACCGTCTCGTAAGCTGTTGTAAAGAGAATGAATACACCAGGAGTGTTTAATGTTGTTAACGACCCGGGCGTTGAACCGAGGTCCCAGTAGATGGATATTTTCGTTTGCCGGTTCAGATCGTAGTTTCTTATATGATAATGGTCTATTAAGACATAAGAGATAAATAGCAATCCCTATTGTAATAATGTATGGACGTGGGATTCCACGAGTTGATTGAAGGCAACTGAGTTCGGGAGTAACTATAGTTTTTTGACTGTGTCAAGTACCTTCACGCTCTGGAGTACACAATTGATTTTCTGATTACCTTAATATATTTGTGGAATAAAGAGAGATGATAACAACTGAATGTGTGGACATGCCCAAAATATTGAGTTAGATAATTAACATAGATTTTAAATATAATTATATATTTGTTTTTTAGAGATAAGAAAATTTAAAGGATAGTGTTTGAGGTGTACAAGAATGACACCATAATTATGTAAATGCATGGAGCCAAAGAGCTCGGAGTTATGTAAACTTAATGTTAGTGCTTTATGGAAGTGAGACTAAGTAAGAATTGTTGGTTTATGTGGAAACCACAGGTTTTGAATACAATATTTGTTTATATTTGTGATTCCTTGTTCATTTGGAACAAGCAGTTGATATTTGGGTCAGTAATTAAATTGTTAAAATGTTTGTAGCGCCATTAATTTTATTAATTAAATGTGTTTAAATAGGAGTTGATTTTGTTGTTATTTTTTGCAAGTGTATCCTCTAATTAATCCAAGATATGTGAGTCACAGAGTGGGGGAACTTACCGCTGCCCCGAAATCCCGAATTGAGCTACGCTGGTATACTGTGATTGGCATATTTCTTGCTAAATGGGCACATGGGGATATATAAATAATGTGCTGGATTAATAACTAGAGGAACACTTAAGTCGGTCATATCATGTAAAATTAAAGTAATGATAGGAATAGCTACAACGTAAAATATTAACTGACCGCATGGGTCCCTGGAAACTCATACCGAGCAGCCCTGAATATTATATATTATCAAATCCCCTAGCTAACATAAACATTGGCGCCCAACGTGGGGCTGAGTTTTCCTAGGGAAAACCCGAGTTTTCTCGAAAAATCAAAATTTTCATTTTTTTGAAAAAAATGGTTTTTCGAAATTTTGAATTTTAAATACTTCCATAAATGTTTATGAAATTGAATAAAAGTATCAAAAGGGTACGTTGTAAGTGAATACCCGTACCAAAGTAATATTTTAAAAGAAATTGGGACACACGGATTCAGAGTATCATCTCTCAAGCATGTACTAGTGTGGTGGCATTTGTGGCCCACTGTATTCTCATAAGATGGTATTGAGTGAGGAATTGCAGGGGCTTTTGGAGGCGATAAAAGCCGATAGTAATGAGAAGTTGGAGGCGATAAAAGCCGATAGTAATGAGAAGTTGGAGGCTATAAACAATACATTGGGTCTCCAAAAGGATGAAAATAACAAAGTGTTCGAATCCATAAATGAGAGTTTGAATAAGTTGGACAGCCAACAGGAGAAGAATAACCAAAAGTTAGGATCCATGAAGGAGAGTTTAGAGTCACTAAAAACTGAGAGTGCTAATATGGGAATGAAATTAGAAGCTATCGGAGGTAAAAGTAATACCATGGAAACTAAGTTAGAAGCTATCGAGGCTAACTGTGTAACAATGAACAATGAAGTAAAGGCTGAGATAGATAAAGTGAATAACAAATTCCAGGGTTTTGACACTGAGTTTGGGAAGAAGCTAACGGAGTTAAAAGAGGAAATCACCAGTAAAATTCAGAATGAAAATGGGACACTTAAGTCTGAACTGCAAGGCCAAATAAAGGAATTGAAGGACAGTATGGTGGATTCCCAAACTCAATGCAAAGTAAACTTTGAAAATTTAGAAGGTAATTTTAAGGCTATAAAAACTAAGTTAAATAAGATGGAAACAACATGTCAAAAGGATGTAGACGATTGTAAAAATGAACTTGTAACCCAGATCCAAGGTGTGCAGAAAGAATTGAAAGCTCAGATAGAATCTAACAAGAATATTTGTGAAAGTTCCCGGGATGAAATAAAACAAAGCGTGAATAAGCTAGGAACCCGATTTGGAAAGGTTGAGGAGAAAGTAGGGACCCTCGAGAACAAAATCGGTGTAGTTCAGACTGAGGTAACTGAGATGAAAAATCAAAATCTAAAGGATGTTCAGGAGATGAAAGATAAGATTGATCATTTTACCGGGCAGGTAGATGAGAATCTGAAGACATACGAAACGAAAATAGATCAAAGATTAGGTATATACGAGGGGCATCTCCAGAGTGAAAGAAAACAACGAGAGAACGAAAGTAAGGAAAGTACCCATAAAATAAATGAAATAAGTCAGGGTATTATTGAGGTTCAGGAAACCATCGGAACATTAAAGGATCACGTAGGAAAAACCAATAAGGAAGTAAATCAGGTCCAAGATGAAATGATGAAATTGTATAAGAGTCAAGAGAAAACTGAGGGAAAGCTTGAAGGAATGAAAATAGATATGGTCAAAGGACGAAAAGAAGTGGAGAAGCAAATAAAGGAGATACGAGAGGGCCTGGAGACCATAGGTGACGTTAAGCCAGAAATTATAGACCAAAGGGTCATGATCTTTAAGAAAGAGGTAGAAGAACAACTAAAGGAATTCAGAGATAGTTACAGGGATGAGAAATTCCAATCCAAAAAGGTAGAGGAAGATATTAAAAGGAATCAAGAAAGAATTCAGAATGAATTAAGATCCCGATTGGAGAGGACTGAACATAAGAATAGTCAAATGGAAATCCAACTCATGGCAAATGAAGAAAGTGCCCGAAGAGAAAGGAAGTTAGAATTCGAAAATCAGGAGGAGTTTCCAAAGACAGGATGGGTAGATTCTCGTGAACAAGGCACAGATACGGAGAGGGACTTGGGAGGGGAGAGCCCTTATAAGAACCCAGGATATCCGATGGCGATGTCAACCCCGTACATGAATCAGACAAATGGCCAGATAATAAACATTATTAAATCCAATGAGGATAGACCAGTAAAGTTTACGGGTAATAACATGTCTATTACTCCAAAATACTGGCTAAAAGAAGTGGCAGAGTATCTAAATGAAATGAAGGTTCCTCAGGATCGGAGACTGAGAGCTATTGAAAAGCTGTTGGCAGGTGATTGTCTCACCTGGTTCAGAAGCTTCAGATACACTTTTGATACGGTGGAAGGCTTTAGGGAAGCATTTTTAAAGCGATATTGGGCAGCAGATGTCCAAGAAAATTTAAGGCTAGATCTGTACTCTAGGAAGTACAGCACCAATGCACCCACTAAATACTCGGAATTTTTCACCGCTCAGCTGTGTAAATTCCGCGAACTGGATATTGCTCCGGCAGAAAACGACCTGTGTGCCGCCATTGCAAGACAGCTTCCATATGAGATTCAGAGGCTGCTAATCTCATCCAAAGCCAGAAGTGCTGTGGAAGTGGAAAGTGTATTACGTCAGTTAGATATGACGACTTCGCACGTAACTCCTCGGCATCAAAGACAAACTGAGCAAGTACACATGGCCAGCAGTCAGGAAACTGGAGAAAAACCAGTGACCAGGAATCAGTCCACCAGTACGGATACTCAAGGACGAGATCGAGAGTATGGGCACCAGGAGCCTAGAAGGATACAGCCATATTACAGGGGAGGATATCGAGGAAGAAATCCTAGAACGACGGGTTATAGGCAACAGGAAAGCCGACCCTATAATAATAACCAGCAAAGGTCGGACAACAGAAAGAAATGGGAGAATTATCCCAGGAGGAATGTAAGGCCAGACGATAGGGATGATGAATATCGGGCCGAAATAGAAGAAAGATATCAGGAGAGTCTTCGTTATATGAACGAAAGACCAGATGAACCTGATAGGCAAAAAGTCCGTTGGAGTGAGGCAATCAAGAACCGGAAATCACCCGACCGACTAGACGGAGCTCAAAGCTTGGAACTACAAGCTCAGTTAAAGAATGAGGGAAAAGGGAGCCCTCAGGATAAAAAAAAACTCCAAATTTAAATTGTCAAAAGTGGAAACATACCAGGAGCTGGGAGGAGGTAGAAATTGTAAATTGGATAGCCAGACCAGATGAACTAATTAACGAGGATGTGGAAGGAATCCCACCTGTTAAAAGAGAACTACCTATAATTATGCTTAGGATAGAAGGATTACTGGTCAGAGCATTGATTGATACTGGATCCACAATAAGTCTAATTACACAAACCCTTTTAAATGAATTGGAAACAAGGGGCCGAGTACTAAAGATTCCCACATCAAGTGTAAAGATTAAGGGAATTATCCCTGAAAAATCTTTGACATGTAAATTTCTGGTATACATTGATTTAATCATGGGTAACGCTGAAATTTCGCAGTGCTTTTTGCTGGTAAATCAATTACCGTATAATGTCATATTAGGTATTGATTTTATCCGTGAGAACAAGGTCATTATAGACCTAGCGCAAAATTGCATTAGAATTCAAAGAGAGGATGTGGATGAGCAAAACATTAACCTACAGGATCAGGAGGCGAAAATAGCAGAACAGGTATGGCATATGGAAGAAGTGATTGAGGAAGATTATAAGGACATAGAAAAAATATTTGAAGTCCTCAACATAGAACTCGAAGATAATGTGGAAAATGAGTTCGAGACCAACCTGTCAGGAAAAGTGGAGGAAGCTAAAGTCAGCCTCGAAATTAAGGAACATTTAAAGAAATTATTATTGGATTATAGGGACGTATTTGATTCCAAGCCAGGGAAGATTGAAAATTTTAAATACGCGTTCCAAGTCAACGATTGGGCACCGTTCAAACAAAAACCATACCCGGTTGCGGAAAAACATTACCCACAAACCAAGAAAACACTGCAGGAGATGATGAATGCAGGTGTTATAGAAAAGATGGCGACACCATATGTTAGTCCATTAGTGATTGTGAGTAAACCGGATGGCTCAGTAAGGGTGTGTTTAGATGCCAGAAATTTAAATGCAAAAATTATACCAGAAAATGATTCGGCACCACCCATAAAATAAATACTGAGGAAGTTTAAAGGCAAGAAGATTTTTACAAATATTGACATGACTTCTTCGTATCATCATCTCGAACTGGAAGAGAAAACCAGCTTGTTGACTGGATTTCAGTTCGATCAACAAACATACTGCTTTAGAAGATGTCCGTTTGGATTAAAGACTGCAGGATCCGCATTAATAAGAGCGCTTGATCGAAACCTGTCAGAGGAAGTGAAAGATTGCACTATCCGATACGTAGATGACATTTTGCTTACCTCGGAGAACATTGAGGAACATTTAGAAAATTTGAAGGAATTATTGGAAGACTTAAGGAAGGCAAATTTTAAGATAAATTTAAAGAAGTCGAATTTCTGTCAAAGGCAAGTGACATTTTTAGGGCATGTGATTGACAAGGATGGTGTTAAACCAAATCCATGCAAATTGGAATCGATAAGGGATTTTCCAAGGCCTTTGAAAGTGAAGAACGTTCGCCAGTTTTTGGGATTGATTGGGTTCTTCTCAGGACATTGTCCATCATACACCAAAACTGTTGCACCACTACAGGACCTTCTGAAGAAGGGGGGCAAGTGGAAATGGACGGAGGAAGCAGAAAAAGCATTCGTGGAGGCCAAGGAAATGCTCTTAAATTACGTGAAGCTAGGATATCCTGATAGTAATCAGAGATTTATCATTCAGACAGACGCATCCCAGATTGGAATAGGGGCAATGCTATATCAGGAGAACCCGGAAAACCCTGATAAGAAGAACTATCTAGCTTTCACAAGTAGGAGACTGAAACCACACGAGAAAAATTATACGATCAGCGAGATCGAGCTGTTAGCGATATTGCACGCGTTGCAATATTGGCGGAAGATCGTATATGGGTTTCAGGTCATTCTAAGGACGGATCATAAAGCCTTAACCTTTCTTATGAAGACTGATTTATCCAGTCAAAGGTTGATGCGTTGGGCTTTATACACACATCAAAAAAAGTTTTGCATCACCTCGATTCCAAGAGTTCCGGAACCGTTAAATACAAAGGGAATAGAGATCAACACAAACAACATTTCAGCTCGTTTTATTGCTCATGAGACCCAAACATTGCATGTTGTACCATCATACAGCTAGACTTTCAGCATTTGTGGTCCAGATTGCAGTACACACCACTACCTCTAATACCCAGTAGCACGTCCTCTTGCATTGATGCATGCCTGTATTCGCCGTGGCATACTATCCACAAGTTCATCAAGACACTGTTGGTCCAAATTGTCCCACTCCTCAACGACAATTCGGCGTAAATCTCTCAGAGTGGTTGGTGGGTCAAGACGTCCATAAACAGCCCTTTTCAACATATCCCAGGCATGTTCGATAGGGTTCATGTCTGGCGAACATGCTGGCCACTGTAGTCGAGCGATGTCGTTATCTTGAAGGAACGCATTCACAAGATGTGCACGATGAGGTCGAGAATTGTCGTCCATGAAGACAAATGCCTCTCCAATATTCTGCCGATATGGTTGCACTATGGGTCGGAGGATGTCATTCAGGTATCGTAAAGCCGTTTCGGAGCCTTCCATGACCACCAGTGGCGTACGTCGGCCCCACATAATGCCACCCCAAAACATCAGGGAACCACCACCTTGCTGCACTCGCTGGACAGTGTGTCTAAGACGTTCAGCCTGACCAGGGTGCCTCCAAACACGTCTCCGACGATTGTCTGGTTGAAGGCATATGCGACACTCATCGGTGAAGAGAACGTGATGCCAATTCCGTGGGGTCCATTCAGCATGTTGTTGGGCCCATCTGTACCGCGCTGCATGGTGTCGGGGTTGCAAAGCTGGACCTCGCCATGGACGTCGGGAGTGAAGTTGCGCATCATGCAGCCTATTGCGCACAGTTTGAGTTGAAACACGACGTCCTGTGGCTGAACGAAACGCATTATTCAACATGGTGGCATTGCTGTCAGGGTTCCTCCGAGCGGCAATCCGTAAGTAGCGGTCATCCACTACAGTAGTAGCCCTTGGGCGGCCTGAGCGAGGCCTGTCATCGACAGTTCCTGTATCTCTGTACCTCCTCCATGTCCGAACAACATCGCTTTGGTTCACTCTGAGACGCCTGGAAACTTCCCTTGTTGAGAGCCCTTCTTGGCACAAAGTAACAATGCGGACGCGATCGAACTGCGGTATTGACCTTCTAGGCATGGTAGAACTACAGACAACATGAGCAGCGTACCTTCGTCCTGGTGGAATGACTGGAACTGATCGGCTGTCGTACCCCCTCCGTCTAATAGGCCCTGCTCTTGCATGGTTGTTTACATCTTTGAGCAGTTTTAGTGACATCTATGAACAGTCAAAGGGACTGTATCTTGGATACAATATACACAGTCAACATCTATATGCCGGAGATCTGGGAACCGAGGTGATGCAAAACTTTTTTTGATGTGTGTATATTCAACAATTTGATGTCAAGATAGAGTACTGCCCAGGAAAGGAAAACATAGTTCCAGACTACTTAAGTAGACAGCCAGAGTCCATAGAAGAGGAAGTAATGGCTATAGATTTGGAAGACAGGGATCAGCGTACTCTTAATGAGTTAAGAAGCATTAGTCAAAGACAACGGGAGGATCCATGGATGAACATGCTCATATCATTCCTTGAGGGAAGCTTGATAAGAGGAACACCAGCATACACAGAAGCTGAGAAGATAGCACAAGACTACACGTTTTATAATGGGTTATTATATAAGTTTGTGGACTCTGACCATACGAAATTAAGGATTGTTGTACCTGCAATTTTGCAGAGGAAAATAGTATGGTTAGCCCATAGATCGTTCGGACATATGGGAGTCGACAAAACAGTCTCGATGCTGAAAGAAGCAATTATATGGCCGAGACTGAGAGAAACTGTAAGGGACACGCTAAAGACATGTCAAAGGATAAAACCTAATGCATTTCTGATGAGACAGAAGCCTATACCATTGTTGCCCGAAAGGCCCGGCCAAATCATATCTATTGATAATTTTGGACCTTTGCCAAAGGCAAGAAGAGGAAATCGACACATAATGGTGGCTATGGATGTCTTCACTAAAATGGTTGTCCTTGCTCCCATACAGAAGACTAGTACCAAACAGGTGTTAAAACGACTTAAAGAAAAAGTGATACCGATTCTGGGGAAACCTGAGAATTTGTTGTCGGATCACGGCAGTTGTTTCACCAGTGTAGAGTTCAGACGAGAATTAGAAAGACTTGGAATACGTCAAATTTTGTCAAGTATTCGCCATCCTGAGGCAAACCCTGTAGAGAGAGTTATGAGAGAAACGGCCAAGTATTGTAGAATATACTGTGCCGAAGAAAATTGGAAGTGGATAGATATTTTGGATATTATTGAATTTTGTATAAATAATACATTCCATGAATCCACAGGAGAGATACCCATAACGTTACATCGGAATGAGCAACCAGAAAGACCTTGGAATCTGGTAATTCCTAGGCCAGCAGACGCTCAGCCGGGAAGAGATGTACGAATTAGGAGAGCCTTTGAGCATCTAAAAGCTCAAGCCGACAGGAGGCAGAGAAGAAATAGGCATAAGAGGTATCATCGACCATTATTAGCAGGAGAAATGGTGTTAGTGAAAAGACCAGCCATTTCGGATCCAGGGAACCGTGTGTACAAGAAGTTCCAGAAAATGTACTACGGACCATATCAGATAATCAGAGATTTGAGGAATAACGCATATAGAATTCGGCACTGTGAAACGGATCACGAAGTGACTATGAATTCAGCAAATTTGAAATTATATTACCCTCCCGAAGATTTTGATGAAGAAAATGAACAAGCCCTGGTCATGGAAACATTTAGAGATGAATCCGCTTTTGACATAAACAAGAATAAGGAAGAAATAGAAAATAGAGCTCAAGCATTCGAGTGCGAATGCGAATTGGAGAAAGTATATTGGGAAATTAAAGAAATAATTGAATGTATTGAAGAAGAAAATTCCAATTTAAGAAAAGAAAATGATGAAATAAGGAAACGGGTAGGGATAGACCAAACCCGTAAGTGAGAATGAGGTTCTGGGAACCTAAAGTCCAGACAAATAAAGAAAGAAAGAAAGGGTAGGGACAGAGCATACCCGACATACACAATTACCGGATATGACTTAAAAGAAGTAAAAACAACAGTAAATACGGATGACGTTATGATGGCTTCGACGAATAAAGAAATACAAATTAAATTGAAATAAATTTCCTCAAGAATTTTCGAAAATTTATTTACCTAAGGAGGGGAGAGATGAACCCATGGGCCATAGGGTCCATGACGGTCGAACCCATGTCCTTACGGAAGAAATGAAAGAAACGTATAGTTTTTTAAAGGAACGGAGAGAGATTTTAAGCCAGGATTATAGCTTAACATTGTGCAAGCAACTAGGGACAGATGTTCCTTAGATGAGATCACCCCACTCGACATTCAAGAGAGGGCTGGTCACGAGTATTAATAACTGAATGGAAATTTCCACCGTGATAGACAAGGAAGCCTGAATCGGAATTCGAGCTGATGTTGCTGGAAATTGACAACGCCGCTTATGCACCAGAAGAGGAATAATTAAAATTAACACGTTTACGAGCATAATAATGAGTAAACAAGTATAATACAGTGAATCATTTTGAATGAGAGATTTTTCAGTAAAGAGAAACCATTTAATAATTGTGCAGAAAAAAACTGCCGACGTAAGACGACGTCATTGGGGAATTACCTAAGCCTCTGTGGAGGGGAGAGAGCAAAAGAAATGCAACACCCACACAATTGAGGACGAGAAATTAATTAATATCTCCGAATTGCACGATCGATTCTTAGGTGCAATGAGATTATGTGACATTGAGAAGAAGAGCTTTCGGAAGGTATAATTTTTATATTTGTGGCACCATTATTTTAGAAGTTGACCACAGAAAAGGCTAGAGTCTTATTTTTTTGTAGTAAAATAGTATAAAGCTTCGGGGTTTACCAAGCCAACCATGCAGTCTCGAATAGCCCGTGAGGGGCGTAAGGCTACATCACAGCACATGCAGTCTTGAACAGCCCGAGGGGTGTTGCCACGCATCACGCAGTACGAATCCGTCCAGGAGGACGTGAAGTTATATCAGCACTTGCAGTCATACGAGCACTCCGTGAGGGGAAGTGCTGCACCACGACGTAGAAGTAGTCATTCCGACAGTCCGTGAGGGGACGTAACTCTGCGTTACATCGAAAACAGCTACCAGTACTCCTTGAGGGGAGGAATGCTGTGTTACACCGCAGAAGTAAGATCCGATAGCCACAGGCGTCACAGTATTAACGACTTGCTTGCCTCCATAAGGAGTGGTCAAGACGAAATTTTAAAGTATCGCCGTAGTGAAATATTAGGAAAATCCTAATTATAGGATTTAGGCCCGACTGTATACAAGTTAAAGTGAAAATTCATAAGATATAGTCAGAGCAGGCTGCGAACATCGGACTTAAAGGGGATAGGTCGTTAAATATACGAACGAATAGATCATAACGTACGGAAGGATCGTACCAGACAGATAAACTGTTATTTAAATTGAAGAAACCTAAAAGGGAAGAACAGAATAAGGTTCGAAACGTAGGAGTGTTAAAACAGTTCAAATAAAGAAGATAGGAGACTATAAACATTATCTCCAGAAAGCAGGCGAACTATTCTAAAAATACTAGAATTGAGAAGTGCTAGCTGCTATAAACTAAATATATAGGTCTTAGAGGAGACCTCGATCCGTATAGACTTTCGTTAGGATCGATAGACAGATCTACAAAGAAGCCGTTCAAGCTAGATAAATAGCCGGTTATCCAGGATAGGAATAGCAGAATTTGACTCCAGGGAACAATAGATGTTTCGAGACTTTCGCATTCTGCAGGATAGGAAGCCGACATCGAATAAATTTCACCCTTGGAAACGGGAATTTAAGAAGATCACGTGTGATAGGCTCAGAAATACGGCCTAGTGATCGAGAATTGTGAAGTGTAAAATAATCAAGATTGTGTGTTAAATAATATTTTTAGTGTTTATTATGTGTTCAAAAGGGACACATCAGTATATAAAAATGTCGTCAATATTAAGTATTTTAAATATATGTCAAAAAGTGTTTTTACGTAAGATGAATACCTTTAATATGGAGTAAAAAGTTCAAAGTGGGCCCAAAAATGAAGCACCGCACCAGATTAAAGATCATGGGATGATCTGGAAACATGTGAGTACTAAATTCATTTTATTTTGGTGTCAGAAATTGATTGTGTACAAACCCACCGGAGTTTTTGAGTGAAAGGGATGTGTTTTAATAAATAAATACTGAATAATCAAGAACACGGTCTGAACAATAATAAAATAAATTGAGAAATTATAAATAATTATGTAAAGAATAAATCCCGTAGAGGAAATATGTGAATAAAGGGTTAATGTATTTAACAAATGTCATAAGAGCAAGCGAAATATCATTAATTATCATGAAAGATATTGAAATAAAGTAAAGTTGAGATAAGAAAGAAATAGCTTTTGAGCTTGTATAAAGAATAAAGATAATAATAATAATAATTAAATATGGAAATGTTAAATAAAAATCAAATAAATTGATATGAACATAAGAGCGTTAAGCCTTAACGTATGTGTAAGAGATGAGGTTCAATGGAATATTTTAAAACAGGGAGCGATTTATCGACAACGGAAAGATTAATATGTGAATTAAAATAATATGAATTGTTACTAAAGAGATTTATCAGTTCTTGGGAAGACATTTTCGGCTTAAAATAATGCATAGCGCATAATGAGCGCAAATATAATATTAAAGTGTCACGCTAGGAACGCGTAGTGGTTAAATACTTGGTACATTACTTATGGAGGGTAGTTGATTGCAGTGAATTGATAATTGTATAAGTCCTCTATTTGTGACATAGTATCACGAGGCATTGTGTATGTATTTAAAAAGGGAGCTAATATATGGTATTATTGAGCGTATGTCATATGGGCCACGGCCGACTCTAAATCGCATTTTGTATAAGTCCTCTGTAAGGGATTGGATCCCGAGGCACGTGAAGAGATTCGAATGCAGGATCTTCTTATGATAAAAGCCCCTTTAATTCTCCGTCGTCGTATGTGTATTAATCTTCCCAATCAATGAGGACCCTCTCATAATTAATAAATGCCAAGGATACGAAAATGGTCTTTGAACCAAAGAAATGTTGTTTGAATGTATACGGTACAGTAAAGCCCGGTCTCCCCAGAACTGGATATAATGGGAAGGTTTGTTTTGAAAGCCTTGGAAATAAGCTACTAACGTTGGGTCAGACAGGGAGTCGCCGTCACCCTACGTGTCATAAATCGCACCCCAAGTAGTAGGGTCTAGCTCTCTTAAAGCGAGAGGGAACAGAGACCGTCTCGTAAGCTGTTGTAAAGAGAATGAATACACCAGGAGTGTTTAATGTTGTTAACGACCCGGGCGTTGAACCGAGGTCCCAGTAGATGGATATTTTCGTTTGCCGGTTCAGATCGTAGTTTCTTATATGATAATGGTCTATTAAGACATAAGAGATAAATAACAATCCCTATTGTAATAATGTATGGACGTGGGATTCCACGAGTTGATTGAAGGCAACTGAGTTCGGGAGTAACTATAGTTTTTTGACTGTGTCAAGTACCTTCACGCTCTGGAGTACACAATTGATTTTCTGATTACCTTAATATATTTGTGGAATAAAGAGAGATGATAACAACTGAATGTGTGGACATGCCCAAAATATTGAGTTAGATAATTAACATAGATTTTAAATATAATTATATATTTGTTTTTTAGAGATAAGAAAATTTAAAGGATAGTGTTTGAGGTGTACAAGAATGACACCATAATTATGTAAATGCATGGAGCCAAAGAGCTCGGAGTTATGTAAACTTAATGTTAGTGCTTTATGGAAGTGAGACTAAGTAAGAATTGTTGGTTTATGTGGAAACCACAGGTTTTGAATACAATATTTGTTTATATTTGTGATTCCTTGTTCATTTGGAACAAGCAGTTGATATTTGGGTCAGTAATTAAATTGTTAAAATGTTTGTAGCGCCATTAATTTTATTAATTAAATGTGTTTAAATAGGAGTTGATTTTGTTGTTATTTTTTGCAAGTGTATCCTCTAATTAATCCAAGATATGTGAGTCACAGAGTGGGGGAACTTACCGCTGCCCCGAAATCCCGAATTGAGCTACGCTGGTATACTGTGATTGGCATATTTCTTGCTAAATGGGCACAATACATAGATTTAATAGCCTACAGTAAATGTAATGGATCTGATGATGATCGCTTGACGATCGAAACTGGCCATCTAAGTGTATTTATTTTTATTTTTTTTCTTCTTCAGGATTAGGGAATAAGCCATCACAATTGGGTACAATCGTATTGACCGACTGAAAAACATCAAATTTCGATTATACAGTTCTCTCAACTTTTTATTTTTAATCTACTTATAGAAACTTGAAATATTGATGGTATCAAGTATTGAAGTATCAAGAGAAAAATCATGTATCTGTATTGAGTATTAAGAAAAACTGGTATCGACCCATCTGGGTATTTAAAATTAAGCAATTTTGAATTTGATACATGAAGAGTTCCTGAAGCAGTTAAAATTCTTAGTTGAAGTAGGGGAAATCAAATACCGTAGTTCTTTTACCATGTAGGAAGCTTGCCACGGTGGTTGAGTGGTTATCGTGTCAGACTACCAACCCCAGGCTTGCAGGTTCGCTCCTGGCCATGGTAAGTGATTTTTGAAAGGCAACAAAAATTATGGCACGCATGTTAAAGAACGTATTTGAATTCAGTAGGCCGTGTTCATAATGGCAAAATTAATCTCAGGATTTTCCGCCTACACAAAGTTCCTCCTTTCTCTACTAGAAACCGCTACAGTGTCAAGGAGCTTAGATATCTAACCTCCTTGACTTTCATAGACGCTCTAAGGAACGACAAAATTCGAAATGCAAGCTGTCCTCTGGGCGTCAAATAACAAAGCTAGCGCCCGACACCCGAGGCCATACAATATTATTATTACCATGTAGGATCCTTTCTAAACTACCGGTACTCTCACAATAAACCAAGTAGCAGTTTAATGTTGACGTTCTTGTTTTGTTTATTTGTTTGGGTTTTTCTTCTAAGTTTCTTTTATAATATTTCAGTTTGCATACCTGTTACAACTACATATTTTTAACTGTAAGTAGGGAGGTAAAAATTTGTTGAGTTTACAAAAAGAAAGTTGGGAACCACTAGTTTACACACTGCCACTGTTGAAGTACCGTAATTCAGTTACTTTCATTGTCACATTTGAATACTGTAATACTCACTACCATAGGCACAGTGCATGGGGAAACTCCCTCCACAGTGAAACTATCCCATCTCTTGTTGTGCCATGTGGCTTTAATTTTGAAAAAGCATAACTATTATCTCATCCCAATTTTCTGTATGGATCTTGGCTCCATCCAGTTGAGGAACAAGTTAGAGTTACAAAAAAAAACTCAATTCAACTGCAAAATTCAAAACATCAAATTATAGATATACACATTTATGTCAAAAGAGAATTAAAGATTTCAATCAAACCCACTACACTTATATTTTATTAAAGATGACATATTGGCTTTCACAGCCATCAATTATGCTCCAGCAATCCTCCTACTTTTTTGCAGGGTTTCGCCTCAGTGCACCAAGTCAGGCCTTTCAGTGGCAGTGGCAGATTTAAGGCAAGATTATGGGAAGGGTGGACACACCGGAGATCTCGAATACCCCAAGCCAATAGGGGGTGCGAGGAAACTCCTCCAGAAAATTTTGCAAAATTTATGCCCAAATTAGTGATTCTTTTTGTGATATTTTTGGGTAAAGATAAATGTTAACAATTTAAAATAAAGAAACAATCAAAAATTGTATGAAACTGTTATGTGAATTTGGAAATATTTGCATGATAGCCATTTTAACCCGGCAGTGGTCGCGCACATAGTGCAACTTTAAAGAGGTCGCGGTGGGTCACCATGACCCACATATTATTATTTAATTTATTTCGTCAGGACTTGCACTTTTTTAAAACTCTGTTTGTACATCAAATAACACTATTATTTTAGACATATAAACAACCTTACCTTTATTTATGTTCTTATTATATAACTACAGATTTATTTTTAAATAGTTAATACAAAACTTCCAATTAATTGCATGTGATACAAAGTTGGTATTTTTTTCTGGAATATGGGTAAAAGTTTGAAATAGTTTTACACTAATGCCTTCTAAGAGCATGAAGAAAGTCATAAAGTTCAATTTTGAACTGGCACCATAATGAATTTTTCAAAGAATTTCACACATATACTTTTGGTACGAGTAAACATAAAAAAAAATTAACAGATACGAATAAATGTCAAAAACAAGTGATACATTCAGAATCTCTGGCTAGGATTAAAAAAGTATTTACAAATCAAGCTTCTCATCGTTCTCAATCTCTGGTTCAGGCATTTTCCAGACAGTCTAGGCAAGTAAGTTTGCCATGGTTTCCACATACAAACTTCTTACAGATGGCACACGTCTGATACATTTTGTTGTCAGTCCTGGAGCATAGTGCACATCTTTTTCGTTTTCTGGTACCGTCATCTTCTTGAGGCTCCTCAGGTAGTGGATACTTTTGCTTCTCATGTATTTCCCAGCTAAAAAGGAGACTGCGTCACTTCGGAATGAAACTCATTATAACTACCGTATGTGTAATAAACATGCCAGCTATTTCCTATTCAATTGTGTCAAATTAAATAATTTTCATTTTCATTTTCATTTTAGTCACCTCCGTGGTGTAGTGGTCAACGAGCTTAGCTGCCACCGCGGAGATCCGAGGTTCGATTCCCGGCTCTGCCACGAAATTTGAAAAGTGGAATGAGGACTGGTCGTTCGATCAGAGTATGCTGTATTTCCGTCCTTAGCTTACGGCTAATTACGGTGTAATAAACGATCTTCTGTAGAATATCGTCTGTGAAGAAACACTGCCACTCTTTCATCGGTGTGTTAGCCTCTTTCACTGCTCCTTTGCAGCCTGGACAGTGAGTGACAATATTCCGGCGTCTTGTACGGAGTGATTGTGTAGGTTCAGCCAATTTCCATGTAGTGCCGTCTTTACTGGTATATTTGCCTCTATAAACCAGTAGGAGTCATCATCTGAAGTGGAGTTGTCTTCCGAATGTTCACCCTCAGTAGCTACTTCGTCATCACTGTCATCACTTTGTTCCATATCCGTGTTCCGGGCCTGGTCGTCTTGCATTTCTTCTTGTGGATCGACATCAGACCCTACATCACTTTCATCACCACCCAGTTCATTGTCTGTTTCTGCCGAGAATGATTCATTCAGTATAGAAAGAATACGGTCTGCTTCTCTCTCATCCATTTCACCGAAACAAGGAAAACACACTCAAATGTAAAATTTAACTAAGAATTTTTATGTGAACACAAAAGGTCGCGGTGGGTCGTGGTGACCCACACACTACTTTCCTCGAGAACTGCTATACCCAAACCAAATTCTGCCTGCTGTACTGTGTCGAGGGGATAGACTTAGGAAGGTACTGGGAGGGGGGTTGCTGTTTCACCGTTGGTGGAGGGGGGATCAACGGAAATGTTAGCGTGCAGGTCATGATGACCCACAGCGACCGTTCTCGGGTTAAGTGAAATATTTATTGTATTCTAAATTATCTCAGTTTTGTAAGTCCCATCATTTACTGCAATAGCTCTAATACGAATGGTTTAGAACTATTTTTTAGAGAGGTTATAAAATTTGTAGTATTATTTCAAACACAATGTTCGCAATATTAGGCTATTGTAACTTTTACATTTTGGTATTATACAGTATTTAAGTTTGAAAGAAATTGTGTGAAGCTAATGTTTTCCTCAGGAGCTTAAGTATGTTTTAGTGTAAAACAACAAGATGAATCAAATTATTTAAAAGTTTATAGCTTTGATGTTTTGAAATCTGAGGATTTACAACTAAAAGGTAGAATATGTAACAGCATTAGAGTTAAACTATAAATAATATTATGTAATTAATTTTGTAATTAATGTAGATGTTAACATTAGATTTAAGATTAGATTTAAGTTATGAAAAACATTAGAATTAATGTTCAAAAATTTGTAGGCTTACTGTTATTGGGGTTTAAGACCCTGTTGTAAACCAGCATAAATAAATAAATAAATAAATAAATAAATAAATAAATAAATAAATAAATAAATAAATATAGTACATTATGCAACGAGCCTATAATGGCTATAATTAAGACACGAGTATTTTTATAAAACGAGCGTACGCGAGTTTTATAATTTCCATACGAGTGTCTTAATTACCATTATAGGCGAGTTGCATACGACTGTTTATGTTCGACGATAATTATAACTTTATTATATGTTTTAACATAAATATTCATAAATATCTGTTGAGAGTCAGCTACAGTACTTGAATTTTGTGATCGCAGAGCGAGCGTTGGGTGTTATATCTCTGTCTTTCAAGATCTTTGAACGACCGACGCATGCGCTCTGTGTGCTTGCAATGCCATATGCAGCCATATGTTTACATCAGCCGTCCCTCAGTAATATTGTCACCGGTGTCATTTGAAGACAATGTGCTGTGCAGAAATTAGCGTTGGTGATTTTAAGGTACAGTGCTATTGCTTGTCTCATATTCGCCAGTTTATTTACGCGAACATATGGACGGTGCGTATTCCATGTCGGTAATTTATTATAGTTCGATGTTGTGTTTATGTCCGACATGTTGGATTTTGAGCGCATGCGCGAAGGTATCGTTACCTAATTGGTCAATGAACGAGCTCTGATTGGCTGGAGAAACTGTATCATAACGGAAAACAGTGTTATAATGACCATCATTATGATACAGTTTTCTGACACGTAATAGTGAGGGTCGAACATAAAATAAATAAATAAATAAATAAATAAACAACAAAAACACAAATTTTCTTGACTTACATAATTTTATCAAAATCATTATATTTATATTTAGCATAAATACAGACTGCTCAATTATTGAAGTTCATCTTACAATAAGTTTGTGGATTCTTTTTTGCTCTCTTGTCCAAACCTATCAAGGATTTTATTGTGATCATTAGGAATGTTTCGATGGATGAACATTAGAGCCAATCTGTTGAGTCTGGTTTCTGTAGTCCTCGATCTCAAAAATGTTTTCAGGACACGGAGAGTCGAAAATGACCATTCGGCACATGCGATGCTTGCAGGATGTGTCAGTATTACTTTGAGCATCGTCTTCACCAATGGAAATAAAACTGGGTGGCAAGCCTCGAACGCACTAGCTACAGTTGATGAGATGATGCCCCCATTGTCCATTTCCATATTCCATTTTGTTGACCAATGGAGATATTCAGCTTTTAGTTTCGTATAAAACACTCATTAGCCGGCCCCGTTGTGTTGGGGTAGCACGCCTGCCTCGCACACGGAGGCCCCGGGTTCGATTCCCGGCTCCGTCAGGAATTTTAGAAACTGACGTGAGGGCTAGAACGAGGTGCACTCAGCCTCGTGAAGACAATTGAGTAGCTGTCTAACCGTGAGGCAGCGCCCCGGTCACGAAAACCAAAATAAAAGGCCGAGTGGTCCCGATGAGCTGACCACATTACACTTCAACATCTGCAGGCCAAATGGCTGGGCAGCAGTCGCTTGGTAGGCCTAGGCCCTTCACGGGCTGTAGTACCAGGCGTTATAATTGATGTCTTTAGTTAAATCACCAGATAACACGTGGAATACTCTGAATAATAAGTTGTTTATGAACAAACTGCAATATAGCCTACATTAGGTAGCCATTACTAACGGACACTATTTTGAACACCAAAGGCACAGGAGTAACACTGAACACCAACATCGTAACATGAAATGTTACAGAAGAAGAAAGTTATTGGATAACATCAACACTCTCCCTTATTCAATAACTTGCAGACCCCCATGCTGTCACACAATTGTTGGAGTCGAGTTGCAAACAATGGTTTCGTAAGCATGTCTGCGAGCTGCTTCTCTGTATCCACTTTTGAAACAGTAATTTCACCAGCGGTTACCAGTTCACGAACAAAGAAATGTCTCACATGGATGTGTTTGGTTCTTCGGTGAAACTCGGGGTTCTGAGCAAGTCGAATTGCAGCTTCATTATCAACCTGCAGATCAGGCGTTGCATTCAACTGGCCAAATTCAGTCAAAAGAGTCTTGACCCAGATGATTTCTCGTGCTGCTTCAACCTCAGCTTCTGTAGTCGATATTGCAACTGAAGGTTGTCGTTGACTAATCCATGAAATAGGTGCACCAGATAGAGACAAAGTACACCTGAAGTCGATCGTCCTGAACCGAGGTCACCCCCATGATCTGCATCGCTGTAACATTCTAGGACACCTTTATTTAAATCATTCTTGTAGATGATTCCATGATCTGAAGTGCCTCTCAGGTAACGGAAGATCCTTTTCACCTTGATCACATCACGTTCTGTTGTATTTTCAAGACTCCTTGACACCACTCCAACAGCATAGGCAATGTCTGGTCGAGTTCCACACATTAGAAACATCAAAGCTCCAACTGCTTGTCTGTATGGAAACTCAGTGTTAGGTGAAATCTCCTCCGTATCATTGTCCTTGATAATGGGAGTCGCCACAGCCCTGCAATTGCTCATGCCGAATCGTTCCAGCAACTTCTGAATGTAGTGACTCTGATTAACTTGGATAGAACCATGTTTGTCTTTGTTAATTTCTAGTCCCAAGAAAAACGATGCTGGCTTTGAAGTAATTTTGAACTCCTTCTTGAGATCATTGATAAACTGCTGAAGTTCATGGTCATTGTCAGCTGCTATCAAGCCATCATCAACATAGAGGACGAAGAAAATTTTGCTGCAACCTCTCTGCCTAACGAAGAGACAAGGATCAGCTTCACTCCTTCGAAATCCTAATTTGATTATGTAGTCACTGAACTTTTTGTTCCAACAGCGAGGGGCTTGTTTCAGCCCATACAAGCTCTTCTTCAGACGACATACTCTACTGGAACCATCATTGTACCCTTCAGGCTGCTTCATGAATATGGTCTCCTCTAAATTACCATAGAGAAATGCTGTTGACACATCTACTTGAGCTAGCATCATGTTTTCATTGGCAGCAACAGCGAGTAGTGTTCGAATAGTAGATGTTCTTGCCACAGGACTGAACGTCTGGTCATAATCGACACCTTTCTGTTGTGAAAAAACCTTTATCACCAACCTGGCTTTAAATTTATCCACCGAGCCATCTGCATTTGTTTTTACTTTATAAACCCATTTGCAGGGAATGGATCTTTTTCCAGGCGGTAAATCCTCCATGACCCAAGTCGCATTTTCTTGATGTGCTCTCATTTCTCGATCCATGGCTTCTTTCCAGTCATCCCGTTCATCCGATTTCAAAGCGTCAGCATAGCCATCTGGTTCTTTAAAAGTTGTTGAACAGATGCTACATTGTCTTGAAGAATTTTCGGACGTTTAAGTGTAGACCGATCTCGCAGCTGTCGTTCAGTCATCTCATTGTTTTGGTGGTCATCTTCATCTGGAAAAAGGTCGTCGAAACCCAAGAAATCCTCTTCTTCATCACTCTGAGGTTTAACATCAGGCTGGTCCTCTGTCTGAGTACCTGATTCTAGAAATACTTGGTTAGGTAGCTCGACATTTATTGGGATATCCATTCTTTTCCTCTCGATTAAAGTCTTCTCCTCAAAAATTACATCTCGTGATCTGATCAGTGGCGGCTGGCTCTAACGGGCCAGTGGGCCAGGGCCCTCCTTACCATTAACCTACATTAGGAATTCATTTTTTAATACTTAACGCCCTAAATACTGGCCGAGTTGTGCGCTCCTCATTATGAAAATGTACCAGCATGATTGAATAACGAGCTACATATCTTGTCACGTAATTCGCCTTGCTGCGGGCTACTCGGGGCCCAGGCCTTACTGGGCCCAAGACTCCATTCAACTACAAACAAGGATAGGTCTATTGCGCGTGCGTGCAGACGCTCTTCAAACGTCAGCTATGGGCCCAGAGATTGCGAGCCCACGGTTACAAGGAGGAATAACAATTGGAACAGTTGTATGAGCTCTGGAGAGAACGTTGGAATGCAGCGGGAAAGCTGAACTGCTACGTTCAACTCGAACTTACAACATCTATGGCCTTACCCTGCCCCTTTCCCCTTTCCTCTCTTTCTTCCGATGCTGTTTGAAATGATTCACAAGACGACCACTAGATGGCAAACAGGACACCACCCTGGTGTCATTAGTTCCAAGGTTACGTAAAACGAAAACGAATGGATGAATACTTATAAATGGTGCAGTGACAAAATCATTCATACCCACTGTCGACCAAAGTATTATGTGCACTCGAGTTTGAAGGTTGTTTGTGAAGTAACCAATAGACCTACATAAAATCCAATAACATCATCATTTTCGTCGTTCTATTTTACGTTAGTTCATGTAGGTTTGGAATTTTTAATTTATATGTCAATATTTTTTTTCGCAGTTGGAACACAAAAAGTGCACGTTTTTAAGCGTGTTTCAACCATGCGTCACATTTAAGAATTATTATCTCAAAAGCCCGTCATCAGATCGAATCCAAATTTTAACACAATACACATTGGAGTGATGTATAACTGGTTTATTAATTTCAAAATTTTGTGTGTCCAAGGAACAAAGTTGTTATCATTTTTGTAAGGTAACTTTTTCTCGGCTCGGGGTGGTTGGAAAATGTAGTTCTTGGTCGCGTTGGAATCCTTATACATCGAAAAGTTATGCTGTATGACTGTGAAATACGTAAATTAATTCACTTATTTTATATCAGTTTGTATTTGTAGGGGGAAATAAGACATGGTTCACCAGCTAGCCGCTCCGGTAAAAGCTGTACAGCGTTGCCGAAATGGAGCCCTTCACGCATCTTGGCGCGCCTCGCTCGGAAGTGATGGGCTCCATCTCAGCAACGCTGTACAGCTTTTCCCGGAGCGGCTAGCTGGTGAACCATGTGTTATTTCCCCCTACAAATACAAACCGATATAAAATAAGTGAATTAATTTACGTATTTCACAGTCATAAAGCATAACATTTTGATGTATAAGGATTCCAACGCGATCAAAAACTACATTTTCCAACCACCCCGAGCCGAGAAAAAGTTACCTTACAAAATTGATAAAAACTTTGTTTCTTGGACACACAAAATTTTGAAATTAATAAATCAGTTATACAACATTCCAATGTATATTGTGTTAAAATTTGGATTCGATCTGATGACAGCTTTTTGAGATAATAAATCTTAAATGTGACGCATGGTTGAAACACGCTTAAAAAGTGCACTTTTTGTGTTCCAACTGCGATAAAAAAAATATTGAAATATAAATTAAACATTCCAAACCTACATGAACTAACGTAAAATAGAACGACGAAAATGATGATGTTATTGGATTTTATGTAGGTCTATTGGTTACTTCACAAACGACCTTCAAACTCGAGTGCACATACTACTTTGGTCGACAGTAGTGTCAAGGATAGGTTGAAAATAAACGTCCCATTAACTAGCAATGTAACTACTTTTTAACAGGACATGGTAAGATAAATTCGTATTATTTTCGTTTCAAATTAAAAGACAGTCCATTGTGTGCCTGTGGCAATGAAGAACAAACAGTTGATCATTTATTATTTACATGCGTGAAACTGGAAAAAGAAAGACAGTTGTTTAAGGACAATATGGTAAATGAACATGGAAAATGGACGTTCGAAAAATTTAAGCTAACGAAGTATTATATAATTAATTTTATATTTTAATTTAATAGATTTAGAAAGAATGTCAAGTAGTTGAACAGATTCTTAATATTGGTGTAGCTCATAAAAACAATAAGTTAATAGATTTAGACAGTTCCTAGAACAATATATCACCAAACAAATAGCCATAGAACAATAATGAATAATACATAAGTAAATGTATGTTATTAAAATTGTAATTATTTTGTAAACATAGCATGTAGTATTACTTTCATTATAATGGAACATGCTGTTAAAAATAAATAAATAAATAAATAAATAAATAAATACGGTTATGTAAAGAGGTCTCTTTTGGAGTTCTGTGACAAGTGTTACCATTTTTTTTTTCCATCTAGGTGTAGAGTTTTTGACAAATGTCTTAGTGATAGGCTATTATAAATTTGAAATTAAATAGCGATTTAGAGGGTCATTTAAATTATATTAAATGTAGAACATAACATTTTCCCTAATGAGACACAATTTAATGGATGTTGGCAAACACCTAGCGTGCTAGCTAATAATTTATACTGTACATGATAATTTATTTTGTGTGTCCTCCCAAGCTCTAAGACCACCAGCCGCCGCTGGATCTGATTAGCCTGTTTTCTTCTTTGCACCAAATTCGATACCCTTCATCGTAATCATAGCCAATCAAAATCCCTTTCACAGCTTTACGATCCATTTTCTTTCGTCGTTGTTTTGGAACATGAACATAGCAAGTGGATCCTATTATTCACAAATGCTTCGTTCCAGGTTTCTTGCCATACCACATCTCATATGGAGATACCCCAGAAACATTGGAAGGTCCTGTCCGATTCAGGATGTACGAAGCTGAATTTATCATTTCAGCCCAAAGTCTTTGTGGAATATTTCCATGAGCATGCATAATGGCTCTTGCTGTTTCCACGACTGTTCGATTTTCTCTCTCACTACATCCATTCTGCTCAGGAGTGTACGCCATTGTGAGACGCTGTGTGATTCCTTGCTTTTGAAGAATTTTCTTGACTTCTTCATTGTCAAACTCTCTTCCATTGTCACTCAGAAGTTCTTTAATAACATGTCCAGCTGTCTTTGCTTCAGCTATAAACTGACTCAACTTTTTCACAACCTCACTTTTTTCTTTGATGAAGTAGATTGTCCTAAATTTTGTGTAGTCATCTTTGAAAAGAACAAAATATCGATATCCCGACACTGATTTTTGGAATGGTGCGCACACATCTGTGTGGATAAGCTCTCCTGGTTCCGTTGTCTTCTTTCTGGTGCCAAACGGTAGACGATGAGCCTTGCCATAAATACAGCCTTCACACAGTTCACTGTCCATTTCCACTTTGATGTTTAGGTCCTTGCTGAGAATCGACTTCACATGGCGCTTGTTTTGATGTCCATATCTTTCATGATATAGCTGTAGCAGGTTATCTTTGCCTGTGACATTAACTTCATTGTGAGAAATGGGTATTATATTTCTCACTACCAATTTAAAAAGTCCTCCAAATCGATCACGTATGCCTATCAGTTTGACATCTTGGTTAACTTTGAAGTTACAAATTTCTGCAGTTGATATGAATTCACTTTTTGGATGCTTATCTTGTGCTGCTAGAACAGAGAATAGATTCTTCTGAATCTTTGGTACATACCATACCAGAGTACAGTAATTGCATGCCACTTTCCTCCAACTGCTGCTTCAATGTCTACTGAACCTTTTCCGATCGCTTCGATCTTGTCACCACTAGCTGTAGTCACTGAATGTTTTGTTGAAAATGGCTGAAAATTCTTTAATGAATTTCTGTCGTTCGCAATGTGACTTGTCGCACCATTATCCACGTACCAGTCATTAGGCCTACATTCAGCATTCATAACTGCCGAGGTAACAGCAACAAGTGACATGTTCGTATCTGTTGTAATTCTTATGCTCCGAGCAGGGATGAATGATCAAGTCATTGTCATTGTATATACATAATGCACAATTGCCAAAGAAAACACGAACAGCTCAGCCATGGTTTGACGAAGAATGCTATCGTACGAGAAAAGAAGCCCTTCATCTCCTTCATAAGGCGAAACAAACAAATACACCCGACGATCTGAAAACATATGCACAAAAGAGGAAAGAATACAAGAAGCTAATTACGCTCAAAAAAGCAAACTACACGGAAGCAGATGCTCAAAGACAAGTGGAAGAAGCCCTAAGTGACCCCTTCATTGCAATCAAGAAGAGCCGAGATACAGAGCAGGAGTGACAGGAATCCCAATGGATATTTGGGAGCAGCACTTCACCCAGATTTACAACAAGAACTATCTAGAACAAGCTTACGAAAAAGAAGAGACATCAAACTTAGAATTTGAACCAATAATCGAGGACGAAGTAAGATGCACAATCCTTGACACTAAAAAAGGAAAAGCTACAGGACCAGACGAGGTGTTCAACGAAAACTTCCAAGACACTCTTGAAAAACTCGCCCAGCTGTGGACGAAGATGTTTAACAAATGCCTTACGTCCGTAAAAAATACCAGAGGACTGGAGAAAGTCGAACATCATCTTGTTATACAAAGGAAAGGGAGACATAGAGGACCTCAACGCATACAGAGGAATCGCACTCGAGAACAACATCTTTAAGATATTCTCCAAACTCCTGATGAAAAGACTCTACTCACTCACAGATGCCTTCATACCGGAAACACAGTTTGGTTTCAGGAAGGGAAGAGGAACCCTCCATGCGGTTGGCAACCTCCTGGAAGATATTCAAAACGCTCTAAGACACACTTCTCGGAAATTCTACGCAATTTTCGTAGATTTTACAAAAGCTTTGATCTACTGAGCAGACAGATACTCATGAAGAAACTTGAAAATATGACAGGAAAGGATAGCCCAACAACAGCTGCTATCAAAACCCTGCTAACTTACAATGAAATCATAATCAAAGATGGCGTATCGACCTCAGGAAACATTATACAGAACAACGGTGTTTTACAAGGAGACCCGATTAGTCCTACCTTATTCAACATCATCATGTCTGACGTCACTGACATATTACAAAATGATTCAGTGAAAATGTACCTCTATGCAGATGACATAGTACTAGGCTCGCATGATAGGAAGGCCCTGCAAGACACTCTAGATAGGTTTCAGGAATGGGTCGAGAAAAACCAACTCCAGCTGAATACCGACAAGACAGTGCAAATGATTTTCAGAAGGGGAGGAAGATCATCTGTAAAAGACAAATTATACTACAGAGCAGAAGAGCTAAAGATTGTAAATTCCTTCAGGTATCTGGGAATCACTCTACAACCATCAGGTTCATCGTACAGAATTCACATACAGGAGAGGGCAGCAGCTGCCATCAAAGCTATCTATGACATTAAGAATCCGACAAGACTAGCACTAGACACTGCAATAACACTTTTCTACGCAAAGATAATGCCTGTCTTGACCTATGGCATTGAACTAATATGGAACAACCTGACAAACAGAGACCTACTGACCCTGAATGTGTTAAAGCAAGATACCTGAAGAGAATTTTAGGCATATCAAAATACACTCCTTCAAGACTGGCTTATGAGCTTGCAAAAACGTGCTTCCTCATAGAAGACTTGAGGTTCCGAAAACAGCTACCAGCGACCAAACAAGAGTCAGACCGGTCAGACCTACTTCGGGACAGACAAAGCAAGAGATCGGACATCTGGCTCTATTTCTGTACAACAGACGCGATGCTGGATAGGAACTGGACGGGAGCAAACAAGGACCTACGAAGCGCCATAACTAGGCTCTCAGTGCGTGGTTTCCATCACAAAATATGCACGAGAGACAGTTTTCACGATCCCTCACCAGTGTGTGTATGCATCCTCTGCGGGAAGGCCTGTGAGCGCTACCATTTCTTCTTCTTCTTGGTACGGTAGTGGGCATAGTAAACTCTTTACCCAATTGCTACTGTGCAGTGGTATGTATCATTGGATAACCGTTGACTACCGATTGAAAGCGTAAGACCAGTGAGTAGCGGGGAATCGTAAACAAGACTATGACGCAACGCGGAGGGATACGTATGAGGAAAACATAGGAATTAGAGACGAGGACACAAATGGTATTACCTCTTCACACCGAAGCGACCCACCTTGGTGACTCGCTACACATACACACACATGACCGGGCCACAAATATGGATATGGGAAAGGATTACACTTTCAAATCTTGAAATTAATATTGTCGAAAAATGCCACTATGCTACTGACCAGTGGAATTGTAGGCTTATGTACCAATGTAGCCACATTTAAAGGAAGTGCATACCCTAAATCGTATAAAGCTCTCAACATTAAAGCTCGTTGATGGTCGTATAGTGGACATTGAAATAGAATATGATTTAAGGAACCCTCCATTTGTAAACACGAACATAGAGGATTATCACGTCGTTTTATGCGGAATAAATACACCGGCGTTAATGCATGGTTGAAACGTAGACGAATGATTGTAATGATATGTCGGCGTGTGTATTTCCCTCCATGAAACCATGGTTTGTTTAAAATAGTCGGTTGTAACCCAAAATAATGTTTGGCCTTAAATTTGCGTAGCTAGTCCACGTGCCTTGCCATTCCTCCCGTATTGTCGAACTAATTATAGAACGCAGATCTGACATTGGTATGGCGATGTTGTAAGTTTTCCCGTGTCCTTTTGCTGCATCTTTGGCAAGGTTATCCGCTATTTCGTTTCCTTCAATGTGACAATGGCCGGGTACCCACATGATACTGACGTCGAAGCCCTCCGCGTGTAAAGTGTACAATTGTTGCACTAATTGACATAAAAACCAGTTGTCAGCCTCTCTAACATTTTGAAGTGCTTGCACGACACTCATTGAATCGGTACATATTAAAGCACGACGAACGGCATGTTTTTTTTTATAAAAACACGTCTGACGTATGGCAAAAATTTCGGCTGTAAATATCGAGACGTCAGGGGGTAAAGTATACTGAAAGGAGATTTGTAAGTCCGGAGCACAGAAGGCTGCTCCCACACGCGCAGGGTTAACCATTTTAGAACCATCTGTGTAAAAAAGGATACAGGAGATCAAAGGACTCGTTATTTCCCGAAAAATACGGGGAATAATTACAGGATGATGGTGAAACGTCTGGTAGACGTGGGGTAAGGAGTTCGGAAGAATAGGAGGTTGAAAGTACGTTGCAGCATACGGAATAGTATATATCGGTAACCGCATGACTTTTAATATATTATGGCGGTGCGGTTGAAGCATGGAATATGCGGTTAGTAACGCAGGTCGAGAAACGGTGGGCAATAATCGACGCGTATAATATTCCTCTAATAGTTGTAATTTAGGGACGATAGGTGATGTTGTTATCATTTTTCGTAGCAGGTACATACATGCAAGATATCTACGCCGATGCTGAAGTGACATTTCTCCGGTTTCAACTAGCAGGGCTCCTGTGGGGGTTGATTGAAGCGCACCTATGATTATACGCAAAACAGAAAACTGAATTATATCTAACCGAAGGAGCCTAATGCTGGGCATGGAATCAAAAAAAAAAGGAATTGTAATCCAAGACAGAACGGATTATGTTACGGTAAACCGTTAATAATGATTCTGGATCCGCCCCCCAATTACGTCTAGTGAGAGATTTTAGAACATTAATTTTACTGGCGAGATGACTCTGTAGGTATTGCGTATGTCTCTCCCATTGCAATTTCCTGTCAATATGAATCCCTAAATATTTGACACTTGTCACCACCGGAATGTGACCTTGACGGTATAAAATAGGAGAACTGTCGTAAATTCGTTTGTGTGTAAAAATCATCGCAGCGTTTTTCCCTACGGATGTTTCAAATCCGTATTGATGTAACCAATCATGAGCATGAGATAAGGCGTGGTATATATCTCTTCGACATGAGGAAAACTCTTCTCGAGTGCAATATATTAGAATGTCATCCGCATATTGTAGAATGCGAGCGTGCGGTAATATGACTGTTTCTAAAGTACGGGTGTAAAGTAAGTATAAAAGCCCGCTTAGAACGTCGCCCTGGGGAACACCATAAGAAGTATGTCGAGAATCAAAGACACCGACGGGGGAGTTTAACGTAATATGACGATAGCATAGCATATTGTGTATTAAGCACCTGAAGGACAGGGGAAAATTTAGATCCCTTAGAAGTTGAATAAGAATAATAATAATAATATCGTATGGCCTCGGGTGCCTGGTGCAAGCTTTGCTATTTGACACCCCGAGGGTAGCTTGCATGTCGAATTTCGTAGTTCCTTGACTATGAAAGTCAGGGAGGTTAGATGTTAGATATCTAATCTCCTTGAACACAATAGCGCTTTCTAGTAGAGAAATGAGGAACTTTGTGCTGGCGGAAACTCCCGAGATTAATTTTGCCATTATGAACTCGGCCTACTGAATAAGAAGATATGGATCAACAGAATCATATGCATTTTTGAGGTCAAGGAACACAGCTACTGTGTGCATTTTCTTTCCTTTTGCTAGGAGTAAATCAGTCAGGAATATATTTAAGGGGTCGGATGTACCAAGATTTTTCCTGAATGCAAATTGGGTTTTTGGAAACAGGTTATAATATTCTAGGCACCATTGAAGCCGTCGGAGAAGTATATGTTGGAAAATTTTTCGGAAACAAGATCCAAGTTGAATACCACGATAACTACTCGGTAATCGAGCATCTTTCATGGGTTTAAGAATCGGTACAGTATGAAACACATTCCAATCCTCCGGGAAGGTCCCTGTGCATAAGATTGAATTATATAATTGAATAATGATACTTTGAGCGTTTACTGGAAATCGAGCGATCATTTGATAAGTCACTCCATCAATCCCTGGGCTGGATGATTTTTTGTGCCGAAATGCGTGTCTGAATTCGTTACTTGTAATAGGCTGCATTAAACTGGAAAAACGTTCCATGGAACCGGATGCACACGATGTAGGCAAGCGAACAACTATTTCTGGTGTCCAAGTATGATACAGGTCATGGTATCCCTGCACCGAAAGTTGAGAGGGAGATGAGATAGTACGATTATTAGAGAAATGTTTAATCGCCGTCCAAATACTGTTGAGGGACGTAGAACTGCATAATTGGGTAGTATATATTTTCCACGCTTCCCGTCTTTTATCATTAAATACACGTTGTATTTGCGCGGTGAGACTTTTGTATCGTAAATAAGATGTTGGAGAGCCATACTGTCGAAAGGCTTTTAAACTCGCCTTGCGCCGTCTAACCAGCTTTCCGCATTCTTGATCCCACCATGAGGGTAAGGCGCCCCGATTATTTGGAGGACCTGTCGTTGGAATTAAAGGGTGATATATATTAAGATAGGCGCGGATATTCTCTAATAAAAAGGCATAACTGTTACTGAGCCCCTGTGTATTCTGTGAAAGTCTATCCTCTAAAAATCGGGAGAACAACTCATAATCAAAAATTCGTAAATTTCGCTTAACCTTGAAGACGTTTTTTGGGATATGTCGGGTACGCGAGACATCATAGTCGATTATAATTGGATAATGATCGCTTTGATGCGTATCCTGCACGATCTTCCATGTCATCTTATGAGATAAGTCTAGGGTAGTGACACTTAAATCCACCGCACTTTTGAGACTATTTGGTGGGGTAATGCGCGTGGGTGATCCATCATTTAAGAGATGTAGGTGTAAATCCTGAATAACTGCAGCGATGTGACGTCCTTTTGGATTAATGCGACCACTGCCCCACAAGGAGTGATGTGCGTTAAAATCCCCCACGGTAATATGTTTAGGAAATTGTTTTATGAACCGGAAATATGCCTGCCATTGTCGACGGGAACCTTGTATACCCGGGGGACAATAAATATGACTTACATGTAGATCTTGTACAAGGAATGTGTGATGATGAGTATGAGGAATATAGAACTGAGTAGGGAGAGAAGTGTATCGTAAGGTCTTTTTGAATAGCGTCATTATGCCACGATATCCTGGACCATCCTGACGTTCGACCAGGTAGTTGGGAATCGAGAATCTATACGAGGCACGAAGCCATGTTTCCTGTAGGAATATGATATCTGGGTCATACTCCTGTATTAACAGTAATAATTCATGCTTCTTATTTAAAATACTCCGGCAATTCCACTGGAGTAGTAACATGTAGCACTTATCGAAATTAGGCCACTGTAGGGCTACTACTTACTAGGGTAATATTTTTTGTGGTAGGAGGATTGGGAAGTAACGGAACTATTTTGTCTAATAATTGTTTCACATAAAAGCTCCATTGAGCATTGTGTCCTGATAATTCTTGTAATTTCAGGAAATCTTCAATGATGTCATGGGACGGGTCTCGTGAAGTGCCGGGTGTTTGAGAACACGGTTTCTTCGAAATTACCTCACCCATTGTGGCGGGTTGCATAGCCACCCCTACACCACTTCCAGATGGTTGCTTCAGAATCTCGAGATAGGCCCGGCGGTCGTAACCTATGGGATTCACCACTTTCGGCTTTGGGGACACTAGTTCTGTATATTTTCGTTTTCTCGGCGGATCCTCTCGACGCGTATTATGAGACTGTTCTAAGGTTGGAAATTGCTGTGGGAGGGTGAGAGGATTAAACGGTACATTGTAGTTAGCCGTAATAACTTCGTGGTACGATTTATTTTCGGTACACATTTGACGTTTTATGGACTTTTGTTTCTCCAATTCGGGGCAGCGTGCGGCGCCTGCCGGATGATTATCACCACAATTAGCACATTTAAACAGGGTCTCCTTACATGTTTCCGTAGAGTGTCCTTGCGCACAGTTACCGCAAATTGGGGCGCGAGCCCGGCAGTGTAGTTTTACATGCCCGAATCGTTGACAGTTCAAACATCTAATGGGGGAAAATATGAATAATGTGACCTCTAAGAGCACATTAAAAATAGATACATAATCAGGTAGTCTTTGTGTTTTAAAGAAAATTTTCACTGTTCCTGTAGGAAGGGATTCTAACTTGTCGTTGATCATCTTTTTCCGGAAAAAACGCTGGACTCTCACAATTGGTACAGGCGAATCAATATATTTTAGGATTTCGTCGTGCGTTAAGGATGTGTCCACGCCCCTAATTAGCCCAACACGTTGGACGTTAGCGGACGGGACAAATGCAACCAGGTGCTTTGCTGGCAATAAGGGATTTTGTAAGAAGGAGTTAGCTTCTACGGCCTTGTTAAATTGTACCTGAACACGATTGCGACCTTTGCGTTGAATATTCTTTATACCTACGATCTTATTTTCGAAAAAAAGCTTTCCTAATGCCATCGGATGTAAATTGCCAATATGTTGATCACCTTCACCTTGCACAAACACCGTGTACGGTCCTGTGTGATGTTCATAATATCGATTGTCATTTGACACTGGCTGTCGCTTAGCAAGAATTGGAGATGTTTCGGCATTGGAAGTTGATGGAGTTGATGCTACCTCAACCTCCGACACTACAAGCATACTTTCAACAGACGCTACGCCCTCGTATTCCACGTGTTCAAATTCGTCCGGTGGTCGCCCCATCTGACTACCATCACTTTCGGACGACATGTCGAATAGTTATCCCCTATTAAGGCGGGGGTACTAACCTGATTAAACACTAACGGGACCTAACACACTAAACAAATAACAGGTCACAAACCCGAAGTCCACACGACACTCAAAGCACGTACCCTACACCCGATACCACTCACTGCACAGATGCACACCGTATGGAGGTTGGGATACGAATGCGCTACCATTTCACTGTGTGCCAAAAGCGCACAAAATCACTGAAGGAATACAGCAAAGAATAATGATATTTACATGCACATGTAATCTAAACGGTTATATTCTATGGTTGTTCGACTGCAATAAAGTTTTATTATTGTCAATATGTATGACGTCCTTTTATTTATCAAAAATTAAGCAGCAAGTAACATCAAAAGGCGCCTTTTGACTCTACAGCATAACACATGTTTATGAGTTATCAAAAACTTCCCTACATTCAATATAGATACAATTTTGATGGCTGATGGCTTGAGATTTCACAGACAATATCTTGTTGTTGTTGTTGTTGTTTTGGTAAGATTGCTGGACACAGTTGCCTCTTCCCCCAATAGCTTCTGTACAGATTGCACCCCAGTAGCACATACCCGTCACACGTAATGTTTGTAAACACAGACAGAAATTTGCTAACCTAAACCATTCACCTACAAAATCTATCCATATGATCCGTAGCACAAAGGTATGCACGATACACTAAGAAGGGTTAAGGAAAACTCAACACACACATACTACGTGTCAAATCGTAAAACGTAGAAAAATACAGCAAACGAAAGAGGGGACCAGAAATTATAATGTAAAAGGGAAATGGTCCAAATACTCCATTATGGCCTCGACCAATGGAATTACAGGATTATGCAACAAGTGGACATATTTAAGGGCAATGTATAACCTAACGATCTTAACTTTCTGAGCATCACTATCCTCGGTTCATTGAAAACGTCACACTGAAACATGGAAAAATTCATAAAATTTGTAAGAGTTTTCCAAATGTCCAAATTGTAGATGTAAGTAAATTAGACAGGAAGTTCCACACTCGGCATGGCCTACACTTAAATAGATTAGGAAAAGAGTATCTTAGTGATGAAATCTGCAAAATTGTAAATTCAAATGGTAAGAATAATTCAACAGTAATATCATTAGAGTGGAAGCAGGGAAACTGGTAGAAGAAGCCAAACGTGAGGTTTGGCATTCAGATCTTTTGAAGTCAAATTTAACGGAGTGCAACAATGGTATTTCGGATTTGTCTAGCAACAATAATAATAACAATTATGATAATAATAATGTAAATAAATCACCAACACAAGCTTGCAAAAGTAACAAATTTAAAATTTACCACCAGAATGTCCAGTCTCTTTATAATAAAATTGATTACATAAATCTAATGCTTAACAAGTAGTTCCGTGAAGAACTATACAGCCTATTTTCATATATCCTACTTATGTTAATTGCCACTATCAACATACACAATTTCAGTTTGATTGCTGTAATAGATTCGTAGATATTGAGAACCGACTAAATATTTCGGATGGTCGCCATGTTGGATTTTATATATGTAGGTCCTAGAGTTATGTACTGTTACATGCAGATTATTGTGAACGTGTAGTATTCAAACTTCAATCGCATAATTAGGACACAAGAAAAAACAAGGAGATTTAAAAATTTTTCACAGCTGCCATCTTGAGGTTATGGAAACAATTGAAATAAATTAGATGCCAGTGGATTAACATTCGTATAAGGATTTACTGTACCAAGTTTCACTGCACGCGGATGGTTAAATTGCGAGAAACGTCCATGTGAATATTTATAATTCGCGTCACCGCCATGTTGGATTTGTGATCACCAGGTTATTTAAAGTCCTATAGGTGAACTTAAGTTCATAGCCCCTATGAACATTAAAAATGCAGTTTGATTGCTAAAATAGATTCGTAGATATTCAGTATCGTCTAAATATTTCGGATGGTCGCCATGTTGGATTGTTAAATGTATAGGCCATAGAGTCATGTACCATTAAAGGAAAATTATTGCGTAGGTTCATTATTCAAACTTTCACTTCGATCGCATGACTACCGTACATCACAATAAATAAAATCTTAATTTTGAAATTCGCACTGCCGCCATCTTGAGGTTATGTAAACAATTGAACTAAATTAGATACCAGTGGATTACAATGTGTATAAATATTTCCTGTGCCAGGTTTCAGTGCGCTTGGAACATTAAATCGCGAGAAAGGTCTATTTAAAATTTTCAAATTCGCTTGGCCGCCATGTTCGTTTTGTAGTTAACCGGTTTTTGAAAGTCTTATAGATGGACTTCCAGTAGTGCCCTTTATCTCCGTACAAAATTTCAGGGTTTTACCGCTAATAGTTTCAGAGATATAGAATGCCGGTGAAATATTTCGCACATCCGCCATCTTGTGATTATGTAAACAATTGAACGAAGTTAGATGTCGGTGCATTACAATGTATATAAACATATACTGTACCAAGTTTCATTGCGTTTGGTTTGTCAAATCGCGAGAAACGTCTATTTAAAAGTCGCAAATTCGCTTGGCCGCCATGTTGGTTTTGTAGTTACCAGGTTTTCAAAAGTCACATAAGTGAACTTATAGTAGTTCCCTCTATCACCATAGAAAATGTCAGGGTAATATCGGTAATAGTTTCGGAGATATTGAATGCTGGTGAAATATTTCGCACAGCCGCCATGTTAGATTGGTGAGTCGTAACAAAATTTGAAGGGCACGGTCGAGGTCGCCGGGAATAGTGCTATGAACTTTCCGAGTTTCATTGAAACCGCTCCAGCCGTTTAGATTTTATTAGGGGGGGGGAGACACACACACGAATCACACACGCACACACACACACGGACAAAAGGTGATCTCATAAGCCTATTTTTTCAAAATTGAAAATAGGCTAAAAATGAACTTAAAGGCATCTCAGCACTATGTATTTCAGAACATTGGCTGAAAGAGGAATTAATTCAATTCCCAGGGTTTATACAAGCTAGTAAATACTCTAGATCTAATATTAGCCATGGTGGTATTTGCATCTTCTTAAGAAATAATTTAGATCATGAACAGATAACAGCTTATGATTATCTAATTATGGAACAGGATTTTGAATTCTCTGCCGTAAAAATACAGCAGTTTAAGTTAATAATTGTATGCGTATACCGTTCTCCGTCAGGAAAGTTTCCTTTATTTATAGATAAATTAGAATTGTTACTCAATAACATGAGCAAAGTAAATTTCGATATAATAATTTGTGGGGATGTAAATGTGGAATTCTTAAAATTTGATAGAAATTGTGAATTATTAGCACAGTTACTAATTTCCTATGGACTGAAACCTACAGTAAATACCCCAACAAGAATAACAAAATTTAGTAAAACCACTCCTGATCAAATTTTTCTAAATACAGATAAATATCACCATTCAATAGAAGTCTATTGTCCGGGTTTTAGTGACCACCATGGACAAATACTGAGTTTTGAAGTATCCAAGTATGGAGTAAAATCAAAGTGCAGGTCATTCACTGAATCAAATGTTACATATTTCAATGACTCATTAAATAAGGAAACTTGGTCAGAAATTTATGAACTAGAAAATGTAAATGATAAATTTAATGCATTTAACAGTACCCTAAAACACTATTTTGAAATAGCATTCCCCTTTAAACGGAGAACTGTTCAAAATAACAAAACTAGCAATTGGATAACAACAGGGATTATAAATTCATGTCAAAGAAAGGAATTTCTACACAAATTATATAAACAATACCACACAACACCTGAATTCAATTTATACTACAAAAAATACACTAGCATATTAAATAATGTAATAAGACTAGCAAAGAAAATGCATAATGATAATTTTATTTCCCAATCATCTAATAAAAACAGGACTATGTAGTCCGTGATAAAGAAAGAAACTGGAAAATCTGCTAAAATACAAAGGAACATTACACTGACCAGAAATAATAAAGTGATTAATAATCCAGAGGAAATAGTAAACACTTTTAATGACTATTTTCTGGAAATTCCACAACAATTATTAAATAAATCACAGGTAAATACACTAAATTCTAATAATAAAATAAATATATGCAGTGATTCTTTATTTATAAATCATGTCACAAGTGAAGAGGTGAGAATAGTTATAAAAGAGCTAAAGAATACATTCTGTGCTGGCATTGATGGCATCCCTGATGCAATTTTAAAGAAATGTGCAGAAAATATAATAAATCCACTTACGCACTTAATAAACAGTTCAATTCTCTCAGGAACTTACCCGGATATTTTGAAGTTATCAAAAGTAATTCCAGTGCACAAAAACGGTTCAAAAGATTAATTAGATAACTATCGTCCTATTACCTTACCAACTGGTATTGCAAAAATTGTGGAAAAATTATGTATAAGAGACTGATAAGTTTCATAGAAAAAAATAAAATATTATCAAACTCACAACATGGATTCAGAACGGAAAAATCTACACAGACAGCAATTTACGAATGTAGTAATTGTATACTGAAATTAATTGACAATAAGGAACATGTAACTGGCCTATTCTTGGATTTATCGACAGCATTTGATGTTGTTGACCATAAAATCCTCCTTACCAAACTAAATCAATATGGTATTAGAGGTCTAGCTAATAAATGGATCGAGTCTTACTTAACAAGGCGTAAACAAATAGTAAGCTTGAGACACAAGGATGATGGAACCAAATTACTTAATGAAACATTGTCCAATGAGGGAATTATTGAATTTGGAGTACCCCAGGGATCGGTTTAGGGCCCACTACTCTTTCTTCTATATATCAATGATATAACACAGAACGTTCATTCACATAAGAAAATTTTGTTTGCGGACGATACAACACTCGTAATAAAAGGTGAAACTAATCAGGTCATACAGCAGTCTGCTGACTCCGTTACAGGAGAGTTAACCAAATGGTCACAAGATAATCGCCTCATAATAAACTATAAAAAAAACAGTATGTCTAAATTTCCACACTATACAGAATAGGAATCCTGCGAAACCCAATATAACATTAAATGGTCATCAAATAGAAAATAAATCAGAAACAAAGTTTTTAGGACTATGGATACAACGAGACTTGAAATGGAATAAACATATACAATATCTGAATACTAAACTGAACTCGATGTGCTTTGCTTTACGTATTTTGAAAACCTGCACTAGCATGCACACATTAAGAACTACTTATTTTGCTTATTTCCATTCATACTTAAGATATGGGATCATATTTTGGGGTATGTCGCCAGATGTACTAAGCACGTTTAGGATACAAAAGAGGGCGATTAGAATTATGGCAAATGTAAACTCTAGAGAATCATGTAGACCTCTGTTTAAAGATTTAAACATTCTCCCACTGCCCTGCATATATATCTTTGAAAGTATTATGTTTTTTTTTTTAGGATTTAATGAATAAAGATGTTTTTCTTAAAACAAACAATGATGATCATAGGCATAACACAAGACAAAATCAAAACATTCATATTTCACACACACACACAAGCATATATCAAAAAGGAACTTTTCACACTGGAGTTAAATTATACAATAAACTACCCCAGAATATAAAAATGGCCCCAAAAATAAAAACCTTTGATAGAATGTTGAAAGCTTATCTGCAGTGCCATTGTTTTTACTCAGTAGTTGAATATCTTAGTATATAGCAGCGATGAAATCTATAATTATATTTTACTTTTTTAATTAAATTGTAATACCTAGCTGTATGTTGTTGTATTTATAGAATTAAGTTTTCATATTATGATAATAGAGTGAGGTGTAAATAGTTGTGCAATAAGATTGTATCTATTAAGATTTGCTATTATAATAAGTTAAATAGTTATAATATTAGGAATATATACCTGTTAGTTCTTTTATTTTATAGATGTAAATTCTGACGTATCCTATATCAAAAATGTATTGAATGCATGTATTTGATCAAATGGAATTAATAAAATCTACCTGTGCCATATACACCGGCGTCAGAGCATGCTGAAAACGCAAACGTATTATAGTAATAATGTGCCGTCTCGTATATCTGCCTACCCGAAACCACGGTGTTGTTCGGATAGTGGGTTGTACCAGAAAATAATTACGAGCCTTAATTGGCGCGATATTAGACCATTCAGATTGCCATTCATTGAGGAGCTGGGAATAAATAACAGGCAGGAAGTCCGTAAAAGGTACAGCGATATTATAAACGACTCCATATCCCTGTGCTGCCCACTTTGCCATGCGGTCCACATCCTCGTTTCCTTGGATACCCGAATGCCCCGGGATCCAAGTGAGCATGACCTCCTGAGCCATGGTCTGAAAATCATACAACATTTGCGCAACTTGATACACATACCAATTGTCAGAGCTACTCGGATTCGATAAAGCCTGGATGACACTCATTGAATCCGTGCAAATCATTTCCGGGAAAACTCTGTGTGTACGTATATACTGACAAGTTTGACGTATGGCAAATACTTCAGCTGTAAAAATCGTTAGATATTTTGGCAAACTATATGTGCGTATAATCTGTCGATCCGGAGCATAAAAAGCCGCCCCCAGTCCATCTGGTGACAACATTCTTGAGCCATCTGTACAAAACATAGTATAATGGGAATAGCAATTGACAATATCCCGAAAGCATCGTGAAATTACTTGCGGATAACGCTGATACAACCGGAATAGTGCCGGTAAGGAAGTGTGCAATATATTTGGCTGGGATTGTAGGACCCTATATGAAACAGTGTATGGTAAAGGTTTGAGCGTTTGCAGTAGATCTGACCGAAATGGCTGCAAGATTTCATATGCCAATACCAAAGCCGGCTTATGCGGACGTGCAAAGCGATTTTGCGCATAATACTCCACAAGCAGTTGTACTTTACTGAGAATCGGTGACGCCGACAATGACATTTTAGAAGCCAGGTACTTACTGGCCAAAAATCTCCGTCGTAAGTGTAAAGGTAATTCCCCAGATTCAACTAGTAATGCACAAGTGGGACTGGACGGAAGCGCCCCCAAAATAATACGTAAAGCTCGATACTGCAACCTGTCGAAAGTGACCAACCGTCTACTCGCCATCATATCGTAGAAAAAGCAACCATAATCCATCTGGGAACGAATAATATTCTTATATACCGTAAGTAATAAATGAGGATCCGCCCCCAACCCCGGCGTGCTAGCGCTCGGAGAACGTGTAGTCTTATTTAATTTGAACAGTGAGTGTTTGAACCTGGCGCGACCACAGTAATTGGTCATCAATATGTAATCCCAAATATTTGATGCTGCGAAACACCTCTATGGCTCCCTGTCTAAATAAAATAGGAGTGCGATCAACCTGCCTTTGATGAGTAATAATTATGGCAGAATTTTTCCTCGGCGACGTGTCAAATCCGTGATTATGGAACCATGTATGAGCAAAAGTCAATGCATCATATATATCCTGACGACAGAGCTGAATAGTATCACGCGAACAATAAATAAGAAAATCATCTGCGAATTGAATGATTCGTGCATAAGGAAGGATGACCGATTCTAATGTCTGAGTATAAATTGAAAAAAGAATACCGCTTAAAATATCACCTTGAGGCAATCCACGAGAAGTCTGACGGTTAGCAAGTACACCAGTGGGGGTGTGTAGAAATAGTCGACGATGGTGTAAAAATTCCGTATTAAACATATGAAAGGTAATGGGAAAAGCATCTCCCCTAGTCGATGTTGTAATATGACTGGGTCCACCGCATAATAGGCCCCCTGAATATCCACACATACGGCAACCGTGTGTTGTTTGCGGGCTTTCGCTAATAAGATATCCGTCAAAAAACTCGTAAGAGCGTCGATTGTGCCTAGCCGTTTACGGAATGCAAATTGCGACCTCGAAATTAAATTATAGTACTCCAAACACCATTGCAATCTACGTAATGATTTTTTTTTGAAATAATTTTCTTAGACACGAACCAAGATTGATGCCACGATAGCTTAGGGGGTCTCTGGCATCTTTGGTTTTAATATCGGCAGAATTTCAAAATTATTCCATTCCGCAGGATACGTACCATTTGTCAGTACCGTATTGTAAAGCGCAATCACGACCGTCAGTGCTGGGTCAGGGAAATGGGCAACCATCCCATAAGTAATGTACCGTAATCCATACCCGGACTCGTGGATTTAGTGTGACGCAACGCAGTCGAGATATCATTGCGCGTGATTGGTTGTTGTAAAACCTGAAACTTATCCGAAGTCAAATAAGGTGGTACAAATGCGTGTCCGGAAACTGAATCTGGCGTGAGGGAATGATAAAACATTTGAAAACCTGTCTGCGTGAGTCCCGTACTAGGACGAGTACGACGAGTATTCGATAATTGTTTTATCAAAGACCATAAGGTGCTCAAAGAAGTATGGGAATTGAATGTACTAATATGAGTTTGCCACGCCATCCGTCGTTTTTCATTAAATGTCTTCTGAAGCTGAGCAGTGAGACTTTTTTGTAACGTAGATAATTATCAACAGTCCCATGAACGCGATATCTTTTTAAACATGCCTTTCTCCGACGAACAAGCAATGCACACTCTGCGTCCCACCAATGGACCGCACCCGGATGCTGTAACGAATACGATGATATCGCGCGCTGGGGATGATAACAATCAAGAAATCGTTGTATCAGCTGTAATAAAGAATAATACCGTTGATACGGAGGTGTTCGCGAAGTCCCCAATCCATCATTTATAAAGTGTTGAAAAATATCATAGTCGAAATGCCGTAAATTCCTTTTGATGGTAAAAAGACATGGACGCTCAAGCTTCTCACCCGGTTTCGCATAATATATTTGAATCGGAAAATGATCGCTCTGATGAGTGTCCCCAAGTGTTCGCCATTCCAATTGATGGGCAATATCCGCTGTTGTAATAGTAAAACCTACCGCACTCTTTGGACGTCCCGGTGGTGTTATGCGCGTAGGCGACCCATCATTAAGAATATTCAAAGCATAAGTTTGAAGTGCATGCACCATATGGTGACCTTTAGGGTTGACATGCTCACTGCCCCAGAGTCCATGGTGGGCATTAAAATCCCCGAGAACTATATGTTTAGGAAATTGTGCAATATATTTGAAATACATCAACCATTGGCGTTGCGATCCCTGAACTTGAGGAGGGCAATATAAATTACTAAAAATAGTATTGCCGATCCGAAAACACTGATGAAAACTACGTGGTAGAAGGTAAGAAATGGGGATCACTGAAAAAGGGATATCATTTCGAATAAGGGTGCTTATACCGCCATAACCTGGACCATCCTCTCTAACAACATTATACATTGGGATCGTAAAACGATATTGGGGCGATAGCCAATTTCTTGTAAAAAAAATAACATCCGGATGGAAGTCCTCGATTAATTTAAGTAATTCATGCCGCTTGTTGACCATACTCCTGCAGTTCCATTGGAGGATCCACACGTCTCTTCAAAAACGGAAAGAGAAAATCAGTGAAACTAGTGACCCAAGGTCTGGTTGTCATGCTGTGTTGATTTTTCCAACGGGGGTAGCAAAGGTAATACCCTATCTAACAAATTCTTAACGCAATGCGCCCATTGCGCATTATGCCCTAACAACTCCATAAGTTTAGTAAACTCTGCCAAAATAATTTTTGTTGGCTCCGATTCAGGCGACCCTGAACCAGGCCCGGGACTGTGTAGATTACTTGTCTCCGACGTCTTGGCTGAGAAGACCGGTGGGGCCTTTTCCAATCTCGGTTGGTTAAAAAGCTGGCAATAAGCACTCCTATCATATCCCAGAGGTTGTATCACTTTGGGGGCCGTATGGACGATTTCCGTAAACTTGCGCTTTCGGGCCGGCTCGGTCTGCCTGACACTTGGAGCTGAACTTAAAGGCGGAAATTGTTGGGGTAAAGTTAATGGATTGAAAGTGGGACCCATTTGACTTTTCATGATCTCATTATACGATTTATTTTCCACACACGTCCGTTTTTTAATTTCAACTTGCTGTTGATGAATTTCACAACGAATGGCACCTGCCGGGTGATTCTCTGCACAATTGGCACATTTAGATAAAACTTCCTTACATCCCGAGGTGAGGTGTTCAGCGGCACAATTGCCACAGCGAGGGGCTCGAGCCCGGCAATGTAACTGCACATGTCCGTAACGTTGTCACTTGGTGCATCGTAGAGGCGAGAAAATATACAAATTAACTTCTAGCATAACATTAAAAATGCTGACATAAGGTGGTAAGTTCTGAGTCTCAAAAAAGATTTTCACAGTCCCCGTAGCTATGCGTTCCGTTTGGCCATCAACAGTTCTGTTTCGAAAGAAGCGCTGTACCCGTAAAATGGGGACAGGAGCCTTTATATACTTCAGTAGTTCCTCATTCGTAAGAGAAGTGTCAACCCATCGCACAAGTCCAACCCGTTGGACATTAGAGGAGGGGATAAAAGCTATCAAATTCCTCTCACGTAGTATCGGATTTTCCAAAAAAAATATTTGCATCGCGATAATTTGTGAATTGTATTTGTACTCTATTTCGTCCCTTTTTCTGAATTTCTCGTATGCCCGGGATTTTTCTTTCATAGAAAAGCCGACCCAAGGCCATCGGATGTAAATTTCCAATCGCCTGAGCCCCTTCCCCCTGCACAAAAATAATATATGGTCCAGTATGATGGCTAGGATAACGATAGTCCGTGGCCGGGGTTCGTACTGGGTCTGTTGAGGATCCCATCATTGGTTCGTTGTCTCCTGGGTTGAAATAATCGGTTGCTCATGAACGATTGACATATCCTCCATAGGGATAATACCATCCACGACAACGTTCCCTGCACTGTCTGGGGGTTGGCCCATTAACGTCCCATCAATCTGAGCCGCCATCGCGACCACACGCAACTAGTATATAAAACTTATTAACAGCCCTATAATACAATGGCACAAAACACCAACACCAAGCACTAACGAAACACAAAACAAAAAGTACACTCCAACGGATCACACACACACACGCAAGCCGCAAGCTTTTGAGATGTTGCTGTGAGCACAGCTGTCGTGGAACTGTGACAATATCTTACACATACATTCCGCCATTAGCTGTACATCTTCTTCTGGTTTAAAACAATTGCCAACTTATAAAAGTAAAATACATTTCTGATCACATTGTTGCCAACTTAGATTTACAGTAGAGGTTATAGTCAGTTGTAAACAAACTAAATTTCAACACTCCTCCTTAATTATTTTACAACGAAGCGATTCAAACAATTTTCTATTGAGGGGTTTGGTCAGGATATCAGCAAGTTGCTTGGAGCTCTCGACATGTTTGAGAGCAACAGTTTTGCCCACGTGTTCCTGGATGAATTTGCGTGGAATCTCTATATGTTTCTTTCCTTTTGTAGTCTTCCCCTCGTGTGCATTGTGCAGCATGTGGATTGCTGACTGGTTGTCAACAAACAGCGTGACTGGTTTGTATGACTTCAAAATTTCGAGTTCCAGTCCAATTCTCTTGATCCAGCTGATGTCATCTATCGATGAGACAGCTGCTCGGTATTCTGCTTCTGCTGTTGACGTAGCAACGAGTCGCTGCTTCTGTGTGTACCAAATGATTGGTCCTCCTCTCAACAGTAGAACACCACTTGTTGAGCGCCCTGTTACGGTGTCCCCACCGTAGTCTGAATCTGTATATGCCACAAGTTTGTCGTCTCCATTGAAGAAAATTCCATAGTCTGGAGTTCCCATCAAATACTGAAATACCTTCTTCACCATTTTCCAGTTGCTCTGCATGGCTTTGCCGTTGAAGCGGCTTAAGTAGTTCACTGCGTAGCAGATATCCGGTCGGGATATTGTAGCCAGGTAGAGTAGACTTCCCACTGCTTCTCGATATGGAGTTGTAGGTGGCGCTGGTCTGTCGTTGATTTGATCTTCTACGTTTGCCACCATTCCTTTGTCCATGGGTGTTGAACTTGGGTTGCAAGTGTCGAACCGAAAACGATTGATGATCTTTCTGGTGTATCCAGGCTGGTTCACAAAAATTCCTTCATTCTCTATTCTGACTTCCATGCCTAGGTACGAGAATTGCTTCTGAACTGATCGTTGGTAAGTGATTTCAAATTCCCGATTTATGACATCCAAGACTTCAAAGATTTATTTTTCATTATATCCAGCGATGAGCCCGTCGTCGACGAAAAGAGCCATCATCAAAGTTCTCTTCTCGTTATAGTAAATGCAGGGGTCATCGTCGGTGTTCACTAGTCCAAGTTTCTTCTCAAGAAAATCTGACATTTTCTCATTCCACTTTCTTGGTGCTTGCTTTAGTCCATATATGCTTTTCATTAGTTTGCAGACTCTGCCAGTACCATCTTCAAATCCTTCAGGTTGTTACATGTACATGTTCTCCTCCAAGTCTCCGTGCAAGAAGGCTGTCTTCACATCAAAGGGAACAAGTTTCATCTTCTCAGTAGCGGCATGACTGAGAATCAGTCTAATTGAAGCATGGTTTGCTACTGGACTAAATGTTTCTGAATAGACAACTCCTTCTTCCTGCTCAAAGCCACGTGCTACCAGTCGTGCTTTCATCCTCCCATCAGGCTTCTCTCGTAACACCCAGCGGCAGGTCAGGGGTCGAACTGCTTTCGGACATTTCACTAATTTCCAAGTTTCCATCTTCTGTAAGGATTCAAATTCTTCTGTTATGGGTTTCAGCCACTTGGCATCTTTCAACGCTTTGGAAATAGAGATATCCTGGATTTCTCCTATCATGGCTAAGTAGGCACTCTTTCCTCCCCGGAGGTAGCCCATGACATAGTCTGATAGTTTGGCAGGTAGCTGAATATTTTGACGATTGCGTGGTCCTGGTCTTCTTGGTTGTTCTTCTACTTCTCTGGCTTCATCTCTTTCTTCGTTTCTGTCTTGTCTCAGGTCTATGATGTCTTCATACTCATCTTCTTCAATCAACTCGTTCTCGTTCATGGCCATTTCAACATCTGTCAGGTTTCGCTCATCTTTTTCTCCATCATTAAACACGACGTTGTCTGAACTTACAACACCACGTTCTTCAGGCAGATAGACTCTGTAGGATGGAGAGTCAATGTCGTATCCAACAAAAATACCTTTCCTAGACTTCTTGTCAAGCTTGCTTCTCTTGTGGTTGGGAGTCAAAACGTAGCAGTCGCATCCGAAGGTTTTCAGTTTGTTCATGTTGACCTGTCGTCCAAACCATAGGTTGGCTGGACTCTTTCCTTTCACTGAACTTGTGCCAGTCTGGTTGATCGTGAACACAGAATAGTTCACTGCTTCTGCCCACAAATTGTCCTTCAGGTTTCGTGCATGAATTGCTGTCCTTGCTGACTCTACAATTGTTCTCATTTCACGTTCCACTCTTCCGTTCTGTTCTGGGGTGTAAGCTGTTGAAAAAGTGTGAAAGACACCTAGCTCCTCCAGCAGCTTACGTGTGTTGGCATTCTTGATCTCGGTTCCATTATCTGATCTTAGAATTTTCACATTTCTTCCGAATTGGTTGTCCACCAGCTTCATGAAAACATCCAGTTTGGCTGCGGCTTCGTCCTTCGCCTTCAAGAAGTATACTGTTCGGAAATGTGAAAAATCATCCTTGAAAAGCAAGAAATATTTTGCTCCTCCTAGCGATGGTGTCGCCATCTCTCCAATATCTACATGGACCAGATCCAATGGTTGGGTAGCAACCTTCTCGTTCAGTGGGTGAGATACCCGATGTTGTTTACCATAGGTGCATCCTTCGCAGACTCTCTCGTTCCAATCATCAACATATGGAATGCCATTCCTGTCCAAAGCATCATTCACATACTTCAGGTTTTGGTGTGCGAGCCTCTCGTGCCAGGTTACGATCGAGGTGGCTACCATACAGGCTTCCGACTTCTCCTGGCGTAGCATCATTCTGTACAGGTCACTTTCTCTGACTGCCATGGCCACAATTTCACGATGATCAGAAGTTTCAAATATTGACTTATCTTTGTTTGCAGTTTGGACATAACCTCGTCGAGTATCTGACTGACAGATATCAAATTGTAGTTGAGCTTAGGCACATAAAGCACATCCTCCAGGATGACCTTGTACCATTCTGTTCCGTTGAACGCCTCAAGTTGAACGTTGCCGATGCCAACACCCTCTAGTACAGTCGCATCTCCGATGACCATAGGAGATGGAGTTTCCAATTCAATCAATTTGACGAACCAGTTCCTGTGTGATGTCATATGTTGTGTAGCTCCACAGTCCTGGTACCAGTGATTTCGTGTGTTACATTTCGAATTTAGACTGTTCAGCTCTGCAGTTGACAGTCCCACTGACGCTAGTGCGCGGTATGGGCGATTCGTGCTCTTCTGTTCACTCCGTTCTGACCTTTCATTTCCATTTTTGTTGTCATCCTTCTTAGTACAGTCTCTTGCGAAGTGACCTTTCTGTCCACACACATGGCAAGGGTAGTTTTCTTTACAATAGGCAAGATATTTGGCACAGGGTTTGTTTCTGCAGTGTTTCTTCACATGTCCTTTCTGTCCACACTTAAAGCAGCTGACTGGCGCGCTTCCACCTTGTCTGTTGCTATTGTTGTGAGTAGACTGATTTCCAGTTTTCTTCTCCTTTGCGATGAGTACGTTGACAGCAGTTGCTCCACTTTCCTTTTTACCTTCATTGAGTCGATCCTCTTCCAGCCTCAATCTTTCGATGAGTGTTTCAATAGTTTTGTCGGCTCCTGTCACATTGTCCCAGGCTGTTCTGAAATGGTGCAGCTTAGGTGGTAGCATACTCAGCATTCGTGTCATGATCCAACTGTCTTTCACCCTGTCGTCATCTGATGACAGGTCTTCGGCTATCTGTTGAATCTCCAAGCAATTCTCAACAGCTGATTTTTGACTGTCAAAAACATAACCAAAAAATTTCCTTTGCAAACCCTCAACAGTAATATCAGACTTTATACCATAAACATTTTCTAACTTATCTAACATTTGTTTTGCAGTTTGGCATTTGACTAACTTTTTCGCTATATTACTACTGACATTTAAACCTATAAGCGCTTGAGCTTCTACATCTTTCTTTATCCAATTACGTACAGGATCGGAGTTTGTACCTGATGGTTTGACAGTCAAACCAGTTGCAATATCAAAACATTCTTTTGTTCTCATAGCTAAATTAATTTTGAAACGCCAAGAATCATAATTGACATTCCCATGCAAATCTTCTGTCAAAGTTTCTAAATGAACCTTTACTGTATCCATGACTTGACTTAAAAAGCAAAATTAAGTTTCAAAAATATTAAAAACTTTACAAACGTTTGATTTCACAAGATTTTACTATCTATTTTCAAATAGTTTTATCAATTTACTCTGACTCATGTATAGGCTACTTGACTGACATTTTGAGGTTAGATTGACTTAGCTGACGTTTCTTTGGCTGACGATGTGGTTGACGTCCTCTTCGATGGGGCTGACTTTGTCTGCGATGACTGACGTGGACTTTCTCGGCTGACTGGACTGGCCTGACGACTTCTGACTTGGACGAGGACGACTGACTCGGCTGACTTTTTCTCGACGTCCAAATTGTATCCCGTAATGCTCGGCGTGTCTGACGTATGAGCGGTATCTGGGCCGATAACCTGTTGTAATTCTTATGCTCCGAGCAGGGATGAATGATCAAGTCATTGTCAATATGTATGACGTCCTTTTATTTATCAAAAATTAAACAGCAAGTATCATCAAAAGGCGCCTTTTGACTCTACAGCATAACACATGTTTATGAGTTATCAAAAACTTCCCTACATTCAATATAGGTACAATTTTGATGGCTGATGGCTTCAGATTTCACAGACAATATCTTACACATACATTCCGCCATTAGCTGTACATCTTCTTCTGGTTTAAAACAATTGCCAACTTATAAAAGTAAAATACATTTTTGATCACATTGTTGCCAACTTAGATTTACAGTAGAGGTTATAGTCAGTTGTAAACATAATTAAATTTCAACAGTATCCTTAGTATCTGCGTAACTTGGTTTCGGAGGTTTTCCATCGGCTGCCCATTTTCTACACATTTTGACAGTATAATTGGGTTTCTTGCAGTAGTGGCATATTATCTTCTTTTTCATCTTCGGCTTGGTTGAACATACTGGCTGGGATAGCTGCTTTGACGATTTCGTGAATAGAGTTTCCTGAGCAATAAATTCATCCTCCTTGGCCCTCAAAGCCTTTTCATATGCACACAATTGATTGGTCAGATTATCAATTGTCCTGTCACTTTTAGACATTAACATCCAGCTAGATTTAAACGAAAAATAATCTTCAGGCAATGTACCTAAGATTTTACATATCACAAATAAATCTGGCAATTCGGAATTACCTTTAACATCTTTAGTCATTTCTTGCTTTAATTCACTCCACAATTTTTTCAGTTTCGAAATATGTGTCACGATATCATCTTCAGGATGCTTTTTAAAACTAAAGAACTGTGAGCAGAGGTTATAAACCTTGTCTTCAGAAACGCCGTCAAACAATTTGTGTAGTTCCGACCATACTTCCCGAGACGTACTAAGACGCATTATTTTCTGCAATGTTTCTTCAGTCATGTTCGTAGTTAAAATAATTAAAGCATTACTGTCCGTTTTATTAAATGCTTCTAATGCACTTTTATACGCCGCCCTTTCATCAGCAGTCGCACTCGCGGGAAGTACATTTGGTTTGACTAACCTGCCTTCGATAGCATCAAGTGCTCCGGGAATTCCACGTAAACAAATACTTATTTTGTATTTCCAAGAGCTCCAATTTGATTTCCCTTCTAGAAGTCCGATGTTGATAAACCTTGTTGAATCCATTTTGCACTGCAACGATATCAACACGTGCGTAACCTCAAAGTCAGCTACGTCGAGATTTCGAACAGAAATATACAACGCCGACACGTTTTATCACACACTTAATTTCTCAACACGTATCTGGGCCCTTAACCTATTGATGTATTTAGTTAAATCACCAGATAACGTTTGGAATACTCTGAATAATAAGTTGTTTATGAACAAACTGCAATATAGCCTACATTAGGTAGCCATTACTAACGGACACTATTTTGAACACCAAAGGCACACGAGTAACACAGAACACCAACATTGTAACATGAAATGTTACAGAAGAAGAAAGTTATTGGATAACATCAACAGTTATTAATATTATACAACACTTACTCTTATATTTGAAACAAAGTGGCATATTTCTCAGTCACCATCTTCAGGACTTCATTTTGGTCTGGAGTATCAAGATTAGTAATACAGTCTTTAACAACATCTTGAGGTAGAAACATATTTAACTTGTAGATGTCAAGGACTTCATTAGAAAATCTTGTCTTTAGATTGTTGATCATCCAGTCCAGCAAGGGGACATAGATATTCCTCCTAAAATATTCTTCAGTAGTAGTGAATGGTGCATTTTGTCAGTTTCCATGTCTCTACGATTCTCGGAAGCCTTATCTCTACAGCCAACACAGTTGCAATTATATTACATTTTTCATACTGGCTGCTGAAGTCTTCTATATTATTTCCTTTCCTGGCACAGATGGATATCACGCTGAATACTGCATCAGATGCTGACTTGACATCTAGGTTTTACTAGCGCTTAGAGACAGCCCAGCGGGGCTAACGAAGTGACCCGAATGCTCACGAATATAACCGATCAGCCAATCTCTTCCAGACAGACCAAGCGGGGCATGATCCTTGGGTAGCCATTTTTCTTTCGTTTATCGACGGGCTATTTGTTCTGTGAATAATCGCTTGATTTGTTGTTCTGTGCGTTAATTCTTAGAGTCTCAGGCACTCACTGGACAACTGAAATAAACTAAAGACCAGCCGCTGAGTCTCCGTCAGGGTGTCCATCCCCTTATCTCCACTAATATCTTCCCTGGCCCTTTCTCAACAGCTTATGAATTGCTTGGAAAATCCGTTTCATGTACCTGAGTTTCTAGTGAACAGATATAATTCACTTTCGAAAGTAATATTTTTCGTTTACAGTAAGAGACAGAACATGTAATTTTAAAGAAATCAAGTAAAGTTATGTTTAAACAAGATGTTCAGTAAAGAACACATAGCCTATTTTCTCCTAAATGCTTGGGTATTGTTATAACTCTTTATCCTTTCCAAGGAGTATAATTGAATGTTGGTTGTAGTAGCTTGTTGAAATAAGTGTCATGCGGATATTAAACATGAATATGAGGTGCCCTTTGCTAGTGCTACCTCTGTACCAAATTTCGTTCAATTCGGTTTCACCGTGTTTGAATAGTTATGGGGAATCGATTGGCACACATACATGGCCGCCAGCCGCAAGTAGTTTGGTCAAAAGATTCTTCATACATAAAGGTATAACGTTACAAAATTTGGTAGAGATCAGATAAAAAGGTTGGTCGTAATTTGATTTCAGCTTTGAACATTTGGGTGGCCGCCATTACGTTTCCGTCAAGATTGCGGCGATATAAAACATGACAATGAGGTGCTCTTTGCTTGTGCTACCTCTGTACCAAATTTCGTTCAATTTGGTTTCACCGTGTTTGAATAGATAGGGTGAATCATTTGGGACACATACATGGCCGCCATCCGCAAATTATTGGGCAGATGACCTGGTAGTTTGGTCAAAAGATTCTTCATACATAAAGGTATAACGTTGCAAAATTCGGTAGAGATCAGATGATTAGGTTGGTCGTAATATTATTTAAGCTTTTAACATTTGGGTGACCGCTATTACGTTTTCGTCAAGATGGCGGTGATATAAAACATGACACTGAGATGCCCTTTGCCAGTGTTACCTCTGTACCATATTTCGTTCAATTCAGATTCACCGTGTTTGAAAAGATAGGGGGAATCAATTTGCATACAAACATGGCCGCCATCCGCAAATTATTGGGTAGATGACCTCGTAGTTTGGTCAAAAGATTCCTCATACATAAAGGTATAATGTTACAAAATTTGGTAGAGATCAGATGAATAGGTTGGTCGTAATTTGATTTAAGCTTAGAATATTTGGGTGGCCGCCATTATGTTTCCGTCAAGATGGCAGCGATATAAAACATGACACTGAGGTGCCCTTTGCTAGTGCTATCTCTGTACCAAATTTCGTTCAATTTGGTTTCACCGTGTTTGAAAAGATAGGGGGAATCGATTTGCACACAAATATGGCCACCATCCGCAAATTATTTGACAGATGACCTCGTTGTTTGGTCAAAGGATTCTTCATACTTAAAGGTATGATGTTACAAAATTTGGTAGAGATCAGATGAATAGGTTGGTCGTAATTTGATTTAAGCTTTGAACATTTGGGTGGCCGCCATTACGTTTACGTCAAGATGGCGGCGATATAAAACATGACACTGAGGTGCCCTTTGCCAGTGCTACCTCTGTACCAAATGTCGTTCAATTCGGATTCACCGTGTTCGAATTGATAGGGGGGACAGACATTCAGAGTACACACACTCACACACTCACACACCCACACACACACAGACAAACAATTTTTGGCCCAGTAGTGATCTCATAAGTCTACTTTCATTTCTTGCAAAAATCGAAAGTAGGCTAAAAATGTCATGTTGATCAAATATGTAAAGTAAAAACACAGAATATTAATTTTAAAATAAAAATATCTAAAACAAATGTCATTATGATAAAATATGCAAAATATGTAATTAATTAGGTGATAACTGGACATTTATAATGTTTAGTTATGTATAAGCAAAGGGAAGGAATCCGAATATGTGTTTATATAAAAATCCTAGCCCTAAAGCCTGTATCACACGACACTCGCTAGCATGGAAGCTGTTGTGATCGCTGGTATAAAATCCTGTGTGATTCTGTTCATCCTTGCCCGTACACCTGCTTTTATGGCTGAAGTGTATCACACGCTAGCATTTCGTGCGCCAAGTTTTCAGAAATAAAACATGGAGGGCGGTTCTCGTTTGGGGGTAAAATTTTAAAAAATAAAAATTAACGCAAAGCGGTGGTGAAACTTGCTTTAAGTACATTTGAAAACATACCTCCAACATGCATTCCAATCAATATTTAAGATCTAACTGTAATAATTGGTATATAAGAAGCGTAACGAAATTCAGTGACGTCTGTTGGAAAAGTGTGCAAGTGGTATCGCGTCTGCTTGCCGTTTTGAAGATCCTGGGTTCCAGTCTATCCAACGGCGAAAATTCTTTCTTCTTTTTAATTATTTTATTATATCCTCCTCACGTCGTACAACGATATTGCAACTTAGTTTTGTCTACATGATCTACGAGGACGATAGTAGACATGTTTTCTCTCATAAAATTCTATTTCCCTAAATACAGTTTAAAACTATGGACGGATAGCTATTAGAATTTAAACAGTTCAAAAGGTCGGTCGCGACAAGGGTGATAGACTTCATATAGCCTATGATTGTGTTGAATGTGGTTGGCAATTCTAGGCGGGCACTTGTTGAAGGGCAGGTATTTTTAGATGCCAAGCAATTACGTGCGGGAAAGTGCTAGAAACAGAAGATTTTATGAAACTTGAAGCTTTATGCTTACAAACTAGTAATTCAAAAGGAGTACCTTATCCGATTCAAAATGAAATTCGGTTACCAGTTGCCAAGAAAAAAAAATTGTTCAGGAATATGTAGGCCTAATAAGCGTGTAGTCGGTACATTGCTTTAAATACTTCAGTAAGTAGATACATTTAAATTTGGAAGATATACCGGTCGCCTAATACTGTCGAAGTCATACCATCAACGACTGTAGCTTAGCCTACAAGTTGACTACCATATAAAGATTTTTAAAATTTTTAATAGGCGCCTGATTATAAACTTAAAAGACCAGAGCTTCACAGATTTGAAGCAGCAATGGGGCAAGTTAAAGAAAGACGACCACATGTGGGCCTACGATAAAGCGAACCCTAATAGTAATTTTTGCCTCTTGGGAAGAACAGCTGTCAAATCGACCTTGCTAAGAAGCCTAGTTTGTAGTGCAGGGAAGAATGTAGGGTACTAGTTATTGTAAGAAATTCATTAGTATTTATTAATATATAATTCTCCTTTGTAAAATGCCAGCCGCATGCGATCATATACTTCGAAGTCGGCTTTGCGACGCGAAGTAATCGACTCCATTCCGTCTGAAAAGCTTTCTTTTTGTGGAAGTAATGCATTGATATGGCAATTATTGTATTCGAGGAACACAGCGGAACTGAGCAATTATATTACTCATCTTTTAGCCTCAATTTTTATGAAAATAACTGAAAAAACGAGAGAAGAGCACACCCATCAACTCAAATTACATGTTATTGCATCTGTTTGTTATGATTCCATCACCCTTCCGCTAGTTCCAGATAACGGCAGCACCGTCTCTTGAGTTCGCGAATAGCAAGCGCTTTTCACACAAACGCTGTATAGTTTCGTTCAGATGTATTTATTCGAGGGCCTACCTACATAACAAATGTATTTGTTTACGTTGTCGCTAAGATTTCTACTAGAACGAGAAAAGCTATCCGATTGGTTGTTTTACTCAACCTTCCATGGAAACTGCCAGGAAAAATAGCACCTGTTCAATTTCGTGAGTTGTATGAAAGCTACCATGGAAGGCAGAACCTAGTATGGAAGGTACAAATCACACGGTAATAGACGCGTGTATACCAGCGTGTATACCCGTACTGGTAGAAGCTTCTATGCTTGCGAGTGTCGTGTGATACAGGCTAAATGATCGGTCTAGGTTGTGAAGTCTCGGGTACGTTCGGTTTGCCCCGCTGCGCTGGTGCAGGGGGATGGCAGTTCATTGGGAGCGCGTGGGTCGGGGTAAGGCCCTGTATTGGATGTTCTGCCAACCAATGAACAAATAATTTTAGCACCAAGGTTCCGTAGTTGGCACTCATGAACGCTCTTATCAAACCGACTGGTGACTGGCGGAAGCGGGAACAGTCAGTTTGGATTGATTTCCCTCGTGGTGTTGTTGGTTGTTTTGATTTGTTCAGTACTTTGATTATTTATTTGAATTGAATTGAGAGTCAATCATGCCACTGCAAGGGAAGAAAAATTGCCAAGCACCGGGATGTACGAATTATAATGATAGTAAGAACAATACGGCAATTTTCATCTTCCTGGTGTTGACCATGTGTAAAACTAGTGGGCAATATGGACTACTCTCGAATAAAAATATATAGAGAATAAATGTGTGCATTTCATCTCTTGTTTGTTTTCTTACCCATTCTCCTTTGCGTTGCAATAAAATTTGTGGTTTAGGGCTACGGGGAGGGGTGGGTGGCAGCCGGCATGCTAGGCAAAAAGTGACGTTATGGAAATATAGTGTGTGCATTTGGACAGTTTTCTTTATATTCATCGAATATCCCAACAATTCTGTAGAGTAGGTGAGCAATGTTTAATTAGCCTAAAGGTGAATTAAGCTCTAGAACGGTGTCCTTCGTGACAAGTCTATTGCCAACATTGATATATATCAAAATGTATTATTTTCCTACCTGGACGTATATTTCAGCGCCTAGCGAAAGGCGCAGTTTTGTTTGTGTTATTTACATCAATAATCAATAACTCATAGCAGAACATACTGTTCAATTACGTGTAATAAAGGCTACATTCATATGGCTTTTTACTTTTTATGTTGCCAAACTTGCAAGTACAATCCATAGCCTCAGGCGGTGTTCTCTCTCGGAAATTCTATAACCAAAAGTGACGAATCTCTTATCTTCCTTGCGCTGGTGTGTCTCGATGAGTGTCAAAAGATCGTGAAGGGGGATGGATGATCGGTTGCGGTCGTGAGTATTCGGGTCGCTTCGTTAGCCCCGCTGGGCTGTCTCTAAGCGATAGTTAGGTTTTCGGTTAGAAAAAGTACGCTCAAGTAATGAGTTATGGCTAGAACTTCGTTAAGACAGCACAAAGATACAATAAGTTTCTCATCGGTTATGCTGGACAACAAACATTATGCCTTAGGTGATGACGCATCCCCTTGAACGTCTGACCAACTGGAGACAATTTCGAGTGCAGCACTCACTTTTTCAATGTTGGCTGACAATTTCAAAATAGCGGCGTGTCGTTCCACCCATCGTGTCTCACAAAGGTCAATCAGTTGGCCATGAAGAATATTTTTCAGAACCCTATTATTTTCGTTTTGAAGAAGCATTAAAGAATGATATAATTTCTGTCAAAATACCGAATGTATTTCTTACAGATAGGACCTTCGTTGTTTTGGATATAGCCAAGTTTAGTTGGTGGTTGAATCAAGGACATCTTACTGCACTAACAGCAACTTTCTGAATCTTTTGTACTGCTCCAACCGTTTCGGAAATATCCACGGAAACTCCATCGGTTCCTACGCCAACACAGTTATTAAGGTTCAAACCATGAGCCCTTAACTCTCTAATCATACCTCACCGAGTATCAAACCTGTCACCGTCGGTTCAGTTTCATTGCTTGAATGGTTTTTATAATTCCCATTGTTAATATTTGAAAGAAAAATAGCACAGTAGCGCCACCTGGTGAAATAGACATGTACAGCAAAGAAGAGAACAAAAGACGAGTCAGTGCAAAGTCTGTGCGTGTTCGCGTGACATGTGACAAGCGTCTCAAAAGATGATTTGTATTTTGTATTGTATTTCTCACTTGATAAATAAAGATTTACATTAAAACTAACAGGTTATGGGCCCAGGCCACGTGTAAATGGTATTATCTCGTGAGTGGATCCGAAGCTGAGCGCCTGTGGAACAAGTGCTGTATTTTTTTATTTTTTTTGTGAGTAAGGATAACCTCAAAATGGCAACCAGCAGTGACTACAAAGTTGAAGTGGATAAACTTGAAGGACCTGAAGACTGGACAAAGTGGAAATGGCATGTGTTGATGGTTTTGCGGTCGTATGACCTGGAAAATATTGTTGATGGTTCGAAAAAGTGTCCTGTGTTAGTCAGTGCAAAGTCTGTGCGTGTTCGCGTGACATGTGACAAGCGTCTCAAAAGATGATTTGTATTTTGTATTGTATTTCTCACTTGATAAATAAAGATTTACATTAAAACTAACACCCATCTTCTATCTCTGAGCCTGATGAATCTATTTCAAGGTCCAAAACAGCTTTTCTAATGTCGAGAATTCCCACAAAATCTTCTCTAACCTTGACGTTGCCTGCTTCAATCCAAACGTATCTCAGAATAAGTGACATTTGAGAAATATGGGACACATACACTGTTTCATCAAACATACATCTGAATTCCTTGGCTTTGTTTACACGAGCCACTGTAGTCTTCAAAATCCCCTCACCACAGCAATTTTGAATTGTTTTACTGGTAAAGAGGCTTCTTGGACCAGCCGTTCTTAGATGTTCTTCAAGAGCATGAATGTAAATTAATTTGAAAATGGATCAACTTGTCATTATAAAAGGTAGTTACACTTTTAAAGGTCTGTAAATATTAATATTTCAAGAGCTTCGAGTTCCATGTTTAGTGAATATTTAAGAAATTGCATGATTTGTTTCCAGGCTTTTAATACAAGTAACCAAAAAATGTTTATAACATTCAAAGATATTAGTAAAATTTGTCCAGAGGGGGTGGTCGCCCCCTCCAAAAAAAAACACCCTACCTTTAAATCCGCCCCTCTTAAGCGGGCACTTGGTGACTGCCCGGACCACCGCTGGGGTAGCGCATCTTGCACTACATTTCATATTTATAGCACACTGCTGTGATACTTTTCTGCGGGAACCAAGAGCTCCTACTTCTTTTCTCCTCCCTATAGAGGTTTCCGAATTTTTTTTTCTTCGAAAATTTATCATTGAAATAAAACATTTTTAAATAACTTTTTATCGTACATAAAATGGAACTGTGTGAAGTCATCAGACATTCTGATCAATTAAACATGAAGAATAACGACGATCTTCAGAACCTTTCACTATCAAGTTTTTTTTTACATTTTAATTTGCAGAAGTGACAAAACTATGGTGGAGAAGAACTCGATTAGGGTTTGAAACATGTACTAGATTATTTGTAAAAAAATATACTGTATATATACATTACATTGTCAAGGCAGAAAGCTTTCTTAAATTATTTTATTTGAAAAAATATGCATTGTAAATAGTCAATACAGACCAAAAAAGCATCATTGTTATTATAGTGTCAACTTATTTGAGTTATCAATGCTGGATCATGTATGTGAGCACTTCATCACAGTGTTATGCTTAACAATAAGATGCTGACAATAGAAACACTGTGTACCGGTATTTTAAATGATATTTGACACTTAATTATTGGTTGTCACCATTAATGTCATGCAGAGATATGGCACAGTCACAACATGGTGTAATTTAAAATAAATCCAAAATGAAATTAATAGATCTGTAATCAAGATAGTCCCACAGTTCGGTACTGTACCCGAATTCCTCATAGTCACAATCGATTATCCGCTGAGATGGAAAGGATTGCAGGAATGTTGATACCCAGCCAGATAAATCAACTTTTCCCTGCTAGACGTATAACTAGGAAACTCTCGGTTCATACCGGCCAAACGAAAGTACTACTAACTAGTTAAAATAATGTAATTAAATTAAATAAACTGGTAGAACGAGAATCTCGGAACTCGAGGGTGCACGAATAATGCGAGACTAATGTGGGCATTAATCATCTAACTAGCAGTACTGTCACATGTCGATTATCAAATGAAAAGATGTCAGATATTATAAAAATGGGCAAGCAAACTAAGCAGTGCTTGGAAGTTTATTAAAACTTTGGACATTTAACAAATATATGTCCCTGACACACAAATAAAAACGAAATTACAAATAAAAACAAGTTAAAATTAAAAATGAGATAGTTATACTATCTACAAATTATTCCTGGGTCATAGGAATTCGGAACTCTTCTTGGGTCCTCCTCAAACATTTAATATACCGTATATGCTGTAAAAATACATATAGTCATTTGAGTTGTCAAAATGTTGACTAAAATTATGATACAGCCTGTATACATCAGCTGTTGCTGTCGAACTATCAAAATGTCACTATATACAATGTTTAACCCAACTTAATACACACGTCGTCTATATCCAACAAATCTAAGTTTAGATTAATCAAAATAATAATTTTTTAAATTATTAAATTAAGTACCGTATATGATATATATTTACAAGTTATAATAATCGCGTCCAGCACGATATTCTCTACTAGATCCCGTTTAGATCTTAATTATCCTTCTCTCTCTCTCTCTCTCTCTCTCTCTGTATATTTCTTTATTAGAAAGGCTTTGACGATATTATAAATTCACAACAATGTTTTACGATCACTGGTTTCGTTTAGACACATCCATTTGAACTTATTACAACAAACAATGAAGCTAATTGCGGTTCTGTATTTTCATAATCATTAATAAATTCGATAAATTGGAAGTACGATTCTAGACTATGTCAGTAAACATTAATAAACTCGTGGTTCGTGGCATAACTCTTCATTAACATGTATAACAAAATTTACATAAATATGTTTCATAAACTTGACTAACATACTGTACAAAACGATTGCTTTAACTCCAATGACACAAACTCTTTCTAATATCGGTGAACAAGCTTTCATTATAGCGTTTACACTACGCTCACATTCCTTACAACATTCCTTTCCCATTCGACAACATAATAATAATGCACGGTAATTGTTTCACGTAGACCCATCTATATACACCACAATCGTATATGAGAATCAGTGACCCTACTAAATAATCACAGACATGTGAAATATCTTTCATGATACACTCTAACAAACATCTTCTAACATACTTCATAACCTCGTGCCTTTAAAAACCTTATACTTGTTCTGTTCACATTCTTTAGTTACTGTACAAACTTTTCATACCTCCTGTAGTTACCAATTTACGATAATATTCTTCATTTATCATTATCAACCACGTTACAATAAAATGTAAACCTTATGAGATTATAGTCTGCACGTCTTTGCATTTAATAAGTATAAAACATTTCCTCCCTTTCTGACAAAAATAACGAATTAATTATTCATATACACACATCAAAATAAGTTTTGCATCACCTCGGTTCCCTGATCTCCGGCATATAGACGTTGACTGTGTATATTGTATCCAAGATACAGTCCCTTTGACTGTTCATAGATGTCACTAAAACTGCTCAAAGATGTAAACAACCATGCATGAGCAGGGCCTATTAGACGGAGGGGGTACGACAGCCGATCAGTTCCAGTCATTCCACTAGGACGAAGGTACGCTGCTCATGTTGTCTGTAGTTCTACCATGCCTAGAAGGTCAATACCGCAGTTCGATCGCGTCCGCATTGTTACTTTGTGTCAAGAAGGGCTCTCAACAAGGGAAGTTTCCAGGCGTCTCAGAGTGAACCAAAGCGATGTTGTTCGGACATGGAGGAGGTACAGAGATACAGGAACTGTCGATGACAGGCCTCGCTCAGGCCGCCCAAGGGCTACTACTGTAGTGGATGACCGCTACTTACGGATTGCCGCTGGAGGAACCCTGACAGCAATGCCACCATGTTGAATAATGCGTTTCGTTCAGCCACAGGACGTCGTGTTTCAACTCAAACTGTGCGCAATAGGCTGCATGATGCGCAACTTCACTCCCGACGTCCATGGCGAGGTCCAGCTTTGCAACCCCGACACCTTGCAGCGCGGTACAGATGGGCCCAACAACATGCTGAATGGACCCCACGGAATTGGCATCACGTTCTCTTCACCGATGAGTGTCGCATATGCCTTCAACCAGACAATCGTCGGAGACGTGTTTGGAGGCACCCTGGTCAGGCTGAACGTCTTAGACACACTGTCCAGCGAGTGCAGCAAGGTGGTGGTTCCCTGATGTTTTGGGGTGGCATTATGTGGGGCCGACGTACGCCACTGGTGGTCATGGAAGGCTCCGAAACGGCTTTACGATACCTGAATGACATCCTCCGACCCATAGTGCAACCATATCGGCAGAATATTGGAGAGGCATTTGTCTTCATGGACGACAATTCTCGACCTCATCGTGCACATCTTGTGAGTGCGTTCCTTCAAGATAACGACATCGCTCGACTACAGTGGCCAGCATGTTCGCCAGACATGAACCCTATCGAACATGCCTGGGATATGTTGAAAAGGGCTGTTTATGGACGTCTTGACCCACCAACCACTCTGAGAGATTTACGCCGAATTGTCGTTGAGGAGTGGGACAATTTGGACCAACAGTGTCTTGATGAACTTGTGGATAGTATGCCACGGCGAATACAGGCATGCATCAATGCAAGAGGACGTGCTACTGGGTATTAGAGGTAGTGGTGTGTACTGCAATCTGGACCACAAATGCTGAAAGTCTAGCTGTATGATGGTACAACATGCAATGTGTGGGTCTCATGAGCAATAAAACGAGCTGAAATGTTGTTTGTGTTGATCTCTATTCCCTTTGTATTTAACGGTTCCGGAACTCTTGGAACCGAGGTGATGCAAAACTTTTTTGATGTGTCTACATTCATGTTTCTAGACGGTTCATTAAAATATCACACCTTAAGTGTCTTCGTCTTCGCAAATTCATGTCTTAAACATAGTTATGACTTCAGTTAACTTTTAACAATAAATTAATTATTCCTTTCATCATCACCTTGACTTACTTGTCAACAATGTGATCTTAATTCCATTTATTAGAAGACCCGTGCTGCTCCGCAGCATTCACATCAACAATCCTACAGCACTTCTGTCCATATGACATTTGCATGTCTTTATGCTAGTGATCTGAACAGTCATTTACGGTACCGTCGCTTTTGGGTAAATGATGAAGTAGACTTATGAGATCAAATGTCTGCCTGTCCTCTGTGTGTGTATCCCACTATTTACCCAGCGTAAGCTTAAAAGGCGCACGGACGTCAGGTTCCAGACGCAATTCTGAAAAGCCGAGGTGAACAGCTAACTCCAAACACATAAGCTATACGACTTGACAGTTTCATGTTGGCTGAAGCTAGGGTGATAGGTCGCTCGCAAGCTCGTAAACTCACTCTGAAGCTAGTAATTCAAATTTCCACTGAATGAAGATTGCTTGAAGAAATGAAAACGTAAAAACACTTACAGTGGTCGATGTGGGAGCTGTCGTGGACTTTCTTGCAGAATTTTTCATGCTGAACAATTTTCAGAGTATATCGATATGTTTAGCAGTTTACCCAGCGTAAGCTTAAAATACACATATACGTTAGGTTTTTCTTCAACTCGATTCACTGAAATCGTAACTGCTTGGTTTCTTTTGGTCATAAATAAATGTTTTTCTACCTAATCCTTAATCGAGAAATCCTTTACAGAATGGTGAAAACCACATCAAAATCCATCAAGTTGCTGTCGAGATTACCCGTTACATCCAAGAATTGGGAACTTTGTTTTATACCAAGTAGATAGAAATATCCACACTATTTAAGGCCACAGCGGTACAATTTGGTGTTCTGTCTACTTATGATACCAATGGTATACATTTAAAATAAAATATGGGTCTCTTATATTTGAATTTAGAGATGTAACTCTTGGGTAACATATAGAGGTGTGCAAATTAATAGAATTAAATACAATAATTTTAATTACTCATAATTTCCTTTATTCAAAATAATTTTATTGACCAACTTCTTTTGTTGTCCTACTTGGTAGTGTACCCGTAAATTCGGGAAGTTGCCTGTCGGAATATCCATAGCCCAGCTGGATTGCCTGTTTCTAATAGCACCGGCTAATTACTTCATTAGGAATCGCTCCAACAAGGTCTTCGGGAATTTACATACAGTATGCTGCAAGGATATTGTGGATAACAACAAAATATACGGGGCTCACTTGATCACCTACCTTTCTCTTCTCTCGGGGTTCTCGTATGGGACTCAGCTTCGCCTGAAAAGGGGATCCACAATACCTTGTTCCTTATATTTAAAATGAATCACTTGCAGACGACCAAGAACAACGAACTGTGTAAATTTATTTAAACATGAATAAACTATATCTAACATTAAACAATAAATAACAATAAACAATACTAATAAACTAATCCATACATTCATACTCGCTCCTCTTCCACTACACACATACCACTGCGTTTACTGAACTGTAAATTAAAATCACAAAAGTTTTGCAAGTTTACTACTGCTGCCACACGTCTCGTAATGCACCTGCTTACTCTGTTTCATTGATACAAATGACAACCAAGTGTCGCGCCGTGAAACTATTTCCATTAACAAGGCTGTGGCCTGTCGCCAAGCTGCACGTTATATAATAGACTGGCCTTGAGTCCTAACTGTACACATCTCCGCTCATATTTGCTTGTATACACGCTGTTTGGCGCGCGTCTAGTAGCCTCGTTTAAAATTTACATTCTGGCTTTATAAAAATGCTTGTAACTCATACAATTCTCTAACAATTATTCTAAAAATTTAACACTATCTTCCTTTCACACTCCGAGTCGTTCTAGAGACGACCAGGTTGTTCAATCATTCATATCAACTGGCAATCATCCATTCTAAAAACATTCGCTCGAAAAATCTACTATATAAAGCTCAAATACCACTGACTGACTGATTCATTCATCACGAAATCTCAGAAACCACCGAACGGATTGGAATGAAATTTGGTATGCAGCTTCCACAAGGGCCGCAAACGCCTACTAAGAAAGGATTTTTGGATATTCAGGTTCTAAAGGGGTGTTAAGGGGGTAGACCTGCATTTCATTGAATAGCAATATTTCCCGATTGGTTTCATTGGGGGATGTGAAACTCGGCATATAAACTCATCATTAAAAATAAGAAGACACGTGTCTGAGGGTTTTTCGATGTGGTGTATATTATGAGGTGAAAGGGGTGAAAAGTGGGGGTTGAAGGATTCCTAACGGAGCGTGTATCTCTTAAACGACATAGGCGAGGAGCTTGGAACTCAGCCGAAAAAAATCAGCATTAAAAATAACTAAATAGGTGTTTGACCGTTTTTTCATAAATCCAATTTAAGGGGCCCATGTGGGGGGGGGGGAACGTAATATGTCTCAGTGTAAAATTATACATGGCCTATGTTGTAGACAATAACACATTGCATCTTTTTTGTCTCTTGATATTTCATCATACGACGAATACTTACGGAGTTCTTAATGGTTTTGTACTTTTTGGCCGGAATTTTCTAAGTCCCAGGAATGACATAAAAATTGATTCGAATGAAATTTTTTAAAAATGTTTTATTTAATACTTTTAGTTTATATTTTTCACGTCTTTTAGGGTCCGAAACCAACATGATATTTCGATGTTTTTTTTTTCGTCCCATACATTTTTGGTTTCAGGTGATAGAAATATTTTCCACTAGGACCGATGCTTATCTACTATATAAAGCTCAAATACCACTCACTCACTGACTCATTCATTCATCACGAAATCACAAAAACCACCAAACGGATTGGAATGAAATTTGGTATCCAGCTTTCTCAAGGGCCGCAAACGCCCACTAAGAAAGGATTTTAGGATATTCAGGATCTAAAGGGGTGTTAAGGGGGTACACCTGCATTTCACTGAATAGCAATATTTCCCGATTGGTTTCATTGGAGGGTGTGAAACTCGGCATATAAACTCATCATTAAAAATATGAAGACACGTGTCTGAGGGTTTTTCGATGAGGTGAATATTATGAGGTGAAAGGGGTGAAAAGTGGGGGTTGAAGGATTCATAACGGAGCGTGTATCTCTTAAAAGACATAGGCGAGGAGTTTGGAACTTAGCCGAAAAAAATCAGCATTAAAAATAACTAAACAGGTGTTTGACCGTTTTTACATAAATCCAATTTAAGGGGCCCATGGGGAGGGGTGAAATTATGGGGCGGGGACGTAGTATGTCTGAGTGTAAAATTATACATGGCCTATGTTGTAGACAATAACACATTACATCTTCTTTGTCTCTTGCTATTTCATCATACGACGAATACTTACGGAGTTCTTAATGGTTTTGTACTTTTTGCCCGGAATTTTCAAAGTCCCAGGAATGACATAAAAATTGATTCACATGAAATTTCAAAAAAGATTTTTTTTAATACTTTCATTATAATTTTCACGTTTTTCAGGGTCCGAAACCAACATGATATTTTGATGGTTTTTTTTCGTCCCATGCATTTTTGGTTTCAGGTGATAGAATTATTTTCCACTAGGACCCATGCTTATCGATCTACTATATAAAGCTCAAATACCACTCACTCACTGACTGACTGACTGATTCATTCATCACGAAATCTCAGAAATTACAGAAACGGATTGGAATGAAATTTGGTATGCAGCTTCCTCAAGGGCCGCAAACGCCCACTAAGAAAGGATTTTTGGATATTCAGGTTCTAAAGGGGTGTTAAGGGGGTAGACCTGCATTTCATTGAATAGCAATATCTCCCGATTGGTTTCATTGGGGGATGTGAAACTCGGCATATAAACTCATCATTAAAAATATGAAGACACGTGTCTGAGGGTTTTTCGATGTGGTGTATATTATGAGGTGAAAGGGGTGAAAAGTGGGGGTTGAAGGATTCCTAACGGAGCGTGTATCTCTTAAAAGACATAGGCGAGGAGTTTGGAACTTGGCCGAAAAAAATCAGCATTAAAAATAACTAAACAGGTGTTTGACCGTTTTTACATAAATCCAATTTAAGGGGCCCATGGGGAGGGGTGAAATTATGGGGCGGGGACGTAGTATGTCTGAGTGTAAAATTATACATGGCCTATGTTGTAGACAATAACACATTACATCTTCTTTGTCTCTTGCTATTTCATCATACGACGAATACTTACGGAGTTCTTAATGGTTTTGTACTTTTTGCCCGGAATTTTCAAAGTCCCAGGAATGACATAAAAATTGATTCACATGAAATTTCAAAAAAGATTTTTTTTAATACTTTCATTATAATTTTCACGTTTTTCAGGGTCCGAAACCAACATGATATTTTGATGGTTTTTTTTCGTCCCATGCATTTTTGGTTTCAGGTGATAGAATTATTTTCCACTAGGACCCATGCTTATCTATCTACTATATAAAGCTCAAATACCACTCACTCACTGACTGACTGACTGATTCATTCATCACGAAATCTCAGAAATTACAGAAACGGATTGGAATGAAATTTGGTATGCAGCTTCCTCAAGGGCCGCAAACGCCCACTAAGAAAGGATTTTTGGATATTCAGGTTCTAAAGGGGTGTTAAGGGGGTAGTCCTGCATTTCATTGAATAGCAATATCTCCCGATTGGTTTCATTGGGGGATGTGAAACTCGGCATATAAACTCATCATTAAAAATATGAAGACACGTGTCTGAGGGTTTTTCGATGTGGTGTATATTATGAGGTGAAAGGGGTGAAAAGTGGGGGTTGAAGGATTCCTAACGGAGCGTGTATCTCTTAAAAGACATAGGCGAGGAGTTTGGAACTTGGCCGAAAAAAATCAGCATTAAAAATAATTAAACAGGTGTTTGACCGTTTTTTCATAAATCCAATTTAAGGGGCCCATGGGGAGGGGTCAAATTATGGGGGGGGGGACGTAATATGTCTGAGTGTAAAATTATACATGGCCTATGTTGTAGACAATAACACATTACATCTTTTTTGTCTCTTGCTATTTTATCATACGACGAATACTTACGGAGTTATTAATGATTTTGTACTTTTTGGTGGGAATTTTCTAAGTTCCAGGAATGACATAAAAATTGATTCGCATGAAATTTCAAAAAAGATTTTTTTTAATACTTTTATTACAATTTTCACGTTTTTCAGGGGCCGAAACCAACATGATATTTTGATGCTTTTTTTTCATCCCATGCATTTTTGGTTTCAGGTGATAGAATTATTTTCCACTAGGACCTATGCTTATCTATCTATATATATAAAAATCAATCTTACGTGATAGTTTGTCTGTGGGTGTGTGTGTCCTATGCATTCATATACCACTCAACCGATTGCGATGAAACTTGGGTGAGATGTTGAGTACACTCTAAGGAAGGTTTATGACTTAGTAAATCCATTTTACAATAGGTAGCGCACGCGTAGATTCAACAAATGAGTGACGATGCGCGAAGCGTTTCAAACAAGTCCCGTATGTGTTCATATACCATTCGTCCGATAGCGATGAAACTTGGGTGAGATGTTGTATACACTTACGTGAAGGTTTCCAAATTAGTGAGTACATTTCACAGTAGATAGCGCACGAGTAGATTCAACAAATGAGCGACGACACGCAAAGTGTTTCAAAAATGTCCCGTATGCATTCATATACCATTCGTCCGATAGCTATGAAACTTGCGTAAAATGTTGTGTACACTTCAGGGAAATTTTCTGGCTTAGTAAATCCACTTTACAATAGGCAGCGCACGAATAGATTCAACAAATGAGCTACGACGCGCGAAGCATTTCAACAAAGTCAGTTTCAAAAAAGTCCCGTATGCATTCATATACCATTCGTCCGATAGCTATGAAACTTGCGTAAAATGTTGTGTACACTTCAGGGAAATTTTCTGGCTTATTAAATCCACTTTACAATAGGCAGCGCACGAGTAGATTCAACAAATGAGCTACGACGCGTGAAGCATTTCAACAAAGTCACGTATGCGTTCATATACCATTCGTCCGATAGCGATGAAACTAGGCTGAGATGTGTGCACTCCAGGGAAGGTTTCTGGCTTAGTAAATCCCTTTAAAAATAGGAAGAGCAGGAGCAGAATCAACAAATGAGCGACGACGCGCGAAGTTTTTCATCAAAGTCCCATATAAGGTCATATACCATTCATCCGATAGCGATGAAACTTGGGTGAGCTGTTGTGTACACTCCAGGGAAGGTTTCTGGCTTAGTACATCCATTTTACAATAGGTAGCGCAGCAGTAGATTCAACAAATGAGCGATGACACGCGAAGCGTTTCAACAAAGTCCCGTATAAGGTCATATACTATTCGTCTGACAGTGATAAATGTTTGGTGAATTGTTTTGTACACTACAGGAAAGGTTTCTGGCTTAGTTAATCCATTTTACAATACGAAGCGCACGTTTAGATTCAACAAATGAGTGACTACGCGCGAAGCGTTTCGACAACGTCCCGTATACGTTCACATACCATTCATCCGATTGCGATGAAACTTGGGTGAGATGTTGTGTACACTCCAGGGAAGGTTTCTGGCTGAGTACATCCATATTACAATAAGTAGCGCAAGTAGAATCAACAAATGAGCGACGACACGCGAAGCGTTTCAACCATGTCCCGTCTGCATTCATATTCCATTCGTCCGATAGCTATGAAAATTGGGTGAGATGTTGTGTACACTTCATGGAAGGTTTCTGGCTTAGTAAATCCACTATACAACAGGCAGCGCCCAAGTGGATTCAACAAATGAGGGACGACGCGCGAAGCGTTTCAACAAAGTCCCGTATAAGGTCATATACCATTCTGCCGTTAGCGGTGAAACTTGGGTGAAATATGGTGGACACTCCAAGGAAGGTTTCAGGCTTAGTAAATATATTTCACAGTAGGTAGCACACGAGTAGATTCGACAAATGAACGAACGACACGCGGAGCGTTTCAATACACTCCCGTATGTCTTCATATCCCATTAGTCCGATAGCGATGAAACTTGGGTGAGATGTTGTGGACACTTACGTGACGGTTTCTAACTTGGTAAATACATTTTACAGCAGGTAGCGCACGAGTAGATTCAACACATGAGTGACGGAGCGTGAATCGTTTAAACAAAATCCGGTATGCGTTCATATACTATTCATCCGATTGCGATGAAACATTGATCAGTTATTGCGTACACGCCAGGGAAGGGTTTCGACTTAGTAAATCCATTTCACAATAAGTAGCGCAAGAGTAGATGCAACAAATGGGTGCCGAAGCGCGAAGCGTTTCAACAAAATCCCATATTGGGTTCATATAACCTTCTTCGATTGTGATGAAACCTTGATGAGTTATTGTGTACACGCCAGGGTAGGGTTTCGACTTAGCAAATTCATTTCTCAATAGGTAGCGTACGAGTAGAATCAACAAATGAGTGACAGCGCACGAATCGTTCAAACAAAATCCCGTATACGATCATATACCATTCATCCGATTGCGATGAAACTTTTGAAAGTTGTTGTGCACGCTCCTACGATTGATTCTAAATTAGAAAATCCATTTTACGATAGCATAGGGGCAGTTAACGGAAATTGAAAAACATGTTGTGTATCCAAAAGCACTTCAAAAAAAACAGAATTTCAACGCCAACACTTTCTTTGATTGGCATTGCAACGCATGCCGGGTACAGCTTGTCTACTATATAAAGCTCAAATACCACTCACTCACTGACAGACTGACTGATTCATTCATCACGAATTCTCAGAAACTACTGAACGGATTGGAATGAAATTAGTTATGCAGCTTCATCAAGGGCCGCAAACGCTCACTAAGAAAGGATTTTTGGATATTCAGGTTCTAAAGGGGTGTTAAGGGGGTAGACATGCATTTCATTGAATAGCAATATCTCCCGATTGGTTTCATTGGGGGATGTGAAACTCGGCATATAAACTCATCATTAAAAATAAATAGACGCGTGTCTGAGGGTTTTTCGATGTGGTGTATATTATGAGGTGAAAGGGGTGAAAAGTGGGGGTTGAAGGATTCCTAACGGAGCGTGTATCCCTTAAACGACATAGTCCAGGAGTTTGGAAATCAGCGGGAAAAAATCAGCATAAGAAATAAGTAAATAGGTGTTTGACCGTTTTTTCTTAAATCCAATTTAAGGGGCCCGTGGGGAGGGGTGATATTATGGGGGGGGACGTAATATATCTGAGTGTAAAATTATACATGGCCTATGTTGTAGACAATGACACATTACATCTTTTTTGTCTCTTGCTATTTCATCATACGACGAATACTTACGGAGTTATTAATGATTTTGTACTTTTTGGTGGGAATTTTCTAAGACCCAGGAATGACATAAAAATTGATTCGAATGTAATTTCAAAAAAGATTTTCTTTAATACTTTTATTATATTTTTCACGTCTTTTAGGGTCCGAAACAAACATGATATTTTGATGTTTTTTTTTCGCCCCATGCATTTTTGGTTTCAGGTGATAGATTTATTTTCCACTAGGACCCATGTTTATCTATCTACTATATAAAGCTCAAATACCACTCACTCACTCACTGACTGACTGATTCATTCATCACGAAATCTCAGAAATTAGAGAAACGGATTGGAATGAAATTTGGTATGCAGCTTCCTCAAGGGCCGCAAACGCCCACTAAGAAAGGATTTTTGGATATTCAGGTTCTAAAGGGGTGTTAAGGGGGTAGACCTGCATTTCATTGAATAGCAATATCTCCCGATTGGTTTCATTGGGGGATGTGAAACTCGGCATATAAACTCATCATTAAAAATAAAAAGACACGTGTCTGAGGGTTTTTCGATGTGGTGTATATTATGAGGAGAAAGGGGTGAAAAGTGGGGGTTGAAGGATTCCTAACGGAGCATGTATCCCTTAAACGACATAGGCCAGGAGTTTAGAACTCAGCGGGAAAACATCAGCATAAGAAATAAGTAAATAGGTGTTTGACCGTTTTTTCAAAAATCCAATTTAAGGGGCCCATGGGGAGGGGGAAATTATGGGGGAAGGGACGTAATATGTCTGAGTGTAAAATTATACATGGCCCATGTTGTAGACAATAACAAATTACATCTTTTTTGTCTCTTGCTATTTCATCATACGACGAACACTTACGGAGTTATTAATGATTTTGTACTTTTTGGCCGGAATTTTCCAAATCCCAGGAATGACATAAAAATTGATTCGAAATAAATTTCAAAAAAGATTTTTTTTAATACTTTTATTATATTTTTCACGTCTTTTAGGGTCCGAAACCAACATGATATTTTGATGCTTTTTTTTCGTCCCATGCATTTTTGGTTTCAGGTGATAGAATTATTTTCCACTAGGACCCATGCTTATCTATCTTCTATCTACATATATAAAAATCAATCTTACGTGATAGTTTGTCTGTGGGTGTGTGTGTATGTCTCCTATGCATTCATATACCACTCAACCGATTGCGATGAAACTTGGGTGAGATGTTGAGTACACTCTAAGGAAGGTTTATGACTTAGTAAATCCATTTTACAATAGGTAGCGCACGCGTAGATTCAACAAATGAGTGACGATGCGCGAAGCGTTTCAAACAAGTCCCGTATGTGTTCATATACCATTCGTCCGATAGCGATGAAACTTGGGTGAGATGTTGTATACACTTACGTGAAGGTTTCCAAATTAGTGAGTACATTTCACAGTAGATAGCGCACGAGTAGATTCAACAAATGAGCGACGACACGCAAAGTGTTTCAAAAATGTCCCGTATGCATTCATATACCATTCGTCCGATAGCTATGAAACTTGCGTAAAATGTTGTGTACACTTCAGGGAAATTTTCTGGCTTAGTAAATCCACTTTACAATAGGCAGCGCACGAATAGATTCAACAAATGAGCTACGACGCGCGAAGCATTTCAACAAAGTCAGTTTCAAAAATGTCCCGTATGCATTCATATACCATTCGTCCGATAGCTATGAAACTTGCGTAAAATGTTGTGTACACTTCAGGGAAATTTTCTGGCTTATTAAATCCACTTTACAATAGGCAGCGCACGAGTAGATTCAACAAATGAGCTACGACGCGTGAAGCATTTCAACAAAGTCACGTATGCGTTCATATACCATTCGTCCGATAGCGATGAAACTAGGCTGAGATGTGTGCACTCCAGGGAAGGTTTCTGGCTTAGTAAATCCCTTTAAAAATAGGAAGAGCAGCAGTAGATTCAACAAATGAGCGATGACACGCGAAGCGTTTCAACAAAGTCCCGTATAAGGTCATATACTATTCGTCTGACAGTGATAAATGTTTGGTGAATTGTTGTGTACACTACAGGAAAGGTTTCTGGCTTAGTGAATCCATTTTACAATACGAAGCGCACGTTTAGATTCAACAAATGAGTGACTACGCGCGAAGCGTTTCGACAACGTCCCGTATACGTCCACATACCATTCATCCGATTGCGATTTAACTTGGGTGAGATGTTGTGTACACTCCAGGGAAGGTTTCTGGCTGAGTACATCCATATTACAATAAGTAGCGCAAGTAGAATCAACAAATGAGCGACGACACGCGAAGCGTTTCAACCATGTCCCGTCTGCATTCATATACCATTCGTCCGATAGCTATGAAACTTGGGTGAGATGTTGTGTACACTTCATGGAAGGTTTCTGGCTTAGTAAATCCACTATACAACAGGCAGCGCACAAGTGGATTCAACAAATGAGGGACGACGCGCGAAGCGTTTCAACAAAGTCCCGTATAAGGTCATATACCATTCTGCCGTTAGCGGTGAAACTTGGGTGAAATATGGTGGACACTCCAAGGAAGGTTTCTGGCTTAGTAAATATATTTCACAGTAGGTAGCACACGAGTAGATTCGACAAATGAACGAACGACACGCGGAGCGTTTCAATACACTCCCGTATGTCTTCATATCCCATTAGTCCGATAGCGATGAAACTTGGGTGAGATGTTGTGGACACTTACGTGACGGTTTCTAACTTGGTAAATACATTTTACAGCAGGTAGCGCACGAGTAGATTCAACACATGAGTGACGGAGCGTGAATCGTTTAAACAAAATCCGGTATGCGTTCATATACTATTCATCCGATTGCGATGAAACATTGATCAGTTATTGTGTACACGCCAGGGAAGGGTTTCGACTTAGTAAATCCATTTCACAATAAGTAGCGCAAGAGTAGATGCAACAAATGGGTGCCGACGCGCGAAGCGTTTCAACAAAATCCCATATTGGGTTCATATAACCTTCTTCGATTGTGATGAAACCTTGATGAGTTATTGTGTACACGCCAGGGTAGGGTTTCGACTTAGCAAATTCATTTCTCAATAGGTAGCGTACGAGTAGAATCAACAAATGAGTGACAGCGCACGAATCGTTCAAACAAAATCCCGTATACGTTCATATACCATTCATCCGATTGCGATGAAACTTTTGAAAGTTGTTGTGCACGCTCCTACGATTGATTCTAAATTAGAAAATCCATTTTACGATAGCATAGGGGCAGTTAACGGAAATTGAAAAACATGTTGTGTATCCAAAAGCACTTCAAAAAAACAGAATTTCAACGCCAACACTTTCTTTGATTGGCATTGCAACGCATGCCGGGTACAGCATGTCTACTATATAAAGCTCAAATACCACTCACTCACTGACTGACTGACTGATTCATTCATCACGAATTCTCAGAAACTACTGAACGGATTGGAATGAAATTAGTTATGCAGCTTCATCAAGGGCCGCAAACGCTCACTAAGAAAGGAATTTTTGGATATTCAGGTTCTAAAGGGGTGTTAAGGGGGTAGACATGCATTTCATTGAATAGCAATATCTCCCGATTGGTTTCATTGGGGGATGTGAAACTCGGCATATAAACTCATCATTAAAAATAAATAGACGCGTGTCTGAGGGTTTTTCGATGTGGTGTATATTATGAGGTGAAAGGGGTGAAAAGTGGGGGTTGAAGGATTCCTAACGGAGCGTGTATCCCTTAAACGACATAGTCCAGGAGTTTGGAAATCAGCGGGAAAAAATCAGCATAAGAAATAAGTAAATAGGTGTTTGACCGTTTTTTCTTAAATCCAATTTAAGGGGCCCGTGGGGAGGGGTGATATTATGGGGGGGACGTAATATATCTGAGTGTAAAATTATACATGGCCTATGTTGTAGACAATAACACATTACATCTTTTTTGTCTCTTGCTATTTCATCATACGACGAATACTTACGGAGTTATTAATGATTTTGTACTTTTTGGTGGGAATTTTCCAAGACCCAGGAATGACATAAAAATTGATTCGAATGTAATTTCAAAAAAGATTTTTTTAAATACTTTTATTATATTTTTCACGTCTTTTAGGGTCCGAAACAAACATGATATTTTGATGTTTTTTTTTTCGCCCCATGCATTTTTGGTTTCAGGTGATAGAATTATTTTCCACTAGGACCCATGCTTATCTATCTACTATATAAAGCTCAAATACCACTCACTCACTCACTGACTGACTGATTCATTCATCACGAAATCTCAGAAATTACCGAACGGATTGGAATGAAATTTGGTATGCAGCTTCCTCAAGGGCCGCAAACGCCCTCTAAGAAAGGATTTTTGGATATTCAGCTTCTAAAGGGGTGTTAAGGGGGTAGACCTGCATTTCATTGAATAGCAATATCTCCCGATTGGTTTCATTGGGGGATGTGAAACTCGGCATATATACTCATCATTAAAAATAAAAAGACACGTGTCTGAGGGTTTTTCGATGTGGTGTATATTATGAGGAGAAAGGGGTGAAAAGTGGGGGTTGAAGGATTCCTAACGGAGCGTGTATCCCTTAAACGACATAGTCCAGGAGTTTGGAAATCAGCGGGAAAAAATCAGCATAAGAAATAAGTAAATAGGTGTTTGACCGTTTTTTCATAAATCCAATTTAAGGGGCCCATGGGGAGGGGTGATATTATGGGGGATGGGGGGACGTAATGCTTATCTACTATATAAGGCTCAAATACCACTCACTCACTGACTCATTCATTCATCACGAAATCACAGAAACATCCAAACGGATTGGATGAAATTTGGTATGCAGCTTTCTCAAGGGCCGCAAACGACCACAAAGAAGGAATTCTAGGATATTCAGGTTCTAAAGGGGTACACCTGCATTTCATTGAATAGCAATATTTCCCGATTGGTTTCATTGGGGGGATGTGAAACTCGGCATATAAGCTCATCATTAAAAATAAGAAGACACGTGTCTGAGGGTTTTTCGAAGTGGTGTATATTATGAGGTGAAAGGGGTGAATAGTGGGGGTTGAAGGATTCCTAACGGAGCGTGTTTCTCTTAAACGACATAGGCGAGGAGTTTGGAACTCAGCCGAAAAAAATCAGCATTAAAAATAACTAAACAGGTGTTTGACCGTTTTTTCATAAATCCAATTTAAGGGGCCCATGGGGGGGGGACGTAATATGTCTCAGTGTAAAATTATACATGGCCTATGTTGTAGACAATAACACATTACATCTTTTTTGTCTTTTACTATTTCATCATACGACGAATACTTACGGAGTTCTTAATGGTTTTGTACTTTTTGGCCGGAATTTTCCAAGTCCCAGGAATGACATAAAAATTGATTGGATTGAAATTTCAAAAAAGATTTTTTAATAATTTTATTATATTTTTCACGTTTTTTAGGGTCCAAAACCTACATGATATTTTGATGATTTTTTTTCGTCCCATGCATTTCTGGTTTCTGGTGATAGAATTATTTTCCACTAGGACCCATGCTTATCTATCTACTATATAAAGATCAAATACCACTCACTCACTCACTGACTGACTGACTGATTCATTCATCACGAAATCTCAGAAACTACCGAACGGATTGGAATGAAATTTGGTATGCAGCTTCCTCAAGGGCCGCCAACGCCCACTAAAAAAGGCTTTTTGGATATTCCGGTTCTAAAGGGGTGTTAAGGGGGTAGACATGCATTTCATTGAATAGCAATATCTCCCGATTGGTTTCATTGGGGGATGTGAAACTCGGCATATAAACTCATCATAAAAATAAAAAGACACGTGTCTGAGGGTTTTTCGATGTGGTGTATATTATGAGGTGAAAGGGGTGAAAAGTGGGGGTTGAAGGATTCCTAACGGAGCGTGTATCCCTTAAACGACATAGTCCAGGAGTTTGGAACTCAGCGGGAAAAAATCAGCATAAAAAATTAGTAAATAGGTGTTTGACCGTTATTTCATGAATCCAATTTAGAGGGCCCATGGGGAGGGGTGAAATTATGGGGTTGGGGGGCGTAATATGTCTGAGTGTAAAATTATACATGGCCTATGTTGTAGACAATAAAACATTACATCTTTTTTGTCTCTTGCTATTTCATCATACGACGAATACTTACGGAGTTATTAATGATTTTGTACTTTTTAGTCGGAATTTTCTAAGTCCCAGGAATGACAAAAAAATTGATTTAAAAGAAATTTCAAAATTTTTTTGTTAATACTTTTATTATATTTTTCACGTTTTTTAGGGTCCGAAACGAACATGATATTTTGATGTTTTTTTCAGTCCCATGCATTTTTGGTTTCAGGTGATAGAATTATTTTCCACTGGAACCCATGCTTATCTATCTACTATATAAAGCTCAAATACCACTCACTCACTCACTGACTGACTGATTCATTCATCACGAAATCTCAGAAACTACCGAACGGATTGGAATAAAATTTGGTATGCAGCTTTCTCAAGGGCCGCAAACGCCCATTAAGAAAGGATTTTTGGATATTCAGGTTCTAAAGGGGTGTTAAGGGGGTACACCAGCATTTCAGTGAATAGCAATATTTCCCGATTGGTTTCATTGGGGGATGTGAAACTCGGCATATAAACTCATCATTACAAAAAGAAGACACGTGTCTGAGGGTTTTTCGATGTGGTGTATTTTATGAGGTGAAAGGGGTGAAAAGTGGGGGTTGAAGGATTCCTAACGGAGCGTGTATCTCTTAAACGACATAGGCGAGGAGTTTGGAACTCAGCCGAAAAAAATCAGCATTAAAAATAAGATAAACAGGTGCTTGACCGTTTTTTCATAAATCCAATATAAGGGGCCCATGGGGGGGGGCGTAATATGTCTCAGTGTAAAATTATACATGGCCTATGTTGTAGACAATAACACATTACATCTTTTTTGTCTCTTGCTATTTCATCATACGACGAATACTTACGGAGTTCTTAATGGTTTTGTACTTTTTGGCCGGAATTTTCTAAGTCCCAGGAATGACATAAAAATTGATTCGAATGAAATTTAAAAAAAAAAGTTTTATTTAATACTTTTAGTTTATATTTTTCACGTCTTTTAGGGTCCGAAACCAACATGATATTTCGATGTTTTTTTTTCGTCCCATACATTTTTGGTTTCAGGTGATAGAAATATTTTCCTTTAGGACCCATGCTTATCTATCTACTATATAAAGCTCAAATACCACTCACTCACTGACTCATTCATTCATCACGAAATCACAGAAACCACAAAACGGATTGGAACGAAATTTGGTATCCAGCTTTCTCAAGGGCCGCAAACGCCCACTAAGAAAGGATTTTAGGATATTCAGGATCTAAAGGAGTGTTAAGGGGGTACACCTGCATTTCACTGAATAGCAATATTTCCCGATTGGTTTCATTGGGGGATGTGAAACTCGGCATATAAACTCATCATTAAAAATATGAAGACACGTGTCTGAGGGTTTTTCGATGTGGTGAATATTATGAGGTGAAAGGGGTGAAAAGTGGGGGTTGAAGGATTCCTAACGGAGCGTGTATCTCTTAAAAGACGTAGGCGAGGAGTTTGGAATTTAGCCGAAAAAAATCAGCATTAAAAATAACTAAACAGGTGTTTGACCGTTTTTTCATAAATCCAATTTAAGGGGCCCATGGGGAGGGGTCAAATTATGGGGGGGGGACGTAATATGTCTGAGTGTAAAATTATACATGGCCTATGTTGTAGACAATAACACATTACATCATTTTTGTCTCTTGCTATTTTATCATACGACGAATACTTACGGAGTTCTTAATGGTTTTGTACTTTTTGGCCGGAATTTTCCAAGTCCCAGGAATGACATAAAAATTGATTCGAATGAAATTTCAAAAAAGATTTTTTTTTAATACTTTTATTATATTTTTCACGTCTTTTAGGGTCCGAAACCAACATGATATTTTGATGTTTTTTTTTTTCGTCCCATGCATTTTTGGTTTCAGGTGATAGAAATATTTTCCACTAGGACCCATGCTTATCTATCTACTATATAAAGCTCAAATACCACTTACTCACTGACTCATTCATTCATCACGAAATCACAGAAACCACCAAACGGATTGGAATGAAATTTGGTATCCAGCTTTCTCAAGCTCCGCAAATGCCCACTAAGAAAGGATTCTAGGATATTCAGATTCTAAAGGGGTGTTAAGGGGGTACACTTGCATTTCATTGAATAGAAATATTTCCAGTATAAGGGTGATACCGATTCCAAGCCACTCTAAAACCCTCCTTGCCCCACTACTAAGCCTCAGCCATGTTAAATATTTCTCGAACGCGTGGTCCGATTTTGACAAATGAGGTATCGTTGGACTCGGGCTGACGTCCTCTTTGCTATGGACCACTCGTTATATTTTTCAAATTTTTTTTGAAAATTTTTGTTTTCGAAACTAGGTGATAGTTTGAAAACTAAACATGATAGTACGTTGTGCCATGGCTCAAACGAATGGTCTTTATGACCTTTATATTTTGTAATAAAACTTTTTTAATTTTTATGTTTTTTTGAAAACACTCGAATTTTGAAAATCCTATATTTTGGAAAATATGAACTCTACAAAAAAAATTGTTTGACGTAAATCAATGGTCCCTACCCCCTCTACTCCCAAAATAAATTTCAAGTCTCTAGGATGAAAACCTGTAGTAGTGGGGTAACACGGGTTCTGCGCCACTTAGGAAGTTGTGAGCCCCTGCGACCTTGGAATGGAAGGAGCCATGCTAGGAGGGCGTGCTTGGATTCGTTTTTTTCGTCTCGTTGCGCTCTTTACGGAAATGTAGATGTCGAAAAGGTGAAATGCTGGAAACACGTTTTTTGGGGGGAAAACCATGATTTTAGACTTTTTGCCATATCTCGCGAACCAATTATGCTAGAGGCGTGTACGACAGGTCCAAGTACTCGGGGTGATGTCCTCTTTGCTATGGACCACTCGTGATATTTTTAAAAAAAATTTGGGAAACGCGATTTTGGGGTAAACACGTGTTTTTTGTGATTTTGCCGATATCTCATGGACCAATAACGCTAGAGACGTGTACGAGGTGTCCTAGCACTCGGGCTAACGCCCCCTTTCAAATGTGGTAGATTTTTTTTTCCAAAAAAAAATTCACAAAGGGCCTAACGCCATACATGTTGAAATAACGTTTTCTTTTTCTTTACTTGTTTATAATGTCCATGAAGCGTGGTGGTTGAGAGAGACAATACGGCTGGGTGTGTGTGTGTTTCAACAAACCTGTCGCTGACCAAGGTGGCTGTGTTCAATAGATCAATCGCTATTTCGGCGGGTCGATGTATGACAGAGCGAGGGTACGTTTTTTCACACTTTTTACCTTTAACGTGTAAACGATGATGAGAACTTGGTTCTATGTTGGTCGAAGCGAGTACAGAAAACACACTTGCAGACGAGCAGGAGGTGAATGTCATTTGAGCTTATTGAAAGGCTCCGATCTGACTTGACAATAGGTGACGCTTGAAGGTGAAATAATCTGACCATTGTTGTGGCAGGGAAGTGCGAAAGGCATGTGAACTTGTGTGAAACCAAATGTAGGCTAAACCAGTGACATCCTGTCTTGCTTCGTACGTGACAAAATGCAAGTCCATGTGAAATTTGATCTGCCACAGGTGTTCGCCTGAGACGTTAGCTGTCCACGTGTGCGATAACTGTTAACAAGTGACATCCTGTCTTGCTTCGTACGTGACAAAATGCAAGTTCATGTGAAATTTGATTCGGCACAGGTGTTCACTTTGGGTGTTAGCTGTCCACGTGACCGATAAGAGAATGTTCAAAGCGTGGGAAAAAAAAAAGATTATACATGCAACGTAGCATATATAAAGACATGTCGTTATCATTTCCACTCTCACTTGGGTGGACTACCTTTGAACATACTGCGTTGCGTGAAACACTTGGTCTTGTTTAACAGTTTTGGTGTTGGTGGAAAATACTTAACCTTGTTGTGAGGTAGGTGTTTATTTATTCATTTATACATTTATTGATTTATATATATATATATTTACATGCAATTATTTATTGATTAGGTAATTAATGATTTTATTTATTTATTTGTTTGCAGATAACCGGTATACCTTACATGTCTGAGAGAGAAGAAACCATTGCACTTTTGAGCCCACTAGAAGGAAGCAGCAAGAAGCCACTGCAAGTAAAGGTGGGATTATTTTTTTAAACTAACTTGTTTTATTTTTGTTGTTTCATATTTTATTTTATGAAATATATGTATTAACCTGAATTTAGGTATTTATAACGGTTTATTTTATTAATTTTTAGAAACTTGGAAAGAAGAGCCTTACCGCCGTAGCAGTCGCTGAAAACCCGAGACGCAGTAAAGTGCAACCATTGTTTCCAGGCAGTGAACTATTTAAAACTCAGGTAAGCCTAACATAAAATGCTATTCCATTTTACCACTACTGAAAGCTCGTAGACAAAAAAAAATCATTACCTATACATGACTAGGACGATGATTGCTTTCTTGATTAATGACTATGTATTGGCAACCGGTACAAGACCATATTGGTTGTTTACCGGGAAAGTACAAGGCCATATTGGATTTTGTAAAAAACAAAAAATTTAATTTAACTGACAGGTCGTTCCCTATAATAATAATAATAATAATAATAATAATAATAATAATAATAATAATAATAATAATAATAATAATAATATCGTATGACCTCGGTGCCGGGTGCAAGCTTTGTTATTTGACACACAGAGGGTGGCTTGCATGTCGAATTTAGTTGTTCCTTGACTATGAAAGTCATGGAGGTTAGATGTTAGATATCTAATATCTTTAAACTCTATAGCACTTTCTAATAGAAAAATGAGGAACTTTGTACTCTATGAACTCAACGAATATTCACAGGTTTGAACATGATAATCTGAACAAAATGACATGACATTATAATTTTTTGTTTATGTATTGGTTAAAGGGGAATGTAAATGACTGCAGGTTTATAAAAAGAAAATAAGTACATGGGTTACTGTTAGTGCCGACATACAGTTTATTATAATTTTTATGGTGTTTTGATATATTAATGCCAATTAACGTTAAAGTTTTATTTACAAGTATTGATTGATTGATTGATTGATTGAGTGATTGGTTATTTTGTTTGCTTTTAGTTATCATTATGCGCCATTAACGTAATGAACAGACAGTGAACAAGCATACATTGTGCTTTAAAGTACTCTGTGCAACGTTAATAACTTACAATAAGAAAAAGTTTTATTATAACACATGGCGTTAGTACCAAATACAACAAGTGAGCAAGTTGGTTTACCACGTGGGTTAGATTTAAAATCAGAACATGACCGTTGGTTAACATTTGAATCCTGGCCTGTAGGCTTTTTGTCGACACATGAACTTGCAAAAGCAGTTTTTTTTACTTGAACCGAGAAGATGTGGTGCGCTGTGTGTTTTGTCGTATTGAACTTTACCACTGGGAAGAAGGGGATGATCCCTTTAGAGACCATTTGCGATGGTCTCCTTGTTGTCCTTACATGCTTGGAAAACAAGTGGGTAACATACCTGTGTATTCATTTTACCGAACCACAAGACCATTGGCCGCTACTTACGTTGCTGAATCACAAATAAATAATAATAATGATGTATTACCAGCCAACGGTAGTGTCTATATATGTGGTCCATATGCCATAGACAGTGTTGAATTGGCGTGTGCTTTTGAAAAATCGGGAGTTTGCAAGACTAAAGCACTAGCACACCCAGAGTACAGCTCTGTTGAGAAACGTTTAGAATCTTATAAAAATGTTTGGCCATTAATATTAAATAGCTTTACCAAACAGCTAAGTGAAGCTGGATTTTTTTTATACTGGTGAAGAGGATAAAACAATATGTTTTCATTGTAGATTTGCTTTAAAGGTTTGGCAAATGACTGATGACCCTTTAGTGCAACACGCTCGTTGGTTACCAAACTGTAAATACATGGTGTTGCTTAAAGGTCAAGAATTTGTGAACACTATTCGTAAAGAAAACATGATTGCAGCACAAGACAGAAAAGTGCCTTTAGAGTTAGAACACGCAGAGCAAATACATAAGGCTGAAAGAAAAGACTTGTCTCACGAACAGATACAAAAGTGTAACCAACAATTATGTAAAATTTGTTATCAAGATGAACTAGGTGTTATATTTTTGCCTTGTGGACACATGATAGCCTGTGTCAAGTGTGCATTAGAACTAAACACTTGTGCTATATGTAGAAAAGCAGTATCTGTTACAGTTAGGGCATTTCTTGCATAACTAGTATAATTTATTCGCCATGCATAGTGCAAAATCCCTAATTGCACAATATTATTAAAACTGTTTTAGAGTGTAATAGGTATGCTTTTTTTTTGTTTATAGACTACTACAATGAATGTTTTGAATGCTGTGGGACAATCATGTGGCTTAGAGACAAAGAAGCTCAGCGAATTGCCAACGCATATTCCATTCCGCATTATCAAGATTCGGAAATTGAAAACAGCCTATGGTGATCGTGTACTTTGTGTATGTGAAAACTTTGAGACATTTCTGCCTATACGGTTTAATGATATGTCGGAAAATGTTTTTGATGAAGTCAATAATGCTGTGCAACCTGTACACTTAATTTATGAAGGTTTTAAAAACAATAGGTGCATGATTCGTTTTAATTAAATAAATAAAAAGTCAAATAATAATGGAAGATATAAGTCATGACAATGGACTGAAAGAAAAAATATGTGTATAGAATAATAATGTCTTAGTGTTTAGTATTGTCTTAAAAATATTATCATGAAAAAAAATGTATATAAAGTTTGTAAATAAATGAAAATAATGGTACAATGTTGTTTTATTTTCTATAGAAGTCAGAATATTTAACATTGCAGAGTATACATGATTATGACAATAAAAAGCACACTTAATACAAGTCTTTGCCTTTACGATAGTGTGTTATAGTTTTAAAAACAAAGCTTGTTGTAGATCTTTTTTCTTCCACGGTAAACAATAGGCATGAAAACGTTATTGTCCTGTTTTGGATCATTATCACTATCATAATCATAAGCAGCATGATCTATATCACTATTATTATAATCACTATAATTATCCTCAACATTATCCTCAACATTACTAAAACCAGTTAAATATTCCTGGTCCTCTTCCTCTTCCTCTTCCTCTACAGTGTCCTCATGTAGAGTCTGCGTGGCTTTTGATAATGTTAAGGGTTTTTTGAACATTGAATTTTTTTCAATAGTAGTATTGTTTTGTAGCACTTGCTTTTTAACATTTTCATGATTTTCTGTTGACAGCAACAGTGTTTCATGCAGTACACTACATTGATGATCACTGACACTTAAAACCACACTATTTTTGCTTTTTAGCTCACTGCGACATTGTTTTGAACGTTGTTTTGTACAAAGCCAAATAACAGTTCCATTTTTATTGGTTCGTTTCACAATATATGAATATCCTTTATAGAATGCATGAGGCTTACCATACCTAGTCACAGATACTTCCATATCAACTGTCAAGCTTAGACTAAGCTCTAGTAAAGGCAACTTGGTAATAAGAACAATAGATTAATGTGCGAGCATATATGGGTGCAAATGTGGGAGCAAAAAAAGTGGGAGCAAAAAGTGGGAGCAAAAAAAGTAGGAGCAAGTATGGGAGCAAATAAAAAAGTGAGAGAAAAAAGTGGGAGCAAAAATTGGGAGCAAAAATTGGGAGCAAAAAGTGGGAGCATATAAGGGTGCAAATGTGGGAGCAAAAATTGGGAGAAAAAATTGCGAGCAAAAAGTGGGAGCAAAAAGTGGGAGCAAAAAAAAAGTAGGAGCAAGTATGGGAGAAAATGTAAAAGCAAAAGTGGGAGCAAGTATGGGAGCATATGTGAAAGCAAAAGTGGGAGCAAAAAGTGGGAGCAAAAAGTGTGAGCATATAAGGGTGCAAATGTGGGAGCAAAAATTGGGAGCAAAAATTGGGAGCAAAAATTGGGAGCAAAAAGAGGGAGCAAATGTGGGAGCAAATGTGGGAGCAAAAAATTGGGAGCAAAAAGTGGGAGCAAAAAGTGGGAGCAAAAATTGAGAGCAGAAAGTGGGAGCAAAAATTGAGAGCAAAAAAAAGTAGGAGCAAGTATGGGAGCAAATGTGAAAGCAAAAAGAGCGAGCAAAAGTGAGTGCACAAAGTGGGAGCAAAATGTGTAAGTAAAAAGTGGGAGCAAAATGTGTTAGTAAAAAGTGGGGGCAAATGTAGTGTTTTACTAAAACAATCCCCCCTAACCTAACCTAACCTAACTTCACCCAACCTAATTTCACCTAACCTAACTTCACCTAACCTAACCTTCCAACTCTCAGATCAAAAATTGAATTCTAGGCATAGTTGAGTTGGAACCCAAGACTTCAGGGATAACACACAAGTATACTAGCCACTACACCGCAAAATGGGCAAATTATCATGCAACACAACATAAAGTTAAAGTTTCCTGTAGTGTAACTCATTGGCTGTCAACCATAGTTTGGGAATTCAAACCCAAGACTTCAGGACTTCTGTTTTGAACATTATCAGAAATATTATTCCATTTACATTTTGCTGCTGCTGCTTATAGTTATAAGAGTTGGCATTAATATGGAAAGCAAAAAAAATGTGGGAGCAAAAAGTGGGAGCAAAACGTGTAAGCAGAAGTGGGAGCAAACAAGTGTGAGCAAATATGGGAGCAGAAAGAGGGAGCAAATGTGAAAGCAAAAATGGGAGCAAAAAGAGCGAGCAAAAGTGAGTGCACAAAGTAGGAGCAAAATGTGTGAGTAAAAAGTGGTGGCAAATGTGGTGTTTTACTAAAACAATCTCCCCTAACCTAACCTAACCTAACTTCACCCAACCTAATTTCACCTAACCTAACTTCACTTAACCTAACCTTTCAACTCTCAGATCAAAAATTAAATTCTGGCCATAGTCGAGTTGGAACCCAAAACCTCTGGGATAACACCCAAGTATACTAGCCACTACATCGCGAAATGGGCAAATTATCATGCAATACAACACAAAAATAAAAAAGTTTTCTGTAGTGTAACTCATTGGCTGACAATCATAGTTGAGAATTCAAACCCAAGACCTCAGGACTTTTGTTTTGAACATTATCAGAAATAATATTCCATTTACATTTTGCTGTTGCTTATAGTTATAAGAGTTGGCATTAATATGGAAGCAAAAGTGAAAGCAAAATGTGGGTGTAAGCATGGCTGGTTGTAGAGACTTTCATATCAACTAATACACATAAATTAAATTTTAGTAAAGTGACTTGGCTAATAATAATTATAATATTAACAGTTTAAAAATAATTCAAGGGGATTGATATTTTTCAGGGTGTAATTTCCAAAGTACTGTCAAGAATAATAATTACATGAACAGATTCCAAGAACTCTAGAGTGCTTTTAAGGTTAATGATTGGCTAGGAGTGAGATAGAGCTAGCTAACCTAAGTTAACCTCAGCTCAGTAAACCTAACCTTGTCACATGGCATGTTCTACAAGTATAGACTTGCTTTGAGACTGGCTATGACGTCACAGATGAATGGCGGTGGGAGGCTGGCAAAAAGGAAAACGTTTTTGGGTAATAAAAAAGTCATGTCCAGCCTCCCACGGCCATTCATCTGTGACGTCATAGCCAGTCTCAAAGCAAGTCTATACTTGTAGAACATGCCATGTGACAAGGTTAGGTTTACTGAGCTGAGGTTAACTTAGGTTAGCTAGCTCTATCTCACTCCTAGCCAATCATTAACCTTAAAAGCACTCTAGAGTTCTTGGAATCTGTTCATGTAATTATTATTCTTGACAGTACTTTGGAAATTACACCCTGAAAAATATCAATCCCCTTGAATTATTTTTAAACTGTTAATATTATAATTATTATTAGCCAAGTCACTTTACTAAAATTTAATTTATGTGTATTAGTTGATATGAAAGTCTCTACAACCAGCCATGCTTGCACCCACATTTTGCTTTCACTTTTGCTTCCATATTAATGCCAACTCTTATAACTATAAGCAACAGCAAAATGTAAATGGAATATTATTTCTGATAATGTTCAAAACAAAAGTCCTGAGGTCTTGGGTTTGAATTCTCAACTATGATTGTCAGCCAATGAGTTACACTACAGAAAACTTTTTTATTTTTGTGTTGTATTGCATGATAATTTGCCCATTTCGCGATGTAGTGGCTAGTATACTTGGGTGTTATCCCAGAGGTTTTGGGTTCCAACTCGACTATGGCCAGAATTTAATTTTTGATCTGAGAGTTGAAAGGTTAGGTTAAGTGAAGTTAGGTTAGGTGAAATTAGGTTGGGTGAAGTTAGGTTAGGTTAGGTTAGGGGAGATTGTTTTAGTAAAACACCACATTTGCCACCACTTTTTACTCACACATTTTGCTCCTACTTTGTGCACTCACTTTTGCTCGCTCTTTTTGCTCCCATTTTTGCTTTCACATTTGCTCCCACTTTCTGCTCCCATATTTGCTCACACTTGTTTGCTCCCACTTCTGCTTACACGTTTTGCTCCCACTTTTTGCTCCCACATTTTTTTTTGCTTTCCATATTAATGCCAACTCTTATAACTATAAGCAGCAGCAGCAAAATGTAAATGGAATAATATTTCTGATAATGTTCAAAACAGAAGTCCTGAAGTCTTGGGTTTGAATTCCCAAACTATGGTTGACAGCCAATGAGTTACACTACAGGAAACTTTAACTTTATGTTGTGTTGCATGATAATTTGCCCATTTTGCGGTGTAGTGGCTAGTATACTTGTGTGTTATCCCTGAAGTCTTGGGTTCCAACTCAACTATGCCTAGAATTCAATTTTTGATCTGAGAGTTGGAAGGTTAGGTTAGGTGAAGTTAGGTTAGGTGAAATTAGGTTGGGTGAAGTTAGGTTAGGTTAGGTTAGGGGGGATTGTTTTAGTAAAACACTACATTTGCCCCCACTTTTTACTAACACATTTTGCTCCCACTTTTTACTTACACATTTTGCTCCCACTTTGTGCACTCACTTTTGCTCGCTCTTTTTGCTTTCACATTTGCTCCCATACTTGCTCCTACTTTATTTTGCTCTCAATTTTTGCTCCCACTTTTTGCTCTCAATTTTTGCTCCCACTTTTTGCTCCCACTTTTTGCTCCCAATTTTTTGCTCCCACATTTGCTCCCACATTTGCTCCCTCTTTTTGCTCCCAATTCTTGCTCCCAATTTTTGCTCCCAATTTTTGCTCCCAATTTTTGCTCCCACATTTGCACCCTTATATGCTCACACTTTTTGCTCCCACTTTTTGCTCCCACTTTTTTTTTTGCTCCCACTTTTGCTTTCACATATGCTCCCATACTTGCTCCCACTTTTGCTTTCACATTTTCTCCCATACTTGCTCCTACTTTTTTTTTGCTCCCACTTTTTGCTCCCAATTTTTTCTCCCAATTTTTGCTCCCACATTTGCACCCTTATATGCTCCCACTTTTTGCTCCCAATTTTTGCTCCCAATTTTTGCTCCCACTTTTTTCTCTCACTTTTTTATTTGCTCCCATACTTGCTCCTACTTTTTTTGCTCCCACTTTTTGCTCCCACTTTTTTTGCTCCCACATTTGCACCCATATATGCTCGCACATTAATCTATTGTTCTTATTACCAGGTTGCCTTTACTAGAGCTTAGTCTAAGCTTGACAGTTGATATGGAAGTATCTGTGACTAGGTATGGTAAGCCTCATGCATTCTATAAAGGATATTCATATATTGTGAAACGAACCAATAAAAATGGAACTGTTATTTGGCGTTGTACAAAACAACGTTCAAAACAATGTCGCAGTGAGCTAAAAAGCAAAAATAGTGTGGTTTTAAGTGTCAGTGATCATCAATGTAGTGTACTGCATGAAACACTGTTGCTGTCAACAGAAAATCATGAAAATGTTAAAAAGCAAGTGCTACAAAACAATACTACTATTGAAAAAAATTCAATGTTCAAAAAACCCTTAACATTATCAAAAGCCACGCAGACTCTACATGAGGACACTGTAGAGGAAGAGGAAAAGGAAGAGGACCAGGAATATTTAACTGGTTTTAGTAATGTTGAGGATAATGTTGAGGATAATTATAGTGATTATAATAATAGTGATATAGATCATGCTGCTTATGATTATGATAGTGATAATGATCCAAAACAGGACAATAACGTTTTCATGCCTATTGTTTACCGTGGAAGAAAAAAGATCTACAACAAGCTTTGTTTTTAAAACTATAACACACTATCGTAAAGGCAAAGACTTGTATTAAGTGTGCTTTTTATTGTCATAATCATGTATACTCTGCAATGTTAAATATTCTGACTTCTATAGAAAATAAAACAACATTGTACCATTATTTTCATTTATTTACAAACTTTATATACATTTTTTTTTTCATGATAATATTTTTAAGACAATACTAAACACTAAGACATTATTATTCTATACACATATTTTTTCTTTCAGTCCATTGTCATGACTTATATCTTCCATTATTAGTTGACTTTTTTTTATTTAATTAAAACGAATCATGCACCTATTGTTTTTAAAACCTTCATAAATTAAGTGTACAGGTTGCACAGCATTATTGACTTCATCAAAAAAAAATTCCGACATATCATTAAACCGTATAGGCAGAAATGTCTCAAAGTTTTCACATACACAAAGTACACGATCACCATAGGCTGTTTTCAATTTCCGAATCTTGATAATGCGGAATGGAATATGCGTTGGCAATTCGCTGAGCTTCTTTGTCTCTAAGCCACATGATTGTCCCACAGCATTCAAAACATTCATTGTAGTAGTCTATAAACAAAAAAAAGCATACCTATTACACTCTAAAACAGTTTTAATAATATTGTGCAATTAGGGATTTTGCACTATGCATGGCGAATAAATTATACTAGTTATGCAAGAAATGCCCTAACTGTAACAGATACTGCTTTTCTACATATAGCACAAGTGTTTAGTTCTAATGCACACTTGACACAGGCTATCATGTGTCCACAAGGCAAAAATATAACACCTAGTTCATCTGGATAACAAATTTTACATAATTGTTGGTTACACTTTTGTATCTGTTCGTGAGACAAGTCTTTTCTTTCAGCCTTATGTATTTGCTCTGCGTGTTCTAACTCTAAAGGCACTTTTCTGTCTTGTGCTGCAATCATGTTTTCTTTACGAATAGTGTTCACAAATTCTTGACCTTTAAGCAACACCATGTATTTACAGTTTGGTAACCAACGAGCGTGTTGCACTAAAGGGTCATCAGTCATTTGCCAAACCTTTAAAGCAAATCTACAATGAAAACATATTGTTTTATCCTCTTCACCAGTATAAAAAAAATCCAGCTTCACTTAGCTGTTTGGTAAAGCTATTTAATATTAATGGCCAAACATTTTTATAAGATTCTAAACGTTTCTCAACAGAGCTGTACTCTGGGTGTGCTAGTGCTTTAGTCTTGCAAACTCCCGATTTTTCAAAAGCACACGCCAATTCAACACTGTCTATGGCATATGGACCACATATATAGACACTACCGTTGGCTGGTAATACATCATTATTATTATTTATTTGTGATTCAGCAACGTAAGTAGCGGCCAATGGTCTTGTGGTTCGGTAAAATGAATACACAGGTATGTTACCCACTTGTTTTCCAAGCATGTAAGGACAACAAGGAGACCATCGCAAATGGTCTCTAAAGGGATCATCCCCTTCTTCCCAGTGGTAAAGTTCAATACGACAAAACACACAGCGCACCACATCTTCTCGGTTCAAGTAAAAAAAACTGCTTTTGCAAGTTCATGTGTCGACAAAAAGCCTACAGGCCAGGATTCAAATGTTAACCAACGGTCATGTTCTGATTTTAAATCTAACCCACGTGGTAAACCAACTTGCTCACTTGTTGTATTTGGTACTAACGCCATGTGTTATAATAAAACTTTTTCTTATTGTAAGTTATTAACGTTGCACAGAGTACTTTAAAGCACAATGTATGCTTGTTCACTGTCTGTTCATTACGTTAATGGCGCATAATGATAACTAAAAGCAAACAAAATAACCAATCACTCAATCAATCAATCAATCAATACTTGTAAATAAAACTTTAACGTTAATTGGCATTAATATATCAAAACACCATAAAAATTATAATAAACTGTATGTCGGCACTAACAGTAACCCATGTACTTATTTTCTTTTTATAAACCTGCAGTCATTTACATTCCCCTTTAACCAATACATAAACAAAAAATTATAATGTCATGTCATTTTGTTCAGATTATCATGTTCAAACCTGTGAATATTCGTTGAGTTCATAGAGTACAAAGTTCCTCATTTTTCTATTAGAAAGTGCTATAGAGTTTAAAGATATTAGATATCTAACATCTAACCTCCATGACTTTCATAGTCAAGGAACAACTAAATTCGACATGCAAGCCACCCTCTGTGTGTCAAATAACAAAGCTTGCACCCGGCACCGAGGTCATACGATATTATTATTATTATTATTATTATTATTATTATTATTATTATTATTATTATTATTATTATAGGGAACGACCTGTCAGTTAAATTAAATTTTTTTTTTTACAAAATCCAATATGGCCTTGTACTTTCCCGGTAAACAACCAATATGGTCTTGTACCGGTTGCCAATACATAGTCATTAATCAAGAAAGCAATCATCGTCCTAGTCATGTATAGGTAATGATTTTTTTTTGTCTACGAGCTTTCAGTAGTGGTAAAATGGAATAGCATTTTATGTTAGGCTTACCTGAGTTTTAAATAGTTCACTGCCTGGAAACAATGGTTGCACTTTACTGCGTCTCGGGTTTTCAGCGACTGCTACGGCGGTAAGGCTCTTCTTTCCAAGTTTCTAAAAATTAATAAAATAAACCGTTATAAATACCTAAATTCAGGTTAATACATATATTTCATAAAATAAAATATGAAACAACAAAAATAAAACAAGTTAGTTTAAAAAAATAATCCCACCTTTACTTGCAGTGGCTTCTTGCTGCTTCCTTCTAGTGGGCTCAAAAGTGCAATGGTTTCTTCTCTCTCAGACATGTAAGGTATACCGGTTATCTGCAAACAAATAAATAAATAAAATCATTAATTACCTAATCAATAAATAATTGCATGTAAATATATATATATATAAATCAATAAATGTATAAATGAATAAATAAACACCTACCTCACAACAAGGTTAAGTATTTTCCACCAACACCAAAACTGTTAAACAAGACCAAGTGTTTCACGCAACGCAGTATGTTCAAAGGTAGTCCACCCAAGTGAGAGTGGAAATGATAACGACATGTCTTTATATATGCTACGTTGCATGTATAATCTTTTTTTTCCCACGCTTTGAACATTCTCTTATCGGTCACGTGAACAGCTAACACCCAAAGTGAACACCTGTGCCGAATCAAATTTCACATGAACTTGCATTTTGTCACGTACGAAGCAAGACAGGATGTCACTTGTTAACAGTTATCGCACACGTGGACAGCTAACGTCTCAGGCGAACACCTGTGGCAGATCAAATTTCACATGGACTTGCATTTTGTCACGTACGAAGCAAGACAGGATGTCACTGGTTTAGCCTACATTTGGTTTCACACAAGTTCACATGCCTTTCGCACTTCCCTGCCACAACAATGGTCAGATTATTTCACCTTCAAGCGTCACCTATTGTCAAGTCAGATCGGAGCCTTTCAATAAGCTCAAATGACATTCACCTCCTGCTCGTCTGCAAGTGTGTTTTCTGTACTCGCTTCGACCAACATAGAACCAAGTTCTCATCATCGTTTACACGTTAAAGGTAAAAAGTGTGAAAAAACGTACCCCCGCTCTGTCATACATCGACCCGCCGAAATAGCGATTGATCTATTGAACACAGCCACCTTGGTCAGCGACAGGTTTGTTGAAACACACACACACCCAGCCGTATTGTCTCTCTCAACCACCACGCTTCATGGACATTATAAACAAGTAAAGGAAAAGAAAACGTTATTTCAACATGTATGGCGTTAGGCCCTTTGTGAATTATTTTTTTGGAAAAAAAAATCTACCACATTTGAAAGGGGGCGTTAGCCCGAGTGCTAGGACACCCCGTACACGTCTCTAGCGTTATTGGTCCATGAGATATCGGCAAAAATCACAAAAAACACGTGTTTACCCCAAAATCGCGTTTCCAAAATTTTTTTAAAAATATCTCGAGTGGTCCATAGCAAAGAGGACATCACCCCGAGTACTTGGACCTGTCGTACACGCCTCTAGCATAATTGGTTCGCGAGATATGGCAAAAAGTCTAAAATCATGGTTTTCCCCCCAAAAAACGTGTTTCCAGCATTTCACCTTTTCGACATCTACATTTCCGTAAAGAGCGCAACGAGACGAAAAAAACGAATCCAAGCACGCCCTCCTAGCATGGCTCCTTCCATTCCAAGGTCGCAGGGGCTCACAACTTCCTAAGTGGCGCAGAACCCGTGTTACCCCACTACTACAGGTTTTCATCCTAGAGACTTGAAATTTATTTTTGGGGTAGAGGGGGTAGGGACCATTGATTTACGTCAAACAATTTATTTTTGTAGAGTTCCTAGTTTCCAAAATATAGGATTTTCAAAATTCGAGTGTTTTCAAAAAAACATAAAAATTAAAAAAGTTTTATTACAAAATATAAAGGTCATAAAGACCATTCGTTTGAGCCATGGCACAACGTACTATCATGTTTAGTTTTCAAACTATCACCTAGTTTCGAAAACAAAAATTTTCAAAAAAAAATTGAAAAATATAACGAGAGGTCCATAGCAAAGTGGACGTCAGCCCGAGTCCAACGATACCTCATTTGTCAAAATCGGACCACGCGTTCGAGAAATATTTAACATGGCTGAGGCTTAGTAGTGGGGCAAGGAGGGTTTTAGAGTGGCTTGGAATCGGTATCACCCCACTACTATTTCCCGATTGGTTTCATTGGGGGATGTGAAACTCGGCATATAAACTCATCATTAAAAATAAGAAGACACGTGTCTGAGGGTTTTTCGATGTGGTGTATATTATGAGGTGAAAGGGGTGAAAAGTGGGTGTTGAAGGATTCCTAACGGAGCGTGTATCTCTTAAACGACATAGGCGAGGAGTTTGGAACTCAGCCGAAAAAAATCAGCATTAAAAATAACTAAACAGGTGTTTGACCGTTTTTTCATAAATCCAATTTAAGGGGCCCATGTGGGGGGGGGGACGTAATATGTCTCAGTGTAAAATTATACATGGTCTATGTTGTAGACAATAACACATTGCATCTTTTTTGTCCCTTGCTATTTCATCATACGACGAATACTTACGGCGTTATTAATGATTTTGTACTTTTTGGCCGGAATTTTCCAAGTCCCAGGAATGACATAAAAATTGATTCGAATAAATTTCAAAAAAGATTTTTTTAATACTTTTATTCTATTTTTCACGTCTTTTAGGGTCCGAAACCAACATGATATTTTGATGTTTTTTTTGTCCCATGCATTTTTGGTTTCAGGTGATAGAATTATTTTCACTAGGACCGATGCTTATCTACTATATAAGGCTCAAATACCACTCACTCACTGACTCATTCATTCATCACGAAATCACAGAAACCACCAAACGGATTGGATGAAATTTGGTATGCAGCTTTCTCAAGGGCCGCAAACGACCACTAAGAAGGAATTCTAGGATATTCAGGTTCTAAAGGGGTACACCTGCATTTCATTGAATAGCAATATTTCCCGATTGGTTTCATTGGGGGGATGTGAAACTCGGCATATAAGCTCATCATTAAAAATAAGAAGACACGTGTCTGAGGGTTTTTCGAAGTGGTGTATATTATGAGGTGAAAGGGGTGAATAGTGGGGGTTGAAGGATTCCTAACGGAGCGTGTTTCTCTTAAACGACATAGGCGAGGAGTTTGGAACTCAGCCGAAAAAAATCAGCATTAAAAATAACTAAACAGGTGTTTGACCGTTTTTTCATAAATCCAATTTAAGGGGCCCATGGGGGGGGGACGTAATATGTCTCAGTGTAAAATTATACATGGCCTATGTTGTAGACAATAACACATTACATCTTTTTTGTCTTTTACTATTTCATCATACGACGAATACTTACGGAGTTCTTAATGGTTTTGTACTTTTTGGCCGGAATTTTCCAAGTCCCAGGAATGACATAAAAATTGATTGGATTGAAATTTCAAAAAAGATTTTTTAATAATTTTATTATATTTTTCACGTTTTTTAGGGTCCAAAACCAACATGATATTTTGATGATTTTTTTTTCGTCCCATGCATTTTTGGTTTCAGGTGATAGAATTATTTTCCACTAGGACCCATGCTTATCTATCTACTATATAAAGATCAAATACCACTCACTCACTCACTGACTGACTGACTGATTCATTCATCACGAAATCTCAGAAACTACCGAACGGATTGGAATGAAATTTGGTATGCAGCTTCCTCAAGGGCCGCCAACGCCCACTAAGAAAGGCTTTTTGGATATTCCGGTTCTAAAGGGGTGTTAAGGGGGTAGACATGCATTTCATTGAATAGCAATATCTCCCGATTGGTTTCATTGGGGGATGTGAAACTCGGCATATAAACTCATCATAAAAATAAAAAGACACGTGTCTGAGGGTTTTTCGATGTGGTGTATATTATGAGGTGAAAGGGGTGAAAAGTGGGGGTTGAAGGATTCCTAACGGAGCGTGTATCCCTTAAACGACATAGTCCAGGAGTTTGGAACCCATTCATCACGAAATCTCAGAAACTACCGAACGGATTGGAATGAAATTTGGTATGCAGCTTCCTCAAGGGCCGCCAACGCCCACTAAGAAAAGCTTTTTGGATATTCCGGTTCTAAAGGGGTGTTAAGGGGATAGACATGCATTTCATTGAATAGCAATATCTCCCGATTGGTTTCATTGGGGGATGTGAAACTCGGCATATAAACTCATCATAAAAATAAAAAGACACGTGTCTGAGGGTTTTTCGATGTGGTGTATATTATGAGGTGAAAGGGGTGAAAAGTGGGGGTTGAAGGATTCTTAACGGAGCGTGTATCCCTTAAACGACATAGTCCAGGAGTTTGGAACTCAGCGGGAAAAAATCAGCATAAAAAATTAGTAAATAGGTGTTTGACCGTTATTTCATAAATCCAATTTAAAGGGCCCATGGGGAGGGGTGAAATTATGGGGGTGGGGGGCATAATATGTCTGAGTGTAAAATTATACATGGCCTATGTTGTAGACAATAAAACATTACATCTTTTTTTGTCTCTTGCTATTTCATCATACGACGAATACTTACGGAGTTATTAATGATTTTGTACTTTTTGGTCGGAATTTTCTAAGTCCCAGGAATGACATAAAAATTGATTCGAATGAAATTTTAAAAAAAAAGTTTTATTTAATACTTTTAGTTTATATTTTTCACGTCTTTTAGGGTCCGAAACCAACATGATATTTCGATGTTTCTTTTTCGTCCCATACATTTTTGGTTTCAGGTGATAGAAATATTTTCCACTAGGACCCATGCTTATCTATCTACTATATAAACCTCAAATACCACTCACTCACTGACTCATTCATTCATCACGAAATCACAGAAACCACCAAACGGATTGGAATGAAATTTGGTATCCAGCTTTCTCATGGGCCGCAAACGCCCACTAAGAAAGGATTTTAGGATATTCAGGATCTAAAGGAGTGTTAAGGGGGTACACCTGCATTTCACTGAATAGCAATATTTCCCGATTGGTTTCATTGGGGGATGTGAAACTCGGCATATAAACTCATCATTAAAAATATGAAGACACGTGTCTGAGGGTTTTTCGATGTGGTGAATATTATGAGGTGAAAGGGGTGAAGAGTGGGGGTTGAAGGATTCCTAACGGAGCGTGTATCTCTTAAAAGACATAGGCGAGGAGTTTGGAACTTAGCCGAAAAAAATCAGCATTAAAAATAACTAAACAGGTGTTTGACCGTTTTTTCATAAATCCAATTTAAGGGGCCCATGGGGAGGGGTCAAATTATGGGGGGGGGGACGTAATATGTCTGAGTGTAAAATTATACATGGCCTATGTTGTAGACAATAACACATTACATCATTTTTGTCTCTTGCTATTTTATCATACGACGAATACTTACGGAGTTCTTAATGGTTTTGTACTTTTTGGCCGGAATTTTCCAAGTCCCAGGAATGACATAAAAATTGATTCGAATGAAATTTCAAAAAAGATTTTTTTAATACTGTTATTATATTTTTCACGTCTTTTAGGGTCCGAAACCAACATGATATTTTGATGGTTTTTTTTCGTCCCATGCATTTTAGGTTTCAGGTGATAGAAATATTTTCCACTAGGACCCATGCTTAACTATCTACTATATAAAGCTCAAATACCACTCACTCACTGACTCATTCATTCATCACGAAATCACAGAAACCACCAAACGGATTGGAATGAAATTTGGTATCCAGCATTCTCAAGGGCCGCAAACGCCCACTAAGAAAGGATTCTAGGATATTCAGGTTCTAAAGGGGTGTTAAGGGGGTACACTTGCATTTCATTGAATAGAAATATTTCCCGATTGGTTTCATTGGGGGATGTGAAACTCGGCATATAAACTCATCATTAAAAATAAGAAGACACGTGTCTGAGGGTTTTTCGATGTGGTGTATATTATGAGGTGAAAGGGGTGAAAAGTGGGTGTTGAAGGATTCCTAACGGAGCGTGTATCTCTTAAACGACATAGGCGAGGAGTTTGGAACTCAGCCGAAAAAAATCAGCATTAAAAATAACTAAAAAGGTGTTTGACCGTTTTTTCATAAATCCAATTTAAGGGGCCCATGTGGGGGGGGGACGTAATATGTCTCAGTGTAAAATTATACATGGTCTATGTTGTAGACAATAACACATTGCATCTTTTTTGTCTCTTGCTATTTCATCATACGACGAATACTTACGGCGTTATTAATGATTTTGTACTTTTTGGCCGGAATTTTCCAAGTCCCAGGAATGACATAAAAATTGATTCGAATAAAATTTCAAAAAAGATTTTTTTAATACTTTTATTCTATTTTTCACGTCTTTTAGGGTCCGAAACCAACATGATAATTTTTTTTTTTTGTCCCATGCATTTTTGGTTTCAGGTGATAGAATTATTTTCCACTAAGACCGATGCTTATCTACTATATAAGGCTCAAATACCACTCACTCACTGACTCATTCATTCATCACGAAATCACAGAAACCACCAAACGGATTGGAATGAAATTTGGTATGCAGCTTTCTCAAGGGCCGCAAACGACCACTAAGAAAGAATTCTAGGATATTCAGGTTCTAAAGGGGTTCACCTGCATTTCATTGAATAGCAATATTTCCCGATTGGTTTCATTGGGGGAATGTGAAACTCGGCATATAAACTCATCATTAAAAATAAGAAGACACGTGTCTGAGGGTTTTTCGAAGTGGTGTATATTATGAGGTGAAAGGGGTGAATAGTGGGGGTTGAAGGATTCCTAACGGAGCGTGTTTCTCTTAAACGACATAGGCGAGGAGTTTGGAACTCAGCCGAAAAAAATCAGCATTAAAAATAACTAAACAGGTGTTTGACCGTTTTTTCATAAATCCAATTTAAGGGGCCCATGGGGGGGGGGGACGTAATATGTCTCAGTGTAAAATTATACATGGCCTATGTTGTAGACAATAACACATTACATCTTTTTTGTCTTTTACTATTTCATCATACGACGAATACTTACGGAGTTCTTAATGGTTTTGTACTTTTTGGCCGGAATTTTCCAAGTCCCAGGAATGACATAAAAATTGATTGGATTGAAATTTCAAAAAAGATTTTTTAATAATTTTATTATATTTTTCACGTTTTTTAGGGTCCAAAACCAACATGATATTTTGATGATTTTTTTTCGTCCCATGCATTTTTGGTTTCAGGTGATAGAATTATTTTCCACTAGGACCCATGCTTATCTATCTACTATATAAAGATCAAATACCACTCACTCACTCACTGACTGACTGACTGATTCATTCATCACGAAATCTCAGAAACTGCCGAACGGATTGGTATGAAATTTGGTATGCAGCTTCCTCAAGGGCCGCCAACCCCCACTAAGAAAGGCTTTTTGGATATTCCGGTTCTAAAGGGGTGTTAAGGGGGTAGACATGCATTTCATTGAATAGCAATATCTCCCGATTGGTTTCATTGGGGGATGTGAAACTCGGCATATAAACTCATCATAAAAATAAAAAGACACGTGTCTGAGGGTTTTTCGATGTGGTGTATATTATGAGGTGAAAGGGGTGAAAAGTGGGGGTTGAAGGATTCCTAACGGAGCGTGTATCCCTTAAACGACATAGTCCAGGAGTTTGGAACTCAGCGGGAAAAAATCAGCATAAAAAATAAGTAAATAGGTGTTTGACCGTTATTTCATAAATCCAATGTAAGGGGCCCATGGGGAGGGGTGAAATTATGGGGGTGGGGGGCGTAATATGTCTGAGTGTAAAATTATACATGGCCTATGTTGTAGACAATAACACATTACATCTTTTTTGTCTCTTGCTATTTCATCATACAACGAATACTTACGGAGTTATTGATGATTTTGTACTTTTTGGTCGGAATTTTCTAAGTCCCAGGAATGACAAAAAAATTGATTTAAAAGAAATTTCAAAAAATTTTTGATAATACTTTTATTATATTTTTCACGTTTTTTAGGGTCCGAAACGAACATGATATTTTGATGTTTTTTTCAGTCCCATGCATTTTTGGTTTCAGGTGATAGAATTATTTTCCACTGGAACCCATGCTTATCTATCTACTATATAAAGCTCAAATACCACTCACTCACTCACTCACTGACTGATTCATTCATCACGAAATCTCAGAAACTACCGAACGGATTGGAATGAAATTTGGTATGCAGCTTCCTCAAGGGCCGCAAGCGCCCATTAAGAAAGGATTTTTGGATATTCAGGTTCTAAAGGGGTGTTAAGGGGGTACACCAGCATTTCATTGAATAGCAATATTTCCCGATTGGTTTCATTGGGGGATGTGAAACTCGGCATATAAACTCATCATTCAAAATAAGAAGACACGTGTCTGAGGGTTTTTCGATGTGGTGTATATTATGAGGTGAAAGGGGTGAAAAGTGGGGGTTGAAGGATTCCTAACGGATCGTGTATATCTTAAACGACATAGGCGAGGAGTTTGGAACTCAGCCGAAAAAAATCAGCATTAAAAATAAGATAAACAGGTGCTTGACCGTTTTTTCATAAATCCAATATAAGGGGCCCATGGGGGGGGGGACGTAATATGTCTCAGTGTAGAATTATACATGGCCTATGTTGTAGACAATAACACATTACATCTTTTTTGTCTCTTGCTATTTCATCATACGACGAATACTTACGGAGTTCTTAATGGTTTTGTACTTTTTGGCCGGAATTTTCTAAGTCCCAGGAATGACATAAAAATTGATTCGAATAAAATTTCAAAAAAGATTTTTTTAATACTTTTATTCTATTTTTCACGTCTTTTAGGGTCCGAAACCAACATGATAATTTTTTTTTTTTGTCCCATGCATTTTTGGTTTCAGGTGATAGAATTATTTTCCACTAAGACCGATGCTTATCTACTATATAAGGCTCAAATACCACTCACTCACTGACCCATTCATTCATCACGAAATCACAGAAACCACCAAACGGATTGGAATGAAATTTGGTATGCAGCTTTCTCAAGGGCCGCAAACGACCACTAAGAAAGAATTCTAGGATATTCAGGTTCTAAAGGGGTTCACCTGCATTTCATTGAATAGCAATATTTCCCGATTGGTTTCATTGGGGGAATGTGAAACTCGGCATATAAACTCATCATTAAAAATAAGAAGACACGTGTCTGAGGGTTTTTCGAAGTGGTGTATATTATGAGGTGAAAGGGGTGAATAGTGGGGGTTGAAGGATTCCTAACGGAGCGTGTTTCTCTTAAACGACATAGGCGAGGAGTTTGGAACTCAGCCGAAAAAGATCAGCATTAAAAATAACTAAACAGGTGTTTGACCGTTTTTTCATAAATCCAATTTAAGGGGCCCATGGGGGGGGACGTAATATGTCTCAGTGTAAAATTATACATGGCCTATGTTGTAGACAATAACACATTACATCTTTTTTGTCTTTTACTATTTCATCATACGACGAATACTTACGGAGTTCTTAATGGTTTTGTACTTTTTGGCCGGAATTTTCCAAGTCCCAGGAATGACATAAAAATTGATTGGATTGAAATTTCAAAAAAGATTTTTTAATAATTTTATTATATTTTTCACGTTTTTTAGGGTCCAAAACCAACATGATATTTTGATGATTTTTTTTCGTCCCATGCATTTTTGGTTTCAGGTGATAGAATTATTTTCCACTAGGACCCATGCTTATCTATCTACTATATAAAGATCAAATACCACTCACTCACTCACTGACTGACTGACTGATTCATTCATCACGAAATCTCAGAAACTACCGAACGGATTGGAATGAAATTTGGTATGCAGCTTCCTCAAGGGCCGCCAACCCCCACTAGGAAAGGCTTTTTGGATATTCCGGTTCTAAAGGGGTGTTAAGGGGGTAGACATGCATTTCATTGAATAGCAATATCTCCCGATTGGTTTCATTGGGGGATGTGAAACTCGGCATATAAACTCATCATAAAAATAAAAAGACACGTGTCTGAGGGTTTTTCGATGTGGTGTATATTATGAGGTGAAAGGGGTGAAAAGTGGGGGTTGAAGGATTCCTAACGGAGCGTGTATCCCTTAAACGACATAGTCCAGGAGTTTGGAACCCATTCATCACGAAATCTCAGAAACTACCGAACGGATTGGAATGAAATTTGGTATGCAGCTTCCTCAAGGGCCGCCAACGCCCACTAAGAAAAGCTTTTTGGATATTCCGGTTCTAAAGGGGTGTTAAGGGGATAGACATGCATTTCATTGAATAGCAATATCTCCCGATTGGTTTCATTGGGGGATGTGAAACTCGGCATATAAACTCATCATAAAAATAAAAAGACACGTGTCTGAGGGTTTTTCGATGTGGTGTATATTATGAGGTGAAAGGGGTGAAAAGTGGGGGTTGTAGGATTCCTAACGGAGCGTGTATCCCTTAAACGACATAGTCCAGGAGTTTGGAACTCAGCGGGAAAAAATCAGCATAAAAAATAAGTAAATAGGTGTTTGACCGTTATTTCATAAATCCAATGTAAGGGGCCCATGGGGAGGGGTGAAATTATGGGGGTGGGGGGCGTAATATGTCTGAGTGTAAAATTATACATGGCCTATGTTGTAGAGAATAACACATTACATCTTTTTTGTCTCTTGCTATTTCATCATACGACGAATACTTACGGAGTTATTGATGATTTTGTACTTTTTGGTCGGAATTTTCTAAGTCCCAGGAATGACAAAAAAATTGATTTAAAAGAAATTTCAAAAATTTTTTGTTAATACTTTTATTATATTTTTCACGTTTTTTAGGGTCCGAAACGAACATGATATTTTGATGTTTTTTTCAGTCCCATGCATTTTTGGTTTCAGGTGATAGAATTATTTTCCACTGGAACCCATGCTTATCTATCTACTATATAAAGCTCAAATACCACTCACTCACTCACTCACTGACTGATTCATTCATCACGAAATCTCAGAAACTACCGAACGGATTGGAATGAAATTTGGTATGCAGCTTCCTCAAGGGCCGCAAGCGCCCATTAAGAAAGGATTTTTGGATATTCAGGTTCTAAAGGGGTGTTAGGGGGTACACCAGCATTTCATTGAATAGCAATATTTCCCGATTGGTTTCATTGGGGGATGTGAAACTCGGCATATAAACTCATCATTAAAAATAAGAAGACACGTGTCTGAGGGTTTTTCGATGTGGTGTATATTATGAGGTGAAAGGGGTGAAAAGTGGGGGTTGAAGGATTCCTAACGGATCGTGTATCTCTTAAACGACATAGGCGAGGAGTTTGGAACTCAGCCGAAAAAAATCAGCATTAAAAATAAGATAAACAAGTGCTTGACCGTTTTTTCATAAATCCAATATAAGGGGCCCATGGGGGGGGCGTAATATGTCTCAGTGTAAAATTATACATGGCCTATGTTGTAGACAATAACACATTACATCTTTTTTGTCTCTTGCTATTTCATCATACGACGAATACTTACTGAGTTCTTAATGGTTTTGTACTTTTTGGCCGGAATTTTCTAAGTCCCAGGAATGACATAAAAATTGATTCGAATGAAATTTTAAAAAAAAAGTTATATTTAATACTTTTAGTTTATATTTTTCACGTCTTTTAGGGTCCGAAACCAACATGATATTTCGATGTTTTTTTTTCGTCCCATACATTTTTGGTTTCAGGTGATAGAAATATTTTCCACTAGGACCCATGCTTATCTATCTACTATATAAAGCTCAAATACCACTCACTCACTGACTCATTCATTCATCACGAAATCACAGAAACCACCAAACGGATTGGAATGAAATTTGGTATCCAGCTTTCTCAAGGGCCGCAAACGCCCACTAAGAAAGGATTTTAGGATATTCAGGATCTAAAGGAGTGTTAAGGGGGTACACCTGCATTTCACTGAATAGCAATATTTCCCGATTGGTTTCATTGGGGATGTGAAACTCGGCATATAAACTCATCATTAAAAATATGAAGACACGTGTCTGAGGGTTTTTCGATGTGGTGTATATTATGAGGTGAAAGGGGTGAAAAGTGGGGGTTGAAGGATTCCCAACGGAGCGTGTATCTCTTAAAAGACATAGGCGAGGAGTTTGGAACTTGGCCGAAAAAAATCAGCATTAAAAATAATTAAACAGGTGTTTGACCGTTTTTTCATAAATCCAATTTAAGGGGCCCATGGGGAGGGGTCAAATTATGGGGGGGGGACGTAATATGTCTGAGTGTAAAATTATACATGGCCTATGTTGTAGACAATAACACATTACATCTTTTTTGTCTCTTGCTATTTTATCATACGACGAATACTTACGGAGTTATTAATGATTTTGTACTTTTTGGTGGGAATTTTCTAAGTTCCAGGAATGACATAAAAATTGATTCGCATGAAATTTCAAAAAAGATTTTTTTAATACTTTTATTACAATTTTCACGTTTTTCAGGGTCCGAAACCAACATGATATTTTGATGCTTTTTTTTCGTCCCATGCATTTTTGGTTTCAGGTGATAGAATTATTTTCCACTAGGACCTATGCTTATCTATCTATATATATAAAAATCAATCTTACGTGATAGTTTGTCTGTGGGTGTGTGTGTCCTATGCATTCATATACCACTCAACCGATTGCGATGAAACTTGGGTGAGATGTTGAGTACACTCTAAGGAAGGTTTATGACTTAGTAAATCCATTTTACAATAGGTAGCGCACGCGTAGATTCAACAAATGAGTGACGATGCGCGAAGCGTTTCAAACAAGTCCCGTATGTGTTCATATACCATTCGTCCGATAGCGATGAAACTTGGGTGAGATGTTGTATACACTTACGTGAAGGTTTCCAAATTAGTGAGTACATTTCACAGTAGATAGCGCACGAGTAGATTCAACAAATGAGCGACGACACGCAAAGTGTTTCAAAAATGTCCCGTATGCATTCATATACCATTCGTCCGATAGCTATGAAACTTGCGTAAAATGTTGTGTACACTTCAGGGAAATTTTCTGGCTTAGTAAATCCACTTTACAATAGGCAGCGCACGAATAGATTCAACAAATGAGCTACGACGCGCGAAGCATTTCAACAAAGTCAGTTTCAAAAAAGTCCCGTATGCATTCATATACCATTCGTCCGATAGCTATGAAACTTGCGTAAAATGTTGTGTACACTTCAGGGAAATTTTCTGGCTTATTAAATCCACTTTACAATAGGCAGCGCACGAGTAGATTCAACAAATGAGCTACGACGCGTGAAGCATTTCAACAAAGTCACGTATGCGTTCATATACCATTCGTCCGATAGCGATGAAACTAGGCTGAGATGTGTGCACTCCAGGGAAGGTTTCTGGCTTAGTAAATCCCTTTAAAAATAGGAAGAGCAGGAGCAGAATCAACAAATGAGCGACGACGCGCGAAGTTTTTCATCAAAGTCCCATATAAGGTCATATACCATTCAACCGATAGCGATGAAACTTGGGTGAGCTGTTGTGTACACTCCAGGGAAGGTTTCTGGCTTAGTACATCCATTTTACAATAGGTAGCGCAGCAGTAGATTCAACAAATGAGCGATGACACGCGAAGCGTTTCAACAAAGTCCCGTATAAGGTCATATACTATTCGTCTGACAGTGATAAATGTTTGGTGAATTGTTGTGTACACTACAGGAAAGGTTTCTGGCTTAGTTAATCCATTTTACAATAAGAAGCGCACGTTTAGGTGAGATGTTGTATACACTTACGTGAAGGTTTCCAAATTAGTGAGTACATTTCACAGTAGATAGCGCACGAGTAGATTCAACAAATGAGCGACGACACGCAAAGTGTTTCAAAAATGTCCCGTATGCATTCATATACCATTCGTCCGATAGCTATGAAACTTGCGTAAAATGTTGTGTACACTTCAGGGAAATTTTCTGGCTTAGTAAATCCACTTTACAATAGGCAGCGCACGAATAGATTCAACAAATGAGCTACGACGCGTGAAGCATTTCAACAAAGTCAGTTTCAAAAAAGTCCCGTATGCATTCATATACCATTCGTCCGATAGCTATGAAACTTGCGTAAAATGTTGTGTACACTTCAGGGAAATTTTCTGGCTTATTAAATCCACTTTACAATAGGCAGCGCACGAGTAGATTCAACAAATGAGCTACGACGCGTGAAGCATTTCAACAAAGTCACGTATGCGTTCATATACCATTCGTCCGATAGCGATGAAACTAGGCTGAGATGTGTGCACTCCAGGGAAGGTTTCTGGCTTAGTAAATCCCTTTAAAAATAGGAAGAGCAGGAGCAGAATCAACAAATGAGCGACGACGCGCGAAGTTTTTCATCCAAGTCCCATATAAGGTCATATACCATTCATCCGATAGCGATGAAACTTGGGTGAGCTGTTGTGTACACTCCAGGGAAGGTTTCTGGCTTAGTACATCCATTTTACAATAGGTAGCGCAGCAGTAGATTCAACAAATGAGCGATGACACGCGAAGCGTTTCAACAAAGTCCCGTATAAGGTCATATACTATTCGTCTGACAGTGATAAATGCTTGGTGAATTGTTGTGTACACTACAGGAAAGGTTTCTGGCTTAGTTAATCCATTTTACAATACGAAGCGCACGTTTAGATTCAACAAATGAGTGACTACGCGCGAAGCGTTTCGACAACGTCCCGTATACGTTCACATACCATTCATCCGATTGCGATGAAACTTGGGTGAGATGTTGTGTACACTCCAGGGAAGGTTTCTGGCTGAGTACATCCATATTACAATAAGTAGCGCAAGTAGAATCAACAAATGAGCGACGACACGCGAAGCGTTTCAAACATGTCCCGTCTGCATTCATATACCATTCGTCCGATAGCTATGAAACTTGGGTGAGATGTTGTGTACACTTCATGGAAGGTTTCTGGCTTAGTAAATCCACTATACAACAGGCAGCGCACAAGTAGATTCAACAAATGAGAGACGACGCGCGAAGCGTTTCAACAAAGTCCGTATAAGGTCATATACCATTCTGCCGTTAGCGGTGAAACTTGGGTGAAATATGGTGGACACTCCAAGGAAGGTTTCTGGCTTAGTAAATATATTTCACAGTAGGTAGCACACGAGTAGATTCGACAAATGAACGAACGACACGCGGAGCGTTTCAATACACGCCCGTATGTCTTCATATCCCATTAGTCCGATAGCGATGAAACTTGGGTGAGATGTTGTGGACACTTACGTGACGGTTTCTAACTTGGTAAATACATTTTACAGCAGGTAGCGCACGAGTAGATTCAACACATGAGTGACGGAGCGTGAATCGTTTAAACAAAATCCGGTATGCGTTCATATACTATTCATCCGATTGCGATGAAACATTGATCAGTTATTGTGTACACGCCAGGGAAGGGTTTCGACTTAGTAAATCCATTTCACAATAAGTAGCGCAAGAGTAGATGCAACAAATGGGTGCCGACGCGCGAAGCGTTTCAACAAAATCCCATATTGGGTTCATATAACCTTCTTCGATTGTGATGAAACCTTGATGAGTTATTGTGTACACGCCAGGGTAGGGTTTCGACTTAGCAAATTCATTTCTCAATAGGTAGCGTACGAGTAGAATCAACAAATGAGTGGCAGCGCACGGATCGTTCAAACAAAATCCCGTATACGTTCATATACCATTCATCCGATTGCGATGAAACTTTTGAAAGTTGTTGTGCACGCTCCTACGATTGATTCTAAATTAGAAAATCCATTTTACGATAGCATAGGGGCAGTTAACGGAAATTGAAAAACATGTTGTGTATCCAAAAGCACTTCAAAAAAACAGAATTACAACGCCAACACTTTCTTTGATTGGCATTGCAACGCATGCCGGGTACAGCTTGTCTACTATATAAAGCTCAAATACCACTCACTCACTGACTGACTGACTGATTCATTCATCACGAATTCTCAGAAACTACTGAACGGATTGGAATGAAATTAGTTATGCAGCTTCATCAAGGGCCGCAAACGCTCACTAAGAAAGGATTTTTGGATATTCAGGTTCTAAAGGGGTGTTAAGGGGGTAGACATGCATTTCATTGAATAGCAATATCTCCCGATTGGTTTCATTGGGGGATGTGAAACTCGGCATATAAACTCATCATTAAAAATAAATAGACGCGTGTCTGAGGGTTTTTCGATGTGGTGTATATTATGAGGTGAAAGGGGTGAAAAGTGGGGGTTGAAGGATTCCTAACGGAGCGTGTATCCCTTAAACGACATAGTCCAGGAGATTGGAAATCAGCGGGAAAAAATCAGCATAAGAAATAAGTAAATAGGTGTTTGACCGTTTTTTCTTAAATCCAATTTAAGGGGCCCGTGGGGAGGGGTGATATTATGGGGGGGGGGGGGGAAGTAATATATCTGAGTGTAAAATTACACATGGCCTATGTTGTAGACAATAACAAATTACATCTTTTTTGTCTCTTGCTATTTCATCATACGACGAATATTTACGGAGTTATTAATGATTTTGTACATTTTGGTGGGAATTTTCTAAGACCCAGGAATGACATAAAAATTGATTCGAATGTAATTTCAAAAAAGATTTTTTTTAATACTTTTATTATATTTTTCACGTCTTTTAGGGTCCGAAACAAACATGATATTTTGATGTTTTTTTTTCGCCCCATGCATTTTTGGTTTCAGGTGATAGAATTATTTTCCACTAGGACCCATGCTTATCTATCTACTATATAAAGCTCAAATACCACTCACTCACTCACTGACTGACTGATTCATTCATCACGAAATCTCAGAAATTACCGAACGGATTGGAATGAAATTTGGTATGCAGCTTCCTCAAGGGCCGCAAACGCCCTCTAAGAAAGGATTTTTGGATATTCAGCTTCTAAAGGGGTGTTAAGGGGGTAGACCTGCATTTCATTGAATAGCAATATCTCCCGATTGGTTTCATTGGGGGATGTGATACTCGGCATATAAACTCATCATTAAAAATAAATAGACGTGTGTCTGAGGGTTTTTCGATGTGGTGTATATTATGAGGTGAAAGGGGTGAAAAGTGGGGGTTGAAGGATTCCTAGCGGAGCGTGTATCCCTTAAACGACATAGGCCAGGAGTTTAGAACTCAGCGGGAAAAAATCAGCATAAAAAAGAAGTAAATAGGTGTTTGACCGTTTTTTCATAAATCCAATTTAAGGGGCCCATGGGGTGGGGTGTAATTATGGGGGGAGGGACGTAATATGTCTGAGTGTAAAATTATACATGGCCCATGTTGTAGACAATAACAAATTACATCTTTTTTGTCTCTTGCTATTTCATCATACGACGAATACTTACGGATTATTAATGATTTTGTACTTTTTGGCCGGAATTTTCCAAGTCCCAGGAATGACATAAAAATTGATTCGAATGAAATTTCAAAAAAGATTTTTTTTAATACTTTTATTATATTTTTCACGTCTTTTAGGGTCCGAAACCAACATGATATTTTGATGTTTTTTTTCGTCCCATGCATTTTTGGTTTCAGGTGATAGAATTATTTTGCACTAGGACCGATGCTTATCTACTATATAAGGCTCAAATACCACTCACTCACTGACTCATTCATTCTTCACGAAATCACAGAAACCACCAAACGGATTGGAATGAAATTTGGTATGCAGCTTTCTCAAGGGCCGCAAACGACCACTAAGAAAGGATTCTAGGATATTCAGGTTCTAAATGGGTACACCTGCATTTCATTGAATAGAAATATTTCCCGATTGGTTTCATTGGGGGGATGTGAAACTCGGCATATAAACTCATCATCAAAAATAAGAAGACACGTGTCTGAGGGTTTTTCGATGTGGTGTATATTATGAGGTGAAAGGGGTGAATAGTGGGGGTTGAAAGATTCCTAACGGAGCGTGTATCTCTTAAACGACATAGGCGAGGAGTTTGGAACTCAGCCGAAAAAAATCAGCATTAAGAATAACTAAACAGGTGTTTGACCGTCTTTTCATAAATCCAATTTAAGGGGCCCATGGGGGGGGACGTAATATGTCTCAGTGTAAAATTATACATGGCCTATGTTGTAGACAATAACACATTACATCTTTTTTGTCTTTTACTATTACATCATACGACGAATACTTACGGAGTTCTTAATGGTTTTGTACTTTTGGCCGGAATTTTCCAAGTCCCAGGAATGACATAAAAATTGATTGGATAGAAATTTCAAAAAAGATTTCTTAATAATTTTATTATATTTTTCACGTTTTTTAGGGCCCAAAACCAACATGATATTTTGATGTTTTTTTTTCGTCCCATGCATTTTTGGTTTCAGGTGATAGAATTATTTTTCACTAGGACCCATGCTTATCTATCTACTATATAAAGCTCAAATACCACTCACTCACTCACTGACTGACTGACTGATTCATTCAACACGAAATCTTAGAAACTACCGAACGGATTGGAATGAAATTGGTATGCTGCTTCCTCAAGGGCCGCCAACGCCCACTAAGAAAGGCTTTTTGGATATTCCGGTTCTAAAGGGGTGTTAAAGGGGTACACCTGCATTTCATTGAATAGCAATATCTCCCGATTGGTTTCATTGGGGGATGTGAAACTCGGCATATAAACTCATCATTAAATATAAGAAGACACGTGTCTTAGGGTTTTTCGATGTGGTGTATATTATGAGGTGAAAGGGGTGAAAAGTGGGGGTTGAAGGATTCCTAACGGAGCGTGTATCCCTTAAACGACATAGTCCAGGAGTTTGGAAATCAGCGGGAAAAAATCAGCATAAGAAATAAGTAAATAGGTGTATGACCGTTTTTTCATAAATCCAATTTAAGGGGCCCGTGGGGAGGGTTTATATTATGGGGGGGGACGTAATATATCTGAGTGTAAAATTATACATGGCCTATGTTGTAGACAATAACACATTACATCTTTTTTGTCTCTTGCTATTTCATCATACGACGAATACTTACGGAGTTATTAAAGATTTTGTACTTTTTGGCCGGAATTTTCCAAGTCCCAGGAATGACATAAAAATTGATTCGAATGTAATTTCAAAAAAGATTTTTTTTAATACTTTTATTATATTTTTCACGTTTTTTAGGGTCCGAAACCAACATGATATTTTGATGTTTTTTTTTTCGTCCCATGCATTTTTGGTTTCAGGTGATAGAATTATTTTCCACTAGGACCCATGCTTATCTATCTACTATATAAAGCTCAAATACCACTCACTCACTCACTGACTGACTGATTCATTCATCACGAAATCTCAGAAATTACCGAACGGATTGGAATGAAATTTGGTATGCAGCTTCCTCAAGGGCCGCAAACGCCCTCTAAGAAAGGATTTTTGGATATTCAGGTTCTAAAGGGGTTCATTGAATAGCAATATCTCCCGATTGGTTTCATTGGGGGATGTGAAACTCGGCATATAAACTCATCATTAAAAATAAAAAGACACATGTCTGAGGGTTTTTCGATGTGGTGTATATTATGAGGAGAAAGGGGTGAAAAGTGGGGGTTGAAGGATTCCTAACGGAGCGTGTATCCCTTAAACGACATAGGCCAGGAGTTTAGAACTCAGCGGGAAAAAATCAGCAAAAAAAAGAAGTAAATAGGTGTTTGACCGTTTGTTCAAAAATCCAATTTAAGGTGCCCATGGGGAGAGGTGAAATTATGGGGGAAGGGACGTAATATGACTGAGTGTAAAATTATACATGGCCCATGTTGTAGACAATAACAAATTACATCTTTTTTGTCTCTTGCTATTTCATCATACGACGAATACTTACGGAGTTATTAATGATTTTGTACTTTTTGGCCGGAATTTTCCAAGTCCCAGGAATGACATAAAAATTGATTCGAATGTAATTTCAAAAAAGATTTTTTTTAATACTTTTATTACAATTTTCACGTTTTCAGGGTCCGAAACCAACATGATATTTTGATGTATTTTTTTTGACCCATGCATTTTTGGTTTCAGGTGATAGAATTATTTTCCACTAGGACCGATGCTTATCTACTATATAAGGTTCAAATACCACTCACTCACTGACTCATTCATTCATCACGAAATCACAGAAACCACCAAACGGATTGGAATGAAATTTGGTATGCAGCTTTCTCAAGGGCCGCAAACGCCCACTAAGAAAGGATTCTAGGATATTCAGGATCTAAAGGGGTACACCTGCATTTCATTGAACAGCAATATTTCCCGATTGGTTTCATTGGGGGGATGTGAAACTCGGCATATGAACTCATCATTAAAAATAAGAAGTCACGTGTCTGAGGGTTTTTCGATGTGGTGTATATTATGAGGTGAAAGGGGTGAATAGTGGGGGTTGAAGGATTCCTAACGGAGCGTGTATCTCTTAAACGACATAGGCGAGGAGTTTGGAACTCAGCCGAAAAAAATCAGCATTAAAAATAACTAAACAGGTGTTTGACCGTTTTTTCATAAATCCAATTTAAGGGGCCCATGGGGGGGGGGGGAGGAAACCTAATATGTCTCTGCGTAAAATTTACATGGCCTATGTTGTAGAAAATAACACATTACATCTTCCTTGTCTCTTATTATTTCATCATACGACGAATACTTACGGAGTTCTTAATGGTTTTGTACTTCTTGGCCGGAATTTTCCAAGGCCCAGGAATGACATAAAAATTGATTGGATTGAAATTTCAAAAAAGATTTTTTAATACTTTTATTATATTTTTCACGTTTTTTAGGGTCCAAAACCAACATGATATTTTGATGTTTCTTTTTCGTCCCATGCATTTTTGGTTTCAGGTGATAGAAATATTTTCCACTAGGACCGATGCTTATCTACTATATAAAGCTCAAATACCACTCCCTCACTGACTCATACATTCATCACGAAATCACAGAAACCACCAAACGGATTGGAATGAAATTTGGTATCCAGCTTTCTCAAGGGCCGCAAACGCCCACTAAGAAAGGATTTTAGGATATTCAGGATCTAAAGGGGTGTTAAGGGGGTACACCTGCATTTCATTGAATAGCAATATTTCCCGATTGGTTTCATTGGGGGATGCGAAACTCGGCATATAAACTCATCATTAAGTATAAGAAGACACGTGTCTTAGGGTTTTTCGATGTGGTGTATATTATGAGGTGAAAGGGGTGAAATGTGGGGGTTGAAGGATTCCTAACGGAGCGTGTATCTCTTAAACGACATAGGCGAGGAGTTTGGAACTCAGCCAAAAAAAATCAGCATTAAAAATAAGATAAACAGGTGTTTGACTGTTTTTTCATAAATCCAATTTAAGGGGCCCATGGGGGGGGGGGGAAACGTAATATGTCTCAGTGTAAAATTATACATGGCCTATGTTGTAGACAATAACACATTACATCATTTTTGTCTCTTGCTATTTCATCATACGACGAATACTTACGGAGTTCTTAATGGTTTTGTACTTTTTGGCCGGAATTTTCTAAGTCCCAGGAATGACATAAAAATTGATTCGAATGAATTTAAAAAAAAAATGTTTTATTTAATACTTTTAGTTATATTTTTCACGTCTTTTAGGGTCCGAAACCAACATGATATTTCGTTGTTTTTTTTTTTCGTCCCATACATTTTTGGTTTCAGGTGATAGAAATATTTTCCACTAGGACCGATGCTTATCTACTATATAAAGCTCAAATACCACTCCCTCACTGACTCATTCATTCATCACGAAATCACAGAAACCACCAAACGGATTGGAATGAAATTTGGTATCCAGCTTTCTCAAGGGCCGCAAACGCCCACTAAGAAAGGATTTTAGGATATTCAGGATCTAAAGGGGTGTTAAGGGGGTACACCTGCATTTCACTGAATAGCAATATTTCCCGATTGGTTTCCTTGGGGGATGTGAAACTCGGCATATAAACTCATCATTAAAAATATGAAGACACGTGTCTGAGGGTTTTTCGATGTGGTGAATATTATGAGGTGAAAGGGGTGAAAAGTGGGGGTTGAAGGATTCCTAACGGAGCGTGTATCTCCTAAAAGACATAGGCGAGGAATTTGGAACTTAGCCGAAAAAAATCAGCATTAAAAATAACTAAACAGGTGTTTGACCGTTTTTTTATAAATCCAATTTAAGGGGCCCATGGGGAGGGGTGAAATTATGGGGGGGGGACGTAATATGTCTGAGTGTAAAATTATACATGGCCTATGTTGTAGACAATAACACATTACATCTTTTTTGTCTCTTGCTATTTCATCATACGACGAATACTTACGGAGTTATTAATGATTTTGTACTTTTTGGTCGGAATTTGCTAAGTCCCAGGAATGACATAAAAATTGATTCGAATGTAATTTCAAGAAAGATTTTTTTAAATACTTTTATTACAATTTTCACGTTTTTCAGGGTCCGAAACCAACATGATATTTTGATGTTTTTTTTTCGTCCCATGCATTTTCGGTTTCAGGTGATAGAATTATTTTCCACTAGGACCCATGCTTATCTATCTACTATATAAAGTTCAAATACCACTCACTCACTCACTGACTGACTGACTGATTCATTCATCACGAAATCTCAGAAACTACCGAACGGATTGGAATGAAATTTGGTATGCAGCTTCCTCAAGGGCCGCAAACGCCCACTAAGAAAGGATTTTTGGATATTCAGGTTCTAAAGGGGTGTTAAGGGGGTAGACCTGCATTTCATTGAATAGCAATATCTCCCGATTGGTTTCATTGGGGGATGTGAAACTCGGCATATAAACTCATCATTAAAAATAAAAAGACATGTGTCTAAGGGTTTTTCGATGTGGTGTATATTATGAGGAGAAGGGGTGAAAAGTGGGGTTGAAGGATTCCTAACGGAGCGTGTATCCCTTAAACGACATAGGCCAGGAGTTTAGAACTCAGCGGGAAAAAATCAGCATAAAAAATAAATAAATAGGTGTTTGACCGTTTTTTCAAAAATCCAATTTAAGGGGCCCATGGGGAGAGGTGAAATTATGGGGGGGGGGACGTAATATGTCTGAGTGTAAAATTATACATGGCCTATGTTGTAGACAATAACACATTACATCTTTTTTGTCTCTTGCTATTTCATCATACGACGAATACTTACGGAGTTATTAATGATTTTGTACTTTTTGGTCGGAATTTGCTAAGTCCCAGGAATGACATAAAAATTGATTCGCATGAAATTTCAAAAAAGATTTTTTTTAATACTTTTATTATAATTTTCAGGTTTTTCAGGGTCCGAAACCAACATGATATTTTGATGGTTTTTTTTCGTCCCATGCATTTTTGGTTTCAGGTGATAGAATTATCTTCCACTAGGACCCATGCTTATCTATCTACTATATAAAGCTCAAATACCACTCACTCACTGACTGACTGACTGATTCATTCGTCACGAAATCTCAGAAACTACTGAACGGATTGGAATGAAATTTGGTATGCAGCTTCATCAAGGGCCGCAAACGCTCACTAAGAAAGGATTTTTGGATATTCAGTTTCTAAAGGGGTGTTAAGGGGGTAGACATGCATTTCATTGAATAGCAATATCTCCCGATTGGTTTCATTGGGGGATGTGAAACTCGGCATATAAATTCATCATTAAAAATAAAAAGACACGTGTCACAGGGTTTTTCGATGTGGTGTATATTATGAGGTGAAAGGGGTGAAAAGTGGGGGTTAAAGGATTCCTAACGGAGCGTGTATCCCTTAAACGACATAGGCCAGGAGTTTAGAACTCAGTGGGAAAAAATCAGCATAAAAAATAAGTAAATAGGTGTTTGACCGTTTTTTCATAAATCCAATTTAAGGGGCCCATGGGGAGGGGTGAAATTATGGGGGGAGGGACGTAATATGTCTGAGTGTAAAATTATACATGGCCCATGTTGTAGACAATAACAAATTACATCTTTTTTGTCTCTTGCTATTCCATCATACGACGAATACTTACGGCGTTATTAATGATTTTGTACTTTTTGGCCGGAATTTTCCAAGTCCCAGGAATGACATAAAAATTGATTCGAATGAAATTTCAAAAAAGATTTTTTTTTAATACTTTTATTATATTTTTCACGTCTTTTAGGGTCCGAAACCAACATGATATTTTGAAGGTTTTTTTTCGTCCCATGCATTTTTGGTTTCAGGTGATAGAATTATTTTCCACTAGGACCGATGCTTATCTACTATATAAAGCTCAAATACCACTCACTCACTGACTCATTCATTCATCACGAAATCACAGAAACCACCAAACGGATTGGAATGAAATTTGGTATCCAGCTTTCTCAAGGGCCGCAAACGACCACTAAGAAAGGATTCTAGGATATTCAGGTTGTAAAGGGGTGTTAAGGGGGTACACTTGCATTTCATTGAATAGAAATATTTCCCGATTGGTTTCATTGGGGGATGTGAAACTCGGCATATAAACTCATCATTAAAAATAAGAAGACAGGTGTCTGAGGGTTTTTCGATGTGGTGTATATTATGAGGTGAAAGGGATGAAAAGTGGGTGTTGAAGGATTCCTAACGGAGCGTGTATCTCTTAAACGACATAGGCGAGGAGTTTGGAACTCAGCCGAAAAAAATCAGCATTAAAAATAACTAAGCAGGTGTTTGACCGTTTTTTCATAAATCCAATTTAAGGGGCCCATGTGGGGGGGGGGACGTAATATGTCTCAGTGTAAAATTATACATGGTCTATGTTGTAGACAATAACACATTGCATCTTTTTTGTCTCTTGCTATTTCATCATACGACGAATACCTACGGAGTTCTTAATGGTTTTGTACTTTTTGGCCGGAATTTTCTAAGTCCCAGGATTGACATAAAAATTGATTCGAATGAAATTTTAAAAAAATGTTTTATTTAATACTTTTAGTTTATATTTTTCACGTCTTTAAGGGGCCGAAACCAACATGATATTTCGATGTTTTTTTTTCGTCCCATACATTTTTGGTTTCAGGTGATAGAAATATTTTCCACTATGACCGATGCTTATCTTATATATAAAAGTGAAAGTCTGTATGTGGGTATGTATGTATGTATGTATGTGGGTCTGTTCCGTATACAAATCTACACCGTACCACCAATCTCAACCAAATTTTGCATACATATAGTTTAGGATCCAGAAGGAACCGCTGGCTACATGAATTTTCGATAGCCTTTCTCATTCTTCTGATTTCGGCCCTTTTGCACTCAAGCACAGGCTAATCAAATCATAAAATATACTCATGAAGGAATGGCAAGCCAGATAGTTTCCATGGCAACATAGCTAAAGTCGAGACACGGCCGACTGGATGCCAGTTCTGCTCTGCACTACCGGTATAGAAAAAGAGGATCTTTACTTGAAATCCCGTTAGTTACTCACCTACTCACACAGCACTGTCAACCGAGTTTAGCATAACAAAGACTTGACACTATCATCTACTATATATATTTGTGAAATACCACTCACTCATTCATTCATCACGAAATCTCAGAAACCACCGACGGATTGGAATGAAATTTGGTATGCAGCTTCCCAAAGGGCCGCAAATGCCCCCTAAGATAGGATTTTTGGATATTCAGGTTCTAAAGGGGTGTTAAGGGGGTTGACCTGCATTTCATTGAATTTCAATATCTCCCGATTGGTTTCATTGGGGGATGTGATACTCGGCACGTAAACTCATCATTAAAAATAAGAAGACACGAGTCTGAGGGTTTTTCGATGTGGTGTGTAATATGAGGTGAAAGGGGTGAAAAGTGGGGATGGAAGGATTCCTAACGGAGCGTGCATCTCTTAAACGACATAGGTGAGGAGTTTGAAACTCAGCGGAAAACAATCAGCATACAAAATACGTAAATATGTGTTTGACCGTTTATTCATAAATCCAATTTAAGGGGCCCATGCGGAGGGGTGAAATTCTGGGGGAGGGGGACAGGAAGAAAGTGTCCTAACTGATTGACTGACTCACTCACTCATCAAACTCAGGGGGAAAAAACTGCTTTAAAGTAAGTAAATAGCTGTTCGACAGTTTTTTTATTAAATCAAATTTAAGGGGTTCATGGGGAGGGGTGAAATTCTGAAAAAAGAAAATTGAAAGATAATGTCATGCCTGACTCACTCACTCACTCACACACTCATCATCGCCCAGCCAAAATTATTGAAGTTAGATACATGACAGTTTGGGGATATGTTCATTGTATGTCAAAACCGTCTACTAAGGGAGGATTTTCGGATATTCAGGTTCTGAAGGGGTCTTAAGGGGGTTAAGCCTGCATTCCATTGAATAACAATATCTCCCGATTGGTTTCATTGGGGGATATGATACACGACATATAAACTCATCATTAAAAAGGAAGAAGACACGTCTCTGAGGGGTTTTCGATGTGGTGTATATTATAAGGTGAAAGGGGTGAAAAGTAAGAATTGAAAGATTCCTAACGGAGCGTGTATCTCTTAAACGACATAGGCGAGGAGTTTGAAACTCAGCGGAAAAAATCAGCAAAAAAAAAATAAGTAAATATTTGTTTGACCGTTTTTTCATAAATCCAATTTAAGGGGCCCATGGGGAGGGGTGAAATTCTGGGGGGGGGGGGGGGGTGGGGGGAAACAGGAAATAAAGTGTCCTAACTGATTGACTGACTGACTCACTCATCAAACTCAGGGGGGAGGGGGAACTGCTTTAAAGTAAGTTAATAGCTGTTCGACAGTTTTTTTGATCAATCATATTGAAGGGGTTCATCGGGAGGGATGAAATTCTGAAGGAAAAAATGAAAGAAAATGTCCTGACTCATTCACTCATGATCGCCCAGTCAAAAATATTGAAGTTGGAACCATGGCATTCTGGGGATATGTTCGTTGTATCTCAAAACCGTACACTAAGGGAGGATTTTTGGATATTCAGGCTCTAAAGGGGTCTTAAGGGGGTTAAACCTGCATTTCATTGAATAACAATATCTCACGAGTGGTTTCATCTGTGGATGTGCTACTCGGCATATAAACTAATCATTAAAAATAAGCAGACATGTGTCTAAGGGTTTTTCGATGTGGTGTATTATTATGAGGTGAAAGGGGTGAAAATTGGGGGTTGAAGGATTCCTAACGGAGCGTGTAGGCCTATCTCTTAAACGACATAGGCGAGAAATTTGAAACTCAGCGAAAAAAAATCAGTTAAAAAATTAAGTAAATCGGTGTTCGACCGTTTTTTCATAAATTAATTTAAAGGTCCAATGGGGTGGGGTGAAATTCTGGGGGGGGGGGGGGGAAAGGAGAGAAAGTGTCCTGACTGACTGACTAACTCACTCATCAAACTCAGGGGAAACAGACAGCTAAAAAAATAACTTAATAGGTGTTCAAGCGTTTTTTCATCATTCCAATTTAAGGGGCCCATGGGGAGGGGTGTAATTCTGGTAAATATAATTGAAAGAAAATGCCCTGTCTGACTCACTCATCGCGCCCAGCGAAAACTGTTAATGTTGGAAAAATGAAATTTTGGGAATATGTTCGCTTTATGTCAAAACGTCAACTAAAGAATGATTTTTATTTATTCGGGTTTTAAAGAGATGTTAAGGGGGTAAACGTGCATTTCATTGAATAACGATATCTCATGAGTTGTTTCTTTGGGGATGTGATATTCGGTATATAAACTAATCATTAAAAATAATCAGACATATATCTAAAGGTTTATCGATGTCGTGTATATTATGAAGTGAAAGGGGTGAAAATTGGGGATTGAGGGATTCTTAACGGAGCGTGTATCTCTTAAACGACATAGGCGAGAAGTTTGAAATTCGGCGGGATAAAACAGCTTAAAATACAAGTAAATATGTGTTCGACCGTTTTTTCATAAATCCAATTTAAGGGGCCCTTGGAGAGGGGTGAAATTCTGGGGTGATAAAACAGGAAAGAAAGTGTCCTAACTGATTGACTCACTTACTCACTCATCAAACTCAGGGGGAAATCAGCTTTAAATAAGTAAATAGGTGTTCGACCATTTGTTTCATAAATCCAATTTAAGGAGTTCATGTGGAGGGGTGAAATTATCAAATATAAATGAAAGAAAATGTCCTGACTGACTCACTCACTCATCATCGCCCAGCCAAAATTATTGAAGTTGGAAACATGAAATTTTGGGGATATGTTCGTTTTATGTCGAAAACGTCCACTAAGGTAAGAGTTTTGAATATTCAGGTTCTAAATAGGTGTTAAGGGGGTAAACGTGCATTTCATTGAATAACAATATCTCACGAGTGGTTTCATTTGGGGATTGATACTTGGCATATATACTAATCATTAAAAATAAGCTGACACATGTCTAATGGTTTTTCGATATAGTGTATATTATGAGGTGAAAGGGATGAAAAGTGGGGGTTGAAAGATTCTTAATGGAGCGTGTATCTCTTAAACGACATAGGCTAGGAGTTTGAAACTCGGAGGAAATCAATCAGCTTAAAAATAAATAAATAAATAAATAAATAAATAAATAAATAAATAAATAAATAAATAAATAAATAAAATAAATAGGTATTCGACCGTCTTTTCAAAAATCCAATTTAAGGGGCCTATGGGGAGGGGTGAAATTCTGGAAGAAAAACGTCCACTAAGGAAGGATTTTTGGATGTTCGCTCTCATCGACCAACCAAAACTATTAATGTTAGAAGAGTGATATTTTGAGGATATGTTTGTCGTGTGTCGAAAACATCTACTAAGGAGGGATTTTTGGATATTCAGGTTCTAAAGGGGTGTTAATGGGGTTAAACCTGCATTTCATTGAATAACAATATGACACGACTATGACGCGAGCGAAGCGAGACTAAAAATGAGATGGTGTGTGTGTGTCTGTGTATTACTCAATCACGCAAGTACCACTGGTCCGATTTACATGAATTTTACATGGAAGTAGCAGATTTACCTGGTTAACATACAGGTTACTTTTGATTTCAATACTTTGCACTTTTAAAGATGGCGAGCATTTTAGTGACGTCACTCTACCCTTTGGCTTTAAACTTTCATATTTCCATTTCAAATAAAAAGAGAACGCTAAGAAATAGCAAACTTTTGATGGCATGTACGAGGTTAAAAATTGCATTTTCTATCCGAAATGTATCTCCAACCGTTAGCGAGTAAAACCTAAATGTGTGCTATAAAACACGGTCAAGGCAGAGCGGTGTAGTTGGACAAAATGTTCCATCCTTAATCTCCCTCTGCGCAGCACCTCGCCTATCCCCTGTTTTAACTGTCACCTTCACATTTTAATTTCTTTACGACCCGTAGCGAAGCACGGGTACTTCAGCTAGTCTACTATATAAAGCTCAAATTCCACTCACTCACTGACTCATTCATTCATCACGAAATCACAGAAACCACCAAACGAATTGGAATGAAATATGGTATCCAGCTTTCTCAAGGGCCGCAAACGCCCACTAAGAAAGGATTTTAGGATATTCAGGATCTAAAGGGGTATTAAGGGGGTAGACATGCATTTCATTGAATAGCAATATCTCCCGATTGGTTTCATTGGGGGATGTGAAACTCGGCATATAAATTCATCATTAAAAATAAAAAGACATGTGTCTCAGGGTTTTTCGATGTGGTGTATATTATGAGGTGAAAGGGGTGAAAAGTGGGGGTTGAAGGATTCCTAACGGAGCGTGTATCCCTTAAAAGACATAGGCCAGGAGTTTAGAACTCAGCGGGAAAAAATCAGCATAAAAAATAAGTAAATAGGTGTTTGACCGTTTTTTCATAAATCTAATTTAAGGGGCCCATAGGGAGGGGCGAAATTATGGGGGAAGGGACGTAATATGTCTGAGTGTAAAATTATACATGGCCCATGTTGTAGACAATAACAAATTACATCTTTTTTGTCTCTTGCCATTTCATCATACGACGAATACTTACGGAGTTATTAATGATTTTGTACTTTTTGGCCGGAATTTTCCAAGTCCCAGGAATGACATAAAAATTGATTCGAATGAAATTTCAAAAAAGATTTTTTTAATACTTTTATTATATTTTTCACGTTTTTTAGGGTCCGAAACCAACATGATATTTTGATGTTTTTTTTTCGTCCTATGCATTTTTGGTTTCAGGTGATAGAATTATTTTCCACTAGGACACATGCTTATCTATCTACTATATAAAGCTCAAATACCACTCACTCACTGACTGACTGACTGATTCATTCATCACGAAATCTCAGAAACGGATTGGAATGAAATTTGGTATGCAGCTTCATCAAGGGCCGCAAACGCCCACTAAGAAAGGATTTTTGGATATTTAGGTTCTAAAGGGGGTGTTAAGGGGGTAGACCTGCATTTCATTGAATAGCAATATCTCCCGATTGGTTTCATTGGGGGATGTGAAACTCGGCATATAAATTCATCATTAAAAATAAAAAGACACGTGTCACAGGGTTTTTCGATGTGGTGTATATTATGAGGTGAAAGGGGTGAATAGTGGGGGTTGAAGGATTCTTAACGGAGCGTGTATCTCTTAAACGACATAGGCGAGGAGTTTGGAACTCAGCCGAAAAAAATCAGCATTAAAAATAACTAAACAGGTGTTTGACCGTTTTTTCATAAATCCAATTTAAGGGGCCCATGAGGGGGGGGGGGAGGAAACGTAATATGTCTCTGCGTAAAATTATACATAGCCTATGTTGTAGAAAATAACACATTACATCTTCCTTGTCTCTTATTATTTCATCATACGACGAATACTTACGGAGTTCTTAATGGTTTTGTACTTTTTGGCCGGAATTTTCCAAGGCCCAGGAATGACATAAAAATTGATTGGATTGAAATTTCAAAAAAGATTTTTTAATACTTTTATTATATTTTTCACGTTTTTTAGGGTCCAAATCCAACATGATATTTTGATGTTTCTTTTTCGTCCCATGCATTTTTAGTTTCAGGTGATAGAAACATTTTCCACTAGGACCGATGCTTATCTACTATATAAAGCTCAAATACCACTCCCTCACTGACTCATACATTCATCACGAAATCACAGAAACCACCAAACGGATTGGAATGAAATTTGGTATCCAGCTTTCTCAAGGGCCGCAAACGCCCACTAAGAAAGGATTTTAGGATATTCAGGATCTAAAGGGGTGTTAAGGGGGTACACCTGCATTTCATTGAATAGCAATATTTCCCGATTGGTTTCATTGGGGGATGCGAAACTCGGCATATAAACTCATCATTAAAAATATGAAGACACGTGTCTGAGGGTTTTTCGATGTGGTGTATATTATGAGGTGAAAGGGGTGAAAAGTGGGGGTTGAAGGATTCCTAACGGAGCGTGTATCTCTTAAAAGACATAGGCGAGGAATTTGGAACTTAGCCGAAAAAAATCAGCATTAAAAATAACTAAACAGGTGTTTGACCGTTTTTTTATAAATCCAATTTAAGGGGCCCATGGGGAGGGGTGAAATTATGGGGGGGGGACGTAATATGTCTGAGTGTAAAATTATACATGACCTATGTTGTAGACAATAACACATTACATCTTTTTTGTCTCTTGCTATTTCATCATACGACGAATACTTACGGAGTTATTAATGATTTTGTACTTTTTGGTCGGAATTTGCTAAGTCCCAGGAATGACATAAAAATTGATTCGAATGTAATTTCAAGAAAGATTTTTTTAAATACTTTTATTACAATTTTCACGTTTTTCAGGGTCCGAAACCAACATGATATTTTGATGTTTTTTTTTTCGTCCCATGCATTTTCGATTTCAGGTGATAGAATTATTTTCCACTAGGACCCATGCTTATCTATCTACTATATAAAGTTCAAATACCACTCACTCACTCACTGACTGACTGACTGATTCATTCATCACGAAATCTCAGAAACTACCGAACGGATTGGAATGAAATTTGGTATGCAGCTTCCTCAAGGACCGCAAACGCCCACTAAGAAAGGATTTTTGGATATTCAGGTTCTAAAGGGGTGTTAAGGGGGTAGACCTGCATTTCATTGAATAGCAATATCTCCCGATTGGTTTCATTGGGGGATGTGAAACTCGGCATATAAACTCATCATTAAAAATAAAAAGACACGTGTCTAAGGGTTTTTCGATGTGGTGTATATTATGAGGAGAAGGGGTGAAAAGTGGGGTTGAAGGATTCCTAACGGAGCGTGTATCCCTTAAACGACATAGGCCAGGAGTTTAGAACTCAGCGGGAAAAAATCAGCATAAAAAATAAGTAAATAGGTGTTTGACCGTTTTTTTCAAAAATCCAATTTAAGGGGCCCATGGGGAGAGGTGAAATTATGGGGGAAGGGACGTAATATGTCTGAGTGTAAAATTATACATGGCCCATGTTTTAGACAATAACAAATTACATCTTTTTTGTCTCTTGCTATTTCATCATACGACGAATACTTACGGAGTTCTTAATGGTTTTGTACTTTTTGGCCGGAATTTTCTAAGTCCCAGGAATGACATAAAAATTGATTCGCATGAAATTTCAAAAAAGATTTTTTTTAATACTTTTATTATAATTTTCACGTTTTTCAGGGTCCGAAACCAACATGATATTTTGATGGTTTTTTTTCGTCCCATGCATTTTTGGTTTCAGGTGATAGAATTATCTTCCACTAGGACCCATGCTTATCTATCTACTATATAAAGCTCAAATACCACTCACTCACTGACTGACTGACTGATTCATTCGTCACGAAATCTCAGAAACTACTGAACGGATTGGAATGAAATTTGGTATGCAGCTTCATCAAGGGCCGCAAACGCTCACTAAGAAAGGATTTTTGGATATTCAGTTTCTAAAGGGGTGTTAAGGGGGTAGACATGCATTTCATTGAATAGCAATATCTCCCGATTGGTTTCATTGGGGGATGTGAAACTCGGCATATAAATTCATCATTAAAAATAAAAAGACACGTGTCACAGGGTTTTTCGATGTGGTGTATATTATGAGGTGAAAGGGGTGAAAAGTGGGGGTTGAAGGATTCCTAACGGAGCGTGTATCCCTTAAACGACATAGGCCAGGAGTTTAGAACTCAGTGGGAAAAAATCAGCATAAAAAATAAGTAAATAGGTGTTTGACCGTTTTTTCATAAATCCAATTTAAGGGGCCCATGGGGAGGGGTGAAATTATGGGGGGAGGGACGTAATATGTCTGAGTGTAAAATTATACATGGCCCATGTTGTAGACAATAACAAATTACATCTTTTTTGTCTCTTGCTATTCCATCATACGACGAATACTTACGGCGTTATTAATGATTTTGTACATTTTGGCCGGAATTTTTCAAGTCCCAGGAATGACATAAAAATTGATTCGAATGAAATTTCAAAAAAGATTTTTTTTAATACTTTTATTATATTTTTCACGTCTTTTAGGGTCCGAAACCAACATGATATTTTGATGTTTTTTTTTCGTCCCATGCATTTTTGGTTTCAGGTGATAGAATTATTTTCCACTAGGACCAATGCTTATCTACTATATAAGGCTCAAATACCACTCACTCACTGACTCATTCATTCTTCACGAAATCACAGAAACCACCAAACGGATTGGAATGAAATTTGGTATGCAGATTTCTCAAGGGCCGCAAACGACCACTTAGAAAAGATTCTAGGATATTCAGGTTCTAAAGGGGTACACCTGCATTTCATTGAATAGCAATATTTCCCGATTGGTTTCATTGGGGGGATGTGAAACTCGGCATATAAACTCATCATTAAAAATAAGAAGACACGTGTCTGAGGGTTTTTCGATGTGGTGTATAATATGAGGTGAAAGGGGTGAAAAGTGGGGGGTGAAGGATTCCTAACGGAGCGTGTATCTCTTAAACGACATAGGCGAGGAGTTTGGAACTCAGCCGAAAAAAATCAGCATTAAAAATAACTAAACTGGTGTTTGACCGTTTTTTCATAAATCCAATTTAAGGGGCCCATGGGGGGGGGGGAACGTAATATGTCTCAGTGTAAAATTATACATGGCCTATGTTGTAGACAATAACACATTACATCTTTTTTGTCTTTTACTATTTCATCATACGACGAATACTTACGGAGTTCCTAATGGTTTTGTACTTTTTGGCCGGAATTTTCAAAGTCCCAGGAATGACATAAAAATTGATTCGAATGAAATTTCAAAAAAGATTTTTTTAATACTTTTATTATATTTTTCACGTCTTTTAGGGTCCGAAACCAACATGATATTTTGAAGGTTTTTTTTCGTCCCATGCATTTTTGGTTTCAGGTGATAGAATTATTTTCCACTAGGACCGATGCTTATCTACTATATAAAGCTCAAATACCACTCACTCACTGACTCATTCATTCATCACGAAATCACAGAAACCACCAAACGGATTGGAATGAAATTTGGTATCCAGCTTTCTCAAGGGCCGCAAACGACCACTAAGAAAGGATTCTAGGATATTCAGGTTGTAAAGGGGTGTTAAGGGGGTACACTTGCATTTCATTGAATAGAAATATTTCCCGATTGGTTTCATTGGGGGATGTGAAACTCGGCATATAAACTCATCATTAAAAATAAGAAGACAGGTGTCTGAGGGTTTTTCGATGTGGTGTATATTATGAGGTGAAAGGGGTGAAAAGTGGGTGTTGAAGGATTCCTAACGGAGCGTGTATCTCTTAAACGACATAGGCGAGGAGTTTGGAACTCAGCCGAAAAAAATCAGCATTAAAAATAACTAAGCAGGTGTTTGACCGTTTTTTCATAAATCCAATTTAAGGGGCCCATGTGGGGGGGGGGACGTAATATGTCTCAGTGTAAAATTATACATGGTCTATGTTGTAGACAATAACACATTGCATCTTTTTTGTCTCTTGCTATTTCATCATACGACGAATACCTACGGAGTTCTTAATGGTTTTGTACTTTTTGGCCGGAATTTTCTAAGTCCCAGGATTGACATAAAAATTGATTCGAATGAAATTTTAAAAAAATGTTTTATTTAATACTTTTAGTTTATATTTTTCACGTCTTTAAGGGGCCGAAACCAACATGATATTTCGATGTTTTTTTTTCGTCCCATACATTTTTGGTTTCAGGTGATAGAAATATTTTCCACTATGACCGATGCTTATCTTATATATAAAAGTGAAAGTCTGTATGTGGGTATGTATGTATGTATGTGGGTCTGTTCCGTATACAAATCTACACCGTACCACCAATCTCAACCAAATTTTGCATACATATAGTTTAGGATCCAGAAGGAACCGCTGGCTACATGAATTTTCGATAGCCTTTCTCATTCTTCTGATTTCGGCCCTTTTGCACTCAAGCACAGGCTAATCAAATCATAAAATATACTCATGAAGGAATGGCAAGCCAGATAGTTTCCATGGCAACATAGCTAAAGTCGAGACACGGCCGACTGGATGCCAGTTCTGCTCTGCACTACCGGTATAGAAAAAGAGGATCTTTACTTGAAATCCCGTTAGTTACTCACCTACTCACACAGCACTGTCAACCGAGTTTAGCATAACAAAGACTTGACACTATCATCTACTATATATATTTGTGAAATACCACTCACTCATTCATTCATCACGAAATCTCAGAAACCACCGACGGATTGGAATGAAATTTGGTATGCAGCTTCCCAAAGGGCCGCAAATGCCCCCTAAGATAGTATTTTTGGATATTCAGGTTCTAAAGGGGTGTTAAGGGGGTTGACCTGCATTTCATTGAATTTCAATATCTCCCGATTGGTTTCATTGGGGGATGTGATACTCGGCACGTAAACTCATCATTAAAAATAAGAAGACACGAGTCTGAGGGTTTTTCGATGTGGTGTGTAATATGAGGTGAAAGGGGTGAAAAGTGGGGATGGAAGGATTCCTAACGGAGCGTGTATCTCTTAAACGACATAGGTGAGGAGTTTGAAACTCAGCGGAAAACAATCAGCATACAAAATACGTAAATATGTGTTTGACCGTTTATTCATAAATCCAATTTAAGGGGCCCATGCGGAGGGGTGAAATTCTGGGGGGGGGGGGGACAGGAAGAAAGTGTCCTAACTGATTGACTGACTCACTCACTCATCAAACTCAGGGGGAAAAAACTGCTTTAAAGTAAGTAAATAGCTGTTCGACAGTTTTTTTATTAAATCAAATTTAAGGGGTTCATGGGGAGGGGTGAAATTCTGAAAAAAGAAAATTGAAAGATAATGTCATGCCTGACTCACTCACTCACTCACTCACACACTCATCATCACCCAGCCAAAATTATTGAAGTTAGAAACATGACAGTTTGGGGATATGTTCATTGTATGTCAAAACCGTCTACTAAGGGAGGATTTTCGGATATTCAGGTTCTGAAGGGGTCTTAAGGGGGTTAAGCCTGCATTCCATTGAATAACAATATCTCCCGATTGGTTTCATTGGGGGATATGATACACGACATATAAACTCATCATTAAAAAGGAAGAAGACACGTCTCTGAGGGGTTTTCGATGTGGTGTATATTATAAGGTGAAAGGGGTGAAAAGTAAGAATTGAAAGATTCCTAACGGAGCGTGTATCTCTTAAACGACATAGGCGAGGAGTTTGAAACTCAGCGGAAAAAATCAGCAAAAAAAAAAAAAGTAAATATGTGTTTGACCGTTTTTTCATAAATCCAATTTAAGGGGCCCATGGGGAGGGGTGAAATTCTGGGGGGGGGGTGGTGGGGGGAAACAGGAAATAAAGTGTCCTAACTGATTGACTGACTGACTCACTCATCAAACTCAGGGGGGAGGGGGAACTGCTTTAAAGTAAGTTAATAGCTGTTCGACAGTTTTTTTGATCAATCATATTGAAGGGGTTCATCGGGAGGGATGAAATTCTGAAGGAAAAAATGAAAGAAAATGTCCTGACTCATTCACTCATGATCGCCCAGTCAAAAATATTGAAGTTGGAACCATGGCATTCTGGGGATATGTTCGTTGTATCTCAAAACCGTACACTAAGGGAGGATTTTTGGATATTCAGGCTCTAAAGGGGTCTTAAGGGGGTTAAACCTGCATTTCATTGAATAACAATATCTCACGAGTGGTTTCATCTGTGGATGTGCTACTCGGCATATAAACTAATCATTAAAAATAAGCAGACATGTGTCTAAGGGTTTTTCGATGTGGTGTATTATTATGAGGTGAAAGGGGTGAAAATTGGGGGTTGAAGGATTCCTAACGGGGCGTGTAGGCCTATCTCTTAAACGACATAGGCGAGAAATTTGAAACTCAGCGAAAAAAAATCAGCTAAAAAATTAAGTAAATCGGTGTTCGACCGTTTTTTCATAAATTAATTTAAAGGTCCAATGGGGTGGGGTGAAATTCTGGGGGGGGGGGAAAGGAGAGAAAGTGTCGTGACTGACTGACTAACTCACTCATCAAACTCAGGGGAAACAGACAGCTAAAAAAATAACTTAATAGGTGTTCAAGCGTTTTTTCATCATTCCAATTTAAGGGGCCCATGGGGAGGGGTGTAATTCTGGTAAAAATAATTGAAAGAAAATGCCCTGTCTGACTCACTCATCGCGCCCAGCGAAAACTATTAATGTTGGAAAAATGAAATTTTGGGAATATGTTCGCTGTATGTCAAAACGTCAACTAAAGAATGATTTTTATTTATTCGGGGTTTAAAGAGATGTTAAGGGGGTAAACGTGCATTTCATTGAATAACGATATCTCATGAGTTGTTTCTTTGGGGATGTGATATTCGGTATATAAACTAATCATTAAAAATAATCAGACATATATCTAAAGGTTTATCGATGTCGTGTATATTATGAAGTGAAAGGGGTGAAAATTGGGGATTGAGGGATTCTTAACGGAGCGTGTATCTCTTAAACGACATAGGCGAGAAGTTTGAAATTCGGCGGGATAAAACAGCTTAAAATACAAGTAAATATGTGTTCGACCGTTTTTTCATAAATCCAATTTAAGGGGCCCTTGGAGAGGGGTGAAATTCTGGGGTGATAAAACAGGAAAGAAAGTGTCCTAACTGATTGACTCACTTACTCACTCATCAAACTCAGGGGGAAATCAGCTTTAAATAAGTAAATAGGTGTTCGACCATTTGTTTCATAAATCCAATTTAAGGAGTTCATGTGGAGGGGTGAAATTATCAAATATAAATGAAAGAAAATGTCCTGACTGACTCACTCACTCATCATCGCCCAGCCAAAATTATTGAAGTTGGAAACATGAAATTTTGGGGATATGTTCGTTTTATGTCGAAAACGTCCACTAAGGTAAGAGTTTTGAATATTCAGGTTCTAAATAGGTGTTAAGGGGGTAAACGTGCATTTCATTGAATAACAATATCTCACGAGTGGTTTCATTTGGGGATTGATACTTGGCATATATACTAATCATTAAAAATAAGCTGACACATGTCTAATGGTTTTTCGATATAGTGTATATTATGAGGTGAAAGGGATGAAAAGTGGGGGTTGAAAGATTCTTAATGGAGCGTGTATCTCTTAAACGACATAGGCTAGGAGTTTGAAACTCGGAGGAAATCAATCAGCTTAAAAATAAATAAATAAATAAATAAATAAATAAATAAAATAAATAGGTATTCGACCGTCTTTTCAAAAATCCAATTTAAGGGGCCTATGGGGAGGGGTGAAATTCTGGAAGAAAAACGTCCACTAAGGAAGGATTTTTGGATGTTCGCTCTCATCGACCAACCAAAACTATTAATGTTAGAAGAGTGATATTTTGAGGATATGTTTGTCGTGTGTCGAAAACATCTACTAAGGAGGGATTTTTGGATATTCAGGTTCTAAAGGGGTGTTAATGGGGTTAAACCTGCATTTCATTGAATAACAATATGACACGACTATGACGCGAGCGAAGCGAGACTAAAAATGAGATGGTGTGTGTGTGTCTGTGTATTACTCAATCACGCAAGTACCACTGGTCCGATTTACATGAATTTTACATGGAAGTAGCAGATTTACCTGGTTAACATACAGGTTACTTTTGATTTCAATACTTTGCACTTTTAAAGATGGCGAGCATTTTAGTGACGTCACTCTACCCTTTGGCTTTAAACTTTCATATTTCCATTTCAAATAAAAAGAGAACGCTAAGAAATAGCAAACTTTTGATGGCATGTACGAGGTTAAAAATTGCATTTTCTATCCGAAATGTATCTCCAACCGTTAGCGAGTAAAACCTAAATGTGTGCTATAAAACACGGTCAAGGCAGAGCGGTGTAGTTGGACAAAATGTTCCATCCTTAATCTCCCTCTGCGCAGCACCTCGCCTATCCCCTGTTTTAACTGTCACCTTCACATTTTAATTTCTTTACGACCCGTAGCGAAGCACGGGTACTTCAGCTAGTCTACTATATAAAGCTCAAATTCCACTCACTCACTGACTCATTCATTCATCACGAAATCACAGAAACCACCAAACGAATTGGAATGAAATATGGTATCCAGCTTTCTCAAGGGCCGCAAACGCCCACTAAGAAAGGATTTTAGGATATTCAGGATCTAAAGGGGTATTAAGGGGGTAGACATGCATTTCATTGAATAGCAATATCTCCCGATTGGTTTCATTGGGGGATGTGAAACTCGGCATATAAATTCATCATTAAAAATAAAAAGACATGTGTCTCAGGGTTTTTCGATGTGGTGTATATTATGAGGTGAAAGGGGTGAAAAGTGGGGGTTGAAGGATTCCTAACGGAGCGTGTATCCCTTAAAAGACATAGGCCAGGAGTTTAGAACTCAGCGGGAAAAAATCAGCATAAAAAATAAGTAAATAGGTGTTTGACCGTTTTTTCATAAATCTAATTTAAGGGGCCCATAGGGAGGGGCGAAATTATGGGGGAAGGGACGTAATATGTCTGAGTGTAAAATTATACATGGCCCATGTTGTAGACAATAACAAATTACATCTTTTTTGTCTCTTGCTATTTCATCATACGACGAATACTTACGGAGTTATTAATGATTTTGTACTTTTTTGTCGGAATTTTTTAAGTCCCAGGAATGACATAAAAATTGATTCGAATGAAATTTCAAAAAAGATTTTTTAATACTTTTATTATATTTTCCACGTCTTTTAGGGTCCGAAACCAACATGATATTTTGATGTTTTTTTTCGTCCCATGCATTTTCGGTTTCAGGTGATAGAATTATTTTCCACTAGGACCGACGCTATCTACTATATAAGGCTCAAATACCACTCACTCACTGACTCATTCATTCATCACGAAATCACAGAAACCACCAAACGGATTGGAATGAAATTTGGTATGCAGCTTCCTCAAGGGCCGCCAACGCCCACTAAGAAAGGCTTTTTGGATATTCCGGTTCTAAAGGGGTGTTAAGGGGGTAGACCTGCATTTCATTGAATAGCAATATCTCCCGATTGGTTTCATTGGGGGATGTGAAACTCGGCATATAAACTCATCATAAAAATAAAAAGACACGTGTCTGAGGGTTTTTCGATGTGGTGTATATTATGAGGTGAAAGGGGTGAAAAGTGGGGGTTGAAGGATTCCTAACGAAACGTGTATCTCTTAAACGACATAGGCGAGGAGTTTGGAACTCAGCCGAAAAAAATCAGCATTAAAAATAACTAAACAGGTGTTTGACCGTCTTTTCATAAATCCAATTTAAGGGGCCCAAGGGGGGGGGGGAAACGTAATATGTCTCAGTGTAAAATTATACATGGCCTATGTTGTAGACAATAACACATTACATCTTTTTTGTCTCTTGCTATTTCATCATACGACGAATACTTACGGAGTTATTAATGATTTTGTACTTTTTGGCCGGAATTTTCCAAGTCCCAGGAATGACATAAAAATTGATTTGAAAGAAATTTCAAAAAAGTTTTTGTTAATACTTTTATTATATTTTTCACGTTTTTTAGGGTCCGAAACCAACATGATATTTTGATGTTTTTTTTTCGTCCTATGCATTTTTGGTTTCAGGTGATAGAATTATTTTCCACTAGGACACATGCTTATCTATCTACTATATAAAGCTCAAATACCACTCACTCACTGACTGACTGACTGATTCATTCATCACGAAATCTCAGAAACGGATTGGAATGAAATTTGGTATGCAGCTTCATCAAGGGCCGCAAACGCCCACTAAGAAAGGATTTTTGGATATTTAGGTTCTAAAGGGGTGTTAAGGGGGTAGACCTGCATTTCATTGAATAGCAATATCTCCCGATTGGTTTCATTGGGGGATGTGAAACTCGGCATATAAACTCACCATTAAAAATAAAAAGACACTTGTCTGAGGGTTTTTCGATGTGGTGTATATTATGAGGAGAAAGGGGTGAAAAGTGGGGGTTGAAGGATTCCTAACGGAGCGTGTATCCCTTAAACGTCATAGTCGAGGAGTTTGGAAATCAGCAGGTCAGCATAAGAAATAAGTAAATAGGTGTTTGACCGTTTTTTCATAAATCTAATTTAAGGGGCCCATTGGGAGGGGTGATATTATGGGGGGGGGGGCGTAATATATCTGAGTGTAAAATTATACATGGTCGATGTTGTAGACAATACCACATTACATCTTTTTTGTCTCTTGCTATTTCATCATACGACGAATACTTACGGAGTTATTAATGATTTTGTACTTTTTTGTCGGAATTTTTTAAGTCCCAGGAATGACATAAAAATTGATTCGAATGAAATTTCAAAAAAGATTTTTTAATACTTTTATTATATTTTCCACGTCTTTTAGGGTCTGAAACCAACATGATATTTTGATGTTTTTTTTTCGTCCCATGCATTTTCGGTTTCAGGTGATAGAATTATTTTCCACTAGGACCGACGCTATCTACTATATAAGGCTCAAATACCACTCACTCACTGACTCATTCATTCATCACGAAATCACAGAAACCACCAAACGGATTGGAATGAAATTTGGTATGCAGCTTCCTCAAGGGCCGCCAACGCCCACTAAGAAAGGCTTTTTGGATATTCCGGTTCTAAAGGGGTGTTAAGGGGGTAGACCTGCATTTCATTGAATAGCAATATCTCCCGATTGGTTTCATTGGGGGATGTGAAACTCGGCATATAAACTCATCATAAAAATAAAAAGACACGTGTCTGAGGGTTTTTCGATGTGGTGTATATTATGAGGTGAAAGGGGTGAAAAGTGGGGGTTGAAGGATTCCTAACGAAACGTGTATCTCTTAAACGACATAGGCGAGGAGTTTGGAACTCAGCCGAAAAAAATCAGCATTAAAAATAACTAAACAGGTGTTTGACCGTTTTTTCATAAATCCAATTTAAGGGGCCCAAGGGGGGGGGGGGAACGTAATATGTCTCAGTGTAAAATTATACATGGCCTATGTTGTAGACAATAACACATTACATCTTTTTTGTCTCTTGCTATTTCATCATACGACGAATACTTACGGAGTTATTAATGATTTTGTACTTTTTGGCCGGAATTTTCCAAGTCCCAGGAATGACATAAAAATTGATTCGCATGAAATTTCAAAAAAGATTTTTTCCTAATACTTTTATTATAATTTTCACGTTTTTCAGGGTCCGAAACCAACATGATATTTTGATGATTTTTTTTCGTCCCATCCATTTTTGGTTTCAGGTGATAGAATTATTATCCACTAGGTCCCATGCTTATCTATCTACTATATAAAGCTTACTACCACTCACTCACTCACTGACTGACTGACTGATACATTCATCACGAAATCTCAGAAACTACCGAACGGATTGGAATGAAATTTGTTATGCAGCTTCCTCAAGGGCCGCAAACGCCCACTAAGAAAGGCTTTTTGGATATTCCGGTTCTAAAGGGGTGTTAAGGGGGTAGACCTGCATTTCATTGAATAGCAATATCTCCCGATTGGTTTCATTGGGGGATGTGAAACTCGGCATATAAACTCATCATTAAAAATAAGAAGACACTTGTCGGAGGGTTTTTCGATGTGGTGTATATTATGAGGTGAAAGGGGTGAAAAGTGGGGGTTGAAGGTATCCTAACGGAGCGTGTATCTCTTAACCGACATAGGCGAGGAGTTTGGAACTCAGCCGACAAAAAATCAGCATTAAAAATAACTAAACAGGTGTTTGACTGTTTTTTCATAAATCCAATTTAAGGGGCCCAAGGGAGGGGGGGAAACGTAATATGTCTCAGTGTAAAATTATACATGGCCTATGTTGTAGACAATAACACATTACATCTTTTTTGTCTCTTGCTATTTCATCATACGATTAATACTTACGGAGTTCTTAATGGTTTTGTACTTTTTGGCCGGAATTTTTAAGTCCCAGGAATGACATTAAAATTGATTCGCATGAAATATCAAAAAAGATTTTTTTTAATACTTTTATTATAATTTTCACGTTTTTCAGGGTCCGAAACCAACATGATATTTTGATGGTTTTTTTTCGTCCCATGCATTTTTGGTTTCAGGTGATAGAATTATTTTCCACTAGGACCCATGCTTATCTATTTACTATATAAAGCTCAAATACCACTCACTCACTGACTGACTGACTGATTCATTCATCACGAAATCTCAGAAACTACTGAACGGATTGGAATGAAATTTGGTATGCAGCTTCATCAAGGGCCGCAAACGCTCACTAAGAAATGATTTTTGGATATTCAGGTTCTAAAGGGGTGTTAAGGGGGTAGACATGCATTTCATTGAATAGCAATATCTCCCGATTGGTTTCATTGGGGGATGCGAAACTCATCATTGAAAAAAATAAAAAGACACGTGTCTGAGGGTTTTTCGATGTGGTGTATATTATGAGGTGAAAGGGGGTGAAAAGTGGGGGTTGAAGGATTCCTAAGGGAGCGTGTATCCCTTAAACGACATAGTCCAGGAGTTTGGAAATCAGCGGGAAAAAATCAGCATAAGAAATAAGTAATTAGGTGTTTGACCGTTTTTTTTTCATAAATCCAATTTAAGGGGCCCATGGGGATGGGTGAAATTATGGGGGGGGGACGTAATATGTCTGAGTGTAAAATTATACATGGCCCATGTTGTAGACAATAACAAATTACATCTTTTTTGTCTCATGCTATTTCATCATACGACGAATACTTACGGAGTTATTAATGATTTTGTACATTTTGGCCGGAATTTCCAAGTCCCAGGAATGACATAAAAATTGATTCGAATGAAATTTCAAAAAAGATTTTTTTTAATACTTTTATTATATTTTTCACGTTTTTTAGGGTCCGAAACCTACATGATATTTTGATGTTTTTTATAGTCCCATGCATTTTTGCTTTCAGGTGATAGAATTATTTTCCACTAGGACCCATGCTTATCTATCTACTATGTATAAAGCTCAAATACCACTCACTCACTTACTGACTGACTGATTCTTCATCACGAAATCTCAGAAACCACCGAACGGATTGGAATGAACTTTGGTATGCAGCTTCCTCAAGGGCCTCAATCGCCCACTAAGAAAGGATTTTTGGATATTCAGGTTCTAAAGGGGTGTTAAGGGAGTAGAGCTGCATTTCATTGACTAGCAATATCTCCCGATTGGTTTCATTGGGGGATAGGATACTCGGCATATAAACTCATCATTAAAAATAAAAAGACACGTGTCTGAGGGTTTTTCGATGTGGTGTATATTATGAGGAGAATGGGGTGAAAAGTGGGGGTTGAAGGATTCCTAACGGAGCGTGTATCCCTTAAACGACATAGGCCAGGAGTTTGGAACTCAGCGGGAAAAAATCAGCATAAAAAATAAGTAAATAGGCGTTTGACCGTTTTTTCATAAATCCAATTTAAGGGGCCCATGGGGAGGGGTGAAATTATGGGGGGAGGGACGTAATATGTCTGAGTGTAAAATTATACATGGCCCATGTTGTAGACAATAACAAATTACATCTTTTTTGTCTCATGCTATTTCATCATACGACGAATACTTACGGAGTTATTAATGATTTTGTACTTTTTGGCCGGAATTTCCAAGTCCCAGGAATGACATAAAAATTGATTCGAATGAAATTTCAAAAAAGTTTTTTTTAATACTTTTATTATATTTTTCACGTTTTTTAGGGTCCGAAACCAACTCGATATTTTGATGTTGTTTTTTTCGTCCCATGCATTTTTGGTTTCAGGTGATAGAATTATTTTCCACTAGGACCCATGCTTATCTATCTACTATGTATAAAGCTCAAATACCACTCACTCACTTACTGACTGACTGATTCATTCATCACGAAATCTCAGAAACCACCGAACGGATTGGAATGAAATTTGGTATGAAGCTTCATCAAGGGCCGCAAACGCTCACTAAGAAAGGATTTTTGGATATTCAGGTTCTAAAGGGGTGTTAAGGGGGTAGACATGCATTTCATTGAATAGCAATATCTCCCGATTGGTTTCATTGGGGGATGTGAAACTCGGCATATAAACTCATCATTAAAAATAAAAAGACACGTGTCTGAGGGTTTTTCGATGTGGTGTATATTATGAGGAGAATGTGGTGAAAAGTGGGGGTTGAAGGATTCCTAACGGAGCGTGTATCCCTTAAACGACATAGGCCAGGAGTTTGGAACTCAGCGGGAAAAAATCAGCATAAAAAATAAGTAAATAGGTGTTTGCCCGTTTTTTCATAAATCCAATTTAAGGGGCCCATGGGGAGGGGTGAAATTAAAGGGGGGAGGGACGTAATATGTCTGAGTGTAAAATTATACATGGCCCATGTTGTAGACAATAACAAATTACATCTTTTTTGTCTCATGCTATTTCATCATACGACGAATACTTACGGAGTTATTAATGATTTTGTACTTTTTGGCCGGAATTTTCCAAGTCCCAGGAATGACATAAAAATTGATTTGAAAGAAATTTCAAAAAAGTTTTTGTTAATACTTTTATTATATTTTTCACGTTTTTTAGGGTCCGAAACGAACATGATATTTTGATGTTTTTTTTTCGTCCCATGCATTTTTGGTTTCAGGTGATAGAATTATTTTCCACTAGGACCCATGCTTATCTATCTACTATATAAAGCTCAAATACCACTCACTCACTCACTGACTGACTGATTCATTCATCACGAAATCTCAGAAACTACCGAACGGATTGGAATGAAATTTGGTATGCAGCTTCCTCAAGGGCCGCAAACGCCCACTAAGAAAGGTTTTTTGGATATTCAGGTTCTAAAGGGGTGTTAAGGGCGTAGACCTGCATTTCATTGAATAGCAATATCTCCCGATTGGTTTCATTGGGGGATGTGAAACTCGGCTTATAAACTCATCATTAAAAATAAAAAGACACGTGTCTGAGGGTTTTTCGATGTGGTGTATATTATGAGGAGAATGGGGTGATAAGTGGGGGTTGAAGGATTCCTAACGGAGCGTGTATCCCTTAAACGACATAGGCCAGGAGTTTGGAACTCAGCGGGAAAAAATCTGCATAAAAAATTAGTAAATAGGTGTTTGACCGTTTTTTCATAAATCCAATTTAAGGGGCCCATGGGGAGGGGTGAAATTATGGGGGGAGGGAGGTAATATGTCTGAGTGTAAAATATACATGGCCCATGTTGTAGACAATAACAAATTACATCTTTTTTGTCTCATGCTATTTCATCATACGACGAATACTTACGGAGTTATTAATGATTTTGTACTTTTTGGCCGGAATTTTCAAAGTCCCAGGAATGACATAAAAATTGATTCGAATGAAATTTCAAAAAAGATTTTTTTTAATACTTTTATTATATTTTCACGTTTTTTAGGGTCCGAAACCAACACGATATTTTGATGTTGTTTTTCGTCCCATGCATTTTTGGTTTCAGGTGATAGAATTATTTTCCACTAGGACCCATGCTTATCTATCTACTATGTATAAAGCTCAAATACCAATCACTCACTTACTGACTGACTGATCCATTCATCACGAAATCTCAGAAACCACCGAACGGATTGGAATGAAATTTGGTATGCAGCTTCCTCAAGGGCCGCAATCGCCCACTAAGAAAGGATTTTTGGATATTCAGGTTCTAAAGGGGTGTTAAGGGGGTAGAGCTGCATTTCAATGACTAGCAATATCTCCCGATTGGTTTCATTGGGGGATGGGATACTCGGCATATAAACTCATCATTAAAGATAAGAAGACACGTGTCTGAGGGTTTTTCGATGTGGTGTATATTATGAGGTGAAAGGGGTGAAAAGTTGGGGTTGAAGGATTCCTAACGGAGCGTGTATCCCTTACACGACATAGTCCAGGAGTTTGGAACTCAGCGGGAAAAAATCAGCATAAAAAATAACTAAATAGGTGTTTGACCGTTTTTTCATAAATCCAATTTAAGGGGCCCATGGGGAGGGGTGAAATTATGGGGGGAGGGACGTAATATGTCTGAGTGTAAAATATACATGGCCCATGTTGTAGACAATAACGAATTACATCTTTTTTGTCTCTTGCTATTTCATCATACGACGAATACTTACGGAGTTATTAATGATTTTGTACTTTTTGGCCGGAATTTTCAAAGTCCCAGGAATGACATAAAAATTGGATCGAATGAAATTTCAAAAAAGATTTTTTTTAATACTTTTATTATATTTTTCACGTTTTTTAGGGTCCGAAACGAACATGATATTTTGATGTTTTTTTTTCGTCCCATGCATTTTTGGTTTCAGGTGATAGAATTATTTTCCACTAGGACCGATGCTTATCTACTATATAAGGCTCAAATACCACTCACTCACTGACTCATTCATTCATCACGAAATCACAGAAACCACCAAACGGATTGGAATGAAATATGGTATGCAGCTTTCTCAAGGGCCGCAAACGCCCACTAAGAAAGGATTCTAGGATATTCAGGTTCTAAAGGGGTACACCTGCATTTCATTGAATAGCAATATTTCCCGATTGGTTTCATTGGGGGGATGTAAAACTCGGCATATAAACTCATCATTAAAAACAAGATGTTCAGTAAAGAACATATAGCCTACTTTCTCCTAAATGCATGGGTATTGTTATAACTCTTTGTCCTTTTCAAGGAGTATGATCGAATGTTGGTTGTAGTAGCTTGTTGAAATACAACGTGCTATGGGGATATTAAACATGAATATTAGGTGCCCTTTGCTAGTGCTACCTCTGTACCAAATTTCGTTCAATTCGGTTTCACCGTGTTTGAATTGATAGGGGGAATCGATTTGCACACATACTTGGCCACCATCTGCAAACTATTGGGCTGATGTTCTTGCAGTTTGGTCTGAATATGTTTCCCACATAAAGATATGGTGTTGCAAAATATGATAGAGACTAGATTATTTGGTTGGTCGTAATTACATTTTAGCTTTTAACATTTGGGTGGCCACGATTACGTTTCCGTCAAGATAGCGGTGATATAAAACATGACACTGAGGTGCCCTTTGCTAGTGCTACCTCTGTACCAAATGTCGTTCCATTCGGTTTCACCGTGTTTGAATTGATAAGGGGAATCGATTTTCACACAAAGATGGCCGCCATCCGCAAAATATCAGGCTGATGACCTATTACGTTGGTCAAAGGATGCACCCTCCATAAAGGTATGTTGTTGCTAAATTTGCTAGAGATCGGATGATTAGGCTAATCGTAATTTGATTTAAGCTTTGAACATTTGTGTGGCCGCCATTACGTTTCCGTCAAGATGGCGGCGATATAAAACATGACACTGAGGTGCCCTTTGCTAGTGCTACCTCTGTACCAAATTTCGTTCATTCGGTTCCACCGTGTTCGAATTAATAGGGGGAATCAATTTTGACATAAAGATGGCCGCCATCCGCAAACTATTAGGCTAATGGCCTATTAGATTGGTCAAAGCATGCTCCCTCCATAAAGGTATATTGTTGCAAAATTTGGTATAGATCGGATGGTTATGTTAGTCGTAATTTAACTTAAACTTTGAACATTTGTGTGGCCGCCATTACGTTTCTGTCAATATGGCGGTGATATGAAACATGACACTGAGATGCCCTTTGCTAGTGCTACCTCTGTACCAAATTTCGTTCCATTCGGTTTCACCGTGTTTGAATTAATAGGGGGAATTGATTTTCACACAAAGATGGCCGCCATCCGCAAACTATTAGGCTAATGACCTAGTCATTTGATCAAAGGATGCTTCCTCTATAAAGGTATGTTGTTGCAAAATTTGGTAGAGATCGGATGATTAGGTTAATCGTAATTTGATTTAAGCTTTGAACATTTATGTGGCCGCCATTACGTTTCGGTCAAGATGGCGGCGATATAAAACATGACACTGAGGTGCCTTTTGTTAGTACTACCTCTGTACCAAATTTCGTTCCATTCGGTTGCACCGTATTCGAATTAATAGGGGGAATCGATTTTCACGCAAAGATGGCCGCCATCCGCAAACTATTACGCTTATGGCCTATTGGTTTGGTCAAGGGATGCTCCCCCCAGAAAGGTATGTTGTTGCAAAATTTGGTAGAGATCGAATGATTAGGTTAGTCGTAATTTGATTTAAGCTTTGAAACATTTGTGTGGCCGCCATTACGTTTCCGTCAAGATGGCGGCGATATAAAATATGACACTGAGGTGTCCTTTGCTAGTGCTACCTTTGTACCAAATTTCGTTCAATTCGCATTCACCGTGATCGAATTGATAGGGGGGGACAGACATTCAGAGTACACACACTCACACACACGCACACACACACAGACACACACACACACAGACTCACACACACACATACACACACACAGACAGACACACTTTTTTTTCGCCCTGTGTTGATCTCATTAGTCTACTTTCATTTTTTGCAAAAATCGAAAGTAGGCTAATAAGAAGACACGTGTCTGAGGGTTTTTCGATATGGTGTATATTATGAGGTGAAAGGGGTGAAAAGTGGGGGTTGAAGGATTCCTAACGGAGCGTGTATCTCTTAAACGACATAGGCCAGGAGTTTGGAACTCAGCGGGAAAAAATCAGCATAAAAAATAAGTAAATAGTTGTTTGACCGTTATTTCATTAATCCAATTTAAGGGGCCCAGGGGGAGGGGTGAAATTATGGGGGGGGGCGTAATATGTCTGAGTGTAAAATTATACATGGCCTATGTTGTAGACAATAACACATTACATCTTTTTTAATAATAAATTTTATTTCAGCCAATGGCCATAATAGTAGGAATACCATACAAGTTCATTCGGTACAAAATTTTGTAATAGACATCTGACGTTCACCGCATGTTAATACATGATATCTCTCACACTGCCTCTTACATAAAATACACACGCAGTTTAAGTTTGGCTGGTGATACTTCTTTTCAGTGCAAACTTTATGGTGAAAACCGTGCACTGCCATTCGTGTCATCATATGACGGAGTTCATAATTCGAGTTCATCCACTCACAAGTCGTCATGGCATCTGTACAGTAGAAGTCAATCCAAATATGTCTCCTCTTGTCACGAAGTTCACTCAGTAAAGCATCATATGCTCCAGTGGCAGGCAGCATCCTTTGATTTCTTAAATCTTCTATATAAAATTGCTCTTTGGCTAATACATATACAAGGCGAGAGGATGTGTATCTTTTTTGTCTCTTGCTATTTCATCATACGACGAATACTTACGGAGTTCTTAATGGTTTTGTACTTTTTGGCCGGAATTTTCCAAGTTCCAGGAATTACATAAAAATTGATTCGCATGAAATTTCAAAAAAGATTTTTTTAAATACTTTTATTATAATTTTCACGTTTTTCAGGGTCCGAAACCAACATGATATTTTGATGTTTTTTTTTTCGTCCCATGAATTTATGGTTTCAGGTGATAGAATTATTTTCCACTAGGACACATGCTTATCTATCTTCTATCTACTATATAAAGCTCAAATACCACTCACTCACTGACTGACTGACTGATTCATTCATCACGAAATCTCAGAAACTACTGAACGGATTGGAATGAAATTTGGTATGCAGCTTCATCAAGGGCCGCAAACGCTCACGAAGAAAGGATTTTTGGATATTCAGGTTCTAAAGGGGTGTTAAGGGGGTAGACATGCATTTCATTGAATAGCAATATCTCCCTATTGGTTTCATTGGGGGATGTGAAACTCGGCATATAAACTCATCATTAAAAATAAAAAGACACGTGTCAGAGGGTTTTTCGATGTGGTGTATATTATGAGGAGAATGGGGTGAAAAGTGGGGGTTGAAGGATTCCTCACGGAGCGTGTATCCCTTAAACGACATAGTCCAGGAGTTTGGCAATCAGCGGGAAAAAATCAGCATAAGAAATAAGTAAATAGGTGTTTGACCGTTTTTTCATAAATCCAATTTAAGGGGCCCATGGGGAGGGGTGAAATTATGGGGGGGGACGTAATATGTCTGAGTGTAAAATTATACATGGCCTATGTTGTAGACAATAACACATTACATCTTTTTTGTCTCTTGCTATTTCATCATACAACGAATACTTACGGAGTTATTAATGATTTTGTACTTTTTGGCCGGAATTTTCCAAGTCCCAGGAATGACATAAAAATTGATTCGAATGAAATTTCAAAAAAGATTTTTTTTAATACTTTTATTATATTTTTCACGTTTTTTAGGGTCCGAAACCAACACGATATTTTGATGTTGTTTTTTTCGTCCCATGCATTTTTGGTTTCAGGTGATAGAATTATTTTCCACTAGGACCCATGCTTATCTATCTACTATGTATAAAGCTCAAATACCACTCACTCACTTACTGACTGATTGATTCATTCATCACGAAATCTCAGAAACCACCGAACGGATTGGAATGAAATTTGGTATGCAGCTTCCTCAAGGGCCGCAATCGCCCACTAAGAAAGGATTTTTGGATATTCAGGTTCTAAAGGGGTGTTAAGGGGGTAGAGCTGCATTTCATTGACTAGCAATATCTCCCGATTGGTTTCATTGGGGGATGGGATACTCGGCATATAAACTCATCATTAAAGATAAGAAGACACGTGTCTGAGGGTTTTTCGATGTGGTGTATATTATGAGGTGAAAGGGGTGAAAAGTGGGGGTTGAAGGATTCCTCACGGAGCGTGTATCCCTTAAACGACATAGTCCAGGAGTTTGGCAATCAGCGGGAAAAAATCAGCATAAGAAATAAGTAAATAGGTGTTTGACCGTTTTTTCATAAATCCAATTTAAGGGGCCCATGGGGAGGGGTGAAATTATGGGGGGGGACGTAATATGTCTGAGTGTAAAATTATACATGGCCTATGTTGTAGACAATAACACATTACATCTTTTTTGTCTCTTGCTATTTCATCATACGACGAATACTTACGGAGTTATTAATGATTTTGTACTTTTTGGTCGGATTTTTCTAAGTCCCAGGAATGACATAAAAATTGATTTGAAAGAAATTTCAAAAAGGTTTTTGTTAATACTTTTATTATATTTTTCACGTTTTTTAGGGTCCGAAACGAACATGATATTTTGATGTTTTTTTTCGTCCCATGCATTTTTATTATTAACAGAAAAGCGCACGAATGTGCATAACATAGATTTACACTAGTGAAACAAACATGCTATAAAGAGTTAATTGATGTGAAAAACATCATGATCCAGTAATCAATCAGGAATGTGTGCATTAAAGCATTCATTCATGACCAGTCATTATATTGTGAATTGAATGTTATTTGTGAAATAGAGCAACACTGTATGATGCTTTGTTCATTTTAAATGTTAGTCCTTGCTATAATCACAGAGTGATTTCTGGTTATTTTTACATCGTGTGATGTGATATGTGTCACAGAACTGGTCACATAACGAGCACACGCAGAGTTCATTTGGGGCGTGGTAGGACATGTTTTTACATATTTTATGGTGGTACCCATGCACTGCTAACTTTATCACCACATGTCTTAGTTTCTGATTGGCGCTGGTCCAGTTCCGGTTGATCATGGCATCCGTGCTGTAAAATTCTTGCGGAATGCCTTCTCTCTTATCTCTTCTCTCTGCTAGGTGCGCTTCAGCATTCTTTGTTGATGGAAGCTGTAATTTTGTTCTTATTTCTTCGACGAGGAAGGGTTCCCGTGCTAATTCATATGTTAGGCGGGAGCCCGTGTATTTTGAGATGCCCATTAAGTTTTTCAGGAATTGGGCTTTAACTCTTTCGATGGTGGCCAGATCTCTCTTCGTTAGTCGGTCCCATATCAAGTGGATCCCGTACGTGAGAATTGGTAGGATCTTTGCGTCAAACAGATGCATAGCTGTTTTTAAGGATAGCTGCTGTAGATTGGTAATGTCGTACATGGCTTTCAAGCAAGCCACTGCTCTGTCTTGGATGTGTAGTCTGAATGTTCCGGTAGTCTGTAAAGTGATCCCAAGGTATTTAACTGCATTCACTATTTCCACTTTGACCTCTTCATATTGCAAGTTGTCGTTTGCTGCTACACGCCCACCTTTCCGAAAAACCATCTGTTGGGTTTTTGTCCAGTTTATTTTCAGACTGTTATTTCGTGCCCATTCTACCAGTGCTGAGAAGGCGTGTTGGAGTTCTTCCTTATTTGGTGATCCTAGGACCATGTCGTCCGCATATATGTAGATCACCGCGTCCTTTGATTTCTCTCGGATTGCTGTTGTTACATCGGCTGTGGCAATATTGAACAGTATGGGACTGAGGGGGTCGCCTTGCAACACTCCATTAGTTTGGGTGATTTCCTTTGTTTTGCTTACTGCGTCATCTATGGTGATCTGGTTGTATGCCAGGATATTTTTTACTAAGATTGTTAAAGGATTGTGATTTCCGATGATATTTTGAAGTTTCGATGTGAGATTTCTTCTGTCAATTAGGTCGAAGGCCTTTGTATAGTCTATAAAGACTGCATAAAACTTTCCCTTTTGGAGTCGTTTTGCTTCCTCTACATCATTTAACAGATTTTGAATTGCGTGCAAGGTCAAGAAGACACGTGTCTGAGGGTTTTTCGATGTGGTGTATATTATGAGGTGAAAGGGGTGAAAAGTGGGGGTTGAAGGATTCCTAACGGAGCGTGTATCCCTTACACGACATAGTCCAGGAGTTTGGTTTCAGGTGATAGAATTATTTTCCACTAGGACCCATGCTTATCTATCTACTATATAAAGCTCAAATACCACTCACTCACTCACTGACTGACTGATCCATTCATCACGAAATCTCAGAAACTACCGAACGGATTGGAATGAAATTTGGTATGCAGCTTCCTCAAGGGCCGCAAACGCCCACTAAGAAAGGATTTTTGGATATTCTGGTTCTAAAGGGGTGTTAAGGGCGTAGACCTGCATTTCATTGAATAGCAATATCTCCCGATTGGTTTCATTGGGGGAAGTGAAACTCGGCTTATAAACTCATCATTAAAAATAAAAAGACACATGTCTGAGGGTTTTTCGATGTGGTGTATATTATAAGGAGAATGGGGTGAAAAGTGGGGGTTGAAGGATTCCTACCGGAGCGTGTATCCCTTAAACGACAAAGGCCAGGAGTTTGGAACTCAGCGGGAAAAAATCAGCATAAAAAATAAGTAAATAGGTGTTTGACCGTTTTTTCATAAATCCAATTTAAGGGGCCCATGGGGAGGGGTGAAATTATAGGGGGAGGGACGTAATATGTCTGAGTGTAAAATATACATGGCCCATGTTGTAGACAATAACAAATTACATCTTTTTTGTCTCATGCTATTTCATCATACGACGAATACTTACGGAGTTCTTAATGGTTTTGTACTTTTTGGCCGGAATTTTCCAAGTTCCAGGAATTACATAAAAATTGATTCGCATGAAATTTCAAAAAAGATTTTTTTAAATACTTTTATTATAATTTTCACGTTTTTCAGGGTCCGAAACCAACATGATATTTTGATGTTTTTTTTTTCGTCCCATGAATTTATGGTTTCAGGTGATAGAATTATTTTCCACTAGGACACATGCTTATCTATCTTCTATCTACTATATAAAGCTCAAATACCACTCACTCACTGACTGACTGACTGATTCATTCATCACGAAATCTCAGAAACTACTGAACGGATTGGAATGAAATTTGGTATGCAGCTTCATCAAGGGCCGCAAACGCTCACGAAGAAAGGATTTTTGGATATTCAGGTTCTAAAGGGGTGTTAAGGGGGTAGACATGCATTTCATTGAATAGCAATATCTCCCTATTGGTTTCATTGGGGGATGTGAAACTCGGCATATAAACTCATCATTAAAAATAAAAAGACACGTGTCAGAGGGTTTTTCGATGTGGTGTATATTATGAGGAGAATGGGGTGAAAAGTGGGGGTTGAAGGATTCCTCACGGAGCGTGTATCCCTTAAACGACATAGTCCAGGAGTTTGGCAATCAGCGGGAAAAAATCAGCATAAGAAATAAGTAAATAGGTGTTTGACCGTTTTTTCATAAATCCAATTTAAGGGGCCCATGGGGAGGGGTGAAATTATGGGGGGGGACGTAATATGTCTGAGTGTAAAATTATACATGGCCTATGTTGTAGACAATAACACATTACATCTTTTTTGTCTCTTGCTATTTCATCATACAACGAATACTTACGGAGTTATTAATGATTTTGTACTTTTTGGCCGGAATTTTCCAAGTCCCAGGAATGACATAAAAATTGATTCGAATGAAATTTCAAAAAAGATTTTTTTTAATACTTTTATTATATTTTTCACGTTTTTTAGGGTCCGAAACCAACACGATATTTTGATGTTGTTTTTTTCGTCCCATGCATTTTTGGTTTCAGGTGATAGAATTATTTTCCACTAGGACCCATGCTTATCTATCTACTATGTATAAAGCTCAAATACCACTCACTCACTTACTGACTGATTGATTCATTCATCACGAAATCTCAGAAACCACCGAACGGATTGGAATGAAATTTGGTATGCAGCTTCCTCAAGGGCCGCAATCGCCCACTAAGAAAGGATTTTTGGATATTCAGGTTCTAAAGGGGTGTTAAGGGGGTAGAGCTGCATTTCATTGACTAGCAATATCTCCCGATTGGTTTCATTGGGGGATGGGATACTCGGCATATAAACTCATCATTAAAGATAAGAAGACACGTGTCTGAGGGTTTTTCGATGTGGTGTATATTATGAGGTGAAAGGGGTGAAAAGTGGGGGTTGAAGGATTCCTCACGGAGCGTGTATCCCTTAAACGACATAGTCCAGGAGTTTGGCAATCAGCGGGAAAAAATCAGCATAAGAAATAAGTAAATAGGTGTTTGACCGTTTTTTCATAAATCCAATTTAAGGGGCCCATGGGGAGGGGTGAAATTATGGGGGGGGACGTAATATGTCTGAGTGTAAAATTATACATGGCCTATGTTGTAGACAATAACACATTACATCTTTTTTGTCTCTTGCTATTTCATCATACGACGAATACTTACGGAGTTATTAATGATTTTGTACTTTTTGGTCGGATTTTTCTAAGTCCCAGGAATGACATAAAAATTGATTTGAAAGAAATTTCAAAAAGGTTTTTGTTAATACTTTTATTATATTTTTCACGTTTTTTAGGGTCCGAAACGAACATGATATTTTGATGTTTTTTTTCGTCCCATGCATTTTTATTATTAACAGAAAAGCGCACGAATGTGCATAACATAGATTTACACTAGTGAAACAAACATGCTATAAAGAGTTAATTGATGTGAAAAACATCATGATCCAGTAATCAATCAGGAATGTGTGCATTAAAGCATTCATTCATGACCAGTCATTATATTGTGAATTGAATGTTATTTGTGAAATAGAGCAACACTGTATGATGCTTTGTTCATTTTAAATGTTAGTCCTTGCTATAATCACAGAGTGATTTCTGGTTATTTTTACATCGTGTGATGTGATATGTGTCACAGAACTGGTCACATAACGAGCACACGCAGAGTTCATTTGGGGCGTGGTAGGACATGTTTTTACATATTTTATGGTGGTACCCATGCACTGCTAACTTTATCACCACATGTCTTAGTTTCTGATTGGCGCTGGTCCAGTTCCGGTTGATCATGGCATCCGTGCTGTAAAATTCTTGCGGAATGCCTTCTCTCTTATCTCTTCTCTCTGCTAGGTGCGCTTCAGCATTCTTTGTTGATGGAAGCTGTAATTTTGTTCTTATTTCTTCGACGAGGAAGGGTTCCCGTGCTAATTCATATGTTAGGCGGGAGCCCGTGTATTTTGAGATGCCCATTAAGTTTTTCAGGAATTGGGCTTTAACTCTTTCGATGGTGGCCAGATCTCTCTTCGTTAGTCGGTCCCATATCAAGTGGATCCCGTACGTGAGAATTGGTAGGATCTTTGCGTCAAACAGATGCATAGCTGTTTTTAAGGATAGCTGCTGTAGATTGGTAATGTCGTACATGGCTTTCAAGCAAGCCACTGCTCTGTCTTGGATGTGTAGTCTGAATGTTCCGGTAGTCTGTAAAGTGATCCCAAGGTATTTAACTGCATTCACTATTTCCACTTTGACCTCTTCATATTGCAAGTTGTCGTTTGCTGCTACACGCCCACCTTTCCGAAAAACCATCTGTTGGGTTTTTGTCCAGTTTATTTTCAGACTGTTATTTCGTGCCCATTCTACCAGTGCTGAGAAGGCGTGTTGGAGTTCTTCCTTATTTGGTGATCCTAGGACCATGTCGTCCGCATATATGTAGATCACCGCGTCCTTTGATTTCTCTCGGATTGCTGTTGTTACATCGGCTGTGGCAATATTGAACAGTATGGGACTGAGGGGGTCGCCTTGCAACACTCCATTAGTTTGGGTGATTTCCTTTGTTTTGCTTACTGCGTCATCTATGGTGATCTGGTTGTATGCCAGGATATTTTTTACTAAGATTGTTAAAGGATTGTGATTTCCGATGATATTTTGAAGTTTCGATGTGAGATTTCTTCTGTCAATTAGGTCGAAGGCCTTTGTATAGTCTATAAAGACTGCATAAAACTTTCCCTTTTGGAGTCGTTTTGCTTCCTCTACATCATTTAACAGATTTTGAATTGCGTGCAAGGTCAAGAAGACACGTGTCTGAGGGTTTTTCGATGTGGTGTATATTATGAGGTGAAAGGGGTGAAAAGTGGGGGTTGAAGGATTCCTAACGGAGCGTGTATCCCTTACACGACATAGTCCAGGAGTTTGGTTTCAGGTGATAGAATTATTTTCCACTAGGACCCATGCTTATCTATCTACTATATAAAGCTCAAATACCACTCACTCACTCACTGACTGACTGATCCATTCATCACGAAATCTCAGAAACTACCGAACGGATTGGAATGAAATTTGGTATGCAGCTTCCTCAAGGGCCGCAAACGCCCACTAAGAAAGGATTTTTGGATATTCTGGTTCTAAAGGGGTGTTAAGGGCGTAGACCTGCATTTCATTGAATAGCAATATCTCCCGATTGGTTTCATTGGGGGAAGTGAAACTCGGCTTATAAACTCATCATTAAAAATAAAAAGACACATGTCTGAGGGTTTTTCGATGTGGTGTATATTATAAGGAGAATGGGGTGAAAAGTGGGGGTTGAAGGATTCCTACCGGAGCGTGTATCCCTTAAACGACAAAGGCCAGGAGTTTGGAACTCAGCGGGAAAAAATCAGCATAAAAAATAAGTAAATAGGTGTTTGACCGTTTTTTCATAAATCCAATTTAAGGGGCCCATGGGGAGGGGTGAAATTATAGGGGGAGGGACGTAATATGTCTGAGTGTAAAATATACATGGCCCATGTTGTAGACAATAACAAATTACATCTTTTTTGTCTCATGCTATTTCATCATACGACGAATACTTACGGAGTTATTAATGATTTTGTACTTTTGGCCGGAATTTTCCAAGTCCCAGGAATGACATAAAAATTGATTCGAATGAAATTTCAAAAAAGATTTTTTTTAATACTTTTATTTTATTTTCACGTTTTTTAGGGTCCGAAACCAACACGATATTTTGATGTTGTTTTTTTCGTCTCATGCATTTTTGGTTTCAGGTGATAGAATTATTTTCCACTAGGACCCATGCTTATCTATCTACTATGTATAAAGCTCAAATACCACTCACTCACTTACTGACTGACTGATTCATTCATCACGAAATCTCAGAAACCTCCGAACGGATTGGAATGAAATTTGGTATGCAGCTTCTTCAAGGGCCGCAATCGCCCACTAAGAAAGGATTTTTGGATATTCAGGTTCTAAAGGGGTGTTAAGGGGGTAGAGCTGCATTTCATTGACTAGCAATATCTCCCGATTGGTTTCATTGGGGGATGGGATACTCGGCATATAAACTCATCATTAAAGATAAGAAGACACGTGTCTGAGGGTTTTTCGATGTGGTGTATATTATGAGGTGAAAGGGGTGAAAAGTGGGGGTTGAAGGATTCCTAAGGGAGCGTGTATCCCTTACACGACATAGTCCAGGAGTTTGGAACTCAGCGGGAAAAAATCAGCATAAAAAATAACTAAATAGGTGTTTGACCGTTTTTTCATAAATCCAATTTAAGGGGCCCATGGGGAGGGGTGAAATTATGGGGGGAGGGACCTAATATGTCTGAGTGTAAAATTATACATGGCCCATGTTGTAGACAATATCGAATTACATCTTTTTTGTCTCTTGCTATTTCATCATACGACGAATACTTACGGAGTTATTAATGATTTTGTACTTTTTGGCCGGAATTTTCAAAGTCGCAGGGATGACATAAAAATTGATTCGAATGAAATTTCAAAAAAGATTTTTTTTAATACTTTTATTATATTTTTCACGTTTTTTAGGGTCCGAAACGAACATGATATTTTGATGGTTTTTTTTCGTCCCATGCATTTTTGGTTTCAGGTGATAGAATTATTTTCCACTAGGACCGATGCTTATCTACTACTAGCTGAAGTACCCGTGCTTCGCTACGGGTCGTAAAGAAATTAAAATGTGAAGGTGACAGTTAAAACAGGGGATAGGCGAAGTGCTGCGCAGAGGGAGATTAAGGATGGAACATTTTGTCCAACTACACCGCTCTGCCTTGACCGTGTTTTATAGCACACATTTAGGTTTTACTCGCTAACGGTTGGAGATACATTTCGGATAGAAAATGCAATTTTTAACCTCGTACATGCCATCAAAAGTTTGCTATTTCTTAGCGTTCTCTTTTTATTTGAAATGGAAATATGAAAGTTTAAAGCCAAAGGGTAGAGTGACGTCACTAAAATGCTCGCCATCTTTAAAAGTGCAAAGTATTGAAATCAAAAGTAACCTGTATGTTAACCAGGTAAATCTGCTACTTCCATGTAAAATTCATGTAAATCGGACCAGTGGTACTTGCGTGATTGAGTAATACACAGACACACACACACCATCTCATTTTTAGTCTCGCTTCGCTCGCGTCATAGTCGTGTCATATTGTTATTCAATGAAATGCAGGTTTAACCCCATTAACACCCCTTTAGAACCTGAATATCCAAAAATCCCTCCTTAGTAGATGTTTTCGACACACGACAAACATATCCTCAAAATATCACTCTTCTAACATTAATAGTTTTGGTTGGTCGATGAGAGCGAACATCCAAAAATCCTTCCTTAGTGGACGTTTTTCTTCCAGAATTTCACCCCTCCCCATAGGCCCCTTAAATTGGATTTTTGAAAAGACGGTCGAATACCTATTTATTTTATTTATTTATTTATTTATTTATTTATTTATTTATTTATTTATTTATTTTTAAGCTGATTGATTTCCTCCGAGTTTCAAACTCCTAGCCTATGTCGTTTAAGAGATACACGCTCCATTAAGAATCTTTCAACCCCCACTTTTCATCCCTTTCACCTCATAATATACACTATATCGAAAAACCATTAGACATGTGTCAGCTTATTTTTAATGATTAGTATATATGCCAAGTATCAATCCCCAAATGAAACCACTCGTGAGATATTGTTATTCAATGAAATGCACGTTTACCCCCTTAACACCTATTTAGAACCTGAATATTCAAAACTCTTACCTTAGTGGACGTTTTCGACATAAAACGAACATATCCCCAAAATTTCATGTTTCCAACTTCAATAATTTTGGCTGGGCGATGATGAGTGAGTGAGTCAGTCAGGACATTTTCTTTCATTTATATTTGATAATTTCACCCCTCCACATGAACTCCTTAAATTGGATTTATGAAACAAATGGTCGAACACCTATTTACTTATTTAAAGCTGATTTCCCCCTGAGTTTGATGAGTGAGTAAGTGAGTCAATCAGTTAGGACACTTTCTTTCCTGTTTTATCACCCCAGAATTTCACCCCTCTCCAAGGGCCCCTTAAATTGGATTTATGAAAAAACGGTCGAACACATATTTACTTGTATTTTAAGCTGTTTTATCCCGCCGAATTTCAAACTTCTCGCCTATGTCGTTTAAGAGATACACGCTCCGTTAAGAATCCCTCAATCCCAATTTTCACCCCTTTCACTTCATAATATACACGACATCGATAAACCTTTAGATATATGTCTGATTATTTTTAATGATTAGTTTATATACCGAATATCACATCCCCAAAGAAACAACTCATGAGATATCGTTATTCAATGAAATGCACGTTTACCCCCTTAACATCTCTTTAAAACCCGAATAAATAAAAATCATTCTTTAGTTGACGTTTTGACATACAGCGAACATATTCCCAAAATTTCATTTTTCCAACATTAATAGTTTTCGCTGGGCGCGATGAGTGAGTCAGACAGGGCATTTTCTTTCAATTATTTTTACCAGAATTACACCCCTCCCCATGGGCCCCTTAAATTGGAATGATGAAAAAACGCTTGAACACCTATTAAGTTATTTTTTTAGCTGTCTGTTTCCCCTGAGTTTGATGAGTGAGTTAGTCAGTCAGTCAGGACACTTTCTCTCCTTCCCCCCCCCCCCCAGAATTTCACCCCACGCCATTGGACCTTTAAATTAATTTATGAAAAAACGGTCGAACACCGATTTACTTAATTTTTTAGCTGATTTTTTTTCGCTGAGTTTCAAATTTCTCGCCTATGTCGTTTAAGAGATAGGCCTACACGCTCCGTTAGGAATCCTTCAACCCCCAATTTTCACCCCTTTCACCTCATAATAATACACCACATCGAAAAACCCTTAGACACATGTCTGCTTATTTTTAATGATTAGTTTATATGCCGAGTAGCACATCCACAGATGAAACCACTCGTGAGATATTGTTATTCAATGAAATGCAGGTTTAACCCCCTTAAGACCCCTTTAGAGCCTGAATATTCAAAAATCCTCCCTTAGTGTACGGTTTTGAGATACAACGAACATATCCCCAGAATGCCATGGTTCCAACTTCAATATTTTTGACTGGGCGATCATGAGTGAATGAGTCAGGACATTTTCTTTCATTTTTTCCTTCAGAATTTCATCCCTCCCGATGAACCCCTTCAATATGATTGATCAAAAAAACTGTCGAACAGCTATTAACTTACTTTAAAGCAGTTCCCCCTCCCCCCTGAGTTTGATGAGTGAGTCAGTCAGTCAATCAGTTAGGACACTTTATTTCCTGTTTCCCCCCACCACCCCACCCCCAGAATTTCACCCCTCCCCATGGGCGCCTTAAATTGGATTTATGAAAAAACGGTCAAACACATATTTACTTTTTTTTTTTTTTGCTGATTTTTTCCGCTGAGTTTCAAACTCCTCGCCTATGTCGTTTAAGAGATACACGCTCCGTTAGGAATCTTTCAATTCTTACTTTTCACCCCTTTCACCTTATAATATACACCACATCGAAAACCCCTCAGAGACGTGTCTTCTTCCTTTTAAATGATGAGTTTATATGTCGTGTATCATATCCCCCCAATGAAACCAATCGGGAGATATTGTTATTCAATGGAATGCAGGCTTAACCCCCTTAAGACCCCTTCAGAACCTGAATATCCGAAAATCCTCCCTTAGTAGACGGTTTTGACATACAATTAACATATCCCCAAACTGTCATGTTTCTAACTTCAATAATTTTGGCTGGGCGATGATGAGTGTGTGAGTGAGTGAGTGAGTGAGTCAGGCAGGACATTATCTTTCAATTTTCTTTTTTCAGAATTTCACCCCTCCCCATGAACCCCTTAAATTTGATTTAATAAAAAAACTGTCGAACAGCTATTTACTTACTTTAAAGCAGTTTTTTCCCCCTGAGTTTGATGAGTGAGTGAGTCAGTCAATCAGTTAGGACACTTTCTTCCTGTCCCCCCCCCCCCCCCAGAATTTCACCCCTCCGCATGGGCCCCTTAAATTGGATTTATGAATAAACGGTCAAACACATATTTACGTATTTTGTATGCTGATTGTTTTCCGCTGAGTTTCAAACTCCTCACCTATGTCGTTTAAGAGATACACGCTCCGTTAGGAATCCTTCCATCCCCACTTTTCACCCCTTTCACCTCATATTACACACCACATCGAAAAACCCTCAGACTCGTGTCTTCTTATTTTTAATGATGAGTTTACGTGCCGAGTATCACATCCCCCAATGAAACCAATCGGGAGATATTGAAATTCAATGAAATGCAGGTCAACCCCCTTAACACCCCTTTAGAACCTGAATATCCAAAAATCCTATCTTAGGGGGCATTTGCGGCCCTTTGGGAAGCTGCATACCAAATTTCATTCCAATCCGTCGGTGGTTTCTGAGATTTCGTGATGAATGAATGAGTGAGTGGTATTTCACAAATATATATAGTAGATGATAGTGTCAAGTCTTTGTTATGCTAAACTCGGTTGACAGTGCTGTGTGAGTAGGTGAGTAACTAACGGGATTTCAAGTAAAGATCCTCTTTTTCTATACCGGTAGTGCAGAGCAGAACTGGCATCCAGTCGGCCGTGTCTCGACTTTAGCTATGTTGCCATGGAAACTATCTGGCTTGCCATTCCTTCATGAGTATATTTTATGATTTGATTAGCCTGTGCTTGAGTGCAAAAGGGCCGAAATCAGAAGAATGAGAAAGGCTATCGAAAATTCATGTAGCCAGCGGTTCCTTCTGGATCCTAAACTATATGTATGCAAAATTTGGTTGAGATTGGTGGTACGGTGTAGATTTGTATACGGAACAGACCCACATACATACATACATACATACCCACATACAGACTTTCACTTTTATATATAAGATATAAGGCTCAAATACCACTCACTCACTGACTCATTCATTCATCACGAAATCACAGAAACCACCAAACGGATTGGAATGAAATATGGTATGCAGCTTTCTCAAGGGCCGCAAACGCCCACTAAGAAAGGATTCTACGATATTCAGGTTCTAAAGGGGTACACCTGCATTTCATTGAATAGCAATATTTCCCGATTGGTTTCATTGGGGGGATGTAAAACTCGGCATATAAACTCATCATTAAAAATAAGAAGACACGTGTCTGAGGGTTTTTCGATGTGGTGTATATTATGAGGTGAAAGGGGTGAAAAGTGGGGGTTGAAGGATTCCTAACAGAGCGTGTATCTCTTAAACGACATAGGCGAGGAGTTTGGAACTCAGCCGAAAAAAATCAGCATAAAAAATAAGTAAATAGTTGTTTGACCGTTGTTTCATTAATCCAATTTAAGGGGCCCATGGGAAGGGGTGAAATTATGGGGGGAGGGACCTAATATGTCTGAGTGTAAAATTATAGGATGGCCCATGTTGTAGACAATAACGAATTACATCTTTTTTGTCTCTTGCTATTTCATCATACGACGAATACTTACGGAGTTATTAATGGTTTTGTACTTTTTGGCCGGAATTTTCCAAGTTCCAGGAATGACATAAAAATTGATTCGCATGAAATTTCAAAAAAGATTTTTTTAAATACTTTTATTTTAATTTTCACGTTTTTCAGGGTCCGAAACCAACATGATATTTTGATGGTTTTTTTTCGTCCCATGAATTTTTGGTTTCAGGTGATAGAATTATTTTCCACTAGGACACATGCTTATCTATCTACTATATAAAGCTCAAATACCACTCACTCACTGACTGACTGACTGATTCATTCATCACGAAATCTCAGAAACTACTGAACGGATTGGAATGAAATTTGGTATGCAGCTTCATCAAGGGCCGCAAACGCTCACTAAGAAAGGATTTTCGGATATTCAGGTTCTAAAGGGGTGTTAAGGGGGTAGACATGCATTTCATTGAATAGCAATATCTCCCGATTGGTTTCATTGGGGGATGTGAAACTCGGCATATAAACTCATCATTAAAAATAAAAAGACACGTGTCTGAGGGTTTTTCGATGTGGTGTATATTATGAGGAGAAAGGGGTGAAATGTGGGGGTTGAAGGATTCCTAACGGAGCGTGTATCCCTTAAACGACATAAGCCAGGAGTTTAGAACTCAGCGGGAAAAAGTCAACATAAAAAATAAGTAAATAGGTGTTTGACCGTTTTTTTTCATAAATCCAATTTAAGGGGCCCATGGGGAGGGGTGAAATTATGGGGGGGGACGTAATATGTCTGAGTGTAAAATTATACATGGCCTATGTTGTAGACAATAACAAATTACATCTTTTTTGTCTCTTGCTATTTCATCATACGACGAATACTTACGGAGTTATTAATGATTTTGTACTTTTTGGTCGGAATTTTCTAAGTTCCAGGAATGACATAAAAATTGATTCGCATGAAATTTCAAAAAAGATTTTTTTAAATACTTTTATTATAATTTTCACGTTTTTCAGGGTCCGAAACCAACATGATATTTTGATGTTTTTTTTTCGTCCCATGAATTTTTGGTTTCAGGTGATAGAATTATTTTCCACTAGGACCCATGCTTATCTATCTACTATATAAAGCTCAAATACCACTCACTCACTCACTCACTCACTGATTCATTCATCACGAAATCTCAGAAACTACCGAACGGATTGGAATGAAATTTGGTATGCAGCTTCCTCAAGGGCCGCAAACGCCCACTAAGAAAGGATTTTTGGATATTCAGGTTCTAAAGGGGTGTTAAGGGCGTAGACCTGCATTTCATTGAATAGCAATATCTCCCGATTGGTTTCATTGGGGGATGTGAAACTCGGCATATAAACTCATCATTAAAAATAAAAAGACACGTGTCTGAAGGTTTTTCGATGTGGTGTATATTATGAGGAGAATGGGGTGAAAAGTGGGGGTTGAAGGATTCCTAACGGAGCGTGTATCCCTTAAACGACATAGGCCAAGAGTTTGGAACTCAGCGGGAAAAAATCAGCATAAAAAATAAGTAAATAGGTGATTGACCGTTTTTTCATAAATCCAATTTAAGGGGCCCATGGGGAGGGGTGAAATTATGGGGGGAGGGACGTAATATGACTGAGTGTAAAATATACATGGCCCATGTTGTAGACAATAACAAATTACATCTTCTTTGTCTCATGCTATTTCATCATACGACGAATACTTACGGAGTTATTAATGATTTTGTACTTTTCGGCCGGAATTTTCCAAGTCCCAGGAATGACATAAAAATTGATTCGAATGAAATTTCAAAAAAGTTTTTTTAATACTTTTATTATAATTTCACGTTTTTTAGGGTCCGAAACCAACACGATATTTTGATGTTGTTTTTTTCGTCCCATGCATTTTTGGTTTCAGGTGATAGAATTATTTTCCACTAGGACCCATGCTTATCTATCTACTATGTATAAAGCTCAAATACCACTCACTCACTTACTGACTGACTGATTCATTCATCACGAAATCTCAGAAACCACCGAACGGATTGGAATGAAATTTGGTATGCAGCTTCCTCAAGGGCCGCAATCGCCCACTAAGATAGGATTTTTGGATATTCAGGTTCTAAAGGGGTGTTAAGGGGGTAGAGCTGCATTTCATTGACTAGCAATATCTCCCGATTGGTTTCATTGGGGGATGTGAAACTCGGCATATAAACTCATCATTAAAAATAAAAAGACACGTGTCTGAAGGTTTTTCGATGTGGTGTATAATATGAGGAGAATGGGGTGAAAAGTGGGGGTTGAAGGATTCCTAACGGAGCGTGTATCCCTTAAACGACATAGGCCAGGAGTTTGGAACTCAACGGGAAAAAATCAGCATAAAAATAAGTAAATAGGTGTTTGACCGTTTTTTTTCATAAATCCAATTTAAGGGGCCCATGGGGAGGGGTGAAATTATGGGGGGAGGGACGTAATATGTCTGAGTGTAAAATATACATGGCCCATGTTGTAGACAATAACAAATTACATCTTTTTTGTCTCATGCTATTTCATCATACGACGAATACTTACGGAGTTATTAATGATTTTGTACTTTTTGGCCGGAATTTTCCAAGTCCCAGGAATGACATAAAAATTGATTCGAATGAAATTTCAAAAAAGATTTTTTTTAATACTTTTATTATATTTTCACGTTTTTTAGGGTCCGAAACCAACACGATATTTTGATGTTGTTTTTTTCGTCTCATGCATTTTTGGTTTCAGGTGATAGAATTATTTTCCACTAGGACCCATGCTTATCTATCTACTATGTATAAAGCTCAAATACCACTCACTCACCTACTGACTGACTGATTCATTCATCACGAAATCTCAGAAACCACCGAACGGATTGGAATGAAATTTGGTATGCAGCTTCTTCAAGGGCCGCAATCGCCCACTAAGGAAGGATTTTTGGATATTCAGGTTCTAAAGGGTGTTAAGGGGGTAGAGCTGCATTTCATTGACTAGCAATATCTCCCGATTGGTTTCATTGGGGGATGGGATACTCGGCATATAAACTCATCATTAAAGATAAGAAGACACGTGTCTGAGGGTTTTTCGATGTGGTGTATATTATGAGGTGAAAGGGGTGAAAAGTGGGGGTTGAAGGATTCCTAACGGAGCGTGTATCCCTTACACGACATAGTCCAGGAGTTTGGAACTCAGCGGGAAAAAATCAGCATAAAAAATAACTAAATAGGTGTTTGACCGTATTTTCCTAAATCCAATTTAAGGGGCCCATGGGGAGGGGTGAAATTATGGGGGGAGGGACCTAATATGTCTGAGTGTAAAATTATACATGGCCCATGTTGTAGACAATAACGAATTACATCTTTTTTGTCTCTTGCTATTTCATCATACGACGAATACTTACGGAGTTATTAATGATTTTGTACTTTTTGGCCGGAATTTTCAAAGTCCCAGGAATGACATAAAAATTGATTCGAATGAAATTTCAAAAAAGATTTTTTTTAATACTTTTATTATATTTTCACGTTTTTTAGGGTCCGAAACGAACATGATATTTTGATGTTTTTTTTTCGTCCCATGCATTTTTGGTTTCAGGTGATAGAATTATTTTCCACTAGGACCGATGCTTATCTACTATATAAGGCTCAAATACCACTCACTCACTGACTCATTCATTCATCACGAAATCACAGAAACCACCAAACGGATTGGAATGAAATATGGTATGCAGCTTTCTCAAGGGCCGCAAACGCCCACTAAGAAAGGATTCTACGATATTCAGGTTCTAAAGGGGTACACCTGCATTTCATTGAATAGCAATATTTCCCGATTGGTTTCATTGGGGGGATGTAATACTCGGCATATAAACTCATCATTAAAAATAAGAAGACACGTGTCTGAGGGTTTTTCGATGTGGTGTATATTATGAGGAGAATGGGGTGAAAAGTGGGGGTTGAAGGATTCCTAACGGAGCGTGTATCCCTTAAACGACATAGGCCAGGAGTTTGGAACTCAACGGGAAAAAATCAGCATAAAAATAAGTAAATAGGTGTTTGACAGTTTTTTCAAAAATCCAATTTAAGGGGCCCATTGGGAGGGGTGAAATTATGGGGGGAGGGACGTAATATGTCTGAGTGTAAAATATACATGGCCCATGTTGTAGACAATAACAAATTACATCTTTTTTGTCTCATGCTATTTCATCATACGACGAATACTTACGGAGTTATTAATGATTTTGTACTTTTTGGCCGGAATTTTCCAAGTCCCAGGAATGACATAAAAATTGATTCGAATGAAATTTCAAAAAAGATTTTTTTTAATACTTTTATTATATTTTCACGTTTTTTAGGGTCTCATGCATTTTTGGTTTCAGGTGATAGAATTATTTTCCACTAGGACCCATGCTTATCTATCTACTATGTATAAAGCTCAAATACCACTCACTCACCTACTGACTGACTGATTCATTCATCACGAAATCTCAGAAACCACCGAACGGATTGGAATGAAATTTGGTATGCAGCTTCTTCAAGGGCCGCAATCGCCCACTAAGAAAGGATTTTTGGATATTCAGGTTCTAAAGGGTGTTAAGGGGGTAGAGCTGCATTTCATTGACTATCAATATCTCCCGATTGGTTTCATTGGGGGATGGGATACTCGGCATATAAACTCATCATTAAAGATAAGAAGACACGTGTCTGAGGGTTTTTCGATGTGGTGTATATTATGAGGTGAAAGGGGTGAAAAGTGGGGGTTGAAGGATTCCTAACGGAGCGTGTATCCCTTACACGACATAGTCCAGGAGTTTGGAACTCAGCGGGAAAAAATCAGCATAAAAAATAACTTAATAGGTGTTTGACCGTTTTTTCCTAAATCCAATTTAAGGGGCCCATGGGGAGGGGTGAAATTATGGGGGGAGGGACCTAATATGTCTGAGTGTAAAATTATACATGGCCCATGTTGTAGACAATAACGAATTACATCTTTTTTGTCTCTTGCTATTTCATCATACGACGAATACTTACGGAGTTATTAATGATTTTGTACTTTTTGGCCGGAATTTTCAAAGTCCCAGGAATGACATAAAAATTGATTCGAATGAAATTTCAAAAAAGATTTTTTTAATACTTTTATTATATTTTCACGTTTTTTAGGGTCCGAAACGAACATGATATTTTGATGTTTTTTTTTTCGTCCCATGCATTTTTGGTTTCAGGTGATAGAATTATTTTCCACTAGGACCGATGCTTATCTACTATATAAGGCTCAAATACCACTCACTCACTGACTCATTCATTCATCACGAAATCACAGAAACCACCGAACGGATTGGAATGAAATTTGGTATGAAGCTTCATCAAGGGCCGCAAACGCTCACTAAGAAAGGATTTTTGGATATTCAGGTTCTAAAGGGGTGTTAAGGGGGTAGACATGCATTTCATTGAATAGCAATATCTCCCGATTGGTTTCATTGGGGGATGTGAAACTCGGCATATAAACTCATCATTAAAAATAAAAAGACACGTGTCTGAGGGTTTTTCGATGTGGTGTATATTATGAGGAGAAAGGGGTGAAATGTGGGTTTTGAAGGATTCCTAACGGAGCGTGTATCCCTTAAACGACTTAGGCCAGGAGTTTAGAACTCAGCGGGAAAAAATCAGCATAAAAAATAAGTAAATAGGTGTTTGACCGTTTTTTCATAAATCCAATTTAAGGGGCCCATGGGGAGGGGTGAAATTATGGGGGGAGGGACGTAATATGTCTGAGTGTAAAATTATACATGGCCCATGTTGTAGACAATAACAAATTACATCTTTTTTGTCTCTTGCTATTTCATCATATGACGAATACTTACGGAGTTATTAATGGTTTTGTACTTTTTGGCCGGAATTTTCCAAGTCCCAGGAATGACATAAAAATTGATTCGAATGAAATTATAAAAAAAAAAATTTTTAATACTTTTATTATATTTTTCACGTCTTTTAGGATCCGAAACCAACATGATATTTTGATGTTTTTTTTTCGTCCCATGCATTTTTGGTTTCAGGTGATAGAATTATTTTCCACTAGGACCGATGCTTATCTACTATATAAGGCTCAAATACCACTGACTCATTCATTCATCACGAAATCACAGAAACCACCAAACGGATTGGAATGAAATATGGTATGCAGCTTTCTCAAGGGCCACAAACGCCCACTAAGAAAGGATTCTAGGATATTCAGGTTCTAAAGGGGTACACCTGCATTTCATTGAATAGCAATATTTCCCGATTGGTTTCATTGGGGGGATGTAAAACTCGGCATATAAACTCATCATTAAAAATATGAAGACACGTGTCTGAGGGTTCTTCGATGTGGTGAATGTTATGAGGTGAAAGGGGTGAAAAGTGGGGGTTTAAGGATTCCTAACGGAGCGTGTATCTCTTAAAAGACATAGGCGAGTATTTTGGAACTTAGCCGAAAAAAAATCAGCATTAAAATTAACTAAACAGGTGTTTGACCGTTTTTTCATAAATCCAATTTAAGGGGACCATGGGGAGGGGTGAAATTATGGGGTGGGGACGTAATATGTCTGAGTGTAAAATTATACATGGCCCATGTTGTAGACAATAACAAATTACATCTTTTTTGTCTCTTGCTATTTCATCATACGACGAATACTTACGGAGTTATTAATGATTTTGTACTTTTTGGCCGGAATTTTCCAAGTCCCAGGAATGACATAAAAATTGATTCGCATGAAATTTCAAGAAAGATTTTTTTTAATACTTTTATTATAATTTTCACGTTTTTCAGGGTCCGAAACCAACATGATATTTTGATGTTTTTTTTTTCGTCCCATGCATTTTTGGTTTAAGGTGATAGAATTATTTTCCCCTAGGACCCATGCTTATCTATCTACTATGTAAAGCTCAAATACCACTCACTCACTCACTGACTGACTGATTCATTCATCACGAAACCTCAGAAATTACCGAACAGATTGGAATGAAATTTGGTATGCAGCTTCCTCAAGGGCCGCAAACGCCCACTAAGAAAGGATTTTTGGATATTCAGGCTCTAAAGGGGTGTTAAGGGCGTAGACCTGCATTTCATTGAATAGCAATATCTCCCGATTGGTTTCATTGGGGGATGTGAAACTCGGCATATAAACTCATCATTAAAAATAAAGAGACACGTGTCTGAGGGTTTTTCGATGTGGTGTATATTATGAGGAGAAAGGGGTGAAAAGTGGGGGTTGAAGGATTCCTAACGGAGCGTGTATCCCTTGAACGACATAGGCCAGGAGTTTGGAACTCAGCGGGAAAAAATCAGCATAAAAAATAAGTAAATAGGTGTTTGACCGTTTTTTCATAAATCCAATTTAAGGGGCCCATGGGGAGGGGTGAAATTATGGGGGGAGGGACGTAATATGTCTGAGTGTAAAATTATACATGGCCCATGTTGTAGACAATAACGAATTACATCTTTTTTGTCTCTTGCTATTTCATCATACGACGAATACTTACGGAGTTATTAATGATTTTGTACTTTTTGGCCGGAATTCTCCAAGTCCCAGGAATGACATAAAAATTGATTCGAAAGAAATTTCAAAAAAGATTTTTTTTAATACTTTTATTATATTTTTCAAGTTTTTTAGGGTCCGAAACCAACATGATATTTTGATGTGTTTTTTTCGTCCCATGCATTTTTGGTTTCAGGTGATAGAATTATTTTCCACTAGGACCCATGCTTATCTATCTACTATATAAAGCTCAAATACCACTCACTCACTCACTGACTGACTGATTCATTCATCACGAAATCTCAGAAATTACCGAACGGATTGGAATGAAATTTGGTATGCAGCTTCCTCAAGGGCCGCAAACGCCCTCTAAGAAAGGATTTTTGGATATTCAGGTTCTAAAGGGGTGTTAAGGGGGTAGACCTGCATTTCATTAAATAGCAATATCTCCCGATTGGTTTCATTGGGGGATGTGAAACTCGGCATATAAACTCATCATTAAAATTAAAAAGACACGTGTCTGTGGGTTTTTCGATGTGGTGTATATTATGAGGAGAAAGGGGTGAAATGTGGGTTTTGAAGGATTCCTAACGGAGCGTGTATCCCTTAAACGACATAGGCCAGGAGTTTAGAACTCAGCGAGAAAAAATCAGCATAAAAAATAAGTAAATAGGTGTTTGACCGTTTTTTCATAAATCCAATTTAAGGGGCCCATGGGGAGGGGTGAAATTATGGGGGAAGGGACGTAATATGTCTGAGTGTAAAATTATACATGGCCCATGTTGTAGACAATAACAAAATACATCTTTTTTGTCTCTTGCTATTTCATCATACGACGAATACTTACGGAGTTATTAATGATTTTGTACTTTTTGGCCGGAATTTTCCCAGTCCCAGCAATGACATAAAAATTGATTCGAATGAAATTATAAAAAAAAAAAATTTTAATACTTTTATTATATTATTCACGTCTTTTAGGATCCGAAACCAACATGATATTTTGATGTTTTTTTTTCGCCCCATGCATTTTTGGTTTCAGGTGATAGAATTATTTTCCACTAGGACCGATGCTTATCTACTATATAAGGCTCAAATACCACTCACTCACTGACTCATTCATTCATCACGAAATCACAGAAACCACCAAACGGATTGGAATGAAATATGGTATGCAGCTTTCTCAAGGGCCGCAAACGCCCACTAAGAAAGGATTCTAGGATATTCAGGTTCTAAAGGGGTACACCTGCATTTCATTGAATAGCAATATTTCCCGATTGGTTTCATTGGGGGGATGTAAAAATCGGCATATAAACTCATCATTAAAAATATGAAGACACGTGTCTGAGGGTTTTTCGATGTGGTGAATATTATGAGGTGAAAGGGGTGAAAAGTGGGGGTTGAAGGATTCCTAACGGAGCGTGTATCTCTTAAACGACATAGGCGAGGAGTTTGGAACTCAGCCGAAAAAAATCAGCATAAAAAATAAGTAAATAGGTGTTCGACCGTTACTTCATTAATCCAATTTAAGGGGCATATGGGGAGGGGTGAAATTATGGGGGGAGGGACGTAATATGTCTGAGTGTAAAATTATACATGGCCCATGTTGTAGACAATAACAAATTACATCTTTTTTGTCTCTTGCTATTTCATCATACGACGAATACTTACGGAGTTATTAATGATTTTGTACTTTTTGGCCGGAATTCTCCAAGTCCCAGGAATGACATAAAAATTGATTCGAATGAAATTTCAAAAAAGATTTTTTTTAATAATTTTATTATATTTTTCACGTTTTTTAGGGTCCGAAGCCAACATGATATTTTGATGTTTTTTTTTTCGTCCCATGCATTTTTGGTTTCAGGTGATTGAATTATTTTCCACTAGGACCCATGCTTATCTATCTACTATATAAAGCTCAAATACCACTCACTCACTCACTGACTGACTGATTCATTCATCACGAAATCTCAGAAATTACCGAACGGATTGGAATGAAATTTGGTATGCAGCTTCCACAAGGGCCGCAAACGCCCACTAAGAAAGGATTTTTGGTTATTCAGGTTCTAAAGGGGTGTTAAGGGGGTAGACCTGCATTTCATTGAATAGCAATATCTCCCGATTGGTTTCATTGGGGGATGTGAAACTCGGCATATAAACGCATCATTAAGAATATGAAGACACGTGTCTGAGGGTTTTTCGATGTGGTGAATATTATGAGGTGAAAGGGGTGAAAATTGGGGGTTGAAGGATTCCTAACGGAGCGTGTACCTCTTAAACGACATAGGCGAGGAGTTTGGAACTCAGCCGAAAAAAATCAGCATAAAAAATAAGTAAATAGGTGTTCGACCGTTATTTCATTAATCCAATTTAAGGGGCATATGGGGAGGGGTGAAATTATGGGGGGGGGACGTAATATGTCTGAGTGTAAAATTATACATGGCCTATGTTGTAGACAATAACACATTACATCTTTTTTGTCTCTTGCTATTTCATCATACGACGAAAACTTACGGAGTTATTAATGATTTTGTACTTTTTGGTCGGAATTTTCAAAGTCCCAGGAATGACATAAAAATTGATTCGAACGAAATTTCAAAAAAAAAAATTTTTTAATACTTTTATTATATTTTTCACGTCTTTTAGGGTCCGAAACCAACATGATATTTTGATGTTTTTTTTCGTCCCATGCATTTTTGGTTTCAGGTGATAGAATTATTCTCCACTAGGACCGATGCTTATCTACTATATAAGGCTCAAATACCATTCACTCACTGACTCATTCATTCATCACGAAATCACAGAAACCACCAAACGGATTGGAATGAAATATGGTATGCAGCTTTCTCAAGGGCCGCAAACGCCCACTAAGAAAGGATTCTAGGATATTCAGGTTCTAAAGGGGTACACCTGCATTTCATTGAATAGCAATATTTCCCGATTGGTTTCATTGGGGCGATGTAAAACTCGGCATATAAACTCATCATTAAAAATAAGAAGACACGTGTCTGAGGGTTTTTCGATGTGGTGTATATTATGAGGAGAAAGGGGTGAAATGTGGGTTTTGAAGGATTCCTAACGGAGCGTGTATCCCTTAAACGACATAGGCCAGGAGTTTAGAACTCAGCGGGAAATAATCAGCATAAAAAATAAGTAAATAGGTGTTTGACCGTTTTTTCATAAATCCAATTTAAGGGGCCCATGGGGAGGGGTGAAATTATGGGGGGAGGGACGTAATATGTCTGAGTGTAAAATTATACATGGCCCATGTTGTAGACAATAACAAATTACATCCTTTTTGTCTCTTGCTATTTCATCATACGACGAATACTTACGGAGTTATTAATGATTTTGTACTTTTTGGCCGGAATTCTCCAAGTCCCAGGAATGACATAAAAATTGATTCGAAAGAAATTTCAAAAAAGATTTTTTTTAATACTTTTATTATATTTTTCAAGTTTTTTAGGGTCCGAAACCAACATGATATTTTGATGTGTTTTTTTTCGTCCCATGCATTTTTGGTTTCAGGTGATAGAATTATTTTCCACTAGGACCCATGCTTATCTATCTACTATGTAAAGCTCAAATACCACTCACTCACTCACTGACTGACTGATTCATTCATCACGAAATCTCAGAAATTACCGAACGGATTGGAATGAAATTTGGTATGCAGCTTCCTCAAGGGCCGCAAACGCCCACTAAGAAAGGATTTTTGGATATTCAGGTTCTAAAGGGGTGTTAAGGGCGTAGACCTGCATTTCATTGAATAGCAATATCTCCCGATTGGTTTCATTGGGGGATGTGAAACTCGGCATATAAACTCATCATTAAAAATAAAAAGACACGTGTCTGAGGGTTTTTCGATGTGGTGTATATTATGAGGAGAAAGGGGTGAAAAGTGGGGGTTGAAGGATTCCTAACGGAGCGTGTATCCCTTAAACGACATAGGCCAGGAGTTTGGAACTCAGCCGAAAAAAATCAGCATAAAAAATAAGTAAATAGGTGTTTGACCGTTTTTTCATAAATCCAATTTAAGGGGCCCATGGGGAGGGGTGAAATTATGGGGGGAGGGACGTAATATGTCTGAGTGTAAAATTATACATGGCCCATGTTGTAGACAATAACGAATTACATCTTTTTTGTCTCTTGCTATTTCATCATACGACGAATACTTACGGAGTTATTAATGATTTTGTACTTTTTGGCCGGAATTCTCCAAGTCCCAGGAATGACATAAAAATTGACTCGAAAGAAATTTCAAAAAAGTTTTTTTTAATACTTTTATTATATTTTTCAGGTTTTTTTAGGGTCCGAAACGAACATGATATTTTGATGTTTTTTTCGTCCCATGCATTTTTGGTTTCAGGTGATAGAATTATTTTCCACTAGGACCCATGCTTATCTATCTACTATATAAAGCTCAAATACCACTCACTCACTCACTGACTGACTGATACATTCATCACGAAATCTCAGAAATTACCGAACGGATTGGAATGAAATTTGGTATGCAGCTTCCTCAAGGGCCGCAAACGCCCTCTAAGAAAGGATTTTTGGATATTCAGGTTCTAAAGGGGTGTTAAGGGGGTAGACCTGCATTTCATTAAATAGCATTATCTCCCGATTGGTTTCATTGGGGGATGTGAAACTCGGCATATAAACTCATCATTAAAATTAAAAAGACACGTGTCTGAGGGTTTTTCGATGTGGTGTATATTATGAGGAGAAAGGGGTGAAATGTGGGTTTTGAAGGATTCCTAACGGAGCGTGTATCCCTTAAACGACATAGGCCAGGAGTTTAGAACTCAGCGGGAAAAAATCAGCATAAAAAATAAGTAAATAGGTGTTTGACCGTTTTTTCATAAATCCAATTTAAGGGGCCCATGGGGAGGGGTGAAATTATGGGGGAAGGGACGTAATATGTCTGAGTGTAAAATTATACATGGCCCATGTTGTAGACAATAACAAAATACATCTTTTTTGTCTCTTGCTATTTCATCATACGACGAATACTTACGGAGTTATTAATGATTTTGTACTTTTTGGCCGGAATTTTCTAAATCCCACGAATGACATAAAAATTGAATTGAAAGAAATTTCAAAAAAGTTTTTTTTAATACTTTTATTATATTTTTCAGGTTTTTTAGGGTCCGAAACGAACATGATATTTTGATGTTTTTTTTCGTCCCATGCATTTTTGGTTTCAGGTGATAGAATTATTTTCCACTAGGACCCATGCTTATCTATCTACTATATAAAGCTCAAATACCACTCACTCACTCACTGACTGACTGATTCATTCATCACGAAATCTCAGAAATTACCGAACGAATTGGAATGAAATTTGGTATGCAGCTTCCTCAAGGGCCGCAAACGCCCTCTAAGAAAGGATTTTTGGATATTCAGGTTCTAAAGGGGTGTTAAGGGGGTAGACCTGCATTTCATTGAATAGCAATATCTCCCGATTGGTTTCATTGGGGGATGTGAAACTCGGCATATAAACTCATCATTAAAAATAAAAAGACACGTGTCTGAGGGTTTTTCGATGTGGTGTATATTATGAGGAGAAAGGGGTGAAATGTGGGTTTTGAAGGATTCCTAACGGAGCGTGTATCCCTTAAACGACATAGGCCAGGAGTTTAGAACTCAGCGGGAAAAAATCAGCATAAAAAATAAGTAAATAGGTGTTTGACCGTTTTTTCATAAATCCAATTTAAGGGGCCCATGGGGAGGGGTGAAATTATGGGGGGAGGGACGTAATATGTCTGAGTGTAAAATTATACATGGCCCATGTTGTAGACAATAACAAATTACATCTTTTTTGTCTCTTGCTATTTCATCATACGACGAATACTTACGGAGTTATTAATGATTTTGTACTTTTTGGCCGGAATTTTCCAAGTCCCAGCAATGACATAAAAATTGATTCGAATGAAATTATAAAAAAAAAAAAATTTTAATACTTTTATTATATTATTCACGTCTTTTAGGATCCGAAACCAACATGATATTTTGATGTTTTTTTTTCGCCCCATGCATTTTTGGTTTCAGGTGATAGAATTATTTTCCACTAGGACCGATGCTTATCTACCATATAAGGCTCAAATACCACTCACTCACTGACTCATTCATTCATCACGAAATCACAGAAACCACCAAACGGATTGGAATGAAATATGGTATGCAGCTTTCTCAAGGGCCGCAAACGCCCACTAAGAAAGGATTCTAGGATATTCAGATTCTAAAGGGGTACACCTGCATTTCATTGAATAGCAATATTTCCCGATTGGTTTCATTGGGGGGATGTAAAAATCGGCATATAAACTCATCATTAAAAATATGAAGACATGTGTCTGAGGGTTTTTCGATGTGGTGAATATTATGAGGTGAAAGGGGTGAAAAGTGGGGGTTGAAGGATTCCTAACGGAGCGTGTATCTCTTAAACGACATAGGCGAGGAGTTTGGAACTCAGCCGAAAAAAATCAGCATAAAAAATAAGTAAATAGGTGTTCGACCGTTATTTCATTAATCCAATTTAAGGGGCATATGGGGAGGGGTGAAATTATGGGGGGAGGGACGTAATATGTCTGAGTGTAAAATTATACATGGCCCGTGTTGTAGACAATAACAAATTACATCTTTTTTGTCTCTTGCTATTTCATCATACGACGAATACTTACGGAGTTATTAATGATTTTGTACTTTTTGGCCGGAATTTTCCAAGTCCCAGGAATGACATAAAAATTGATTCGAATGAAATTTCAAAAAAGATTTTTTTTAATAATTTTATTATATTTTTCACGTTTTTTAGGGTCCGAAGCCAACATGATATTTTGATGTTTTTTTTTTTTCGTCCCATGCATTTTTGGTTTCAGGTGATAGAATTATTTTCCACTAGAACCCATGCTTATCTATCTACTATATAAAGCTCAAATACCACTCACTCACTCACTGACTGACTGATTCATTCATCACGAAATCTCAGAAATTACCGAACGGATTGGAATGAAATTTGGTATGCAGCTTCCACAAGGGCCGCAAACGCCCACTAAGAAAGGATTTTTGGTTATTCAGGTTCTAAAGGGGTGTTAAGGGGGTAGACCTGCATTTCATTGAATAGCAATATCTCCCGATTGGTTTCATTGGGTGATGTGAAACTCGGCATATAAACTCATCATTAAGAATATGAAGACACGTGTCTGAGGGTTTTTCGATGTGGTGAATATTATGAGGTGAAAGGGGTGAAAATTGGAGGTTGAAGGATTCCTAACGGAGCGTGTACCTCTTAAACAACATAGGCGAGGAGTTTGGAACTCAGCCGAAAAAAATCAGCATAAAAAATAAGTAAATAGGTGTTCGACCGTTATTTCATTAATCCAATTTAAGGGGCATATGGGGAGGGGTGAAATTATGGGGGGGGGGGACGTAATATGTCTGAGTGTAAAATTATACATGGCCTATGTTGTAGACAATAACACATTACATCTTTTTTGTCTCTTGCTATTTCATCATACGACGAATACTTACGGAGTTATTAATGATTTTGTACTTTTTGGTCGGAATTTTCAAAGTCCCAGGAATGACATAAAAATTGATTCGAACGAAATTTCAAAAAAAAAATTTTTTTAATACTTTTATTATATTTTTCACGTCTTTTAGGGTCCGAAACCAACATGATATTTTGATGTTTTTTTTCGTCCCATGCATTTTTGGTTTCAGGTGATAGAATTATTCTCCACTAGGACCGATGCTTATCTACTATATAAGGCTCAAATACCACTCACTCACTGACTCATTCATTCATCACGAAATCACAGAAACCACCAAACGGATTGGAATGAAATATGGTATGCAGCTTTCTCAAGGGCCGCAAACGCCCACTAAGAAAGGATTCTAGGATATTCAGGTTCTAAAGGGGTACACCTGCATTTCATTGAATAGCAATATTTCCCGATTGGTTTCATTGGGGGGATGTAAAACTCGGCATATAAACTCATCATTAAAAATAAGAAGACACGTGTCTGAGGGTTTTTCGATGTGGTGTATATTATGAGGAGAAAGGGGTGAAATGTGGGTTTTGAAGGATTCCTAACGGAGCGTGTATCCCTTAAACGACATAGGCCAGGAGTTTAGAACTCAGCGGGAAAAAATCAGCATAAAAAATAAGTAAATAGGTGTTTGACCGTTTTTTCATAAATCCAATTTAAGGGGCCCATGGGGAGGGGTGAAATTATGGGGGAAGGGACGTAATATGTCTGAGTGTAAAATTATACATGGCCCATGTTGTAGACAATAACAAATTACATCCTTTTTGTCTCTTGCTATTTCATCATACGACGAATACTTACGGAGTTATTAATGATTTTGTACATTTGGTCGGAATTTTCTAAGTCCTTTGAATGACATAAGAATTGATTTGAAAGAAATTTCAAAAAAGTTTTTTTTAATACTTTTATTATATTTTTCAGGTTTTTTTAGGGTCCGAAACGAACATGATATTTTGATGTTTTTTTTCGTCCCATGCATTTTTGGTTTCAGGTGATAGAATTATTTTCCACTAGGACCCATGCTTATCTATCTACTATGTAAAGCTCAAATACCACTCACTCACTCACTGACTGACTGATTTATTCATCACGAAATCTCAGAAATTACCGAACGGATTGGAATGAAATTTGGTATGCAGCTTCCTCAAGGGCCGCAAACGCCCACGAAGAAAGGATTTTTGGATATTCAGGTTCTAAAGGGGTGTTAAGGGCGTAGACCTGCATTTCATTGAATAGCAATATCTCCCGATTGGTTTCATTGGGGGATGTGAAACTCGGCATATAAACTCATCATTAAAAATAAAAAGACACGTGTCTGAGGGTTTTTCGATGTGGTGTATATTATGAGGAGAAAGGGGTGAAAAGTGGGGGTTGAAGGATTCCTAACGGAGCGTGTATCCCTTAAACGACATAGGCCAGGAGTTTGGAACTCAGCCGAAAAAAATCAGCATAAAAAATAAGTAAATAGGTGTTTGACCGTTTTTTCATAAATCCAATTTAAGGGGCACATGGGGAGGGGTGAAATTATGGGGGGAGGGACGTAAAATGTCTGAGTGTAAAATTATACATGGCCCATGTTGTAGACAATAACGAATTACATCTTTTTTGTCTCTTGCTATTTCATCATACGACGAATACTTACGGAGTTATTAATGATTTTGTACTTTTTGGCCGGAATTTTCTAAATCCCACGAATGACATAAAAATTGAATTGAAAGAAATTTCAAAAAAGTTTTTTTTAATACTTTTATTATATTTTTCAGGTTTTTTTAGGGTCCGAAACGAACATGATATTTTGATGTTTTTTTTCGTCCCATGCATTTTTGGTTTCAGGTGATAGAATTATTTTCCACTAGGACCCATGCTTATCTATCTACTATGTAAAGCTCAAATACCACTCACTCACTCACTGACTGACTGATTTATTCATCACGAAATCTCAGAAATTACCGAACGGATTGGAATGAAATTTGGTATGCAGCTTCCTCAAGGGCCGCAAACGCCCACGAAGAAAGGATTTTTGGATATTCAGGTTCTAAAGGGGTGTTAAGGGCGTAGACCTGCATTTCATTGAATAGCAATATCTCCCGATTGGTTTCATTGGGGGATGTGAAACTCGGCATATAAACTCATCATTAAAAATAAAAAGACACGTGTCTGAGGGTTTTTCGATGTGGTGTATATTATGAGGAGAAAGGGGTGAAAAGTGGGGGTTGAAGGATTCCTAACGGAGCGTGTATCCCTTAAACGACATAGGCCAGGAGTTTGGAACTCAGCCGAAAAAAATCAGCATAAAAAATAAGTAAATAGGTGTTTGACCGTTTTTTCATAAATCCAATTTAAGGGGCACATGGGGAGGGGTGAAATTATGGGGGGAGGGACGTAATATGTCTGAGTGTAAAATTATACATGGCCCATGTTGTAGACAATAACGAATTACATCTTTTTTGTCTCTTGCTATTTCATCATACGACGAATACTTACGGAGTTATTAATGATTTTGTACTTTTTGGCCGGAATTCTCCAAGTCCCAGGAATGACATAAAAATTGATTCGAAAGAAATTTCAAAAAAGATTTTTTTTAATACTTTTATTATATTTTTCAAGTTTTTTAGGGTCCGAAACCAACATGATATTTTGATGTGTTTTTTTTCGTCCCATGCATTTTTGGTTTCAGGTGATAGAATTATTTTCCACTAGGACCCATGCTTATCTATCTACTATATAAAGCTCAAATACCACTCACTCACTCACTGACTGACTGATACATTCATCACGAAATCTCAGAAATTACCGAACGGATTGGAATGAAATTTGGTATGCAGCTTCCTCAAGGGCCGCAAACGCCCTCTAAGAAAGGATTTTTGGATATTCAGGTTCTAAAGGGGTGTTAAGGGGGTAGACCTGCATTTCATTAAATAGCAATATCTCCCGATTTGTTTCATTGGGGGATGTGAAACTCGGCATATAAACTCATCATTAAAATTAAAAAGACACGTGTCTGAGGGTTTTTCGATGTGGGGTATATTATGAGGAGAAAGGGGTGAAATGTGGGTTTTGAAGGATTCCTAACGGAGCGTGTATCCCTTAAACGACATAGGCCAGGAGTTTAGAACTCAGCGGGAAAAAATCAGCATAAAAAATAAGTAAATAGGTGTTTGACCGTTTTTTCATAAATCCAATTTAAGGGGCCCATGGGGAGGGGTGAAATTATGGGGGGAGGGACGTAATATGTCTGAGTGTAAAATTATACATGGCCCATGTTGTAGACAATAACGAATTACATCTTTTTTGTCTCTTGCTATTTCATCATACGACGAATACTTACGGAGTTATTAATGATTTTGTACTTTTTGGCCGGAATTCTCCAAGTCCCAGGAATGACATAAAAATTGATTCGAAAGAAATTTCAAAAAAGATTTTTTTTAATACTTTTATTATATTTTTCACGTTTTTTAGGGTCCGAAACCAACATGATATTTTGATGTTTTTTTTTTCGTCCCATGCATTTTTGGTTTCAGGTGATAGAATTATTTTCTACTAGGACCCATGCTTATCTATCTACTATAGAAAGCTCAAATACCACTCACTCACTCACTGACTGACTGATTCATTCATCACGAAATCTCAGAAATTACCGAACTGATTGGAATGAAATTTGGTATGCAGCTTCCTCAAGGGCCGCAAACGCCCACTAAGAAAGGAATTTTGGATATTCAGGTTCTAAAGGGGTGTTAAGGGCGTAGACCTGCATTTCATTGAATAGCAATATCTCCCGATTGGTTTCATTGGGGGATGTGAAACTCGGCATATAAACTCATCATTAAAAATATGAAGACACGTGTCTGAGGGTTCTTCGATGTGGTGAATATTATGTGGTGAAAGGGGTGAAAAGTGGGGGTTTAAGGATTCCTAACGGAGCGTGTATCCCTTAAACGACATAGGCCAGGAGTTTTGAACTCAGCGGGAAATAATCAGCATAAAAAATAAGTAAATAGGTGTTTGACCGTTTTTTCATAAATCCAATTTAAGGGGCCCATGGGGAGGGGTGAAATTATGGGGGGAGGGACGTAATATGTCTGAGTGTAAAATTATACATGGCCCATGTTGTAGACAATAACAAATTACATCCTTTTTGTCTCTTGCTATTTCATCATGCGACGAATACTTACGGAGTTATTAATGATTTTGTACATTTGGTCGGAATTTTCTAAGTCCTAGGAATGACATAAGAATTGATTTGAAAGAAATTTCAAAAAAGTTTTTTTTAATACTTTTATTATATTTTTCAGGTTTATTAGGGTCCGAAACGAACATGATATTTTGATGTTTTTTTTCGTCCCATGCATTTTTGGTTTCAGGTGATAGAATTATTTTCCACTAGGACCCATGCTTATCTATCTACTATGTAAAGCTCAAATACCACTCACTCACTCACTGACTGACTGATTTATTCATCACGAAATCTCAGAAATTACCGAACGGATTGGAATGAAATTTGGTATGCAGCTTCCTCAAGGGCCGCAAACGCCCACGAAGAAAGGATTTTTGGATATTCAGGTTCTAAAGGGGTGTTAAGGGCGTAGACCTGCATTTCATTGAATAGAAATATCTCCCGATTGGTTTCATTGGGGGATGTGAATCTCGGCATATAAACTCATCATTAAAAATAAAAAGACACGTGTCTGAGGGTTTTTCGATGTGGTGTATATTATGAGGAGAAAGGGGTGAAAAGTGGGGGTTGAAGGATTCCTAACGGAGCGTGTATCCCTTAATCGACATAGGCCAGGAGTTTGGAACTCAGCGGGAAAAAATCAGCATAAAAAATAAGTAAATAGGTGTTTGACCGTTATTTCATTAATCCAATTTAAGGGGCACATGGGGAGGGGTGAAATTAATGGGGGGGGACGTAATATGTCTGAGTGTAAAATTATACATGGCCTATGTTGTAGACAGTAACACATTACATACTTTTTGTCTCTTGCTATTTCATCATACGACGAATACTTACGGAGTTATTAATGATTTTGTACTTTTTGGTCGGAATTTTCTAAGTCCCAGGAATGACATAAAAATTGATTTGAAAGAAATTTCAAAAAAGTTTTTTTTAATACTTTTATTATATTTTTCAGGTTTTTTAGGGTCCGAAACGAACATGATATTTTGATGTTTTTTTTCGTCCCATGCATTTTTGGTTTCAGGTGATAGAATTATTTTCCACTAGGACCCATGCTTATCTATCTACTATATAAAGCTCAAATACCACTCACTCACTCACTGACTGACTGATTCATTCATCACGAAATCTCAGAAATTACCGAACGGATTGGAATGAAATTTGGTATGCAGCTATCTCAAAGCCGCAAACGCCCACTAAGAAAGGATTTTTGGATATTCAGGTTCTAAAGGGGTGTTAAGGGCGTAGACCTGCATTTCATTGAATAGCAATATCTCCCGATTGGTTTCATTGGGGGATGTGAAACTCGGCATATAAACTCATCATTAAAAATAAAAAGACACGTGTCTGAGGGTTTTTCGATGTGGTGTATATTATGAGGAGAAAGGGGTGAAAAGTGGGGGTTGAAGGATTCCTAACGGAGCGTGTATCCCTTAAACGACATAGGCCAGGAGTTTGGAACTCAGCGGGAAAATATCAGCATAAAAAATAAGTAAATAGGTGTTTGACCGTTTTTTCATAAATCCAATTTAAGGGGCCCATGGGGAGGGGTGAAATTATGGGGGGAGGGACGTAATATGTCTGAGTGTAAAATTATACATGGCCCATGTTGTAGACAATAACGAATTACATCTTTTTTGTCTCTTGCTATTTCATCATACGACGAATACTTACGGAGTTATTAATGATTTTGTACTTTTTGGCCGGAATTCTCCAAGTCCCAGGAATGACATAAAAATTGATTCGCATGAAATTTCAAGAAAGATTTTTTTTAATACTTTTATTATAATTTTCACGTTTTTCAGGGTCCGAAACCAACATGATATTTAGATGGTTTTTTTTTTGTTTCAGGTGATAGAATTATTTTCCCCTAGGACCCATGCTTATCTATCTACTATATAAAGCTCAAATACCACTCACTCACTCACTGACTGACTGATTCATTCATCACGAAATCTCAGAAATTACCGAACGGATTGGAATGAAATTTGGTGTGCAGCTTCCTCAAGGGCCGCAAACGCCCACTAAGAAAGGATTTTTGGATATTCAGGTTCTAAAGGGGTGTTAAGGGCGTAGACCTGCATTTCATTGAATAGCAATATCTCCCGATTGGTTTCATTGGGGGATGTGAAACTCGGCATATAAACTCATCATTAAAAATAAAAGGACACGTGTCTGAGGGTTTTTCGATGTGGTGTATATTATGAGGAGAAAGGGGTGAAATGTGGGGGTTGAAGGATTCCTAACGGAGCGTGTATCCCTTAAACGACATAGGCCAGGAGTTTAGAACTCAGCGGGAAAAAATCAACATAAAAAATAAGTAAATAGGTGTTTGACCGTTTTTTCATAAATCCAATTTAAGGGGCCCATGGGGAGGGGTGAAATTATGGGGGGAGGGACGTAATATGTCTGAGTGTAAAATTATACATGGCCCATGTTGTAGAAAATAACAAATTACATCTTTTTTGTCTCTTGCTATTTCATCATACGACGAATACTTACGGAGTTATTAATGATTTTGTACTTTTTGGCCGGAATTCTTCCAAGTCCCAGGAATTACATAAAAATTGATTCGAATGAAATTTCAAAAAAAAAAAATTTTTTAATACTTTTATCATATTTTTCACGTCTTTTAGGGTCCGAAACCAACATGATATTTTGATGTTTTTTTTCGTCCCATGCATTTTTGGTTTCAGGTGATAGAATTATTCTCCACTAGGACCGATGCTTATCTACTATATAAGGCTCAAATACCACTCACTCACTGACTCATTCATTCATCACGAAATCACAGAAACCACCAAACGGATTGGAATGAAATATGGTATGCAGCTTTCTCAAGGGCCGCAAACGCCCACTAAGAAAGGATTCTAGGATATTCAGGTTCTAAAGGGGTACACCTGCATTTCATTGAATAGCAATATTTCCCGATTGGTTTCATTGGGGGGATGTAAAACTCGGCATATAAACTCATCATTAAAAATAAGAAGACACGTGTCTGAGGGTTTTTCGATGTGGTGTATATTATGAGGTGAAAGGGGTGAAAAGTGGGGGTTGATGGATTCCTAACGGAGCGTGTATCCCTTAAACGACATAGGCCAGGAGTTTGGAACTCAGCGGGAAAAAATCAGCATAAAAAATAAGTAAATAGGTGTTTGACCGTTATTTCATTAAGGGGCACATGGGGAGGGGTGAAATTAATGGGGGGGGGGACGTAATATGTCTGAGTGTAAAATTATACATGGCCTATGTTGTAGACAATAACACATTACATACTTCTTGTCTCTTGCTATTTCATCATACGACGAATACTTACGGAGTTATTAATGATTTTGTACTTTTTGGTCGGAATTTTCTAAGTCCCAGGAATGACATAAAAATTGATTTGAAAGAAATTTCAAAAAAGTTTTTTTTAATACTTTTATTATATTTTTCAGGTTTTTTAGGGTCCGAAACGAACATGATATTTTGATGTTTTTTTTCGTCCCATGCATTTTTGGTTTCAGGTGATAGAATTATTTTCCACTAGGACCCATGCTTATCTATCTACTATGTAAAGCTCAAATACCACTCACTCACTCACTGACTGACTGATTTATTCATCACGAAATCTCAGAAATTACCGAACGGATTGGAATGAAATTTGGTATGCAGCTTCCTCAAGGGCCGCAAACGCCCACGAAGAAAGGATTTTTGGATATTCAGGTTCTAAAGGGGTGTTAAGGGCGTAGACCTGCATTTCATTGAATAGCAATATCTCCCGATTGGTTTCATTGGGGGATGTGAAACTCGGCATATAAACTCATCATTAAAAATAAAAAGACACGTGTCTGAGGGTTTTTCGATGTGGTGTATATTATGAGGAGAAAGGGGTGAAAAGTGGGGGTTGAAGGATTCCTAACGGAGCGTGTATCCCTTAAACGACATAGGCCAGGAGTTTGGAACTCAGCCGAAAAAAATCAGCATAAAAAATAAGTAAATAGGTGTTTGACCGTTTTTTCATAAATCCAATTTAAGGGGCACATGGGGAGGGGTGAAATTATGGGGGGAGGGACGTAATATGTCTGAGTGTAAAATTATACATGGCCTATGTTGTAGACAATAACACATTACATACTTTTTGTCTCTTGCTATTTCATCATACGACGAATACTTACGGAGTTATTAATGATTTTGTACTTTTTGGCCGGAATTCTCCAAGTCCCAGGAATGACATAAAAATTGATTCGAAAGAAATTTCAAAAAAGATTTTTTTTAATACTTTTATTATATTTTTCAAGTTTTTTAGGGTCCGAAACCAACATGATATTTTGATGTGTTTTTTTTTCGTCCCATGCATTTTTGGTTTCAGGTGATAGAATTATTTTCCACTAGGACCCATGCTTATCTATCTACTATATAAAGCTCAAATACCACTCACTCACTCACTGACTGACTGATACATTCATCACGAAATCTCAGAAATTACCGAATGGTTTGGAATGAAATTTGGTATGCAGCTTCCTCAAGGGCCGCAAACGCCCTCTAAGAAAGGATTTTTGGATATTCAGGTTCTAAAGGGGTGTTAAGGGGGTAGACCTGCATTTCATTAAATAGCAATATCTCCCGATTTGTTTCATTGGGGGATGTGAAACTCGGCATATAAACTCATCATTAAAATTAAAAAGACACGTGTCTGAGGGTTTTTCGATGTGGTGTATATTATGAGGAGAAAGGGGTGAAATGTGGGTTTTGAAGGATTCCTAACGGAGCGTGTATCCCTTAAACGACATAGGCCAGGAGTTTAGAACTCAGCGGGAAAAAATCAGCATAAAAATAAGTAAATAGGTGTTTGACCGTTTTTTCATAAATCCAATTTAAGGGGCCCATGGGGAGGGGTGAAATTATGGGGGAGGGACGTAATATGTCTGAGTGTAAAATTATACATGGCCCATGTTGTAGACAATAACGAATTACATCTTTTTTGTCTCTTGCTATTTCATCATACGACGAATACTTACGGAGTTATTAATGATTTTGTACTTTTTGGCCGGAATTCTCCAAGTCCCAGGAATGACATAAAAATTGATTCGAAAGAAATTTCAAAAAAGATTTTTTTTAATACTTTTATTATATTTTTCAAGTTTTTTAGGGTCCGAAACCAACATGATATTTTGATGTGTTTTTTTTCGTCCCATGCATTTTTGGTTTCAGGTGATAGAATTATTTTCCACTAGGACCCATGCTTATCTATCTACTATATAAAGCTCAAATACCACTCACTCACTCACTGACTGACTGATTCATTCATCACGAAATCTCAGAAATTACCGAACGGATTGGAATGAAATTTGGTATGCAGCTATCTCAAGGGCCGCAAACGCCCACTAAGAAAGGATTTTTGGATATTCAGGTTCTAAAGGGGTGTTAAGGGCGTAGACCTGCATTTCATTGAATAGCAATATCTCCCGATTGGTTTCATTGGGGGATGTGAAACTCGGCATATAAACTCATCATTAAAAATAAAAAGACACGTGTCTGAGGGTTTTTCGATGTGGTGTATATTATGAGGAGAAAGGGGTGAAAAGTGGGGGTTGAAGGATTCCTAACGGAGCGTGTATCCCTTAAACGACATAGGCCAGGAGTTTGGAACTCAGCGGGAAAAAATCAGCATAAAAAATAAGTAAATAGGTGTTTGACCGTTTTTTCATAAATCCAATTTAAGGGGCCCATGGGGAGGGGTGAAATTATGGGGGGAGGGACGTAATATGTCTGAGTGTAAAATTATACATGGCCCATGTTGTAGACAATAACGAATTACATCTTTTTTGTCTCTTGCTATTTCATCATACGACGAATACTTACGGAGTTATTAATGATTTTGTACTTTTTGGCCGGAATTCTCCAAGTCCCAGGAATGACATAAAAATTGATTCGCATGAAATTTCAAGAAAGATTTTTTTTAATACTTTTATTATAATTTTCACGTTTTTCAGGGTCCGAAACCAACATGATATTTTGATGTTTTTTTTTTGGTTTCAGGTGATAGAATTATTTTCCCCTAGGACCCATGCTTATCTATCTACTATATAAAGCTCAAATACCACTCACTCACTCACTGACTGACTGATTCATTCATCACGAAATCTCAGAAATTACCGAACGGATTGGAATGAAATTTGGTATGCAGCTTCCTCAAGGGCCGCAAACGCCCACTAAGAAGGGATTTTTGGATATTCAGGTTCTAAAGGGGTGTTAAGGGCGTAGACCTGCATTTCATTGAATAGCAATATCTCCCGATTGGTTTCATTGGGGGATGTGAAACTCGGCATATAAACTCATCATTAAAAATAAAAAGACACGTGTCTGAGGGTTTTTCGATGTGGTGTATATTATGAGGAGAAAGGGGTGAAATGTGGGGGTTGAAGGATTCCTAACGGAGCGTGTATCCCTTAAACGACATAGGCCAGGAGTTTAGAACTCAGCGGGAAAAAATCAACATAAAAAATAAGTAAATAGGTGTTTGACCGTTTTTTCATAAATCCAATTTAAGGGGCCCATGGGGAGGGGTGAAATTATGGGGGGAGGGAGGTAATATGTCTGAGTGTAAAATTATACATGGCCCATGTTGTAGACTATAACAAATTACATCTTTTTTGTCTCTTGCTATTTCATCATACGACGAATACTTACGGAGTTATTAATGATTTTGTACTTTTTGGCCGGAATTCTTCCAAGTCCCAGGAATTACATAAAAATTGATTCGAATGAAATTTCAAAAAAAAAAAATTTTTTAATACTTTTATCATATTTTTCACGTCTTTTAGGGTCCGAAACCAACATGATATTTTGATGTTTTTTTTCGTCCCATGCATTTTTGGTTTCAGGTGATAGAATTATTCTCCACTAGGACCGATGCTTATCTACTATATAAGGCTCAAATACCACTCACTCACTGACTCATTCATTCATCACGAAATCACAGAAACCACCAAACGGATTGGAATGAAATATGGTATGCAGCTTTCTCAAGGGCCGCAAACGCCCACTAAGAAAGGATTCTAGGATATTCAGGTTCTAAAGGGGTACACCTGCATTTCATTGAATAGCAATATTTCCCGATTGGTTTCATTGGGGGGATGTAAAACTCGGCATATAAACTCATCATTAAAAATAAGAAGACACGTGTCTGAGGGTTTTTCGATGTGGTGTATATTATGAGGTGAAAGGGGTGAAAAGTGGGGGTTGAAGGATTCCTAACGGAGCGTGTATCCCTTAAACGACATAGGCCAGGAGTTTGGAACTCAGCGGGAAAAAATCAGCATAAAAAATAAGTAAATAGGTGTTTGACCGTTATTTCATTAATCCAATTTAAGGGGCACATGGGGAGGGGTGAAATTAATGGGGGGGACGTAATATGTCTGAGTGTAAAATTATACATGGCCTATGTTGTAGACAATAACACATTACATACTTTTTGTCTCTTGCTATTTCATCATACGACGAATACTTACGGAGTTATTAATGATTTTGTACTTTTTGGTCGGAATTTTCTAAGTCCCAGGAATGACATAAAAATTGATTTGAAAGAAATTTCAAAAAAGTTTTTTTTAATACTTTTATTATATTTTTCAGGTTTTTTAGGGTCCGAAACGAACATGATATTTTGATGTTTTTTTTCGTCCCATGCATTTTTGGTTTCAGGTGATAGAATTATTTTCCACTAGGACCCATGCTTATCTATCTACTATAGGGGGCGTGGTGGCTCAGCGGTCTAGCTGAATGCCTCTCACCAAGGCGGTCCGGGTTCGATTCCCGGTCAATGCATGTGAGATTTTCGATGTGAAATGCCATGTCCTGTGGTTCGGATTCCACGTAAAAAGGAGGTCCCGTGGCTCATGATCTCGAGATTAACGGTCACGTTAAACTACAAGCTTCCTTTATCTATCTACTATATAAAGCTCAAATACCACTCACTCACTCACTGACTGACTGATTCATTCATCACGAAATCTCAGAAATTACCGAACGGATTGGAATGAAATTTTGTATGCAGCTTCCTCAAGGGCCGCAAACGCCCTCTAAGAAAGGATTTTTGGATATTCAGGTTCTAAAGGGGTGTTAAGGGGGTACACCTGCATTTCATTGAATAGCAATATCTCCCGATTGGTTTCATTGGGGGATGTGAAACTCGGCATATAAACTCATCATTAAAATTAAAAAGACACGTGTCTGAGGGTTTTTCGATGTGGTGTATATTATGAGGAGAAAGGGGTGAAATGTGGGTTTGGAAGGATTCCTAACGGAGCGTGTATCCCTTAAACGACATAGGCCAGGAGTTTAGAACTCAGCGGGAAAAATTCAGCATAAAAAATAAGTAAATAGGTGTTTGACCGTTTTTTCATAAATCCAATTTAAGGGGCCCATGGGGAGGGGTGAAATTATGGGGGGAGGGACGTAATATGTCTGAGTGTAAAATTATACATGGCCCATGTTGTAGACAATAACAAATTACATCTTTTTTGTCTCTTGCTATTTCATCATACGACGAATACTTACGGAGTTATTAATGATTTTGTACTTTTTGGCCGGAATTTTCCAAGTCCCAGGAATTACATAAAAATTAATTCGAATGAAATTATAAAAAAAAAAAAATTAATACTTTTATTATATTTTTCACGTCTTTTAGGATCCGAAACCAGCAGGATATTTTGATGTTTTTTTTTTCGTCCCATGCATTTTTGGTTTCAGGTGATAGAATTATTTTCCACTAGGACCGATGCTTATCTACTATATAAGGCTCAAATACCACTCACTCACTGACTCATTCATTCATCACGAAATCACAGAAACCACCAAACGGATTGGAATGAAATATGGTATGCAGCTTTCTCAAGGGCCGCAAACGCCCTCTAAGAAAGGATTCTAGGATATTCAGGTTCTAAAGTGGTACACCTGCATTTCATTGAATAGCAATATTTCCCGATTGGTTTCATTGGGGGGATGTAAAACTCGGCATATAAACTCATCATTAAAAATATGAAGACACGTGTCTGAGGGTTTTTCGATGTGGTGAATATTATGAGTCGAAAGGGGTGAAAAGTGGGGGTTGAAGGATTCCTAACGGAGCGTGTATCTCTTAAACGTCATAGGCGAGGAGTTTGGAACTCAGCCGAAAAAAATCAGCATAAAAAATAAGTAAATAGGTGTTTGACCGTTATTTTATTAATCCAATTTAAGGGGCACATGGGGAGGGGTGAAATTATGGGGGGGACGTAATATGTCTGAGTGTAAAATTATACATGGCCTATGTTGTAGACAATAACACATTACATCTTTTTTGTCTCTTGCTATTTCATCATACGACGAATACTTACGGAGTTATTAATGATTTTGTACTTTTTGGCCGGAATTCTCCAAGTCCCAGGAATGACATAAAAATTGATTCGAAAGAAATTTCAAAAAAGATTTTTTTTAATACTTTTATTATATTTTTCAAGTTTTTTAGGGTCCGAAATCAACATGATATTTTGATGTGGTTTTTTTTTTGGCCCATGCATTTTTGGTTTCAGGTGATAGAATTATTTTCCACTAGGACCCATGCTTATCTATCTACTATATAAAGCTCAAATACCACTCACTCACTCACTGACTGACTGATTCATTCATCACGAAATCTCAGAAATTACCGAACGGATTGGAATGAAATTTGGTATGCAGGTTCCCTAAGGGCCGCAAACGCCCTCTAAGAAAGGATTTTTGGATATTCAGGTTCTAAAGGGGTACACCTGCATTTCATTGAATAGCAATATTTCCCGATTGGTTTCATTGGGGGGATGTAAAACTCGGCATATAAACTCATCATTAAAAATAAGAAGACATGTGTCTGAGGGTTTTTCGATGTGGTGTATATTATGAGGTGAAAGGGGTGAAAAGTGGGGGTTGATGGATTCCTAACGGAGCGTGTATCCCTTAAACGACATAGGCCAGGAGTTTGGAACTCAGCGGGAAAAAATCAGCATTAAAAATAACTAAACAGGTGTTTGACCGTTTTTTCATAAATCCAATTTAAGGGGCCCAAGGGGGGGGGGGAACGTAATATGTCTCAGTGTAAAATTATACATGGCCTATGTTGTAGACAATAACACATTACATCTTTGTTGTCTCTTGCTATTTCATCATACGACGAATACTTACGGAGTTCTTAATGGTTTTGTACTTTTTGGCCGGAATTTTTTAAGTCCCAGGAATGACATAAAAATTGATTCGAATGAAATTTAAAAAAAAAATGTTTTATTTAATACTTTTAGTTTATATTTTTCACGTCTTTTAGGGTCGGAAACCAACATGATATTTCGTTGTTTTTTTTTTCGTCCCATACATTTTTGGTTTCAGGTGATAGAAATATTTTCCACTAGGACCGATGCTTATCTACTATATAAAGCTCGAATACCACTCACTCACTGACTCATTCATTCATCACGAAATCACAGAAACCACCAAACGGATTGGAATGAAATTTGGTATCCAGCTTTCTCAAGGGCCGCAAAGGCCCACTAATAAAGGATTTTAGGATATTCAGGTTCTAAAAGGGTGTTAAGGGGGTACACCTGCATTTCAATGAATAGCAATATTTCCCGATTGGTTTCATTGGGGGATGTGAAACTCGGCATATAAACTCATCATTAAGAATATGAAGACACGTGTCTGAGGGTTTTTCGATGTGGTGAATATTATGAGGTGAAAGGGGTGAAAATTGGGGGTTGAAGGATTCCTAACGGAGCGTGTATCTCTTAAAAGACATAGGCGAAGAGTTTGGAACTTAGCCGAAAAAAATCAGCATTAAAAATAACTAAACAGGTGTTTGACCGTTTTTTCATAAATCCAATTTAAGGGGCCCATGGGGAGGGGTGAAATTATGGGGGGGAGGACGTAATATGTCTGAGTGTAACATTAAACATGGCCTATGTTGTAGACAATAACACATTACAACTTTTTTGTCTCTTGCTATTTCATCATACGACGAATACTTACGGAGTTATTAATGATTTTGTACTTTTTGGTCGGAATTTTCTAAGTTCCATGAATGACATAAAAATTGATTCGCATGAAATTTCAAAAAAGATTTTTTTAATTACTTTTATTATAATTTTCACGTTTTTTCAGGGTCCGAAACCAACATGATATTTTGATGTTTTTTTTTCGTCTCATGAATTTTTGGTTTCAGGTGATAGAATTATTTTCCACTAGGACACATGCTTATCTATCTACTATATAAAGCTCAAATACCACTCACTCACTGACTGACTGACTGACTGATTCATTCATCACGAAATCTCAGAAACTACTGAACGGATTGGAATGAAATTTGGTATGCAGCTTCATCAAGGGCCGCAAACGCTCACTAAGAAAGGATTTTTGGATATTCAGGTTCTAAAGGGGTGTTAAGGGGGTAGACATGCATTTCATTGAATAGCAATATCTCCCGATTGGTTTCATTGGGGCATGTGAAACTCGGCATATAAACTCATCATTAAAAATAAAAAGACACGTGTCTGAGGGTTTTTCGATGTGGTGTATATTAAGAAGTGAATGGGGTGAAAAGTGGGGGTTGAAGGATTCCTAACGGAGCGTGTATCCCTTAAACGACATAGTCCAGGAGTTTGGAAATCAGCGGGAAAAAATCAGCATAAGAAATTAGTAAATAGGTGTTTGACCGTTTTTTCATAAATCCAATTTAAGGGGCCCATGGGGAGGGGTGAAATTATGGGGGGGGGACGTAATATGTCTGAGTGTAAAATTATACATGGCCTATGTTGTAGACAATAACACATTACATCTTTTTTGTCTCTTGCTATTTCATCATACGACGAATACTTACGGAGTTCTTAATGGTTTTGTACTTTTTGGCCGGAATTTTCTAAGTCCCAGGAATGACATAAAAATTGATTCGAATGAAATTTTAAAAAAAAATGTTTTATTTAATACTTTTAGTTTATATTTTTCACGTCTTTTAGGGTCCGAAACCAACATGATATTTCGATGTTTTTTTTTCGTCCCATACATTTTTGGTTTCAGGTGATAGAAATATTTTCCACTAGGACCGATGCTTATCTACTATATAAAGCTCGAATACCACTCACTCACTGACTCATTCATTCATCACGAAATCACAGAAACCACCAAACGGATTGGAATGAAATTTGGTATCCAGCTTTCTCAAGGGCCGCAAAGGCCCACTAATAAAGGATTTTAGGATATTCAGGTTCTAAAGGGGTGTTAAGGGGGTACACCTGCATTTCACTGAATAGCAATATTTCCCGATTGGTTTCATTGGGGGATGTGAAACTCGGCATATAAACTCATCATTAAGAATATGAAGACACGTGTCTGAGGGTTTTTCGATGTGGTGAATATTATGAGGTGAAAGGGGTGAAAATTGGGGGTTGAAGGATTCCTAACGGAGCGTGTATCTCTTAAAAGACATAGGCGAAGAGTTTGGAACTTTGCCGAAAAAAATCAGCATTAAAAATAACTAAACAGGTGTTTGACCGTTTTTTCATAAATCCAATTTAAGGGGCCCATGGGGAGGGGTGAAATTATGGGGGGGGGACGTAATATGTCTGAGTGTAAAATTATACATGGCCTATGTTGTAGACAATAACACATTACATCTTTTTTGTATCTTGCTATTTCATCATACGACGAATACATACGGAGTTATTAATGATTTTGTACTTTTTGGCCGGAATTTTCCAAGTCCCAGGAATGACATAAAAATTGATTTGAAAGAAATTTCAAATAAGTTTTTGTTAATACTCTATTATATTTTTCACGTTTTTTAGGGTCCGAAACGAACATGATATTTTGATGGTTTTTTTTCGTCCCATGCATTTTTGGTTTCAGAAGATAGAATTATTTTCCACTAGGACCCATGCTTATCTATCTACTATATAAAGCTCAAATACCACTCACTCACTCACTGACTGACTGATCCATTTATCACGAAATCTCAGAAACTACCGAACGGATTGGAATGAAATTTGGTATGCAGCTTCCTCAAGGGCCGCAAACGCCCACTAAGAAAGGATTTTTGGATATTCAGGTTATAAAGGGGTGTTAAGGGGGTTGACCTGCATTTCATTGAATAGCAATATCTCCCGATTGGTATCATTGGGGGTTGTGAAACTCGGCATATAAACTCATCATTAAAAATAAGAAGACACGTGTCTGAGGGTTTTTCGATGTGGTGTATATTATGAGGTGAAAGGGGTGAAAAGTGGGGTTGAAGGATTCTTAACGGAACGTGTATCCCTTAAACGACATAGGCCAGGAGTTTGGAACTCAGCGGGAAGAAATCAGCATAAAAAATAAGTAAATAGGTGATTGGCCGTTTTTTCATAAATCCAATTTAAGAGGCCCATGGGGGGGGGGACGTAATATGTCTCAGTGTAAAATTATACATGGCCTATGTTGTAGACAATAACACATTACATCTTTTTTGTCTCTTGCTATTTCATCATACGACGAATACTTACGGAGTCCTTAATGGTTTTGTACTTTTTGGCCGGAATTTTCTAAGTCCCAGGAATGACATAAAAATTGATTCGAATGAAATTTCAAAAAAAAAATTTTTTTTAATACTTTTATCATATTTTTCACGTCTTTTAGGGTCCGAAACCAACATGATATTTTGATGTTTTTTTTCGTCCCATGCATTTTTGGTTTCAGGTGATAGAATTATTCTCCACTAGGACCGATGCTTATCTACTATATAAGGCTCAAATACCACTCACTCACTGACTCATTCATTCATCACGAAATCACAGAAACCACCAAACGGATTGGAATGAAATATGGTATGCAGCTTTCTCAAGGGCCGCAAACGCCCACTAAGAAAGGATTCTAGGATATTCAGGTTCTAAAGGGGTACACCTGCATTTCATTGAATAGCAATATTTCCCGATTGGTTTCATTGGGGGGATGTAAAACTCGGCATATAAACTCATCATTAAAAATAAGAAGACATTTGTCTGAGGGTTTTTCGATGTGGTGTATATTATGAGGTGAAAGGGGTGAAAAGTGGGGGTTGATGTATTCCTAACGGAGCGTTTATCCCTTAAACGACATAGGCCAGGAGTTTGGAACTCAGCGGGAAAAAATCAGCATAAAAAATAAGTAAATAGGTGTTTGACCGTTATTTCATTAAGGGGCACATGGGGAGGGGTGAAATTAATGGGGGGGGACGTAATATGTCTGAGTGTAAAATTATACATGGCCTATGTTGTAGACAATAACACATTACATACTTTTTGTCTCTTGCTATTTCATCATACGACGAATACTTACGGAGTTATTAATGATTTTGTACTTTTTGGTCGGAATTTTCTAAGTCCCAGGAATGACATAAAAATTGATTTGAAAGAAATTTCAAAAAAGTTTTTTTTAATACTTTTATTATATTTTTCAGGTTTTTTAGGGTCCGAAACGAACATGATATTTTGATGTTTTTTTTTCGTCCCATGCATTTTTGGTTTCAGGTGATAGAATTATTTTCCACTAGGACCCATGCTTATCTATCTACTATATAAAGCTCAAATACCACTCACTCACTCACTGACTGACTGATTCATTCATCACGAAATCTCAGAAATTACCGAACGGATTGGAATGAAATTTGGTATGCAGCTATCTCAAGGGCCGCAAACGCCCACTAAGAAAGGATTTTTGGATATTCAGGTTCTAAAGGGGTGTTAAGGGCGTAGACCTGCATTTCATTGAATAGCAATATCTCCCGATTGGTTTCATTGGGGGATGTGAAACTCGGCATATAAACTCATCATTAAAAATAAAAAGACACGTGTCTGAGGGTTTTTCGATGTGGTGTATATTATGAGGAGAAAGGGGTGAAAAGTGGGGGTTGAAGGATTCCTAACGGAGCGTGTATCCCTTAAACGACATAGGCCAGGAGTTTGGAACTCAGCGGGAAAAAATCAGCATAAAAAATAAGTAAATAGGTGTTTGACCGTTTTTTCATAAATCCAATTTAAGGGGCCCATGGGGAGGGGTGAAATTATGGGGGGAGGGACGTAATATGTCTGAGTGTAAAATTATACATGGCCCATGTTGTAGACAATAACGAATTACATCTTTTTTGTCTCTTGCTATTTCATCATACGACGAATACTTACGGAGTTATTAATGATTTTGTACTTTTTGGCCGGAATTCTCCAAGTCCCAGGAATGACATAAAAATTGATTCGCATGAAATTTCAAGAAAGATTTTTTTTAATACTTTTATTATAATTTTCACGTTTTTCAGGGTCCGAAACCAACATGATATTTTGATGTTTTTTTTTTTGGTTTCAGGTGATAGAATTATTTTCCCCTAGGACCCATGCTTATCTATCTACTATATAAAGCTCAAATACCACTCACTCACTCACTGACTGACTGATTCATTCATCACGAAATCTCAGAAATTACCGAACGGATTGGAATGAAATTTGGTATGCAGCTTCCTCAAGGGCCGCAAACGCCCACTAAGAAGGGATTTTTGGATATTCAGGTTCTAAAGGGGTGTTAAGGGCGTAGACCTGCATTTCATTGAATAGCAATATCTCCCGATTGGTTTCATTGGGGGATGTGAAACTCGGCATATAAACTCATCATTAAAAATAAAAAGACACGTGTCTGAGGGTTTTTCGATGTGGTGTATATTATGAGGTGAAAGGGGTGAATAGTGGGGGTTGAAGGATTCCTAACGGAGCGTGTATCTCTTAAACGACATAGGCGAGGAGTTTGGAACTCAGCCGAAAAAAATCAGCATTAAAAATAACTAAACAGGTGTTTGACCGTTTTTTCATAAATCCAATTTAAGGGGCCCATGGGGGGGGGGAACGTAATATGTCTCAGTGTAAAATAATACATTGCCTATGTTGCAGACAATAACACATTACATCTTTTTTGTCTCTTGCTATTTCATCATACGACGAATACTTACGGAGTTGTTAATGGTTTTGTACTTTTTGGCCGGAATTTTCCAAGTCCCAGGAATTACATAAAAATTGATTGGATTGAAATTTCAAAAAAGATTTTTTAATACTTTTATCATATTTTTCACGTTTTTTAGTGTCCGAAACAAACATGATATTTTGATGGTTTTTTTTCGTCCCATGCATTTTTGGTTTCAGGTGATAGAATTATTTTCCACTAGGACCGATGCTTATCTACTATATAAAGCTCAAATACCACTCACTCACTGACTCATTCATTCATCACGAAATCACAGAAACCACCAAACGGATTGGAATGAAATTTGGTATGCAGCTTTCTCAAGGGCCGCAAACGCCCACTAAGAAAGGATTCTAGGATATTCAGGTTCTAAAGGGGTACACCTGCATTTCATTGAATAGCAATATTTCCCGATTGGTTTCATTGGGGGGATGTGAAACTCGGCATTAAAACTCATCATTAAAAATAAGAAGACACGTGTCTGAGGGTTTTTCGATGTGGTGTATATTATGAGGTGAAAGGGGTGAATAGTGGGGGTTGAAGGATTCCTAACGGAGCGTGTATCTCTTAAACGACATAGGCGAGGAGTTTGGAACTCAGCCGAAAAAATCAGCATTAAAAAATAACTAAACAGGTGTTTGACCGTTTTTTCATAAATCCAATTTAAGGGGCCCATGGGGGGGAACGTAATATGTCTCAGTGTGAAATTATTCATGGCCTATGTTGTAGACAATAACAAATTACATCTTTTTTGTCTTTTGCTATTTCATCATACGACGAATACTTACGGAGTTCTTAATGGTTTTGTACTTTTTGGCCGGAATATTCCAAGTCCCAGGAATTACATAAAAATTGATTGGATTGAAATTTCAAAAAAGATTTTTTAATACTTTTATTATATTTTTCACGTTTTTTAGGGTCCAAAACCAACATGATATTTTGATGTTTTTTTTCGTCCCATGCATTTTTTATTTCATGTGATAGAATTATTTTCCACTAGGACCCATGCTTACCTATCTACTATATAAAGCTCAAATACCACTCACTTACTCACTGACTGACTGACTGATTCATTCATCACGAAATCTCAGATATACCTAACGGATTGGAATGAAATTTGGTATGCAGCTTCCGCAAGGGCCGCCAACGCCCACTAAGAAAGGCTTTTTGGATATTCAGGTTCTAAAGGGGTGTTAAGGGGGTAGACCTGCATTTCATTGAATAGCAATATCTCCCGATTGGTTTCATTGGGGGATGTGAAACTCGGCATATAAACTCATCATAAAAATAAAAAAGACACGTGTCTGAGGGTTTTTCGATGTGGTGTATATTATGAGGTGAAAGGGGTGAAAAGTGGGGGTTGAAGGATTCCTAACGGAGCGTGTATCCCTTAAACGACATAGTCCAGGTGTTTGGAAATCAGCGGGAAAAAATCAGCATAAGAAATTAGTAAATAGGTGTTTGACCGTTTTTTCATAAATCCAATTTAAGGGGCCCATGGGGAGGGGTGAAATTATGGGGGGGGACGTAATATGTCTGAGTGTAAAATTATACATGGCCTATGTTGTAGACAATAACACATTACATCTTTTTTGTCTCTTGCTATTTCATCATACGACGAATACTTGCGGAGTTATTAATGATTTTGTACTTTTTGGTCGGAATTTTCTAAGTCCCAGGAATGACATAAAAATTGATTCGAAAGAAATTTCAAAAAAGATTTTTTTTAATAATTTTATTATATTTTTCACGTTTTTTAGGGTCCGAAACCAACATGATATTTTGATGTTTTTTTTTTTCGTCCCATGCATTTTTGGTTTCAGGTGATAGAATTATTTTCCACTAGGACCCATGCTTATCTATCTACTGTATAAAGCTCAAATACCACTCACTCACTCACTGACTGACTGATTCATTCATCACGAAATCTCAGAAATTACCGAACGGATTGGAATGAAATTTGGTATGCAGCTTCCTCAAGGGCCGCAAACGCCCTCTAAGAAAGGATTTTTGGATATTCAGGTTCTAAAGGGGTGTTAAGGGGGTAGACATGCATTTCATTGAATAGCAATATCTCCCGATTGGTTTCATTGGGGCATGTGAATATCGGCATATAAACTCATCATTAAAAATAAAAAGACACGTGTCTGAGGGTTTTTCGATGTGGTGTATATTATGAGGAGAAAGGGGTGAAATGTGGGGGTTGAAGGATTCCTAACGGAGCGTGTATCCCTTAAACGACATAGGCCAGGAGTTTAGAACTCAGCGGGAAAAAATCAGCATTAAAAATAACTAAACAGGTGTTTGACCGTTTTTTCATAAATCCAATTTAAGGGGCCCATGGGGGGGGAACGTAATATGTCTCAGTGTAAAATTATACATGGCCTATGTTGTAGACAATAACACATTACATCTTTTTTGTCTCTTGCTATTTCATCATACGACGAATACTTACGGAGTTCTTAATGGTTTTGTACTTTTTGGCCGGAATTTTTTAAGTCCCAGGAATGACATAAAAATTGATTCGAATGAAATTTAAAAAAAAAATGTTTTATTTAATACTTTTAGTTTATATTTTTCACGTCTTTTAGGGTCGGAAACCAACATGATATTTCGTTGTTTTTTTTTTCGTCCCATACATTTTTGGTTTCAAATGATAGAAATATTTTCCACTAGGACCGATGCTTATCTACTATATAAAGCTCGAATACCACTCACTCACTGACTCATTCATTCATCACGAAATCACAGAAACCACCAAACGGATTGGAATGAAATTTGGTATCCAGCTTTCTCAAGGGCCGCAAAGGCCCACTAATAAAGGATTTTAGGATATTCAGGTTCTAAAAGGGTGTTAAGGGGGTACACCTGCATTTCACTGAATAGCAATATTTCCCGATTGGTTTCATTGGGGGATGTGAAACTCGGCATATAAACTCATCATTAAGAATATGAAGACACGTGTCTGAGGGTTTTTCGATGTGGTGAATATTATGAGGTGAAAGGGGTGAAAATTGGGGGTTGAAGGATTCCTAACGGAGCGTGTATCTCTTAAAAGACATAGGCGAAGAGTTTGGAACTTAGCCGAAAAAAATCAGCATTAAAAATAACTAAACAGGTGTTTGACCGTTTTTTCATAAATCCAATTTAAGGGGCCCATGGGGAGGGGTGAAATTATGGGGGGAGGACGTAATATGTCTGAGTGTAACATTAAACATGGCCTATGTTGTAGACAATAACACATTACAACTTTTTTGTCTCTTGCTATTTCATCATACGACGAATACTTACGGAGTTATTAATGATTTTGTACTTTTTGGTCGGAATTTTCTAAGTTCCATGAATGACATAAAAATTGATTCGCATGAAATTTCAAAAAAGATTTTTTTAATTACTTTTATTATAATTTTCACGTTTTTTCAGGGTCCGAAACCAACATGATATTTTGATGTTTTTTTTTCGTCTCATGAATTTTTGGTTTCAGGTGATAGAATTATTTTCCACTAGGACACATGCTTATCTATCTACTATATAAAGCTCAAATACCACTCACTCACTGACTGACTGACTGACTGATTCATTCATCACGAAATCTCAGAAACTACTGAACGGATTGGAATGAAATTTGGTATGCAGCTTCATCAAGGGCCGCAAACGCTCACTAAGAAAGGATTTTTGGATATTCAGGTTCTAAAGGGGTGTTAAGGGGGTAGACATGCATTTCATTGAATAGCAATATCTCCCGATTGGTTTCATTGGGGCATGTGAAACTCGGCATATAAACTCATCATTAAAAATAAAAAGACAAGTGTCTGAGGGTTTTTCGATGTGGTGTATATTAAGAAGTGAATGGGGTGAAAAGTGGGGGTTGAAGGATTCCTAACGGAGCGTGTATCCCTTAAACGACATAGTCCAGGAGTTTGGAAATCAGCGGGAAAAAATCAGCATAAGAAATTAGTAAATAGGTGTTTGACCGTTTTTTCATAAATCCAATTTAAGGGGCCCATGGGGAGGGGTGAAATTATGGGGGGGGGGGACGTAATATGTCTGAGTGTAAAATTATACATGGCCTATGTTGTAGACAATAACACATTACATCTTTTTTGTCTCTTGCTATTTCATCATACGACGAATACTTACGGAGTTCTTAATGGTTTTGTACTTTTTGGCCGGAATTTTCTAAGTCCCAGGAATGACATAAAAATTGATTCGAATGAAATTTTAAAAAAAAATGTTTTATTTAATACTTTTAGTTTATATTTTTCACGTCTTTTAGGGTCCGAAACCAACATGATATTTCGATGTTTTTTTTTTCGTCCCATACATTTTTGGTTTCAGGTGATAGAAATATTTTCCACTAGGACCGATGCTTATCTACTATATAAAGCTCGAATACCACTCACTCACTGACTCATTCATTCATCACGAAATCACAGAAACCACCAAACGGATTGGAATGAAATTTGGTATCCAGCTTTCTCAAGGGCCGCAAAGGCCCACTAATAAAGGATTTTAGGATATTCAGGTTCTAAAGGGGTGTTAAGGGGGTACACCTGCATTTCACTGAATAGCAATATTTCCCGATTGGTTTCATTGGGGGATGTGAAACTCGGCATATAAACTCATCATTAAGAATATGAAGACACGTGTCTGAGGGTTTTTCGATGTGGTGAATATTATGAGGTGAAAGGGGTGAAAATTGGGGGTTGAAGGATTCCTAACGGAGCGTGTATCTCTTAAAAGACATAGGCGAAGAGTTTGGAACTTTGCCGAAAAAAATCAGCATTAAAAATAACTAAACAGGTGTTTGACCGTTTTTTCATAAATCCAATTTAAGGGGCCCATGGGGAGGGGTGAAATTATGGGGGGGGGACGTAATATGTCTGAGTGTAAAATTATACATGGCCTATGTTGTAGACAATAACACATTACATCTTTTTTGTATCTTGCTATTTCATCATACGACGAATACATACGGAGTTATTAATGATTTTGTACTTTTTGGTCGGAATTTTCTAAGTCCCAGGAATGACATAAAAATTGATTTGAAAGAAATTTCAAATAAGTTTTTGTTAATACTCTATTATATTTTTCACGTTTTTTAGGGTCCGAAACGAACATGATATTTTGATGGTTTTTTTTCGTCCCATGCATTTTTGGTTTCAGGTGATAGAATTATTTTCCACTAGGACCCATGCTTATCTATCTACTATATAAAGCTCAAATACCACTCACTCACTCACTGACTGACTGATCCATTTATCACGAAATCTCAGAAACTACCGAACGGATTGGAATGAAATTTGGTATGCAGCTTCCTCAAGGGCCGCAAACGCCCACTAAGAAAGGATTTTTGGATATTCAGGTTATAAAGGGGTGTTAAGGGGGTTGACCTGCATTTCATTGAATAGCAATATCTCCCGATTGGTATCATTGGGGGTTGTGAAACTCGGCATATAAACTCATCATTAAAAATAAGAAGACACGTGTCTGAGGGTTTTTCGATGTGGTGTATATTATGAGGTGAAAGGGGTGAAAAGTGGGGTTGAAGGATTCTTAACGGAACGTGTATCCCTTAAACGACATAGGCCAGGAGTTTGGAACTCAGCGGGAAGAAATCAGCATAAAAAATAAGTAAATAGGTGATTGGCCGTTTTTTCATAAATCCAATTTAAGAGGCCCATGGGGGGGGACGTAATATGTCTCAGTGTAAAATTATACATGGCCTATGTTGTAGACAATAACACATTACATCTTTTTTGTCTCTTGCTATTTCATCATACGACGAATACTTACGGAGTCCTTAATGGTTTTGTACTTTTTGGCCGGAATTTTCTAAGTCCCAGGAATGACATAAAAATTTATTCGCATGAAATTTCAAAAAAGATTTTTTATTTAATACTTTTAGTTTATATTTTTCACGTCTTTTAGGGTCCGAAACCAACATGATATTTCGATGTTTTTTTTTTCGTCCCATACATTTTTGGTTTCAGGTGATAGAATTATTTTCCACTAGGACCGATGCTTATCTACTATATAAAGCTCAAATACCACTCACTCACTGACTCATTCATTCATCACGAAATCACAGAAACCACCAAACGGATTGGAATGAAATTTGGTATGCAGCTTTCTCAAGGGCCGCAAACGCCCACTAAGAAAGGATTCTAGGATATTCAGGTTTTAAAGGGGTACACCTGCATTTCATTGAATAGCAATATTTCCCGATTGGTTTCATTGGGGGGATGTGAACCTCGGCATATAAACTCATCATTAAAAATAAGAAGACACGTGTCTGAGGGTTTTTCGATGTGGTGTATATTATGAGGTGAAAGGGGTGAATAGTGGGGGTTGAAGGATTCCTAACGGAGCGTGTATCTCTTAAACGACATAGGCGAGGAGTTTGGAACTCAGCCGAAAAAAATCAGCATTAAAAATAACTAAACAGGTGTTTGACCGTTTTTTCATAAATCCAATTTAAGGGGCCCATGGGGGGGGGAACGTAATATGTCTCAGTGTAAAATAATACATTGCCTATGTTGCAGACAATAACACATTACATCTTTTTTGTCTCTTGCTATTTCATCATACGACGAATACTTACGGAGTTGTTAATGGTTTTGTACTTTTTGGCCGGAATTTTCCAAGTCCCAGGAATTACATAAAAATTGATTGGATTGAAATTTCAAAAAAGATTTTTTAATACTTTTATCATATTTTTCACGTTTTTTAGTGTCCGAAACAAACATGATATTTTGATGGGTTTTTTTCGTCCCATGCATTTTTGGTTTCAGGTGATAGAATTATTTTCCACTAGGACCGATGCTTATCTACTATATAAAGCTCAAATACCACTCACTCACTGACTCATTCATTCATCACGAAATCACAGAAACCACCAAACGGATTGGAATGAAATTTGGTATGCAGCTTTCTCAAGGGCCGCAAACGCCCACTAAGAAAGGATTCTAGGATATTCAGGTTCTAAAGGGGTACACCTGCATTTCATTGAATAGCAATATTTCCCGATTGGTTTCATTGGGGGGATGTGAAACTCGGCATTAAAACTCATCATTAAAAATAAGAAGACACGTGTCTGAGGGTTTTTCGATGTGGTGTATATTATGAGGTGAAAGGGGTGAATAGTGGGGGTTGAAGGATTCCTAACGGAGCGTGTATCTCTTAAACGACATAGGCGAGGAGTTTGGAACTCAGCCGAAAAAATCAGCATTAAAAAATAACTAAACAGGTGTTTGACCGTTTTTTCATAAATCCAATTTAAGGGGCCCATGGGGGGGGAACGTAATATGTCTCAGTGTGAAATTATTCATGGCCTATGTTGTAGACAATAACAAATTACATCTTTTTTGTCTTTTGCTATTTCATCATACGACGAATACTTACGGAGTTCTTAATGGTTTTGTACTTTTTGGCCGGAATATTCCAAGTCCCAGGAATTACATAAAAATTGATTGGATTGAAATTTCAAAAAAGATTTTTTAATACTTTTATTATATTTTTCACGTTTTTTAGGGTCCAAAACCAACATGATATTTTGATGTTTTTTTTCGTCCCATGCATTTTTTATTTCATGTGATAGAATTATTTTCCACTAGGACCCATGCTTACCTATCTACTATATAAAGCTCAAATACCACTCACTTACTCACTGACTGACTGACTGATTCATTCATCACGAAATCTCAGATATACCTAACGGATTGGAATGAAATTTGGTATGCAGCTTCCTCAAGGGCCGCCAACGCCCACTAAGAAAGGCTTTTTGGATATTCAGGTTCTAAAGGGGTGTTAAGGGGGTAGACCTGCATTTCATTGAATAGCAATATCTCCCGATTGGTTTCATTGGGGGATGTGAAACTCGGCATATAAACTCATCATAAAAATAAAAAAGACACGTGTCTGAGGGTTTTTCGATGTGGTGTATATTATGAGGTGAAAGGGGTGAAAAGTGGGGGTTGAAGGATTCCTAACGGAGCGTGTATCCCTTAAACGACATAGTCCAGGTGTTTGGAACTCAGCGGGAAAAAATCAGCATAAAAAATAAGTAAATAGTTGTTTGACCGTTTTTTCATAAATCCAATTTAAGGGGCCCATGGGGAGGGGTGAAATTATGGGGGGTGACGTAATATGTCTGAGTGTAAAATTATACATGGCCTATGTTGTAGGCAATAACATATTACATCTTTTTTGTCTCTTGCTATTTCATCATACGACGAATACTTACGGAGTTATTAATGATTTTGTACTTTTTGGTCGGAATTTTCTAAGTCCCAGGAATGACATAAAAATTGATTTGAATGAAATTTCAAAAAAATTTTTTTTAATACTTTTATTATATTTTTCACGTTTTTTAGGGTCCGAAACGAACATGATATTTTGATGTTTTTTTTTTTCGTCCCATGCATATTTGGTTTCAGGTGATAGAATTATTTTCCACTAGGACCCATGCTTATCTATCTACTATATAAAGCTCAAATACCACTCACTCACTCACTGACTGACTGATTCGTTCATCACGAAATCTCAGAAACTACCGAACGGATTGGAATGAAATTTGGTATGCAGCTTCCTCAAGGGCCGCAAACGCCCACTAAGAAAGGATTTTTGGATATTCAGGTTCTAAAGGGGTGTTAAGGGGGTAGACCTGCATTTCATTGAATAGCAATATCTCCCGATTGGTTTCATTGGGGGATGTGAAACTCGGCATATAAACTCATCATTAAAAATAAAAGGACACGTGTCTGAGGGTTTTTCGATGTGGTGTATATTATGAGGTGAAAGGGGTGAAAAATTAGGGTTGAAGGATTCCTAACGGAGCGTGTATCCCTTAAACGACATAGTCCAGGAGTTTGGAACTCAGCGGGAAAAAATCAGCATAAAAAATAAGTAAATAGGTGTTTGACCGTTTTTTCATAAATCCAATTTAAGTGGCCCATGGGGAGGGGTGAAATTATGGGGGGGGGGCGTAATATGTCTGAGAGTAAAATTATACATGGCCTATGTTGTAGACAGTAACACATTACATCTTTTTTGTCTCTTGCTATTTCATCATACGACTAATACTTACGGAGTTATGAATGATTTTGTACTTTTTGGTCGGAATTTTCTAAGTCCCAGGAATAACATAAAAATTGATTCGAATGAAATTTCAAAAAAAAAAAAATTAAATATTTTTATTATATTTTTCACGTCTTTTAGGGTCCGAAACCAACATGATATTTTGATGGTTTTTTTCGTCCCATGCATTTTTGGTTTCAGGTGATAGACCATGCTTATCTATCTATATAACTAATGTTATAGCGGCTTTGGTGGCGTAGTCGGTAGCATGCTGAACTGCTATGCCCAAGATAGCGGGTTCAAACCCGGCCGAAGTCGTCGGATATTTTAAGAGCGTTAAAAATCCTTCAGTATGCCTTCCTTCGGAGGGGAAGTAAAGCCGGCGGTCCCATGTCATAGATTTATGGCATGTTAAAGATCCTTTCACAGACTAAACTTGTGTAAAGCAAAATTTGTTAGGTTAGAGTTCGTCAGAACGCTCTATCAAAGTTACAAAGTTCACCACTAGGTATCATTGATATCTGGTGGCGAAAGTTGGAACTACTTGAAATTGAACGGAACTTGTAGCTCGCCCTTTAGGGTGTCCGCTGGAAGCAGCTACAGACTCAGGCGAGCCGAACATGTCCTCGGACACTCCCGGCACTAAAAGCCATACGATAAATAATAATACTAATGTTATAACGGGATTCCAAATGTTATTGCGGGCGAAGCCGCGGGTAACAGCTAGTACACTATAAAACAAAAACATCCTACTAATTAATCGTCATAAAATTATTTAACTAATTAAATAGTTATGAAGGATATTTACAGGTAATCTGATCGTTATGGCAAACGATATCAAACGCTATCAACACGTTATCTGCGAGAATCTCAGTTCTCTCTCCAAATACAACTTGTAGTTAAATATATGCAATGTTTTCTCAACATTAAGGTTTCTTAACACTCATCAGTGTTCAATATACTGCACACACAGTGTCTTATATAGGGTTTTATACAATATCGGTCAAATACAGTCAACCAGCAAAGGTCAACTGCACGTTTCCATACAACTCCGTGATTTAATAAAGATTTAATAAGGGTATAAGTGGCATAAGTAGACAACCTTTCTCTAATTGTTTTCCGCTCTTACCCTCGTGTCATCACAGCTAAAACGTTACTTCAAATGTACTGGATTTCTTATATACAATGACTCCTTTATGATATATGCCACGTTCTCATCAAAAGAACTATACTTCGATAATTGCTCTTAAAATGCGGAACACCATCGCATGAGCTCAGACATAGCATTACAACACCTCATATAACACTGTATATGGTATAAACAAATATCCTCTACTATGCTAAACAATAACCAAATGCAGATTAATTGTTATTAACATTTCTTCTGTAGGAATCTCCTTCAATTAATGGCATAATCATCAGCGTCGTCACACTCGACTACACATCTACAAAAAATACATCCTTCAGTTCTTCAAAGAAAACTTCCATGAATAAAATACGACTTTAGACTGTTTTGAATGACCTCCCTGAGTTTACTTCACAAAAGATTAATTAATTGTTAACTCATCTGTCACAAATACGTGTAATAAAACACAAATTCTGTTTCCCCATACGTGTCAAGCTTTAAAAAGCACGTCGTTGCAATATCAGGTCTACATTATGACGTGATATTACACATATTGTGTAATATACTTGTATGGGGAGGGAGACCCAGGCATAGGGGCTCTTATTCGGTGGCGTGCACGCTGCACGTGCTCACATCCGCATGGTTATCAGATGACATCATGATGATGCAATATGTCCTCGCGCCAACACCCATTAACTTTTTATCACCATAAATAACCACACATGTTATTTATAATGTCTAATAGAATTCAATCTTGACCGGGATAAACTAGCTTTGAATTCCTAGTCAAAGATATAAATGATCTTCTATAAAGAGATATTTCCTAAAACTATTAATTGACTAAAGATTTCGGTTTTTGCAAATAAAGTAAGGATTGTCAGTTTCGCAATGTCTTTCCATTCTGCACGAAGAATGTCTATGAGTTTATGACTTCAGTCATATCAATCGACTAGTTCTAGCACGGGGATCTCCACTATTCAACCCTGCTACCGTATCGTCTCCACGAGTCGTCTATCACCGCAATCGGACTAAGGTTTTAGGATCTGTTAATCCAAGAAGCACGTCCTCTCTCTTCAAAGTCTGTAGGAATAAGAGCCCCTATGCCTGGGTCTCCCTCCCCAAGTCGAAAATTTAGCGGCCATATCAGTCTCCCACCATAATTTCAGCGCGCATATTAACAATGCTTATTACTGCGTAGTTCCACCGTTCTGCGGCTTTTAAAGTAACAGACATATTTTCTTTTAATATTCTTTACATTGCCAATTAAGAAAATCTCCTTCTAAGGGCCTAAATGCATAATTTCATCAAATTACATAGTTGAAGTTAATCCCGTCTTCAGTAAGACCTCTACTCATTGGCTCTGGGCTGATATCCAAAAACATAATTTATAACAATATTTATTATATTTTATAGCTAATTCACTGTTGCTATGTCGATTTCAACCTTCTACAAACTTCTGTTGTGCAACATATCACGTGATTGGAATCTCCCCACTGCCTCGAGCTTGTAACACGACTGACTTGTGTCACACATCCAGGATTTATATTTGCATGTTACATTTAATCATGGGCTTGGAAAATACTCTCATTTACATCCCAAATAATTCAATTTTCGAGGGCAGTAGTATTTTCTCTTCCGTGTAATTACACCTTTTCCCATAAGGAATTGCGTCTGAAAACTTTCAGATTATTGGATTCCGAGGGATATCTGAGCTGGGTCCGTCTTCAATAGCGTTCATCAGGTAAAAGACCCCAAATCCCTCTGCTCTAAATTCACACGTAAAGTAGAGTGAAGTAATAAAATCGAAACGTGTGGCATTTTGAATTTGCAAGGCTCCTCTGTTAGTGAAAATTCTAAAAAATCATTTTAATTTGAGTTTCTTAAATGAAAATATAATTAGGAGTCTTGGTTAAACAAGGTTATCTGCTTCAAGCGGTTAAAGGTCGACCTCTTCCCACGCTAACATGTGCACGTGCACGCTGCACGTGCTCACATCCGCATGGTTATCAGATGACATCATGATGATGCAATATGTCCTCGCGCCAACACCCATTAACTTTCTATCACCATCGCATAAACAAGCCAAAAGGTCAACCCATTCCCACGCTAACACGTGCAGTGCACATGCTCGCTCCTGGACCACGTGCTCGCTCTAAGGGCCCATGACGTCATCGCTATTACGCAATATCTGGTCGTGATGATGCAATATTCAAAGGGATCATTCCCCTCCTACTGGTCCGTCTTCAATTTTTCATTGACTTTCGAATTTAAATCAGGTGATTTCAATACATAGTTCATGAATCTATGAATAGTTCAATAGCGTTCATCATTTAAAAGACCCCAAATACCTCTGCTCTAAATTCACACGTTAAGTAGAGTGAAGTAATAAAATCGAAACGTGTGGCATATTGAATTTCCAAGGCTCCTCGTTTTGTGGAAATCCTAAAAATTCATTTAAATTTGAGTTTCTTAAATGAAAATATAATTAGGAGTCCTGGTTAACATTTGAAGTAATTTCATCGCCTTGTAAACATACTTAGTGCATTAAACCATGAAAAGTAAAAATGCAATTTTGGAAAACTGACATCGAATCTAATACTTTGCACACCTCGGTAAAGACAGCTATCGCCTCCACCTCTACAGATAGAATAGTAAGTAAAGGCGATTGATGAGAAATGAAAAGTTAACTCACAGAGAAGGAATTAATATTTATTTAGATGTAAATTTGATTGAGTATATCTTAGTTATAGAACTGATGGAACGAAAGAACATGATGTAGGATAGTAATCACCGATGTAGGACAATAGCACTTTTTTACCATTACCACAGGACAGTTATCGTATTAGGGATGCGGACGTCCTTGTATAATCGTTATTTAATCTGTGCCCCGTTTGCTGAGGTCTGTGCTCCTCCGCAACATTCGTTTCAACATTCTAATAGTACTTCCTTCCATACGACATTTGCTGTTCGCTTGCCTTTAGGATCTATTTGAACTTTGATGTCATGAAAGGATTTTGCTCCGAAGTGCGACATACAGTTGTCTGTGGTTAAACACCGGTTGAGGTAAATAAATGCCTACTTGATCTAGTGTTTGACCTTGAGCTTTATTGATAGTTATACAAAAAGCCAAACGTTCTGGAGACTGCCTCCTTTTGAAGTAAAATGGCATAGAAGTATGGAGTAAGGGGCGAGGAAGTAGGACATAGTTTCCAACATTTACGCCAGTAATAATTTCCAGGTGTAAGCAATTGGCATGCATCTTCCGAACCAACAGTCTGGTACCGTTCAACAGACCTTGGGTAACATTAATATTTCTCAACAAAATCACAATTGAGCCTTCTTTTAGTCGAAGAATATGAGGTGGCAATCCACTTATGTCTACGCTGTCTAAAAATAATGGCCACAAAGGAGAGAACCTTACTGACTTTTGGACTGAAGCTGCTCTAGATGCGTGAGGCACAACCTGCCTAAAATCTTCACCTAAGATGATAATTTTTCCTCCGAACGGCACGTCGTTATTCATGATATCTTTGAGCAGCCGATTTACACACATCAACGCGTTCTTATTAGCCATAGGGGCTTCATCCCAAATGATAAGTTGTGCTGAACGAATATAAAAAGCTTCCTTGTTGTTATCTTTTATTCCTGATACAGAACTTTCATGTAAATGTAGAGGTAACCTGAACTGGTTGTGTACAGTGCACCCCTGAGGTAGTAACATTGCTGCAATACCAGTCCATGCCACAGAAACTACATTTAACCCCAAATTTGGGCAAATGTGAATCAAGCATTGGTAAAGAAATGTTTTCCCGGTGACCCCTGGACCGTCAATGAAATATGCATTACTCATCCTTTCATTGTTTTTTTGTACTAACCCCAAAATTTCTATAATTATACCCGATTGGTCTTCATTTGCTTGGTTTATCATCCGACTTAAATGTTCCTGATTAAGTTTTGAATAATTCATTGGTAAATTTATCTGAGGGAAATTATCAATAATAGCTGGCAATTCGAGAAAAGTAATGCGAAGACCATGGAGATTTAATGCATTAGAAATATGTATAAAAGTGAAATGATATGCAATGTTAGGTTCGTGAAACTGCAGATAATCTTCTGATAATGAATTCTTGAAAATATCCCATAACTGCCTTACATTTGAAGGGGTCTGAAAAATACATATGTAAGAAAACAGTTGTCGTAACTGAGAAGGCATCTGAAATTGTGACGCTTCTGCCAAACAACGCTGCCATTCAGAATCATCAATCAGCAAACCTCGCTCCTTAGCTGTTTCTTTAAAAGTAGAATAGATAACGGCTTTGTATGTTCGTAGATCTTGCAGCTGGTAGCACCTATGACGTGACGCAATAACAGGCGTAAATAATACCTTTATGTTTCTGTAGGCGAAACATTATACATTCTGCCTATATTTTTTTTTCTTTTTTGCCACCGGCAGTAGCTCTTATTCCGGACGTAATGTACTGGTGTTTCAGGATATATATACAGACTTCTGGCTTGCGAATTTCGTTCTGCTTATTGTATGGATACATGCTACATAAGCGCCCCTTGTGGAGAAGGTAGAAGTTAACGATATCATGTATGAATACATGACATTAGCGCCCGAATGGAGCAGGCAGAAGTTAACGATATCGTGACGTAATTAGAGAACGGATCGCCCTATATCAGTGAATGTTATAATTATATTGGATGTAATGAAACACCAAACGAACGAAATAAAACAAATAATTGAATGTAGAAATATTCTGTTTTGGCGTGATTCAAACCGCATATAAGATCTTTAAGTGAATGCGTTATGTCCCCAAGGAGATTTGATCTCTGTTATTATGAAGATGTTTACGTGGATTCACATTACTACCATGGAAACCACGATGAAGATGTGCACTCTACTTTACCGAACTATCATGATACAGAGTTATTCGTTGTCGCCTAGTGACAGTCCATCAAGTTAGATTTATTATTGGGGCGGCGTTGAATATCATGATACGGTGTTAGTCGTTGTCACCTAGCGACAATATGGCCGTCAAGTCATTCGATTCTACTTTCGTGTGACCTTGAAGGAAGTAATATCCGCAATTATTTTAATACACGGATGATATAATCAAGTAAGGTGGGTATCAATCGATAATGCGTGACGGGCATTACATTTTATGACCACAAACGTCGTCGTAGCGCAAATACTTCCCGAGATATTTCAGTTTTAGTAAAGGGTGAAATTTTTTGAAAACTATTTTAATATATAAGAGGTTTCTTTCATTTTGACAATAATGACTGTAACAAAGTCATGTTTAAATAACCTCGTGTTTTACGTAAAATATACTTCTCTAAGTATTTGTAAATATTGTTTAAACAAATTATGTTTATATATTTTTTTAGCGTATGGCTTTTAGTGCCGGGAGTGTCCGAGGACATGTTTGGCTCGCCAGTTTTTGTAGCTGCTTCGAGACGGACACCCAATGGGTGAGCTACAAGTACCGTTGGGAAGGAAAGTTGGAAGGGAGGGTCGAGGAGTTGGAAGGTAGCGGCTGTGGCCTATAGTTAGGGACCAACCCCGGCATTTGCCTGGAAGGAAGATGGGAAACCACAGAAGACCATCTTCAAGGTTGCCGGCGGGGGGATTCGAACCTCCTCGCCTCCCAGATGTGAGCGACTGCCAACAGTCATGCCGCAACGACCTCGGCTAACTCACCCGGTTATGTTTATAATAATAACAATTGATATTAACAAATGTCTTTACTGTGCCCTTTCAGCATGAAATATGCAAATCACAGTATGCCAGCAATGCTCAAATCGGGATTTTCGGGTTATGGTATGTTCTCCCACTCTGTGACTTACACATTTTGGTTTAAATAGAGGATACACTTCCAAAATAAATAAACAAAATCAACTCCTACTATAAAACATTTAATTAACCAAATATATGGAGCTACAACAAATTAAACAAAGAAAATACTGACCCATAATTCTACTTGCTCAAAGTGAACAAGGAATACATAATAAAACAATGATTAAATCATAATAACTGGTTTCTCATAAAACAACAAACTTATATTTCTTTTCACTTCCATATAGTGTCCTTTTAAAATTCCATAAAATCAAGAGCTCCAAATGGCTCGATACTTTTTATATACACTGTGTTATTCTTTTACAACACATCACTTCCTATTATATGAGTATCTTATAATCAAATATATATATATAATTCTTATTAATGTACTGTTATTCTTTTACTTAAATTTTGGGCTTTCACAAGGTTCTCATGGTACCATCTCTCTCAAGTCAACAATTCACTACCGTGATTGGGAAACATTTGCGTACTCCCGAGTTACAGAAGACTACTTGAACACGTCTAAAATTAAGATCACTCCCGGAATCTAATTGTCTTCACTAAACTCGTGAATCACTACATCATAATTATAACATTAGGGATTTGTTATTATTTGTCGTAAAAGACCATTATCTCATAAGAAAGCAACGATCTGAACTTGCAAGCGGTAATTTTCACTAAAAGAACCTCGGTTCGAAGACCGGGTCGTTAAAACAAACTCTAAACACTCTTGTGTATTATAACTTCAAACAGACGGCTCTTCAGACCTACCACAACACATCAATAGTAAGGGTCTGGCCTGGCCACTTAGCGTGATTTATTACCGGGAGCAGGAACTTCAATGTCTCACTCACAAGAGACGAGCTACCCTTAGCTTTATACAGCTGTGTCTTAAATGCAGTTCTTTGAACAAGCAAGGCTTTCATTCTACTTATTTTAACAACATATTTAGGTTCACTAGACCTCTTCTCTTAAACTCGGCATTTATTAATTATGAAGTGTCCTCATTGGTGGGTAAGAATAATTCAATACAACAACAAATATTTAGGGGCTCAAACATATACGAATCTGGGTTCGATTCTTTCAACTGCCTCGGGAACTATATCCCATACTGGAGGACTTATAACATTCGCGACTTTGGGCGGCCTTTTTAACCTTGAACCTGCGCTCCTAATACAATAAATATTTCGCACCCTTTTATAATACAATACACACATGGCCTCGTGATCACATCACTATTTAGAGGACTTACCATAGCTCATTTACCACGACCAACTGCCCCTCATAATTAGTGTTACCGAGTATATTTAGGTTCAACGCTTTCCTAGCGTGACAAATTACTTCAATGCGCTACATTGCTCTATTACTATAATGCCAAGTTGCCTTCAATGAACTGATAATTCAAAATCAACATTTGATCTACATCTCAATTTTATATTAATCCTCTCCCGTGACAATAATCGCTTTACCTTATGAACATGTGTTCATAACATGTATTAATTCATTTAAAGGAGCTCATAAGCTACTCCTTTTTTATAATTCATCATAAACTTCATTCATTTATATAATTGTTATTATTATTATTATTACGCTTGCTTTCACATATTTAAATCATTTATCAAATACACTGATATTTTATTTCATACATTTCCCCCGAGGGATTTATTTATTTCATATAATTATTTTATACTTTCTCAATTTTAATCGTTCAGATCGCGCTATTATTCTGTTATTTGTTGTTGAAAAACATCCCTATTCTTTCGTTCTCAGGTGGATTGTACGCAAATCTTCCCAACACATAACATAATGAAATGGTTACTCACATGATATTACGGTCACCGACCGAATTCTCCAGCGATGTTTCATTTTTGCCCACTCAATATGTTTACGCCATTTTGATTAATTCCATTTCACACAATGACACTTCTTGATACACATACACATGATTTACCTTAAACACTGGTAACATATTGAATACAATTTTGTATTCTTTTATCATACACAAATAAATTCACTAAAAATTATTACACTAATTACACTGCTTTTAATCACTGAGGCTTTAATGTTTGCCTTACACACGTGATTTCTTTCTTCCCCGTTTCCAAGGGCGACACTCTTAGACGTCGGCTCCCTAATCTAGCAAGATGGTGAAAGTCTCGATCAATCTCCCCTCCCTGGAACGGTAATTCTTCAGATCCGGTGTTCTGACTATCGGCTTCTATTTTTACTAGCTCGAAGTCGTTTCTGTCTAGACACTATTAAGTTTGTCTAGCGAAAGTCTGTCCTGTTTACGGCCTCTCGAATACTTTATCGGTGACCTTCCTATTTCCCTAGCATTTACTGCTATTCCTTAGTTTCGTAGCTTATTGCTTATTATTGTTCGCTTGTCTCCTGTAGACAACGTTTTGGATTAAATTCTCACTTCTTATTATACTGCGCTCTAGTTCCTATCTTTTCGGTACACTAGGCGTTACTTATTTCGTCCGACCCTGATCGGGTTCCTTAACTTTGATAGAAATGTTTGTTTCACTATCGTTGGTACTTCAAAACGTTACGATACTTTCTGTCGTTTAACTGAACTGTTATTTGAAGACCTATCGCCTGTTCTTTAAGTTCGCAGCCTAACTTTGACTGTAATAATGAACTTTTCACTATAAAGACAGACGCTTGCTGAACTAAATCCTGTACTAGGATGTTTCCATGTCTTCACACGGCGATACTAATTGATACTTCTTATACTGTGAAGCTTCATCGTGCAGCGTCTCGGCGCTCACGGAATAACTGTATCTGATGATCTGCGAAACAGCACCGTGCCCTCAGGCTGTCGGAAACTGCATTAACGATGTGATGTAGCGTCACGTCCCCTGGACGGACTAAAACTGCATTTACGATGTGATGTAGCCTGACGTCCCCCTCGGGCTGTCGGAAACTGCATGATTAGTCTGGCTCTGCCAGGGCTTTTATACAAATCGGCTACAAAAAGATAAAATCCACGTCTTTTTCATAACTAACTTTTGAAGCAATAGTCGCACACTTTTAAAACTTATATCTCTGGAAAGCTCGTTTTCTAAACGTAAACTGACCTTTTTGCACATGAAAATCGATCGTACAATTCTGAGATATTAAATAAATTTAGCTCTTCCGATACGTGGGTGTTGCAGTTGATTTTTAATCCCTACCACCTCGGGTCTCGGGGAACTTTTAACTACGTCATGCTGCGTTTGCACTTCTTTCCTGTGCAATTATTATAACATCTTTTCCCACACAAAAATCTCTATTCCAAAATGATTCACAATTATGTATTTCTTTTGTTAATTATATTCTCGCAAATGGCTTAAATCTAATTATTCCCCTTCTTGCACAACTGCGAGGATGCCATTTTATTGCTGTGTAAGATCAATTTCCGAAACCTCTTCTCGCTTACTCCCAGCGGAAAGTTTTTAATTCTATTTATAGCCATGATCGGCTCCCTATCGATGCGTCATGCATGATATCATTTCCTAGGGCCACCTGGACTCTTATTCTTGCACAACATTATACCAGTCCTCTTGCATAAAATCTTTCTAAGTCATTCTAAGGACTGTACTTTTCCTCTCTTCTTTTACCAATAAAACATGGATTCGACCCCTTGAACCAATGGTACATGGGTTCATTTCTCCCCAACTTAGATAAAGAAATTTTCGAAATTTTGAGGAAATTTATTTAAACATTTTCATAAAGATTTTTTTTTTCAGTGTCGAAGCCATCATAATATTTCTCAGTACCTTCTGATCTTTCTTTCCAAGCCCTTCCTTTCTCTGGCTTGTCTTGGGTCTCACAACGTTCCCATTCATTCATTTCCTTTAAGCGGACGTTTCCACTTAAGGCTATAAATTACTCGTCTCGTTCGGGTGTTTCTAAGTCTCCTCATAGTCTGGCATGCGCTTCAAACTTGGGTCAGACAGGTTTTTTTTCTTACTTCTTGTCTCATAGGACTGGCGTTCTGCTTGCCTATCTCTTTCTTCTCAGTTCTGTACTGTCAACCTATTGACATACTTTTAAGACTTCACGGGTGCGTATAGCCTTAACCCGTTACTTCTATATTTTTGTTTCCTGGACTCAAAGACTACAGAATTTCGTTTGTCCTTAAGAGCATGGTCTGTCCTTACTTGTCTCTTCTTGGTTTTCTTCCCTTTCCCTCATCTCATCTCTAGATGGCATTTTCAAGAAAGTCCTTTTTTCCTCTTACTCTTTAACGGGTGCATATAGGCTTAACCCGTTACCTATTCTAGAGTAACCTTTTTCCCTCATCTCGCATCGAGATGGCATTTTCCAAGAAAATTTCTTTTCCTACTCTTCCAATTCCATAGTTCCTCTGGATCTTTTCTTTTTCTTTTCTTTCTACTCTTCCATTTCTTCCTACGAATTTCCCAACTGTAAAACGCTTGTGCGTCTTCTTTCTCCAGGGTCATGAACATTATTTCTCCTCCTCTCCTAAATTCAATAGGGTATTTATTCTCTTGTAAACCTGCTACACTTTGCGGTTGTCTTCCTCTTTCCTCATTTCCGTCAACGACATATCCACTCTTTTCTTCAGTAGTCTCATCTTTTTCTTTGAGGTTTTCTTGACTTTCATTGGGATCTATTTCCATTTCTCTTTTCTCTCGTTTACATTCCTGATATTTTATTATTAATTCAAGGATCTGTGCTTTCAATTTTTGTTCTTCTAATTGTATCTTATCTCTCTTATCCTCATGAATTTCTTCTGTGTTTTCCCTTTCAATTTCTATGAAATCTTGAACCTCTACTTCTTTTCTTGCCTCGACGACACTTTCTATTATAATTTTATTTAATTTCTCCATTCCCCCAGGACTTATTATTTCCGTCTCCCCAAATTTCACTTCTTTTGTTATCCCTTGTTCTGGGTTTTTCTCTTGCTCTTCAAGCTCAACTTTTCCATAAAAATGATCTTCTTCACTTTGCAGCTCGTTTTTATTTCGGCTTTCTTCCTGACCTGGAATTATTATTTCCTCCTGAGTGTCCATCGTTTTCTCTAGAGGGATCTCATTGCTTTTCTCAGTTTCCACTGGAGTCATCACGATTTCTACTTCTTGTTCTTCTTCTTCTTTTCTAATGCCAATTTTGGGTTCTTGCAACATTACTTCTTTTTCTTTTACAATTACTATTTTATTTTCAGTTTGAACAACTACTTCATTTGACCGATGGTTCTGTGCTGAGATATCTCCCCTATCTTTATTTTCCGCGAATCGACTGAACCTATTTCCTAATACTTCAATACTACTTTTAATGTCATCCCGATATGTCTGATACATTTCCCCACTTGATCCTAGCTGATCTATTAAATCTTTCTGCACACCTTGGATCTGGGTTACAAGTTCATTTTTACATGCATCTACATTCTCTTTACAAGTTTCTTCCATTCTATCTGTGATTTCCCCTTTTAAATTATTTAACTTAATCTCCAACCCCGTGTCAAACCCGTGAAATTTAGTATTCATTGTCTCTTCTATTTTCTCATTTATATTACTTTGTATTTTAGTCTCCATGACCTCTAATTTGGTGTTCATGGCTTGACTTTTCAGAGAATTATCAGCTATCATATTCTCCTGAAACGAATGTAATTTATTTTCAAGTTTACCTTCCATTACTCCTAGTTTATCTTCCAAAACCTTGGATTGTGCTGAAAAATGATCTGAATTCTCTGTTTTTATACTATCCAACTTACTTTCTATCTCAGCCTTCAATGTACTGTTCATGTTTATACAATCGGCTTGGATAGATCCTAACTTTTGATTTATGGATTCTAACTCCACTTTATTTGTAATCTGTTGGAGGTCCAATTTATTGTCTATAGTTTCAAATTTATTGTTCATGGCCTCCAACTTTTCCTTGCTATCGGCCTTCCCAGCGTCCAAAAGCCCCTGCCTCTCTTCACTATTCTCTGCTTTTGAAACTTTGTTACTTTCCATACTTATTTTTATCATCGCCTCCCTAGTCTTATGGAAATGCTCATCCAAGCACTCCTTTATCTCCATCATCGTACACATCTTATCCAAAATATAAGAATACAGTGGGCTACTATGCCACATCGCCGGTTCATGCATGAGAGATGGTACTCCTATCTCTTGTGTCCCAATTTCCAAAAATTTACCTTAGTACGGGTGTTTACTAAAACGTACCCTTTTGATATACTCATTCAATGTCAAAACCTTTATGGAAGTGATTTAAAAATTCAAACATTTCAAAAAAACATATTTTCCAAGAAATGAAAATTTTGGTTTTTCATGAAAAACTCGGGTTTTCCTAGGAAAACTCATCCCTACGTACTGGGCGCCAAAAGTTAAGTGTTGCTAGGGGGTTATATTATATTTAGGGCTGCTGGGTGTGAGTTTCCAGGGTCCCATGCGGTCAGTTAACTTTATCTTTTTTAGCTACTTCTATCATTACTTTACTTTTACATAATATGACCGTCTTAAGTGTTCCTCTAATTATTAATCCCAGCACATTACTTCTATGCCCCCATGTGCCCTTTCAGCATGAAATATGCAAATCACAGTATGCCAGCAATGCTCAAATCGGGATTTTCGGGTTATGGTATGTTCTCCCACTCTGTAACTTACACATTTTGGATTAAATAGAGGATACACTTCCAAAATAAATAAACAAAATCAACTCCTACTATAAAACATTTAATTAACCAAATATATGGCGCTACAACAAAATTACACAAATAAAATACTGACCCCTAATTCTACTTGTTCAAAGTGAACAAGGAATACATAATAAAACAAAGATTAAATCATAATAACTGGTTTCTCATAAACCAACAAACTTATATTTCATTTCACTTCCATATAGTGTCCTTTTAAAATTCCATAAAATCAAGAGCTCCAAATGGCTCGATACTTTTTATATACACTGTGTTATTCTTTTACAACACATCACTTCCTATTATGTGAGTATCTTATAATCAAATATATATATATATAATTCTTATTAATGTACTGTTACTCTTTTACTTAAATTTTGGGCTTTCACAAGGTTCTCAGGGTACCATCTCTCTCAAGTCAACAATTCACTACCGTGATTGGGAAACATTTGCGTACTCCCGAGTTACAGAAGACTACTTGAACACGTCAAAAATTAAGATCACTCCCGGAATCTAATTATATTCACTAAACTCGTGAATCACTACATCATAATTATAAAATTAGGGATTGATTATTATTTGTCTTAAAAGACCATTATCTCATAAGAAAGCAACGATCTGAACTTGCAAGCGGTAATTTTCACTAAAAGAACCTCGGTTCGAAGACCGGGTCGTTAAAACAAACTCTAAACACTCTTGTGTATTATAACTTCAAACAGACGGCTCTTCAGACCTACCACAACACATCAATAGTAAGGGTCTGGCCTGGCCACTTAGCGTGATTTATTACCGGGAGCAGGAACTTCAATGTCTCACTCACAAGAGACGAGCTACCCTTAGCTTTATACAGCTGTGTCTTAAATGCAGTTCTTTGAACAAGCAAGGCTTTCATTCTACTTATTTTAACAACATATTTAGGTTCAATAGACCTCTTCTCTTAAACTCGGCATTTATTAATTATGAAGTGTCCTCATTGGTGGGTAAGAATAATTCAATACAACAACAAATATTTAGGGGCTCAAACATATACGAATCTGGGTTCGATTCTTTCAACTGCCTCGGGAGCCATATCCCATACTGGAGGACTTATAACATTCGCGACTTAGGGCGGCCTTTTTAACCTTGAACCTGCGCTCCTAATACAATAAATATTTCGCACCCTTTTATAATACAATACACCCATGGCCTCGTGATCACATCACTATTTAGAGGACTTACCATAGCTCAATTACCACGACCAACTGCCCCTCATAATTAGTGTTACCGAGTATATTTAGGTTCAACGCTTTCCTAGCGTGACAAATTACTTCAATGCGCTACATTGCTCTATTACTATAATGCCAAGTTGCCTTCAATGAACTGATAATTCAAAATCAACATTTGATCTACATCTCAATTTTATATTAATCCTCTCCCGTGACAATAATCGCTTTACCTTAAGAACATGTGTTCATAACATGTATTAATTCATTTAAAGGAGCTCATAAGCTACTACTTTTTTATAATTCATCATAAACTTCATTCATTTATATAATTGTTATTATTATTATTACGCTTGCTTTCACATATTTAAATCATTTATCAAATACACTGATATTTTATTTCATACATTTCCCCAGAGGGATTTATTTATTTCATATAATTATTTTATACTTTCTCAATTTTAATCGTTCAGATCGCGCTATTATTCTGTTATTTGTTATTGAGAAACATCCCTATTCTTTCGTTCTCAGGTGGATTGTACGCAAATCTTCCCAACACATAACATAATGAAATGGTTACTCACATGATATTACGGTCACCGACCGAATTCTCCAGCGATGTTTCATTTTTGCCCACTCAATATGTTTACGCCATTTTGATTAATTCCATTTCACACAATGACACTTCTTGATACACATACACATGATTTACCTTAAACACTGGTAACATATTGAATACAATTTTGTATTCTTTTATCATACACAAATAAATTCACTAAAAATTATTACAATAAAACAGATTTTACTATATTTACATTACACTGCTTTTAATCACTGAGGCTTTAATGTTTGCCTTACACACGTGATTTCTTTCTTCCCCGTTTCCAAGGGCGACACTCTTAGACGTCGGCTCCCTAATCTAGCAAGATGGTGAAAGTCTCGATCAATCTCCCCTCCCTGGAACGGTAATTCTTCAGATCCGGTGTTCTGACTATCGGCTTCTATTTTTACTAGCTCGAAGTCGTTTCTGTCTAGACACTATTAAGTTTGTCTAGCGAAAGTCTGTCCTGTTTACGGCCTCTCGAATACTTTATAGGTGACCTTCCTATTTCCCTAGCATTTACTGCTATTCCTTAGTTTCGTAGCTTATTGCTTATTATTGTTCGCTTGTCTCCTGTAGACAACGTTTTGGATTAAATTCTCACTTCTTATTATACTGCGCTCTAGTTCCTATCTTTTCGGTACACTAGGCGTTACTTATTTCGTCCGACCCTGATCGGGTTCCTTAACTTTGATAGAAATGTTTGTTTCACTATCGTTGGTACTTCAAAACGTTACGATACTTTCTGTCGTTTAACTGAACTGTTATTTGAAGACCTATCGCCTGTTCTTTAAGTTCGCAGCCTAACTTTGACTGTAATAATGAACTTTTCACTATAAAGACAGACGCTTGCTGAACTAAATCCTGTACTAGGATGTTTCCATGTCTTCACACGGCGATACTAATTGATACTTCTTATACTGTGAAGCTTCATCGTGCAGCGTCTCGGCGCTCACGGAATAACTGTATCTGATGATCTGCGAAACAGCACCGTGCCCTCAGGCTGTCGGAAACTGCATTAACGATGTGATGTAGCGTCACGTCCCCTGGACGGACTAAAACTGCATTTACGATGTGATGTAGCCTGACGTCCCCCTCGGGCTGTCGGAAACTGCATGATTTGTCTGGCTCTGCCAGGGCCTTTATAAAAATCGGCGACAAAAAGATAAAATCCACGTCTTTTTCATAACTAACTTTTGAAGCAATAGTCGCACACTTTTAAAACTTATATCTCTGGAAAGCTCGTTTTCTAAACGTAAACTGACTTTTTTGCACATGAAAATCGATCGTACAATTCTGAGATATTAAATAAATTTAGCTCTTCCGATACGTGGGTGTTGCAGTTGATTTTTAATCCCTACCACCTCGGGTCTCGGGGAACTTTTAACTACGTCATGCTGCGTTTGCACTTCTTTCCTGTGCAATTATTATAACATCTTATCCCACACAAAAATCTCTAATCCAAAATGATTCACAATGATGTATTTCTTTTGTTAATTATATTCTCGCAAATGGCTTAAATCTAATTATTCCCCTTCTTGCACAACTGCGAGGATGCCATTTTATTGCTGTGTAAGATCAATTTCCGAAACCTCTTCTCGCTTACTCCCAGCGGAAAGTTTTTAATTCTATTTATAGCCATGATCGGCTCCCTATCGATGCGTCATGCATGATATTTCCTGGGGCCACCTGGACTCTTATTCTTGCACAACATTATACCAGTCCTCTTGCATAAAATCTTTCTAAGTCATTCTAAGGACTGTACTTTTCCTCTCTTCTTTTACCAATAAAACATGGATTCGGCCCCTTGAACCAATGGTACATGAGTTCATTACATACTTCATCTATGCAATCTATCTATCTCCACATTATATAGATGCATTCTACCAACATATATCAAGGTTAATATTATATTCTGACGAATATTTCTTATCTGCATATTATCAATCCATTATCGATGCATTTTCGATTCATTCCATCTGTATAAAACAGTTTCTTTTAAAATGGATAGAATTATAAATGTAATCTCATACTTTAAATACTTATAACAAATTCAAATCTTATCTCACTTCGTCAAAAACGACACACGCTGACGTAAACATCAAATTTACAATTAAATTGACCAACAACTGACAACACAATAACATGAGTTGTTAGAATAAAAATCCACACAAAAATACTGGCCACGTCTGAAAGCCCCCAAAATACAACAGACTACTCCAAATTAGGACATTCTATCATCTACCTTAAGGCTGTGATGGACTGGAGAAACCTGAGATGTCATCAGAGATATGCGACTGCATTCCGAACGGCGCGTGACTGACACACTCCCGCCTCTACATGGACGTCGTTAGCTGGAACTGCGTGGCTCAGTTGGTTTTCATTCTTCTCGGTCAGCCTGCCTGCTCTCGCCTTCGTCTCCAAGCTAGATATCTTTGTCAAATGCTCATTTCTGACGGGCCCTCTCTCATTTTAATATCTTATAGTTGTAGATAGAAAGTTTTTGCTCTGTATTTCCATAGCTGGTAGTGGAAATATATGTAGTTTGATTTCTGGAAACTTCAGACTACTGCAGATGGAATTCCAGTTATTTGCTGTAGGAATCATGCTGTCTGGACCAAATGTGAATTTCACAGAAGTAATGTAGACTAACTGCCCTTCATGGTGGTTTAGTGATTCATCACGACTTCAAAAGTAGCTTCAATGTGATAACTTCCCCCCCCCCCTGGCCTGGGTTCTTTAACATCTTGTAATAATGCGTAGTATTCTGGTTAAAATTATTACTGTTTAGCCTTCTCTGCGTTGTATGACTACTCTCTACAAGTCTAGTAGTATTCGTTGAAATATTGATAATGTTTCTTGTAGAACGTTGAAATGTAATTCGAAGCTTTCAATTATAATGCTAATTCAGTATATTCTCTGCTCGAGCAATATCTCTATGTGTTCTCGGCGAATGCCGGCTCTCCTCCCGTCAAGTCTTATATCTTCTGTTCACTTCTATGTGTAGCTGCGACCTTGCATTCAGCAGACGTTTACTGCGGGTCCTTACTCGGCCAGTCGATATAATTGGAATGAATTCACGTCACTCCGCATCTACCCTCCTGAGTTCTGACAATAGTGGGGGCTAGCCTCCAACGCTATTAATGCCTCTTATTTATTCATATCTCCTCTCGTAGTAATAAATGTTAAATTCTAATTCGATAGAACAATTTCATTTCTTAGTCTCGTAATTATCATGTGCTCAAATTTTTTTTAATCTTCCGGATAAAATATAGTAATATTTTATTCTTTATTTACATAAATTAATCTGATTGGTTGTTGAGTTTTCATGCAAATATCATTATTCTAGGCTTCCACTAGAGGGTCGTGTGCCAAATATCTCCTTTCTCTGTCTTACAAAAATTGTCGCGTGCAAGTTATTTGTCACTGGGAACTCGGTGTACAGAACCGGTCTTCACGCTTTAACTTGAAGCTTTGGTCAGAATCCAATGTCTATAAATTAGATTCTCTCTTGGTTAAAATATCATTCACTCAATATTTTCCAATCTTTTTTCTCAAAAATGCTTCAAATTTCCTATGCAACATATCAATGTTATTCATTCACCTCCCAGAATACTAATATGAATAAAATATTGTTCAAACAACTATTTTCATTTCTTGCAATAAAATCTTCACACAATTCGGATCGATCCTTGCCTCATGCAAATGCATGCCTGATACAAAATTCGAGTTCAGATCCCCTCCAGATCTGTTAATGAAAGTTTGGTTGTTTGGTTCCTTAGTTTAGGGGCTGCGACAACACGATCATGCAGCCCCGTGTACTTTGGATGTGTGTTGGATCTGTCTGATAACCTGTGTTAATTGTGATGACTGTAATAGTGTGTGTTATCCGTTTTCAATTCAAGTAACGACTGCAGACTTTTACTTTCAAGTATTTCCTACTTTTGCCGCCAAACGCCACCGTCAACGACTAATAGTTCAGAACTTAGCTTCCAGACGCCACCACAGTCAGCTCTTGGCAACGAACGTAGGAACATAAGAGCGTTGTTTACATTCTTAACCTATACAATTTAGCTTCACGCAGGTGTAATTAGTGGAAGGTTCCTTAACATGCCATAAATCTATGACATGGGATCGCCGGCTTTACTTCCGCTCCGAAGGAAGGCATACTGAGGGATTTTTAACGCTCTTAAAAAATCCGACGTCTTCGGCCGGATTTGAACCTGCTATCTTGGGCATAGAAGCTCAGCATGCTACCAACTACGCCACCGAAGCCGCCTAATGAAAGTTTAACATAGACTTTCTTTAATACACAACTCATTTCATGTATTGAACCGAATTTCTTCTCTTTAGTTAATCCTGGGATGAAATCTTTTTAATTTCGAATGATTGTACTTTCCAATAGGATGATCATCTTCTATCCATACAATCAAATAACAGTTGTTATCGTAGACCCTTCCAACCTTGAACGGGCCTCGGAACAGGGTCGAAAATTTTATATAGACCTTCTTCAAAACATCGGCCTTGAATGGAATTCGAACTAAGACTGATGATGATGATGATGATAATTGTTTTTAAGGGGCCTAACATCTAGGTTATCGGCCCCAAGAGCTAAGACTAATTCCCCAATTCTCAATGGTAAACTGTATATCTTCCCTCGGACTCTCTTTAGCCTTTTCTCTGCCTGTTTGTTCAGATCGTCTCTTGCTGATTTTATACGCTGTTATAGCGGTGGTTCGTCATCTTCTGGAACATTTAAGATTCCGTTCCATGGTCGAACTGGGCTTTCATTGAAATGGAGCGTCACTGGAACTTCGTTCGTGCTTTCATGCCTCGTATTATTGATGCAGAACACCATTAATGGTACAACCTTCACCCAATTAGCGTGGTTTTCGGAACTATATAGTCGAATGTACTTGGAACATTCCAACATGACCCTCTGAATAGGATTAGTCTCAGGACTGCGAATAGAACTAAAAATATGACTAATTCCTAGTCTCTCCATAGCTTGTTGAAATTCTGTAGAGGTATATTGCGTTCCGCAGTCGGTCAGTAGTCTCTCAGGTTTTCCTAGCTTAGGAATGATGTTTTTCTCAAGATGATACAATACTGTCTTCGTAGTAGCTTTCTGCATTGGATTCATCATGACTATCTTTGATAAAACATCCATTGTGACTAGTAAGTATTGATTACCCCTGATACTTTTCGGGGCAGGACCAAATATAAAATATAAAATTTCTCTTGTGCAGTGCTGTACGTTTTATCTACACCTCCGTGTCCAATACTCTTGTGTACAAGCCAAATCACAGATACAATTAACGTTGGTGGAACCACAACTCTGACTTTAGTATGTTCATCGTCAGCATATTTGCAAGCAATGCCATCTTCAATTAGGTAATGCGAAGCTCTCTTTCTAGTCTCTCTGTACTTTTCATCATCATCAGTCATTCTTCCTGTTAGAAATCGATACAAATTCCTTCAAGGTGCGTTTTTTCTTTGGGTTAACGCTATCCTTCTTAGTTTTTCCAAAGTTGCCTGATCTTCGTCATCCGTCTCGACTATATGAATTTTCACACTGCTTTCAGCTGTGGGATTTCTGGAAAGTATGTCTGCCAACAAATTGTCTTTCCCTGGGACATGTACAATTGTTGCATCAAATTGTTGTAGAAATAACGTCCATCTTGTCATCCTATCACTAGATAAGTCTGACTTGAGAACCATTTTAGCATAAATTCGAGGGCTTTGTGGTCTGTCCTAATGATAATCTTGTGTCCAAGCAAGATTTTCTTACATTGGTGCAAGGCGTTTACAACAGCTAAGGCTTCAAACTCTGTAGTAAAATGGTTTACTTCGTGAGGACGTAACTTTCTACTATTGAAGGAAATATAGTGATTGTTACCCTCCTGGTCTTTCTGATAGAGTACGGCGCTAATTCTGATTTTAGAAGCATCAGTCTCCACTATGAACTAACGTTCAACATCAGGATACTCAAGCTTGATGTTATCTAAGAGCATTTCCTTTGCCTGAATGAACGCGGTTTCTGCGGCTTGGTCCCATTTTCATCTATTGTTCTTTTTTAATAATTCATGTAAGGGTGCCATGATTTCAGAGTAACGAGGGCAATGACTGCTGAAAAACTGACAGAGCCCCGTGAAACCTCTGACATCTCTGATCTTCTGTGGTTTGGGAAACTTCAAAATAGCGTCAATTTTATTCTGATTAGGGTGATAGCCAAATCTGTCAATCGTGTGTCCTAGGAAATTAATATTTTCCTAGAAAAAATGACACTTGTTGAATTGTACTTTAATGTTGACCTCGCGTAAATTCTCGAATAGTTTCCTCAAATATAGCATGTGTTGCTCTGGAGTTTCAGATGAAATAATCAAGTCATCCACGTAGCATATAGTAAAGGCCTTTACTTCATCATTGAGCTTGTTATCTAGGGCTCTTATCAACGCAGGTCTGGAATTTACAAAGCCAAATGGTACCCTTTTAAAAATATAACTCGTCTGATTGAATAAGAAACTCGTACAACATTTGCTATCTTCAGTAAGTTCGATTTGGTGAAAAGATGCTGTTAAATCGATTACCGAGAAGCAAGTCTTTCCTTTGAATTTTTGAGTAGCTCTCTAATCTTTGGCGGTCGGTCGAATTGAGGAGCTAACTTTCAAAAGAGACTTTGTCACTCAAATACAACTTTAGGGAATGACCAAAAAACCGATTTCTCTCAAATTAACATCTTATTGCTTATTTTATGCATTTATGTACACACATATGGGTTATAAAAATGTAACAAGACACTCTAATGAAATCAAACTACAGTAGATATTCAGTATTTACATACTAAATTCTGGACATAGTTGTTATTGACTGAACAGAAAAGACATAATCCTTTTTGTTTGCATGAACATGGGACATAGTCCTCTTTGACTGCATAATATTTTGATAAGGCCTAAACATTTCGAAACATTGTAATAAGCCGAACATTCAACCGCAATGTTATTTACTTAGTTAATATTCAAAACGTCCATTCTTATGAAACGTTACAACAAAAATCTTCTTTTATATATGGAATCCCACATCATCTTCCAGTCACATTATACTTCCTCACGAGGAACACTTGCTGCAGGTGTATCCATTAACAACCTCTTGTACCATTGCAAATGTTTTCGCCTAAACCAATTTTCACCTACTTACATTTCTAAGTTTATTTCACCCATTTCTCTCTCACTTCCGTTTCATTGTTCCCTTCTTTTTCTCTCTTTGATCTATTCTTTCCTCTCTTCAACCTCTATTCTACTTTCTCCTAAAATCTGAGGCAGATGACCTCGTAGTTCCGCCCCTTAAAACAACAATATCTAACTAACTCCAACAATCTAATCTACCTAAGGGGCGTGGTGGCCTCTCACCAAGGTGGACCGGGATTGATTCCCGGTCAATGCATGTGAGATTTTCGAAGTTAAATGCCATGCCCTGTGGTTCGGATTCTACGTAAAAAGGAGGTCCCGTGGTTCATGATCGCATGGTTAATGGTCACGTAAAACTAAAAGCTTCCTTCCTTCCTCCTCTACCTGATCCTTCATCTCATCTACTCTATTAACAACTACATCCAGTCTCTCCTCAACTTCTACTCTGCTTTCGCCTTCAATCTCCTCTACCTTCACCTACAATATCCTCTACCTCTCTTCTACTTTCACCTACAATCTCCTCTAACTGGCCCTTAATCTCTCCTCTGATCTCACTTATCACTTGTACTAGGCTTTCTATCAACTTTTTTATAATCTTGACCTAACTTCTCATTAACTTTAGCTACCGTACTTGATCTAACTTCTGATTGTTATGCTCAAGTTTCTGATTAATTTCTCCCATCATGCTATCTTTCCATTTCCTTTGTAACAATCTCCGACTAGAACTCTTTCACAAGAATCGTGAATAACCAATATGACAGAGGAAACATTAATCAGAAGTTGGATTGAACAGCAAAAGCAATAATCATCATACACACAGGTCATACACTACCTCGCTGTTCACGCAAAGCATGATGGGAGTCAATTCTTATGATGCTAGAGTTCTGATTGGCTGAAGTACACAAAGTCTTGTTTGAACGAATACTGCAGTGGACAAAGTTGTTTTTTGAATGAATAGTCTACTTTCAGAGATCAATATAGCCAAGACACAGTCACTTTTGAATGTTTACAGGGTGTTGGGACCTCAGGATGAATCTCACAAAGTGAAACCTGTACTAAGCACATTTTTTTGAATTTTTGGACAAAGTCTCTTTTGAATGTGAGCTCCTCAATTCCTTTAACAATAAGCTGTTGATGCCCCTGGCATCTAGGCAAACCCGCAGACTTCCATCTGCCTTCTTCACTGCTGTGATGGGGTTTAAATACGGAGTGGTTTGTTTACGAATTATTCCATCCTTCTCCAAGCCTTTTATAATCTCTGCAACTTCAGCTGGATACTTTTCAGGTATAGGACATAACTTCTTCTGAAATGGCGTGTTATCTGTTAGCTTGATCTGGTACTTGAAGTCTTTCATTAATCCTGCTTTATCATCGAAAACATCGGCATAATCTAGGATTAATTTCTCCAGATTTTCTTGATAATACTCAAAATTGTCTATTTTCAGTCCGTAGTGTTCTGGTTTTTCTAATTCTACTTCAGCAACTATACTTTCCAAGTTTTCTTCCTTAATTTCATTTTCCAAGATATATTCATTTTCCGGTTCTTCTGACTCAGTACTTATTTCGTTAAATTTAATTATACCATTTCTCAAATCGATCACTGCTCCTGTCTTAGTAATGAAATCTATACCCAGTATAGCGTCAAAACTAATCTTATTCAGCACAATAAATATCTGCTCATATACGTGATCATTAATAGTGAACTTCATCAGTACTTGTATTCTCCATGTCATAGTCTTGTCGTTGAAGACTCCTCGTACCTTTATACTTGAGACTGGCATTGCTACAATTGATTCACCATTTTTAGCCTATTATAGCAGGTTTCTGAGTTTCTGACAAGATTGATGCATTAGCACCCGTATCTAGAAGCGTTCTCAAACTCTCTTCTTCTGTTACAATTTGTAAAATAGGCAATCTGGCTATTTTTCCTCTCTCTTGCTCCTCTCTTTCATAAAGTAATTCTTCATCTGACGCCTGGTAAAACACATTTATAGCGATCTCATGCTTTACTGTTGTGAACTTATTTCCCTTCCTTACTTCTTTCTCCCAAACGAAGTTTTTTTTGTACCCCGCCTAGGTTTGAATCTTGACCTTGGTTACTCGTTGATGGCTGGGGTTCAATTTCTTCATTTTCTTATGAATTTCCTTCTTTATTTCTCCTGAAGTTATTCAGGTAATCCTTACTCTCTCTGTCTTGATTAAACCTTCTCACGTTGTTGTTGTCGTCGCGCCAACCTCTGTTTTAGATTGTTGTTGTTGTTGTTGTTGGGATTGTTGTTGCTGTTGTTGCTGTCTGGCGAAGTTATCGTCATTCCAGTTTTTGTACCGGCGAAAACCTCCTCCATTCATCCTGTTATTCCCTCTAACGTCATTATTTCGGTGATAACCTGACTTTCTCTGACCGTTATTCCAGTATCTGTTTTGATATGGTCTTCCCTCTCGGAAACGTCGATATGCAAGTTCATATCTGTCCATATCCGTTCGTTCTGGTAGGTCCAATCCTACTTTCATTTGTCTGAGTTTGCTGAGTAGCGTCCACTAAAACAGTATGGATATCACGGTCTTTCCTGTCTTTGTCTGCCTTGGCTATTATTTTGAGGTGTACTTGCGGCTGTACTCGTATGATCTAGCCTGCGCAAAATTTCAGCCATTCTCTCCAGCGTTGTGACTTCAGCTGAGATCAGATGCTTTCTTACCGGTACCTCTGTAGGTAGCTGTCGCGAAATTGCATATAAAAGTTGCTGTTCTGCCAATGGAGGTTGTAAAAACTGGAGGCGAGCGAGCTGACTCGTAAAGAAGCTTGCGTAGGGAGTCGGAACTGAGTATGGATACTTTTAGAGTATATTTCTGCACGAATATCCTGTTGCAATTCTGTGCTCCAGAATCTTCTTCGCAACGCATCTGCAAATTCCTCTAAATTATTGTACGTGTATCTAAATGCTCTGTGCCGAATTAATGCTTCAGATTCCAGAAATTTCTCCACTACTCTCATTTCTCGTTCCCTAGGTATTCGGTTGACATCTAGGTAGCATCTCTTGTCTCGAAGAAATTCTACGGCGGTAAAATTTCCAACCCACTGAACCTTGCCGGTTTGTCATCAATATTCCTTAATACAATGACGTTCTGATTGCCTCTGTTTCCTCCTTGGTCATAGATCCCTCCAAATCCAGTATACTCCCTGTGAATACGTCCGGTATCGTGAGTAACATTTGGTCTGAAATGTATGCGGCTATCGATACTTTCTCGGTCCACTTCACCATCCTCCGGTCGTGTTTCAAATTTCCCTAATTCTTCTCTTAGTTTCTCGTCACGCTCCTTGAAAAACTCTGCTAAATCTTTCTTCAGATCTTTGCGAACCTCATTCCTAAGATCTGTGGTATCGCTCGGTTCTTGAATCGTGAGTAGTTTCAGTTTGCCACTAATATCGAGTAATTCCGATTCCTGACTAGATTTAATTTTCGCAAGTTCTACATTAAGGTCTTCTACAGTACGTTTGATTACATTTATGCTCCAGGGTCTCACATCTATTGAGACGTGGGTTGGCGACCACGGGACCCCAGCTGAGTCTGGCATTGCTTACACATACTTGTGCTGGGCTCATCTCAATCTTCTTTCCTGTCGACCTCCCTTGGTCAACTCTTGTTCATTTCTGACCCCGACGGTATTAGGGTATCCGAGGCCTAGGGAGTCTTACACTTTCCCGCCTTAATTGGCCCTTGTCTCATCTTTCCTGATCCCTCCTTCGAGGGGACAGACCTCTTGTTGTCTTTTCATTATATTTCCTTTTCCCTTTAAGATTTCCACACTGTTTTTGTTAATTGGCTCCCCGTGTATCTAAATTCCCTTTAGTGATTTTTGTAGGTATTTTTAAACTACGTTGCATTTTGTAAGTTTTTTCTATCTAAATTGCATTTTGCGAGTGGTGTCAACCTCAATTGCATTTTGTGAGGATTGACAATCTAAATTGGTTTTTAGTAAGCATTTCAATGTAGGAGCAGGGCATTTTAGTGAGTATTTTGAATTTTAGTTGCATTTTGTAAGTATTTTCATCCTAAACCGCTTTTCGCAAGAATTTCAAATCTAAATTGCATTTCGTATGGTAGGCATTTTGCAAGTTTTTTGATTCTCAATTGCATTTTGTGGGTGTTTTGAATCTGAATTACATTTTTAAGTACTTTCAATCTAAATTACATTTTGTAAGTATTGTCAATCCAAATGAGTAGTTTGAATCTACCGTAAGCATTTTCAATTTCAATTGCATTTTGTAAGTATTTTGAATTTCAATTGCATTTTGTGAGTATTTTGAATCTGAACCGGCCTTTTTCAATATAAATTCCATTGTGTATTTTCAATTTCAATTGCATTTTGTAAGTATTTTGAACCTCAATTGCATTTTGTACGTATTATCAATCTCATTTGCATTTTGTAAGTATATTGAATTTCACTTCACTTTTATAAGTATTACCGCTCTCCATTTTGTGAGTAGTTTCAATCTGAGTTCCTTTTTGTAGGTATTCTCTTGCTCACTTAATTTTCGTTCTGGTTTCCACTTCATTGACATTTTCGCTACCGCCCAGACCATTAGGGGCCAAAAACCTAGATGTTAGGCCTCTTAATACAACAATTATCATCATCATCATCATCATCATGATCTTATATCTCAAATAGTTTTCAAAAAAATTTCACCCTTCACTAAAACTGAAATATCTCGGGAAGTATTTGCGCTACGACGACGTTTGTTGTCTTAAAATGTAATGCCCATCACGCATTATCAATTGACACCCACCTTAATTGATTATATCATCCGTGTATTAACATAATTGCGAATATTACTTCCCTCAAGGTCACACGAAAATAGAATCGAATGATTTGACGGACATATGGTCGCTAGGCGACAACGACTAACACCGCATCATGATAAACGCCGCCCCAATAATAAATCTAACTTGATGGACTGTCATTAGGCGACAACGACTTACTCTGTATCATGATAGTCCGGTAAAGTAGAGTGCACATATTCATCGTGGTTTCCATGGTAGTAATGTGAATCCACGTGAACATCTTCATATTAACAGAGATCAAATCTCCTTGGAGACATAACGCATTCACTTAAAAATCGTCTATGCGGTTTGAATCACGCCAAAACAGAATATTTCTTCATGCAATTTTTTTGTTTTATTTCGTTCGTTTGGTGTTTCAATAATCCAATATAATTATAACATTCACTGGTATAGGACGATCAGTTCCCTAATTACGTCATGATATCGTTAACTTCTACCTGCTCCACTCGGGCGCTAATGTCGCATGCATCCATACATGATATCGTTAACTTCTACCTGCTCCACTCGGGCACTAATGTCGCATGTATCCATACAATAAGCAGAACGGGATTCACAAGACAGAAGTCCGTATATATATCTTGAAACACCAGTACATGACGTCTGGAATTAGAGCAACTGCCAGTGGCAAAAAAGAAAAAACTATAGGCAGAATGTATAATGTTTCGCCTACAGAAACATAAAGGTATTATTTACGCCTGTTATTGCTTCACGTCATAGGTGCTACCAGCTTCCAAGATCTACGAACATACAAAGCCGTTGTCTATTCTAGTTTTAAAGAAACAGCTAAGGAGTGAGGTTTGCTGATTGATGATTCTGAATGGCAGCGTTGTTTCGCAGAAGCGTCACAATTTCAGATGCCTTCTCAGTTACGACAACTGATTTCTTACATATGTATCTTTCAGACCCCTTCAGATGTAAGGCAGTTATGGGACATTTTCAAGAATTCATTATCAGAAGATTATCTGCAGTTTCACGAACCTAACATTGCTTATCAGTTCACACTTATACATATTTCTAATACATTAAAGCTCCATGGTCTTCCCATTACTTCTCTCGAATTGCCAGATATTATTGATAATTTCCCTCAGACAAATTTACCAATGAATTATCCAAAACATAATGAGGATCAATTAAGTCGGATGATAAACCAATCAAATGAATAACAAACGGCTATAATTGCAGAAATTTTGGGGTTAGTACAAAACAGCAATGAAAGGATGAGTAATGCATATTTCATTGACGGTCCAGGGGGCACTGGGAAAACATTTCTTTACCAATGCTTGATTCTAGAGATGGGACTATCGACTACTTTTAACCATCGACTGACTAGTCATTCATTGGAAGAAACTATCGACTAGATAGTCGACTACTTTCAGTCGAATGGTTACCTGAATTCGCATAGCTCCTAAGCGTGTTGTTTCATGTATTCGACTGAAAGTAGTCGCTTCTAGGCAGCGTTCAAAGTACTGCAAGCCATTACCGGCTGAGTTGAGTCGTACCAACCGATGAAAATTAAACTTCTCCTTAACCCACCTATTTTTTCAGACGTTCGTTTGGACTACTCGACGCTCGGCAACATGCAAATGGTCAAAGTTATTTATTTATTTTTACTGTGCTTTGAAATGGTGGTTTACGTCGTGTAGAGTGGAGTCATTATTTGCAATGTTGCACATTTCATTTAATGCAAAATGTGTGAGTAAATGTTCCCCGATACCGGTATTGATACAGGGCACATTACCTGTATGTACTGTGGATAAGTGAAGTAATAGACCAATACTTAATTAACCTAAGAGTAAATTAAATCACTATTACTGAGAGGGAGTTCTTAAGTACCGGGAACAATTCCATAGCCAACATTGAAATAATCACACTTCATAGTAAATACACACGAAAATAGAACACTTTAGAACAGCAACGAGGGCGAACTTTCAGTGGAGATGTTGGCAACAATGTAAATACTAAGTTTTTTTAATGCGCGCGCTATCCATGTGCTGAAACAATTGACGACCAGAACGTAAAACTATCCGAGCGCGTTCTACATGTTAAAAGTTAAAACACAATTGGGATATGTCGTTTGCAAACGACTTGTTTATGTTACGGTGAGTAGTCGTTGAATTCATTCGACTGTTTTTTAAAAGCAGTCAAACAAGTCGATGGATTTAACATTTTTCAGTCGACTGCTGCGGTGCTGCCCATCTTCAAACAATTGACGACCAGAATCAATTTGTGCGTACGGTCAAGCTATCCTCACAGTACCCGCTGCAATAGATGTAGAGATTCACATCACCACTCTATCTTATGATGGATGTCAGTACATAAAATCAGCCATAAGGCAACGGCAGTTTAACCACAGACAACGCTACAACTCTTCCATCCCTGCCCTCATGTCTTTGCCTCTAACCCCTTCCCCCTCCCAAACAGCACGCCACTGCTAGGCCTGCTACAACAACTCTCAGCCATAACCCTGTAAACTACAGCTAAACCAAACCCAGAAACCCCTAATACACTTCATTTGCAGAGCAATAAAATCCATAAAACAACTCCGCAACAAGCTTCACAAAAACCTAAATTATAAACGAAAAGACTACTCCACAAACACCAAAATCAGTAAACCTCCCTCATTTCAGCCACACTACACCTTAAACAGACATAGAAGGCATAGTCATGACCCCTTCATGGAGTAGGCTATTGTCTAAACACGATCATGTCTCCTTCAACTTTACTGAAGACTTCATTAAATTCTATTAAAAAAATCATAAACTCATTCCACAAATCTTAAAATCAGAATACATCCCTCATTTCAGTTACTCTATTCATTAAACAAACATAGAAGGCGTAGCCATGACCCCTTCATGGAGTAGGATATTGTCTAAATCTGATCACGCATACTACAACCTTACTCAAATTCAAAATTACGGCTAAATGATCCATCTGACTGGGAGGCAAAGGTATTTACCGGCTTGCCTGGGATGATGTGCCACAAAACCGGTATCTGGAGTTCAAACATAACCTAAATATTGAATTGTCCAATCAACGAACTGTCTAAAACTATAGGCACCTACAGGTATACTTAACGTATTAATTAAAGCTCTACAATAAACATACAGCACAATGAATTGTAGCATGAAGTTATCCTGAAGAAGTCGTTTGATTAGAACGACTACCGTACTTAAATTCGAATGATTCCATTCGCTTGGAATTAGTCGTTTGCCAACGACTTGTTTCATTCGAATGATTCCCAACGATTGCTTTGGGATCAGTCGTTTACAACGACTACTTTTATTCGAATAATTCCATTCGCTTGGAAGTAGTCGTTTGCCAACGACTTGTTTCATTCGAATGATTTCCAACGATTGTTTTGGGATCAGTAGTTTACAACGACTACTTTTATTCGAATGATTCCATTCGCTTGGAAGTAGTCGTTTGCCATCGACTTGTTTCATTCGAATGATTTCCAACGATAGCTTTGGGATCAGTCGTTTGCAAACGACTTGTTTATGATACGGTGAGTAGTCGTTGAATTCATTCGACTGTTTTTTAAAAGCAGTCGAATAAGTCGATTGTTTTAACTATCGACTAATTCGACTGTTTTCAGTCGACTGCTGCCCATCTCTACTTGATTCACAGTTGAACAAATTTGGGGTTAAATGTAGTTTCTGTTGCATGGACTGGTATTGCAGCAATGTTACTACCTCAGGGGTGCACTGTACACACCCAGTTAAAGTTACCTCTACATTTACATGAAAGATCTGTATCAGGAATAAAAGTTAACAGCAAGGAAGCTTTTTATATTCGTTCAGCAAAACATATCATCAGGGATGAAGCCCCTATGGCTAATAAGCACGCGTTGATGTGTGTAAATCGGATGCTCAAGGACATCATGAATAACGACGTGCCTTTCGGAGGAAAAATTATCATCTTAGGTGGAGATTTTAGGCAGGTATTGCCTGTTGTGCCTCACGCATCTAGAGCAGCTTCAGTCCAAATGTCAGTACGGTTCTCTCCTTTGAGACCATTCTTCAAAATTTTTAACCTCAACAAAAATATGCAAGAGGATACACATCAACGTGACTTTGCAAGCTTCTTGATCCAAATTGGTAACGGTGAATACGCTCACGTCGATGGAGAAAATACAGAATTAGTCGACTTACCACCCTCCATCATTGCTAAAACTGATATCATCACTGAAATATATGGAAACGAAGTTTCCCCGCTGAAAGATATTTCAAGCTTTTCAAAAATAGCGATTTTAGCACCTAAAAATGATCACTGTAAAGAAATCAATGATAAAGTTTTAGAGCTAATCCCAGGATCATCGAGAACTTACATCAGTGTGAATAATTTGATTACTGAAGATGAGAGTGAACTTCTACAATTCCCAACAGAACTTTTAGACAGCGTAGACATAAGTGGATTGCCACCTCATATCCTTCGACCAAAAGAAGGCTCAATTATGATTTTGTTGAGAAATATAAATGTTACCCAAGGTCTGTTGAACGGTACCAGACTGTTGGTTCGGAAGATGCATGACAATTGCTTACACCTGGAAATTATTACTGGCGTAAATGTTGGAAACAATGTCCTACTTCCTCGCCCCTTACTCCATACTTCTATGCCATTTTACTGAGAAATATAAATGTTACCCAAGGTCTGTTGAACGGTACCAGACTGTTGGTTCGGAAGATGCATGACAATTGCTTACACCTGGAAATTATTACTGGCGTAAATGTTGGAAACAATGTCCTACTTCCTCGCCCCTTACTCCATACTTCTATGCCATTTTACTTCAAAAGGAGGCTGTTTCCAGTACGTTTGGCTTTTTGTATAACTATCAATAAAGCTCAAGGTCTAACACTAGAACAAGTAGGCATTTATTTACCTCAACCGGTGTTTAACCACGGATAACTGTATGTCGCACTTCGCGAGCAAAATCCTTTCATGACATCAAGGTTCAAATAGATCCAAAAGGCAAGCGAACAGCAAATGTCGTATGGAAGGAAGTACTATTAGAATGTTGAAACGAATGTTGCGGAGGAGCACAGACCTCAGCAAACGGGGCACAGATTAAATAACAATTATACAAGGACGTCAGCATCCCTAATACGATAACTGTCCTGTGGTAATGGTAAAAAAGTGCTATTGTCCTACATCGGTGATTACTATCCTACATCATGTTCTTTCGTTCCATCAGTTCTATAACTAAGATATACTCAATCAAATTTACAGCTAAATAAATATTAATTCCTTCCCTGTGAGTTATCTTTTCATTTCTCATCAATCTCCTTTACTTACTATTCTATCTGTAGAGGTGGAGGCGATAGCTGTCTTTACCGAGGTGTGCAAAGTATTAGATTCGATGTCAGTTTTCCAAAATTGCATTTTTACTTTTCACTGTTTAATGCACTAAGTATGTTTACAAGGCGATGAAATTACTTCAAATGTTAACCAGGACTCCTAATTATATTTTCATTTAAGAAACTCAAATTTAAATGAATTTTTAGGATTTTTACAAAACGAGGATCCTTGGAAATTCAATATGCCACACGTTTCGATTTTATTACTTCACTCTACTTAACGTGTGAATTTAGAGCAGAGGTATTTGGGGTCTTTTAAATGATGAACGCTATTGAACTATTCATAGATTCATGAACTATGTATTGAAATCACCTGATTTAAATTCGAAAGTCAATGAAAAATTGAAGACGGACCAGTAGGAGGGGAATGATCCCTTTGAATATTGCATCATCACGACCAGATATTGCGTAATAGCGATGACGTCATGGGCTCTTAGAGCGAGCACGTGGTCCAGGAGCGAGCATGTGCACTGCACGTGTTAGCGTGGGAATGGGTTGACCTTTTGGCTTGTTTATGCGATGGTGATAAAAAGTTAATGGGAGTTGGCGCGAGGACATATTGCATCATCATGATGTCATCTGATAACCATGCGGATGTGAGCACGTGCAGCGTGCACGTGCACATGTTAGCGTGGGAAGAGGTCGACCTTTAACCGCTTGAAGCAGATAACCTTTGGGTAACCGCTTGAAGCAGATAACCTTTGACTTAGTTATGCGATGGAGATAAAAATTAATGGGTGTTGACGTCATCTGATACCCATGCAAGTTTGCACCTGTGCGAGCGATCACGTGATATGTCTGCAGTGTTCTTGTGAGACGTGGTTGACCTTTAACAAGTAGTGTTAACTTGGGGGTTCTCTTGCAAGTCGCGTGTGTGCTTAAATACGTATGGCTATGTTGGGAAAAGGTTTGGTGGTGGGCGAGGACCAGGGTTGAGTGAGGGCTCGTTTAAATGCTATTTTTCCCGCTCTATTTGATGGTGAGTTTAGTTTTTAAAATAGGTGTTTTGTGAAAATGCCGCTATTTTGGAAACGGTGAAGATGAGAGAAAAGTTTGTTGGACGTCAATGAAAGGTCTCTATGCCCTCTAGGCTGACAGCAAGTTTCAAGTGTGTAGGACAAAACAAAATGATGGCCTACTTTCTGGCGAATATTGGCGATGATTCGTGAACGCATGGTCGGATTTGAGCATATAGGGCGTCGTAGGACTTGTGGTGAACCACCCCTTGCTATGGTCGGGGTATATCCACCCCAAAATAAAAATTACCCTTACCCGGGGGTTAAGTAGTGCTTTTTGTATGCATGCGCACTTGAGGGCTTCTGTAAGAGAGCGGAACTTTTAAATGATTATTTATAGATGAGTTTTTTTAAATATTTATTAAAAACCAAAAAACTAATAGGTCATTCGCTTTTTTGTATCTCGCTAACCAATAATGCGATTTAAACATATGGGGTGTCGTAGGACTCGTAGTGAATTCTCCTTTTGTATGAACGAGGTATGACAAACCCCAAAATAAAAACTAGCCTTACCCGGGGAGAAATAGTAATTTTTTGTATGTATGCACGCCGGTGGCTTTTGTCAAAAGGGCCTAACTACACTTTTGTTAATATTTTCTGAACCCCTGATGGGATTTTGCCATAGGCAGTATCCTAGCGCTTGGGGTGACGCCTCGTTTTTGAATGTGTGATTCATTTTTTTGTCAAAAGGGCCTAACTACTCTTTTGTTAATATCTCGCGCACCAATCATGCTAGGGACTTGTATGAGGGGTCCTAGCACTTGGGGCGACGTCCCCCCTTTGGGGGTGAAACTACCCCCCAAAATTGAAAACTCAATATCTTGGAAACGAAGAATCCTAAAATTTGGCGTGAAAGCTCTAAAAATAGGTGATGACATAGGCTTTTAGCAGGATTGGTCATTTCACCCCTAAAACAGTAAATAGTCATGTTATGGGGGAAAAACGTGTTAAACACCTAAAAATCATAAATGAAACTAAGATCTTTTGTTTTTTATGAAAAATAGCACGGGGTGAAAACTACCCCTAAATTGAAGAATCGATACCTTGGAAACTAAGAAGCGTAAAATTAGGTGTAATAGCTTAAAAAATTGGTTGTGACATAGGCTTTTATCTGGATAGATGATTTCACCCCTAAAAAAGTAAATAGTGATTTTACACTGGGGAAAAAGGTGTTAAAAGGGTAAAAATGATAATTGAACCTATGATCTTTTGTTTTTGATGAAAAATAGCAGGGTGGTGAAAACTAACCCTAAATTGAAAAATCGATACCTTGGGAACTAAGAACCGTAAAATTAGGTGTAATAGCTTAAAAAATTGGTTGTGACATAGGCTTTTATCTGGATAGATGATTTCACCCCTAAAACAGTAAATAGTGATTTTACACTGGGGAAAAAGGTGTTAAAAGGGTAAAATGATAATTGAACCTATGATCTTTTGTTTTTGATGAAAAATAGCAGGGGGGGTGGAAACTAACCCTTAATTGAAAAATCGATACCTTGGAAACTAAGAACCGTAAAATTAGGTGTAATAGCTTAAAAAATTGGTTGTGACATAGGCTTTTATCTGGATAGATGATTTCACCCCTAAAACAGTAAATAGTGATTTTACACTGGGGAAAAAGGAGTTAAAAGGGTAAAAATGATAATTGAACCTATGATCTTTTGTTTTTCATGAAAAATAGTAGGGGGTGAAAACTACCCCCAAATTGAAAAATCGATATCTTGCAAACTAAGAACCGTAAAATTATGTGTTTTAGTTGAAAAATAGGTGATGACATACGCTTTTACCTCGATATTTCACTCTTAAAACAGGGAATAGTAATGTTACAGGAGAAAAAGGTATTAAACACTTAAAAGCATAAGAGTTTTGTGAAACCATGCTTTAATGAATGTTTGTATGGAGGATGACAGCTTGCTAATTATTATTATTATTATTATTATAATTATTAGGTAATTATGGATTAATGTGTTTTTAGCTAACGAATAGGGCTACAGAGTTTTATCAGTTGTTGTACAAATCAGGATGGCCAACCCGTTGCCATGCCCCATGAATTTACCCAAAAGAGCCAAAACGTTAAGGTTATCGACCTGAGATGTTATAAAAATAATTATCAGAGAGGGTGTTGTTTTGGACTGTCAATGGCTAACCCCTTCCCATGATTTATGAATTGACACAAAACGTTTTACCTGACAAGGCTGAGTGTACCCTGGTGCAGCCTTTAGAAAATTGAACCCGGACCTCAGTGGTGACAGTTGAGTTATATTAATGATGCTTTTTGAACAAACACACACTTGCATACGATCGTTGGGTTGAATCTGCACAGAGCCACTGGCTTTGTTTGTGTAATGAGTCTTGGTGATAAGAACACGGCGCTCTTGCCAGCAAGTTTCATATTACTCGTCTGCTTGATAGTGGACGTGCTTCGCACCGTGTTAATTTACATGACTAGATAGTTGTTAGGTTAGGGTTGACAAGGCTCAATGAACCTTATTGCAACCTTAAATTGAAAATGAATTTTTTGGTATAGTCGGGGTTGGAAGCCATGGCCTTAGGGTAGACAACCAAGTATGTTAAACACTACACTGTGAGATGGTCAAATGATAATGTATCATAACATATAGAAAAGTTTTCTGTAGTTTAACGAATTGACTAAGAGCCATACCATGAGAGGTATAGGTAATTGAAATTGAATCCTTAGCTGTTGACCCTACTACATGTAAGCTATAGCAATGCCCGCCTATAGGCTATCATGTTAGAAAAAGAAATGTATGGGTTGTTTTAAATGGAGAATGCTTGTGTTCACTGTGAAACACAAATCTGAATTTAAAAATAGTTTATGTCCTACATGATATTTGAAATCATTTTTATTTATACTTTAGACCAGGGGTCTCCAAACTACGGCCCGAGGGCCACATCCGGCCCGCGGACAGATTTTGTCCGGCCCGCGGAGAGCTAGCATACTTGAAAACTCCTTTTAGAGAACATATTTTTATAGCAAATTAAATTTAGTTTACTGAAGTATTCTAATTTTATGTTGAATAATTATTAATATGACATCTACATTGATATGGTCATGGGCTAACTACTCATAACATTGTTGTAGGCTTATTGTTATTGTTTTTGTGATAAGTTGGATAAAGAAACACAGAATTGTAATGAGTAAAGACATGTATAACATGCAGACATATGAAATACTAATGAGATTTATGTAATTGAGATTTTCCACTGACAATAGTTTGCAGTTGTGGACTAATTTTACTTGTACCAATTATTAAAAGAGATTTAAGATGCTCATCAGTTAATTTAGATCTGTAAACATTTTTTGAGTACTTAATTTTGGAGAAGGTCTTCTCACACAAATAAGTAGTACCAAAACAGAAAACAGCCCACGAGCAAATTTATGCAAATTATCAAATTGTGTCAGTGGAAGACTCTTATAAAATTCCAACAAAGATGAGTTTTGATATTTGTTCTTAATTATATCACTGCACTGTAGTTCAATCATTTCCATTTGAAGTTCCGGGGCTAGGGTTTCAATGTCAGTATCAAAAGGATCCTGAAAAATCTTAATTTGATTCGCAAAGGCATCGAAGTCCGAGAAACGAGTATCAAAATTTATTTTCAAAGCACTCAAAGTTTCGATTGCAAAATCGATAGGAAACTCAGTCTCAGTGGTGTGGCTGAATATTTCACATGTTTTAAAATGTGAAAAACATTTACTTCGTAGTTGTGATTGAAACAGTATCAATTTCTTCCGGAATGATTTGATATTAGTGTATAAATCAGGAAGATGCTGGTTTTCTCCTTGCAATCTCAAATTCAGTTCGTTCACATGTTTTGTCAAATCAACATAGAATGCTAACTTCCACAGCCATGCGTTGTTTTGTAATTCAGTAAGAGGGCGATGCAATTCATTCAAAAAAATTTCGATCACTGCTCGAAGTTCAAAAAAGCGCTGAAGGACTTTCCCACAACTAAGCCAACGTACGGCAGTATGATAACGTAAGTCATTTTCTCCAATCTCTTCAATAAATTATCGGAATTGTCGGTGATTCAGCCCAAAAGATCTCATAAAATTAACAGTTGATATGACTGGTTTCAGAACTTCAGACATATCCAAACATTTTCCGCACAAAGACTGTTGATGAATGATACAATGTAAGACTAATGGTTTTGAACCACCGTCATTTTCTACAGCCTTTGACACAAGAGCGACCACTCCTTTATCTTTCCCACTCATGTTTTTGCCTCCATCAGTTGTAATACATTTCAAGTTTTTCCATCGAAGGTTCTTTTGATTAATGGCCATTTCAACTCCTTTAAAAATATCTGTACCAGTAGTTGTGCCATGAATACTATACGTATCAAGAAGTTCTTCATGCACTTCATAGCTTTTATCTACTCCTCGAATATAAATCAACACCTGAGCAGTATCTGACACATCCGTTGACTCATCCAAGGCCAAAGAAAACCACTCAACCTCTCCATTTTTGTCGAACAGTTGAGAGGATATATTTTCAGCGATGTTTTCTACCCTTCGAGCCACAGTGTTTGCTGACATACTGACAGTTTTTAATAAATTTACCTTTTCAGGGCACATTTTTTCGGCTGCTGCAATTATGCATTCTTTGATCATTTCTCCATCGGAGAATGGTTTTCCACGTTTTGCAATTTCAAGAGCCACACGAAAGCTGACACGAGTTTCAGCCTCTTGTTCGGTTTTGAGTTTTGTAAATGAAGATTGCTGCGATTTCAATCCGCGCTTCATAGCTTCGAATTTTTCTGTCCGCAAACTTCCTGTATATTTTGAGTAATTTTGAAAATGTTTTGTTTCATAATGACGTTTAATGTTATATTCCTTGAGAACGGCTATGCTTTCATTGCAAATCAAACATAGCGCCTTGTTACTGGACTCAATTACGAAATACTGAATGTTCCACTCATCTTTGAATTTTCTGCATTCACTATCAATTTTCGCTTCTTTTCCATACTACTAAATCACACACAAAAGCAACAATTCAAATCAAAATTCTGTTACAAAGATGTCTTAAACTTAAACACGCACAAACACGTTTTAAGGAGGTACGCACTATTTTATTTCACAACAGTGTCATAGGAACTGACTTGTGGTTGCGCAACTAGCCTTCTTATATATTCCAATTACTGCCATCTAGAAGTGAGTGGAAGACACCAGAACTCTCTCGAACCAACGAGATTACTCTGTACGTGCTATTAGCGCCATCTGTTAGCGGTAGAAGGTACTACCCATTTCCGCTTGTGTCCACCAGATGTCGTGTCACGTTACTCCTCATGGCTCGTACTCTACGACTAATCTAGAAATTACAGATAATGACAGGAAAATTAATAATATGCAGTGTTGCCGTTTTGTGGACTTTAGTCCGATTTGCAGCCTTTTTTCAACGTTGCGTACTTTTTCGGACATTTTTTCATCAGTGGACTATTTCACTTTTTACCACCGGCAACAATGATAATATGGTTTTGGCCCTCGGAACTTACTGGAGTAATCAGTATGGCCCTAAGGCTGGAAAGTTTGGAGACCCCTGCTTTAGACAAACGCTAACATAGTTGTAATCCAGAAGCCATGGCTGCCTCATTTCCAATCCTACACCGTACACTGAAGTTAAAATTAATAATGATCACGTTACAGACAGCCAGTTTCAAAGCCATGAGAAATAAGTGAACAAAGTATAAAATTCTTGACCCAGTCGGGAATTCAACATGGTGTTGTTTCAAACAAAAGACAAAAAAAAGCAACAAAAACAACAACCCCTGGCACTATCCAGCCCATGACGGGCTAAGGCCGACCAAGCGACCGCTGCCCAGCCATTTGGCCTGCAGATATTGGGGTGACGCGTGATCAGCGCGTCGGGTCCCCTCGGCCGTTAATCTTGGTATTCGTGATCGGGGCGCTATCTCACTGTCAGACAGCTACTCAATTGTCCTCACGAGGCTGAGTGCACCCCGTTCCAACCCTCACGTCAGTTTTAAAATCCCTGACGGAGCCGGGAATCGAACCCGGGGCCTCCGGAGAAGAGGCTTCACCAGCATATACTGACGTTAATTTAATGCATGACCAAAAATAAATGAATTAAAGAATGAACCCTACCTATGAACTGGATACCAATTAAACAACCTGGTTTTCGATAGACCAAGTGCAGATCATGCTTCAAATTATATCTCCAAAATACAAGAAAATTCCACTTTCGTTTACAGTAAATACATTTCTTCAGTTAACGAACACACCAAAATAACATTAAATAAAACTTACTTAGCTTACATGAAGATTGACGCTAGCCTAGCACAAGTCAGTGGAAGCAATGACGGACTCAGCCGGGGCTCCATGGTCGTCAACCTACATTCCACTAGATGTAAGTAAGACAAAAACAAATTATTTCCATTTCCAAACAGTTGAGGTGAGGTGAGTTTTCTAAACGTCAAACTCATGTGGTTTTCCAGGTAAATGCTATGTTTGCCCACAGACAAGTGCAAAGAAAATCAAAACATGTTGTGGTTTGATCAATTCCTTACCTACATGACATGTACTTGAAATAACAAGTAATGAGCATTCTATGTTAACAATAGTGAGACGGTTGCAAACTGCCAATGCTTAGAGCTCATTAGCGGCTTCTATGGAAGGCATGGAGTACACTTACTTGAAAAACTAACAAGAGGAGTGTTTGATTTTCCCACAACACACGTCTTGATAGTAAATATAATTGACTATGCACTTAAGTCCATAACCAGCTCCTTACCATTCCTACCCTTCATAGTCGAAGCACACATTAATACAGCCATCACAGTAACAGAGGTTATTTGTAAAATATCTTAATATCTGAAATTTATCTTGAAATTGACCAGAATTTTTTTAAATCCACTAAATTTACCGCAAATTTAGCAAATTCCACCAAATTTCAGCAAAATCCAACAAATGACTACCAGATTTATTGAAATGCCATTGAATTATTAAAGAATGGTTGAAACTACCTCAAATTTATATAAAATTACCCGAATATTGATGAAAATTCAATAAATTCTACCAAATTTAGCCAAGAGGTCTACAAACCATGAAATTTAACCAATTTTTTAAAACATTCACAACATATACTCGAAAACTCCATAATATTCCCTTTACTTGTATGCTTTTTAGTTGTTGTTTCCTTTCCCACACTCCCTGCAGACAAATACCTGAACGTGACTTTCTCCTAGACTAGGAGCTCCACATTCGACATGATAGCTGAGTTTCATCTCCCATAAACTTGTCTCTGAGGTGGGTGCCAGAAAAGACATCCAACGGTAAAAACCACACCCTCACATAGACTTTCATAACTTCTTACCTTGAGGTTCATAACACTTACTACATTGAATGATTTAGCGGCTTCTTTTTCACAATTCCTGTCTATACTTTCCTCTTGAAGGCTACAAGATGCTTGCAAGTTTCCTAAAATGCAATTAAATTTAATAAATAACTTAAGATGGTTTGATATGTTTAGGGATATGGTGTTAATACTATTTTTTTTTAGGTCTTGACTGGCTTTGCAATAAGAATTGACTAACCAAACATGAGTTACCTATCAGGGAAACATTTTGGCCACTATGTTGGTTATTGACCAGTGAGTTTAGCTGTTTATCATTTTTTGAAATCATATACAACAGAGGCTCAAACCTATAGACGAACCGTGTGACCATGTTTGTTAAACAAGACATTATACCAGAGACAATTAGGATACTTATGTAGAGTTTACCAAATATAACGTTGTGTAACAGTAAATGCTAGTCAACAAACAGTAATACAGTACTAAACAAGTAGTTCCGTGAAGAACTAAATACCCTATTTTCATATATCCTACTAATATGAATTGCCTCTATCTACATACAAATTGTCAGTTTGATTGCTGTAATAGATTCGTAGATATTGAGAACCGTCTAAATATTCTGGATGGTCACCATGTTGGATTTTTATATTATAGGCCCAAGATTTTTGTACTATTACATGAAGATTATTGTGTAGGTGTTTTATTCAAACTTGGTGGTCCCATTAATGGTATTCCTACAATAAATGATTTTCAAGTTGTCGTTCTATGACGTGAAAATATTTAATCTTATATATAAAAGTGAAAGTCTGTATGTATGTATGTGGGTGGGTTGGTTCCGTATACAAATCTACACCGTTCCACCAATCTCAACCAAATTTTGCATACACATAGTTTAGGACCCAGAAGGAACCGCTGGCTACATGAATTTTCGATAGTCTTTCTCATTCTTCTGATTTCGGCCCTTTTGCACTCAAACACAGGCTAATCAAATCATAAAATATACTCATGAAGGAATGGCAAGGCAGTATAGTTACCATGGCAACAGCTCAAGTCGAGACACGGCCGACTGGATGCCAATTGTGCTCTGCACTACCGGTATAGAAAAAGAGGATCTTTACTTGAAATCCCGTTAGTTACTCAACCGCTCACACAGCACTGTCAACCGGGTTTAGCATAACAAAGTCTTGACAATATCTACTATATATTTGTCAAATACCACTCACACACTCACTCACTCATTCCTTCATCACGAAATCTCAGAAACCACCGAACGGATTGAAATTAAATTTGGTATGCAGATTCCTCAAGGGCCGCAAATGCCCACTAAGAGAGGATTTTTGGATATTCAGGTTCTAAAGGGGTATTAAGGGGGTAGAGTTGCATTTCATTGAATAGCAATATCTCCCGATTGGTTCCATTGGGGGATGTGATACTCGGCATATAATCTCATCATTAAAAATAAGAAGACACGTGTCTGAGGGTTTTTTGATGTGGTATATATTATGAGGTGAAAAGGGTGAAAAGTGAGTATTGAATGACTCCTAATGGAGCGTGTATCTCTTAAACGACATAGGCGAGGAGTTTGAAACTCAGCGAAAAATATCAACATAAAAAAGAAGTAAATATGTGTTTGACCGTTTTTTCATAAATCCAATTTAAGGGGCCCATGGGGAGGGGTGAAATTCGGGGGGGGGACAGGAAAGTAAGTGTCCTAACTGATTGACTGACTGGCTCACTCATCTAACTCAGGGGGGAAAATGCTTCAAAGTAAGTTCGACAGTTTCTTTTTTTTTCATAAATCAAATTTAAGGGCTTCATGGGGAGGAGTGAAATTCTGAAAAAAGAAAATTGAAAGAAAATATCCTGAGTCACTCACTCACTCACTCACTCACTCATCATCGCACAGCCAAAATTATTGAAGTTAGAAACATGACAGTTGGGGATATGTTCATTGTATGTCAAAACCGTCTACTAGGCCTAAGGGAGGATTTTCGGATATTCAGTTTCTTAAGGGGTCTTAAGGGGGTTAAACCTGCATTTCATTGAATAACAATATCTCCCGATTGGTTTCATTGGGGGATGTGATACAGGGCATATAAACTCATCATTAAAAAGTAAGAAGAAACGTGTCTGGGGGGTTTTTCGATGTGGTGTATATTATGAGGTGAAAGAGGTGAAAAGTGGGGATTGAAAGATTCCTAACGGAGCGTGTATCTCTTAAACGACATAGGCGAGGAGTTTGAAACTCAGCGGGAAAATATCAGCATAAAAAATAAGTAAATATGTGTTTGGCCGTTATTTCATAAATCCAATTTAAAGGGCCCATGGGGAGGGGTGAAATTCTGGGGGGGGGGAACAGGAAAGGAAGTGCCCTAACTGATTGACTGACTGACTCACTCATCAAACTCAGGGGGAAAACAGCTTTAAAGTAAGTAAATAGCTTTACGACAGTTTTTTTGATCAATCAAATTGAAGGGGTTCATCGGGAGGGGTGAAATTCTGAAGAAAAGAAAAATTGAAAGAAAATGTCCTGACACATTCACTCACTCATCATCGCACAGCCAAAGATATTGAAGTGGGAAACATGGCATTTCGGGGGATAAGTTCGTTGTATGTCAAAACCGTACACTAAGGGAGGGATTTCGGATATTCAGGTTCTAAAGGGGTCTTAAGGGGGTTAAACCTGAATTTCATTGAATAACAATATCTCACGAGTGGTTTCATTTGTTGATGTGATCAGGGGCGCACCCAGACTTTTGGTTTGGAGGGGGCTTTCCTCAATAACATGATTTCAGCTATGGAAAGAGAATGTGTCCATTATTATTATTGTATGTAAATATTGTTACGGCTGTGAGTTTGTTTCATCGCTCGCCGCATGAGTCACAACTGCCCCAGGGCTGGGCTGCTCTGCCTCAGTGTATTGCGTGCGCCTTATGCAACAGGACTACTAGGACAAAGGGATGGTCCAGAATATTCGTGACTCAGCCAGTGAAGGAAACCCCGAGAAGCCGTGAACCCTGGATGGGTCTAGAAGCATTTATTGAGTCACCGGCCTGCTATATAAGAGCGACCTGTCAAGCAGTTGTGGTTGTGTTTTTCGAGCTAGTGCGAGAGTTTATCCTGAGCGACAGAAGTGTGGTGACTTGCGAAACCCCTAGTGAAGCCGATTCTCTTGACAGCGAGGGAGTGAGAAGCATAGAGGGGACTGTCTGTGTTTTGAGCGAGTGTGATTTCACTGAGCGACAGACGTATTGTGGCGAAGTGCCGTACGAGTTACGAAATCCAGTGACATTGTTTCCCAGCTTGTGAACAGCGAAGCAGCGTGTAGCAAGTAACTGTAGTTTGTGTACATGAGGAAGAGGTGCAGGTAGTTTCTGTCAAGGCCACCTGACTCATTAGGACGAATTAACTTCTGTGGTTTGTTGACAAGTGAAAGGGGGCAAGAGCTCTCCATAAGGAAGAGACTTGAGGAAACTGGAGTAAGGCTCTAATTGCTTGTATTTGCTGTTGAGTGGTGTATCTTTCTGGCCGCAATAAATTTAATTATTTCATTTAAAGGAACAATCTGTGTTGTGCTTCAACCCACCGTAGTCCAGTTAACAAAAGTGCCACTGGAGGGGGGGGGGCACGTAAAAACTGGTGTCAGAAGCGGGATTACGAACTCAAACACAAGCACAACACCTGACGGTCCTGGTTTCAAAACCCGAGCAGGTAATTTTTTTATTTTAATTTTCCTGTGAGTGCATGCCCTTTACAAGACAAACATCTAAAATGGAAGCGCAATTTGCAGCATTGCCAGAAAAGTTAAGTGGCATGGAAGCCAAGATGGAAGACGGCCAGAAGAAGATGGAGGACGGCCAGAAGAAGATGGAGGACGGCCAGAAGAAATTTGCCAAGGACCTGAAGGATGACCTGACGAAGCTGGAAGATGGCCAGAAGAAGATGGAGGACGGCCAGAAGAAGTTAGCCGAGGACCTAACTGCCAAACTAGAAAACGGCCAGAAGAAGATGGAAGACGGTCAAAATAAGCTAGCGGAGGATCTGAAGAGGATAGAGGACGGCCAGAAAAAGATGGAAGACGGTCAGAATAAGTTGACACAGGACCTGAAGAAATTAGAACTGGGTCTGCGTGAGGAAGTCACGGCAGTAGAAAAGAAGTTCGACGCCTTACAAGTGGAAGTTGCCGAGCTGCGCCAACGCCCGCTGATGGGGGTGGAGGAGAAATTCAACGCCTTACAAAAGGAAGTTGCCGAGCTGCGCCAACGCCCACTGACGGGGGTGGAAGAGAAATTCAACGCTCTACAAGAGGAAGTTGCCAAGCTGCGCCAACGCCCGCCCACCGTTACACCGGGAATATCAGGAACGGGATATAGCAGAGTGACGCCCCCTACCTTCGACGGAAAGGTCCCGTGGAGCACCTACTTACGTCAGTTCGAGGCGGCCTGTTCCATAAATAACTGGAACAACACAGAAAAGGCTACAGCTCTCATTGTAGCGCTGAGAGGTGACGCCCTTAACGTCCTTCAGGCCATCCCGACTGGATCCCAGGACTACGCTTCACTGATCGCCCATATGGAGTCCCGATATGGAGATAGCCATCTTCAGCAGGCCTACCAGATGCAGCTCCGGACCCGGGTACAGAAGAACGCGGAAACCCTGCTGGAGTTCGGGATGGACATCGCACGCCACGTAAGGCTCGGCTATCCAACAGCGCCGGCCGACTTTCTGGAACAGATTGCGACGCAGACCTTCACCGACGGACTACGGGACTCGGACACTCAACAGGCGCTGCGACTCGCGCGCAATAAGTCTGTGGCAGATGCGCTGAGCCACGCACTTGAGTTCGAGACGGCAAAACAGGCATCTAGAATGCGCGCGCGGGTGCGTCAGGTGGACATCGACGAACCATCCAAAGCCGACAAGACCAAGCCCCAGGTTGATGAACTGATGGAGGCGCTAGGCCGGTTCTTCAAGGGTCGCAGTACCACCAACAAAAACGAAGCCGAAGGACATCCGGAGAGGCGGCCCGGAAGAGGACTACCGACCTGCTGGACTTGCCGTAAGAGAGGCCACCTGAGCAAGGACTGCGGTGATCAGCGCCGCCAAGGGTTTCCGTCGGGACAGTCAGTCGTAGGGAAACCACGCGGCCCAGGAAAGCAAGTATCAGCCAGCCTTGGGGGGCAAAGGTTTGCTTGTGACAGTCGTCAAGCCCCGGCAGTCCAAGTTCGTGTGACTGAGTTAAGGAGGGATAATAGCAGTCTGATGGTCGACGGAGTCGTCAACGGAGAGAGCTGGCCCATGCTAATCGACACGGGAGCATCGAGGATCATCGTCAGTCCCACCGTGATCCCGAAGTGGAGAGTGCAACCCACACAAAGGAACCTCCAACTAATAACCGCGACCGGAGAGACCGCACCGGTACATGGCGAAGCATCACTGGAGTTCGTCATTGGTCGACAGGCGATAAAGCATCCAGTGCTTGTGGCTGACGTATCAAATGAAGTGATCATCGGACTGGACTTCATGGACCAGAACAACATCATCTTGGATCTGAGTACCAACACTCTGCACTTCGGAGGTGAGGAACTTGCTTTGCAACCAACTCACGAGGCCGTCACCCCACGACGAGTAAGGCTGAGAGAGGACGTCATCGTTCCCACCAGGACGGAGATCAGCGCTGCCGTAATTGTCGACGGAACTGCTGAGGGAGTGGCGGCTGTCATCGAGCCAAAATATGAGGACATCCAGACAAAAGGATTGTTAGTTGCCAAGACCCTCATCAACACGACGTTTCGGCCGTACGTCCGCCTGTCCAACCTGAACGACTACGACATTACGGTTCACCGGGACACCAACCTAGGAGTCTGCGAGCCTGTTACCTGGATTGCCCGCATCACAGATACGACGGACGGACACCTGCAGACGGACTGTTTGGAAGGTTTCTTTATGTTTATGTGATGCAATGTTTTTAAAGTGTTCCCAGGTTTTTAGGGGGGGCTTAAGCCCCCAAAGCCCCCCCCCCCCCTGGGTGCGCCCCTGGATGTGATACTCGGCATATAAACTAATCATTAAAAATAAGCAGACATGTGTCTAAGGGTTTTTCGATGTGGTGTATTATGAGGTGAAAGGGGTGAAAAGTGGGGGTTGAAGGATTCCTAACGGAGCGTGTAGGCCTATCTCTTAAACGACAGTCTGGCTGCGTGGCTCAGGGGTAACGTTCTCGCTTGCTGAGCCCAAGGTTGCAGGTTCGAAACCTGGCGCAGTCAGCTGGCATTTGAGGGTGCGCAAATGCGAGGGAGCCGTGTCAGTACATTTACTGGCACGTTAAAGATCCCCTTCGGGGCAAAATTCTGGAACCCCGGCGTCTCTAAAAGCCAGGGTAGTTAAAAGGGACGTAAAACCAATAACATTATTATTATTATTATTATTATTATCTTAAACGACATAGGCGAGAAATTTGAAACTCAGTGAAAAAAGAAATCAGCTTAAAAAGTAAGTAAATCGGTGTTCGACCGTTCTTTCATAAATTAATTTAAGGGGCCAATGGGGTGGGGTGAAATTCTGGGGGGGGGGAAAGGAGAGAAGGTGTCCTGACTGACTGACACTCACTCACTCATCAAACTCAGGGGGAAAAGACAGCTTAAAAATAAGTTTACTAGGTGTTCAAGCGTTTTTTCATCAATCCAATTTAAGGGACCCATGGGGAGGGGTGACATTCTGGTAAAAATAATTGAAATAAAATGTCCTGTCTGACTCACTCACTCATCACGCCCAGCGAAAACTATTAAAGTTGGAAACATGAAATTTTGGGAATATGTTCGCTGAATGTCAAAAACGTCAACTAAGGAATGATTTTTGTTTATTCGGGTTTTAAAGAGGTGTTAAGGGGGTAAACGTGCATTTCATTGAATAACGATATCTCAGGAGTTGTTTCTTTGGGGATGTAATATTCGGTATATAAACTAATCATTAAAAATAATCAGACATATGTCTAAGGGTTTATAGATGTGGTGTATATTGTGAGGTGAAAGGGGTGAAAATTGGGGGTTGAGTGATTCTTAACGGAGCGTGTATCTCTGAAACGACATAGGCGAGAAGTTTGAAATTCGGCGAAAAAAAACAGCTTAAAATACAAGTAAATAGGTGTTCGACCGTTTTTTCATAAATCCAATTTAAGGGGCCCTTGGAGAGGGGTGAATTTCTGGGGGAAAAACAGGAGAGAAAGTGTCCTAACTGATTGACTCACTTATTCACTCATCAAACTCAGGGAGAAATAGGTGTTCGGCCATTTGTTTCATAAATCCAATTTAAGGGGTTCATGGTGAGGGGTGAAATTATCAAAAATAAATGAAAGAAAATGTCCTGACTGACTCACTCACTCATCATCGCCCAGCCAAAATTATTGAAGTTAGAAACATGAAATTTTGGGGATATGTTCGTTGTATGTCGAAAACGTCCACTAAGGAAAGAGTTTTGGATATTCAGGTTCTAAAGAGGTGTTAAGGGGGTAAACGTGCATTTCATTGAATAACAATATCTCACGAGTGGTTTCATTTGGGGATGTGATACTTGGCATATATACTAATCCTTGGCATATATACTAATCATTAAAAATAAGCTGACACATGTCTAAAGGTTTTTCGATGTAGTGTATATTATGAGCTTTTTTAAGCGTATGGCTTTTAGTGCCGGGAGTGTCCGAGGACACATTCGGCTCGCCAGTTTTGTAGCTGCTTCGAGACGGACACCCAATGGGTGAGCTACAAGTACCGTTGGGGAGGAAAGTTGGAAGGGAAGGGCGAGGAGTTGGAAGGTAGCGGCTGTGGCCTATAGTTAGGGACCAACCCCGGCATTTGCCTGGAAGGAAGATGGGAAACCACAGAAGACCATCTTCAAGGTTGCCGGCGGGGGGATTCGAAACTCCTCGCCTCCCGGATGTGAGCGACTGCCATTAGTCATGCCGTAACGACCACGGCTAACTCACCCGGTTATTATGAGGTGAAAGGGATGAAAAGTGGAGGTTGAAAGATTCCTAACGGAGCGTGTATCTCTTAAACGACATAGGCGAGGAGTTTGAAGCTCGGAGGAAATCAATCAGCTTAAAAATAAATAAATAAATAAATGAAATAAATATATGTTCGACCGGTTTTTTTTTTCATAAATGCAATTAAAGGGGCCTATGGGGAGGGGTGAAATTCTGGGAGAAAAACGTCCACTAAGGAAGGATTTTTGGATGTTCACTCTCATCGACCAACCAAAACTATTAAAGTTAGAAGAATGATATTTTGGGGATATGTTTGTTGTGTGTCGAAAACGTCTACTAAGGAGGGATTTATGGATATGCAGGTTCTAAAGGGGTGTTAACGGGGTTAAACCTGCATATCATTGAATAACAATATGATACGACTATGAAGCGAGCGAAGCGAGGCTAAAAATGAGATGGTGTGTGTCTGTGTATTACTCAATCACGCAAATACCACTGGTCCGATTTACATGAATTTTACATGGAATTAGCTGATTTACCTGGTTAACATATAGGTTACTTTTTATTTCAATACTTTGCACTATTTAAGGATGGCGACCATTTTAGTGACGTCACTACACCCTTTGGTTTCAAACTTTCATATTTCCATTTCAAATATAAAGAGAACGCCAAGAAATAGCAAGCTTTTGATGGCATGTACGAGGTTTAAAATAAAATTTTCTATCCGAAAGGTATCTCCAACCGTTAGCGAGTAAAACCTAAATTTGTGCTATAAAACACGGTCAACGCCGAGCGGTGTAGTTGGACAAAATGTTCCGTCCTTAATCTCCCTCTGTGCAGCACCTCGCCTATCCCCTGTTTTAACTGTCACCTTCACAATTTAATTTATTTATGACGCGTAGCGAAGCACGGGTACTTCAGCTAGTATATGATATTTGCTAACAGGATATGCCACTGGAATTATTTTACAAGTAGTTATTTTAATGACCAACAGAGTTCACTGTTAAGAAGGGAGAGCCCTATGTGGAATGTAGGATAACATGTTACATATTATATGTGATATGTCACAACTGTAATGCTTGTGATTTTTAAGATGCCTTTATACCTATATTAATCACCCAGTTTACAAGACTGATAACTGTAATGCTACGGAAAAATCAAAACAAATCAAAAATGTGCATTGAAAAACCAAAAAGTGGTTGAGCAAATATACAGTCAACATGCAAAAAAAACAAGAAATATATACAAACTGTGTTAATTAATTTAATTCAAATATATACATTTTTACAATAGGTATACACACACACACACACACACACAGAATACAGCAGTTTTTTGTTCACGTTTGCTTGTTATAGTTTTTAAATATAACACTTGCTGAACATTATTTTAGGGGATGGGGGTGTTGCTACGTTGACCAATTACAATATAATACCAGCTTTACGAAGTTCATCTTCTATTTTTAACAGCTCTTCCTCATAACCAATATGACCAGCCTGTTTACAGGCATGCAAGAGCTGTAGACGTTCGACTAATATATTAGGATCGTTCCATTTGCTATTTTTTATGAATGGTTTTAAATACTCGGGAAGCAGTTCATCATTTTCACCATCATCATTATTATCATCCTCACCATTATAATCTTCTTCATAATGATCATCATCATCGTTGTCATCTTTACAATCATAATTTCCACCTATGTCCGCAGTCTGTTCAATGGTTTGAGTTGCCTTTGATAGTGTTGAAAGCTTCTTTTTAGATGTCATAGTGTGCTTTAATATTGTTAAGTTATTATTATCATCACCATCACCATCCTTTTCACCTTCCCCAACCAACTTCTTGATGGGGTATGTTGTCTCTGATAGGGTTGAGGGCTTTTGAGATGTGGGTGTGTGTCTGATCATGGGTTTTACAGAAGGTGTTAAAGGTTTCTCATTAAACAACTCGCTAACAGCTTGAGTGCGTTGTAGTGTATTAGACCTGAGTTTATATTATCTTGAGCAGCACTATTTTTTTCTTGGACTTGGTTTTTTGCTTCGGTTTGAGTTTTCCTTACATTTACACTAGCATGATTAGTAAGTTTACAATCATGATTGTTTGAAGAAAGTATGTCCAATTCTTTTGTCTTAAGCATTCCTCGACACTGTTTCGATCGTTGCTTTGAACAGCGCCAAATAACAGTTCCATTTTCATTGCTTCGTTTCACAATATGTGAATACCCTTTATAGTATGCATAAGGCTTACCATACCTAGTCACTGATACTTCCATATCAACTGTCAAGCATAAACTAATTTCTAGTAAAGACAACTTGGTAATAACAACATTAGATTAATGTGGGAGCATATATATATAGATGCAAAAAGTGGGAGAAAAAGTGGGGGGTAAAAAGTATCAGCAAAAGTGTGAGCAAATGTGGGAATAAAAACTGTGAGCAAAAAGTGGGAAACAAAAAGCGGGAGCATATATGGGATGAAATGTGGGAGCAAAGCAAATATAAAAAGAGGGAGCAATTATGCTAACAAATATGACAACAAATATGCCGGCAAAAGTCAATACACAAGTCAAGATAGTTGAAAGTGCAAAGAAAATATGGAAGCAAATATGAGAGCAAAAGTGGTGTTTTTCTAAAACAACTAAACATAACAAACTTAGTCATAACCTAACCTACCCTAACCTAACTTCACCTATCCTAACCTAACCTACCCTAACATCGCCTAACCTAACCTAACTTCACCTATCCTAACCTAACCTACCCTAACCTCACCTAACCTAATCTAACGTAACCCAACTTCACCTAACCCAACTTCACCTAACCTAACCTAACTTCACCTAACCTAACCTAACTTCACCTAACCTAACTTGACCCAACTTTACTTAACCTAACCTAACCTATCATAACTTCAGCTAACCTAACTTTATCTAACCTAACTTCTTCTAACCTAACCTTTCAACTCTCAGATCAAAATTAAATTCTGGGCATAGTTGAGTTGGAACGCAAGACCTCAGGGCTAACACCACTACACCGCGAGATCGGCAAATTATCACGCAACACAACACAAAAATAAATGTATCCTGTAGAGTAACTTATTGGCTGACAACCATAGTTGGGAATTCCAACCCAAGACCTTAGGGCTTTTGTTTTGAACATTATCAGAAATATTATTCTATTTACATTTTGCTGCTGCTTATAATTATAAGAATTGGCATTAATATGGGAGCAAAAAGTGTGAGCAAAAAATGTGGGAGCCAATATGGGAGCAAAAGTGGGAGCAAATATGGGAGCAAATGTGGGGGCCAATATGGGAGCAAAAGTGGGAGCAAAGGTGGGAGCCAATATGGGAGCAAATGTGGGAGCCAATATTGGAGCAAAAGTGGGAGCAAAAGTGGGAGCAAATAAGGGAGCAAATGTGGGGGCCAATATGGGAGCAAATGTGTGAGCAAATCAGCTCACCTCGGATATCACCAGTGAGTGTTCATATCCACCGCTAGGTAGCGGAAACACACTTTGCGTGTTGTATGTAACTATCTTACAAAGTATGACTGCATGCAACTCGTGCTTGTATAAGCTGTGCATAAAATTTTAATATACACTAAGTGTTCAGAACTAACACGTATAGCCTTTTATAGGGTATATAGAGCATCCTTAGCAAGAAAGACTGACTAACCCAAGAGTGTAAAGCCTTGCCATATGCAGTAAGCGCCTGTTGGCAGAAAATGTTTCCTGATAATAACGGTCTTAATGAATACGACACGTCTTTTGAGTGTCGTCAGTAGAAGTGGAAAAACCACATGAGTTTGACGTTTAGAAAACTCGCCTCACCTCACCCCAACTGTTTGGAAATGGAAATAATTTGTTTTTGTCTTACTTACATCTAGTGGAATGTAGGTTGACGACCATGGAGCCCCAGCTGAGTCCGTCATTGCTTCCACTGACTTGTGCTAGGCTCCTGTCTATCTTCTTTCCTGTCGACCACACTTGGTCAACACTTGTTCTCTACCGACTCCGACATTATTAGGCTATCCAAGGCTTAGGGAGTCTCTTTATTTTCTGACGTAATTGACCCTTGTTTATTTGTTTTCTGATACCCTCCTTGTGTGAGGAGGCAGGCTTCTTTTTATTTTTATGTTATTTCCTGCCTTTTGCTGAAGCCACACTAAAGGTAGGGTGTATGTAGCCCCACCACTTGTGGTGCACCCTGGATATGGCTACACCCTCAGGGGCTTACGGCTGATCAGTTTGGAAGTTGGCGACCACAAGGGATTCCTGAGCTGGGTCCAGTTTTCCTCCTTTTTATCGATTACCACTGGAGCGGGACCCTCTCCTCTTATACTGTCATATCTACCATTTACGGCTCTCCTTCCTTTCAAGTCCATCAATCCACATTCTTGAGGGTTGAGGGGCAATTTTTTTTATTCCTTCTGTCCTTTATTTGTCCTGTTATCCTTTTGTCTTACATTTCTTTTTTCTAGTTATAAGTGTGTAGTTAGTTTTAGTTATAGTTTACAATTAATTTTAATTTCACCATCAGCCAAACAATTAGGGGTCGATAGGACAGCTTTGCGGTTAAGTTTATAGAACGCTTGTCTTTTGTTTGAAACAACACCATGTTGAATTCCCGACTGGGTCAAGAATTTTATACTTTGTTCACTTATTTCTCATGGCTTTGAAACTGGCTGTCTGTAACGTGATCATTATTAATTTTAATTTCAGTGTACGGTGTAGGATTGGAAATGAGGCAGCCATGGCTTCTGGATTACAATTATGTTAGCGTTTGTCTAAAGTATAAATAAAAATGATTTCAAATATCATGTAGGACATAAACTATTTTTAAATTCAGATTTGTGTTTCACAGTAAACACAAGCATTCTCCATTTAAAACAACCCATAAATTTCTTTTTCTAACATGATAGCCTATAGGCGGGAATTGCTATAGCTTACATGTAGTAGGGTCAACAGCTAAGGATTCAATTTCAATTACCTATACCTCTCATGGTATGGCTCTTAGTCAATTCGTTAAACTACAGAAAACTTTTCTATATGTTCTGATACATTATCATTTGACCATCTCACAGTGTAGTGTTTAACATACTTGGTTGTCTACCCTAAGGCCATGGCTTCCAACCCCGACTATACCAAAAAATTCATTTTCAATTTAAGGTTGCAATAAGGTTCATTGAGCCTTGTCAACCCTAACCTAACAACTATCTAGTCATGTAAATTAACACCGTGCGAAGCACGTCCACTATCAAACAGACGAGTAATATGAAACTTGCTGGCAAGAGCGCCGTGTTCTTATCACCAAGACTCATTACACAAACAAAGCCAGTGGCATCTGTGCAGATTCAACCCAACGATCGTATGCAAGTGTGTGTTTGTTCAAAAAGCATCATTAATATAACTCAACTGTCACCACTGAGGTCCGGGTTCAATTTTCTAAAGGCTGCAACAGGGTACACTCAGCCTTGTCAGGTAAAACGTTTTGGGTCAATTCATAAATCATGGGAAGGGGTTAGCCATTGTCAGTCCAAAACAACACCCTCTCTGATAATTAATTTTATAAAATCTCAGGTCGATAACCTTAACGTTTTGGCTCTTTTGGGTAAATTCATGGGGCATGGCAACGGGTTGGCCATCCTGATTTGTACAACAACTGATAAAACTCTGTAGCCTTATTCGTTAGCTATAAACACATTAATCCATAATTACCTAATAATTATAATAATAATAATAATAATAATAATTAGCAAGCTGTCATCCTCCATACAAACATTCATTAAAGCATGGTTTCACAAAACGCTTATGCTTTTAAGTGTTTAATACCTTTTTCTCCTGTAACATTACTATTCCCTGTTTTAAGAGTGAAATAATCTATCGAGGTAAAAGCGTATGTCATCACCTATTTTTCAACTATAAAACATAATTTTAGGGTTCTTAGTTTGCAAGATATCGACTTTTCAATTTGAGGGTAGTTTTCACCCCCTACTATTTTTCATGGAAAACAAAAGATCATAGGTTCAATTATCATTTTTACCCTTTTAACACCTTTTTTCCAGTGTAAAATCACTATTTACTGTTTTAGGGGTGAAATCATCTATCCAGATAAAAGCCTATGTCACAACCAATTTTTTAAGCTATTACACCTAATTTTACGCTTCTTAGTTTCCAAGGTATCGATTTTTCAATTTAGGGGTAGTTTTCACCCCGTGCTATTTTTCATAAAAAACAAAAGATCTTAGTTTCATTTATGATTTTTAGGTGTTTAACACTTTCTTTTCATAACATGGCTATTTACGGTTTTAGGGGTGAAATGACCAATCCTGCTAAAAGCCTATGTCATCACCTATTTTTAGAGCTATCACGCCAAATTTTAGGATTCTTAGTTTCCAAGATATTGAGTTTTCAATTTTGGGGGGTAGTTTCACCCCCAAAGGGGGGACGTCGCCTCAAGTGCTAGGACCCCTCATACAAGTCCCTAGCATGATTGGTTCGCGAGATATTAACAAAAGAGTATTTAGGCCCTTTTGACAAAAAAAATGAATCACACATTCAAAAACGAGGCGTCACCCCAAGTGCTAGGATACTGCCTATGGCAAAATCCCATCAGGGGTTCAGAAAATATTAACAAAAGTGTAGTTAGGCCCTTTTGACAAAAGCCACCGGCGTGCATACATACAAAAAATTACTTTTTCTCCCCGGGTAAGGCTAGTTTTTATTTTGGGGTTTGTCATACCTCGTTCATACAAAAGGAGAATTCACTACGAGTCCTACGACACCCCATATGTTTAAATCGCCTTATTGGTTAGCGAGATACTAAAAAGCGAATGACTATTAGTTTTTTTGTTTTTAATACATATTTTAAAAAACCTCATCTATAAATAATCATTTAAAAGTTCCGCTCTCTTACAAAAGCCCTCAAGTGCGCATGCATACAAAAAACACTACTTAACCCCCGGGTAAGGGTAATTTTTATTTTGGGGTGGATATACCCCGACCATAGCAAAGGGTGGTTCACCACAAGTCCTACGACGCCCTATATGCTCAAATCCGACAATGCGTTCACGAATCATCGCCAATATTCGCCAGAAAGTAGGCTATCATTTTGTTTTGTCCTACACACTTGAAACTTGCTGTCAGCCTAGAGGGCATAGGGACCTTTCATTGACGTCAAACAAACTTTTCTCTCGTCTTCACCGTTTCCAAAGTAGCGGCATTTTCACAAAACACCTATTTTTTAAAATAAACTCACCATCAAATAGAGCGGGAAAAATAGCATTTAAACGACCCCTCACTCAACCCTGGTCCTCGCCCACCACCAAACCTTTTCCCAACATAGCCATACTTATTCAAGCACACACGCGACTTGCAAGAGAACCCCCATGTTAACACTACTTGTTAAAGGTCAACCACGTCTCACAAGAACACTGCAGACATATCACGTGATCGCTCGCACAGCTGCAAACTTGCATGGGTATCAGATGACGTCAACACCCATTAATTTGTATCTCCATCGCATAAATAAGTCAAAGGTTATCTGCTTCAAGCGGTTACCCAAAGGTTATCTGCTTCAAGCGGTTAAAGGTCGACCTCTTCCCACGCTAACATGTGCACGTGCACGCTGCACGTGCTCACATCCGCATGGTTATCAGATGACATCATGATGATGCAATATGTCCTCGCGCCAACACCCATTAACTTTTTATCACCATCGCATAAACAAGCCAAAAGGTCAACCCATTCCCACGCTAACACGTGCAGTGCAAATGCTGCTTCCTGGACCACGTGCTCGCTCTAAGGACCCATGACGTCATCGCGATTACGCAATATCTGGTCGTGATGATGCAATATTCAAAGGGATCATTCCCCTCCTACTCGGACCCAGCTCAGATATCCCTCGGAATCCAATAATCTGAAAGTTTTCAGACGCAATTCATTATGGGAAAAGGTGTAATTACACGGAAGAGAAAATACTACCAAGTAGGACAACAAAAGAAGTTGGTCAATAAAATTATTTTGAATAAAAGAAATTATGAGTAATTGAAATTATTGTATTTAATTCTATTAATTTGCACACCTCTATATGTTACCCAAGAGTTACATCTCTAAATTCAAATATAAGAGACCCATATTTTATTTTAAATTTATACCATTGGTATCATAAATAGACAGAACACCAAATTGTACCGCTGTAGCCTTAAATTGTAAGGATATCTCTATCTACTTAGTATAAAACAAAGTTCCCAATTCTTGGATGTAACGGGTAATCTCGAGAGCAACTTGATGGATTTCGATGCGGTTTTCACCATTCTGTAAAGGATTTCTCGATTAAAGATTAGGTAGAAAAACATGTGTTTATGACCAAAAGAAGCCGAGCAGTTACGATTTCAGTGAATCGAGTTTAAGAAAACCCTAACGTCTGTGTGTATTTTAAGCTTACGCTGGGTAAACCGTTAAAAATATCGATATACTCTGAGAATTGTTCAGCATGAAAAGTTCTGCAAGAAAGTCCGCGACAGCTCCCACATCGACCACTGTAAGTGCTTTTACGTTTTCATTTCTTCAAGCAATCTCCATTCAGTGGAAATTTGAATTACTAGCTTCAGAGTGAGTTTACGAGCTTGCGAGCGACCTATAACCCTTGCTTCAGCCAACATCAAACTGTCGAGTCGTATAGCTTATGTGTTTGGAGATAACTGTTCACCTCCGCTTTTCAGAATTACGTCTGGAACCTGACGTCCGTGCGCCTTTTAAGCTTACGCTGGGTAAATAGTGGGATACACACACAGAGGACAGGCAGACACCCACACATTTGATCTCATAAGTCTACTTCATCATTTACCCAAAAGCGACGGCGCCGTAAATGTCTGTTCAGGTCACTAGCATGAAGACATGCAAATGTCATATGGACAGAAGTGCTGTAGGATTGTTGATGTGAATGCTGCGGAGCAGCACGGGTCTTCTAGTTACATTTAATTATTCCTTTTTATCCGAATCTGCTTTATTTACTATATCATTGAAATGGGTAATGCTCGATTCTTGGACCTCATTAATACGTTTATACAACTCCTCTTTCATACTAGCGATATTTACATTAATACTTAATGCTCTTTCTTTAACATCCTTTATAATCCTAGCATGTAATTCTACCATATAGTCTCTGTTAGAATTCAACACTTCGTCTTTTAACTCTTTAATAGATTTAGTAATACAAGATACTATGTCAACATTTATACCCTCTTCTATAAGTTTCTTTTGGTTCTCCAATTCATTTTGGAGATCACCTACTAAACCATTTAGATCCTCCAGCTGATCGGTGATTTTCTTCTGGGAACCTGTAATGTGTTCATGGTGTTGTTTGTTTTCTCTTTTAATAGTATCTATGATTTTCTGATATTTGTCGTGCAAAGCAATAATATTTTCACTACTCTGAATCTTAGCTTCTACTACCTTTTTAGTGACTTCGGTTCTTAGTGTACCTATTTCTAGCTTAGTAGAGGGCACATCATCTTTCAATTGTTCAAAAGCATTTTTAGTTTCTTCTAGCTCTTTCCTGCTTTCTTCTTGGGCAAATCTGCTTTCCTCCTGGGCTAACCTACTCTGTTCTTGGGCTAGTCTTCCTTCATCTTGGGCCTTCCATAAGGCTTTCTTGATCTCCCCCTGTGTCATTCTAGCCACCTCTTGTACCTTTCTAGCCTCTTATTGTACTTTTTCCTGGGATATTCTAGCCTCCTCTTGTGCTTTCCTTATCTCCTCCTGTGTCTTTCTAGCCTCTTCTTGTACTCTCCTAGCTTCCTCTCTAGCTAATCTATCTTCTTCATGTGCCTTTTCCTGTGCCAACCTGTCTTTTTCTCGTGCCTTTTCCTGTGCTTTTTGGACTCATTTACATTCTTCCTGCACTAGTGCAATGCTGGATTTAGTTAGGGATTGGGCTACTGTTAATTCTGCTTTCATTTCTGATTTAGCTGTGGCAGCTGATTGTTTAATTTCCCTCTCAATTTTCTTTGTGTTATCATGGGTTATTTTATGCAAGGCCTCCAAGTCTCCAGTCAATTTAACTTGCTTTTCCTGTATCTTCTTTAACATCTTCTTTTTCATAGTCAAGTCTCCCGTCGATATATTACAATTTCACTTGAGAAAAAATAGGAAGTATCATCTACACTACATTGTGGAGTTTCAGAGTGACCAATTCATACATATAATATACAGTGGAATACATCAATAATCCTAAATCCCCTTAAATTACACACGTTATACTTAGGTCTACGATCTTACCTAGTCCATAATCTGTAATACCGATCATTTATCATTTAATAATCCCTACTCTCAATTTTAAATGAACATCAACATGAATTTAACCTTACTTTTACTTTTATTTGCCCAAAATGTCATTAACTGGTTTGATAAACATACCTCTTAATGTCTCGACAAAGTCGATGCGGACACATTGGTGTCCCAACAAAATCGATGCGAACACATTGGGCGCCAATTAAATATTTCTACCTATATGTACCCGAATTCCTCATAGTCACCATCTATCATCCGCTGAGATGGAAAGGATTGCAGGAATGTTGATACCCAGCCAGATAAATCAACTTTTCCCTGCTAGACGTATAACTAGGAAACCCTCGGTTCATACCGGCCATACGATAGTACTACTAACTAGTTAAAATAATCTAATTAAATAAAATAAACTGGTAGTACGAGAATCTCGTAACTCGAGGGTGCACGAATAATGCGAGACTAATGTGGGCATTAATCATCTAACTAGCAGTACTGTCACATGTCGATTATCAAATGAAAAGATGTCAGATATTATAAAAATGGGCAAGCAAACTAAGCAGTGCTTGGAAGTTTATTAAAACTTTGGACATTTAACAAAAATATGTCCCTGACACACAAGTAAAAACGAAATTACAAATAAAAACCAAGCTAAACTTAAAAGTGAGATAGTTATACTATCTCCAAATTCTTCCTGGATAATAGGAATTCGGAACTCTTCTTGTGTCCTCTTCAAACATTTATTATACCGTATACGCTGTAAAAATACATATATTCATCTGAGTTGTCAAAATGTTGACTGAAATTATGATACAGCCCGTATAAATCAGCTGTTGCTGTTCAAACTATCAAAATGTCACTTTATACAATGTTTAACCCTACTTAATACACACGTCTTCTATATCCAACAAATCTAAGTTTAGATTAATTCAAATAATAATTTTTAAATTTATTAAATTAAGTATATGACATATTTACATGTTATAATAATCGCGTCCAGCACGATATTCTCTGCTAGATCCCGTTTAGATCTTAATTATCCATCTCTCTCTGTATATTTCTTTCTTAGAAAGTCTTTGACAACATTATAAATTCACAACAAAGTTTTACTATCACTGTTGTCAATGTGCTTCTGTAATTTTGTGAATGTATTTCTGTAATTAAATTTGATTTTTGTAAGTTTGCACCCTTGGGGCGTTGATGAGCAAGATGGAACAGGTCTTGAGTAACTGAATGTAATGGCTGGATAGTGATGCTCTTTGGGTACAATAAAAGTGATTGTTCTTGAATTGTAGACATGAGTTGAAGAATTGATTTGTAACATTTTGGCGACCATTGACAGGATTGTATTGAAAAAGTTGGTTTGGTAAACAATTTTCCTGTTTTGTTTTGAATTTGTTGCCTCGCAATGGCCACGATTGAAAAGTTGAAAAAGAAGAGAAGTGCGTATCGGGCAAGTGCGACGAAAGCTATTGGAGCGGTCGGAGTTGAAGCCGATTTCCAAAAATTACGTGTGAAAATAAATACTCTCCGAACAATTGCGGATACCTTAAAAGAATTGGACGAAAGCATCTTGAACGAGTTGTTGAATGTTGACGGAAACGAGGATGCCTGCATCGAAGAAACAATGCACTGTGTTACCGTTCAAGAAGACCTTCTACAAGCACGTCTTGAAGCCGAGGATAAAGTGGAAGGATTAAAACCTAGTGTTGCCAGTTGTGTTGATGAGGGAGATAATTTCAGCGTACAGAGCAACGTGGCTTCGGCGTCGTCATCCATGTCGTCAGAGAGGCTAAGGCTGCCGAAAATCACGCTTGAGGTATTCGACTTGGGTCCAGGTAACTGGATAAATTTTTGGACACAATTTCAAAGGATTCATGAGGATTCTAACATTACGAATGTTGATAAGTTTAGTTACGGTACTTGAAAATGTCAGTGAAGGGACAGGCTAAGAAGTTAGTTGACAGTTATCCACACACAAGTGAGAATTATGTTAAAGTCTTGGAACATTTAAAGAATCGTTTTGGTAAAGATGAGTTGGTTTTAAATTGTATGTATAAAGATTTGTTGCAATTGGTTCGCTCAGATTTATCTGTGACTGACCTGTATGATAGTATAAGTACCAAGTTGAGATCCCTCGAAACATTAGGCATTCTGATAGGGCAGCAAACTTAGTTCCACTCATTGAAGAATGTCTCCCCATTGATGTTTTGAAAATATGGGAAAGAAGAGCAGCAGAAGAGGACGATGATGGTGGTAATAAAATTGATAAACTTTTGTGTTTTCTGGGCAAAGAAGCCGAGAGTGAACAAAGACTGCGTAATCATGCTAAGGTGAATGAGGTTGATAAATTCACTGCGCCCAGAACAGAGCCACGAGCAGCAGCTCTCGTTTCTTTCACTCCTACTGTCAGGCAGAATAGGGTAAATTATGAGCAAACAGGACGGCCACACAAAGTAACCCTAACCTGTTTGTTTTGTAATGAGAACCATCTCTCTTACAAGTGTTCTAAAGAAATGTCGGTTGAGGACCGTCGTAAAACTGTAAAAGAAAAACGAGCTTGTTTTGCATGCTTGCAGGGAGGTCACTCGAGACAGCAGTGTAGGAAAAGAATAGATTGTGGTAAATGTAAAGGGAGGAACTATGATATCATGTGTGTTGGTGAACCCAGCAGAACAGCATCGTTATTTGCAGGGCCTAGTGGAACTGTCATTTTAAAAACATTAGTAGCACAATTGCGTGGTGTCACTGTTCGAATATTACTTGATACTGCTTCACACCGCAGTTATATTTCGGAGGCTATCTGTGAAAAAATGGATTTGATCGAATGTGGTCGTGAAAATATTTGTCATATGCTGTTTGGTGGGAGTGTGTCATCTGAAATATCACATCCAATTCATGAAATTGAACTAACTAGCTTACAGGGTGATAACAGTTTTGTTCTTAAGGCACTTAGGGAGAAGAAGATTTGTGGTTTGATACCACCTGTGAATGATCCGCATTTGTTACGGAAGGTGGCTGCACATGGTATTACATTGACAGATGATGGAGTTAACCGACCTATTGATGTGTTGTTAGGAGCGGATGTTATGGGCGAACTTGTTACAGGTGTGAAATGTATTGACTCTAAGCTGTTAGCATTTGAGACGAAGCTTGGATGGTGTCTCCTGGGTACCGCAGAGAGGCAAGAAGTAAGCAGTATGACAAACTTTGTGACCTCTTTGCTCAATTTACACCATCCTTTATTGGAATTGAGAAACAGACAGAAACAAAAAGGTCGGACGTAGATGATAGATGTTTGCGAAATTTTGAAGACACAATTCGTTTCGAAGGTGAAAACTGTCGGTATGTAGTAACATTGCCCTGGATTGATTAGCACCCCCCCCCCTCTTCCCACTAATCGTGAAATAGCTGAAAGTCGTCTGAAATCAACAGTAAGCCATTTAGATAACAATGGACCCTATGATGCATATGATACTATTTTTAAACAATGGGAAACAGATGGGATTATTGAAATAACATCTGATGAAAACATAGGGCACTTTCTACCTCACAGACCAGTTATAAATTATGGGAAAACAACTAAAATCCGCCCAGTCTTTGATGCAACGGCGAAAAGTATTGCAAACGTCTCTCTAAATGATTGTTTAGCAACGGGACCCAACTTGATTGCTAGTATTGTACCTATCCTATTACGTTTCAGGTTACGGGGGATCGGTGTTGTGGGAGACATAAAACAGGCTTTCTTAATGATTGGACTGAACCCTGAGGATCGAGAAATGTTAAAATTCTTGTGGTGGCGTGATGGGCGTATTATAACGCTGCGTCACTGTCGTGTAGTTTTTGGAGTTGTGTGTAGCCCATTTTTGCTGAATGCCACCATCACTCATCATTTGAATACTCTAAGTGGTGACTTAGTTGAAAGACTGAAAACTTCCTTTTACATGGATGATTGTCTTTGTTCATTTCAGTCCCTGAGTGATGCCAAGGAATTTGTGTCCGAAACTACAAATGTCATGTCTCAAGCCAGTTTCCAACTCCGTGGGTGGGTTTTGTCAGGAGATGATGTGACACAAAATGTCTTAGGTGTCAAATGGCATGCTTTAGATGATCTGTTGGGATGAAACTTTAGCTTCGATCCAAAAGAAAAAATCATGAATTAACTAAGAAGAAATTGCTGTCGATTATAAGTAGGGTGTTTGATCCATTGAGTTTGTTATCAGCACCTTTACTCCATTTGAAAATTGCATTGCAAATGGCATTTAAGCTCAAACTACACTGGGACACACCCCTTCCAAAAGAAATTCAAATGAAGTGCTCGCAATGGCTTACTGAAGTTGATTTGATTGACAGCATTGTGGTGCCTAGATGTTTAAGAGGTGTCTGACACAGCTTGTTTACATGTATTCAGTGATGCCAGTCTCCTTGGACTGGGTACTTGTGCCTTTATGAGGTATGAAAACAAACATGGCTTTAATGTTCGATTTGTTTCAGCTACGTCCAGAGTTGCACCAATGGAAGACATGTCAATCCCTCGTAAAAAGCTTGCAGCGGCAACACTTGCAGCAAGGCTTGGTTCTGTTATTAGTAAATCGACTAATATTTCCAACATTGTGTACTGGTCTGATTCTATGATTGTTCTTTACTGGATCAAGAAAGGTGAATGGAAGACCTTTGTTGGAAACCGGGTAAAGGAAATCCACCAGTTGACGTCACCCGAGCAGTGGCGATTTGTTCCTGGCGATTGTAATCTTGCTGATATACTCAGCCGAGGATGCTTGTTGTCCGAATTTGTTGCATCAAAATGGTGGGAGGGTCCTCAGTGGCTCCTAGAGAATGAGAACAAGTGGTTAACTGTGAAAATAGCCCCTACAGAAGAGGAATCGAAGAAAACGGCTGTTAGTTTGTACAACACAGGCGATGTAAGAGAAAACATGTTCACACACTTTGCTTCTTTCTCGAAAAATGTGCGTGTTGTTGGTTGGATCTACCGATTTCTTGAGATGGCTAGCGGGAAAAGTTCAAACTGCGGAGAGGAGTTGACTGGCAAAGAAGTACGACATGCTGAATTAAAATTAGTAGGGTGGATTCAGAGTAGTTACCCTCTAGATGTAAATAATTTCAACATTAAAACTGGTGATGATGGCTTGATTCGAGTTCGTACTAAAATATTGTCTGATGAGTTCACACCCATGTTCAAGGAACCCATTTTACTACCTCAGTGTGAACTAGTGGAGTCCATGGTGGTAGAATGTCATGAGAAAATGCACCATGCTGGAGCAAGTACTGTTAGGAGCCCTGAGAGAAGAATACTGGATAGTCAGAGGTAGACGATTAGCCCGACGTGTTGTTAGTAAATGTGTTCGTTGTCTTAGGCACAAAGCCCAACCAGTGAGAACGCCACCTGTCGGGTTACCTAATAACCGTGTAAATCTTGGAAAGGTGTTCCAAGTATGCGGAGTCGATTTGGCTGGACCTCTTTTCATAAAAGATGGTACTAGGGTTTGGATTGCCTTGTTCACCTGTGCTGTGTACCGTGCAGTCCATCTTGAAGTGGTAGAGTCGCTATCTACAGAATCGTTTCTACATGCTCTTCGGAGAATGATCGCCAGGCGAGGCAGAATCACAACTATGTACAGTGATAACGGTACTAACTTTGTAGGAGTTTGGAATCTCATTAAGCAGACTACAGTTGAACGTGAATTGAAAATTCAGTGGCTATTTAATGTTCCCACGGGTGCTTGGTGGGGTGGATTTTTTGAGCGGCTTATTGGGGTGATGAAAAGACTGTTGAAAATATCCCTTGGTCATGCGTTATTGAATCTTTGTGAACTAATGACCTTGATTACCGAGATTTAGGCTCTTATGAATGCGCGTCCCATTACCTACATGTCTGAAGATGTTAATGAGTTGAGACCAATAACGCCTGCTATGTTTTTGCAGGAGCAGTTTGAGACAAAGGTGCCTAATCTTGACGAAGTGGATGAAAAGGGTCTTTCTGCTAGGGTGAAATATGTAGCTGAGGTTAGGATAAACCTAAAAGAACGTTTTCGTCAGGAATACCTAGGGTCTCTGATGTTAAACACTGCTAAGTCTTATAAGAATGTCAGGGTGGGAGATGTTGTATGGGTTGTGTCTGACCAAAAGAAAAGAATTGATTGGGAATTGACTCGAGTGCTTGAGATCTTCCCTGGTAAAGATGGAGTAACTAGAGTGGCAAAGGTAAAAACAGTTAAGAGTTAGTTGTTGCGACCAGTTCAACGTTTGTGCTTGATGGAGATTGGATCTCCTTATGAAAATAGTGATGGTTCTTTGTGTGGTCCCAATGCTGTTGACTTGGTGCCTGATTGTGACTCCAGTAACCCCCCTCAAGTAGTTGAGAGTGAAGCTGTTGCTCTGACAGGAAGGGTTGTTAAAAGGCCAACCAAATGAATTTGTAAATATTTGTTAAATCCATGTTTATTCCTAGGTTTTGTATTATTTTGTGCTTTTAGTTGAAACCAACCGTTTCAAGGTGGGAGAATGTTGTGAATGTGTTTCTGTAATTTTGTTGCTGAACTGCTGTGCCCAAGATAGCGGGTTCAAACCCGGCCGAAGTCGTCGGATTTTTAAGAGCGTTAAAAATCCTTCAGTATGCCTTCCTTCGGAGGGGAAGTAAAGCCGGCGGTCCCATGTCATAGATTTATAGCATGTTAAAAATCCTTTCACAGACTAAACTTGTGTAAAGCAATATTGTTAGGTTATATTTCGTCAGAACGCTCTATCAAAGTTCCAACGTTCACCACTAGGTATCATTGATATCTGGTGGCGAAAGTTGGAACTACTTGAAATTGAACGGAACTTGTAGCTCACCCTTTCGGGTGACCGCTGGAAGCAGCTACCGACTCAGGCGAGCCGAACATGTCCTCGGACACTCCCGGCACTAAAAGCCATACGATAAATAAATAAAAATGTAATTTTGTGAATGTATTTCTGTAATTAAATTTGATTTTTGTAAGTTGGCACCCTTGGGGCGTTGGTGAGCAAGATGGAACAGGTCTTGAGTAACTGAATGTAATGGCTGGATAGTGATGCTCTTTGGGTACAATAAAAGTGATTGTTCTTGAATTGTAGACATGAGTTGAAGAATTGATTTGTAACAATCACTGTTTTCGTTTAGACACATCCATTTGAACTTATTACAACAAACAATGAAGCTAATTGCGGTTCTGTAGTTTCCTAGTCATTAATAAATTCGATAAATTGGAAGTACGATGCTAGACTATGTCAGTAAACATTAATAAACTCGTGGTTCGTGGCATAAATCTTCATTAACATGTATAACAAAATTTACATAAATACGTTTCATAAACTTGACTAACATACTGTACAAAACGATTGCTTTAACTCCAGTGAAACAAACTCTTTCTAATATCGGTGAACAAGCTTTCATTATAGCGTTTACACTACGCTCATATTCCGTACAACATTCGTTTCCCTTTCGACAACATAATAATAATGCACGGTATTCGTTTCACGTAGACCCATCTCTATACACCACAATCGTATATGAGAATCAGTGACCCTACTAAATAATCACAGACATGTGAAATATCTTTCATGACACACTCTAACAAACATCTTCTAACATACTTCATAACCTCGTGCCTTTAAAAACCGTATACTTGTTCTGTTCACATTCTTTAGTTACTGTACAAACTGTTCATACCTCCTGTAGTTACCGATTTACGATAATATTCTTCATTTATCATTATCAACCACGTTAGAATAAAATGTAAACCTTATTAGATTATAGTCTGCACGTCTATGCATTTAATAAGTATAAAACATTTCCTCCCTTTCTGACAAAAATAATGAATGAATTATTCATATACATTCATGTTTCTAGACGGTTGATTAACATATCACACCTTGTCTTCGTCTTCGCATATTCATGTCTTAAACATAGTTATGACTTCAGTTAACATTTAACAATAAATTAATTATTCCTTTCATCATCACCTCTGACTTACTTGTCAACAATGTGATCTTAATTCCATTTATGTTTTTCTCGTTTTAACAATAATGACAGTAACAAAGTCATGTTTCAATAACCTCGTGTTTTACGTAAAATATACTTCTCGAAGTATTTGTAAAAATTGTTTAAACAAATAATGTTTATAATAATAACAATTGATATTAACAAATGTCTTTACATTCTTCATCTATGCAATCTATCTATCTCCACATTCTATAGATGCATTCTACCAACATATATCAAGTTTAATACAATATTCTGACGAATATTTCTTATCTGCATATTACCAATGCATTATCGATGCATTTTCGATGCATTCCATCTGTATAAAACAGTTTCTTTAAAAATGGATAGAATTATAAATGTAATCTCAAACTTTAAATACTTATAAAAAATTCAAATCTTATCTCACAACGTCAAAAACGACACACGCTGACGTAAACAACAAATGTACAATTAAATTTACCAAAAACTGACAACACAATAACATGAGTTGTTAAAATAAAAATCCACACAAAAATATTGGTCAAATCTGTAAGCCCTCAAAATACAACAAACTACTCGAAATTAGGACATTCTATCATCTACCTTAACGCTGTGGTGGACTGGAGAAACCTGAGATGTCATCAGAGATAAGTGACTGCATTCCGAACGGCGCGTGTCTGACACACTCCCGCCTCTACATGGACGTCGTTTGCTGGAACTGCGTGGCTCAGATGGTTTTCATTCTTCTCGGCCAGCCTGCCTGGTCTCGCCTTCGTTTCCAAGCTAGATAGCTTTGTCAAATGCTCATTTCTGACGGCCCCTCTTTCATTTTAATGTCTTATAGTTGTAGATAGAAAGTTTGTGCTCTGTATTTCCATAGCTGGTAGTGGAAATATGTGTAGTTTGATTGCTGAAATCTTCAGACTACTGCAGATGGAATTGCAGTTATTTGCTGTAGGAATCATGCTGTCTGGACCAAATGTGAATTTCACAGAAGTAATATAGACTAACTGCCCTTCATGGTGGTTTAGTGATTCATCACGACTTCAAAAGTAGCTTCAATGTGATATCTTCCCCCCTGGCCTGGGTTCTTTAACATCTTGTAATAATGCGTAGTATTCTGGTTTAAATTATTACTGTTTAGCCTTCTCTGCGTTGTATGACTACTCTCTACAAGTCTAGTAGTATTCGTTGAAATATTGATAATGTTTCTTGTAGAACGTTGAAATGTAATTCGAAGCTTTCAATTATAATGCTAATTCAGTATATTCTCTGCTCGAGCAATATCTCTATGTGTTCTCGGCGAATGCCGGCTCTCCTCCCATCAAGTCTTATATCTTCCGTTCACTTCTATGTGTAGCTGCGACCTTGCATTCAGCAGACGTTTACTGCAGGTCCTTACTCGGCCAGTCGATATAATTGGAATGAATTCACGTCACTCCGCATCTACTCTCCTGAGTTCTGACAATAGTGGGAGCTAGCCTCCAACGCTATTAATTCCTCCTATTTATTCATATCTCCTCTCGTAGTAATAAATGTTAAATTCTAATTCGATAGAACAATTTCATTTCTTAATCTCGTAATTATCATGTGCTCAAATTGTTTATAATCTTCCGGATAAAATATAGTAATATTTTATTCTTTATTTACATAAATTAATCTGATTGGTTTTTGAGTTTTCATGCAAATATCATTATTCTAGCCTTCCACTAGAGGGTCGTGTGCCAAATATCTCCTTGCGCTGTCTTACAAAAATTGTCGTGTGCAAGTTCTTTGTCACTGGGAACTCGGTGTACAAAACCGGTTTTCACGCTTTAACTTGAAGCTTTTGGTCTGAATCCAATATCTATAAATTAGATTCTCTCTTGGTTAAAATATCATTCACTCAATATTTTCCAATATTTTTTTCTCAAAAATGCTTCAAATTTTCCATGCAACATATCAAAGTTATTCTTTCACCTTCTAGAATACTAATATGAATAAAATATTGTTCCAACAATTGTTTTCATTTATTGCAATAAAATCTTCACACAATCGGTTCGATCCTTGCCTGATGCAAATGCTTGACTGATACAAAATTCGAGTTCAGTACCACTGGTAGTAAGAATACTTGACAGTAAAAATTCAACTCTGCAGAATTCAAGTTACTACAGAAACAGTACCTTACACATAATTTGAAAATAATAAAATACTCTAATAAATTGAAGGGATCGAGGCAAAAAGTGCCAAGCAACACTTTTGGTTAGACCGAGCTGTCAGTATCATCTGTTGAGGTGTTTGAAAATCTATTTGTCGGTACTGTGAGCACTCATAGAAGTACTTTCAGATGACACTGTATGTGACTCATCTTGTTCCCCCCAACAGTTCTCAGAAACCCTCTGAGCAAAATAGTGATAAGCAACACAGTGGGCTGCAGGTGAAACCTTACGTTTTCCAATGTTTGTGAGAAATACCCCAGTTATTCAGACGTAGAACCCGACTATATGCTGCAGACACCATGCGAAATTTCCTCTGAAAGTGGCGGCTTCGATGGCATAGTTGGTAGCATGATGAGCTTCTATGCCCAAGATCACGGGTTCAAACCCGGCCGAAGTCGTCGGATTCTTTAAGAGCGTTAAAAATCACTCAGTATGCCTTCCTTCAGAGGGGATGTCATAGATTTATGGCATGTTATAGAATCTTCCACTAATTACACCTGTGTGAAGCTAAATTATAGGCTAAACAACGCTCTAATTAGGTTCCTACGTTCGTCGCCAGGAGCCGACTGCAGTGGCGTCTAGTAGCCAGGTTCTGAACTAGTAGTCGTTGACGGTGGCGTTTGGTGGCAAAAGTAGGAACTACTTGAAATTCAATGTCTGCAGTCCTTACTTGAATTAAAAACAGATAACACATACTAATACAGTCATCACAATTAACACTGGTTATCAGACACATTCTACACACACCCAAAGTACACGGGGCTACAAGACCGCGTTGTCGCAGCCCCTAAACTGAGGAACCAACCAACCAATCATCCTCTGAAAGTGGAAGTGAGGTACGTGTTGCTTGGCATTATTTTGATCATAACAAAAGCTTCTGCAATTTGCTGATGAGGTCATTGAACTAATTAAGTCATTAAATTATGTTTTAGCAATCCTTACCTCTATATCAAGTGGATTACCGATTAATGTTCAGTTTGGGAAACTTAAGGTAATTTTTATCAAAAAATCTCAGATATCCATTGTGTGGTGTGGCACTACATTGTTCCGATTTTAAATTGGTTGCTGTCTATCATAATTTTTACAATAAATGTTACATTGTCTCTCATAATTTGTGGTTTAAATCATGGGCGCCCGCAGGAATTTTTTACAGAGGGGGGCCAAGTTATAATTTTCATTTCATTACCTCCTCCCCCCCCCCCCTATTTCTGTTTCATTTTTACCTGCTTCGTGAAATTCATTTTTCGATTGCTCTGAAACTTTGGCTATATTATGGCAAGATTGGGAGGAATATTTTGTTTTTAGTTCACAGTTTGTGTCCATAGAAGTTCGCTTTTCTTCTTTTGTGATTCATTGTCATAAAGTTCAGTTCTTGGAAATAGGTAAAAAATAGTGGTATCACCATGCTCGGCAATAATATAAAAATCAAGCAGTTCAATAATATGCTAATGTAAATCCAGTTCGTCTATTTTCTAAATAACTGGAGGACATATTTTCAGATATTTCCAAATTACTGAGTTAAATTAAACTGTGGAAATATCTCTACATATGAATTTGCCTAATTAAAATAGCACTGTTTCCAAATACAGTACTGGCCGTTACAGTGGATCCATCACGTTTCTCCTCTTTTTTACAAGCTATCAGGAATACTTCGCATTGCTCTTCTTATCAAAATGAATTTTGTGCGAAATGATAAACGCGTATTTTACGTTACTCGTACTTGTGACGCCCATGGTTTTAGCAAATTTTTGTTTTAGAAAGATAACATTACATTTGATTATTGCTGACCGTTAAGTAAAAGAAATAAAACTCACAAAATCACGTAGGCCTACTTTTTACTTAGTCGCTTTGATAACGACACGAACATCGCAGGATCATTTAACTAGGTACATTCGTACTTATGAATGTCGCATAAATGTTCCTTGAGTTAAGAGCCAGTCAATGTTTGTTCTGTAATTTTCTTCTTTCAGAAGCACATCATTGTCAATCCCCCTCCTTGAACGTTGGCTTTATCACCTAATTGATCTATATTGAATTGTAACTTTCAGTCTGTCAATACGAGTATAAGCCCAATCTAAGGTGTATGTTTCACAGAACTCAAGCTCCTAAACCAGAGGGAGTTAGGTGTGATTTGTACCAAAATCTTCCGAATCGTCTCAATAGTACATGCAAAATCTTGCATTTCTTGATAAGTCAACGAAAATATATTTGTTTATAAAGTGCTATTAAACAAATAAACAAGACGATATCCCCTGACAGAACTGTGTCGCGTAAAGCCCGCATAACACTAGAGCCGGGTGGGTAGTATGTACACATGGGGAGCACACAACACATTGCGAGAGTTCTCTCACGGGTCCGCTAGTTAAATTACGATAAAATTAGCTTCTCGGCTCATATAAGTAGGCTACATGTTGCGTATCAAAAATTGCCTTGCAAGAAGACTCCATTGGAATCATATAGCTACAACATCAGGGGCGTAAAACTCCCCGCAAACCTGGGGGAGGGGGGGGGGGAATTTATTAACTGCGGTTGCCTACCTAACAGGGAGAACTTCTTTTCGTTTTTTCGTTTTAGGCTTTAAAGCTCGACATAAAACGGTGTTATAGACCTAACGCTACATTTTAAAAAACGTTAATTTTATTCATAATTTCTAATTAACCCTTCGGATGCCAAGCTAAGTTTAATGAAATCACAAGTTTTTGATAAACATTCTGGCCTACCTATAAGTTTTAAGATTTTGATATTTGACTAGGAGGAAAATATAGTACCATATATGAGATGCTAAATAATTAAAACAGTGTTTCATTAAAGGATACTTTAATATTTTTAATAATTTGAAATGGACATTTTCAATGCTTTTTGAACCTTGTCAGCGCAACTCAGGGCGCATGCGTAGCTTGTGCTTAAAACGCAAGATGCACGTGGGAAGAGTCATGTTATTATACTTAGTTTATTTCAAAAAGAAAAGACGCGCACGCTGTTGTTTGCGGGCATGAGTAATGATTTGGGATGTCCCAGCACCTTACCTCAGTTTTAAACCAGGGCTCATAAATAATAGTTCAAAAATGTACCTTTTGTGATCGTCGTGGTAAGTGGACAAAGCTCAAAGCGCCTCGACTCTCGGCTGAGTTGGCGCCTGGGCGGGAAACGACAGAGGGAGCAAAGGCAGACAGTTTGTTCGGTAGAATAAAGAAATTTCGACTAAGCAAGGCAAGATGGCATTTTCCGCCTAATGAAGTATTAAATCGTTTATAGAATACTTTCTAGTTATTTTACTTTTTTTTAGGGTAGGCTAGTTAAAAATTTTGTCTTGCACCTGTTTTACGCCATGTTTTACGCCCCTGTACAACATTATGAAGTCTTTCAGTATTCAATCACCATTTTGACTCAACTGATCTGCTGTCCACATTCGATTGAGAGTGCGAATCTCAGTCGCTTTGATAACGAGACAAAAACACCGGAAAACAATAAATCTAACTGTTGGCCTATAAATTGCTTCGATTGTAGAAGCTTTAACACTATAGTTCATGAATCTACAACAATTGTATATTCTGTTCATTTGTAGCAATAATTGCTCTGTTCGCAAGAAATGAGCCACCGTACGATTGCACACCTTAAGAATAAATATATACGATATTTCACAGCACAAAGAACGAACCCGGTAAGACAAAACGGCGCAAAATTAGACGAGTGTATAGTACAGACAGTAAATTACCCAATATTGTAAGCACGACCCTAAGGGACCAGTGTTTTACTAGTCAGCAAAGAAAACCTCGTTTTAGGGGTTGAAATCCACTATCGGTATTGCAATGTATAAAAATATCTCCAGAACGTGCTTTCATATCGTCACTGCCAATGTGAGGTGGCGAAAGTGGTAGCCACTCTTGATAGTGTTGGGGAAACTTACGTTATTTAAAAGTAGGCATAACCATATTGACAATAGGAGCTATGTTTCCATTGGTAGTTTAGTGCATAACATCATTAGAACCATATATTTTTGAATATAAATACATATTACGTCAGAAACATTAAAGACGTTTTCTATTGTAATATTTGTCAGTTGAATATCAGAAACTTAAATTTATGAAATAAACTGGTGACAATGACCAATCGAATATCAACATTCTCGGAATTCCAGTGGGGGGGGGGGGGGTGCACGGCCCCACCTTGCCCCTCCCTGCGGGCGCCCATGGTTTAAATGAATGACAGAGTAACTAGTGCATAATTTTGCAGAACTCTTGTTAAAGTAATCATTATTGTTTACATACCGGAAATAGAGGTAAAATATGGGTATTTCTCATCGATCATTTATCAATGCCACCATTATGATTGCCTGAGAAAGGTCCAAAAACAAGAAAGAAAAAGACATATTAAAAAGACACATAGGAATAATCTCTCTATATATAAAAATGAAAGTTTGTCTGTTTTTTTCTGAATTTCCACGGAAATTTGCGATATTTGCGCATTTCAGACTGTTTTATAATGGATGCGCGCAAAAATAATTTTCTTGTCTGTCTGTCTGTTTGTTTGTCTGTGGACAATTTTTTGTGTCCTTATAACTCGAGAACGGCTGAGTGGATCAACGTAAAATTTGATACAGATATCCTTCAGAGGCACGACACCAATCATTGATGTAACTCTTCTCCGTACCTCTCATAAAAGGGGCCCTACCCCCTTAAAATACATGCTGAAATAGGCGTAGAAGGGTGAAACAAAGCTCATTTTCAGCCCCTCAATGTGAGAAACGAAACTCGGGGGCCCTAAGGCCCTAAAACCAACAGTTTTTGAGATATTCCCAGAAAACTAATTTCACTTAATAAATTAATGAAAGAATGCATGCCGGTAACCATGGCAACTGAATCTCAGAGGTCCATCTATTTCTGTAAGACGCAATGCAATTCCATTTATTACATTACTGTAAAGGTTTGCAAACGGCTATAAGGTTATAACGGATCCAAATTAAGGTGAAATATTCATCAATACATACAATCCGCATAAGGGGTCAAGGGGTACTCAAGCATTTTTTCACGCGATTTACACGTGCGGGTGTGGTACGGAAGGTCTATTATATCCCTTCTCTATTATATAAAAATGAATGTCTGTTTTTTCTGCATTTCCACGGAAATTTGACATATTTGCCCGTTTCAGACTGTTTTGTGACGGATGCACGCAAAAATATTTTTTTTGTCTGTCTGTGGACAATATTTTGTGTCCTTATAACTCGAGAACGGCTGGGTGGATTAACGTAAAATTTGATACAGATATCCATCAGAGGCACGACACTAATCATTGATGTACCTCTTCTCCGTACCTCTCATCACAGGGGGCCTACCCCCTTAAAATACATGCTGAAATAAGCGTAGAATCTCTATATACTGTATATAAAAATGAATGTTTGTCTGTTTTTTTTTCTGAATTTCCACGGAAATTTGCGATATTTGCGCGTTTCAGACTGTTTTATGATGGATGCGCGCAAAAATAATTTTTGGTCTGTCTGTTTGTTTGTCTGTGGACAATTTTTTGTGTCCTTATAACTCGAGAACGGCTGAGTTGATCAACGTAAAATTTGATACAGATATCCTTCAGGGGCACGACACTAATCATTGATGTAACTCTTCTCCGTATCTCTCATAAAAGGGGCCCTACCCCCTTAAAATACACGCTAAAATAGGCGTAGAAGGGTGAAACAAAGCTCATTTTCAGCCCCTCAATGTGAGAAACGAAACTCGGGGGCCCTAAGGCCCTAAAACCAACAGTTTTTGAGATATTCCCAGAAAACTAATTTCACTTAATAAATTAATGAAGGAATGCATGCCGGTAACCATGGCAACTGAATCTCAGAGGTCCATCTATTTCTGTAAGACGCAATGCAATTCCATTTATTACATTACTGTGAAGGTTTTCAAACGGCTATAAGGTTATAACGGATCCAAATTAAGCTGAAATATTCATCAATACATACAATGCGCTTAAGGGGTCAAGGGGTACTCTAGAATTTTTTCACGCGATTTACACGTGCGTGTATGGTACGGAAGGTCTATTATATCCCTATCCCTATATTTTATATTATTATTATTACTATTATTTTAATTATTATCATTATTATGGCGTACAACGACGAGACAAACTCATTTTCAAACCCTTGGTGTCAGTAACAAAACCCGGGGCCCCTCAAGAGTCGTAAAGGGTACCCGAAAACTATATTTTAAGGCTCTAAACCCAACAGTTTCTTATATATTCCTAGAAAACTAATTTCATTCAATAAACTAAAGAAGGAATGCAAGCCACTAACCATGACAAAAGTATCTCAAGAGGTGGCATCCAACTTTCCATCTATTTCTGGAATAAGTAATGCCACTCCATTTATTACATTTCTGTGAAAGGTTGCAAATGGCTATAAGGTTTTCACGGAACCAACTAAAACTGTAAAATTCATCAATGCGCTTAAGGGGTTCAAGAAGTACCCTTGATTTTTTTCACACGACTTACACGTGCGATATGTCGTACAGAAGGTCTGTTATATCTCCAAACAGCAAAATTATTTTCAAAAATTCCTGATTTGAAATAGTAGACTGTTTTTTTTTTTTTTTTTTTTTTTTTGCTGATTTTAGGAATTTGGGCCATTGGAGGCTAAAGAAAACTGAATTTTCATGCACCACAAGCCTTTATAATTTAGAAAAGGGGTCTTCCTGTAGTTGGGCACTTGACACAACGGTTAGGGTCAGTTCGTATGTAGCGTGTATTGCGATTCGTCTACGAGGTTTTCAATTTTATTTTCACGCCAGGAAGAACACGTTAGGTAAATTTAGTTTGAGAGCACATTTTAGCTAATCATTTTTATTTGCCAACAAACAGGTTCCAAGCCCCTGAACATTGCAACAGGAGATCAATTGGTAACATCTGGTTATTAATACCGAAGACCGTTCGAAGAATGGGTACTTCTGCTAGTACGGTAATAAGAGAAACAAAGGAAGAGAACATGCAGCAAGCAAGACCAGAAATATTGTTCCAGGTACACAGGTCGGAGGCCGGCCCCGTGGTGTTGGGATAGCGCGCCTGCCGGCTCCGTCAGGGATTTTATAACTGACGTGAGGGTTGAAACGGGGTGCACTCAGCCTCGTGAGGACAATTGGGTAGCTGTCTAACAGTGAGGCAGCGCCCCGATCACGAAAACCAAGATTAACGGCCGAGGGGACCCGATGCGCTGATCACGCTTCACCCCAATATCTGCAGGCCAAATGGCTGGGCGCCGGTCGCTTGGTCAGCCTAGGCCCTTCATGGGCTGTATAGTGCCAGGGGTTGACACGGGTCGGAGAGTTGTATCACTGTCACTATGTTTCGAACTTCAAGATAAACAGATATCTTCAATATTTAATGGGTTTTGGGATCTCTTTGATTTTTACAAGCAAAATGCTTACCGGTACCTATTTGGTTGTGTTGAAGCTATTCCTGTAAAAAAGAGACACATATACCTCGAGGTGAACCAAGCTACATAACAAACAAAATAGCTTTGTTTACTGAATGAAAATTGATAGAATTACCTGAGGATCGCCATTTATATCTCTACTTGATTCCTGACTCTGAAGACACTAACAAAGTTGAAGAAGTGTAAGCAATGAGCTGTTGGTCTGTTTGTTTTAATGCTTTAATACAGTGAGAGCCTTCCCTATGGAACGGAGCTTCGCCTGCACCGTGTGCCGGGTGAAGTGCGTTGTATCAGCACCAGTTGACTAGCGTCTACCATTACACAACAGCCCCTTTGATGACATTCCTAGCTGGCAAGATATCTTGGTAGAGAGAGTTAAGACTTATGAAGTACTGTATCCCATGAACATGGTTAGGTATTGAACAAAACTTCGAATTTTCCTAATGAAAACTTATCTCCTCAAGAAGAAGTCATCCAGTAAATGTGTTCGAGCATTTCAGTGCCGTGCGATGTTTACTTGTTGGGGAACCTTAAACTAAAGGTATACAGAAACATTTCATATATTCTGGAGGCTCTCGAGAATGAAATAACTGCACTGATACAAAATACCAGTGATGATGAATTACAGCGAGAGTACCAAAAATTCCTACGTTGGTGCAATGTGTGGTTAGAAAATGCAGGACAGCATTTCCAGCAACTACTCTGAAATTCATGTAAGTAATGATGACTATTAAATACGTAAAAATGTGTAAATGCATTGCACTAGCCTAGTTGGGCGCTACTCAGCTGCCACACGTCGCCTGCAAGATACCGTTCTGCATATGGCCACATATAAGTTTCAAATGTAACGTAGTGAGTCTGATTTACCACGAGAAATTTCACGAGTAAATAAAAACTGATTTTATTGCTGTCTTATTACAGGGGAAGTCTCATAAGTAATGTCATATTTAAATAAATATTTGGAAAGTATTCTAACAAGAAATTCTTCAAAGTTTTGATGCGAAGAATTCGATGAGACCAACGTCCACAGCTTCAATGTTTTCGAATTTTCTCCAGTAGAAATAAAAGAGCGGTTCTGGGACAGGGGCTGATGCGCAAGATGGCCGCCATACTCTGAGACCGTGTATGACGTCACAGGGGGAGTTCGAACGTGTAGTTACTAAATGGAATATTTATTATTATTATTATTTTTATTACTATTATTATTATTATTAATAATAATAATTTTACTAGGTAATTTTTGATTGATAGCTTGCCACGGTGAGTGAGTGGTTATCGTGTCGGACTACTAAACCCAAGCTTGCAGGTTCGCTCTTGGTCGTGGCAAGTGATTTCTGAAAGGCGGCAAAAATTAAGACACGCATGTCATACGATGTTGGCATGTAAAAGAACGCAGGGAGAGGTCGGCTATGTAGTTGCTAAATGGAATATTTATTATTATTATTATTATTATTATTATTATTATTATTATTATTATGTAATTATTGATTGATCATGTACAATCAAGACCAGCCTTATATTGCCCCACTTTATGGTGTAGTGGCTAGCATTTTAGCTGTTACTGTGGAGGCTCGGGTTCGAGTCCTGGCTTTGTCAAGAAATTTAATTCTAGGCTGAGGGTTGGAATGGGGTACACTCAACCTTGTGAGGCAAAACTGACAGGAGCTGGCTTTTTGATTCATACCGCAGCCATTCTGCCCAACCCACCTTACCTAACCTAACCTAACCTCAAAGTCAGAATGTACAATACATTCATTGTTGTTTATACCCTCATAAATTAGATATAGAGAATGTCCACCACGATTTAGATCCTCGAGCACAATTTCTGACATATCATTAAAACGTGTAGTAAGGAATGTCTGAAAATTTTCACTAACACATAATACACGTTCACCATACATTGTGTCACCTTTTTGAATGTTAATGATACGGAAAAGAGTATGCATTGGTAATTCAGTGAGCTTTTTTCTCTCTAATCAACAGTTCTACCCCCATAGCATTGTGAATATTTATTGTAGTAGCCTATAAAGAAACAAAAAAAATCATATCTATTACAGTTTAGCTATAAGTGATCAGAACCACTATAACATTTTATTCTAATAAGGTGATTTCCATAATGATAAGAAAAAAAAGCTTACCATAATGATGGATTGTGTGTAAGTAAACGTCTTTTGCTGCTTGATGCCACTACTAAACTGATACTCATACAACAGACAAGTGAGTTCATGTTTCGCTGACGTAATCGTATGTTCCCACGCACTTCCTGTGTGTTGCACGCGCCGTAGTGGCTAAATTTGAAACTAGATGAGATGATTTGCTGACGTAATCGTATGTTCCCCGCACGCACACGCAGGCCCCTGTGGACGGGTCCTTGTGGACGAGTCCCTGTGGACGGGTCCTTGTTGACGGGTCCTTGTGGGCGGGTCCTTGTTGACGGGTCCTTTTTGACTAATCCCTTTAGACCGGTCCCTTTGGACTGGTTCCTATGGACTGGCCCTTGACCCCTAATGCTATGATGAAATTAAACGCTGTTCCACATTAAACGCATGTGAAAAGCCGATTGCTACTATGAATTAAAATGTTTTTTTTTGTTTTTTGTTTTTACGCATGCATACTTGGTTTTTTTTTGTAAGCGGGCAGGCTTTTTGAATAACGATTTATAGATGATTTTTTTTAATTACCAAAAAATCCAAAACTAATAGGTCATTAGCTTTTTAATATCTCATGAACCAATAAGGCTAGGGACTTGTATGAGAGGTCGTTGGACTTGAGGTGACATTCTGTTTTTGAATGTATTATTTATTTTTTGTCAAAAGGGCCTAACTACACTTTTGTTAATATCACGCTAACTAATAATCAGAGAGGGTCAAGTGAGGTGTCATGGGACTCAGGATGGTCAACCCTTTTCCATGACCAACGAATTTACCCAAATGATCTAATACAGCATGGTCATTGACCTATGATTTTATAAACTAATCATCGAAGAGGGTCAAGTGAGGTGTCATAGGACTTAGAATGGTTAACCCTTTCCCATCACCAATGAATTTACCCCCAAAAATCCAAAACAGCAAGGTCATTGACCTAAGATTTTATAAACTAATAATCGAATATCAACATGTGAGGTGTCATAGGACTTAGAATGGTCAACCCTTTCCCATGGCCAATGAATTTACCCAAAATACCCTATACATCAAGGTCATCGACCTGAGATTTTATAAACTAATAATCGGATACGAACATGTGAGATGTTTACCATGCGTGATGAAACATAGCTAGGTAGAGAAAGAATTAGTGTAGGCTACATGTATGGTGACTGACAAGTCTTTTACCATTGAAACTTGTTTTCAGATCAAACTGCAGTATAGAGAGAGTATAGGTTACAGGTATGGGTTAATAAATGAGAAACGGTGTACGCAAACTCTGATTTATCAAGAATTAAGAGTAGACTATCTTTAATTGATTGGTTAAAGATGATAGCTAAAACACAAAAATGCTCAGTGGTTACCAAGACAAAATGGTCGCTACACACAACAAGCTTTAAATACTTGAGGCTAATAATCTATACACACACACACACACTCGCTTGTTCTAAACTAAACTGTGTTGCTGTCAGTGCTCAGACAGTAGGCTAATGACAAAATGCATTGCAAACAGAAATATAATCATTTCCGATTGTCTAATGTTACCAGCTATCCATTTTTTTGTGTTGCAGTGGTAAGCACTTTTAGCTCTTGTACTGGTGGTCTTAACTCGATTTCCAGGTCTGAGGCCTAGAACGAGTCGAACTAAGAAACAACAACCTACACGATGCCGAGATTAGACCACGTGCTGAGAATCTTTCCTTGTGTTCATCATGGCCTAAGCCCACCTGATGAGGGGGACATCGAACATCTAGCAGCATTACCAGATGGAGGAAGAAGAGAGAATGGCTTTGCTCATGGCAAAGGAACGGGGGATTTTGTCCAATTCTGAAGGAAAGGAAATACCCCTCAAATTTTCCTGTATGGACGAGGTGAGCTACGTTACGCCGTAAGGCATGCATTAACTCTCTTGTAAAGGTTATCGGTCATGGTGGAGTAGTTCTAGCAACCGTCCTTGATAGCAGTCATGTAGGTAGGTTTTTCTTCTTGTAGACACCATTTTGGGTGATTTTCCAACTTCATGAGCTTCCACACCGTTTGAACTCCAAAGCTCATGGTTAGCGACCCTTGGTATGTTCGCACACTGTTGCAATATTGAAAAATGTAATTTCAAACTCATGGAAACCAAATAATTACTTTAAATGAAGAGCAGTAATTTTCTTTATCAGCTCATGCTGAGCTTCATGTTATATTTTTGAGCTCCCTTTTTGTAAACAATTAGCACGCCACTGACGGGCGTATCGTTTAGATGAGAATGTTTACTCATCTCACCTTTGTGATTATTTTAAATACTGTTTTGAGTGGTTTGAAAACCACAAGATTCGATCTGAATCAAATATCTGTGTAATAAGTGCAGCAGTTGTAGCTCACTTTGATCCCGATTACATGACAATATCGTATCATTTAGAATTGACACCAAAAGGTGAAGGTGTTGACATATTTATTGTCATTTGCCATGCCTTGAATGCACAAGATTGTATCAATTTAATCCGCAGTGGTGTGGAATATCTTTCAAAGACTTTCAGATGGGAGAAATATCTTCGATTTTATCCTCTTTGCTTTAACAAAGCATTTATATCTTTGTAGATGATTTTTGAAGGTCTACAACAACGTATTATGTACATTTATACTGTAACATTACTCAAGGGTGTATTTAGGGTCACTAGTGAACAGTGATTTTGTGAACCGTAGGTGTTTGAAACAGTTCAAAGACTTAGCCAGAGTGCAATTGACTCACATGCAGTGAGGAGCAATGGAACAGTGCCAGAGCACATTGCTAGTGTTAGGAACAATTGCGCCCATTATTGGCGAGTGTTCAGGTGAATTCAGTGAGTGCCCGTATCCACCGCTAGGTAGCGGGTAACTTACCTTGTGTGTTCCTTGGGACCATCTCGCGAAGTTTTGAGCGTGTGCAGGACGTGCTTGTGTGAGCTCCGTATATAGACTCAATGCAATTGACCACGGAGTGCTAAGAACCAACAGGTTATGTGCCCAGTTGACGTATAAAGCGAAAGAAGACGACTTCGAATTGCATCCTTGGTTAAATGAGAGGTAAAACGGCAAGCCTCACAAGCTATATACGCGGTACGGTACGCCAGAAACGAGGTTAGTACAAATCGAGCGTGAGAAGACTGTTATGTGAAAATGTTGGTTGTTGATAGACGACGTACATCAACCCACAAGAGATTAGTGAAGTGCGAGACGCCGCGCAGATATAAATTAAATCCATGCAATTTCATATTCAAATCCATGCTAACGACGCAACCGTTATATCTAATCGATTATAGCAGACGACTTGCGCGACATTTAAGTGACCGTAAGTTCGATAATCGAAAGTGACGCTTGATATATCGAACAGAAATCGATTCTACTAGACGACGCTCGCAACTACGATATATCTACCAGGAATCGATTCTGCTAGACTGCGCTCACGACCACGATATATCGAGTGACACGGACTTTAGAAGACCCGGAACTTCCAAGTGACTATTGTGATTTCCTGACCAAGAGGCACCATGGCAATGTCCGACGAATATAAAATCCCTAAATTATCATCAGACAATTACCACGTGTGGTCAATTCGTGCGAGAGCAGCACTGGTGCAGAAGGGATGCTGGGAAGCCGTTGATCCTGGATTTGGCACAGTTGCTTTGACAAATGAGCAGAACAAGGCCAACAACAAGGCACTAACTACCAGGAGGACATTGGCATGTGTACCAGATCACAGGAGGCATGGGAAACGTTAAGGGACATGAACTCCAAGTACGGTCTACTGCACACAATTCAGCTGATGAGGGACTTCTTCAAAATCACTATGAAGAAAGGTGAGGAGATGAAGCGCTACCTTGGGAGGCTAATGGAGATCCACAGGAGACTGACAAGTGCAGGCCATGGATCAGTGACCGAGTGCTTGCGTTGGATATGCTGATGGGTCTTCCTGAAACGTATGAACCGCTAATCCTCAACCTTGAACAAGATGAAGAGGACCTCACGACGAAAAGAGTCAAGTCAAGGTTGCTTGTTGAAGAAAAGCGGAAGATTCGTCGTGATGAAGAAAGAGGAAGTGGTGATGATGAACCAAAGGCACTGATCTCGAAGCAGCGTGATAAACCTAGCTGGAAGAACAGCAATGCGAGACCACCTCAGCAGGATGGAGTTCCCAAACAAGACAGGAAAAGAGCAGACCCAAATAAAGTTAATGGCAGCCGACGACGACCTGTGAAGTGCTTCTGTTGTGGAAAGCTTGGTCACATTGCTAGAAACTGCCCTGAAGATAATGAAGAATCGAAGAACCAGCAGCCAAAACTACAAGCAAAGACAGCATTACAGAGGGCAATGTATGCGAAGTTGGGTGACCATCATGTTTCATCTATTTGGTATCTTAACACTGGAGCTACTGACCATAAGACATCATCGAGAGAAAAGATGAGCAACTTCAAACCATGTGAAACAAGGGTCGAGGTGGCCAATAAGGAAACCATCAAGGTCAGTGGAACTGGACGAGTAGAAATCAGACTAGATCAGACGGACAAAGATTTGTTTCTCACCTTAGATGATGTTCTCCATGTACCGGACCTGAGCGGTAACTTGCTTTCCGCGGAAAGAATTGAAGAGATGGGCTATACTGTGAACTTTGGTGATGGCATGGCTACTGTAGCAGATAAGGATGGAGAAGTCGTCCATACAACAAAGCGAAGTATGCGAAGACTGTATGCTGTGGACGAGTCTACCCCATCGATGAGACTGTCTATAGCCAACCCTGACAACTTATGGCATAGACGACAAGGACACCTCCATCACAAGGCCGTGAAGAAGTTGGGCATAGGTGAGAGAATGCAGGAGAATTGTGACACTTGTACTCTTGGAAAGTTGAGACGCAAAGCATTTCTAACCGACGATGCGACCAGAGCCACTGCTCCACTCCAGCTGATCCATTCTGATGTTGTAGGTGAACTGATCCTAAAGTACAATACAATAAAAACGAGGTCCGAACCTCTGCTACCGTGAATTGTACAACTTTAGGTTGGAAGCGGAAGGGCTGAGCCTTCTGCCAACATAACCCAAGGTACACCCGTTAGAACCGAGCTGTCGAGTCCAAGTTTAAAAGAAAACACTGTTATTCTGGTATGATCTACAATCTATTGGCCAACAGAGTACATTTACAAAATAAAACAATAACAAATATATCAAACTATAAAACAAGACATGGAAACCACCCTTAATTACCTTTACACCATTTCCAATCAGAAGCGCGTCGGAGTATAGTACAATAGACAGTAAAAACATTTCTAACGAGATCTCTACAGCTGACACCAGAGGACAGAATTACATATCTGACAAGCAGTTACTTTACTTCATGACTAACACGACACGTCAGAAATCTAGATCAATATTACCAACTGAAGATCAATGCCAATAAACAAAATATTTATTATAGTGTGGACAATTTCATTAAAATCCCACTCCTATTAATGGCATGAACGCAGATCTAGTCATACCAATCACCAAACCAGTTACATGGCTGGCGACTTTTAACTACAGTACTACATTATCAGCTGTTCGTCATTAATGGTAGTTTGTTACCAACTGAAAATCACTTCTAATAAAAGAAACTAAAACCGACGTCATCACCATAGCTCATAACTATACTCAGTACTGAATAACATCTTAAAACAGATCCAAACCAGGATATCCTACAGTGGTTAGAGTGAAATAAAAACCTTTACATTACTTTACTAATTGAAACTACTAACCACATAACAAAATGATAGTCAACCCTAACACGGTATCACAATGCCGGTGACTCAATAAATTATAAATAATTGTACTTCAGGCGCAGACCTCACATATGAACAAACTTTGACAGAACATGACGTACCTTTCAGTAGACCTCTTGATCACCCTCACAAACTTTATAAACATTTCGTCGAACACAATATTGCTAATTTCCTCCGTCATTGAACGTGACATTCTCCAGTGATCACAATCACAGATAAAAAGTAGAACATCCTTCATACGGCAGGTCATTTCCTCAACAAGATGATTATTTCCAGGATACCAAATGCTACATCATCGCTTCTAATACATGAGAGGTCCAATCCAGTCTTCCTGATTTCTTCAATACAATTATAATTTTAAATTTAAAGTTGTTACAGTAATTCCTACTTACATTAGTACTTGTCATTCCTCCGAACTAAAGGAAACAGGGCAGAAGCTAGTGAATAGCCGCAGGCTATCCCAGCCTCCTCGGAAACTCCAGCTATATCCACAACATCTTATCGCCTCGATGATTTCTACACGCCTCTTTTTGTAGATACTAAAACTTAACAATTGTCGTTGTGACGACCGACAACAAGCAAACCTACCATCCTGTCAACAGACGACAGATACACACTCTATAGAGTATCGCCACAAGTAGAAGACTTCCTTCTTATCCGTTCGGTGGAGCGCTCTGTCGAGAGCCAGCATAAACACATCATACTCGCAGAGACAAAATACCCAAATCAGATGATGACGAGAGCAGAGACATGTCTTGTGTCGTAATAACGGCACATCCTCCCCCTCCACAATAGTTGTCGTAGGTTCGAATGACCAAGACAACTCAAAACAACAAATTCACTCCATACAGACAAGCAAATCTTCCCTCAAAATATAAAGTTTTTACATATCCATCACCTTATCATACTAGAATATGAGAAATCCTCCCACCAGAAAGTTCTTTCTCCTAAATCCATAGCAGGAAGTACATCATGCTTAGGATTATAAATTCTTACAATTTTTTCAACAGTCAAATCCATGATTTTCACAGTACAAATACAAATCTTCTTGTATCTACTAGACATTCTTGTATAGTGAAGACAGGTTCCAGTCCGTTTGAGCTTCGCAGTTTACTTTTCAGTCATCCCGGGCCCTGGATTCCCTCACAAGTGCACCACGAATCTTCCACGCAGAACAGCCTACACCAGTTTGCAGCTGAAAACAATTTCAACTGGGGCAGTACCATAGTATAGAAGTCTTGACAACTAATTCTGGAGACAGAAATCCCTAACGAAACAGCATAATACCCAAGTTTACTTGAAAATAAGACCTTGGACTGTCAACAGAATACTTCCCTTTCAGTAAATTTCCATGTCTTTTACAGTTAATTATTAAGTTTTACAAATTCTCAAATCATTATTTCAATATCAGACTATGTACTCCAATGTAATCAACAATAATAATTATTTACAGCCAAAATTCACAACGGATATGCAGTAAAAACATTAATTCTCAAGGAACGTGAGCTCGCTAACCTAAAAATGTCAACCAATTAACATGAATACCGATATAAGTCTTTCATATCCCAACCGTTTACACCAAAAGAAACCCTAATAAGACAAAAACAAGCACTGACTCAACAAAACACCCAATAAATGACCACAGAAGACCCTTAAATAAATAGAAAATCAACTGACCACCCGTGCAGACAGACAAGCTACAAACATACCCAATCTTTCATCCAAATCACATAACCTCACAATACATGCCATAAATAAAACCATTAACCACCCGCAATAAACTCAAAAAAAAAAAAACCAACCAGAATACAAATTAGCACTTGTCAATACATCCACACAAAACACAATTACATAAATACCCTTACATCTACAGACCCAGACCAAACAGAAAATAGTAAACGAGTCGAAGCACGCATTTCATGAGGCCTATAGAGAGTCCCAGTATATTCACCAAACAACACAAATTAATTCATTATATCTCATCACATATCACCACATTACTTACCCTAAAGTATTTATTTCTCAGTCTATCAGCAAATACGATTGAACCCACTCAATCATCTGAAGACTTCGGAGAATGGTTTATAAATACTTACCTTAACACTCAACTCAAATCTAACCAAACGAACTCCCATAACATTCATCTAGCAGACTCAAGTTGACAGATATACCAACAAAATGCCAATTTATATACACGGTCCTAAGTAAACCAATGACGTTAACCCCTTAAATGAATAGAAACCCACACTTACATTGACACCCACAAAACAACAACAAATCCACCCAAGTTGTAATAGCTAAACAAAATCACACAAAACATTCATACACATTTATACAATCTGTATGTCCTGTCTGGTAACGCACAATTTAGAAAATAGACACACACAAGTCCATATCATCAGTAACAATAATAGTCAGTCACATCATTGACTCAGCTGAACATATGATCCACAAGGATCACAACTCCTACCTTAGTTGCTACCTCAAATAGGTCACTGGAAAAACACCACTGGGACTCCTATTTGCAACAGGAACAAACACAAAATCTTTGCTGCCCTGAAAAGAGTAACCCTGAAAACAAAAAAACAGGAGTAGAACCGGATCTCAATAGTAGTCAACTGGCTGCACATGTCTTCGCTTCTGAAAATAAGTGTTACCAACTAATGATCCAGATGGAGAAGAATATGAGGAACACGACGATAAAGGACTACACATGTGTCTAGAATCTGCAATACCTTATTAGGGTAGAAATAAATATACTAATAGAAGGAGATGACACACCATCACTTACCAAAGCCTTGGAATCATCACTTACCATTACCTCAAGATCATAAAATACACCATCGCCCTTCGGCACAGAGTCAACATCATTAGAAAAAATAAAATTTAAGTTACGGGGAGAACAAACCCCAGAATTACCAGGATTTGATGTAGGAGACGTGGTTCATCTTTCTTAAAATTACTTTACTTATTTGCTTTACTCGAATAACTCGCGCTATATTCTTTGACGACCTTATAGAAGACCCCACCTTTCAATAAATATTCGAAACACCATTACTATCAACAATATCCGAAACATTTTGCATACCATGCAACGACACATGCCCAGAGTCTTCGATAACAACAACACAATCACTAAATTCACACAATACATCGCCATAATAATTAATACTTTTTGAACATTCCAGACACTCGGTTGGGTCCAAGGCTAGTAAACTACAGAGGTTGCCTCAATATGGAGCTCTTAGGCGAGGGGATCGCGGAGGGAAGGGAAAGGACGTGACGTCACACGTTTCCTCGTAGCGCGCGAGGCGCGAGATATGCAAAGAAAGCCAACTTATATTGTATGTATTGCAGTGGTTTAAACGCGTGTTTTAAGCCCTTTTGTTTATAATCATGCCAGGCCAAAGATGTGCTGTGGCAGTTTGTCACAGTTATTATAAAGTTGGAAATGACGTGTCGATTTTCACGATGCCTAAAGACGCATGCCTTAGCAATCAGTGGATTGCTGCATGTAAGTGAAAAGATCATTGCAACCCTCAAACAAGTAGGATATGTTCCCTGCACTTTAAGAGTGAAGACTTCGAATTAGACTACAGGATTGTCTGGCTGCGTGGCTCAGGGGTAACGTTCTCGCTTGCTGAGCCCAAGGTTGCAGGTTCGAAACCTGGCATTTGAGGGTGCGCAAATGCGAGGGAGCCGTGTCAGTACATTTACTGGCACGTTAAAGATCCCCTTCGGGGCAAAATTCCGGCACCCCGGCGTCTCTAAAAGCCAGGGTAGTTAAAAGGGACGTAAAACCAATAACATTATTTATTATTAGACTACAGGGCCGAATTGCTTAATATAAAGCCAAGATTTCCAAGGAATCTAAAACCAAATGGTAAGTGAGCCTAGCTGGCCTACTCGTAAGTTTTGATGACCTGCTAGGATGATTTTAAAGCTGTTAATATTTTTGACATATTTCGTACATGGTATCAGGGGCGTATATACATTTTTTTCGAGAGAGAGGGGGGAGGGGGGGGGGCTAAATATCGTGGAAAATTGTGAGTACTTAATGAATTTTCTATTATAGCCTATGGAGTATGAATGGAAAATATCTAAATGGGCTACTTGTCAATTTATAAAGCAGAAAGGTAAACACTCATTTTCTTTTACAAATTGATAATTCTTTCTTAAAAGTAGACTACTGTGAAATACATTTTATGTTGTACCCAAGTTGGCTTTTTTCGGGGAGGATCTGGAGCCCCCTCAGCCCCCCCCTTATATACGCCCATGCATGATATTTTGTTTTTGGACAAGATGGAAAATTTCATGAGTAATTTTCTTTGTATTGGTAAAAATTATTTGCAAATACTCCAGAAAGCAGTCATCCTTACAATAATATCCCTTCGACATCTGTTCCAAGATATGGCCCGTAGGCATAATACAAAGTACATTCTCACACATAGGCTAAATCAAGATGTACTGGATAACCTCTTTTCACAATTGCGAACCCATGGTGGCTCCCCTTGACTGCATTTACAGACTGAGGATGATTATTTTAGGAAAAAATCCAGGAGTTTTTCAAAAGCAAACAAACACTGCTGATCCAGATTCAGATGAATATGTAGTTGCTAAAGCACTAAACAAAACTGGCATAGTGTCTAAATCAAGTAACGTGCTTCCATAACCAACCTTAGGGAGCAATGTGCAACCTGAGTCCTTCATTGCCAATATAATGGAGCAAAGTGAGGAAGATGGCAAGGCTTAGGCCTATGTTGCAGGTTATGTGGCCCACAAGTTCCAAGGTAAATTTCCACAACATGGGAACTTAACCTATGGAATGCAAACTCAACACAATTATGTATTACCAACCTGGTTTAAACACTTGTCATACGGTGGTATGACCGAACCCTCAGAAACTTGGCTAAACCAGTTCCGGCACATTTCAGCAAAATTCGTCACATTTCACGGAAAATACGGATTTCAACGAGGCAAGAACGTTCTAAGAAGAACGACAGATTTTGTGTCGAGAGAAGTTCCTGACGTACCGTCTGGTGGGGTTGAGGCAGCTGTGATAACAATTTTCTTCATCAGATCGAAACATTCCAATTCTATCATTCATAAGAAGTGGTTATTGGAAGTCACTAACACCCACGATACTGCTACCGAGTCTAGGCGAATTTCCAAGAAATTCAAGAAGATCACAACATAAAATGTAAGTAGGCTACATTAAGTTATTTTATCACCCATTTACCAATAATTTCATGAGAATAAACTGTTCTTTGCGTACTCAACAGCTGATGTTGACAGTTTCGTTACGTTCCCCACATGGCGCGTTTGGTATCTTGTGACGTCATTCGCCTTGTGAGCGCTGATTGGTTAGTGAAAATTGAGGCAACCTCTGTAGTTTATAAGCCTTGGGTTGGGTCATCATGAATCACTTCAGAAAAATACGAACGAAATTCACAACTAGGTTAGAACGGTAGAATACCTAACTCTTCAGCAAATATCACAACATATAGTTACCACACTCCCATTTGATCACGTAATCACAGAATCCAAAGAATCGACCTAATCTTAATTCGAAACACACGCAAAGCAGATAATTTTCGACACACAAATAAAGTAAAAGGAATACATCACTTCAAAAACAGCTGGTAATATGTCAGACTTACCGATATTCTCATAGTTAGCTTCATGGAGAGAGAAATCTACAGGAAAATTCCCCAACTCACAAAAATAATTACGTCCAAATTGCGATGATGTTTAATTTTCCTTCCTTATAATGAGCTCATATTCTATCACATCTTTGGTTAACATATAACAGCTTCCAAAACCTTTGCTCCATATAATTCATTGACATGGCCATGGAACAGAGAAACACAAGAATTAGAGGTTAAGTCAAAACACACCAATATAATTTCACGTAATTTGATACTAGGCCTAATATGATATCCTTCCAAACTTGCACTCAACAACACGAATTCCAACAAATGTAAAATGTGGTAAAACACGAAAAATCGCGCTCTGCTACCAGTGAACTGACCCTAAAGTACAATACAATAAAAACGAGGTCCGAACCTCTGCTACCGTGAATTGTACAACTTTACGTTGGAAGCGGAAGGGCTGAGCCTTCTGCCAACATAACCCAAGGTACACCCGTTAGAACCGTGCTGTCGATTCCAAGTTTAAAAGAAAACACTGTTATTCTGGTATGATCTACAATCTATTGGCCAACAGAGTACATTTACAAAATAAAACATTAACAAATATATCAAACTATAAAACAAGACATTGAAACTACCCTTAATTACCTTTACCCTATTTCCAATCAGAAGCGTGTCGGAGTATAGTACAATAGACAATTAAAACATTTCTAACGTGATCTCTTCAGCTGACACCAGACGACAGAATTACATATCTCACAAGCAAGTTACTTTATTTCATGACTAACACGACACGTCAGAAATCTATATCAATATTACCAACTGAAGATCAATGCCAATAAACAAAATATTTATTATAGTGTGGACAATTTCATTAAAATCCAACTCCTGTTAATGGCATGAACGCAGATCTAGTCATACCAATCACCAAACCATTGACATGGCTGCCCTTTTTCAAGACAGAACTACATAATCAGCTATTCGTCGATAATGGTGTTTCGCTACGAACTGGAAATCAATGCCGATAAACAAACGTTTATCATAGTGTGGATAATTTGTTTAAAATCCAACTACTATTAATAGCATGAACCAGTGGCGGCCGACATACTGTTATGCTGGGAGGGCGATCACAGTATTTTTCCCGCACCTTTTTATAAGTTGACAGGAAAAAAGAGTACCGGTAGGCCTAGAATCAATGCAATGCATTGAAAATATCGCTACTCGATATTCTTGATGTCAGATCCCAAAGCTGCCCTCAACACTTGTTTTTATAATTTGGTACCGGTATTACAACAATGATTTCATAGGGTAGCAACACCGAGAACCTGATGTGAAAATTACTCTCAAGAGAAAGTTTTCCGCTGCCGTTTTTAAAATAGCGTCCACAGAACTCATTTTGAAACGCAGAAATACTTAATCACACTGAGACGTAAGCATAAAAAAGACAGCCAAGCCTTAAGGAGTTTCAACTCTAGAGCACAGCCGTAACAAGAATTATTATTATTACTATTATAGAGACATCACGAGAATATCACTTACGGCACAAGCACTTCCAAACCACAGCCGCACCGGTAAATTTAAAATAAAACACTACTTAATGATTTACAGATTAATTATCACCAACACAGAGATTACAACTGCTGAATATTACCACCTCACTCAAGACTCTTCAGCACGAAAGCGAAATAGCTCACTGGTGCCAACCTCTTCACTAACCACAGGAGGCCAGCCAGAGGTCCATGTTATACCTCACCATTGCAATATGAATCGAGATTCCTGATCTCAGACGCTACACTTAAATGAAAAACCACAGCCTGCTTCCAGTGTCCGACCGGGTCAGGAATGGAATGAATGAAGCCCCATCTAGCGGCGAGGATAGGAACTGTGCCGGCTGCCGAAGCCGAAGCAATGATTAAATGATTGACAGATGAAATGAAATGTTAGCGGAGAGTGTTGCTGGAATGAAATTTTGACAGGGAAAACCGGAGTATCCGGAGAAAAACCTGTCTGCCTCCGTTTTGTCCAGCACAAATCTCACATGGAGTGACCGGGATTTGAGCCACGAACCCAGCGGTGAGAGGCCAGCGTGCTGCTGCCTAAGCCACGGAGGCTCGCAAGATGCTACAATTAAATATAATTATATATTTTTTGTCTTCAAAGATGAACAAAGGGCATGCTGCTCATGGATTATTGTTATTTAAATTTAATTTTTATTATATGCAACCATGGAGTTAGATTTATTCATTCATTTATTTATTTGCTAATGGGGTGATTCCCCGACTGGGCGCATGCTCATAGAGGAGCCAGGGGGGATGAGATATTTACCGGTGCTACAGAGCTGTACGGACTCCGCCCGACTTACAGACAACTGCCCGCACACCGCGTCCACAGATTACCCCTCTGGCAGCCGAAAAGCGCGCCAGTCTCCCTATTCCCCTTACGTCTCAATCCCCTCGCCCGGGCACAATCTTAGGGCGGAAAGCCCAGAGTCCGTAACTCCATACTGACCAGTGAGCTGCGTGCTGATCGTGATACCACCAAACACAGTCTTCCAGATGGATAGAGCTACAGTTTTACATTGAAATGTAATTTTCTTAGCATTATTAGAGTTCAGTTTTTGACTTAAAATATCAAGAGAAAATGAAAATCCCTTTTCGTTCTCTAGGAAGGACACCGTCCTGGAGTCCTTATGGGCCAGCCGCTACTGGCATGGACACAGAACTAATCTTTCCAAACACCAAACCAGTTACATGGCTGCCGACTTTTAACTAGAGTACTACGTTATCAGCTGTTCGTCATTAATGGTAGTTCGTTACCAACTGAAAATCACTTCTAATAAAATAAACTAAAACCGACGTCATCACCATAACTCATAACTATACTCCGTACTGAATAACATCTTAAAACAGATCCAAACCAGGATATCCTACAGCAGGGGCGTATATACAAATTTTTTTCGGGGAGGGGGGACTGACTATCCTGGAAAATTGTGAGTTCTTAATGAATGTTCTATTATAGCCTGTGGAGTATGAATGGCAAGTATCTAAATGGATTACTTGTTAATTTATTCAGCAAATTTTACAAATTGATAAGCATTTCTTAAAAGTACTGTGAAATACACTGTATTTTGTACCCAAGTTGGCTTTTTCGGGGGGGGGGGGGGGGGGGTTGGGGTGGAGGCCCCTCAGCACGCCCCTTATATACGCCCCTGTCCTACAGTGGTTAGAGTGAAATAAAAACCTTTACATTACTTTACTAATTGAAACTACTAACCACATAACAAAATGATAGTCAACCCTATCACGGTTTCACAATGCCGGTGACTCAATAAATTATAAATAATTGTACTTCAGGCGCAGACCTCGCATATGAACAAACTTTGACACAACATGACGTACCTTTCAGTAGACCTCTTGTTCACCCTCACAAACTTTATAAACATTTCGTCGAACACAATATTGCTAATTTCCTCCGTCATTGAACGTGACATTCTCCAGTGATCACAATCACAGATAAAAAAGTAGAACATCCTTCATACGGCAGGTCATTTCCTCAACAAGATGATTATTTCCAGGATACCAAATGCTACATCATCGCTTCTAATACATGAGAGGTCCGATCTAGTCTTCCTGATTTCTTCAATACAATTATAATTTTAAATTTAAAGTTGTTAATTCCTACTTACATTGGTACTTTTCATTCCTCCGAACTAAAGGATACAGGGCAGAAGCTAGTGAATAGCCGCAGGCTATCCCAGCCTCCTCGGAAACTCCAGCTATATCCACAACATCTTATCGCCTCGATGATTTCTACATGTCTCTTTTTGTAGATACTAAAAACTTTACAATTGTCGTTGTGACGACCGACAACAAGCAAACCTACCATCTTGTCAACAGACGACAGATACACACTCTATAGAGTATCGCCACAAGTAGAAGACTTCCTTCTTATCCGTTCGGTGGAGCGCTCTGTCGAGAGCCAGCATAAACACAATGGACAGATGGACAACACACTTCACGACCATATTGCAGGCTAAGGACATGCCCTTAATGGACATCTCCATACCGAGTGACACAGTAGGAATAGAACCTTTCACAGCCGATGAAGTCCAGGAGGCAATAAAACGTACAAAAAGCGGCAAGGCCTGCGGCCCAGATGGCATCTTCAACGAACACCTGAAAGAGAGCAGTCCACTCCTCACAGAAGCCTGGACAACTTTATTCAACCAGTGCCTTCAGAAAGGTACGATACCAGAGAAATGGAGATATTCCATTATCAAATTGTTGTATAAGGGCAAGGGCAGGACTGAAGATCCTAACTCTTATCGAGGAATAGCCCTAGAGAATGCCGGCCTCAAAGTGTTGTCCACCCTGTTACTGAGCAGCCTAACGATCTTGACAAACGCAATGATACCTGAAGAGCAATTTGGCTTCCGGAAAGGGCGCTCAACCATTCAGGCTATTCAGTGCTTAATGGAAAACATAACCGAAGCTCTTCGCGTCCCCAGAGGAAAGCTATACGTACTGTTCATTGACTATGCCAAAGCTTTTGATTCAGTGGACCGGTCTATATTGTTAGAGAAACTAAATCAACTTATTGGTAGAGAGCACTACCTGAGCAAGATGATTCAGGCCATACTGTCATGAAACTTTGTCTACATTGATGACAACCTCTCAAGATCAGAGGCAATACATCAGACGACTGGGGTGTTACAAGGAGATCCCTTAAGTCCAATGCTTTTCAATACCGCTACAAGGGACGTTGTCGAAACCATAGCAAATAAGGAAGTCTTCATTAACATGTATGCTGATGACATGACATTAGCTTCACAATCGTACCAACAGCTCCAAGAAGCGTTTGACAAACTGATCACCTGGGCGGACAGGAACAGCCTGTGTTTGAATGCACAGAAAACAGTCCAGATGACATTTCGCAGAGGAGGGAAGCCTCCTGCGGCAGCACTCATCAAATACCAGGACAAGGAGCTTGTTAGGGTCAACTCCTACAAATATCTTGGCGTGACCCTGCAAACGAATGGGAAAATTTTCACAAACCACATTAGAGAAAGAGCATCTGCAGCGATCATGGCGATGAACCAAATTAAAAGTATTCGTGAGCTGTCCTTTTCCACATCAAAATCTCTCCCATCATGACTTACGCAATAGACATTATTTGGGAGCATCTCTCAAAGAGTGATCTAGCTTTGGTGGAAAGTGTGAAAGCGACATACCTCAAAAAGATTCCATGTGTAGCCAAAAACACTCCATCGCGGTTAACATACGAACTCACACGACAGCCGTTCTACATAGAGGAACTACGCCTGAGAGTGGCAGTGCCTTCTACACCTCAATATCAAGCCTTGCTTCTCGAGCTGTACGAGAAGAAAGCAAATATATGGCCAGACTTCTATCGTACTGACGCCATGATCAACCAAGAATGGATGGATTCAAGCTATGAACTGCGCCATACCATGACACGCTACGCAGTTCATGGATTCCACCACAAGCTGTGCTACAGGAGGGCGTTCCATGAACCAGACGCAAACTGTATATGTGTACTGTGCGGGAAAAAGTGTGAACGCTATCACGCGGAGATATGCGTCAAAAGAACAATAACTCTTTTGGACCTGTGTACTCAACACTAGGATTTTTATGTATGCACATTGTGCGATATTCCGTTATAATAAACACATCACACTCGCAGAGACAAAATACACAATTCATATGATGACGAGAGCAGAGACATGTCTTGTGTCGTAATAACGGCACAGTAGGCAAGATCGTACCGACTTCTAAAGGAGGATACAAGTATTTTGTGACATTTGTAGACGACTACTCACGACATACTGCTGTTAATCCCACGAGGAAGAAGAACGAGATACTTAGTAAATTTGACGAGTATAGGGGTGAAGTTGAGAATCTTCATGGAACAATGGTCAAAACCCTGCACAGTGACAATGGAGGAGAATATCTAAGAATACCTATTTCTTCACTACATTTCAACGGACTTTAGAAATTTATCATTCACCATACTATATCTTATTCGTGAAACAGTTACAATTCGGGATTCTATAATTCATACTATTAAGTAAAGGCATACGGTAGTTCATATACCTCGTACAACTGGTCTGTCATTAAAATTAAAATACTTTTAATAAAAATATGATCTTCCATTTCGTAGAATAATTACCGTAAATTCAATATCTGATTAAGAACCATTTAAATAGAACTCAGTTTACTCTCAGTTTCAACAAAGATCCGTTGATCCTATAATTTCTTTCAGATTCAACTCTATGAGACTATTGCAATAACTTCAAATATTAATAAACATCAACACTACTGCTTCTTCATATATCATCCTATTTCAACATCAAAATATGCGCAAGTCTGTCACTACTGACATTCCTTCAACAATTGACGAATGGCTTCACAATGCTCATTGTTGGGTAGATTATTAGCTTGGGAATAACCTAACCCCCAAGGGAAGATGATAAAGAAAAAGAAGTGGGTTTCGGACTGCAGAAAAAGGATGGAGAAATAGGACGAGAGTCCAAAAGAAGTTATAACTAAGAGTTCTTGCTCAAATGCAACAAGTGGTGAAAACCCTATCAATAGATTTATTTTTAATAAATAGGAAGAGTCAAGGAAGACAGGATCTTGCTAACCGTTATGTTAGAGAAATGATAAAGCAAAGAACAAATCTTTAATTTATTTAACAATGTAAAAGGAAGTAGTTTTTGTAACAAATATGTAATTTTGATTTTTATAAACAATTGGGTTCTCAGACCTCCGAAAACATCTAAAGCTTGCGCCGGGCAATTGATAATTCTTTTGGTTTTAAACCTTTTATATGCTTTAAAATCTTCGTAAGATTTTGAAATGGCTAAGATGAATAAATGAAAAATTTAAAGATAACTGACGTAATTAAAGTTAAACAATAAATCAAGTACAAGGTGTGTACTTTAAGGATTTCTAGATAAGTATCTTAGAAATAATAACAACTTCGAAAGTAACAACAACAAAAACAGGAAGAAATGAAATAGAAGTTTCTATAACTTCTTGCATTAATTCTGAGCTACGTGGGTAGATTATACAAATAGGGCAAGTCACTTATTGTGAAACCTGAAGAGAACAATTGAAAGGAAGTTTCTAGAACTCCTATGTTTAAGTAGGGATCACGAGAAAAATGGGGCAAATTTCCCTTTCGTGAAACCTAGAGATAACTCACTTATGAGTTGAAAGAATTGGATTCCCTCATTAGAAGGGAGAAACAATATAATTTAAAGCGTGTACTAGACACTAAGTTTTACAGATATTAATTCGTTATACATGGAGCAAATAAGGGAGGGCACTTATGTAGAGTGACACCTCATTGAAAGAAGACCTAAATTAACAATTTTAATATTTTAGTTTGTTAGTAAAGGGTTTGGGAAAGATCAAATGGGATTGTGGAAAAGTGTTCATGGCCGTATTTATTGTACTCGGACGAGCGCGACGCGGATGAAAAGTTGAACAGGCACTGATTTCACTATAGTCTGTTGATATAGTTGAAGAATTCACTGTAGTAGCACAAATCGTTGATGGCAAAGAAAGTTATTGCAATGGTGGAAAATAACTAGTTACACTAGATTTACGAGAGTCTATTGCTTGAAAAACTTGTAGGTTATAGTTGAATGCACCAGAAAAATCCCAACGGAGGAAGAAAAATTAGATATTGATTAGCAGTTCATAAGGAAGGTACCTTAGTTTGAAAAAGTATTCCCATATGTGAGTGGAAAATACATGACAGTATAACTGGTAGGTAGAGTGTAGGTTCTGGAAGGTTCCAGAGCAATAATGAGTTGAATAAAATGGGCAGAGAATCCCTCGGCGGAAAACTAGTTTATATAGACAGTGCGTATTTTAGAAATATCCCTCGATGTGAGATAGCATCTCAGAAAATCTTTCATTTTGAAAGTTAGACTGATAGTTTAAGTTTGATCAAGAAGATCTCTAGAAAGCAGTTATTTTCACATAGCAACTTTCACTGTGTATAAAATCCAAATAAAAGCATTGAGCCTTTTAAAAGCGATGAGAATGTGGTTAAAACATGAAGTTGGTACTTATCTTTGCTTCATGAAGAAGGCGATGTTGCTGTTGACGGTTGGTTTTAAAATACGAACGTGGCGTCGAATTTAAAAGTTTGCCTCTAGAGTTGAGGAGGCGAGCTTTAGTTAAGCTCTAACTGACTGGTTTGACTTCCGACGTACAAGTGAGGGCTGCTAGACGCAGCGAAAGTACACTAGCCTAGACGGCATGTCCAACAAGAAGTTGAGTGCACTTGAGAGGGTGAGCGGTTGCTCACAGCACGGAGACAAGTCGCGAAGAAGTGAACGAGCGAGCGAGCAGCGCGCGCGGAGAAGCGAGCAGTAGGAGGAGGCGAGAAGAGGGGGAAGCGGGCGAGTAAGGGGAGGAAACAAAGAGGTTATACATAAACATGAAAAAACTTTACAAAAACAAAATTCTTCTTGGAGCGGTGTCTTCATGGAGTAGTTGGTTGGTGAAGAACACGACGCCCTGCGGAATAATGTAGAAGTCTTCATGGCTTGAAGCAATGGAAGTTCGGAAGGCAGCGATGGGACGCTGTCAGTCTGGTTCAACGGAATATGCGTTTCTGTAAAAAACTGACAGAATAAATGAACAAATGCACGGGGCAAACAGGAGGTAACACATCGATGTTGGTGTGTGCTGGAAAGAAATGTAAATAAATGGACTGATATAAAGTAATGAAGAACAGCAAAAGCTAAATCTTTATTTCCGTGTATTTCCAAAAATACACCAATTGTCGTACAACAAATACCTCCGTCTGCTACGGGAATAAATTAATCTCTCTCCTAGAGCTGCTTCGCAGTTTCTTCCAAAAACATATTATTCTGAACTAACTTCTCGTTAACAAATTGTTATCGTAGTTTCAACATCCTTAATAAAAATATGAACGGTAATAAGAATACTGGTTCTATCGATGAATTAATTTAACAGGTAATACAATAAAATAACAATATTATTTCTTTTTTATCACTCACATTTCCTTAAAGCATCCTATTAGCTGTGATATTTCCTTTAAATTCTTTCTTCAAAATCTTATTACTTCAAAAATACGCTGTAATTCGTATTTACTTACTTCACATTACATTCTTTTACAAAAATTCTTTCTTTAATATTTCTCAAAAACTTTTATAATTTATGTTTGTTAGTCACCAAATATTTATAACCAAATCTGTCTTATAAGTTATCAGATCGTGATTTTACATGGATCTCTACATAGGATCTTTAAGAATCGCATTCTCTAAAATATACTTCTGTATAACATTCTTGGAGCAAATTTCCATTATTTTCATCGTTGTAAAAAAACGATATCTTACCATTCAAAAACTGACAAAATGTGATCTAAACACATTTAAGGGGGGTCATACAGTAGATTATACTGTCTGTCTGTTAGGTAGTCAGCCCGAAGGCTGGTTGGATCCTCAAAAAGTACCGCCGTTAGGTTATGTGGGTGGGTACCCACAAAAACCCAAGGCAGCGCTATATTGAGGCGTACTAGGCAAGATGAGGAGTGAGGTAGTTTGCCATTGCTTTCCTCACTGAGTCAGAACAGCTGTACTAACCCTATGAGTAGAACCTTTCACAGCATCCACAGGCACTGACTGCACCCAGAATGTCATTACTAAGCACCACCCATACCTCAGTAGCTTCCATATAATCACAGCCATGAGTGAGACTGAGACATCGGTGAAAAGCCACATTTTACTCTAGCCTGTGCCAACAGACAAATGCAAATGTACTGCATTCATCAAGAGATGGCAAACAGACCAAGATTATACTAAAAATGTATTTTTTTTAAATAAATCTCAGACGAAAGGTTGAGGCTTTCTAAACATAGTTAAGGGGGGTCATACAGTAGATTATACTGTCTGTCTGTTAGGTAGTCAGCCCGAAGGCTGGTTGGATCCTCAAAAAGTACCGCCGTTAGGTTATGTGGGTGGGTACCCACAAAAACCCAAGGCAGCGCTATATTGAGGCGTACTAGGCAAGATGAGGAGTGAGGTAGTTTGCCATTGCTTTCCTCACTGAGTCAGAACAGCAGTACTAACCCTATGAGTAGAACCTTTCACAGCATCCACAGGCACTGACAGCACCCAGAATGTCATTACTAAGCACCACCCATACCTCAGTAGCTTCCATATAATCACAGCCATGAGTGAGACTGAGACATCGGTGAAAAGCCACATTTTACTCTAGCCTGTGCCAACAGACAAATGCAAATGTACTGCATTCATCAAGAGATGGCAAACAGACCAAGATTATACTAAAAAATGTAATTTTTTTAAATAAATCTCAGACGAAAGGTTGAGGCTTTCTAAACATAGATACGAAGTTTTAAGTAAAAATTTATCATAGTTTTAGAGATATTTGCATTTTAGTGACAGCTTTTTAGTGACACGTTGTGATGGGGGTGGCTACGTAGCAATGGATGCAAATGTACAGCGCCAGACGGTTGTGTGGTTTCTCCTTTCATTAATTTCTTACAGCACTGGCTGCATGGGTAGTATACACGTAGGCCATGCCTGTATCCATGGTTTAGTGAGTTGTCTTTGAGAGTAGAAAGCTTTGAACTTCTGTTTCCAAGGTTACTTTTGTGCACTCCTTGGCGGTAGTAGTAGCAGTTGTTTTGAAACTTTCAACGTGCTTTTATTACATTGTGTTGTGAATTGTGAGCATAATGCCTAAGAACGGGTACGTTGCAAGACGGAAAAAGAGGAGATATGCTGGAAATCGCTTTTCTTATGAAGGGAGAGAAAGGTGATAATGGCAATGTTATTATTGACGTAACAAGTAGCCTAGGCCTAGTGCATCAGCCAGGAAACATGGGCCAAAGGATAGGTCACCTGTTAGTGATTCTAAGGATACTGACAGCGTATCATATAGGATTATAGATTCTTCTTCTTTAGTGGATAACATAAGTGAACATTTGCCTTGCAAATTGTGTCATGGAAATGTGAAATTAATTAAAAGGGAGAAACCAAAATGCAAAGGAGTCATTCAACTGTAAAATTTGGCCAATTTGGCCCAAAACATCATGCAATGGTAATGAAATTGTTCAAATAGCAACCTACAGTGCAGTGGCCAGTTTTAATGGTGGAGCTATCAGTAGCCTACAAGTACTGAAGGCATTGGAAATCAAAATTGGGAAGAATACTGTGGAAGCTTTGAGCAAGTTTGACAAGGTGCGTGTAGATTCAGCTGAAATAAGTAAAAAAAACTCAACTTTGGAGGCTAGAAGGACTAGGCGAAGACTCAGAGTTGAAGAACAATCCAAGAACATCGAGAAGGAGGGTATAACATATGCCAATGTAGCCTTCTAAGGTGAACTCTGAGTAGAACTGTGTGTGACAACTTCACATGCGATTTCCTGAAAACTTACTTTTTTCAAACAAGAAACGTAATATATCAAGAACCATTTGTCTGATCTAAATGAAACTTTGCACAGTTGTTCAAATAGGAATTCTACAGAGGATGAACTAAAATAATGGAACTGAGACAAAATTTAGGATTATTATACCGGTCATAAAATGTAAAAATTATATGTATATTTTTTAAAAATCTGCCAAATTAATTTGAATGCACTAAGAGATCTCATCTTAGTCCATCCTCTATAATATTCTGTCAGTTTCAATCCAAAAGAAAGAAAACACACATTGAGCTCATATTTAAAGAGTTATCATGTTTTTTGTCATATCATGTGCTTAATAATTTTATAAATATTTATTTATTAACAAGCTGTACCCGGCATGCGTTGCAATGCCAATCGAAGAAAGTGTTGGGAGTTGAAATTCTGTTTATTGAAGCGCTTTTGGATACTACACAATATGTAACTGCCGCTAAGCTATCGTAAAATGGATTTACTAATTTAGAATCATTCGTGGGGGCGTACGCAGCAACTTTCCAAAGTTTCACCGCAATCGGATGAATAGCTTATGAACGTACACGGGATTTTGTTTAAACGATTCGTGCGCTGTCACTCGTTTGTTGAATCTAGTCGTGCGCTACCTATTGTGAAATGGATTTACTAAGTCGAAACCCTTCCCTGGCGTGTACACAATAACTCACCAAGGTTTCATCGCAATCGACGAAGGGTATATGAAGGCATAGGAGATGTTGTTGAAACGCTACGCACGTCGACGCCCATTTGTTGCATCTACTCGTGCGCTACATACTGTGAAATGGATTTACTAAATCGAAAACGTTCCCTGGCTTGTACACAATAACTCATCAATGTTTCATCGCAATCGGATGAATGGTATGTGAACGCAAACCGGATTTTGTTTAATCGATTCGCGCCCCGTCACTCATTTGTTGAATCTAGTCGTGAGCTACCTATTGTAAAATGGATTTACTAAGCCTGACACCTTTTCTGGAGTGTACTCAACGATTCATCAAAGTTTCATCGCAATCGGATGAATGGTATATGAACGCATACCGGACTTTGTTAAAACAATTCACGTGCCATCGCTCATTTGTTAAATCTACTCGTGCGCTACCTACTGTAAAATATATTTACTAAGTTAGAAACCATCACGTATGTGTCCACAACATCTCACCCAAGTTTCATCGCTATCGGTCTAATGGTATATGAAGATATAGGGGACTATGTGGAAACGCTCCGCGTGTCGTCGTTCATTTGTCGAATCTACTCGTGTGCTACCTACTGTGAAATGTATTTACTAAGCCAGAAAACTCCCTTGGAGTGTCCACCATATTTCACCCATGTTTCACCGCTAACGGTCGAATGGTATATGACTTTATACGGGACTTTGTTGAAACGTTTCACGCGTCGTCCCTCGTTTGTTGAATCTACTTGTGCGCTGCCTATTGTAAAGTGGATGTACTAAGCCAGAAACCTTCCCTGAAGTGTACACAACATCTCATCAAGTTTCATAGCTATCAGACGAATGGTGTATGAATGTATACGGGACTTTGTTAAAACGCTTCGCGTCTCGTCGCTCATTTGTTTATTCTACTCTTGCACTACGTATTGTAATATGGATTTACTAAGCCAGAAACCTTCCCTGGAGTGTACACAACATCTCACCCAAGTTTCATCGCAATCGGATGAATGGTATATGAACGCATACGGGACGTTGTCGAACGCTTCGCGCGTCGTCACTCATTTGTTGAATATAAACGTGCTCTTCGTATTGTAAAATGGATTTACTAAGCCAGAGTCCTTTCCTGGAGTGTACACAGCAATTCACCAAAGTTTTAGCACTATCAGACGAATGGTATATGACCTTATACGGGGCTTTGTTGAAACGCTTCGCTCGTCGTCGCTCATTTGTTGAATCTACTCGTGCGCTACTAATTGCAAAATGGATGTACTAAGCCAGAAACCTTCCCTGGAGTGGACAAAACATCTCACCCAAGTTTCATCGCTATCAGATGAATGGTATATGACCTTATACGGGACTTTGTTGACACGCTTCGCGCGTCGTCGCTCATTTCTTGATTCTACTCGTGCTCTACCTATTGTTAAATGTATTTAATAGCTAGAAACCTTCCCTGGAGTGCACACTACATCTCACCCTAGTTTCATCGCTATCGGACGATTGGTATATGAACGCATACGTGACTTTGTTGACACGCATCGCGCGTCGTAGCTCATTTGTTGAATCTACTCGTGTGCTGCCTATTGTAAAGTGGATTTACTAGGACAGACACCTTCCCTAGAGTGTACACAACACCTGACCCAAGTTTCATCGCTATCGGACGAATGGTATATGAACACATACGGGACTTTGTTGAAACGCTTCGCGCATCGTCGCTCATTTGTTGAATCAACTCATGCGCTACGTATTGTAAAATGGATTTACTAAGTCAGAAACCTTCCTTGGAGTGTACTCAACATCTGATCCAAGTTTCATCGCAATCGAATGAATGGTATGTGAACGCATAGGAGACATACCCACAGACAGACCCACAGACCCACAAACTATCACGTAACATTGATTTATATATATAGATAATGTGGCTACTTCACATTAAATTTGGATTTATACTATATCAAACAATTGGTTAGGATGTTATATATCATCATATTCATTTTCAACGTCCTACTTGAAATAATAACATTTTTCTCAAGTGCTAACTAAACATGGCATGACTACTGTATAACCCCCCCTTTAAACTTGACCATACAAATATTCTGAACTAAACTGTAAAATCTCCTCATTTAAATTTTTAAAGTCGCAAAATTCCATACATTTAAATCAAAATTCTAAAAAGTCAAAATCGACGAAAAACGTGAATAAACATCCGCATGACGTAGTTGAGAAAATATAACATCAAAAACGATAACAATATTATTCTAAACGTAGAAAAATGGCATTAATAAACAGTTGTCGGATATTCTCAAAAGTTTCTACAATACTCTACAAGATGGGATATATCGTTGGTCCTTAGACTACCTTGTGTTGCGTTATAGATGACTAGAAGTGGGCTTTCTTCGCTATCCTTCAGAAACGGATTGTTTCTAATAGCGCGAGACTGCATGATGTCGTGTGGACTTCTACGGTCTCCTACAGAAGTCCCCATGCGGTCAGGAACGGGATTCGAACTCTATCATCTTCGTGTGGCCGTCCTTTCTGCTGGTGAATCTTCTTGTGTGAGATGGGATACCCTTTCTCGCTTGATGGCACTGGGATCAACCCTAGCCGCCCTTGTTCGTGAATTCTTCTGTCTTCTTTCGCCAAAGTTCTGATATATGTATTCGTCATTTTAGTTGGTGAAATTACTTGTTGATTTAGAATATTTTACATGGGAGAGATGAGATGTTAATCTCCCCCAACGAGATTGATGTTATGTCATTTCGAATACTCTCCTTGCCTCTTAGTTCTGTTCCCATAATATCTGAGTTGGTCATTATTTCTCCTGTAGATTCAGTCGAATATTCCTCCCTCAACTTCAGTCATTTCGACATGGTTAAAAATGTAGATTAATTTCAGTAAACTTTTAAATATCGTTGTATGTCGACTTGATGTTTGCACAAACTAAATGCCTTCGTTTGCTAATATTCATCTTCAGAAATATCGTAATCTCTATCAGCTTGTTATATTGTTGAGTATTTTGTTGAGACGTCCTTCTCCCATGAAGTTGTAAGTATTAAGAGCCTCGATTCTTCTCTCTCATCCCCCTCGTAAATGCTCATGTAAGCGTCCTTTTCAGAACATGGATCTGATTGGTTGCTTATTATCGATGATAGTAATAATCCTTAATTAAACAAATAATTAGCCGAAATGTTAATACATAGTTCTTATTTATTATTTTATATCTTCCATGATATTACGATGTGTTATAATCATGCTGGTAATTAGCTATGATCATTACATTGCTTACTATTATCTAAATAAGGTCGCTTCTCATTGGCCGTGCGACATGCGTATTGCTCGAGTCTTTCCCTACCATACTCGAGACATACTTACAGCGCGTGCGGGGATCGGCTCGCCTCGGGAGTCCTCGATTATCTCCGCGCAACATAGTTCATCCCTAATAAGAACTGTGCATTCTAGTCCCCAGTCTCCCACGTGACTGCTAATTTTCTCTTTGGCCGGCTCGGTTAACTGGCTAACTCGGCGAGGTACAAACCTGTTCTGTGGCCAGTTTCCGGAGTCGCTATATTTTATCATGGGAGAGTTTAGAAAACTTTTGAAGAGATGAATATTTCCAAGAGCACAGTACGCGAGTATTTAAAGCACAAAACAGACTTTTATTGGATTTTGGAAACTTCGGTGCACTTTGAACTTTTGTCTTCTGTGGACAAGTATCTGTTCCGTGACCCTTTTCACCACAAATCCAACACTTCCAATGACTCTAGTCAACTGCTTTTTCACTAGAGCTCTTTGGTTTCTTGACATACCTGACTTCCTTCTTGGTGTTGCTGTACAGGGCTGCTTCATTAGCTGACTTCTCACCATGACTTCGGCAAAAGCTTTCGTCCGACAAAATAGACTTGATGCGGTCCAACTGTAGTTCCTCCGATGTTGAGGTTACGGTCATAACTAAGTTATCGTATTCATCAGGAAGACAAGTATCATAGCAGCAACAAACTTATCAGTGACAGACTCATCAACAGCTGCTATCTTCTGTTTAACTGACATAACCTCACCAATATACTTGTCCATGGAATCGAAATCTGATAACTTGACTTGAGCGAGCACAGATTACACATCAGCGTGATATACCTCCACTTTCCTTTATCTTCAAAAGCCTTTTCAAGGGCATGCCAGGCATCCTTAGCTTTTGCTAGTCTCGAACATGGGGATAATTGTGAACAGCCACCATGAGACACATATCCGCCAGCGCTCTCTCGTCACGTCGATCATGTCCCTCAGACACATCTGTGCCTCGGTCACTGGCCACAATCCATGCTTTTTGAGATAATTTGACATCCCAAAAGACCAGTTCGAATAATCCTCCCGACCACTCAATTTCGGAAACCCATAGGCACAAGGGCTGGAAGCATGTTCACTCATTTTGCATTCTCACTTTAAAGTTAACTGAATAAATTGATCACAGAACTCCGTTACGTTATATCTGGGCCCATAACCTGTTGAAACTACTTGTGCTAAGCATGGGTTTATATTGTATGAGTTGTTCACAGGATGAACAGATTAAAAAACACGAACACTTGTTGACTAATAAGATGTAATGAACAAGACACAGGATACAGACAAAGGTTGTGTTTCTATCTCCCAAAATTTTAATAATGGCACCCCGTCGTGTTCGTTAAGCCGCCATTTTGGGCACGATGATGGCCTAGGGTGGGGGCTTAACGAAGCCCTGAGAATCAAAACGATCTAAAAATTTTCCGAGCATGGTCTCCAATCAAAACGTCCCTGATTGGCTGAGCACTTATTGGGTCCTTCCCGCCACACAGCCGCAATCAAATCCGCCATTAACCTCAATTTAACATAACCTAAGTTACTTAAATTACAAATATTAATAATGTTGGTGAAGGGTGGGTGACTTGTGGATTAGATAAGCCATTTTTAGTGTTGCCTTCTATAGATTTGTGGTTTTTTGGCAATCTCGTTATCTTGTAGACATTAAGATAAATAGTTATATTTCGGGGGCCTATCACTCAGTAGCGGTTTATCACAACAGTAGCAACTATTACGAATAGCTGTACTATAGTAAGATTTTTCTGCACCTTCGCGAAATAGTGGCGGTGGTTTGAGATTATTTTTGACTACCATTATGGGGTTTTAATAGTTTTTCCTAGAGCATTTTTGTTGTCTTGTAGGCATGATTGATTTGACATGTTAGGTCTGCATGTAGCCTACATTTTTTTCTTCTGGTTTTTGGAATAATGCTCATTCTCATTACCATTAAGTGCAACCGTGTTGACCGACTGAAAGGCATTGAATATTTCGTTTACTAAGGCAGCACTGAAATATGGGTTGCAACACGATATGGACTTGGAACTTATGTTCGCTTAACAAAATAACGATACATCAACAAGTCATCCTTGTAATCTCTGCAAATAATAAAAATATTTCCCATCCAATATAGGCCTACTCATGTTGAACGGTAGAAAGTTATCAATTTTATTAAGGCAACACTGAAAAATGTTCATTTTGATCTAGCCTACTTGGAGTCATCTGCATCAATGTCCCTAGAGGTTCAGTTTTTTTAAATTCTCCCTTTCCTATGGTCAAATAACACATGGTTGTTCCCTATTTTTCTTAAGGGGATTCAATGATCTTATGCTGAACTAATTAAGAATAGGGCATGTACCCCAACCCCTTAAAATATGAAGTTATCAGGATAAAAATAATGTCCATAACAATCAGAAACTTGAGAACACAGACCAGGAGAATGTTGATCGACCATGGATGCAAGACCTGAAAGTCTTAAAGAGGAGTGTTTCATTTTGAGGCTTGGAACATCATGGTCACGACCCCTGTACTTGGGTGTGTGCTCAATTTGTTTGAAAACCCGTTGACAGATCATAAGTTAATCTGTGGCTGGAATCCACTCCGTCCTATGCTAAGCTGCGAGTACTGGGCACCATTAGTGTTCTGTGACTACTATCAATTTCTGAAAATTGTGTCATAGGCCTATGCATAGACAAGACGCTGAGAATGTTCTCTGAATGGTGAATACCAGTAGGCTAGCCTACTTAGCTGCCTCCTTCACTAGCATTTCCAGGCACCTGGTTAGTTGGTAAAATGAAATAGAAAAATCACTTGAATGATTCAAGTTGTCCTTGATTGCCCTCAAGGGACAGTGTACCCCATTCCAGATCTTAGTTTCCTTGACGGAGTTGGAGAAACAGTCACAATACCTATGGTACTACTAGACCTAGTACGGTACATGTAGATGGAAGCAACCACTAGGTAGCTTATGTCCCATTAGTTGGGAGTGTTAGGGAATGGGAGATTGGTTCAACATTTCAGCCTATGTTGTTGTATATTTCATTAATATATGAGATCTAAAAGAGTATCATAGGAATATTAAAGCAAACCATAATATATTACCAGTTGGTCAATTGGATACGACAATTCAATGAAACATTCTGTTAATAATTAGAAAGTGTCGTAGGTAACCAGAGAAGCGACACAAGAAAAAACACCTGAGTCTGCCAGGCAGTTGTCATCAACTGTATTTCACATAGAGAAGAATGACTAAAATGGTTACTCATGAAAAAAAAAAAAACAATTGGTCAATGGCTTGAAAGACAGTAGTAAGGACTTACATGCTGTCAGTAAAAGTGGAGTTAAGAAAGATGTCTGGAATATTTAAATCAGTAGTTGGTAGCCATGATTTTTAAAATTACCCTAGTTAATTGCACCTTAATATGATTAGTAGCCTACCGGTATGTGCAAGATTTTAAATGGTAGGTTTTCCTGTGAACCAAAAAACAGCTCTTAACATGGATTATGTTCAGGTTAGGCCTACAAGTTATTGGGAGGGAGGTTTATTTTACATACCTGTTGCACATAAAATGAGCTTCTGATTAGAGCTCTGTGGGAATGTTTAAATGGTTTGATGATACAGGATATATCAAGCCTCTTTCTATGCATATTTTAAAGACATTTTAACAATTCATACATTACTGTCATCATTGCTAATGCTGTAATCTGTCATGTTTATTTATGCAGCACGAGGAATTAGGAAACATTGGTAGGATTGGTATATTGAGTGGAGATATAGTAGGATAAAATGCAACTATGTCATGGAAACCTAAGATGTATTTTTATTTCTCAACTTTATTTTCTGTAGACTCCAATACAACCCACCACCAGGGGAAAAAGAAATAAAAGTGTTGGTGATGTTTAATGAGAGCAAATCTTGAAATACTGTGATTTAAGTGGTTGGTATCAAAAGCTGTATAGGAAAAATGAAAATGTGAAGTCACGCCCAAGTTTATGAAGCCTTGCCAGACTCGGCTGAAATTATCTTCGATGCAAATCAAGTCTCAATAGTTAAAACTTTAGGACGACCTTTGACATGAGCACTATAATAGGCCTACATTTAGGATCGACATAGCCTGATGTAGGTCTTGTGCTACTGTATGCACCTGGGCATGTTTAAAAAAAAAACAGCCTGCAGGTATTAACCTGCAGGTATTATATTACTATAAATCTATCTCAAGAAAATCCAAGAAGTTACCAGACTGAGAAACTACATACCAATATTTAAACAAAAAAAGGGTGGCAGTGCAAACTGCACTTTTAATCCTTGCTTCATTAGTTAAACCATAATATTTGTACATAAATACAGTAAGGACTTCACATTACAAACGGCCACTTAAATTATATGCCTTATTAGGCATAACCTTCAAATTACATGTCATGAAATTGGTAAATATAAGCAGACAGCAACATCAATATGCAATGGTCTATAATGTAGTTTTATAGTGCACAAAAGGTTATTGTACTGAATGTATTTCGAACTGATGAATAAAACTGGTGGAAACGACAGCCAATTGATTTGCATCCATTACATCCAAAGTAGTAGAAACTTTCAGTTGATTGGCAAGAGTGTTGATTTGTACTTTTATTTTCACAAATTTTGATGAACAGTGTCACGCTTCAATTTAAATATAAACGCACATACAATTCCTCATCAATAAGTGATTTGCACTTCATACTGTCATGAACTGGAATAGATTTCTAGCAATTTAATTGATGTAGAAATCTATTCCTCTCGCCACCATATTGGTGATAATTGTAAACAAACCCGCGGGCAGCCAATGGCTGGTAATAATTGCCAGCCAATAACAAGCCAGGATGATGCGGATCATAATTCGCGTTTCACTCTCATTGCGTTTTAACTTGAGGTGAGGAATCAGCTGTTCGTTAACGCCACGGGGTGCCATTATTAAAATTTTGGGAGATAGAAACACACTCAAAAGAAAAAGAACATGAAGTCAAAGAATATACATTTGACATAAGACAAACGATATTTATATGCGAAATTAGAAAGTATGATAAATATCCATTCTCTTTAACAAGAATCCGCTGTCAATCGCTCTCACTTGTGGCTTTTAATGCTATATCATCAGCAAACCACAACATGTCTATTTTGGTCCCATTGATAGTGACTCCAACGTTCAATTCTTCCCTGACTCGATCCACTGCCGTTTGAATATATACATTAAAGAGATATGGAGATAATGGGCAACCTTGTCGAACCCCTTTTTCTATGTGGGCGGTTTCTTTATCGCCGTAGGTAATGAGGTATTCAAAGTTCTTGTTTATAAATATTGTATATATATATATAATTCGCTGAAACCATCTAGGACCACGTTAAGTCTTGCTACACTTGGCAATGTTCTTCGCTTTCCTCTGAGTCCAGAATTCCCTCATTCTCTGTGAGTGGTCCATCTTGCATTCCGCTGCCCAGGTGGTACCGTACCTCGTCTTCTTTTCGGTTTCGGTGTCTCATCTCGGGTTAGCCCATTAGTCAGTATATATATATATATATCGTATGGATTTTAGTGCCGCGAGTGTCCGAGGACATGTTCGGCTCGCCAGAGTTTGTAGCTGCTTCTATGCGGACACCCATGGGGTGAGCTACAAGTACCGTCGCGTGTGGAGTGTTGTCTGGGGAGGAAAGTTTGAACGTGAGGACGATGAGTTGGAAGGTAGCGGCTGTGACCTATAGTTAGGGACCAACTCCGGCATTTGCCTGGAAGGAAGATGGGAAACCCCAGAAGACCATCTTCAAGTTTCCGGTGGCGTGATTCGAACCTCCTCGCCTCCCGGATGTGAGCGACTGCCTGCAGCCACGCCGTAATGACCACGGCTAACTCACCCGGTATATTGTATATTAATCTCCTATCTCCAAAGTCGACACCAATATCTCTGAGATTGCAAAATGAGATATACGGTACCAATTCACATTGTCGAATGCCTTCTCGTGGTCAATAAAAGCTACAAACGTTCTTTTATCCTTTTTTCTAGTAGCCTAATTGCCTCAAGGCTAATATTGCTTCTTGTGTTCCCATTCTGTTACGGAAGTCAAATTGATATTTATATCCATATCCATGAAAGGACATTCCTCAATTCCTATTACATAGATTAAAGTTTAACACCCCAAAACAGACAACATGCGTTATAAAAATAATAATAATAATAACGAATGAATGCTTCTATGCCCGTCAACAAGGAGACTCGTGGGCATAGTGTTCGGTACCGGTATCGTTAGGGCTGAGCGCTATTTTGAATCATGGAAGCTCCATAGTAATCTTCGATCATAAATCCAGCCTAACTTTTTTTTCTTCAAAATAATGACATAGAAAAAGGTACTTTTCCAGAAAGAAAAAAACCCTACTGCAGAAATTATGGAGGCTTAGAAGAAATTACCCACCATATACTTATTGTTGCGTCACCAGCTTTCATTTGTTCTGAGAATAGGTTTAGAGGTGAGAAGATTTCTAAATATTTTAAGAAAGTCGACTCGATTCGAACAATTCATTGTTCTTCCGATTATATTACTGCAAGAGGAGGTGAGTGATCAACAATTGCTGTTTTCCATATTAATATTCGTAATGAGAGAGCCTCGTCGTAAACGCTAATAGAAGATAAAAAGTAAGCATTCTCCATAAATACATTTGATTACTTTGAATAACTGCTAATTGTTGGTTTTGTGTAATTTTTAATATAGATTCGTCAAGGTATCGGTAAACTCAGCTTGGTATTATGATGTGCTTCGGGGTATTTTCTTTAATTCAATGAACGTGAATTGTAGCCGATATAGCCTAATGCACAAATTTAGAATACTTAGCAGCCGTCTTCATTCAAGTACAAATGATAGTTGTAAGGAAGAACCTGCTTATAATTATTTTGTTTTCGAGTTTCATTGGATACTTTCGATTGATAAGATGTTTTCGCACCATTCCGTCAGAGTTGAATAGCAGAATTTTCGCTTAGAACTCGTCATTAGAGTGACCAGTTTGATATAAATAACTTGCAATAATTTATATTGAATGGTTTGTCTCTCGAGATTGTCGATTCAAGACAGGGGGAGCCAGAAATAAGTAATATAATTTTGTAACTGCTTAACACAATTTTGGTGCGGTACTGAACAAGTACTGAAAGCGCTCAGCAGTTTACTGCACGAGAGGTTCGCGCCATTTGCCATGGCAGTGGTAAGTTCCCTCGACCAAAACGAAGATTTTTACAGTGTTTCTTTAGTACTTTAATGCGATAAGTAACAGATAGGACCGAAGAAAGTCATTTATCTTATCTGTTACAATATGGCCCAGAAGTATTAGGTTTTATTTTTAATTTGTGGTTAAATTTGCATCCGTAGAGTTGACCTCTGGCAGGCCTATCTGGCATTTGTTGATAAATGCGGCGAATGGAATATATTTTATCGCGTTTGCCATTTGCCTTAGAATTCATTTCGCGGATATTAAAATAGTATAACTACCGCTGTGCAAAGTGCTCAGATATGTGAACACTAAAAGGTAATAATTACGAACGGACATATAATTCAAGCCCAAGGACACAAAATCTCGAATTATGTTGTTAAATTGTACTATACAGCTGTTAAGTCTTCATGAAGTTATAAAATATGCACTTCTTGTTGTAGGTGAAGTCAGCACCAATAAAGGCATCAACTTTGGTCTAATTTACACCAATATTTTAAAAAATACAAACTTCAAGAAAACCAAATTGATCAAATATGGAGAGGGATTCAAATGATGAAAATGAAATTAGCATATTTGCTGATGGTTTTGGGAGTAGTAGTCCAGGACCTTTGGAAGAATCTAGTCCGTCTGAAAATGGGGATCAAATATGCAATATTTGCAGGTATGATTGGCATTATAATTCTGTGCTTGGAGAATAATTCTCTTGAGGAACGAGGTTATGTAATATTACCAGTTATCTGGCTAGACATTTTCTCAAGGTTTATTCTCACATTTAATCTTGATGTTGCAGTTGTTAATACACGAGAGTTGTTTATATTAGCTTATTCTTTAACCTAAGCTTGAATTTGACGATTTTTGTTGTTTTAAGGGACAGAACAAGCAAACTAACTGCCCCCAAGTTTGAATTTTACTGGTCCTAACTGAGATGTGACTAGTGTACGATTCAAGGTGGTTATTGTAGCCTAGATAAAAGAAGGGAAAGTCTAACCCTCAAAACTCGAACTATTTCAAAAAGGAATGGAAATTAACTAAATAGGCTAAGGCTTCCAATTTGTAGAGATACTAGACTCTAAGGTAAATGTGTAATTAGGCCTACATATCCTTCATTCCAGCACAATAGCAACCAATAGTCTTTGCTTTTAGTGTCATTGCTTGATTAAAGGTCATCGATGGGCCTAGTTTGGCTATGGCGTAAGAGGTTAATTGTGCACGTACAGTATTTCCAATTCTGAATAAATGGTTAATTTTTGTGCCAATAAATTAGGCGGTAACAGTGCAGGAGACATGATCCCAGGGGGGAAAAAATATAACTTCTGAAATTTGCAATAAATACCCTTTCTAATGATTGAAAATTGATCTGGGAATGATGTAGTTCACTCCTCGGCTGTCTATAACCCACCCGCCATCCCAAAATATAACACTACTTGTATAGTAAATATTCCAGTTGTGTCCTCCATTTTCGGCATTGGAACAGGAGTGCCAACCCCACGCATACAGTGCTAATTTAGAGGGTTTTCTAAAATAAAAGAACGCCAATCTCAATTTATAGAGCGCCAAGTTCATGTATACTTTTATACGTCCAATCCAATGGTTTATCGTCGACTGTGGCCCACTTGCTTCCCGCGGCCGAAGATCGCACCTACACCCGACCATTCTAACCTTCGTTTTGTCCAATCCAATGGTTTTTGACAATGGTTACAGCCTAACCCGTCCAGATCAATGGTTTTGACAATGGTTACAGCCTAACTCTTTCAGATGAATGGTTTTGACAATGGTTACAGCCTAACGGGTCCAGATGAATGGTTTTGACAATGGTTACAGCCTAACGCGTCCAGATGAATGGTTTTGACAATGGTTACAGCCTGACGCGTCCAGATGAATGGTTTTGACAATGGTTACAGCCTAACGCGCCCAGATCAATGGTTTTGACAATGGTTACAGCCTAACACGTCCAGATTTCTTAGTGGTGGTGTATTTTATATCTTACATGTTCGGCACACTTCCGTGACATCAGTGTCTCGCACAGCCGTAGTTCAAATTCAACAAGAAAGATAAACTCATAATTACATAATTGTGAACATATTTCCAGTATATTAGTCATAATGAAGGGCAATTTCAATAGGTATTGTCCCGCGGAGCCCCTGAAAAGGTATGAAAATCAATTATCACTTACCATGTAAGGGAAACTTTGCAAGTCAGGTTCCTGTCTCGTGCACTAGTAATAATTAGGCCTATTATAACAATCATCATGGTTTATTTATAGTCAATAGCCAGTGGTGGTGGTCTTCGTTTTATAGGGAGGGGGATCAATGATGATAGGTGGAGTAGGATCTGGTCTCAAGAATATTTTATGCAATAGGCAAATAAGGTTGAGTTTATGACACCCCATACAACTCTTCATTCTTTTGATACAATGGGCTGCCAGTGTGGATCAATTACTAAGTTGTTATTGTCTTACTAATGGTATACTAAGCTGTTGTCATTTCTATGTTGCTCTATGGATGTGAGACCTGGACCCTATACCGCCAGACCATCAAGAAACTGGAACGCTTTCACCTGCAGAAACTCCATTCCATTATGCACATCAAATGGGATGACTATATAGCGAATACAGCGGTTCTTGAGAGAGCAGAGATGAAGAGCATAGGGGCCACCATCATTAGCCACCGGCTTAGATAGATCGGTCATGTCCAACGCATGAATGACTACAAGACTCCCACGGAAAATGCTGTACAACGAGCTCAGCACGGGCAAGAGACCTCTAGGAGCACCTTGGAAGCGTTACAAAGACCAGCTGAAACAAAACTTGAGTGGTGTAGCCATTGATCCTGATAATTGGCATACACTTGTGGAAGATCGCGCACATTGGCGTGCTGCCACCTCAGCTGCAGTTTCACATTTTGGAGAAGAACGCCGAAGGCGGGAAATGGAAACTCCTCAGAGGAGAAAGCTGCGTCAGATATTGCGGCCGTATGTTCTATGCCAGAATTGGTCTGTTGAGTCTCCAGCGACATCACCATCGAGTGAATAAAATTTAGTAATGCAGGAAAGAAACATACACTCGGATACGAGTATTGGCCGCCGACGACTATTGCCTGTCTACTTCATCCTCATTTGCATGCAGTGAAACGTCCTGGCTCAAGTTCAAATCTATCCACATTGGCGTTCCGTTTGGTATACTTTGGTTAATACAAAAGCTAACCAGACAGTTTTCACAAGCTTGGGTTTTAACCCGGGTATAGTCTGGTTTTAACCAGACTCTATTGAAATTACTAACCAAGCTACTACTGTGGTTAATGAAGTTTTGGTAGCGGTTCACTTTTGACCATCCTTTGTATAAATATTTTTTTAAACTGAAATTACCTGATTTAACAGTCGGGAGGATATCAGGCGAGGATTGAGTATTAGATGTTCACTGCTCCGCTGTCATAGACCCACCATCCCGCCCAAATAGCGACACGACTTGTATAGTTGAAATCTAACTTCTCACCCCCATCTTTCTCACTGAATCAGTATTGCCAACCCCACGCGTTTGGTACTATTTCGCTGAAATCGAAGTTCTCACCCCCCATCTTTCTCACTGAGTCACTATTGCCAACCCCACGCGTTTGGTACTATTTTGCACGTGATGTATGAAATCACTAAGTGAACTCAATTACAGTGTTTATTTATGTATTTATAATGTTTTACATACAAAAACAGACCTAACCTGGGGCTTATGCCCCAGACCCCCTTGCTTGTGGTACTAGCATTAATTTTCGACCAGGCAGTACCTAACCTAGTAGCGGACATAAATTGTATGTTATTAATGTTTTACATACAAACACAGACCTAACCTGGGGCTTACGCCCCAGACCCCCTTGCTTGTAGTACTAGCAGTAATTTTCCATAAGACAGTGCCTAACTTAGTAGCGAAGGCGTGTGGTGCATTTCTTTATTCAAGTTGGTAACATAGTCACATGATCGACTTTCGGGTGTCACATGACTGTCAAAGATGGTGTCCGTAGGTGAAGAAAGTGAAGAAAAATTTCATTCTTTCCGTGAAATAACAATTATTGCAGTGCAGCAGTGGCTATTGAGTATGAAGAGATTGTGAAACTACTCCCAACAACTCCCCGAAAGGTATGCATATCATACATGATATATTTTCAATAAGCTAAGGTGTTGAAAGTTGTTTAAAGTGATGAAAAGGGAGGATGGTCTAAAGTGAACAATAAATGAAGTTTTTAACCACATTAGAAGCGCCAATTCAAACATAATCTGAAACTACTATTTGTACGAGATATCAAATCCTGTTTGAACTTGAACCACTCGCCACTTAACAAATGAAATCATTTAAGGTAAATGCACCAATGGTCGTAATGTTAAGACTGATTTAGTTAAGAAAATGTATATTACCTTATATATTTTGGTAAATTTAGTCAACAAAAGCTCTGTACCTAACCTCAAACACTAGGAAAGTCTAAATATCAAAGATATTCGTTTGAAAAATTACGTATTTTTTAAAATAGTGTGTTTTTGCGCTAGTCATCGGCATGATGTCTTTGGATTTTTCCCATATTCGTCACCCGTTTGCACCAATTGCCGTCACATTGTTAGTTTTCCTTGTCTGCTGTTTATAATGCATTTCTGTCAATTGTTGCTTAAGACACCGATTTATCGACTTGGGAGGCTAACATTTACGAATAAAACAGTACCAGTAGTTGTGTTTTTTGAATAAAAAATGAATAGTATGTATGGTCAAGTGTGAGAAGTGTCCGTCTATGAATAGAATGACAGGGAGAGGAATCTCTTTCTCAACCAACCAAGGATGAAATATGTTACTGAGAAATTCGTAAAACACTTCCCCCCATCATCCACCCATTTGACGATTTGCCAATGCTCCAGTGTGCTGGCATTGCGGCAATGATGTCTTGCGGCAGACGTTCATGCTTGAACACTACAAGGGAAGGAGAAATATCGCCTTGGGCATTGCCTGTTACAAGTACCGTTAAGCATTCTTTCTCATCCGAATTCACTTGCTGATATATTGTCTTGTCACCCCCGTTCACCAGCACTTGGTTACCTTTCGGATTGAGAAAGAAAGCCGTCTTGTCAGAGTTGAACAGTCGCAGAGTGTCTGACAAAATAGACTGGAAGTCGTTTTCCACCAAATAGCTGTAGACTTCTGAAAACCAGGTTTTAATTTGATGTTCTGTAATTGCAGCGCGGCTTACTGTCCAATTTTGAGGGGTTCGTGAATCTAGTCCTGGATTTTCTTTTAGGAAAGATTCACACCATTTCGTTCCTGGCTGCCCATCTTTAAAGGGCAAGTCCCTCTTCAATTCTTGTGTGAGGCACTGGAAGCTATTTTGCAAATCATTCTTTGTTACCGGGAACCCCACTTTTCCTAGTGAGATTACCCATTGAACTAGCATAGCCTCTACTTCCTTTGTTGAAAAGGAACTTAGCCCATCTTCCTCTCTCTAGGAGATTTTTCTTTAATTTTGTCCGTGAGGGAGTTTCTCGGAGCACCATTCCTCTCCGCGGCCTTTTTAATACTCATGCCGTCCTCCACAACGGCCTTAATATCAGCTTCCATTTGCTGAATATCATAATTCAGAATTGTGCGTTTCGACATATTTCCTGAAAGCAAAGATTTAGTCTTAGAATGATATAAAAATTTTCATCTCAATAAAAAAATTAAAAATTCCCCTGTAGCACGCCTAGCGAAAAAACCCTAGGCCTACTGAGGTGCGACCGTCAAGAAGAGAGACCTACGTAATAATAACAATACACTGTAAATGTTTATTGGTTGCGAAACGTTAACACAAACTTTAACATTATCGTGCATTAGTGTTTGTCACGAATGTGCTCTAAAGATCGTCAGCTATGACGACTACTGGACACGATGATCAAATGATAATTTAATTAATACAGGGTGCTTTAGAGCTACATTATACGTATATTGCCGCTGTTAGGTCTTACAAGGAGAAATGACAATGTGCCAGTTTTCGTCACAAATGGCGAGCACTGGAAAAGTGCGTTTTTTTTAAATCCAGTGTTCGTCACTGGGATTTCTAACAAAACTAGGCACGTGAGCACGAAATAACAAATCACATGCTACAGAAACAATTACCAACTATATCACGCACTAGTAACATTTTGAAATGTCGGAATATAACTCGTATGCACATAATTAACTTGCGTGCCTGCTTAGCACATGCGAGAAGCAATTGGCGCGTCAAGACAGTGCAGCTCACAGGAGATGTTCGACGCTGGGAATCACCTATTGCATCGCATGCATGATTTTGCAAAGTTGCTTCTTATCGGCAACGAAGGTATGACGAATCTCGTAAGACCCGTTGACATGCTTACTTTTTGTATTTATATACGAGAGTGACGACTGGCTCAGTGACGAAAACTGGTACAGTTACCTTAATATCAAATTCTGAGTGGTTTCTCCAATTTTCTATTTGACTATTTCGAATTCAAGCTGTTGTGATGCTACTTGGTCAGTTGATATACGCTATTTTAAGACTTATGGTGGCTCTTTTAAGAGTGTAGCGTGCTACAAAGCTCCTCAGTTGTTGCAGATCCTTATTTTAGGGACTAGCTGCAACATCACAGTCATATAGCCTCGTGTATTTTTGGGTGTGTTTGTAATTTGTGTTGTATATAATTACGTTGTTGTGATGGCTGTACTAGAGTGTGTATTTGTGAATTGGGGATGGGATTGGGAAAGGCAGCTGTGGCTATTCCAGCATTTGTCGGGAGTTGAAGTGGGGAAACCATGGAGAAACACACTTCCAGGATGGCTAAGGTAGGAATCGAACCCTCTTCTCCTCAGTTTAGCTCATAAGGCTGAATGTACCCCGTTCCAGCCCCCACACCACAGTTCAAATTTCTTGGCAGAGCTGGGATTGAACTGATCGGCTATGGTCACCATGGAGCCTTCTTTTGCCAAGTACCAAATTCCAATTCCAGTTTTTTCTAAACTGCCATTTCTCTCCCTCATGAGCACACTACTGTGATTATGGAAAGTCTCTCGAGTCATCCTAAAATGGATATGAAAATATTCGCTACATTGTAGCCTACACTGAAGATCTTATGTGCCGTTCTCTGGATCCATTCAGAGCCATTGCGATCATAAGTTTCGCCCTCAGGTGTAGGAAATACATCTGGTCATCATCATCTTTATTTATTCACCATATCAATTCCGGGTCAATTACAGATTACCATCGATTTCGGTTAGGGGGATATTAGGGTCCCCGGTGACGTCACGGATGACGTGTTGATGTTAATGCTCGGATGTTGGACGTTTACGTGGAGTTGCTGTAATGGTCTGTAATGGGTGCTGAGTGGCGCTGCCGTTTTCTTGCTGTTCTGTGAAGGTTAATATGCTGTAGTGGGTTTTGTTTTGGTAAGGTAATTGAATGGAAATATTTGTTGTAGTGACGGATAGTATGCAATCTGAAATGAAAAGAACTATGTGCGATTTATTTCAGTTTTATTGTTGATGATTTTTTTTTGAAGTGTTGGACTGGTTTTTTTATATCGTAACGGTTGGTATGAGGTTCAAATGGAATGCTGCGAGTGTGAACGTTGGTGGAGGAGATTTCTTGGTAAGTAATGAAGGATTTTAAGTTATTTTGTGCTATTCGTTGCATTAAGGTGGTTATATCTTGTGATTGAACTAGGGCTGGAGTTGCTGGGCCTAGTGGTTTGTACGGAAAGTGTGGTTGAGAAATTACTCAATCAACCAGATAGTGAGAAGGAGGTTAGAGAGGGATCACATGGATCGATGACCCTCATTATTTTATTGGGACTTTTGGGCAATGTGGAGAGCAGTATAGCTTATGCCCGGGACCAAGGTTTGCTTGCAAAGGAGTACCTGTCCTAAATGTCGGAAAAGTTTGAAGCACAAACAAGGTCTTGGTATCCAGGAGTTTGGATGGGGTTATGTGGCGGTGTAGCAAGTGCTCTTTGTGGCGCAGTATCAGAAAGGGATCTTTCTTTTCTCGAGCCCGTTTAGGCATAAGGGAAATTATTTTATTGGCATATTGTTTTTGTTGGCGGATGCCCATTAATTTAGTTGTGCATAAGTTGAGTGTTTCTCAGGTGACTGATTGGTTTTGTTTCTGCTGGGAAGTATGAAGTGCGTGGGTAAGTGAGCGGGGGCCTTTTGGAGGGTAGGGGGTAGTGATAGAAAGTGATGAAATTTATTTTGGGAATTGAGGAAATTTAATCGGGGTAAGCAAATGAAGAATACTTGGGTTTTTGGTGGGGTAGTTCAGGGTAGTAATGGGAGGGATTGTTTTTTTGAAGTGGTTGAGAAACGGGATAAGGGTACTAGGTTACAAGTTAAGAAGCATATTAACCGCTCAGGCAGGCATTTAATGGTCCTAGCGTGTGCACTCCAGGCGGTGTTTATATTGGTTTGGAGAGTGATTTTTGTAGAACTTCAAATAATGTTGCACATTTCAAAAATGATACAAGCTAATAACACAATATTTTCAGGATGACTTACCAATGGTTTCTTGAACGATCCTGGCTGTAAACAGCAGATGGAATTTGAAGCCGGTTCATTTCATAATGCATATATTGAGAGTATCCATTTCACTGTCACTGTATGTTATGTACAATATTCCTACATATTAATTGTTCTTCTATTACGATATGTATCGGTACATTAGAGAGTTTTATCTACACTATATCTACACAGAGAATAGTAAACACGCATCTAAAACTCTATCGAAATCCTTTTGTAGGCCCGCTTGACAGTGAAAGGAATTTGCCGCTCCAAGTTAGCTGCATGTACTCGCGCCACACCCTGAATGCTACCACCAGTTGATGGCACACTAATATGTCCAAATTCTTCATCTTCCTCTTCAAGAGGCAGCAACTCTTCTAGGGCATAATCTACTTCTAATTTATTGATTATTCAATGGTCCGCCAATCAATACCTTTACAATGAGGTGTGCCGGTGGGCACTAAAAATGGGACATGTTTCGAACCTTGTACATTCGGTTCTTCTTCAGCCGATTTGAATTGGCACAGAAAAAATCACAGACAAGAGTACAGGCCGGACGTTTGTTTTAGACGAGTGAAAAATCTTAATGGAAGCCTGGAGGCGAGTTACTACAGTACCTGTGTTGTTATCAGCTGCCCCAAGCGGTCCGATGATTGACAAAGCTGTTTCACGCTTCTGCTAGGAGTACAGTCATTGGCAAATATAATGACATTCTGTTCGTAACTATGTCACGTGTACTTCCGCGACACACAATACTTCGATGTGGACTGTACTGTCTGCTCAAGTCTGGAATTCCATTACATCAGATCGGTGGTGACAAGTGTGAAGCGATAGGGTGAGAGAGTGAGTGTGTGTAGGCTCACCCGCAGGCTTCAAGGTCAAGGGCAATCGTCTAAAACAAACGTCCGGCCTGTAATGACCATCATACAAGTATACATAAAAGCCCTTAAAATACACATTAAAACAATTAAAACATAATTTAAAAACTTTCTTCACTTCATTTAAACCACTGTGCTGTGAGTTTGTCCATGCTTATCTTCTAATTTTCATAATGTCCTTTCAGTTGGCTTCTGTTCAGTTCTACTTGACGAGAACATGATGAGATTCTATGAGTGGTTAACTTAGTCAAATGTGGATGAAAGGTGGAAAGTTGTCCCAATTGGGCAGTTCCTGCGAAGCTTGTGGGTCAGCGTGTTGGCATAATGCTGCCACTGTTAAACAAAAATTACAGAGTTATGAAAAAGAGGGGATGAAATAATCCCTGAATAAGAGAAAACCACACTCTAAAATGAAAGAGAAAACCGAACATACAAATGCAATAGCGTAAGATCTGAAGTTTACCTGTGTGGATCCAACCAGCTAGCTACGGCAATTGCGTCAAAGTAGAGCGAGGTTAAGTAACGAACAGAAGAGGCAGAACCGAACGCTCGGCGAAAAGGGGGGGAGGCAGCGTGACAAACAAGAGGTGAAGGGAATAAGGGGAGGGGTGAAACGGGGGGGGGGGGGGAGGGGAAAGGAAGGTATAGGAGAGGCGTGAGCAGACATGAGCTCTATGGAGGTTTTTTCCGCTTAATGCTGGTAGCATAATTAGTCAAAGTTTCATATAAAATATTGGTTTCAAAGTTAATTTCATTTAGATTGCCAGAAGGATTATTCCTCTGGGCCTGTTCGATTTCAATTTGCTCCAAAATGTTAAGCATGATACCCTTGTTACAGTAATGCAGAATTTCCAAGTTGTCCCTGATGTTTGAAAAACTATGGTCAACTCTTTCATCCCCCCTGTGGGTGAGGGGCTTAGAATACACCCACGGTATCCCCTGCCTGTCATACGAGGCGACTAAAAGGGGCAACCTTGGCTATTCTTTTAGGTTTCCGGCTTGTCTTGTGAATTGGACCTCTCGTAGGTGGGACGGATGGAATACACTCGCAGGTATACCCTGCCGGTCGTAGAAGGCGACTAAAAGGGTTTCTTGGCCCAGGTCCCCTTTACGGGTTTGACAGCCAGCTCTAAACGCCCCACCTTGTGCGATATAACTCTCATTAGGTTATATCACACTTCTTTTCCGTTCATGTTTTTTAGGTCTGGCACTAAAAATTATATGTGCGTGCTATCAGGGGAAGGGCCACCTAAGTGTGCGACTACGCTCAAGAGCCTGTTCGGTCTGGCCACACCGACAGGTGGGTGCGCCATGTACCCTGCAGTAGTATCCGCCTGACAACGCAGGTCCCCGCACAGCTGCATGCCTGTGCTGGAAAACTCTCTGGTATATGCCAAGGGGTATATGCCTGTATGGCATGTCAAACATCGGACCCCCGGGCAATGCCTTCCAAGCTAGGCGGGCCTTGCCTTGGCTGGGTAGCGCCTACAGAGACAGCCCGTGATTGGAGTCGGTGGCATTCAGGGAGGAAGAAATGGCCATGGGAAAAAAGCGTATCTTCCCCCAACAGGGTGGTCCCCCACCCAAGTCTTTAAATTTTGTTTCCCTAAGGGGTTCTACTCCTTGGGAACAGTCTGTACGTTCGAATATGTGTGCTAATACCCCCAAGTTTCTGGTCGCGACCAGAACCGATAGGGATGATTCCAAGCTGGTCAAATCGATTTTGTTTTCTCGCCACATAGAAGGTGTCTATGGTGAGCTAGAGAAAGTACAAAAGATGAGAAACGGTAGCTTGTTGCTAAAGACCAGAACGGCTGAGCGGGTAGACAAACTTTTGACGTGTGACCACTTTGGCGAAATTCCCGTCAAAGTGGAAAAACACAAGTCTCTCAATCAGGTCCGGGGAGTTATCTTCCATAGGGACCTGATTCTGAATACTGACGAGGAACTCGAGGAGGATATGAGGCAGCGTCACGTGACCGATGTCCGGCGCATTACGCGCAAGGTCAACGGTCAGGACGTTGACACGGGTGCTTTCATAATTTCCTTTGAGTGCTCAGTTCTCCCGGAGAAGGTTAAGGCAGGGTGTCGAGCGATACAGGAATTCTACGGGAATTTTAGTGACCGGGGTAAAATACGGGAATTATACGGGAAATTCGAACTTGATACGGGAAATCTTGAAAAGTCTCATAATGCCTGACTTAGTCCCCGAACGCTCAGTCTTCTATTTCGCCTGCAGACCGCGCTGACACCCGCACTTTGCGCCACCGATAGAGCGCTAAGCGGGATGAGAACCCCGCCAACGTCGAATGCATGCTTTGCCTGGCCGACCGCCGGCCGTACCCTCTCCGCGCGGGCTACGCGTGCCGCGCTCGTTGCTGACAATGACATACAGGAATCAGTCCGCATTGTTATTCACAGAGGAGACCTGGGTTTCTCGACAAGAGCAGCCCTTAAAGAAGCTAACAGCTCAAGATCTCAGAAAATTCCAGTCGCGGATGTGCTGCAATTTCGCACCAACTGCCGAAAATTGTACATTCGTATCCAATGGCTGAAAAAATCAAAGAGAGGTCACCTCTTGCTCTCAAGATGACCCGTGCTATTTCCTGCCTGGACCCTATAGGGGTCGCTGTAACTCCTAAGTTGGAAGAAGTTAGGATCGTCATTGCCCTGGAAATTCTTTGCAATCAGAAGAATTTGCTTTCTGGCGCAATGGCTGACCGCATCAAGAGCTGCTACTCCGCACTTCTGAGACTGCCCTTCGTCACTTTGCGTTTGAAGCAGTTCGACGGAAAAGAGCCACGGCTCGACGTGCTGTGGTCTGAATCAGTGGCTTCAGCACCTTCCTCTGTTCCTGCCAAAAACGATCTCACAAGCTTCGTTAAAATGATACTGATTTTGTATCACAACAATGCAGCTCTAGACAGATGTTTCTCCCTGAACAGCGAGTGCATGCTCGTCAGTCACAAAGAAGCCAGTCTGTTTGGCATGCATACTGTTCAGGACGCTGTGATGGCAGCTCGTGGAGTAGAAAAGATAACCGTGAGCAAGAGTCCATACTGCACGAAACTCCTACGCCGTATTCAAGGAAGCAAAACAGGTGCGAAGCGACGGCTAAGGTGGCAGTCGATAGAAAAGCCACGAAAGATCTCCAGGAATTGGAAAAAAAAAAAGATATTGATCGACGCTCGTTCTGAAGCAGAGAAAATTAAAGAGAAGATGAGTTCCCTAGTGAAGATTTAAATTAATAAATCCTTGATTATTGTTTGTTTTATCTTATTTTGTGTGACTAAAGTTTCTAACCACAATTTAGTATTAACAAAGTGACTTATTTTATTTTGTGTATGACTAGCTTACAGTTCCTATTCAGAAATTAGTCCTGTCAAAAGAACTTAATTTTGTGCTGTGTATAACTGAAGTTCTTTGTAACAATCTTGTATTTGTCAGAGTTACTTATTTAATTTCGTTTTGCATTATTTTATTTTCTATTATCTACTTTGATAAAATAAATCTAAATTAAAAAGTATTCGCGGCGTGTCGCGGAATTTTACTGTTTTTAGCCTTTCCATGGTCTTCTTTCGCAGGGTAGAAACACATAACAAATTATTTTAAAGTACGTGCAAACACTCAATGCAAATGCGTCAAGCATGCATACATTTCAAAAACTACAAACAATATCTTACAGCTCGCGATATTTTACTATAAAACAACCGTCACCAACATGTGGCTACAAAATACACCACACAAGTGACAGAATTCCTCTCGTATAGGCAGGCATTGTTTGTCACTTGTTAACCACTGTCTGTGTCGGATTTCCTTTCGTTGTCATTGTTTCGTTACTTTTACTTCCCCGAAGTTCGACCCGAGGACTGGACACATCCCGTACAGCATGTTCTGAAAGAAATACTGAAGGCGGTCTGGATATCGCGATGGATGAAATATTAACCTTGGCAATTCATCAAGCTCTGACGAAGATAATGATGGTGGTGATGATGATTGAGACAGTGAAGGGATGGAGGGTGTCAAAAAAAACCTTTCCAAGTGACAGAGTATAATTTATTTATTGGTGTCAGTTCGCTTGCGTCAATCGATAATAGAGCACAGACTATTGTTTCCCGTCATAGTGTTCAAAATACCGTCTGTCATTCAATAGCCTACAACTCGACAATATAAAACCACGGCAATAATATCGCCACAGAGCGGCTTGTTTGAGTGCTCAGTGCTAAGTATGTCTTTACCTTAACTTTACTTTTGTGTTATCACGAAAGCTAATATTAACCGTAGAGAGTCGCGATTCAGTGAGTGTGCATGGTGTTATCCGTCGACTACTGTAGTAAGCTGTGAACTACCTCCACTCAGACTCTTGTTTCACGTTAAAGGATAATCATTGCATGATGAGTCCAGAGTGTTTTTATATTCATTAGCTGTAGAGTGCTTGCCCTCTTTGTCGAATTTATTGAATTGAATACTGATGATAAAGGTATCAGCTTCGGTGTGTAATTTATTTATTCATCTAAAAGTATCGTATTTCTCTGTTTGAATGCCCTCGGCGTTGACTCAGGATCGTTTTTAAAATATATTACGTATAATTGTACAGAAATGTCTGAAGTGTAGCGCTGTGGATTATTCGAATCAGTTGAGTTACAAGAACACTAAACACTTAACAACACAGCTCAGTTGTTCCAAGCTCCCGATGTATCCTTCGCATTGTTTCCTTCGAAACACAGGGTGTAGGTGAGAAGCATGCTCAGAATTCTTGCCGTGTGGCGGTTGGACGTAGGGTCTTGTTATGCTGTGATCGTGGGTTGCGGAGAGGAAAAGCGAGGCAAAGTGACAGGAAGGCTGTCAGTACCGAATGCGCGGGGTTAGCAATGCTGTATTTGTCCCATAATTTACGCGTGTAATAGCGGACACACCTCCAATTTTACTCCAAAAGTCGTGATCTAAAAAGGGATAGGGGATGGGTAACATCTATTACTACATGACCCCCAAAATTATTAATTATTACAAAGGGTATTTTTCTATTTTCAGTAGTGTAGAAAATTGTATCGCCTTGTTCCGGACTCCTATAGAGCTTACATTTTCTTTCGATCTTTCATTTGTCGTAGGACGCGCCACCGGCGTATGGTTATGCATTACCAGCTTCTGGTTTAGTAGTAAGGTTATGGAAGCAATGGGAACTGTGTACTACAATTTTCCTTGCATGTAACTAAGCAAATTATTGTTGTTAAGAGAACGTCAAATGCACCAAGAATGATATGATCTTCGGCTGTGTGCAGTGAGAAAGCTCGGCATGTGTTCATTCCTTATGTATTAATGATGTGAAATGTTAGCTAACGTTGTGCCACATACAACACTCGTAGTCTCTAAATGTTGCACATTTTCCCGTAAATTACAGCAGTTTATGTTTGAATTGCTTATAAAATCGTGACAAAGTGTTTCTCCAATTGGATGATTGTATTTAACTGTATGCACGTCGTATAATCTTGGCGAAGTGTATTTTTTTCAAGGAGCAACTTTGCACCATAGTAGGCACCAGCCTTTTGTATTTAGTTTTCTGGCATTTTGTTTTAAATTATTGACTAACATATTTCTAAATGCAGGCAATCCATACCTCATTAGGATCCGGGTTCCATAATTCATGCAAAATGAGGTTTGTTCGTTTATGAAATTGAGGTCATAACTCTCCCCCCTACCCTTTCAGTGATTACCGTATGGTACTTTACGTAGACTAGGGTGAAGATGTAAATGAGCATTTAAAAAAATTGTCGCCTGTTGTTTGGTTTATTAACTTACGGTAATATTTTCCATAGGTACTGAAAACTAGGCATGGTTGGATTTTAAGGTGGAACCGCATGTGCTATCAAATATCGCTTTCTTGCGATACCTGGAATATGTAAGGTATAGAATTATAAAATGATTATTGGTTAAATAAGTGTTAATAGATAGGCTATCATAATTATAATGATTAAATAAATATTAAAGAAGAAATGATGCGTTGTTAGTAAATATTAGGCCTACCGGTACGGCGAATAGCCTATAACTCGTAACTTTAGTCACAATTTAGCATTTAAACGGGTCACGTTAATGCATAATATACCAACAACCGGATAGCAAATTATAATAATATTCTCACATATAACATATTTAATTTGCATCAACTTAATTATTGTAGTATAAGATATGTTAGATCACTACCTTTTGAAATGTGCAAATCGCACACTTTGTAGGCAAGCTGTTTGTTATGGTCGTCTCTGATGCGAAGTTTTACTAATTACTCTTTTAGGAGACACTTGTCTTTGGAATATTCATGAAAGGCCAACATTCTAGTTCTTATTTCATAAGTTGAACACCTAAAAACAAAACCACAAACCGAAATATTTAGGAAGATAATCACGAACGAACGATTCACTGCCAATGAAAATCAAATGGAGACGCCATTTTAACTCGTGGAAGCTCTATACGGTTACGGTATCATACAATTCAGTCACTTCACGTAAATATTTATTATGTGACACTCCTATTCTCTACTCTCTCAACCCTCCTCAGTAAAACAGTCATTTATATCAGCTCTCCTCAGGTGAAGGTTTTTTTATTTGTGTTCGTAGCATCTCATCCCCTCTGCGAGAGAGTTCACTCGCGCGCGCTTTGCTCACGCTAAGATTAGGCCTATGTCTCCAAAAATGAAGTTACACTTACGCCAGAAAATCTTGATTCGCGCTTTAAGACACATTTTTCAGCCATTCGGTATGTGTACTCTAGTCTTAGAGAGTTCTAAAATATACGGGAATTTTGTGGATTTTCATACGGGAATTATACGGGAATTTGAAAAAAGGTCATCGCTCGACACCCTGTTAAGGTCACAAGCTATCGTTGTGATGTCAGGCCGTACATTCCGCCACCTATGCGATGTTATAAGTGCCAGAAGTTTGGGCACATGGTATCTCGTTGCTCAAACTTGGCAATCTGTGCAACATGTGGTAAGGTACCTCATGATGACGAGCAGTGCACCAACTGCTCTGGATTTTATTCTCCTCGGGACAGGGACTGTCCTGTGTTCCTGAGTGAGAAGAAACTCCAGGAGATCAAAACCCTGGAAGGTCTCTCCTACCAGGAGGCTCGCAAGAGGTACCACACTACGATTGCTACTGCTCCCACGATTGATTATCGTAAAATTATACCTGGCCTAGTTCCATCAACCTAATCTTTTGCACCAGCTGTGAAACCCTCAGTATTGGCTCCTACGATCCCGAGATCAGCTCCCGAGAACTTGTACATCAGCTCGAAGTTGGGCCCTATCCCACCTCCGACCACAAAACAGACTGTGCGGGCGGAGGGTCCTCCGCTCGCACAGCAGGGGGGGAAGTCTAAGACATCTCCCCCACCCCAACGGTCGGCGAAAGCCGCGCCTAAGCCGGTGGAGGCGGCATCGTCGACCAGGGCCAGGAGTAACTCTCTTGGCCCGTTTAAACTTAGGAGAGAGGCGGGAAAGACGGGATCACGTACCACGCGATCCCCTCCCCCTCCAAACAAGGGGAAGCCATCCACCCCACCAGCTGCGGATACTTCTGCGCCTGGGGACGTTCCGGTCCCCAGGTCTGCGCGCTCCCCACGGAGGTCCCCCCGCCGCCAACATGCGTCCTGGAAATCGTCCGCTGGGTCGGCCCGCTCCAGGTCCCCACACGAGGACATGGAGCTTGTGGTCACCTGATAATGGTTAAGTTGTAGCTTGATACTTCTTTTCCTTAGTTTCAAAGTTCACACTGTGGCACTGTTACAGTGGAGTTGCAACAGTTATGACAGGCATTTGACTGAGCTCCGTCAGCTCATAGCCCAATACGCAGTGAGTATAGTCCGTTTACAGGAGACAAATCTCAGGCCTGACCATCAGACGGTCCTGAGGGGTTTCCGACTTTACTCGAAAGAGCGAACAGATGCCGCCCGGGCCTCCGGGAGAGTCTGCACAGTAGTTCACTCTGACTGCTATTGTGATGCGTTTCCCTTACCTACTCCTTTGGAAGCTATTGCAGTTCGCGTGTCATTGCCTGTTATGACTACTGTTTGTAACGTGTACCTTCCACCGAACCAGCTCCTTGATCTTGTAGATCAGCTTCCCGCCCCTTTCCTACTCGTGGGTGATTTCAATGCACATCACTCACAATGGGGATCACCATCTGCCCTGAGGCAGGGACGTGGAGGGCTTAATTCAAGGACTGGATTTATCATTGTTAAATACGGGGGAAGCCACTCATTTTAGCTTAACGCACGGCACGTACTCCCACATTGACTTGAGTGTGTGTAGCCGTGCGTTAGTTCCCCATTTTGGTTGGTACGTACACGATGACCTCTGTGACAGTGACCATTTCCCGATCGTTCTCACTCTTCTTAGCCAGAAGCCAGTGTCGTTCCCCAGTCGTTGAATACTTAAGCGGGCAAATTGGCCCTTGTTTCATGAACGAGCTGTGTTCGTTGATCTTAGTTGCCGGAGCGTCGATGACGAGGTACAACACGTCACCGATGTGATTCTTGCTGCCGCCGAAGAGTACATCCCATCCTTTTCTGGGACTCCTCGTCGTAAACTCCTCCCCTGGTGGACTGAGGATATTGCAGCGGCAATAAGAGACAGTCGTCGCGCTCATAAGCATTATCGGCGACAGCCAAACATGGCCAATTTGGTGGCGTTTAAGAAATGTCGTGCCAAGGCACGGTTTCTTATCCGCCAGAGTAAGAAACAATCATGGGAACGGTATGTGTCGTCTATCACGGCACATACCCCCTCCTCTCAAGTGTGGACTAAACTACGACGCATTTCGGGCTTTCAGACATCTTCTACTGTACCGGGAATTTCCATTGATAATGAATTGGTTACAGATCCTTACCGCGTTGCAAACCATCTCGCATCTTATTTTGCGGATATATCCGGTTCCGATAACTATGATCCTGCCTTCGTGGCCGTGAAGCACGAGGCATAACGTTTCCAGCTCAGTTTTGCTTCCCGCGTTACGGAAGAGTACAACGTGCCCTTTACGGAGTGGGAACTCCACGGACCGCTGGCGCTCTGCAGGGACGAGTGTCCCGGCCCGGATCATATTCACACCCAGATGCTTAAACACCTTAACGATGAGAGCATTCGTTATTTGCTCAAGGTGTTTAATCGTATCTGGTTGGAAGGTGTTTCCAGCGCAATGGCAGGAAGGTATCATTATACCTATCCTGAAGCCCGATAAGGATCCCAAATTGACAGGGAGTTACAGACCAATTTGTCTCGCTAACGGTCTGTGCAAGCTCTTTGAGAGGATGGTCAATCGGCGCCTGGTGTGGGTCCAGGTGAAACGAGGACTCCTATCTGAATACCAGTGTGGATTCAGGGCATTTCGGTGTACCAACGACCATCTGGTGCGCCTGGAGACCGCCATACAGGACGCTTTTCTCCGGAGACAGCATCTAGTCGCTTTTCTTTGACCTCGAGAAGGCCTATGGCACCACTTGGCGTTACGGCATCCTCTCTACCCTGCATCATTGGAAATTCCTAGGTAACTTGCCAGTTTTTATTGCGAATTTTCTGTCCCTTCGCCTATTCCGTGTCCGAATAGGTGGGGGGGGGGCAATATTCGCAATATCATATTCAGGAAAACTGAGTCCCACAGGGATTGGTGCTTAGCGTAACATTATTTGCGATTGCCATAAACGGTATAGTTGCTGCTGCTGGTCAAGCAGTGGTACCGTCGCTGTATGTAGATGACTTCGCTCTACATTATAGTGCGTACAATATGGCGGTCGCTGAACGACAGCTACAACAAGCTATTCGGAGAGTGGAACGCTGGACACTAGGGCATGGCTTTCGGTTCTCAACCGCTAAGACCTCGGTTGTCCATTTCTGCCGAAAGCACACTCTCCATCCTGATCCTGAGCTTTATCTGGGCAATGTAGCTTTGCCTGTTGCTGCTACGTACCTGTTCCTTGGGCTCCTTTTCGATAATAAGTTAACGTGGGAGTCACACGTGCGGTGTTTGAAAACTGACTGTGCTAAGAAGCTCAACATGTTGCGGTTTCTTGGCGGCACGTCGTGGGGGGCGGACCGCACGGTGCTCCTACGTTTTTATAAGGCACTGATTTTATCTCGATTAGATTATGGCAGTGTAGCATATGGTTCGGCCCGTAAGTCAGTGCTTGTTAAACAGGACAGTGTCCACCACAGCGGTGTGAGGCTGGCGACGGGAGCCTTTCGGACGAGCCCAGTCGTCAGCTTGCTCGCCGAGGCTGGCGTACCTCCTTTACACCTGAGGCGCCAACAAGTACTGCTGACATATTCGACAGATGCCACTTCATCCAAGCTATCCATGTTTGTTTTCCAATCCGAATCGCCGGCTGTATGATGCGCGCGCCCGAGCCACTCGGCCGGCGGGGATTCGCTTGGATGACTCATACCGGTAGTTCAGATTTCCTGCTGTCTCCTGTATCGTCCGAGTACCTAGCAAGGCCCCTCCGTGGATGGTCTCTCGCCCCGATATCATCCTGGATCTGCACACCGGCCCCAAGTCTGACACGGACTCCTCCGTCCATCGGAGGCTGTTCCAGTCCGTGGTGAGCCGGTATCCAGGATCAGGGCTTCTATTCACGGACGGTTCGAGGGTAAATGAGAAAGTAGGCTGTGTATTTGTGGTTGAGGATGGTCGGTTTCTCTTTTCACTTCCCAAGGCCTGTGGCGTGTATACAGCGGAGCTCTATGCCATCTTGGAGGCTCTGCGGTACACGTTATCAGACGATCACCAGCACTTTTTTGTGTGTACTGACTCTCTGAGTGCGCTGCAAGCGATCGATGTGTGTTTTTATTTAAACACAAATTGTGCTAAATGTTCAGGCATAACTCAACAAAATGACAGTGTTTCGCCCCGGTGTGCAATTGGGCTCTTCAGTTGGTTAATGCACACCTCAACAAGACACTGTCTAGTACACACTGGGAAGGCCATTGCAAGACGTATTTGATACATGTGTATCCACGTCACGAGCAAAGCCAGTGCACTATGGGAGTCGAAACTCCACTCCAAAGCAATTATAACCTTACCTTGGCATTGAATATACAATTTTCCAAAGAAAAATATGTATTGTCCGTTGAGCCATTATATATTTAAACACAAATTGTGCTAAATGTTCCGGCATAACTCAACATTTTTCTTTGGAAAATTGTATATTCAATGCCAAGGTAAGGTTATAATTGCTTTGGAGTGGAGTTTCGACTCCCTTAGTGCACTGGCTTTGCTCGTGACGTGGATACACATGTATCAAATACGTCTTGCAATGGCCTTCCCAGTGTGTACTAGACAGTGTCTTGGTGAGGTGTGCATTAACCAACTGAAGAGCCCAATTGCTCACCGGGGCGAAACACTGTCATTTTGTTGAGTTATGCCGGAACATTTAGCACAATTTGTGTTTAAATATATAATGGCTCAACGGACAATACATATTTTTCTTTGGAAAATTGTATATTCGATGTGTGTTTCCCGAAGCCTCCGTTGGTCCAGCGTGTGCACGACCTGCTCGTCAGTGCGTGTAAAGCGGGAACCGGGGTGACCTTTGTGTGGCTTCCTAGCCACATGGGTGTTGCGGGAAACGAGCTTGCTGATCAGGCGGCGAGAGAGGCAGTCGCACTGCCCTGGCTACCGTATAAGGTGCCTGCTAGTGATGTGCGCTCTCAGTTGCGGCATTCGATCCTGTCAATCCTGAGAGGCATCAAGGAGACAACGAAGGTGTGGAAATCTTCCTTCCGATCTCTCCGGAAGGAAGATCCCTTTTTGGTTGTCGTTGCAATGAGTACTTCATATACGGTATGTTATGAGGTGAGTGGTAGTTGATATTTTTTGTTTATTGCATGATGACTGCTATATATTTTTAAGTTCTATTGCTGCGTATATATTGAGAACTGTTTGATGTTTAATTAATGTTGCCAATTACTAAGATGGAAAATACACTGTTAAATAAGGTCTGTTATACACTGACCGGCACGAAAAATGCAACACACAATAAATGATGTGTAATTATTGGGTAATTATCTATTTAATAAAAGTGAAGCATTTCAATCTATTTTTTTTAGACGGGGTATGTTATTGCGAGCAAACAATGAAGTGTCGATTGATGATTGCACTATACTCTGAGCTTCCTGAATAGGATTGACAGTTCTCGCCTCGCCATGTGATCAAGGGACAAGTTTGCCAAACAGTTAAAATAACAAGCGATCACACTGTTCGAGTCAGTGACAAAGCTAACTAGGTTCTGATGCACGAGGGTTGTAATATTACAACGCAGAGTATTATGACATCAACTATGCGAACATGTATTGGTCAAGAGACAGAGAGGTGATGACTGACGTGGAACTTCCGGCCAAATGTCAATCCTATTCAGGCAGCTCACAGAGTATAGCTTCAATTGGTTTTCCCGCACAACCTGGAAATCGCATCACTTGATGTGAGCCAATAATGTGTTCCTGCTCATATAGCGCTTATCGTTGTACTTTGAATTGTTCCCTTTTCAATCACAAGTGTTCGCAGGATCTTTCTGTGATTGTCGTAATTAGCTTTCTGGAGCTAACATGTCCTTAAGCCCTGAACAAGCAGCAAAAGCTGTTGCTTTGGTGGAAGATGGTCGCAGCATGCATTACGATGCAGAAGTGTTGGGGACTACACCTTCCACGATTTCCAGAACCGTACGAAGGTACAGGGAACCTGGAGGCTTTGCAAGGAGACCAGGAACAGGCCCGAGAAGTGCAACATCGGAGAGAGATGGCCGCTTCTTACAACTTCAAGTTCTCCATGACCGGCACACCACCGCCGTTGAAGCACGAAATCGACTCCACCAACTTCGAGGGGTCGATGCTAGTGAGAGAACCGTCCGAAGAAGATTGGAAGAAACCCATCTTCAATCCAGAAAACCAGTTACAGGCCAAGAACCCACCAGAGAACATCGCACAGCTCAACTACGTTTCGCAAGGGAACATCATGGCTGGACAGTACAACAATGGGAACAAGTGTTGTTCACCGATGAGTCACGATTTGGCCTCCAATCACCTGACGGAAGAGAGAGGGTCTGGAGAAGACCAGGGGAAAGGTATTCCCCTTGCACATTCTCATCCAGGACGCCTTTTCAGAGTGGTTCTATGATGGTGTGGGCAGGAATCAGTATGGCTGCAAGGACGGATTTGGTCTTCGTGGAGAATGGGAGCCTTACCGCACATCAGTATGTGGAGGAAATCCTTCTGGAGCATGTTTTATGTATATCATCTGAAATGCGATAATATGGATGTGTATCGCTATCTTTACTTAACCTAAAAGATCATGTATCGGACGTACTTAAGTCCCTATCCTGACGTATGCCTCGGAGACCTGGGTTATGAAAGGAAGGGAGAAGAGCAAAATACAGGCCAGTGAGATGAGGTTCTTGAGAAGTAGTATTGGAGCTACAAAGATGGACAGAATAAGAAATGAGAGGACCAGAGAATAGGACGAACCATTACAGGATGGTATAGAGAAATCTAGACTTAGATGGTATGGACATGTAAAACGAATGGAGGAGACGAGGATACCCAGGAGGATACACGAGACGAAGTGGGAAGGAAAGAGACCAAGAGGGAGGCCGAGAGACAGGTGGCTGAAGGGGGTGGAAGAAAGCGTGAAGAGAGAGGAGAAGACTGGACAAGGGTGGAGGCTGCGAGATGGTGGGAAGACAGAAGACGTTGAAGAAGCTTGTGTTCCAAGCAGACCCTGCCAGTAGCTGGAAACTGTGCCTGATGATGTAACCAGTACACATGCTTGTTTAAGTTTGTGGGACTATGACTGCTCTGAATTATTTTTCCACCTGTGCACACTTTACATCCAATTTTAAGGAATGATATATACCAGCTATAGCTAGATTTTATCCTGTTTATTTTCTACTGTATCAGTATATTATTTTGTTTGGCAATTATATTTCTAGGTATTTTTCTGATTAATATGTTAACCTCCTAAATGTCATATTTTTGATAGCCATTGTTGTTTTTGTTGCAGTGCCAAGTACTGCAGTCCTCGTGTTCTGTCATGTCTACATGTTTTTTGCGAAGTATGTCTGGAGAAAATGCTTATGGATGAGGCTGGTGACTCAGGAAAGAGGGACTATATAATTTCTTGCCCTAAGTGCAAACAAGAAACTAAGGTAAATTTTTGTATTAAATTCCTTTTTAGAACTGAAATACCATTTGCTGGTCAAATCACTAGTGAAGGGCCAGAGAGAATTGAAAGCTGTTTGTTTTACGTATTCAGTTTTGAGATTTGTACTGACTACCAAAAAAAGAAAAAAATCTCAACACTTAAATTTTTGCAAAGAAAGTGATATTTTTATTAAAATCATCGGCTAACACGTGTGTGTTATCTTTGTTTTTCACTTCTCACTATTTGTGAGATCCAGAGCAGTTTTCATTAGGAGAAATAATAGTACACTGCAGTGCTAAACATGTTGCTAAATTACCCTTGTTTGTATCCATATTTAAAGGACAGTTCATTGTAATTTTCATTCACTCAAATGTTATAGTTCTATTGTACCGCATTTCTGCACCATCACACACAAAAACGTGTGTTGCATTCTCTGGCATGATTTACTGCTTCGAGCCATTGAGATACTCCTGATGAGTGCCACTATATCCTCTGGAGAAATGAGCTCCCATTCTTCTTCAGCTTCCTGCAGATCCTGCATAGTCTCTGGGCAATGAATATGGACTTCCAAAAATATCTCTTAGGTACTCTGATAGGTTGATATCCAAATTGCGTGCAGGCCATTACATCGGTTATATCCCTACTTGATTGCAGTACTGGTGGACACATCTTACCTTATGAGGATGCTCGTTGTCCTGTATTTGCAGAAAATCTTCAACAATGAATGGTGCAAATGGAAGAGCATGTTCTACCTGGATTTCTATATAGCAATGGGCTGTAAATGACTCAATTTCCACAAAGACTATCTCTGTTCGGTCGGCCAAGGAGATGGCTGTCCATCCATTACAGAACCACCGTTGAAAGCTATTCATGATGAAAAGTTGAACGGAGAATACCTATCTGGTCCATCTGGTGTCTGGGGCTAAATCATGATTCGTCCATGGAGAGAGTTGTACAGGGTCCGGCAAAAAAACCTCCCCGGTTTGAGCAAGCCACCGCGTGAGTTGTAGTGGGGTTAGAGATGTGGAGGGGGTATTGTTCCGTAGCGGCGTACGTGCCATTTTCAGTGTTCGCCATGGCTTGGCTCGGTGAGCATCGGGCGTTTGTTGTGGAGGAGTTTATTAAAAATGGCGGTTCTGTGATTTCTACTCGACGAGCGTTTCGGATTCGATTCGAACTTGGCCGACGTGATAGTGTTCCTGACGCGAAAACGATTAGACTATGGGTGTCAAACTTTAGGCAAACAGGGTCAGCACTAAAAAGAAAGCCAACTGGCCGACCTCGTACTGCAATAACACCGGAGAATGTGGCGCGAGTGAGAACATCCATCCTACAGTCTCCAAAGCATTCAGCGGTTAAACATGCAGCTGCCCTTGGATTGTCAGAAAGGAGTGTAAGGAGAATTCTGCATAAAGAACTTCATCTGCATCCCTACAAAATAATGGTTGCCCAAAAGTTGTTTGAAGCAGATTCTGAAACTCGCAGGGCTGCATGTGATGACATTTTGCAGGACATTCCCCCAGATGCTGTCTTCATTTCTTCTGATGAAGCCCACTTCCACTTGTGTGGAACTGTTAACAAACAGAATTTCCGCTACTGGGCTGCAGAAAATCCTACGGAACTCCACCAACAACCACTACACAGCCCAAAAGTCACAGTTTGGTGCGCCGTTGCGGAATTTGGTGTGTGGGGACCGTACTTTTTTGAAGAAGATGGACATACAGTAACGGTCAATGCCGATCGCTATTGTCACATGATAGAGACATTTCTCCGACCCAAGATCAACCAGTTTGTTTTAGACCATGAGGAAGAAGAAGTTTGGTTCCAACAGGACGGAGCCACAGCTCACACTGCTCGGCGGTCCATGGGAATGTTAAGAGAGTTGTTCCCTGGACGTCTTGTTTCTTCAAGAGGAGACATTTCCTGGCCCCCAAGGTCACCCGACTTATCACCTTGTGATTTCTTTCTGTGGGGCTACCTAAAGGCTGAAGTGTACAAACATCGCCCCAGAACTCTGCAAGAACTAAAAGATGCCATTAGGCAGGAAGTGGCAGCCATTCCAGTTACACGAAGAACTATGGACAACTTCAGGGAAAGACTTCGTGAATGTCTTAACAATGGGGGACATCATTTATCGGACATAATTTTCAAAACCAAATAAAGTGTACTAAGTGATGTCAAATGGCATCATATAGGCTATTCACAAATATAAGTAATTGTTCTGTATGTTTCTTATTCTTTTTGCAAATGCCTATTGAAATCAGGGAGGTTTTTTTGCCGGACCCTGTACTTCATTGTTTATCAATCCAGTCTCAATTATCTCATCATGAAACATAAGCAAATCTTATTAAGTTTTAACATGAACCATTTTCATATTAACTTACAACATGTGTTACGTTGCTCTGTTGATGTTGTTTAGTCAGAGCAAGCTGCGACCATCCTCAATCAACACCATTGTCCTCGCGACATTCTTCGGGCTCAACAGCAGATTCACTCCCTTAAGGCTGGCTGCGTAGCGCAGCGGTGGTAGGTTATTGCTGAATGTTAACACTGCCTAAGGGAAGAAGATGAGAGAGAAAAGGAGGTGGGTTTAGGAGTGGAAGAGAATCCAACACAAACCATTAATAAACACCGATATAAACCAGAATTTTGCACAAGGCAAGCGGAGAGCGCGGCATGAATTGAGGTTACTGGCAAGCTTTCGCCAAGTGCTCTTTCCCTCCCGAGCAAGTATTCGGGTACTATAGGGAAGAATACCAATTGTTGCACTTTAAACAGGCTAAGCTTTTACCCCGCAGAGTGCCGACTAAAAGCTTAGAATGGAGAATTGAAAATATGATATATTTAAATGGGGCAGGTTACCTTTTGTGAAACCTGGATTAAACAATTTAACAATTAGAAAAGTAGAGGTTCCTGATTATAGTCCAGGACACCTTAAATAAGTTACTAGAAAACCATCATAGCCACCACATTTGGTGTTGCCAACTTACATCATTTAACACCAAAAAGTCAGCACACACATCCATGTAACACATATCGCAAATGATCCAAACTAAGTAAAGGCCCTTTTACGAAAATACGTTTTACATGAAGTTGTGAAGCAGTCCTTGCTCAAGTTAGGGACATCTTGGTCATCAGTCCTTGACATTAACTCTTAAGCAGTATTATGGTAGTGAAGTTAACTTAAATTATCTCTTCTAGATTGATTTTTAAATCATCATATAAAATGCATAAGAACAGAAACATTAATACTTACTCAATTATTTTCGCCAGGGAGCTAAAGATGAGCATGTTCATTTCTTCTCAAAGGCTATATTTTTATAATTAGTCCAAAAATGCAGACCATTCTGTTTTAAGATGAGTGTTCAGAGAAGGATTTAGGAGTAGGAGAGAAATATAATAGTAGGGCACATATTACCTTATTATTTCTAGGTACTGTACCCGAAATACCTACCGTCAGCTTGTTGATATCCCTCGATGATAGCTGGATTGCAGAACCCTAAAACCCTCACTAAAAACCCCCAGATTCCACTCAACAAGAGACGGGGATAATGGGGCACAAGGATCACCTGAGGGAACGTCAAGAAAAACTATAGCAACAAAAGAAAAATCTAGCTCAATAGAACACAAGAACGAGAAAAAACATAATCTCCAAAGCGTGGAATTATACTGAAATGCCTGCAATGGTTTCCTTAACGTGACCTCCTATCGCAGCTATAAAGTACCACTCTAAAAGATTTAAAATAAAATTCTTCAAATTTTTTTAATAAGGGAATTTTGGAAGAAATTGCTATAATAATATTACAAAAAATGAAAAGCAATTGCAGCTTCAACCGGAAGCTCAAATCACAGTGACCTGAATACAACTTCTAGTCAACACTAGACACACTGTATTCTCCATAAAAAAAAAAAATAATGTTTAACACTCTTTAAGATAATACCCTACTATGGCACAAGCAATGCCACAAAATCTTTATTGAAAATTAATTCCGCATTTGGGTAGGTCATTACTAATCCTACAGCTAGCAATATCATTTATGTACAAAATCTACATTGAAATATATATATATATATATATTGAATGGCACACTCCAAGTCAAATGACGACAATCAAAAACAATAATAAATTCCTTCGACCAAGGATCTCAACTGTGCCTTCACGCGAGAGGCTAACGTGAATAAAAAAAAAACAAGTTAAATACAAGTAAAAAGAGAAATTTTATCAAGCCAGTGTTCGGTACACCCCTGCACGGATGAATTCGAGAAACAAAGTAATGTCTCTACACCACCGGACATGGTAATCATAACAATTAGCACAATTGTCTGGTTAGAAAACATTACCAGCGTCTGTCCTTCAACAACACAAAGAATGGTTCCTAACAAAAGCGAGAAATCGAACTCCTCTATATAAGTATAAAATAAAACTTCACAAAACTCATAACTTGCTATCAAAATCAGTCTTCTATTCATAAACCAATCACTCGGATGTATAAAGTTCGAAGGTGCAGTAGGAAAATGTAGCCCAACAGAAACACAATCTAACGATGCGAAGAATGTCACAAATTAACATAATAAAGAGCTCACCAAGTTGATAAACTACACTGAATCACAAAATGCCTATCGATGTCCTCTTCACTACCCTAAGAAAGCTTCATGAAATATTACTAAATTTAAAATGAAATCTACTTAAACATACTTAAATACAAGCTGAAAATGGGTTGCACTTCTTATGGAAGTTTGAAACCTGTCGATTGTGAAATCAGTCAAGATTAAAACGTCAAGCCTAAATTCCACAGTCCGACATACTACTCAAAAATATGCTAAAAAAAATAATGGCGTAAATTAACATTGAAATATCTACACTTAGCTACGAGAGACGAAGTTGTGTAAGCTGTACCTTGTTGATAGATGAATTTCCAAGAGCGAGTATTGATACGCCCTGCATATCACACCTTTTCCATATGTAGCTGTAACTAGCACTCCCCAGGTCGTCGGTAATCGAACCAGGGTACTCCTCCAATCCGCACGTTCTTCCCGGTTCAGAAGGCTATTACCCATCCTGGGTAAATAGTCAGGAATCGCTGCTTCACGTCTCCAACATCTTCCAGTACACAGTTTGTTTCTCAGTAGTATCGCGTTCTTCATATCGGGCCGAAATATTAATGAACGAAAAACGAATGACTGCCCATGCGAATAGCATTCAGGATTACTAATGAGGTAGACACAAGTGGTCACACAATCAGAATCAGTCATCACTGGGGCCATGGCGATAGTTCATTGAAATGTTCGATACAATGCCGGTCTAGTAACGTTCATGCTGCTGCGTTATTTAGCCTGCCATTATGTAAGAAATTAACAGCACTAAAATTATTCCTCTTGACATCTTTATTAAGAATGTCTGTTCGCGATGAGGAATAGTGTTTCGAGTTCAATAACATTGCTGCGCACTCGACATCAATGCAATAAAAACAGAGACTGCTTTACAAAACCAAAGTTTACTGTGATGACAGGCAGCTTGCTGTATTGAAATTACAGTTTCTAATACTGCTTACCCTTGTAGCGGTATAGATTGCATCTCGTGAAAACGAACAGAGTCCTTCGACACTGGCTCTGCATACACTTTCAAGTGTTTGATATAAACCTCGCGTCACATTGCAATAACGAAACGCGTTCTCAAGCTTCACAAAGAGATATGTTCTCAAGCGCTCCGTAGAGTTATCTGCCCACAGCTGACTGTGTGTCCATCCACCTAGCTTCACGCTACCCCCACTCAGACGTGACAGTAATCGAACTGATCTCTCTCTCATTGGTGGATGTAAATCATAATTTATAATGTCTCCGACAGATACTAAACATGTATAGATAACAAAATACACATTATGCTCTGTTCCAGGGTCTCGTATAATGTTGCAAATCTTGCATGTTATTCTCTTTTCTTCTTATTGCTGATAAAAATGAAATCCTGGTGACCGATCAATAAACTGGGTCAATGGTCGCCATGTTGTAATCATATCCGCCTGGCTTCGTGCGTGCACGTCGATCCTCGGAAAGTACCGTAATCGAGTAGCCGACTCCTGCTTCGGTTTGCAACTTGTGGATCGCGCCGATCTTCAACATATACTTCAAACTGCACTATACCGTACATCATAACAATGAGTATAATGGTACATGTTCCTCTTGATACCTTTACATAAAAGAAGAAAACGTGCTTTTATGTATATCATATAACCTTCATACACATACAATGGATCATTATTCTCATGTTAATTTCTTATAGAATTTCCTCAAATTCTTAGAGTTGTAGCGAGCAATAATCTCAGTTCCATTCAGATTAGATATCTCGTAACAATTGTTCCCAAATACTCGGTTTACACGGAACGGACCGGAAAACACGTAGGCGAACTTCGTGTATAGATTCTTAGATAGCTACATCTACCTTCGTTGGTTTTCTTATTAAGACCAATTCGTTCTTTTTGAACGGTGGACGATAGCGTTTATTTCTAATTCGCTTTTGCCTCTTTTCGGCTGCGTCCATCAAACTCTCACCCACAGATTGTATCCTCTCCTCTGCAGTGCGTTCTACATCTTTGGGAATGTAATCTGTTACAGTGTTCCAGGGTCTGACAGGTTTTGTGTTGAAATGAGCAGTCATAGGCACGTCAGCGATGCTCTCATGGAAGGTTGAGTTCATGAACTCTTCCATTAGTGGCACAAACTTCACCCAGCTGGCATGATCTTCTGGGCAGTACAAACGAGCATATTTTGAAATATTTCCCATAATTCTTTCCGATACGTTCGACTCCGGGTAACGTATACTGGAAAATACGTGCTTAATACCCAGTCTGTTCATGGCTGTCTCAAAATCTTGAGATGTGAACTGGGTTCCATGATCAGACAAAAGTGTTTCAGGTTTTCCAACCTTGGGAAACACCCTCTTCTCCAACCGACTAAGAACTTGTGTAGTGGTGGCCTTCTGAATAGGATCAAGGGTAACGTATTTTGAAAATACATCAACTGTGATCGGATTAAAAAATGAGGATGCCTGTTTTCTTATTATGCCGTCTTTTTCCATTTTCTTTATAATGACTTTCACCTCTTCATAATATTTCTGCGGTATGGGATATAGTTTCGCCTGATATGGAGATTGATCGGTAAGGCGAATTTGATATTTAAAATCTTTAATCATGCCGGGCTTATCATCGAAAATGTCCTGATATTCCTCTATTAGGTTAAGAAATTCCTGTTCCATTTCCTCAAATCCCTCGGCTTGGAGTGCGTAATGCTCCCTCTCTTGCTCGATTTCATTGATGAGGCGTTCTAGGATTTCCTGTCTAGGGAGTTCCTTTTCTTCAATTGCTACCTTTTCTGTAGAGTCTTCCTGAAACTTGATCAATCTATTGTCCATGTCTATTATTGCCCTTGCTTTAGTGATGAAGTCTATCCCTATAATTAGATCGAAGTTAATATTCTTCACCACGATGAATATATTCATCTTCCCATTAATTTCAAATTTCATCAAGATTTGTATTTTTCACTTCATAGATTTATCCTTAAATATCCCTTTGACTTTCATAGGAGAAGCAGGTAAAATTACAAATGAATCCTCCTTCTTGAGCCTCTCAAAACAGTCCTCACTTATAATGGAGATCATCGCTCCAGTGTTAACTAGGGCTCTACATGACTGTTCCCCTATTCGAACCTGAATCGCGGGTAACTCAATGGGTCTTCCCTTTGTTCCAGTCTCTTCTTCAAACAGAAGATCTTCGTCTGAGACGTTAAATGTTTCATGAATCGTGATTTCTAATGGAGGTGTTAAAATCTGAGTCTTTACTTGCGTTTGGAAATCGGAGTTTTTTTTTTCTTTCTTTCTTCGTCAGGGTTTCTTTCTCTTCTCCCCTGACGACTTGTACCAGGCCTGTTCTCGATTTCCTGATTTTTATTTCTCTCTCTCGAATCTCTTCGCCTGTTTTCTTTAGACTGTTCTTGCTCCCCTCTGAGCCTTTTATCACGATTACGTTCGTATTCCTCATTCCTATAATTTTTATACCTCCATATCCTCGATATTGTCTGTCATTGGAATTGTATGGGCTTCCTCTATCTCTATTCCTTTCACAGTTTCCATTATTTCTGCGATAGAAATTGCGTTCTTCATATCTACGCTGCCAAGGCTGTTCCCTGTATTCAGCGTACCTGTTGTCTTGCCGATTGTTTCTCTGGTAGTAATTGTTGTTACGACTATTTCCTGTTCGATTATAATTCCTCTCTTTGGGCCTGACTTTGTCAGTCTGTTGTGTCCTATCCATGACTATTGTGTTAACAGTTCTAGGTTCATTCCTGTTATTCCTGGCCACCGTAGGTGTCATAAGAGCACTTACATGGTCAAGCCTTCTTAACAACTCATCCATGGTTGTCAAATCGGATACGCCAGATGATATTACATTCTTTCGGACTTCTACCGGAAGTTGTCGAGATATGGCTTCTATTAACTGAGCTTGGGTTAATGGTGGTCGTAAAAATCTGAGTTTAGAGAGCTGTGTGCAAAGTACTCAGAATAGCTCGTTGGACCAGTACTTGAGTACTTGCGAGAGTACATTTCTGAACGCACGTTGCTTTGTATTTCTATGCTCCAGAATCTATTTATGAATGCTTCCGCGAACTCTTCAAAATTGTCGAATGTATAGCGGAATGCATAATACCACTGAAGTGGGGCATCTGATAGGAAACGCTCTACCACTCAAAGTTCTCTCTCTTCCGGAACATGTGTCTCTATAAAATAATCCCTCACACTCCTGATAAATTCAATGGGAGTATTCCCGTCAAGGTTATTAAAGCGTCTCGGCTTGTCTTCATAATTCCTTATAATGGTGACATGCGATGTCCCATCTGGTGTCTTGTGTGTGTACGCCCCTGTACTTGCACTTGCTATCGGCGAAGTATACGATTGCGTTACGGTGGAATTATGTGCTGCATTAGACTGGGGACTACTCTCTGCTATAGGAGCTGGTTGTGGAAAATTGACTTCCCTGTCCTGCTTTCTAACGTTCGTCCGTTCAATCGTAGCTAGAAAATCCGCATTCCAATGCGCCCTCAACTGTTCCCGTAAACTATTTACATTTATCATGCCTTCCAAAGTTATACGTTAGAGTTGATTGCGAATCTCATTTATTTCAGATGTCTTTTTCTCTCTGACTTCATTTACTTCTAATTTGGCTTGATCGACTTTAACTTCTACCGACTTAATCCTTTCTTCAATACTAGTCTATTAATTTGAGAATTCTGAAACACATTCAATCTTTTAATTACGTCTTCCCGTACATCAGATATCTCCTTACTTGCTCTAACTTCTCCCTCTACAACTTTTCGATTAACTTCCAACTTAAAATCTTTGAAGTAGTCATCGTTAATTTTAACCATTGCTTGTCTAAGAATAGTTACATTATCTGATATTATATCTTTTATGTCACTGTCAAAATCATTCATTCCTTAACTGCTCTAAAGTAGATTGGGTATGGATGGTTCCATTAGACACTTGTAATTGGAGAGCATCTAAGTTTGCTTTAGCGTCCCTTTTATGGTTGGACAATTCTAATCTAATTTCCATTTGGAAGTCCCTATGATTTTGTTTTGCTTCATTTAATTGGACTTGTAGCAGTTTCTGATTAGATTCAACAATGTCTACTTTAGCTTGTATGTTAATCTGGGTCGTCGGCAGTTGACCTTGAGTCGCCTGCATATTACTTTGGGTTGACTCAATCCTAACCATTTTAGAGTCTAATTTATCTACAGTGGACTGCATTCCTTCAATTGTGGATTGAATTTTAGTGACATTAGATTCAAGACTATCCTGGCTTGATTGGATTTTAGTGGTCTCTATTTGAATATTGTCAATGGTGGATTGTATTTTACTAGTAGTAGACTCTTGTTTAAGTTGCCCTATTTGGACAGTGTCTAAATCCGCTCTAATTGAATGAACATCGGAATGTGTTTGCTTAACATCTGATTGTACATCATCTATTCTAATTTCTACATCTTTAACTTTAACCAGTAATTGTTTGGAACTGTCTTGTAAGTTCTTTAAAGTACCCTGTATACCAGAGATTTCATTACGTAGGCTTTCAGTGACTAAATTACCCCTCGACTCCGGGCTTCCGATGCTTCGTGTATTGAGTCCAGCTTATTTTGAAGCATCTTATACAATGATTTAAGGTCCGTGACCTCCTCTTCACCTTTATCAGACATCAAATGTAGCATGAACATCTCAATGAAAATTTACTGCCATAATTGAAGCTTTCTTAGTGTATAGCATTAATCCTTACAGCTATACTAAATTTAATTAATGTTAAAACCTACACAAATGTGGAATTTCCTACAGTGAAATGTGTGATACCTTATATCTGCGATGTTACCTCCAGTATCCTAATCTGACAAGTATTTAAATGAATGAAACATCCTATTATTACGATGAGGTGAGAAATCCCCATCAGCCGGTTTCAACTAAGTCAAGCTATTCGAATGCAGCTCAAACTTGAATTGCATCAAATGCCTCCATTCGATTGAACACGTCAGTAAAGGTTCCGTAACATGTCTTTCACTGCTCATGCTCGAATCGTCAATCTATTACAAATTAGTGTAGCACCACTAAAAAAAAAAAAAGTCTAATAATGGTTGCGTTTCTACATGCCTGTCATGCAGATTGAGTAATCTCATAAACGCTTTGTTCACAAGTGAATTCCAACATTTCGTGCTAAGAATGTCGGTATACCATTACTTTCTGACATTCATTCAACGAATTCGCAATGATCGCTGAAATGGCATCAGAGTTGGCTAACACAAGACACCTACCACGTGTTCGAACACAAGATTCGAAAAGTGCATGAAATGGCGTCTTATGGCTGGCCTCGAACCTGGTATTCCAGTTTTCTCGAATTCCCATCCATCGCGGACCTGAATTACTACAGGGTATTTCAGTTAATTCGAGCCCCGAATCGTTGGTGCGCCAAATCTCTATGTACCCGAAATACCTACCGTCAGCTTGTTGATATCCCTCGATGGTAGCTGGATTGCAGAACCTGAAAACCCCGACTAAAAACCCCCAGATTCCACTCAACAAGAGACGGGGATAATGGGGCACAAGGATCACCTAACTGAGGGAACGTCAAGAAAAACCATAGCAACCAACGAGCTAGAGAAAGGTATATAGAGTGGAAATGGCGCCGCCATATTTGAAGCAGGTTGAACTGGCAGCCGCCATGATATACCCTGTCAAGAGGGTGGGAGGCAGGGAGAGAGAGGCGTGACTAACGAAGCGTAATATAAGATTAGGCCTACGCAAGACCTGACAATTTAATTTGTACATTGAACGAAAACTAACACAATCATCTTACAAGACAATACGCTACGTTGCTTATGCACAGTACATTGCATGATTTCATTGTCCTTTAAAAAGAATATTTTTTTGTGTACAACTGACGCACCTGTTGCCCTCTCTCACGTTGAGCTGTATTTCTGCAGAAGTGGTGAAGCCTGCATTTATAATACTGTTTCACAATTCGCTCGATGAGTGAAGCATAGTGAGACTTTTCCCCAGGTTCAGTAGCTGTAAATAGATGGTCAGATTTCTGAAACAGATAACCCGGCAGCATAGCATAGACATCTGTCTGCAACTTCAGCTTGAGACTCATCGTGTTCTTTCGCAACATACTGTCATTATTCCTGATGACAATCTCAGCTATTTTACATAATTTCACTACATCATATGATGGATTCAAAAGGCCGTCTTTCACGTCTTTCTCTTTAATCAGTCCTTCTTTCTGAATATCTTGACCCGATAAAAACACTTCTAGGCATTCAATACAAGTTAATTTTTTAGACACTTGGCGAACGACACTTCCTGCTATGTACTGAACAAAATTTTCTACATACATATCGTTCATATGCATACCCCGCCCAGGGGCTCACAACTTGTGGGACATGGATTGGCGACCACGGGACCTCAGCTGAGACTGGCATTGTTTGCAAATCCACCCGTCAACCTTCCTTAGTCACCTCTTGTTCTCTTCAGGCACTAACGGTATCCGAGACCTGGAGAGTCTTTCAAATTCATGTCTTATTTGGCCCTTGTCTCATCTTTCCTGATAGGGTATCAGAACTGATCTTTTCATTGTATCTCCGGCCTTGTGCACAAGACCCTAATAGAGGCACGGCGTGAGCAGCCTCTTGAGAATTAGGCATCGTTACCAACGAGCTACCCCCCAGGGGCTCACATCTAGTGGGATGTGGGTTGGCGACCACGGGGCCCCAGCTGAGTCCGGAATTACTTCCACTTACTTGTGCCGGGCTCCTCTCCGTTTTCTTTCCTGTCGACCTCACTTGGTCAACTCTTGTTCTCTTCCGACCCCGACGGTATTAGGGTATCCGAGGACTAGGCAGTCTCTTCCTTTCCCGCCTTAATTGGCCCTTGTCTCATCTTTTCTGATACCCTCCTTCTGCGAGGGGTCAGCCTTCCTTTTCTTTTCCTGTTATCTCCTGCCTTCTACTCAAGGCCCTCAAGGAGGCAGGGTGTATGTAGCCCAACCACTTCTGGTGCACCCTGGATATTGCTACACCCTCAGGGGCTCACGGCTGGTGAGTTCGGGAGTTGGCGACCTCGAGGGATTCCTGAGCTGGGTCCGGTTTTCCACCTTTTATCCAATACCTCAGGGGCGTACCCTCTCCTCTTTCACTTTCCTATCTGCCTTTCATGGCTTTCCTTCCTTCCAAGTCCATCAATCCCTATTCTTCGATGGTTGAGGGCATTTCTTTTCCTCCTGTCCTTGATTTGCCTTATTCTCCTTTTATTTTCCGTTTCTTCTTCTAGTATATAGGCCTAAGTTAGTAGTTAGTTTTAGTTATAGTTTACATTTCATTTTCATCTTCACGATCACCCAAACCATTAGGGGCCGATAACTTAGATGTTAGGCCCCTTAAAACAACAATTATCATCATCATCATCATCATCATCATCATCATCACCAATGAGCTAGAGAAGGGTATATAGAGTGGAAATGTTAGTTCCTGCTTCTGCAAAGGGAATCTGAAATGTAAATATCACACAAACTTAAATTGCTGCATCACGCTTTCGTAAGAGTCTACCTCATTAATTTTTGAATTTGGATGACATTTCTTACCTGAAATACGACACTCCTGTTGTCTTATTACTTCTATTCGAACAATTGAATGACGAACACACTGACGGCATGGTCTATGTATTTTTAAATAAATTTCATTCAACGCATGTTCCTGCACAGCCCGAATAATCGCAACAAGCTCTTGTCAGACGACGTTCTGAATCATGGCCGCCGTAACTCAGCTTGCCTCCGCCCAGAGCGCTGCTACGCGGCTTCTTGCCTCTCTATATACCTTTCTCTAGCTCGTTGATAGCAACAAAAGAAAAATCTAGCTCAATAGAACACAAGAACGAGAAAAAACATAATCTCCAAAGCGTGGAATTATGCTGAAATGCCTGCAATGGTTTCCTTAACGTGACCTGCTATCGCAGCTATAAAGTACCATTCTAAAAGAATTAAAATAAAATTCTTCAAAATTTATTCACAAAGGCATTATAGCAGAAATTGCTATAATAATATTACAAAAAATGAAAAGCAATTGCAGCTTCAACCGGAAGCTCAAATCACAGTGACCTGAATACAACTTTTAGTCAACACTAGACACACTGTATTCTCCATTTAAAAAATAATAATGTTTAACACTCTTTAAGATAATACCCTACTATGGCACAGGCAATGCCACAAAAGCCTTATTGAAAATTAATTCCACATTTGGGTAGGTCATTACTAATCCTACAGCTAGCAATATCATTTATGTACAAAATCTACATTGAAATATATATATATTGAATGGCACACTTCAAGTGTGTTTTTCCTTTTTTATTTCGCAAGCCTCAGTTTAACATTCTTCCATTAGAATAAGATCATTAGTTTAATTTAATTGATTCGAAAATGTTTAAATTGGTCCTTTCCAACCAGGTGACAAAGCTTAATAGAGGTAATCTATCACTTTAATAATAATTGCACTCACCAAAATAACTGATCAGGATAACTGAAAAACCCTCGTCAGCATGGTGATTAAATCCAGAATATTAAGGTTGACATCATTTAATACATGTTTTAATGTTTTACTTTGTAGTACTCATCAGGGTGTCTACGACCCGGGAAAACCGGGAATTCTCAGGGAATTATGAATTTCTGGAATAATCAGGGAAAAATCAGGGAATTTCTTTGTTAATCAGGGATTTTTCTCCATTTGTCTATATCCCGTAAAAGTGGAAGCAATACTTTCGAATTTCGCGGGAAGTGATCGCTCGTTACTGATGACCAGGGTGTCTACCGGTAACGAAAGTAACGAATTTTACAAACGGGTGACGAAAAAGCAACGAATTTTACAAACGGTAACGAAAATTTTCTGTAGGCGGCTTGAATCATTTAAACTCGCGCCGCTAGGCTCAGAGATTGCGATGGAGCGAGTTTCATGCAAGCGGCGCCGATTGCATAAGCTATACTTCGCCGTGCCTGAGCTAGAGGAAATGCATACTGTGGACACCTTGTGTGGTATAGGCTACATCAATTCAACGTACATTTTCGGCATCAAGAATACTTTCTAGTTTTGTGTGAAATATTTTTCTGTTTTATTAGGAAACCTGACTTTTCTTGAGACGTTTGTTCGCGAAAACTTCCGAAACTAAACAGAAACCTCTCATTTCAGTTATTGACCTCTAAATTTTGAGTCAAATTGAAGTCCAAAAATAACGTGAAATAATTTAATGTTGCTATCTTGCGAAATGTTACCGTTTCGAAACAAAAAATACGAAATAGCCTCGAAATACATAATAACCTACCGGTATTTTAAAAATCTGTCTCGTAAATTTGCGACATTCGGTATGGTTAATTCGAAATTCAGTTAGGCCTATATGTCGATTTTTCCTTCGAACTTTGGTTCCATCTGATATATAATCTAACTGGTTATTTCAATAACTTGTATAATTCGTGATTCGCATTCGAAAGAGAATGTGCCCTCTTGTCGTATTATTCGTGCAATCCTCTCAGAATAATTCGTAATATTCGATACGGTACCTACTTTGAACGTTCATCCTCCAAAATCACATCCTCAAGAAGACTGGCTGACCTCATGACTTGCTTGCGCGAATCTCGTCAAACGGACCGAGATCGACGTCAGTTGCGTAAAATGATAAATCCCGTCCCCTATCGTGAACTTGTGACCACGAGGGCTGCGGGAATCCTGTCAAAGGTGATTGGGCATTCATCACGAAACATTCCGAAACCCACTCGCCACTTTTACCATGACCGTATACTTAAAAGCGTACGGGGAGCGAGAAGTGCATCAACCCACTTAGAAATGACTGCCTACGCTGCATCGCGATACTAATTTTCCCTCGTGATCCACCCAACCACAGCATAGGGACTGCGGGAATCACGGCGCCGACCATACAACATGTCCATTACTTTTCGTGAATTTTAACCATGCCCAACCTTGAGCCTGCCTCCACCATTCTGTCAGGGCAGATAGGCAGGCAATCGTTGAAGGGCTGGATGCAGCGCCGATTGCATAATATCGCGAGGACATCGTGAATCTCGTAAAACGGCCGACAGCGGCAGCGATTGCGTTACATCGCGATATTTCTCCGCCTTCAATGACTAGGACAACTGGATTCTTCTCAAACGGACAGCAAGTGGCGCCGATTGCGTAATAATGCTATATTCTCTCGTGCCCGACCTCAAGGACAATGGAAATCTCGTCGAATGACCAAAAGTGACACCGTTTATCTAAATCGCGATTTTTCTTCGTGTTCTATCGTGAAAACTGCGGGAATCTCGTCAAACGGCTGAGACCAGCGCCGATTGTGTAAGATCTCGATATTTCTCCGTACTTGACTGCAAAGTCAGAATTTGGCGACGATCACGTAACGTCGCATACAATTCTTCGTGATCTACCGCGGGGACAAAGGAAATCTCGCCAAACGGTAAAGAGCAGAGCAACCTCTTGATATTAAAACAACGTATTGTGCACAAGACAACATATTAGCTGAAACAACTAATTTGATAATTAATATATAGTATTTTTTTATTATTTATTTTATTTACAGCTTTAAACACAGTTCATTGTTGTTTATCTTCACCGCGTGATGAGCCCCTTTGCTTGCAGACCACAGACATATCTTGAATTAAAAGGTAACTAAAATTGACTAAAAGGTAACTAAAAAGTAACTAATTTTTACTTCATCCTTTCAGTAGACACCCGGATGACAGTGCTCAGCCAATGAGCAGTGCCTTCTCAAGGTCAACTGAACGTATGATGTGGCAACTTTTCCGTTCGCTTTCTGCGAAGGAGCCAACTACGCCATTTTATTGGGCCTTGAGCATTTTGTTCGTTGCGATCAGTATCGCCAATTTAGCGATTTTGTCGGTAGATATAGCAACTTTGGCGACAAAATATTTTAAATTTAGTATTGTTTATAAATATACTCTGTGACCTGCCTGAATAGGATTGACATTTCAGCGGAAATTCTACGTCACTCATCACCGCCTGCCTCTTGACCAATCCATGTTCGCATAGTTGATGTCATAATACTCTGCTTTGCAATATTACCGCCCACGTGCCTCAGTGCCTGGTCAGCTTTATCTCTGGCTTGTACAGTTTGGCAATCTCGTTCTCAGACCACATGGAGAGACGAGAACTGTCAATCCTATTCTGGCAGCTCACAGAGTATAATATACTAGCTTCGCCCGGAAACAGTTATGAATGCATTACGTGACAAGCGCTTTTTTTTTCGATGGCAATGAACTACGACCTAGGCCTATATCCGTTTTACGTCTCTGCATGATGGGTTGAAATCACTGACTGGACTATTAATTATATTATCATGGAGATAGCATGTACAACGAATTCTTGTCAGACGTAATTTAAGAATGGCGAGGTGCATGAAACTCAAATTCCCCTCCCGTCCAATCTAAAAACACTTATAGTGGGCGATGTATTGAAGATAGATATAAGCTCTCGCGGACTTATTTTTATAGAACTTTCCGTGCTGAACAATTCTTACACTCATAGTATATTGATATTTTTAACGGTTTGCTCAGTGTAAGCTTCAAAAGGGCATATATTGCAGTATATTGTCTTGATAGTGCTTTCGGTACAGGAAGTGAGGTTTTACCGTGTGTATTGTCATGTCAAGTGTTAGCGCGCGCCCGGGCAACATGTGTTAGACCTGGTTTGATAATACTGTTTGCGCGGCTTTTCCATCCCGGTATTCTTTGATTATTGTATGCTGTAGTTCTACTGTTAATGCTTTAGTGTGCTGTTTGAAGTTTACGAAAAATATAAAATTTGTGCCATTGTGTGCTAAATCTATAGTGAAAACTTATGGTGTGCAATAATTTCCAGGGTGTTCTTGTGCTGCTCTTGATATATGATTTAGCCCCTAAAATACGTAGTCGTTCAAACACGTGGTTGTTCTACCCCCTATTATATCGTGTGCTATTCGATCTGTGTCTACTCATGTGCATCGAGGCAAATAACCTCTCGCTCTGCTTACGAATATTTCATATGTACTTTATACTGTAGTGATCAAAAGGCTTAACGGAAGCTCATGATCACTATGGGGTTGTTAATGTGATCATCTTTACCTTGTAGATGCTGCCAGTTATCTTAAGGCTGGTTCACGATTGGCCCGGGAATGAGAACGGGGGCTCTGGTTAACGACTGGAACGGGAACAAGGAAAATGTTTGATGTTTATGTAATATGATGGATATGCCTAGTGCCCTTACATGCATATTTATTGCTCCTACGTTCCTTGGCTAGGCTAGAACTTATGTCCTATTTTGTTTTTAATTGCGCCCACCTTTCAAACTCGGCCTTGTATTATCAAACAGACTAGGTTAAATTATTTTAGACTGATAATGGTGTGTTCTGGCCTGTCGAAACATCATTCATAATGATTTCCTTCATTTAAATGTATTTATAAATTACTAAATTGACGAAATTAATATTATATAAACAGTATTTCATACCAATTGTAACATATGGACTGGAAACACTGGTAACGAATAAAAGGCAAAATAGTAAGATACAAGCAGTAGAAGTGAAATTTTTAAGAACTTCAGCTAAAAAGACAACAAGGGATAGAATTCAAAATATTGAAATCAGAGAAGAGTTAAATATGGAACCGTCAAATCAGAAGATACAGAAAGCAAGGTTACGTTGGTTCGGACATGTAAAAAGAATGGGTAAAGAAAGAGTTGCAAAAAGGGAATTAGAAAGAGAAGTCAAGGGTAAGAGACCAGTTGGAAGACCGAGAAGAAGGTGGTTGGACCAAATTTTGAAGGACATTGGAGAAGCTGGGTTGGATGTGGCAGAAGTGATGGAACAGGAAAAATGGAGGGACAGAAAGGAGTGGAGGAGGCTTGTAAACCACACCCGGGTGGCTGGAGTGGGACTTGGATGATGATTACTTAATTACATCAGTCATGACGAGGTGGACCTAATTCAGAGTGAGAACTTTGAATATGCCTCCCTTCGTCCCTTGGATATGTGTAAATTACTGTATAGGCTTATATTCAGACTTATGCTACCGAATATCATACCTGCGACGTAGATTAGTGATTTCAATGGTAATGAAAGGTTTTACAAATTAAATATTGGTCTAAGATGATTCTACTCATATGGTGACACCTTGATGTGTGTATTCAACCTTCCTTTGTCCCTTTTATTGGAGGCATTTACTGTAGTTAAAGCAGCGTGACTTTATAGACCTTGCTTATTTTACTGGAAAACAAGTTCACTTATTGAAATAAATTTATTTTCACAACTGTTTCCCTTGTGCCGCCATTGCTCACATCTGTTTGGATCCTGGAATTTCCGAGAACAGAAAACATAAAACTTAATTCTATTTTCCTTTTGCTTTCCTGGATTACATTTTGCTTCTTGTTCCTGGAGAGCGCTTAAAACCAACCAAAAATTGCGTGCGTTTCATCACACTTCCCGTTCCCGGGCGAATGTTTAGCATTCTTTACTCAGGGAATTCTCTCATTAATTCTGGAAAAATCAGGGAATTCTTTTAAGATGAGTTGGTAGACACCCTGCTCATGCTTCTAAGCAACAACAAAATGCTTGTAACAAAACGCTGAATTAGACTTGAAAATAAGTCAACTTATATTTGACTACTCAATCACAATTATCATGGGTTAGTTTCCATGAAATATCTTAATGTTTATTTCATTCTTTTACTGCCTTCACGCGGCTCTACTCTTATACATATGTACTCCCCTGAGTACTCTATTCAAAATTAATTTTTTATAATCATACATATTTTAACGTAACTGGATCATCCTCATTGCTTAGTGACGAATTTCATTCTCAGCTGATAATTGTTGTTACTATATCGTTGTTTAAATTTATACATAGTTTACATTAATTTTCAATGATGTTGGTTGGATTTTCTCAATAACAAAACATCCTTTTAGAATTAATACCTATGATATGAGAGATTGCAATAGCATCGACTCTCCTTAATCAGAATGTATTTATACATTTATTAAATTTGGGATATACGCTGGTTAAAAAAGTGAATGATGTTTCAGAGATATATTATAGTCAAATGACGACAATCAAAAACAATAATAAATTCCTTCGACCAAGGATCTCAACTGTGCCTTCACGCGAGAGGCTAACGTGAATTAAAAAAAAAACAAGTTAAATACAAGTAAAAAGAGAAAGTTTATCAAGCCAGTGTTCGGTACACCCCTGCACGGATGAATTCGAGAAACAAAGTAATGTCTCTACACCACCGGACATGGTAATCATAACAATTAGCACAATTGTTTGGTTAGAAAACATTACCAGCTCTGTCCTTCAACAACACAAAGAATGGTTCCTAACAAAAGCGAGAAATCGAACTCCTCTATATAAGTATAAAATAAAACTTCACAAAACTCATAACTTGCTATCAAAATCAGTCTTCTATTCATAAACCAATCACTCGGATGTATAAAATTCGAAGGTGCAGTAGGAAAATGTAGCTCAACAGAAACACAATCTAACGATGCGAAGAATGTCACAAATTGACATAATAAAGAGCTCATCAAGTTGATAAACTGCACTGAATCACAAAATGCCTATCGATGTCCTCTTCACTACCCTAAGAAAGCTTCATGAAATATTACTAAATTTAAAATGAAATCTACTTAAACATACTTAAATACAAGCTGAAAATGGGTTGCACTTCTTATGGAAGTCTAAAACCTGTCGATTGTGAAATCAGTCAAGATTAAAACGTCAAGCCTAAATTCCACAGTCCGACATACTACTCAAAAATATGCTAAAAAAAATAATGGCGTAAATTAACATTGAAATATCTACACTTAGCTACGAGAGAGGAAGTTGTGTAAGCTGTACCTTGTTGATAGATGAATTTCCAAGAGCGAGCATTGATACGCCCTGCATATCACACCTTTTCCATATGTAGCTGTAACTAGCACTCCCCAGGTCGTCGGGAATCGAACCAGGGTACTCCTTCTCCAATCCGCATGTTCTTCTCGGTTCAGAAGGCTATTACCCATCCTGGGTAAATGTCAGGAATCGCTGCTTAAAGTCTCCAACATCTTCCAGTACACAGTTCGTTTCTCAGTAGTATCGCGTTCTTCATATCGGGCCGAAATATTAACCCCTCAAGCCGGTTCGCCGTACACTGTACGTCCGCTGGACTCGACTCGTTCAGCCGGTTGGACGTACCACGAACGGCCGGTGGAGGCGGATGTATGAATGCCTATTACTCATGAACCAACAATTAAGTCTTAAAATCTTGTGATCTCCATCGGAGGTCACCACAAACAATCTTCAACTCGAAGCAACCATGGCAGAACGACAGGAAAAGATCCACTACCCCAGGCCCTAGTCAATAAATTGGATCCCTGTTCTGGTCTTAGGATTTTGGGGGACCAGACATGTCATGTAGAGAAGGATCGGAGCTTCTCGAAACCTCCTCGACCTAAACGAAAGTGTTTCATAGGTACACTTAATGTGAACACTTTGCTTAAGCCTGGGAAACTCAAACATCTAACGAATACGCTTGATAAATTCAGCATCGAAATTTTGGCATTGCAGGAAACACGATTTACAGATGAAAATCACTTTGATTCTGAGAATTACAGGCTCTATAAAAGAAAACCTGCAGTGCAGATCAACACATGACCAAGACAATTTGGCACAGGTTTTGCGGTTAGCAAGTCCGTCACAGATTCAGTAATTGATTTTACTTCACCATCAGAAAGACTCTCAACACTCTCAATAAAATCGGGAAACAAGGTATACACACTGATTAACGTGCATGCACCAACGAATGACTACAACAGGAAAGACCCTCAGGTAATAGAAGACTTCTGGGAACTTCTGGAGGAAATCACGAACAAAATTCCCAAACATTATGTCAAGATTCTACTGGGGGATTTTAATGGTCAGTTAGGAAAAGAAATATAGGAGAATTACAGGACCATACACTGCTCATAGCAGAACCAATAAAAATGGTGAACACCTTATAAGCTTCTGTCAAAATTTCAATCTCCAAATTATGTCAACACAATTCCAGAAGCCTACGCGTAAATTAACAACATGGATATCCCCCAATGAAACACTTGGAGAATTCCAGATTGACCACGTTGCTATCTCTAGAAGGAACGCTAAAGAAGTCCTTAATGTGAAAACCAGGAGAGGATTCTTTGACTCAGATCATCATTTACTACAAATCAAGGTAAAATTTCAACCCAACAGACAAAGGACAAGGGGAACCCAGCTTTTCCGAACTGATCCAGAATACCTTGAATTCAACAAGATGAACATCATTGAAGAAATCCGTCAAATGGATACCACGAGCTGGTTTGAACTTGCAGAGAAAATGAAACAAGCAATAAAATTCGGTCAACCTCCGAGAAAGAGAAAACATAGGTGGTGGAACATCACATGCGATCATGCTATTGAATATAGGTTTAAAGCATGGAATAATTTCAATAGCCATAAAACAGAAAAATGGCAAGAATTTGTGCAGGTTCGGAAAAACACTTCTAAAATTATTCGCCGAGAAAAGCGCAATTATGATAATAATAGGCTAAATGAAATAGAACAGGACTTCACTAAGAACAACACCAGAAATTTTTACAAGACCTTTAGAGAAAATATAGCAGGCTTTCAACCTCCTAGTTTATGCTTCCACGGACCTGATGGATCTCTGGAAACAAATACGAGCAATAATTGTGAAATTCTAGCTAAATATTTCAGTACACTCCTTAATTGCGAAGCACCTTCTGAACAACTTCAATTTGCAAAACCAGTGCCCAACCTTGATTCACTTCCACCATCACATGAAGAAATAGTGGACATAATCAAGTCATTAAAAAACAATAGAGCCCCTGGTGAAGATGGACTTATTGCAGAAGTTTGGAAATTGGATCATGAACACATAACACCAATAATTCACAGAATAATGTCAGATGTCTGGAAAACAGAGAAAATCCCAAAAGAATGGAAGAGTGCTTTGATATGCCCACTCCATAAGAAGGGAAGCAAAACTGATCCGAATAATTATAGAGGAATTTCGCTTCTTCCAGTCGCTTATAAAATTCTCTCTAAAGCTTTGCTGAATCGATTCGAGCCACAGGTGGACCACCATATTGGAGAGTATCAGGCAGGTTTCAGGAAGGGAAGGTCCTGTATTGAGCAGATCTGGAACCTCAAGACCATACTGCACATCCGACGATGCAGGAACACTACAGTCACATTTGTGGATTTCAAAAAGGCTTACGATTCGGTTGACAGACAAACCTTGTTTAACAGACTAGAAGAATTAGGAGTTGACAGGAAGACCAGGGCCATCATCCAGGAAACATTATTGGGAACTACCTCAAAGGTGAAATTCATGGGAGAAATCTCTTAACTCTTTTGCAATACATACTGGAGTTCGACAAGGGGATCGTTTATCACCACTCTTGTTCAACATCGTACTGGACAAAATCATCACAGAATGGGAAAAGCATGTGAAAGGTATCCAAATTGGAAAGGAGAAAGGGAAAAGAGTCACTGTGAAATGCTTGGCCTTTGCAGATGATCTGGCCATCTTAACAAACAAGGATGAAGCCATATTAGCGCTTGAGAAACTACATGAAATCTCCAGTAAAACGGGACTTGATATTTCCTATGAAAAAACACAGTATATGGATACAAAATCAACAGGAAACATCACCTTGCGGACGCAATATGTTAAAATCCTGCAGGTCACTCACTTCAAATATTTAGGAGAAGCCATCCAACCCACAGGATTGAACACAATTTCTAATGCAGATAGAATAGTAAAATTGCAGAAGGCGTACAAGCTGACATGGAATCATTATAACAAAAGAGCAGTATCTCGCAATGCAAAATTGTGCCATTATAACACAGTTGTCTTGCCTGAAGCCTTGTACGCGGCAGAAACCACCGTCATTAGAGGAATGACAAGAATTCATGATATTGAGAAACAGGAACGAAAAATTCTTAGTAAAATCCATGGCGCTGTTTTCCGTAATGGAATTTGGGTCAGGAGTCAAACAAAGGAACTTTATGAAAATACAGACACCATTATAGATAAATTTAGGAAGAGACGTCTGCAGCTCTATGGACACATATAGGATGGATGAGAACAGACTCACTAAGAAGGTTTTCAATATCGTGAATGCAAGTAAATTAAAGACCAGTTGGATTAAAGAAGTACATGAAGACATGGAATTACTTAAAATCTCTAAAGACGACATTAAGGACAGAGAACAATTTAGAAATAAAATCAGAAACGCGAAAATTGTACAAGTTGCAAGGAAGGACACATCAGGGAAAAAATGGATAGAGGAAAGGAAGAAAAAGCACAGTGAACTAATGAAGAGGTTTTGGGGAGAAAAGAAGAGAGGAAAAGGAAGTGAAGCTGTGATTGGCTCAAGTTCTCACGCTCTCCTGAAGGGGAATAATCGGAAATAATAATAATGAACCACTGCTGCTTTGCGTCTTTTTTCACGTTATGAACTGAGAAGTTATGTACTTTCATGCCATCTCTGTTTCATAATTAGAACTAATACGAAGTTGGTCGATATCCGTTGCTTTTGACGACTCATATTGATCAGGGAAATAACATGAAACGCACTCTATTGAGTTTCAAGTTAGTTGCTTTAGAAGGTACCACAGTCTCTCCTGCCATCTTGAGAATGTTTTGTGAACTATGTTTAACTTGATAAGTTTTGCCACTTATGACGGGGAAGCACCGAAAGCAAATAATAAGTAGATAATTTTTTGCTTCGTAGGCTAGAGGCTACTCAGTCATAGATACATAATTGCTGGGCTGTCTCATTATCTTACTGGTGCAGAGATTATTCGTTTGATAGAAGACAGAGTAGTGGAAGTGATATACTGGGAGGTGATATTTTCGGTAGCGATACAGACTATGCACACACAGCATGATGTTATTGGTGAAGTGGCCAACAGCGCTGATGAAGAAGAAATAGCTTCAGTCGTAATAATAACGACCGCTGTTCAGTGTTTGTGGCGAGAGGTTCACGGGTATGCCGCGAACAGTTAAGCATTTCACGTCTGTTTTAGATTCTTTTTATCTGGTTTTCGACGACAAAGTGAATGAACTAATTGTTTGAGAAACAAATATGTACGCGGCAGCATGTATAGTTGGCGCGCCCTTGAAACCAAGGTCGCGTGCCAGGAAGTGGCAGTCAGTGACAGGGGACAACATTTATGTTTTCTTGGGACTTGTAATGTTGATGGGGATAATGCATAAACCTACCCTGAGGAGCTAATTCACTAGGGATGAATTTTTAGAGACCCCTATATCCCCTCTAACCATGCCAAGGGACTGGTTTGAACTAATATTGCGATATTTACATTTTGTTGACGATTATACACGGGATACATATACGGGGCCTAAAAAGCTTCTCAAAATTCACCTTTTCCTGGAAATTTTACCCGAATATTATGTATATTATGTAGATTGAGCATTATGTAAATATCTTGCTTTCATTGTAAACATACCTGAAACAAATACCAAAAGTGGAACTTATCAAATTATTATATTTTTGTAAATATTTCGTGTGATAATGGACAACCCTGAAAAGCAGTCGCCACATATATTACTCAGAAACATTGGACATGATCTCGGTAAGTATTCCTAAAATTTTCATTACGTTATATTTCGTAGATTTAACATTATTAATTTTTTTACCTTGTTGGTGTCTAAACCTCTGCTGAGCTTCAATTTAAATACCGCCGGAGAAGTGAACACCTCCGGATAAAATAGCCGGCCTGAGGGGTTAATGAACGAAAAACGAATGACTGCCCATGCGAATAGCATTCAGGATTACTAATGAGGTAGACACAAGTGGTCACACAATCAGAATCAGTCATCACTGGGGCCATGGCGATAGTTCATTGAAATGTTCGATACAATGCCGGTCTAGTAGCGTTCATGCTGCTGCGTTATTTAGCCTGCCATTATGTAAGAAATGAACAGCACTAAAATTATTCCTCTTGACATCTTGATTAGGAATATGTCTGTTCGCGATGAGGAATAGTGTTTAGAGTTCAATAACATTGCTGCGCACTCGACATCAATGCAATAAAAACAGAGACTGCTTTACAAAACCAAAGTTTACTGTGATGACAGGCAGCTTGCTGTATTGAAATTACAGTTTCTAATACTGCTTACCCTTGTAGCGGTATAGATTGCATCTCGTGAAAACGAACAGAGTCCTTCGACACTGGCTCTGCATACACTTTCAAGTGTTTGATATAAACCTCGCGTCACATTGCAATAACGAAACTCGTTCTCAAGCTTCACAAAGAGATATGCATACCTGCCAACTTTTACGGTTTATCCGTAAAAGTTACGGAAATTGCAGCATTTTACGGTTTTACGGATGAACGGTGTCATTTTACGATTTCGCGGACAAAAATTTGAAACGATAATTTACATTCGATCCGTACAATCGATTGTTTGAGTGGGTCGAAGGCAAGTGCACGATAGTCGATAACTCGTTCTTTGATATGATTCGTACTTTTAACCGTGTGATGGTTGTGTCGTCATCGTAATTGAATTTGAAGCCGGGATAACCGTTCTTGCATGTGAATCTTAGGTGTTGACAGGCTCTGCTTCGCATATTCTTTGTTCCGCTCCGTTCGCTCGTTGCGATTTAAACCATATTCTTTGACCACGTTAGTTGTTCATTGTTCGCGAAGTTGGCGTTCCTTGAATGTTTTCGTCTTTTAAGGTTATGGCATATTTTAATGAAGCGTTCGAGTTTTTGTGCTATAACTTCGTGCTTCGCAGTTTCCTGTATTCCTTGGACTAATTACATTCGTTCCACGTGTGTGTGTGTGGTTTTTTTCTACCATGTGCATATTCTTTCTTCACGAGGTTGGCGTCGTGTTCATTTAATGGTTGGTGTGTTTTGACATGTTTTAATGAAGTGTTGGCTGTCTTAATTGTTTTATGTTATAATTTTATGTGACGTTCAGTGATCCAGGTTCCTTTCGATGTTTTAGTAGATATCGAGAATGAACAAATCCAACAAGAGACAGTACTTCCAGACATTTAAAGAATCATACTCGGTTGTTCCGTGCATACTAAAATCAAGAAAGGGAGAAAAATTTGCCTTTTGCACGGTATGTGGGTGTGATATTAATATTGCATATGGTGGAAAAAAAACGATTTAAGTAATCATGTGAAGTGCGGTAAACGCATTAGTTATATTAAATCGAAGGAAGATAGCAAGAAAATCAACACCTTTTTTGCTAAGTCTGGAAACGTTTACAGTGATGTAATTAGGGCCGAGTGTCTGTTTGCTTCCTTTTTGGTGGTACACAATGTGCCCTTAAGTGCGGCTGATCATGCTGGTGCTTTATTTAAGAAGATGTTTCCCACATCAGAAGTTGCAAAGAAATATAGTTGTGGTCGCACGAAAACGACATGTATTGTAAATAAAATGGCAAAAAATGCATCATCTGAAGTTGTTAAGTGCCTTCAGAACGGACCGGATACAGATAAATCCCTTTTCTTTTCATCATTGAGAAACTACTTTTATACTGCCTGTGACTACATCATCAACAAGTTTCCACTCAAGGATGACGTGTTAAAGAATGCTCAAGTTGCTAGGTTAGACAAAATTGAAGATGCACAGTTATCTTCCATTCGTTTTTTCTTGGAAAAGTTTCCTATCATGTTATGCAAGGAAGAGAATGAAACTACAGATGAGGTGGTGAATGAGCTTCAGAGGCAGTTCACAGCTCTTCAGGTAGATGACACTTTGGCTGCACATCAAGATGCTGCAAGTGATTCCACTTGGGCACAAATATCAAGAATTCGAGGAGCCGATGGACTTCTTAAGTATAACCGAATTTCTAGAGTATTGCTCTCTATTCTCACCATACCCCATAGCAATGCAGAATGTGAACGTTTTTTTAGCCTTGTGAAGAAAAATAGAACACAGTTCAGGTCATCCATGTCCAATGAATCTCTGGAGTCTATTTCTATTTTGAAGACCAGTAGTTCTGGTCCCTGTTATGACAAAACATTTTCTCAAGACTGTTTGCAGGAAGCTAAAAAGGCCACAACCATGACTTAAAAGTCGAACTAGCATGTGATATGCAGTGTGTATTATATTATTTCTTGCCTGTGTTACGTTAAACAAGTTTTATTGTTTAAAGCCTTTTTCAATTATCGTATATCAGCTTAATCTATCAAGGAAGTCCTGTTATGTCTGCTCCAAATCAATATTCACCACGCCTGCTGCTGATTAACATGGATTTCTTCTTGATTGTTATGTTCATCTACAAATCATGTAAGTAGATATGATTTCATTGAAGTATCCTGTTTAAAGCATGAATTATTGTATTTTGTAGCCCAGAAGTATTATTATTTTCGTCAAGCCGGGGTATGTCGAAAATCGTTAGATTTTTTTGTCGCGCGTGAGTTTTACTGATAGCCCTTTTCAAAAGTTGGCAGGTATGGATATGTTCTCAAGCTCTCCGTAGAGTTATCTGCTCACAGCTGACTGTGTGTCCATCCACCTAGCTTCACGCTACCCCCACTCAGACGTGACAGTAATCGAACTGATCTCTCTCTCATTGGTGGATGTAAATCATAATTTATAATGTCTCCGACAGATACTAAACATGTATAGATAACAAAATACACATTATGCTCTGTTCCAGGGTCTCGTATAATGTTGCAAATCTTGCATGTTATTCTCTTTTCTTCTTATTGCTGATAAAAATGAAATCCTGGTGACCGATCAATAAACTGGGTCAATGGTCGCCATGTTGTAATCATATCCGCCTGGCTTCGTGCGTGCACGTTGATCCTCGGAAAGTACCGTAATCGAGTAGCCGACTCCTGCTTCGGTTTGCAAATTGTGGATCGTGCCGATTTTCAACATATACTTCAAACTGCACTATACATAACAATACGAGTATAATGGTACAGTACCGTACTCATTTCTTGCATGTATAGGCCTACATATATGACGGCAGAATTGAGACAAGCTGTTGAAATCCTATTGGCAAATCCCTATTGAAATGCAAGAAGATAGTCGATCCAATGCTTAGGCCTAAAACCATTCGAACTAGTCGTGGATTTTAGGGGCATAAGACTAATGGCAACTCGAAGATTTCGTCTTGGAATAGTAGAAAGCAGCAGTTGGTTGATTTTGGGGCTTTGTGACATCATGGTCATGTAGATCTGTGTACTTGGGCATGTGGAATTTGTCTGATAACCTGTGTTGTTGTGATGGCTGGATTAGTGTGTGCATTTATTATTCAGAAGAGGATTGGGAACGAGGTGGCCATGGCCTTAAATTAGGAACCATCCCGGCATTTGCCAGGAGTAGAAGCGTGGAAACCACTTCCAAGATGGCTAAGATGGGAATCGAACTCTCCTTTTCTCAGTTTTGCCTCACGAGGCTGAGTGTGCCTTGTTCCATCCCTCAGACCAAAATTAAAATTTCTTGGCAGAGCTGGAAATTGAATCTGGACCAACTGCCAAAAAATGCTAGCCACACAACGCGAGATGGTTGGTAGAATAGTCTCCTGACCTCTCGTCAACCGGCACATTAAAAGCCACTTGTAGAAAATTCAATGAATACACTGAGAAATTAACGAGTTAAGTACAGGCGTTGAAAGGCAAGCTTTATCGACTGAGTAATATCTCGAAAATTATAATTATAAGATACCAACACAAAACAATTTTCTGTGGAGAGCTGAGATATTTAAATTGCGAGAGCGGAATATATGAGAGGGAATTGAACTGAAGGCAGCGTTGACGCGAATGCGTACGTCCTCTACACTTCCACTCATTTCTACATGATCATAATACTGTAATAGCATTATCATGACGAATAGAATACATAGTGTTATCACTGACCGAGTTCAAGCGCGCCCCGCTGTTGGCCAGCGCTAGTGGTGCAGACCCCCAACGCTAGTCAACCACAGTCAGCTGTTCAAAAATGGGATACGCGCTGGCCTGCGTAAACCTCTTTACGAAGACTGCGGTTATGCTGATTACATAAAATTTTTACTGCACATTCTAAAATAAAATAATAGCCCGCCTTCAACCAAAAATGTTCAAGGCAAAACGACATACGTAATAGAGGTAACACTTCAGGAGTGATGAACGAAGTAGAATACTTAAATTAGCCTAAATACCTTGTGTAATGATGAATAATAATTATGGAAGTGATGTCCTAATAGTTGTTTTCTCCTTCGCTGTCTGTAACCCACCCGCTATGCCCTTTTATAAAACGACATATACTGTAGTGAAATTTCAGATTAATTCTGTACCATGTATCACTCTTTTTTTCTTTTCGCTTTCACTTTGATAATATATCATTTTCATACCTTATTTGAGGCAATTAGTATCAAAAGGAACAATCTCCATATTTCATCGAAATTGAGTTACTGACACCGTTGTATTGTGCAACTAGCCCTCTACCACACTATGCTGTTTGTTTCTTTCAAAAAGAACAAAATCCCATCGTTTCAGGGCATGAAAATACAATGTTGCTTTCAAACAGAACAATCTCCGCCATCTGTTGGAATCAAGTGGGACAATCTCCACTACCACCAATCAGCTTCGTCCGTTCCGGTCATGTGAGTGCTGCCATGTTGGTTCAATGGAGTGATAAGAGAGACTGTCCTGCTCACGTGTGCCAATTTATCATGTTTTGCGGTTATATTGCAGGAATTTTTTGTGTTTTAAGACTATATGAATGTGGACTAACATATTATGCTATCAAAACAAACTGTAACTTTCTTCTACGTGTTCTGTGATGGATACGGTACCGCAAAACGTGACACCTGTCTCACCCACAAAAGCGAGGAATCGGAGTCGACATCCAAGGAAATGGAAATCAGTTGTTGTGAAAGAAGATTTCGTGAACTACTACCCTGTCAGGGAAATTATTGTTACCCCTAGACGTAGAGCGGGGCTGTTGTGTATACGTCAGCTCACCAAGTTACGGCTGCCACGGGCAGGTGCGGGGCAAGAATGGGGACACATGTACAGTCATACAATGTGAATACACCGCACAGCGCACGACCCAGCTCGAACCATGCACACACAAGACACGCGATGAGGTTTCGCTGGCAACAACTGCTGCACGTCTATCGCTGACGTGTGGCTGTGCGGAGCGCATTAGTTCCGATTTCCACCACTGGCAGCAATTCACTGGTAGGGTAGTACATACAACAAAGGATGTGGTCTAATGCTTAGACATAACTACGAGCGCTTGAGTCAACACATACATGGTCAAATCAAAATCGAAATATCTACTTCCGATTTTAGAAATTCGAAAATCTGCTTCCCCACAATTTGAAGTTAAAGAATATATTAAAACAATCTAACCTTAATTTCATTTGAATCTGTAGAACAAGTTCTTTTTAAAAAACAAGCGTTTTGAGCAAGGTTTCTCAAAAATATCATTTAATCTGGAAGTAATTTTCACAATTTTGCAAAATGATAGAGATATTCAATAAATACATTTTGACACTTCTCCGGGTCTTCTAGCTTTTCAACTTGTCGCACAATTATCAAATTAGCCTAACTTAACGTTTTTGTTAAACTGGACCTGAATAGCCTGAGTGCCCTTAGTGTCATTAAAAATATTTTCAACATTAAAATAAGTAGAAATGAGGATTATTAGATCAATCACGGAGTGATTTTGTCCAGTGTTCTCATTAGCATCGGTGCTGTAATTCAAATCAAGGAATGTTGTGTTCTTAATTTACATATGAGTTTTGTTTAATCGGTAAATTTGTGTTGACAATTAAAGGGCACTTCATTACAACAGTTATCCTTAGTTTAAAAATGTCTCCTCTTTTTTGTTACCGTAAATGACATTTATGCTAATAGAAGGAGTGTAGGTATCACATATTTCTATGTCAATAACAGAAAGAGCAATCTCCATGCATGTTGATATCAAATAGAGCAATGTCCACAAAAATCTTACAGTTAGTATCAAAAGGGACAATCACCAAAATAAAATGTAAAATATCTCATTAACTATTAATCATATGCTTGGTTTTCTTTGGCTACTCGCATACAACCGCTTACTTTATGTATGAGACAAAAACCATCCAGATAGAGTGGATACAAATGCATTAGTTAAAAAATTACTCCTACTGTAAAATGTAGAGAGGTGGAGATTGTTCCTTTTGATACTAATCGCCTCATCTCATCTTTTGGTGGGAGGGGGGGACATTATCAATTGTAACTACTAACCTGCACCGGATATATGTGCTAAATCACCTAAATATGTGTTTTTATTTATTGTATATTTAACGGCCGCAGCCATGTTCGAAAGCATATTTGGTATGTGAAACTGCCGCAGTGAGCGATCACATTGACGTCATTAGTTACCAACATATCCGATACTAAATAGGCCTACATTAGACGACACATGTAATGTTGTAATTATGTGAGAAAAAGAAATAAACAAGCTCTTCTTGGTTAGACGACTGACTGGACGAAACCATTGGTCGCTACTTGGTTAGACGACTGTCTGGACGAAAATTACCGATTGCACTACAAGCAAGGAGGTCTTGGCGTAAGCCCCAGGTTAGGTTTGTTATGTATGTAGAACAGTATTTACCACTGTAATGATCGCTGATCGCAATAATTTCATGTTTCGAACTAATCGGCAAAACCAGTGCCTCACTGCCTAAAAGTTATTGGTCTTGGCACAAACCATGGGTTTGGATGAAAATTACCGTATTTGCTCGCGTATATCTCGCACTTTTTTGACCGAAAATATGTGTGAAAATTTTAGGTGCGAGATATACGCGGGGAATTACCATATTCCCGAAAAAACACAAAATTTGCGATGTAACAGTAGGCCTACTTGCGCAACTGTTGTGGCGCGCTAATCGCTAATTCGAACGTGTCTCAAGGCGGTGAATTTAGCCAACCGCGGCCGAAGATGCGGCGAACGATGTACAGCGTGCTAACACTCACGCTGCGCCGTATGCTTGCACGCGGCAGAGCTCTGATGCGACGCAATGCGTAAAGACGAAATCATTGAGATTCGAGAAGACTGAACTGCGTTTCTCTGCGATGTATCATTAGGCCTACTTGCGCAACTTATGTGGCGCGCTAATCGCTAATTCAAACGTGTCTCAAGGCGGCGAATTTAGCTAACCGCGGCCGAAGACTAACGATGTACAGCGTGCTAAGACTCACGCTGCGCCGTATGCTTGCATGCGGCGCCTCGATCCCTAATCGGCTCGTATTGAAGTTCGGATCAACTCGTTGTTGCTCGCTCTTCCTGTTACTAACGCTTCGGGTAAGTTCCTGGACAATGATGACTGTTGTGGTGTGCTAAATCGGACGTGTTTCTACCTCAAGGTTATTACGGTCATTTATATGATGGCGTCAGTAATGAATGCGAGATATATGCAAGTACATTTTTTCCCCTGAAATTTCAAATAAAAAAATGGGGTGCGAGATATACGCGGGGGCGAGATATACGCGAGCAAATACGGTATTGATGCGTGTCTACCCCCACTGTGCGTGACAAAATCCAGGTGGTGTTTGTATGGCCTAATGAATTAACAATTATTGGTCTAGACAAAAACAGCTTGCACAATCCATTGCGAACTGGTTCAAACTTGGTGCTATTATGTTTCATGGTACCATGCTTATACAAAGTAGTCCCGTAAGTGTGGGATTGGCAATACTGTACTTGTGCACAATTAACTGCGAAAATGGCAGACTCAGCTGGAATTCAATCTATATAAGTCGTGATCCCATTAGGGACATCCTGAGATCTGAAAAATGCACACTTTGTCACGAACCTGGAAGTAAAATGGATAAGGGGCACCTGCCACATTGCAACAAACTTGATGTGACTGCTAGAACTTCAGGAAACCTCACACAACTCTATTGGAATGCAAGAAAGCTGATGGATTGGAGTCTGGGCTAGCCATAAGAAACAACAACAATGCTTTAATATGAAAAATTGAGGTAACGCGGGTCGTGTTAGCTAATATAGCCTATAACACCCCCGGTTTTTGTCACGCAGAGTGGGGGTAGTCACGCATCGATAATCTTTATCCAGGCCAATGGTTTTGCCTTTTATTTCATTATTCACGTGTCGTGAATTTTAAGAATGTCCAAGCTGTGTAGTATAGGCCTACGAGATCTATGAAATTTTTAGTTTTCTATTACCGTATTATGTATAGCCTACAAATATTGTTACCTGTGTGCTAATAATTCTAGCGCAGCCATCACAGCATACAGTCACAATCATGTCCGATGCAGGTGTATAAGCCACGTTCTACTTTCATTCAGAATTAATAATACAAGTAGGCTATAGCTGCGACCAATATTTGTAACGTATTGCAACCAGTGGCTTCGCCCAAACCGTGTCATCTAACCAAGTAGCGAACAATGACTTTGTCTCACCCAACATTAGTACATCAGTAATTTTCACCCAGACATTCAGTGGTGCAGTAACTTATGTCGAGAACTAAAAAAGAGCTATGAGATATTGTTGGTATTCTCTGAAAATTTGCATATGTGACTCCTGCGCAGTGCATATACCATGCACATGTGAGTATATGGCTCTTCAGAATGATAATTGATTCATGTTGCACAACCCTTGAAGTCCGTTGAAGGGCATCACACTACTCTGTCGTAACCATGACTGAAACAAATAAAAATAGGCCTAATATAAATATTTTATCTGCCTACTACTGCCAAGTTATAAGCTTCATAAATAATCACCAATACATTCACTACCACCAACCGAGTGTGAATCTTAGACTAGGCCTACTTCCAAGCTAAAGAGTTACATGTGCAATGTATTATAATATTATGGCTGACGGCATTTGGAAGTCGAGAATAATATACATTACTATATTAGAAGGCGAATTGAACCTAAGAATATATTCCCGAGAGAGAACTTACATAGGCTATATTTTAGGTGATGTTTGAATTAGGCCTATATGGAAAATGCAGTCTGAAGAATATTTCAAAATTTCCAAAGACCATTAAGGTTTTTTATTACGTTATTTGTGCTCTGACTGAATATAAAAATAAATAAAACAACGATTAAATAACTCTGTACTTTTAATTTTGTAGGTCTAGGCTAGGCCTACTTACTTAACTTGTAGTGATCTTCGCAGAGTTACTCCAATCCATCTTCAATCTTGTTCTCGTGTTTTTTAGGCGTCATGATGAAATCTAAATAAGAATTTATCCAAAAATTAATTAAATAAAAGCTTCGAAACATCTCAGACAAGTGGATTTGACACACACATATCAAGAGTCTATAATAACTGTAAAAACTGTTTTAATCAATGTATATTAGTAGTACTTACCTTGAACAACTTGTTACAACTTCATTAGACTTGAATTTCCAAAGAAATCAGTGAAATTATTTAAATAAGTCATTAGTTAGTCGTAATTATAATGTTGGCTGACTTTGTGAAAAATGCATTCTGGGAGTTATTGCCAGAAACATGTCGGCAACTGTGTGGTACGGAATTTTACTGGTGTTATGGTCTTTGGAGATGGCGAGATTTTAAGCAGGGTTGGCGACAATGTGCTCGCACCTGAAAACAACTTACCTTCAAGAAATGCAACCATAAACCAACATTTACGTAGGCATAGGGGACGGCTGTTAATGTTGCCTACCCTGTTTTGATCTTATTTAAGCTCTCCTGGACTATACAACAGGAAAGATTACATGTTTATACAGAGTGAATAAATTGGACTTGGAGGAAAGTTGCGAGGGCGCTTAGTTTTAAACGAGGCCTCGTTGTAAAATGACTAAATAAGTATGCTAAATTATTAGTAACCAAAGGGGATCAGGAGATAGGAATTGTAGGATAAAGTCCTGGCCAGTTTTATTAACCCGTAGAGCGGGGCTTGCGGCTCCATCCGCGATTGCAGCTTTGCGCTAGGGTGGGTGTCGCGTCTCCAGACGCACAACGGGTTTTATTTTTTTTCTTGCCTTTATAATTACGTGACAGGCTTGAGACTTTCCTCACAGTCACTGGGAGGTGCTGCCATCTCTACAATTTTTTTAAAACTCCGTAGGCAGTACGCTTTTAAGATAGGGAATCCCCTTGCTATTTGGTACGTATTTGCTCAAACGCCGCGTCACGCTCAACTCATGCGTCATTAGTTGCCCGCATGGTTCGTACACGGTACTAAATTCGCGAGATACAGAAGCTTTGATGTGTTCCTATTGTGTTTTTTAGAATGTGTTACAGATTTATTTTGTTTTATATTGTACTACAGTATGTCGAAACGTTCGAGAGATATTCCAAGTGAATGTGCTATTCGTGATATGCTCGAACATAGCGATGATGATAGTTGTACCCAGTCCAATTCAGAAAGTGACGAAGAAACTCCGTAATTAGTAAATACTCCAGGGACTAGCTTTTTTAGTGGGGTTCCAAGACACAGTGTATCGGTACGGAGTGAGAGTTCTAGTGACAGCAGTGACGCTGAAATCGCGAATGATGGGAATCCTCCTGCTGTACACGGTGAATAGGACGTACGGGGTTGTAGGCGGGGAATATTTCCAGCTAATTACAATGCTGGTATTCTGGGTGAAATTTTAGATAAGAAGGACCCGGAAGAAATTTTCGATTTTTTTATAGACGATGGATTTTCTGAGCTTATTGCACAACGTACAAATCTGTATGCTCAGCAAACAATCAGTTCGAATTCGTTGATGGTGAAAGTGAAAAGGAGTCGTGAGAGAGACTGGGTACCCACTAACAAAAATGAAATAAAACTATTTTTAGGAATTTTATTACTGAAGGGCATTGTTCAGAAGCCGAAACTAGCCCATTACTTTTCTCGAAATAAACTGCTAGCTACTCCCGTATTTTATGAAATAATGTCTGAGAAGCGATTTTCCTTTTGCTCAAATTTTTACTTTTTGCAGACAATGAAGCTTATAACAGGCAGGTCCATCCCGAATTGTATAAAGTGAAGCCAGTTCTAGACATCCTTGTATCAAAATTCAGAACTGCATATATTCCAGACGATAGCTTATCTATCGATGAGGGCCTCTTATTGTGGAAAGGTAGGCTGGGATGGAAAGTATACATAACAAAGAAAAGGTTGCGCTTTGGTATGGAGTCATATAAGTTATGTGAAGCTAAGACTGGGTATGTGTGGAACATCTTATGGTATACGGGGAAGGAAACTAATCTCGTAGACGAAGTTTGTGGAATTGATTTTGGCGGCTTTGGTGGCGTAGTCTGTAGCATGCTGAGCTTCTATGCCCAAGATAGCGGGTTCAAACCCGACCGAGACCGCCGGATTTTTTAAGAGCATTAAAAATCCCTCAGTATGCCTTCCTTCGGAGGGGAAGTAAAGCCGGCGGTCCCATGTCATAGATTTATGGAATGTTAAAGAACCTTCCACTAATTGCACCTATGAGAAGCTAAATTGGATAGGTTAAGAATGTAAACAACGCTCTTAGGTTTCTACGTTCGTTGCCAAGAGCCAACTGCGGTGGCGTCTAGTAGCTAAGTTCTGAACTTGGACTAGTAGTCGTTGACGGTGGCGCTTGGCGGCAAAAGTAGGAACTATTTGAAAAATTCTAAGTTGCAGTACTTAAATTTAAAAAAAAAAACAGATAACGCTCACTAATACAGTCATCACAATTAACACCGGTTATCAGACAGATTCTACACACCCCAAAGTACACGGGGCTACATGATCGCGTTGTCGCAGCCCCTAAACTTAAGAACCAACCATATTTCTGAGTACACTAAGCCTTCCAAAGTTGTCTTTACACTGGCCGAAGATCTCCTTAATAAGGGCTACCTAATAGCTGTGGATAATTACTACAGTAGTCCGGAGCTGTTTGATCTGCTCAATGATCTACAAACAGATGCTGTAGGCACCGTAAGATCTAACAGAAAAAATCTCCCAGAAGATGTTATGGCAAAAAAAAACTAAAGGTGGGTGAAATTGTGTTGGCTTATCATAACAAACTCATTGCTCTCAAGTGGAGAGACAAGAGGGATGTGTGTATGCTAAGTAGCATACATGATGCCGAAATGCACACTGTGAAGAACAGAAAAGGGGACACAATAGTAAAGCCTGTCATGTGTATAGATTACAATGATTCAATGGGTGGGGTCGACTTATCTGAAGAGTGCATTGTTCCAAACAGTACAGCCAGAAAGCGAATAAAGAAGTTCTACCAAAAGATTTTCAGGCACTTGTTGGACATATCAATGTTCAATTCCTTCGTTATTTATCAGAATCATGGAGGAAAATTCACTCACAATTTCTTTTTCAAATTATTCAGAAGCTTTTTGACAAGTATGGTAAATCAACCCCCACTGAAGCCCAGTCAGTCAGATCAGTGGTGTCACTATCAAATGATCCTTCAGATCGATTCTCGGGAAGGCATTTTCCGGATTTCAATCCTCCTTAAAGACGAAACCCATTGCAAGCAAGAGATGTATTGTTTGCTTATTGTCTGCAAAGCAATCAATAAAAGAAAGGAGAGACAGCACTGCTGCAAAATGTGCGATGTAGCACTGTGCCCAGCTCTTGCTTTGGAATGTATCACACTGCAAAAAATTGAACTGAGAGGTGTCCATTCCTCGTGTATTGTAAATAGTGATTTTCATTGTTGTGTAAATTTGTGTGTGTATGTAAATAATACATAGAGAAAACCTCTGAATGGAATAATTAGTGGCTTGGCAGTTGCATATTCACAACACAGAAGAAAGTATATATTAGGTGAGTACATTGTTATCTGGTCATTATCGTATTCTTCAATAGTGTAATTATAGTGTGAAATATATTTATAGCGCTTGTGGGACTACTTCTATCTTTTATTATCGACAGCAGTGGCTGTGCTCGCTAAAGCGTAGTGTTAGGTCGTAGGGCCCAGCTATCTGCTGACTCGATAGACGCGTGGGTTCGAACCCCTCCATCGGCCGTCCTTGAAATGGTTTGCCGTGGTTTTCCCATTTTCAACACCAGGCAAATGCTGGGACAGTACCTACTGACTGGCCACGGCCTCTTCCTACCACATCCTTGCCCATCCCACGCGTAGGTTGCGTAGGGTGTCGACTAGAAAGACCTGCACCAGGCCTCTCAGGAGGTCTCTAAAAAAATAAAATAAAAAGCTATCTAATTTGATACGTAAATATTGCTAACGTAGAAGTTTCGGATAGTAACGATTACAATGCTCATCAGAGGAAAAAGAATAGTAAAATGAGACATTTGCCTTTGCTGCACTAAAATATGATTCGCTTAAAAATCATTCTATTTCGTAAATATTCGTTGCAGTATTGAAATTAATGTGTTTTGTTACAATGCAATACTAAACAGATACATGTCGAGCTGCATAAATCCAATTATTTAAACATTTGAAAAATATGAAAACATCTCCCTACCGTACTGGTTACGTGGAAGAATTCGCTCCCCACTTAATGGGTTAATATGAACGAATCGCGACGCGGTAGATAGTTGAACGAACACTGTTTTGCACTGAAGTTTGTTGATAGGTGTTGAGAGTTCACTATTGTAGCACTGAAAGTTCATAGAACAAGAGAAAAGTTATTGCAGTTTATGGAGATACTTGGTTGAATTTGAACATGTTTTGTGCATTGTGCAAGTTTTAAGTTGCAATTGATAGTTCTAGCTAACTTGAAGTTTTCAGCAATTTGACTGTATTGAGCATAGTTCTTCACGGTTTGAAGTTTATTGTGAAGGGAAAATTCCAGAACTGTAATGACAGTTAAATGGAGCGGTAATAATCCCTCGAAGGCAAGTTAAGTTTTAGAAAGTTATTAATGAGTTTTGGCAAAAATCCCACGGTGAGAGAAAGAATCCCTTTTTTATATCGTACAAGAAGTACTAAATTTCATGTTCAGAAATAAGCTTTAGTTATCTTGAGCATGACAGAAAATCCTGCGGTGGCAGTTATTGCACAATATTAGAAAATCAGAATATTTCTTATAAATCCATTGAAGCTTTGCGGTTTAGATTAAAAACTCATTAAAAATTGTGTAAAATCACTGTACTTAACTTTGCTTGTTGAGCAGGCTATGGTTCCTTGTAACCATTATAGTAAAAATCAGACATGGCATTGATTTTAAAATTGCCTCAAGGAGACAGGAGGCTGGCCTCTAAGAGGGAGCACCAAACTGTTCACTTGACGACTGAACTAGATGTGAGAACGAGCAAAGCAGTTCACACAAGGGAACTAGGTGGGCAAAAAGGAGGGGAAAGTAAACAAAGGAGCATATATCAGAATGGGAAACATATAAACACAAAAGAATCTTTTCATAAAACAATTTTCTTCATGGAGTAATGTCTTTATGGAGGTGATAGCTGACGACAGCGGTGAAGCCTGTCGGAGGGGTATGTAAGTCCTCTTGAGCTTGAGAAGTCCGAAGAACTTCGCAGGGTTGCCGCGAGATGCAGCTCGGTAGATTTCATAGAAGATGCACATCTAGAACAAATTTAAAAACAACTTAAGTGCGTGTACGGAGCAAATTGAATACAGAGAGTGGCTGTTGGTGTCTGCAAGGAGGGTAATTAAATAAATGAAACTAATGAAAAAACAAATAGCAGCAAGAGCTAACTCTAACGGAATGTGTTACCAAGCGGTAACATTCTCGCCTGCTGTGTCCGATGTTGCAGGATCGAATCCTGGTGCAGTCAGTTGGCATTTCAGGATGCGCAAATGTAAGGAAACAGTGTAATGGCATGTTAATGATCCCCTTTGGATTAAATTTTCGGCAGCCCGGCATTTCTAAATGCCACAACTTGACAGCAATTTCTTCTCTTGAGCAAGTGTCAACCTTGGGACAACCAAAGAAAATTCTTGGAAAATTTTCATTTGCATCTGAAATCAATGTTTAGATGGGATATTTTAAATAATTCCTCTTAAAAATAATATGCCTATCGATACAATATTCTTGAAACGTCTTTTGAATTGAAGTATATGTTTCGACCCTTCGATGGTGTCTTCAGCTTATATCTAACGCAAAACTATTCTAACTGAAACAAAAATAACTTAACTGTAAAAACGAAATAATTACAGTAGTCTTGATTATCGACCTAAACTGGACCTGGAGTACGTTGGATCACCGAAAATGTCGTATATATAAAGAATAATTTTGAAAGTGAACTAAAACAAATAGGTAGGCTATACTGTATTGCTAAAATATACCATGTTTTACGGTACTCGATTTACTGAATCATCAATTCATTGTACATGGAGTATTGAACAAAAACGTCCCATATGCCTTAAGAAAAGGAACTTTTCTACAATGTCTGCTTGCTAATTCACGTTTTCTTGCTGCGACATCTCGCCATCAACAAAAATCAACACGTCTGTTGGTGCTTGCCTCCGGCTGTTGCTCCATGTACGTTAATGCCGTATCCAATGCACTTAATCCTTCACTGTGAGACATTGTTTTTTCCTTCACGTTCATTCTTTTGAAATACAGAGTATAACTGAAGAATTTTCTGAACATGTCACCAATGAAACAATCTCCAATGCAGCAAAGCTACTGCAGGAAAATGCAAATAATCCCAACAAAACAAAAAGAAAGAAGTAAAAATTACGAGCCTTACAGTAGTCGCATATGATGTGTAACATCTGACACAGAAGAAACCTCACGTGAAATTGTTGATAACCGGTATTTTATAATATTATTGGCACAAATATTAATATATTGTAAACGGGAGTGTTTTACAGATATTGTAGTTAATAATATGGAACTCATTTTATTAGATGAGTTGTAGCTTCCACCAGCACTAGCCTAAATAAAGAATACGATATGGATCAACTAGATTAATAGACGAGCTCATAACCTTAAATTCCTTATGATTCCTCTGGATTCAAAGACCAACATGTAATTTCATATGGATTCTGTTAAAATGAGTCATATTGATATGATAAATATCGTTAAAAATGATAATCTGGTAGCAAAAATATCCACCCTGTCCGGGATTCGAACCCAAGATCTCTAGATTCACAGTCATAAGCACTAACCCCACGGCTATTTCGACTATGCAAATTTTGTGCAGAAGATGGTGACTTATTTCCACGTTCCAATAATACTGCATCACGGAATTAAGTTTCATTTATATTTTGCTTGTTTCGATAATGTTCCTGCGTGAAATTGAGTTTAAAATGCCTTATGAAAAGGCCCTCTTGAGAGTAAAGAGAATGTATTCAGTAATAGTTCATGAAGGCTTGCTCAATTCTCGTATAACCACAACGATTATTATATTATATTGATGACTGATTTACAGTTATGTGGGTTAATATTTGAATAGCCATTGTGCAGAAACATGATACTGGCAATGCCGACTGCTTACAATGTTGGATAATCAGGCAATTTTACCATTTAAATACTGATACGAAGACTTCGAACATGTACCATGTCATTTGTTTCAATCACTTGACACCAGAGTTCGCATGAGCGTTTTCCGTTCAGTATGTCGTATACATTCCACATGGCCGAGAGTACGTCATGGTATCAATTTCTGACACCGCGCGCTCATTGTTTCTCGTACCACTGCCAGCTGGGTTTTACCACTGCTCGCTGGTTCGATCGAGCGGGCAGTGCAAACTTCCGTTTTCCACCCCTGCCAGCTAGTACACTTCCGTTCGATCGATCGGGCAGTGCATACTTCCGGTTTCCACCACTGCCAGATAGTACACTTCCGATCGAGCGGGCAGTGCATACTTCCGTTCGATCCACCACATGACGGTGTGGGGTGTACGCCTCCCCCGACGTGCCCTAACTGCCAAGGAAGTCACTCTCCGCGGTCGAAGCAGTGCCCTGAGTTCTGCAAGGAAGCAAAGATCCAAGAAATCAGAACATTGGATCGGCTTTCATATCACGACGCTCGAAAGAGATACCGTGATATGACTGCACCCGAATTTCCGGTATCTTTCGCGGCTAAGGTGACGCCACCTATCACCCCTGCCACTTTCGTTCCCCGCGCTATACCCTCGACGACGAACTACTCTGAGATCGTAAAGTCTCCCCTCGCTGTCCAAGCGAGACCTGTCAGCCCAAAGAAGGTTACACAACCTTCTTCGGCCATTGTGAAAAAGGCGCCGGTTATACCATCTAAACCGGCGCAATCGGAGAAGAAGTCATCTTCCTCTCCGAAACGGTCGGAGAAGTAGTCTTCCCCTGCCAACGAGGCAAAGAAGACTTCTGCGACCGGGGCTGGATGGCATCCAGCCCACCTGATAAGACAAAGATAGTGGAGAAGAGGGGGATGGAGCGGCGCAGTCTCTCTCTACCTCCGGCTGATGGGATGGCTCCTTCATCTGCTGGGCCTTCAGCTCCCTCGACCATCAAGGGAGTGATGCCCGCAGAAGCCAAACCCATTAGTGTGGAGGAACTCCCCTATAGGAAAAAGAAATCACCGGCGGAGAAGAGAGGGGCGGTTCAGCGCCGTTTCTCTTCCTCTCCTACATACAAGGCAGCTCAGCCATCTGCTGGCCATTCCGCTCCTACCATCACCAAAGGAGCGGTGCCAGCTGGAGCGGCCTCGATTTGCAAGGACCTGACGTCTGTGGGGAAGGGACCACCTACTTCCCCGAATAGACGTCTGCGTCGGTCTAGAAAGAAGCATGCTCGGGGTGTGTCGGGGACAAGTACCCAGTCTTCGGACAGGGAGAAATTCCCTAGACATCGCTCTCGCTCTTCTCCAAGAGCGAGACTCGTGAGGTCCGACGACCGCGCGCAACCCAAGAGAGCGCCCGCTCCATTTTCTTCGTCTTCGGAAGGAGATGTGGAGATTGAGGTGTGCTCTCCTGCTCCATCATCTCCAACTAGAGATGGGGAAGGGTGGCAAACGGTCAAGCATAAGTAGAAGACCCGCTTCTACTTAAGTCCACACCATGTCACTATTACAATGGAACTGTAATAGCTATTCTGTTCATCTCGCTGAGTTACGACAATTAATATCTTAGTTTTCGGCAACCATTGTCTGTCTTCAGCAACGAGCTAGAGAAAGGTATATAGAGTGGAAATGGCGCCGCCATTTTGGAAGCAGGTTGAACTGGCAGCCGCCATGATATACACTGTCAAGAGGGTGGGAGTCAGTGAGGGAGAGGCGTGACTAACGAGGCGTAATATAAGATTGGGCCTACGCAAGACCTGACAATTTAATTTGTACATTGCACGAAAACCAACACAATCATCTTACAAGACAATACGCTACGTTGCTTATGCACAGTACATTACATGATTTCATTGTCCTTTAAAAAGAATAATTTTTGTGTACAACTGACGCACCTGTTGACCTCTCTCACGTTGAGCTGTATTTCTGCAGAAGTGGAGAAGCCTGCATTTATAATACTGTTTCACAATTCGCTCGATGAGTGAAGCATAGTGAGACTTTTCCCCAGGTTCAGTAGCTGTAAATAAATGGTCAGATTTCTGAAACAGACAACCCGGTAGCATAGCATAGAAATCTGTCTGCAACTTCAGCATGAGATTCTTCGTGTTCTTTCGCAACATACTGTCATTATTCCTGATGACAATCTCAGCTGTTTTACATAATTTCACTACGTCATTTGATGGATTCAAAAGGCCATCTTTCACGTCTTTCTCTTTAATCAGTCCTTCTTTCTGAACATCTTGACCCGATAAAAGCACTTCTAGGCATTCAATACAAGTTAATTTTTTAGACACCTTGCAGCGACACTTCCTGCAATGTATTGAACAAAATTTTCTACATACATATCGTTCATATGCATACCCCGCCCAGGGGATCACAACTTGTGGGACGTGGATTGGCGACCACGGGACCTCAGCTGAGACTGGCATTACTTGCAAATCCACCCGTCAACCTTCCTTAGTCACCTCTTGTTCTCATCAGGCACTAACGGTATCCGAGACCTGGAGAATCTTTCAAATTCATGTCTTATTTGTCCCTTGTCTCATCTTTCCTGATACCCTCATTTTTCGAGGGATCAGACCTGATCTTTTCATTGTATCTCCTGCCTTGTGCACAAGACCCCATTGGAGGCACGGCGTGAGCAGCCTCTTGAGAATAGGCATCGTTACCAACGAGCTACCCCCCCCCCCCCCCTCAGGGGCTCACATCTAGTGGGACGTGGGTTGGCGACCATGGGGCCCCAGCTGAGTCCGGCATTGCTTCCACTTACTTGTGCCGGGCTCCTCTCCGTCTTCTTTCCTGTCGACCTCACTTGGTCAACTCTTTTTCTCTTCCGACCCCGACGGTATTAGGGTATCCCAGGCCTAGGGAGTCTCTTCCTTTCCCGCCTTAATTGGCTCTTGTCTCATCTTTTCTGATTCCCTCCTTCTGCGAGGGGTCAGCCTTCTTTTTCTTTTCCTTTTATCTCCTGCCTTCTACTCAAGGCCCTCAAGGAGGCAGAGTGTAGGCTATGTAGCCCCACCACTTCTGGTGCACCCTGGATATTGCTACACCCTCAGGGGCTCACGGCTGGTGAGTTTGGGAGTTGGCGACCCCGAGGGATTCCTGAGCTGGGTCCGGTTTTCCCCCTTTTATCCAATACCTCTGGGGCGGACCCTCTCCTCTTTCACTTTCCTATCTGCCTTTCATGGCTCTCCTTCCTTCCAAGTCCCTCAATCCTTATTCTTCGAGGGTTGAGGGCATTTCTTTTCCTCCTGTCCTTTATTTGCCTTATTCTTCTTTTATTTTCAGTTACTTCTTCTAGTATAAGTTTAGTCTATAAGTTAGTAGTTAGTTTTAGTTATAGTTTACATTTCATTTTCATCTTCACGATCACCCAAACCATTAGGGGCCGATAACCTATATGTTAGTCCCCTTAAAACCACAATTATCATCATCATCACCGAGCTAGATAAATGTATATAGAGTGGAAATGTTAGTTCCTGCTTCTGCAGAGGGAATCTGAAATGTAAATATCACACAAACGTAACGACACTCCTGTTGTCTTATTACTTCTATTCGTACAATTGAATGACGAACACAATGACGGCATGGTCTATGTATTTTTAAATAAATTTTATTCGACGCATGTTCCTGTACAGCCCGAATAATCGCAACAAGCTCTTATCAGACGACGTTCTGAATCATGGCCGCCTTAACTCAGGTTGCCTCCGCCCAGAGCGCTGCTACGCGGCTCCTTGCCTCTCTATATACCTTTCTCTAGCTCGTTGGTCTTCAGGAATCCAGGTTTCGTCCTGGACATGAGACAACAGTGCGTCACTTCAAACTCTTCTCTAGAGACCGGGTGGACGGAGCTGTGGCCGCTGGTGGCGTCTGCACTCTCGTCCACTCTAGCCTCTTTAGTGAAGAGGTGCCGTTGCGTACTCAGCTAGAGGCAGTTGCAGTTCGTACTTCGTTGCCAGTAATGGCAACAGTATGTAACGTGTACATCCCGCCTGATTCTCAGCCGGATTACGACCAGCTGGTGGATCTAGTCTCTCAGCTCCCCCTCCTTTTCTCCTTCTGGGAGATGTTAATGCCCACAACACCATCTGGGGCTCCGCTACCACTAGCGGTAAAGGGAGAGATTTTGAGAGGCTGATCATGCGGCTGGACCTGTGTCTGTTGAACACAGGGGAACCTACGCACTTCTCTATTGCACACGGTACTTATTCAAGTATCGATATTACCCTGTGCAGTCGTGCGCTGGTTCCCCTGCTACGGTGGGGTGTACACGATGACCTTTGTAATAGTGACCATTTTCCAATTATCGTTACTCTTCCGAACCAAAGAGCCATCGAGTTACCAAGTCGATGGCTTCTCCGTCGGGCTGATTGGCCAACTTTCACGGCACGTGCGGTGTTTGCCGAAGATACCTTTGAGAGTGTCGACGATCATACCATTCACATAACGAATGGTATTTTGGCTGCTGCTGAGGAAACAATACCTTCCTCATCCGGAAACTCACGCCGGAAGCTTGTCCCTTGGTGGACAGCCGAGATTGCAGCAGCCATTAAAGATCGTCGACGTGCTTTCAAATGCTATCGGAGGCAAAACACCATGGCCAACCTTATCACCTTCAGAAGGATGCGTGCCAGAGCCCGATATCTGATTCGGGAGAGTAAGAAAACGACGTGGGAAAAGTATGTGTCGTCCATGACGGCGCATACTCCATCATCTCAAGTGTGGACTAAGCCTCGTCGGATCTCCGGACTCCCGACATCACTATCGATACCCGGAGTGTCCATCAATGGAGACATCATCACGGACCATCTCGCCATTGCCAGCAGCATTGGCTCGCACTTCTCCGATGTATCCTGCTCCGGGAGTTACGATCCTACATTTCTGACTGAAGCGGGAGGCAGAGACTCACCCCTTGTCCCTTGCCACTGCTGCTTCGGAGTCCTATAATGTACCATTCTCTGAATGGGAACTGCGCAGTGCGCTTGCACTGTGCAGGGATACGGCTCCTGGACCGGATAACATACATAATCAAATGGTAAAGCATCTGTGCGAATCCAGTATAAAACAACTGTTGATCCTCTTTAATCGTATATGGATTGAAGGGGAGTTTCCATCTCAATGGCGAGAGGGGATCGTGATACCGATTCCTAAGGCTGGAAAGGATCCCAAGTTTGTAAGCAGCTATAGGCCCATTTGTTTGACAAATGGCCTATGTAAGCTGCTCGAAAAGATGGTGAACCGTCGACTGGTGTGGTTCTTGGAGGATAAAGGTCTCCTGTCTGAGTACCAATGTGGATTTCGCTCTCATAGGTCCACCACTGACCATCTGGTGCGACTTGAGAGCGCCATACAGGAGGCTTTTTTCCGAAAGCAGCACCTAGTCACGGTTTTCTTTGACTTCGAGAAAGCCTACGACACCACATGGCGCTACGGGATCCTTTCCACCCTTCACAAGTGGGGACTCCGTGGTAACTTACCGACTTTCATTGCGAATTTCATGTCCGTCCGACTCTTCCGTGTAAGGGTCGGTAGGACATTATCGCAATACTATACCCAAGAAAATGGAGTTCCTCAGGGTTCAGTGCTGAGTGTCACCTTGTTCGCGATTGCCATTAATGGCATTGTTGCCGCCGCCGGGTTCGCGGTAGTTCCATCGCTGTATGTAGACGATTTAGCTCTGCATTACAGCTCTGGAAGTATGGCAGTCGTGGAACGGCAATTGCAGCTAGCTCTCAACCGGGTCGACAGGTGGGCTCACGACCGGGGTTTTTGTTTTTCAGCAGCGAAAACCTCCGTCGTCCATTTTTGTCGGCTACGGAGGCTACATTTACACCCTGAACTACATCTCAGGGATGCTGCGTTGCCGTTGGTTGACACTTATCGCTTCCTGGGGCTTCATTTTGACAGCAAGTTAACGTGGCAGCACCATATACGTCAATTGAAAATGACATGTCTCAGGAAACTGAACATGCTCAGGTTTCTTAGTGGCACTACGTGGGGGGCTGACCGTGCGGTGCTGCTACGGTTCTACCAAGCCCTCGTCCTGTCCCGGCTAGACTATGGTTCTGCGGCATACGGTTCAGCAAGGCCGGCAACCTTGAAAATGCTGGACAGTATCCACCATAGTGGCGTTAGGCTGGCTACCGGTGCCTTCCGGACCAGCCCGATACCCAGCCTACTCGCCGAATCGGGTGTTCCACCTTTAAATTATAGACGCCAACATATGCTTTTAGCATATGCTGCCAATGTGCGTCAAATGCCACAACACCCGACCTATCAAGCTCTCTTCGGTACCCAAAACCACCAGGGTTACGCCAACCGGCCTCGTGCCACTCGGCCGGTTGGTATTAGACTTGATAGCTCGTGTACTGAAATAGGAGTGGCTGTAGGTCCCTGTATGATCCGGACATCTAGAGAGGTGCCTCCGTGGCAAGTCCCGCGTCCGGAAATTCGGTTAGATCTGCACCGAGGTCCTAAGGTGAACACGGATGCCTCCGTTTACCGGAGGCAGTTCCACAACATAGTTCACCAATTTCCGGACGCTGGCATTCTATACACGGATGGTTCGAAGGTGGACGAGAGGGTGGGTTGTGCTTACGTTATTGATGGTGCAAATACCAAGATCTCTTTGCCTGAGGCCTGTAGTGTGTTTACTGCGGAGCTCGTTGCCATCTATGAAGCTCTGCAGTTTGCACTACAGGATGCTCGAATCCACTTTCTCGTGTGTACCGACTCTTTGAGTTCGTTGCAGTCAATTGCTACATGTTTCCCGCAACACCCCCTAGTGCAGCGAATCCACGACCTACTAGCCGGGCTGTGCCACTCTGACACTCGATTCACCTTTCTGTGGCTTCCAAGCCACATGGGAATTGCGGGAAATGAGTTAGCAGATCAAGCTGCAAAAGAGGCGGTATCACTACCACCTCGACCAATGGAGGTACCCGCTAGAGGTATTCGCTCTGAGTTACGCCTACAAGTTCTGGCTTTTTGGGAGAGTCAGTGGCTAGCTGACCCACTGCCCAGTAAACTGAGAGCGATCAAGGGAACAACTCGCGTGTGGCGGAGCTCCTTCCGGGCCCGGAGAGAGTCCGTCATTTTGTGTAGGCTAAGGATAGGTCATACAAGATCCACCCACTCGTACCTAATGAGAAGGGAAGACCCCCCACTTTGTACCTGTGGAGTCGTATTCTCCGTGGCCCACATTTTTACCGAGTGTGTGGATCTTTCTGACTTACGAAGAAACCTTGGTTTGCAGACGACACTCAAACTTATATTAGCCGATGACGCGGTGGCTGCTGATCGCGTTATCCGCTTTATAAGTGAGAGTGGGTTAGGGCCAGCAATCTGAATTTTCCAGTGAACATTGACTCAACGACTTGTTCTTTTTTGAATGATAATGTTTTTGTTTTTTCCGTAATTTTTGTTTATTTTTATGATTTTGTTTTTTATTTAATTTCTTTTTGTTTTTGTTTTATTAATTTTTGGTCTTTTTAAATTTAGATGTCCACCTCAAAATTTTAAATTCAATTCAAAATTTGTATTCTTTAATCTGTGTTAAGAGGGGCAGATGACCTCGTAGTTCCACCCCTTAAAACAACAATAACTAACGATCCACCACTGCCAGCTCGATCGTTCCGATCCACTTACGTCCCCAATTTTCAAAATCACTCCCACAAAACTATCCAGCAACCGAGCGGAAAGATGTTACACATCAAAAAAGCTACGAGTAAAAGTGGTTTCCTGTTACTGATGATGATGATGATGATGATGATAGGCTATCACTCGCTAATGAGTATGATGTCTTCTTTGGAACTATAGGACTTCAATGTCTGTGGGTCCTCGGATGACTGTGTAGACCAGGCTGTTCCAGCCGAGCTGCTCGCCAATGAGCAGTGGAGTACTCGCCGCCTTGCGTTAGTAAACCTGCAACATGGATTACAGCTCTGGTGTAGGGGCTGCCGTCACTATGCGGTGCATACATCAAGACTGGCAGGAAGCACATGGACTTGTGTTATAACCTTCGCCCAGTGACATATTGGCTATCACCCCCCAGTCCCTCTCCAACCGTACTCCGAGCATCACTGCTGAGTACTCTCGTGTACACATACCCAAACTCTCGGATTTGGAACAGTCTGGTGTAGACCCATTCTGGAGCCGCAAACTCTTCCACAATGTTCACAAACATAAATTTCATCCACAACTCGCTGAGGATTGTTCCCTTGAGCGATGTTCTTTCCTTGCCTGTCGCATATCCACTGCATGTCTTCGATGTTCGTGGTCGAAATGTTGTGGACCTCCGTGAACAAGCAGACGCCATGCTTGTCGATTAGAAGCTGTGGTCTCTCAGTTTTCGGTGTTGATCATACATTTCTTCATGTTAGATTTCAGGGCATCTTGGTACCCTTTGCGCTGTCCTCCCTGCGTATGGTGCCTATTCGTAAGTTGATCATACAAGATTTGCTTAGGGAGACAAGTCGGGCATACGGACAACATGACCAGTCCATCGAAGTTGATGTTTGGTTATTGTGGCCTCGATGCTTGTAGCATTGACTTCTTCGAAGATGCTGATGTTGTTATGCCGGTCTTGCCATGTTATTCTCAAGATTCTTCTCAAACAACGCTGATGATATTTCTCCAAGCAGATTATGTCTCTCCTGTAGGTGGTCTAAGTGTCATAGCCGTAATTAAGGCTTGGTATTATGATAGATTGGTAATATATTATAGATTAGTTAGAGTGCTGATATTATGTTACTATAGTGCGGGACAAACCATTGGAAGCCTGAAGGTCAACCGGCTCTCAGCTCCGCTCTCCACACCGCGCCCGGCTGTGTTGCCATGCTATTGCTTCGTACCTTCAGTCGCGTGCTGGATGCGAGAACGTACCGGACAACAGCGCACCGACTAAGCGTGACCTTCAGGCTTCCAATGGTTTGTCCCGCACTATACAGGAGAACTTATGATGTCTCAGGCCTATATAACTAGGAGATACTTAATCTTCAAAGCACCCCCAGCATTATAAATCACGAGTTTAACTCAAATGTCTCATAAAATAACATCCAAGTACAATAATGGATTACATACAACACAACCAAATGCGAGCTGGCTGCTTGACTCACTGCATTAAAATCTGAAGTTTCTGGTATTACCACTAGATGGCAGCACATCACAGAGCAATTAAAAGACAGTTCTTCACCTATTTTTTGACGTCAGAAGAACGTTCTATCTAACGGTTACAAAATTCTGAGGCCGTGGACTAAAGTCGAATTCTGCAGCGGACGGAGTGTGATTGCCATTCTACTACAGTCGAACGTGGCAGCATAGGGGTTAAGTTTTGGAGAAGTATTACCCTATTTAAATAGGCTGGATAGTCACGAGCTGGATAACTGAGAGTCTACTGTAATATGTTTGAAAGTAACAAATTTAATGTTTCCCATATTTTTAATGGTTAATTATGATTTTAAATTCTTAAAGGTAAATCCCAAGTGTGATGTGTGCTCCTTTGACAGGTGAGTTGCTTGAGGAGCATAATTTAACTGCATTGTTTTACTCATATATCAGCCCTACTGAGGCTACTTAACCATGATGATGGATTCTTCATAAGGTCATCATTATGAATATTTTTTTAGTTATATCACCAATGTGTAAAATATGTCGATTGAAAGAAGTACATGGGGCTACATGACTACGATGTTACAGAGTCCCTAAATGAACCACTAATACTACTATTCGACTGAATCCATTTTAAAATTTATCCAGCAATGAAAGGGTTTATTGCAGATGTCTTCCCATTCTTTCCTTGAACACAAGTAGAAATGACCCCACTCAGTGTCTTAAAATACCAAAGAATATCCAGATTACATAATTTCAGCAACCTGTGAGAACTTAAATATCAAAGTGCATTATATCTTTTAACAAAAGGAGTTAATTTTTATTGTTGGAATATAAATAGTGGCTTATGGTGAATAATGACTAAGGCAGAGGTGCTAGATAGCCATGGCGACTGCGTATTTGATAATGGTGCCTACGTTTCTGGACTATAAATTCAATAATCGATAGTACAGTATTCCCAGCCATAATACATCCTGTTCGGAACTCTATCTTCTTAGTAATGGGAATATGAGCTGAACAGTAAGTTCCATCAATTAAATCATCCATCATTTTCTATCTGCTTATCATCAATCCCTCAAAAGCAACCTCCATATGTCCCTGCAATTCGTACTTTTTTAATCCAAGAATTTATTCGAGCTTTGAGAATTTTAAATTGTTTCCATTAGGCTGGAAGTTGAACATGGTATGTATCCAAATTCATTGTGTATTATTGTTCACAGGTGGGTAACAAGGGAGCTGGCTCCCTACCTTGTGACTATATTCTCACCAATATCTTGGATATGTCTGCAATTGAAAATATGGCCGTTCTATGCACCAGTTGTAAAGCAAAAGAGAAAGCTGTGGCACGGTGTTCAGATTGTGCCCATTTTCTTTGTCCTAACTGCAATACAGCTCATCAGGTAAGGAAATAAACATATGAATGTATGTCGGTACTTAGTAAGCTGGTTTCTAATGTAAAATTCAACTCAATAAAGGTCTGTTCCTTTGCTATATGAGTGCTACACATAAATATCAGCAAGTTTAGCATAAGAAATCAGTTGATTCAGGGTATGGTAATGGACAAGGGAATTGTGATGTATTAATGACATACAATGAATTTTTTCCACACAAACTTAGAAAATATCTGAATTTGACACATTTTGTTCGCTAAATGCGTAAGTACTTAAGGATACCAATACCGCGTGCTCCCAATACCCACATAGTAGCATTCCTAGTGGCTTAGCCTGATAGTACAGCTTGGCAACTGCACCTCCCAAGATTATATACCAAGTAAAGAAAAAGAAAAAAAAATTGATTTCCTGGAAGCTTGGATATTTTTCTTATCAATACATACTAAAGTTGACAGCTTTAGTAGTTACTGTATTTGGGACATGTGATGATCAAGCTGCTTGCCTTTCACCAAGGAGACCGGATGCAATTCGCGGTCAATATAAGTGAGATTTTCAAAGTGAAATATCCCGTCCTGTGGTTCGGATTCCATGTAAAAATGGAGCTCCCATGGCTCATGATCACGAGATTAACGGTCACTTAAAACTTCAAGTTTCTTTCTTTCCTTCACTAATTGTTCGTTTTCTTCCTTTCCTTCACTAATATTATTGTTTTATGCACCCAAGTATCAACTTTTCTAGTGTAGGGCTTCACAATCGCTCAAAATTACAGGTTTACTAAGTACGTGCAAGGTGCATTACCTAATGTTATACTCTTGTGGAATCGGGAGTCTTGTTGGTACCGCCAACACAGCAGGCTATTTATTGGATAGGTGTGGATAGAATCCTTCAACTAAAAACAAAAAGACGACTGGTGACATTTCATTTAAAAGTGAATGGGAATTTGCATATCCTTGTATGCCAGGCATGAGTTAAGCATTCAACATGCTATTAAAAGGAATCAGAGATTCACTGGCCTGTTTGCCATTTCTTGATGAATGCAGTACATTTGCATTTGTCTGTTGGCACAGGCTAGAGTAAAATGTGGCTTTTCACCGATGTCTCGGTCTCACTCACAGTAAAACTTCACTTATACGATTTCCAGGGGACCAAAGGAAAAAAAACGTATAAGTGTGAAAAACGCGTAAATGAAAGTCAGTAAATAAAAACTGCAAAATGTATGTGACAATATGGGTTATACCGGGGCTTTGTTTTAAATGCGACGGGGACCCTCGCTCGCGCCGCGAGCCGGTTTTCGCCAAGCACTTTGCCGTAATGCGCTTCTTGGCGCCACGGCTTTAAGGGGCCTGGGAAGTGTGCAACCCTCATAAATGTACAGCTTCGTTCAATATTAATTTTCTCTGGAATTTATGAATGTATTAGATTTAAATTTTAACCTGCTATTTATCATAAACGGACAGATAAGCACACAATGTATCAATGATCTAGTTCAATTTTCTTCTTAGCTATTAAGTTACAAATATTAGTCGGATTAAAAAAATTCACAGAAATTAGTCTCAAATTCATGTTCCTTTTACTCAGAAAGTATACACTTTTTTAATTTGAATTTCTTTTGCTTAATTGTGATAGTATTATTTAGCTATGGAAGTAGAATAGTTGCTCCAATTGTAACGGTTATTTTTTTAAGTTTGTATATTTGTCCATGGTATTTTTTGACCAAACATAGGCCTCAATTTTAATAAGAAAATAACAATATTTTCCAAACTACTTAACTTACATTCTCAATTCTACTTCAGTACAAGTACCATATATGCAGTATGTGAGCTAAGTTTCAGTGCATTATCCTTAACAAGTTCTGAGAAAAAGGAACATTTGATGATAAAAATATTATACTGAGAAAAACGAATTTGAAGAAAACTCTTTCATTTTACAACTTACAACAGTGCATTCCTGTACAATAATCATCTGCTTCTAGTGCCTCCTGGCTTTTGATACTCTTCCTTTCTTCCACTTTATCATCTTTAGATGCAAGACTGGCAGCATTTTGGGCATTTGACACACATTCCTTGTCAACTTTTCGCAAAGCAGTTGTGGTGTTGAAACCAGATTTTATGCCCATCCTTTCCAGAAGTTTTAGCCCACCAACTGCTCCTACATTAAAAGTCACCACAGCATCACAGACACCTATTTCCACCATGTCATACTCTACAAACAAAGTTTTTGGTAGTAGTTTCCAAATGCAGTGATTGAAACTTTCATTCAAGTTCAGAGTGGCTCCATGTAAACATCTTTTCGACAGTTTGTCATCTGTCAAGTCCCTGTATACTGGTCTGATGGCTTCTATTACTCGATAATATATCTACACTAATTATAATATTACCACTATTTACACTTTCACTGTTTCCAACAGTTGAACACTCATCCTTCAAGTAAGACAGTTTCTTACTGAAAACACTTGCCCTGCGTTCATGCTCTTCAAAATTCTGTATTTGTAGGTTCGAAGACGTGCACAGATTATTGTCATTGCTGCTATTGTTTAAATGCGTATTACCGCAGAATTTGCGCTTTTTAAATAGTCTACTGCTTCTCGGCGTTGATAAATAACTTCTAAAGTACACTTGGAAAGAAACATCACTAGCAAAGTAAGTAACAAAAGTAAAACCTAATAACTGTTGCTGTTTATAAACAAGCATTCCCGCTGAACAAAACTAAGACAAAAGGAAAGCCAAATGCGGACACAGGACACGTTGCCATCATAACCACCTGCTTAAACAAAATTTCTCAAGGAGTTTCAACACCACACTTTCAGAGAAAGCAAAGACTGTAAGGAGGGGCATGGCACTACTGAACTAAATGACGCACGGTCTTTTTAAATATTTGTATACAGCATAAATAATGCAGCAAAATACTTGATATACATATAATTTTATTCAGGAAACTCCAAGGAATTATTTGCAATTAAAAAATAAAGTTGCAATTTTTTACATTTTCACACTTCCCAGGCCCCTTAACAGTGTATCAGTTTAGTCAATTGTTCACGTGTTTAGTGCTCAATGTGATGTTCCAATGCGTTTTTCATTACGTGAACTTGTGTAAATACCTTCAGAAAGTACAGGAAATCTTGTGCGAAAATGAGCTTAAAGACTACGGTATATTACAGTCAATCGGTGCTGAGGAACTTCAGAACGTAAATGACAATTTCATAACGAGGTTCCAGCGATGTGTAGCAGTGAATGGCGAACATTTTCAGCACCAGCTGTGAACTATAGGCTATCCTATAGTCTACTCAATGAAGTTGACTCGTGCCGCGCGAGCTACGCATTACGGAAAGTGCCTGGCAGGAGACAGGCTAGCAACGCGGGCGGGCGAGGGTTCCCGCTAAAGACTGGTTCACAATTGGTCCGGGAACGAGAACGCGAAGCTTCCCGGGGCCCCGGTTCACAATTGGCCCAGGAACGTGAACTTGTACATGTGCGCGCAATCAGCTATAGCATAATAATATTAAAACAATCAGCATGCGCCCACTAATAAATACTAATTACACAACTGAAATGCTTAAGAGCTTTATAATAAGGTTATAATAACTTTATTATCTTTTTGACTCTGAGAGTCACACATTTTTTCCCGTATTTATTATAAACAGTATTGACGAGGCGGAACCATTTGGAACTTTGTTCTTAATATAACTTTATTAAACACACATTGTGCGCTTTAGAGAAGCAAGTTTAGAAAGCGCATTCACAGGTTATGTTTACATCGCTGACTACTCCTTCCGTACTGCGCATGTGCAGGTACAACGTTTCTGATTGGCTCCGGGAAGCTCCGAGAACGTCAAACATGAAACTTGACCATGTTTCCCGTTGGCCTTCCCGGGCTACTTTTAGCTTCACGTTCCCGGAGATTGGTTGTGAACCGACCCATTAGGTAGCGTGCATTTCAACTTCCTTCTCGTTCCCGGGCTATTGTGAACCGGGCTTTAGAAGTGAAAAACAAGAAATAATAATACGATTGTTTAACTATAATCGGCAATATGTAACAAAACAACTACAAGAGAAATGCACCCAGATACAACAAAACAGAAAATTGAGTCACTTTACGAAGTAGTCTGTTATCTTGACTTGATTTTGTTGGCCGCGGCCACGGCGTGAACAGTATTTTCAAACCGTTATATTTCGGCCATTACTTCCTCAGAAACGTTATGGAGTGTCACAAACTGTTTGATAGCCCATAGAGCATTGACAGCATCATTAAAATCCACTGTATTATGCTGCGGCTCTTCAACGTGTCATTAATAAAATACCGTAGTGTAGGCCTAACCGAGGGGACCCGACGCGCTGATCACGTGTCACCCCAATATCTGCAGGCCAAATGGCTGGGCAGCGATCGCTTGGTCGGCCATAGCCCGTCATGGGCTGGATAGTGCCAGGGGGTAGTGTAGGCCTAAATTAATTTATGGATTTTCATTTGTCTGAAGACGCAAGATTATTATTACACAGAATCAATCGCGTATATTTAATGGTTTGACGAGAAGTCCTAAAAAAACACGAATAAAATTATAAAAGCGGAAATAATAATTTTTTAAATATATCGGCGATCGTAAAACACTTCCGCTTTTTTTCGCTCATCTTAACGTAAGCTTCAGATGCTATCTGTGTTCTATGGCTGCTTCCTGTTATTTTGAGAGATCAACATCTTGGCTAACACAATAATAGCACTCGCTTATTCCGCAAGCTGTTCTTCCTTGTTTGCGACACTCGGACAAGCGAGTGTCGCGTCGCCGTGATCACCGGTGTCGCTCAAGGCCATCGTAACATAATATTGCATGCGGTGCATCCTTCCGAGCGGAAGTAGCCTACAGGCTGTACCAAAAGTTTGCATTCAAACATACGTACTTCCTCAGAACACGCAACGTATAAATGCCGCTTTATATTGCAAGGGACTTAAAATATGATCGTATAAGCGTGAAAAACGAATAAATGTAAAACTTATATCAGAAATAAATTAACATGGGAAGTATAAGGATTATGCCGGGACCAGGAAAAAAATCTTATAAGTGTAGCAAACGTATAAATGTGAATCGTATAAAGGAAGTTTTACTGTATATGGAAGCTACTGAGATATTGGTGGTGCTTAGGAATGGCATTCAGGGCACAGTCAGTGCCTGTGGATGCTGTGAAAGGTTCTACTCATAGGGTTAGTACTGCTGTTCTGACTCAGTGAGGAAAGCAGTGGCCAACTACCTCACTCCTCTTCTTGCCTAGTATGCCTCATTATAGTGCTGTCTTGGGTTTTTATGGGTATCTACCCCCATGACCTAATGGCGGTACTTTTTGAGGATCCAACCAGCCTTCGGGCTGACTACCTGACAGACAGACTTAGTATAAAACAAAGTCCCTGATTCTTGGATGTTCTGGGTAATATCGAGAACCAATGGATGGATTTTGATGCGGTTTTCATCATTCTGTAAAGGATATCTCTAGGAAGGTTTCTGTAGAAAATTATTCATTTATGACCTAAGGAAGCCGAGCAGTAACGATTTCAGTGAAAAAGTAAAAAAGAAACTAGCTCTTCAAGCTTACGCTGGGCAAACCGTTAATAATATCTATGGTACTATGAGTGTAAGAATGCTCAGCATGTAAAAGAAACCTTGACAGCATATCTCTATCTTCAATACATCGCCCACTAGAAGTATTTTTAAGTTTTCATTTCTTCCAACAATCTCCATTCAGCTTCTAGACAGTTCACGAGCCAGCTGGCTGGCGAGCCAGCCTATCACCCTAGACGCTATGGAGTCGTGTCGAGTTAAGACTTCAGAGAAGAGTGGATGTGTTTGGAGTTTCCCTGGAAGTCCACCTCGGCTTTTCATTACTTCGCCTGTGAACTTTTCTTTCCGCAGAATACACAGTCAAGTTTATATTGGACGGAAGGGGGGGGGATTTTTGTTTCATGCACCTCGCCATTCTTGAATTACGTCTGACAATAATTCATTGCACATGCTATCTCCGAATAGTCCAGTCAGTGATTTTAACCCATCAAGCAGAGACGAGTTCATTGAAATCTAAAAAAAAATATGCTTATCACGTAACAATGAAATTTAGCAACAGATAATTTCTCGATTGCCACAAGAGAAAGGAAGAATTCACAAAGACAAAGGGAGTCGTCCCCAAAGTTCCTTTGACACAGGGAAGAATTGTTCATGGTTAGTGGTAAGAGAATTCCGCTACGAATTATGATTCCTCCATAAATTATATAAACTAGCAGACCCGTGTGAGAACTCTCGCATAATGGGTTGTGTGCACCGCATGTGTACAGACTACCCGCCAGGCCCTAGTTCTATGCGGGCTATACGCGGCACAGTTCTGCCAGGGGCTATCGTCTTGTTTATTTGTTTAAAAGCACTTTCTATTTCCGTTGACTTTTCAAGAAATGCAATATTTTTCCTGTACTATTGAGATGATTTGGAAGATTTTGGTACAAACCACACCTAACTCCCTCTGGTTTAGGAGCTTGAGCTTTGTGAAACATACACATTAGCGTATTATATAATAAGATGATGCTTCAGTTTCCAGGCGAAGCTAGTTAAAGAAAATAAATTAATACGAGGGCAGATCAAAAAATAAGTTGCACTTCCCAGTTTTGGCTATTTATTACACTACCTACACAACAGCAACACGCCTATAACGACATACAATGTAACGTCACTTTTCCACATAGATTCCAAGAGACTCCAAACATTTCTGCGAACGCACAACCAACTTGTCGATGCCGGATGCATAGAAAGTTCCTCCAGCGTTCTGCAACCACACGGAGATAGCGGCCTTCACCTCATCGGTCTGGAAACGTCGACCACCTAGCTCCGTTTTGAGCTTACCGAACAGATGAGTCACATGGCGCTAGGTAGAGAACTATAGGGTGGATGTTGCCAGACCTCCCACTTGAAACGCTGCAGCAGTTCGCTCGATTGGCGGGCCTTGTGAGGTGTTGCGTTATCGTGCAACAAAATCACACCGGCGCTCAATTTCCCCCCGGCGCTTCTCTTTAATCGCTTTACGCAATCGGTGCAACGTTTGACAATCCGCATGAATTCCACGTGCAGCAAACCCTCCATGTCAAAGAACACTATCGCCATAACCTTACCGGCTGAAGGTTGAACCTTGGCCTTCTTCCGTTGTGGTGATGAGGGGTGCACCCATTCCATTGATGTTCTCTTCGTTTCGGGGGTGAAGTGGTGGACCCACGTTTCATCGCCTGTGACGATTCGCCGCAAAAAACCGTTGCCATCTGCGGCATAGCGTTGCAAAAATGCCAGGGAGGATTGGAAACGTTGTCCCTTGTGATCGGTGAGAAGACGTGGGACGCATCTTTGACACAGCTTATGATATCCAAGGTCCTCGTGAACAAGGAGAACACACTGCCATACGACATGTTCAGCCGCGTCGCGATTTCTTTCAGTTGAATGCACCGTTTCTGTGTAATGATCGCATTCACACTGTTGACATTTGCACGGTTCCTGGACATTGTGGGCCTGCCCTCGCGATATTCGTCAGGGATATCCGTGCGTCCGGCTTCAAATTGCTGACACCACTTTACGATCCCTTGCCGAGAAATGGCCTGCTCCCCATACCCATCACTAATTTCACGATGAATGTCCGTGCAATTCTTCCTTTTGGCCCATAGGAATCGGATTGTCGCAAGCACCTCATATTTGGAGTGAAAGTGCAGTCGACGCTCCATTGCATTTGGCTGCTATTCACACCATACAAGACGAGATACCACAGCGACATGCCTAACAGACGTGTGGGCAGTGTCTGTCCCCTTCTCCGCTGTGCCCATGTTTGCGACACACAGTGCGCTGCTGCAGCGCGTTAGTGCTACTAACCTTTTGATCCACCTTTGTACAAAGAAATAAACCTAAAGAATCATGCAGGTGCATAGCAACTGAAGAGGAACTTGAATACATTTTTCTTCAACTATAGGTCACGTATAGGATTCGCAGTGGAGATGGGAAAATGAGCCTAGGAAAAGAATGTACGAAGTATAATGGTTAGCGCAGAGCACCATGTGAAGCCCTGCTTTAGTGACTGAATATTCATAGTAATGTAAATTATTATTTTTAACAAAACTATCACGTTATGAAGTTGGCTCCATTTACAAGACGGTAATCCTCGATTTAACACTTGCTGTATGGACTCAAATTCGTGAAAAAGTTGCCTCTATCCAACCTATCGTATGCCTTCTCTATGTCCATAAACACCATCACCAAATCCTTTCCATATTCATAGTGTTTTTCATGGAGCTGTCTTACACTGTAAATCAGGTCCACTGTTGATCTTCCTGGCCTAAATCCATACTGTTCCTCCCCAATCCTTCTTCTACTACTCTCCGCACTCCCCTTTCCAGGATTTTCTCAAATATCTTTGCAGCATGTCATATCAACGTGATTCCCCTATAGTTCTGGAATATTTTCCTGTTGCCTTTCTTAAAAATGGGCGCAATTATCCCCTTTTTCCAGTCTTCAGGAGTTCTCCTTTCCTTCCATATAACTCTCATGACCCGATTGAGTCACTGCACTCCTACAACGCTAGCTGCTCGCACCATTTTGACACTTCATCCACTCCAGGTGCTTTTCCTCCTATCATGGCCCTTATTGCTTCTTCCACTTCCTGCCCTGTCAGGTCCTTTTCATCTACCTCTTCATTACATAATTCCTCATTATTCTCCTCCAAATTCCCATATGGATTCAGTAACTCCTCAAAATACTCCTTCCACATCTTCAGTTTTTGTATGGCTTCAATTTCTTTTCCTTTTTTATTCATCCTGGCATTTTATGTAGTGCCTCTCTTCTTTGTCTTGACCATTGTATATAGAACTTTCCTACTCCCCTCACTGTCTCCCAACATTTTTGTTCATTCTTCCATCCATTTCCTCTTCTCTGCTACCACTCTCTTTGCCTCTCTCTTCTTTTCCATATATTCCTTTCTTACTTCCTCTGTTCTCTCTTGGAACCATGTCCAGAAGGCTTTGTTCTTCATTGCAACCTTCTCCTTCACTCGCTCGTTCTACCAGGGTGTTTCCTTCCACCTTTTTTTTATCACTAGTTCTTCCACTCACTCTTTCTGTTGCTTCCACTTTTCCGTTTCTCCTTGACCGACTTCTGTTTCATCTGTTGGTATGCTGCTCGTCACTATTTCTTGGAATTCATCCCTATACTTCTCTTCCTTCAGCTTCCATACTCGTATCCTTTTTCTTGTCTCGATCCCCTTGCTCTCTTTAAGTCCTCTAATAGTCAATACTAAAAGCTGATGATCACTATCCAAGGCTTCAGATGGTATTACCTTGACATCTGAGATGGTTTTCTTTGTTTCCACATAGTTCACCACAGACTTTTTCAACAGATTATGACTGTACCATGTTATCTCGTAGTTTTCCTTCTTCTTAAACCATGTGGGGTATTTCCACTGCTAGTCCATTCCTTTTACAGAAATCTAACAGTTTTCTGCCTTCCCCATTCCGACTTATCATTCCTCTGCTCCCATCACTTCCTGATAGCCTTGTCTTTCCTTTCCAACATGTGCATTCAGGTCTACAATAATTATGACCTTTGGCCTGTGAGTTGCCTCTGCATTTCATCTTCAAATTTCTCCTTTTCTTCCGCTGAGCAACGGACTTTGCATACACTTGGATTTCCTTGTACTTACCCTTCATTTTGACTCTGATCTGCATCATCCTGTCACCTATTCCTTTCACCTCCCCTTCCATCCCTTCTCTCACAACCACTGCCACTCCATTTCTCACTTCATCCTCATTTTCACTCCAGTATAGTTTATATCCATTTCTCAATTCCGTCTTCCCTTCACCCCTCCATCTGGTTTCAGACAGTTCTAAACTATCCAGTTGTCTTCTGTCCATCAAGTTCACTACTTCCTCCATCTTCCCTGTTAACATCAGTATAATATACTGATAAATATTATTTAGTGTTCCAAATCGTAGTCCTTGAGAGTAGCCAGATCGTCTTCCCATACTTTCCTAGGCTTCTTCAAGCAAATAAATGTAATAATTTTGTTGCATTGCGAGTTGACTTTTGTGAAATGCCAGTTTCCTTAGCTATTCTCTGAAGCGACTAATGTGAACTGACTTGGTAGTCTTGCTAGTATATTGTCCAACCTCTCCTGTATAAGAGTTGTCCTCCTTCGCTGTTTTTTCTTATTATGAATAAATTGTTGCACATAATGTTTTTGATGGTACATACAGTCGAATCAGGAAGCTGTGTACGGAATATTCAAAGGCATCTTTTAACTGGTTTGTTTTTCTTGTGCAAATAACGCTACTGAAAATATTCTCTGCGATGTAGTAAATCAAACCATCACAATAATAAACCTGATGACACACCTTAAAAAGATTTTTGGAGCAGATGATCTTGCTGTTCCGGCCCTTAAAACAACAATCGATCAACACACCTTTTTGTAAGTCGAACATTTACTAGCAAATTGAGTGAGAGACTAATCATTTTCTGCTCGCCAGCTGTTGACACGGGCCATATGGTACTCACTCGGAGATTCCCATGGTATCTAGCAGAAGTGTGTTGTCCCTAGATATATAGAATACTGTCAAATTAGGGAATTCGCATGCATTTCAAGTTTAAATCAAACCTTTCAACTAATGTACAGTACATGCTTAGCATGTTCTGCTATACATCCCTACAAAGGAATGACTTACTGCAGCACTTGTGTAACAAATGAACAAACCTGAAATGTCATGTTTCACTTGTACTTAAAAACATTTTAGGCTGTGTCTTTATTTTAGCTATGTATTTAAGTTAATTTTATAATTACAATAATTTCATCTATATAATCATATTATAGTTCTGACTTATTATTTTTAATGTAGCATGTCATGAAACATAGCTTTATTTCTTTTCTAGTTCATGCGTTGTTTTGAAAATCACCATGTTGTTGCTTTCGAAGAGCTTAGGAAGTCAAATGATCCAGTTCCCATTCATAAACCCGTGTTCTGTGAAACTCACTCAAGTGAAAATGTAAAGTTCTATTGTATCACTTGCCAGGTATGTGAAAATTGTTTTATTTAACCTTTTTAGTGATTGTTGTTATATCATATGTTTCTAGATTCATTATGTGTTATTTCCAGGTGGATTTCATAGGGACTGTTATTTTCAGCATTATGTTGCATCTGCCTGGGTTTTAATTATTTCTTGGTACAGAAGAACTACAATTACAATTGGGTACACTGAAAAATTGCTTCAATCACCATAATATGTTTAACCTTTACACTGCTACGCCCGAGATATCTCGGGTGCGGTAGAACGTCACGTCCTTGCTGCGCCCGAGATATCTCGTCGGCAACTTCATCTGAATAACATATTTTTTTAAATTTATTCAGCATGGAGGGGTTTGATAGTCTCTCACAATATTAGCAGTGAAAAGGTTAATGTTTAAAATTTAACGATTCCCATACCTTTTGAATCTCTTTTTCTCAACCGCCCTAAGAATTGTTTGACTAACCATCAAGTACCTTTTTTATAGGCTTGCATCTTAATACTTGCTTCTTTTTAAAATGTTTTCTCTTTTTTTGCTGATGGTCATAATGTGGCCGAAACTGGTTCTATAAGAATAATAATATTATTTATTAACAATATAATTTTCTCTTGAACACCCATTGAAAAGAAAAACCTACTTACAGTATATTTCTCGATGTAAAAAGGAATGAAGTCCTCTTTTAAAATTAATTTCAATGAATAATAGGCCAACTATCTGAACTTCCAAAATGTACAACGTGCCTTCAAATAATAAGTTTTAAAAATAACCATATCGTTTAGTTTAGTGCTTCTGTATTGACTTGCATATTATATGTATTGACTAGGCGGACCCATCGTTATTTTAAATAATCAACTTCAAATAATAAGTTATACATGTTGTCCCACTCTTGTCGGCTTTGGTGGCGTAGTCTGTAGCATGCTGATCTGCTATGCCGAAGTCGTCTGATTTTGAAGAGCGTTATGATCCTTCAGCATGCCTTCCTTCGGAGGGAAAGTTAAGCCGGTGGGCCCATGTCATAGATTTATGCCATGAAAAAGAACCTACCACTACAATTGGTACTGTGTAGCATATTCGGTTTAGGAACGCTGTGTCGAGTTCCAATGTTCGCCGCTGTCAGCGGCGTCTGGTAGTGATTAGACATGGTGCATCAGTTCACACCTCAAACAAAGAGAGCGTCTGTGGAATGGAGACACACATCCTCTTCTGCGCAGAAGAAATTTATGTTGCGCCATCAGCATGGACGGTTCTTTATTATTTATTGACTTTCCAAAATATAGAAGGAACCCTATTTTCCTAGTATATTAAGGTTATAATTCGACAATTACAAAATATTTACTAGTATTACATTATAATAACTTTTGGAAGTTGTGATGGATGAATGTAAGAAAATGAGAATAACATGATATTTTAAATATAAGATACACAGGTTTTGTCAGTTCATTATTTCAGTAACTCGGTTGACATTTTATAATAAGTCTTTCTCTTTCAAAAGCAGGGCAGTCGAAAAGCAGGTTATGTATAGTTTGAGAGGATCTACAGAAGCATGTAGTCATTTACAATAACGATATGAAATCGCTCGAAGTATGACTTGAATTTCCCATATCCAGATAAAAATTGAGTAAGCACGAAGTTCGGAAGTAGTATTTTACTTTGAAGTCATTGCTGAATCTCAGGAAAGAATATTTCTCTCGTAACAGATCCTTTCGAAGTTGAGGTTCAAATGTTATTCCACTGGTGAGTTATGTAGTCTTTAATCTTTCTTTTCAGGTGACATATTGGTGTTCTGTCATATGAATCTTCGATTGTTGATTGTGCAGCCTCTTTAGCTAGTTCATCTGCTCGTTCGTTCCTAATTGTTCCTGTGTGCCCACGAACCCAGAAGAGACAGACATGGAAACTATGCTGAGTTATTGACGTTATGTCAGCAACTATTGGGTTCAAGTTGTACGTGTCGTTTTGAGTTGTGTGCTGCCTGTACAATCACTGTACAATTTTGGATTTTTGTTGCGTCTACACCACTGTAGTGCTATTTTTAAGGCCCAGAGTTCTGCTTGAAAATTTGAACAGTGTGACTAGAGCTTGTACTGAGCTGAGAATAATTCTGTCGTTCTCATACTCAACGAAGGCACATCCAACCAGATCGTTATCAGGTAGACAGGAACCATCTGTAGATTATGGAGTCGTGACAGCTGGAACAGCTACCGTATTGTTAATAAGTCTTCGGAAGATGCTAAGAGGGCCTGATTTAATAAAGCTGCACTTTTCCTCTAGGACAGTCCTATAAATTAATACAGGCTCTGTCTTATTTCTTTTGAGAATCGCCAGCTCACCTTTACCTACGCTTGCCACGGTGGGTGAGTGGTCAACGTGTCGGTCTACTAATTCCAAGCTTGCAGTTTCGCTCCTGGCCGTGGTAAGGGATTTTTGAAAGGCGGCAAAAATTACGACACCATGTCATACGATGTTGGCATGTCAAAGAACAGATTTGGATTCAATAGGCGGTGTTCATAATGGCAAAATTAATCTCGGGAGTTTCCACCAACACAATGTTCCTCGTTTCTCTACTAGAGAGCGCTATAGTGTTCAAGGAGCTTAGATATCTAATCTCCTTGACATTCATAGTGCTTCAAGGAACAACGAAATTCGACATGCAAGCTACCCTTTGGTTGTCAAATAACAAAGCTTGCACCTGGCACCCGAGGCCATATGGTATTATTATTATTACCTTTACCTACGGCTCGCTTCCTGCGATGACAAGTGCAGCTTCAGTGGACATAGTGCGATAGGCATGGGAGATGCAAAGAGTGAATCCTCTTTGAATTTTGATAAATTTGTCTCAAACAGTACAAACTCAATGGTAAAAAGGCTGCGTGAAAAATTACTCGGAGTTCAAGCCCCATGATGACCTACATACAATGGTCAAACCTTGTAAAAACTTGCATGTTTTGGATTTTAGTCTGTTAATATGAGCCCCATAAGACCAACCCCTCGTCCACGTCGTGGGAGACGGGCAACGGCACAAAGTAGGGGATTGCCTGTAGGGGCGAAGTACAGTGGGGACTTCGTGTGCCCCGGGACCGTTACGGTAGCTGTGAAGGTCCTACAGGAACCCTGAAAAGTGACGGCTAACGGGGCTCTGGTGAAGCTACGATAGGCCCAGCAAGCCAGTAGTGGATAAAACCAAATGCTTTCAAAAATGGAACGAGCCTCGGACAGGATGGATTTAATAGACGACGACACGGCTGTACACACGGACTAAGATTTGGAACTTTAAACCTAAGAACGCTGACGGGGAAGGTGGAGGAGATAGTGGATATGATGGAAAGAAGGAAGTTGGATTTATTCAGGGTGTCTACAACCCGGGAAAACCGGGAATTCTCAGGGAATTATGAATTTCTGGAATAATCGGGGAAAAATCAGGGAATTTCTTTGTTAATCAGGGATTTTTCTCCATTTGTCTATATCCCGTAAAAGTGGAAGCAATACTTCCGAATTTCGCGGGAAGTGATCGCTCGTTACTGATGACCAGGGTGTCTACCGGTAACGAAAGTAACGAATTTTACAAACGGGTGACGAAAGTGACGAAAAAGCAACGAATTTTACAAACGGTAACGAAAATTTTCTGTAGGCGGCTTGAATCATTTAAACTCGCGCCGCTAGGCTCAGAGATTGCGATGGAGCGAGTTTCACGCAAGCGGTGCCGATTGCATAAGCTATACTTCGTCGTGCCTGAGCTAGAGGAAATGCATACTGTGGACACCTTGTGTGGTATAGGCTACATCAATTCAGCGTACATTTTCGGCATCAAGAATACTTTCTAGTTTTGTGTGAAATATTTTTCTGTTTTATTAGGAAACCTGACTTTTCTCGAGACGTTTGTTCGCGAAAACTTCCGAAACTAAACAGAAACCTCTTATTTCAGTTATTGACCTCTAAATTGTGAGTCAAATTGAATTCCAAAAATAACGTGAAATAATTTAATGTTGCTATCTTGCGAAATGTTACCGTTTCGAAACAAAAAATACGAAATAGCCTCGAAATACATAATAACGTACCGGTATTTTAAAAATCTGTCTCGTAAATTTGCGACATCCGGTATGGTTAATTCGAAATTCAGTTATATGTCGATTTTTCCTTCGAACTTTGGTTCCATCGGATATATAATCTAACTGGTTATTTCGATAACTTGTATAATTCGTGATTCGCATTCGAAAGAGAATGTGCCCTCTTGTCGTATTATTCGTGCAATCCTCTCAGAATAATTCGTAATATTAGATACGGTTCCTACTTCGAACGTTCATCCTCCAAAATCACATCCTCAAGAAGACTGGCTGACCTCATGACTTGCCTGCGCGAATCTCGTCAAACGGACCGAGATCGACGTCAGTTGCGTAAAATGATAAATCCCGTCCCCTATCGTGAACTTGTGACCACGAGGGCTGCGGGAATCCTGTCAAAGGTGATTGGGCATTCATCACGAAACATTCCGAAACCTACTCGCCACTTTCACCATGACCGTAAACTTAAAAGCGCACGGGGAGCGAGAAATGCATCAACCCACTTAGAAATGACTGCCTAAGCTGCATCGCGATACTAATTTTCCCTCGTGATCCACCCTGAACTTATGAACTCCCAACCACAGCATAGGGACTGCGGGAATCACGGCGCCGACCGTACAACATGCCCATTACTTTTCGTGAATTTTAACCATGCCACACCTTGAGCCTGCCTCCACCATTCTGTCAGGGCAGATAGGCAGGCAATCGTTGAACGGCTGGATGCAGCGCCGATTGCATAATATCGCGAGGACATCGTGAATCTCGTAAAACGGCCGACAGCGGCAGCGATTGCGTTACATCGCGATATTTCTCCGCCTTCAATGACTAGGACAACTGGATTCTTGTCAAACGGACAGCAAGTGGCGCCGATTGCGTAATAATGCTATATTATCTCGTGCCCGACCTCAAGGACAATGGAAATCTCGTCGAATGACCAAAAGTGACACCGTTTATCTAAATCGCGATTTTTCTTCGTGTTCTATCGTGAAAACTGCGGGAATCTCGTCAAACGGCTGAGACCAGCGCCGATTGTGTAACATCTCGATATTTCTCCGTACTTGACTGCAAAGTCAGAATTTGGCGACGATCACGTAACGTCGCATACAATTCTTCGTGATCTACCGCGGGGACAAAGGAAATCTAGCCAAACGGTAAAGAGCAGAGCAACCTCTTGATATTAAAACAACGTATTGTGCACAAGACAACATATTAGCTGAAACAACTAATTTGATAATTAATATATAGTATTTTTTTATTATTTATTTTATTTACAGCTTTAAACACAGTTCATTGTTGTTTATCTTCACCGCGTGATGAGCCCCTTTGCTTGCAGACCACAGACGTATCTTGAATTAAAAGGTAACTAAAATTGACTAAAAGGTAACTAAAAAGTAACTAATTTTTACTTCATCCTTACAGTAGACACCCGGATGACAGTGCTCAGCCAATGAGCAGTGCCTTCTCAAGGTCAACTGAACGTATGATGTGGCAACTTTTCCGTTCGCTTCCTGCGCAGGAGCCAACTACGCCATTTTATCGGGCCTTAAGCATTTTGTTCGTTGCGATCAGTATCGCCAATTTAGCGATTTTGTCGGTAGATATAGCAACTTTGGCGACAAAATATTTTAAATTTAGTATTGTTTATAAATATACTCTGTGAGCTACCTGAATAGGATTGACATTTCAGCGGAAATTCCACGTCACTCATCACCGCTCTGCTTCTTGACCAATCCATGTTCGCATAGTTGATGTCATAATACTCTGCGTTGCAATATTACCGCCCACGTGCCTCAGTGCCTGGTCAGCTTTATCTCTGGCTTGTACAGTTTGGCAATCTCGTTCTCAGACCTCATGGAGAGACGAGAACTGTCAATCCTATTCTGGCAGCTCACAGAGAATAATATACTAGCTTCGCCCGGAAACAGTTATGAATGCATTACGTGACAAGCGCTTTTTTTTTTTTCGATGTCAATGAACTACGACCTAGGCCTATATCCGTTTTACGTCTCTGCATGATGGGTTGAAATCGCTGACTGGACTATTAATTATATTATCATGGAGATAGCATGTACAACGAATTCTTGTCAGACGTAATTTAAGAATGGCGAGGTGCATGAAACTCAAATCCCCCTCCCGTCCAATCTAAAAACACTTATAGTGGGCGATGTATTGAAGATATAAGCTCTCGCGGACTTTTTTTTCTTATAGAACTGAACAATTCTTACACTCATAGTATATTGATATTTTTAACGGTTTGCTCAGCGTAAGCTTCAAAAGCGCATATATTGCGGTATATTGTCTCGATAGTGCTTTCGGTACAGGAAGTGAGGTTTTACCGTGTGTATTGTCCTGTCAAGTGTTAGCGCGCGCCCGGGCAACATGTGTTAGACCTGGTTTGACAATACTGTTTGCGCGGCTTTTCCATCCCGGTATTTTTTTATTATTGTCTGCTGTAGTTCTACTGTTAATGCTTTAGTGTGCTGTTTGAAGTTTACGAAAAATATAACATTTGTGCCATTGTGTGCTAAATTTATAGTGAAAACTTATGGTGTGCAATAATTTTCCAGGGTGTTCTTGTGCTGCTGTTGATATATGATTTAGCCCCTAAAATACGTAGTCGTTCAAACACGTGGTTGTGCTACCCCCTATTATATCGTGTGCTATTCGACCTGTGTCTACTCTTGTGCATCGAGGCAAATAACCTCTCGCTCTGCTTACGAATATTTCATTTGTACTTTGTACTGTAGTGATCAAAAGGCTTAACGGAAGCTCATGATCACTATGAGGTTGTTAATGTGATCATCTTTACCTTGTAGATGCTGCCAGTTATGTTCAGGCTGGTTCACGATTGGCCCGGGAATGAGAACGGGGGCTCTGGTTAACAACTGGAACGGGAACAAGGAAAATGTTTGATGTTTATGTAATATGATGGATATGCCTAGTGCCCTTAAATGCATATTTATTGCTCCTACATTCCTTGGCTAGGCTAGAACTTATGTCCTATTTTGTTTTTAATTGCACCCAGGAAATGTGTTTGTAACACCTTTCAAACTCGGCCTTGTATTATCAAACAGACTAGGTTAAATTATTTTAGACTGATAATGGTGTGTTCTGGCCTGTCGAAACATCGTTCATAATGATTTCCTTCATTTAAATGTATTTATAAATTACTAAATTGACGAAATTAATATTATATAAACAGTATTTCATACCAATTGTAACATATGGACTGGAAACACTGGTAACGAATCAAAGGCAAAATAGTAAGATACAAGCAGTAGAAATGAAATTTTTAAGAATGTCAGCTAAAAAGACAAGAAGGGATAGAATTCAAAATATTGAAATGAGAGAAGAGTTAAATATGGAACCGTCAAATCAGAATGCAAGGTTACGTTGGTTCGGACATGTAAAAAGAATGGGTAAAGAAAGAGTAGCAAAAAGGGAATTAGAAAGAGAAGTCAAGGGTAAGAGACCAGTTGGAAGACCGAGAAGAAGGTGGTTGGACCAAATTTTGAAGGACATTGGAGAAGCTGGGTTGGATGTGGCAGAAGTGATGGAACAGGAAAAATGGAGGGACAGAAAGGAGTGGAGGAGGCTTGTAAACCACACCCGGGTGGCTGGAGTGGGACTTGGATGATGATTACTTAATTACATCAGTCATGACGAGGTGGACCTAATTCAGAGTGAGAACTTTGAATATGCCTCCCTTCGTCCCTTGGATATGTGTAAATTACTGTATAGGCTTATATTCAGACTTATGCTACCGAATATCATACCTGCGACGTAGATTAGTGATTTCAATGGTAATGAAAGGTTTTACAAATTAAATATTGGTCTAAGATGATTCCACTCATATGGTGACACCTTGATGTGTGTATTCAACCTTCCTTTGTCCCTTTTATTGGAGGCATTTACTGTAGTGAAAGCAGTATGACTTAATAGACCTTGCTTATTTTACTGGACAACAAGTTCACTTATTGAAATAAATTTATTTTCACAACTGTTTCCCTTGTGCCGCCATTGCTCACATCTGTTTGGATCCTGGAATTTCCGAGAACAGAAAACATAAAACTTAATTCTATTTTCCTTTTGCTTTCCTGGATTACATTTTGCTTCTTGTTCCTGGAGAGCGCTTAAAACCAACCAAAAATAGCGTGCGTTTCATCACACTTCCCGTTCCCGGGCGAATGTTTAGCATTCTTTTACTCAGGGAATTCTCTCATTAATTCTGGAAAAATCAGGGAATAATCAGGGAATTCTTTTAAGATGAGTTGGTAGACACCCTGTTATTGGGATTGGCAGAAACAAAGTGGAAAGGGGAAGGAAGGAGAGTACTGAGAAAAGGCTATAGACTGTACTGGAGTGGGAACGAAGAGGGAAAGAGGAATGGAGTGGGAGTAGTAGTACGAGATGATTTAAAAGAAGAAGTGAGGAGAATAAGTGATAGGATGATGAAAGTGAAAGTAGCACTGAGGGGAGAGACCGTAGAAATAGTGCAAGTGTATGCTCCACAAGTAGGCTGCGCTTCTGAAGAGGAGGAGTTTGAAGAGGAATTGCAGAAGCAGCTGGTAGGAAGAAATATGATTGTTATGGGGGACCTCAATGCCCATGTAGGAAGAGAAAGACAAGGTTATGAGAGTGTTCTAGGACCAGAGGGTTGGGGTGGAAGAAATGAGGAAGGAAAGAGACTGTTGGACTTCTGCCAGAGGAACAGCCTGCTAGTTGGGAACACCTGGTTTAAGAAAAGAGAGAGCCACACAATCACATGGTACAGTGATGACTTGACCAGGAAGTCGGTGGTCGACTATATACTGTATGAGAAAGAACTAAATAAGAACATCACGGACATCAAGGTTATACCATCGGAGAACTTGGATAGCGACCATCGATTACTGGTAATGAACCTGAGAGGGAGTAAGGAGAAGAAAGGGACTGAGAACCAGGAAAGACGTATGAGGATATGGAAACTGAAAGAAGGGGATAGAAGGGTCGAGTACCTCAAAATGGTAAAGGAAGGAATTCCAACAGATGAAGAAAGAGGGGTGGAAGAGGAATGGGCTAGATTTAAGAAGACACTAGTGGGTGCAGCAGAAGCAGTATGTGGGAGGACAAGTAGTAAGAAGAGGTGGAAGGAAACACCATGGTGGAATGAGAAGACAAAAGATATAGTAAGGGAAAAGAATAGAGCCTTTAGGAGGTGGTATCAAAATAGGACGGTAGAGACAAGGGAAGAGTACCAGGAAAGAAAGAAGGAGGCGAAGAGAGTGGTGGCTGAGGAGAGAAGGAAGTGGATGGAAGAGTGGACAAAGATGATGGAGGAGGATAGTGAAGGTTCAAAAAAGGTCCTGTATGGGATGGTAAAAAATAAGAGGCGGAAGGATCCTACGGATTATGTTAGAATGGTGAACAAAAGGGGACAAGAGATAGAAAATAGGGAAGAACTGAAGAAAATGTGGAAAGAATATTTTGAAGAACTTCTGAACCCAAATGGAAAAGATGGTGAGGAGGAAGAAATCGGGGAAGAGGAAGATGAACTGCAAACAGAAAAGGACTTAACATGGAAAGAAGTGGAAGATGCAGTGAACAAGATGAAAGGAGGGAAGGCACCGGGTGTGGATGAGTTGAGTGTGGAGATGGTGAGAGCAGCAGGAGAGGTGGGGATACAGTGGCTGTACCGAGTGATGAGGACAGCATGGAAGGAAAGGAAGACCCCAGAGGACTGGAAAAAAGGAATCATTGTCCCGATCTTCAAGAAAGGTAGTAGAACAGATTGCAGAAACTATCGGGGAATAACACTGATGAGTCATTGTGCAAAGATCTTCGAGAAAGTTTTGGAAAAGAGAATTAGGACAAGGATAGAAGGAGGGATGAGGGAAGAACAACATGGCTTCAGAGCAGGAAGGTCCACAGTGGATTTGATTTTTGCTGTAAGGCAGTTACAAGAACAGCACTATGAGTATGGAACAGATCTACTGATGGCCTTCTTGGACATTGAGAAAGCATATGACAGTGTATGCAGAAACAAAGTATGGAAGTCCCTGGAGGATAGAGGAGTAGAGAAATGGACTATAAAGAGGATAAAGGAGATGTACAAGGGAAGCGTGAGCTGTGTGAAAGTGGGAGGAGAGAGATCTGACTGGTTGGAACAAAGAAACGGCCTGAAACAAGGAAGTGCACTGTCACCGTTACTTTTCATTGTGGTGATGGATGACATAATGACCCGAGTGGCACAAGTAATTGGGGACGGAAAGATGAAAGCAATGGTGTTTGCAGATAATTTGATGATTTGGGGAAACAAGGAGGAGGAGGTACAGGAACAGTTGGACGTGTGGGAAGGAATAATACAAGGATATGGGATGAAATTTAGCATAAATAAGAGTGAGATGGTGATCACAACAAGGAAGAAGGAAAGAACCACAACGGGAATAACAATTGGTGGGGAACAGCTGAAGAAAGTGGAGAGTTTCAAGTATCTGGGAAGCCTGATACAAGATAATGGAAGAAACGATAGAGAAATAAATGAGCGGGGGAGGCAGGCAGAAGCATTTCGGAGGAGTGTGAGAAGCATGTTATGGAGCAGGATGTCCCTCAGAACAGCAAAAAGATCATATATCGGACGTACTATGTCCCTATCCTGACGTATGCCTCGGAGACCTGGGTTATGAAAGGAAGGGAGAAGAGCAAAATACAGGCCAGTGAGATGAGGTTCTTGAGAAGCAGTATTGGAACTACAAAGATGGACAGAATAAGAAATGAGAGGACCAGAGAATTAATGAAGGAGGAACCATTACAGGATGGTATAGAGAAATCTAGACTTAGATGGTATGGACATGTAAAACGAATGGAGGAGAAGAGGATACCCAGGAGAGTACATGAGACCAAGTGGGAAGACCGAGAGACAGGTGGCTGAAGGGGGTGGAAGAAAGCGTGAAGAAGAGAGGAGAAGACTGGACAAGGGTGGAGGCTGAGAGATGGTGGGAAGACAGAAGACGTTGGAGAGGCTTGTGTTCCAAACAGACCCGGCCAGTGGCTGGAAACTGTGCAAGATGATGATGAATATGAGCCCTAAAAGTCAAATGCTTATCGAGCATTACCCCACGTATAGAAGACTATCCTCCAAGGCTATTCTATGTCTTAATTAATTAATTTTGAATTTTTCACTTTCCTTCTTCTCGTGACAAACATTGCTTTAGTTTTAATCGGATTAAACTGAAGTTTATTATTACTCCCCCAATTGTAGAATATCTCCTGGGCTGAGTTTGCAGAAGTTTGTAGTGTAGTGCAACGTTCATCAAAAGTTACGTGACCTGCCATAATCGTACATAACTTAGGCCTGTATTGTGCCCGTTCAGACCGAAGTCCGGACGACCACATATGCATTTCTCCAAAAATCAGTCAGCACGAGAATCAAAATATCCCGGGGCGCCAGATGGGTTAAAGCGACTACAATAACTCAACAAAAAATGCTTTACTGATTTTAGACTCGATGCAACAATAAGGATAGAAGGAGATTTTCTGAAATGATTGCAACCGATAAAATTATCTCATTTTATTTAAAATTTTAAAATTGACTGAAGGTATGCCAAAAATGGCATGAAAGATGAATGACGAATCATATGTTATGTACAAAATATACAATTTCACCAACACATGAACACTTAACAATCGAGACGAAGGTCAAATTAATAGTCCAGTTGACTTCGCTCAAAAGAATTATTTACAGTAGTAGGGTTTTGTCAGTGCAAATTTAATTGTCTTTGCTGATCCCTATATTATTTGAGTATTCACATACTGAAATGAAAAAAAAAATTATCACTCGTTGAAAAATATCTCTCAGTTCACTTTTTCAAAATATCGTAGCAAATTAACTAACACTTCAGGATTCAGTTATCTCAAGATTTGTTCAAATACAAAGTTATTAACAAGAAATACAACACAATATCATTTATTTGGATTCGACGAACTTTGATAAACAGAAAATATTTATTGAATCAACTGTTCTCGATCCAAAGTCTATTCAGAGCTTTTGACTCCATCATAAATATAATTGTCAAAATATTATTATCAACAAAATATAAATTCAATTCCATATGGATTCAACCATTTAATCAATTAATTATCACTTGGAAATATTATTTAGAAAATAGGAAATATTATTTGGAAAATTTATCATAAAACAATTTTATTTGTTATTATCAAGATTTCAATAATTTGACAAAATGTCAAATATGTTAATCTCAACTTATTTGCAAAATGTTTATATATTTTTATAGGATCACAAAATCCTCTCAGTTTGTAGTGGTTGTTTAGAAGTAACAGTTTTAAATAATTAACAGCATCGGCCCATTCGATTTAAATGCGTCAAAAATCACATGGTCATAATTAGCATCTAGACAAGGGTAAAGTATTTTCGTAATGAAAGGTACAAGTTGAACAATAACAATACTCGGGCAAGCAATTACTAGGAATACTTCCAGAACACGTGGGTTAACTGTGATCTGACAATGATGGCTCAACAAAATAACCTTTGGTTATACCTCGACGAAAGTGTGGCTAAAATCGACTCCTCTACTACTGTCGACCCAAGTATTATGTGCACTCGAGTTTGAAGGTTGATTATGAAGTAACCAATAGGCCTACATTGAATTCTGTAGCATCGTCATTTTTGTCGTTCTATTTTACGTTAGCTCATGCAGGTTTGGAATTTTTAATTTATACGTGAATATTTTTTATCGCAATTGGAACACAAAAAGTGCCCGTTTTTTAAGGGTGTTTCAACCATGCGTCACATTTAAGAATTATTATCTCAAAACCCCGTTATCACAGCGAATCCAAATTTTAACACAATACACATTGGAATGTTCTATATCTGGTTTATTAATTTCAAAATTTTGTGTGTCCAAGAAACAAAGTTATCATTTTTGTAAGGTAACTTTTTCTCAGCTCGGGGTGGTTGGAACATATAGTTCTTGGTCGCGTTGTAATCCTTGTACATCAAAAGGTAATGCTGTATGACTGTGAAATACGTAAATTAATTCACTTATTTTATATCAGTTTGTACTTGTACTGGAAAATAAGGCATGGTTCCGCAGCTAGCCGATACGGCGAAAGCTGTACAGCATTGCTGGGATGGAGCCCACCACGCGTCATGGCGCGGCGCGCATAAGTCGGATGTACTGTAATGGGCTCCATCTCGGCAAAGCTGGACGGCTTTCGCCGTATCGGCTAGCTGCAGAACCATGCCTTATTTTCCAGTACAAATACAAACCGATATAAAATAAGTGACTTAATTTACGTATTTCACAGTCATACAGCATAACCTTTTGATATATAAGGATTACAACCCGACCAAAAACTACATTTTCCAACCACCCCGAGCCGAGAAAAAGTTACCTCACAAAAATGATAACTTTGTATCTTGAACACACAAAATTTTGAAATTAATAAACCAGATATAAACCATTCCCATGTATATTGTGTTAAAATTTGGCTTCACTGTGATGATGGGTTTTTGAGATAATAATTCTTAAATGTGACGCATGGTTGAAACACGCTTAAAATCGGGCACTTTTTGTGTTCCAACTGCAATAAAAAATATTAAAATATAAATAAAAAATTCCTAATCTACATGAGCTAACACAAAATAGAACGACATAAGTGATGATGTTATTGAATTCAATGTAGGCCTATTGGTTACTTAACAATCTTCATACTCGAGTGCACAGAATACTTGGTTCGACAGTAAATTCAAAGACATCCAACCTACAATATGATTGATGCTTCATTTCACACAACCTCATTCCTGCGACTTAATTGCGCACTCAGAATGGCATATTTAACTCTCTGCACACACAATTATTTCTTCCCAAATTATACAGAATAATCAAGCCTTTGCTTGTTACGACAACTGGGAGATGTATGAATTAGTAAACTTTACCAATGAGTTTACAATAATAATATTTTTACCATCAGTTTAAAACATGAATAACTCCACACCGTGTCTATTCTTAGCCAAACGTTTTGAAAGACGTTGCTCAATAATGATTTTATTTTTATACAAACTCTAGCAAAAAACCTGTTTTATACATGCTTTTAGCTTCCCGTATCATTACTTTCCGTGTCTTCTCAAAGATTTAAATATATAATGCAAGTGTGAAATAATTCCACTGAATTAATATGTTATTTATTTGTGGGCATGCATTAACCACTAACCTTCGGAATCAACAAGTATCCGATCTTAGAATATTGTTTCAAATGTCAAATGTATAAATCATACTACATGAAAATGATTATTAGAAATCACAAATATTTATTATTATTTCAGAAAATAGAAAAATAATAATAATTATTATTTAACATTAGGCCTATTATTATTATTATTATTATTTCCTCCACAAAAGGATTTAAAGTTGTTAAACTGTTTGGGGAATATCATCCTCGACTTCTAAATAATGGATAAATCTTCAGTTACAACGGCTGATGGCCGCGATTAGAAAAATATCAAAATTAAATAAATGCTCGTTCTGCTCGTCCATAAATTTCGAATCATTGACTTCTGAGTGTAAAAACTACTCGGATCAAAGCTTCTATTGAAAAAGAAAAATATTTGCAACAGCAAAAAAAATCTCGATGAATAGAAAATATGTGTTGGTAAGACTGTAGAAAAATACGAGAAATCCAGCTAACTACGCATAAAAATAATGCAAATTGTAGCTTACATTCTTGCAGATCTTGATGCTTGTAATCTGGTCTGAACTAAATTATTCAGTCTTCTTGTCCCCATTAGGACACGTATTTATAATCTTGTATCGGCCTCCATTTTATACCCGCAATGGTCTTACACAGACATAGCGGTATTCATACTTGAAGCCTGAATATCTCGATGAAAAATGTTACCAGCTTCAAAAGCTGAAGTAAAGTTGACGGGGGTCTGATCAAAATGATCCATGATGAAAATTATTAACATGACCCAACTGTGAGGTGTTCAGTACTCCTAATACGCTTATAATATTGTTCAGCACTAGTACAAATTCTGTAGAGTTTGCTGGGCCGAGTTTCTCACTCTCCAGATTGCGCAAGGCAAAACTGTATTCCCAATATCGGCTAAAGAATTGTACTGTGCAAGAATGGTAATAAAAGTACTGATTTATCTTGGATGGTCCACTAGCAAGACAAAAGCTTGTCCTCTGACTGTTGGATTAAATAATCCAGCTTTGAATAATTGTGGACAGAAGAAAGAAATGTAGACAAAGTCTACCATATGTCCAGTTGTAGCAGTAAATAATTACCAGTGCCACAAATTTTTATCACTTCGGTGATAACATTTGAAAAGTTCGAAGATCACTAAAATGTTTAACACTTTCTTAATACCAGTAACCATGTACTGTCGAAGCACTAAGTCCCAGCAACTGTGCTGTTAATAACGAAGAATTTGCAAAAATGTGCACGAAGATTATAACAGTGTTCGAAGTTACGTAGAGTGTTTAACGGCTAGAGCGCTTACGAAGTACTACACATCCTTAGCAACGGAGTGCCTATGGAGAAGTGAACATACTTAGCTCGGGCAGGCGTGCCTTATATACTCCTTAGCGGGCTATACGAGGTCACTGCAGGAAAAAATGCTGGAACTAAAACATCTCATATCTCAGCTTCCGCTCAGTCAATTTCCTCGAAATAAAGCACATTCTTCCTCCCTTGTCCGTGCCAGTAATCTGATGTTAGTCTCAAGAAATATTGCACAATTTTAGAAGTGGTCTATCACACGAGAGAGAATCAGAAAGCTGATGATGATTTGGTAATTGGTTCAACATCTAGTTGTGTAGAAAATCTGGCTTCTGAGGAGAAGAAGGTCTTTTATTTGCACGTCAGGAACTACTTCACTGCAGCCTCTGATTATATTATTCATAAATTTAATTTGGACAGTGAGTTTTCTGTTAATGCTCAAGTGGCACAGATAAGGTCTTTGTCTACTGCTTCCTTTAGTGCCGTGAAGTATTATATCTCTTAAGTTTCCAATTATGTTGCCAAAAAAAGACGGTGAAGATGAGCACCAAGCAATGGATGCATTACAATGCCAGTTTTGTGCTCTCCAAATGGAGGATTTGCCATCTTCTATTGAGGAAGGAAAAAGAGCAGATTGTTCTTGGTCTGCTATAGGGGATATACAAGGTGGAGATGGGTGTCTGAAATATGACAGACTAGCTAGAGTAATGCTGTCAATATTAACAATCCCACACATCAACGTTGAATGTGAGAGATTGTTTAGTCAGGTGAAGAAGACAAGGACCCAATTCCGATCATCTCTGAATGACGAAAACCTCAACAAACGGTTAGTGGTTAAATCAAGCCTAAGTGGAAATTGCTACGAGCAGCAGTATGACGGGGCATTTTTGAAGAGAGCAAAGTCGGCTACCAGGTCTGCATTAAATCAGTAAGCAGTCTCAAGATTACCATCCACATGTATATACATTACCTAATCATAATTAGGTAAGTTGTCCATGGTAGCCTAATTAACTTTAGTTTGACAAAACTTGAATATGTGGTAGCGAATGCGAAGTGTAATCCATCAGAATGATTGTATGCATTTTCTTTCAACACACAATTGTGTTCTCTTACGTTTAAATATTTGCCATACATACTACTCGATGATTGATGATTGTTTACATTTTTGTGAATTTTATGCTGAATTCATACTTTGCCAATAAAGACATGCAGGTCTTTTGTGTACCCCCTTTTGCCCAAGCCACTGTATACTGCGCATGATGAAATCTATAATTTTAAAAAATCTTCCTATTTTTGACTTCCGCAGGTTGGCAGGTATGATCTTAGTACTTAACTTTGTAAGGTAGTGCTGGCTACAATCCACATTTGCGTAGCACAAAGAAGACATAGGTTATGTCCAGTTCTAGATTGCGTGCACAAAAGTACTTGTAGAACACTTGTTGCATAGTAAGGTTGGCCTTAGCTATCACAAAGATGAAGTGACAATATTCACTTAAGTCGGAATAGATTTCCTTAGCACACAAAGATGTATACTTGACATCTTAATGTTCGTGTCGCAGGAACACGTTGAAGTTCGATCCAAGTTGGATTATTTGAAAAATGTCTTTGACGACATGGCGAAGGTTGAGTTTAACACTTCTTGATGCAGAATTACGATGCGAAGTTTTTCCAATTATGAAGTTTATCGTCCGGTGCCCAAGACGGGTGGTTAGCGTAATGCTAACGGAGAAATCACATCGAAGATGGGTCTGCCGGCAGCTTAAATAGCAGACAGAACTGGCTTCTCGAATGATCGATGTCCGGCCATTGGCGTGTCCCAAACATGTTGGCAGGAAGAAGCGTGCTGATTGACGGAGAGAGGCCATGTCATGGAGACTGCCAGTGAGCGCGTAGCGTATTGAGATCAGCTGGACAGGCCGTGATACCACGAGGTATGAGAAAGGTGACCTATTAACACTTGTAAAAAATGTCTTAAAGGCGAGATATCATTATCATCATCATCGGCTTTAACTCGAATCAGAGTATATATCTTCTTCCTTCAGTCCAGTTTGTGGATGTGTTTACGGTGACTAAAGAGTCCAATCCTGGCATGGAACAAGCGACCACACAAGTCACATAGTATTGCTGGAGGAGGACGTGGTTGGGCTGCTCGAAATTTCCTAGCTTGACGCTTGGCCTCTTCATGTATGCGTCGATCCCTTTCAAACGTCTTTACAGTATCCGAGATGGTACGGCGCCAAGTTGAGCGGTCTTCAGCCAGCATGTCCCAGGTTTGTGAATCAAGACCTGTCAATTTCAGGGTCTGCTTAAATTGGTCCTTGTAGCGCCTCTTAGGACCACCATGAGGTCTGGTGCCATAGCATAACTCACCATTTAGCATTTGACGAGGTAATCTCACATCATCCATCCGATGGACATGACCAATCCATCTAAATTGGTGACCTATTATGGATGATTCTATGCTGTTGATTTGAGCCTTTCTAGAACAGCAATATTGGTAATGCGGTCTTCCCATTTAATCCTCAGGATTGATCGAAGTTTTTGTAGGTGGAAACGCTCAAGCTTCCTAAGATCACGTCGGTAAAGGGTCCACGTTTCACAGCCATACAACAATGTAGAAATATATATATATATATATTGTAACACAACAGGTGAGTATGAAAATAATTTTTAAATATAATTGAATTAAACAAGAAAGTGAAATAAAGTATTATTTGTCACGAACACATGGTGATGAAAAGTGAGGTTATGAAATCAAATACTAGTCTGACTTTTGATAAACAAAAACCTACAAAAATTAACAAGTTAATCATTCGCAAATGCGAACAAATGCATTTCAAGCAGTATTTAAGATCTAATTGTAATAATTTGATTTTTAACCAAATGCGTTAATAAGTTGTGCAACAATAATCCAAGAAATCAGTTGGAGAAGTGTGCGAGTGGTATCGCACCTGCTCACTCTTTTAAAGAACGCATGTTCAAGGCAATTTAACGGAGGGAAATTTATTTCCTTTTAATTATTTTTATTATATTCTCCGTACCTCGTATAGCAAGTTTCCAACTTAGTTTTATTCACAGGATCCACGAAAGAAACGGAAGCTTTTAGTTTTACGTGACCGTTAATCATGCGATCATGAGCCATGGGACCTCCTTTTTACGTGGAATCCGAACCACAGGACATGGCATTTCACTTTGAAAATCTCACATGCATTGACCGGGAATCGAGCCCAGCCTGCCTTGGTGAGAGGCCAACAGCTTGACCGCTGCACCACCTAATGATCTACGAGGACGATAGGGAAAGTTGTTTTCTTCTCATTTAAATTTCTATTTTCCCTACATACTATTCGTGTTAACTATTAGAATTTTAATATTTCAGTATTTACCCCAGAATAATAATGACTCGTTCTGTAAATAGCAAGTACTCATACTTTTCAAAAACCCCATTTAAAGAAAATATAGTTTCGTTCTTATGTATTTAGTCTTCGATCTACCCACATAAATGTATTTGTTAATGTTGCCGCTAGGATATAGACTAGAACGAGAAAAGTAATCCGATTGGTTGTTGTACTCAAACTTCCATGCAAACTGCCGGGAAAAATTGCACCTGTTCAATTTCTTGAATTGTGTGGAAATTATCATGGAAGGTACAAATCACATGGTGCTAGACGCGTGCATACCAGTACTGGTAGAAGCTTCCATGCCAACTAGTGTCGTGTGATACGGGCCTTAAGCTGCGTTTACACTAGCAATAACATGCTGCTGTGTTAACACCTCAAGCAAGATACCTTGCGCAAGTTTTCTTTACCAGATTTGCAGCAATAGCTTGCAGTAACTTGGAGATTCCGTTTACATGTGCTTGTAGTCATCATCATCATCATCTTGAGCAGTTTCCAACCGCTGGTCGGGTCTGCTTGGAACATAAGCCTCTCCATCGTTTCCTGTCCATCCACCATCTCTCGTCATTTACTGTGTCCCAGCACACTCCTCTTTCCTCCACACTCTTCTTAACTCCTTTTGTCCATCTGTCCCTTGGTCTTCCCCTTGGCCTCCTTCCCGTCATTTCCATTCCAAACATCTTCTTCGGTATCCTCTCCTCTTGCATCCTCCTCACATGTCCATACCATTGTAGCCTAGATCGCTCTATTTTATTTTGCAATGGTTCCTCTCTTACCATCTCCCTGACTCTCTCATTCCTTACTCTGTCCATTCTTGTCACTCCTACCCTACTCCTCTGGAACTTCATCTCCACTGCTCGTATTTTATTCTTGTCCCTTTCCTTCATCACCCATGTTTCTGAACCATATGTCAAAATTGGCACAAAGTAGGTCTTGTAGATGATTCCTTTACATTTTTGTGGTACATCTTTATTCCATATCATCCCCCTAAAACTCTTGAAAAATCCATCTGCGCACCTTCCCCGCTCATTTATTTCCATCCTATTGCCTCCCTTTTCTTCAATTATGCTTCCCAAGTACTTGAAGCATTCTACTTTCTGCAACTGCTGTCCTCCAAGTGTTATGCCCATATCCAGTCTGTTCTTCTTCCTCGTTGTGATGACCACTTCACTCTTTTGTGCTGAGAACTTCATCCCATATGATAACACTACCTTCTCCCACTCATCTAATTGCTCTTGTACTTCTTCCTCATCCTCTCCCCATACCAGAAGGTCATCAGCAAACAACATTGCCTTCATTTTCCTTTCCCCAATGCTATTTACCACTTTTCGTATGATTTCATCCATCACCACTATAAATAACAGGGGTGAGAGGGCACTTCCCTGTTTCAGACCACTCTCCAGTTGAAACCATTCCGTTCTCTCTCTTCCCACCTTTACACAGCTTTTGCTTCCCTCGTACATTGCTTTCACTCTTGCCACTGTCTCCTTGTTCACTGCTTTTGCTCTCATTGCTTCCCATACCTTGTTTCTATTAATACTATCATATGCTTTCTCAATATCCAAGAAGGTCATCACCAGATCTTTCCCATATTCATAATGGTGTTCTTGTAGCTGTCTTACTGCAAAGATGAGGTCAACTGTTGACCTTCCTGGCCTGAATCCATACTGTTCTTCCCTCAGCCCATCTTCAACTTCTGTCCGAATTCTTCTCTCCAGTACCTTCTCAAATATTTTAGCGCAGTGGCACATGAGTGTAATTCCCCTGTAGTTCTTGCATTCCTTCCTACTTCCCTTTTTAAATATGGGTATTATTATCCCTCTTTTCCAGTCCTCTGGTATTTTCTTCTCCCTCCATATCACTTTCATTACTCGAAAGAGCCACTGTGTTCCTATCACCCCTGCTGCTCTCACCATCTCCACACTCACTTCGTCTATTCCCGGTGCCTTTCCCCCTTTCATCTTCTTTAATGCTTCCTCCACTTCTTCCCATGTCAATTCCTTCTCTGAAATGTCTTGGTCACTGTCTGTTTCTTCCTCCACAATGTCCACTACGCTGGTTTTAGTTGGATTTAGGAGTTCCTTGAAGTATTCTCTCCAGATAACCTTTACTTCTTCCATATTTTCGACCTCCTTTCCATTCCTGTCCACCATTCTGACATTTTCCCCTGTATCTCTTCTCTTTGCCTTTATCATTCCATACAACACTTTCTTACTGCCATCACAGTCCTCCTCCATCATTTCTGTCCATTTCTCCAGCCATTTCTTTTTCTCTTCCTTCACTACTTCTCCTGCTTCTTTCTTCCGCTCTTGGTATTCTTCTCTTGTTCTGTCTGTCCTCTGTTGGAACCATTTCCTGAATGCTTCATTTTTCTTTTTCACTGCTTCCTTAGTTCTGGGGTTCCACCATGGTGTTTCCTTCCACCTTTTCTTTCCACTAGTTCTGCCACACACGACTTCCGCTGCTTCTACCAACACGTCCTTGAACCTATTCCATTCTTCTTCACCTGTTTTCGGATCATCCTTCGGTAATTTGTTCCTCACTAATATCTGGAACTTCTCCTTATTTCCATCCTCCTTCAGCTTCCATGTCCTTATTCTTCTTTCTTGGTTTTCAGTTCTCCTCTTTTCCTTCAGTCCTCTCACCTTGGCGACCAGCAGACGGTGGTCACTGTCCAGGGCTTCTGAAGGTATTACCCTTATATCCGTGATACTCTTCTTTGTCTCCTTCCCGCATAGAATATAGTCCACCACTGATTTCCTAGTCAAATCCCTGCTGTACCAAGTAATTTTATGGCTCTCTCTCTTCTTGTACCATGTGTTTCCAACCATTAGCCCATTTATCTTGCACAGTTCCAACAATCTCACTCCTTCCTTATTCCTGTTTCCCCATCCTTCACCACCAATCACTTCCTCAAAACCTCTTCTATCAGTTCCGACATGGGCATTTAGGTCTCCCATGACTATCAGGTCTCTCCCCACTAACTGCTTCTGCAACTCCTCTTCAAACTCGTCCTTCTCGCCTTCTGTGCATCCCACCTGTGGTGCATAGACTTGCAGAATGTCCAGGTTTCTACCTTTCACAGTGATTCTGGCTCTAATTATTCTATCACTTACCCTCTTTACTTCCTCCCTCAGCCCTTCTCTCACCACCATTCCCACTCCATTTCTCTTCCCCTCCTCATTTCCTATCCAGTATAGCTGCAATCCATTTCTCAGTTCTTTTCTTCCTTCCCCTCTCCATCTGGTCTCTGCCAGTCTGAGTACATCCAGTTTTCTCCTCTCCATCATATCCACAACCTCCTCCACTCTTCCCGTCAATGTCGTTATATTCAAAGTTCCGATTCGTAGTCCATTTCCATAGCCAGGTCTGCTTCCTTTAGATCTGTCCTTTCCGAGGCCCGTTCCCGTTTTAAAAGCAGTTTCATATCCACTACTGGCTTGCTAGGCCTAACGTAGCTTCACCATAACCCTGGCAAGGGGCCTGTTTTTGGTCCGCGAGAGGTATTTTATTTCCCTCAAACCCTCCGGACAAGTCCGGCGAGCCCCCCTATCCGCCACCTGGGACGCGCCCGATAGAGGAACAGGCAAACCCCCACGGGGTGCTTGTAGTACAAGTCAATTAAAATGACTAGGGTTGGTGAGCCAGGTTTGAGGTTAGGTTAGGAGCCCGATGTAAAACAGCAATGAAACAGTAAAAGGTAGTAGAATAGCTACACCTGGCCCATGGGCGCCCGCAGCGGGGTGGCAAGGAGGGACAGTCCCCCTTCCTGGAATCCCGAGACCATTTCGATTGTTCGATTCTGCGTTTAGCTATGTAGAGTAACTATTATAACTGATTGAACATATAAAAGTGCTTTATCAAGTGGAGATCCTACACTTCTACTTCTTCTTCGCCTTTTGAGACCACATAGGATCTCTTTAACCATTAATTCGTCAACTTGTAGGAACTGTACGAGCCTTGTGGTCCTCCTAGTACTTCTTCATTTGTATTGATCGTCTTGCCCTTTCTTGGGCGGAAGATATTCTTGTTGGAATTTTCTTTTTTGTGAGCTGAAAATGATGTCGTATTTTTAAGTGCTGTAGTTAAACTTTTCTTATTTGCAGCATCTTCTGTTGTTAGGCCAATTTCTTTCAAGTCCTCTCTGATTTCTTTAAACCATCGGCATCCAGTTGTGTTTTTTGAAGCAAGATTGTACTGTACCAGTCCAGGGTGTCTACCGGTAACGAAAGTAACGAAAAAGTAACAAATTTTACATACGGGTAACGAAAATTTTCTGAAGGCAGATTGAATTATTTAAACTTGCGCCTCTAGGCTCAGAGATTGCTGTGGAGCGAGTTTCACGCAAGCGACGCCGATTGCATAAGCTATATTTCCCCGTACCCGACCTCTGGGAAAGGCATACTGGGGATACCCTGAGTGGTATACACCGTTCAGCATATATTTTCAGCATCAAGATGACTTTTTAGTTATGTGTGAAGTATTTATCTGTGTTATTAGGAAACCTGACTTTTTACGAGCCGTTTATTAGCAAAAATTTCTGAAACTAATCGGAAACCTCGCATTTCTTGCTTTTATTTGGAGATTATGTCAAATTGAAGTCCAGAAATAACGTGAAATAATTTAATGTCCCAATCTTGCGAAATGTTAGTTTCGAAAAAGAATTATGAAAAAGCTTCGAAATACGTAGGCAATAACTAGGGACCAGAAAATTTAGCATCTATTTTCCTTTAAATTAGCATTTATTTTCCCCCTATTTAGCATCTACTTTTGGAAAATTAGCATCTAATTTTTTCCGGATTCTTACGGACTATATGACTTAATTGGCGACACTTGAGATACAATTTAATGTTCAAATGAAAGCATTGTAAATAACTCTGCGTTGCACTCTTTCAAGTTACACCTTCTGTCTGTAACAACTGTATTGTAGTGCGACAAAACTCGCTCACTGTCCACATTGTTTGTTGGTGTCTACAAATGATCTAAAGAACTCATGGCAAAATATTCATGTTCATATTGGACAGCAGTCAAGGCACGTACTACTTCACACTCCTCATTTTGTTTTAACTGCGATTCAATAATATCTTGAAAGAATCATAGCCCTTCCTTATTTCATGACATGGAATGTTTGTAAAGCCCGGAAGTTTTTGAATATCGGTTTCTTTGTCATTGTTCAATACCTCATGTCTAGCATAAAATATCTGTGCTATGGCTTCAAAGTTTTTGGGATTGGGATCACTTGCCTTTAGTCTAGCAAGCTTGCTTCTAGCAGACTGAGCTGCTTTTGCAAACAAAACTTTCCTTGTAGCAAATTCTAAGGCTGTGAGTTGAGCTAAGGCATTATCTGTCGCTTCAGAATAATGGCCTTGAATTATTGCACCAAAATTGGCATCTAAGTTTTCAAGTTTGGGATAAAGCAAATGTGAGGTTGGATACTGGGACCCCTCAAGCAGAGTGAGAAGTTCAAGTTCACTAGCATGCTCTTTCACAAACATTATTTCAGAATAAATACTATCTATATCTCTGTCAAGCCTCGCAGAAATGTAACACCACTGTTACTATCATCTTTCATGTCGGGTAGCTTATAAAAACTCACGACATCATGAAAATAACTCGCTAAGTAGAAAACAGCTTCAAACCAGCTGTTCCATCGAGTAAGTACCGGCGATGGAAAAAGTTTTGCTGCCTTTAAGTCCCCATTTTTTAACTTCAGAAAGTGCAAGTAGTTATATTTGCGCTTCCTTGTGTTTAGAAAGGCTGACATGACCATTGTTACAACCTGATTTAAATCCGACATAACTGCTGTCCAACAATTACCAACAAAGCAAAGTTTGTGTGCCCAACACTGCACATGAAGCAAATGATCCTCAATGATGATCTCCAGTGTTTCATAACGACGAGTCATATATGGAGCACTGTCACTTACAAATACTTCACGTCGTCATATTGCACACTGTGATTTCACAATGAACCTAACACAGCACGGGAACAGTTTGTAGCATTTCCGGATTCGAGGTATTTCACTCCAGCAACAAATAATTTCTTCTCAATTATTTGGCACTTGGAACAGTACAACAAAAACACAGCGACCCATTCTGTCTGTGGTTTCATCACATAACATGTTAATTTTATTCCCAACTAGAGCTTCAGTTGTTGATTTCTTGTGATCAGCTGCAACTTCTGAAAATAAAAGACGATTTGTGTTAGCCATAGGAGTCCAGTGAAATTTATTTTATTTCATTTTTTAGAGGCTATGATGGACATTGCTCAAACCAAATAACTGAATTATCACATTAGCTTCTCCTATAGTAAAATAGATGGAGGGGCTCTGTTAGATAATACCATTATGAAGTTGGATTACCTTCACAATTTTATAGGTTAAGGTATGTCTTGGAAAGGTTATGGAAGCACTGGCTGTAAGCTTAGCCTCTACAGAAGTTGGATTAGCTTTGCTTTGTATACAGTAGGTTATGAGCAAGAGAGAATCAAAATCCAAATGTATTCATTTAAACCGTACTTACCAGGCAAATATTTTTCGCAGAGAGTTCTCGCGTTAGGCAGCTCCTCTTAACTTGAAAATTCAGCAATCCACGCTCGTTTCATTTTCAAGCTTTTCTAAGGGAATATTTGCTTTTGCAAATACTTCAACAGTTCTATTTGTGAAGTAGTCCTTGTCCTGCTTCCGTCATTTGGCACCCTGTATTCTTTCAATAACAGATGTTTGTTTGGGTTCAGAAACTGTTGCGCATTCTCGTCGCTTCGCAACATGTTTTACCGATGTAATATGTTTCTGAATATTGTCCTTCTCCCACCCAACACGGCAGTTACACTAGGCTATTTGCAAAATACTGTTGCAGAGTCGGAACAATACAGTAAAAGCCATGATTAGCGTACTGCTGTGCTCTTTCATGAGCTGTTATAGCAGTACGTCCCATTTCTAGAAAAAAACTTTGTACCTTGAAGTGCTTGAAGGTTACAAAAAGAATAAGGTTACTCTTCAAGCGGCAAGCCGCAAAATTTTCCGTTTAGTGAAGTCCACGTGTTCGACAAACCACCAGTCACCACGATGTACCAAGCACACAAACTAGTTTCGTTCGTCAGCTGTCTGAATAAGTAACATATAGTCGAAAGTTCGTATCGATACAGAAATCGATTGTTATATCGACCAATATGCGTAGCACACTGCGAGTCCGAGATGAGGTACCGCTAGCGAGCGATTAGGCCACCTACTAAACATTTTCTTTTGTTTAATAAACAAATTCCCAAATAAATTACCAGATTTAAAGTAATTTTGCTATAAAATCGTACTTATTTGGTATTTTCGAATTTTGGGTCACAATTCGCCTTTTGTCGCACTTTGATTTACGTGTAAAAATGTTTTTTACGTTGAAATTAAAGTAGGCTTGGATTCTGTACGAAATTTAAAAATCCGCATTTATCGCAAATGTGATTTTTTCAGGTCCCTAGCTATAACTTATTTTAATAATCTGTCTCATAAATTCGCGACATCCAGTGTGGTTAATTCGAAATTCCGTTATATGTCGATTTTTCCTTCGAAATTTGGTTCCATCGGATATATCATATTCTAACCGGTCATTTCGAAAACGTGTATAACTTGTATAATTCGTGATTCACATTCGAAAGAAAACTTGTCCTCTAGTTGTATTATTCGTGCAATCCTCTCAGAATAATTCTTAATATTTAATACCTACTTCAAACATTCATACTCAAGACGGCCGGCTGACCGTGCGACTTTGCCTGCGGGAATCTCGTCAAATGGACTGAGATCGACGTCAGTTCCGTAAAATCATAAAACCCGTCCCCTATCGTGAACTTGTGACCACGAGAACTGCGGGAATCCCGTCAAAGATGATTGGGCACCAATCACGAAACCTACTCGCTACTTTTCCCATGACCGTATACTTAAAAGCGTACGGGGAGCGAAAAGTGTATCAACCCACTTAGAAATGACTGCCTACGTAGGGTCACGATACTACTTTCTCCTCGTGATCCACCCTGAACTGATGGACTCCCAACCACAGCATAGGGACAGCGGGAATCACGGCGCTGGCCATACAACATGTCCATAACTACTCGTGAATTTTAACCATGCCCAACCTTGAGCTTGCCTCCGCCATTCTGTCTGGACGGGTAGACAATCGTTCAACGGCCGGGTGCGGCGCGGTATGAGTAATATCGCGAGGACAACGTGAATCTCGTAAAACGGCCGAGAGCGGCAGCGATCGTGATACATCAATACGTCGCAATATTTCTCCGCATTGAATGACGAGGACAACTGGATTCTTGTCAAACGGACAGCAAGTGGCGCCGATTGCGTAATAGTGCTATATTTTCTCGTGCTCGACCTCGAGGACAATGGAAATGTCGTCGAACGACTAAAAGTGACACCGATTATCTAAATCGCGATATTTATCAGTGTTCTATCGTGAAAACTACGGGATTCTCGACAAACGGGTGAGACCAGCGCCGATCGTGTAACATCTCGGAATTTCTTCGTACTTGACTGCGAAGACAGAATTCGGTTACAATCACGTAACGTCCCATAAATTTCTTCGTGATCTACCGCGGGGACAAAGGAAATCTCGCCAAATGGTCAAGAGCAGAGCAACCTCTTGGCAATTATAAAAACGCCTTGTACACATATTAGCAGAAACAACTTATTTGATAATAAATATCTAGTATTTATTTTTTACTAGCGGACCCGTGCGAGAAATCTCGCATGTTCATAAACCACACTTGCCCCATTAGGTTTATAATGAGACACTTAAGGAGAAAGGTTATGTTTTTATTTCGACCAAATGATTATAGAACACTATTTACATTTCCGGATAAAGGAAAGACCTCAGAATGTTAATATAACATGAAACAGGTGTCACAGCGGCCCGTGGACAGCAATCATGGAGCGTATTTTCCTACATCAACGGTATTTGCAAATCGCACACATCGTACAATTTTTTTAAAGTCACTTTTTAAAGAAATTATAGATATTTATGAAATTATAGTGCAATAAGTCACTGCTAATGTCTATTCTCTTTCATTTGAATGCTCATTTCTCACGATCGGTCGCTTGTGAGCGCTGCAGGAGGGATGCATACTACTGAAATAATATATATGATTTTAAATTCTTTTTTTAACTCCCTAAGTGAATTGTATTTACCGCTTTAAACACAATTCATTGTTGTTTTTCTTCACTGCGTGATGAGCACCTTTGCTTGCAGACCGCAGACGTATCTTGAATTCTAAGGTAACTAAAATTAACTAAAAGGTTGCTAAAAGTAACTAATTTTTACTTCATCCATACAGTAGTCACCCTGTAGTCGTTTTAGAAGACGTGAATCTGGAATTCTCATGATGTGCCCAAAGAATCCTAGTATTTTCTTTCGCATGGTATCAGTAATGGGTTCTTGGCTCATACCTGCCAACCTTTACGGTTTATCCGTAAAATTTACGGAAATTGCAGCATTTTACGGATGAACGGTGTTATTTTACGATTTCGCGGACAAAAATTTGAAAAGATAATTTACATTCGATAATACCGCCCACTTCCGTACAATCGATTGTTTGCGTGGGTCGAAGGCAAGTCCACGATAGTCGATAACTCGTTCTTTGATATGATTCGTACTTTTAACCGTGTGATGTTTGTGTCTTCATTGTAATTGAATTTGAAGCCGGGATAACCGTTCTTCCATGTGAATCTTAGGTGTCGACAGGCTCTGCTTCGCATATTCTTTGTTCCGCTCCGTTCGCTCGTTGCGATTTAAACCATATTCTTTGACCACGTTAGTTGTTCATTGTTCGCGAAGTTAGCGTTCCTTGAATGTTTTCGTCTTTTAAGGTTATGGCATATTTTAATGAAGCGTTCGAGTTTTTGTACTATAACTTCGTGCTTCGCAGTTTCCTGTATTCCTTGGACTAATTACATTCGTTCCACGTGTGTGTGTTTTTTTTCTACCATGTGCATATTCTTTCTTCACGAGGTTGGCGTCTTATTCATTTAATGGTTTAAGACTTTGTGTGTTTTGACATGTTCTAATGAAGTGTTGGCTGTCTTAAGTGTTTTATGTTATAATTTTATGTGACGTTCAGTGATCCAGGTTCCTTTCGATGTTTTAGCAGATATCGAGAATGAGCAAATCCAACAAGAAACAGTACTTCCAGACATTTAAAGAATCATACTCGGTTGATTTTCCGTGCATACTAAAATCAAGAAAGGGAGAAAAATTTGCCTTTTGCACGGTATGTGGGTGTGATATTAATATTGCACATGGTGGAAAAAACGATTTAAGTAATCATGTGAAGTGCGGTAAACACATTAGTTATGTTAAATCGAAGGAAGATAGCAAGAAAATCAACACCTTTTTTGCTAAGTCTGGAAACGTTGACAGTGACGTAATTAGGGCCGAGTGTATGTTTACTTCCTTTTTGGTGGAACACAATGTGCCCTTAAGTGCGGCTGATCATGCTGGTGCTTTATTTAAGATGTTTCCCACATCAGAAGTTGCAAAGAAATATAGTTGTGGTCGCACGAAAACGACATGTATTGTAAATAAAATGGCAAAAAATGCATCATCTGAAGTTGTTAAGTGCCTTCAGAACGAACCGGATACAGATAAATCCCTTTTCTTTTCATCAGTGAGAAACTACTTTTATACTGCCTGTGACTACATCAACAAGTTTCCACTAAAGGATGACGTGTTAAAGAATGCTCAAGTTGCTAGGTTAGACAAAATTGGAGATGCACAGTTAACTTCCATTCGTTTTTTCTTGGAAAAGTTTCCTATCATGTTATGCAAGGAAGAGAATGAAACTACAGATGAGGTGGTGAATGAGCTTCAGAGGCAGTTCACAGCTCTTCAGGTAGATGACATTTTGGCTGCACATCAAGATGCTGCAAGTGATTCCAGTTGACACAAATATCAAGAATTCGTGGAGCCGATGGACTTCTTAAGTATAACCGAATTTCTAGCGTATTGCTCTCTATTCTCACCATACCCCATAGCAATGCAGAATGTGAACGTTTTTTTTAGCCTTGTGAAGAAAAATAGAACACAGTTCAGGTCATCCATGTCCAATGAATCTCTGGGGTCTATTTATATTTTGAAGACCAGGAGTTCTGGTCCCTGTTATGACAAAACATTTTCTCAAGACAGTTTGCAGGAAGCTAAAAAGGCCACAACCATGACTTAAAAGTCGAACTAGCATGTGATTTGCAGTGTTTATTATATTATTTCTTGCCTGTGTTACGTTAAACAAGTTTTATTGTTTAAAGCCTTTTTCAATTATCGTATATCAGCTTAATCTATCAAGGAAGTCCTGTTATGTCTGCTCCAAACCAATATTCACCACGCCTGCTGCTGATTAACATGGATTTATTCTTGATATGTTCATCTACAAATCATTTAAATAGATATGATTTCATTGAAGTATCCTGTTTAAAGCATGAATTATTGTATTTTGTAGCCCAGAAGTATTATTTTCGTCAAGCCGGGGTATGTCGAAAATCGTTAGATTTTTTGTCGCGCGTGAGTTTTACTGATAGCCCTTTTCAAAAGTTGGCAGGTATGTTGGCTGTTATAAACCATACTGTTAGGTATTATTCGCCATTGCCAATCTTTTTTATATCCTTTATTGATACAAGTTCTTTCAATTCGCCTTTCGATCTTCTGTAATCTGTCGGCTTTAGAATGTTAATTTAGATGGAATAATGTTTCTGCTGCGTATGTGGCTTCTGGTCTTATAACTGTATTGAAATGTTTAATTTTTACATTAATTTATAATGCTACGTGTAATTGGATTACAGTGGGTAAAAGCACAACACAGTTGGTCCTTTAAAGAATATTAGTTTTATTACAGGTCTACAAACGCACACACACACACACTCTGAGTCTCACTTCATAAAACACTACTAGTTACTATTAGTTTCCACATTTACTTTCACACCACTGTCTTCGCTATTTATGTTCACTCAGCCTGTGAGTCGCTACAGTGTTCCAGCTTATACTCACACATACAATCTGCACAGGTTCTCTACAGCCCTGCACCTGCCACTTCACTTCCTTCCAGAGTCCTCTTGCTGCTTCTTGAGAGCTCTTGCTCGTTCCGTGTCGATCCCAGATCTTCGACCACGTCTTCCACGAAGCACCGCGACGCCTCCAAGCACTCACAGTCCCGACTCAAAGTTGCACCCTGGCAGATAGACTTCCACTCTGTTGCCGTAGACGTCCAGTAATAATCGCTGTACTACTCCGCACTCACTCACAGAACTAAACACTCATAAACACTCCAATACTGTCCAATACACTGCAATACACTACTACTGCTCGCCGCGGCTCGCTGGTATATATGGAATCAGTCCCTGGCCTGGAAATTTCTAAATGTCACAACCCCTTGCGGCAAAGGGTTTGTTCTAGTCGGTTCTAAGTCCAGACTTTTCGGGTATACTCTGGCCGGCCCGCGATGACTCCCAGGTGCTCCGCTATTGTTTCTGCCGGTGGGAGGGGCCGGGAGGGTGTGGGAACTTTCTCTCTCCGGCTGATGGTTCTGTCCAAGGCCAACGCGACAGCTGCCTTGCTCTGTCACATTGCTCCTCCCCCAAAAGCCTCCTGCCGGCCCACGGCGGCATGTAACACTGCTCCCCTCTTTAAAGCAACTCGCCTCGAGTTGTTCATCGTAAAGGCGGTCCAGGGTCCGAAGGGGTGGAATCGACGGCGCTGACAAACCCGTGTTTCGGCTGGCCCTGGTCATCACTCGCTTTTCTAACTGTGAGGCTGTTCCTCGCCGACAGCTGCTCATTAGATGGCCCCTTTCACACCGTAGCCAACAGGTGACTTTCCTACTGCAACGTCGTCCCGGGAGTGGTTTACGCCGCTTTGGTGGAGGGTAGCCAACCTCCACCGCCTCTTCGTCTCCGGCGGCGTCACTCCTCCTCGGTGGTGTTACCCAAGTTGTCCACCTCGTCGCCGCCGTTCCCAACACGATGGTCTTTACCTGCCGTGGGTAGCGCCTTCCAGTAAGCATCGAATACTCAAGTACCATGGCGTCGCGATGCCCATCCACGAAGATGTACGCCGCCTCTCGGTGCACGTGCTCGGGGGGCGAGCCAGCCAGAGCGAGCTATTCAATTGACTTACTCGCGTGCCCGTTCCTCCCTTCTAGCCGTAGGTGGTACATGGCCGGTAGCTGGTAGTCCCCTCGATGCTCCTCCAGTGTCGCGACGATCCCACTGTCCCCGCAGATCTGCCATGATGTAGCCTCATCGATATGCGGCGTCCTCACACTCCGTGGCACTGTTCCTGCCGTCAGAGCTGCTAAGCCTCGGCCCGATTTCTATGCCTGAGACACTACCCAGTGGCTCGTCCTTGACTCGCTGAGCATTCAGAATTCCGGACTCCACGATCTGTGGCTTGGTCATCAGCACCCTCTGTAGCGTCACTTTCCATACCGCCTCCAAGTTCGTCTCACTCCAGTCTTGACTTCAGGTTTGATTTCAACTCGTCCCGACTAGTTTTATGCTCACAATTCTCCATTTTCTTTCGAAGTTTTTCGAAATGTTCTGTCATTTTCTTTTCCAATTTTTTTCTGGCTTTCCTGAATTTTGGTAGTGAGGTCCTCTGCTAACTTCATCTGGCCGTCTTCTTTCTTCTTTTGGACGTCCTCTATCTTGGAAGTTAACTTTTCTAGCAGGAGTTGTATTTGCGCATCCATTTTATTTGTTTGTCTTGTGATGGGCATGCACTCACAGGAGAAATCGTGAACTGTGGTAAAATGACCTGCTGTAATTCTGAACCGGGACCTTCAGGTGTTGTGTTTGTGCTTGGGTTCGTAATCCCGCTTCTGACGCCAGTTGATACGTGCTACCTCTTGTGTAGCATGTTCGTTAATTGGATTACAGTGGGTGAAAGCCCAACACAGTTGGTCCTTTACAGAATATTTTTTGGTTTAATACAGGTCTACAAACATACACCGTGCACACACGCACACACACACACTGAGTCTCACTTCTTAAAACCCTACTAGTCACTGTTAGTTTCCACATTTACTTGAACACCACTGTCCTCGCTATTTATGTTCACTCAGCCCGTGAGTCGTTACAGTGTTCGAGCTTACACTCACACGTACAGTCTACACAGGTTCTCTACAGCCCTGCACCTGCCACTTCACTTACTTCCAGAGACCTCTTGCTGCTTGTTGTGCGCTCTTGCTCGTCCCGTGTCGATCCCGGATCCTCGACCACGTCTTCCACGAAGCACCGCGACACCTCCAAGCACTCACAGTCCCGACTCACAGTTGCACCCTGGCAGGTTGGCTTCCACTTTTTTGCCATAGACGTCCAGTAATAATCTCTGTACTACTCCGCACTCACTCACAGAACTAAACACTCATAAACACTCCAATACACTGCAATACACTACTACTGCTCGCCGCGGCTCGCTGGTATATATGGAATCAGTCCCTGGCCTGGAAATTTCTAAATGTCACAACCCCTTGCGGCAAAGGGTTTGTTCTAGTCGGTTCTAAGTCCAGACTTTTCGTGTATTCTCTGGCCGGCCCGCGATGACTCCCAGGTGCTCCACTATTGTTTCTGCCGGTGGGAGGGGCCGGGAGGGTGTGGGAATTTCCTCTCTCCGGCTGATGGTTCTGTCCAAGGCCAACGAGACAGCTGCCTTGGTCTGTCACACTGCTCCTCCCCCGAAAGCCTCCTGCCGGCCCGCGGTGGCACGTAACAATAAGCATTTCTTTTTGTAAGTTCCTCTTGCTAATTTTTGTGCCCTAGATAACTTGTTGGTTATTTGAATCCTGTTACAATTTTAATTTTTGTATCATTAATTTGTATTTCTTTTAATAGTGTTGGTTTTTATGTCATGATTTCTGTTTTTTCAAATGGTATCTTAAGGCCAATTTTATTTGCAATGGTCTGAAGCTCTGATATCTGTGTTTTGGCTTCCTCTATATCTTTCGCCAATAATGCCATGTCGTCTGCAAAACCAAGACAGTTCGTTTGAATTTTTCTACCTATTTTTATATTGGGAGGGCATTTCTTAAACCATTCTCGCAATACCACTTCTAATGCTCAATTAACACATTGCTGACCGGGTGCTCATCACACTGCTCAACCCCTGTGGCCGGCCATTTTCTGAGTAACTTAGTGCTACAGCGCATGCACATAAACAAATGGGCCTAGTTTTACTAACCTTGTACTGATTTTGGTGAAATTTGCTGGAAGTCTCCTGTAATAGTCCTAATAATGTTTCCTTGTGTGGTAGGCTGTGTAGCAATTACCTCGGTGAAGGGGCACACAACAACTTTTGCAAGTGTACCTTGTTTCACTTCGTTGGCCCTTACTGGAACACACTCTGCACACTCTTGTTGGATTTCTTTTCAGTCCTGTAGCTGGAATTTCAACTAGAATGTGGTCCTTTATCTACCCTGAAAGCCTGTCAGGAGGGTCCTTACTTGGTGCCCTCTTGGACAGGTTCGACGAAGTGAATGGTTGAGGATCAGAAACACCTCGATTTTCAGTCATCCAGGCCCTGGCCACTCCCATCAGAAATTGCTTATACCTCAACTTTTTCCGACTGTTCAAGGCACAATACAGCCTAAATGCATTAAATATTGCACAGTTCACTATATAAAACCCTACTTTCTTGCTCCACTTGATCGTCTTACGCAAGAGAGTAAAATAGGCCAAGAACTGGTCTGCTTGATCAACCCCCTTCATGTACATATTGTACTCAATTATACACTTCGGTTTCATAATAACCTGCCCAGCCTTTCTGTCCCGTTGACCAGTACATTCCATAGTGGCATCATGGATAGTAGATACCATTCTAACAATTCTTTTGTCCTTCCAAACTACGAGCAGGACCTCCCCTTTCCGTACAAAAGTCATCTCCCCTTTTTCAGTTCCTTAGATCTACATTTCACTTCACCTGGCAAACCACGATTCTCCCTGATTGTGCCACAAACTCGTGTTTTATGTTCAAGAAGGGTTTGAGATGTGGACACTCTATTATAATAATTATCTTGGTATGTGTGATGCCACATACCAAGGAAAGGCCTCATGACTGATAAAATTGTCTCTTCCAGTTTCTTTCCCTCTCCTGTATATATCTCCATATTGCAGATATAACCTGTGTCACTCTCACAAACCATTCTCACCAAAATACCATACTTGGTCAACTTGCCTGGGTTATATGTCCTAAATTTGAGGCACCCTCTCCATGGGATCATTCCTTCATCCAATGACAGTTGTTGTTTGGGTTTGTATAATGTCTGAAATTTTGGCAGGAAATAATCTAAAAGGGGCTGAACTTTGTGAAGCCTATTTGTATCAGGGGACTGTTGTCACTGAAATGAAGGAATGTGAAGATCTGCTCGAATCTATTTCTGCTCATTATTTTGGAGTATATGGGAGTTTCAATTAGGGGATCAGTTGACCAGTAGTCTTTCCAACATGACTTTCGTACCTGTGCCATCAATATAAACAAAGCAAAAAATTTGTGCATTTCACTACTGGTTACATCAGTCCACTTCAAGCTTTTAGGGGACAATTTGTGTAATGAAGCGGTTTGCTGGTGATAAAAGTTCGTCTGCTCGGCAACAAGTTCAAAAAAATCATCTCCGAAAATTAGGCCTACTACTTCGTCAATGTTTTGAGGATTATCGGGTCTTACCGTTATGCCAGGAACTCCAGGGAAATCATTTAAAGTCGATACGCTACTATTTTCAACCCATTCATTAGTAGAAATAGAAATATCACTTCCATTTACACTCACTTTATCACTTTCAGCCTCGCTCTCGGCCGCCGCTACTTCACGTTGTTTTGGAGGGCGTATATCATCGTCACCCGAGACACTTTCGTCTGAAGAGCTTTCAAAATCGAACTCGCGATTTTCAACGTCACTGGGGCAATCTGAATACTTATCCGTATACAATTCGTTAAAAATCTCTTCTGCATCTAAACTCACGGCCAGTCTGGGAAGCGCCATGTTACCCACCACATGGTTCATTATACCATGTAAACAAGAGGTTGGAAAACGAAACAAATGAACCACAAAATAGCGGGAAATAGCAGCAAAGAATACCCAAACCATCCAGCACGGAAGTTCAAACAACCTTGACCAATAATTAGTTCCAGAACGTTCCGTTAGATGTCATAGAATGTACGTATTCTTTGAACAAGAGTTCACTCGGGTCCCGCCACCAACGTTCGGCTAGCGAAACACGAGTCAACTCGGGTCCCGTCCGCATTGTGTTAAATAGTAATGGTGATAAGCAATCACCTTGTCGTAAACTGGTTGGGACCTCAAATGCGTCCGAGAATTCACCTCTGAATTTAACTTTTGATTTGGTGCCTGTAAGAGTTAGTTTTATGTGATTTGTCAATTTGGGGTGCAATCCTATGTGTCTTGGAATTTTTAATAAAGATCCTCTATGGCACAACTTGATACATTCATCCCGGTGCCACCGTTGTTTTTCAGAATTCCTTTTTCTTATTTTTTAATTTATTTATATACTCTTCAATTTAATAATAAGATATTTATGCCGGGACCATATTATAATAGGGAGGAGTATGTTGGGAGCCTTTTTTTTATCGACTTTCGATTTACCCACAACTGTACTCAGCCAGCGATATGTGTATTGTTACGTGCCACCCCCTAGTGGCACCTTTGTTAACTGGATTACGGTGGGGGTACAAAGCACAACACCAATTACTGCTTAAAGAAATAATTAACTTTATTGTGGCCAGAAAATTACACTAATCAGCAAATACAAGCAATTAGGAGCCTTACTCCAGTTTCCTCAAGTCTCTTCCTTGAGCGCTCTTGGCCCTTCCACTTGTCAACAGATCACAGAAGTTAATCCGTCCTAATGAGTATGGTGGCCTTGACAGAAACTACCTGCTCCTCTCCTTTATGTTCACCGACCACAATTACTTACGATCACTTGCTGCAGGCTATTTCGCTGTCCGGGGGCATGGTGGCTCAGCGGTCTAGCTGTATGCCTCTCACCAAGGCGGTCCGGGTTCGATTCCCGGTCAGTGCATGTGAGATTTTCGAAGTGAAATGCCATGTCCTGTGGTTCGGATTCCACGTAAAAAGGAGGTCCCGTGGCTCATAATCACAAGATTCACGGTCACGTAAAACTACAATCTTCCTTCCTTTTTTATTTCGCTGTCCACAAGCTGGAGAAACAATGTCACTGGATTTCGTAACTCGCACAGCACTTCGTCACCACACTTCTGTCGCACAAGATAATCGCTCGCACTAGCTCGTAAAACACAACAACCACAACTGCTAGACATGTCGCACTTATATAGCAGGCCGGTGACTCAATAAATGCTTCTAGATCCATCCAGGGTTCACGGCTTCTCGAGGTTTCCATCGCTGGTCCAGTCACGAATATTCTGGACTATCCCTTTGTCTTAGTAGCCCTCGTTGCATAAGGCGCGCGCAATACAGGAGGCAGGACACAGCCCAGCCCTGGGGCAGTTGTGACTCATGCGGCGAGTGATGACACAAACTCACAGCCGTAACAGTATTCACATATTTGCTTATAACTTGAGCCTTCCACTTGCGAAAAAGGAACGGATTCTATTTCTGCAAGTAACTTGCGAAGCTCACGATAATCCTATTTATACTGACGCTGCAAGTAACTTGCTCAATAAATTGCTCATAGCCGCAAGTCAACTTGCCGAGGAGTTTAGACTTTCAATTTTGTCCCGCAAGTTTTCCCGTGCAAGTTATTGCTGCAATGTTGGAGCTTGACCTCACCATGCCAGTGGGGATGCAGATGGGCTCCATGCAATCTGTGTAAACGCAGTCTTTCTCTTTGAAATCCCTTCGTAGTAGTTCCTCTTTAAGTCTAGGGTTGGGATAGGTGACCCTGCCTTTGAAATAAGATCATCAAATCTGTCTGGAGTCGTTGCCTTGTCGATAAAACACCTCGCTCAGAAGTGCGACACTCAATACTGGGATTCGGACTATGGATTTCTGAATGCCAGCTACCCAGTCGAGGCATGCCATGTGTTTTACCAGGCGAGTGCATGCAGCATGATATCTTGCCCTGTTGCAGGCTGCATACTGCCAAGATGTGGAGCGTGACCTCACCATGGTAGTCGGGAATGCAGGAGGGCACCATGCAATCTGTTCCTAACAGGTGTGCGTGGACACATGGTATCCTGTAGCCCACTAGTGCTGAACAGGGTTCTGTATCATTCAGCCCGTGGTTCCTCCATGCCAAAAGTTTCAGAAAGCGGTCCGACTGCAATTGTCGAACATTGACAGCCTGTACAGGCTAAGTCCTCTACACCTGGGGTTCTCAAACTTCCTGTACTCGAGGACCCCTTCAATTATTTATGTAGTCATTGCGGACCCCTCAAAACTGCCTTTAATTTTTGTTGTAAATTTTTTAATGGGTGTCATTTTAAAAGATAAACAATTTATACCAAAAAATGGTGGGTTGTAAAAACAATTAATCTGTTTGTTTTAGTATATATTGAACCCTTGCAAAGAAGCTTATGAGACTCAGTTTCGGGGGGTGTAACAGTCCATATCGTAAGTTGTTGTTAAAGCGCTTCATTAACATGCAGGGTAACATATAACAAAATAACATGCAGGAAAAAGTGAAGCCAGGGTTATAACAAATGAATTTAATGACAGATCATCTATTTACAAAAATGAATTAACAAACAAAACTCCCATAATGACTCCCACTGAATAAATTAAATTTGCCAAAACTAGGCCAAATCTCAGGAGAGATTATTACTCGGACCAAGTGTCCCAAAAAAAAAATCAACAATAATGACAATGTATGCGCGAGTGCTGTTCTACATGCTTCACGATGAGTACAATTGAATGCATGATTCGTCATCATCCGGAATAAACTTTCAGAAGACGAATCCGCATTACTTAGAGCTAGACAGACGGTGGGAACAACTATACAACACTTAAAACTAAACAGACACTTCCTCTACTTAAAATAAACAACACAAATTTCCGCATGAAAATTGGAATCAAAACAGCCGTAGCAAAACATTACTGCCTAAAAATTAGGACTTCTCACAAATCAACACTAGTAAGTTAACACGTGACCAACAAAAAAAATACACCTATGACCGCCGTCATTTTTACAAGTATAATACCACTATACCACACGGGTGTCCCACAGACAAACTTACATGAACTGAGTCATAGAACAAATCACTAGGCTCAAAGCCAACATTTACATTATTAACACAATATTCCATCCATACGACATGCAATAATCCGTCACAAACATGGCGAACTCCCCAATTAATTATGGTTCTAAATAACCATCACAAAAGAACAGGTTTGCTAAATGAAAGCTTAAAGGGGCCAGTCGGACAACAGGACTGCCTAACATAATAAGTCACCAGGCGAGACGGGCGATTCGTGGAAATCTGCATATCTGTCAACCCACGTGTCAAAAATAACCTCGACCTCCCAAGGCATGGGATCCAGTCTCGAAGAAGCGTGCCCCAAAGCACAATAATACGTGTGTGTGTGTGTGTCAGAACAAAATATATCTCAGCATTTCCCCTAGGAAATCCAAGAATCAGCATATGGACAAGGAACAGCGGTCTCCTCGGAGCACCCTGCCTTTCCATCAAAATACAACAACAAAATATGAGGGCGGTAGGACCTCTACCCCTCTTCACGTAGAATCAAAACACACACCTGACACGATAACACACACAGAATCACACGTATGGGTTCGACAGACCCTGAAATAAAATGACATAAATATTTTCCACCTGCTGGCGCCTCCTTTCTATGCCTGTGACTATCGAACCTGAAAAGGACTCAAAAATATCTAAAAAAAAATAGAACTAAGGTGTTCTACAATTACATCTTAATTTGTTGCACTCGGCAACCCTAATATGAATAATAACCTGTTAGCAAACATCTTACAGTAATTACCTCCCTTTCCTATCAAAAATATGAACTTTAATAAAGCACCACTTATCGAATGTAACGGGTTTCGCATTCGCATGGATAAATCTGGTACACGCGCCGTGTACACTAAATATGACTCCAAAGAAAAATAATACACAACAAACAACTTTGGCCACGCGCCAACGTACATTTAAAACATTTAGTGTCGGTGCAAGAAAAAAATCTAAAACAAGTAAAAGAAGAAAATGAACTATTTACAAAGTTCCCCCGCCGTATCTAACTACATATTGAATAATCAATTTTTGTACATCACCGTATCAGCTTGTAGAACATATAACTTCCATCTCGGCTCATTTCCCTACGGGAAATTAGCCCTCCATCGTTGTCTTCGTAGAAGCGTTAGACATCACTCTGGCTCCTGACCACACGTCGGACATCTTGGTGTAGTCTCCTCGACAGAAAAGTTCAATGTTATTATAAATTGCCTGGCTATAATCGCTTGTGAGTTACTAATTTCGCCCACGATTGTCCTATGCGATTAATCAACGAAGACTTTCCCTAGCTCTCGCTTACACACGCACAATACAACACTTGAAAAATACAATAAAAATTTACATGAACTATACACTTCAAACCCATCGTCACTGGCTTGACAATACAAGTTTTAAATCTGACCGTCTCGCAGTCGTTATCTCGCTCGGTAATCTCTACTGCTCTTGTGACCCTTCGCTCGCGTTGAGCGCTAATTGGAATGTTACTCAAGTCTTGCCCCTAAGAGCTGAAAATAGTTGTCTTCAAGATAATATTAGAGCTTTAAAATCGCCACACAAACTGGCGTGAAGTTAGCTCACCAGAGCTCAAAACGATAGACTTCAAATAATATTAGAGCTTTAAAAATCACTACGCAAACTGGCGTGAAGTTAGCTCACCAGAGCTCAAAACGAATGACATCGAAACAGCGTCTCGTCGATCAATTTATTGGAAACTGACAGAGTGAGGAGGAGTGGGGTGAATTAAGAAAAATTTTCTAGAGTTTTCATCTCACACACATGGGACTAGTGTCAATCCTCATCATTTAATTCAAACGTCTCAGCGCACTCATGCGGAGATAATTCGGATCGGCAGTTCTTTAGATAATCAATTCCGCGCGCTTTTTACCAGTGACGCCACCCATCGCGTGGTTTTGGTTTGGTCTCTCCTGATTGGGTGATTCAATCGTAGGTCGGTTGCAACTAACTCGTGACCCTCCTCTCACGACTCCAATTCTGGTGCATGTTGTTACACAATTTGGCCTTGAACTCGGCTTACCCGGCCGTTTTCAAGAATAGCTACCAAGCTCTGCTTCTGTGGCAATCATTGCAACACGCTAACTTGCCTTCCTCTTTGTCAACTTCCACAAGTACTGCCTGGGCCACAGTAAAAATAATAATAAATCATGAATACTTATTTATCGCAGATTAATAAGGGTTCAATATATAGTTTATTTAAATTGGAATAAATACTGGAAAAAACATGACTTACATAAGTATACACAAATTTTCTTAGTTACAGACTTTAAATGCAATCTTAGAATAAAAAGTTATCAGTGTTCTTACCGTTACTTTAGTGAGAACAATGGTACTGTTTTTTGCTTTTGACTATCTCTATTTTAGAAAGCTTTAGCCTTAAATCGGTTTCAATGTTCTTCAGTCTGTTTCTTTTTGCTGGCTTCAGGTTGCACAGTTCAGAAAAGGCGTGTTCACACAAATATGTCGTACAAAAGGGTACAATATGTTCGAGGGCTTTTTTTTGGCAAGTTCTGGTACCTCAGCTTGTACAAGTAGCCAAAACCTTGCCAAGTTATTTTCTTGATAAACAATCTCCCAGGCTCTGCTGCATGAGAGTTCACCAATTGGTCTTGCTCAGTATCAGATAGGTCGATGAGGTTACCAATACTTCTCTTCTTGAATGGATACTTCATCCAATCATTATTAGGATTAGGTTCAGGAAAGTAACTTCTCAGACTCTGAGTTAGGCCTGTTAAATGCTCAGCAAACAGTTCTTTTGTATTTGTAGGCATCTCTTCTTCAGATGTTATTAAGAATTCCTGCAACGTTGTAAAATTGTTGTATGAATTCTTAAGCATACAGTCAGATCAAAGCTGCAGTTTTCCTATCATAGCTTCTACTTGCTCTTCTACACGGAATATGTCAGTGTCAGACCCTTGAAGTTTCGTATTTAGGACATTCAAATGCTGGAAGATATCTGCCAAATATGCAAACTTGATCAACCACGCAAACTCACACAACTTGCCTTTGAGAAGAAAGTTTTCATGTTTTTCTTCCTAAAGAAATATTCCAATTTCATCACGCAGTTCAAAAAAAAGTGTGAGGACATTACCTCGGGAGAGCCAGCGAACTTCAGTGTGAAGCAAGAGCTGTACATGCTCACTTCCAATTTCTTCACAAAGCTGAGTAAAAATACGAGAGTTCAAAGGTCGGGCTTTAATATAATTTACAACTTTCACTACTTCTTTTAATGATGTTTCTAGATCTTCTGGTGTTTGTTTTACAGCCAATGCCTCCCTATGAATAGAACAGCGAGTTCACTTAACTTTGGGAGCGACAGACTTGACACGAGCTGGTTAGGATCCGTCGATGATAGACCTCCCCTTTCGGATAGAACTAGAGGTGAAGCCTCTAGCTTAATATACAAGTGAACTTTACTATGTGGAGAAAAATGGGACATCAAAAAAGAAAATAGCTAATAGAAACAGTTTGCCAATAACAATGATCTTTATTTATAATTTGCATAAAGTTCAATAACAACAACCTTATAAACAGACAATAGAAACACTAGGCGCCAGCCAACAACACTTGAAAAACAATGCATAGCCTATAAATTGTAATGAAGTATAAGATAACAAAAGATAAAGATTAGTTAACCATTTTATGGTCTAAGGTTGCTAGGTAGCATAATCCTAGCAAAAATTTACAAAATTAAGGCTGCTTGCAAATGCAGGGCCAAAGTCATATGAGAATACCTTCATTGCTCCAGATGAGCTTCAAAGAGTGACTAGAAAATAGAAATATGCTTGTTTGGCATGCTTTGGTTTGAATGAAACAATTTCGTCAATCAGTAAGATCGACAAGCACCAAGGGAGTAATTTACATCCCGCAAGTCGTTTCAGACAAGAGAATTTGTTGAAATGAGTTATAATGAACATGCAAGAAAATAAAATGCAATTGTTTTAACATACCGTAGTTTTCACTTTAAAAGGGCAAAGTACTTGCGGCCACATTAAACAAATAAGTTAGGTTAGGTTGAACACTGCAGATACACTTTGCAACTTGGAGGTTAGAGATAGCACTTAACTTGATTAGGGCAGTTCTTTGAGAGATTTCCGGGAACACTTGTGGATCACTTTCGAAATGTTGTAAATTGTTTGGCATTGGAGATAAATTCCACTTTGAGTAGATGCTGTCAAAATCGATGATTGCAGTAGGCCAAATATCAACACGTTGTCGATTGAGAAGAATTCGCTAGCGATGATGAATTGAGTTGTACTAGCGATTTAAGGCAATGTGCCAGTACTTCAGTAGAGAAGTAATTTTGTATAGTTTGTGCAGAGACGATCTTCATGACCCTTATCTTTAGAAGTTCTTGGAGTAAGTTGTCATGTTTGACGAAAGCGACAGGTGCCGAGTCATCCTTGACTGGCATGGCCCAATTTCTGCACGTAGTTTCTCGAAGTTTCTCGTAGTTGGAGAAGACAGCCGAGACAAGTGAATGGCGATGAAATGGCGAAGAAAATGTGAGATTGATGTAGGCAGCGTTCAGGTTTTATACCGGAGATCACGCGGAATGCGTGATGCGGACAGGTGGCGTCGGCCAATCCGAGAGCATGGAAAATTCTCGAAAACTGCTGAGGCCAATCAGAGCAAGGGGCCAACTGAAAATGAACCCCGTGACCAACATTAGTTCCGGAAATCATTACAGTGTCATGGAACACGTGCTAGCAAGAACAGATTGAAGAAAAATGGAATGACATAACAGGTGAGAGGTTATGTTATAATAAAGAAAAAAAGTGAACTTTGTAAATTTCACTGAAAAGTGAACACGAGCAATTAGGCCTGTCTTTTTTGCCGGCCATGGCCCCTGCACCATCGGTACTCACACCAACACAACGTTGCCAGTCCAAGTCATTTAATAAAATAAAATCATTTAATGCTTCAAAAACATCATGGGCATTGTTATGAAGAAACTCTTCGCAAAACAAAAGCTTTTCTGAAAGCCAATTTTCATTTTCATACCTAACAAAGGCTAACAAGTGAGATTTGTTTGATAGGTCTATACTTTCGTCAAGCTGCAAAGGGTATATTTTTGTAGATTTTAACCTACAAAGTAACTGCTCTTCCATATTTTGAGACATGTCATCAATTTGACGTTTTATAGAATCGTTTGAAAGTGGAACTGTACTTAATTCCTTAGCAGCTGCCTCTCCTATCATTATATTACACTTTTTTTTTTTGCCACTGGTAAGATTAGTTCTTCTGCAATCGTATATGGCTTTCCAGATTTAGCTATGAGCAATGCTATTTCGTATGATGCCACAGTAGCTTTTTCAGCAGCGCTACCTGACGCCATTTTCTCCATTGATGTTTTCATCTTTTCCATTTCTTGACTTAAAAAAAAAACTCAAATGACTTATCAGTAAAGATACGAGAAAATAGCATATTGAAATTGATTTTGTAGCACTTTCATTTTGAAAAATAGCGTTTTGTAGCATTTTGAACTTTTAAAATTAGCGTTTTGTAGCATTTAAACGACACTAAGTAGGCCTACGGTAAAAAATGAAAAGTTCAAAATTAATAAAACACGGCAACTAATATAAACATGCTCAGGTTTGAATACATAGGTGTTTCTAATAAATGGCACAAGATGACTTTGAAAATTAAATTTACACATTTACTAAACTTAAGGCAATACAATACATTGAATAATTAACTAATTAAAAGTATATCTACCCTCTTGTTTTTCCTGTTTCAACGGGGAGAGATGTTGGGATGAGATACAATAAATTTCTATTTGCCGATTGGTTTTACAACTGGATGTCTTTCCTGATGCCACCCTAATGAGACTAGTTTATGAGAGATGAATGGAATTTGACTGGGAGTTGGAAGAAAGCAGCTGATGCCTTGAAAGTAGGAACCCACAGAAAAGCATTTAATGGACAGCCAACGTTGAGGTTTGGACTTATTTGTGTACAGAGTTCAGAGCTGCGTGGTCCCATTGCCTTGCACCTTGTGCATATAGCTACTACAGTCATTAAACTTAGTTTTTGTGGTTGAAATTCAACATGGCACATGTTTCTAAGTTCTCTTCCTTCAATCTGGTTCTTCTATCAGTCAGAACCAGATTATAGGCACTGAAGAAACGTTCAGCATCTACACTATTTACTGGCAACCAAATTGTTTTCAAGGCAGCTTTTACAAAGTCCTCCTTAACAGAACGCATAGCCAAGAGGATCTGCAAAACATCTACATTTCCTCCCTCTCTCAGTCTTTCAATCAGTTGACGATGGAAGTACAGGTAGCTATCACTGAAACAGTCCTGGCTGAGTTTCTGAAGAGCAGGTAACTTAGTTGTGATCTGCTCGAGGATGCAGTTACTTCATTTACCTGATGAAACAAATAAATAAATTAGAAAATATTAATAATAGCCAGCTTTAAATACACTAAAATTGTTAGATAGCATAGACTTACATACCTGCAACTGTTGGCCAGCTTTAGCTGGGTTGAAAAGACTCCCCACTTCCTTATAGATATTATTAGCTGGGCATGGACTCATATGCACAATTAGTTTCATTTCTGCTTTCTTACTTGCTCTTTTCAATGTTTCAGCAACTTGTGCCTTTTTTACAGCACTAGTGAACTGAGACAAAAAAGAAGTCTGTTCTGAAAAGTGCCCTCCAGCCAGTCTTGCCAATGAATGACGAATTGTCATCAGTTTATCCCTAATTAGATGGGCATATGGATATTTAGAGCCTTCCAGTTCGTTGATCATCTGCATTAGTGGCTGGCAAATGTCTGAAACGAAGGCAATCTGAGTGCGCAACACCAAATCTAAGTTTTCGTCTTCAAACATTTCGCACACTGTGTGGGTACTTCCGTTCTTTTCCTCCTGAGAATTTAAAAATTGTACCAGAGGGTTAACATACTTCGTGAGGTACTGAACACTGTGAAACCAGGAATTCCAGCGAGTTATCACAGGCTTAGGGAACAATGTGGGTGCCAACTCTGGAAATCTTTCCTTCAGGTAAGAACTCTTGATCTTCCTACCTTGGAGGAACACCATTTTGAGCTTTGAAATGAGAGTATTCAACTCTGCCAATTCCACCATAAAAATATCACCCACTAAATTAATTTTATGGGCCCAGCATTGAAAATGCACTAGCTGATCTCCAACTAGAACTTGCATACCTTGAAAGCATGTCGCCATATATCGAGCTGAATCGGAAACGAGACCAATGATATTCTCATATTTGATGCCATACTTCTGTATGGTATCAACAATTGCTTGGCCACAGGTTGTTCCATTGGCTTTGTCTAGAAATGAACATGACGCCAAAGCAACATTTTGTTCCCATGAATGGGTCACTGAGCGGAACAAAACAGCAAAGACACATCTTCCTGCCATGTCTGTGGTTTCATCAGCAACAATGACTACTTCCTGTTCTTGAAATTCACAACGAATTCGGTCTTGATCTTCGGCACCACATTTAGGAAGGTACTCTCGCCGTAACTGGTCACTCCCAGGCAAATCTCCAGATCTGTTTACATACCTGAAAAAATATTTTACAATATTGTTATGCTCTATATTATACTATATTCACTTTCATATCTATGCGAAGCATTCAAACATGGAAATTGAATGAAATAAAGTCAGTTACTTTTTGAAGTAGGTACGTGCTGCTGGATGATCCAATTTATTTAAAGGTATGTTTGCTTGTAGACACATCTTGACAGTGTCACAAATAAACTCAGTCTTCTCGAGCTTTGCTTTCTTAGCTTTATCATTAATACCAACCAAAGTAGCTTGTCGCTTATTAGCCACCTGTTGATCACACTTCCTGTTTTTATGTATTAATGTTCTGCAGTGTTTGTCCAGATTGTCCTTCTTTTCCCAATCCAATCTAATGTTGCAAATCCCACACATTAATATGTTAGAATCGCTCACATAAAAGCGCTCTTCCTTATGACCACGCGCACGTTCGTGGATGGTAATTTTAGGTCTTACCATTTCTGAAATTTAGGTTTAAAAAATAATATTTTTACTATTTTAGTAAAATTCTGGGAGTTGTAGCCCTATTATTCTCACGTACTGTAATTCGCGTGCGTTGATCCATGCTGTACGGTACAAATAACTGACGCAGCGGCGCGAGCTAAAGAAAGTGCGAGACAACAAAAGTAAAATACGAAAGACACGCGTATTTTAGCGTGAGAAGTCCACCTGTGCGCACGGTAAACTTCAAAAGGCAAGCATTGTAGTCGGAACACAGCCCGCTTTATTGTAACAATCGCAAGTTTGGCCAACAGCGCCAGGAGCTCAGGATCATTCGAGTTGCCGCGCTGTCAATTACGTAATGAGAACGTAACCATCGGATATTTTCGGTGAAGCTCGTGTGCCCTCGTATTACGTCACACAGCTCGCAGCTGACCAACAGCACTAGGCGCCTTAGCGCGCAATCTTTTGTTTTCAGACGGCACGTTTCTGGACGTTTGAGTCATATTTCCACGATTTTGATACTACACTAAGCTTATTAGGATTTTTACACTCCGAATACTTCCTTTGTATGGTACGGTTAAAAAAACGCATGATAATGTGACATTTAACAACTGTTTCATTGCCGTTGCTGCAGCTTTAATAAGCTAGTGTTGGTGTTCCTGTGATGTTCGCCACGCATCTTTCACGCCGACTCCCAAGACTTGAAATTTAAAGATATTGTCAATCTCAGAGGTTTTCTTTAATTGAGCAAAACACACTACACGTTCTGTTTAATGAAGGCATACTCCAAAATTACGTAAATGATTAGGCCTACTTTTAGGTTACAATATTCTCGCTTATTACGTCTGTCAAAATATGTAGGCCTGTTTTCATAGTAACTTAATTAGGCCTAGGCTCCCTACTACTTTTTTGTCAATATTTTCTATATTTTTCTGGAAAAAAATGGGCGTTTGTCACAAATTCAAGGCATTTATCGCATTTACGGGAAAAATCGCAGAAACCCGCAGTTATCGCACTTTGTCGCATTTTCAATTTTGCAAATTTTGGGTATATATGGTCATACTAGACAACTAAAGGAAGAAAATTGAAGAAAAAAATGGAATTCGCATTTATCGCGGTTGCGATTTCCCCGTATCTCTATTTATCAGCAAAGTCTGGATGTTTTGTTTCTAAGTGCCTCCTTAATTTCGCAGGTTTCATAGCTTCATTGGAAAGAATCTCGTAGCATAACACGCACTGTGGTTTTTGTTCGTCATTAGATTGCACAAAACCTAATTTTAAATACTCTTCAGAATATTTGCGGCGCTTAACGGTCTTACGTAAATCAGTGTTGCAGCTAGAACTAGCTACTGAAGTTGAGCAGCCAACCTCACTTTCACGATCATGGACTCTTTCTAATTTATCAACTGAACGTTTTACAGTCCCTGTCTTTAACCAACGATCCATGATACAGGCCCGAAATTAACACTTCTTACGTAAAATGTTTCCACCATTAAAAGTTAAACATCACAACAAAGTAAAACAAACCATCACGACAAGCATCAAAATAGCGACAAAAGTCAACTGAATGACAGATGCCGATACGTTTGCTCCGCTGACAGAACAGATGACAGTCTAGGTGTATTAGTGGCTAGCCGCAGGGTAGCCACCCGTCGAAAACAATATCGACCTGATCATAGGATTGGCTAAGCTTGCCACGCACATATTTTGTAATACAAACTAAAACTTTTATTTGCAGAAACAGGAGTTCTTGGTATGGGTAATTAACAAAATTAGATTCGAATATTTTTTGCGGACCCCTGAAAATATGCTAGCGGACCCCCGGGGGTCCGGGGACCACACTTTGAGAAACTCTGCTCTGCACTATCCATCGTCCTGAAACGGTTCCATGTTTGAACCCCATCATTCTGGTTACGGTGCACATGTCGATCAACCCATATTGACAATCCTTTCTGACATAACGTGAGCATTTGTAATCGATCAAATGTCGACAGTGCGCGTCCTGTCATCAAGGTTCTCAACACAACTCTGGTGAAACAACTTCCACTGAAATGCTGCCTCCAATTTGGTATGGTGTTTTGCCTGTAGGTTAAGGCACAAGCAGTAATCAGTATGTTCACAAGCAACTTTCAGTAACAGCTTTCAGGTTGGCTTGGGAACGGCTGCAATGGCAACACAAGGATACAATGTACAGGGATGATGGAAAACTTGGGACTTGTGGACAGTTTGTACCAATTATAATATGAACGACTGTAAATAAATTTATGATGAATATATACAGTTTTGTTTCATTGTGTTATTCTGGTCAGTGCTCTTTGTACTGTTCTAGTACCAATGCTCTTGGCATTTGTGCCCCTGGATTTAGTAAGTTGTATCCTTCCTTTTTTGAAGATATCCTTTTATGTTGTTAAAATTAGGTAATTTCTGTTCATTTCAGGTTCCCATCTGCAATAATTGCCTGTTGAGTGATCATAAAGCTCCAGAACACCACTATGAGCGCTTGGCAGAGGCAGAAGAACGTCAGCGTGAAGAACTCCAAAATCTAATGACTGAGAGTAAGTCCAAGGTGGAATTCTGTGAAAATGCCTCAAATCATCTTGAGAATGCCTTGAGTGAGTTGCAACAACAACACGATAATGCCAAAGATCTGATCCAAGAGACATTCCAGAGTTATAAGGCTGTGCTTGAAAAGTGCAGGGATAATGTGCTTGAAGAATTGAAACAGTTGCACTCAAATAGAGAGCTTAAGATAATGGATACATTTCACAGGTAATAAATATCTCTCTAGTTCTGCAGCATAGTTTATCTTGATGATAAGCACTGCTGGTCAAAAGTATAATATTTCTTTCTTTTTTCATAATGCATATGTAGTGAGCAATGGCTAATAATAAATGCTATCGTTCTGGGTCAATCCAGGCCAAGTGGTCCAACACTAGTTGCTTGACCATCTCAGAAAAATTTGATACTTGCTGGGTTTGTTCCTTATCATGTAGTGAGCTTAAAAACATAATTTTGAACTCGAATTACAGTTTTTAAATGGTGGCCATTTTGTTATAGGCCGATCGTGGTTTTTTTTTTTTTTTTGTGTTTGTAAGCATCTGCGTTTTTTTAAATATCTCGGCAATGGGTTGCTCTAGGCCTATCCAATAAAAAGCATTGAATTCAGTACATGTTGGCCTACACATTGAACCCATTATCACTAGGGTTCATGTGTCTTTTTACAGATTTTTAATTAATCAAAATTTTTGTTTTAAAATTCAAAAATCTGAATTTTCAATCAATATTTCTAAGAAAGGACAGTTTCTCATCCCTAACATTTTTTGTGCTTCTACACTTCATAGTAGTGTAATTGTTTATAAAGTTTCAGTGGTGAGAAGTTACCCCTTAAAAAGTTACAGGCTTTAAAAAACTGATTTTTTGAAAAAAATTCAATTTTTGACCTGCAATATTTTGGTTGTGGGACCAGATAAAAATCTGAAAATTTCACATTTTAAAGATCTTTACAGTAGTAAACTTGAGTATAAATTTCAATTTGAGATTGAATTGGAAGTCAGTAAAAAAAATAGTAAAATAACGTCCGCAATTACTCTACTTTTGAGGCACAAAATGTAGGGTGAATAAAATACACAAGGATTTTACAAGCTGAGTCTACTTTTGTTATTGTTTCTTCTAAATTACAAAATTCTTCATCAGAACTATCACTAGCCCTATCTTTGTTAGCCACAAATACCTTTGTATAACAGGTTGGACATAATGATTTCCCTGGTATTAGGTTAATGACAGGATTTTCATTTTTATAGTATTGATCTTAAAGTCATTTCTCTCAGTCCTTTAGTTACAGGCTTCTTGTGTTTCTTCAATGGGTCCAAACAAGATTGTCCATAGAGGAGATGAAATTTGTTCAAGTATTTTACTTCATGGTACTTACACCTTGATTTGACATCTAGGTGAACTCTTAAACGAAACAACACTTTTTCTTCTTCTCTGTAATTTTCAATCCCTGTAATTTCTTTAGAAAACACTCCATAAACACTTTTGTGACATACTTCATTAGTAAAAATGCCAATTGAACACTGAGGCTCCATTTAACTACAATAATACAACTGCTCACTGTAAAAGCTCATGGACAACTAAGTGGGAGAGAACAGATTGAGTGGAAGGGGAAACAAGATAGCTAGCTCACAGACTTGTACAGACTTGCAGTGTTTGACTAGGTAACTCACAGACATGTTGAGACTCGTGGTGTATTGTCTGTCAGTGAGCCTGTACAGACTTGCACATGCTGCCAAACAGCCTCTTTCAGTTTTCTATTTAGAAATGTTTAGCAACAAATAAGGCCTAAATATTGTTTACATAAATTGAATGTATTTAGATCTTAAGTCTTAAGTTGAAAATACTTACCCACATTAGACTAGATGTATTGCGAATGTGAAAAACCTTCTTTTTATCATATTTGTGATTTTTTTTAAACTAACTTCCAATTAAATCTCAAACTTGAAATTTATACTGAAGTTTACTACTGTAAAGATCTTTAAAATGTGAAATTTTCAGATTTTTATGTGGTCCCCCAACCAAAATATTGCAGGTCAAAAATTGAATTTTTTTCAAAAAATCAGTTTTTTAAAGCCTGTAACTTTTTAAGGGGTAACTTCTCACCACTGAAACTTTATAAACAATTACACTACTATGAAGTGTAGAAGCACAAAAAATATTAGGGATAAGAAACTGTCCTTTCTTAGAAAAATTATTGATTGAAAATTCAGATTTTTGAATTTCAAAACAAAAACTTTGTGTAATTAAAATCTGTAAAAAGTCACATGAACCCTAGTGATAATGGGTTCAATGTGTAGGCCAAAGTGTACTGAATTCAATGCTTTTTATTTGATAGGCCTAGAGCAACCCATTGCCGAGATATTTAAGAAAACGCAGATGCTTACAAAACACGGAAAAACCACGATCGGCCTATAACAAAATAGCCGCCATTTAATAACGGTAATTCAAAAAAAGTTCAAAAAAAATGTTTTAAGCTCACTTCATGATAAGGAACAAACTTAGCAAGTATCAAATTTTTCTGAGATGGTCAAGCAACCATTTATTTTTATATTGGACCACTTGGCCTGGATTGACCCTTCTTTGTCTGGATTTGAAGGCTTGTAAATTTAAAATCTGTTTATGGATGATTTCATGAGGGAGTAATATGTGCATATGAATAACTATGTATTTTCTACGGGAAAATGTACCTTATGATGATTGACTTTTTGACATTTCTGGTGAGTTTCATGCGTAGTAATTTTCAGGATGATTGTTGTTCTAAGGCGCAGAACAGATGTGCCCAAATGTAGTGATTTTTAAAATCATGTCTTAAATCATTTGAAGTGGCTAAGCTTCCAATATGTTTATAATAGGATAGTGATGACAAGAGGGAAAAAAAGACAATGAAAGGGCACTGTGAAAATTGGAAGTTAGAGTTTGGAAATTGTGGACACTTTCAAATACCTAGGAAGTGAATTGATGCAAACTGGTAGGTTGGACATGGAGATTGGCAGGAGAGTACAGCAGAGCAATGCATTCTATCAAAGTGTAAGAAAACTTGTTTGGGATAAGGAAGTACCAAGGAAAAGCAAGGAGGTAATGTATAAAGTGTACTATGTTCCCATATTAACTTATGCACCTGAGACTTGGACCCTGACAAGCAGGCAAGAGAGTAGAATCGAAGCCAGTGAAATGAAATTCCTAAGAAGTATGATAGGAAAGACAAGGAAAGACAGAGTGAGGAATGAAGATGTTAGCAAGGAAGTTAGGATGGGAAAACTAAATGAGAGAATTGAGAAGAATAAACTAAGGTGGTTTGGACATGTAAAGAGGATGGAGGAAAATAGAATACCAAGACAGATGCTGGAGGCAAAGTGCAAGGGTAAGAGAGCAAGAGGAAGACCTAGAACAAGGTGGATTGATTCATTGAAGAACAGCGTAAGAAAAAGAAATCTGGACTGGGACAAGATCGTGGAAGAAGAATGGTGGAAGGAAAGAGGAAAGTGGAGAAGTGCCATAAATACCCCGACCCGGCAGGAGCTGGATAAGGGGAAATGATGATGACGATGATTTGTCTGTTTACTTATAATAATGGCTTGATAAAATTTCACCGAAGTTATTAGGATTTCTTTAAGTTACTCGGATACCTTTTTTCTCTATAAATGTGAGGTGTGGGGGAGGGATAAAGGGGACCTAACTTTCCTTTTTTCATTCAATTCACTATTTAAAACCTCGAAAGCCCTTTTGGAGTAGGGGCGTGGTGGCGCAGCGGTCAAGCTCTTGGCCTCTCACCAAGGTGGACCGGGTTTGATTCCCTGTCAATGCATGTGAGATTTTCGAAATGAAATGCCATGTCCTGTGGTTCGGATTTCACGTAAACAGAAGGTCCCTTGGCTCATGATCTCGAGATTAACGGCCACAATAAACTACAAGCTTCCTTTTTCCTTTTGGAGTTAAAATAAGTACGTTTTTTTTTACACATATCAAGAAAACAATGGGACTTTTTTAAATTGATTTTTAAATTATTATTATTTTTAAAAAAATGTTTAGTCTTCATTTGACCTCTTAATGGCTGTCGTGATCTTAAAACTACTCTCACTGGCACAAAATGGATTTACTTCATAAATGTTATCTGTATTTTTATATTTTTTTAAATTTATGTTATTAATAGTGCACTATGCAACGAGCCTATAATGGCAATAATTAAGACACTCGTGTCTTAATTACCATTATAGGAGAGTTGCGTATGACTGTTTTATGTTCAATGTTAATTACAACTATTTTATGTTAGAACATAAATATTCATAAATATGTGTTGAGATTTCGACAGTTTTATGTACTGAAAAAAGTGCATGGGACGCAGAGAAAACTGGAATACCCCACTATGACTCTAGAAGCCACGCAGTGAAATTTAAAATAGAAGGCCGTGTAAGTCAGCGCAGGTGCGATGCTATCCTTACCTAATTGGTCACACAACTGTTTCTTGAGCTCTGATTGGTGGGAGAAACTGTTTAATAATGAAAAGTAATGTTATAATGACCCTCATTATTATACCCTGACCAGCTCGAAAAACGCAACACACAATAAATGATGTGTAATTATCTATTTAATCAAAGTGAAGCACTTAAACCTTTGCGAGCAAACAATGAAGTGTTGATTGCATCAGCCTCAATTGTTTTTTCCCGTTCAATTTGGAAAACACATCTCTAGATGTGATCAAATGTGTTCCCGCTCTTATGGCTCTTATCGTTGCACTTTGAATTGTTCCCTTTTCAATCACATGTGTTCGTAGGATCTTTCTGTGATTGTCGTAATTACCTTTTTGGAGCAAACATGCCCTTAAGCCCTGAACAAGCTGCAGAAGCTGTTGCTTTGGTGGAAGATGGTCGCAGCACGCATTACGTTGCAGAAGTGTTGAGGACTACACCTTTCACGATTTCCAGAACCGTACGAAGGTACAGGGAGACTGGAGGCTTTGCAAGGAGACCAGGAACAGGCCCGAGAAGAGCAACATCGGAGAGAGATGACAGCTTCTTACAACTTCAAGTTCTCCACGTCCGTCACACCACCGCCATTGAAGCACGAAATTGACTCTACCAAGTTCAAGGGGTCGATGTTAGTAAGTGAACCGTCCGAAGAAGATTAGAAGAAGCCAATCATCAATCCAGAAGACCAGAGTGCTCATTTCCAACTTAGCTTTAATCTCTTCTTAACGAGTAGCCTCCTACTCTGATCTATTTGTCCCAGCAATCATTCTTGCTACCATCATATCAGTTACCTCTAGCTTATATATCAGATATCCTGAATCTTCCCAGCTCTCACTACCATACAGCAAGGTCGGTCAAGTACTGAGCAATGCAGGGCGAGTTTCGTCGCTACGTTAACTTGTTTCTTGCAATATACAGTAGATTGCAACTCGCTGCATTGGCTTTTCTAGACCTCGACTTATTTCCTTCCCCGCACTACCATCCTGAAAAAATTCACAGCCCAGGTACTTAAAATGTTCCACCTGTTACTACAGCCTACCCTCTACTAGTGTAGCAACCTGTATACTACAGCCTACCCGCTACTAGTGTAGCAACCTGTATACTACAGCCTACCTGCTACCAGTGTAGCAACCTGTACAGCCTGTATCTTTGCCAAAATCTATAAATAAAATACTGTGTGTTATCTGTAAATTTAGGGGAGATGATCTAGTAATTCTGCCCCTTTAAACAATAACTAGCTGTAAATTGATCAGAAACATGAAATTTAGGGTTTTCACATCGATCATGTCCAGAAGAAGAAAGAAATGGCATATTCTTTTTCCGTGATGTATGTATAAATGCACATCATGTCGAAACTGCTGAATATTGTTTATGAAGGAACATAGAAAAGAAATTCTTCCATTACTGCCACATGGAGTGGGAGTTTATAGGAAACTCAAAAAATGATATGTATATCTTTGTTATTATTGGGTGGTTGTTTCATTTAAGAGGCTTGGACATTGTGGTCATTTAGCCCCATGTACTTAGCTGTGTGTAGAATTTGTCTGATAACCTGTGTTTTGCGGTGGCTGTGGCAGTGTGTGCATTTTTAATTCAAAAGAATATTGGGAAGGAGGCAGCAGTGGTCTAGTCAGGAACCAGCTCGGCAAATGCTTGGAGTAGAAGTGGGAAACCATGGAAAACTATTTCCAGGATCGCTGAGGTGGGATTCAAATCACCAGTTTAGCCTTATCGGACCGTACTACAATATTTCATCATCATGTAGTACATTAGTGTCATAAGAGTGCCATAAATTTAAAATAAATTTCAGTTTTTGTAAAAAATTGAAGTGTTGAGTTTTTCGTGCCGGTCAGTGTATTTACATTTCGACATCTTTACTGTTTTTCAGAAATGTGTTTTGTGGTAAATACTATCCAGTATCAAATGTAGCAACCATCACACCACTTTAACCCTTAGCACTCAAATTTGTTTAGCTGGTCACATACCTTTACTCATATTTATTTTTCAAGATAAGTATGGCTATAGTGCTATCATTCCTTAGGTTCGATACAAGGACATAATATTGTTACTCAAACATTGAATATACATAATTTGCAAGTGTTCCTGTATGTTTTAATTTGTAGACTTTCTGTGTGTGGTACTTCTCGAAGCAAAACACCTGGATGAAGGCCTGGTTTCCTTGAGCAGAACAGGGTTTCTCTTCGTCCTCCTTTCTTTTGTCTATTACTACACACGGCACAGGTGTCAAACCATGAAGAAAAAGACAAAAAATAAACAAATTTAACAAATTAAGCCAGGGATGCACACTTTAAGGAAAGAGCGCTATAAGTGCGGGAAATTTTGAGTAAGCTCATAAGGCTCTGTTTTGATTGTATACACCTCACACTTTACTTCACAGACCTTGGAGATGAGTTACCAACAACTCACGCAGGACTTGACTGGAACTCCTGGATTTCATATCTTCACTGACAGGTTCTATACGAGCATGGATTTAGCAGAGGAACTGTACAACAATGGTTTCCATTTGACAGGAACTGTACTGATGAACAGAACAGGCCTACCTATTGAACTGAAGGGAAGAAAACTAAAACAATTGACGAAACCTGAAGTCGTTGCTTACAGAGAAGAAGACTAGGTAATATTAGCATGGCGTCACTAAAGAACAGTAACAGTACTTAGTACATGGCACAACAATGAGCTACAATTATTCACACCTAAGAGGAACAAAAGTGTTGATCCCATCCTCAAGCCCACTGTCATCTGCGATTACACACAACACATGGGTGGCGTTGATATATCGGATCATTATATATCCTCCTACAATTTTGGAAGTAGATCTGTGAAATGGTGGCGCAAGCTCTTTTTCTGGCTCTTCGCCATTGCAATTGTCGACAGTTTTTTGCTGTTCAATATACAAAGGGGGAAGGAACAGAAGAAACCCTTGACACAGAGAACGTTTAGAAAACGGCTGGCTGTAGAGTTAATTGGAGATGTACGCAAAACCAATTCTAGGAAGAGAGGACGTCCCAGCTCCAGTAATGATGAAGAGTGGCTGAATGGAAAGCCACATTTTATCTAGCCTCATCCTAAGAAGAATACGAAGGACTGTAGCATGTTTACTGCGGAGCTCGTTGCCATCTATGAAGCTCTGCAGTTTGCACTACAGGATGCACGAATCCACTTTCTCATGTTTACCGACTCTTGGAGTTTGTTGCAGTCAATTGCTACATGTTTCCCGAAACACCCCCTAGTGCGGCGAATCCATGACGTACTAGCCGGGTTGTGCAGCGCTGACACTCGAAATACCTTTCTGTGGCTTCCAAGCCACATGGGAATTGCAGGAAATGAGATAGCGGACCAAGCTGCAAATGAGGCGCTTTCACTACCACCTCGGCCAATGGAGGTACCTGCTAGAAATATTCACTCCCAGTTACGCCGACAAGTACTGGCATTTTGGGAGAGTCAGTGGCTAGCTGACCCTATGTCCAATAAACTGAGAGTGATCATGGGAACAAAACTCAAAATTTACAAGACCTTGATCAGACCAGTGTTAATTTATGGTTCAGAAACATGGAATATGTCGGTTCAGGATTGCAATAAACTTAGGGTATTTGAGAGGAAAATAATACGGAGAATTTATGGTGCTGTATTGGATAGAGGAGAATGGAGGATACAAACTAATAGAGAAATTGATGATATCCTCAAAAGCGAAGACATTGTTCGATATATAAAATCACAAAAGACTACGATGGCTGGGCCACATTGAAAGGATGGAAGACAAAACAACACTATAGATTATGTATAAAGCCAGAATGAAAGGAAGACGACATCCTGGTAGACCAAGGAATCGATGGAAAGATGAAGTGGAGGTGGACTTAAACAATGAACGTACGACCCTGGAGAACAGCTATTCAAGATCGAGATCGATGGAAATCTGTTGTTGGGGAAGCCTAAGCTCACACCGGGCTGAGTGCCAGATGAAGAGAAGAAAAGGGAACTACTCGCGTGTGGCGGAGCTCTTTCCGGTCATGGAGAGAGTCCGTCATTTTGTGTAGGCTAAGGATAGGTCATGCAAGATCCACCCAATCGTACCTAATGAGAAGGGAAGACCCCCCACCTTTTTGTTCCTCTGGTGCCGTATTCACTGTGGACCACCTTTTAACCGAGTGTGTAGATCTTGCTGACTTACGAAGAAAACTTGGTTTGCAGATGACACTCAAACTTATATTGGCCAATGTCATGATGGCTGCTGATCGCGTTTTCCGCTTTATAAGTGAAAGTGAGTTAGGGCCAGCAATCTAAATTTTCCAGTGTACATTAACTCAAAGACATGTTCATTTTTGAATGCTGATTTTTGTTCTTCCATAATTTTTGTTTATTATTATAATTATTTTAATTTAATTTTTAGATGTATTAATTTTCGGTCTAGTCAAATTTAGGTGTCCACCTCAAAATTATTAATTCCATTCTAAATTTGTATATTTTAATCTGTGTTAAGAGGGGCAGATGACATCGTAGTTCTGCCCCTTAAAACAACAATAACTAACTTCCACGTAAAAAGGAGGTCCTGTGGCTTATGATCACGAGATTAATGGTCACGTAAAACTACGAACTTCCTCCCTTTCTTTCTTGTGTTACAGTGTTGAGAAGACAATGGAGAAAATTGATGATGCTTGCAAATTCACTTCTCGTCTTCTGGAACATGGAAATACGGCAGAAGTTCTTTCTTTGAAACGAGTGGTGGGAGCACAACTACTCTACCTAATAAATAATACTCCAAAACCAGAAGTAAATACGAATATTGAGTATGTGACAGATATTGAAAAGTTTGAAGCTGCTGTAAAGGTAAGATGGTGAAACTTCCTTCAATATTGAATCAAACTACTGTAAAATCTCATAAGTACGTACCTCACGAGGGGGTTTCCTTTCCTTGTTTGCTAAATCGTGTTGCATAAAATCTCTGTCGAGTTACCTTGAAACACTCTCACCTCCCCGCTGGAGTTGATTTAACTTTAACTACCCTCATTACCACAAACCTACAGAATTTACTTCCCGACTTTGAATGGGCGCCAAGGTTGACCATATGGGTCTTCCTGAATAAAATAGAATAAAATACGGTACATAACTGTTGCCCCGACTATGAAATAGCTTATCCCAGGTGTAGGGCATTTGGCATGCGTTCGCTGATGTTACTGGGTTCATGCAAGACAGGAATATAAACACACACGAATTTTAAAGAGATAATCTATTGGCTGTACTATACACATAATATATACATAATATACAACACAAAATACCCTTCATACACTCGTGATAACTTTTATACAGTACCTTGCCACTGAATTTAGGCTCTGAGAGCAGCAAACACTTACGGCCATATCAGACCTAGGCCTACCAGCCTCCTATACATATTTCACTTATACACAAATCTGCACTCGTCAGACTTTTACGCATCTCATTTGCCTATTCTTTTCACTTTGCACAGTTTGAGCACGAATCTACACTCGCCGGACTTGTTGACTTCAACGCCATGACATCCTCCTATGACTTCCAAAACAGATGAAGTGAGGTTATGTACGTCTTTTTAGGGTGTGATATGATCGGCTACCCATGGTCTACGAACTTAACCATGTCGAAAATATGTAGTCATTCAATGGCACAAAGCTCAGTGAATGTCTAGTTACTGTCTCTGCTGTTCGATTACCGGACCATGCCAGATAAATCGACCCTGGGCGCAAGAAGACATGGACTCTAGCCTAAAAGCAAGAAGAACCGATCTCTAACTGTTCGTTACGGAAACCATGTCACGTAAAACGACCCTGGGCGCTAGTAGATCTGGACTCTGCCAATAAAGCAATAAGACGACCTCTGAACACCAGACACGCCATTATATGCCCTGGCGAAGGGATACATAACCCCAATGTTTCTGCCGGAACTAACTCGTGCGTGGCCCGCTCCTAGCGGATCATCCGTGTCAACACATGAACATCAGACAGTCGAAATTCACACTGACGTCACACAGTAGTTTTCCACTTGAAGTTCATACGAGTTCACGCTATTAATAGCCTAGGTATTCCCCGAACTTCGAATTACTGCCTGTCTTTTCCGGGTTTGTAACATTACCAGCACTCGAAAATACCAATTCATTGTACCTTTATAGTACAGCCACGAATCTAACATTTAACATTACTAGGTCAAAGTAAAGCCATTAACCCCAAACCTAAATGAAATAATGCTTCTACTTAAAATAATACAGTCTTATATATCCTTATTCCCAAAACGTAGTAAATCGCAAAACCCCATATTTTATAATATCAAATATCCAAAAACCGATAATTAATAAACAGTGATCCTAGTTGGTCCGGACCATCCAAAGATGAATCCGTCCACAAAAACACACACAGGCACAATAAAAATCACCTTCTGCAACCCCACCACGTTAACCCAATATAATAAGATAAAATAAAATACCCCAACCTAACTGCACAAGGCAAAAACACGAGGGTGAGCTACTGTAACTGAATAAATTCGGTTACAACCTCGTATATCATATAATTATTTTTTTTCCCCGTGTAATACTAGTACTTGAAGTATTCTTTCTACACCTCTCATCGAAATGTGATCCCTCAACCAGGTCGCCCTATCGATGCACAGTGGGTCAAAATCGAAATCTAGGAGGACAAAATTATTTATTTTCATAATTAAAAAATCAAAATTTATTACTTCCACAGCATTCTCATATAATTGCCGCTCACTATTTTGGGATATAAATGTATCTTAATGTAAATCTGTCACCACTGTTCGAGCAGTCTGAATTGAATTGGGCACCAATCACGAAACATTCCGAAACCTACTCGCTACTTTGCCCATGACCGTATAATTAAAAGCGTACGGGGAGCGACAAGTGCATCAACCCACATAGAAATGACAGCCTACGTAGCATCTCTATACTAATTTCTCCTCGTGCTCCACCCTGAACTGATGAACTTCCAACCACAGCATAGGGACAGCGGGAATCGCGCTGGCCATAAAACATGTCCATAACTACTCGTGAATTTTTACCATGCCCAACCTTGAGCTTGCCTCCACCATTCTGTCAGGAGACAATCGTTCAACGGCCGGGTGCAGCGCGGATTGCATAACATCGCGAGGACAACGTTTATCTCGTAAAACTGCCGCAGCGGCAGCGATTGCGATACATCGCAATATTTCTCCGCATTCAATGACGAGGACAACTGGATTCTTATCCAACGACAGCAAGTGACGCCGATTGCGTAATAATGCTATATTTTCTCGTGCCCGACCTTAAGGACGATGGAAATCTCGTCGAACGACTGAAAGTGACACCGCATATCTAAATCGTGATATTTATCCGTGTTCTATCATGAAAACTACGGGAATCTCGACAAACGGCAGAGACCAGTGCCGATCGTGTAACATCTCGACATTTTTCCGTACTTGATTGCAAAGACAGAATTCTGTTACAATCACGTAACGTCCCATAAATTTCTTCGTGATCTACCGCGGGGACAAAGGAAATCTTGCCAAACGGTCAAGAGCAGCTCAATTATAAAAACGCCTTGTGCACAAGACTACATATTAGCTGAAACAACTAGTTTGATAATAAATATCTGGTATTTATTTATTATTATTTAAATTTTTATAACACTCGAAGTGAATTTTATTTACCGCTTTAAACACAGTTTGGTGTGATGAGTTATCACGGACCATCGGATCGACCAATTAAAGGTCTCTATATCAGACGCATTTTGAGTGAATTCAAAATGGAACTAAGTTTGAGCGTTAAGGAACATGGGCTAGACAACCTGACACAAGAGAAAAAAGAATAGAGAGAGCAGGTAGCTTTAACATGTATATTCATAAATCAGAAAATAAATTTTCATATTTTACAGGTTAACACAGAACGTAGTTTTTTTTACAACAAAAATAAGTTTGGAGATCTTTAAACATTAAGACCAGGTGAGCACAACTTAATTAAATTGCTTTGTGCAAGAGAAAAATTAGTGACGCAGCTTATAAATAAAGCTGATGGTTGGCAGGGAGCAAATCCCACCATACCCAGGAAAAGAAAGTAGGGGAAACTGAAGAAGTTAGCAAGAAAGACATAGCCTATAGAAGGGGCTAGTAACTAACAGGGGCCTAATCCTGCAGCACCTTATGAAATGGAAATACTTGAGGAGTTGCCAAGATGCAACAAAAATGTTGGCGAAGTAAATGCAATGGCAGACACAGGAAGCGTGAGCTGAATGTAAGTTAATAATTAAAGATTTCCTAAGAAATGGAGATGGCAGAAGCAGGTAGGCAAGTAGGCCTATTACTTGAAAGTGAACCATGAACGGTTAAAGGAAAAAGTACGCAAGAAAAAGTGCAATGGCCGACGCATGTATGCATAAGAATTAAAGAGATTATTCCCAAAGGAAAAATAGCTAAAGTGAGCAGATATGTTATACCTCCTAAGATAAATGGGAAGAAGCCAGCAAAGGTATTAAAATTGAGAAAACTTGGGTAGGCTTGTATGAAGCTAATATGAGAAAGTATAAGTACATAATACATAACTTGGGTAGGCTTGTATGAAGCTAATATGAGAAAGTATAAGTACATAATACATCACAAAGTACAGGTTATGTAATAATACTTAACATTAGAACGAAGTGCGGGTGACAACCCACATGTGCGTAGAACACTAGAGTTCGAAGAAGATGACATAGGTTATGTCAAGTTGTGGTTTAGTTCACAAAAGTAGAGTGCTTGTAATAAGCAGTATGCAGACGAAGTGATAATACATTCACTTCGTAATAACTTGCGTAGGAATAGTTTTCCGTAGCACTTGAAGATGTATACGTCATTTCGCTCATATTAACCCGTATTGACGCAAATTGAATACCGTAAAGTTACTATTTATTCTGCCCTATTCAATACAATTCAAATATGAGCGAAATGACGAATCCAATGGCAAGCCAAGCCAAAAGGTCACGATATAAATATAAAGATCTCAGACTGAAACTTTTAAACATCATCAAAGATATCGAATTTATGAAGAAATGTAGGAACAACAGAGTAGTACCTAAACATTTAAAAGCATATCAACGAAAAACAGCTAAAAATGAATTTGAAAGGAGGACCCAAGAAATTATTAATTACAAGTTAATTCAACGTGAATGAAAATTACTTTACATTAAAAAGAATGTCCTCAACAATAAACTTCACCGAGCCCATTTAATAGCATCCAATGAGTCAGACAAAAAAGATTGGGACGAATTCATGATTCACGTTAATCAAATAACGCAAATTCAAATCAATAGAAAAACCACCATATTAACGAAGAAATTTCAAAATTTAATCAAAAACAAAGATGAACAATCAAATGTGCAACCTGAAAAAACCACACACATCTTCCAAAAACCAATAGTCAACTTAACAAACGTCAAATTCAACCAAACCGAAACGCAAATATTAGAAAGAGGTTTGGGAAGACAAATATGATAACAATCTAACTAACCTAGTAGCCGAATCTGAAGCCGCAGTTAGGAAATTACCCCTTGATCAACAAAATGGCGTTAGACACGAAATAAATAAGAAAATCAAAAATATAGCCAAACAGAGAAACAAACACAGGGTAAAAAATCTTCCACAACAAGATTTCAAGAATCTAAAAACGAAAATAGAACAGAATGAATTAATTATAACTAAAGCCGACAAAGGCAATACCACAGTTATCATCAACAAAAAAGATTATACAAGTAAAACAACAGATTTTCTCAAAAACCCTAATTTTGAAATAAGTCGTAAAGACCCGACCACAGTCATACAAAGGAAACTCAAAAACATCCTAAAAAACACAATTTTCATCCTAGAAGAAAAACAAAAGAATAAACTAATTAATATGAACCCAGGACTTCCAACATTAAGATCGTTGCCCAAAATACATAAAGAGAACATACCCATCAGACCAATAGTGAATTACAGAAATAGCCCAACATATTAACTAGCTCAATTTGCCCACAAATTCCTCAATTCTCATTATAAACTTAAAGCCAACTTATCGTTTAAAAACTCCATACATTTTTGTGAAACAACCAGCAAATTAAACATCGAAAAAACTCACTCCTTACATACAATAGATGTCAAGGACATGTATACAAGTATACCAATAGCAATCACTATAAAAATAATTGAAGGTAATCTAAAGAACAACAGTAACCTATCACAGGTCGAGATATCCGAGTTCATTAATATCCTAACTTTTATGTTGGCTAATAATCAGTTCAAGTTTAATGAGACAATATATAGACAAAAAGAAGGTTTAGCAATGGGCTCACCGCTATCAGGTACCATAGCGAACATATTCATGGACAACCTAGAATATGAACACATTAAGAACAAACATGAAGGAATTTTCTTTTGGGGAAGATATGTTGATGACATTTGTAATTCTGGACAACTCAAAAACAAACATGGAACAATTCTTACCCTACCTCAACCAATTAAGCAGCTCCATAAAATTCACTTCTGAAAGTGAAATCAACCATTCTATAAGTTACCTGGACTTAGTGATCACTAAAGATAAGGATCACCTTAGTTACAAAATATACAGAAAACCAACACAAACCAACACCATAATTAGGAACGATTCCAACCACCCAGCATCCCACAAAAAAGCAGCAATTACATGTTTCATCAATAGAGCCCTAAGCATTCCACTCACCGAAACAGATTGCCTGAATGAATTATCCATAATTTACCAAATAGCAGAAGCCAACGGATTCGACAGGAAATATGTTGACAGAATAATTAATAAAATCAAAAGCAAACCCGTTGCAAAACTAACTAAAGAAGATAAAGAACCTCTCAAATATGCAGCCTTCACGTTCACCAACCAATCCACCTACCACATCACAAGCACCCTTAAAAAATATAAAATCAAAACAGCTTTTCGAACGAAAAACACTAATCAGAAAAAAAATTTCAACTCTAAAAATATTAATGTTACTAACAAATACAATAACTCAGGAGTATACAAACTAAATTGCAATCTTTGTGATACCGATTACGTGGGACAGACCGGGAGAGGGTTCAAGGTCAGATACATGGAACATGTTAATGCAGTCAAACACAACAGATTTTCAGCAATGGGGAACCGTATGGCAGAAACAGGACACAAATTTACCACCATAGAAAATGACTTGCAAATACTACACCAGGAAAAGAAAGGATCTCTCATGGATATACTAGAACAAATAGAAATCAACAAAGCACAAAGATTCAATCCCTCACACAACATCAACGAAATTAATTTCGATTCCAACATTTTATTTGACACCCTAATAGGATTAATAAATGACAATAGATAATTCCACTATAGGTCAATTATCCATAGCACAGGACCATAATTAGGAATTTTAACGTCTCAATGCTCTCGGCAATTACCACCGCACTCCTACCCCACCCCCTCCCCCACATCGCACATCCCATCCAGACTCCCCCTCCCCTCTCCCTCTGACGTGTCCTTCCCCGCACGCGACACGACAGAGCTCCAACTTAAACCATCAGTAAGCGGAGAGGCTTCAGCTGAGGCACATACACACGCAAGGTAAGATGAGCATTTGATTGACAAGAAACCTCATTTTCAAGTTCTTGTTTTCTATCCTACCACCATATAAGTTATTTTTGCTAATATTCATAAATTTATTTTTCTTTATGCACAGTTTCTCTTCTCCAACAAATCTACGTCTCAATCCTTCGAATCAACAGAATTGGATGCCGCACTTTCAATTTTCTATGAGTAAGTCAGTCAGTGTATTTTCCGTCTTTTTTCTTCACCTACATTTCTTCGGAGAATAACGACATAAAATAGCTTTTCTTTTCTTTTTTCATTCTTTCAGAACACAATATTCGTCATATATACGCTCACTATCGGCACCGTGTCGCATGTGAATTTGAACAACATCCACGCCAATCGCCAATGGTTAAAAAGGGGCCAGCGTATAATGGAGAACACCATTCCGAGAAGAATTCACAGTTCAGAACTATTTTACATTGCAGAATCAACGGACATATAGCAGTCCCAAACAAAAGTTTTACAATTTAATACTGTGATATTTTTAATCTCGTTTTTTAACATGTCTTTTTTTTTTATTTTATTCAAAGTGCACCATGTATACTATTAGGCTACATAAGGCCATATATTTTCAATGTAGTCTTTAGCATAATAACCCACATGTTTTTTAGTAGAATAAGTATTTGCACGCACAGGCATATACCTTAGTGAATCCTGTGTTTTTATTACTTTTAGAATTTTAAAGATTATTATATCCAAGTTATCGATGTCTTATGATGTTTTTTAAAGTTTAAATCAAGTCACTACAAGGACTGAAGAAGGGACCATATGGTCTCGAAACATGTATCATAATTTTCTATGAACAAAGTTGTGAATTGTATTGAATAGGGCGGAATAAATAGTAACTTTACTGTATTGAAGATGTATAGTCGACATCTTAATGTTCATTAGAGTGTGATGTCGCAGGAACACGCTGAAGATGATCCAGGTTAGACCACTATAAAAAATGTCTAGAAGACTTGGCGAAGGTTTGTTAGAACACTTATTGACACAGAAATTAAAGATGGTATGTTGAACTTTTTGAAGTTTTTCGTCCGGTAGCAAGACGGGTGGTCAGCATGGTCGCCGACGGAGAAATCACGAAGTATTAGACATGTTGTCTTGAAGAGCGACGAGTTGTCACTTGAAGTAAGGTTAAGTCCTGGACGACATGTCGCAGGTGCGGCTAGGTTAGCCAATGGTGATGAACAAGTACGCTGACGTCGAGAAAGTACGCAGAGGATGGCAGGGCAAGCCTCTATATAGTTGAACAGCTGTTGTTCTCGTAGCTTCGATGGCCAAGGATTGGAGAGTCCAAACCACGTTGTGAGGAAGAAGCGCGGTGATTGGCTGGAGCGAGGCCACGTCATGGTGACGGCCAATAAGCGCCTAGCTTACAGAGACCAGTATGCCACAAGGTTTCAAGTCGTGAAGCCCTTAACGCTTAGAAAAATGTCTTAGAGGCGAAATATGACTTATAATCTAACAAGTAAGTAATTATATCCTTTTAAATAGGTTTAGTTTAAACAAGAAAGCGAAATACAAAATGAACTGTCACGAGCACATGGTGACGAAAATGAGGTTAGAAAATCAAATTCTGGTCTGACTTTTGACATTATCAAAACTTACAAAATTAACAAATTAATTATTCGCAAATGCGAACACAGTTCATTGTTGTTTTTCTTCACCACGTGAAGAGCCCCTTTGCTTGCAGACCGCAGATGTATCTTGAATTCAAAGGTAACTAAAATTAACTAAAAGGTAGCTAAAAAGTAACTAATTTTTACTTCATCCTTACAGTAGACACCCTGATATTTTATCACTTTGAGTTTTACCCAGCCATATAACTTCTGCGTATTTAGGAATGCTACGATCATTTTGGATCTGTATTGATACTTTTGCCGATGTCGAGGAGAGATGAAAGAAGAATACAGGCAGCCGAAATGAAATTTCCTGAGGAGTATGGTACAGAAGACTAGGAGAGATAATGAAAACATTTGAAAGGGAGTGAATGTACAGAAGCTGAATAGTAAGCTGTAACAGAACATATTGAGATGGTATGCAAATTTGAAAAAGATGAATTATGAAAAAATGCCAAGACAAGTGATGGAGACGGATGACTGGAAATGGAGGACGAGGAAGACCTACAGTATGGTGGATGGATTTGGTGAAGGAGAGTGTGAGAGAACGGAACCTGGAGTGGAGTTCAGTGGTTAAGCTTTAGGACACAGCAGCTGATAACTTAAATGTTTGAGTGGAATTACTTTTAGGCTCATCATTTAACAGCTCAAGGAAAATGCTTACTAAGGTATGGTGTAAGATGTCCTACCTGTTGGATTGATATTAAAATAAAACGTACGAAAAATTTCACCATGGAAGTTAACTTTTAGGCCTACACTACAACTCATATTTTAGGCCTAATTTTTTGCACAAATTAATATGAAAATTATTCACCAGGGCAATGTCCTTGGGGAAAATCAATAGTTCTGCTGCCTTTTCTTTTACCTTCAAAAAGAGAGAAATAAAATAAATATCTGGAACAAGAAATTCCGTATCTAATTCCGACTCGATAGTCAAAACAAATATGTCCGACCTGGAGACACCTCAGGCTACATATTTACTCAACATTTAAGATAACCACTATAAATTTATCTGAAAAGTGAACACACGTTCAAATGGAAATAATACTTTCAGACGACTTCGCGCAATATTATCAATTATAATTATTATTATTTAATATAATTATCATGTTATTTGCAGAAGCCTCCGTGGCTTAGGCGGCAGCACGCCGGCCTCTCACCGCTGGGTCCGTGGTTCAAATCCCGGTCACTCCATGTGAGATCTGTGCTGGACAAAACTGAGGCAGACAGGTTTTTCTCCGGGTACTCCGGTTTTCCCTGTCAAAATTTCATTCCAGCAACACTCTCCACTATCATTTCATTTCATCTGTCATTCATTTAATCATTGCCCCAGAGGAGTGCGTCAGGCCTCTGCAGCCGGCAGAGTTCATATCCTCGCCGCTAGATGGGGGCTTCATTCATTCCATTCCTGACCCGGTCGGAGACTGGAAGCAGGCTGTGGATTTTCATTTTTCATCATGTTATTTGCACAGGCGGATGAACACGGTAAAGCGTCAATTACCAACCGCACACCCATGCACGTGGTAGTTCCGATTGATAATGCAACTTTTCAGTCTGGCTACAGAATTATGTTGCCAATATATTAACAATTACTGGGACAAGCGAAAAAATAACCTGAAAAACTTACATGTGATTAAAACATGTATATATTTCTTATGGACTACAGGTTATAAATTGAGTCTTTCCTTACAAAAGTTGGCAACCCTAGCTGTCAAAAAAACTTACAGTAGACGAACTATACTAGGTTAGTGCGTATCTGGGCGTTCTACTGCATACTGTTGTCTTGACGGCAAGTGAACCGGCAATGGAAAACGCTATGAATGAAATGAGTGCAAGTGGAAGTACAAAGAAACTAGAAAAGAAGAAACAAGAACAACTCTTTCAAGAGTGCCAGAAGTTAATCGACTCGAGAGATAACAAGATTTGTAGTTAAATCTGATAAAAACAAGAGTTTCTTTTTAATTTGCATCTATTCAGTCGGAACTTATTATAATACCAATAGGCTAAATAGTTATCATCTTAAACAGCTCCAGTCACCCGGGTGCTGTGAACGAGTCCTCTCCATTTCTTTCTATCCATGAGTAGTTGGTCTTCATGAGTGCTCTCCCAATCCATCCCTTTGTCTGCCAAGTCATCCTTAATCTGGTCTATCCATTTCCTTTTATGTCTTCCAACACATCTTCTTCCTTTGATGTTCAGACTGAAGTATGCCTTTGCCTTTTGTTCATCTTTCATCCGCTGGATATGTCCATACCACCTCAGAGGAGACCTCAGTAATGTCTCCATTACAGTGGTGTTAATACCTGCTTCTGCACGATTAGGTATTTCATTTCTTACTTTATCCTTTCTTTTCTTCTGAAGCATGGTATGCACAAACTTCATTTTGGATGCCTGAAGTCTACTGTTATCTCTTTTAGAAAGGGTACATGTTTCAAGTGCGTAAGTCAGTATGGGTGTGTAGTATGTTTTAAATTCTGACTTGGTTGTAGAAGATTGCTGCATTATTTGTTCTGTTGGTTATCTCATATTTACTGCTATTGTCCAAACTCAAAGTGCTGCCAAGATATTTGAATTGGTCAACATTTTGAAGTTGATGGTTGTTCAGGTAGATGTTTGTACTTGTACACCCTGAAGGGTCAGGCCGTAGAAGAAGCACAAGTGCCAGGGATGACAGATTTCTCACCCTCCAAGTTCTGCGTGATCGGTATAAGACAGCAGTTCAGGCACAAAATCAACTGGAAAATGTCAGAAATGTGAGAGTGAGCGAACAGTAAGAAGAAGGTTTGAAGAAGCTCATCTTTCGTCCAGGAGACCTGCACATGGACCCGCACTCGAACGGCATCACAGAGAGGCGCGTCTTCGCTTCGCAAGGCAGCATCTGGGATGGACCCACGAGCAGTGGGCCTCTGTTCTCTTCACTGACGAGAGTCGCTTTAACCTTAGATCTCCTGATGGAAGAGAAAGAGTGTGGAGAAGGCGCGGAAAGAGGTACAGCCCTGTTGCTTTCTCCTCCAGGACTCCATTTGGAGGTGGCTCGGTTATGGTGTGGGGTGGCATCAACGGTATGGCCCGCACTGAGTTGGTGTGCATCGATCACGGGACGCTCAATTTCCAAAGGTACATCGAAGAGATCCTGATGAACCATGTGATGCCCTTTGCGCCTTTCATTGGTCAGAATTTCATGCTGATGCAGGATAATGCCCGCCCTCATACTGCTCGCTGTGTTGTACAATATCTGCAGGAAGTGGAGATTCAAACCCTGGACTGGCCAGCTCGTAGTCCTGACTTGAACCCCATCGAACATGTATGGGATACGCTTGGAAGGAACGTCAGACAGCATGACCACACCACCTTGGCACAACTGAGAACATCGCTGCTGGAGGAATGGGATCGCATCCCGGCAGATGCCATTCGACGAGTTGTGAACAGTATGCCTGAGCGTTTACAAGCTGTCATAGACTCTAAAGGTGGAAACACCCGTTTTTAGTGACCAGTGTTCTCTTGCAGTGCAGTGCAAACATTAATACTGTTTTGTTTGGCAATACGTTTGATAAACACCAGCCCAAAAGAGCATTACTAAAAAATAGAAAATTGTAAGATTTGCAAAATGTAACGAAATTTGTGAGTTAAAGCGTGTTGTAAAACATGATTCGGTATTTTCTGTTGCCAACCATCTAAATTTACATGAATAATGCAAATATTGGAAAACCGATACATTTTAGTGGAATAAATTAAGAAATTACATAAAAAATTAAAGTGTTCCACTTTTTTTGCCGGTCAGTGTAGTTCATAAAAAGTGGTTTTTGACATTCGCAAGTACAGTGGAATCCCGTTAGTACGTTCTTCACTAACACGTTTTCCCGCATACCACGTCGAATTATAAAAGTCTCGGTCCCAAAGCACTAAATTGTATATAAAATATTGCTGTAGCAAGTTTTACCGCACCCACTTACTGCGTTCAAATTTTGATGTTCTTCCATTCAATATTTTGGCCAGCCCTTACGTATTTGTCAGTCCAGTTGGACTTCAGCCAAGGTTAAGTGATTGCGTAAGCTTGGCGTGGTAGCAGCACAGTATAGTTATCATATACAGTATGGACACATCAGGCCTTGACCATGTAATTGTTTCGTCATGGTTTTGAAACGGCCGTCACCGGAAGCACCGCAAGAGCGCATGACGGCGATGGTTCACCATGTATCCGCGAGAGAGCAGTCTACCAATATTCATTATTGAGTATAACCTGTCGATTTTGTCTGAAGAAAACATTGCTTGTAATTATTAACAACAACTCAGAAATATAATTTTGCAATTTAACCAATAGCAGAAATGTGGGAAACCATCATCTGTGTGGTAATTTTTTGCGCAGTTCTTATCACACCAGACATACCAGCATTCCGGTTTCCTCGGGCATTGGAGCGGTAAATACAAATATCAAGCGTTACAGCGAATGACTCTGGTTTTAATGCCCATTAAATATCAGTCCCTCAAACACCTATCAATTAATTCACAAAACAAAAGCTACATTTCCCCCGCACTTTTCAATATATAGTGTTATTTTAATAATTTAAAACATATAACCTTTCACCGTTACAATGCAATCACGATGCGACACCACAGGACTTAAGGAATGTGGTGTTAAACATTAAATCACACACTTCTTAGAATTAAAACTCAGTAATATTAACACTTTCTATTTCCTCGTTATTTATTTTCTTAAAATACGGTATCTGATTATAAAGAGAGCTAGTGTGTTGAAATCAAGTTAAATAAATAAAATATACATTCAGCACCCAGCTGTTTATCATGCGTTTGTCCATTAGTGGTGCTACCAAGCGGTTTACAGGTGTATTGGTGCTGCCCCTTACCAATTGTTTTTTTGAAAATCCGTTATTCCAGTTTTGCTGAAGTGTCCATACTGTAATGATATCTATACTGTAGTAGCAGTGGAGAGCTCAGCTCAGTTTAGCAGCAAGCAACGGGGTGTTACCTGTGTGGATCCGTCGCTTCCGAGAGCGGCCTTGGAATGACTAGCTTCGTATAATGGCCTTACGAGGCTCTTGGCAGCGAGTGTGCTTTCTGTCGGCCAAGGTTAAGTGATTGCGTAAGCGCGGTCGAGAGCTCAGCTCAGTTTAGCAGCGAGTGTGCTTCCACCATAACCCATACCCCTATATCCAATCATGCCCGAGTTCGACAAGACGGTCTCCTTTATTTTGTCTTCTGCCGTCAGCTTATCGTGACTAACAAAACCAGATCTCGATGTGTTCTAACCTAACAATTACTTATGTAGCATGTGGAGCAACAACAAAACAGCTGACGATCACACTCTGTATTTATATAATTTTCACTGCGCCGCCACATTTGAAAACACCTTACAAGTTTGGTTATTGGTTTCTGGTGCGTCTTTCTGTTGACGCAAGTAGCGAATATTAAATTCATTCACAATGAATTCTCGACCTGCACCACTATTACCATCGTTGGCTGCGTATTTGATCACTTTGAGTTTAAATCCAGCCGTATAACTTCCCCGTTTTTACATAACTAAAAGGTCGATTTCCGCAAGAAAACAATCACACTTAACTGAGAAACAAAAATGGAACGTGAAGACATACTGGTAGCCCTACTTGTCGACAATGCAACAGACGGACAACAAACATCGTGAAAGAAAGGATAGCGCCGCCGCAAAAACGAACAATAACGTCGTAGGTATGATGTGTTTTAAAATTACTACTGTACGATCATCTTATTACGGCGTCAGAAATTAATGTGAGGAATGCATTTTCCTGCAATTTCCAATTTTTACACGTTGTAAATACAGTATAGCGTTTTCAGTAGTATGTTTTCCCGCTTTTGACGTCCGATTATTTCAGTCCCTTCAAAAACGTACTAACGAAGTTCCACTCTATTTTAAAAACTTACTGTCGTCTGTGCAAAGCTCATCAAAAAGAATATAGTACAGCCCTCGTCATTCATCTTTGCTAATTAACTTAATAACTCCTCTCATGTACAGCTTATCTCTTCCTTACTGGTCGAACACAGAGACATGACCTATTGACGTCAGAAAAGTTGGATGGCGCAGCCACGCGGTAGAATGTTGAAGCTGTAACATTGTGACTGGTGAGGATTATTTTCATGGTGAAGCATTGATGTCGTGATGGAAACATAAAGGAATTTGTCAAATACGAGGAGGTACTGCTCTGTATAGGTTGCAAATCGTATAAAATGGGTACGAGATCTCTTCACTACATTCCTGTACAAAAAGTTCAGAGAGAAAGATGGGCTTCGGCGCTGTCAATTGGAAAACGTGTTACACGTTACATGACAGTGTGCAGTCTGCATTTTTGTGAAGACGACTTCTTTCCACAGCGGAAGCACCGGTACTGTTAATTATTGATAGTGTCTCTAATTTGTATTCACAAGGATTTAGCTACATGAAAAAAACTGATAAACTTGTAGGCTAATACTTCTGTGCCGTACATTGAACCGAATGTAATCCGCTCTTCGTAAACTTATTTTAGGGGTTCTTCCGATTGACAATAGTCGAATGGTTAGAAAACTTAAGAAAAATGCTGTTCCTAGCCTTAATTTGCCAGAGAATTTATATTCTTGCCTTTGAACAACAAGTATGTAGGTCAATATTTGCAATATTTTAAGTATGATTTGGCTTAAATTGTGTTTTTGTCTATGATCTCCTTACTGTTGAATTTAGTTAATTAATGTGTAAAATCTTAGTTTTAAGTACGGTACCGGTTTGGTGACCCATCATCCCAGGCAGGCCGGTAACACCTATACTACTCAGGCAGATAGGTCACTTAGTCGTAATTTAGAAGTTATAGTGATGTTAAGTATGCACTTGCGGTAATGTAGCAGGAGACCTGATCGGCCTAGGCTATTCTAACTTTAATTAGTTCCCATTTCAGGGTTTTTCAGTTTTGAGTGCGAATAGTTGGTTTGAAAGTTGTACAACAGTAAGGAGAGTATGTTTTGTATAGGTTTTAATTGGTATTATGGTTTATGTCGAGCTGGGGAGTGAATTTGATTTGGCTTAAGGTGTAGTTTTTGATCTGTTCCGTTTGCTTATTACAAGTTCAAATGGAGACTCCAGCTTTGTTAAATATCTCTATTTTAAATATCTAATTAAATATATTGATAAAGAGGATGCCTCCATTTTAACTTGCCTGTGGCAAGAGATTAATAAATTTATATTCTTGCCTTTGAACAGCAAGTATGTAGGTCAATATTAGCAATATTGAAGTATGATTTGAGCATCCCAAGTAACGCTTCTTTGAACCCAAACATTCATGCAAATTCAGGGTTGCTGGATTCAATTTACTATCAGGGAGTCGTCCTTTGTGTTATGTGATATTGATATATATTGTGAAATTAATAAAAAACATCGATACCGCTAGGCTCCCAATTACAGGCTTCATATATGTAACATCAGACAACAGTAAATTAACTATCTACAGGTGGGTAATATTTTTAACTGGTAGTCTAGTAATTAAGCACTGCATTTAAATTGATTATAAAAACATTTCTACCAATGAAAGAAAATATGCAGTCTTTGCCATCATAAATTAGAAGCCATAACAAACGCACACCCTATCACTGTCTCGCTTACTTCTCGTCACTATCTCGCCGCCATATTGCAAACAGCTGACCGCAAGCTCCTCCCCCGTTTCGGACGTCAATATGGTGGTGACTGCCTGGCTGCCTCGTGTAATAAGGCCCATAGACATTCTGCGCAATCTTGTGTTCCTAGGCTGAAGTCTCAATTTGATTTGTGAGAGGTAGTGATCAGAGTCTGGCACTTCTGAGGAACTTAATGTTTAGGATTTCCTGATGAGATTTTCTTGATATTGCCACATGATCTATCTGGAATTCACCCAACCTGGAGTTAGGGGAGATCCAAGTATTTTACTTTCTTGGCAGATGTTTAAAGGCTGTAGATTTCATAATCAAACCAAAAGTCTGCATAATTCCACCAATAGTTCACCATTGCGATTAGTTTGCATGTGTGCTAGATATTTTATTTCCCTTCCCAAATGACCATTGAAGTGGCCAAGAAGTATGAAATTTTTGAAATAATATCCTCTAGTTCCTCCCAGAATTTATCAGTTCTGTCAGGGTAGCGATTGTTGTCCTGGTTGGTTGGGGCATGGACATTGTCCAAATTGTAACCCTTATTAGCACATCGGAGAGAGAGGATAGATACACGACTGCTCGGGGAGGTGAAATAGATAACTGAATCCAGGATCTTATGCCTTATTATAAATTCTGTATCTAAGTGGGGAACATTCTTCATTACCCGTTGACCCACTTTCCCTTTGAGAATTCTGTACCCTGGGGACTCTGAAGACATGCTCATCAGTGAATCTTGTTTCTGGTATAGCTGTCAGTACTATGTTATGTCATGTTAGTTACTTTGAAAGAAAGAAATAAAATCTCTTAGAATATTCCTGTTTATTAGCGCAACCAAATGAAACTAAGAAATAATTTTCCCCAAAACATAGTTTTATCAGCCATAAAATATGCAGGAACAACATAAGCCATTTTTGTAATAGAACACATCCAATCGATTGTTCAGCGGGAAATACATTAGTTCAATAATTCACAAATATCGGTTATTCGTTAGTACAACGTTGCTGTTTTTATGCCTCGAGAGCTGCACAATTGAGGATGCGCATTTCAAAGCCCGGGCCGATGAATTTTGTATGATGAATCCCATTGCTTTTAAAGATTTTTTAAAAATATTTTGAATTCATAGATCAAATTTCTAAATTCGCAATTTAACGGATCCTCCACCCCAGTTTGTCCACTAAATCAAGGGTTTACAGTATATGTAATTTTTTTCAGGTTTTTGTGTTTGCATGTCCCAGTAATTGGGATTATATTGTATTGACCAACTGAAAAGTTGCAATATCAGTTGTCAATAAGGCAACACTGAAAAATGGCTTCAAAGCTATTATCTGTGTATTTGTGATATTTGTCAACCCATAGTAAGACCTCCTGTTTGTGTTTGTAAGTATGTAAAAGAAACCATTGAAAAGTCATAATTCTAGGCAGGAAGTGCCTGTTGCTATAATCATTGAATGAATTTTTGGAAATGTGTTTTAAAATCTATGGCAATTTCATTGCATCGAGGGTCATTCATTATCATTATCATTAACCGTCTCCAGCTTCCCGGGTGCGGTATAAGAGCGCTCTCCATGTTTGTCTATTCAGGTATATTTCCTCCTCCTCTACCTGGTGCCAATCGACACCTCTTCCCTGCAGGTCTTCTTTTATTTGGGAGATCCAGCGTGTCCGTGGTCTGCCTCTTGGTCTCTTGCCCTCCACATCTTGCTCAAGCCATACTCTTGCCGTTCTGCTTGGATTCATCCTCTTCACATGACCAAACCATTTCAACCTTGATGTTGCTATTGCTTCATGAAGTGGTTCACTTGAATCTCTGCATGAATCTTCACATTTCGGATCTTGTCTCTTCTGGTCTTCTGAAGCATTGTTCTCAGGAACTTCATTTCTGTAGCCTGAAGTCTGCTACTATCTCTTCTGTTGATAGTACAAGTTTCAAGTCCATACGTCATTATAGGTAAGAAGTAGGCCTGATACATCATTTTCTTGGATGTTAAAGGAATTTGTTGGTCCCAAAGGAGGTACCTGACCTGGTGATAAAACTGAGCTCCTTTTTGGATTCTGTTGGTGACTTCAGCAGAACATCTGTTATCTTCAGTCATAATGCTACCGAGGTATTGGAAATAATCGACTTGTTCTAATTTCGCTCCATCCAGCTCAATGCTTGTATGAAACCTCTGCCTGCTGACTGCCATTGCTACTGTCTTTGTATGACTGATTTTGAGGCCAAACTCCTTAAATTGGTGGTTCCAAGCATTTAGATTCTGCTGTACTTCATTTTCTGTGCAACCCCATACCACTACATCATCTGCAAAAGCAAATGCCTTGAATTCATTTCCAGAATTCTGTTTCACCCTTTTCATAATTTCATCCATCACAGAGATAAATAGCAGTGGTGACAACGCACTGCCTTGTTGCACTCCCTTAGTTGTGGCAAACCAATCTGAATACCCATCTCCTATTTGCACACAGCTCTGGCAATAACTGTACAGCATTTTCACTTTCCTGATAAGAGTTTGTGGGATATTTCTGTTTGATAGACATTCCCATATCTTTTCTCTAGGCAAGCTATCATAGGCTTTTTCTATATCTAAGAAGACAAAGATGATATCCCTTCCTTTCTCCCAGTATTTTTCCATGATCATCCTTACTGCAAATATGAGGTCGGTGGTTGCTCTGTTGCCTCTAAATCCATATTGCTCTTCTTCTAACTGGGGTTCAAGGATGTTCCTTATCCGTTTAGCAATAATCTTCTCCATTAGCTTAAGTCCATGTGATAAAAGGGTGATTCCCCTGTAGTTGCCACAATGACGTCTACTTCCCTTTTTGAAGAGAGGGACTATAATACCCTTTGTCCAATCATCTGGGATTTTTTCTTCCTTCCAGATAGCATTCATAACTCTGAACAACCAATGAAGTCCATGGATTCCTGCAGCCTTTATCATTTCTACACTCATTTGGTCTATGCCAGGTGACTTGCCTCTACTCATGCTGTTCAAAGCGGTTTCAACCTCTGACCAAGTCAGTGGAGGCTCATATTCCGTACTGCTGCTCTGATTTTCTGGAGTGTTGCATTCCTCCTCCATTACATCCTTACCATTATATAGCTGGAGAAAATATTTCTTCATTTCCCTTCTTACATCTTCCTCTTTCCATACAATGTTTCCATCTTCAATTTCTAATGCTTTTATTGGGACATACGGGTTTCTTTTGTTTTTCAAAATTCTGTACAAGAGCTTGTTATTGTTTCTGCTGTCCTCTTCTAGTTTCTTAGTGAATTCTGTCCAACTATTTTCTTTTTCCAATTGTATTAATCTCTTCGCTTTCAGTTTAAGATCTCTGTATTTCTGGTTCAATTGTTCCAGTCTGATTTCATTTTTGTTTGTATCCTTCTGGTTTTCTTTGTCCCGTTCTTTCCTAGCTATATTTCTTTCTTTTATAGCTTTCTGAACAGCATCGTTCCACCAGGGGGTCTCTTTCTCCCTTACTTTGGTGCTTGTTTTTCCAACAATTTCTACTGCAGCACCAACCATTGTTTCTTTAAATCTTTTCCACTCTTCTTGCCCTGTTCTTATTTCATCTTTTGGGATGTGGTCACTGATTTTCTTCTGATACTTTTTCTGTTTCTCCGGCTCTTCTAAATTCCAAACTTTTATCTTGGATATGCGTCTTAGTTTTATCTTTTCCCTTGGGACATTTCTTAGTGTGGCAGTCAGTAGTCTATGATCACTCTCTAAGCACTCTCCTGGGAGGACTTTTACATCCGTGATTAGGGTTCCAGCTTCTTTGTCAGAGATAATGTAGTCAATTAGGGATTTCACTTTCCCATCCCAGCTGTACCTTGTGATTATGTGACTGGGTTGTTTCTTGAAAAATGTATTTTTAATCATGAGATTATTTCTGAGGCAGAAGTCCAATAGGTATTCTCCTTCTGCATTTCTGTTTCCAAATCCGTTGGGACCAATCACATTTTCATACCTTTGTCTTTCCACCCCAACTTGTGCATTAAAATCCCCCATCACAATTATATTATCCTCTTCTACATGTTCTTCTAGGTCTTCAAGGAATGCATCTTTCTCCTCCTGAGAACATCCAGACTGTGGAGCATAAACTTGTACAATGGTCAAAATCTTTTTGTTTGTTTTCCAACGCAGTTTAATTATCCTCTCATTGGTGTATTCTATGTCTGAAACTGCATCTACATTCTTGCTGATGAGGAACGCTACACCATTACGGGCTTCTTCCGGATTTCCATGCCAGTAGAGCTTGTATCCTTTCCGTAGTGATTTTACACCTTTCCCTTTCCACTTAGTTTCACTCAGGCCTAGTACCTCTATCTTTCTTCTTTCCATGAGGTCAACGAGTTCTTCACCTTTAGCAGTCAGGGTCACGATATTCAATGTTCCAATCCTTGTTTTGTTCTGTCTCGTTCTGGTTTTTGTCTTTGTATATCTCTGCCTAACATCAGGTTGTTGGCCTTCATTCCTGGCTGAGTTATGCAAAGACGAAGTCACTTTAGGGGTTGTTTGGTATCCGAGGCTCTTTTCAGTTTTGAAAGCAATTACAACATTTCTCTCTTTGCTGACTTGCTAGGCCTAACGCTAGAGAGGATTTTCTTTCGGGGTTTACTCCCTTAGCCTTTGGTAGTCCCCTGCCTCACTGCAAGGCAGCAGCTGAAGAACGGATTTTTAGTCCGAAATAATTGCCTCGAGGTGTTATCTGGCTGTGGGTAGGCATTTCCTCCTTACCCCAAAAAAGATATGGTTTTCCCGCCAATACTCGGGAGGCTGATTGCAGTGGTTTCCCACTGGGCGATGGGGTCGCCACATCCCTACCCTACATCGAGGGTAATTTATGGAATATATTCATTTAGTTTTCTTTTACTTGATATTTCTCTTCCTTCTAAAAGTAGCAAAAATTGACTTAATGCCTTTCAACTCCACATGATTCAATTTTGTTTCTGCTACATACATAAAATTGTATGAACATACAAGGCAACCTCAAAGAAAGGAAGCAAGAGCTCTCACGGATGATACTCACCACAGCCAAAGGAAGAGGCCACTGCTTCATGATGCAATCATTAGATGGTGCATATGTTGGAAAAGAACCTCACAATATCAGTTAAAAGATAGCTGTGAACACAGAAGCAGAATCTTATATGGAAGTGCATAGTGTGATCCGTTTTTTGTGTATCGTAACTGGAGATGAAATGTGGGTGCATCATGTGACACGAGATGAAGCAAAGCATCAATGTTGTAGAAACACCCATCATTCCACCTTGTAAGATAATCTGAACAGCTCCATCTGCAAAGAAAGTACAGTGATAGTCTTTTGGGAAGAGCCAGATGAACTAGCTGTTCTGCCCCTTAATGCAACAATAACTAAATAATAAGTCTTTTGGGATTACAAGGCCATGTTTCTGGTTGATTTCTTCACCAAGGAAGAGACAGTGAATGTTTCAATCTTGTTACTGGTACAGGTGTTTCTTCAATGTGGCTTCAGGGACTGTTTCTTCCATGCTGCACAGTGACTCAGGGTACTGTAGTAGCAAGTACTTAGTCAAAAATGGTTACAATGTGGGAAGGTAGTGTATCAGTGCCCTACTACTCTAATATCCTTATATCTGCCTGTAAAATAAAGTTTCTCTGTGTGAGCTCTTGTTGCCTTTTATTTTAAAACTCCTTTGTACTTCATTTGGTGTGTGATTTTTTCCGAAAAGTCTTCTTATTGCAAATATATTTCATATAAATGATCTATTTTATTTTTTTATTACAGGCTACATTTGGCACGTTCCAGACTGAAGCTACATCTACTCCAAAAGGGACTACACCTCCTCCCACACTTCCAGGTGTTACTCCTTTGAAGATCAATGGTATCTTAGGAACCACTGCTATGAGTATTGCCAATGGTTGCTCTAGTACTGTGACATCAGCCAGCAGTCCTGTCTCTCTTCCTACCTCTATGCAGTCCTCTTTTGAAGGAGAACTAACTGCTAGTGTAGGACCAAGTTTTGCTTTACCTCCAGTAGTGCTCAATTCCGAAGTTCCATCTGTCCCACCCAATTTACATGGCCTAACAAGTATCCAGGAATACAATTTGCAACAGTTGGCAAGTATAGCAGAAACAGAGGCAGTGGGTTCTCCTGTTGTGGGAGTACCACCTTCACATCCTTCCCCAAGCTCAAACCCCAGCCCTACTCCTTCCTTCACCTTGGCTGATCTCTTTTCTGGAGACCCCAGTTCTGCTAGTAATGCAATCAATAATCTTCAAGCCTTGGCCAAGTTGAATCAGGGTAAGTGGTTACAAAGAAAGGGTTTACATAAATTTTTCAACCTTTCGTATAAATGGAAAATTTCAACCGGAACTTAAATTTAAATATGATGATCCTAAATTAATAAAGTTTAAATGAATAACTGATTACAAAAAATATAGTGATGGTAAGGAAGATCTGTGGTCTTAGTTTATTCAATGTTGTTCCATTATCTCTTTGTTCTGATGTTTGCCATGCTTAGACATAATTTTCACTATTAAAATGTTAGTGAAAGGCAATGAGATTTTTTTTGGATAAAGGTTTAAGGAGAATATGAAGAGAATGTGGTTGTATACTTGTAAAATGCGAGGAAGAAACTTCAGGGTGTTCATCAATTGAGGAATTCTGTGGAATGTAAGGGTGTTTTTCCTTCACCATTGTGCAAACTCCTTTATCGTGCTTTCCATGATATGCTTTCACAAAATGTCTTAACTTTATGGTAGGCCTACTGTGTTGATTCATAATTTTGGGTGGCATGTATGGCACCTATGTTCAAAAACTAATGAAATCCCATTCCTAATAAATTCTCAATTTTAGGTGAAAATGTATAAGGTCTTGACCAAAATGTTTCATCAGGGCTGCCACCAATATAAATTCTGGTCAAGAACGTGAAAATCCGTAAAAATGACCAGATTTACGAAGTACCATATTTACTCGCATATAAGACCCATTGAGCAGGGTCTTAAATGCACATATCTCAAAAATGAATAGCGTATCAAGATATCCATTAAATAACTATACATGCCAACGTCCTCGAAAATAAATTTCCGAACATTAAATTTATTATTCAGGTTTAAAAGATACAATTATGGATCATTATACAATATTAGCCTGATGTAAAACTCCCGCGATCGCGACAAGTACCGCTGTATGAGCATGGTATGGTAGGCCTAATTTCGCGTTCACTACGTCTGAAATGCGTAGTTTTAAAAGAGCAGAAAAATTCTTACGCTTGTATTAATCTTACCGCTCATATTAGGCTACTCAAGAACAAAACAACCAATATTCGAATGATATCGTCACTTTCCCTGGCTATACCAGGCTACTATAATTTGACTGAACGACCACTGCCTGATAAGTGTATTGACAAAGACAGAAGAGTAAGAGGGATGGCCAAGTGTGACTGTCTGACTAGGAATGCAGCCTTGGGGCAGGGATTTCTGGGTTATTTCGGTTACAACAGCTAGCCCCAAACTTTCTGAAGGTAGGAAAGAGTGCATATTCTTGTACTGCTACAAAGTACCATAACAGCAATGGGTACACTCCTGATATTTACGGTAATGCAGGAACGTCCGTGGAATGCTGTATCAAAAATAGGAATAGCAGGAACTGTGTAATAAACGCGCATCGTTAGTTACCCGTATTTCAAGGATCCAAAATGTGAGTAAAAAAAAAAAATTTTTTCCAAACTTAAAAATAAGTGGTTGGTTGGTTCCTCAGTTTAGGGGCTGCAACAACGCGGTCATGTAGCCCCGTGTACTTCGGGTGTGTGTAGCATCTGTCTGATAACCGGTGTTATTTGTGATTGTATTAATGCGTGTATCTATTTTATCCCCCTTAGTGCCAGGCCTGCGCGCTCACAGTATGCCAAGAGTGCCAGACTGATTTAGAGGATTTTGCAGGTTCACACTCTCAGGGCTATATATTTCACAATAACCAACACAATGGCTTGAAATTTTCCCTAAATGCTAACTAGAGAACTCACTTACTTCTGAACTACACTTCAACATTATCATGCCCATGTTTATTCAAAATAAAAATATTTTTGGAACATTTTCAAAACACGAAAAATATAAAAAACCGAAATAAAACAAAATATAATTAGAAATTCAACTCACAGATCAGTAATGTTTACTTCTCTGTAATCTCCCATTCCCAATGAATAAACACATAAAATATCACTTTATTATGTACAATAGTTTGGGAGTTATCTTCACTAAAGATAAACACAACACACAGAAAACATATTTACAAAAATATAGGCTTCAGGATTTACCCCTAACCTCCCAGGTGAGGGTTGGTATTTTGCATCTTGTCCTACCTGAACTTCACGGAAATCGTGAAACTGCTGGATATTGTTGTCGTCATCGCTACTACTATCATTCTGAATGTCATTATCACTGTAACTATCGCTGTTTACCTTAGGCCTAAAATCACATGGCCGGATGTTTACATCAATCCCGCCGCTATCACTTTCCACTTTCTCATCTATTGGAGGATTAAATTCCTCATCCGATTGTATGCATATACAACCTCTGTCAGAAAAGTTTGGTGAATGGGTCTATATTACGAACGGATTATTAGTTTTCCTGGAACAGCAGTTACTGTTCTTCGAAGTAATCCCCGTGGATGGTTATGCACTTGAGAATGGCTGTACAAGTCCTGGAAACTCCTGGCCTAGTCTTCTTTAGGGATAGCCTTCAGTTGGGTTGTCAAAACTCTGAATTGAAAGCGAAAATTTAACAGAATTAATGTAACCTGTTTAATGGGTGGCAGTGAGAAGGGTGAATTTATGCAACCTGCCATGCATACCTATTTGACGGCCGGTAGTGAGAAGGGTGAATGTTCCGTGGAATGGTCCTGAAAACCATTGTCACGGGCGACGAGACCTGATGCCTGAGCTACGACCCCAAAAGCAAGCGTCAAAAGTATGGAGGGGCGAGGTCCAGGGTCGCCAGAAAGCCATTTCGGACATCCAACATAATGTGACGACCAACTGAAGGCTATCCCTAAAGAAGACTATGCCAGGAGTTTCCAGGACTTGTACAGCCGTTCTCAGAAGTGCATAACCATCCACGGGGCTACTTCGAAGGACAGTAACTGCTGTTTCAGGTAGGCCTAAGCCAATAATCCGCTCGTAATATAGACCCATTCACCGAACTTCTCAGACAGAGATCCTATATATTTTTCACATGATCGAACAGAACTTAAAAGTATTGCCTACTGTTGTAGCTTACGCATATCCATTAGTGTTATACTACAGATTTTTGCTTATATTTTCTCACTGTCCATTTGTTGAGACTGCATGAAAGGGTATTAATGATGATAAAACATATGGCAAGTCGGTGATAGGTCAGGTGTTCAGCTAGATTTTAAAAGGGTCTGTTTACTGCTATAAAAATAACAATGCATTTCTCATTATTGATAGTCCCCATTAGTTTGAGGGTTTACAATTATTCATTGAACTGCCAGACCCATCTCCTTACCATTAAATCACTCGTCTCATTTTCTACATACATCTCGCACTACTGTCGAATGTTGACTGGTTTAGGGTAGGCCTACTTATCATCTTGAAATAATTCAAATATTTGAACTGTTTGGGTTATTTTTACAATCGCTCGAAATGCACGAGTACTTCGAATGTTCTAATGGTTCGAAGTATTCGGACATTTGAATTCTTTTAATATTTGAATACTTCGAACATTCAAATAATTTATTCGAAATTTGAATTAGCGAATATTCAAAGTAGTAGAATATTCTGAGGCTTGCCCTCTTCTTTCTCTGAATGTTGCCAATCTCAATTATTATAAAGCAAAACATTCATTGCCACTAGAAACCATTTTTAAATTCAAAATTAAGGGGGTGGGGAACAGGGTAGGAAAATAGAAAGCAATAGTGGCTTACCTGGGTAAGTAGACAATAGATATACCGTATTTCCTTGCATAAACTTCGCACATTTTTAGCCTAAAATTCGTAGAAAAAAGTAGGGTGCGACGATTATGCGAAGAATATTTAAGTTCAAAGAAGAAAACCACAAGTTTTAAATATATACTGTTTCATTATTTGCTGCACGCTTGTGCACGTTCGCGTAGTTTAAAGTCTGGCGTGAGTCATAGCCTGCAGTCAGAGAGACGGCTTCTTTCTTCTGACAAGGTCACGACAGGTTAAAGCACGCGGAATGTGCTGAAGAATCTGGCCGCTCGCGTCGCGGTTCATAGCCCGCAGGCATAAAGACGAGATTAGTTTCTCCTGACAAGATCATGCCAGATTATAAGCTCGCGGAATGTGCTAAGTGACGGAAAGCTGGCCGCTCGCAGCACAGTTCTTAGACCACAGGCATAAAGATGTGATTACTTTCTCCTGACAAGATCAGGCCTATAAGCTCGCGGAATGTGCTAAGTGACCAAGTTGGCCGCTTGCGTCACAGTTCATAGCCCGCAAGCATGACGAATAGAAATAAATAGTGTTATCACTCACCGAGTTCAACCGCGCTCGGCTAGCGCTAGCGGCGCTGATCCCCAACGCTACACAGTCAGCTGTTCAATAGTGGGATACGCGCTGGGCTACGTAAACCTCTTTACGAAGGCTGCGGTTACGCTGATTACAACAAATTGTGTGTTCAGACTTATGAATTTGGGCGGAAATTTTTTACTCACTATTTAGATTTGTAAGCGTCAATACGGACTTAAAAATGGATAACCCTCCAGTTAATCTTAACATTTTGTAGGCGTGAGATTGATAGTACCAGCGCTCCCAATGATGTTACATTCTGTCAGTGAGTGGCAGGTGTGCTGTTATACCGATTCTTTGGCTTAGTGTGTTGCCTTAATTAATATCAGTAAGGAGATTGCGCCTTATGAAATCCTAAGGATGCAGATGAAGCGTGTCGCCTTCTGCTGAAAGATAACGAATAGCTAGTTCATGATTCAGTAATTTCAAAGGAATTTGTGACTCCGATACTGAAGACAAAGTTGAAACAAGATCCGAAGATCAGGAGGACGGTAACGGAAGCGAAGAATTGCATGACCGTTTATTTTATTGGCAGGTTGGCCATTATTATTATTATATGTCCGACTCATTCTTGGCCACTTGGCTATCACCACGGAAGTCCGGGTTCGATTCCCAGCTCTGCCAATAAATTTAATACTGGTCTGAGAGCTGGAACGGTGTTCACTCAGCCTCGTGAGGCAAAAATGTTAAGAGGCGGGTTCGATTCCTACCTCAGCTATCCTGGAAGTGGATTTCCGTGGTTTCCCACTTCTCCTACAGGAAAATGCCGGGATGGTACCTAACTGAAGGACACGGCCGCTTCCTACCCAAATCCTACCTCAATTCCAAATACACACACAACTACAGAAGTCATAATGACACAGGTTATCAGACGAATTCTAAACAAACCCAAACACACGGGGCTACGTGACCACGATGTTAAGTCCCTAAAGAATCAACTACTATTATTATTTTAGACCTATTATTATTAAGACAGATTTTTTTTTTCGTTTTAGGTAAGGATAGCATGAAATAGAACAAGTAACCATAGAAGGTTGCCTTCATTCCGAATCCTACTGGGCGCCTTTCGTGATTTTACATCAGTGGATAGATATTTCGGTAGATTTTGAAAAATGTGAGGTAATGATCCTGGTTTTAATTTCCACTTCACGCGAGGAAATTCCACGTTCTCATAGTTCACTACGAAACAGTCCGCCTTTATAATAATTAAATCTTCCGAAAAACGCTCGTTACAGATTCTATTTTTGATCGACAATTGCTTATCTTTCCACGGAATAACTCGCCCATTTCGCAAACAGATTTGTTTCTTTTGGCGGTGTGAAAAAATGTCTACCATTAGATTTTCTTCGTAACCCGATTTACTTCCAGGAACAAAACATTACGACATTTTCCCGAAACAACAGAAAACTTAGTTGTTTGCACACACAAAGCACTGCACAGACATTCGTAAACTATTACAAAGAAACAAATTCCCTCGAATAATATGACTTCTCGCGCACAGGATATTACAGTACTAACCTACTGTCACACCTGCTTATGGTTCGGCGCGACTTCCGCGCCACACACTGGCTGGACCTTGAACTACAATGCTTAAGTAGCGGAGTGATGACACTGTTTATTTCTATTCGTCATGCCGCAAGCATAAAGAAGGATATTTTTCTTCCGACAAAGTCGCGCCAGATTATAAAGTCGCTGCTGCATGTGCAACTAACTGGCGCACAAATACGAATATGCTATGCAACGATTATGCGAGGAAATACGGTACTTTACATATAGTACTACAGGGCAAACACAAAAGTGAAATATTTGTACTTCAGTCATCGTCAAGCAATTGAGAGAAGTGTTCCATCAGGCGATGGTTAAAGGGTGGGTGAAAGTGAAAAGAGAAAGGGTTGGATGTCAGGTGTAGAGTATGGAAGCTATCTAATGTTGAGCCCAGAGTTTGTTTCAAGTTGAGAATCAAGAATCAGTTGGTGTACAATCTCAGAGTTTTCTTGAACAGCCTTGCTTGCTGGGCCCAAGGTTGAAGGTTCATATCCTGGCATAGTCGGCTGGCATTTGAGGGTGCGCAAATGTGAGAGAGCCGTTAAGGATCCCCTTCGGGGCAAATTCCGGCACCCCTGCGTCTCTGAAAGCCAGAGTAGTTAAGGAAGGAAGCTTGTAGTTTAACGTGACCGTCAATCTCTAGATCGCGGCTTCGGTGGCGTAGTTGGTAGCATGCTGAGCTTCTATGCCCATGATAGCGGGTTCAAACCCGGCCGAAGCCGTCGGATTTTTTAAGAGCGTTAAAAATCCCTCAGTATGCCTTCCTTCGGAGGGGAAGTAAAGCCGGCGGTCCCATGTCATAGATTTATGGCATGTTAAAGATCTTTCCACTAATTACACCTGTGTGAAACTAAATTGGATAGGTTAAGGATGTAAACAACGCTCTTAGGTTGCTACGTTCGTTGCCAAGAGCCGACTGCGGTGGCGTCTAGTAGCTAGTTCTGAACTAGGCCTAGTAGTCGTTGACAGTGGCGTTTGGCGGCAAAAGTAGGAACTATTTGAAAATTCAAAGTTGCAGTCTCTACTTGAATTAAAAAACAGATACACACACTAATACAGTCATCACAATTAACACCGGTTATCAGACAGATTCTACACACACCCAAAGTACACGGGGCTACATGACCGCGTTGTCGCAGCCCCTAAACTAAGGAACCAACCAACCAATCTCTAGATCATGAGCCACGGGACCTCCTTTTTACGTGGAATCCGAACCACAGGACATGGCATTTTACTTCGAAAAATCTCACATGCATTGACCGGAAATCGAACCCGGTCTGCCTTGGTGAGAGGCATACAGCTTGACCGCTGAGCCACCACGCCCCCACCATAGTAGTTAAAAGGGACGTAAAACCAACATTATTATTATCTTGAGAAGCAAGGAAGACTAAAGGGGATAGACTGTTGATAACTGACTGAAGCACTCGACAAAGACAGTGTTATGGGTTCAGGCATCGATGGGAACAGGGCTGTAGTTGAACTGTTGGCAAGTATTTCTGTGGGTTATTCATTAGGGGTGAATAGGAGACCAATGTAGAAATCAGAAACTGGTAGATCATGACAGTGAAGTCTTTGTCCTCTCCAAGTGGAGTCTCACTTTCTGTGACATCTCCAGCCCACCCTCCAAAGACACTGATGCTACTGTCCAGAAATTCAAACCCCTCTCCAGTTCCAAACTCCCCACATTTTCTAACGACCATCCACTCCAGATCTTCTAACTCCTTGCTCTCCAACCTCTCTGACTGCAACTTTCTAAACTTCTTATGGAAACCCCTATCCCCTCCCCAGAGAGTAGAGCCATATAATCTCTGTAAGACTGACCCGAATGTTATTATCCTCCTCGCTGACGAGGGCTCCACAACTGTTGTCACAGACTGCCATGAATATGATGCTGAGGCCCTCAGTCAACTCAGTCATCCTCACCCAAATGACCATTGGTACCATACAATCAGTCATTGCCACTGAAGGCTCTCTTCAAGGACTCATCAGCTCCTCCCTGAACACCCTGTACCATCCCTATAAGCTACAAACCAGACATTACCTTTTGTCCCTTAGTTGCCATAAGACTTCACCTTCAGCATCTGGTTCAATCACTATCCCACTTCGTAGGGTATACCAATGATCAATTGCTACATGTTTCCCGCAACACCCCTTAGTGCAGCGAATCCACGACCTACTACCTGGGTTGTGCCGCACTGACACTTAGAATCACCTTTCTGTGGCTTCCAAGCCACATGGGAATTGCGGGTAATGAGTTAGTGGATCAAGTTGCAAAAGAGGCGGTATCACTACATCCTCGGTCAATGGAGGTGCCCGCTCGAGATATTCGCTCTGTTATGCCGACAAGTACTGGCACTCTGGAAGAGTCAGTGGCTAGCTGACCGATTGCCCAATAAACAGAGCGATCAAGGGAACTACTCGCGTGTGGCGGAGCTCTTTCTGGTCACGGAGGGAGTCCGTCTTTTTGTGTAGGCTTAGGATAGGTCATGCAAGATCCACCCACTCGTACCAAAGGAGGAGGGGAGATCCCTCACTTTGTACCTGGGGAGTCTTATTCACCTATGCCCACATTTTAACAGAGTTTGTGGATCTTGCTGATCTACGGAGAATCCTTGGTTTGCAGAATTCACTCGATCTTATTTTTGTCAATTATTGGAGAACTTCATTTTCAAGTATTTTTTGGAAGTGTTTATAGCGGGCAGGCATTGAATGTTATTTTGGCACCTGAATTCGTAAATGGGGTTTGTTTCAATGTAAGCAGTTGTTTATTGACTTTGCTGCTACATTTTCGTCATATTCTAGTGCTTATGCTCGGTTTTTGACTCTTTCACTATGGCCGAAATATACAATCCTTTTTTTTTAACATTTTTCGAAACATTTTCCGCGCAAGGTTGAATTCAGCCAAGGTCAATTATTTTGTATTTTGTACTGTTTGTCGATGTAATGGTTTTTATATCACAAGGTGGTAAAAGTGATATTTTGTAACACGTGGGAAAAAGGAAGTACAAAGAAAATGTCAAATGTAGCAAAAGGATAAAAATGAAAGAAAAAAATTATATAAAGATTTTGTGTTGACAGTGAGAGTAATGGGTTAATAAATACCTAATGCTTATTTACATAATTCATTTTGTAGCATAGTTTGCCAATTAATTGAGCTAATATGCACTATTTGCGTCTCCCGAATTTCCCTGTTTTTCATATCAAAATCTCCTGGTTTTTAGTTTTGTAAGGTCTGCAAGAACTGCTCTAATTTCTATATTGACCTTATGTATACCTCCATGTCCACCCATTATGTATAAACGCAAGTACTTGCAACAACACAACAATCACCTTCTCATTCCCACCCATGTCACCATAACACCACCTTTGGCGAGTGCTTCACAGTCGGTTATCAACAGGCTTGTCTCATGATGCAGCCCTTTCTCCTTTCAATTTCTTACAACCATGCTCCATCAATCACCAAATGTAGAGTTCATTCTCATCTTAATCACTCAAGGAAACTCAAGGAAAAGGAAGTCAAGGAAGAATTCCAGAAGATAATAAGGGAAAGGATGCCAACAGACAATCCTAAAACAGGGAAAGAGGAATGGAAGCAATTCAAAAATCAAATGGTGGAAGCTGCAGTGGCAGTATGTGGAAGAACAAGCAACAGAAAGCAGTGTAAAGAGACACCATGGTGGAATGAGAGAGTAAAAGAAGCTGTGGGAGGGAAGAACAAGGCTTTCAGAGTGTGGTTCCAGGAAAGAACTGATCTGACAAGGGAAGATTATAAGATAAAGAAGAAAGAAGCAAACAAGATTGTCGCAGAGGAGAGGAAGAAGTGGATGGTAAAGTGGACAGAGATGATGGAGGAAGACAGCAGAGGAAATAAGAAAGTACTTTATGGGATGGTCAAAAGTAAGAGAAGAGGTCTGCGAGAGGATGTGGTAATGATGGACAAAAGCGGAAATGAGGTACACAACAAAGAGGCACTCAAGACAGTGTGGAAAGAGTACTTTGAGGATTTGCTGAATCCAAATGGTCATAGGGAGGAAGACAATGTATTGGAAGATGGAGAAGACAACACAGGAATGGAAAAGGACCTGACTTGGAGAGAACTGGAAATGGCTATAGACAAGATGAAAGGAGGAAGGGCACCAGGTGGGGATGAAGTGAGTGTTGAAATGGTGAAGGCAGCAGGGGAGGTTGGGAAACAGTGGCTGTACCGTGTGATGAGGGTGATATGGAAGGAGAAAAAGACCCCAGAAGATTGGAAGAAAGGAGTAATTGTCCCAATATTTAAGAAAGGAAGCAGAAAGGAGTGCAGAAATTACAGGGGAGTCACACTCATACCTCACTGTGCCAATATATATGAAAAGATATTAGAAAGTAGAATACGAGCCATGTTCGTTTTTGAATGATAATGTTTTGTTTTTTCCGTAATTTTTGTTAATTTTTATAATTTTTATTTTTTATTTAATTGTTTGTTTTTGTTTTATTAATTTTTGGTCTTTTGAAATTTAGATGTCCACCTCAAAATTTTAAATTCGATTCAAAATTTGTATTCTTTAATCTGTGTTAAGAGGGGCAGATGACCTCGTAGTTCCGCCCCTTAAAACAACAATAACTAACTAACTAACTAGAATACGAGCCAAAGTGGAGAGAAAATTGAGAGAGGAGCAGTATGGATTCAGACCTGGGAGATCAACAGTGGATCTCATATTTTCAGTGAGACAGCTCCAGGAACACCACTACGAATTTGGAGAGGATCTGCTGATGGCCTTCCTGGACATCGAAAAGGCCTATGATAGTGTGTGTAGGGAGAAGGTTTGGAAAGCAATGGAAAACATGGGAGTGGAAAAAGAGACTGTAGGCAGAGTGAAGGAGATGTATTGTGGAAGTGTGAGTTGTGTGAAAGTTGGAGGGGAAAGAACAGACTGGTTCAGACAAATGAGTGGCCTGAAACAGGGTAGTGCACTGTCACCCCTTCTCTTTATTGTGGTTATGAACGAGCTAATGACACGGATAGCAGGAAAGATAGGAGAAGATAAGATGAAAGCAATGGTGTTTGCAGATGATCTCATGGTCTGGGGAAACAAGGAGGAGGAAATTCAGGAGCAACTGAAGGCTTGGGAAGAAACAGTGGGAGAGTACGGATGGAAGTTCAACATCAGTAAATGTGAGATCCTGTTAACGGCCAGGAAAAAGGACAGACCAATGAGTGGGATAACACTTGGAGGTGGACAGCTGAAGAAGGTGGAAAGTCTCAAGTACTTGGGAAGTATAGTGGAGGAAAATGGGAAAAATGACAAAGAGATTACGGAACGTGGCAGACAGGCAGAAGCATTTCTGAGAAGCATTAGGAGCTTAGTGTGGAATAAAGATGTCCCACAAAAAAGCAAGGAAGTGTTATACAGAAGCTACTATATCCCGATACTGACCTATGCTTCAGAAACGTGGACAATGAAGAAAAGAGACATAAGCAGAATACAGGCAGGTGAAATGAAGTTCCTGCGAAGTAGGATCGGAGTAACAAGAAGAGACAGGGTGAGGAATGAAAAGGTCAGGAAATGGTGAAAGAGGAGCCCTTGCAAGGTAGGATTGAGACTTCAAGACTGAGGTGGTATGGACACTTAAAGAGAATGGATGAGAAGAAGATTCCCAAGAGGATACATGAGATGCAGATACAGAAGAAACGACCAAGGGGAAGACCAAGAGATAGATGGCTGAAAGGAGTGGAGGAATGTGTCAAGAAGAGAGGCGAGGACTGGACCAGAGTGACAGCGGAGAGGTGGTGGGAAGAAAGAACTAAGTGGCGAGGCTTATGTTCCAAACAGACCCAGCCTGGGGCTGGAAACTGTACAAGATGATGATGATGACTTAGTCGAAATATTTCTTGTGCTTTTTGATATCATATATTTACACGGTAAGTTACTTTCCCTTCTTAGCTTCAATAGTTAGTTTTAGGGAAAAAATATATATGGATTATGAACATTGTCTTCCCCTGTAAGAGCTCAAACCTGATAAAATTTATGAGACCAAGAAGTTGCAAGATGATTTTGATGTTTCTTGTTATACCAGACTAGATGTTTTTCATCTTCCCTGTATAAACTCCTATCTTTCAACCTGAAGCTGTTACTTTCCCACAGGCCAAGGAAACTTCAATTTTTGTACACAGATATCCTCTTCCTTTGAGGGGCTGGGGTACTGTCCTTTCTCCACAACATTGTGTATTTACGATGCTAAGTCCCTTCATTATAATTAATTACCTGTTAATCAGTTGAGCACCATCAGTAGACATTTTGCGCAAACTTGGTTGTAGCTATGCCCCAGTTTTTTTTTTGTAAATATCTTGGTATTATTGCTTTTTGTTGCTCTGGAGATTGAAAACACAAGTAGATGTATCAATCTTCTTAAATTGTGTAGACCTGCCATGAGCACTTGCTGCTATGTTGTGTAAAAACAAGCTACTGTGGTATCACATTAAATTAGCAAGCCTGTATATTCGAGCCCCTGTACCTCTAGTTCATATTCTCATATTATTTCTAGTTTTCCGATAGTGTATCTGGTTGTAAGTTGGTAATGTGCTTTGAATTTTGGTTAGTGTAAATTTTGTCCACCATACTATGCTTGTAGGACTGATGTCACTGCCAGTAATTAGAAGTACAGTACATATTCAATTTCGCTTCCATCAGGTAGATGGCATGCTGAGGTAATTCTTACCAATGGCCCTCTATCCATGGTAACATCACGTTGTCCATACCCTATACTGCCAAGGCCTGATCTGCACTTTTTACTCTGCGGTAAATTATACGTAATAACTTCTGAACTATTTATGTATATTGGATGTTTTTTTTTTGTTTTGGGCGTTTTATTAATGTAACTTAATGTACTCTTATTAGCTTGCAAAACCGCTTCGAAATATTTTTTTGTCGAGTTTATCGTTTATGCGAAAAAGTCGGGCCTCTACCTATATCCAATAAATACGACAGAGGGCAAACACTCTTCAGTTAATACAAAGTAATCTGATGAATATAAAAACATGCAATGATTATCCTTCAAGATGACACAAGTATCTGAGTGGCGGTCGTTCACAGTATAGGGTGGTAACAGCAGACACACTCACTGTATCGCAACTCTTTAGGGTTAATAACAGCTTTTGTGATAATATCAAAGTAATGTGCAGGTAAATATATAAGGTGCGTTCAAAAAGTAACGAGCCGGAGGCTGGAATGCGCAAACCGGTGACGACATCTGCTAATCGTGGAGTGTGTAACGAGGTGTGGTTCTGACCAGAGCGTGGAAGGTCACAGCTCGTCACTAGAGGGCACGCGTGCACGTCACGTGACGATGCCAAGCGAGCAGCAGCATGCATCAATCGTCCAACGCTGCCAGTATTGCTGACGTTCTTCTTTGACCAAGATGGCCCCCTTCTGATACACTTCATTCCGCACGGGACAACAGTGAATGCCCAGCGTTACTCGCAAACCTTGACCACCCTTCGCCAAGCGATCAAAGCAAAACGACCAGGCAATCTCACCCGTGGGGTCATTCTGCTCCACGACAATGCACGACCTCATACGGCCAACACAGTCGCATCACTTCTGCAGAAATTCAAATGGGAGGCCACCCTCCATACAGTCCAGACCTCTCTCCCTGTGATTGCGCCATGTTTGGTCCCCTGAAAAGGGCTTTGTGGGGCCAACGATTCACCCCGGACGCCGACGTCCAGCTGTACGTGCGGAACTGGTTCACATCGCAGCCCAGGGAATTTAATGAGACAGCCATTCACCACCTTGTGTCACAGTGGGACAAGTGCCTCAACAGCCAGGGCCAATACTTTTAACATACAGGTACTGGTTTCTGTAATTATGCCTACGGCTCGTTACTTCTTGAACGCACCTTATACATTTAGCATAACAGTGTCGATTTGTAGGCTTATTGGATAGCAGGCGGTAATATTTGAACCCTATGACAGGAAACAATAGAAGAAAGAAAATGATAGAAATAACGAAGTAAAAATGGAAACAAAAATTTTAAAACTCTATGCTAAAAGTAAACTAAAAAATGGCAATGGACGGAACTCAGACACAAACGATTAAAAAGAGACTAGGGGCAGATTAACTGGCTGTTCCACCCCTTAAACTAAAAAAAAAAAAAAAAACTAAAACAGGCGCTGGCCACATATTGTACTAGCTGTCAAACTCCAGCCAATAGGAACCCGCGGCGACAATTGTGTATCGTTCCCGCCAAATGCTTCAGATTCTTTCGAAATAAGGGGTATAAATAATGAAATGTATTATTCCCGTGATGTGGTCGAAGATGAGGTGCAGTAGCATAGTTATTGAGGGTTTAAGGAGCAGAACTATGAGGTCATCTGCCCCTGAAGATGAGGTGCATTGAATTTCTATTTCCCGGGTGGTTTAATGGTCAAATGGACTTCTTGACTCTAGTCTCGCAAGATGAGTTACTGAGTTGTGCAAATTATTAGATTCAAATAACGAAACTGAATCAGTCTCAAATTTTTATTCAAAATTATTTTATTGGCCATCTGCTGGCTTCTTTTATAACCCTCCTTAGTAATGTTTTCTCTCTTAGCGATTTTGTTACTGTTTTTCTAACGTCTTGAAGATATTGTAGTGCCTTTTGATTCTTGTTGCACATCCAGTTCGGCCATGCTTGTTGTCTTAGGTTTATGAGGTGGTCACACTCATCTGTCCACCATGCATGTTTCCGTACCCTGGTTAGAAGTGCAATTTTTTCAGCCGTTTTTAGAGTTCAGCTTGAAGTTGCTGCCAGTTCTGTGGGGTTAACTTTTGTGTCTCTTGCATAAATTCCAGACTATTTTGTATAAGATGAACATCATATTAACTGGGTGGTAATTTTGGAGCGAATTTCCTCCTTTCTGGGATAATGCCCAAAGAGAATTTTGTGGGGTAATGGTCCGAGTCCAGATCGAATCCTTGGAGGACTTTAAGTTTCATGATTTCCGCCGTGTTGGAACGAGAGATCAGTACGTGGTCCAACTGAAATTCACCCAATAGTGAATTTGGCGAAATCCAAGTCTTAGGTTTGAGGATTTTTTCTTGAGAAATGTTAAAAAATAAACCATTCTGCTATAAATTTCTTAAAACCAAATGTAATTAAGACTAATGGTTAAATATTTGAAATTACTTCAGCGCCTTATAAATATATTTAGTGCATTAAATCATGAAAAGTATGAATGAAATTTTGGAAAACTGGTCTCGTCTAATAATTTGCACTCCTCTGTAGAATAAAACTGCTTGCCTTTAGGGGAAGGGCCACCAACTTGGCCATCTAGCCAGAAAGCCTGGACGGTATTCCTCGTCCCATCATGTTGGTGCGCTATGTATCCTAGTAGTAGTATCCGCCTTACAACGAAGGTCCCTGCATGGCCAAATACTCGCGCCGTATAGATCACTGTGTGTCGAGGCGTATGTGCCTGTTCAAGACACTAGGACCACAGGCAATACTTACCATCTCCAGATAGATTTGCCTGGGCTGTGTGGTGCCCACAGTGATTGTCCTCGCTCAGAGTAGGCAGTATTCGGGGAGGATGTTTCCGGGATGACGCTCAAGTGCCCCAAAAATACGACACAGGGTGGCCCCCTTAATAAGCCATCTGTAGAGTGTTAACCGAATCCCAAAGTGTACACACCTTGGGATGAGGCTTTTAATCATCATTTCCCAGTGGACAGATCTCCTTGCCACCTGGTAGCAACCAAGACAGACGGGAGATTTTAAACTGGTTAAGTCAATAATATTCGTTGAGGAAATCGAGGGGAAATTTGGAGACCGCAACGGGGTATCCAAGTTCTGGAACGAGCAGCTCCTACTGCATACTGTTGACCTGAAGCAAAAGTGTTGCTGGAATTCACGTAGTTCAGCGAAATTCCAGTTAAGGTTAAAAAACATGAAACGCAGAATGAGGTCTGTAGGGTTATATTCCTTTGTGACTCAGAACTATTGCGGAATTTGGGCAGGAGAGGCGTTGCCAAGATTAGGCGCATCACCCGAAAAGTTGGAGAGGACAGTGTTGACACCTTCCTTTTTCCATTTTGAGGGTGATGTACTGTAGTTTCTAAACAGCGCATCGTACCATTGTGATGTTAGGCCGTACATCCTATTTCTGCCAGGTGCACTGTAAAGACCATTAGTAGAGAGTGGTAAGGGGACACATGAGGGTGAGAAGTGTGCTTGGACCAATAAATGTACCAAATGTTGCCCTCTCTCCCTCCTCCTTACCTCCAGCTCGGCAAAGCTCCCTAGAGGGCCAGCCAACCCGAAGGAAAACTTACCAACTGCGACCCCAAGAAAAGCCTTTACGGGGCTTGGTGGCTTTCGCTCGGCGGTCGGTGTCGACAACATACCCGGGCACAGCTCCCAGATGTACCAGAGAGCAGGCACGTCGATTTGTCCACAGGCTTGGAATGTGGAAGGCTTACCTGATGAGGGTCATTCCACCACAGCTGTCTTGAAGTCAGGGATGGGACGTTTAAGGCCAAATAAAGTAGTAATCAATATATAAAAGGGGTCTGTATTATAAAAGTATCAAATAAAAAAATTAGGAACTACATCTTTGAACGTTGAATTTAACACAAATGAATTAATTGTCCTTGAGAGGATGGTAACAAATGTCGTTAACGTTATGTGGCACGGGACACCACTTAACATGCTTTCGGACCATCCAGATAATGGAAACAGCAGGTACACAGGACAAAAATTATCTTACAAATAGCAAACGCGTTACATAACAGAAGGTTATCCATAGTAAAATAAATTTACACAAGGTTTGGACTTGGGAACACGTGCACGCACAAACCCAGAACAAACATAATAATAACAACTTGAAAATGCCACCGCGAGGTTGCACAATGAAAGGACAAATTACAAGTTACACACGGAATGAAAATTAGGAGCAACTAACACGCACGAACATATCAAGGATAAACGTAAAAGAAATTGAACAGAAATAAACTGAAATGACTACATTACTAATGACAGGCTCCAGAAAAACTGAGCGGACGGTATCACTCGACTGCCATGGGCCCCGACGCGACCAAGACTCCACTCTTAAAATGGCGGAGGCTAACGGTACTCCAAGGTACGGTTGCTCCATAGGGTGCTACTCCCAAAATTTGGGATATGAACCTATCCCATAGGTGAAACAGAAATACGAGGTATGGGAAATACAAAAATGAGACGCACATGGGGCGTAAAAGGAGGAAATCCAAGGGGAAAAATGTCACGTAAACTACAAACACCACGTGGACGTAAGATGACGGAAACGAACACAGGGACCCCTTAAAACTAAAATGAAACAAGTACATGGCTGCACTCGAGAAAATTCAAGGAAGCGCGATGGACCGGAAAACATAAAATAATTTGGATCAAACCGAACAGATGCCTCATGGGTTGCGCAACAAGGAAAACCCTCGCCAAAAACAGGACAAGTTTCACACTATAAAATCAAGCCTCCGAAGAGGAAAATTGATAAACAATTGAGATATTTAACAGTGGGGGAACACCACAACCCATTGTCCGAGCGAAGCCAAAAATGCTGCGCCATTACCACGAGGTAAATTACGACTCGAAATCACATGCGAGGAAAGAACGAAAACACAACCCAAAATGTGTAGACGGACAAGAAGAAAATAAATATCACGCTTCCTAGAATATACTCAAAATACAACTACATATTAAAACAATTTAAACTACTACTAAAGCCATCCCATTAGGTGGCTGATACCTGTATTTCAACCCCGGGTGACCCGACCACCCGGCCAAGTCCTTATCGGTGAACAGTCAGTGTAGAAGAGAGCGAATCCCACGCCTTAGCCCTTCATATATGAAACGGCACAATAATATTGAATAGATCAGTCATCGCACACTCGCACACTGAAATCCCCTAGCTTCTTGGACATAGTCCGTAAGACATTTCCGTATTTCACCTTACTGCAGGTTGGTCACACTGGTCGGCCGCTAGGCGTTCTTCTCCTGTCATCTCGCTGCGGACGATACATATCTCGATGGCTGGGTCGAAAACAATCGATACAGGCGATGATGAATGTTAAATGCGTAGTAATCACATGTCTTTCTTTTGAGGTTAGGGAACACTAAATTGCAGAACCAGTGCACATAAGGTCCGAAGATATACCTCGCGTCTTTCCACTGCGAGAGCGATATGATATTCTGGAAGATTTCGTTTACAAGGTGTTTATAGTCCTGATTTTCAACTGGAGGCCCATGCCACAAGGTTTCTTCATGAATTTCGGTGAGTAAAGGAATTTACGGAGCGCAGCTTCAACTGAAAATACAGGGATGGGTAAACTTTGGTAGGAATTGAATATTTTAGGTTAGGGGTTTATTTTCATGTCAGCTGAGAGTGGCGTGCACACGTCACAGTACTGCCGTACTAAGCGAAAAAAACGTAACTCCACATTTTGTTAAAAATGAGGTTTTTGCGGCTACTTAATTTCGCTGTCATAACTGACCTGTGCATATTCAAATAATGGCTTGAATGGCGAATTTTCGTGCCAAATTCGTATTAAAAAGAAAGCGCAAGTCCCAAATTGATAGCTACAGGTAGCAAATAAGCAGCAACTCCACATAAGAAGCCGAAATACCGTAAGTACACCAGTTGCCTGGAGATATGTTTTCTTCGCTTCCTATCAAACTACAGCATTCATAATTGGATACCTATCAGTAGAAAGGTGCTAAGTGCCATTTTTTGAAAGAAAAAAAAAGCCTTTTTTTGCTAGAATGGTGCTATGTGCGATGTAGCATTACATATCAAAAGAGCTAGCTCCTCAGTGGTTTCGAAGGACCTTCCAAGAGCATCACAAGATGGCACTAGTGGTAAGTCCTGCAGCTCTTTCTGAAGAAAGGTGCAATGTGCCAATCATTTGTTCTCATTTCCCTCCAATATGTGCATCGTTGACAAGAATTGTTCAAAGAACTTAGAATACTCAATTATTAGCAGTTCGTACTGGTGGGAACCTGTGTACGGATAGCACAGTTTGTTTCCTGTTGGACACGCGACTTTGCCGTGCATTAGTCTCGCAAAATCTCGAAAACTACTGCTCCGATTTCAGTGAAAATTTACAATTTGTTCTCATTATGGTTGACAGTGTTTAGAAAGTGGTTTGAACGAAATCGAATTGGCAGTATTTTTAAATTAATTTACATTAAAAAGCCACGCCAATATTGAATCTAATAACTTGACGGACAGATGGTGACACAGTGAATCCACTTGAAAATCTTCTGTGAGCAAAGATAACATCCCATACCATACCCTTTGATCAATACGTGCAGTAAAATAATACTTAACGTAACAGAATCATACTGTATAATCCAATTACAGCATATTAAAGTATGTTATAATAATATGCATTTCACGTTAATGTGTTTCAACCAACATATCTAATGTGAGAACGTACTACTAACGGAAAGGATGTCAAAATTGTCAAGTTCTCAAGGTAAGTTCGATAGATTTGAGTTACTATGAAAACAATTCCGTGTCGTTTTACAGTGTCCATTGCAATGCCAAGGAGAGGAAGAGCTGACAGAGGTCGTCGAAGCCAGTTAAATGCGCGGCGAACTACTTGACGTGCAGACCACACTGATGACCAAAGAGCGACGGATAATGAAAATAGTCGTATGGGCATGTCTGACTTACGTTCGAGAGCGACTGAAAATGAACGAACAGCGAATAGATTCAGAATGCAATGAGTTCGTGAATATCAAACACAACGCCAGCGAGCACGACACAATGGGCATGAGCGATTACGCCGACGCTATATTCCTATGAACCTGGAACGTCAGTTGACCGAATCAAAGAAGGAGCTCATTCGGTGTGTTTTTCCGAACGTAGCGCAGAACTTCAAAAACCATAATTGGCTGAGCGAACGAGCCATATTGGCAGAGAAAAATAAAGATCCCAACAAGTCCATTCAAAATTTCATTCCGGGACAGTTGTTTTCCTTCAAATCGGTTGACTCAGTTATCAACCTGGATGAGGTAGTCAGCCATCTCACAGAATTTTTGAATTCGCTGGAATTGCCTGGATTACCACCTCGCAATTTGCAATTGAAAGTAGGCTCATCATGTTGCGTAACATCAATCAACTTCGACTATGCAATGGAACACGACTGGCTGTGGAAAAGCAAATGAACAACGTCATCGATGGAGAAGTTGTTTTGATTCCGCACATCCCAATGATTCCACCGGACGTGCCATTCGATTTTAAACGGTTGCAATTTCCCATGCTTCTGGCCTTTGCAATGACCATCAAAAAATCACAAGGTCAGTCGTTGGAAATTTGTGGAATTAAATTGCAGTTTCCGTGTTTCATGCAGGGACAACTTTATGTCACGTGTTTGCGTGTCGGAAAGCCGTCATCTTTGTTTAATTAGCACTTAGCACATTCGTAAAGACTAGTGGACTTTGCACCTTTCACAATTTCTAACATTTCACTCAAACAGAATTCCACAGTTTTCATATTATGAACCTGTATCTGCCACTGGATAGCAAGGAATACTATATCTGTATGTTATTCAAATTAGAAGAATAAATACTCACAAAAAAACTGACTAAACACTTTTTACTATAATACTCAATGTTCATAAAAATGGCACTTAGCACCTCTCTACTGATAGGTATCCAATTATTGATATTTAGTTGATCAATGGTACCAAGCACTGATATTTAGACATGTGAGAAAGCTTAATAAAGTACAATTCCTTGTTATTTTAAGGCATAATGTTTACTATATTAAAGTTTTAACTACGACAAACGTTTCTTTTATAGGTTAATAGAAATATGTCTGGAACACCTTGTTCGTGGCGGTTAGCTGAAGGAAATAGCAGAGGAGCGAAGATGTTGGCCATGGTACAACATAATGAAAACTTTCATCTTTTAGGGAGTAATTCTGGGAATCCGGGCAAGATCAGTCAGTAACAATGACATTGCTAAGTATCATCAGAATGAACATTCCCCGGAACATAATTGTACTAGTATGCTTGAAACTGCCACACTGGTAAGAGACTCCCTTTATGATATTGGTGACCTACATTCCACACTGGGGGAAAGTACCTTTGCTGGAAACCAGAGTGATCACGCTGTACAGCATTGTGAAACGAACGAAGTTAGTGATTCTCCAAGTTTATATCCAGAGCATAGAACTGAATCTTCAGGAGCATTAGGGATTTCACAGTCATCGGGGAATATACTCACTTCGTTGATATGTGACTTGGATCACCCTCAGACACACATCAGCAGAGAGCCCGCTTCAACCCGTGTACGGAGAGATTTAGGGCTGACAAAATCAGGCAATCCGCGGCAGCGAAAGGTATTTGACGTAAGTTAAACAGCAGCAGCAGAGTATTCGTGAAAAACGTTTTGAAATCATCATGTGGAACTAGTTGCCGAAAGAAGTGTAGTGAGATATTTAGTCATGTTCAAAGGGAGAAAATAAATGAAGAGTTTTGGAATCTTAGCAAACCCGAGAAAGAAGTTTTCATTTTAAGCCACACTGTTTGTCAACCTGTTAAATGGAGACTAAGTGGAAGAAGATTCTCTCGGAAATATGTCCTTTTATTACTTTCTAAAAAATGACGATGGCGAGAGAGCTTCAGTATGCAAAGTATTTTTCTTAACTACCCTAGGCTTTTCTAAAAAATAATGATACTTTCGTACTGACCGTTTGTGTAGAAGCTAAAGATATTTCTTCAGTCTCCCCTGTGTCTACAGCAAAACCTAAACGAATCAAAAGTGCTTGGAACAAAGTTGACAGTGATCTCCTGAGGGCACATGTTGAATCATTCAATCCTGCTGTTGCACATTACCGTAGGGAACATGCTCCAAATAGGCGATACCTTCCTAGTGATATCACAGCAGCATCCATGCACAAACATTTCGTGCAGAACGTTGGAGGTACATGTTCTTACGACCTCTATCGCTCAGTTTTAAGGGAAATTAATATTTCCTTTACAAAACTTGGAAATTAAGAGTGCGAAAAATGTTAAATATTCAGGCAGCACAATCCAGAACACACAGTTAATCAGATGCAAATTGGATGCGTCATTTGCAGCGACTGGGAATTGCACATTAGTAGAGCAAGTGAAGCTAGAAGAAAATATAAAGAGCATTCTGATAGGGAATTCACTAATGACCATCTTTATTTTTCTGCAGACTTGCAGAAAGTCCAAGTGATATGCTCGATAAAATCTCCAGGTATGCTCGAAAACCATGTGTTTTATGCTCGAAAAACCCATTATATGCTCGAAACCCCCATTGTATGCGGTTAAATATGCAGAATATGCTCGAAAAACACCGTTAAAAACTATAGAAAGGAAAGTGAAACGAAAAAAACCAATAACATAACTTTCAATACGAGCTTTATTTTCTAATTGTATGTATGATACACTGCAATATACTCGCATTCAAGTATATATAAGACAAGTGCTCTTATAAAAGACACAGTTTAAAAGTTCATTTACAAAATGTTCAGAATTAGGCGAGTCAATGAAGTAGATCTGCATTGGTCTGTACAACAAGAAATTTTCTATGTTTTCAGTTTTGAATGAATTTCTTAAGTCAGCCAATAAAAGTTTCAATGACAAGAACGACCTCACAAAAGGTTAAAAGCCTGCGGTTCTATTATTCGCACCAGATAGGCTGGTCAGGGCCCAAATTCGAGGAAAAACAAACTATTTATACGAAAATCACAAGAATATGCATTTATATGCTTCTATTCTGAAAACCGTGGTTTTATGCATTTATATGCTCTATAAATTTCAATTCTGTTGGTTCCAGAGAGGTAAAAATACCACCGAAAAGCTTCTTTCAATGTGTACTATTCAGGAAAAAAATATGCAAATATGCTCGAATCCGAGCCCTAGTGATTATGCTTCCATGAATGGATGAATGAATTTAAGGTCTCAGTATTCACAAAACGTATAATAGCATTTAATGAGTCATTTGCTCTAGAACCTACAACTGAAAACCGGAAGCCTTTCGCAGTATTGTGGCACGAGGGTATATCAGGGCGTAAACAAGAGGACATAGTGCCTACCATTCTTTCTTTTTGCATCATAGAGATGCTCAACATGTTACCTTGTGGGTAGATAACTGTTCCTCTCAAAACAAAAACTGGTGTATATTTACATTTTTGATTGTTATGGTGCATTGGAAATCAAAGCTAAGAAAATTGATCTGTACTACTTTGAGCCAGGACACACGTTCATGTCAGCTGACTCTTTCCATCACCAGGTAGAGCTCTCCCTGAAGCGTAAGGGCAAGGTTTATGATTTTAAAGACTTTGAAGACTCTGTGAAGGCATCAAACAGTGGGAAAGTGACAGCTAAAGTGATGGCTATCACGGACTTTTATGATTGGACACATACAGACTGAACAATCAAGAGGGACGTCGTCCAGTTCTCCGACATATTTCGTCAGTACACGCTGAAAGGGGTAGCTTGTCGCTGTACTACAGAATGATCTACGACGAAAATGAACCTGTAAGGAACCTGGATTTCCTGAACAGTAAGGCAATGCGCAAGGGAATTACGGCACCCCAGCAACGAAGTACTTGTCGTGGAATTCCAGCAGTTAAATAGCGGGACATTGTAGAAAAACTCGTACCGCTCATGCCCGAAAATAGAAGACAGTTTTGGCATAATATTCCAACGTCAGAAGTATCAGATTTGTGTGAAAGTTACGATTAATGATGAACATGACAGACTCGATGAAGAATCAAAATTTTAACATCATGAATATCCAGACGTTTGGGCAATACAGCTTGTCAAAACACCTTCGTTTCTACATCAAGGATCCAAATATGTTTTTGTGTATCAAGTGCTTTACTTTATTTATGTTAACAGTTTATGGTATGACATACCACTGTTTACCTATTTATTCTGTGTCAAATAGTTTTATTCAATAAATAATAACAACAGCTGTGAACCTAGATCCTCCTATAGATATGTTAAGAACAATGAGTATAGGAAGCCAAAAAGCCGTAACTACACTTTTGCCGATTTAATGCCAAAATATGTCGATAATTAATACAAAATAAAAAAAATTACACCCACGGATATATCAAATATTTATATATTATGTGTACACATTAACTAAAACATTGTTGCATTGACATAAACTCATTTTTGCAATTTCTCAAAAACCAATACTGACGGAGATACGGCTTTTTCGCCTAGTACGGCAGTGTATGCCTCCCACTATATGCCCCAACTGCCAAGGAAAGCACTCTCCATGATCGAAGCAGTGCCCTGAGTTCACAAAAGACGCAAAAATTCAGGAAATCCAGACTAATAAGCTCTCATATCACTTGCAGGAGGTTCTGTGAAACGAATGCTCCCTTATTTCGGGTATAGTACACAACTGCAGCGTCTTCCTCAATCGTCCCTGCCGTTTCAGTTCCGAATGTAGTACCCTCGATTTCATTATTTGCAGTTGTCGTAAAATTGCCCCTCGCAGATCCAGCGATACCTGTTGAAAAGAAGGCGACGGTTAAACAACCTAAATCAATGCCATCGGAGGAGAAGGCTTCTCCGCAAAGGTCGGTCAAGAAGTCTTCCCCAGCCCTTGGGGATAAGAAGACTTCGCCAACCCGGTGAAACGGAAAAAGTAGTGGAGAAGAGAGAGAAGGTGCGCCGCCGTCTTTCCCGCCCTCCAGCTGATGGTGTGGCTCCCATATCTACTGGCCCCTTCGCTCCCACGACCACCAAGGAAGCTAAGCTCATTTGCATGGAGAAACTCCCCTGGAGAGAGAAGTAGTTATTGTTGTTTTAAGGGGTGGAACTACGAGGTCATCTGCCCCTCTGGTCAAAGAGAAAATCACCGGCGAAGAAGAGAGAAACAGTTTTGGGCCGTCTGTCTTGCTCTCCTGCAGACGAGGCAGTTCAGGTATCTGCTGGCCACCGCGCTCCCACAAAAACCAGTAGAGCGGTGCCAGCAGGAGCGGCCATGCTTTGCAAGGAACTGATGTCTGCAGGGAAGGGACCAGCCACTTCCTGAATAGATGTCTGCGCCGGACAAAGAGGAAAAATGGACTGACACTCGGTCTTCGGACAGGGAGAAGATCAGTTGACACCGCTCTCGCTCTTCCCTAAGAGCAAAGTAGGATACGTCCGACGAGCACCGTTCTGCACCTTAAGAGAGCGGCCCTCCATCATCTTAGTCTTCGGAGATCGAGGTGTGTGCTCTCCTCCACATCACCTCCACCCAAGGATGGGGGCGGGTGGTAAACGGTCAATCACAAATAGAAGCCAAACTTCCAAGTCCATACTGTGGGCACTATTACAATGGAACTCTAATAGCCACTTTCAAAATCTTGCAGACTTATATCATTTAATATCTTCCTTTACGGCAACCATCATCTGTCTTCAGAAATCCAGATTCCATCCTGGACACAAGACAGCAATACGTCACTTAAAACACTTCTTTAAAGACCAGGTGGATAGAGCTGCGGCCGCTGGTGGTGTCTGTACTCTTCTTCACTCGAGCCGCTTTAGTGAAGAGCACGCTGCATACTCGGCTAGAAGCAGTTGCAGTTCATACTTCGTTGCCAGTAACGGCAGCAGTATGTAACGTGTACATCCCACCTGATTCTCAACTGAATTACAACCAGCTGGTGAATATAGTCTCTCAACTTGCCCCTCATTTTCTCCTTCTGGGAGATGTTAATGCCCACAACACCATCTGGGGCTCCACTAACTAGTGATAGAGGGAGAGATTATGAGAGACTGATCAGGCTGCTGGACATGTGTTTGTTGAACACAGGGAAACCTATGCACATTTCTGTTGTACATGGCACGTTTTTTATTGTATACTGTATATCGCCTAGTGCAGTCGTGCTCTGGGTCCCCTGCAATATTGGGGTGTGCACACAGACCTTTGTGATAGTGGCCGTTTCCCAATTATCCTTACTCTTTCAAACCAGAGAGCCATCGTGTTACCAAGTTGATGGCTTCTCCATCGGGCTGATTGGCCAACTTTCACAGCTCGTGCGTTTTTTGCCGAAGATAACTTTAAGAGTGTCGATGATCATACCGTTCACATAACGAATGGTGGTGTTACGAGCGCTGGGTTGCTTCACTGCCTCGCACATAACTCCAGCTCGCCGCGGGCTACCCCTGTACTCTTGTGTCACCCAGCAGTTTACGCAACGAACAGCGAGGACAAAAGACCCCTGTCTCGAAGGTTCGTGGCCCGTCCCGTATCGGAAAGCTCGAGAAGGTGTGAACCCTGGTCTAGTCTAGAAACATCTATCGAGTCTCAGCCCCGCTATATAAGAGCGACGTGGCCAGCGAGGGACTGACTGTGTTTTTGAGCTAGTGCGTGTTTTTACTTGAGCGACAGTAGTGTGGCGACGTGACGTGCGAAGTTACGAAACCCAAGTGAGGCTGATTCTCCAGACAGCGAGGCAGTGTGAATCATACGGAGGGACTGTGTTTTGAGGAGTGTGTACTTACCTAGTGCGGCAGAGATATTGTGTTGAATTGCGAAACGCCGTAGGCTGTTCCCTAGCCAGCGGACAGCGAAGCAGTGTGCAGTGGTGAGTGACTGGCTATCGTGAATAACTGTAGTTTGTGTACAAGGCAGAGTTGCAGGTATTAGTAGCGAGGACAGTAGTGTGAACGTAGGCTAAGTGTGGAAGCTATAGTGACTAGCAGTGTCTTATGAAGTGAGATTCAGTGCTTAGTGTGTGGTGTATTTTCCTGGCCTGCAATAAAGCTAATATTTCGTTAAAGGAACAATTGTGTTGTGCTTTCACCCACCGTAATCCAGTTAACGAAAGTGCCACTAGGGGTGGCACGGTAAAACTGGTGTCAGAAGTGGGATTACGAACTCAAGCACAAGCAGAACACCTGAAGGCCCTGGTTTCAAAACCCGAGCAGGTCATTTTACCACAGTTCTCTAATTTTCCTGTGAGTGCATGCCCTTCACAAGACAAACAACTAAAATGGATGCGCAAATACAACTACTGTTAGAAAAGTTAAGTGGCATGGAAACCAAGATTAAGGACGGCCAAAAGAATTTAGCCGAGCACCTAACCTCCAAACTAGAAGACGGTCAGAATAAGTTAGCACAGGACCTGAAGAAATTAGAACTGGGTCTGCGTGAGGAAGTCACGGCAGTGGAAAATAAGTTCGACGCCTTACAAGAAGAAGTTGCCGAACTACGCCGACGTCTGCTGACGGGGGTGGATGAGAGAATCAAAGCTCTTCATGAGGAAGTTGCCGAGCTGCACCGACGGGGGTGGATGAGAGAATCAAAGCTCTACAAGAGGAAGTTGCCGAGCTGCGCCAACGCCCGCCCACAGTTACACCAGGAATATCAGGAACGGGACATAGCAGAGTGACGCCCCCAACCTTCGACGGAAAGGTCCCGTGGAGCACCTACTTACGTCAGTTCGAGGCAGCCTGTTCTTTAAACAACTGGAACAACACAGAAAAAGCTATAGCTCGCATTGTAGCGCTGAGAGGGGACGCCCTTAACGTCCTTCAGGCCATCCCGATCAAATCTCAGGACTACGCTTCACTAGTCGCCCATATGGAGTCCCGATATGGAGATAGCCATCTTCAGCAGGCCTACCAGATGCAGCTCCGTACCCGGGTACAAAAGAACACGGAAACCCTGCAGGAGTTCGAGATGGACATCGCAATCCTCGTAAGGCTCGCCGATCCAACAGCGCTGGCTGACTTTTTGGAGCAGATTGCGACGTAGACCTTCATTGACGGACTACAGGACTCGGATACTCAACTGGCACTGCGACTTGCGCGCAATAAGACACTTGCAGATGCGCTGAGCCACGCACTTGAGTTCGAGACGGCAAAGCAGGTATCTAGAATGCACGCACGGGTGCGTCAAGTGGACGTCGACAAACCAGCCAAAGCTAACGAGACCAAGCCCCTGGCCGATGAACTGATGGAGGCGCTAGGCCGGTTCTTCAAGAGTCGCAGCACCACCAGCGACATAGCCCGAATACACCGGAGAGGCGGCCCGGAAAAGGACTACCGACCTGCTGGACCTGCCGTAAGAAGAGCCACCTTACCAAGGACTGCGGTGTTCACCGCCGCCAAGAGTTTCCGTCGGAAAGTCAGTCATAGGGAAACCGCGCGGCCCAGGAAAAAGAGTACCAGCCAGCCTTGGGGGGGCAAAGGTCGGCTTGTAACAGTCGTCAAGCCCCGGCAGTCCAAGTTTGTGTGACGAAGTTACGGAGGGACAATAGCAGCCTGATGGTCGTCAAAGGAGTGATCTGGCCCATGCTGATCGACACGGGAGCGTCGAGGACCATCGTCGATCCCACAGTGATCCCGAAGTGGAGAGTGCAACCCACACAAAGGAACCTCCAGCTAATAACCGCGACTGGAGAGACCGCATCGGTGCATGGCGAAGCATCACTGGAGTTCGTCAATGGTCGGCGGATGGTGAAGCATCCAGTGCTCGTGGCTGGTGTAGCAAACGCTGTGGTCGTCGGACTGGACTTCCTGGATCAGAACATCATCATCTGGGACCTGAGCACCAACGCTCGCCGCTTCGGAGGTGAAGAACTTGCTTTACAACCAGCACACGAGGCCGTCACCGCACGACGAGTAAGGCTGAGAGATGACGTCATCGTTCCTGCCAGGACGGAGGTCAGCGCTGCCGTAATTGTCGACGGAACTGCTGAGGGAGTGGCGGCTGTCATCGAGCCAATATATGAGGACATCCAGACAAAAGGATTGCTAATTGCCAAGACCCTCATCTACGCGACGCCTCGGCCATACGTCCGCCTCTCCAACCTGAACGACTACGACATTATGGTTCACCGGGACACTAATCTAGGAGTCTGCGAGCCCGTTACCTGGATTGCCCGCATCACAGACACGACGGACGGACACCTGCAGACGGATAACCGAAGAAGACGCGCCCTGCCAGGAGAACTACTGAAGCTGTACAAAGGATCCCAGGACCAGCTAGACAAGGAGCAATCACGCCAACTTCAGGACCTGCTACGAGAATTCCAGGATGTCTTCTCCGTGGGGAGCAAAGACTTAGGCAGGACAAGCTTGGTCCAGCACAGAATCGACGTTGGGGGCAGCCCACCGATTAAGGCCCCATTCCGACGTGTCCCGCTCGCCAAGCAAGCTGAAGTCGACCGGATGGTGGAAGAAATGAAGGAGCAGGGGGTGATCGAGCCATCACATAGTCCTTGGAGCTCTCCGGTCGTGCTAGTGAAGAAGAAGGACGGCTCCACCAGGTTCTGCGTGGACTACAGGCGGGTGAACGACGTCACGAAGGAGGACAGCTACCCTCGACCCCGGATCGACGACACGCTGCACACCATATCAGGATCAAGATGGTTCTCCACCTTGGATTTGAAGGGTGGCTACTGGCAGGTGGAGGTCCACCCTAAGGACCGCGAGAAAACTGCGTTCTCTGTGGGCAGCGGGCTCTGGCAGTTCACCGTCATGCCATTCGGTCAGTGCAACGCCCCTGCGACCTTCGAAAGGCTAATGGAGTCCATTCTGAGGGGACTACACTGGAAGACCTGCCTGGTCTACCTAGACGACGTCATCGTTCTGGGAAGAAGCTTCGAGGAGCACTACAGCAACCTGAAGGAGATCTTGATGAAGCTACGGGCTGCCCAGCTGAAGTTGAGCCCCAAGAAGTGTCAGCTCTTCCAGAAGCAGGTCCAGTACCTTGGGCATATAGTCTCCGAGGAAGTGGTGCGCACCAACCCAGAGAAGACCGCAGCTGTGAGGGAGTGGCCAGTTCCGAAGGACAAGTCCCAACTACGAAGCTTCCTGGGACTCTGCACCTATTACCGTCGCTTCGTGAGAGGATTTGCCGACATCGCCAAACCACTGCATCGACTGACTGAGAAGGACCAACTCTTCACGTGGACAGCAGAATGCCACAGTGCCTTCGAACAACTCAAGCAGGCTCTGTGCACCGCACCTATTTTGGCCTACCCCAGACCTGGAACAAGGTTCATCGTCGATACCGATGCCAGCGACTTTGGTATAGGGGGAATCCTGTCGCAATTAGTGGACGGCGAGGAGAGAGTAGTGGCCTACTTCAGCAAAGCCTTGTCAAAGCCAGTGAGGAACTACTGCGTCACCAGGATGGAACTGCTTGCCATCGTGAAGACCATTGAACACTTCTACAAGTACCTGTACGGGCAAGAATTTCTCATCAGGACCGACCATGCATCCCTGCGGTGGCTCCTGAACTTCAAGCAGCCCGAGGGTCAACTTGCGCGGTGGTTAGAGAGGCTTCAACCGTACAACTTTGAGATCCAGCACAGGAAAGGCGAACTGCATTCTAATGCCGACTCCCTGTCACGAAGACCGTGCCCCGAAGACTGCACCTTCTGTGCCAGAAGGGAGGAGAACACCGGGATACAGTGCCGAAGGACTACCGTGGAAGTTCAAGGGAGCTGGAGCCGCGAATCTTTCATGCGGGCACAAGCGGAAGATGATGACCTGGGACTGATAGCCGAATGGAAGAGGGCCTGTGTCCCCAGACCCGGGTGGAACATTGTGAGTGACTCCAGCCCAAAGTTTAAGTCCTACTGGGCACAGTGGGACTCGCTGGTTGTAAGGGATGGCCTCATCTGCCATACCTGGGAGAGCACCGACGGGAAGACATCTCGGGAACAAGTTGTCGTTCCAAAGGCTATGACGGGGGAAGTCCTGAAGGAAGTCCATGGAGGATCATCTGGTAGACACCTAGGGATAAAGAAGAACCTGGAGAAGCGGAGAGAGCGGTTCTACTGGATCGGATGCCGAACAGACGTGGAGAACCACTGTGTGAGGTGCCACGATTGCGCAGCCAGCAAGGGCCCAGGAGGAAGACGACGGGGTCCACTGAAGACCTACAACGTGGGCGGCCCTATGGAGAGAGTGGCCATCGATGTTGCTGGACAATTCCTGTTGAGCGAGGCAGGGAACCGTTACATATTGGTCGTCAGCGACTACTTCACCAAATGGCCAGAGGCGTATGCACTCCCTAACCAAGAATTTGCGACGATCGCAGAGACCCTGGTGAAGGAATTCGTCAGCCGGTACGGAGTACCCTTGGAGCTGCACTCCGACCCAGGGAGGAACTTCGAGTCGCAGGTGTTCCAGAACCTATGCCAGCTGCTGGGAATCCGGAAGACAAGGACGACGACGCTACACCCTCAGTCCGACGGGATGGTAGAGCGATTCAATCGCACCATCGAGAACCATCTCTGAAAAGTCGTCAGCGAGCACCAGAGGGATTGGGACAAACTTCTTCCACTATTTCTCCTGGCCTACCGCGCCGCCTTGCATGAAGCCACCGGGTGCACACCAGCCCGGGCCATGTTTGGGAGGGAACTCCGTCTACCTGTCGATCTTGCCTTCGGCCGACCTGGGAATGATCCGGTCCCGGTAAGCCAGTATTGTCAAGAACTGGTCGACCGACTGGAGGACGTGCACGCGTTCGCAAAGAGGAGACTGCGGATAGAGACCGACCGAATTAAGACCCGATAAGACCAGCAGACTGATGCCGGCGGATTCCACGAGGACGACCTGGTCTGGCTCTTCAACCCATTACGGAAGAAAGGCCTGTCACCCAAACTGCAGAAGTCCTGGGAGGGCCTATACCGAGTCGTGAAAAGGATCAACGATGTCGTCTACAGGATCCAGGGGAGCCCGAGGGCGAAGATGAAGATCGTGCATCGAGATCGCCTGGCAGCCTACGGAGGGACACAGACGGACCAATGACTGATCGGGGCGATCAACTTTTAGGAAGGGGGTGGTGTTATTAGCGCTGGGTTGCTTCACTGCCTCGCACATAGCTCCAGCTCGCCTCGGGCTACTCCTGTACTTTTGCGTCACCCAGCAGTTTACGCAACGAACAGCAAGGACAAAAGACCCCTGTCTCGAAGGTTCGTGGCCCGTCCCGTATCAGAAAGCTCGAGAAGGTGTGAACCCTGGTCTAGTCTAGAAACATCTGTTGAGTCTCTGCTCCGCAATATAAGAGCGACGTGGCCAGCGAGGGACTGACTGTGTTTTCAGAGGAAACAATACCTTCCTCATCCGGCAACTCCCGGAAGCTTGTCCCTTGGTGGACAGCCGAGATTGCAGCACCCATTAAAGATCATCGACGTGTTTTCAAATGCTATCGGAGGCAAAACTCCATGGCCAACCTTATCACCTTCTAAAGGATGCGTGCTAGAGTCCGATATCTGATTCAGGAGAGTAAGAAAAGAATTGATAAAAGTATGTTTTGTCCATGACGGCACATACTACTCCATCTCAAGTGTCTGATCTCTGGACTCCCGGCATCTTTGACACGCGGAGTCTCCATCAACGGATACATCATCACGGACCATCCTAGCCATTGTCAACAGTGTTGGATCACACTTCAGTGATGTATCCTGCTCTGGGAGTTATGATCCTATATTTGTGACTCTGAAGCGGGAGGCTGAGGTTCACCCCTTGTCCTTTGCCACTGCTGCTTCTGAGTTCTACAATGTACCATTCTCTGAATGGGAACTGCTCTTGCACTGTGCCGGGATACGACTCCTGGACCGGATAACATACATAATCAAAAATGTTAAAACATCTTCGAAATTCCAGTGCAAAACAATTGTTGTTCCTCCTCAATCGTATATGGATTGAAGGGGAGTTTCCATCTCAATAGCGAGAGGGGATCGTGATACAGATTCCCAAGGCTGGAAAGGATCCCAAGTTTGTCAGCAGCTATAGGCCCATTTGTCTGAAAATGGCCAATGTAAGCTGCTGGACAAGATGGTAAATTGTTGACTGGTGTGGTTCCTGTCTGAATACCAGTGTGGGTTTCGTTCTTAAGTCCACCACCGACCATCTGGTGTGACTTGAGACATGCATACAGGAGGCTTTCCTCCGGAAGGAGCACCTAGTCACAGTTTTCTTTGGCCTCAAGAAAGCCTAAGACACCACATGGCGCTATGGGATCCTTTCCACCCTTCGCAGGTGGGGACTCCATTGTAATTTACCAACCTTTATTGCGAACTTTATGTTATCACAATATTACAGTAGAACCTCGATGCATCGTTCCCGATACTGTCGTTTTCCCGTATGTATCGTTCAATTTATTTAGTCCCGAAATTTTTCCATATAAACTAATGTTAAATTTCCCCGCATCTATCGTTCCTCAAACTATCGTTTTTTCGCATGGATCGTCAAAAAATCACCAGTCCTTGGCCACAATTTTCCCGCATTGATCGTTTATGAGAAAATATATGCAAACGTTATTTTGAATTGGAAGCGTCATAGAATAGCGGCAATCTGTTACGCGAGAATGTACGAGGTACGAACGATTAGGAGTTCCTAGGCTTGAGCAAGGTTCAAGTAGGCTGGACTGCAGTGTATTACAGCTGAAATGCAGTCAATCGGTGCTGAGGAACTTCAGAACGTAAATTACAATTTCATAAAGAGTTGCCAGGGATGCATAGCAGTGAATGGCGAACGTTTTCAGCACCAGCTGTGAACTACAGGCTACTCAATGACTGAGTGCTGCGCGAGCTACGCATTACGTCAAAGTGCCGGCGGGCGGGCTAGCGAGGGTCTCCGTTAAGAAGTGAAAAGCAAGAAATAATAATACGATTGTTTAACTATAATCGGCAATATGTAACAAAACAACTACAAGAGAAATGCACCCAGATACAACAAAACAAAGAAAATTGAGTCACTTTTCGAAGTAGTCTGTTATCTTGACTTGTTTTTTGTTGCCGCGACCACGGCATGAACAGTATTTTCAAACCGATATAATTCGGCCATTATTTCCTCAGAAACGTTGAGGCGCGTCACAAAATGTTTGATAGTCCTTAGAGCATTGACAGTATCATTAAAATCCACTGTATTATGCTGGGGCTCTTCGTCATCGTCATTAATAAAATACCGTAGTGTAGGCCTAAATTAATTTATGGATTTTCATTTGTCTGAAGACGTAAGATTATTATAACACAGAATCAATCGCGCCTGTTATTTTGAGAGGTCGACAACACTTTGGCTAACACAAATAGCGCTCGCTTATTACGCAAGCTGTTCTTCCTTGTTGCGACACTGACAAGCAAGTGTCGCCGTGACCACCGGTGTCGCTCAAGGCCATCGTAACACAAATAATAGCACGCGGTGCATCCTTCGGAGCGGAAGTACAGGCTGTACCAAAAGTTTGTATTCAACCATACATACTTTATCAGAACACGCAACGTATAAATGACGCTTTATATTGCAAGGGACTTAAAATATGATCGTATAAGCGTGAAAAACGTATATCGGAAATAAATTAACATGGAAAGTATAGGGATTTTGCAGGGACCAGGAAAAAACAATTTTTAACTAAATTTTTTATGTTACCCGCTATTATCGTTTTCCCGCATCCATCGTCATTTTCCCCCTCCCCCTTGAAAAACGATGCATCGAGGTTCTACTGTATACCCAAGAAATTGGGAGTTCCTCAGGGTTCTGCGCTGAGTGTCACCATGTTCGCGATTGCCGTAAACAGCATTGTTGCTGCCGCTGGGCCCACGATAGTTCCATCACTGTATGGAGACGATTTAGTTCTGCATTACAGCTCTGGAAGTATGGCAATCGTGAAACGGCAATTGCAGTTTGCTATTAGCCAGGTCGACATGTGGGCTCACGACTGAGGTTAACGTTTTTCAGCATTTTTCATCCATTTTTGTCGGCTCTGGCGGCTACACTTACACCCTGAATTACATCTCAGGGATGCTGAGTTGCCTGTGGTTGACTCTTATCGCTTCTTGGGGCTCCATTTTGAGAGCAAATAAACGTGGCATATACAGCAACTAAAATCGATGCGTCTCGGGAAACTGAACATGCTCAAGTTTCTCAGTGGCACTACATGAGGAGGCGATCATACGGCTCTACCACGCCCTCGTCCTGTCCCGGCTGTCTATGGTTATGCGCATACGGTTCAGCAAGGCCAGCAACCTTGAAAATGTTGTACAGTATCCACCATAGTGGCGTTAAGCTGGCTACCAGTGCCTTCCGGACCAGCCCAATTCCCAGCCTAATCGCTGAATCTGGTGTTCCACCTCTCAATTGAATTACAGATTCCAGTGTATGCCAGTGCATCAAATGCCACAACATCCGAGCTATTGAGCTCTCTCTAGTACCCAATACCTCCAGAGGTACGCCAACCAGCCTCGCGCCACCCGGCCGGTTGGTATTAGACTTGATAGCTCATGAAATGGAATAGGAGTGGCCGTAGGTCCCTGTATCATCCGGACACCTAGCGAGGTGCCTCCGTGACAAGTCCCACGCCCGGAAATTCGGTTAATCGGCACAGAGAGGTCCTAAGGTGAACATGGATGCTTCCGTTTATCGGAGGCAGTTCCACAGGCACAGGTGGACTGTGCTTACATTACTGATGGTGCAAATAGCCTACCAAGATCTCTTTGCCTGAGGCCTGTAGTGTGTTTACTATGGAGCTCGTTGCCATCTATGAAGCTCAGCAGTTTGCACTACAGGATGCACGAATCCACTTTCTCGTGTGTACCGAATCTTGGAGTTCGTTGCAGTCAATTGCTACACGGTTTCCTCAATACCCCCTAGTTCAGCGAATCCATGACCTACTAGCTGTGTTGTGCCGCACTGACACTCAAATCGCCTTTCTGTCGCTTCTAAGCCATATGGGAATTGCGGGAAATGAGTTAGAGGAACAAGCTGCAAAAGAGGCGGTATCACTACCACCTCGACCAATGGAGGTACCCGCTAGAGATAATTACGCCAACAAATACTTAAATTTTGGGAGCGTCAGTGGCTAGCTGACCCAATGCCCAGTAAACTGAGAGTGATTAAAGGAACTAGTCGCATGTGGCGGTGCTCTTTCCGGTCACGGAGGGAGTCCGTCATTTTGTGTAGGCTAAGGATAGGACATACAAGATCCACCCACTCATACCTAATGAGAAGGGAAGACCCCCCCACTTTGTACCTGTGGAGCCGTATTCACCGTGGCCCACATTTTAACCGATTGTGGGGATCTTGCAGACTTAAAGAAACCTTGGTTTTCAGATGACACTCAAACATATACCGTATTTGCCGATGACGCGGTGGCGGCTGATCTCGTCATCCGGTTTATAAGTGAGTGGATTAGGGCCAGCAATCTAAATTTTGCAGTGTACATTGACTCAACAACTTGTTCGTTTTTGATTGCAGAATTTTTGTTTTTCCGTAACTTTTATTTATATTATAATTATTAGTTTTATTTAATTTTTTGTTTTATTGATTTTCGGTCTTTTCATATTTAGGTGTCCACCTCTAAATTTTATTTCCATACCAAATTTGTAAATTTTAATCTGTGTTCAGAGGGGCAGATGACCTCATATTTCCACCCATTAAAACAACAATAACTAAGTACTGGCATTTTGGGAGACTCGGTGGCCAGCTGACCCAATGCCCATTAAACTGAGAGCTATCGAGGGAACTACTCGCGTGTGGCGGAGCTCTTTCCGGTCATGGAGGGAGTCTGTCAATTTGTGTAGACTAAGGATAGGTCATGCACGATCCTCCCACTCGTACCTAATGAGAAGGGAAGACCCCAACCTTTTTGCACCTATGGAGCCATTTTCACTGTGGCCCCCATTTTAACCAAGTGTGTGGATCTTGCTGACTTACGAAGAAACCTTGGTTTGCAGATGACACTCAAACTTATATTAGTCGATGACCTGATGGCTGCTAATCTCGTCATCCGGTTTATAAGTGAGAGTGGGTTAGGGCCAGCAATCGATATTTACCAGTGTACATTGCCTGAAAGACTTGTTCTTTTTTGAATTCTGAATTCTTTGTTTTTCCGTAATGTTTGTTTATTTATTTACACTGTTTACGCCCTCATTGGAGCACCAAAATCAAATCGTATATACGAAGTCTTCAAATACTAAGTTCAGTTCTTAATTCTTGATAATTTTTTCCTTTCCCAAGACTACTTCATCCTGGAAGATCTTGCTGCTCGTTCTTCTGCTGATATAACATATTGCTTATGCTGTGAATTTTTGAATGTTGTTCTTCAGAAGCCGTTTCTCCTCTCTATGTTCAATATGATGCTTAGTAATTTTCAATTCGTCTAAATCCATTTGTATTTCTTTAAACCATGTGATTTTTGTTTTACTGTTCCAAAAGAAGTCAAAAAGTTTTTTCAGGAGTCTAGTATTTGGCAAGCGGGATGTGTGTTCAAAAAATGCAATCCTTCGTTTTCGCATCATGTCAATAATAGATTCAATTTCCTTGTAAAGTATTGAATTGGGCAAAAGTCTCCACTGGCCCTCAACCTGGTGTTTTTTATTGATTATTGTCCGAAGAATCCGTCTATCAACCTTCTGTGGTTTGTCAGTTGTTGATCGGGTGTTTAGTTTAAATAGAGTTTCACTTGCATATGTTGCTTCTGGCTTAACGACGGAGAAATAACTTCGAAGTTTAGCATTAATCGAAAGAGACTGTTTCTTATATCTTGGCCAGGTAATCTGTTGTGCTCGTCGCAATTTTAGTGTTCTACTATCTAATGATGCTCTTTCATTGGCATTCCAAGTGGTGATCTCCCAAAGATATTTAAATTTTTCGCAATCTTTATTTTCTGGACATTATGCAGTACAATATGTGATATGTCAACTTGAAAAGATGGCATCATTTCTGTTTTCTCAAAAGAAATTTTCAACCCAACCTTTGCTGCTAATCGTTTCAATTCCTCTACCTGATATTTAGCTTCTTCGATGCTAGTTGCTAATAATGCTAGATCATCTGCAATGGCGAGACAATTTAGTCGAATATTTTTTCCAATCTTAACATTTGGTGGCCAAACCTTATTCCATTGACGCATAACTTTTTCCAGCACACAATTAAACAACAATGGAGATAATCCATCTCTCTGCCGAAGACCAGTATGGATTTCAAATGACTCAGAGGTTTCACTTCTAACCTAACTCTAGATTTAGTATTCTTAAGAGTGACCGCAATAAGGTTAGCAAGTTTTCTATGTAAACCAAATTCAGTAAGGACATTTAATAGAGATTCGTGATGGATACTATCATAAGCATTTTTAAAATCAACGAATGTGATCACTAAATCTTTGCTCCTAATCCTGTAATGTTTTATAATCCATTTGAGACTGATAATTTGATCTGGACAGCTTCGTCCTGGATGGAAACCACCCTGATATTCACCAAGTTCATTATCAAGTTGTTAGTGAATTCTAGAATATAAAATCTTGGAAAAAATCTTATACGTGACATCCAGCAACGATATTCCTCGATAATTGCTAGGATCTGATCTATTGCCCTTTTTGTGTATGGGGTGTATAATAATTGCAATATTCCACTCTTCAGGCAATTTTTCTGTATTTCAAATGTCAATAAGACGTTTATGTAGGTTATGAATAGTCTGTACATTAGCATTCTTCCAAAGTTCTGCTACTACGTTATTCTCTCCTGCCGCTTTAAAATTCTTAAGTGAATCCATCGCTGTACGCACTTCATCGTAAACCGGCGGTATGATCTTTTCCAGGGGTGTTTTATTTCTGGGATAGGGATCGAATTCAAAAGAATCTTCAGGTTCAGTAATTTTATGAAGTAATCAGCCAAAATTATTGCATTGTCATAATCATTATGGGCCACCTGCCCGTTCGTATCCTTCATCAAAAGAGTAGGGGGAGTAAATTTTGATTGGTATTGTTTAAATGTCCTATAATAGTCCCTTGTTTTATGGCGATAGAAAGCTTCATCAATAGATTTTGTTTCCTTCTGATATTCTCTTTTAACCCTCCTGTTTCCTTTGGCCGTTAACCGTCTAGCATTGATTAATTCTTCCCTAGAACTTTCAGTTTTTTGTTGTTGGTCCTTCAACCAATCTGTATGCCAGCGTAGAATTGCTACTCCACCATTCATGTTTCTTTCGTTTTTTAATGGGAGCAGCGTCTTCTGCTAAGACTTTTAATGTGTTAACAGTGGTCCCCAAGTTGTCACTTAAAAGCGTGATGGATTGCTCAAAATATACTGGATTATTGATAACTATTATAATTATTAGTTTCATTTAATGTTTTGTTTTATTATTTTTCGATCTTTACATATTTAGGTGTCCACCTCTAAATTCGTAATGTCATTCTAAATTTGTATAGTTTAATCTGTGTTAAGAGGGGCAGATGACCTTGTAGTTCCGCTACTTCTATCGCTCATCATAAAAAATGTGAGCCACGATCAGTGTCGATTGTGTCCATTAGTGTGGAAATCGGCTAGAGCAACATTGGCATTCTTTCCTTAGAACTTTCGAAATCTTCAAAAACTGTGTGCTGCATGACTTATTTTGAAGGAACAGCTTAATTCTGTGTCACAAAATTGCTTTCAGATGTAAAACTTAGTTCCCCCCACAGTCTCCTTTAAGTTTTTTTGTGTACCAGTAATCAAACGTTGCTTAAGCCACTAAGCAAGTGGAGTGTGATGGGCTGATGGCGCAGTGGTCAAGCTACTTGCCTCTCGCCGAGATGATTGGGTTCGATTCCCAATTGCTTATAATATTTTTGAAGTTAAGTTGCACCCTTTGGATTAAGAGTCCCCGCTAAGAGTACTGTAAGTCCCATAACGCATATCACATGATTAACGGTCACATAAAACTGCAAGCCTCTTACTCTCACAAAGCAACTGCCACATCACAGTAAATTTCTAGATGTGGAGCCTCTAAGTTTCAGACTTCGTCAAACCCACGCTCTTAGCCAATCCAGTAACTTGCAAGAGCTTTCATTCCTTTGATGATGTAATCTATAACTGCTATTATATCTCTGAGCAAAGTGGGCTTGGCAATATTGACCAGAAAGAAATGATGTGGGGGGAAGTTGCAGAAATACAATTACTGCACTATTGACTAATTTGCAGGCACACCTGGCAAACCCTTATCTAGTGTACCTTCTGTTCTCAAATTCTGCTAATGATTAGAATGGGGTACTGAAAGTGTCTTGTGTTGAATCCTATTCTCAGCATTCCTGGAAGTGGTTTTCCATAGTTTCCCCACATAAACTCACGGTAAATACCAATATGGCATTTAACATTACTAGCGGACCCGTGCGAGAAAATTCACATGTTCTTAAACCACAATTTTCCCAATAGGTTTATAATGATAGATTTTGCAAATCGCACACTTCTTACAAAAATTGATATTTATGAAATTAGAATGCAATTCGTCACTGCTAATGTCATTTGTGTGCTGAGTCCATTGATTGACAGCTTAGCCGTAACACTCACCGGTTATTCGATATTTATGAAATTATACGGTTTGAGTACTCATTCCTTTGATTTACTTTTTCTGAAATCCATGCAAGATGATAAAGGAAAGACCTCAGAATGTTAAAATGACGAAACGGGCATCACAGCGGCCAAAATGTGAAGTGGACAGCCATTATGGAGCGTATTTTCGTACAGTAACAGTATCTGCAAATCGCACACTTTGTACATTTATTTTTTTTTAGTCAATTTTTAACGAAATGATCTATATTTATGAAATTAGAGTGCAATTCGTCACTGCTAATGTCTATTCTCTTTCATTTGAATGCTCATTTGTCATGATCGGTCGCTTGTGAGCGCCGCAGGTGGGATCTATACTACTGAAATAATATATATGATGATAGGTCATTACTGCCTCTTTCCCACCCTTTGGTGAGTGCGAGGTGAAATTCACGTGGCAGCAGTTTGGGCCTTCAATCCTCAGCTAGATCTAAAGCTAAGAGATGTACTTATCTAGGGAAAGCATCTTACGACTTCAAGAAATTCAGGTATAGAACTGAAATGAAAATAAAAAATTACGAGGTAAGGAAATGCCGGAAAATTGGCTTAGAATCGAATTGAAAAGTTTCTCTCCATTTGAGGAGCTGCCAGATACATTAATGGGAAGGTAAACTCTCCTATCTTGTACCTTGGGCAGCATTCCACTGGACCGTTCTCTTCTGCCACGTGTACTTCATCCTTTGATTTCTTCTTATAAAGCCTTTATTGTAGGGCTTTAAAAATTGCTCTGTGGGTTTACAGTCTGTTTTAGGATACTTCAGTGATTTCAAAATATTTAGTAAGATATTTTGGAGTGAGGTAAGGTGTTTGTTTGCAGGTCGGATTGTGGTATCAGGAGCTCAGCCTGTGGGGCTTGTGGATCCTCTTTCCCCTGGGCCCACTGGAGTTCCACACAGCACGACACCAACTCCTCCGCCCCAGCAGTCTCTGGCTCCAACTCTTGGAGCTCTTCTAAATGGTGACTTTATTGTAATACTATTGCAATTCACAGTCACATTATAATGCTTCTTTAACAGCGTAGCTAACTTACGTGCACCAATGGTTTTTAACCCAGATACTGTCTACCATGTCCAAATGCTACAGACATGACCAAATTATTAGAATTAAATTAAAATTTCCTGAATTCATTAACTGTTAGGTAACCCTAATTAAGAATGTAAGCTTTGTTTCCATGAATTTGATTTTAACCACTAATTTCTAAAATTTGAGATATTTAATATTTTATTGAATTGTTTTAGGCCAAAGGGGTTCTTTTTAACTTCCGTCTAGCTACCGTGATGTCAGCGGGGCTTCGGAGCCCTCGCCTGCTATCGACAACCCTCGTGTTAGCTCAGGTTTTCCCTTCATTGTCAGCTAAACACGTGCTACTGAGCCATGCTTCACCATTCTAGCGGAATGCAATAAATCTGAAATTATGTTCTTTGAAGTATTTCAAGTAATTTGTGCTACAGTACAATTTTTTTTTCTTCTATGATTAAAATTGTTTAGTAAACGAACTACCGTGTTGATTGATGTAATGGAAAATTATTATTATTATTCATGTCTTTACAGAATATTATGGTGGCAGATGACCTCGTAGTTCCGCCCCTTAAAACAGCAGTATATATATATATATTCTTCTTCTTCTTCTGCTTTTACAGCCTAATTGGACCACTTCAGTCAATCATTTCTTGGTCCTCTTCTTCAGTAAGTTTCCTTTCTGAGTCGACCAGTAGCTCTTCATTCGCTCTGATCTTCTCAGGCGTTCCTCATCTTTAAATACCCTTTTTACTGTATTACGTTTGTCTATTTTAGCCTGAAATCTTATTTTTATATCTCTCGGTTTTTTAATTTTGTTGTTTTGTTTTGCAAATCATCCAAGGTTATTTCCAATTCTTTCTCATCTTCTCTAATTTCCTTAATCCATCCTACTTGTTGTTTCATATTCCAAAGTTTCACTACAATTTTATATATATATATAACTAGAATATTATGAATAGTTTTAATGTACCATACATATATAATATAGTATGCTAAACAGTGCTTGATTTGTAAAAAAAAAAGAGGTTCCGGTACTGTGGACTACCGGGTGGTGCTGGAAGGGGGTGGGACTTTATGGAATATTGAAATATAGAGTTCGAAAAACTATATTTTTACGCTTTTCTGAACACCTTTAAAAATGAATCAGTGGACAAAATGGCAAACTAATTTTGATTGCCATCATCATCATCATCATTTCCCCTTATCCAGCTCCTGCCGGGTCGGGGTATTTATGGCACTTCTCCACTTTCCTCTTTCCTTCCATGATCTTGTCCCAGTCCAGATTTCTTTTTCTAACGCTGTTCTTCACTGAATCGATCCACCTTGTTCTAGGTCTTCCCCTTGCTCTCTTACCCTTGCACTTTGCCTCCAGCATCTGTCTTGATATTCTATTTTCCTCCATCCTCTATACATGTCCAAACCGCCTTAGTTTATTCTTCTCAATTCTCTCTAGTTTTCCCATCCCAACTTCCTAACATCTTCATTTCTCACTCTGTCTGCCATATTAACTTTTAATGTAGGCCAACTAGGCTACCATTCAAACAATGCATATTATTTCAATTTCACTTTTTTACGTAATTTAAAAATTAAATACATTCGGTTTGAAAATACACAAATGTTCACCAACAATCATTTATTTCTTGTTTTTATACAGTTTTCTGAAATAATTATTTATTATAAAAGGTACTGTATTTAAACATGTTTTACCTCACAATTTATAAAATTTTCCAAAGTTTAGAAAAGTTGACCTTGACTTTCAACTATTGTTCCACAGTTCTAAAAATGATGTTATATATTCGACTTTTCCCCCGATCATAGGTTTCAGTACGGAGTACCGGTGCGTACCGTCACAAATCTAGCCCTGGTGCTAAACATACAATTAAGTCTCTGTTTGCAACGAAGAATACACCAAAGAAATGACTTTCGTTAAGCCTGATGGGAAGGAGTGGGATGATATAAAAATTAGAAAAGGCTTATAGTTCCCTATAAAGCACATCATGGACTCATTTTGGCACATATTTTATTCATTCATGACTTGCCTTATGAACACTAGTGTTAAATTTGTAATTCTTCTGTGATTAAATGTTTAGTTAACAAACTATCATGTTAATTGATGTAATGGAAAATCATTATTCATGTCTTTACAGAATGTTAAGAAAGTTGTTTTAATGCACATAATATAGTGTGCTAAACCTACAATAAAAGATCTAAGCTCAATGCACAGTTCCACAGCCTGGTGTTTATCTGCACGCCGAGCGCTGAGAGAACCGAGCTAACGCAAGGTTTGCCGATAGGCGAAGGGCTCCGAAGCCACGCTGACATCTCAGTAGCTAGACGCAAGTTTCTTTTTATGCCATTGTTTGTGCAAATCATTACATTTCTTCCTTCATAATCTAAAAATATTTTTGTTCAGAAAGAAGCAAATGTAGAAGTTATTTCAATAACCAAGCTATTATATTCAACACTACATCACTTATAATCCAATAACATTAATAATTGTGAGCAAAAAAAAAACATGCAACACATATTTTTTAATTCTCATTATTTAATGCATTAAAATTATTCTTACGTAAAAATTATTCATAATTAATTGTTTTCTAAACATTTAAAACCCACTTCACATACAAAAAAATGCTTCAAATAAAAAATCTGTTCCATTTTCTAGAATAAGGAAAAAAAAGTGAAAATGTCTTAAATTTTGAGTAGATTAAGTCGTTTAAAAATATTAATCTGAGTTCCAAAATTTATCATTACAGAATTAATTCATTTCTTTGGGTACTGACACAAGAACTGAACACTTAAAAACGGGTATTTCCACCCCTAGCACGAATCACCTCGCTTAACCCCTCTGCCATACTTGCGATGATTTGTGAAATGCTTTTCTGTGGGATGGGTTCCCACTCCTCATGCAGAATCACCCGAAGTTGCTGGAGAGTCTCAGGAGCACGTTGCCGAACATTTCTGACCAACATATCCCAAACATGTTCAATTGGAATGAGGTTAGGGCTCCTAGCTGGCCAGTTCAGTGCATAGATTCCAACCACATGCAGGTACTGCTGGACACATCGGGCAGTGTGTGCTCATGCGTTGTCTTGCATCAGACGAAATTCATCCCTGACAAATGGAGCAAGTGGTACAACATGGTTTTCAAGGACTTCCATGATGTACCAGTCAGCTGTGAGTCTCCTATTCTCAATTACGTAAAGTTCAGTCCTGGCATCCATACTGACCCCGGCCTAGGCCATGACAGAACCCCCGTCGAATGCAGGCCTGGAGGAAAAAGTTACAGGAGAAAACCTTTCTCCGACCATCCTCCGCACGCTCTCTCTTCCGTCAGGCGATCTGAGACCGAATCTCTTCTGCTCAGTGAAGAGAACGGCTTGCCATTGCAGTTGTGTCCATTGTTGATGGAGCGAGCGAAGTGAAAACATCCCCTGCGATGTTGAGGTTCCAATCTGGGGCCGGTAGCAGGTCTCCTGGAGAAGATTTCTACACCTCTTAATCATCTCCTTACTGTCCTCTCACTGACATTCACACCTGTCACCTGCTGAAGCCGATTTCTTACTTGTACAGCTGTGGTGTGTTGGTCCCTCAGAACTTGGAGTCTCAGATACTGGTCATCTCTGTCTGATGTTGCCCTTCTGCGGCCTGATCCACGCCTCCTGGAGTATGTTCCAAGTTCCCTATACCGTTGGTATGTCCTTTGGATGGTCGAAACATTGACATTTAACTGTCTTGCAACGTATCACATGCTTCTTCCATCTTCAATCAAGGCTACAGTTCTTGCAGCTTCTTTGCATGTAAGAACCATGGTTCCTTTGCAAGAAGAACTTAAAAACTGATGAGAAATCATTTGAAAAATACATTTCATCAAACAAAGCAAATTTGGTTTGTAGGGATGAGACTTATCACCCAAGCACTTTAAGTTTATTGCAGGAAATGAACTAATGGAAATGGAGGCGTACCGTCTGCCTGGGGTAGATAGCGAACTGGGGTGTCATAAATCAAACTTTATATCGATAATTTAAAGGAAATGGATGGTAGACAAATACTCTGAACAGAGAAAGGTCTGATAATAGTATAAAGTGACATAATTGAGACAGAATGCTTCTGATACGCAAGTTGTAATTGTAAACATAAAGTGTTGTGTTATTTTTGGCGGTGAGTGTAATAGTTTTGATCTACAGTATTTCCAACATTTGTGGTTTGAATGTACTGGTACTTCAAATATTTATATACAAGATCAAAGAGTGTATTCACTTTTTAAGACAGTCTATACCGGTATAAGAATGAATCATTACCAGATTGCTACATAAATAATTTCTCTGTTGTGGAACTAATGTAACACATTATTCTAATAATATGGCTACGTCGGTACACTCGAGTAACATTCATTACCAGTAAGCAAATTATTTATTCTTTAAAGCAAATATAATTCTGCCAACATACTATATGTATTTGATTTCAAGATTGTTATAAATTCACACTGCAATAAAATATCAGTAGGGTGATATAGGTGGCTTAATCATGTGCCATTCAAATCATAATTTCTAGTTAGAGTATGTAGTTTACATAAGATGAATATCAATCAATGTTCTTCAGTTTAGTGTTGCATTACATATTGGTGTACGAGGCTGTATCTGTCGCCTACTTTACTTAGCTGCCCAGAAAACTATTAAAATGCTGCAATCTAGTGCAAACATTGAGACATTGTTAGTAGACATAAATTTCTTTCTTGGAAGAAGCTCAACAAAAAAATCTCCATTCAAGTTGTACCAGGAGATGAATGGACCTGAGCTCAAAACCCACAAAACCTTGAAGCATGTGAGCACTCTCTCACTGATTCCCTAAAAAGGGTAATAGAACAGTGGGAGCCATTGAAATTGTTGCTTCATGTTTGGTGAAGAATTCATTTCCATTGCTATTTTCACTTAAAGAAATTTGCTAATGGAGGATTACCAAATGTCTTGCAGTGAAAACAGCAATGGGAAATGATGCCATTACTCTTTACATGTTATTTCTGAAGAACACACTCCACATTTGCACGAAGTGCGGTACATAATCATCATATTAGTACATCATGTCACCTTTTTAGTTTCACATTCCAGCTGTTTGGGGCGATGTTATTTGAGATTGTCGGTAGAAACGTTATCTTTGCTTTTTTTTTTTAAATATCTGATGATTTGAATTTTGCTATTCATTTGTTCAAAAAGCAGAGAGATGGCAAAGTTTGACTTCTGTGTGCTATAATGCCTGACAACAGACTGAGTCTACACACAGAACATTTCTGGGCTGCAAGCATAGTCATGGATCACTACAAGAACATTTATTTTGAATATTTTAAAATATTTTCTTGATTTCCACCTCCTCCCCCCACAATGTTGAGGGTGCCCTGAAGGGCGAGGAGGTGATGGATGCATGTTTGCTAGCACCCCTTGGCTACGTCCCAGCGTTCTTACCTGCATATGAGGATTATAAATCCTCCATGGCAGAGCTGGAGATTGAACCTGGAACCTCGCGATGGCAGCTGACTGCTATTATACACTTTGGTGCCAGTTTCATCGAACTGAGGATATTACGAAAAGACATGAAAATGACCATGTCTGCCTAGTGATGTAAAATACCCAGGTATTTATAAACCGGGGTAAATACCCAGTTTGGGTAAATACCCGGGTATTTTAGATTTTTCATTAAAAATCCTGTGTCGTGATAAGTTGAACCTTAAACTATGCAAACTATTCTACATTAACTTTTTAGAAATGTAACAACATTAGATAGTTAATAAAATTAAATTGGGACTTAAAAACAGAATTAGAATTGGGAATTTGATCAGGAGATAAAATTCAATAGTTATAACCTTAAAAACTCAGGGTTAGAATTGAACTAGGCATTTTTTTTTTTTTTTTTTTTTTTTTTTTTTGCAAACATTGAGATAAAAGTTGGGGGAAATTTATTCAGAGCATTGGCCAAGTTCTACAAAAGGTGTAATGTACAGTTTTTCAGAACAGTTTGTAAAATCATCTCTACTTAGTATAAAACAAAGTCCCCGATTCTCGGATGTTACGGGTAATCTCGAGAACCTCTGGATATATTTTGATGCGGGTTTCACAATTCTGTGAAGGATATCTCGAGGATGATTTCTGTAGAAAATAATTTATTTATGATCAAAGAAAGCAGAGCAGTAACAATTTCAGTGAAAAAATAAACAAAAAACCCTGGCGTCCGAGCGCTTTTTAAGTTTATTTTGGGCAAACCGTTAAACATATCTAAATACTATGAGTGTAAGAATTGTTCAGCATGAAAAGTTCTACATAAAATCCAGGAGGGCATATCTCTGTCTTCAATACATCGCCCACGATAAGTATTTTTATGCTTTCATTTCTTACAACCATGTCCATTCTAATATTGAGGCGACAGTTTACGAGCTAGCTAAGGGCGAGTCTTACTGTCGAGTCGTGTTCAGTTAAGACTTCAGAGAAGGCTGGTTGTGTTTGGAGTTTCCCTGGAAGTTCAACTCGGTTTTTCTTCATTTCGCCTGTGAATTTTCCGTTCCGTAAAATACACAGTCAATTTAAGATTGGACGGAAGGGGGATTTGTGTTTCATGCACCTCGTCATTCTTAAATTACGTCTTGACAAGAATTCGTTATAATTAATAGTCGGTCAGTGATGTTAAGCCATCATGCCGAGATGTAAAACCGATATAGGTCATAGTTCATTGACATCGCAAAATAAAAAAGTGCTTATCTCGTAACAGTGAAACAGAACAGCAAATAATTTCTAGATTGCCACAAGAGAAAGAAAGACTTCGGTCTCGGCACCTTCAAACCGTTGCTCAAGAAGAACACCGTCTGAACCACGATCAGAAACAAGCTTATAACACTAAGAAAGAAGGTAAGATATTTTTTCTCGATGCCCCTGTAGGCACAGGCAAAACGTTCTTGATTTATGTGTCGCTCGCCAAAGTGAGGTCTGGTGGTAATATTGCTCTTGCCGTCGCATCATCTGGAATTGCAGCCTTCTTTTGGAAGGAGGAAGAACAGCACATGCAACATATAAACTTCCTTTGAAAGTTTGCAGTAATAATGGAAATGTATGTAATATTTCAAAACAAAGTAACACTGCCAGTTTAATCCAAAATTGTTCTTTAGTTGTATGGGATGAGGCTACAATGTCACACAAAATTTCCGTTGAAAAAGTAGACAGGACCTTGCGTGATCTAAAGAATCGGAACATACCTATGGGTGGCTGCACAGTTTTGTTCGCCAGAGATTTTCGTCAAATCTTACCAGTTGTTACCTGAGGAACGAGAGCCGACGAAGTGAACGCTTCATTAAAAATATCTTACATCTGGCCAGATATAACAAATTGGCACTCAAAACTAACATGAGAGTAGGCTACTCTTATCTTCAGAAGATAATAGTTTGTTTGCTAATTTGTTACTTAGAGTCGGAAATGGAGATTTACCGGTCATTGACGGGAAAATTACCCTCAGTGACGATTTCTGTGTTTTAGTAAGCAGTATTCAAGAATTGATTGATAGCGTTTATCCTCAAATCCATGGCCTATCTAACAAGTCTCATTCATGGTTTAAAGAAAGAGCAATATTAACGCCGACAAACGAACAAGTTGTGAAAACTAATGACTTGGTGTTCTCCAAATTCACTGCCCAAGCTCTAGTATATTACTCAGTATGCTAGACACAGTAGTCGATAGTGAAGAAGCTGTTCATTACCCTACAGAATTCCTAAATTCTTTATTTCCTTCTGGCTTGCCACCACACAAGGTTATTTTAAAAGTAGGAGTGCCTATTATATTGCTACATAATTTACAACCACCAAAGTTATGCAATGGGACAAGATTGGTAGTGAAAACTTTGAAAAACTGTTTCATTGAATCAACTATCTTAACTAGCTGTGGTACAGGAGAAACGGTCTTAGTACACAGAATCCCTATGATTCCTTCAGATTTGCCTTATCGTTTCAAACGAGTACAATTTCCAGTAAGAGTCTGCTTTGGCATGACTAAACAAAGCACAGGATCAGACACTTAGCGTGACTGGAGTTCATCTTAATGGAGAATGTTTTTCTCATGGACAGCTTTACGTGGCTCTATCGCTTGTTACATCAAACTGAAATCTTTTCGTGTTCACTGCTGGAGGGAAAAAGACTAATGTCGTATACAAGGATATCTTATAAGACCTCCGTTAGAAGTAGCCTATCACCTTGCATTCATAACTGTTCCCGGGCGAAGCCGGGGTGGGTTGCTAGTTCATATATAAAATAAATAATCAAATTACCAAAAAGGCTAGTAAATAGAAAATCAAAAAGAATAGAAAATGAGAGGGAAGTACAGTGTCAGTTTGAATTCTGGGTAGGATGAGCTAAGCAGTGTTGCCAACCCATATGCTTGCTGGCATACAGTACATCTTCACCCATTATAGAGCCCACATACTACAAAAACTTCCTGACATGCATTTGTGTTATTTAGAGTATGATTTAAAAAATATTTCTTTAATATTTAAAATTGAATGAAAAATAACTTAAAAGCACTTTTACTAAGCATTTTTTTTTCAAATGTCCTTTCTATTGAATTATTTTATTACCTTTTGAGTTTTGGCATACACTTTCAATTAATATGCAAATAGCTTACTCTTATAATTACAAAAGTAGCTTTTCCCTCCCACATCTTTGTTGCTCATTTCCAGTATCGTAATAAAACTCGACCTTCTCAATATCTTGGTATTTATTAATAATTTAAAACACAAAACAACCAAAAGGATTTATTCAATATTTTACTTTAGTTTAAGGAAAAACAAAACTAATTAAAGACAAGGTTACTGTGTCAAAACATAACATATAAATACCCAAAAATACCTGGACATCCAATTATTATTTTTTTTTCTTTTGAAGGATCAATATTGTTCCTGATTACAAATTAAGGTATCAAATACCTGTGTTTCAGTCCTTGTTTGTCCAACATTTCATCAACACATCAAAAAGCGTTGTACAAAGCTCAAAAACTGAAAATACCCTCATTTTGGATATTTAAATGACCACTGGGTAAATACCCAATTTATATTTACCTTCCCACTGGGTATTTACCCATCCCACATCACTATGTCTGCCCAAAAAATCCTATTGACAAAGTTTAATAAATTTGGAAATTAATACCGGAAGTCAATTAATTATTATTCTTAAGTACACTGTACCAGTTTCGATCACACTGCGACCTTCTTCAGCAAAAAATAGTAGTTAATACAAACGAGGTTGCAAGTCTTCTACTAAAATTTTATAAGGTGAATTCCATAACTATTTCTAAAAATACTATCTAAAATGTTAAAAATACATTAAAAGACAGGTCTGTTACAAATTTTGATTAATGTTGATAGATATATCTCTTAAAATATCAGCTCGAGTGGAACATATCAATGATCTAAAAAGAAGAAGATTGAAATGAAGGTTTGTAGTAAATCAGAAAGAAGAAAGAAAATAGTAAACATTAAAACACTTACGTGGGATATGATGTATTGGTGCATTGAAATTTTGAGGTTAGGATGATTTGTGTTGTGATCATATGTATACGTGAAAATAAAAAGCTGATTGCGATGCCTGTGTGAGGAGAAAAAACAAACAATGGAATTTATACATAGTAATTGAGATGGCTGTGTAATCTTAATTCATTAAAACATGAAAATATATACTGTAAGAGTAGTTAATCCAAGAAACAATTGAGTAGTTTAAAGTTAATGTATGAGCATGGAATAAATTATTAAAAGATACTAAGAACCTAATATAATGTGGATATTAGATGGCTTAGAGACAATATGCAGATGTGCTCAGAATGTTGCTAGGAAACACACTCACCGGCAAAAAAAAAACACGCAACACTTGTATTTTTTAATTCTCATAATTTATTGCACTAAAATTATTCTTATGTTAAAATATGCATAATTAATTGATTTTTTAAACATTTAAAAACCACTTTACATACAAAAATGCTTCAAATAAAAAGTCTGTTTAATTTTCTAGAATAAGAAGAAAAAAGTGAATGTCTTGTATTTTGAGTAAATTAGCCTACATAGTCATTTAAGAATGTTAATCTGAGTTTCAACATTTATCATTACAGAATTAATCCATTCCTTTGGGTACTGACACAAGAACTGAACACTTAAAAACTGGTATTTCCACCCCTAGCACGAATCACCTCGCGTGACCTCTCTGCCATACTTGCGATGATTTGTGAAATGCTTTTCTGTGGGATGCGTTCCCACTCGTGCAGCATCACCCAAAGTTCTTGGAGAGTCTCGAGAGCATGTTGCTGAATATTTCAGGCCATCATATCCCCAACACGTTCAATTGGATTGAGGTCAGGGCTCCTAGCTGGCCAGTACAGTGCGTTGATTCCAACCACATGCAGGTACTGCTGGACACATTGGGCAGTGTGTGCTCATGCGTTGTCGTGCATCAGGCGAAATTCATCCCTGACAAATGGAGCGAATGGTACAACATGGTTTTCAAGGACTTTCATGATGTACCGGTCAGCTGTGAGAGTCATCATCATCATCTTGCACAGTTTCCAGCCACTGGCTGGGTCTGTTTGGAACACAAGCCTCTCCAACGTCTTCTGTCTTCCCACCATCTCTCAGCCTCCACCCTTGTCCAGTCTTCTCCTCTCTTCTTCACTCTTTCTTCCACCCCCTTCAGCCACCTGTCTCTCGGTCTTCCCCTCGGTCTCTTTCCTTCCCACTTCGTCTCGTGTACTCTCCTGGGTATCCTCTTCTCCTCCATTAGTTTTACATGTCCATACCATCTAAGTCTAGATTTCTCTATACCATCCTGTAATGGTTCCTCCTTCATTAATTCTCTGGTCCTCTCATTTCTTATTCTGTCCATCTTTGTAGCTCCAATACTGCTTCTCAAGAACCTCATCTCACTGGCCTGTATTTTCCTCTTCTCCCTTCCTTTCATAACCCAGGTCTCCGAGGCATACGTCAGGATAGGGACATAGTATGTCCGATATATGATCTTTTTGCTGTTCTGAGGGACATCCTTGCTCCATAACATGCTTCTCACACTCCTCCGAAATGCTTCTGCCTGCCTCCCCCGCTCATTTATTTCTCTATCGTTTCTTCCATTATCTTGTATCAGGCTTCCCAGATATTTGAAACTCTCCACTTTCTTCAGCTGTTCCCCACCAATTGTTATTCCCGTTGTGGTTCTTTCCTTCTTCCTTGTTGTGATCACCATCTCACTCTTATTTATGCTAAATTTCATCCCATATCCTTGTATTATTCCTTCCCACACGTCCAACTGTTCCTGTACCTCCTGTGAGAGTACCGTATTTCCTCGCATAATCGTCGCACTTTTTTTGCCAAAATTTCGCGGGAAAAAGCAGGGTGCGACGATTATGCGAAGAATATTTAATTTCAAAGAATATACTGTATCATTATTTGCTGCACGGGCCAGTCATTCGCGTAGCGTGAGTCTGGCGTGAGTCATAGTCCGCAGTCAGAGACAGGGCTCTTTCTTCTAACAAGGTCACGACTGGTTAACGCTCGCGGAATGTGCTGACGAAGCTGGCCATTCGCGTCGTGGTTCATAGCCCACAGGCATAAATACGATATTACTTTCTCCTGACAAGTTCACGCCAGATTAGGCCTATAAACTCGCGGAATGTGCGCTGGTCGTTCGCGTCACAGTTCATAGCCCGCAGGCATAAAGACGATATTACTTTCTCCTGACAAGTTCATGCCAGATTAGGCCTATAAGCTCGCGGAATGTGCGCTGACCATGCGCGTCGCGGTTCATAGCCCGCAGGCATAAATACGATATTACTTTCTCCTGACAAGATCACGCCAGATTAGGCCTATACCCTCGCGGAATGTGCGCTGGCCACTCGTTCATAGGCCGCAGGTCTAAAGATGAGATTACTTTTTGCTGACATGATCACGCCAGATTAGGCCTATAAGCTCGTGAAATGTGCGCTGACCATTCGCGTCGCGGTTCATAGCCCGCAGGCATAAATACGATATTACTTTCTCCTGACAAGATCACGCCAGATTAGGCCTATACGCTCGCGGAATGTGCGATGGCCGCTCGCGTCACAGTTCATAGCCCGCAGGCATAAATACGATATTACTTTCTCCTGACAAGATCACGCCAGATTAGGCCTATACGCTCGCTGAATGTGCGATGGCCGTTCGCGTCGCGGTTCATAGCCCGCAGGCATAAATACGATATTACTTTCTCCTGACAAGATCACGCCAAATTAGGCTTATACGCTCGCGGAATGTGCGATGGCCGCTCGCGTCACAGTTCATAGCCCGCAGGCATAAATACGATATTACTTTCTCCTGACAAGATCACGCCAGATTAGGCCTATACGCTCGCGGAATGTGCGATGGCCGTTCGCGTCGCGGTTCATAGCCCGCAGGCATAAATACGATATTACTTTCTCCTGACAAGATCACGCCAAATTAGGCTTATACGCTCGCGGAATGTGCGATGGCCGCTCGCGTCACAGTTCATAGGCCGCAGGTCTAAAGATGAGATTACTTTTTGCTGACATGATCATGCCAGATTAGGCCTATACGCTCGCGGAATGTGCGCCGGCCGTTCGCGTCGCGGTTCATAGCCGGCAGGCATAAAGACAAGATTACTTTCTCCTGACAAGATCACGCCAGATTATACGCTCGCGGAATGTGCTAAGTGACGAAGCTTGCCGCTCGCGTCACAGTTCATTGCCCGCAAGCATAAAGACGAGATATTTTTCGTCTGACAAAGTCGCGCCTGGTTATAAAGTCGCGGCAGCGTGTGTTACTGACTGGCGCACAAATACGAACATGCTTTGCGACGATTATGCGATGAAATTTTATAAATCTATTTTAGTGTTTGAAAAGTGGGGTGCGACGATTACGCGGTGGCGACGATTATGCGAGGAAATACGGTACCATTCTCAATTAGGTAAAGTTCAGTCCTGGCATCCTAACTGACCCCGGCCCAGGTCATGACAGAACCCCCGTCGAATGCAGTCCAGGAGGAAGAAGTTGCAGGAGAAAACCTTTCTTAAACCCTCCTCCACACTCTTTCTCTTCCGCCAGGTGATCTGAGACCGAATCTCTTTTCGTCAGTAGTTGAGACAGTATGCAGCTAATACGTAAATTTTAATTTTAAAAACCAAGTGTTGTTTTTTTTTTGCCGGTGAGTGTATATAGATGTCCTGTAGAGAGCGTGGATATTGATAAAACTTGTCTAAATTCCTGTCGTTACGGTGGCTTTATGGTATTTCAAGGAAGAAGTTAATGATTAATAGCATGTCCTGAAAAATTTTCAAGTTTCTAAAAGACTATGACAGTATGATATGAGTAAGAAGATTCTAGTATCGTGCTTATGAGGTTAGTCATGAATATACTGTGTATGGATGTCGCTGGATGAACAGCATGTGTGTTATATTATAGTCGAGAACCTTAAAATGAAAACTTACAGCCGCGCACAGCATTGCGTGCATTGAGTTCAAGGTTACGCAGTGTTGAAATATGTTACGCCTCTACTAGGCCTACCTGAAATACGGAAGATTTGTTTCTAATACCGACCACATTTTCGTACTAAGTATGCCGTAAAACTTGTTCGCTTGCTCATTTTCAGTCTTGCTTGTGTACTGCAAGCTGCTTAATAATACACTACACTTGGCCGTGCGCGATGCGTGACATGGAACTCGTAAGCTGGGGGTTAGAGGGGAGTGAGTAACCATTGTCGAGGTCAACGATGGACAGGTGGTACAGGCAAAAGCGCGAGTTTTACCTTTTAGTGGAATCTTGAAGGCCTATTTGCTACATTTTTTCTGATTATTTCTCTTTCGCAATTCCTTTTATTTTTCCCCCCAATAATAGTATAAAATTGAGGGGGGGGGGGTATTATAGGCGAGTAAATACGGTAATAGTGTACCCAATTGTCATCATATGGAGCATGTGTTCGTATCCCAGCTAACTCACGGTCTTTCAAGGTATGGGACGTTCCTGCCCACCATACGACCACATGCTCAGAATTTGAGTCTGTCTGGTAACTACTCTACATGAAAGAAACAACATATTCCTAAATACAACATTTAATGATATAAAATCATGGCTATACAACAAAATACAAGCAAAGGATAATTTAAATTTACTTCCCACAATGAAAATCAAGGTTATTTGTGAGTCTCTTCTTACAATTAGTGCTTCACTGCACTCAAATCTATTTCTAGCATCCTATCATTGATACTTTCAGACTTCTAAGAGTGTTCATAGTGTTCTTCCCATGGCACAATTTAACATATACTGGAGTATCACAACACAAGTCATATTATTTTAAATGACATTAATTCTTCAATAATTAAACATTAATCCGTTTCTTACGGGGCATTTACTTTCATTGACATAAATTCATTATCTTATGCCTTAATTAACAAGTGTTGTGTCGTGTGAATCGTCTTCTCCTTCCCATCAATATGAAACGCTAAAGTGGTACGTTTTCCCTTCCAAAATACACATGGATAGAAATGTTTATAGTTTCACCATACAACGATTTTCTGGGTCTGGTCGAAATTATTATCGTTACAAACGTATCATGTCATTGAAATCACCTACCCGTCTGCATAAATTTGTGTGAACTGGGCAAAAATGCACTTTAAAAAGATGCCTATATTTATTTGGTTCAGCGTTCCTCCTCCGAGAATAACTGGGCCAAATATTATCCGATCACAATGATCCAACAAGGTATGTGTGTTGAAACACATCATTTAATTCAATTGGCATCATCACAACAATCATATCTTAATTACATTTCGAAATATCGAGATTCTTCAGTGTCCCACTATGCTTTTAAAACAAAGTGACCAGGTCAATAGACCTCCCTTTCAAGCAGGCAATAAAATTAGTTCCAGCTGGCCGAGCAAGATGGCCGCCGTCCTCGTGGTCTACATACCACCCCCCTCTGGCTGCTAGCAAGGTCATCTTTGTTTACAATTGCATTACAATGGAGTTACACTGAGTGTTGTCTCTAGTAATTGAGTCATTCTAATTATTTAACACCTACATTTACAGTGTAATGGGCTCAACTTGGCTCCTAATTAACATTCATGGCAGGGGATGGATCCTGTAATAGCCTTGCCGTTCTGTGGCGATACAAGTGGCTTCGGGCGCGCATCACGATTGAGAATCCAAGATTTCTCATCTGCAGCTGCCTAAAATAATAATAAGGAAATCTGCGTTTCCTATCCGAATTTGATTCTTACCTTTCAAGGCAGATCAATTAATACATGGCTCACGCAGGTTCTCGAAGAGTGTCCCTCATGGCACAATTCCTGCAAGCGTTGGATACAGATAGCATCCGTTCCACTTCGCTGCGAAAATACAAGTATGCTCCACGGCAATACTAACTCGTAGATTAGCCAACTTTTCCCCTAACGTGCAAGCTATGTTAGAATGGTCCCCACAACTTCATTGACGTAAATCACTTGATTCTACGTTACCTTGCTTGCGGTATGCGGCTCAAACAATACTTCTCATAGATGACTCAATTATTAAAGCACTCACGTCCTCTCTGCAATTATTCTTAAGCCAAAGCTTTAAATAGCTCCTAAACAAGTATAAATTTACTGGCTTACATTACCTTAATGGTTCTCAAATACAATCCGGAGAATTGACCATATTAAATATTCATTCCACGATTCACTGACACTGAAAAACTCTCATATCTCGATCTATTTTACGTTACTTTCTTACTGTTAACATAAATACAGTATATTCACTTTAGACATGACACACTTTGTACGTTCTTTAGGCCTGAAATGCCTATTACTTTACTTATTACTGTTACCGACCCCAGATTATTATTATTGTTAATATTTAATGTTGCCGTTACATTCATCACTATCTTAGGCCTGAATGGCCCTAAACAAATCACCTTCCAAGCCATATTCTACCAAAATACGAGTGGTGAAAGCTCGTACATAAGTGACTGTTACATCTTAGTCTTAAAGTGATGCTTCGTTGTATGGTGAACTATCTAATTATATTAACATTTTAAATTTGTACTCACTTTTCATTTTCGCTGGATTATTCCAGCACACCAGCCACGAGCCTACCATGATGCTTGGTCTAAGCCATCATGCTATATCTCACACGACACATGGTAATAATATTTTTATCACTGGCTTTTCTCATTTTAACACAATACATATTATTTCACAATACACATAAACACTTTTGAAATCACTGTAATAAAACTTATATACACTTCTCGCACTATTTCACATGTGGATCCTTAATTGGACTCTTACTAACGCCTGACCTCAGAGATGCGATGCAGCTACGACAACCGCTGGTCTCCGTGAAAGTCTATCTTGCGTGTGTGTGCGTTCGATTCTCGTCACCTTCAATACTGTTCAGTTCACTGTCACGTTTATTTGTGATGCCTTCCAGGCTCCCTTAATTGTAGTGATCCTGACGATAATGTGTCATTTATAACCATGACAATACCTCCTGGTATATTCACTGTCCAATACCATCCTAAATTATTCCTACGCTGTAGCGACTTTATACTTGCATATGATAATGGATAAATATCTGCTGTAGATTAAATCTTACGCGACTCATGATTACTATTAAGAAGCTGTATGATGCGCTTCCATTGTTCTTCAAATATCCTTGAGCGTCGATACTTTAACATTCCGCGCACTTTCTGGCAGCGTTTTAGTTACGTGTTGAGTCAAGACGAACTGGAGATGAACTAAAGATGAACTCGCTGCTCCCTCTATATAAAGGTTTCTCGTAAAATGTAGTCCACTGGAGATACGGGAACGACTCCTTTCTTGAAATAATGCATTTCCATGCAAAGTGACGTAGACACCTAGTTTGTCTAGGTGTGGAGGTCCCATAATCACTCGCGTGCAAGCGATCGCTTCGGCCAATTAATTACAATTAATTGCCTTCCAGGGTGTCTACGACCCGGGAAAACCGGGAATTCTCAGGGAATTATGAATTTCTGGAATAATCAGGGAATTTCTTTGTTAATCAGGGATTTTTCTCCATTTGTCTATATTCCGTAAAAGTGGAAGCAATACTTTCGAATATCGCGGGAAGTGATCGCTCGTTACCGGTAACGAAAGTAACGAATTTTACAAACGGGTGACGAAAAAGCAACGAATTTTACAAACGGGTGACGAAAATTTTCTGTAGGCGGGTTGAATCGTTTAAACTCGCGCCGCTAGGCTCAGAGATTGCGATGGAGCGAGTTTCACGCAAGCGGCGCCGATTGCATAAGCTATACTTCGCCGTGCCTGAGCTAGAGGAAATGCATACTGTGGATACCTTGTGTGGTATAGGCTACATCAATTCAACGTATATTTTCGGCATCAACGATACTTTCTAGTTTTGTGTGAAATATTTTTCTGTGTTATTAGGAAACCTGACTTTTCTCGAGACGTTTATTCGCGAAAACTTCCGAAACTAAATAGAAACCTCTCATTTCAGTTATTGAGTCAAATTGAAGTCCAAAAATAACGTGAAATAATTTAATGTTGCTATCTTGCGAAATGTTACCGTTTCGAAACAAAAAATACGAAATAGTTTCGAAATACATAATAACCTACCGGTATTTTAAAAATCTGTCTCGTAAATTTGCGACATCCGGTATGGGTGATTCGAAATTCAGTTATATGTCGATTTTTCCTTCGAACTTTGGTTCCATCGGATATATAATCTAACTGGTTATTTCGATAACTTGTATATTTCGTGATTCTCATTCGAAAGTGAATGTGCCCTCTTGTCGTATTATTCGTGCAATCCTCTCAGAATAATTCGTAATATTCGATACGGTACCTACTTCGAACGTTCATCCTCCAAATCACATCCTAAAGACGACTGGCTGACCTCATGACTTGCCTGCGCGAATCTCGTCAAACGGACCGAGATAGACGTCAGTTGCGTAAAATGTTAAATCCCGTCTCCTATCGTGAACTTGTGACCACGAGGACTGCGGGAATCCTGTTAAAGGTGATTGGGCACCCATCACGAAACATTCCGAAACCTACTCGCCACTTATACCATGGCCGTATACTTAAAACCGTACGGGGAGCGAGAAGTGCATCAACCCACTTAGAAATGACTGCCTACGCTGCATCGCGATACTAATTTTCCCTCGTGATCCACCCTGAACTTATGAACTCCCAACCACTGGATAGGGACAGCGGGAATCACGGCGCCAACCATACAACATGTCCATTACTACTCGTGAATTTTAACCATACCTAACCTTGAGCTTGCCTCCACCATTCTGTCAGGGCAGATAGGCAGGTAATCGTTGAACGGCTGGATGCAGCGCCGATTGCATAATATTGCGAGGACAACGTGAATCTCGTAAAACGGCCGAGAGCGGCTGCGATTGCGTTACATCGCGATATTTCTCCACCTTCAAAGACTAGGACAACTGGATTCTTGTCAAACGGACAGCAAGTGGCGCCGATTGCATAATAATGCTATATTTTCTCGTGCCCGACCTCAAGGATAATGGAAATCTCGTCGAATGACCGAAAGTGACACCGTTTATCTAAATCGCGATTTTTCTCCGTGTTCTATCGTGAAAACTGCGGGAATCTCGTCAAACGGCTGAGACCAGCGCCGATTGTGTAACATCTCGATATTTCTCCGTACTTGGCTGCAAAGTCAGAATTCGGTGACGATCACGTAACGTCGCATACAATTCTTCGTGATCTACCGCGGGGACAAAGGAAATCTCGCCAAACGGTAAAGAGCAGAGCAACCTCTTGATATTAAAACAACGTATTGTGCACAAGACATATTAGCTGAAATAACTAATTTGATAATTAATATCTAGTATTTTTTTATTATTATTTATTTTATTTACAGCTTTAATCACAGTTCATTGTTGTTTATCTTCACCGCGTGATGAGGCTCTTTGCTTGCAGACCATAGACGTATCTTTACTTCAAAGGTAACTAAAATTGACTAAAAGGTAACTAAAAAGTAACTAATTTTTACTTCATCCTTACAGTAGACACCCTGATGACAGTGCTCAGCCAATGAGCAGTGCCTTCTCAAGGTCAACTGAACATATGATGTGACAACTTTTCCGTTCGCTTTCTGCGCAGGAGCCAACTACTCCATTTTAGTGGGCCTTAAGCATTTTGTTCGTTGCGATCAGTATTGCCAATTTAGAGATTTTGTCGGTAGATGTAGCAACTTTGGCGACATAATATTTTAAATTTAGTATTGTTTATAAATATACTATGTGAGCTGCCTGAATAGGATTGACATTTCAGCGGAAATTCCACGTCAGTCATCACCCCTCTGCCTCTTGACCAATCCATGTTCGCATAGTTGATGTCATGCGTTGCAATATTACCGCCCACGTGCCTCAGTGCCTGGTCAGCTTTATCTCTGACTTGTACAGTTTGGCAATCTCGTTCTCAGACCACATGGCGAGACGAGAACTGTCAATCCTATTCTGGCAGCTCAGAGTATAATATACTAGCTTCGTTCGGAAACAGTTATGAATGCATTACGTGACAAGCGCCTTTTTTTTTTTTTTTTTTTTTTTTTTTTTCCGATGTCAATGAACTACGACCTAGGCCTATATCCGTTTTACGTCTCTGCATGATGGGTTGAAATCACTGACTGGACTATTAATTATATTATCATGGAGATAGCATGTACAACGAATTCTTGTCAGACGTAATTTAAGAAAAAAAAGGAAGATTGTAGTTTTACGTGACCGTGAATCTTGTGATTATGAGCCACGGGACCTCCTTTTTACGTGGAATCCGAACCACAGGACATGGCATTTCACATCGAAAATCTCACATGCATTGACCGGGAATCGAACCCGGACCGCCTTGGTGAAAGGCATACAGCTAGACCGCTGAGCCACCACGCCCCTAACGTAATTTAAGAATGGCGAGGTGCATGAAACTCAAATCCCCCTCCCGTCCAATCTAAAAACACTTATAGTGGGCGATGTATTGAAGATAGATATATGCTCTCGTGGACTTTTTTGTAGAACTTTCCATGCTGAACAATTCTTACACTCATAGTATATTGATATTTTTAACGGTTTGCCAAGTGTAAGCTTCAAAAGCGCAGATAGGTATATTGTCTCGATAGTGCTTTCGGTACAGGAAGTGAGGTTTTACCGTGTGTATTGTCATGTCAAGTGTTAGCGCGCGCCCGGGCAAAATGTGTTAGACCTGGTTTGACAATACTGTTTGCGCGGCTTTTCCATCCCGGTATTCTTTGATTATTGTATGCTGTAGTTCTACTGTTAATGCTTTAGTGTGCTGTTTGAAGTTTACTAAAAATATAACATTTGTGCCATTGTGTGCTAAATCTATAGTGAAAACTTATGGTGTGCAATAATTTCCAGGGTGTTCTTGTGCTGCTGTTGATATATGATTTAGCCCCTAATATACGTAGTCGTTCAAACACGTGGTTGTGCTACCCCCGATTATATCGTGTGCTATTCGATCTGTGTCTACTCTTGTGCATCGAGGCAAATAACCTCTCGCTCTGCTTACGAATATTTCTTTTGGGATACCTTGTACTTTATACTGTAGTGATCAAAAGGCTTAACGGAAGCTCAAGCACTTGTGCTGTTGTCTAGTTCATGATCACTATGAGGTTGTTAATGTGATCATCTGAAGTCCACTTGGTATCTTTACCTTGTAGATGCTGCCAGTTATGTTCAGGCTGGTTCACGATTGGCCCGGGAATGAGAACGGGAAGCTTGCTGGGGCTCTGGTTAACCACTGGAACGGGAACAAGGAAAATGTTTGATGTTTATGTAATATGATGGATATGCCTAGTGCCCTTAAATGCATATTTATTGCTCCTACGTTCCTTGGCTAGGCTTGAACTTATGTCCTATTTTGTTTTTAATTGCGCCCAGGAAATGTGTTTGTAACACCTTTCAAATTCGGCCTTGTATTATCAAATAGACTAGGTTAAATTATTTTAGACTGATAATGGTGTGTTCTGGCCTGTCGAAACATCATTGATAATGATTTCCTTCATTTAAATGTATTTATAAATTACTAAATCGACGAAATTAATATTATATAAACAGTATTTCATACCAATTGTAACAAATGGACTGGAAACACTGGTAACGAATCAAAGGCAAAATAGTAAGATACAAGCAGTAGAAATGAAATTTTTAAGAATGTCAGCTAAAAAGACAAGAAGGGATAGAATTCAAAATATTGAAATGAGAGAAGAGTTAAATATGGAACCGTCAAATCAGAAAGCAAGGTTACGTTGGTTCGGACATGTAAAAAGAATGGGTAAAGAAAGAGTAGCAAAAAGGGAATTAGAAAGAGAAGTCAAGGGAAAGAGACCAGTTTGAAGACCGAGAAGAAGGTGGTTGGACCAAATTTTGAAGGACATTGGAGAAGCTGGGTTGGATGTGGCAGAAGTGATGGAACAGTAAAAATGGAGGGACCGAAAGGAGTGGAGGAGGCTTGTAACCCACACCCGGGTGGCTGTAGTGGGACTTGGATGATGATTACTCAATTACATCTGTCATGACGAGGTGGACCTAATTCAGAGTGAGAACTTGGAATATGCCTCCCTTCGTCCCTTGGATATGTGTAAATTACTGTATAGGCTTTTATTCAGACTTATGCTACCGAATATACCTGCGACGTAGATTAGTGATTTCAATGGTAATGAAAGGTTTTACAAATTAAATATTGGTCTAAGATGATTCCACTCATATGGTGACACCTTGATGTGTGTATTCAACCTCCCTTTGTCCCTTTTATTGGAGGCATTTACTGTAGCATGACTTAATAGACCTTGCTTATTTTACTGGACAACAAGTTCACTTATTGAAATAAATTTATTTTCACAACTGTTTCCCTTGTGCCGCCATTGCTCACATCTGTTTGGATCCTGGAATTTCCGAGTACATAAAACTTAATTCTATTTTCCTTTTGCTTTCCTGGATTACATTTTGCTTCTTGTTCCTGGAGAGCGCTTAAAACCAATCAAAAATAGCGTGCATTTCATCACACTTCCCGTTCCCGGGCGAATGTTTAGCATTTTTTACTCTGGGAATTCTCTCATTAATTCTGGAAAAATCAGGGAATTCTTTTAAGATGAGTTGGTAGACACCCTGCCTTCTTCCATAGCGTCATGACGCCACCATGGTAAATCCCCTCGTGCGGGTCTCCAAATCTCGCGCGTAGGCTCTGTGTTCACAGGCTTATTTCAAGATATAGGCTTTAATTTAGACATGAGACCACTCCTAAATTATCTCTCCTAGAATATATTCACCTGGGTGTACTTTTTACTCCATTTCAATGCTCCACTTGGCTGTAATCAATTAATTTCCGTGGGCTATTACCCCCTCTCCGGTCTCAAACGTTGTCAACTGGTGAACCCCAGTCATTAATTTCGAGCTGTCTTGGCGGTCCAGACGAAATGAGTTCCTTCGGCGTCACGAATCCACGCCCCTCTGCTGGCTGCGATTAGTCAATTGTCAAGCTGGTTTGCTTTCATGCTTCTATGCTTCCAAAACGTACATATGACTGCATTTTCTTACAATTATTCATTTTAAACAGCTATGATATTCACATTCTAGCCGTGAAATCATGCTATATTATTATGTCATTATAACTCTCATTGCTCTTCGGGTTCCCTGTAGCTGTTCCCCCTCAGAGATCAATGGTTCGACTCTAGGCATAATCATGGGCCTGGTCTTCTCTAATAAGACCCGAGTTCGACGCCAGTCTGCCGTGTCCCATTGGGTACAATAGTAAGTGGTAAGATAAAAGTGAAATTTAATATTCAGCAAAATTAAAGATTTATACTCGCTGAACTACTTTGTGTTCTCTAGAAATTTAAATATTATGCCAGAAAAAAAAAGGCGGGTTGTCCGATCGAGTAATCTAATTTAATCTCATTTACATTTTTGTTCGAGTGCATCCTTTGAATAATAAAATTAAATTGCAGCCGAATGGCCAAAATACAATTCATGTTGGTTATTTAGTGTATAGATCTTTTATTTGCAATTGGGGGTGTGTTCCCCCCGGTGGCAAATTAGATATACATAACAAATAAGTAATTGTACATAACAATTCACTAACATTAAACTGGAGTATTCACACAAATAGTCAGTCTTTTCTTAAACACACCTATATGTTTGGGAAAAGGCTCTAAGACTGCGGCAGGTAGAGAGTTCCAATTATCAATGGCATGGTTTAGGAAAGAATATTTACCATAATTTGTTCACTGTGGTCGGCCCTTAACTTTGAAAGGGTGATCGCTCCTACCCATGTAAGTAGGCTTTTCCATACGTTTGCTAAGCTCACCCCATGCTGGTTGATTTGTATACGTGTTGTACATAGCGCAGAGTCTAGATTTCATCCTCCTAGCCTCAAGTGATTCCCACCCAAGTTTCTTCAACATACGACTCTCACTGCTCCTGGGATTAAAGTCACTGAGCACAAATCTAGCGGCCTTTCTTTGTACCATTTCCAACTCATTTATTTAAGAGTCCTACTTGATATGGATCCCAAACCGCCGAGGCGTATTCCAGAATAGGTCTAACAAGTGATAAATATCCTAATTCTTTATCAGAGGTACTACTTCCTTTTAATACCCTCATTACAAAGTGCAGGGATTTGTAAGCTTTAGAAACTACACATCCTATATGACTACTCCATTTCATATCATTTCTTACGTGAACGCCCAAAGATTTGCAAGAATCTTCTTCATGTGAAGTCTGTAGCAGTGACCTGTTGTTTGTCAAGTAATCCCGAGATATGTGAATGCCCGAGCGATTGGAACATTTTCCCCTCTTATCTTTATGTGGTCATCTTCTGCAGGCCTTCCTCTTTTCTAAAAGTCACTTGCATGGTCTTGTCTGTGTTAATTTGAAGTCAATTTTTATCTGCCCATACCGTCAGCTTGTCCACTGCTTCCTGCAGGTGTATTAGATTGGCTGAGCTCAGCACCATGTCATCTGCATATACATGTAATGATGTTGTCTCATGCTCAATAATCATAGGTATGTCGGCTGTGGCAATATTAAACAGAATTGGGCTAATCGGATCTCCTTGCATCACCCCATTTGTCTGGTATATTTCTTCGAAAATAGTGATTCCGTCACTGATGTTGACTCTATTATATAATAAAATGTTTCTTAGTAAAATTGTAATACTATGGTTTTCTCCTATCATTGTTGCCAATTTTTGTAAGAGAATTTCTCTGTCTAGAAGATCAAAAGCTGTAGTGTAATCTATGAATATTGCATAATATTTTCCTCTTGGAAATCGCAATGTCTGCATCCTTTGAATGATCTCTAGTTTTTCCAAAATGTTCATTAATTGTCCTTTCTGCACGATGTGAGGAAGTACCATGTCATTCATTACATTGCTGAAATTGTTTTTGTTCTCCAACATGTACTGTAAGTGGCCATTGTCAAATGTGTGTTATGTTTTATTGCATTAAAATGTTCTTTAAAACGTGTGCTGAGATCTCAACCTGTCTGCCCGATATAAGACACTGCAATCATTGCATATCAGTTTATACACTATTGACTTTTGGAAAAAATTTTGTTTCTGAAAGCTGCGTTGATTTTGCTTGCAAAAAATGTAACTGAAGATTATTATACTGTTGCCAATTGTGTTGTATTTCACGATTCCTTCCTTGAGTTTCGTGATCGACTAAACAAAAAACTGAAATAGAACTAAATTAAAGATGTCTTGGGGCTGTTTTACATTCACGGGCCCTAAATGTTTGGTTCCTGTTGATAGAATGATGAACAGCTGCTGCTGGGTCCACGGTAGTACCATCGCTGTATGTTGACGATTTGGCTCTGCATTACAGTTCTGGAAGTATAGCAATCGTTGAACGGCAATTGCAGCTAGCTATTGACCGGGTTGACATTGGGCTCAAACCGTTTTTCAGCAGCGAAAACAGTCGTCCTTTTTTGTCGGCTCTGGAGGTTACATTTACACCCTGAGATACATCTCAGGGATGCTGCGTTGCCGGTGGTTAACACTTATTGCTTCCTGGGGGCTCCATTTTGACAGAAAATGAACGTGGCAGCACTATATACGGCAATTAAAAATGGCGTGTCTTAAGAAACTGAACATGCTTAAGTTTAAATATCTTTTATGAACATTTTCCATGTAGAATATTATCAAATGCACTAAATCTTTTTTTCCACTATGCAACACAACTTACTTTGTTTGAAACGTTACGTCCTCTTCAGGTACATGTTTCGGACCTCCAACGGTCCTCCTTCAGTCCGCTTCAGAAAAATCTTAGTCTAGTGTTTTCAACATTCTGGTGAACAAAACAATAAAAACCTATTAAAACACATAAAATTTTATGAAGATGAAAATGACACTGAAAAGACAGATGATGATAAATTTTAAAGTTTTAAAAAGTCATTTTAAAAACAGATTTAAAAACCGTTGTGATGATCTTAGATGCGTTGTTCCATGATTGTTATTACTTAGTGCTCCTGGATGTTATTCGGTGAACTATAAACCAGAATAAGTTTGGTGGATAAGAAACATGTGAGTAATACGTGTGTGTTGGTCTTACTTGAGCGAGGCGAGCTCCGTCCTGCGAGCCTACATGGTGGCAACTGGCTGAGCTGTCAGACTGTCCGCTGTTAGCCCGTATGACGCAGTGTAGATATGTAATTGGAGGGGGGGTTATGACGTAGCGGCACGCATCTTTCTGGCTTTGTCTTTCATTTTCGCAACCGTATTGTACAATACATAGTCATTGTACGGAGGTCATTTAGGTTTTCTATGGGTTCCATCTTTTGACATTCATTAATTTGCCCTTATTTTGTCTATGTAGAATCTTTAAATCCTCTTCTATGGAGCCAAAGTTGTGCTTTTCCTGGATGATTTGAGTTGTGTTTTATATCTGTTTGAGTTGGTTTTCTAGTTTTTTGTTGGCTTTTGAAATTTTGTGGTCCAAGTAATTAAGAGAATGTTCTTTTTCTGGTCCAACTGTAAATTTAATTTTGTCTATTTTGTTCAACTTATCTAGCGGTTGGTCCACTTTTATGGTGTTTTCATCTATCATGGCAAATACGTCATCTACGTATCTGTCCCAAAATGTTATACCTTGTATTTGGTTGATTATGCTGGTTTTTCCTACATGGTCCATATATATGTCTGCTATAATGCCCATGGCCAAACTTCCATTTGTTGGTAGATTTCATTGTTGAACATAAAAGTTGCATTTTCTAATAAACATGTTATCAATGACATGAATTCTTCTATTTCAATTTTACTTAACCCGTTAAGTGGGGAGCGAATTCTTCCACATGACCACTACGGTGGGGAGAGGTTTACATATTTTTTTAAATGTTTAAATAATTGGATTTACGCAGCTCGACATGTATCTGTTTAGTATTGCATGTATATTTTGACAATAAGATACATTAATTTCAATACTGCAACGAATATTTACGAAATAGAATGATTTGTATGCGAATCATATCTTAGTGCAACAAAGGCATAAGTCTCATATTACTATTTTTTTCACTGATGAGCATTGTAATCGTTACTTTCCGAAACTTGTACGTTAGCAATAAGTATTTACGTATCCAATAAGATAGGATTTTTTGGAGTGACCTCCTGAGAGGTCTGGTGCAGGTTTTTCTAGTCGACGCCCGTGGGCAACCTACGCGTCGGGATGGGCAAGGATGTGGTAGGAAGAGGCCGTGGCCAGTCAGTAGGTACTGCCCCAGCATTTGCCTGGTGTTGAAAATGGGAAAACCACGGCAAACCATTTCAAGGACGGCCGATGGAGGGGCTCGAACCCACGCATATATCGAGTCAGGAGATAGCTGGGCCCTACGACCTAACGCTACGCTTTAGCGAGCACAGCCACTGCTGTCGATAATAAAAGATAGATGTAGTCCCACAAGCGCTATAAATATATTTCACACTATAATTACACTATTGAAGAATACGATAATGACCAGATAACAATGTACTCACCTAATATGTACTTTCTTCTCTTGTTGTGGATATGCAACTGCCGAGCCACTAATTATTCCATTCAGAGGTTTTCTCTATATATTATATAACACACACACACGAATTTACACAACAATGATTATCACTATTTACAATACACGAGGAATGGACACCTGTCAGTTCAATTTTTTGCGGTGTGATACATTCCAAAGCAAGGAGCTGGGCACAGTGCTACATCGCACATTTTGCAGCAGTGCTGTGTCTCCTTTCTTTTATTGTTTGCTTTGCAGACAATACATCTCTTGCTTGCAATGGGTCTTTGAGGGAGGATTGAAATCCGGAAAATGCCTTCCCAAGAATCGATCTGAAGGATCATTTGATAGTGACATCACTGATCTGACTGGCTGGGCTTCAGTGAGGGTTGATTTACCATACTTGTCAAAAAGCTTCTGAATAATTTGCAAACGAAATTGTAAGTGAGTGAATTTTCCTCCATGATTCTGATAAATAACGAAGGAATTGAACATTGTTATGTCCAACAAGTGCCTGAAAATCTTTTGGTAGAACTTCTTTATTCGCTTTCTGGCTGTACTGTACGGAACAATGCACTGATCAGATAAGTCGACCCCACCCATTGAATCATTGTAATCTATACACATGACAGGCTTTACTATTGTGTCCCCTTTTCTGTTTTTCACAGTGCGCATTTCGGCATCATGTATGCTACTTAGCATACACACATCCCTCTTGTCTCTCCACTTGAGAGCAATGAGTTTGTTACGATAAGCAAACACAATTTCACCCTTTTTTAGTTTTTTTGCCATAACATCTTTTGGGAGATTTTTTCCGTTAGATCTTACGGTGCCTACAGCATCTGTTTGTAGATCATTGAGCAGGTCAAACAGCTCCGGACTACTGTAGTTATTATCCACAGCTATTAGGTAGCCCTTATTCAGGAGATCTTCGGCCAGTGTAAAGACAACTTTGGAAGGCTTAGTGTACTCAGAAATATCAATTCCGAAAACTTCGTTTACGAGATTAGTTTCCTTCCCAGTATACCATAAGATGTTCCACACATACCCAGTCTTAGCTTCACATAACTTACATGACTCCATACCAAAGCGCGACATTTTCTTTGGTAAGTATACTTTCCATCCCAGTCTGCCTTTCCACAATAAGAGGCTCTCATCTATAGGTAAGCTATAGTCTGGAATATATGCAGTTCTGAATTTTGATACAAGGATGTCTAGAACTGGCTTCACTTTATACAATTTGGGGTGGACCTGCCTGTTATAAGCTTCATTGTCTGCAAAATGTAAAAATTTCAGCAAAAGGAAAAATCGCTTCTCAGACATAATTTCATAAAATACGGGAGTAGCTAGCAGTTTATTTCGAGAGAAGTAATGGGCTAGTTTCGGCTTCTGAACAATGCCCTGCAGTAATAAAATTCCTAAAAATAGTTTTATTTCATTTTTGTTAGTGGGTACCCAGTCTCTCTCACGACTCCTTCTTTTCACTTTCGCCATCAACGAATTCGAACTGATTGTTTGCTGTGCATACAGATTTGTTTGCTGTCCAATAAGCTCACAAAATCCTTAGTCTATAAAAAAATCGAAAATTTCTTCCGGGTCCTTCTTATCTAAAAGTTCACCCTGTATTCCAGCATTGTAATTAGCTGGAAATCTTCCCCGCCTACAACCCCGTACGTCCCATTCACCGTGTACAGCAGGATTACCATCATTCGCGATTTCAGTGTCACTGCTGCCACTAGAACTCGAACTACGTACCGATACACTGTGTCTTGGAACCCCATTAAAAAAACTAGTCCCTGGAGTATTTACTAATAACGGAGTTTCTTCGTCACTTTCTGAACTGGACTCACTACAACTATCACCATCGCTATGTTCGAGCATATCACGAATTACACATTCACTTGGAATATCTCTCGAACGTTTAGACATACTGTAGTACAATATAAAACAAAATAAATCTCTAACACATTCTAAAAACCACAATAGGAACTCATCAAAGCTTCTGTATCTCGCAAACTTAGTACCGTGTGCAAACCATACGGGCTACTAAAGACGCACGAGTTGAGTGTGACGCGGCATTTGAGCGGTTATTGCATTGAGAAAATACGTACCAAATAGCAAGGGGATTCCCTATCATAAAACCATAGTAGCTACGTAGTTCAAAAAATATCGTAGCGATGGCAGCACCTCCCAGAGCCTGTGAGGAAAGTCTCAAGCCTGGCGCGTAATTATAAAGGCAAGAAAAAAATAAAACCCGTCCTGCGTCTGGAGACGCGACACCTACCCAAGCGCAAAGCTGCAATCTCGGATGGAGCCGCGAGCCCCGCTCTACGGGTTAAGTTGCCATACTTCTTCAGATTATTTTGAATTACTGATGAAGCTTTCTTTATTTGAATGTCCTGGATGTCGAAGGAATGCATAGTGTGATTATCTTCTGTGGTTAAATTTTTTGTTTTATTGCTGAAGCCTATTGAATTTACAAAGTTGGTATTTGCTTCAAGTTTTATGTGTTTTCTTAGGAATTGTTGAACGTATTTGGCTAATTTATATGTGGGAAATTTATTATGGGTCTAACGGTTCCAGATTTGTGTGTTTTCGGAAGTGGTAAACTTGGATTCATAGTCACTAAATTAGGTGGAGTGTATCAAACAATATGCTGACATCTTTTATAAGTTGCTTCAGTTTCTTTTGCGTATTGAATGTAAGGTCTTCGGACATTTTGTTGAATTTTGAACATTCAAAAACTTTTCTGTTTTTTCTATGTTTTGTTTTTTATTGATACACACTATGGAATTTCTTATGTCAGATTTAGTGACAGTGATATTATTGTCTTTAATTTGGTTCTTCAATTTTTTGATTATCCATTGTTATTTTTTGTTCTTTTTTACAGTTTTTTAAAATAATATTTCAATGTTCTGATTTGTTTCGTATCTAATAGTGTTTCTTTCCTCAGGGGGGGTAGCGAAGAAATAGCTAATTCAACTTCAGCAACTGTATTCACAATGGTATGCTCGTTCATTTCTTCTTTTCGATTGTGTTTGGGTCCGTTTTCTAATATTGAACATTCTTCAGGTGTGAGTTCTACTTTAGTTGAAACTCATGATCTGTTGGTATAAATTGTTGACTACTGCAGTTGTATTGTTGTCCATTTGACGGTTTCTTGCTTCTAAAATATAATTTTTTTGTTTTGTTTTGTTTTGTTTTGTTTTGTTTCTTGTCCATCATGGATTCCATTTTACATTAATATTTTTCTTGGAAATGTTCCCATCCCATATTGGTTAATCCGTTGGCTGCTTTAAATAGTGTTCATACACTTGTCTTTATACAAGAGATTGATCTCCCTACTGAGAATGAATATGTTAATGCATTTTTGAGTTTTCCCTTCATGTGAGGAACGGCAAACTTTCTTTTGATTTTTCTGATGTGGTTAGGAATGAGTTTCTTATTTACACAATTATTTTAAAATTTTATGTCATTACCTCTGCTGCTTACTTTGACTTTGCTGAATTTGTAGGCTTCTATATATGCCTGGTTGGCTTTGACATGATATCTTTTATTAACATATTCAGTGTTGAATGTTTTCAAATGCACTAAATCTCTTTTTCCACTATGCAACACAACTTACTTAGTTTGAGGCGTTACGTCCTCTTCGGGTACAAGTTTCGGACCTTCAATGGTCCATCTTCAGCCCGTTGCAGCAAAATCTTAGTCTATAGAGCGTCTCTACCTTAAATGGAGCGCGCTGATGCCATATCTGCTGCATATACAAAGTTCTGCAAGGCCGGGCACATGATGTAACATAACTGGTATACAGGCGTGCTTTTACGCAAAACTCGGTAAATTGTATATAACTGTACCTCATGCCTTGAAGCCAAAGACAGTACAATATTTAGATTATGATACACCGAAGCTCAGAGCACGATTTTAATGCACACATTATAATAATTTATAATTTTTTCATGAATATGATAAGGCCTTTTTCTCGAATATCATTTAATTCCATACTGTCTTTTAAGGTAGAGACGCGCTATAGTGTTTTCACCTATTAAAACACACAACATTTTATGAAGATGAAAATGACACTGATAATATGGATGATACAAAGTTTTAAAGTTTTCTTTTTTAACACCATAAAAAAAAATGCTATGAAGTTCTTAGATGCGTTGTTCCTTGTTTGTTATTCCGTATCTGACAGTGCTCGTGGATGTTATTCTGTGAACAATAAACCAGAATAAGTTTGGTGCATAAGAAACTTGTGAGTCATACGAGTGTGTTGATCTTGCTTACATGAGCTAGGCGAGGTCAGGTCTGTCCTGCGTGCTTTCGTTTTGGTAACTGGCTGAGCTGGCAGCCTGTTCGATGTTAGCTCATATGGCGCAGTGGGAGAGATGTATTTGAAGGCGAGTATGACGTAGTGGCACGCGTCTTTCTGGCGAATACACACACAACCTCCAAACATACATACGATCAGGCACTCATTAAATATGTGATGCCAAAGTCAAGGAAAATAAAATTACTAACCATAAGACCATGCGAGGCAACTACATAACATACATACTGAGATCCATTACTTACCAACATCATACATACTGTGCATTCAAACTAATAACCAACATGTAAGACCAACGTCACCAGTAAATAAATACAAACCCAAGTTAGGTTAAGATGCGAGACCAATTTCATAACATACAGCAGATCACATTTGGTGTCCACACCAATACTCGTAACAAATCCATCTTAAATGCCAAGGCCAAAATCATGAGTAGATAACTACAAACCAAAGAGGTTAACATGTGAGGCCAACCACATATAATTCTTTCATAAATACAAGTACCAACATCATAACAAACACAGACACCACTCTCATTCGAACATAATCACGCAACTATCAACACGTATAGTTCATTTCCATACCCATATTCATCTGCTCATTACAAAATAAACCTACCTTTTTCTTAATTCCATGAGATCCTCTCTTCATATTCAACGGGTGTTTGTTGGATCTAAAACATTTCATGGCGTAGCTTTAAGCTAGCCTAAATTCGTAATAAACCTTCAGAGTATATCAATTCATCTTGTCGCTTTAAGATTCTACAACTTAATAATGATCCTCAACAAACATTTGAGAATCGTTACTAAGGGTTCCCAATCATAGATATAACTCGAAAATAATCAATAATTGTAGGATGATTCAATCAATGCGAGAATATCAACGTCAATATATGTCGCACGCGCGATCTAACAGTCATTCCAAGCATTAACGGAGTGCTAGTTCCTAGCTACCAACTAGATAGGGCGACGGTCTTTTTCTTTCCGCTGTATTCTTCGACCAGAACACCTAAGTTTTCCTCAACTCGCTCATAGAAAGAGTCAAGTTCAATATTTTGAGAAGCCGTAATCGGCCAAAAGAGGGTTCTTTTCGTACAGACGCTTTATAATGGCACATCTCTCCACCCCCCCTATTGTGGTCAATAGAGAACCAATTGAACACTAAAAAATGTCCATAGAGAGGGTTCAGAAGAATAGTAGATAATTTTCAAATATTAGTGAAGCTTTACTCAAAGTTCTTTCACCATCCATATATATTTTCTATGCCCAAGATAGTGGGTTCAAACCCGACCGAAGCCGTCGGATTTTTTAAGAGCGTTTAAAATCCCTCAGTATGCCTTCCTTCGGAGGGGAAGTAAAGCTGGCGGTCCCATGTCATAGATTTAGGGCATGTTAAAGATCCTTCCACTAATTGCACCTGTGTGAAGCTACATTGGATAGGTTAAGAATGTAAACAACGCTCTTAGGTTTCTACGTTCGTTGCCGACTGCAGTGGCGTCTATTAGCTAAGTTTTGAATTAGGCCTAGTAATGTCGATTATTCAGGTCCGTATTGACGTAACTATAACTTTGAAAGAATAATAGATTTTTCGCCTTCAGTACTGTTTATTTCTGTTACTTACAGGGACTAGTTTCGGGGGTAAATACTCCCCCTTCCTCAGCCTGTCCAACAAAACTTCACAATGGAAAATTTTTCCATGTACAAGCTCATATAAAACACATGAAGAATAAAGAAATAATATTATTTACAATCCCGCTCGACGCTCCAAAGAAGATACTTTTATTGGATCACTAAGGCCTAGGCGCATCAGAACTCCTGAATTGGGCCGGTGTTGCGGTCCGCTGTCCCCATTGCGTCATCGTGGGACCACTCTAGTCCCCTTGTTGCTCTTGGCAAACGTCAAGGCGAGAAAATTTGTGGCCGCGTCACGCGCCGCCAAGAACTGCAGTGCGCAGGCCGTGAACAAAAACAAACCGGAATTCACCTTGCGAAGTCTCTTACAGGTGAGTGTTAGTGACGTGCTTGGGAAAAGGTGGCGGTTGGGGTTGTGGGAGAAGGGAGGCTAAGGAAATGAGAATGAGTGAGGTTTGTTGACGTGCCGTGTGTCGCTGTTATGGAGATTGATTAATGCGTAGAATGAGAGGTGTCAATCTTTAGTATGTTATGAAAAATGATGGGTATGAATAGTGGAATATAGCGGGAATTTTATCTATTACAATATAATTCGTCTATTAATGTTCTGTATAAAATGCTGGTTTCAAATATTATTTCATTAAGATTGTGTGAAGGGTTGAATCTCTGTGCTTTATCAATTTCTATTTGTTCCAAAATATTCATGAGCGTGCCTTTATTGTCTTGATGTAAAATTTCTAAGTCATTGTCTATGGTTGTGAAATTATGCCCAGTTTCTGCCATGTGGTTGCCCATCGCTGAAAATTAATTATGTTTGATGGCATTGACATGTTCCAAAAATCTGGTGTTGAACCCTCACCCCGTTTGTCCCACGTAATCGGCATTACGCTCGTTACATTTAATCTTGTAGACACCTGAATTGCTGTATTTGTTGGTTTTGTTGAGAATATGTTAGTTGAAAAATTTATTATGATTAGTGTTATTGGTTCTGAACGCTGTTTTTATTTTATATTTCTTTAGTACACTAGTAACATTGTATGTGGATTGGTTCACAAAAGTGAACGTTGCATATGTGGAAGGTTCTTTGTCTTCTTTTGCTAATCTGGAAACGGGTTTGTTCTTAATTTTGTTAATTATATTGTTAACATATTTACTATTGAATCCATTAGCTTCGGCAATTTGGTGAATTATTGAAACTTCTTTATGATAATCTACGTCAGATAGTGGGACGTTCAACGCTCTATTGACGAAACATGCGAGTGCTGCTCTTTTATGGGAAGCTGGATGATTAGAATCTTGTCTAATTACAGTACTGGTTTGAGTTGGTTTCCTGAATATTTGATAGCGCAGGTGATCTTTATCATGCATGACTAGTAGATCAAGGTAATTTATGGAACTGTTTATGTCATTTTCTGATGTGAATTTAATGTTGCTGTTTATTTGGTTCAAATATTGCAAAAGTTGTTCTATTTTCGTTTTAGAGTTGTCAAGGATTACGAAAACGTCATCAACATATCGTCCCCAAAAGAACAAACCTCCCTTTTTGTTAATGATTGATTCGTATTCCAGATTATCTAAGAATATGTTAGCTACTATTCCTGATAAAGGAGAACCCATGGGGAGGCCTTCTTTTTGTTTATAGATTTTCTCATTAAAACTAAATTGGTTGTTATTTAGGATGAATGTTAAGATGTTCAAAAATTCAGAGATCTCAACTTGTGTTAAATCACTATTATTCTTTAAGTTGTTCTTTATAATATCAATGGAGACGGCAATCGGTATGCTTGTATACATGTCTTTTATGTCTATAGTGTGTAAAGAATGCGTTCTGGTAAGTTTTAGTTTACTAGTTAATTCACAGAAATGTATAGAATTTTTAAAGGATGCATTAGCCTTGAGTTTGTAATGTGATTTAAGAAATGAAGGAGCAAATTGAGCGAGTTTATACGTCGGACTATTTCTGAAATTGACTATTGGTCTGATAGGAATGTTATCTTTATATATTTTAGGTAGTGCTCTTAATGTTGGTAATTTAGGGTGCATATTGACCTTTTTTTTTTTTAAATCAAGGATGAATAAGGTGTTTTTCAGGAGCAGTTTAAGTTTCCTTTGTAAACATTGGGTGAGGTCTTTTTGATTCATCTCAAAGTTGGGATTAGTGAGGAAATCTTCTGTTTTATTAATATAATCATTCTTCTTAATAATGACTGTGGTGTTGCCTTTGTCTGCTTTAGTTAGGATTAACTGGTTCTGTTCTATTTTGGTTGATAAACTTTTGCAATCTCTTTGAAGATGTAAATCCATTCTATGTTCCTTCTTATGTTGAATAATTTTCTTGATTTTCTTGTTGACTTCATGCCGTGCTCCATTTTGTTCATCTTGAGGCAGTCGTTTAATAGCTGCCTCCGATTCAGCTGTCAGTTTGGTTAGGTTGTGTGCATTATAGTTAGATATCCAATTATGCTTCATGCCTTTTTCTAGAATTAGTAATTCGGATTGGTTGAATACGGTGTCTGTCTGATTGTTTATTGGTTTTGGGAAAATATGTTTTGTGACGGGTCGTACATTAGATTCCTCCTGGTTGCTCCTAACGAGGTTATCAAATTTCTTTTCTAATGTTGCTGATTTGGTATTGCAAAGTTTGGTGTAACTGGATCATGAAATCATCCCATTCTTTATCTTTGGACATATTAGCTGCTAATAAGTGGGTGCGGTAGAGTTTATTGTTAATGTGATTCTTTTTGATGTAGAGGAATTTTAATTCTCGCTGAATGATACTGTGATTGACAATTTCTTGAGTCCTCCGTTCGTAATCATTGTTGAACTTTTTACGTTGAAAAGTTGCTAGATGTCTCGGTGCTAATTTATTATTCCTACATTTCTTCATGAAATCTATGTCCTTAATTACATTGGAAAGCTTCAGTTTGAGATCTTTGTATTTGAAGCGTGACCTCTTTGCTTGGCTTGCCGTTTGATTCATAATGTCGATTATTCAGGTCCGTATTGACGTAACTATAACTTTGAAAGAATAATAGATTTTCCGCCTTCAATACTGTTTATTTCTGTTACTTACAGGGACTAGTTTCGGGGGGGGGGGGAATTAATTAGTAAACTAAAACTTACCAGAATGCATTCTTTACACACTATAGACATAAAAGACATGTATACAAGCATACCGATTGCCGTCTCCATTGATATTATAAAGAACAACTTAAAGAATAATAGTGATTTAACACAAGTTGAGATCTCTGAATTTTTGAACATCTTAACATTCATCCTAAATAACAACCAATTTAGTTTTAATGAGAAAATCTATAAACAAAAAGAAGGCCTCCCCATGGGTTCTCCTTTATCAGGAATAGTAGCTAACATATTCTTAGATAATCTGGAATACGAATCAATCATTAACAAACAGGATGGTTTGTTCTTTTGGGGACGATATGTTGATGACGTTTTCGTAATCCTTGACAACTCTAAAACGAAAATAGAACAACTTTTGCAATATTTGAACCAAATAAACAGCAACATTAAATTCACGTCAGAAAATGAAATAAACAGTTCCATAAATTACCTTGATCTACTAGTCATGCATGATAAAGATCACCTGCGCTATCAAATATTCAGGAAACCAACTCAAACCAGTACTGTAATTAGACAAGATTCTAATCATCCAGCTTCCCATAAAAGAGCAGCACTCGCATGTTTCGTCAATAGAGCGTTGAACGTCCCACTATCTGACGTAGATTATCGTAAAGAAGTTTCAATAATTCACCAAATTGCCGAAGCTAATGGATTCAATAGTAAATATGTTAACAATATAATTAACAAAATTAAGAACAAACCCGTTTCCAGATTAGCAAAAGAAGACAAAGAACCTTCCACATATGCAACGTTCACTTTTGTGAACCAATCCACATACAATGTTACTAGTGTACTAAAGAAATATAAAATAAAAACAGCGTTCAGAACCAATAACACTAATCATAATAAATTTTTCAACTAACATATTCTCAACAAAACCAACAAATACAGCAATTCAGGTGTCTACAAGATTAAATGTAACGAGCGTAATGCCGATTACGTGGGACAAACGGGGTGAGGGTTCAACACCAGATTTTTGGAACATGTCAATGCCATCAAACATAATTAATTTTCAGCGATGGGCAACCACATGGCAGAAACTGGGCATAAATTCACAACCATAGACAATGACTTAGAAATTTTACATCAAGACAATAAAGGCACGCTCATGAATATTTTGGAACAAATAGAAATTGATAAAGCACAGAGATTCAACCCTTCACACAATCTTAATGAAATAATATTTGAAACCAGCATTTTATACAGAACATTAATAGACGAATTATATTGTAATAGACAAAATTCCCGCTATATTCCACTATCCATACCCATCATTTTTCATAACATACTAAAGATTGACACCTCTCATTCTACGCATTAATCAATCTCCATAACAGCGACACACGGAGCGTCAACAAACCTCACTCATCCTCATTTCCTTAGCCTCCCATCTCCCACAACCCCAACCGCCACCTTTTCCCAAGCACGTCACTAACACTCAGCTGTAAGAGACTTCGCAAGGTGAATTCCGTTTTTTTTTTTTCACGGCCTGCTCACTGCAGTTCTTGGCGGCGCGTGACGTGGCCACAAATTTTCTCGCCTTGACGTTTGCCAAGAGCAACAAGGGGACTAGAGTGGTCCCACGATGACGCGATGGGGACTGCGGTCCGCAGCACCGGCCCAATTCAGGAGTTCTGATGCGCCTAGGCCTTAGTGATCCAATAAAAGTATCTTCTTTGGAGCGTCGAGCGGGATTGTAAATAATATTATTTCTTTATTCTTCATGTGTTTTGTATGAGCTTGTACATGGAAAGTTTTTCCATTGTGAAGTTTTGTTGGACAGGCTGAGGAAGGGGGAGTATTTACCCCCGAAACTAGTCCCCGTAAGTAACAGAAATAAACAGTATTGAAGGCGGAAAATCTATTATTCTTTCAAAGTTTTTGGCCTAGTAGTCGTTGACGGTGGTGCTTGGCGGCAAAAGTAGGAACTATTTGAAAAATTATAAGTTGCAGTACTTAAAATTTAAAAAAGTCCTCTCGGCACGCCGGAAGGCGGAGGTAGATTTCACCGGGCAAACTTGGGGATAGGCGAAAATAGGCATAATATGCAGGTTTTCGCAGAAAGATCAGACCTCATTTATTGCGAGAAAGTATTTTATAATTGGAGCTTAATTAACTTTGATTTTCATCATTTTATGCATATTTTAAACATTTAATTGTCTTATGGGGACGGTAACCTTCTTATCATTTGCGGTCCATTTTTAGCCTACTTTCGATTTTTGCAAAAAATGAAAGTAGTCTTTTGAGATAAATACAGGGCGAGAAATTGTGTGTCTGTCTGTGTGTGTGAGTGTGTGTACTCTGAATGTCTGCCCCCCCCCCCCCCCATCAATTCGAACACGGTGAAACCGAATTGAACGAAATTTGGTACAGAGGTAGCACTAGCAAAGGGCACCTCAGTGTCATACTTTATATCGTCGCCATCTTTACCAACACTGAATGGCGGCCACTCAAACGTTCAAAACGTAAAATCAAATTACGCCTAAACTAATCATCCGATCTCTACCAAATTTGGTGACAACATACCTTTACATACCTGCCAACTTTTACGGTTTATCCGTAAAATTTACGGAAATTGCAGCATTTTACGGTTTTACGGATGAACGGTGTCATTTTACGATTTTGCGGACAAAATTTGAAACGATAATTTACATTCGATAATACCGCCCACTTCCGTACAATCGATTGTTTGCGTGGGTCGAAGGCAAGTCCACGATAGTCGATAGCTCGTTCTTTGATATGTTTCGTACTTTTAACCGTGTGATGGTTGTGTCGTCGTTTGTAATTGAATTTGAAGCCGGGATAACCGTTCTTCCATGTGTCGACAGGCTCTGCTTCGCATATTCTTTGTTCCGCTCCGTTCGCTCGTTGCGATTTAAACCATATTCTTTGACCACGTTAGCATTGTTCATTGTTCGCGAAGTTGGCGTTCCTTGAATGTTTTCGTCTTTTAAGGTTATGGCATATTTTAATGAAGCGTTCGAGTTTTTGTGCTATAACTTCGTGCTTCGCAGTTTCCTGTATTTCTTGGACTAATTACATTCGTTCCACGTGTGTGTGTGTTTTTTTTCTACCATGTGCATATTCTTTCTTCACGAGGTTGGCGTCGTTTTCATTTAATGGCTTTGTGTGTCTTGACATGTTTTAATGAAGTGTTGGCTGTCTTAAGTGTTTTGTTATAATTTTATGTGACGTTCAGTGATCCAGGTTCCTTTCGATGTTTTAGTAGATATCGAGAATGAACAAATCCAACAAGAAACAGTACTTCCAGACATTTAAAGAATCATACTCGGTGGATTTTCCGTGCATACTAAAATCAAGAAAGGGAGAAAAATTTGCCTTTTGCACGGTATGTGGGTGTGATATTAATATTGCACATGGTGGAAAAAATGATTCAAGTAATCATGTGAAGTGCGGTAAACACATTAGTTACGTTAAATTGAAGGAAGATAAGCAAGAAAATAAACACCTTTTTTGCTAAGTCTGGAAACGTTGACAGTGACGTAATTAGGGCCGAGTGTCTGTTTACTTCCTTTTTGGTGGAACACAATGTGCCCTTAAGTGCGGCTGATCATGCTGGTGCTTTATTTAAGAAGATGTTTCCCACATCAGAAGTTGCAAAGAAATATAGTTGTGGTCGCACGAAAACGACATGTATTGTAAATAAAATGGCAAAAAATGCATCATCTGAAGTTGTTAAGGCCTTCAGAACGGACCGGATACAGATAAATCCCTTTTCTTTTCATCAGTGAGAAACTACTTTTGTACTGCCTGTGACTACATCATCAACAAGTTTCCACTCAAGGATGACGTGTTAAAGAATGCTCAAGTTGCTAGGTTAGACAAAATTGAAGATGCACAGTTATCTTCCATTCGTTTTTTCTTGGAAAAGTTTCCTATCATGTTATGCAAGGAAGAGAATGAAACTACAGATGAGGTGGAGAATGAGCTTCAGAGGCAGTTCACAGCTCTTCAGGTAGATGACACTTTGGCTGCACATCAAAAAGGAAGCTTGTAGTTTAACGTGACCGTTAATCTAGAGATCATGAGCCACGGGACCTCCTTTTTACGTGGAATCCGAACCACAGGACGTGGCATTTCACTTTGAAAATCTCACATGCATTGACCGGGAATCGAACCCGGACCGCCTTGGTGAGAGGCATACAGCTAGACCGCTGAGCCACCACGCCCCCGGCTGCACATCAAGATGCTGCAAGTGATTCCAGTTGGGCACAAATATCAAGAATTCGTGGAGCCGATGGACTTCTTAAGTATAACCGAATTTATAGAGTATTGCTCTCTATTCTCACCATACCCCATAGCAATGCAGAATGTGAACGTTTTTTTTTTTTTAGCCTTGTGAAGAAAAATAGAACACTGTTCAGGTCATCCATGTCCAATGAATCTCTGGAGTCTATTTCTATTTTGAAGACCAGGAGTTCTGGTCCCTGTTATGACAAAACATTTTCTCAAGACTGTTTGCAGGAAGCTAAAAAGGCCACAACCATGACTTAAAAGTCGAACTAGCATGTGATTTGCAGTGTGTATTACATTATTTCTTGCCTGTGTTACGTTAAACAAGTTTTATTGTTTAAAGCCTTTTTCAATTATCGTATATCAGCTTAATCTATCAAGGAAGTCCTGTTATGTCTGCTCCAAACCAATATTCACCACGCCTGCTGCTGATTAACATGGATTTCTTCTTGTTTGTTATGTTCATCTACAAATCATGTAAGTAGATATGATTTCATTGAAGTATCCTGTTTAAAGCATGAATTATTGTATTTTGTAGCCCAGAAGTATTATTATTTTCGTCAAGCCGGGGTATGTCGAAAATCGTTAATGTTTTTGCCGCGCGTGAGTTTTACTGATAGCCCTTTTCAAAAGTTGGCAGGTATGCCTTTATATAGGACGCGTCTTTCACCCAAACTTCCAGGTCATCGGCCGTGACATTTCAGGATGGCGGCCGTGTGAATTATGCAACCATTATAATCAATAGCTTAAGACCCACCAATTCCGATTATCGAGCCTAGGGTGGTTTAAGCTATCCTGAAGGTCGTGATCTGTTATTTATTGTAATTTATTATTATAATATTATACTGTATGAGTGGCTTAAAAGAGCTGAGCCGTCTGTGCCACACGACAAGATGGCAGTTTTCTTCAATTCTTTTACAAATGATGTGCACGAGCTCTTTCCACAGATACTGAATAAAATGTCTTTTAGCTCAAATGAGAGGGCTAATGTATACACTCGTTTATTAATAAAATCACAGCCCCAGCATCGCACTTAAACAGAAGACATTAGGAAAAGGGGTATAGATGAACAAGATCAGATACACGTTATCATCAACCACAGCCTTCTTAATGCCTCTGTACGGTGCTGTCCTCTTGTGGGTTATGTGGGTAATATTGTTACAAACGTACCGCTGTGAAAATACCTGGCCTCCTGAAGTATGGCAATTTTGTAATACTGGTAGTTCAACTATTAGCCACGATCGCACTCCGATTACCTTTATGCCCGTTGCTCACGGTAAATTGTTTCTTAAAATTTATTTTACAACTAATTTTATAAAAATTTGACGAAAGCAAGCTCTGTTGTTCACGGTAAAATTATTTTATAAAATCCGTGGATGTATCAGGGTCGCCATCTACCGATAAACTTCTGAACCATGAATCAGCTGTTCAACACACATTGGTTTGAGAGTTTGGCTCCAACAAACAAAGCAAAAATTGCTGCTTTAGCTACAATTATTTTCGCACATGGTAAAAAGGAAGAAAAGAAATGCTAGGAAGTCCTGGACTCGGGAATGGATAAAAAGAAGAGAAGAGTAGAGGAATGCTGTCCTTGGTCGAAAATGAGTTGAGGTTAGAAGATCAGAATTCATATAGGAATTTTCTAAGAATGGAGGAAAGCAGTTTAAAAAAAACTCCTAGATCTTGTTGGTCCCAAAATTATTCGACAGGACACTAACATGAGGCGAACCATTTCTCCTGAAATGAGACTGCAAGTGAGTTCGAAGCCCGTTTATCTTCGCCTTCACATCAGCCTCTTGTGTTCGGTCGAATTTGTGAAACATATTCGGCGATTCAGATTTCTGCCTCCCTTCTTGCATTTCTATTGTGGTATATGGGCGTTTTAACCTCATACAAACACTGATATTTCTGGTACTCGTCCAGTAAAACACTAACGGCTTCCTTAGTCCAACCGGAGCCATTTTAGAAGTGCTAGATTACAAGCGAGCTTCACAATCTTCTCACCACGTGGCGCCAGCATCATCTTCATGTCAGCTTCCCTGATTGGTTCGTTTCGTAAAATTAATTGTACGGAATAGAACATGTCCTATTTTATGGAAAGTTTTATCAAAGGTTTTATAAAACTTGAATTTGACCGTGAGCAACATAAATTTTATAAAATTAAATTATTGTACAATAAATTTGAAGGAAAATTTTACCGTGAGCAACGGGCATTAAACACTGCCAGCTGGATCACCTCCCTCTTGGCTACTTTAAACTGCCTGCTCATTCAACACCCATAGGCGTACAAGATAATTATTAATTCACTGCTAGGTCGCAGCACCAACCTACTGTGATCGGCGCAGATTTTTAAAGGGGAAGATACCCAAAACAAAAGATTCTTAAGTTTGCAGGCTGGCTTAATATAAAGATTATCGGACGTGAATGCATTACAATAAGTTAGTAGTTTTGTTATTCAATCATCATAAAGTACATAATATTAGCCCAAAAACATGAATTATTTATATAATCCGGCCCGTGAAAGCCTTAATATACATATATAATATTGATTTTGACACTTACTGGCTAATTATCAATATAAAAGAAAACAAACAATACATAGTGGTAGAGGTGATTGTTTTAGGGATGATGACAAAGAGTTATAAATATACCCATACATTTAGGAGAAAGTAGGCTATATGTTCTTTGCTGAACATCTTGTTATACTTGTGGTCACACTGTCCTGATGCAAGGTTTCGACACTGATGTGTAACTATCTAACGGTCTGTTACTTCTTCACGCAAAATTTTATCTTCCGCAGAGATTTTGGTTGGTTCCTCAGTTTCGGGGCTGCGACAACGCGGTCATGTAACCCCGTGTACTTTGGGTGAGTGTAGAATCTGTCTGATAAACGGTGTGAATTGTGATGGCTGTATTAGTCTGTAATTCAGATAAGGACTGCAGATGGTCAATTTCAAGCAGTAGTTCCTAATGTTGCTACCAAATACTACTGTCAACGATACCTAGCTGTGAACTTGGCTATTAGATGCCACCGCAACCAGCAACTCGCAACGAACGTTGGAACGTCCCCTCCAAAGGAAAGCATGCTGAGGGATTTTTAGCGCTCTTAGAAAATCCGACGATTTTGGTCGGCTTGAACCCGCGAGCTTGGGCATAGAAGTTCCGCATGCTACCAGTTACGTCACCGAAGCCGCTTCACATTTAGTCAGATGGAAAACTGAAAGCGATCTCGTGCAAGTGCGTTGTCATGGCAACGTCTGATGGCACATCCCTCATCAATTTAGTAGTGTTGTCATGGCAACCTCTGATAGCTCTTGGCATTTTCTTGTAATTCCGAAATTATTTTTCTCATCCCTTGGCGTAATGGTGGGTCATATCAAAAATTCTTTCAGATAAAAGTTTTAGGTAATTATTAGGAGAATATTGTCCATTTTGTACGGTTTTTGATATTGTGCCTATTAAGAGAGATATGATTGTTTCCCGAAAAACCCACTTTTTCTCACCCCTTTGGCCAATGGTTGGTGCTATCAAAAAACTTTTCAAACATAAAATTTTGGGCCTTATCCGACACATAGTATGAACTTTGAATGGATTCGATATTTCAAATATTAAGAGAGTTATAGCGATATTTCACTTTTTCGAAAAAAGCCCCCCATTTTCACCCCCGTCGACCGATTGTGCCCATTGACGAACTCGACCGAGAATTTATAGGGATACATATTATGTAAAAATTTCAAAGTGATTGGTGCAAAATTGCGGTAGTTATCGTGTCCACAAGAAACTGATATATATATATATATAGATAGATAGATATATACATAAATTATATATAAACTTTTGAACTGACGGTGGTTTGGGTGTCTAGGGGATGTGAAACGCGAAGATATGTCGAAATTTTCCGGAAGTCGAAACATGGGACCCATTGCAATAGTTAGCTTTCTAATGAAATCTACCTAAAACAGATTCACACACTAATACAGTCATCACAATTAACACCGGTTATCAGACAGATTCTACACACACCTAAAGTACACGGGGCTACATGACCGCGTTGTCGCAGCCCCTAAACTTAAGAACCAACCACCATCCATATACCGAATGTCACATTCACTAAATCCCACATGCATAGACATGAACACTCTTACTTGTAGTATTACATAATTACAGTATCTATGTATCCATTACATCAAGTAATAAAATACAAGGACAAGTTTTCTTTCTTGAATCTTGTCGACGAGTTTGGGATTCCAGAGGGAGTGGCTCCTATCACCTTATCCGGGCCCTGGATTTCTAGTAATAGTCACCGCTCAGTCTCCAGCTGATAAATTCTTCTCCAATTATCTGTAACCATATATCACTGCGACTGTACATGTCCTTGGTATCTTCTATAACTAATGACAAGGTCATTAGATGTCACGCCTAACCTCTCATACATAACATTTTTAAAATAAATTAACAATTATGGCCAACAGAAATTTACAAATGACGACCCTAACATTACAATACACAACCCTAACCTATCATCTTCTATGATTCTTCGCTTGTACCAGAATTTATACACCAACATTTTATAAATTTTTCTCAGAAAGGTCACTCCCTTCCTTTACAAGTTACATGAGTATTCAAAATATCCTTTTTCTTTTAGTATCATTAACAAAAATTATATTGGAGTTAAAATAAACAATCTAGTATGGTCCTTGGAATCTTGTTATGAGGTTTCCATTTACATAATGACCAGGTTCCTGAAGAGAAACACATGGAACAACTCATCCCTAACCTGAAATGACATAGGTTCGCTCCTTATGGTACAATACTAACCACGTGACAAGGAAAATATCGATTCAATAAGGCAATGCACAGCGATCGAAAGTGACAATAAAGCATCTGCCAGTTAAGAAAAACAAAACGAAGAAACTACATAGATAAAGTCAACAACAACACCCAACTTTCCTACTGACAACCCCAATTTACCAAGAAAATAATTAACCACCCACCAAAATAACAACTAGGAACCGAATCGCAATGGCACAGTCTTTCGACAAAACACAAGCATACAAACTGCACGTTGCTCTTTCCCCAAAGAAATAATTAGGCATAACACAGAGGCCATTCTGAGGTACTATTTTGACACAACAGCTTAGGCACAACGACCTAACTCACAAACAATACTCTTAACAACTCTCATGACATCACTTCATAATTAATCCCCAACAAAACAATAATTACCAAGAACTTACTGGTCTCCTAGCATCCCATTCTGCGACAGAGGGTAAATACAAGGTAGAAACGCTATCCCATAAACTAGTTTCCATACACTTCCCCAAAAATATAAGGTTTACGAAGAAAAACATCAATCGTGAACATAACCCCAATAATAACAAGAAAACATAACTATGAAATGACACTCCCTATGCTAAGTTAACCAACAAGATGGACAATTAACGAATCAATAATTACACTTCACCCAAAAATACACTTCCTGAAAGAGAAATACAACAACGCTCATGAACAAGATCAACACAAGTCACATCACTTACCTTGTGTTAGCTCTGCGATTAACTGAACTATTAGAATTCCTGCCCTGAAAATGCTGAAGTTGATAGGCATTTCTTTGAAATTATTTAATTTGAAAATGATTAAAATCATTAAGTGGTGGAATACCAGCTATCTTTAATGCCACAGAATGCCTGACTACATCTTCAGCCATAACACTGATTAGTTCAAGAGAATTCCCAAGTCGAACACACATGGTCATATAAGATCTTTATTCAGGATCTATGCCATCCAGAATAGATGACACGATTAGTCCTCACTTAATTGCATGCAGAATACCCTCGCAAAAGCTATAATATTAGGAAAATAATCATTTAAAGACGCACCTAATCTTTGTACTCAGGAAAAACTAGAATTGTTGCAAGGAATTCAATGCACTAGCAGAAATAAAAGATTTTAATACTTCATTAAGGAAGCAATTTACAGAAGCATGAGGTTTTCATTGCAGAAATAAGCTTCACTTTAACATACCATCAGGATAGTGGAAAAACCAGTTGAAATATTTTAAATCCGAAAGTTTAAAAACAGCTGCATAACTGCCATGACAATAATTTCACAAAAATAACTTAACGAAGAAATTCACTTCCAAAACAAATAAGAATTTTCAGTATGCAAGGATTGAACAGATGTGGTATGCTACCACACTTAATTCAGAATCAAACGTTATACGAGGAGGCATATTCATATGCAGTGAAACATCAACATAAGAATTAACGTTCAAAATAAAGCCCTGATTACCATGATGTTGACCCAATAAGCTTTCATTAACATAACAGACTTAGGATCACTCAAATTAACAACTACCTGGTGGTTCGCAGTACCAAACTTTGAATGATAAGCATCGACACTTATAAATAAACAAGATTTTCACTAAAGAAACACTCAAATTAGTACTCATCATCTGTAAAAAAAAAAAGAAAAAGCCAACTCCGTACAGGCCATGGAGGCCCTGGGAGTAGTGGAAGGTAGAGGCTTCCACTTTTTGTGACATCGGCACTAGATGGGATGGAGTTGTCAGCTCCACGCCCGGCCGCCTTTGCTCCCAGGAATTACCCTGGTACTCATTTCCGGTGTAGGCTTGAGTGAACCCCAGGGCTATTTGCGTTTCCGAAAGTGGTAGTTTTGTTTCTAAAATCCACTACCTGGGTGGGGATCGAACCCACTCTCACTCAGTTAGAAGCTCAGCGCCTCTACCGACTGCGCCACGCAGCCCCACTCATCATCTGTACTAGGTCTAACCTCATTGCAGCTACTAGATATCGTTGCATTTTTAACATTATTTATAATAGTGGCTCTATAGAAGAAGGCAATAACACTGGATCAGTAAAATTAATCTCATGCTCGACAGACGATGACAAAACTCATGATTATAAGACAGCACTTTCCACACTTACAATATCAAACTCTTTACAAGGTTCACTAACCGGAGGAACAACTTCACTCAACCACAAAATTGGTTTTATCACTATCACAGCTTTTGCCATCAGGGAATAACTTATTATAACACACGACCAGTCGATCAAGAAAAGAAATTAATTCAGCATGGAATGATACCAGTGCAACGCACATCATCAATAGAATCACACGAGCCTAACAAATCAACAAGAGTAGGTATAATAAGAAGCTTACCATATGTCCATTGAAAGGATTCCAAACAGGAACAATTACAGGAGCAGACTTCAAATAAAATAATAACTTCAAATTCAATATCTTCTTCCTTCAAACTGGAAATTCCAACAAGATTCCTGGTTTCCATTCACTCTCCAATAATACATGAAACAAAAATACCATACATGATATTAATAAACATTTCAAATTAACAAGCCTGAAAGTATCACTCATAGCTCTCCTCAACCTTCAACACCAGTGCATAGTCTCAAATTTAATTAATTGTGGTATAGATATCGAGCAACCACGCTCATGATACAACTTGGTTCACCGGCCAACAAAAGGAAGACTCACTATTTAACCTTACATAAGTAAATAACCCAAAGAGGACAAGACACTTGGGGAGGATGCGTGCTGAACTACTACCTTCCATAACCCAGATTAAATGAGAGACTAAAGTACACTAACGTCTACTGTTAAGAAAGAACACTGAGTAGTAATTTCAGGGATAACAATATATTCTTAGACATGCGTAAGTACAACATGAAAACAAAACAAAAAACTTTAAAAAAATTCATAAAAAATAAAATGTAAACATCCAAAAAATTAAGTGCAGAAGCTCAGAATCAGTGAAGATGAAGATATAGACAAGTTAATTAAATGAGAATACTGACAACCGGGTCAGTCATACAAGGCAAAAGGTTTAATAAAATATCCACCACGTTAACGAAGATATTCTTTAATCAATAAAAGGTAAATTCAATTATCACACCTGTTACCAGAAAATATAATTTAGGAACAATAGTTCGAAGGAAGGTATGAGAACGAAGAACCATGAATTAAGTAAATAATAATAAGTGTCATCAAGACATGTTATCAGGGTTTCCAGTGACTCACTTTTCTCACTATTATTCACTATTTTGTCCGAGGCTCGTTCCATTTTTGAAAGCATTTGGTTTCATCCACTACTGGCTTGCTGGGCCTATCGTAGCTTCACCAGAGCCCCGTTAGCCGTCACTTTTCAGGGTTCCTGTAGGACCTTCACAGCTACCGTAACGGTCCCGGGGCACACGAAGTCCCCACTGTACTTCGCCCCTACAGGCGATCCCCTACTTTGTGCCGTTGCCCTTCTCCCACGACGTGGACGAGGGGTTGGACTTATGATTGTTATGGGGGATCTCAATGCCTAGGTAGGAGGAGAAAGACAAGGTTATGAGATTGTTCTAGGACCAGAGGGTTGGGGCGGAAGAAATGAGGAAGGAAAGAGACTGTTGGACATCTGCCAAAGGAACAGCCTGCTAGTTGGGAACTCCTGGTTTAAGTAAAGAGAGAGCCACACAATCACATGGTACAGTGATGACTTGACCAGGAAGTCGGTGGTCGACTATATACTGTATGAGAAAGAACTAAATAAGAACATCACGGACATCAAGGTTATACCATCGGAGAACCTGGATAGCGACCATCGATTGCTGGTAATGAACCTGCGAGGGAGTAAGGAGAAGAAAGGGACTGAGAACCAGGAAATACGTATAAGGATATGGAAACTGAAAGAAGGGGATAGAAGGGTCGAGTACCTCAAAATGGTAAAGGAAGGAATTCCAACAGATGAAGAAAGAGGGGTGGAAGAGGAATGGGCTAGATTTAAGAAGACACTAGTAGGTGCAGCAGAAGCATTATGTGGGAGGACAAGTAGTAAGAAGAGATGGAAGGAAACACCATGGTGGAATGAGAAGACAAAAGACATAGTAAGGGGAAAGAATAGAGCCTTTAGGAGGTGGTATCAAAATAGGACGGTAGAGACAAGGGAAGAGTACCAGGAAAGAAAGGAGGAGGCGAAGAGAGTAGTGGCTGAGGAGAGAAGAAAGTGGATGGACGAGTAGACAAAGATGATGGTGGATAGCGAAGGTACACAAAAGGTCCTGTATGGGATGGTAAAAAATAAGAGGCGGAAGGATCCTACGGATTATGTTAGAATGGTGAACAAAAGGGGACAAGAGATAGAAAATAGGGAAGAACTGAAGAAAATGTGGAAAGATTATTTTGAAGAACTTCTGAACCCAAATGGAAAAGATGGTGAGGAGGAAGAAATCGGGGAAGAGGAAGATGAACTGCAAACAGAAAAGGACTTAACATGGAAAGAAGTGGAAGATGCAGTGAACAAGATGAAAGGAGGAAAGGCACCGGGTGTGGATGAGTTGAGTGTGGAGATGGTGAGAGCAGTAGGAGAGGTGGGGATACAGTGGTTGTACCGAGTGATGAGGACAGCATGGAAGGAAAGGAAGACCCCAGAGGACTGGAAAAAAGGAATAATTGTCCCGATCTTCAAGAAAGGTAGTAGAACAGATTGCAGAAACTATCGGGGAATAACACTGATGAGTCATTGTGCAAAGATCTTCGAGAAAGTTTTGGAAAAGAGAATTAGGACAAGGATAGAAGGAGGGATGAGGGAAGAACAACATGGCTTCAGAGCAGGAAGGTCCACATTGGATTTGATTTTTGCTGTAAGGCAGTTACAAGAACAGCACTATGAGTATGGAACAGATCTACTGATGACCTTCCTGGACATTGAGAATGCATATGACAGTGTATACAGAAACAAAGTATGGAAGTCCCTGGATAGAGGAGTAGAGAAATGGACTATAAAGAGGATAAAGGAGATGTACAAGGGAAGCGTGAGCTGTGTGAAAGTGGGAGGAGAGAGATCAGACTGGTTGGAACAGAGAAACGGCCTGAAACAAGGAAGTGCACTGTCACCGTTACTTTTCATTGTGGTGATGGATGACATAATGACCCGAGTGGCACAAGTAATTGGGGAAGGAAGGATGAAAGCAATGGTGTTTGCAGATGATTTGATGATTTGGGGAAACAAGGAGGAGGAGGTACAGGAACAGTTGGATGTGTGGGAAGGAATAATACAAGGATATGGGATGAAATTTAGCATAAATAAGAGTGAGATGGTGATCACAACAAGGAAGAAGGAAAGAACCACAACGGGAATAACAATTGGTGGGGAACAGCTGAAGAAAGTGGAGAGTTTAAAGTACCTGGGAAGCCTGATACAAGATAATGGAAGAAACGATAGAGAAATAAATGAGCGGGGGAGGCAGGCAGAAGCATTTCGGAGGAGTGTGAGAAGCATGTTATGGAGCAAGGATGTCCCTCAGAACAGCAAAAAGATCATATATCGGACGTACTATGTCCCTATCCTGACGTATGCCTCGGAGACCTGGGTTATGAAAGGAAGGGAGAAGAGCAAAATACAGGCCAGTGGGATGAGGTTCTTGAGAAGCAGTATTGGAGCTACAAAGATGGACAGAATAAGAAATGAGAGGACCAGAGAATTAATGAAGGAGGAACCATTACGGGATGGTATAGAGAAATCTAGACTTAGATGGTATGGACATGTAAAATGAATGGAGGAGAAGAGGATACCCAGGAGAGTACACGAGATGAAGTGGGAAGGAAAGAGACCGAGAGGAAGACCAAGAGACAGGTAGCTGAAGGGGGTGGAAGAAAGCGTGAAGAAGAGAGGAGAAGACTGGACAAGGGTGGAGGCTGCGAGATGGTGGGAAGACGTTGGAGAGGCTTGTGTTCCAAACAGACCCGGCCAGTGGCTGGAAACTGTGCAAGATGATGATGATGATGATGATGATTCACTATTTTCAAAGCAGCCTCACCTTTCTCACTATTTGACAAAATTACTCCCTATTCTCACTTTTTTTTTTACAAAACTGGTCACATTCTTTGTTAAAAATGGTCTCGTGCACAATCAGATTGCAAGAAACGACCCAAAATATACCCATGAATGGGTAGTTCATTTTTCTGCCACTGGTGCCTGAGCGTGTTGCGAAATAGGCGGCCAGAAAGCATGAAAAGCTTTCATAGTGCAATACCACAGTCGGAGCCATGCAGTGATCGCCGAAAATTTTAACAAAGCCATTTTAAACTAAAGTTCACATTTATATTTGTGTTTTATGATTTATATTTCTCGAGTATTGCATTGATTTTCTTATCCATTATTTCCAAGTGTCATCTAACTACATGAAAAATCAGAAACGGTACTCAGAGATATTAACATAGGCACAATTTGGTTGACATTTTTGTGGGGCTAATTTGTTTTTCAGATACAAATTCTTAAAATTTTTGTCTATTTCAATACAGTTTTGTCACATTTTTGGGGAGCTTAGCCACCCAAGCCCCCCCCCCCCCCTCTCCCCTCCCTAATTGCACCTTCAGATATCAACAAAAGTTAAAATTATGAACCAGATATACGGCCATAAATGCGAATAATGCTATGAATTTACTCACTTTTTCATACAAAAACTCACCTTTTTTCACTTTTGAAGAAAAAACTCACTATTTCACTATTTTTGGGCGAGTGAGTGGATGGAAGTCCTGGTTATGCAGGGTCCATAAGGACATACTAAATAGTCTTAGAGTGGAAGAGAATTAATTAAGTTACACAGGTAAGAAAAACTCTAGGATGTAGACTATTACAACTAGATCACTGTTATCACAGAACAGAGCGTCTGGATCAGTTTCTTTAAATAATACCTAACCGTTTGACCATAAAATTACATGATAAAACATGGGAGACGAATATGTTTATTTTCATGAACCTATGTATCGCGAATACACACACAACCTCCAAACATACATACGATCAGGCACTCATTAAATATGTGATGCCAAAGTCAAGGAAAATAAAATTACTAACCATAAGACCATGGGAGGCAACTACATAACATACTTACTGAGATCCATTACTTACCAACATCATACATACTGTGCATTCAAACCAATAACCAACTTGTAAGATCAACGTCACCAGTAAATAAATACAAACAAGTTGGGTTATGATGCGAGACCAATTTCATAACATATAGCAGATCACATTTGGTGTCCGCACCAATACTCATAACAAATCCATCTTAAATGCCAAGGCCAAAATCATGAGTAAATAACTACAAACCAAAGAGGTTAAAATATAATTCTTTCATAAATACAAGTACCAACATCATAACAAACACAGACACCACTCTCATTCGAACATAATCACGCAACTATCAACACATATAGTTCATTTCCATAACCATATTCATCTGCTCATTACGAAATAAACCTACCTTTTTCTGAGGCCAAAATATAATATTTTAAAATACATTAAAATGTTTAATTCCATGAGATCCTTTCTTATTCAACGGGTGTTTGTTGGATCTAAATCATTTCATGGCGTAGCTTTAAGCTAGCCTAAATTCGTAATAAACCTTCAGAGTATATCAATTCATCTTGTCGTTTTAAGATTCTACAACTTCTTAATGATACTCAACAAACATTTGAGAATCATTACTAAGGGTTCCCAATCATAGATATAACTCGAACATAATCAATAATTGTAGGATCATTCAATCAATGCGAGAATATCGACGTCCATATATGTCGCACGTGTGATCTAACGGTCATTCCAAGCATTAACGGAGTGCTAGTTCCTAGCTATCAACTAGATAGGGCGACGGTCTTTTTCTTTCTGCTGTATTCTTCGACCAGAACACCTAAGTTTTCCTCAACTCGCTCATAGAAAGAGTCAAGTTCAATATTTTGAGAAGCCGTAATCGGCCAATAGAGAGTTCTTTTCGTACGGACGCTTTATTGACGTCCGAAACGGGGGAGGAGCTTACGGTCAGCTGTTTCCAATATGGCGGCGAGATAGTGACGAGAAATAAGCAAGACAGTGATTGGGTGTGCGTTTGTTATGGCTTCTAATTTATGATGGCAAAATACTACATATTATTTTATTTCATTGATAGAAATATTTCTACAATCCGTTTAAATCACAGTGCTTAATTACTACCAGTAAAAAATATTACCCACATGTAGATAGTTAATTTACTGTCTGCTGTTACATATATGAAGCCTGTACCAGGGAGCCTAGCGGTATCGATGTTTTTATTAATTTCACTAGATATATATATATATATATATATCTCACATAACACAAAGGACGACTCTCTGATAGTAAATTGAATCCAGCAACCCTGAATTTGTATGAATGTTTTGGGTTCAAAGAAGCGTTACTTGGGATGCTCAAATCATTCTTCAATATTGCAAATATTCACCTACATACTTGCTGTTCAAAGGCAAGAATATAAATTTATTAATCTCTTGCCACAGGCAAGTTAAAATGGAGGCATCCTCTTTATCAATATGTTTAATTAAATATTTGAAATACCGTACACATATTTAGCAAAACTGGAGTCTCCATTTGAACTTGCCATAAGCAAACGGAACAGATCAAAAACTACACTTTAAGCCAATCAAATTCACTCCTCAGCTCAACATAAACCATAATACCAATTAAAACCTATATAAAACATACTCTCCTTACTGTTGTACAACTTTCAAACCAACTATTCGCACTCAAAACTGAAAAACTCTGAAATGGGACCTAATTAAATTTACAATAGCCTAGGCCGATCAGGTCTCCTGCTACATCACCGCAGCAGAGGTGCCAACTATTACGTATTGTCCTTAATTATTACGGATTTCAGCTCACGATTACGGCATTACGGTCGAAAGGGAGATTATTACGGAAAAGTGACATCAAGAAGGGAAAAAAAAACATTTCTATGAAGAAAAAAAAAGGAAAGTTACAGGGTGTCTACTGGTAACGGAAAGTAACGAAAATGTAGCTAATTTTACAAACAGGTAACGCAAGTAAAAGCAGCTAATTTTTATGTCTGCATAGTTGGAAGTAACGAAAATTCGCCTAGGTCGGTTTAAATCGTCTAAACTCGCGCTGCTTGGCTCACAGATTGTGATGGAGCCGATTACGTATGCTAGCCTACCGTATTGTGCCCGACCTCAAGGAAATGCATACTGAGGATACCTTGAGTGGTATACATCGGACCAACGTATAATTTCGGTATCGAGAAGAGTTTTTAGTTTTGTGTGAAATATTTCTCTGTATTATTAGGAAACCTGACTTTCCGCGAGACGTTTATTCGCGAAAACTTCCGAAACTCAACAGAAACCTCTTATTTCTGTTATTGACCTCTACATTTTGGAGGCTATCTCAAATGGAAGTCCAGAAATAACGCGAAATAATTTAATGTCTCAATCTTGCGAAATGATAGTTTCGAAAAAAGAATCCCGAAAATGCTTCGAAATAAATTTATTTTAAAAATCTATCCGTCTGGAAAATTTGCGACATCAAGTATGGTTAATTCGAAATTCCTTTATGTCGACTTTTCCTTCGAACTTTGGTTCCATCGGATAATTTAACCGGTTATCTTGAAAACTTGTATAACTTGTATAATTGGTGATTCGAATTCGAAAGAAAATCTGCCTTCTTGTCGTATTATTCATGCAATTCTCTCAGATTAATTCGTAATATTCGATACCTACTTCGAACATTCATCCTCCGACGGCCGGCTGACCGCACGACTTGCCTGCGGGAATCTCGTCAAACGGACCGAGATCAACGTCAGTTGCGTAAAATCATAAAACCCGTGCCCTATCGCGAACTTGTGACCACGAGGACTGCGGGAATCCTGTCAAAGGTGATTGGGCACCCATCACGAAACATCCCGAAACCTACTCTCTATTTTTATCATGACCGTATACTTAAAAGCGTACGGGGAGCGAGAAGTGCATCAACCCACTTAGAAATGACAGTCTACGTAGCATCGCACTCATTTCTCCTCGTGATCCACCGTGAACTCCCAACCACAGCATAGGGACGGAGGGAATCACGGCGCCGACCATACAACAAACATGTCGATAACTGCTCGTGAATTTTAGCCATGCCCAACCTCGAGCTTGCCTCCGCCATTCTGCCAGGACAGATAGACAGGCAGACAATCGTTGAATGGCCGGATGCGGCGCCGATTGCATATTATCGCGTTCTCAGTGACCAACCGCGAGGACATCGTGATTCTCGTATAACGACCGAGAGCGGCAGCGATTGCAATACATCGCGAATTTCTCCGCATTCGATGGCGAGAACTGGATTCTTGTCAAACGTACAGCAAGTGGCGCCGATTGCGTAATTATGCTATATTTTCCCGTTCCCACATCAAGGACAGTGGAAATCTCGTCGATCGGCTAAAAGTGACACCAATTATGTAAATAGCAATTTTTCTCCGTGTTCTATCGTGAAAGCTACGGGAATCTCGTCAAACGGCTGAGACCAGCGCCGATCGTGTAACATCTCGATATTTTTTCTTAAAATGAAGGTTTCCTATTCATCTCTTGATTATTTTGTTCAAAGATTCCCAAGTGTGGTCAAGGAAAGTGAACATGACAAACTTGAAGAGAAATTTGCTGTTTATCAGTGTGATACTTTCCCTGAATATATTTTACAAGGACCTAGAATTGATGTAAACTGGGGGCAAAATTGCTAAGCTTAAAAACGAAAGTGGATAGTTCAAGTATAAAACTTTAAGTAATGTGGTATTTGCAATATTACTCGTACAACAGTAACACACCCACAGAAAGAATTTTCAATGTTGTTAGGAAAATTCAGACAGAATTGAGACCTACATTAAGCATATCTACACTGGAATCGCTTATGATTCAGAAGGCAAAATTGTTATCGGGGTGGGGGGGGATGTTGCAAGAAAACTTTCACGGAAAACCAGTTATTGGGTGCAAAACAAGCTACAAGGAATTTTTTATAACAGAACTAGCAGGTAATGTGCAAATTTTATTGTGTAATATATTTCGGGTAGGGCAAAGGTGGTGTCGTTATCGAGAAGAGAAGAGCATGCTTTGGATTTAACGTGAAAAATTTTCAGTTGGGTGGGGAGCATTATAAGGGATTACTGATAACCCACTTCAAAGGTTGGCACCTCTGCTGCAGATGTATACTTAACATCACTATAACTTCCAAATTACGGCTAAGTGACCTATCTGCCTGAGTAGTATAGGTGTTACCGGCCTGCCTGGGATGATGAGTCACCAAACCGGTACTTAAAACAAAGATTTTACACATTAATAAATTAAATTCAACAGTAAGAAGATCATAGCCAAAATCACAATTTAGGCCAAATCATACGGTACTTCAATATTTCAATTCAAATATTGACCTACATACTTGCTGTTCAAAGGCAAGAATATAAATTCTTTGGCAAATTAAGGCTAGGAACAGCATTTTTCTTAAGTTTTCTAACCATTCGGCTATAGTCAATCGGAAGAACCCCTAAAATAAATAAGGAACACGTGAGGAATGCAAGTTTGCAAAGAGCGGATTACATTCTATGTACGGCACATAAGCATTAGGCTACAAGTTTATCAGTATTTTTGATGTAGCTAAATCCTTGTGAATACAAATTAGAGACAATAACTATCAATAATCAACAGTACCGGTACTTATGCTGTGGAAAGAAGTCGTCTTCACAAAAATGCAGACTGCACACTGTCATGTAACGTGTAACACGTTTTCCAATTGACAGCGTCGAAGCCCATCTTTCTCTTTGAACTTTTTGTACAGGAAAGTAGTGAAGCGGTTTTGTACCCGTTTTATACTATTTGCAACCGTATACAGAGCAGTACCTCCTCGAATTTGACAATTTCCTTTCTGTTACCATCACGACGTCAATGCTTCACCATTTAAATAAACCTCACCAGTCACTAAGTTTCAGCTTTAACATTCTACCGCATGGCTGCGCCATCCAATTTTTCTGACTTCAATAACGGCACATTCGACACCCAACGGAAGACCATAAAGAGCAAAAAAGATACATCTGTGGGGAATTGCTTAATCGTTATGAGGCTGAAGGTGACAATTTCTTGTCAAACATTGTCACAGGTGATGGAACATGGATTCATCACTTCGAACTGGAAACCAAACGGCAATCCATGGATTGGCACCACACCAACTCTCCCTCGAAGAGAAAGTTCAAAACCGTATTCTCAGCTGGTAAGGTCATGGCTACGGTCTTCTGGGACTCTGAACGGGTTAATCTGTTCGATGTTCTCGGTGAAACGATCAACTCTGAAGTGTATTGTGCTACTCGAAAGAAATTGAAGAAGCGAATTCAGCATGTTTGTAGCTACAAAAATGCAAACCATCTTCTCCTCCACGACAACGTAAGACCTCACACAAGTCTGCGCACCCGACAGGAGCTCACAAAACGTCAGTGACTGTTGTTCCTCATCCTCACTACAGCCTGGATCTCGCACCTTCTGACTTACATCTGTATGTCCCAATGAAGGATGCACTCTGCGGCAAGCACTACGTGGATGATGGGGAAGTTATCGATGCAGCACGACGTTGGCTCCGACATCGACCAGTCGAGTGGTACCATGCAGGCGTACAGGCACTCACATTACGGTGGCGTAAGGCCATTGCATTGAACGGAGACTACGTTGAAAAATAGGGTATTGTACTGTACCCAAAAATACCTACCCTTTACCTGTTGAAATCCCTTGATGGTAACTGGATCGTAGAACCTGAAAACCCCCGGCTAAGAAATTCCCCAAGTCCTAACAACAGGAGAAGGGAGTATCAGGGTGCAGTTAAACCTAACAGAGGTGTCATTAAGTAGAAGCAAAGCAGCAAACTGCTCTAAAAAACATGAGAATCGTAAGAAATCTTCTTCTCAGGAGTGTGGGAAACTCTGAAAATACCTAGCTGTGGCCTCTTAATGCGACCTCTTTATACTTCTATAAATCATCACATCGCGCGATTAACCCTTGGCACTCCCAGTAGCCCAGATTCAAAGGCCGCTAAGTGCACTTTTTGTCGATTTTGAGTTGAGCATACAGTCACGTTCGTCTTTTAACTGACTACACGATGGAATAAGTTTCAGGGTGCTTATCCCGCTCAAAACCGTTGAAAATGGCCAACAAAAATCGCATTCGTTTGCATAAACCGCTAAATGAATGTTGGCTACGGTTGCAAAGCCAGTTTAATGTTCCACGTGTCCAAAGACCGCTAAGTTCCATAAGTATGGCGTCTGCCTTGCCACATACGGCTGCAAAACACGCTAACTGGTACAAGAACTACCAATATTCCTTCCACAGAATTTCTTTACAGTAAATAATTATTTATTTCGATCGGGAAGGATAGTTTAGTGTTTCAGATTTGAGAACTGAGATGGTTAGGCCATGTTCACCGTATGAGTGATACCAGGCTTCCACGTCAATTCCTTTATGGTGAACTTTGCTCCGGCACTAGACCTCATGGGACCCCTCTGTAGTGTTTTAAAGACCAGCTAAAACACATCATGTCGCTGACTCTTGTCCAAAGGCATACACGCTTGCGTTTGTATAACACATTAGCCATACCAACCCTGTGCTATGGCATCGAGGCATGGACAATAAGATCTCAGGACATCTCCAGACTCACAGCACGCGAAATGACCTTTATGCGCCGAACAGCAGGCTATACTAAATGGGATCATGTGAAACCAATAACTACATACATTTGTGAGTACCAGGAGAACTGGAAGCGTCATGTCCAAAGGATGGAACCTGGAAGATTACCAAAGGAGATCCTTCGCTACCAGCCACGGGGAAATAGATCGATTGGACGTCCGATGAAGAGATGGAGGGAAAGTGCAAGACCGTAACGGGACATTTGGCCCAATACTTGGAAGGAAGAAGAAGAAGAAGATTTGAGTTGGCTGCACTATAGAGGAAGCGTATGCAGCAATGACATGCTGCCTTGTCGAAATACACCGTTTAAAAGCACATTTGATCGACAGGTTGTTTCTTGGTTGTGGGCATTTCAAGCCAGAAAAATGAGTGATCTTGTTGATTTAATTGAAGCAGTTGTTGCATTTGTGGACTGTAATACTATTGTGGATGTTCCAAATACTGAGAGATGAATAGAAACGGCAGAAGTAGTGGGAGAAATAGTGCAAGTTGAAGTAGTTGAACCCGTTGATATTGGAGTTGGGAACAAATTCTTACGTCTGGTTAGAACATCAACATGCCAAAGGATCAAACCAAATAGCGTCGACACTTCTTCACAAACTGGCCAGCATAAATGTTTAAGGTGCAAAATATTTCGGTTATTCTCTGATGTCTGTGGCGGTCAGAACAAAAACAAGACTATGGGCAGCATACTATCTCGCTGGTGACTGCTAGAAGCTCCCGCATGTCTAGAGGAAATGCAGCTATGGTTCCCAATTGTGGGCCGCTCATTTATCTCACCTGACCGAGTTTTGGGAAATATTGAACGGCAACTTCGCAAAGTGAGTGTCTTTGAAAATCCTTCCGGATACATCAAGCACATTGAGAAATTTGCGACAGTAGCTCGCCTGGAACAAGATGATTGTCCTGTTAGAGATTAGAAATCGTATGTGGATGGCATGGTAACAACATCCGGGTAGTAAGCATTTCCAATTCCAAAAAGTGAAGAAAATCGTGTTCAGAATTGTCAAAACAAAAAATAACATGTCTGGTCCGAGGGGAGCCATTCTACAATTTTGAGATTGGTCAGGGAAAGAGCATCATGAAAAGTGGAACGAATATTAACAAACATCGGGGTGCCTCACCAATTCAAGTAGGTGTTGCACTCAAAGAAACTTAACCACAAGACGCCTGACGGCTTTTAGAGCTGTATTTCGGTGAAAACTGGCCAGCGAATGACATCCTAAAATTATTCAGTGAGGTCTTCCAGGAGCAAGAAGCCATTCGCAACAATATCGTACGACCTCAAGAGGAAGAAGACGAAGAACCAGCTTATTTTGAGCTGATGGACGGTGTTGAGGATGACCTGACCTAACTTAAGTGCCATTTTTTCTTGTTTTGTGCACTTTTCTTAATTTGTAAATTTTTATGCTGTCTAAATGGCGTTGCACGGTGTTTAAGATGTATTTTTAAAAAAGAATTTTCTTTTTATCGCACCTGACGTGGTCTTTTTATTTTTCAAAATATATTTTTCCTAATAAACCAAATTGAAACTAAAATAGTTCTTTATTAAAAATCTCATCCAAATGGCATTCGTAAAAAAAAAAAATAGCGGGTTTTGCAACCTAAGTTTCATCAAAGACTCTCGTCGTCACGGGTGCAAATGCCGTTAACTGTACAATATGTGTACAAAAACCGGTAAGTCAATATTTTAATTTATGTTTTAGGACAGAAGATCCAACCGTAGATTTCACAGATTTTAACTGAATAATAAATGTTTTTATGTTGATTTTCAGGGGTAAGAAATATGGTATTAGCAAAGAGTTTGGTCATAGCAGTTTTTCGTCATTTACTCGGTTTTGTTTATAATGCACTTAGCGGCCTTTGCAAAGGGACTACTCATTTGTGAACAGTATTTTCTCTTCAGCTCCATTTAAATATATGCTTGTGGCAGGTTATCAGACCACATGTATGTTAGTGATGTGAATTTAATAGGTAATGTAATATAATACAATACAATTAATTACTACAATGAACTATAACATAATACAACATGTCAAGGACAATGTTGCATATTTTACTCTCAGGATGTACCTGTAATTAGCGGTAATTTCATAACCTTCTGAATCGGCGGCACTTATGAAGTGTAGGTGGTATGGATATTTTTTTCTCGAAATGTGATTTTTTTACATCAATTATGGGTAAATCGAGGGTACTGATCACGAATATACTATTAGTTCTGCACCCACACTTAACGCCCTTGAGGGACGAGGGTTCGATTCCCCTCCCAGGTACTAAGTCATAAATTCGAATTTGTGGCGTGTAACCCGGTATTGTGTTTATAAAAATAGTATGGAGACCTTTATGGTTCTTCCACCGATACCAACATTTTCAAACACGCAAATGAATTCAAATATATCTACATATTTACAACAAAATTATTATTAACATCATTACATCCTCAAGTGTAATTGCCATCCCAAACAGGTAGTTCTGCACTCCTCATTGGTGCTGTGTCATTATTCATAAGTATAAATTTTGCTTTAGCAATTTGGTTAAAGTCTATTTCATCAATCAAGCACTTTGGCTAAAAAGACGTGAAATTAGTAATTCATAATCTCTTAAGATTTGATAATTTCTCAGTATTAATATTTTTCTTTAAATTCATCCAGAATTTATAGTTAATCGATCATGTGTCATCTCTTACACTTGCTTAGATCTTATAAATTGAGTACAACCGAAGAATTAATTAAATGAGGATGACAAAAAAAACTCTGAGGCTTGACAAAATCTAGATCCATAATTGGAGTTACCAATTTATCAGCTAACTGTAACAAGAAATGCAAGAGAAAACACTATGTCCTTTTAAGAACAATCTGAAATTGGTATAACCTTGTACTGAAATACTGTAATTATAATTGTCATACCTGACCTCGACGATTGCTGAATACAGGTGGGCACTACCACTGTCTTGACGAAGACTATTCTTTTATAATCTGCATTATACATTATGCTTTCAGTAGCATAACATTAAAGTACGCCATCAAGTACAACCGTGAATAATATATTATACGTCCGCTGACGTTCCTTACCACATTATCACTCACATGGTGATTATTTAATTCAATAACAAGTATTCAGATATATTCAGCTGTGTTTCTTAAATATATGTTTTCTCATTTCAATGCATCATAATTTTTAACATGAGTGGATGCTTAATAAAGTCCACTGGATTACAAAAAGCTTGCCTTACAGAGTTGTATTTACAGTCACGCAAGAATATGCTCCCCCTTAAAGTTAATTCCTGGGATTTATCTCAAAAAGATTCTTGTTCTTCAAACAGTTCTCTTAAACAACGTCCTACTCAAGAAATACTCGAAAGACTGAATCAAAATTCAGCTATAGCAATATTATTTAATTTAACGATCATCAAAGTGTATCCAAGTACACCTGGCAAGAAAATCAGAAGTCGAAGTTGATCAGACGAAAATAGAAATGTCCCCTCAAGAGAGTTCACGAAAATCGGACTGGATCTACAACATGTATCCAGGTAACAACTCAAGTTAGCTTAGAATCCAATACGATAGCGTTCATTCCCAAGAGAAAAATCCCCATTCTAAAAGAATGATCAGACTATACATTCTATACTCTACTGTAATACTCAAAAGAGTGGAAAATATTAAATCCTCTAAAAAAATTAAGATTCCCTCCGGAATAACATGAATTTCTTCCCCTATGAAGATCTGTTCTCCACAATCAAGAAGTTCGGAATAAATTTAATTAATTAATTAAGCTGAAACAAACAAACAATTAATTCATAATAAAATTTAGGAAATGAGTGCACCTGTTTAACCAGGCCTAAACTCGACTGAGAATGAAGTCAAACATGACATGGAATAGTCATGCCTAGACTCACTTCAATCTTGCTACTAAAAACGTATAAAAGGTGGCATTGTGGTCACACTGGATTATCTCTACTTTGCAACGCTATAATGAAAGCTTTCCTCTACCTGGCTGTAGACTCTCGAAGGCGATATGGAGCATAGGAATGCCCCACCATCTGATTCCATCATGGTATAGCAGGATTGCACAGATCCCCTCCATCTCCAGTGAACGAACTGGGGACCTCCTACTCCAATGTCCTAGGTCCACTGCTGGTAATCGAACTGCTTCCTCATATCGGAAATGGTCCTCGCCCGTATTCGAACAGCTCCAACCCGCCGCGAAAAGAAATCATGCACGTGTATGCAACATTGCGATAATCGAGTGAACACACGACCTTTTAAGTTATTTGCGGCTGCATGTTACCGAAAGTTTATGCTTCGCATTCCAATAGTCCGCATCGTGTATATGTTCCACTTCGAAAATAGCATTGTAGTTACTCGAAATGTCCACTACATTTGCTCGGAGAGCGGTGTCCACACTCATATCTAGCCGCACATGGCTACAATGTTAATATGCATCGAAACCGTCCCTCTCAACACCTCAGGTTTCCACATACAGTACATGTTTAAATGTCTTCACTCGGAACGTATATAACGTTGAATTGCAATAATCTTGGTGTGCGTATAAGAAATAACACTGTTTCAATACGTAGAGGCTTCAGTAAAAAGTCCCATAATGTATCACTGCGTTCCCTTCTCGTTTACACCAACATTTCATTAACATGAAGTGAGATATATTCCTATAACTGCGTTGCCCGCCTACAATGCCTGGTACGCTGTACATCCAAGTCCCTCTTCGACTCTGAGCTTGGTGTATATTGGCCTCAATACGGCACAACACGAAGTCTTAACTATAAACTGGCATCGCCGTTGACTTGTGATAACTTTGTACTTTTTTGCTCCTTGGAGCTACATTACGATATGTATCTCTGCCTAGATGCTCACTTGGCTGAGTTGAAAAGAAGATCTGTTCGTCACCGCAGTGTGTTCACTTGCAGGCAACAGTAGGTACTCCCACTCTCCGGCGCGTGACGTTGTAATCTACCTGTGATAGGTCGACATGATATATTCAAATTCTTAATGCCCCAAAGGCTATTTCCACAAAAGCAAGATTGCATTATCTCTCTGCTGTAATATCTTGTACTCCAATATACATTTGGCATCATAAATGTGCCTTATTTCCATATAATATTCGAATATAAATGTCAATCTTTCCACTGCTTCATAGATCAAGGTCTCCCGCGCTCTCCTCGCAGTGTAAATGTGAAACACACTTCCGAACGTGGTCGCTGATACTCGAACTGACACGAATGACTACACAAGTTCCAACCAGCTGACTTTGGCTTACTCCAAACTAGGTCAAAGCCTGTCCCTTGCAGCAGCGGTTCGCTAGGCGTAAATGTATCGTAATTTCAGACAAAAAAAAAAAAAAAAAAAACGGTACAGTACCAAAGGATTGGGGAATAACATGGTGTATTTGAATCCTCAATAAAACCAACCTGCTTTCAGAAATAAATGTGTTGCATTATATATTAAACTCCCTTCATATCAGTGTTACATTGATATAGCTGTAAGTTTTGCGAAGAAGAATTTAAAATTGTTGTCGTAAGAAGAAGAGGCCTGGTAAAGTGTAGATAATGAAAAATGCACTGCACAGTAGGTAAAACCCAGAATGCCAATGAATCGTTGCTTAGTATAATTTGGACTAAGTGTCCGAAGGAAGTGTTCGTGTCAAAGATAAACTGGAGATTGCTGTAACATCGGCAATTGCTTAATTCAATATGGGTTATGAAGCAAGTGAGAAACTAAAAGCTATTGCTAGGGGTGTAAAGTTAGCAGCTCAGGATAGATTAGTGTAATGAGGGACAAGCATAGACTTGAGTATCTGCGTGACAGGGGTTCAAACCGCCCAAAGAAAACTAAAACTCCCAAACATTGCTCGGCAGCCAAGGGTCCAATGTTAGGTGCTGGGGAATTTTAAGTCTACTAGATTTAGGTATTGGCCTATTGTTCATCTGTAAATTTTCAATTGCATTTTTCTCAGATATTTTTCCCCTTTATTATTCAGTTTTTAAAATGCACCTCATGCCAATCTCATGTGCAAACTTTACAATATATGCAATAGATCAATAACATTTTATTTTTTCTCAACTTCATTACGATAAAATCCATAAATTTAGTTATCCCTATGTGAAATGATTTGTATCTTTTAGTGTAAATTAAATTCCTGAAATCCCACACATCTTCTTGTATATTAGTATTCTAAAGCTAAGGTAAAATTTTAAACCAGACCTGTTGAGCTATTTTGCATAGGGGCACTTCATAAAAGCATCAAGAAATGTTAAAAATATTGTAATATTTCATAGAAACTTTATACAAAACTTGACACATTGTGTGTTGATATTGACATTGCATGTTCAAAATTTTTAGGTGAAAGGATGTAAATTGAAGATTATAGGATTTTTACAGATTCATTGCCTTAAATCTAAGTAAAATTTTTGTTTTTGTTGATAGATCTGACAAATGGGTCTCTGAATGGTTCAACTCCCGCTAACAGCAACTTGGTTTTGGGCCGAGGATCATCACCTAGCCTGGACATCCCTCCTGCTATTGTCTCGTTGAATGGTGGCACCTACCAGTCTCTGTCTGATACCCCTTCTCCTATACTTTCCCAAGCAGGTACAGTTGTGTAATATGTAGGCCTACTATTATTCAGTAGATTTATATTAACTACACCGAATTCGCTAATGTAAACCTAGACCTTGATGTAAGGTAGTGTTAATTCATGTTGCAAAATAATACATACTGATGAGCATCCTTTTGCATGAAACAAATGTGTATAAATCCCCTCAAATTGAATATCCCAGCAAAGACGTCGATCTTTAGGGGCATATGACCTTGTAGTTCCGCTCCTTAGAACCTCAAAAAGAAGTGTCATCTGTTCTTCATGCTAATTATGTCTTACAATATGAAATTGTACTTTTGTTGTTGTCAGGCAGGCTGAGGAAGGGGTAATAACACCCCAAAGCATGTACCTGTAATAATGTTTTTTTAATTATATTGAATAGGCAGATTGAAATAAATTAGTTTTTCCTGTAATAATTTGCGTCAGTACGGGCCAATATGAGCAGCATGACTAGAGACACGATTTTATGGTGAATAAAAAACCACAATAGCGGTGTAAAAACTAAGGGCAAAGAGGGATAAAAGCGGTGAATAAATGCCATTGCTTACGGTGTAGAAAACGGTTTACTAGGCTATATACATACTTTTGCCTTATGTAGCAATGAAGGAAACAACAAACACACTAAGTATGGCTTGGTTTACAATATTCATTTGCTGTTGAAGTAGTAACTCAGTATTGACAGGTTGGTACGCTTGTCAGACAAAATATCATTGTAGGCAGAAAGGGCCCTTTCACTGTCAACATTTGAAATGGAAATGTACAGAGATTGAAGACATTTCACAGCTATAGGATATTCCTCTTAACATTCCCTTCAATACATCTTCAACTACATTACCGTCACTACATGGAAAAGATTTACAGGTGATTTGGAGTTGAATGTAGAACTTCAAAAATTCATGAGAATTCACTCCAGCAAAAAGGGGGATTTTCTCTATCTTGTTGAAGAGAGATGACTATGTTCACAGTTCTTAGCAGGGGCAGATGAAACAGTGAGGAGATTGAATTAAAAATCTCATGAGCAGAGTCTTTTGCCAGCATATCTGAGAGTTTTGTGTGATATGCATTGGCAAGGGCTACGAACCTTTCTTCAGCACTTTTCTTTCTATCGCTTGATATTTCATTCAATGCCTTCAATGTGTCAGGTTTCATCACTAGTTTTTCGATAACCGTGTACTCAGAAATGAGTTCATTTACCATTGGAACAACTTTATGTGCCAAAGCATAATTAGAACCCTCGAAGCAAGTTATCTTTTCAGAAATTGAGGCACAGTGTTCTTTCACAAAAATTGTCTCACACAAAATTGATTTTACTTCACTTTCACTTAATTTTTGAAAGTATTTAACACTTTCAGCATCACTCTCCACTGTTTTAAAATACTGAACCAAGTCCATGAGATAGTCTACCAAGTAGGAAACTGATGTGGACCACGTATTCCACCTTGTGATAACTGGTGAGGGAAAGAGCTTTATATCCTTTTCTCCTGCACCATACTTCTGTGGCAAGATCCTAATATACCTATGCTTCCGTTTTCTTGTATTAAGAAAAGCTTGCTTTGTTTTGGTAACACACTCATTCACACGATGAAGTTTCTTCGGCCAGATTCGTGCTACTAAATCAAGCTTGTGTGCCCAACACTCAATGTGAAGAAGGTTGTCCGATATCAAACCTTGTAAAGTTTGCACACACTTTTTCATATATCGTGCACCATCTGTTGAAATACCTATGATATTTTTGTATTCAAGTTTATGTCTCTTAATAACCTCCACTATGGCTTGAGAACATTCCTGCGAGTTAACATTCTGAAGCATTAGGACACCACCTACTAGCACTTTAGGAGTCTCGCTACTACCCTTGGGAAGAGTTCTAAATAGCACAATGAACACGGCTCGACCCATCCTATCTGTGGTTTCATCACAGTGTAGAATAACATGCTGATTCTTTAATTTCTCACTACTTGATTCTTCTTTTTCTTGGTGTAATAGGGGCAAATATTTCTTTCGTAACCAGTCAGCTGTGGGAAAATTTCCACTTCCTAAAACAGGGTAATGAAAAAAAAAGCAAGAAAATCATTTTAATTTATAATATTAATAAATCAGACTTATTTGTTGTTTATGATATGAACTTAAAAGTATTTAAAAGTATTTAAAAGTAAACTAAGTCATTACTACACTTTCTAGTATCCCACATCACGTTTCCATGGTGGCTGCAAAACTTTCAGCTGTAAATGTTGATGATGATAATTGTTGTTTTAAGGGGCCTAACATCGAGGTTATCGGCCCAAGCTGTAAATGTCACGGCGGGTTGGTGGATTCTCGGCAATCGTAAAAGAATTACCTTCCCTCCCTGATAAAATTCGTTACATAAAACTACGTCTTTCCACCTATTATTATTTTTATCGCTACGAAAAGTGGGGCTGCGGGATACTGGTAAGTGTAGCGGCATCCGAAAAAAATTAACTCGCCTGGTATATGTTTGTTCTTCCAATCCTTCATTGTTGGATGATCTAGCTTTTCTAAAGGAATGTTGGCACTCAAAAAGGCCTCCACTGTTGACATTACAAATTCGTCGGAGTCATTTCTCACTTTTTTGGCATTCCCGACCGCCTCTTGAACTGATATCTGTCTTTTGGTACCTCCTTCAGACAAAATCCTTTTCTTCTTTTTGTGATTTTCACTTAAGTTGTGTTTCACACATGAATCGCGACGCTTCCAATCTAGTCTAATGTTACAGAATTTGCACATAACTATCTTCTGCCGCGCATCGAAAACATGATAGCCTTCGTCTTTAAACTCGTCAGCCTTATCAAAACACGTCGTTATTTTCGGCATTGCAAATTCACATTAGAAATAGAAATTTCAACTACAAATCACAGCGCACCCACGTGGTCAGCAATGCGCGGCCCAACTCTCTCACTTGTCTCCCAGTATGACAGGATAGCCAATATTGAAACCAGGGGGGTGACAGATCATAGGGAGCGCGTGGGGTTCGATAAAGCTCCGCTATAGATGTTCTGCCAACCAATAAAGAATTAATTTCAGTACTATGTTACAGTAGTTGGCACTCACCCAACGCTCACAGCAAGCAGACTGACGGAAGCGGGAATAGTCTGTTTTGATTGATTTTCCTCGTGGTGGTGTTGGTTGTTTTGATTTGTTGGGTATTTTGATTATTTATTTGAATTGAATTGAGAGTCAATCATTCCACTGCAAGGGAGGAAAAATTGCCAAGCACCGGGATGTAAGAATTATAATTATAGTAAGAACAATACGGCAATTTTCATCTTCCTGGAGTTGACCATGTGTATAACTAGTGGACAATATGGACTATTCTCGAATAAAAATATATAGAGAGAATAAATGTGTGCATTTCATCTCTTGTTTGTTTTCCTACCCATTCTCCTTTGCATTGCAATAAAATTTGTGGTTTACGGCTACGGGGAGGGGTGGGTGGCAGCCGGCATGCTAGGCAAAAGTGAGGTTATGTCAATATAGAGTGTGCATTTGGACAGTTTTCTTTATATTCATCGAATATCCCAACAATTCTGTAGAGTAGGAGAGCAATGTTTAATTAGCCTAAAGGTGAATTAAGCTCTAGAACGGCATAATTCTATCTTTCGTGACAAATCTATTGCCAACATTGATATATATCAAAGAGTACTATTTTCCTATCAGGGCGTACATTTCTACGCCTAGCGAAAGGCGCAGTTATGTTTGTGTTATTTTCATCAATAATCAATAACTCATCGCAGAACATACTGTTCAATTACGTGTAATAAAGGCTACATTCATATGGCTTTTTACTTTTTATGTTGCCAGACTTGGTATAGCGGTACATAGCCTCAGGCGGTGCTCTCTCCCGAAAATTCTATAACCAAAAGTGACGAATCTCTTATAGTTTACATGATCCTTGATTGAAACTGTGGAGTAATTTCCTGCTACGTGATGTTAGGATATGCTTAGGCTTTAAACACTTAAAAAAACATTTGAATTGGGTTCTACCAGCAATGCTAACAAGGTGAAAACCACTGAAGACTCGCGATATCGCACCAAATCGTGTAGAGGCGTAACAAACAAGCAGATTTCGTGATATGTCGCAAATACGGACGTACATCGCAAATAAGGTGGAATTTCGCGTCTAGTCGTGAGGAAAAATTCAGTGCTTTATGATCAAACAATATTAAACACACATTTAAAACACCTTTGATGCACATATAAACACATTTCGCGTTTTCGCGATACACCATAAAATCGTGTCTCTAAGCATGACGTATTTAAGTAATTACGAACCCAAATGCCTCGTGAAATGCATCGATGATAACCCTGCATGAACTCTTTATATTTAATTTAAATCGGAATGAACTACTGTAACTACGTGAGTAAAGAGTAGGTGAAAACGGCCCTAAATGCTTTAGTAAAGATGCGCACTTGAAATACCGTTCATTGTTTGCATTTAAACAGTAGTCGGCGGCTGTAACTCTATTCCGAGTACACATACTTCTTCCTGCATAGAACTTTTCAGACCAGCTTATGGACATGTTTCTGATGACTAATCTGGCCAATCCTAGCTTAAAACATGCGCCCACATAAATTGCACTCAATGGTGTGGGTACGGCGGGGTTGTAATTGACGAAGCTTTCTTGCATGTTCCTTGGCCTCTTCATGTCTGCGACGTTCTTCCTCGAAGAAGTTGACAGCGGTCGATGTAGTGTTCCGCCACAGTAAACGGTCCGCAGCAGTTGTTTCCCATGAGTGGATATGTATACCAGTCAGCGTCATGATGTGTTTTAGCTGGTCTTTAAAACACTACAGAGGGGTCCCATGAGGTCTAGTGCCGGAGCAAAGTTCACCATAAAGGAATTGACGTGGAAGCCTGGTATCACTCATACGGTGAACATGGCCTAACCATCTCAGTTGTCTTGATGCTATCGAGATGCACTCTCTCGAGAACTGCAGTGTTGGTCACGTAGTCCTCCCACTTGATATTCAAGATGTATCTCATCTTTTGTTGGTGGAAGCGCTCAAGTTTCTTGATATCACGGCAATAGTGTGTCCAAGTTTGACAGCCATACAGTACCAGGAGATGCGGTGTCATCGGCATACTGCAGTTCTGTCACCCGGGTAACTTGGGTATGTCTCTGTGAACGAAGTCTTGCCAGATTGAAAAGACCTCCATCAAAGCGAAACTTAATCTCTATGCCTGGATTGTTGGAAGATGATCATACATCATGGCAGCCATGTACAATGTAAAGAGTGTTGGAGCAAGCACACAGCCTTGTTTCAAACCGTGAGTGATTGGAAACGGATTGGATACAGAGTTACCGTGAAGAATCATCCCAGATGGTGTGATGAATTATCACTAACCATTGGATAGACCAATTAAAAGTCTCCATTATCAGACGTATTTTGAGTGAGTTCAAAATAGAAAAAGGTTTGAGCGTTAAGGAACATGGGCTAGAGAATATAACACAAGAAAAGAGAATAGAGAGAGCCGGTTGCTTTAACACATATATTCAAGAAATATGCACATTCATTTTCATATCTTTACAGGTCAACATAATTTGAAAGAACAATGTTTTCTTAACAAAATAATAATTGCATCTGTCTTTGAACATTAAGACAAGGTAAGTGCCTTTGAGCACAACTTAATTAAATTGTTTCTTGAAGGAGAAAAATTAGTAACACAGCTTATGAATGTAGCTGATGGCTGACAGGGGCTTTATCCTGCAGTATCCTATGAAGAAGAAATACATGGGGAGTTGCCAATATGCAACTAAATATTTCCGAAGAAAATGCAATGGCAGACACAGGTAAAAGTGAACTGCATGAATGTTGACCATGAAAGATTTCCAATGAAATTGAGATGGCAGAAGCAGGTAGGCAAGTAAGCCTATTACTTGAAAGTGAAACATGAAATTTTCTAACAAGAAAAGTACACAAAAAAAAAGTGCAATGGCCGACGCATGTATGCGTTAGAATTGAAGAGATTATTCCCAAAGGAAAAATAGCTAAAGCAAGCCGATATGTTATACCAAATGGGAGGAGCCAGCCGATATATTAAAATTGAGGAGGCTTCTGAGGTAGGCTTGTATGAAACTAACATGATAAAGCAGAAAGTACATTACACAATACATGGTACAAAATACTTAGCTTAATGGCGAAGTGTGGGTGGCAACCCATATGTTCGTAGAATCCTTGAGTAAGAAGAAGATGATAATGGTTATGTCAAGTTGTGGTTGAGTTCACAAACGTAGAGCTTATAGTAAGCCTTTGAAGACCTAAATAGGTAATGACCTACTTACATAGTAGTAGATGCACACGGAATAGTTTTCCTTGGCACTAGAGATGTAAGGTTTACATCTTAATGTACAGTTCGTTGACATGTTGCAGGAACACGCAATATGTGATCTAGGTTAGATCATTTTGAAAATGTCTTGAAGACTTGGCGAAGGTTTTATGAACACTTCTTTGCACAGAAATTAAAGATGAGAAGTTGAATAGTTGAAGTTTATCGACCGGTAGCAAGACGGGTGATCAGCATGATCGCTGACGATGAAAGCACACGGGATGGCAAAGCAAGCCCCTGATATAGTTGAACTGCTGCTGTTCTTGTAGCTTCAATGGCTGAAGATTGGAGAATCCAGACCACGTTGTGAAGAAGCAGCGCGGTGATCGGCTGGATCGAGGCCACGTCATTGCGGCGGCCAATGAGCGCGTAGCTTATGAATTCCAGTTCGCCACGAGTTTTCAAAAAGTGTAGAACAACCTTTTTAACACTTAGAAAAATATCTTAGAGGCGAGCTATGGCTATAACCTAACAAGTAAGTAATTAAATCATTTTAAACATGCTTGGTTTAAACGAGGAAGCAAAATACAAAATGAACTGTCACGAGCACATTGTGACGAAAATGAGGTTATGAAAATTAAATTCTGGTATGACTTTAGCACTTTCAGAAACTTGAAAAAATTAACAAATTAATTATTCGCAAATGGGAACACCAGACATTCCATCATGAAGAGTTTTAACTAATTCCACATAGCGAACTGGACATCCAAAGTGCGCTAATACTTTCCACATAGCAGATCTTCGTACTGAATCAAGGCTTTTTCCAGGTCATAGAAAACTAAATACAGAGGCACCTGTTGCTCTCTGCACTTTTCCTGGAGTTGTCTGGCACAGAATATCATGTCTGTTGTGCCCCTGGAGGTTCGGAAACCAAATTGAGACTCGGGCAAAATCCTCTCCGAGATACTTTGGAGCCAGCTTAGTAGATTTCTTGCGAGAACTTTACCTGCAATGGATAATAGCGATATACCACGGTAGTTCCCACACACACTACGATTGCCTTTATTGAAGATAGTGATGATGGTAGCATTCTTCAATTCGTCAGGTACTTCTCGAGTTTCCCAAATTGAGAGGATGAGTGTAAAAAGTCGAGTCTTCAAAGCCATACCTCCACTTTGTAACAACTCCAGTGGAATGTTATCAGGACCAGGAGCCTTTCTCGGCTTTAGTTGATTGAGCGCTTTGATGAAATCTCGGAATATCGGCGGAACCGCCATCCATGGTTGTTGGGGCTGCTGAGGGACGTTGCGAAGAAAGTCCTCGACAACATTGGAGGCACGATTTAGAAGTGCAGATAAATGTTCCTTTCAACGCTCGAAAATTTGTCCTTGATCAGTTAAAATAGTGGAATTGTCAGCAGTTTTCAATGTACCTGATGATGATCGGATTGGGCCGTATACCTCCTTTATGCCTGCATAGAAGTTTCGCAGGTCACGGGCATCAGATAGTCTTTGCAGTTCTTCAGTTTTTCGCTGCCACCAGTTATTCTTTATTTCCCTTATTTGTGCCTGGCATTTCCCCTTAAGTTGCACGAATTGTGATTTTTTTCACACTGGAAGACGGATCTTGAAGAAAGGATTGGGCTTCCCATTTGGCTTTGATGAGACACATAATTTCATCATTATTTTCATCAAACCAGTCTTGTCTTTTGTTCTTCACAAAACCAATTGTTTCCTCAGCTGACTCAGTAATGACCTTCTGAAGCATTGCCCATTCCTGTACTACACTATTTGTGCTAACTGGGTGACTAGCCAGCTTATTTGCGATTTCATTTCTGTAATCTGTAGCAAATGATTTTACTTGGAGTTTAGAAGTGTCAAATTTCCGCGTGGACAGGTTGTGGGTGGATCGTTTCGGTTTGCGGCAGATTGAGATCCTCAACCGGCAAAAAAGGAGCTTATGATTTGTCCAACAGACATCGACACTTTTTGTGGTCCTTGTGACAAGGATGTCCTTCCTATCACATTGCCTGGTGATGTAGTCAAGGATGTGCCAGTGCTTCGAGCGAGGATGCATGCAAGTGGTTCTGTAGCGACTCAGCAGGCGGATCTGTGTGTTGGTAATAAAGAGTTCATGTTCAGCACATAGACCAAGAAGTAATTAACCGCACTCGTTCCAGGTTCCGTATTGACTCTGTTTACAAGAAGTATAACACAGTTTTCACTCGCCAAATCAATTCATTACTTTACTAAAAATACTATAGGTACAGTAGAACCTCGATGAATCGTTCCCGGAACTGTCGTTTTCCCGTATGTATCGTTCAATTTATTTAGTCCCGAAATTTTTCCATATAAACTAATGTTAAATTTCCCCGCATCTATCGTTCCTCAAACTATCGTTTTTTCGTATGGATCGTCAAAAAATCACCAGTCCTTGGCCACAATTTTCCCGCATTGATCGTTTATGAGAAAATATATGCAAACGTTATTTTGAATTGGAAGCGGCAATCTGTTATGCGAGAATGTACGAGGTACGAACGATTAGGAGTTCGTAGGCTTGAGCAAGGTTCGAGTAGGCTGGACTGCAGTGTATTACAGCTGAAATGCAGTCAATCTGTGCTGAGGAACTTCAGAACGTAAATTACAATTTCATAAAGAGGTGCCAGGGATGCGTACCAGTGAATGGCGAACCTTTTCAGCACCAACTGTGAACTACAGGCTACTCAATGACTGAGTGCCGTGCGAGCTACGCATTACGGCAAAGTGCCAGCGGGAGACATACTGAGGTTGCCTCGAGTGGTATAAATCAGTTCAACGTATATTTTCTGCATCAAGAAGACTTAAGTTTCGTGTGAAATATTTTTCTGTGTTACTGTATTAGGAAACCTGACTTTTTCGCGAGACATTTAATCGCGAATACTTCCGAAACTAAAAAGAAATCTCTCATTTCGTGGCGTGGTGGCTCAGCGGTCTAGCTGTATGCCTCTCACCAAGGCGGCCCGGGTTCGATTACCGGTCAGTGCATGTGAGATTTTCGAAGTGAAATGCCATGTCCTGTGGTTCGGATTCCACGTAAAAAGGAGGTCCCGTGGCTCATGATCTCAAGATTAACGGTCACGTTAAACTACAAGCTTCCTTCCTTCCTTCCTTCCTTCCTTCCTTCCTTCCTTCTCTCATTTCTGTTATTTGGAGACTAGTCAAATTGAAGTCCAGAAATAACGGCGAAATAATTTAATGTCGCAATCTTGCGAAATATTACTTTTTCGAAAACAAATTGATTAAAATCTTCGAAATACATATAACTTATTTTAAAAATTTGTCTAGTAAATTTGCGACATCCAGTATGGTTAATTCGAAATTCCGTTAAATGTCGATCTTTTTCTTTGAACTTTGGTTCCATCGGATATTGTAATCTATCCGATTATTTCGATAACTTGTATCATTCGTGATTCTCAGTCGAAAGAAAACTTGCCCTCTCGTCGTAGGCTATAATTCGTAATATTCGAAACCTACTTCGAATGTAGAATAAGAATTTTCAATCTTCCCGCCTACTCAATACTTTAATTTATGTCACATTTCAGGGGTACATGTTTCGAGTCCCGCTTTTGGACCTTTCCTCAGCCCACAATCTTATATTTAGAAAACATCTAAAAACAAAGAACATCGAAAATCTTTACGATGGCATGGAAAATACACATTACACAATAAATGGTTAAAAACACTAAAACAATATCTAAAATCTAAAAAATAGCATGCATCGTTCACAAATTTCAAGTACACATTTTGCACTTGTTCTGTTCTACGTTGTTATGAAGAACGTCATTTGACACTAGATGACGACACACATTTGTTGACGGTCGATGTCTATAATTGTTATATTGTTGGACACCTTTTGTGGCATGTCTTGTATTATAATTCCTAACATCTCCATATTTCTCCATATTTGACTGCGAAGACAGAATACGGTAACATTGCGTAAATTTCTTCGTGACCTATCGTGGGGACGAAGGAAATTTCGCCAAATCGTCAAGAGCAGAGCAACATCTTGGTACCGTAATTATAACAACATATTGTGCACAAGACGACATATTAGCTGAAACAACTGATTTGTTAATAAATATCTAGTATATATTTATTGTTTTTTAAATTTTTATAACATCATGTGAATTTTATTTACCTCTTTAAAAACAGTTCATTGTAGTTTTTCTTCACCGCGTGATGAGCACCTATGCTTGCAGACCGCAGACGTATCTTTAATTCAAAGGTAACTAAAATTAACTAAAAGGTACCTAAAAAGTAACTAATTTTTACTTCATCCTTACAGTAGACAGTCTTTACCAACTCTGGCGTTGAAATCGCCAAGCATTAAGAGTTTGTCTCTAGGTGGTACTTTGGTGATGATTGTACTCAGCAGGTTGTAGAATTGGTCTTTAACTTCTATATCAGCATCCAAGGTGGGAGCATATGCAGAGATAAGTCATAAAGTGACCCCCGGAGAGTGGGATTCGGAGAGTCATAATTCTTTCGCTGACAGCAGTTGGAGTTGGCTGGTGATCATTCACCAGTGTGATCTTTATATCGAAACCAACACCATGAATACGGCGCTCTTCCTCATCTTTTCCCTTCCAGAATATGGTGTAACCTGAACTGAACTCTGTAATTTTACCTTCGCTGGACAATCTGGTTTCACTTAAGGCAGCAATATCTGTGTCCTTTCGACCAAGCTCATGGGTAACGAGCGCTGTTCTTCTCTCAGGCCTGTTATTGTCCTTCAAATCGAGTAACGTTCGAACATTCCATGATCCTATAATTAATGTTTGGATATTCTTTGTTTTCGTTTTTAGACTGCAAAAGGGGTGACCCCCTGGGTGCGGCCTCCCAGCCGGCTGAAGGTGTGACTACCGATGTTTAGCCCACATTTTCTAGGGCCTTCCCCATTCGGGGTGGGCAGTGGTGATCCTAAATAGGCCTGCCCAAACACAGATGCAGAACCGAACTCCAGAATAGTCACGAGGTCTCAGAATGTCGACCATCACACATCTGCTGCCAACGTGTAGATCCGAACTAGAGGCTTCCAGTTTCAACCCGAAAACCTGCCTCCACCATCCTTATCCCATCGCCGCTGGACGTGAGTTGAAAGATGTGACAGCAGGAAAAAGGTGCCACAAGCGAGATTTTGTTTAAGGTGGATTACAGCTTGCAAGGAAATGACCCACTCACTATGATTGGAACTATACTCTGCGGCACAAATGAAATGAGACGTGCAGGTTCTAGCACCATGACTGCAATGGACTGCCGCAGACTCTAAATACCATTGAGTTTCGCCTTCACAGCCAGTCCATCTGGCACGACCTTATCCGCGTCCACGACCATTCAGAACCACAAGGGAAGTTCCTCCTCCGTCCGTTTTGCCGTTGGGCCAAAATATACGTAATGGGTTTCAGTGTCATTTCCTACACTGAGGGGACCATCACCCCACCTAAATGGGCTCATCCGCCATAAGCCGTTGGCCCCTTCAGGGGGTCGAGTTATTTACCGCCACCCAACATTCGGCGTTGGCTGTTTTTACAGCTGGTTGCCAAACCAGTAGTATAGATAAAAGAAAAAGTAATTGTGCTGTTTTCTTTTTCAGAGGAACTAATGGGTGATGGGATGCATAACATGCCTATGATGGTAGGAAATAGTGCTAACGGTGGTCCTGCTGGATCTTTTCATCATCCTCGAGCTGCAACAGGAAAGTTAACACCAATGCAGATCCGGTGCAAGTATGGTCAGCTGGGACCTAGTAAGGGTCAGTTCAATTCCCCTCATGGCTTTTGCCTTGGATCTGAAGAGGACATCATTGTTGCAGATACCAATAATCATCGCATACAGGTAAGAAATTATTGGTGGAATCCCCTATGTATTATTTATTACACCACGGATTCCCGACAGTTCAGAGCACCTATTATGGAAACTACTTAACAGAATGACGTTAAGGAGCATTAATTAGATGTGTCAAGACACACGACATTCCTCTAAACTATTAATTCAACATTTTCCGTTATAGCTGAACCACAATATATCGGGAAATAAAATCCATGTGTTAAGAAAATGACAAATTGCATTAGATCAGGCATGTCCAACCTTTTTTGGAAAAGGACCACTGTAGTTAAGGTGAATTGGTTTGCGGGCCACATGATTCGCTTTTTCTACCATATTAAAGAGGATCTAAATTAAACCAATTACAGTAGAACATCGTTAACACGTTGCTCATTAGTATGTTTTAATGCATATCACGTCATAATTTCCAAGTCTCGATTCTTATCTGATGAAAATAACGTACGAGTATCTCATTTATCACGTTGCATATTTTGCCGCGTATCGCTTAGTACGATCGCATTTTCTTCAGCCCTGAAAGCATTCTCTGTTCACTCCTAGTGGAATGTGAGCCCGCCGCTCTGAGATAACATTCCTTGCCAACAGGCAGGCGAGGGTTGCGACATAACAGGTATAGTTGTCTCACTTTTCTGGTTAACTAGCGGCGACTCAAACGTGAGGCAGTAGCACGCCCCGACAATAAGCATTCTTCGCTACTGACCAATAGCTGACGGTCGTTGACCAATAGAATGCTTCCTCTATCACTCCACGTGGACTCGAAAGACCCGCCCTAGCGCAGCTAGTTTGTGTGTCCTACAAGTATCAGTGTCCAATGTTGCACATCTGCACATAGTTCTGTCCAGTCTCGCTGCTTGCTCTCAGTAGGACAGTGCAACTTTGCTTGTCAAGATCATATTTACCCACCCATCATCATCATCTTCATCTTGCACAGTTCCCAGCCACTGGCTGGGTCTGTTTGGAACATAAGCCTCTCCAACGTCTTCTGTCTTCCCACCATCTCTCAGCCTCCACCCTTGTCCAGTCTTCTCCTCTCTTCTTCACGCTACATTTGGCCCAGCAAGCCAGTAGTGGATGAAACCAAATGCTTTCTCAAGTAAATACCCACCCATTGTGCCTATTTATGGATTTGTGTATTCAGTTCAGAGAAGTAAGAACTAGCATTACGTATCGAGCTAACTGTACCGAATGTTTATGTGACCGAGTAGGCTACTGCGTTCACGCAAATACACATTACACTACCGAAGAAGTTGTGAAACTTATTGATAATTTTGTTGCGTCTTATTGAAATAATGGAAAAGAAAGTACAGTGAACTCCCGATTTAGCGTTTCTCGAAATAACGTTTGCCCGCAATTAACGTACATTTCCGTAGGTCCCGGCTATTATCCCATAAGACGCAATGTATATCAGGCTTCATTTTAACGTTTGTCGATTTTACGTTTAACCTCCATTTTAGGCTCGAATTCTTGGACCCCTGGAATAAAATCTGTGTCGATTTAACGTTGGTATTTACTCCCTTCCTACGTGAAGAGTATGACGTCACTCCCTCTACGATGACGAAAGATAAACAAATCACTAACTTAAGCCGTGCGACAATTTGTTGTGAATGGGAACACACTTTAAAAAAAATGTCAAGTTATTGCTGAACAACGGCGAGCCAGTAGATCCCAGCTGTATTTCCAAACATCAGCGAGAAGATGCTCTGTTATTGGCAAGTCACGCAGCAACCTTGAGAAGCTGACCAATCACTGCAGGCGTACCGCAAGCGGGCTCGGGCGCATTTATTATCGTGAATCGAGTTAAAGGAACAGGAAGGAATAGTTAATGAAAAATATATAAATCCCTTTCGCTGGCTTTTAAAAACTTAATCGAACAATAAATCCCCCATATTTTTCCAATTCTGAGTTATCGGAACGAAATGACAAAGCGATTTTTTAACGGCAAGCGGGACGTACATTTGGCAGTGTATCGTCCCGTAGTTGCGGTTAGTCTACGCGTGGACCTGCTTGCTTGATACTCAGCGCCCGTCAGAACGGTGTAGGCCTACTGCCAAACATCCGCGATAAGACGCTCTGTTATTGGCCGTCACACAGCAACCTTGAGAAGCTGACCAATCACTGCAGGCGTACCGCAAGCGGGCTCGGACGCATTGATTATCGCGATTCCAGTTGACTATTTCATGAAAATTATATCGATCCCTGTCGATGGCTTTTAAAAACTTAATCGAACAATAAATCCACCATATTTTTCCAATTCTGAGTTATCGGAACGAAATGACAAAGCGAATTTTTAACGGCAAGCTGGACGTACATTTGACAGTGTATCATCCCGCAGATGCTGCCTGCCTACGCGTGGACCTGCTTGCTTGATACTCAGCGCCCGTCAGAACGGTGTAGGCCTACTGCCAAACATCCGCGATAAGACGCTCTGTTATTGGCCGTCACACAGCAACCTTGAGAAGCTGACCAATCACTGCAGGCGTACCGCAAGCGGGCTCGGACGTATTTATTATCGCGATTCCAGGTGACTATTTCATGAAAATTATATCGATCCCTGTCGATGGCTTTTAAAAACGTAATCGAATAGAATATTCACCACATTTTTTCTAATTCGGAGTTATCGGAACGAAATGACAAAGTGATTTTTTGACGGCAAGCTATCTCGTATGTTTGGCCGTGTATCGTCCCGCCGATGTGGCTAGCCTGCTGTATGCACTTCTAAGTTCCTCGATTCTATTGTTTGGAGATTTGTGCGTAGTAAGACTTGTATAACCATATCATTTTTTAGCTTCTTATTTAAATCTTTGCTCGATTCCTTACGTCCTATTTATACCCATTAATTTAATACAAAAAAGGAACTTATTTCCTGGAATTGTGACGCATATAATTACAACTTTCTCTTTTTGTTTGGTTGGTGTAGTTATAAGAGCATCCAGCTTAAATTTTAGCTTATAATTTAAATATTTTTCCAAATTATCTTTGTGTGTATTCGTTGTGTGCTGTGATAGTTTTGACTAGTGGTGAATTTCGTAGAAATGGCAACAAAGAGGATTAAGCTCACTATTAGTGAAAAACAAGACATTATTCGGCAAGTGGAGGCAAGCCCTAATGTTACAAGAATAGAAATGGCAAAACGTTTGGGGATGGTGCCATCATCTTTGAGCACTATTATGTTGTCAAAGGAGAAGATTATGGCAACAGAGTGTGCTTCTCGGAGCCAAATAAAAAAAAGAAAGAATATAAAGGCCGGCAAGCATGAAGAATTGGAGAAAATCCTCATTGAATGGTTTCAACAGGTGAGGTCAAAAAATGTTCCGATAGATGGGCCGATTCTAAGGGAGAAGGCTGGTGTAATTGCTTTGAGGCTAGGCATTGATGACTTTGTTTGTTCTAATGGCTGGCTTCATCGCTTCAAACAAAGGCATGGCATTAGTTTCAAGACAATTAGCGGGGAATGCAAAAGCGTTGACGAAGAAACAGTAGAGTTATGGAAAGAAGAAAATCTTCCAAACCTTTTGGAAGGCTATGACATGAAGAACATCTTCAATGCTGATGAGACAGCTCTATTTTATAATCTGTTGCCTGATCGAACCTTCCATGTGAAAGGCAATTCTTGTCATGGTGGTAAGAAGAGTAAGGAGAGGCTATCAGTGCTGCTTTGTGTCAATGCAGATGGAAGCGAGAAATTGAAGCCCCTCGTAATAGGAAAATTTGCCAAGCCACGCTGCTTTAAGGGCATTAATACATTGCCATGCACCTATACCAGCAACACCAATGCCTGGATGACGTGTGCTATTTTCACAAACTTTCTCCAGCAGCTGGATGTAAAAATGAAAGCAGCCAACAGGAAAATCCTTCTTTTTATTGACCGATGTCCCAGTCATCCTCCAGATACAAAATTTTTGGCAAACATTAAAGTTGTGTTCCTGCCAGTCAATTGCACCAGCAGGCTACAACCCCTGGATCTTGGGGTAATTTACTCCATGAAAAGGAAATACAGGAAGTCTCTGGTCCACAAAGCGATTGCAGCAATCGATAGAAATGCTGAGTTGAAGATTAATGTTCTACAGGCCATTCACCTCCTCTGTGCTGCCTGGAATGCAGTTACTCCTCAAACTGTAGCCAACTGCTTCAGGAAAGCTGGATTTTCTCCAAAAACACAAACGCTTGAAGAAGAGAATGAAGATGAGTTATGTGGCGAGGACTGGAATCTACTTGTTCACGATGAGCCGATAGTGTTTGAAGATTTCATTCAATGCGATGAGGATGTAGCAACAGCAGGAACACAGTCTGTGGAGGATTTATGCGATGCTGCTGCAGAGAAGGAAGCAGAAGATGTTGGCGAAGAAGATGAGGAACTACCACTTCCCACACCATCTTTTGGTGAAGCTGTTGCTTCCTTTGAAGTTGTGAAGCGGTACATGTCATCATTCAACTTGGATGACACAAATCTGCTGAGACTGGGGCAAATGGAGAGAGAACTTCTCTTTCTCCGAAGAACATGCAAAAGCAAGCAGACTACAATAAAGGATTACTTCAAAACTTAACTGGTAAGGTTTTGAAAATAAAATTCTGTATTTTTATGGTGTTTTCAACTATTAGAATACAAGTATTATAGGCCTAAATGTCTAATTAAATCCTCCTTACATCCTTCCAGATTGGTGTGGTCCTTACTGCCCAGAGCTGAAGCAACAACATATGAAGACTGACTTCTCTTAGTGATTTAGCCTATGTTATGTTTTTTTCCCTTCGTGTTAATGTACAATTTTATTTTTAATGGATTATAGTTTAATATTTAATGGCCTAGAAGTTGCATTATGAGGCAGTCTGATTTTTTGGTAAAAATATAATGTACAGTACCACAGTAGAAGATAGTGATCATGTTTTGAAAACTTTTTATTTAACAGTGATGTAAAATACTTTGTATTAAGAGTAATTTGTATATATAATAGCCAATATAGTAGTCTAAAATGTTTAATTCATCATAAAAGGGCATTACATTGCTTTATTCACAAAACCCCCATTTAAAGTTAACCTCGATTTAAGGCTCAAATCTGGAGGTCCCAGGGCGAATGTTAAATGGGGGTTTCACTGTAGTTAAATCATTAACTAGTGATGATAAAACGGAAATTCCTGAAAAAGTAGACAGAAATCCTCACCTTAAGTGCGTAGAACTGGCACGAAAGCTAAAACTCGCTCCTTCAACGTTAAACACTATTATCAGCAATCGAGACAAAATAGTAGTTGCGTACATAGAGAATAGGAATGGAAAGAGAAAATGTGTGCGCGAAGGAAAGTTTTCAAAACTGGAAACAATGCTCCTGCAATGGTTCAACCAAGCCTGTGCAGCAATCATTCCAGTGGATGGAATCAATTCGTGAGACAGTGAATTACCTCGTGAACCAGATGGGAGTAGCAGAATTTGCGGCGTCAAACGGATGGATCGAGCGGTTCAAGAAGAGGCATGATCTAGTTTACAAGTGCGTGTGGGGTGAAGCAGCATCTGTTGACAGTGGCACAGTTGAAACGTGGACAAATGAAACACTACTATCCTTGTTGAAGGAGTACAAGCCCCAAGACTTATTCAACGCTGCCGAAATGGGTCTTTTTTTTTTTTTTTTTCTCTCTTCAGCCATCTGCCCGACAAGACGTTGGCGTATAAAGGAGAAATTTCCCATGGTGGAAAATTGAGCAAGGAAAGGTTAACTGTCCTTCTTTGTTGCAATGAGAGTGGAACGATGAAGTTACCTCCTCTTGTTATTGGTAAAGCAATTGAAATTGCTTTAGAAATGTCAAGAACTTTCCATGACAATATAAAGCCAACGCCAACGCTTGGACGACTTACTTCTGTTTTTGAAGATTTTTTGCGAGCCCTAGATGCAAACATGGGGAGTAAAAATTGTAAAATTTTATTAATAATTGACTGTTGTGCTGCACACCCTGTGAATGTTCCCACAAGGAATGTTAAAGTGGGTTTCCTTCCTGCTAACTGCACAAGTCTGCTTCAGCCCCTTGACCAAGAAATCATTCATTGCATGAAGAAGTACAGGAAAATGTTACTGCAAAAAAGGTTGGCCAATATCAGTGGTACACGCAATAAAATCACTGTTCTTGATGCTATGCATTTCTTAAAAAGTTCTTGGGACTCTTTGGAGCAAACCACAATTAGCAACTGTTTCCGCAAGGCAGGGTTTCATGTTTTCCATGAAACTCCGGAGATCGAAGAAATGGAAGAAGAAAATGTTGAAGACACTGAAATTGAAAACTTCGGCAGCTATGTTCAGTGTGACCACAACAATGTCGTTCGCCAGATTGCGACGACCGACAATATTTTCCAAGAGCATGTGAAGGAAAAGAATGAAGAAGAAGAAGAGGGGGAGGAGGAAGATGTGGTACCAATCATGCCAACCTTAGGAAGGGCATTGGAATCGATGGATACTGTCCGAAGCTTTTCAGTTGACGAAACCGCTATGGACGCACTGTCAAAATTAGATGCTATATTGTACTCACTTGGACAGAGAAGTAGTAAGCAAACAATAGATATGTTTTTTAAGCGCCAGTGATTTGTGTAATTTTGTTAAGTGTGTAAATAGTGTGTAGATATGTTACTTATTAATTTGTTACATACAAATAAATGTGGCCTACATTTGTTAAAGGTTAAAATCTATTTGTGTGTTTTGGCTAAATACATCAGTTGACCTGATATGGTTTGCAACTATGATTTTACAAGATTATAAAATAGGTAAGTGTAATGCAAAATTAATAACCAATTTAAAAGGTTTTGGTAATTGATGTTTGTTTCTTACCTTTATATACAATTTTCAGTCTCGTGAGGGACATGTGGACTATTTCTAATAAGTACCGTTCTGTTATTTTTAAAATTAAATTTAATAGACAGTGGAATCTCGTTAGAACGTTCTAGGTTACGACGTTTTCCAGTTTAACGCGATGCTTTTCTCAAGTCCCATTCCTTCTAAATACATGTTGATATATTCCCTTAATACGTTTTCTATTCCTGCTTACGACGATCAAATTTTCGTTGTATTATTTGTTAGGGAACCGGATTTTATTCTTATTTCATTATAAAATTCGGCATCTTGAAAACACGATGTGATATTGCTTCCTATTCTCTGATAGTTATTGACATTGTAGACGATTAGTGTGTTTTGACGGTGTGGAAATGGCTTGAGGTATGACACAATACAGAAGATAGCTGACGGTGTAGAGGTGGCTTGAGAGCTATGATGCAACACGGAAGATAGCCAACGTGTCTCTCTCGAGCTAGTAGTAGCAGGCTGAATACAAAATCGCTACCTATAACACGTTCTTTGTTTCGAAATACACCACAGATTGGCGTGCGTATGCCGGCCGACCACTAGTGTCTTGTCCTTCCGTAAATGCGGCAGCGTGCGTTTGACGACCGGCCGCCCTGTCATCTGTCGCGTAGCGTGAGTTATGTAGCCGAGCGCACAGAACCTTTAAACTATGTCACGTTGCATATTTTGCCGCGCATCGCTTTAGTACGATCGCATTTTCGTCAGCGTGCAGAATCGCTTTCAATACGATATGCGTTTATATGTTCCTGAACACCAGTTTGGATCCGATCCCACAATTTTACTGTATGGACCTTGAAACTCAATACGATCTGATTCACGCAAATACGCATTACACTACCGATGAACTTGTGAAACCTAGTGATAATTTTGTTGCGTCATATTGAAATAATGGAGCTGACGCTCCAAAGTAGGAGAACCTTTGTATAATCCTCACCTTAAGCGCGTGGAAGTTGGTTTTTTTTTCTGTAGACTACACGCACGAGCATGTCTAACCTCAAAAAAAACTTCGGTTATATCCAATCGTTCACGCCAAAGAATACGGCACATCTTTTCCACAGAATATCATGAAAAACATGTATTTAAGCCGAAATCAATTATAGAAAACGAAATATTTCAACTCTTACTACAGTACTTTAATTAAGGGTATGGTACCGGTATAGTACATTTTTTTCTCTGGTTTTCATTGCTCTCGTTTCTCTGTGCTGTATAAACTAGTTCTGTAGTACAATAATTCTGTAGGTTGTTTAAAATTGGATATTCGATAGTACGTACTTCCGATTAACACGTTTTTTTTTTACTTTTCCCTCCCTGAAACAAGTTAATGAGGTTTAATTATGATTTTTCATTGGTACGTTTTCCTGCTTTTTACGTTCAAATGTTTCAGTCCCTTGAAAAACGTACTTGCGAGGTTCCACTGTATATAAATGTTATATCGCATGACATCAATCATCAAATATACCCTCTTAAATGCAAGCGCAGAATTTAATTGATACAGGAGTGCGTTAAGGAGATGGATTATCTCCATTGTTGTTAAACTGTGCGCTCGAAAAAGTCTGCCAAGAATGGAGACGAGCTGGTGCACCATCCCATAGACTCGGACCAAAACTCAAAGGTATAACACTCGACTGTTTGGCATTTGCGGATGACATGGCGTTCATTGCTTCAAACATTTCTGATGCCCAGAAACAACTTGAATTACTCCAAGAACAAGCAGCAAAAATCGGCTTACGGATTTCTTTTGGCAAAACAAAATTTATGACGGATATTAAAACAGCTCCGAATACACTCCGAATTGATAATTGTAAGGTCTCCCGAGTGAAAGACTTCAAGTATTTAGGTGAATGGATCAATGAAACTGGCAACGAAAAAAAACCTATAGAAGCAAGACTACAGAAAATGGAAACTGCTTTCCATTTGACAAAACAAGTTCATAACAAAAATTCCTGTCTTGAAATTGTAAAATTCATCTTTATAAAACAGTAGTCTTACTTGCAGCCCTTTATGTAGCCAAGACACTTAATCTACAACAAAAACACTGAGAAATCAATTGGAATTAAGGAACGCAAAATCATGCGAAAAATTTTGGGACCAAGAATCAAGGCTGGAATTTACCTTCCAAAACCCAATGCTGACGTCTATTTTAAAATTACTAAAATCACAGACACAATCCGTATGAGAATGATCCAATTCATGGGACATTTGGACAGAATGTACCCAACAAGTTTAACACACAAAATCTATACGTTTTAGCAGAAAAAGGCAATGCGGTCCATGATAACCTTATAGCCATTTGCAAATTTTTACAGAAATTTAATAAATTGTGTGGCATTGCTTCTTACAGAAATAGATGGAAAGTTGGTTACCTCTTGAGATACTGTTGTCATGGTTACCGGCTTGCATTCCTTCATTAGTTTCTTCTTGTTGTTCTTCTTCTTTCGAATGGGCCAGCTAAGGACCACGACGTTCAACTTTTCAGCTTGGCGAGGAACTTTATGTTTGCCCAATATTCGCGCATTCTCTGGCTATGTTTTTCCTTTCTCTCTTTTGTCCAGATGATGCCGGTTTTCTTACAGGGTGGTCTGTCCTGAAAACTCTTTCTGTATAAGTATCTTTCTGAGATGTGCTCGGCTTCTAATATCACTTTCCATTATCTTCAGTTCTTGGATGTCCTTGTTAACTTTGTTAACCACGGTGTCACGCTCTTTCTATTCTCCCAGTACTTGAGAAGCCGGTTGGTTAGTCTTGTTGGGTTCATCCTTGAGACATGTCCGTAGAAAGCCAGACGTCTCTTCCTGGCCACATCTGTGATTTTCTCAGTATATCTATATAGCTCCTGATTTGGTCTTCTTGTGTATTCGTCATCTATTTTTATTACCGGTAGTTTATTAACTGAAATTAGTTTTCTGGGAATATCTCAGCAATGTGGTTTTCGAGCCTTAAAACGTGGTAGCATCCGAGTCACCGAGGGGCTGAAAATGAGTTTTGTCTCTTCCTTGTATGCCATAATATAATAATAATTTAATAATATAGGAATAGGGATATAATAGTCCTTTACTGCCACACCCGCACGTGTAAATCGAGTGAAGAAATTCAAGAGAACCCCTTGACTGCCTTATTTATTTAATCGTATGGTAATTTATACAACAGGCCTATACAATTATACATAACAAGGTATAATCAAACTTTAAAGTAGCCTAGTTTGATAGTTCTGAAAAGAACCGTTACTTGTTATATTTCTGAGCACGTTGTATGTCACCTTTAACGCTGTTGCTCGTTTGCGCCTTAAGCGCATTATATACGTATTGATGAATTTTACAGCTTAAGTTGGTTCCGTGATAACCTTATAGCCGTTTGCGAACGTTCACAGTATTGTGTTAAATGGAATAGCATTGTGTCTTACAGAAATAGATGGACTCCTGAGATTGTGTTGCCATGGTTACCGGCTTGCATTCTTTCAATAGCTTAATAAATGAAATTAGTTCTCTGGAATATCTCAAAAACTGTTGGGTTTAGGACCTTAAAATGTGGTTTTCGGGGCCACATTGGTCCACTCAGCAGTTCCAGAGTGCAAAGTTGAACATAAACAAAAAGACACAAAATTTTCGTTTTTGCGCGCACCCGTCATAAACCAGTCTGAAACTCGTTAATAACTCAAATTTCCTTGGAAATTTAGAAAAAACAGACGAACTTTCATTTTTATGTATAGAGAGATTCGTACCTTGATGTAAGAGAACGAAGAATTGGTACGAAAACGTTATAAAAATGCTTGTTTCAGAATAGGTGAACAATTTGATATTATTTATCAAACGTGATGATGGTAAGATATCTGTAGTTGAGAAACGGCATTAACCAACATCTCTTTATCTGCCAAATGGTGTAAGATTATATACCGTATTTGCTCGCGTATATCTCGCACTTTTTTGACCGAAAATATGTGTGAAAATTTTAGGTGCGAGATATACGCGGGGAATTACCATATTCCCGAAAAAACACAAAATTTGCGATGTAACAGTAGGCCTACTTGCGCAACTGTTGTGGCGGGCTAATCGCTAATTCGAACGTGTCTCAAGGCGGTGAATTTAGCCAACCACGGCCGAAGACACGGCGAACGATGTACAGCGTGCTAACACTCACGCTGCGCCGTATGCTTGCATGCGGCCGAGCTCTGATGCGACGCAATGCATAAAGACGAAATCATTGATATTCACGAAGACTGACCTGCGTTTCTCTGCGATGTAACATTAGGCCTACTTGAGCAACTGTTGTGGCGCGCTAATCGCTAATTTGAACGTGTCTCAAGGCAGTGAATTTAGCCAACCACGGCCGAAGACGTGGCGAACGATGTACAGCGTGCTAACACTCACGCTGCGTCGTATGCTTGCACGCGGCCGAGCTCTGATGCGACGCAATGCTTAAAGACGAAATCATTGAGATTCGAGAAGACTGAACTGCGTTTCTCTGCGATGTAACATTAGGCCTACTTGAGCAACTGTTGTGGCGCGCTAATCGCTAATTCGAACGTGTCTCAAGGCGGTAAATTTAGCCAACCGCAGCCGAAGACGCGGCGAACGATGTACAGCGTGCCAACACTCACGCTGCGCCGTATGCTTGCACGCGGCCGAGCTCTGATGCGACGCAATGCGTAAAGACGAAATCATTGAGATTCGAGAAGACTGAACTGCCTTTCTCTGCGATGTAACATTAGGCCTACTTGAGCAACTGTTGTGGCATGCTAATCGCTAATTCGAACGTGTCTCAAGGCGGTGAATTAGCCAACCGCGGCCGAAGACGCGGCAAACGATGTACAGCGTGCTAACACTCACGCTGTGCCGTAGGCTTGCACACGGCCGAGCTCTGATGCGACGCAATGCATAAAGACGAAATCATTGAGATTCGAGAAGACTGAACTGGGTTTCTCTGCGATGTAACATTAGGCCTACTTGAGCAACTGTTGTGGCGCGCTAATCGCTAATTCGAACGTGCCCCAAGGCGGTGAATTTAGCCAACCGCGGCGAACGATGTACAGGGTGCTAACACTCACGCTGGGCCGTATGGTTGCACGCGGCGCCTCGATCCCCAATCGGCTCGTATCGAAGTTCGCATCAACTCGTAGCTCGCTCTTCCTGTTAGTAACGCTTCGGGTAAGTTCCTGGACAATGACGACTGTTGTGGCGCGCTAAATCGAACGTGTTTCTACCTCAAGGTTATTACGGTCATTTATATGATGGCGTCAGTAATGAATGCGAGATATATGGGAGTACTTTTTTTTCCCCCTGAAATTTCAAATGAAAAAATGGGGTGCGAGATATACGCGGTGGCGAGATATACGCGAGCAAATACGGTATATATCTTCTTGCGCGCAAATGTCTGTGAAGAAATAGTGGGTAATATAAAGTATATGTGCACGTATATATGTGCATTTACATTACTACGAGAAAGCTATATAAGGTAAGAATACATAATAGGTATTATCTAAATATATACTTCACATCACCCACTATTTCTTCACAGGCATTTGCGCGCAAGAAGATATATATATAACCTTACACCATTTGACAGATAGAGATGTTTGTTAATGCCGTTTCTCAACTACAGATAGCTTACTATCATCATGTTTGATAAATATCAGCTTGTTCACCTATTCCGAAACAAGCATTTTTATAACATTTTTGTACCAATTCTTCGTTCTCTTACATCAAGGTATGTTATAATTAAATATAAATGTAGATCTTTATCACAATCATATATCTATTAATATATTATTTTTCTTAGCAGGGTACTTTCATGTCAACAAGATTACTGATTGGCACATATTCAAATTTTAAACTCCGTATTGAGGGAAGATCTCCTTGTTCAATTCAAGCACTGATCTATTTACTTACTAATTCAAGCACTAAACTACGTTCAAGTCGGCATATTCAATGATTGGCACCTTGTCAGATTTTTTAACTTCGTATTGAAGACGAGATTTGCTCAGTCATTTAAGCATTAACTATTTACTTATTCATTTATCACTGATACAGATTAATTATTGGTTACAGAACTTTATTTTAAAATTATTTTAAGTGTATTATTTTGATAAGAATTATTATATAGTTCAATATTTGTTTACATTCGCCAATAATATTTTCTCGTTTTTTAACTACATATTAAAAAGAAAAGAAAAATGGCATGTATTTTATTTTCATTCTATTTAATTTGATTTGTAAGGATATCCATTTTAATATTTATTCATTTTATTCAGTTTTAACATTAATATTTCTTTTTTTATTAGATTTAAATACATTTATAATAGTTTAGCTTAATTCTTAATTGATTCTCATTATTTAGCTGAAGATGGCCTCATTGAAGGCCGAAACATGTCGTATTTATATAGAATATATATACAGTAAAACTTCTTTTATACGATTCACACTTATACGTTTTCTACACTTATACGATTTTTTTCTTGGTCCCGGCAAAATCCCTATACTTTCCATGTTAATTTATTTCCGATATACGTTTTACATTTATTCGTTTTTCACGCTTATACGATCATATCTTACGTCCCCGAGAGAAAAATGCGTCGTTTATATGTTTACAACGGTTTCCCTACCTAAAATCTCTAAAAATATTGGAGTCAGAAACTTATGACACGCACTGTACGTTTCTCGGAAACCATCCCTCGCGCGGCGCTATGTTGTGGCGAGAGCGACCTTGAAGCTTTGTTCAGCCGGAGTTGCGTGTGTTGCGAAATACATCACTTGCTTCAGTCATTGTTCTGCCTTGTTCGGTGCTTCAGTTGTGGTTAACCTTGATAGCAGTGAACATGGGTGAAAGGAAGAGGAAGTGCATTACGATTGCTGAAAAATTACGTATTTTGAATGTAGTGAAGGAAAGTGGCAACATGAAACGCACTGAAATCGCTAAGAAATTGGGGATTGCTCCGTCCACCTTAAACACAATTGTAGCTAAGACAGCGGAAATTGAAGAAGGCGCACGTGTTTTAGGTGTTTCTACAAAAAAGCGATCTCGCATTCTGGGCGGAAAATACGAATGTTTGGAAGATTGTTTGTTACAGTGGTTCAAGCAGGCTGTTTGTATTGTTACATATTGCCGATTATATTATTATTTCCTGTTGTTCACTTCTTAACGGGGACCATCGCTCGCCGCTCGCCCGCGCTGCGGGCCTGTCTCCGGCCAGGCACTTTGCCGTAATGCGTAGCTCGCGCGGCCTATAGCCTATACTGTAGTTCACAGCTGTTGCTGAAAATGTTCGCCATTCACCGCTACACATCGCTGGCACCTCTTTATGAAATTGTAATTTACGTTCCGAAGTTCCTCACCACCGATTGACTGTATTTCAACTGTAATATAGTCTTTAAGCTCATTTTCGCGAAAGATTTCCTGCACTTGATGAAGGTATTTACACACGTTCACGTAATGAAAATCGCATTGGAACATCACACTGAGCACTAAAGACGTGAACAATTGACTAAACTGAACCCCACACTGCTAAAGCACACTGCAAAAAGGAGGGAAACTTGTGGCACAAGAAGCGCATTACGGCAAAGTGCTTGACGGGAGACCGGGCCGCGAGCGTCCGCGTCACATATAACACCAAATCCCTGTATAACCCATAATGTCACATACATTTTGCAGTTTTTATTTAGCGACTTTCATTTACGCGTTTTTTACGCTTATACGTTTTTTTCATTTAATCCCTTGAAAATCGTATAAGTGAAGTTTTACTGTATAAATTGAGTATTGATTAGGCGTATAATTTTGAATATTTGATTAAATCATTATAAGACATGCATTCCACTGGCCATCCTTTGGGGACAGTTTTGACAACTGGAGTCTATATGGTGATAAAGGAAGTAAAATTAGCGTTACTCACAAGCTGATTGTGATTCACACCAGCACTGAATTCAGGAATTCACATCAAGACACTTATTCCACCAGCCATCATTAGGGCACAGTTCCGATGGTCTCTGTATTACAGAGTTTACGTGCCCAAAAAGGAGGTTTGTATCACTCTCAAGCCGACTTGTGGTATTGTGATTCTAACCGCCGGTGAATTCAGGAGTTCACAGAATGATGATCGGAAATGTGGTTAGCATAGTTACACCCTATATTGCTTACAGCAAACAAATGATGCCAACCTTAACTCAAATAATGCCCGCACTCCAATTTTGGACGAGGAATGTGGGTAGTGTTTGTTTATACAGTGGAATCTCGTTAGTACGTTTTTCAGGGGACTGAAAAATTTGGACGTCATATGCGGGAAAACGTACTACCGAAAAACGCCATACTGCATTTACAACGTATAAGAAAGGACGCAGCGTATATATGGACGCTAAATCGCCGCCCTTAGTAAGTGATTATATGCACTACTACAGTCACGACATAAACATAGGTTATCAGTAACACAGGGAATAAATAACATAAAAATGAATTAATGTACCTCTACACTACAGTATAATACAGGGTCTTTATATTTGATCAGCAAGGACATTCTCGCTCTCGCGCTCCGCCAGTGACGGCCCTGTTGGCGGCGACCGCGCACGCATATATAGGCCTACGGCAGAATACAGTGATTAAAATCTGTAGCCTACCATGCAGTTTTACTGGCCGTGATTTACAGTAGATGCTGAAAATGGTCCCCATCCGCTTCCAAACACATATACTGTAATACAGGGTCTTTATTTTTGATCAGCAAGGACATTCTCGCTCCGCCAGTGACGGCTCTGTTGCCGGCAACCGCGCACGCTTACGTAGGCCTACGGCGGAATACGAGTGCTTAAAATCAGTAGCCTACCATGCAGTGTTACTGGCCATGATTTACAGTAGATGCTGAAAATTTACCCATCCGCTTCCAAACACAATCGGCATATCCTTGTGAAGTTTCCGGTTAATTTAACTTCAGTAAGGAAATAAATACGTTTACGTCTATTTATATTGTTTACTGAACCTGTACACTATACAATATGATATACAGTACACACTAGCTTTATAAAACACCCAATTAGATCGGAGCTCTCGTCTACCGCAGCAAGAGCGTGGGCATACGGCCGGAGACCACACGCGCCAACCGGCGGCCAAGATCGAGCGGAATTGTGTTGTCGAGCAAAAAAAAAAAAAAAAAGACCCTGTACTGTATATTCCAAACATCACACATTACAGAGCTTTGAAAAACCTATCCAGAGTGGACTGCTTTTTCTTTTGTCCAAGTTTACAAAGTACCGAATCCATTTTCGTCATTAAAGCCATGTCATCATCATCAACAACAAAACTTGTGACATATGATCGCACTGTGTCCATTGCTTCTAGAGCTTTTGAAAGTGTAGGCACTGGTGTGGGCTCTGGTTCGTCCTCTTCTTCACTTTCTTCTCGTCTTTCATCTGCTGTCTGCTGCTGAAGAATTTCATCAATCGTCATAGACTGACATACTACAACACTTTCATCACAGTCTATGTAAGCATCGAAGCTTACGTTGTCGTCTTCGCCCGCTAACTGTCGCCATTCATCAGTCGTCGCGGGGTTTCCATCCACAGGCGTGACGTCATCTGCAACAACACGACAGAAACCAGCCGTGTTAAAACAATGCTGGATGGTGTTCGGTTCAACTGAATCCCAAGCAGACTTCACAAAATGCATTGCTTCCAGTACTGTTATTTTCCTCGTGGTTTGAAGTGAAGCCAACCGCTTCTGAACTAGCCGCTTCCTGTATTTTTGTTTCACGCATCTGATGATGCCCTGATCAAGCGGCTGCAGGTGACTAGTGCAGTTAGCCGGGAAGAAAACAACTTTCACGTTCCGGAGATAAGTCGTGTCAGTGGGATGTGCTGCACATTGGTCAACGAAAAACAAGATTTTCCTGTTCTGAGCACCCATTTTTGCATCCAGCGCGCGTAAATATTGTTCAAATATTGTTGTAGTTACCCAGGCGTTCGCATTCGATGTGTACTTACAAGGAAATGTTCGCACATTTTTAAAGCAGCGTGGACTCCTCGCTTTTCCTATTACCAGTGGAACCAACTTTTCTGTTCCACTTTCATTGCAGCTCAACAGGACTGTCAGTCTCTCTTTGTTTCAACTTTCCCCCATGACATTTTTCGCCTTTAAATGCAAGGGTTTTGTCAGGTAAGAGGTGAAAAAACAAGCTTGTTTCGTCCGCGTTGAATACATCACGAGGACTGTACTTTTCGAGAAGCTGAGGAAGTGTCGTACTTTTCCAAGCTTCTACTGTGTCGGTATTGACGCTAGCAGCCTCGCCTCGCACACATCTGTACACCAGCTGGTGCCGATTCTTGAATCTTTCGATCCACCCATTAGAAGCTTTGAAATCAGTGATGCCCATCTGCGTTGCTAAATGACAGGCCTGTGCTCGAACTATGGTCCCGTCGATCGGTATGTTTGAAGCACGGGCTTGCTTGAACCACTTCAATAAAGTGCTTTCTAGTTCAGGAAACTGTCCCTCTCGCACACGTTTCCTTTTTCCGCTCACCCCTTCTTCAAATGCACGTTCGATTTCCTTCCTTTTGCCGAGAATCGTGTTCAGTGTAGACGGAGGAATGTTCCACTTTCGCTCTATATCCACACGCTTCATGTGAGGATTGCAGTCCACGTCTCGAATGTATTTCATCTTCTCATCATTAGTTATCTGACGTACTTTCTTCTTATCCATTATGAAACACGCAATAAAATAGGTCGTAACTGCACGTGAACACTAAGAACTAGAATACAATAGTGCGGAACACGAAGACAATAATGCGCCTACGTGATAAATAAACAAAGGGAAGGGGGTGACGGGCAGCGGGAGAGAGACACGTCACCAGTGTTGCGTCATAGCTATAGCCACTTCTACGCCGTCAAACACAATGAAATCATCTACACTGTCAATAACTATCAGAGAATATGAAGCAATATCGCGTCGTGTTTTCCAGAAGCCGAATTTTATAATAAAATAAGAATAAAATCCGGTTCGCTTACAAATAGTACAACGGAAATTTGATCGTCGTAAGCGGGAATAGAGAACGTATTAAGGGGATATATCAACATGTATTTTGTAGAATTGGGACTGGGACTTGAGAAAATCATCGCGCTAAGCGGGAAAACGTCGTAACCGAGAACGAGCTAACGAGATTCCACTGTATATGGTATGTATGAATTATTCAATGGGGCACATTTTATTGCTCTTATTTTCCTCTTCCAGGTGTTCGAAAAGACAGGAACTTTCAAGTTCCAGTTTGGAATTCCTGGCAAAGAAGAAGGTCAGTTGTGGTATCCTCGTAAAGTGGCTGTCATGAGGAACTCTGGAAAATTTGTGGTGTGTGATCGGGGAAATGAGCGCTCCCGTATGCAGATATTTACCAAAAATGGCCACTTCATTAAGAAAATAGCAATCAGGTATGTGCAGTTTTTCAGATTCCTGAACTAGTATTTAGGCTCCTTTCTCTCTTTATATAGAACTATATACAATCTAGACAATGGTATATACAGTAATTGTTAAAGTTTGTGCTTTATAGCATTTACAATTGGACCCCTATTTAACGATTTCCTAGGGAGGTACTAAAATGAATCCTGTGATGGTAGTTACTGGTTTTTGAAGTTGGAATTCCTCCCCCCTAACTTGAATGATCATAAGATGATTAGGGATGTTGCTTATCAATTTATCGAGTGGAAAACATGATGTCCACTAAACCATATTGATCATAAAAGTTACCTCTGTACCTAAAACAGCCTGCAATGAAAAGATGTAATCCAACAGAAAACTCTTATACTGTAGGCCTGCTTTGTGGCATATTCTCATTACGACAAATTCTGGTTAGTTCTAAATTCAAAGGAATAAATGAATACCGTATTTGCTCGCGTATATCTCGCACTTTTTTGACCGAAAATATGTGTGAAAATTTTAGGTGCGAGATATACGCGGGGAATTACCATATTCCCGAAAAAACACAAAATTTGCGATGTAACAGTAGGCCTACTTGCGCAACTGTTGTGGCGCGCTATTCGCTAATTCGAACTTGTCTCAAGGCGGGGAATTTAGCCAACCGCGGCCGAAGACTCGGTGAACAATGTACAGCGTGCTAACACTCACGCTGCGCCGTATGCTGGCACGCGGCGCCTCGATCCCTAATCGGCTCGTATCGAAGTTCGGATCAACTCGTTGTTGCTCGCTCTTCCTGTTACTAACGCTTTGGGTAAGTTCCTGGACAATGACGACTGTTGTGGCGCGCTAAATCGAACGTGTTTCTACCTCAAGGTTATTACGGTCATTTATATGATGGTGTCAGTAATGAATGCGAGATATATGCGAGTACATTTTTTTCCTGAAATTTCAAATAAAGAAATGGGGTGCGAGATATACGCGGGGGGCGAGATACACGCGAGCAAATACGGTACTTTTGATTAAAAAGAATCTTCAAATTTACTACAGAGAAACATGACAATAATATGAGACATTCAGCATCAAATTGACCTCACAGTGTGGAGGCATTGAATGTGTAATCGATATTGCATAAAATTTAGAGTTGGTCGGTGAAGTTCTTGCAGTTCCTCCGTCTCAGAGTTTGAGTGCACAGTACTCTTTATTGACCATCATTGGGGTGCATTTTCACCAAGTGTGAGTAAATGATGAAGTAGGCCTACTCGATTCACAGATAAGTTGACGTTCTCTCTGTTCCTGCAGTCTCAAGTTTGTGGATATGTTACGGATTTCGTTGACTGTTTCGGCAGAAGTAAATGTCATGAAGTTTCACAGTCAAGATTCTAATTATCCTAATTGTCGCAAGTTCTTGAGCGATCACTCCACGGTCGATATCTAGTCGCAGTGTTGCACAGGTAATGATTTTGGTGAGATTCCCATTGTCCTTGTGGCCAAAAGTTCATGAGCGAGTGCTTCACCCATCTGCAGGCCACATGCTTCAACAAAGATATTGCATAATAGAGCCAAATGAATATCTAAAAGCAGAAAATGGCTAGTTGGGAGCAGGTGATGTCATGTTTGCGATTGGCATCGTTTTTAGATTCCCAATATAGAATGCAAATACACTTGCCATTGATAGCACAATGTTTGTTGATATCCGTATTGATAGATGAATTGTAAAGTTTAAAATTAACGCCAATCAATACTTGAATTAAAATACAGTATATATATTATACTGTATATTATAGTACATGGGCGGCTTCGGTGGCATAGTCCGTAGCATGCTGAGCTTCTATGCCCAAGATAGCGGGTTCAAACCCGGCCGAAGCCGTCGGATTTTTTAAGAGCGTTAAAAATCCCTCAGTATGCCTTCCTTCGGAGGGGAAGTAAAGCCGGCGGTCCCTTGTCATAGATTTATGGCATGTTAAAGAACCTTCCACTAATTGCACCTGTATGAAGCTAAATGGGATAAGTTAAGAATGTAAACAACGCTCTTAGGTTTCTACGTTCGTTGCCAAGAGCCGACTGCAGTGGCGTCTAGTAGCTAAGTTCTGAACTTGGCCTAGTAATTGTTGACGGTGGCACTTGGCGGCCAAAGTAGGAACTATTTGAAAAATTCTAAGTTGCAGTACTTAAATTAAAAACAGATAACACACACACTAATACAGTCATCACAACACCGGTTATCAGACAGATTCTACACACACCCAAAGTACACGGGGCTACATGACCGCGTTGTCGCAGCCCCTAAACTTAAGAACCAACCATTGTAGTACATGTTTCAACCTGACATTGAGGTCAGCTCAATTAAGAATAAAAGCACTGATGATGTAATTAAGTCTTTTGATTGTTTGATATGAAAAATTGTATGTGATAATTTGTAATTAAAAGAAATAAAATAATAAAATGGATATCCTTACAATGTAATTAAATGTAAATCAAATATAATATTGGCGTATATTGGAGAATACCCGGCCAACAGAACAAACCGCAATGGAGAAAGGTTAGTGGAGTTGTGCAAGGCGTTCAACCTACTGATGAAGTCAACCGCTTTCAAACTACTTCCCGCAAAATAGAAAACATGGACATCCCCAAATCCCCATCTCGGCGAATCTCATAGAGAAATCCAGAAGAAGCACGAATCTTGACTCTGATAACTATCTTTCAAAGATAAAATTAAAACTTCTTCCAAGATCCACCAAGAGATTTCAGATAAGAAAGATCAAAAGGTATGATGTGGAAAAATTGAGGACACAAAGCTAATTCAGTCATAAACTTGAAGCACTTGTGCCACAGAATTGGGAACAACTCAAAGAAGCAATACTTGAAACGGCACAGGAAACCATCCCACTGACAAAGTCGAGGAGGCATCCTTGGTGGACTAATGAATGTGACGATGCCATACACCAACGGCGGCTTGCTTGGCTGCGATGGAACAAACAGAAGAATGAAGAAAACAGAGAGATTCCTGGTTGTGAGGAAGCAGACTGATAAAACCATACGTGGGATAAAACTAGTATTCCACAAAAAATCAGTTGGCACTGATAGACCAAGATTTCTACAAAGCCTTCAAACAAAATCTCTGTAAATACACACCACCCAGTCTTCACTTTAGAATTCCCGATGGGAAAGTTGCTTGGAATGACAAAGACAACTGTCAGATCCTGGCGAAATACTTTTGAGTCCCTTCTCAATTCAATTGTAAGGCTCCAACATCGAAATTTTCCTTTTACAAAAATATGCTCGTCAATCCAGACTCACGTCCACCAACTAGGGAAGAAATCAAGCAGATCATTCACTCGCTTAAGAATAATAAAGTACCAGGTGAGGATTCAATAGTTGCCAAACTCTGGAAATACGCAGGTGATAAACCAGTCGACAAGCTAACGGATATCATCCGGGAGATTTGGGAAACAGAGAAACTGCCCAGTGATTGGACATCGGCCTTGATTCACTCCCTGCACAAGAAAGGTGATCAAGCGGACGTGAACAACTATCGTGGCATATCACTCCTCTTTATAACATACAAGATTCTCGCGAAAGCGCTTCAAACGAGAGCGGAAGCACAGCTTGATCAACAACTGGGCGAATACAAAGGTGGATTTCGAAAGGGGCGCTCATGTGTCGAGCAAATCATGAATCTAAAATCAATTCTATCGTACATGAATCTGAGAAGTAAGAAATTTGTTGTGACCTTTGTTGATTTCAAGAAGGCTTTCTACTCCCTGGATCGAAGTACCCTGATCCAGGTTTTAAGAGAATTTGGTTTAGATAATAAGACAAGAGCAATCATTCACCAAACCCTGTTGGAGACAGCTTCCAAAGTGAAATTCAGGGAGATTTCTGAATCCTTCGCAATACGGACAGGGGTGAGACAGGGAGATGGGCTCTCGCCTCTGTTAATCAACTGTGTTCTTGAGAAAGTTATTCGAGAATACCGCAAAGAATTGTGTAAGGATAGTGTGGAGAATGGGGTCAGACTTGGTTATAAGAGCAAGAACCTGACTATCGACTGTTTAGCTTTCGCAGATGATGTTGCAATTTTTTCTAATTCTCTTGACACGGCCACACAACAAATCAATCAATTACAGGTGCAAGCAGCAAAGGCAGGTCTTCAGATTTCTTTTGAGAAAACTCTGTTTATAACGAACATCAAGTCAGAACCCAGAGAACTTATGGTGAAAGGAGGACAAATAACACAGGTAGAGAAATTAAAACACCTGGGTGAATGGATTGAGCCCAACATTCATGAAAAAGAAGCTTTCTTGTCATGTATTAACATATTGGAAATGGCTTACCATTTAACCAAAGACATTTACAAAACACGATCAATGTCATTCAAGGCCAAACTGAGTCACTACGTTACCGTTATACGCCCGGAGACGTTATATGCATCTGAATGCCTGGCTATGAATAAGAAAGGCCCGGCAGAACAACTCGAAGCCAAAGAGAGGAAGATTTTGAGCAAGATCTTAGGACCGGTCAAGGAACGAGGAGAGTATAGAAGACGACACGATGAACTTTATCTACATGTGGAGAAAATAACTGACACCATACGCAAGAGAAGACTCCTTTTATGGCCATTTAACACGATTGAGCTCCGGAAGATTGTCCAATCGAATCTGTGCCTACTTTGTGGGAAAGAAAACCAAAGGGATCTGGTTTACAGAGGTGGAAAAAGACCTACAAGAACTGGGGATATCACATGACATCTTGAAACTTGACTCTTTGAAGAAGAAACTTGGGGAAATACAGAGTTTTCAGCCAAAACCTTCATTGAAAACCGGCGAGAAGTGGACCGAAGAATGAAAAGACGCTCACCGAAGAAGAATGCGTGAATACTGGGCCAATGTGAAAGAAAGAGCGAAGAGGCAGTTAAAATAACGTGGTCCACAGATGACCGAAATGATTATTTAAAAAAATTGGGCTTCACATTGAAATTTCAAAATACTGATTGAAAGACAAGACATTTTGTAATACCGGTGACAAGTGTAAATAAAATATTGGGCTTCAAATTACAATTTCCAAAAATTCATATAGAAATGACAAGTTCAGAATATCAACAAATATGTTAACTGAGTTGCCTGATATGAGTAAAATTAAATCTGCTTTCGAAATGGGATGTGCAATAATATTATATCAAGTAGATATTTGACACAATTCATATATAGGCTAGTTATTTTCTATCATATAAATAAAAATCTTCTGTGATACAATATTTTCCAATCAATTAGGTTGACAATTTAAATGACGCACTAATTAATTGGCACCTGAAAGCAAAATTAACACCTCATATTTCAAAAGAAGATTTAATTTTACTTCTTTCTAAGCAATAACGCTCCTTGGATTCATGCCACATTCGCTAAATTCATTAAATTGAAACGTTACTGCAATTTTTGCTTAGGTTTTTTTTTACCAAGACTATCAAAACATTCCTTAAAACAATGACTTACAGTTTCGCTAAATTGAGGTCCAACTGTAATGGCCACAAATTTATCATATTGTAGCAAAATGTAACATGTAGGATTTATTATTAAAATATTATACTTTAACCATATTAATATTACTCTTTTTGTTAGGTACATAGACATAGTTGCAGGACTAGCAGTAACTTCACAGGGACACATTGTTGCTGTAGACAGTGTTTCCCCTACTGTGTTCGTCATTTCTGAAAGTGGTGATCTCCTACGCTGGTTTGACTGCAGTGATTACATGAGGGAACCCTCAGATATTGCTATCAGTGGTATGTATTGTACTATATATAACAAATTATATATATGGGAGTAGCAGAGCTCCTTCTGGTCTATTGGAGTCAGTCATTTTATGCAGACTAAGCTTTAGATCAGCTCATGCCAAGATCCACTTACTCATATTACCCTTTTACGAATTGATTGCCGGCGGTCGAGTTGGGAACTATTCTTTGTTTACTTGTGTCACACGTCAGCCTGCTTCATTGACAGGTACAGTTGCGCGAGTAGGATATGACTCAGCTCCAGTAGTTTCTGACATCGTTTAACTGTCCGTGGTGACATGAGCTCCGGAGACTCGCAATGCTGCTTGACTTATGTGCAAAATACAGTCTGTCATTGCTGTGTTCCCCCCTTCACCCCTCGGGGCAGCTGCTACAATAAACAACAAATACTGGCGCAGCCACGCTCAGCGGCAATTAAATCTTAAATGGGTAATACCTGATGTAAAGAGAAATCTTAAATGAGTAATACCTGATGTAAAGAGAAGACCCCTCACTGTGTAGCTGTGGATCTGTATTCACTGTAGCCCAAATTTAACAGTGTGTGTGAATATTGCAGTCCTGCAAAGAACCCTTAATCAGTTTGATACGTTCGAGCTTGCAGTATGGTATATCTGCCAAAGATGTGGTGGCTACTAATCACGTACACTTTATGGGAGAGTGGGTTGGGGCAGAGCATCTCAATTTGAAAGTGAACTTTTCTGCGACTGAAAACAAATGATGTTTTGTGATTTGAAATTGATCTTTTTTGTTCAGTTTTGAAATTTAAATTTGATTATTACTGTGAATTTTTGATCATTATAATTATGAAGTGTTTTTATCTTTCAAATGTATGGTAGGCCATCTATTAATTTGGCATCTACTTCTAAATTTTTAAGGAATCCAAATTCGTGTATTAACTATGTTATGAAATGCAGATAACCTCATTGCCCCATCTCTTAAAACAACTATCACCGCCATCGATATCAAGAATATGGTATCCACAAGAGATGCAGGCAACCCTATTATAGAGTCCCTGGCTGTGTCAAGGGATCACTAACCAGGCATCCCGAGCCGGAGTTTACTTGCTGTAAAGTGGCCAGTTTCTTTCCACTTCTCCTGCCTTAGCATCCAGCAGGTTCCCATTTAACATACGAGGCTGGGAGACCTCAGACCATACAAAGACTTCAAAATTCTTGGCCTAGCCAGAATCAAACTCAGGGCCTATGGGGGTGGCAGCCAACCATGCTGGCCACTGTGCCACGAGGTGGTCATTATCATATATAAGGTGCAAAGAAGGTGGGACATTAAGATTTTTTATTTTTTATTATTGTAATAACTAGAGCTCAGCACAATAGGCTCTAAAATACTCAAAATAAGCAGCAAATGGGCACTATTATAATACTGATGGCATTGAAACAGGCACTATTGTTGTATTCATGTGTCATTTAGAAACACATTTCAGAACGTCGTAGAAATATCAAATATTTTTCTAAGTTTCGCTGAAGTTTTCAATATCACAAGAGTTAATTGGACAGCTGTTCAAGGCTGCCACCTCGCCTAGTTGAAGATAAGAATTTTCCTGGCTTTTTCCCAGAAAAACATCAGCAACTTGGCAGAGAATGGACCAACCCTTATTCCACTGCAATACCTACTCCATGTTATTGGTGGGTAGCATTTCCTACTTTTCCTCGTGCATCTCTAAGTTACTGCTGTTTCTTTAAAACATGGTTTATAGAATCCACAAGAATCCCCGCTTATCAAGGACATTCAAAGTACCAGGGAGCTGTCCGAAATTAGACTGAATGAAGATTATGTCAACCTTGTGGGTTGGAGAAGTGAGTGCTTCCTCCGGCTCCATAATGCATGTTTTGTAAGGAACTGGCGTCTGTTGGGAAGGGACCACATACTTCCGCAAGTAGAGGTCAGCGCCTATCAAGAAAGAAATCTCTTCGGGACATGTCGGGGACAGACAGTCTTTGGACAGGAGGAAAGTCCCTTGACACCGCTCTCACTCTTCCCCAAGAGCGAGACTCGTGAAGTCCGCTCCATCTGGGGCTCCGCTACCACCAGCGGTACAGGGAGAGATTTTGAGAGGCTGATCAGGAGGCAATGATTAAATGAAAGACAGATGAAATGAAATGATAGTGGAGAGTGTTGCTGGAATGAAATGTTGACAGGGAAAACCGGAGTACCCGGAGAAAAACCTGTCTGCCTCCGCTTTGTCCAGCACAGATCTCACATGGAGTGACCGGGATTTGAACCACGGACCCAGCGGTGAGAAGCCGGCATGCTGCCGCCTAAGCCACGGAGGCTTCTGAAATACATAAGTTATAACTTATTTAAAAAATATGTCTAGTAAATTTGAGACATCCAGTATGGTTAATTCGAAATTCCGTTATAAGTCGATTTTTCCTTCGAACTTTCGTTCCATTGGATATATAATCTAACCGATTATTTCGATAACTTGTAGATAATTTGTGGTTCTCAGTCGAAATAAAACTTGCCCTCTTGTCGTATTTTTCGTGGAATCCTCTCAGAATAATTCGTAATATTCGATACCGTACCTACTTCGAACGTTCATCCTCCAAAATCGCATACACAAGACGGCCGGCTGACCGCACGACTTGTCTGCGGGAATCTCCTCAAACGGACCGAGATCGACGTCAGTTGCGTAAAATCATAAAACCCGTCCCCTATCGTGAACTTGTGACCACGAGGACTGCGGGAATCCTGTCGAAGGTGATAGGGCACCTATCACGTATACTCAAATGCGTGCGGGGAGCGAGAAGTGCATCAACCCACTTAAAAATGGCAGCCTACGTAGCATCGAAATACTAAATCCTCCTCGTGATCCACCCTGAACTGATGAACTCCCAACCACAGCCTAGGGAATCACGGCGCCGACCGAACAACGTGTACTTAACTACTCGTAAATTTTAACCATGCCCAACCTTGAGCGTGCCTCCGCCATTCTGTCAGGACAGATAGACAGGCAGACAATCGTTGAACGGCCGGGTGTGGCGATGATTTCAGAATATCTCAAGGACAACGTAAAACGGCCGAGAGCTGCAGCGATTGCGATACATCGCGATATTTCTCTGCATTTAATGCGGAGGACAACTGTATTCTTGTCAAACGGACAGCAAGTGGCGCCGATTGCGTAATAATGCTATATTTTCTTGTGCCCGACCTCAAGGACAATGGAAATCTCGTCGAATGACTAAAAGTGACACTGATTATATAAATCGCGATTTTTCTCCGTGTTCTATCGTGAAACCTACGGGAAGCTCATCAAACAACTGAAACCAGCGCCGATCGTGTAACATCTCGATATTTCTCAGTATTTGACTGTGAAGACAGAATTCGGTGACGATCGCGTAACATCGCATACATCTCTTCGCGACCTACCGCGGGGACGAAGGAAATCTCGCCAAATGGTCAAGTGCAGAGCAACCTCTTGGTACCGTAATTATAACAACATATTGTGCACAAGACGACATATTAGCTGAAACAACTCATTGGATATTAAATATCTAGTATATATTTATTATTTTAAATTTTTTTATGACATCATGTGAATTTCATTTAAAGCGGCTTCGCTGGCCTAGTTGGTAGCATGCTGAACTGCTGTGCCCAATATAGCGGGTTCAAACCCGGGCGAAGTCGTCGGCTTTTTTAAAAGCGTTAAAAATTCTTCAGTATGCCTTCCTTCGGAGGGGAAGTAAAGCCGACGGTCCCATGTCATAGATTTATGGCATGTAAAAGATTCTTCCGCAGACTAAACTTAGTTATTGTTGTTTTAAGGGGCGGAACTAAGACTAAACTTGTGTGAAGCTAAATTGTTAGGTTAGATTTCGTCGGAACGCTCTATCAAAGTTCCAACGTTCACCACTAGGTATCAATGATATCTGGTAGCAACTTGAAATTGAACGGAACTTGTAGCTCACCCTAAGGGTGTTCGCTGGAAGCAGCTACAGATTCAGGCGAGGTGAACATGTCCTCGGACACTCCCGGCACTCAAAGCCATACGAAAATATAAAAAAACTCTTTAAAAACAGTTCATTGTTGTTTTTCTTCACCGCGTGATGAGCGCCTATGCTTGCAGACTGCAGACGTATCTTGAATTCAAAGGTAACTAAAATTAACTGAATGGTAACCAAAAGGTACCTAAAAAGTAACTAATTTTTACTTCATCCTTACAGTAGACACCCTGAATACCTTCCTCATGCGGCAACTCTCACCGGAAGCTTGTCCCTTGGTGGACAGCAGAGATTGCAGCATCCATTAAAGATCGTCGAATTGCTGTCAAATGCTATCGGAGGCAAAACACTATGGCCAACCTTATTACCTTCAAAAGGATGCATGTTAGTGGTAAAGTACCAATGGATCAACCAACGAAAGGTTTCCAATATCAAAGAGAACTCCAAACCAGTTTCCGAGTTGGAATTGAGTTGAGCTTTAAGGTAGTGGAATGGCAGCATTTACAAGTAGAAATAAAATCAAGATAAAGAAAGAGCATGTTGCTTTAACATATGAATATACATGGGTTGGTTTTTTAGTTTTGGCACCAATGCTTCAGTGCCAAGTTGAAACAATGTTGGGCACTGCCCTGGCGCATTCAACTGTCCTCCACATCTTGAAGGACTTACTGAAAATGAGGAAGATTGCGTCCAAATGGGTTCCGCATGGTTACACCGCCCATCGTTCTGCATGACAATGCTAGGGCACACACAGCAGGCGTTGTGTAGGCATTGTTGAATCGCAGGGGCTGGGAGGTCCTCTATCACCCCCCCCCCCCCATATTCTCCTGACATCAGTCCCTGCTACTATGATCTCATCCCGAAGATGAAGATCCAACGACTTCCGCATCGCTGGGAACACGTTGTACGCAACAGTGGGGACTACATCGAGGGCCTGTGAAACTTGGAACCACCTAAGTGAGTTATTAATCCAGTTATAACTAAGGTGCCGAAACTAAAAAACCAACCCATGTATTTATTATAACATTTGTATATGAACATCTTTAACAAGCTTAGCATTAACATAGAAAAGAATTTTTATTTCTTTAAGAAGCAAGAGGTTGATATAACTCAAACTTCACTGACCAGTGCTTGGGGGACCAGCCCAAGCTACTGAAAACAACCTTAAATTGTGAGACGCCTTGTCCCATTAACTTGCCAAAAAGACAAGGGTGAATCATGAAAATGGATCTCACGATGCCTAAGCACTTGGGGCCCGAATAAAATGCTTAATATACCAGATAGGAAATGTTAACAAAGGGTAAGATACCTTTCAAAAAGTGGTATATTTGTGAAAGTTCCACAAAAGCATTGATGAAGAAAGAGAAGAATTGAAAGAGAGGCATAGCCTTTAAAGGGGCTATGACGCTCAGGGGACCAATCCTGCCACACCTTAAGAAAAGAAAGTTATGAAATCAATTGTATGCCTTTAAGCAAAAGCAAGCCGATATGTAATTCCTAAAAGGAAATTGGCAAAAGAAAGCCAGTATGTGAATCTTGCTTCGGAGGTTCATGAAAAAGTATTGTAAAGTAACTATGTTCACAAAAAGTACCGTATATACTCGAATACCACCCGCACATTTTTAAACAAAATCGGACGTGAAAAATTGGGGTGCGGGTCTTATTTGAGTCATCCTGATTTTAAACATTTAAATTGCCCGCCACGCGCGATATCGGGTGTTGCGAGTATCAGCTAGATGGTGCTAGCCTTCTTCCGGCTATCACTTTGTTTTACCGTAAGCAGGCGGCGTCATAGTCTCGCGCACGTTTTCGAGTGTAAACATGAGTTGTACGAAGGGTTTGCGGTCGTTTAATGTGAGTGAGAAGCTGAAGTTATTGGAAATCGTGCCCGGTAGGAAATATGATATTGACGAGTCATGTATTCGTGATTGAGCGGGATGACGTCTATGCTACAACCACTGGATGTTTGCGTGAACCGCCAGTTCAAAGCAGCCTTGAAACAGCTGTATACGGAGCAGATGGCGGCCGATAAGCACACACTGACTCCAACTGGTCGTAATCAGCGCCCGGAAGTTCAGCTGCTATGTTCATGCATTTTGACGGCATGGAGTCGTATCTCGGGAGATCTCATACGAAAGAGCTTCAAGAAATGTAGTATTTCGAATGCTATGGATGTCAGTGATGACGACATTTAGTTGGATGGTGATAAAAGTTCCGAAGTTGGTACTTCTGATGACGAATGAAGTGTTTGTGTACTTTTATTTGTATTTTTAATCGTTTGATGTGTGTTATTTTAGGACGACTTCAATACTGTTGGAAACTATTTTGGATAAATGCTATTCTGTTTATTTAGTTAAGATTGTACTTTTTTTTTCGTTCTTCAAAATCAGGGTGCGGGTCTTATTCGAGGGCGGGTCGTATTCGAGTAAATACGGTAGTTAAGCTGTATAACTTCTGTAGAGATACGAAAAGCAAAATGTTTGAAGAACAAACTTGATCAATTTCTTTAGAAAGTCCAAAACACATGGAAAAGTACATGATACCGTATATACCCGAATATTACCCACCCCCGAATACTCCCCGCACCCTAATTTTGGATGGAAATTTTAAAAAAAACTTTTTGTTGTTGTTTTTGACACTTTATTTTAAACAAAAATGTATACTATTAACACTATAATACAGTAAAACTCGGTAAAGGAGTTCCCGCATAAAAAGTTTTTCCACATAAGATGTCTGATATTCTCGGTCCCGTGATCGGCCCCATAAGATACATGTATATTTTTCCCGTATGATGTGTTCCTGCTTAAGAGGTTTTCCCGGTTAAATAGATCAGATTTTGTATCCCCTTAAAGTATAAGACGTTCACTGGAGACAACTGACTTTTTTATAGAATCAAATCTCTCCTATCTCCGTGAAGGTACTTCCGGTGTTCCGAGTGAAAGAATACAACAATTCCGAGTGTTCGCGGGTCTCCAATGAATCATCTGACCGGGTGAACTACGTCAAGGCTACATGACGTCACGCCATTACAGCAGCAGCTCATTGGACAGTGTTAACCTTGAAATATGTGTGAGGGGATACCGTATTTCCTCGCATAATCGTCGCACATTTTTTGCCAAAAATTCATGGAAAAAAGCAGGGTGCGACGATTATGCGAAGAATATTTAAGTTCAAAGAATATACTGTATCATTATTTGCTGCACGGGCCAGTCATTCGCGTAGCGTGAGTCTGGCGTGAGTCATAGCCTGCAGTCAGTGACAGGCTTCTTTCTTCTAACAAGGTCACGACAGGTTAACGTTCGCGGAATGTGCTGACGAAGCTGGCCATTCGCGTCGTGGTTCATAGCCCGCAGGCATAGAGACGAATTACTTTCTGCTGTCAAGATCACGCCAGATTAGGCCTATAAGCTCGCGGAATGTGCGCTGGTCGTTCGCGTCACAGTTTATAGCCCGCCGGCATAAAGACGAATTACTTTCTGCTGTCAAGATCACGCCAGATTAGGCCTATAAACTCGCGGAATGTGCGCTGGCCGTTCGCGTCGCGGTTCATAGCCGGCAGGCATAAAGACGACGCGGTATTACTTTCTCCTGACAGGATCACGCCAGATTAGGCCTATAAGCTCGCGGAATGTGCGCTGGCCGTTCGCGTCACATTTCATAGCCCGCAGGCATAAAGACGAGGACTTTCTGCTGACAAGATCACGCCAGATTAGGCCTATAAGCTCGCGGAATGTGCGCTGACCATTCGCGTCACGCTTCATAGCCCGCAGGCATAAATACGATATTACAGTACTTTCTCCTGACAAGATCACGCCGGATTAGGCCTATAAACTCGCGGAATGTGCGCTGGCCGTTCGCGTCACAGTTTATAGCCCACAGGCAAAAAGACGAATTACTTTCTGCTGTCAAGATCACGCCAGATTAGGCCTATAAGCTCGCGGATGTGCGCTGGCCGTTCGCGTCGCGGTTCATAGCCGGCAGGCATAAATTCGATACGGTATTACTTTCTCCTGACAGGATCACGCCAGATTAGGCCTATAAGCTCACGGAATGTGCGCTGGCCGTTCGCGTCGCGGTTCATAGCCGGCAGGCATAAAGACGATACGGTATTACTTTCTCCATATTGGAAATATCTGTTCCCATAGGAAACAGGATGTAAAATTGTCCGATTGAGCTATGTACATTAACAAATTCACAAAGAAATTTGATACAATGGTCCGGCTAGCTCAAAACAGTTGCCATCGTTTCGCCCCAGTGTACCAATGGGCTCTTCAGTTGGTTATGGTACACCTCACCAAGACGCGTGGCTAGTACATACTGTGAAGGCCGCTGCAAGGCACAAATGTTGTCACGAGCAGCGCCAATGTACTATGGAAGTCAAAACATCTTTCCTGATTCCCTCCTTCTGTGAGGGGTCAGCCTTCTTTTTCATTTCCTTTTACCTCCTGCCTTGTGCTCAAGGCCCTTAAGGAGGCAGAGTGTATGTAGCCCCACCACTTCTGGTGCACCCTAGATAATGCTACACCCTCAGGGGCTCACGGCTGGTGAGTTTGGGAGTTGGCGACCCCGAGGGATTCCTGAGCTGGGTCCGTTTTCCCATTTTGTCCCTTACCTTTGGGGCGGACCCTCTCCTCTTTCACTTTCCTATATGCCTTTCATGGCTCTCCTTCCTTCCAAGTCCCTCAATCCGCCTTCTCCGAGGGTTGAGGGCATTTCTTTTCCTTCTGTCCTTTTATTTGCCTTATTCTCCTTTAGTTTTCCATTTCTTCTTCTAGTATGTAGGTTGTTAGTTAGTTTTAAGTTCGCTTTTCATTTTCATCTTCACGATCACCCAAACCATCAGGGGCCGATAACCTAGATGTTAGGCCCCTTAAAACAACAATTATCATCATCATCCTTTCAAAAATAATGTTAGCTTACCTAGCTAATCCATATTGGAAATATCTGTTCCCGTAGGAAACAGGATGTAAAATTGTCCGATTGAGCTATGTACATTAACAAATTCACAAAGAAATTTGATACAATGGTCTTGCTAGCTCAAAACAGTTGCCAGCGGTACTAGCCACGCGTCTTGGTGAGGTGTACCATAACCAACTGAAGAGCCCATTGGTACACTGGGGCGAAACGCTGGCAACTGTTTTGAGCTAGCCGGACCATTGTATCAAATTTCTTTGTGAATTTGTTAATGTACATAGCTCAATCGGACAATTTTACATCCTGTTTCCTACGGGAACAGATATTTCCAATATGGATTAGCTAGGTAAGCTAACATTATTTTTGAAAGGAAGTTTTGACTTCCATAGTACATTGGCGCTGCTCGTGGCAACATTTGTGCCTTGCAGCGGCCTTCACAGTATGTACTAGCCACGCGTCTTGGTGAGGTGTACCATAACCAACTGAAGAGCCCATTGGTACACTGGGGCGAAACGCTGGCAACTGTTTTGAGCTAGCCGGACCATTGTATCAAATTTCTTTGTGAATTTGTTAATTACTTTCTCCTGACAGGATCACGCCAGATTAGGCCTATAAGCTCGCGGAATGTGCTCCGGCCGTTCGCGTCACAGTTCATAGCCCGCAGGCATAAAGACGAGAGTACTTTCTGCTGACAAGATCACGCCAGATTAGGCCTATACGCTCGCGGAATGTGCGCTGGCCGCTCGCGTCACAGTTCATAGGCCTAAAGATGAGATTACTTTTTTGCTGACATGATCACGCCAGATTAGGCCTATAAGCTCGCGGAATGTGCGTTGGCCGTACGCGTCGCGGTTCATAGCCGGCAAGCACAAAGACGAGATAACTTTTTGCTGACAAGATATCGCCAGATTAGGTCTATAAGTTCGCGGAATGTGCGCTGGCCGTTCGCGTCATAGTTCATAGCCCGCAGGCATAAAGACGAAATTACTTTCTGCCGACAAGATCACGCCAGATTAGGCCTGTAAGCTCGCGGAATGTGCGCTGGCCGTTCGCGTCGCGGTTCATAGCCGGCAGGAATAAAGACAAGATTATTTTCTCCTGACAAGATCACGCCAGATTATACGCTCGCGGAATGTGGTAAGTGACGAAGCTTGCCGCTCGCGTCACAGTTCATTGCCCGCAAGCATAAAGACGAGATATTTTTCGTCGGACAAAGTCGCGCCAGGTTATAAAGTCGCGGCAGCATGTGCAACTGACTGGCGCACAAATACGAACATGCTATGTGACGATTATGCGATGAAATTTTATAAACCTATTTTAGTGTTTGAAAAGTGGGGTGCGGCGATTACGCGGTGGCGACGATTATGCGAGGAAATACGGTATGGAAAACACTGGCTTCTACTGGGAATACTTCCACAAACGGCAAGAAAATTAAAACCGGGAAATACGACGAAGTAGAACAAGATCTGCTGGTATGGTTTGAACAGCAGTGAAGTTGAAACATTCCAGTGCGTGCGCCGAGTTCGGCTCGGTCAAACAGGACACGGGCTGCCCGCGCGAACGGAACAATCGCAGCCCGTCGTGGACTGGGGTGGTCAAACTGAGGTCAATTAACTTCTCCATTTCGTGGGCCATGCTTCCAGCCCGCGCAGACTTTGTGGAAAATCACAACTGCTCACTTGCCCGCCGCGGTAGATCGCCTTCTGTTTAACCAGGATGATGCAATATTACACAATACAGAGTTCGCAGCGGTTGGGCGGACGAGTTTGCGCGGGCAACCCGCTTCCTGTTCGACTGAGCCTTTACTGATGCCATGCTATCACGCAACTAATGAAACTCACGCTTGTATTAGGTTTGAGCGACCGGTCAAGCCATTAGACGGAAATAAACAAGTAGGCTACACCCGAACAAGCACCATAATAGCGGATACCCGCGCGTGGCGGGCAATTTAAATCTTTAAAATTTGGATTACTCAATTAATACCTGCACCCCAATTTTTCACGTCCTATTTTGTATAAAAATGTGCGGGTGGTATTCGGGTATATACGGTAGTTTAGAGGTATAAGAAATGTTACTGCTAGAGTCCAAGCTCTATGAACTTGCGGGGTGAGGAGAAAAGAGCAGGGAAGGGTCGGGCGTGAAGAGAAGGATCTGTCAACAGCCCACCGTGATATATGGTATTCCTTTCTATTCCAATACTGTTAACATTCGGCGGTTGCTCAAACTACTGTGGTGTTAGGAATGACTGAGTGAGTCACCGACCAATGTATTTGGTTCTGTACTATGCACGGATCGAGAAACCTCATCACTCGTCAACACCACTGCTCATCGTCCGCGATGCACATTCCTCTCAGGTTCACGCAGCTTAGCTTCGAGCGGTACTTATCTTTTGGTTTGCTGGTGTGCGTAGATTAGCAATAAAGCACATGGTTGGAAACATTGAATATGTAACACACGTGGCACATTTTAGGCACATGAAATTTAGAAAAAGAAGAGTAGAAGCACGTTATCAGTTCCAAGTTCGAATATGCCGTAGAATTCACTGCACAGAAACTTTAAAACACAAGTTTAAAAGCCTGTTGACTGGTAGAAAATGCATGATGAAACTATTTCCGTCGCACTGCTGTTGAAAAGTTAGTTTTCTTAAGCATGTCGTTTAGAAAATTGTAGATTGTAACCAAGTTCGGTCACGGTCTTTGAGACATAAAGTAGAAAGAAACGAGGCTTCGTCACGCAGAATTACTATGTTGAGGTTTCACATGATGCTTTTTAAGTCTTGGTATACTAAGACTGGTGAACAGTTCGACGACTGCAAGGAAAATCACGAAGAAGATGGAGAAACATGCTGCTTATATAGAGATCCGGTCGACGATTCTAGAAGGAAGCATGACGTCTGCCGGGGAAGACGTGCTCGTGTTTGGTCGAAGCTAGGAGGCCGACCAATGAGAGCTGAATGATGGCTGTCAGTCCATCTTGAGATTTCTTGACGTAAAGAAATAACATGTGTCTCTAGAACAGCGCTTAGAAAGAATGTCTTAGAATTCGAGCACATAGCATAGAAAAAAATAGTAAGTAATTTACATTATACTTAATTTGGAATATAAGAACAAGTTATGAGAAAAATAATTACCACCACGTGGTAGATTTTAGAGGTTATGAAAAAAATGCTGTCTGACAAATTTACATGAACCAGACAAAAAATTAAATAATTAATTTATTTTCAAATGCGAACAGCTAGAGCCCGATACTTGATTCAGGAGAGTAAGAAAACTAATTGGGAAAATTGTGTTTTGTCAATGACGGTGCATACTCCTTCATCTCACTCAAGTGTGGACTAAGCTTCGTCAGTTCTCCGGACTCCCGACTTCATTGTCTAGACCGGGAGTATCCATCAATGGAGACATCATCACGGACCATCTCGCCATTGCCAACAGTATTGGATCGCACTTCTCCAATGTATCCTGCTCTGGGAGTTACGATCCTACATATCTGAAGCGGGTGGCAGAGGCTCACCCCTTGTCCTTTGCCACTGCTGCTTCGGAGTCCTACAATGTACCATTCTCTGAATGGGAACTCCGCAGTGCGCTTGCACTGTGCAGGGATACGGCTTCTGGACCGGATAACATACATAATGAAATGTTAAAACATCTGTGCGAATCCAGTATAAAACAACTGTTGATCCTCTTCAATCGTATGTGGATTGAAGGGGAGTTTCCATCTCACTGGCGAGAGGGGATCGTGATACCGATTCCCATGGCTGGAGAGGATCCCAAGTTTGTCAGCAGCTATAAGCCCATTCATTTGACCTATGGCCTATGCAAGCTGCTGGAGAAAACGGTGAACCGTCGTCTGGTGTGGTTCCTGGAGAAGAGAGGCCTCTTGTCTGTGTACCTGTGTGAATTTCGCTCTCATAGGTCCACCACCGACCATTTGGTGTGACTTGAGCGCCATACAGGGGGCATTTCTCCTAAGGCACCACCTAGTCACGGTTTTCTTTGACCTCGAGAAAGCCTACATCACATGGCGCCACGGGATCCTTTCCACCCTTCATGAGTGGAGACTCCATGGTAATCTACCGACTTTCATTGCGAATTTCATGTCCTTCCGACTCTTCCGTGTAAGGTCGTTAGGACATTGATGCAATATTATATCCAAGAAAATGGAGTTCCTCAGGGTTCTGTGCTGAGTGTCACCTTGTTCGCGATTGCCATAAACGGCATTATTGCCGCCTCTGGATCCACGGTAGTTCCATCGCTGTATGTAGACGATTTAGCTCTGCATTACAGCTCTGGAATTATGGCAGTCGTGGAACGGCAATTGCAGCTAGCTATTAACCGGGTCGACAGGTAGGCCCACGACCGGGGTTTTCGTTTTTCAGCGGCGAAAACCTCCATCGACCATTTTTGTCGGCTCTGAAGGCTACATTTGCAACCTGAACTACATCTCAGGAAATGCTGTGTTGCCGTTGGTTGACACTTATCGCTTCCTGGGGCTCCATTTTGACAGCAAATTAACTTGGCATCACCATATATGACAGCTAAAAGCGGCGTGTCTCAGAAAATATGCTCAAGTTTCTTAGTGGCACTACGTGGAGGGCTGACCGTTCGGCGCTGCTAAGCTTCTACCAAGCCCTCGTCCTGTCCTGGCTAAACTATGGTTCTGCGGCATACGGTTTAGCAAGGCCGGCAACCTTGAAAATGCTGGACAGTATCTACCATAGTGGCGTTAGGCTGGCTACCGGTGCCTTCCGGACCAGCCCGATACTCAGCCTACTCGACGAATCGAGTGTTCCACCTCTAAATTATGGACGCCAACATATGTTTTTATCATTTGCTTCAAATGTGCGTCAAATGCCGCAACACCCGAGCTATCAAGCTCTCTTCAGTACCCAATACCACCAGGGGTACGCCAACCAGCCTCGTGCCACTCGGCCAGTTGGTATTAATCTTGATAGCTCATGTACTGAAATAGGAGTGGCTGTAGGTCCCTGTACGATCCGGACACCTAGCAAGGTGCCTCCGTGGCAAGTTCCGAGTCCGGAAATTCGGTTAGATCTGCACAGAGGTCCTAAGGTGAACACGGATGCCTCCGTTTATCGGAGGCAGTTCCACAGCATAGTTCACCAATTTCCGGATGCTGGCATTCTCTACACGAGTGGTTCGCAGGTGGACGAGAAAGTGGGTTGTGCTTACGTTATTGATGGTGCAAATATCAAGATCTCTTTGCCTGATGCCTGTAGTGTGTTTACTGCGGAGCTCGTTGCAATCTATGAAGCTCTGCAGTTTGCACTATAGGATGCACGAATCCACTTCCTTGTGTGTACCGAATCTTTGAGTTCGTTGCAATCAATTGCTACATGTTTCCCGCAACACCCCCTATTGCAGCGAATCCGTCCTACTAGCCAGGTTGTGCCGCGCTGACACTCGAATCAGGTAGCGGATCAAACTGCAAAAGAGGCGGTATCGCTACCACCTCGACCAGTGGAGGTACCCGCTATAGGTATTTGCTCTCAGTTACGCCTACAAGTTCTGGCATTTTGGGAGAGTAAGTGGCTAGCTGACCACTGCCCAGTAAACTGAGAGCGATCAAGGGAACTACTCGCGTGTGGCGGAGCTCTTTCCGGTCACGGAGAGAGTCCGTCATTTTGTGAAGGCTAAGGATAGGTCTTATAGGATCCACCCACTCGTACCTGTGGAGCCGTTTTCACCGTGGACCACATTTTAACAGAGTGTATGGATCTTGCCGACTTACAAAGAAACCTTGGTTTGCAGATGACACTCGAACTCATACTAGCCGATGACGTGGTGGCTGCTGATCGTGTTATCCGCTTTATAAGTGAGAGTGGGTTAGGGCCAGCAATCTAAATTTCCCAGTGAACATTGACTCAAAGACTTGTTCGTTTTTGAATGATAATGTTTTGTTTTTCCGTATTTTTTGTTTATTTGTATAATCATTATTTTATTTTATTTATTGTTTTATTAATTATTCTAGGTCTTTTCAAATTTAGGTGTCCACCTCTAAATTTTAAATTCAATTCCAAATTTGTATTCTTTAATCTGTGTTAAGAGGGGCAGATGACCTCGTAGTTCCACCCTTAAAACAACAATAACTCCTTAATGCAAACGGCATCTTCATCCTTAGTCATCGTCATCTTGTACATCATCTTGTACAGTTTCCAGCCCCAGGCTGGGTCTGTTTCGAACATAAGCCTCGCCACTTATTCCTTTCTTCCCACCACCTCTCCGTTGTCACTCTAGTCCAGTCCTCGCCTCTCTTCTTGACACATTCCTCCACTCCTTTCAGCCATCTATCTCTTGGTCTTCCCCTTGGTCGTTTCTTCTGCATCTCTATCTCGTGTATCCTCTTGGGAATCTTCTTCTCTTCCATTCTCTCTAAGTGTCCATACCACCTCAGTCTTGATGTCTCAATCCTACCTTGCAAGGGCTCCTCTTTCACTATTTCCCTGACCTTTTCATTCCTCACCCTGTCTCTTCTTGTTACTCCGATCCTACTTCGTAGGAACTTCATTTCACTTGCCTGTATTCTGCTTATGTCTCTTTTCTTCATTATCCAAGTTTCTGATGCATAAGTCAGTCATCATCATCATCATCATCATCATTTCCCCTTATCCAGCTCCTGCCGGGTCGGGGTATTTATGGCACTTCTCCACTTTCCTCTTTCCTTCCACCATTCTTCTTCCACGATCTTGTCCCAGTCCAGATTTCTTTTTCTCACGCTGTTCTTCACTGAATCAATCCACCTTGTTCTAGGTCTTCCCCTTGCTCTCTTACCCTTGCACTTTGCCTCCAGCATCTGTCTTGGTATTCTATTTTCCTCCATCCTCTTTACATGTCCAAACCACCTTAGTTTATTCTTCTCAATTCTCTCATTTAGTTTTCCCATCCCAACTTCCTTCCTAACATCTTCATTCCTCACTCTGTCTTTCCTTGTCTTACCTATCATACTTCTTAGGAATTTCATTTCACTGGCTTGGATTCTACTCTCTTGCCTGCTCGTCAGGGTCCAAGTCTCAGCTGCATACGTTAATATGGGTACATAGTACATTTTATACATTACCTCCTTGCTTTTCCTTGGTACTTCCTTATCCCAAACAAGTTTTCTTACACTTTGATAGAATGCATTGCTCTGCTGTACCCTCCTGCCAATCTCCATGTCCAACCTACCAGTTTGCATCAATTCACTTCCTAGGTATTTGAACGTGTCCACAATTTCCAAACTCTGACTTCCAATTTTGACAATGCCCTTTCCTTGTCTTTCCCCTCTTGTCATCACCATGGTCTTGCTTTTCTCTATACTGATTTTCAGGCCATACTTCTGAATATGCATAAGTCAGTATCGGGATATAGTAACTTCTGTATAACACTTCCTTGCTTTTTTGTGGGACAGCTTTATTCAACACTAAGCTCCTAATGCTTCTCCGAAACGCTTCTGCCTGTCTGCCACGTTCCATAATCTCTTTGTCATTTCTCCCATTTTCCTCCACTATACTTCCCAAGTACTTGAGACTTTCCACCTTCTTCAGCTGTCCACCTCCAAGTGTTATTCCACTCATTGGTCTGTCCCTTTTCCTGGTCGTTAAAAGGATCTCATATTTACTGATCTTGAACTTCCATCCGTACTCTCCCACTGTTTCTTCCCAAGCCTTCAGTTGCTCCTGAATTTCCTCCTCCTTGTTTCCCCAGACCATGAGATCATCTGCAAACACCTTTGCTTTCATCTTATCTTCTCCTATCTTTCCTGCTACCCGTGTCATTACCTTGTCCATAACCACAATAAAGAGAAGGGGTGACAGTGCACTACCCTGTTTCAGGCCACTCATTTGTCTGAACCAGTCTGTTCTTTCCCCTCCAACTTTCACACAACTCATACTTCCACAATACATCTCCTTCACTCTGTCTACAGTCCCTTTTTCTACTCCCATGTTTTTCATTGCTTTCCAAACCTTCTCCCTACATGCACTATCATAGGCCTTTTCGATGTCCAGGAAGGCCATCATCCTTAGTAACGCTTTTAAATACATATTAAAATAACTTGCCTGTTCACAACAGTATTGGCATAGAATTATTTTTCCATCTGATGTGAATGCTGGATCATTATTTATCCATTGTCTGCAACGAACTCAAAGAACTTAATGATTTCGGCAAGACATATTTTTACACTGTATTTGACACTCTAGCAGTAAGAAACAAACTGACTGACATAGCAGCTTTAAACCATTGTTTTATTTTACATTGTTGGGAAGGTATGGCACTATTTTTGTTTTGAATTGTGGGAAAGATTGGTGGCATTACAAGCTTCTCCAAACACGTCAACAATGTTTCAATGGCTCAGAGTACAAATTATTATTTTTATTATTATTATTATTATTATTAATACATTCTTGAAATTTCCAACATTCCAAATTTTAAAAATGGGACCAGTCGACGCTCAACTCCATTCAAGATATGAGATTGGAAGATATAAATGAAGGATGATACATATTCAACCAGATTCTGGTAATGTCATGAAAAAGGAATTTTTATTTTTAAATTAAAACATTTTTCCATATGAAAATAGTTATTTTTTAATTTTACTGGGTATTCATAATGAAACTCTAAACCTCCAACATGATTATATGGAACAAACAGTACAAATAAATTTAAGGATTGTTTCAGCATTAACCCGGCAGTGGTCGCGGAGAATTTTCGACGTAATTGGTCATGGGTGAGATTTTCGCTCACCTTCGTAATTTGAAGCTTTATACTCAAATTATTGTTTTGAAAGGTATGGTAATACGTTCATTTGCTTTTGTGAAGTATCTAATAGATATTTACATAAAAAGATACTTTAATTTTACCAGACCAATATGAACAATTAAACGTTCTAAATCAGAGCACCCTAAATATGGCATCTAAATATATTCTCTGTCGGACGCTCTCATTTATTAACCCTGGTGTGGTTGCGTAGTCTACATATGTAATCCACTCGTGTGGAAACAAACACTGCTCTAAAACTTATAGCGCCACATACCTAACACTCAGTGTACTTTAAGATGGGTAGTTGAGGCATGTGCTCCGTGCTGCGCGAATATCAGTTGCGCGTAGTTGTTACAGGAGTCCATTAAAGTCAGTGGTCTACACTGGTATGCTGTGCGACCAATTACCGTATTTCCTCGCATAATCGTCGCACCCCACTTTTCAAACACTAAAATAGGTTTATAAAATTTTATCGCATAATCGTCGCATAGCATGTTCGTATTTGTGCGCCAGTCAGTTGCACATGCTTCCGCGACTTTATAACCTGGCGAGACTTTGTCAGACGAAAAATATCTCGTCTTTATGCTTGCGGGCAATGAACTGTGACGCGAGCGGCAAGCTTCGTCACTTAGCACATTCCACGAGCGTATAATCTGGCGTGATCTTGTCAGGAGAAAGTAATCTTGTCTTTATGCCTGCCGGCTATGAACCGCGGCGCGAACGGCCAGCGCACATTCCGCGATCTTATAGGCCTAATCTGGCGTGATCTTGTCGGCAGAAAGTAATTTCGTCTTTATGCCTGCGGGCTATGAACTATGACGCGAACGGCCAGCGCACATTCCGCGAACTATAGACCTAATCTGGCGTGATCATGTCAGCAAAAAGTAATCTCATTTTTAGGCCTGCGGTCTATGAACTGTGACGCGAGCAGACAGCGCACATCCCGCGAGCGTATAGGCCTAATCTGGCGTGATCTTGTCAGGAGAAAGTAATATCGTATTTATGCCTGCGGGCTATGAAGCGCGACGCGAATGGTCGGCGCATATTCCGCGAGCTTATAGGCCTAATCTGGCGTGATCTTGTCAGCAGAAAGTACTCTCGTCTTTATGCCTGCGGGCTATGAACTGTGACGTGAACGGCCAGCGCACATTCCGTGAGCTTATAGGCCTAATCTGGCGTGATCCTGTCAGGAGAAAGTAATACCGCGTCGTCTTTATGCCTGCCGGCTATGAACCGCGACACGCACGGCCAGCGCACATTCCACGAGCTTATAGGCCTAATCTGGCGTGATTTTGACAGCAGAAAGTAATTCGTCTTTATGCCTGCGGGCTATAAACTGTGACTCGATCGGCCAGCGCACGTTCCGCGAGTTTATAGGCCTAATCTAGCGTGATCTTGTCAGGAGAAAGTAATCTCGTCTCATGCCTGCGGGCTATGAACCACGACGCGAATGGCTAGCTTCGTCAGCACAATCCGCGAGCGTTAACCTGTCGTGACCTTGTTAGAAGAAAGAAGCCTGTCTCTGACTGCAGGCTGACTCACGCTACGCGAATGACTGGCCCGTGCAGCAAATAATGATACAGTATATTTTTTGAACTTAAATATTCTTCGCATAATCGTCGCACCCTGCTTTTTTCCACGAATTTTTGGCAAAAAAAAGTGCGACGATTATGCGAGGAAATACGGTACATAAGTTTTTGCTAGAGACTTAGACTAAATCTACATTGTGCACTTATTATTGCTTTTATTATTGACCTTGGCTTAATATTTCCGTTAATAAGTATTTTTTACACTATTTTGGCAGGGGTTTTTTTTTTCTTCTTCCTCCTTCATGAAATCATGGAGGATAGGCAAGCGGCTCTAATCGCAGCGTGGTTGGAAGAAGCCGATAGTCAGACCGATAATTATGATGAACATTTAAATTCAGATGAGGATGAAGACTATCTTGAGGAACAGCTCACCGATTGTGAATCCGAGCAAGAAATCCCAGGTGACAACGCAGTGATTGATAACGAAACAGGACAACAAAGATAATCTGAAATCGTTACGTACTATAATCGTACTAAAATGGTGTTGATCTAGTGGATAAGATGTCTTCTCTCTATGACGTGTCCAGGAACTAAAGATGTCCTGTAACTGTCTTCTAGTGTATGATCTAATCAACCTCAGTGCTCTCAACGCGCTTTGCATACATACAGCAAACAAAAACTATGAATCCGTTTGCCATCGTGACTTTCTTGTCAGCCTATCTCTGGCTATGATGAAACCATTGGCTCATAGCAGGTTGCAGAAAAACACAATGCCAAGAAGTCAAACTATACCCCCTCCCCTAACCAGGGCGGTACACCTTAAAGGAATTTTGAACAAATGCTCGTTGAGTGGTGGGAGAGCCAACTTTCCAGAGCCGAGTTTGTGATCGATCAAACAAATAACTTGGTTCAAGAATTGGTAATAACATGTATTTTAAAATATTACAATGAATACACAATCTTTGGTAGTTGAACAAATAATTATAATCCTCCTGAGATAAGGGGACGAGGTGGAGCAAGAATTAAGAAGAAATTGTGAGGAAGATGAGGATTTGTTGGAAGTTGGCAGTGCTAGTGAAGACGAAGAGAATAATATAGCAGATTTGTTGGAAGTTGGCAGTGCTAGTGAAGATGAAGAGAATAATATAGAATTTAGTGATTCAGAGATTCAGATATTTCTGGTGATGAACTGGATAATCCTGGTACACAGTACTCGGGGGAAGATGGACACACAACCTGGTACATCCATTGCCCACAATATGTTGCAAAAAAGAAGACAAAATAACCTTGTTCGACGCCTTCTTGGATTAAAAGATGTGGTAAAAATTGTGACCTCCCGCAGTGAGGCGTGGAGATTGATTTTTCCTCTGGAAACTATTCAAGAAATTTGGACTTCACCAACATACAAATGTCAAAATTGCATGAAAATTATGCACGAGAAGGGGATGCTCGAAACACTGTGAAGAAATAACTGCATTATTTGGCCTATTCTATCTCTCTGGCATTTTGAACGTTTCTAATGTGAATGCAGAAGACTATTGGGCAATCTCTGCCTTATTTTTTTTCTAACAGCTCTCACTAATGTCAATCCTTTCTTCAACAAGTCTAAAAGCCAGGGAAAGTTAAACCAATGAAAAATAATTACCCACAGTCAAGTTCCTTCCAAAGATATGCAGATCCTGTGTAACAGAGACCCTTGCTGGATCTTCACTGTCATATAATACATGTGATATTTGTTTTGGTGTTGATTACAACAGTAATTCTCGTTTCAAGATGATGCTGATATTTGTGAATTATATAGTTTCTGATATTTTTTATCATTTTGAAAAAATTGATTGATGTTTATCGAGATCATTGTGAGAATATCTCATTATTTGTAAATGTTTCTAATTTACTGTATTAGTAATTAAGGGCTGTTTTCACCAACTCTTCACTAATGATTATTTAGTTAATTCCCATTTAACTTAAATACGAGAAGCAGGCTGTGGATTTTCATTTTTTCACGAGATTTAATGCGTGATTATAGTCGATGCATTTCACGAGGCCATTCGGGTTTGCAATTACTTAAATAAGATTTACAGCTCTCGCTCATGTGTAGACTCGGTTTCATCTTGGAGAGCATGGCGGACAGAATATGAAGCGTGTAGCACTGATTCTTGTTTGCGATGCTCGATTCAAAAATGACCGCACATCGGTGGAGAGTCCTGAGTGGCCACAAACCACTTGAGCAACTGTTGTTCAGAGAGTGAGAAATCTGATACAGTGGAACCTCGTTACAGTAAAATATCAGTATAACGAAATTTTGGGGACCTCAGAAATTAATTTGCTAAAGTGAAATTTTGTTATATTGAAATAAGTCAATTCGCAAGAATTCGCCTGGTGTTGTATTCGTTGCAGGATCTATATTACTTCAACAGGCCTTTATTCATGAAACAGCTCAATATTTATTTGATGAGAAGAAAATTACGTTATTTTTATGTAGCCTACACTTCGTACAATGGCTGCGATGTTCATAACCATCAAAATGCCCACTACTATACCCTCACTTATCCATCACTATTCCCTACTATCCCTTGCTAAGCAAACATCTTAGTATCAAAGAAATGGAATGGGAAAAGGGGAATCGGTCATGGAAATACAAACTTTATTTTTATTTGAACATGGGAGGCAGAATGCTTCAATTAGGGAATGAGTGATGATGCTGAACAATCACATCTTATTAATATTTGTCAACACAACCGAGCACGTATTATTCGCTTAGTTCACATTAATATACCAATAACATGTCACACAAACGCCGACGGTTCTTGCAACAAATAAAAGTGTTTAAAATGAACTGCCGCAAACACCACTTCGAAGTGCAATACACAGAATGCAAAACAGACTAGACGAGATATGAAACCATAACTTTCATTGGCGGATTTTTAACTTGTGCTTCTACTCGGCCAATGGTGTGACGTCTTACATTGGTTGATGGGCGAAGCCTATTGGCTACACAAAGCTACGAAACCCTAGCGTTCATTGGTTGATTGCAAACTTGGAGCTCCTACTATGCCAATAGAGTGACGTCTTGCACAAAGCGTAGCGTTCATTGGTCGATTGCAAACTTGGCGCTTCTACTCAGCGAATAGTGACGTCTTCTTACATTGGGTGACAGGCGAAGCATATTGGTTACACGAAAGCTGTTGCCTTCTCGATCGCGTATTGTGCCTATATGGAAAATAGCGATCATATCATCTGAATAATGAAATGATGTAACAAGAAAAGTATTGTCATAAAACAGGATGAATTTTAGTTTTTAATTTGAGAAAATATGGTCAAATTGGTTTGAAAGAGCTCAATTTTAATTCGCTATACTGAAACTACAAAATTCGTTAAAATTAAATATTTTAACACACAACAAATAGGGAAAAGGGAAGGGACAAAAAAAAAACACGTTATTCTGAAAATTTTGTTATACTGTGTTCGTTACAGCAGAATTTTACTGTAGTACGTTTATCAAGGGAATGAAAAATTTGAACGTAAAAAGCGGGAAAACGTACTGTTGAAAAATAATTTATTAAACCTCATTAACTAGTGTCAGTAAGGGAAAAGCATAAAATGCATTAATCAGAACGTACTGTGGAATATACCATTTTAAACAACCTACAGAATGACTGTATTACAGAACTATAGTGAGACCCGGTAGAAAAGAATGTTTCAATGCGCAAGCGCACCAAAGTAGGGGTGAGTGTTTCCAGCTCTCTTGGCTCTTCACTGCTAGTCTTTCTTCTGCGCATGTGCGTCAGGTACGGGAAGTGTATCTCTCTCTTTCTCGCTCCTACTAGTTTCTTTGTCGTTGGACTTTGTGCTTGTGCAAGGTGGAGTCATAGTGCCAAGTGTTTTCCGTAGTTGTAAACGAGTGTTAATTCCCGGGAGACCTCTTAGAGGCCAAGCTAGAGAAATAGTTTTCAATGTTGCACAATATTTCAAGAATACAAAAGAAAAATATAATATAGCAACTGCAAATATTTTACATATGACTAGTAAAGCTACCAGTGTTTCAGTGAGTACGGTTACTAGGATTCTGAAAGAAGGAAAGACAGCTCCAGCCCAAAATCAATTAAACTTTTCAACTCCAACAGGAAAAAGCGAATCAAGAAAGAAGAGGATTGAAGTTGACAGTTTCACAGACAGCGCAATCAGGCAAACTTCTTTTACATAGTGAAAAGAGAAATTCCCACCATAAAGAAACTTCTCTCTGCCCTTAAAGATGATGGTGTTTTCGACTGCGGACTGGAGTTTCTAAGGCAAAGAATTAAAATGCTAGGCTTCAGTTGGAAAAAGTGTGATTCAAAGAGAAAGATTCTCATAGAAAGACCGGACATAATCTAATGGAGAATAAGGTACATAACACAAATCAGGCAATTAAGAAGTAATGGCTGGAATATTGTTTATATAGATGCGACTTGCATTTAGCAATCTCATATGGTTTCGAAGTGCTGGCAGTCGACAGAAGAAATTAGTGCTACTGCAAGTATCAGAGCTGGACAGAGACTAATAATTGTTCACGGGGGAGGGGAAGAAGGCTTTGGAGCGTTATTGATTTTAAAATCAGGGCAGAAATCAGGGGATTCACACCTCTATGAACTATGTAAACTTCCGAAAGTGGTTGGAAACTCAGCTTCTACCAGCTTTATAGTCTCCAAGTGTGATCGTCATGGACAACGCTACATATTAAAAAAGATGAAGTGCCCACACAAGCGAGCTTAAAGGCCGATATTGTTCTTTGGCTAGAAGATCGCAGTGCCATATTCAATACGTCCATGACTAAAGGTGAACTTATTAAAATAGTTCAGAGCTTTCCCCACGAAAAACACTATTTAGTGGATGAAATAATCCATTCATATGTCCATATTCCTTTGCGTCTTCCCCCTTACGATCCAGATCTCAATCCGATTGAAATGGTTTGGGGGGGACATAAAAGGTAAAGTTGCAGGCCAGTCCATTGGAGGCACCTTAAAAGAAAAAGAGGTGCTAAGTCCCAAACTTTTCATGCAGTTCACAGCCGATGAGTAGAAAAAATGTTGTGAGCCAGTTAAAAGGAAAGAAGACGAATATTTGCATCACGACAATACTGAAGATTATTAGAAATATTATTCATTTGAGTAGCAGCATGTTGCTCACGCTAAGCGGAGCTTGACCTTCACTTGATGTCGCAGGGCTGTTATCGTCTGACTTCGGGTCATGTGCAACAACACGCCAAATTTTCTCTGTTGTTTTCCATACCGTGTGACAGAAGATTACTTTAATCCGCCAAAGACAGGTTGCCAAATGCCAAAAAAAAATTTTTATAACAAAAATTTGTCAAAAGATGTAGCCGTTGCCGTCCAACCCATCTTCAGCCACACCAACAGAAATGTTAAAACAGCAAGATATGCAGCAAGTTTCTATAGTACGCCAGTTATAGACGTCAAAATATGAGCCTGGCGTTTCACAGTGTCAAATGACATTTTATATAGATATAGAACAAGTGCAAAAATAACATGTACCTGAAGCCCATAAACTATGCATGCCATTTTTAGGTTTTTAGACTCTCAGATATTGTCACAGTGTTTTTAACTTTTTATTATATATGTGCATTTGTGTTATCGATGTTTTTTGTGCTCTGATGAACTCCATATTATAAGTTTGTGGGCTGAAGAAGGGTCTAAAAGAAATAGGACCCGAAACATGTACCCATGAAATGTTTTAACAAATTATAGTATTGACTAGGCGGAAAATTGTAAGTTTTATTCTTCATAATACTGAAGATGATGAAGTGGACAGACTGATAATTAGACTGAGCGCGAGTGACGATGAGGACACATGTGGAGATGAGGACGATTGCAGCTCTGACAGTGACGGCTGGACGGAGAGTGAAGTCGTTTATGGAGGGGGAAGCTCTACAGCAGCAACGCACGGTGAATCCCGCCCTCAACATTCTTTTCTACCTGGTCATAGTGTAGGTAGTTCACACAGCATGGAGAAACGAGAGCAATTAAAACATGGGTAAAATGTACTATACTCTGAATTCAAATACTGTAGTACGAGATGAAATATTTTCAGACCTAATACCGTATTTGCTCGCGTATTTCTCGCCCCCGCGTATATCTCGCACCCCATTTTTTTAGTTGAAATTTCAGGGGGGGGGGAAGTACTCGCATATATCTCGCATTCATTTTTGACTCCGTCATATAAATGACCGTAATAACCTTGAGGTATAAACACGTTCGATTTAGAGCGCCACAACAGTCATTGTCCAGGAACTTACCCGAAGCGATACTAACAGGACGAGCGAGCAACGACGAGTTGATCGGAACTTGTCCGATGCGAGCCGATTAGGGATCGAGACGCTGCGCTGCCATGTACACGTTCGAATTAGCGATTAGCGCGCCACAACAGTCATCAATACGCAATATTATTGTTTGTTTTGGCCTCAGAGGTTTCCTTTATTGTCGCCTGTCAGTTGCCTTGTAGACATCAGTACCGGTACTCTGACTCCGCGTTTCACTGTTGTTTTTCAGTTAAGTGTGCTTGTTTCCTTGCGTACGTCGAAGTTATGGAGAAACATGGAAGTTTTACGGCTGGGTTTAAACTCAAAGTGATAAACTACGCAGAAGAACATGGTAATAGAGCTGCTGGACGAGAATTCAGTGTGACCGAGTTTAATGTTCGTTACTGGCGTAAACAGAAAGCTGCGCTAGAAACCACCAACCGAACACGTAAAGCATTCAGAGGGCCAAAAACTGGTAAGTTTCCTGAGCTTGAAGACTAGTTGCTTAATTACGTCACGGAGTTACGAACTGATGGCTGTAGTATTTCGCACGAGATGCTATATTTTAAAGCACGCGAACTAGCGAATAAACGCGGTATCAACTGTTCGGATCTAAAAGCGAGCCGGGGTTGGATCCGTAGGTTCATGAAAAAAAAAGGGCTTGTGTCTGCGAAGGCGAACATCTCTCTGTCAGAGAATGCCGAGTGATTTCAATGACAAAATTATCGAGTTTCATCGTCATGTGATAGCAATGCGGAAGAGGAACAATTACCTGCTATCTCAAATCGGCAACGCAGATCAGACTCCGATAAACTTCGACATGCCATCCAACACTACCATAAACAAGAAGGGAGAATCTAGCGTCCTTGTGCGTACAACTGGGTGTGAGAAACAACGCTGCACAGTCATGCTAGCAGTAACCACGGACGGAAGAAAATTGCCACCATATGTTATTTTTAAAATAAAAACAATGCCTAAAGCGAAGTTTCCCAAAGGCATTCATGTTCGCGTGCAAGAGAAAGGATGGATGGATACAGCTCTTATCCAGGACTGGATCCGTACAGTGTGGGGAGCACGTCCAGGGGCATTGCTTCGACGCCCGGCAATGCTAGTGTGGGACAGTTTCCGCGGACACTTGGTGGAAGACACGAAGAAAAGTCTTCAAGAAATGAAAACGGATCTTGTTGTAATTCCTGGTGGACTCACACATTGTCTTCAGCCCTTAGATGTTTCCGTCAATAAACCCTTCAAGGACAACATGCGTAAATTGTATGCCGAATGGATGGCGGGAGGGGAACCACGACCTGACGCCAGCAGGCAAAATAAAGAGGCCGTCAGTTGAACTCGTGTGTGATTGGGTTATACGGGCGTGGGTTATGGTGTCGCCGGATATTGTTGTGAAGAGGTTCTTGAAGACAGGCATCGCAAATGCATTGGACGGAAGTCAGGATGAAGCCTTGTGGGATGATGACCAGAATGATGCACGCGAGAGTACCTCGGAGATCGGTAGCAGTGACGGCAGTGATAATGAATAGGGTGAGTACCGTATACCAGTTGCCTTGTTTCAATAATGAAAATTTTGTGTTTTTTCGGGAATACGGAAATTCCCCTCGTATATCTCGCACCGACAAATTTCACTCGTATTTTCGGCTAGCGTATATCTCGCCCCCGCGTATATCTCACACCCCATTTTTTTAGTTGAAATTTCAGGAAAAAAAGTGCGAGATATACACGAGCAAATACGGTAGTTCCCATAGAGTACCCATCTGAAGTTCTCATGCGTGTAAAAACAACATCCGTTGTCTCAAACAAATCTCAGACCGTGACAAAACACAGCAATGGTTAGAACTTGTCCACATCTCCCTGATAACACCGAAAATTATTTATAAATGTCGGAAACAAACATCAGTTTCCAAAACCTCTTAAATTGGTTATGGATATTGCATTACACTTACAGTAAAACTTCACTTATACGTTGACCAGGGGACCAAAGGAAAAAAAACGTATGAGTGTGAAAAATGCGTAAATGAAAGTCTGTAAATAAAAACTGCAAAATGTATGTGACAATATGTGTTCGAGTTAAGAAGTGAACGACAAGAAATAATAATACGATTGTTTAGCTAAAACGGCAATATGTAACAGAACAAGAGAAATGCACCCAGATAAAGGAAGAAACAACAACAAAACAAAGAAACATTGTGGGGTTTGAAGCCATTTTTCAGTGTTGCCTTAGTAAACAAAAGATTGGTGCTTTTCAGTCGGTCAACACGAATGTACCCAAAAGAACTGGGTTATGCCCTACTCCTGAAAAAAATTACATGAGGTTAATAAATACTAGGATGACCAGTTTCGATCGTCAAGCGATCATCAGATCCATTACACTTAGGCTGTAAAATCTGTTTGAAAATACAGGTGAAAATATTTACAATATGTACAATTATTTAGTTGCAGTATTGGCAATGCAACTTGTCAGTGTATGCTAGTTGTAGTATATATGATGTTAGGTGGAATGCTAAAATGGTGATAGAAATCCGGAATTTGTCTGTTCGGAGTGACTATATGGTTGTAAAAGTCAACTATAATTGTACTGTATAATGCAGGTTATTAACTGGTTGGATGTCTTCCGTGCACAGAAACCAAACTATTGAAAACAAAGAAAATTAAGTCACTTTACGAAGTAGTCGGTTATCTTGACTTGTTTCTTGTTGGCCGCGGCCACGGCATGAACAGTATTTTCAAACCGATATAATTCGACCTTTATTTCCTCAGAAACGTTATGGCGCATCACAAAATGTTTGATAGTCCATAGAGCATTGACAGCATCATTAAAATCCACTGTATTATTCTGCAGCTCTGCGTCATCGTCATTAATAAAGTACCGTAATCAGCTGTTCTTCCTTCTTCTTAATTTAAAAATTAATTTATGGATTTTAATTTGTCTGAAGACGCAAGATTATTATAACACAGAATTAATCGCGTATTTTTAATGGTATGACAAGAAGTCCTTAAAAAATAAAATAAAACCCAGGAATAAAAATTATAAAAGAGGAAATAAACCACAAATTTCTGCAGAACAAACGTACAAAACCAAAGTAGTATGAACAGGTGGAGAGGGACCTAGTGGAGATGGGATAGCCAGATCTGATGAATAGAAATGTAATCAGGAATATTGTTCACTCAAGGGATTTGTGGAAGATCAGAAGAAACCAACACAACGTGCATGGTCGGAGGATCTGAAACTACAACAATCCATGCGTATGAAGAGCTATTGGGCAAGGAGGAAGGCTCAACATACGTTGATTCCGCGTGGTCCTAAGTGACCCATCCGCGAGGAGAAGAAGAAGAAGAAAATTTTTAATATATCGGCGATCGTATAACACTTCCGCTTTATTTCGCTCATCATAACAAGTTTCAGACGCTGTCTGTGTTCTAAGGCTGCTTCCTGTATTTTGAGAGATCAGCATCTTGGCTAACATAAATAACTCTCGCTTATTTCGCAAGCTGTTCTTCCTTGTTGCAACACTCTGACAAGGGAGTGTCGCTCAAGGCCATTGTAACATAAGTAGCGTGCACTGCATTCCTTCCACCGAGCGATGTGACGGAAGTACACTCTGTACCAAATGTTTGCATTCAAACATACGCAAGAACACGCAACGTATAAATTCTTTATATTACAAGGGACTTATAATATGATCGTATAAGTGTGAAAAACTAATAAATGTAAAACGTATATCGGAAATAAATTAACATGCCGGAACCAGGAGAAAAAAACTTATAAGTGTGAAACATATAAAAGAAGTTTTACTGTACCTATTTTATTATCTTGTAACTTGGTAGTTGCGAACCGTATCAGGCCAACTTACATATTTTAGCAAACACCACACACAAATAGATTTTAACCTCAAATAAAAGGCCACATTTATTTGCATGTAACATACTAATAATTAACATATTTACACATATTTAAAGCAATATCACGAATCACTGGCGTTTAAAAAAAAAACCATTGTTGTTTGCTTACGACTTCTCTGTCCAAGCGAGTAGCCTACAATGTATCGTCTAATTTTGAGTGTGCTCATGATTTCTGTCTACCCTACTTCAAGAATTTTCATTTTCTCATCCCTTCGTACAGCTCGCGCCTCATTTTAGGTAGATTTCATTAGAAAGCTAACTATTGCAATGGGTCCCATGTTTCGACTTCCGGAAAATTTCGACATATCTTCGCGTTTCACATCCCCCAGACCCCAAAACCACCGTCAGTTCAAAAGTTTATATATAATGTATGTATATATATATGTATATCAGTTTCTTGTGGACACGATAACTGCCGTAATTTTGCACCAATTACTTCGAATTTTTTACCGAAGATGTATATCTATAAAATCTCGGTCGAGTTCGTTACTGGGCTAAATCGGTCGAAGGGGGTGAAAATGGGGGGCTTTTTTCGAAAAAGTGAAATTTCGCTATAACTCTCTTAATACGTGCAATATCGAATCTATTCAAAGTTCATAATATGTGTCGGATAAGTGCCAAAAATTTATGTCAAATACGTTTTTTGATAGCACCAACCATTGACCAAAGGGGTGGAAAAAAGTGGGTTTTTCGGGAAACATTAATCATATCTCTCTTAATAGGCACAATATCAAAACCGTACAAAATGGACAATATTCCCCTAATAATTACCTAAAACTTTTGTCTGAAAGAATTTTTGATATGACCCACCATTACGCCAAGGGACGAGAAAAATGATTTCGGAATTATAAGAAAATGCCAAGAGCTATCAGTGGTTGCCATGGCAACACTACTAAATTGATGAGGCATGGGCCATCAGACGTTGCCATGACAACGCACTTGCACGAGATTAGATTCAGTATTTCCATCTGATTAAGTGGTTGGTTGGTTGGTTGGTTCTTAAGTTTAGGGGCTGCTACAACGCGGTCATGTAGCCCCGTGTACTTTGGGTGTGTGTAATTTGAAATTGCCGGAAAAAATATTCCTGCATATATCTCGCATTAATTTCCGACCCCGTCATAAAGATGATTGTAGTAATTTTAAGACACTTCTTGCCCACGATGTTATTGTTCATTTTGGCGGCTGTGCTTTCACGGTATTTGTTGTCAGTTTGTTGCATTGTCGACAAGTAGGTCTACCAGTATTGTCTTCACGTTCCATTGTTGTTTCTCAGTTAGTGTAATTTGTTTTCTTGTGGAAATAGATCTTTCATTTATGTAAAAACGCGGAAGTTATACGGCTGGATTTATACTCAAAGTGATAAAACACTAAGCCGTCAATAGAGTGAGAGTTATATGGGAGCAAATACGGCATTTTCACCATTATTTCAATACGGTGCAACTAAATTATCACTAGGTTTCAAAACTTCTTCGGTAGTGTAATGCGTATTTGTGTAAATACAATACTCGCTCACGTAAACATTCGGTACCAGTACGGTTAGCTTGGTATGTAATGCTGGTTCCTACTGACACCTGCTGAATACACAAATCCATAAATAGGCAGCTTGACAAGGGAAGTTGCGTGCTGTTATGTTGACACCCTCGCCTGCCTGTTGGCCGGAATATTATCTCTGAGCGGATGGGCTCACATTCCTCTAGGGCTGAACGAAGAATGCTTTCAGGACTGACGAAAATGCAATTGTACTAAGTGGTTAGCGGCAAAATATGCTACGTGATAATTGAGGTACTTTTACATTATTTTCATTAGATAAGAATCGGGACTTGAAAATTACGACGTGATAGGGTAAACAACCCTATTATTGGCACCCCTCCAGTAATTGGCACCCTCTTAAAAATGTTAATGTATTAAGACATTGGTTAAGTTGGTAGTGCTATTGAAGGAACAAATGAAGAACTACGTTTGTGCTCGTCGTACCTCATTTGTTTCAATACTTTCCTAGCAATGGTTGCACGGGCAGCTGACATTATGTTGATTGTTGTGAGGTTATCTGCTTAAGAAAGGATTTTCTAAGAGGTAGGTTAAGAGACACTGCAGTATAATAAGTGCCTTTACTGCATGAGCAATTCTTATTTCAAAGATATGATAACATGATAGTTTAGTAAAGTCCTTATGGAGTCTCTGGAATAAATTCGGACATTCTAACCTCAAACACGTGAAAGTTTAAGCTGTGCCAATAACTGGCTTGTGTGAAGCTTGAAATTCTAGTTATTGGCACCTGGTGCTAATAACTAGCATTTTGAACTTATTCACTTTTGGAATGAAATTCCTTTTAATTTTGATAACAATGGCGAATTAATCGTAATGCCGAAGCAGCAACATTGAATGAAAACCCTAACCAGTAATTGGCACAGTGCCAATAACTGGAAAATTAGTGTGCCAATAACTGGATAATTCTGTCTTCTACCATGACTTGGCGGGTGCAGTATTCTTGTGTTCATCATATTGCCATAGGGTACAGTAAGATGTGAGTTCCGCGTATATCTTTCACAGCCTCATTCATGACTGTGACAATATGAATGCCATTGAGGTATGAGTAGTGCTGAGTAACGGCATTCAAGGCACAGGCAGGCCCTATAGATGTTTTGAAATGTGTAGTCATCGGGTTAGGGTTGCTGCAATTGCAAACCTTGACTCTGTGAGGAAAACAATGACAAACTACATTACTTCTCACGCTGCCTGCTACGCCTCATGGTACGAGGTTTTCGAATAGCCAGGTGCCAACAACTAGAATTTTGAAATAATTCACCTACAAAGTAATATTCAGACAACTGAATAACTATCAACCGATGATTGCATTGATTTAAATATATTTTCGCTTTCTTCTTTATAGTCTCCCAAAATTAAAGCAAACTGAATGAAAAATGCGTCCTAGGTGAAAAGATTCGTACAATGAAGAAAGCCTACAAAAGGCATTCCAAGAATTGAAGAAAGGCGTGTCATTTAAAGCAGCGTCCAGATTGTATGGGATTCCCAGATCAACATTACAGTTCCGATTGAGTGATAAATACACTAAAGCATCCCATAGACCAGAACCTATACTGAGCAACGATGAGGAGAACACCCTTGTTCGGTAAGTATTAGCCCTTCCATAATCTGCATTTCTGACAATTTACAATCTAATCATTGTTTTTGCTGACAATATTCTTAATTTTTTAGGTGGATCTTTGAATGTGCTCGCAAAGGATTCCCTCGGCGAAAACAAGATATTCAGGCAAGCGTGCGAGAATTTCTTCAGAAGAATAAACGCCCTAATCCATTTAAAGATGACATTCCTGGCAACAAATGGTATTCGGCCTTTCTAAAAAGGCATCCGGAAATTTCTGAAAGAACACCCGAGGGTGTAACTGCTGCAAATGCATGTGTAAGTGAACAAGACGTGAGAGGGTGGTTTACGTCCACGGAAGAACTCCTCAAGGAGGAAGATATTTTCAACGTACTCTCATGTCCCAGCCGCGTTTTCAATGGCGATGAAACTAATTTTATTCTGTGTCCTATGAAAGATATTGTACTTGCACCCACGGGCTGTAAAGGCGTCTACGAAGTGGAGAAGGGTCAAGCCAAAGCTACACTAACTGTCATGTGCACATTCTCAGCAGATGGGAAGATGTGTCCTCCAATGATAATTTACCCATTTTTTCCATTTTCTTCAGAGAATACCTACCAATGTTATCAACAAGGTTCCTGAAAAATGGATAATGGATGGATGAAATCTGAAGTTTTCTATGAATTCATAGCTAATGTTTTCCATCCATACCTCATAGAAAATAACATAAAATTGCCAGTAATTTTGTTTGTCGACGGGCATAAAACTCATTTAACATACTATTTAAGTGAGTTGTGTAAAGAACTATAAATTATTCTGACATCGTTGTATCCCAATCCGACAAGAATGTTACTGCCTGCTGATGTTGCTGCCTTCAGACCTCTCAAAAGTGAGTGGAAAAATGCTGCATTCACATGGCAAAAAACAACAGTGGAAAAGCTATAACTAAGGAAGACTTTGCACCAAACTTGAACGAAATGATGGAAAAAATGGACCTGGTAAACACAATAAAAAATGGTTTCAGATCTACCGGTTTGTATCCATGGGATCCCAACAACATTGATTTCTCAAAGTGTTTGGGTAGCAACGTTCCTAACCGCAATAATATTACCATCATGGCAGCAATGGAAGAAAATCAGATGTCAAGACTCTTCCATACAACACATTTGTTCAAATAGTTGGAGAAGAGAAATAAAGAAGTTTGGAACTATAAAGGAAGTGATTGAAAACGGAGCTCACGGAGAAGATTTCTTTGTTCTTTATTGGCTGTGGGAATGTTACCAAAATGAAGAACAGCGAATGGAACGGGAAGTTTCTGTGATCACATCTGATGTCAACGTATCCCTAGCTAATGAAAACCTGGACATTTCAAGTTCTCAACCTTCTGGAAGTGAAGAAGGTAGCCAATGTTCTTCAGGAAGAGATGACACAGAAGATGTAAATAAAACCCCAACCAAAAGCAAACACAGAGTCCTCCAGTGGCCAGAAACCCCCAAGAGGAAAGGAAAGCGTCAAGTTGAAAGAGTGCCGTTGTTTTAACCTCAAGGAAGTGGAATGACCTGCACGAAGAAAAGGTAAAATTGAAGGAGGACATCTTAAAACAGAAGGAAAAACGAAAGCAGGAAAGAGAAGAAAAGAAAATTCAAAAACTAGCTGTTGAACAGAAAAAGAAGAAAAAGAAAGTTATAGGCACTCCAAGAGGTCTGGCATCACAAGATACGCTTAAAATTATACCTGGAGCAAGTCAAGCTCAGCATTCAGATGAGAAATGTTCAGCTTCCACAAGTGGTTACAGGCCTATGAAAGAGAAAGATCAAGAGTTTCGTGGGATGTGCTTCAAATGTACAAGAGGTGTTTCTTCCACGAGGGGATATGAATGCAATAACTGTAACAAACTGTACCACTCTAAATGTATTCCCAGTGAACATCACATACACATCCCAGACGATTCAGATGATGATCTATTCGTGTGCCATATTTGTTACATAGTGACAGTAGTGATGTTGATATTAATGACAAGAGTGATGATGTATCTTAATCACTGGAATTCTTTCAAACTATTTTGATTATAAGAGAAAGGCCTATGTACAGCAGTTAATGAGGACATGGACTCAAAATTACTGACAATTAGTTCAGAAATGCATTAAGTGTTTTTCTAATTTGTGTCAACTTTTTACTTTTATTTTCTAAGTGTATTTTTATGGGATTCATAATTTTATTAATAACTTTTGCATTCTATTGCAACATTAGATACTATAAATATATTGTGATAAATAATTCTGAATAATAATAATTAAAACTGATTTTAATTAGGAGTGCCAATAACTGACAATGTCGGTGCCAACTACTGGAAAATTGTGCCAATAATTGGGAAATTTGTAAAAATTTTCATGCCAATTGTTTGAATAAAAAAATAAAATCCTACACAATATGTAATGAGTGTATAATGTTACTACATCCTTCTAGTATAATAATATGTCACAACTATACCTGAAACATGCCAAGTAACGAAGATACAACGCTTCTTCTACAAATATGGCCTAAATGTGCCAATAACTGGGTGGTTTACCCTATGCGTTAAAACTTACTATTGAGGAATGTGTTAACGAGGTTCTACTGTAATGGAAGATCGATGTTTGACCCTACGAGAGATTGCCGAAGAAGTTGGGATCAGTAAGGATTCCGCACATGCAATTTTGGGTGATTATTAGAACATACGCAGAGTGGCTGCAAAATTGGCAGTTGCATCATGACAATGCCCTAGCACATTCATCATAATTGGTCTGTACTTTCTTAACGACACATGCAATGCCAGTTTTTACAAACCTCCCAACTCTCCAGACATGGCTCCTTGCGACTTCTGGTTGTTTCCGAAACTGAAGACTCCATTGATGGGGTACCGGTTTGAGAGCAGAGAAGACATGAGGAATTGCGACGGCGGAGTTGAACACCATACCAAAAGAAGCCTTCCAGAAATGTTTTCAGATGTGGAAGGAGCAGTGGGCTGTGTGCATGTTCAAGGGGCCTACTTTGAGAGGGATTAGGGTCCCAATCCCATCAGGTAAACAATAGATTTTTCACAGCCAAAGGTCGGATATTAATTAGACAGGCCTCATTGAACCCATAGGAGAAGACAGAATGTTAAATTGATATCCTTGATGTAAACTGCACATAAGACAAGCAGCATTGCGCACTACAATCCTCGCAATAGCACAGCTAAGCATCACAGGAGCACGCCATCACGGACAGTTGAATGATGATTGAGGGTACTGGAGCTGAATCATATCCTACTTGCACAACTGTACCTGTCAACCAAGCAGGCTGACAGCATGACACAAGTAAGCAAAGAATAGTCCCCATCTCGACTGCCGGCAAACAAATCTTGAAAGGCTAATAGAATGGGGCTAAGATGTGTGAAAATAACTCAGCACAGAGGTGTTACAGGTATTTATCTGGAAATACATAGCACTTGAAAGGTTAAGTGGATCTTGCTGATCTACGAAGAAACCTTGGTCTGTACGGTACACTCATCCCATGTCATCGAATGTCGTCAGTGGCTACTGATTGAAGCATCATCCACTTATGGGGGAGAGTGGGTTAGGCCCAGCAAACTAAATGTTTCACTGTTAAGTGACTTGTTCTTATTTAGTATGATTTTTTTTTCTTATTATGATGGGTTTTGTTTTGTTTTATTTTCAGCTGCTTTCTTAGTTAGGCATCCACCTCAAAATGTTTTTTTTAATTTTTTTTATTTTTTTTATTTTTTTTTATTGCAACTTGTAATGGCAGGTGAACTTGTTGTAAAGACCGAAAAATCATAATTATGAAATAAACATTGCATATCACATGTGGTATATGTTTCTGTACGGTGTTTTCTATGTCAAATGTGTGATGTACTGTAATAAGTGTCAAGTATCAATGCCTGGTTGTATTTTGTCTTCTGTATATGAATCGTACTCTCGTCATCTATGCTTTTCATCCCGCATGTACCAAGATGGACTTAAATGAGAATAATAGTTGTTTTTTTTTAATCCTTGTTTCAGGTAAAGAGTATTTTGTTTGCGACTTCAAAGGCCACTGTGTAGTTGTGTTCAACGAAGAAGGGCAATTCTTACGCCGCATTGGCTGTGAGAGTGTTACTAATTTCCCAAATGGGATAGACATATCTGATGCAGGAGATGTTTTAGTTGGAGATTCACATGGCAATCGTTTCCATGTAGCAGTCTTCTCAAGAGACGGGTCTCTTCTGTCAGAGTTTGAGTGCCCGTATGTTAAGGTAAGTTTCCGATGGATTATTGATAATGGCATGTGGTAAGCTAATATGAAATTCCAGTTCAGTCTAATTGGCTTTAGTTCATAGTTGCAGCCATCCATGTGTCCGGTTGTCACCCTTGTCGAAAGTCACATGGGCTATAGCTAGAGACCCCAGTGTGGGTGCAGGGCAGAATACACCCACGGTATGCTTTGCCTGTCGTAGGAGGCGACTAAGAGGGCCGACAAGACCGACTGACATGACTGACTTTGATTTGGAGGACCCCCTGTGGATGGGGACGGCAGAATATTCATCCACAGTATCTCCTGCCTGTCGTAAAAGGTGACTCATAGGGGGGACCTTTTTAAAGGTCTATTTCTATTTCCAGTCCCAATTTTGGTTTGACCCCTAGAATAACACATGCATGCTGTTTGGGGATAGGCCACCAACTTGGACATCTCATCAGAAATAGTAGGCGGTATTCCCCATCCCGTCAGGTGGGTATTCCATGTACCCTTGCGGTAGTATCCGCCTTACAACAGAGGTCCCTCTATGGTCGAAACTGGGGCCAAATAGATCAATGTGCATGCCAAGGGGTTTGTGCCTGTTCTAGGTACTGCGCCCGAATTCACCAAACAGTACCTTTATCCGCTGCACTGTAAAGGATTGCAGACACGTAGCTACCCAGCTCACAAACTTGCCATTGTCTGCTAAGTAAAAATTGGGAATTCTAGGATCATACAGGGTAGATTTATATAAGAAAATAGTACTACCAGCCTAGGTACAAATTTCTACTAGCATTTACATTTAAGCAAATCGAGAAACTCCAATCTCGAGGGGTGATAAGGTCTGTCTATAGTGAGCGCCTGTATCCTACCTAGCAGTACTATTTTCAGCGTTGACAAAATGAAAACGATGTCAGCTAAGATAAAAATTGGCTAATTCGCTAAAAAGCGCCAGCCGTTTATTGTGCTAAGGAAATACACACATGTCCTGGATGCATATCGATGATTAGTGTCTACTTGACACTGCAAGAAATGAAAACTCAAGATAAACTAAACACGTGGCACTTATACATAATGTCCTAATAATGAAGGTTGGAGAATTCGGTACTCCACTGATTCCTTCTTCTCTCATCTGAGAATATAGCATTCCTTTGCCATTACAAAAATTAAACACAAAATTTATTACAAACGATGAACTCGAGTGGAGTTACTCAGAACCTCCACTGAAATATGAGAAATTATGAAACGGCGTGATTCAAACATTACCCTATATTATACATTGCGTTTCATATTTGAACCGTAGTTCCACATCTAAATATGTAAGATCAAGATTTACTCAGTATTAAATATATATCCATATGTACAATGATTTGTGATTCGCACAAATATTCACTTAACTGCGTTGAAGTGATTTAATTTCCTTTAATATATATGAGTCTTTACAACTCAAAACTTCCTGAACAAACACCGTAACTCTATCGGCTAAAAGTATAAATACTAGTCTGAATCAAGAGAACATAGGTGACAAACATTTAAGTTCAGCACTGCTCTAACTTTGTTTTCTCCCATTTGATTATTAAATCTCGAAAAATTCCTGAAATTATTTGCTCGGCTTACATTTTCTTTGATAAACTTGAATATTCGAAGTGCATGGCATTTGACCTTTATTCCACACTTCCGTTCCAAAATTATACAACAATCACATTATTTCTTAAACAGAACTTGCCTCAAATGCAATTAAACAATGTCACATACGCTGTGATCAAAACTAGGAAACATGGCTCCTCAGTCTCCTTTTGTGAAAATACGTAACTCATTTAAGTCTACGATTCCTTTCTTGCACGGTATTCCAAATCTACACCCCATTTCAGTGCATTTTCTCAATCAATGCAAAGAAAATCAGTAACTCTATTAAATATCCACGACCATTGTGAATATTGTTCAAGAAACAAACTTTAACAAACTCCTCTACTCTTATACAAAAATGTCCTCGTGCCTATAACTTCAAATCTTTAATTACTTTCTGTACAGTTACTTTTATATCACCCTGTGATTTAACTTTCTTAACTCCTTTTCACATATTTAAATTCAGTTATTACATTATTGTAACTTTCAAACAATTGTCAGCAAAAATTCATATTTAAAAATTGATATACTGTAAGTGTCCTCTTTTCCTGTGAATACACTTATGTCTTAGCTATCTTCGTGAAATATTTTGTTTAACAAATTTTATCTAGGCTTTTTAATGCTCTAAATGTTTTATTGGACACACATATAAGGTTCTTGAAACACCTTTGTTACTAGGAAATATGGTTTATTACGTTTACAGCATAGTTCTAAATAACTACCTGTTTTATTACAATGAATTTGGTATTCATTGATTTAATTATCAAGTATTTAGACTATCTTTTACCAGATTTTGTGTCGTGTAACAATCCATTTTTGCACACAGTTGGTTTATAATAAATTTCTGACACTCGAATCAACATCTTGAGTTGTCGAAATTTATTTGACACTTCGTGACATAGCTTTTTAAATATACGGTACTTAAGTTGTTCAATATACGTTCCATCGCTGCGCATAAAACAGATTTATTTAATTTAACGCAAGTATCTATAATTCTAAACGACTTTATATTGAAATGATTTAACGTTGACAACAGCAATACGCTAATAAAATTTCGTCCAAATGTCGGAAATTTTCAATGAAAATGACTCCTAAGAAAATACTGATTAAAATCTACACAATTTTAAATACAGTGACAAAATTATACGATTGGTCAATTTGGATAAACACAGAACATGACTACAATTCTACTAAATATAAATCAATCTCTTCACTACCTTGAGCTGGCGACGATCTCTGATGTATTATGTCTCGTCTGGCAAGACAAATGTGTTAGAGCACAACGCCCACTGCTGCGAGAACCGGTTGTGGCGAGGCCTGCTGGATAACACCACAGTGGGACAAGGTCGATGACATAACTGGGTTAGCAACCTCTCCGAGTACAGCAAGTCTCTCCCTCACTCCTTCGCTCGACTCCCGCAAGTTGTTCGGATCTTCTGACGTTACCCCTTCACTGCGCCGACATCGCTTCTTAAGGTTGAAATTCGATTGTTCTATAAGTGTCTTTGAGTGTATACTGGATGTATATGAACTCGTGTTATGAAGTATAGATTTGTTCTGCATTTCTGCGCATCACGTAGATGTTCAACTGCGCCGCCCATGTTGTGGAATTCTGGATTCAACTTTCCATTTCTGTAGTCTCTACTTCCCTATAATGTGCATCTTAGCACGAAGTCATAATCAGTTTAATGATTAAACCTGTTTAACTTCCCCGTTGCCAATTTATAAACTGCATTATGTATAGTTCTCAAAGATGAGCTGAATTGTATGAGTAATATAGCTCTTTTCCTGAAGTGGATTGTTTGCATTTATCTGCGTGAGATGTGTAATAGCTTCGTATTGAAATACCGAAGTAACAAGCTGTGTTTCAAGTACTCCACAGACTTGCTGTATGAAGCTTCTTTAAATGTGAGTATAAATGAACTCAGTCTTGTTCCGATAAGTGTGTTACTAAATCACCGGTCTACATGCTGTGCTGGTCTCGGTCAGAATGTCCCTTGCTTCACAAGTCACAGCCTTCTGACTTCACACTCCTTCTCTCCACTTTCGTTATGCGGGGCACTGTTCTAGAAACAACTCGTTTCTACACTGGCGGTCTTGTCCAGACCCGATCTGAATTAGGAATGACCGCTCGTTCTTGCTCTCCCAGTACGGCAAGTTCATCGCGTTTCCTCCCCTCGCGAGGTGTGACGTAGCTCCACAGACTTCCCCTCACTCCTTCAGTCATCAACCTTGGGTCACTTCTCCTCCTGCACGACGTTACTCTCACTTCTCGTGGTGTGACGCATTCTTACAATGTAGGCTTCCCTATATTCAGATAATAAATACACAACCATATTTAAATAGTTCCTTCTTTCCTTCCGGCCTTCCGTAATTGTTTAATTAATAATGATGTATAGTATTACACCTTATTTCATCTTAGGTTTTTCCATATCTCACAAATTTTTAAGGAATAAGAGATTTTAATTCGTTCTTTTATTTTTCCTGGGTCCCAGTTCGTATCCCGTCTGTATCTTTAGTATTGGCCTTAAATAAATTCGGACGCAGTACTAAGACCCTGCTCAATACTTACTATCGCCAAGTAGGTATTGCATTGGCTGGGTGGTGCCAACGGTGAAGGCCCTCATTCGGAATAGGCAGTATCCATCAGAGAGTGGCCCCTTAAAAGCTGTCTCTCAGTGTGTGGATTGAATCCCAAGGTGTATCAGCATTTCCCAGTGGACAGATCTCCCAGCTACCTGGTAGCAACCAAGACAGACTGGAGATTTTAAACTGCTGAAATAAATAATATTCGATGAAGTAATCGGGAAATCTTAACAAGATTTCCAAGCTCTGGAACGGGCAGCTCTTGTTGCACACTGTTGACCGCAAGCAAACCGAACCATTGCTGGAATGCACGCAATTCGGCAAAATCACAAAGTACGAAACTCTGAATGAGGTCCCTGGTGTTAGATTCCATCTTGACCTCGTTATAAATAGCGATAAGGAACTAATGCGGGATCTGGTGAAGAGAGGCGTCACCAAAATTAGGTGCATCTCCCAGAAAATTGGAGAGGATGGTGTCAATACCGGCGCTTTCATTCTCCATTTTGAGGGTGATGTACCTAAACAGGTGAAGGGCACGTCGTGCCATTGCGATGTTCGACCCTACATCCTTCCACCTATGCGCTGCTATCAATGCCAGAAATTCGGGTGTGTTTCCGCCAGGTGCACTGCGAAGGTTGTGTGTTGGGAGTGTGGCAAGAGGGCACATGAGGGTGAGAGGTGTACGTCTCCCCCGATATGTCCTAAATACAAAGGAAGCAAAGATCCAGGAGATATGACTCTTGATAGGCTTTCGTATCACAACGCTCGAAAGAGGTAGTTATTGTTGTTTAAGGAGCGGAACTATGAGGTACCGTGATATGAATGCCCCCGAATTTCGGGCATAGTTTGCAGCTGCAGCGAGGCCCTCATTCACCCCTGCCATGTCTGTTTCGAGTGTAGAACCCTCGAGTTCATCATTTTCAATGGTCTACTAACCCCAAGATTGCAGGTTCGCTCCTGGCCGTGGTAAGTGATTTTTTTGCAAAGGCGGCAAAAATACGACACACATGTCATACGATGTTGGCATGTCAAAGAACCCATTTGAATTCAGTAGGCCGTGTTCATAATGGCAAAATTAATCTCGGGAGTTTCCGCCAACACAAAGTTCCTCATTTCTCTACTAGAAAGCGCTTTAGTTTTCAAGGAGCTTAGATAACTAACCTCGACTTTCATAGCGATTCAAGGAACAACGAAATTCAACATGCAAACTACCTTCTGCGTGTCAAATAACAAAGCTTGCACCCGGCACCCGAGGCCATACGATATTATTACCATTTTCAACTGTGGTAAATTCTCCCCTTGCTGTCGAAGCAAAAACTGTTGGCCCGAAGAATGACCCACCTTCTTCGGCTACTGAGAAAAAGGCGCCGCTTAAACCATCTAAACCGGCACCATCGGAGAAGAAGTCCTCTTCTTTCCGAAAAGGTCGGCAATGAAGTCATCACCATCTAAAGGGGAAAAGAAGACTTCGCCAAACGGGACTGGACCTTCATCCACCTGATAATAGATAAGATAATGGAGAAGAGAGAGACGGTGCGCTGCCGTCTCTCTCGCCCTCTTGCTGACGGGATGGCTCCTCTCTGTGTTGGCTCTTCCGCTCCCACGACCATCAAGGGAGCGAAGCCGGCATTAGCCAAACCTGTTAGCATGGTGGAACTCCTCTACAGAAAGATAACACCTCTGGAAAAGAGAGAAACGGTTCAATGGCACCTCTCTAGCTCGTCTGCGGACAAGGCTGCTCAGGCTTCAGCTGGCCATACCGCTCCCATTACTATCAATGGTGCAGTGCCAGCAGGAGCGGCCATGTTTCCCAAAAAACTGGAGTCTGCAGGGTCAGGAATAACACATTTACACCCTGAACTACACCTCAGTAATGCTAAGTTGCCGGTGGTAGACACGTATCGCTTCCTGGGGTTTCATTTTGCCAGTAAATTATCGTGGCAACTAAAAACAGTGTGTCTCAGGAAACTGATCATACTGAAGTTTCTCAGTGGCATTATATCGGGGACTGACAGAGCGGTGCTGCTGCGGTTCTACCAATCCCTTGTCCTGTCCAGGCTTGACTATGGTTTTGCGGCATACGGTTCAGCAAGGCCGGCAACGTTAAAAATGCTGAACAGCATCCACCATAGTGGCATAAGGCTGGTTACCAGTACCTTCCAGACCAGCCCGATTCCCAGCCTGGTCACCAAATCGTGTGTTCCACCTCTCAATTATAGACGCCAGAGTATGCTGCCAATGTGCGTCAAATGCCACATTATCCGAGCTATGGAGCTCTCTTCAGTACCCAAGACCACCAGAGGTATGCCAACCAGCCTCGCACCAACCATCCGGTTGGTATTAGTCTCAATAGCTCGTGTAATGAATTAGGAGTGGCTTAGGTCCCTGTATGATCCAGAAACTAGCGAGGTGCCTCCATGGCAAGTCCCACGTCCAGAAATTCGGTAATATCCACACCGAGGTCCTAAAGTGAACACGGAGGAGCATAGTTCACCAATTTCTGGACGCCGGCATTCTGTATACAGATGGTTTTAAGTTGGACGAGAGGTGGGTTGTGCTTACGTTATTGATGGTGCAAATCTCTTTGCCTGAGGCCTGTGGTATTTTTACTATGGAGCTCGTTGCCATCTACAAAGCTCTGCAATTTGCACTGCAGGATGCAATAATCAACTTTCTCGCGTGTACAGACTCTTGAGTTTGTTCAAGACAATTGCTACATGTTTCCTGCGACACCTCTTTGTGGAGCGAATCTACAACCTACTAGCCGGGTTGTGCCACGCTGACACTCGAAACACATGGGAAATGCGGGAAATGAGGTTGCAGATCAAGCTGCAAAAGAGGTGGTATCACTACCACCTTGACCAATAGAGGTATTCGCTCTCAGTTACGAAAATAAGTACTGGCATTCTGCGAGAGTCGGTGGCTAGCTGACCCAATGCCCAGTAAATTGAGCCGAAGTCGTCGGATTTTTTAAGAGCATTAAAAATCCCCCAGTATGCCTTCCTTCGGAGGGGAAGTAAAGCTGGCGGATTCTTGTCATAGATTTATGGCATGTAAAAGAACCTTCCACTAACTAAACTTGTGCGAAGCAAAATTTGTAGGTTAGGTTTGGTTAATGCCCTGAAGTTCTAACGTTCGTCACCAGGCGCTGGTTGCGATGGCATCTAGTAGTAGCCAAGTTCACAGCTAGGTGCCGTGGATGGTAGCATTTGCTAGCGAAAGTTGGAACTACTTGAAATTATTGTCTGCAGTCCTTACTTGAATTAAAAACAGATAACACACACTAATACAGTCATCACAATTAACACCGGTTATCAGACCGATTCTACACACGCACATAGTACACGAGGCTACATGACCACGTTTTTATCATGCCATAAATCTATGACATGGGACCACGGACTTGACTTCTTTTCCGAAGGAAGGCATACTGAGGGATTTTTAGTGAATTATTGTTGGACATTGTGCAAGAATTCATAATGTCGCTTATTGTGGTCTGTATTGACGTTAATATATTGAATGATTATTAAAATATCCGCCTTTTCAGTACAATTTATTAAATAGTACTCACAGGTACATGTTTCGGAGGCTTTCACACTTCCCCTTTATCAGCCTTCTCATAATCAATGAAGCACAAAAATACACTGCACAAGGACTTGTATCGAGAACAAGGCATCCCTGGTGCTAAATCCACCCTGGAATCCGAATTGTGTGTCCGACATAAATTCTTCGCACTTTCTGATGATTCTTCCATGAATTATTTTCAGAAACAGCTTGAGGACATGCAGTGCCTTGCATTAGGCTTCTTTGGTAGTGGAATGAAAGTAGACTTCAGCCAGTCTTCAGGGATCAGGCCTATCTGGTAGATCTTATAGAAGAGGGATGTAAGAACATTTATGTTTTCATCGCCCAGAACCTTTAGCATACCTGCCAAGTTTTCCGGTTTTCCGGATTTTGGGGTGTTTTCCGGTTGTCCGGATTAACATAATTTTTCCGGTTTTTCAACTCTCTAGCTTGTTTCCGTTCTCTGCATCCAAATCGCATTTCAGTTTTCATTTTCGATACTAGCTGCTATTCTGAGATGCGAGTGTTTAAATTCGACTGATAAGACTCAGGGTGTCTACCGGTAACGAAAAGTAACGAAAAAGTAGCATATTTTACAAATGAGTAACGAAAAGTAGTTAATTCTTATGTCTGGATAGTTGGAGGTAACGAAAATTCGTCGAGGTCTGTTATAAAATCATTTAAATCTGTGCTGCTAGGCTCGCAGATGTGATACGAGTTTCACGCAAGCGGCGCCGATTGCGTAAGCTATATTTCCCCCCTGTGCACGACCTGACTTTTTGCAAGACGTTTATTCGCAATAACTTCCGAAACTCAACAGAAACCTCTCATTTCTGATATTGGCCTCTAAATTTGTAGATCTCAAATTGAAGTCCAGAAATAACGCGAAATAATTTATTGTCGCAATGTTGCGAAATGATATCGTTTGAAAAAATAATCGCAAAAATGCTTCGGAAAAACAGACTATATTTCAAAAGTCTGTCCGTCTAGTGAATTTGCGACATCAAGTGTGGTTAATTCGAAACTCCGTTATATGTCTATTTCTCCTTCGAACTATGGTTCCATTGGATATATAATCTAACCGGGCTATCTCGAAAACTTGTATAATTTGAATTCGAATGTGACCTCTTGTCGGATTATTCGTGCAATCCTCTCTGAATAATTCATAATAACCGATACCTACTTCGAACGTTCGTCCTTCAAAATCACATCCTCAAGACGGCCGGCTGACAGCACGACTTGCCTGCGGAAATCTCGTCAAACGGACCATGATCGACGCCAGTTGCATAAAATTATAAAACCCATGCCCGGCCGCGAACTTGTGTCCTCGAGGACTGCGGAAATCCCATCACGAAACATGCTGAACCTTACTTGCCACAATTCCCATGACCGTATACTTAAAAGTGTACGGCAAGCGAGAAGTGCATCAATCCACTTAGAAATAACAGACTACGTAGCATCGCGCTACTCATTTCTTCTCGTGATCCACGGTGAACTTCCAACCACAGCATAGGGGCAGCGGGAATAATAACTGCTCGTGAATTTTAACCATGCCCAACCTCGAGCTCGCCTCCGCCATTCTGCCAGGACAGATATTCAGGCAATCGTTGAACGGTCGGATGCGGTGCCGATTGCATAATATCGCGTTCTTATTGTGCAACCGCGGGGACAACTTGAATCTCGTAAAACGACCGCGAGCGGCAGCGATTGCAATATCACGATATTTCTCCGCATTTGATGACTAGTACAACTGGATTCTTGTCAAACGGACAGCAAGCGGTGCCGATTGCATAATAATAACTTACCATATTTTTTTCGTGCCTGACCTCAAGGACAATAGAAATCTCGTCGAACGACTAAAAGTGACACCGATTATGTAATCACGATTTTTCTCCGTGTTCTATCTAAAAAACTACGAATCGCGCCAAACGGCTGTGACCAGCGCCGATCATGTAACGTCCCGATATTTCTCTGTACCTGACTGCGAAGACAATTCGGTGACGATCAGGTAACGTCGCATAATATATTTCTTCGTGGTCTACCGCTGGGACAAAGGAAATATCCCCAAACGGCCAAGATCAGAGCAACTTCTTGGTAATCATAACTTCTTGTACACAAGACGGCATATTTGCTGAATCAACTCGTTTGATATTAAATATCCATTATTTATTTTTATCTACATTTTTATAACACCATAAGTGAATCTTATTCACTGCTTTAAACACAGTTCATTGTTTTCCTTCACCGCGCCATGACCTATGTTGCAGACCGCAGACGTATCTTGAATTAAAAGGTAACTAAAATTAACTAAAAGGTAGCTAAAAAGTAAGCAATTTTTATTTCATCCTTACAGTAGACACCCTGTAAAGTTCATCGATAATCCTGTCTCGCAGATTATCGCTGCATTTATATTACTCTTTGTGCTTCGACTGTTTGTAAGCGGGAAAGCTTGGTTTTAAGCGGTGCTTGCTGTAGTTCTGGTATTCGTGCAATTGTGTGACAATTTTTGTGCAATTTAGTGTTTTCTTGATGAATTCAAGTAAGAAACGATATCATCAGTCTTTCAGGGAGGCATATTCTTCAGAATTTTTGGAAACTGGCACAATGAATTAGTCTCACATCACTAAGAGTTTGTAATCTCTTTCCCTGTAGTCTTTTCTCGCTACTTTTAAGACCTTGCGACGCATGTACACATTAAATTTTTGCGCTTTGGGACCTTCTGGATTTCTATTTATGAAAGTTGGCAGGTATGCTTTAGTATCTCGGCATGAACATCGTCTGGTCCAGGAGCTTTGCCCGACTTCATCTCACAAATAACCTTCATCACCTCCTCTCTTAGGATACTTGTCCAATATTCGTCTCATCAATGCCATGATCTGCAACTCGGTCATCATCGAAGAGCTTGTGCATATAACATTCCCACAGCTTGATCTTGTCGCATGCCGTGGCAACCAAGTTATTTTCATCGTTCATTAACACCCCGATGCTTCGGCTAGGCTGTCTCCCAATCAGTTCATTAATCTTTTTGTGCAGGTGAAATGTGTCGTGTTATTCTGAAGCTCTTCCATTTCGCGGCACTTGCTCACCAACCATTTCTCCTTGGCTTTTCGGATCTCATTTCGAATCAACCTCTGTAGCTGTTGATCTTTTCCTTAGCATTCTCGTATTTTATCCATTAGTTCAAGAACATCCGTTGTCATCCAGGTTTTGTGTTGCTTCTTTTTATCAACCTTCAGGTGTTTCTGTCCTACTGAAGTAAGCACCGTCTTTACCCGATTCCATTGCACATTAACGTCAGCATATTCCTCTATGTTACCTAGTCCTGAGATCAGTTCTTGTTGGACATACTCTCGAATAGCATCCTGCTTTAGCATAGTTACGTCAATCTTGGCTTTGACCGGTAATTTCTGCATCGAACGTAACCTGACATTCAACTTTGCAACCAGATGATTATGGTCCGATGAGACGTCTGCGCCTGGGTAGGTTTTAACTATTTAAACACAAATTGTGCTAAATGTTCCGGCATAACTCAACAAAATGACAGTGTTTCGCCCCGGTGTGCAATTGGGCTCTTCAGTTGGTTAAAGCACACCTCACCAAGAATACTATTCTTGTAATGTCAGTAATTGAGGTCCGTATTAACACTATATTAGAAAGAAAGAAATGGATTCTGCCTTTTCAATACATATATTAAACCTACTTACTGGTACATGTTTCGAAGGTTGTTAACTCCCTCTTCCTCAGCCTGTACAATAAATATCAAAGATTAATTACCTTCATAAGTACATAAGTGACATAAATACAGTTTATGAAATAAACTGTACATAAGTGACATAAATACAGTTTATGAACTTAACTTACTTGCTTTACTAATTAGATCCTTCGTGCAATGACACGGATCAAACACGTCTATCTCAGGCAACATCAATCTCAATACTGATAATATTAAAAAGGTTTACTTTTTTAAATATGGCGACCGTCGCCAGGAAACGACAATAATAGGGAACCAAAAACCTTAATGAACGAAAGTTACGACCATCAGTAGGCCAAGATTAAATGGAATATCAAATAAATTAATAATTTTTATAAGAGCTTTGGATCGCACAATTTAAGGTTATGAAATTTGTCACCAGGAACTCGACCACATCAAAGCCCCCAATGGTCTTGGCAAAAATTGTCCGAGCACTCCCCAAAACACAAGAAAGGCACAAGGCCCCAGGATAGGCAAAACAAAATAAGTTAAAATTCAACCCAAACTTCCACGTAAGAATGAAAGATAAGACACCCAAACTAAAACAAGGTAAATACTCAAACAACACAAAGATAAATATAAACGACATAAGAAAAACGCAAGGTTCCGAACCCATTACAAAATCAAGTTGAGTCAATATGAGACAAAAAAAGAAAGTAGAATAAGTAAAGAAACATGATTCTCGGACATTTCGCCAAGCCAAGGATCACCTCACCGTAGGGTTTATAATCATATGGGGCCAATAACCTCGATGTTAGGCCCCTTAAAACAACAATTATCATCATTATTATTATTATTATTATTATAATCATATAGGATATTACCTTACACGGCCGCAAAAATATAAAGAAACAATGTTACCAATTTTGATCCAGTATCGCCGAACATAATATAACATTTTCGGGCTCCGACACGAGACAAAACTCTCCCCGATAAAGAACTATAAAAATTTTACATCTCTCTTGCGAGATCTTCCAAGATGGACTATCGATGTTTTATTGTTCAAATTGTTGAACACAATCCTGTGTTGTTTCAGAAGTACCAACACAACCTCAGACAAGGCCATAAATTTATATACTTAAGATCTCAAATTTTAATATTTTAAGGTTGTCGACGGTAATAGCCAAACGCCTTGGCAGGAACGCGATCTCATTGACCACAGCTGATCATATTTAGAAAGCTTTGTGAAATATATGGAGAGATGAATCTTATTTATGCCGGTTGGATTTATAGGTTAAGTAGAAATTCCAGGCATTGTAACGTGATAATCACGGTACAGATAACCTTGTTCGTTTCGAAGTCCAAGACCGAACGGTCCTACAAATCTATCTACTCTCCCTTGACCTATTTTAGCATTGAAGTCTCCCATTATGATGTTGACCTCGTGAGCCTTAGTCAAATTCAATATAGATTTTATTTCCTCGTAAAACGCTTCCACGACGTCATCATCTGCATCTGACATAGGTGCATAAACCTGAATGATATTCACATCTACAGGCTTGGACTTAAGTTGGAGCATCATGATTCGGTCCGAAATTGGGATAAATTTTTGATGGAACACCCAATATTGTTTTGGATACGACTACAGCGACCCCATTACGATGGTGTTTATCGTCATTTCCAGAATAATATATGTCGTGTTGGTCACAGTTGTTTTGTCCTCTTTCTGGCCAACGCACCTCACTGACGCCGAGAATGCTCATTTCTATTCTCTCCATTTCACGCTTGACATTGTGGAACTTGCCTGCCTCATACATGCTTCGAACATGCTAAGTTGCAATCTTAATGGCTGACCCGGAGATTCTTAGCACCCTTCGACCACTTAAGGCCTGCCGGGGACTGAGGGCCGTTTTAATAGATGTCTCAGCCATGCTGACTGTACTAGGAAACATTACGTGGTCGTTTTCCGTTGCTTTCCATGTGCTGTAGCTTCGCCGTTTTTTGGTGGTTACTCCACCTACGCCTCTGCTGTATTCGGTGGTAGCTCTTGAACCCATCTATCTGCTAACTCCCATCATCGTACTGGAACGCAGCTGCTCATCCCAGGGTAGTATACAGATACAGGAGTGGTTTACCAATGCCTTCTCCCACGCAGTGGTCCTTGGCCTTGTCACCCAACTGATCATCCACCTCAGATGTTGTCTGCTGTATACTGCTGCTGCCCAGTATAGGACCCGCAGCAACCCCTATCATGGGGAAACAGACGCTGCTTTATGGATTCGGGTGACATTTCCTTCACCGAAGGGACCATCACTCCACCTAAAGGGGCTCATCCGCCCAAAGCCATTGGCACCCTTAGGGGGTCGAGTTATTTAACGCCGCCAGACACTCGGCGTGGAGACGCTGGCTGTACGGTCTACTCCATTACCGTAGCGGGATCTCCAGCCAGACATAGTTATGTACTGCAAAAACAAAACTAGTTAAAAATAGTTTTAAGTTATTTTTTATTATTAATGTTTTTATTGAGTTATGTACATATTGCCCATAAAATATTAAACGTTTTAAAAGTTTACTTTTTAGCGGGTACTGGATAGGATCTGTCAATGCGAGACCTCCTCTTTCGGGAAGGACTAGAAGTGAAGCTTCTAGTCTAATAAGTAAATGAACTTTACTAAGTAGGAACAGATTGAACATTGATGAGTAAATAGCAATGGAAACAGTTTGCCAATAACAGTGGTATTTGATTCAAGAACAACTTTCAAAAGATTAACAATAAATAAATATATAAACATTTAATGGAAATGTGACCTTTGACAGGCCGACAAGAAGCGAACAAGATTTCATAAGCTTTGAATGCCAACAAAATACCACTTTGTGGCCAGTTAGTCTAAAGTAAAACTATGCAGGGTAAAATAATGAGTAAATATAGTGCTCAATAATGACTTAAAATCTAGCCTAAGCCTGCACACTGAGAGTAGGCTAGTTTATTTACAGAAAAATCAACATTAACATGCCAGTAGGGAAAACATCCCGCTAGTCGCCTGATAGTTACAAGGCGAGGTAGTTTACAATTGAAATGGGAGCATTCCCAAAAACACCTTGATAGATTAAATAGAGAACAAGCCATTCACTTCTTCAGAGAGGTGAACTGGTGTTAAGCCCAATAGTTAATACATATAATGTTATTGGTTTTACGTCCCTTTTAACTACACTGGCTTTTAGAGACGCCGGGGTGCCGGGGCAATAGTTAATACAAAAATAGAGAAAAGGATGATATGTTTTGAAGGATAGTTAACGTGCGAAAGAGAACAGTTGTTTTCTCATAGCCCACAATTTAAAGGCATAATACATGCTTAAACCACTTAATAGAAGGAAATAAGTTGCGTTTGGCATGGTTTGACAAGTTATTTAAGTCATGTAACATAACCCTAAAAAAGAAAGATACATTTTTTAAGTTTAGAAATGTTTTAGGTTATAATAAACACTTAGCTTGTTGGTGTTGGTGTAGAGGAATTTCCACATAATAGAAATAGAGAAAGAACGTGTGTTGATCACTTTTTTCCGTCTTAGAAATGTTGAAGGCTTAGTGCCCAGCACAGAAGAAAATTTGTTTATCACTTTGGCTCAAGACAAACTGACGTAGGCCAAGTATCGATGTAAACTTATAAAGATTTCGTAGAACTCGGTTTTGATCACTTTTTTCCGTCTTGGAAATGTTGAAGACTTCGTGCCCAGCACAGAAGAAAATTTGTTTATCACTTTGGCTCAAGACAAACTGACATAGGCCAAGTATCGATGTAAACTTATATAGATTTCGTAGATTTTAGAATGCACTGCTGGTTTGACTAGAAGCATTTTGCGATGCATTAGCACACAGCGTTGAGACACTTTCAAGAGTTGTGCAAACAGCGTGAAGACAGCTGAAGATGAGTGACTGGCATTGTGACTTGCTGGAGACAGACTGTTGATGTAGGCCAGGGCAGGCTATATACCGGCCAACGTGCTGGATGCGTGATGTGGACAGATGACGTCGGCCAATACTAGAGCGTGGAGCTTTCTCGAAGCCGCTGAAGGCCAATCAGAGAAAGGGGCCAACTGAAAATGAACCTCGTGACCAGCATTACTTCCGGAAAAGTTCAGTATCGCGGAACACGTGCAAGCTGGTACAAATGGAGAAAAAAAAGGAGAGAATGACACTGACAGGTAAGAGGTTATGTTATAATAAAAATAAGTGAACTTTGTAAATTTCACTGAAAAGTGAACAGGTACCGGTACTATTTTAGATCAATATGTACAAAGGAGTATGGGAGGATAAGAAGGTTGGGAACCGCTGCTTTAGATGATGACAATGATTTCTAACTCCTTCTGGTTCAGGAGCTGGAGTTTTTTGTCGGATGAACTTAGCGTATTATATAATAGATAGCCCCAGCAGTTATTAACCTGACAGTGGGGATGACAATAAAATGAATGATACAGTGTACCCCTGTTAATTCGCGGTCTCGGAGAGTATTTTTACAGTAGTAATTCTTACAGCAACTTATCACCCCGCAAAATCAAGTTATATCTCCGTAAAAGAATTTTAACGCGATACGAAGCGTGGAGACAAGATCCTTGAGATTTGAGAAGACTGAACTGCGATTCTCAGCGATGTAAAATTAGGCAATCTTGAAAACATACGAGCATGTCGCCGATAGGGATTTCTTTTATCTTCAATGGTGAGACAATGCAAAGTGGAATGCACTTTCACTCAGAACCTACCCTCCCTTTCCCAACAGCCACACCCTAAGGCCTATGAGTTGTGAAGGGTAAATGCGCACAACGTATTGTAAATAGCGATTATTGCCTGATGGCGCAAACCTACGCGCACCACACCAAGTGCGTGTTTGTTACTTGATCTTCATGCAGCCAATGCGCTATACTACACTCGCACAAAAGCAAGCGTCTGCTAGCTTCTGTAACGACGCTATTTCGACCGGAAGAACATGTCTAGCAGACAAATCGTTGGTCCTATGGGATTGCACTAGGCTGTGCAGCATAAAAATAACTAAGAAACAATGCCTGCGATGGATCTGCATACAGCGAGCGGTTCTAAAACAATTCTATGTTACGACAATCACTTTCGGGAAGGCTATTTTCCATGTCCACGCCGGCAACATAGCATCAGCTGTCGCGTGTACATGTCTTATCTTAGAGGGGAAGGGAAGCAAATTCAGAACTCTGTTGTTCCTAGTCTGTGGGCACTGGTTGGACAAGTTACCTCCCCCTCCGTAAAACTGAGCTTTAATTATCAGTTGTCTGCGAGAACTACCCTGGTGAATACTGGCTGTCCAGTGGTACTTCCTCGATCCGGTCGTGTACACAGTAGCAAGCAGTGTTGCCAAGTGTATGTACTTTTGCTCCTGTTTTCTCTTAAACCATGCCCCTTTTACTATACGTTTATCATGTGCTTCCTGACCTGGGGAATCGTACGTTCTCGGATAACGGATCTGACTCCACCCACCCTGTATTAACAAAGATTTTGAACTTGGCCAATAACTTCCTTTTACTGATTACAATAGGTCAATTTTGACATCTTATTAACCAGAGCCTCAAAATGCATGTACAGTAGAGGCCCGATATTACACAGTTGTCGGGGCACATGCTTTACCCCCTAATTATAGCGTACCCGAGGTATATCGAGAGTGAGCCATGTAATGACAAACTACGCATGGAAAGTTAGGAAGAACACAGAATGCAATGCAGTATTATACATTTACATACCTGCCAAGTTTTCCGGTTTTCCCAGAAGGTTTCCAGATTTTTGGGGTGTTTTCCGGTTGTCTGGATTAACATAAGTTTTTTCCGGATTTTCAACTCCCTAGCTTGTTTCCATTCCCTGCATCCAAATCGCATTTCAGTTTTCATTTTTTATAATGGCCGTTACATAGCAAATTTCGTGGTTGGTAAATTACATCCAGACGTGAATCCGTTCTAATGATTCTTCTTTCCGTTTTGAGGAGCTGATCAGTTCTTTGTTCATTTTTAATTTGGAACAGAGTTTCACAAGCATAAGTGGCTTCAGGGAGAGTTACAGTTTTATAACGTTGGATCTTGGTGGCTATTGATAGGCATTTTTAGCCTACTTTTCACATTTAGCAAAAATGAGGAAAAAGTAGACTTATGAGATCGGGCAAATGTGTGTCTGTCTGTCTGTCCTTCTGTCTGTCTGGCTGGCTGGCTGGCTGGCTGGCTGTGTGTGTGTGTCCCCCTATCAACTCCTAAACGGCTGCAGCAATCGAAACAAAATTTGGTAGGAGTAAAGATCTATACCTGAATATCTCACGGCCATATTTGAAAATGATGTCGGTGCTACCAACTGCTGAAAAATCGCAATTGAAATTTGAGCTCCATGTTGGATATATTGGAAGGTATGAATGGGAGCTATTTCAAAATTGGCACACATATAGATAATAATATTGCAGTTTAATTTCCAGGAGGCCATACATGGCAGTGTTGCCAAAATGAGTATAAGCTTGCTGATAGGTCCAATTTTTAAATGCATATAACTTGTACACTATCAAGAGTTTAGTAAGGCAACACTGAAAATATGGCTTCAAACACCACAATTGTACACTATCAATTGGAATTCAACCAAATTTCGTATGTACTATGTGTACATACACAGATATGAATGAGCATACTCTTAAGAGCCACCAGGGCTGCCAACTGTTAATAAATGCACTCCCTATTGTTTTTATACAAATACCAATATATCAGAAAGTATGCAAGCAGACGGCTTTAAACTATGCACACGCATAGTACCTAACATTCTATATTAATTTGGAGTAACTTATATACGTCAGTGCTACCAACATGATTCTATACCATCATTTGGATTTCAACAAATTTCGTGTGTGTTATGTGTACCATAACGATACCTGCCAACCCTTCCGATTAATTCGGACACTTTCCTAAATTTCACCTCGTCTTCCGATCTTCTTAATTACTATTATTTCTTCCGATTTTCGGACCCCAGTGATATATTGTAAAAGAACTGCAAATAATTTCCATTCTCAAGGAGATTCTCTCGTAAGTCGTAATTAAGGCATTCCATTGTTACGGCTGTGAGTTTGTTTTGTCACCTCGCCGTGTGCGTCACAGCTGCCCCGGGCTATCTCTGCCTCTGTATATTACGTGTGCCCTACGCAACGGGCTGCGAAGTGAAAGGGTTGGTCCAGAATATTCGTGACCCAGCCAGTGATGGAAATCTCGAGAAGCCGTGTATCCTGGACGATTCTAGAATTCATTGAGTCACCAGCCTGCTATATAAGCGGCCTCAACAGTGAGGGGACAGAGTTTTTCTGAGGACAGTATTTCTGAGCTAGTGCGTGTTTTTCCTGAGCGACAGAAGTGTGGTGACGTGACTTGCGAAACCCAGTGAGATTCCTTCCGAGCCGCGGAGCAGTGTGAGGAGTGTGTACTTACCTAGGGCGACAGAGACATTGTGGTGAATTACGAACCGCATTGGGCAGTTCCCTAGCCAGCGGACAGCGAGGCAGTGTGTGGTGGTGAGTGACTGGCTATCGTAAATAACTGTAGTTTGCGTACAAGGAAGTGGACAGGTATTTCGGTGAGTGACAGACCGGCTAGACGCAGGTCAGCCAAAATAGTGAACAGACAGCTGCTCGAGAGAGTGAAAGGGAAGTGCCGGCAGCAAGAGAGGAACTAGAGTGAGATACCAGTTGCTTGTATTTGCTATTTGTGTGGTGTATTTTCTGGCCCGCAATAAAGCCAATACGTTTCGTTAAAGCAGTAATTGGTGTTGTGCTTTCTACCCACCGTAATCCAGTTAACGGAAGCGCCACTAGGGGGTGGCACGTAACACCATATTAAAATGAGCCTAAGTGTGAAAAATTAATAATTTTTATTTAGTAATATAATTGTCATGTCTAATGTTAGTAAAAAGTATAAACTTTTGTAAGCCTATCTAATTTTCGGATTTTTTCAAATTTTTCCTTGGTTTTCACTACTTTTCAAAACACTGACCATCTTTGTGCTCATATGATAATATTGGTAACCAACTTGGCAACACTGTTTTAATTATTTTTTAGCAGCTGATGTGTGTTGTTTTTATGCCATCTGATTGATATTGAAGGATACTTTGCTGCATCATCATAATTCAAGGTAAGTAATCATAGTTATTTGTTTCAATGTTTGTTTTTGATCCTGCTGTTATTCTGTAATACCCGTTACCCAAAACAATAGTAAGTTAGATCCACTACTAAACTAAGAAACTGATTTCATTGATTTTTTGGGAAAGTGAGGTCATGTTTAAGACTAATATTTTAATGTATAAGAAATTGAAGAATATTTATGTTTAGTTGGTAAAAATAAAGTAACGGGTGTTACAGAAAACACTGTCACGGATGTTACAAGCAAATACTAAACGGTAATTAGGGTAATTTGTTTTATTTTAAGATACTGTTCCACTTCAAAATGGGCTGTGTACTTACTGGGAAAGCTTGTAGAGGTAGATAAGAGATTTATTTACAGTAAATTTACATTTTATTTGTTTTTATTTTGTATTTAATGTACTTAGGCTACTTAAATCGACTTATTGCTTATTCTCTTAAGGGTAGGATTGTTTTATTTTGGCCTAGGCCTAGTTTTTGTTTCCTCATACTTCTCATCTCATTAAGGTAATATTATACCTCTGACACTGTGTTTTTTTTTTTTTTTTTTTTTTTTTTTTTTTTTTTTCCTTCTAGAAAATGGCACCTATTGATAAGAAGGTTTTGAGGAGAGCTTATCGTGAACGACTGAAGGCCAACAAAGATCAACACAAGGCACATCTTGTAAAAGAGAGGCAGCGTGATAAGCAGAGAAGAGAATTAATTAAATAAAAGAAGAAAATGAACAATTGAAAATGAAAATCCACAGCCTGCTTCCAGTCTCCGACCGGGTCAGGAATGGAATGAATGAAGCCCCCATCTAGCGGCGAGGATATGAACTGTGCCGGCTGCCGAGGCCTGACGCACTCCTCTGGGGCAATGATTAAATGAATGACAGATGAAATGAAATGATAGTAGAGAGTGTTGCTGGAATGAAATGTTGACAGGGAAAACCGGAGTACCCGGAGAAAAACCTGTCTGCCTCCGCTTTGTCCAGCACAGATCTCACATGGAGTGACCGGGATTTGAACCACGGACCCAGCGGTGAGAGGCCGGCGTGCTGCCGCCTAAGCCACGGAGGCTTCTGCAAATAACATGATAATTATATTAAATAATTATTAAAAGAAAAATGTAGAATGGTTCTAGAGAGAGTGAGAAGATACCATAATAAACTTAAAATTAACACTGCTGATTCCACCAAAGAAATCTCTCCGATTGGCAGCTACAAATGCCCACAGTCTTTTGGGAAAGCGGTAAATAGATTAAAGAACAACTTGCCTGACAGCCCTAGCAAAAAAGTGCTGTAGTAAAAAAACTTGCACTAGATATTGGATTGAAATTAAAAGAGCAAATAAAATTGTACATTTACCACGTCGGTCCCTATCCAAAGAAGTTTTGACACACAGGATACAAATATAACAAATAAACATATTTAATACTCAAGTCATATGTTTAATAAACAATCATTAGTTGTTTTTATCATTAGTTAAGTATTGGCAATATTTTAAAATTTTGTTTTTTAATTACCGGTAGTCTAAAGTATCTGAGGTGTAACCATTTTTATATAATTCATGTAAGCATATAAAAATGTTGTATAAGTTGTGTATTTGTTTGCTGTACAGTGTATTGTAACATAAACATATGCTTGGTATTAATATTTTATACTCAAGTATTTTATTATGATAAAAAGAACCAACTCTGTAACACCCGTTACTTTTTCTTTTTAGCTAAACACAAGTAATAATATTTTTAATGAACAAAATATTTATACCATGTTGATGGTCATTGTCATAGCTAATACTTATATTTAATTCATAATTTTGAACTATTATAATTTACAGAGTTTAAGTAAAAGCATGTAAACCTCAGGAACCATGTCCAATTTAGGTAACACCCGTTACCACTGTAATGTGAATTTGTATGAAGAATTAAAATAGATAAATAATAATAAAAATATGTGTGATGTTTAAATATCTTAGTTCTACCCTACCATACCACATCTGGGGTTTTGACTAAATTTATTTTGATTTATTTAAACATTTTATGCGTCCGGATAGTAACACCCGTTACTATGGAATGCCTGAATTGCTTTTGTGATTTGCGTAACCTTGGTTTTTTGTGTAAGTTCCTCCCTTGGCAGTGAGCTCCATAGCTGTGATCTCGGAATGGTGAGTCAGCTGATAGGCCTACCGCATACTGATTGGTGGTATTTTACGGACAAACAGGTGTCAAGCCTACGCTGATTAGTCGAGGCTGGCCACGTGACCATGCAGAATGGGATTGAAACCTTGTATGCCACGCGCGGCGATTGTGAATTGCTCCATTTGACGTGTTTATACACTGCTAGCGTCACGTTTATTGCATTTAATTGAGGTATTAATGTGTGCGTCGGTAGATAATTATTTCAACGAGTTGTGTCGATGATTGTTTCGTGTCGTGTGTAAAAACGACATTGTTGTAGGATGCCCATGCCATTTAATTCATCTGGCTGCTGAGAAAGGTCCTGATTCCCTTCCTGTGAAAATTGATGAGATAATGATTGATATTTATTATTATTTAAACAAAAGCTGCAAGAGGAAAGATCATCTGAAGTTACAGTATATCAAGCTCTTTACCAAACTGATGTTAGGAAAATACTGAACCATGTGTGCACGAGTTGGTTGTCCGTAGGTAAATGCTTAGCAAGACTGATTTCACAGTGGAAGCCACTGCTGAGGTTTTTATGCTGAATTAATACTTTGCCAATAAAGACACGCAGGTCTTTTGTGTACCCTCTTTCGCCCAAGCCACGGTATACTGCGCATAATGAAATCTATAGTTTTAAAAAATCTTCCTATTTTTGACTTCCGAAGGTTGGCAGGTATGCATAACAGATATGACTATGCGTATATTTAGGAGCAACCAGGGCTGCCAACTGTTTTACTGTCTCTATTTTTGTTACCCTAATATCAATATATCAGAAAGTATGCAAGCCAATAGCTCTAAACTTAGCGCACGTATAGTACCTGGCATTCTAGATTAATTTGGAGTAACTAATATAGGCCTACGCCAGTGCTGCCAACATGATTCTAAGCCTGCTGATAGGTCCAATTTTAAAATGCATGTAACTTCTCTACTAACTAATGGATTTCATTCTAAATTGACACAACAATAGATCAGATTATTTCTGACCAATACATGTATGTCATTGATGCCATCCCCCAGGGGCTCACTTCTAGTGGGCGTGGGTTGGCGACCACGGGGCCCCAGCTGAGTCCGGCATTGCTTCCACTTACTTGTGCCGGGCTCCTCTCCGTCTTCTTTCCTGTCGACCTCACTTGGTCAACTCTTGTTCTCTTCCGACCCCAACGGTATTAGGGTATCCGAGGCCTAGGGAGTCTCTTCCTCTCCCGCCTTAATTGGCCCTTGTCTCATCTTTCCTGACACCCTCCTTCTGTGAGGGGTCAGCCTTCTTTTTCTTTTCCTTTTACCTCCTGCCTTGTGCTCAAGGCCCTTAAGGAGGCAGGGTGTATATAGCCCCACCACTTCTGGTGCACCCTAGATAATGCTACACCCTCAGGGGCTCACGGCTGGTGAGTTCGGGAGTTGGCGACCCAGAGGGATTCCTGAGCTGGGTCCGTTTTCCCCTTTTGTCCCTTCCCTTTGGGGCGGACTCTCTCCCCTCCCCTCCCCTCTCCTCTCCAATCCTCTCCTCTTTTCCTTATATTTCCTTTTCTCTTTCAGATTCCCACACTGTTTTTGTTACTTGGTTCCCCGTGTATCTAAATTCCCTTTAGCGATTTTTTTTGTAGGTATTTTTAATCTACGTTGCATTTTGTAAGTATTTTCGATCTAGATTGCATTTTGTGAGTGTTTTTCAATCTCAATTGCATTTTGTAAGGATTGACAATCTAAATTGCTTTTTAGTAGACTAAGTCTTTCAGTATCCGGGCCGGGGCATTTGTGAGTTTTTTGAATTTCAATTGCATTTTGTATTTTCAACCTACCCCAATTTGTTCAAGTAGTTAAGTCTCAATTGCAATTTTGTGGGTATTTTGAATCTAAATTACATTTTGTAATTATTTTCAATCTCATTTCGTCGTTGATTTTATGAAACCTCCTATGTGACAAAATTGGCTATTTTGAGGTTAATATATCATTGGAATCAGCTATCCAAGCTCTACAGTTTAGAAAACCTCCTATGTGGATAAACACACATTATATTCCATTAAAGCACTTGAAAACAATATATCCTATGTGGTTTCAGAAAAAGTTGCTGCTAAATATCTCCTATGTGCTTAGACCACACATATATTGGACTAGTGGCCTCCTCTGGTCACTAGAAATGCACATAGACAACGCTGTTTGTTGATTTATCATTGTTTAGTTTTGTGGCTTATGCACATGGGAGAGAAGTTACTGTTCGTATTTTACTTGAATATCGTAGCGCGAATTGAGGTGAATGTTTAATAACTGTTAAAAGTGCACTATTTATGTTTGTTCGAGAGCATAAAGCTATTTAGTGAGAAGTAATATTCTTTACTTGAATAGTTTGGAAGATACTGTAAGCTAACCTAAAAATAGAGCATGTCAGTCAGCTAGCTCACAATATCAGTTAATTGATTGCTTCATTATCCATTTTTGCAGGCATTATGGCATCTTGTGGAAGGAAAATGGTAGATATGGTAATGGAGAATGCCAGCAGAGATAAAGTTGCTACTGCAGTTAACGATATTATGAATACAAATAATATGTCCGAGGTGGTGATAAGTGAAAAAGTCGACGTGCTCAAGGAAGGTTTAAATGAGGTTATTTTGAATCCCGGTGATGAGCTATATACAATGATTAATTTGGCAGTGGAAAACAGAGACGTGTTAACAATACCAGTATCAGTTGTTGATGTAGAAAAGGAGGACGAGACCGTGAGTGTAGAAGAAACTATTGAAGTCACAGAAAGGAGTGAAGAGATACCTCAGGATGGAATTACCCCAATGATACAAGCAGAAAATACCTCAGAAGAGGAAGAAATTGGTTTACAGGATACAGCTGAAACTGTGCAGATTCAGCCACAGGACGCAATACCTAGCTTAGGGGAGCAGACTCTTGAAGCGTTACAGGAAGAGGCAAAGGGGGAAAACTTACTACAGGACAGGACTGTGAAACACAATCGAGTTTTAGGTCTGCCTTACATAGGCTTCAAAAGAAGAGGAAGGAATGTATTTCAGAATGTTCCGAAAGCAGGTAGAAGAGTTCAGTTACGTTGTAACCATTTAGCAGTTGATAAAAAAAATTGACCTAACTTTCTTATGTGCTCGAGTTACAGAGAAAGACTATTGAAGGAGTTTTGGAAAATGCCAACATGGCAAGAGAAAAAGGCTTATGTGAAAGTATTGGTGAGCACAAGAATTGGTCGGAAAAAAAAGAAAGGAGACTGGAGAATATAAAAAGAAAGAGGAAGGACATGATAGATTTCTGCAAGTAGAAAGGGAAGAAAGAGTGAGGGTGTGCCGTAAATTTTTTCTAGCGACTCTTGATCTTGGTGAGGATACATATAAAAGATGGGTGAAACGGGACATACCCCCAGATGAGGAAACACGGGACCTTCAGAGATCCAAACACCAACACTGTGAGCTACCAGAAAGAAACAAAGACTGGACAGAGCCCTGAGTAAGAATAGAAGGAAACCTGAAATGGTTGAGAGAGTCAAATGTTGGTTAGGATTGCTTCCTAAAGTTCCTAGCCACTACTGCAGAGCTTCATCAAGCTGTATCTACCTGGAGTCATCATTTAGATCCGAGCTTCACTTGTTCAGTGTCTGTAAGGAGTGGTGTGCAGTGAAAAACTTCCCAACTGCATCAAGAAGTTTATTCCATGAAGTTTCGGAATCTGAGAAAATTTCCATTCATATACCTCGCAAAGACCCGTGAGATGTATGCTGTAATTTTAAAGTGGGTGCAATTAGTAAAGAGACATATGAGACACACCTTAAATAGAAAGATGATGCCAGAACTGCCAAGAATGCTGCTAAAATCTCAGCAAGTAAGGAACACTTGGTCCTTACAATGGATTTACCAAGTGTGCTAGTATGCCCTAAATAACTAGCCTCTCAGTTGTACTATAAACAAAAATTACAACTGCACAACTTCACTCTGTATGAACTTAACAATGGAGACGTCACACTGTATGTTTGGCATTAAGCAAACGGAAATGTCACTTCCAATGAGTTCACAAGTTGTGTTATTGATTTCATTATAAAATTACCATATGCCGTAAAAAAAAAAGTCACTTATTTCTGATGGTTGTGGCTACCAGAATAGGAATAAAGTTCTTGCCAGTGCTCTGAGTGACGTTGCACAGAAGAAATCAATTGTGATTGAACAACTTTTTCTTGAGAAAGGGCACACTATGATGTAGGCAGATGTGTCCATGCCACATTAGAGAAATATTTCAAACCTACAATAAATTCTCCATCTGACTATGTGGCTCTTATGCGACTTGCCAGACCATCACATCCGTACAAAGTTAACGTATGTGATTACACATTCTTCAAGAATTACGATGAAGTTTCTTCAAATCTGGGATCACTTCAACCTAAAAAAAAAGCTGGAGATCCGGTTGTGTTTGATATAAGGGCTCTACAGTATCTCCCAAATGGTGAAATTCTTTACAAGAACGATCATACTGCTCTCTATGAACCATTGCCATAAAAGAGAAGAAGGTCTACCGTGTTCCATAGAAAAGGATCAACATGCTTTCTATGACAGCCTCTCCTTCAAGCCAGATAAGAAAAAGAAGTAGAAACTTTAATTAACAGATCAGGGAGTTAATATTACCCTGTAAGTTTCAATATACTGAATTTTTTAGATTGACTGTACCGGTATGTTACTTAAAAGATTTAGGAAAGGCAGATTTGAATTTGGATATTATGAAGGCTGCTATTGAAAGCGTGTTGATTCTCTTCTTCGACACCTATTGTAATTAGGAAGAGAAATTTAGGTAATGATTAACGATATTATTAAAACCTAGATTCTAAAAGGTTCTTATGTTTTAAATCATATCGAAGGATTAGAGCTATTCTCTAAATAAGTTGTGCCTAATAAAATTGAATAAAAGTTACCGTAAGCTTTGAAAATATTATTTGTATTGTACTATTAAGTTTAATGAAAGGAAATAATTGAACACTTAAAACTTTCGTTGAAATCGTATCCTAACATAAAAATGAAGTGGAGTAGCATTGGACATTGAACAAAAAATTCCCAAAAAAATTACACACAGCCATGTTTTGGAGGAAATATTTCGATTTTTATTAAATCCACCCATCAAGGGTATACATAATTATGATAAAATGTAAAATTTGACATTAAAACAATAACAAATGTCAATAGGTTTAGAGGAACCAGTGTTATCAGCCATTTAACGAAAGCTCCTATGTATTTCAAATCAGCCGTTTGATATATCCTATGTGACAGTTCTAGTATAAAATCAAATGTATTGCGTAATACCAATTATATGTTTAATGCCTTTTAATTGACAGTGTGTATTTTTGCATAATGCATTGTTTCGATCAATAAATTCAACAATATCATGGTTCATTCGCACCGAGTTCGTTTTTTCTTCCTCCTGAAAAATTATGATTTTCTCACATAGGAGGTTTCATAAAAACAACGACGATTTGCATTTTGTAAGTATTTTGATTTCACTTGCATTTTGTAGGTATTTCGACTGTACGTTGCATTTTGTACGTATTTTGGACTTAACCTACATTTTGTGCGTATTTTTCAATCTATTCCTTTTGTGAGTATTTTCGTTCGAAATTCCCTTCTGTACGTATTACCGCTCTCCATTTGGTGAGTAGTTTCAATCTGAGTTCCTTTTTGTAAGTATTTTCCCTGCTACATAAGGCATAGTTGTTGGGGCTCACTGTCTATTTTATCTAAACCATTTTCGTTTCATCCATAGCAGTGAGCTGTTTTTTATCTTCATCCTTTCATTTCACGCCATTTCATTTCATCAGGGGCCGATAACCTCGATGTTAGGCCCCTTAAAACAACAATTATCATCATCATCATTGATGCCAACATGATTTTACGCGTGCTGTTAGATGCAATGTTTATAACGGAGCAAGTTAGACCTGAACCTTCCATTGCGCATGTGCGTCCAGGTGCATTACGTCATCCCCCCGCCAGGATTCTTTGTCAACCAGTGAGCGCATACTTCGCCACGCGCTAGTTAGATGTTGCCAAGTAGTCATTCTTCCCAGAACCTTGGCAGAGTACAGATAATGTCAAGGCATGCGATGCAAGACGGAGCGGTTCTGTTCTTCGACAAGCACGGCAACAAACTTGCTGTGAGGAGTGTGTGAAGTAGGTGCGCTCTCAGTTCACCACGTGCTACTTTCTTTGAGTTGAGAGTTGAGTTGTTACAGCAAAGAGGGGAAATCGCACGCGCCTAGTGATCCCACCACTTCCCCTCCTTCACGAGACTCCGCCATGACAGGCCAGGTCTAACTTGCCACGCTATAACTGCATGGAACGTCCATGCTATCCATTGAACTTCAACCAAATTTTGTATTCTGTACCTTAAGAGATGGAACTAAGAATATACTCAGTCACCAGGGCTGCCAACTGTAGTTCTCTATTAGGCTACATTATGCCAGGTATCCAGTATTTCGAACTAATTAGAAATTTCGATATTACCAACTTAATTTCGTCGTTATTCTAGATAGATCCATTTAGATTAATCATTGGCATGAATCTTAAATTTTAAGAAAAGTAGGCTCTTTAGTTCGTCACGGAACTTCTTGTTTATTATATGTTGACACTGTTATAGATTGTGCCCTTTTCATTTTATTTGTTCTATTTATCCAAGTTACTTTTTCTTTTAAGTTATGTGTGATAATTTCTCCAAGATAATTAAATTGAGGAACTAGGTTAATTTTATGATCATTTATATAGACTTTATTTATATATAAGGGTTTCATAGGCATGATCTCAGTTTTTTCAAAGGATATCTGTAATCCTATCCCTTGAGCAATTTCTTGGAGACTAGTGATCTGAGTACAAACCTCTTCCTTGTCTAGTGCTAAAAGAGCCAAGTCATTGATGGTTTTGTTCCAATTTTGATCTTAGGAGGGGTTTCCTTTTGCCAAACCTTCATGATGTAATCAAGAGCCTCATTGAAAAGCAGAGGGGATAATCCATCACCTTGTCTGAGACCGGTTTTTACTGTGAAAGCTGTTGATATTTCTCCCCTAAATTTAACTTCAGAATGTGTGTTTGTTAATGTTAATTCAATGATTTTTATCAATTTTGGATGAAGACCGTATGATCTGAGGATTATTAGCAATGTCAGTCTATGAATACTATCATAGGCTTTCTTGAAATCTATAAAAGAGATAAAAGAGTTGCTTATTTCTGTTCTTGTAATATTCCATTATTAATTTCAGGCTAAGGATTTGGTCTGGACAACTTCTGTAAGGGTGAAATCCTCCTCGATATTATCCAAGTTGTGCTTCCAGAATGTTTTTAATCCTGTTGTAAATTATGCGAGAGAAAATATTATATGTGCAGTCCAGAACGGTAATTCCTCTGTAGTTATCTGAGTTTGTTTTGTCTCCTTTCTTAAATAATGGATGGATTATTCCTATGGTCCAGTGTGCAGGAATTTCTTCAGTGATCCACATTTTAACTAGATGTTGATGAAGATTTATAATCGCAGGTTTACCAGCATTTTTCCAGATTTCTGCAAAGACTTATTTTTTTTGTTCTTTAATTGAGAGTTCTACTTCATTGATGTTTGGAGGATTTATTAAACCAGGTGAAGTTAAAATAGGTGTATCAGTGTTTACTTGCAGGGTTTCCGGTGGATCATCACAATTTAACAGTTTCTCGAATGCTTCTGCAAGGATCTCTGTATTTTCTTCGTTAATACAGATATGATGGTTGTACTCATTTCGATTATTGCCAAGCACTGTTGCATAGTCACTTCGTTGACTTGTGTTACAATGTTAACCGTGAGACGTGTATTCAAAGCTCCTGTCTAGCAACAATCTTGATACAGGATGCATGTTGATAAGACAAACCAAAGGTTCAATTACCTCAATCTCTTTTGGTTATTGTGTAGAGAGCTTGAAGTTTGCAGCAGTAAATTATACTGCAGACTGTATTAAGTTGTTGTTGTTTTTTTTTTTTTTTTTTTTTTATAAAATACCATTGAGAGTGTATTCATAAATGATATTTTATTTTGGAAGACATACACTGACCGGCACGAAAAATGCAACACCCAATAAATTATGTGAAATTATTGTGTAATTATCTATTTAATCAAAGTGAAGCACTTTAACCTATTTTTTTAGACAGGGTATGTTATTGGGGTTGCTTTACAAGCAAACAATGAAGTGTTGATGGTTAATTGCACTAGCCTCAATTGTTTTTTCCCGCGCAACCTGGGAAACATCACTGGATGTAACCCAATAATGTGTTCCCACTCTTATAGCGCTTAGTGTTGTACTTTGAATTGTTACCTTTTCAATCACAATCATGTGTTTGTGGGATCTTTCTGTGATGGTCGTAATTAGCTTTCTCGAGCAAACATGCCCTTAAGCCCTGATCAAGCTGCAAAAGTTGTTGCTTTGGTGGAAGATGGTCGCAGCATGCATTACATTGCAGAAGTGATGAGGATTACACCTTCCACGATTTCCAGAACCGTACGAAAGTACAGGGAAACTGAAGGCTTTGCAAGGAGACCAGAAACAGGCCCGAGAAGAAGAACAACATCGAAGAGAGATGTCCGCTTCTTACAACTCCAAGTTCTTCACGACCGTCACACCACCGCCATTGAAGCACAAAATGGACTCCACCAAGTCCGAGGGGTTGATGCTAGTGAGAGAACCGTCCAAAGAAGATTGGAAGAAGCCAACCTTCAATCCAGAAGACCAGTTACAGGCCCAGAACCTACCGGAGAACATCGCACAGCTCGACTACGTTTCGCAAGGGAACATCATGGCTGGACAGTACAACAATGGGAACAAGTGTTGTTCACCGATGAGTCGCGGTTTGGCCTCCGATCACCTGACGGAAGAGAGGAGGGTCTGTAGAAGGCCAGGGGAATCGTATTCCCCTTGCACATTCTCATCCAGGACACCTTTTCAGGGTGGTTCTGTGATGGTGTGAGCAGGAATCAGTATGGCTGCAAGGACGGATTTGGTCTACGTGGAGAATGAGAGCCTTACTGCACATCGGTATGTGGAGAAAATCCTTCTGGAGCATGTTGTGTCTTTCGCTCCATTTATTGATGATGATTTCACACTAATGCTAGACAATTCACGCCCACATGTTACGAGAGTTCTTGGGTGAAGCAGGGATTCATCCTTTGGCTTGGCTGCTCGAAGCCCTGATTTGAATCCTATTGAGCACGTTTGGGACCGTCTGGGGAGAAGAGTCCGTCAGTGTTATCCAGAGACCCTACAGGACCTACGGAATGCCCTCCTGGAAGAATAGGAGATGATTCCTCAACAGGACATTACAGCATTAATCAGGAGCATCCCTGAAAGGTTGAATGCCGTCATTGGTACAAGAGGTGGCAAAACACTCTTTTAAAGATGCGAACAGAGGTCTCCGAGGTCTGTGAAGTAATGTGTGAAGTGTATAAAATCAAAACAGAAGTGAGGACCTTTATGACCTTACTCAAAATTTCCCGCTCTTTTAGCGCTCTTTTCTTGAAGTGTGCATCACTGGCTTAATTTTTAAATTTGTGTATAATCATCTCCTTTTTTTTTTTTCATTGTCAGTCACTTACATGGGACCGTACTACAATATTTCATCATCATATAGTAGATTAGTGTTATAAAAGTGTCATAAATTTGAAATAAATTTCAGTTTTTGTAAGAAATTGAATTGTTGCGTTTTTCGTGCCGGTCAGTGTAGTTCATGCACGTTATATCCAAATCCGCGGTGTATCGGGCTTCTACTGTATATATTGGAATATCAGCCATTTTTAATTTTTTCATGGATTCAGTATTGAAAACTTTTACTTCTTAGAATTTTTCCAGTGGGTACAGGCTGAAAGCTGTAATTTACCAAATATCGAGTTTCTAGCTCATACATTCGGATCAACATGGTCAGTTAATGTGTGTGTCAGCCATGTGCCTTTATAGTACTGTGCACTATCTGATCAAAAGTATCTGGACACCCCTATGTAATGCGTAATTGAATGTCGCAGGTGGCGGACGTCAACTTTGCTCCTGTCCCCAGCATCCAACATCATTTCCTTCTCTGGTTTCGGCTCTTGAGGAAGAATGGACTGTCATTCCTCCACAGTCATTCTGACACCTCATTGAAAGTGTCCCCAGCAGAGTTAAAGCAGTCATTAAGGCGAAGGGTGGACTCTGCCCATATTAATGTCCAATAATAGGGAACATGACACAAGTAAAGTCTAAGTCAATTCCAGATAAGTGTCCGGGGTAGTGTATATGGTACAGGTGACACTGGAAAATTATTCTATCATTTCAAATCGGGGGCTAAAAAAAGCAAAGTGACGTTATGTTTACGGTCTCCAGAACACAATAGAAATAAAGTATTCGTAAGAAATACAAAACTCATGATTTATTCAGGTCTCTTTGATAAACAGGAAGATGACTTAGGAAATTACTCACAAATATCTACCTTGCTATTTGTCTTATGATAAAATAGCTTGAGACATAAAAGATCCAACATGTTGTCTATCACCAAGATCATGTCCAATATTACCATCAGACTTGTATTAACAGAGATTTGGAGAATCATTTAGATTGCCATTTTGAATTTGGCCAATAACAGTTTTGCTGTTTACAATAAGTCAATTCTGACAACTGATTATTAACCAGAGCCTCGGAATGCAGTATATATTATCAAGTTACTAGATGGTAAAATGTACATTTTGAATGTTGTGTCCGCCATTTATTTATTTATGTATGTTTTAATTCTTTTATCCGGTTCTTGGAATTTTCTCATCTTTTACAGGTTAAAATCCGTAGATTTGCCAAATATCAAGTTTTTAACTCATTTGGAAGTGTGTGTGTCAGCCACGTGTCTTCATAGTATATGGAAGTGCATGACTAAATGAATTATTTTGCAGGTTTCCCGCTGCTGTGGCCTAAAGATCACGTCTGAAGGGTACGTGGTCACTTTAGCTAAGAACAATCATCATGTATTGGTTCTCAATACACTTTATATCATGTAAACAATGCAAATGTCATAAGATGAGGACAACATAAATACGTACGTATTCTAGGATAGGTAGACGACTACTGATAACACTTCATAGACTTCAAATTTAGCTGATCTCGCAATTGTATAGTGTATATTATTTTACTTTTCAATAGTCATTTCAGTACTGTAGTAAGATTTTAAGTGGATGAATTAAGCCCACACAGGCTAATAAAAAAAATTCTTAGGCAAATTATCTTCATAAATGGCAAGAGGAAATATTTAGCCTAGATGAAGAATTTATTTTATTTTAAACTATAAGAAAAGAGAACTGCATTTAGCATATTATCCAAATAGAAAGTACTGGAAGTTAATATTTACACTAATTATTATTTTATATTTGTTAAGTATTTAAAAGAACTAAATTACCTTTACATTATTAGTAGCAGCAGTCATATGGTTCCTAATTGTAAATGTTTATGCTTAAGATGGGAATTTTATATTTTATTTTTATTTTTTTAAGTGTGTATGAATGTATCATAAATATGGCTGTGTGTGTGCTTCTCTGAATGTCTTTTAATTAACTGTAATAATTATAATACTTACTCAGGTCATGGCTCCTTTTTTTTTTTTTTTTTTTTTTTTTTTTTTTTTTTTATTAAAAAACAGTATCTTATTGTACTGCTTTGGCTTGTACAGCAAATTTTAATTGCATTTTATTCTTATTTGCCTGCTGCATACTGAAGCAGGCTACAAGAGCCATGCTTGTATTATCTCAAAATGTGTGTGTTTTTACCGTGCCATTTTCATCTGATTGTTATTATAGATTTACTTGTTGTCTTGCAGTTGCCCTTCACTTTTTGTATGGGTATGAGTTCCCCCCCAATGTAGAAAGTTCATTAACTCCTTTGAAGTCATGTTGTAAGATATAGTGGGATATTTTACCGTAGTGGTGTAGAAACATGAGCTAAAATACTTTTATTTTTGCCTATAAAAAAAGTGGAAAGTTCATTCTTAAAAAAACAAATGATTTAAGTATTAACAAACAAGACAAATATGAAGTGTATTGTGCTCTCACCCATCGTGCTATTCTAATTGCACTATTGTCTTGTTTTAGGTTGTTGTTGTTTTTTTTTAGCTCAAACTTCCTCAATTTACTCACTCTTTTTAAGTGCCTGTATGGTTAAGTGATATTTGTCCAGTCACATAGCCAGTACCCATTTTTCATTTTTTAACTCGCCAAAGATGACTTGTTATAACATTAATATATCTTCACACTGATTTTCATTATGCCCCTTTGAATTTTAATGCTAAACCTTTCAAAGATGGCAATCATTAGATACCTATAGTTCTAAAATGACTTGTGCTCACATTTATTTAAAATTTTTAACCTCTGTCAGGCTCTAAAACAACCATATTGAACTTTAAGTGTACTTCACAGGAAAGATATCTCAATTTTATTCTTGCATTACTGCATTTAAAGTAACAATACTAAAGTTGATTGAATGTCTAACATTCTATCTTTAATACTCAACTAAAGTGTCTTGTTAACTATTTGACTTCCTGGTTGAGATCAGGTTGACCTAATTTTACTTTTTCCCATGCATTGCTGTTACTGTTAAATGTTTTGACTGCTAAACTTAAACATTTTACTCTAGCAACAAATAAGAATTTTTGAAGCTGTTACCTAAGTGCATTTTATCAGTGTGATTAATTCCGTCAGTCAGTATTTAACACCGTAAAAACAGAAGTTCAATATGGTTGCGTTGTTGTTCATGCCACATACATTATCACTGAAGAACTAGAGCAATTTATATGTGTGCAAATCATTCTTGCATTGAAACATAAACTATAGGGGCTAATAGGTCATAATGCTCATAAAATTCTGAAACCAAAATAATGCTCTCTAACTTCAGATATGGGCATTTAAATATTTGGTGGTGAATAATCTTGATTTGCAAAGCCATAAGAGTTCATTAGATTTTTTAAATGTATTTTTTAGTTCATGTTTTGTTGAATGGCTTCAGCTAATCCATAATAACCTAATGACAATAAATGGAGCCTAGCTCCTGTATTTGTATGTGAAACATTCAATTTCCTTGAGAGAAAACAAATGTGAGTTTTCTCCCAATTTGGATGAAAAATCAAGTGTGAGAGAGAGGTTTAATGAGCAGTTACTGCTAAATCGCACATGAATTTTGTGTGTAACTCTCTAATACTCGCACTCAGACCCCCAAGATCTATGTAGATGATTTTCAGTTGCTATCATGGTTTGCATGCATGTAATTTGGTGTGTTCTTGTAGCGTAAGAAGTGTCCACTTCGAATTGCATTTGCCTTACCAAATCAGTTTCTAAGTATTAGGTAGACATCGGTGTTAAAATCGAATGTCAGAACAGAAGATATTGTTCTCCTTTTTAAATATTATATTATACCAAATATGGTGTAAAATTTATTTTATTTTCCGTTCTTATTTCTTGGTGGACTTTTAATAAGAAAAAAAATGGGGGAAGAAAAACATTTCATAAAAAAAACATGCCTGTGATAATAGTATCTTCAGGATCAGTTGTGACCTTAGTATCTCGTTATTTTATTATTGTATGCTGCCTATATTTACTAGCGGCAAACTTATAGAGTAAGTTAAAAATAACAACCATAATGTTTCTATAAAATATATATAACATTTTTTTAAAAGAAGCTAAGCTTAATATCTAATAGGGCAGAATTTCATGTGTACATCTACATAGTGTGTTCTCCTTTCTTTGGGAAGGGACAATGAAATGTGGGAATGAAGGGGTGCTTTTTTAATTATTATTTTTTTTTTTATTTTTTTTTATTTTTTTTAATATTTTCAAATTTATTATGTCTTAATGGCAAATAATTTCTTTTGAAAAGAGAGAATGATAATGGGTAAAAGTCAAAATTTATCAATAAAAATGTTATTGTTCAATTTGTTTAGGGGGAATAATTCATTGTTGATACAAATGTCAGTATATTTTTGTTATTTGCCTTAAGTGAAGCGACAAAATTTTACACACACATACACTCTCTCTTGATGATATACATATATTATATATATATAAACCTGCTCAGAATCTTATACATGTTTTGAGTATATAAATATATTTACACAACTTTTTGACCTTAATGGTTGGGCCTCTCTCCTGACCATCACCAAACTAATAATTTCAACTGTTCACTGGATTAGGAGGGATGCCTTACCTTCATTTTAAACCCCCTATGATTTACCTCGATAGATAAAAAGTAATTACAAAAATATATATTGTGGTAATTGTGATAGAATTTTTGATGATTTTTACAAATCACACAAGTCTTTTTCAATGTGTACAAAACTATGTTGTCTTTTTTTTTTTTAGATAGTTGCTCTATGAATACAGTCATGTTTCCACCATGTGCATAATTGAAGTTGTTGGATAATTCTTACGAATCTTACCTAAATAATAATTAATAACATGGAGAGGTTAGAGTGGTGGATAAATGATTTATTTTGTAAGAGTAATGACTGTAGGCATTATGCATTATTTTTTTCTTCCCACCAAAATTCACTAGCAATAAGTGTTGTTAGTTTTTGTCAGTATTGAAGTGAAAAAATGATTATAAGCCTCTTACATAATATTTGTATAAAATCTTGTTCGTGTATCATTCCATCCATAGTGGAACCGGCAGCAATATTTTGTAGTCATGAGTAGGATAAATCGAGATTGTGCATGTCATTGATAGATTCGTGATTTCCAGGCAGACTAGGTTTGGGTTTTTTATTATGGCCGGGCAGGGGGAATTCAGGGTAGAAGAAATCCGATTTGTCAGAGTTAATCCATTGCTTCCGGTTCCTGAAATCATCACTTTCTTAATAGTGAAGAGCACCTGGGTCATGTCCATTTAAAAAGAAAATCATAAAGTGAGAAGCTATGAGCTCATGCCTGCCCTCTGTGCTTTTCTCCATCATGGCCATTTGCACTGAAGAACACCTTATCAGAGGAGAAAAGTATTTTATACATATTTTTATTGTACTTACTGGCAATAAATGCTCCAGGCGATGCCAGCAATATTATAAATGAATGTACAGCTACTCTCAATAGAATTTAGTATTACATGGTGCCATTTGCATCAGAGCTCAAATAAGTTTTGTTGTATATGCATGCACAAATAAAACTTCATAATTTGTTCTAGTATTGCTGTAGAGACATGTTAAAATAGAAATGCTGACTAAATTTTTGGATCAATTTTTCAAGCTTCATTAGTATTTAACTTGAAAATGAGGTATTACCGGTGTATTCATACATGCTAAACTCTTCTCTAAACTGAATACTTCATCTGTGCAAATGGCTGTCAGTCTCTTCCCTTAATTTAGTACGCTTAACATAACACAATCCAGGGTGGGATTCAGACTACCTTGGGAAAGTTCGAGTGCTATTGCACATGTGAACTAGTGTCAGGAGGTGACTATTGATAACACCCACTACGTATCTAGCATTGTGGTTGTTTACCAGAGCAACCTGATTTTGTCTTCCTAGTTGCTAAGAGACGTAGCTTATTCATTTGTTATTAATGTGACTTGTCAAAGTTTGATATCTCAATCCATGCCTGACTTTATTTTTCCTTCTTCCCTCCCCTCTCATTTTTATATTTCCCTGTAGAATAGGTTTTGAAATATATACATATATATATAATTTGTTGTTACCTTGAATTTGTAGTTAACAGTGCAAATTGAGAACTACATTGATCAGTATGCAACTATATATTTTTCAGTGTTAAATGTATTTTTTTTTTTTTCTCTCTCTTATACATGCAGTTTCATATTTTGTTGTTTTTAAATTTTAATGTTTAATTTTGTGCAAATTATTGTGTTCTTTAAAAAATGGCTGTTTAAAATCCAAAAGAAAATAATGAAATTATGATATTGTACTGTTCTAACATTGTCTTAATCGTCAGAATAATGAATGATGAATTGGCGTTAAATATTATTCATCATTCATTATTTAAACTATGCAGGAGATAATATTTTGTAATTTCATTATTCTTCTTAAAGTTTATTCAAACTTTTGTGACAGTTGTCACATCATTTTAAAAAAATAAAAAAATAAAAAAAGTATTTTATGGGATTGACATTTTGTTGTTGTTTAATAATAATTATATAATAATAATAATTCATAACAACTGCTTAGAAGTATAAAGAAACTTCCTGTGAAAGTAGTTTAAAATAAACACAATGTTCTGTGAAGCTCGTGGGCAAGTGACGAGACTCATTATTAAGTGTCACTTGATTCTATGGGTTCTTAAAACATCTGCCAACTGATGTGTGTTTACTAGCGAGGTGATAACGACCATTGTAATTTTTAAAATCCTCAGTGGTTTTCAAAGAGCTTTTATATTTTTGTTAGTGGAAAATATATTGCCATGCTAAATATTTGGTGAGAAGTAACAAAAGAAAAAGTACATATTTCTTGGGATCTTATATATCCTGTGGTACTTAGCTGTTTGAACCTTAAATTAATTCATCCTGCAAATTGGTTTCTGTTGCCCCCATTCGATCTGGTCATTATTCCTATTAAAGTGACTAACATATAATGGGTGATTGCATTAGGATTGATGGAACAAAATAGGGGTGCCTGCATGGTATGAAACCCCTTCTTTCGAGAATAGGTAGGTGAAAATAGCCTGACTGGTTCCTCAAGCAGCTCTGACATAAGTTTTATTCAGATATTCTTTCCCTATTTGTTAGAACAACTTATTATATTTCAAAACACTACTTACTCAAGTATGCATGCTTTAGAAGGCAGTGTCTACCATTTTCTTTCTGTTTTGCAAGTTTGATTAATCTTTCCCATTTCACATACAGTACTTAATATTCAAGCACTAGAGGTGACTTACAGAGTAGACGAATAATTCCGTTGCCCATAACCATGGCAAGGATTATGTTGTAGCCTATCGGGTTGCGGCGTGGAGCCAAAACCACAAATTTTGTATATGTGTAGCAACTTAATCGGTCAAGGAATTTCGAATGCAGCATAGCGTCATGGTGGTGTGTAGATGGAAACTAGGTGCAAAATAGATGGTTGTTTTTGCCAGGGCCTACATTACCATCAAGTACAGGTCTTCAATGGCTCCCTTGAGAGTTTATACTTTTATCTCCATGATGTCGCACAACAGTACCTACAAAGAAAAAAGAATTGCTAACTTGTTTGCTGTCCTGAAGTAAGCTATTAGCAGTGTCAATGTTGGTTTTCAATGTGAAGAACGTCTCTGTCATGGAACTACGGCTTGACTACGTAGCTGGCTCTTCCAAGAACAACCCCTGTAAGAGTCTCCAGAACTTTGCACTGGTCAGTACTGAATCACCCTGTCCAGATCTCAAACAGATCCACTCATAATTTTATAATTCCTTTCTACATGTAGTGCTGTCCCTTTAGCAAGCATATCACCCTACTATCCTGGGAGGAAAGCTTTTCAGCTCTCTTTCTAGAAACAATTATCATTTTTTGATGTTTGGTAGGTCACAATGTATCTTTTGTCAGACTGAGTGACAGTTGAGTTCCTTGGCTCAGAATTGCTGGTTCAATCCCGGCTCAGTGTGCAGACTTTAAAGGATGTTGAAATGAGACAACCCCATAATAGATCCATTAAAGATTCCTTCCCACTTGGGCTAAATTGTGCTTCCTAAGGGAGTAAACTTGATCAATGAAAAATTGAGCATTCTAACAAGAGCAGCTAAAACACTTTAAAATAAGAAGTGATTGGGAAAGAGCTGTCTGTCTATAAATATTGTTAAATCCAACCTACTTTGTTGATTTTTAGGAATGTGGTAATTCTGTGTGTTTTGCACATGTTGCTGTTTTAATAACTGATAACTTCTCCACATCATCATTTATGTATGGTACAGTAAAGTGTTCTCATGCTGAAGGGAAATGGTACTGCCCATGTAGAAAGGTAGAGGAAGGATATACACAGAACTTCCCCTCGTTAGACTGAATACTGTATATGTATGTGAAATATTTTGCATAAACAGTTTGATGTTACTGGACATGAAATAAGGAACTTCATAAGATTATTAATAATGTATGGAGACAGATATACAGTAAATGAAATCCAGTGACAATAGGTTATAAAGTTTCTTTTCTCTACCCATCCCTTTGTATGAAAAGTTTGAGATTCTTTCCCTCTGAACCACTCCATCATCTTGTCTGGTAGATGTTTAGTATAGTGTCTATTTCACTGTAACTCAATATTGTGCTCCCCAGCCACATAAAGTACCATGGATTAAGCATTGGTCTTCAACATTTTAGATAGTGGGTTAAATCCGGGCTAAGTAGAATAACATTTATGGATGTTTGTATGCAATAACTTCTTACTGGAGGAAATCTCTTCCCAGGTCAAATTTAGGTGCGTCAGCATCTTTTAAGCCATAGCTTGTATGGAATCCAATAAATCCATTTTTGACAGTATTGTTTAAATATACAGTATTTAAAATCAATTCACTCATTCCTTGTAGCAAGGCCATCACGGATTTTACAGCTAGTGTGCCATTTGAAAAGATCTGCTTTGTGCTTTCAATTATTTAGGATGCCGCCTTATTTGTATTTTTTGTGATTAGTTTTTGCTACAAGACATGCATGACATATACAGTATATGTGCTTGGCTAAGAAGTTTTGTAAATTACAAATTCGATTGCAGTTATGTTTTAAGAAACAGGTAGAAAGAATAGTTTAAAACCTGAGTAAACTTTAATGTGAACCTGGTGTTATTTGCAAGATAATAATGGATTTACATTGTAAAACACCATCTTTGAAAAAAATCGGTTTATGGTATTTTTTTTTTAATGTTACTTAACTTATTGCAAATAACTAATATAAAATTTTATATTTAAAATAATGAAATATTTAATAAGTTTATGGTATCAAGTTGGCCTGCTAAAAATTAAATATTGTCTTTACCTCTTCTCCAACTATTAAAGGCAATCATGTTTCGTTACAGTTGTGCTTTCTAGATTATCTTCTTCAATGAAGGGTCTCGGAACAAATCTGCAATTAGGCTACAATATGTTCTCAACAGTGCGAATTCTCATCTTTTACTTTGTTATATTGTACTGTGTATGTTTGGTGCTACCAGCTATTCTTCCATTCCTGTTTATCTCTTTTATGACTTGAAAGCCAAAATATTTTTCGTGACATTCTATACTCGGGCATGTGCTTCTGTTGTGTTACTACCTGTTCATTCTTATCAGCATTAATACAACTATGTTGTAAGATGTATTTTCATTCAGTATTTTAAATGTGCAGAACAAAAGCTTCTTAACAATAACTGTAGCTGTATGAACTGAAATGGTTGTACATACCTGCCAACTTTAATGGTTTTCCCATAAATTTTACAGAATTGCAGTCTTTTTTACAGATAAATTATATTTTATGATTTTACAGTCGGAGATCTTCTCTTTCAAAATTTGCGCTAGGACGAGTTTCCGGAGACCGTCGATAGGTGGTGTGTGATCAGTAAATATTCAATATATCACTCTGATTTGTATTTTTGCCGAACTGTCTTCATTCATGAATAAGGCTCTTCCTGATCATAGCTTCTTAATTCTTGTTGTTTGATGATTCATTCAATAGCCCTTTTCATTCGTATATACTTCACCAGAAGTTGTGACAAGTGCGAAACTGAGGTCGTGTGCTTGTACTAATTGTATTGTGTAAATTAATTTAATTTTAAATATACAGAAGAGCCTCATTAATCCGGACTAATTGAGGCTCTCGGTGGTTCGAATTAATGAAAGCCCGAATTAAACAAAATAACCTATGAAATGAGCCAAGTTACATATTAAAACTCACTGTTCAGTAAAAAGAACGTGTACAGTACAGTATTTTTCAATTAAGTATACAAGATATAGTGCAATACAGTATTAGGTCCTACAAAATACAGAATAACTAGTGCGGTGCAGAATTAGAACATGGCAATAAGGCACACCTTCATTGACCACACTTGGACACTCTTAGTGGCTTCAAGAAACTGCTGATCTTTTGTTGTCTTCCATTGACATTACAGTAATTTCTTTAACAATTAACTCTCACAGATGTCTCAAATGTTGCATTCATTATTATATGGCTGTCTGGATTAAACATACTGTAGTTCAGATTACTGTATTTTTGGTAGTTAAATTCAGGTGAAATATTTTGTCCCTTAGAATGCCATCAGTAACAAGAAGCATTGCATATCAATGCTAAATAAATGCATAAGAAACAGGTTTCTCTGTTGAAAATACTGCACAAGGCATTTAGTCTTGTTTTACTGCATTTAGGTGCATGCGGTTTCCCAAATTTTGTATCGCTTGGGGGTTTTATGTACAGGCCTTTTAGAAAGTTGGCAGGTGTTTTTGTACAGGTCCACAATTTTATAATGTTTGTGATGGCCTAAGGCACTTATTAAATAGACTACATCATAATTCAAAAATTGTCATATTTACACAGGTATTAAGACGTCTTCAAAAATTAAAGTTATAATCTATACGTATTTAATGAGTAAATATCTTAATTTACCTTTTTCAAAGATTTGTTTATTTTGTTCTTCCGGTCCAGTATAATTCAATTAAAAGATATATGTCTTGTCAACGAAATTTAGTTCATGGGGAAAAATGTGATTGCATTCTAAATTTTATCGAACAATATTGCCTTGAAGAGTAACTTTCATAGGGTATTCTAAAGTTATTATCATGCTTTCTATGTCAATTTAGACATTTAATTCATGATAAATGTTTATGTTCATCAAATTGTTTTGCATCTTTCTTTCTTTCTTTCTTTCTTTTGGAAACTCGCTCACCATGAAGTAAAGAATTATTCTGATAAGTGATTACATTCAGAAACTGAAATGCAAAAATCCATATGACTCAACTTTTACATCATTATTGGCATTCATACCATTGTTGTTGAAATTCACAGCTAGGTTTTGACTATTCCCAGACGTTACGACACAACAGAGATCGTCTTGACGAACACGATTTGCCTTACACTGTTACAGAAATTCTTTGACATTGGCATCATGCCTTTCTTCAGTGAACAACAGAGGAATTTTGTCTCTGTATCCACCCTACAAGTTGGCCATTTTAATCATACTGAGACTATAAAGCATATTTTATTTCACTGTTGTATATTTTGAAAGAAACAATGCAATAGGTAAAATATGGAGAACTATACATTTTATTACCTAAATGAAGATGAAAGAAGTCCATGGAAGTATGAATTAGTTGCAGTAATTATAATTTACGTTCCAAAACATCCCAGAGTTCTAGGGATTTCAAATCAGAATTCTGCACAGCGACGCAGCGACTTCTCCCCTATAATCAGTGCAGTATGGACAGGAGCTTGGTCATGTTGAAATACACAGTGGTCATGCTCTCACTGGTCTTTGATGCTAGAGAGCATGGTAGTTTTCAAAATGTCTACGTTAATCCCCTTTCAGAAGAAACATGACCACGCTGTAACACCTCCATTCCCAAATGTCACTGTGAGCACTATCAGGCTCGGTAGATAGGGGCAGTTGACCTCGTACTGTAGTTCCGCCCCTTAAAACAACAATAACTAAGCTCCGAGATAGTGTTCGACAGGCTTTTGCCACGCCCAAACCCTACCAGTTGATCACCGCATTGAATACTACGACTCATCACTCCACACAGCAGCTTTCCACTGTCCTATGGCCCAGTTTCGATGCTCCTTACACCCTGCAAGGTGGTGTTTGGCGTTAGCTTCTGCAATGTTCGGCTTATGGTGGCTGCTTGGCCATGTAACCAAATTTCCACACCTCAATATCGACAACAGACGATTGTCGAGTATCCAGTATGGCCCTCTTCAACACTCAATTCTCGGGTGTCAACATGGGCAATTGTGCTGCATGTTGTTCTGTACAAGTCTTGTTAAGTTTCCATGTCTCCATCACATCAAGCATTGTGGACTTAGGCATGTTTCAAAGGGTGGAAATCTCGTGCACATACTTCTTACATCTGTGGCATCCGATCACCTCACCACGTTGAAAGTTAGCAAGTTTCACAGAATGTCACATTCTGCTGTCTCATGCTGAATGCAGCCACTGATCCTGTGTTCCACATGGTACCCTGTCATCCACTAGGAGAAATTCACAATTGGGGGAGTTGACCAAATTCTTCTGATTACATAGTGTTTAGTGTATTGGAAATAGGTATATAATAATTGCATTATATTATGAAAATGAGACCATTAGAAAGTTCCTTTGAACAATCTACATTATTACAATAATAGTCTCTCTTAATTGATTCAAACTATTCACCATTGACATCATTTTAAAAAAATCCCCCATTGCTTTCTGTTACATAAGGAAAGTATACACACAATCATGAAAAATGTCAAACTTCTTGAATTATGATGATAAATTGTACTAAAATAAAACTTGAGTAAAATAAGCATCAAACATAAGAAAGGGCTGGACGTGCATCATTATTAGCAATGTGAAGATCAGTTCCATCAACAAATCTTGCCTTTGGACACCTTTCAGATTTTTAGCATTTTAGATGAATTATTGTTCTATGTTATGTGTCCCTACCAAAACATTTTGCGTCCAGTCATGTTTTGATAGGATTCTTGAACACAGGTTTGATCACCTCCATGATGGCCCGGACAAGGCTCCATGTGACTTTGGACTAGTAGAACCTCATGTTGTATTTTATTTTACATGTTTTTTATATAAGAGTTATGTAACTTTGGGTATACTTCATTAATGTTTTACAGGGGCCCGAGGAAAAAGATATATACGTGGGGGGGGGGGAAATAATGTAGTGCAATTATGCTGGGACCTGGGGGGGGGGGGGGGATACATAAGCTTAAGAAATGTGAAAATTCAATTTGTATGAGAGTTCTGCTGTACCAAGAAACTTAAGCTTCTTAGAAAATTTCCACCTGGATCCCATACTCAACATCTAAACATACCTACACTTTAATAACTTTTTGCACTTCAGAACATGTATTTCTTTGCTATGAAAGCTAAGTAATAACTGGTAAGCACAGGCATTGGATGACTTCCTGATTCTGTAGATAATGTAACTGATAGAAGTCTGAATGCTTTAAATTTGCACAGAGCTGAAATAATTTAAGCAAGTACAGTAGCTCCGAATTGTAGGCATGCATTGTAGACCTAGTGACACAACTGGTATATCACTGTAAGTATTTTAAATATTTTAGAAATCCCTTCCATCATATACTGTATAATACATACAGTATAGGCCTATTACATATTTTAGGTGTACCTCTTCCCATAAGTCCCCTAAACTGAAGAAGCATTAGTCAGGCATGCATTCTTTCTATATGTGATCTCTGCTTCCTTTAACACAAGATCTTCTAAAATCTTGATATTTGCGACATATAAACATTGAATTACAAAGCCAGGAGGATACATAACATGGAATATTTCCTTGGATATGAAGATCCTTAAAACAGTAAAAATTATACCTCAAATAATGCTTGGCGGCTTGTGTCATGTCATTAAATGTCACCTAAGTACCTAAATCAAGACTTTTGTATGGGTAAATGTTTTTTAATATTGCCACTACAGACAGGTACACAATATCAAACTTATGCACTCCTAGAGTTAAACTAGTAATTTATCATGAGAAAAATGTTGTTAGAATATAGAAATAGTTCTGCAGTTTGCTTTGGAACCAAGAAGGTTTGTTTGCTGACCTGTATCCCAGAGAGAAGTGTTTTTGCAAATTTGGTCTGATTAGGTGAAATGATTGAAAAGGAATTTTCATTGAAATCATTTTTCAATCGTATATCAAAATATTCATTGAATTTTCACTCGTTTCTCACCAGCAGTTGGACTACCTAATATTTAAAATAATAATAATAATTTAGCAAAGTACCTAGACAGCTTAGTACATGCAGTGATAGAAATTAAGGATGTGAATGTGTGTTCTGTGATCTGTATGGCAAGAACTAGGACTTATTAACAAGAACTATGACTTATTAATGAACTGTTCATAATAGAACATTTCAGTTGGCAGTTAAATTACAATCAGTACTAGACCAGAAGAAATGTTAAGAAAAAGGTTGTGAGATTTTATTTTGTTTCCCTTGTTTGGAATGTTTTTTCTGTCATTTAACTGCAGTTGTGCAATAATCCTGTGACAGAATAGATTAGATTTATTATAAAATATACATAAAATAATATAAAAAAAAGAGCTTTATAACACAAAATTTTTCTTTGTGTTATTGTATACTTTTTATGTATAAATATTACCAAAAATGTTAATGTTAGATATGCATTCCAAGCCTTGTAAAATTATTGCTGTACTCATCAACAGTTCGAGAATGTTATATGAAGTGTGTAGAATTGCTTAAAAACACTGTAAAATTGTTTGGAGGTCATCCGTACTAGTTTCTAAGATACCTCAAGTATATTTAGATGACTAGTCAACTATATCCAATGCCTTATTTCTTGCTTAAGAGGTCTGGTTTACACATACATTTTAACATTTCATGGCAAATGTTGAAATTATTTTCTAGATGTTCTTCATGTGTGAAAACTACTCCTTTATTGCACTCCTATGGATATAAATTCATGGAAAGTAAGAAAGGGTCATTTCATACCATCGAAGTTCAAATCCAATATATTTATAAAAGTGCCAAACCCATTGTAAAACTTAATTTACAGAAATTTTACATTGTTGATTAATAATGCAAAATGAGTAATTGAAAATAAAAATGTTTCCAAGTGCATTCAAGGATGGCCTCCGTAAACAATTTAGAAACCAGTTTTATGAACTATTAAAGTGTTTATTTGGGTTTTTGACTGAAAAGTTGTGGTAGTTTATTTTGTGTATTTAAATTCACAATTACTTTTATTTAAAAAAATTGATTACTTTTCTTTATAGTCAGTTCAAGTACAAATTTTTTTCATGTAAACTATTCATACATGATACTTGATAATAGTTATTAGTCTGAAGTTTTTACAGTTTTTAATTTCATTTTTTTTCCTATATTTTTTCATGGTGTTACAAGTTTGTCTTCCTATCTTTAATTGCTCATTGTTTTATTATCTGTTGCACAGGAGTGGGTCATGACATGTAGTCTGTTATTAATTTCAGATTATCTCATAAGGTTAACTTTTTGTTGTGTCAGTTCTGTTCTCTTTGTGCCATGCAACAATGCACAGGCAAACAGGTACAGGTTTTCATACCTGATTAATCTTAGAGGTCTTCCCAAATTTTATAAAGATTGTGAATATCTTGTCATTGTGAGACCAGTTTCTCTTTCACCAAATAGTCCAAGATTATTGCCTTTTTATTCACTGATACCGCCTTCATTCGATAACTTAGTGGCGATTATTATTATGGTCTTCACTCACTGTGTTACTTACATGATTGGATTTAAGAGCTTGGTACCATTTTCTTGCACTTAATGCAGATAGACAATATCGTCATAAAATTAAAGGAATGTGCATTTTCACTTTTGTAATTGTATTTCCACGAGCTATGGAGTCGATCAGTCCTATCCATTCTTCAGGTCAGGTCATTATATTTTCAATGACATAGTAAGAATTAGCATTCATTGCTAAGGGATTTGATTGAACCAACTCTGCATTCTTTGTATGTCTTCGATCAACACCATTGTTCATTCGATTGCAGATGAGATAACACTAAAATGCTGAAGGTATGCTTAAGTATGATTGCATAAGTAAAGCTCTTGGAAGAAAAAATTGAAGGGTGTCCAATCATCTTATTTTGAAGATTACAGTATCTCACATTTTAGATCTACGAGACTTATAAATTTATAATTAGGTGCAGATGACCTCATAGTTCTGCCCCTTAAAACAACAATAAGTAACTAAATTTATAATTTTCATATAATAAAAGATTCAAACACCAGAGAGGTATCAAAACTTTCAAACAAGATGGTATAAAAGAACACCTGTAAAAAAAAATGGAAGAAAAAATAGTCGTCCAGTATTCTGATATTTTGAAGATATCAACATTCTTATATTATCCACGATTTGAAGAAAATTACAAGCTGAAAAGATTTTCCAAGAAAAATGGTAACCGTTTCATAACTTCCAAAAATGCCAATTTCAACATGCTGACACAGGGTCATCAATTTAAGTCTCGCATCCGATACCGATCACGGCGCGGCAAGCTCTCGCACTGACACCCGCTCCCTGGCCGGTAAAAAGTGTGCGACTTCTCCCCACTACTTCACGTCAACAGTCATTTAATAGCAATTTCTAGTGAAAATAATTATCTACAAACTTACCTGATTTTACAAGAAATGTTCAAAGTGTTGTCCGTCAGCTCGCAAGCATGCCTGACACCTCGTAAACAAGTTTCTAGACACACGGCGAATTTCTTCCTGGGTGACGTTCCTTGTAACTTGGCGAATATTTTCTTTTAACTCCTCACTTGTGAGGATTGTTTGCATATGAATCGAAAACTGCACTCTCTAACAGAAGAATACTTCGTATCAGGAAGCACAATGAATACACGTTGTTGTATAGAAACATCACTTTAAGGCAACACATAAACTGTAAAATTGCCCCGAGACTGCACTATATGTTAGGTCAAATCAACTAGCACTTCACAAGCTTGAATACGCCGGAGATACTGACAGCTTATTGCAACATTGCCGATCGCAGCGCACGTGTTCATTGCGGGGAGAACGCCAAGGCCACCTTCACCGGCCTAGCGGCGCGTACATGCGGGAAATAAAATGACCCGGTACTTAAAATTCATTTTTCACATTAAAGTTGTAGATAATAGTAGGCTACATCAAATCAGTTTTTCTTCCGGAGTGATGCATGAATTTTGCCATAATTGAAATACCCTTTAATTTTTATTGATGAACTCTCACATGGAGAGAAGTGCTTAAACAGAGGATAATACAGTGTCTCGCTACAATATTGAGGGTGCGGTATTCTTTTCACCTGGCTCATACCTTCTGTTATTAACTGGAACTCCCTCCTCACAAATTCCCAGACCAGTTGTGTGGTGCCGTGGGTTAGTCGCTTGCATACTGTGCCCAAAGATCAGTTGATTCCTGGCATAGTCTCAATCGCATTAAGTGTATTTAGCATGCCATGAAAAACTTTCAGGGCATAATTCAAACAGCCAGTTGATGTACGTGGCATATGAGTTTTTCAATTATATAGCTTACATTTATTTTTGTTAGCCCATTTAAAATTGGAGGTTGTAATCTTCTAGTAGTATGCTCTACAAAAAGAAAATAAATACTAATTCATACTGTACTTATATTCTGGATTTGCTACAGTTGAAAATACTGTTTTAACACATTTGAACAGCCATTAATTTATTGCCACAGTTGCATTCCTTCATAGGAAATACATACCTGCAGGTTCTTCCATGCATGTTCCATAAAATCAATTAGTCACCTGAATATTGTTAAATTTCAAGTGGAATATGTCATGACCCATTCATTGACTGAGGTGTTCTTTCTTAGATTTTAATTAATTTTGTGCCACCATCCTTAGCTTTGTTCTTACATGTATCAAGTCAGATTGTTAACATATCAATTTTTATCAATACACTCTCTTATATACCAATTGTGGTTGGTGTTTTTTTGTTTGTTTTTGTTCTTTTTTAATTCTAAATTAGCTATGGAAGAAATATATTTAAAAGATAGGTTACAAGAAAAGAAGTAGGCATCTGTAGATTTAGCCAACATGTGCACCAAATTATTATTTATGTTTTCGTTTCACTTACCATCATTACTTGAAATATTTGAAATTAACATGTTTGAGTGTGTCTCAGTCCATTTAGTGATTAAATTATTTACTCGTATTTATATTTCACATGTATTGCCTGTTTCCAGACTTCTTTGTTGAATGTTTGGGCATAGATCTTTGTCATTAAATGTACCTCCTTTACAGGCATAATACTGTGACAATTTATGTGAATGGTCTTGAAGTTTGTAGAATTACATCAGTCATTTCCAAAAGTTGTGGGTGCCAGCAATATTTTGAAAACTTAAGAAATTTTAAATTATGAGATTGTTTAACTTTTTTTTTTTTTTTTTTTTTTTTTTTTTTTTTTTTTTTAAGGAGTTACTAGCTCGTAAGTGAAATATTAGACCAAAACATACTTTATAGTATATGGATTAGAATGTTCTTCAGTTTAAATTGGATGAAATTTCTTGAGGAAATTCTCAAACAGCTAGTCTTTAATTCCCATGTATATTTATCCTAATATTTTTATTCATTTACAAACAAGTTAAGGTGTTATATAAACATTTTATTTTCTCAAATCATTTTGTATATGTCACTGTTTGAAAATGTACTTTATTCTTGTTTTTTATAAAATTATTATACATGTACTCTCACAATATTGATAGCATTATACAACAAAAAAGAACTCAAATATTTAAAATAATATATTAGTATTAATCAGTTTTATTTTAAAAAGTTGTTAGTGTGTATTATGCAGGGTAGCTACACTCTACATGATGGTACATTCAACTTTAAAAAATCTGCAAAGGAAATATAGGGCCTAACTAAATGCTGCAGATGTAATGCCCCTGTACAAATTCTATACTTCTTTTCCTGTCATTACAATGAAAATGGGAGATGTTCTCTCAAAGTGGTTTTATTCATTATTCAGGGTTCCTGTTGAGAAAAGCTGTCAGCATTTCATGCTATTTTTGGAAACTGTTAAACATGTATCATTAAATTTACCCATGAATGCTTACTTTGTATGATGTTCTTTGATTTTGAAATAAATAGTCACCTAAAATAGTGTTTTATTTAACGAAATATCAACTCATATCATAAATGTATTCCCATTGCAGATAAGAGGTAGCAACTCTTAACTGTGCTAACCACTTGGTACCAGCTGACCAAAATAGTTGTAGTGGTGTCTTTACTAGATAATGTGTCAGGCTGTTTGATGACATCACTATTCCACAGACTGGTGCATTAGCAGGGTTTTTCCATTTGTATTTTTTTCTTTTAAATTCATAATTAGATTCATTGAAGCTTCTTCAGTGGTCTTTTGGTATTGGCAAGGGTGTTTTTAACCCCTCAAGATAATGGTATTATTTCAATGTAGCATCCAAGCTTTGTTTGATATGGTTGTAGACAATACTACCCAAAGGGACGTACAAGTGTTAGACCTAGAGCAGGGGTTCCCAACGGGTGGTCCACGGGAACGTTTCAGGTGATACGATTGTTAACAAATACAGGAGGATAATTTATTTGCATTTCCTACTCTTATCATCTTTTTTAAGAAGAAGAAAATTTAATATCTCCAATGCCAGATGTGGTTACTGGTTGTTCACTTGGAAGCCCTTCAAGAAAGTCTTAATAAATATTTATCCAAAGATTATTCAAAATTTAACTGGATCAGAAAACCTTTTTCGGGAACCTCACCAAACGAGTTGAAATTAAAAGAAAGTTTTATAGATCTAAAAGAAGATAGTTCCATGAAAGACAGTTTTAGTGAAACAGAGTATCCAATGATCTTCTGGCAAGCTCTGCTATTTTTGATGCCATTTGTTACATGTTGCTTGTGTGAGAGTGGATTTTCTGAACTTATGTACATCAAAATTAAACAGAATAAGTGTTGAAGAGGTCTTAAGAGTGAAGTTAAGTTCAATTACTCCTGATATTGTCATTTTAATCACCGGCAAACAAGTTTCACACTAAAAGTCGATTTTGGATGATGTTTTTGTTTTGCTTAGTTTTTACTAATTATATAAAATTTTATGTTTTTAGACTGATGAGAAATAAATAAAACTGTAATTTGCAATAATCCTTCTATTTCTTCCTTTATTGTAAAAATCTTATTAATATATATTTTTAAATAAAAATTAGTAAGAAAAAAAATTAGAAAAAAATTTATATATATATTTACTAGCTATTGTACCCAGCATTGCCTGGGAGTTGTCTTGATATGTTATAGAAAGATTAATGCCAATATGTTTCGCCGAGTATATTCATTTTGCCCCTAAGTGAGTTAAGAACATAAGTTCGCCCCAACTCTGATGTTACTCAAGTGTAATATTAACTCACTATAAATCCAGTCGAAAAGTACTGTGGAGTACAATAACGTAGTAGAGCATGCAACAATAGTAAAAAGAGATTTACCTAATGCACAATTCCTCGAGAACTCAGTCTCGCAATTACTTTCCTGATAGTGTTTATTTTTGCTTTAATGTGGTAATTAAGACGTCTTATAGCAGGCATCACTAGGACAGTCTATCAGGGCTACCAGCGACTCACTTTTCTCACTATTATTCACTATTTTCAAAGCAGCCTCACTTTTCTCACTATTTGATGAAATTACTCACTATTCTCACTTTTTTTTAACAAAACTGGTCACATTCTGCATTAAAAAAGTGACAGTCAGTCTGAAAGACTAGACTTTGTATCATTTTAAATGCTACAAATGCTGAAAAATGCTAGAAAGGCTGGAGGCTTCTCGCTTCGCTCGAAGCCAAAGACTCTTGACATTTTAGAAAATTATCTGCATAATACTTATCTTGCTTATCTTGTTTCAAATTCGCGGGGACTTGCCCCTTCCATCCAGTCTAAAAACACTTATAGTGGGCGATGTATTGAAGATAGAGATATGCTCTCCCGGACTTTTTTGTAGAACTTTTCATGCTGACCAATTCTTACGCTCATAGTATATTGATATTTTTAACGGTTTGCCCAGCGTAAGCTTAAGAAGCGCACGGACACCAAGTTTGTTTTCGACTTTTTCACTGAAATCGTTACTGCTTGACTTCCTTTGATCATACATAAATTATTTTCTACAGAATCTTTCCTAGAGATATCCTTTACAGAATGGTGAAAACCGCATCAAAATCCATCCAGTGGTTCTCGAGATTACCAGTGACATCCAAGAATCGGGGATTTTTGTCTTATACTAACGAAGTAGAGATTGTCGGGGTACGCATGCACCAAGCGGTACTATGACGTCGCACACCTCAGTGCATCTGGGTACATTTCGTCCGTCACCATAACGTAACGCCAGACCCCAGCGTAACGACGAAGTCGACAAGATCATTTAAAATGATAAAATGGTCTCGTGCACAATCAGATTGCTAGAAACGACACAAAATATACCCATGAATGGGTAGTTCGTTTTTCTGCCACCGGTGCCTGAGTGCGCTGCCGGCAGCGAGCCAGGCGGCCAGAAAGCATAAAAAGCTTCCATGGGGCAATACCACAGCCGGAGCCGTGCAGCGATCAACGGAAATTTTAACAAAAGTGTTGTGACGGAAAGGAGCATGGCATCGCCGTATATTCTAGTATTTCACAATTTATCAAAGGTAAGTCAATAGTTGGCCTTACATTGACGAATTTTCAGACGGTTTTAGAATGACCTACCGACCCCGTCTGCCACTTAAAAAGGGAAAGAAGAATGCTGAAAAATTCCTGCAATCAAAATGTTATCAGGCTACTGCTAGTGCTCGAAAAGATGATACTTGCCCCACTCAGATTGGGTTTGTAATAGTGCAAATTTTTTTGAATGATTTTCAAAAGTATTTTAATTACAGCAACCTATGATGCATGTTCTGTATGAAGAAGTGTCAAATTTATTCATATTGCTCTTGAGTAGGTTCTGCCAGGCAGAAGCATTGAAGAGTACCAGTGAATTTTTGAAAGAATCTTTCATCATGGATGGCAAAAATTTTATGGAATTGAAAAATGTTGACTGGGAAGAGTGCTGAACGTCTCCTGATCGATTAGAGCTGTAGTGAACTGCAAGTATTGAAGTTTCATCAAGAGGCGGCAAAGCACTTGCTTAACAAGTCCATCCTTAATACTGGAAAGGATGCCAAGCACTTGAAATGCTTGCAGCGTCAGGCCATCAAAGAAAGTATGTGTCTGATGAGCATTGTCTTTGTTTACAAAATGTTGCAGCTGACTTTAAAAGATGTGTCCGAAGAGAAGCTTCGCAGTGAATGGAAGCTGTTGCAGCCAGAAAATCTCCCACGTTTTAAGGAAAGTCCAAGGATTGACCATTATTGGCATCAAATTTTTGACATTTTCGACTTTATTGGGCCGGCAAAATATACGCTTGTGAGCAAAGTCGTGAAAGCCATCCTACCAGCAGCTCATAGAAGCTCAGATGTGGAACGTGGATTTTTGGAATCAAGAAATCAACTTCCGGCAGATAGAGCCGCAATGGAAGAGCGCACCCTGAATGCTCGATTGAACATTCGTGAGGGTATGAAGGAGTTCGGTGGGCGAGAGCAGTTCCCATCACAAAGGCTCTTCTGAAAGCGGCTGCTGGCACTCACAGCAAATATGAAAACTATTTAGAGGCTAAGCGCAGAGGAAGAGCAAAGGAGAAAGGAAGAGGCGGAGGATATTCGGCGCAAGCAAGAAGAGCAGGAAAAAACTCAAGTTAAAGAAAGGAGATAGGAAAATTACAGGAAGAGTTCAGGAAGGAAAAAGAAGCGGAAGAAGAGGAGAGACAAGCTTTGATGACCTACCGGTAATTGATGAGGCCAACCAAAAGCTAAAAGCTGCTTTGGTAAAGGGTGATCTGAAAAGTGCAAAAATTGCCAAGGTATGCTAGAAGGTGCCCACAGCATGCGATCCTGGGCCGAAGATCTCCGCAAAAAGCAGTCGGTGCCACTAAGGAAGAAAGTCGGGATACGACGGCGTGATGAAAACAGCGACTATCCAGATGACCCCGACACTTGAATTTATTTTTAAGACTGATGACAACTTGTGAATTTTATCTTAAGACTGATGATATCTACTTTTCTTTTATGTGGCAGTACGACAGTATTATTTGTTTTACAGTGGTTTTTTTTTTTTTTCCTGGGCCGGCCCCATGGTGTTGGGGTAGCGCGCCTGTCTCTCACCCGGCTCCGTCAGGGATTTTAGAAACTGACGTGAGGGCTGGAACGGTGTGCACTCAGCCTCGTGAGGACACTTGAGTAGCTGTCTGACAGTGAGACAGCGCCCCAATCACGAAAACCAAGATTAATGGCTGAGCGGATCCGATGCGCTGATCGTGTGTCACCCCAATATCTGCAGGCCAAATGGCTGGGCAGCGGTCGCTTGGTAGGCCCTTCACAGGCTGTAGTGCCAGGAGTTATTATTATATGTTTTTTTCCAGTAAGGTGTGCATTATGGCATAAACATTGTTTTATCTTAAGATTAATGATATCTATTTTTATTCTTATGTGCCAGTATGGCAGTATTATTTGTTTTAGTTTTTTTTTTTTCTAGTAAAGAGTCCATTATAACATACACATTGTTTTGTATTCCAGATTTATATTTTTGTTGTACGATTTAAATTTCTCGAGTGTTGCATTGATTTTACAATCCATTATTTCAAAGTGTCCTCTCTAACTAAATGAAAAATCACGAACAGTACTCGGAGATATTAACATAGGTGCAATTGGTTGACATTTTTGGGGGGGCTAATTTATTTTTCAGATACACATTCCTAAAAATTTTGTCTATTTCAAAACAGTTTTGTCACATTTTTGGGGGGGCTATGGTTGGTTTTGCAGAGGCTTAGCCACCCCAGCCCCCCCCCCTAATTGCGCCTACAGATATCAACAAAAGATCAAATTATGAACCAGATATACGGCCATAAATGCGAATAATGCTATGAATTTGCTCACTATTTACTCACTTTTTCATGCATAAACTCACCTTTTTTTCACTTTTTTGAAAGAAAAACACTCACTATTTCACTATTTTTGGACGAGTGAGTGGATGGGAGCCCTGCAGTCTATACAAACCCAAGTTACTGAAGATTCAGTTACAGTTCACCTCAAGGACATCACAATAATAGGAGTATACCTTCGCCCCCAGATATCATCCGAGGAAACGGTCGAAAGCATCACCAGAATTTTAGAACATGTCGGCCAGGAAAAATCAACCATAATGGCAGGTGACTTCAACTGCCGTCTGGACATACCAAACAGAAAAGGAAGAGCCCTAACGGAACTTATGGAAGAAGAGGGCTTCCAACTAATCAACAAGGAAGAAAGTCCCACATACATTGTACACAACGGAACCAGCACCATCGACTTAATTTTCTATCGCGGAAGAAAGATAAAGCTAAAGGGACACGCAGTGCTGGGAAAGGATTCCTGGGATACTACCAGGAAACACTTACCAGTAAGAGCAACCTTCCAACTCCAAAAGAACCCAGGACGAGAGCCCAAGGAAACGCGAAGATGGACACCCAGACTATTAGACACAGAATCCCTCAGCCAGACCCTTGACCATGGCCAGGTCATGAAACTCATAGAAGAAGAAGAAGTGGACACCGCCATGCGATTACTTCAGGATTGTCTATTGGAAGCAACTCCAGGCCCACCTCCAATAAGGAGAAGCAAGCCGTGGTTCGACACAGAATGCTATGAAATAAGAAATAACGTTCTTGGAAGACTTCATAACCTAAAGTGTAAACAGAGTCAGGAAAATCGAGAAAAGTGTAATCAGGAAAGAAGGACTTATGTTAACCTACTTCGCGCGAAGAGGAGAGAATACGCACTCCGAAAAGAGCAGCAGCTACTGAGAGAAGCGGAAAATAAACCGTATAGAGTCCTAGATGCAAGAAGAAGCACCTTGGTGCCAAACATCCCGCTGGAGACATGGGAAGCCCACTTTACAGAACTCCTACAACTGACAGTCTTCGAGCAACAAGACTGACCAAGAGAGCTTACGGAAGGGGAAATGCCACCAACCATAACAGAAGCAGAAGTCTGGTCAGTAATACAGAGAAGCAAGCCTGGAAAAGCAGCAGGACCGGACAACATTTCAAATGAAATCATCAAGGCATCACTCCCATACACAATACGAATATGGACAGCCCTATACAACAAATGTTTAGAACTCCGAAATATACCGAACTCCTGGAGGAAATCAACAATCAAGATAATATACAAAGGCAAGGGACCACATGATGCACCCGACTCATACAGGGGGATTGCGCTTGAATGTGCAGCCTTCAAGATGTTATCCTACGTCATACGAGAAAGAATCTTCGAGCGATTAATGGAGGAGACACCAGAGGAACAACACGGATTCATACCAGGAAGATCGACAATCCAAGCAATACAGAAAGTACTAGGATACATAGGTGAAGTACTAAGTGAACCCAAAGGCAGCGCATACGCGACCTTCGTAGATTATCAACAAGCTTTTGATGGAGTGAACAGGAACATTCTCATCCAAAAACTGAAGACAGTTCTAGGACCAGAAGACCCTTTCCTTAGCCTCATAACAAGCATACTGCACAGCAACGTAATAAGCATATGTGACGGTCAGCTAGAATCAAGGAACATAAAACAGACAAATGGAGTTCTACAAGGTGACCCTCTAAGCCCGATACTTTTCAACATGCTCACAAACGACGTAGTTCAAAAGATCACAACGGAAGGGGTAAAAATACTGCTCTATGCAGATGATATGGTGATCCTAAGCAAAAACAGGGAAGCGATGCAGCAAGCTATCAATAGGTTAGAGGAATGGACGAAAGAAAACGAACTTAAAATAAACCAGAACAAGACAAAAGTAATGAAGTTTCGCAAAGGCGGACGAATATCCTCGAAGGATGTCTTCACATGTGGGGATCACACTTGAGGCATAGCGAAGGCGTACAAACAATTTCACTGTTCAACCTGAAAATCGCCCCAATAGCATCATACGCAATTGAAATAATTTGGCCACACTTGAACTACAAAAACATCAAAGACCTGGATAGAGTTAAAGCCAGATACCTCAAGAAAACACTGTGCGTATCGAAGTACGCCCCAACCAGATTAGTTTATAAACTGGTGGGAACAAAAACATTTATAGAAGACCTAATATTAAAACACAACCTGATTCAAACACAAGCATGCATCAAGTTCCTGGAAGAAAGAGCCCAGAAATCAACAGAAATAGACCCCGAATTCTACCGCACCCCAGCCATGAAGGAGAAGGAATGGAGATCAGCCGGCTATGAACTACGACACCTCTACACCCGAGGAGCAATACACTGCTTCCACCATAAAATCTGCAACAGGAAAGGTTACCACAACGCCGACAGTCAATGCAGCTGTGAACTGTGCAACCAATCCTGCACACAGTATCACCTATTTGAATGTACAAAAAGAACAATGCCAATCTCGTACTATGCAAAGGACGAATGTCAATGATATCTGTTATGTAATAATTCTGTACACATTGTGTTTAATTCCAATAATATATAGCAGTGTTCACATAGATATCTCTATTATTTTTAAAATGTTGCAACTACCTTCTTGATAGGAAATAATAATTAAACTATTCAATGATTGGAAGATAGTCATGGTTGTGGAGTCAAATATAAGTGTGTTTTTTAATCCCGCACAAATTACGTGAATAATGAGAAATTATTCCTGTATATAGGTCAGTGTGTACTATAGCAGCATATTAAAGAATAGTATTGCTATATAAATAATTCATGTTTTTTGGGCTAATGCCGTGTGAAATTAAATTAGAACCATAAGTTTCGGAGAAACCTTACCTCCTTTGATTCCATTGAAAAAATAATCCAGGCCGTGAAAGCCTTAATACACACATCAAAAAAAGTTTTGCATCACCTCGGTTCCCAGATCTCCGGCATATAGACGTTGACTGTGTATATTGTATCCAAGATACAGTCCCTTTGACTGTTCATAGATGTCACTAAAACTGCTCAAAGATGTAAACAACCATGCATGAGCAGGGCCTATTAGACGGAGGGGGTACGACAGCCGATCAGTTCCAGTCATTCCACCAGGACGAAGGTACGCTGCTCATGTTGTCTGTAGTTCTACCATGCCTAGAAGGTCAATACCGCAGTTCGATCGCGTCCGCATTGTTACTTTGTGTCAAGAAGGGCTCTCAACAAGGGAAGTTTCCAGGCGTCTCAGAGTGAACCAAAGCGATGTTGTTCGGACATGGAGGAGGTACAGAGATACAGGAACTGTCGATGACAGGCCTCGCTCAGGCCGCCCAAGGGCTACTACTGTAGTGGATGACCGCTACTTACGGATTGCCGCTCGGAGGAACCCTGACAGCAATGCCACCATGTTGAATAATGCGTTTCGTTCAGCCACAGGACGTCGTGTTTCAACTCAAACTGTGCGCAATAGGCTGCATGATGCGCAACTTCACTCCCGACGTCCATGGCGAGGTCCAGCTTTGCAACCCCGACACCATGCAGCGCGGTACAGATGGGCCCAACAACATGCTGAATGGACCCCACGGAATTGGCATCACGTTCTCTTCACCGATGAGTGTCGCATATGCCTTCAACCAGACAATCGTCGGAGACGTGTTTGGAGGCACCCTGGTCAGGCTGAACGTCTTAGACACACTGTCCAGCGAGTGCAGCAAGGTGGTGGTTCCCTGATGTTTTGGGGTGGCATTATGTGGGGCCGACGTACGCCACTGGTGGTCATGGAAGGCTCCGAAACGGCTTTACGATACCTGAATGACATCCTCCGACCCATAGTGCAACCATATCGGCAGAATATTGGAGAGGCATTTGTCTTCATGGACGACAATTCTCGACCTCATCGTGCACATCTTGTGAATGCGTTCCTTCAAGATAACGACATCGCTCGACTACAGTGGCCAGCATGTTCGCCAGACATGAACCCTATCGAACATGCCTGGGATATGTTGAAAAGGGCTGTTTATGGACGTCTTGACCCACCAACCACTCTGAGAGATTTACGCCGAATTGTCGTTGAGGAGTGGGACAATTTGGACCAACAGTGTCTTGATGAACTTGTGGATAGTATGCCACGGCGAATTCAGGCATGCATCAATGCAAGAGGACGTGCTACTGGGTATTAGAGGTAGTGGTGTGTACTGCAATCTGGACCACAAATGCTGAAAGTCTAGCTGTATGATGGTACAACATGCAATGTGTGGGTCTCATGAGCAATAAAACGAGCTGAAATGTTGTTTGTGTTGATCTCTATTCCCTTTGTATTTAACGGTTCCGGAACTCTTGGAACCGAGGTGATGCAAAACTTTTTTTGATGTGTGTATATATAATAGTATTGCTGTAAAAATAATTTACACACATATTTTCTCATCCGCATCAAGTTAAAGTGAATTAAGCAACGTATAATCCCAGTATAATGTCAAATATGATGCTTAGATTCTGAACCCATTGGACTTCGTTAGCCTCATGACAGTGACAATTATAACATTAGGCTATTCAATAACTTTTGCCAGTAAGCACTAAAATGGCTAATATAAGAACATAGGAAAAAACGTGGGAACGAATAGAATCGAACTTGCCTATATAATGTCCGCTATTCTTATGGCAAGTATCATTACTTACTGTTTGGTCCTTATCAGCCGAAAATAATTGCGTAATAACATACAGGGTGTCTCTTAATTATACAGACAAAAATCTCTGGGACGCTCTGCGTGTTTTGTAAAAGACGATGCCGCAATTGATTGGCGGACAAAATTTTTCCCTTCGAGAAAATGTGGTTACTTCCGGGCGCGCGATTCAAATTGATGAGCTCGCCGTATTTGCTGAGCCAGAGTGCAAGCCGCTGGCGCACTCGCTACTCTGCCTTAGTGGGCAGTGTACAGTTTGTTCTACACACATTGGCTACTACTTTTGTGGCATAAATTGGTGGGAATGGCTCTGTTTCGGTACATTAACAAAGAAATGGCTGATATGCACCTAGCTTATGGCACAGCAAATGGCATCGGGACAGAAGCCGCACGGATTTATAGCGTCCGGCACCCTAATCGCCACCAACCTCATCATTCAACATTCATGTCATTTGACAGGTGACTGCGTGAAGCAGGTAGCTTCGTGCCTCAAATGCAGGACTCTGGCAGGACGTCGTCGGTACGGAACCCAGAGTTTGAAGAGGCTGCATTAGAAGAAATAAATTATAATCCTTCCACCAGTACAAAGTCTGTCGCAAGGAATGTTGGCGCTTCTCATACGACGGTGTGGAGGGTTCGGAAGGACCAGCAATTTTACCCTTATCAATATCAATCGGATGCAAGAACTAACACCTCTGGATTACCCACAATGCCTAACACTTCTTGTCATCGCTCCTTTTCACGGATGAAACTACATTTACGAGAGAAGGCGTGGCAAACTCCAGAAATCAGCATTTTTAGGCGGATGAAAACCCTCATGGGACAGTGGTTCGCTCATTCCAGCATAGGTTTAGTGTTAATATTTGGGCCGGTATTGTTGGTGACTATTTAATTGGGCCGTATGTCCTTCCTCCTCGTCTGAATGGTGAGGAATACTACCGTTTCTTGTCAGAATCACTTCCCGATTTATTGGAAGATGTTCCCCTGAGTATTTGGTAGCGAATGTGGCTGTGTCACGATGGTGCTCCACCGCATATTTCTCGCCATGTCACACAACACTTAAATGCTCATTATCCAGGAAGTTAGGTAGGTCGTGGGGGGCCAGTTAAATGGCCTCCGCACTCGGCCGATTTAACTACCATGACTTTTTCTTGTGGGGTTACGTGAAGACTTAGGTGTATGCGAACCCCGTAGAAAGACAAGATGAACTTACAACAAGAATCCAGGCAGCTTTCCAGGTCATTCGTAACACACCACACATCCTGAACAGAACAGAGTCCAAATGTCACTAATACACTGCTGAGAACTGTGCATCAAAGTTGGAGGGGGGCATATTGAACATTTACTGTAATCAAACCATTGGGTGTATTATTTCTATCGTTCAGTATTTCATTCCATTTACAATGTTGAGTAAATGAAAGCACGATCGTACAACGGCATCTTTGCGTATGTCAAATAATAAAGAAAGTTATTGAGACAAACAGAAGAGAAACTATCTGGTACATTTCATGACTGACAAGTGTGTCTTTATTACTGTGTGTGCGATTACGGCTGCTTAGTAAACAAATTTGGGTATTGCCTGAAAGAAACAAGGACAATTCTGTGCGAGGCGAACGAGGAAACTGTGCATTCCCGCCAGCATATCACACTCCCTTCCCTTGCCTGAAGCACAGCAGTGGCCAGCGGCTTGCGCTCTGGCTCAGCAAATACGGCGAGTTCGTCGATTTGAATCGCGCGCCCGGAAGTAACAAAGTAACCTCATTTTCCTGAAAGGAAAAATTTTCTCCGCCAATCCGATTGTGGCATAGTCTTTTACACAACACGCAGTGCGTCCCTGATTTTTTTTTTGTCGGTATAATTAAGACACATCCAGTATATTCGTTGTTTAATTATGTTATTTATATGTTATCAACTAAATTCATAATTTAACATCCGGTTACATTACAAATTAGCATAGTCATAGAGCAGGATATTTACCCATTAATTACAATATAACCCGAATCACAAAGGCAAATTCTGTTCGTAGAACAACCTGCAATAGTTACTGTATTTCTGATTTGTAATACAAAAGACAGCTGGTAGAGTTAAACACCGTCAACAATAAAAGAAAATGCAGCATAAATACATTATCTATACTAATATAATAAAGCTGAAGAGTTGGTGTGTTTAAACACGCTAATCTCTAAAACTACCAGTCGGATTCGAAAAATTATTTTTGTATATGATAGTCAGATTCAAGAGGAATAGTTTAGGCCAGGACTGCCCAAACTACGGCCCGCGAGACTATTTTGCCCCGGCCCGACACTCCGCGCCGTATCGCCAAAACTTTGAAACAACTAAATAAATAATAATATTATTGGTTTTACGTCACGACGACATTAGAGCCCCATTGCAAGCTCCTTATGATGGTCCTGATCATGTACTTAAAGGACAAGAAAAAAGTTATGTCCTCAAAATTAAAGGAAAGCCTATAACAATAAGCATTGATCGGCTTAAGCCGGCCTATTTACTAGTTAATGAAAATGGAAACAACTCATTGCAGGCACAGTCCATTTACAATTTACAACAAGATCTGGCCGGTGAGTACATTTTCCAAAGAAGTATTTGGAAACGTTTCCAAACAGCATCAAAACATTGTGTCTCATTTGTAATGAACCCATAGTGGTCCTGAAAGAGTACAATGTCCGAAGACACTTTGAAACCAAACATGTTCAAAGCAAATATGCTCAGCTCTCGGGTAAACTTAGAATAGAAACATTATCCACTATGAAGGCATCCTTGACCTTACAAAGAAAGACATTTACTAAACATACTGATGAAAATGAGTTTGTAGTGCGCGCAAGCTACAAAAGTGCTCATATTTTAGCTAAGGCAGGCAAACCTTTCACTGATGGGGAAATAGTAAAAAATTGAATTTCAAAAGCTGTTGAGGTTTGCCCTGACAAACTTCCGTTGGTAAATTCTATTAGTCTGTCTCGTAACACTATGACTCAAATTCACTCACTATGACTCATCGAGCCGAAGATCTCGGCAAAGACGTCAATTAATGTTAGCTTGTGAAAAATTTGAGTGTTTTTCTATTGCTTCGGATGAGTCCACTGACACCTCTGATTCAGTTCAGGTTCTATTTTTTATTAGAGGAGTGAATAGTGAATTTCAAATTACCGAAGAACTGGCTGGAGTTCACTCAATGGAAACTACAGTAGCTGGTGAAGAAATATTTTTTTAAGGTTAAGGAAACTATTTTTGCACTTGGACTTGACTAAAGAACTTGATTGGAGTGACTAGAGACGGAGGTCGAAACGTGTGGTGAAAAAACTGGTTTTGTTGGAAATGTATGCAAAGCAGTGAAATACGCTAGTGGAGAAAAACCACAATCATTCTGCATTGTATCGTACACCAACAGGCTTCGTGCGGCAACAGTTGGAAAATATCTGAAGTTATGACTGTTGTTAAAACAGTAAATTACATACGCTCACACTCCCTAAAACACCGCCAGTTTAAGTTATTTTTGGACAAAATGGACAGTGCTTATCCGGACCTTCCCTATCATTGTGAGGTCCGATGGCTCAGTAGAGGTAAAGTGTTACAAAGGTTTGTTGAACTTCGTGCAGCAATAGATATGTTTATGATTGAACAAGGCCGTTAGTGCCTGAGCTTTCTGATCTGTTGTGGCTGTGGAAGTTAGCATTTTTAGTTGACATTACAATGCAGATACACTTTTTAAACTTGAAACTGCAGGGAGTTAATTCACTTGTTTTTGATGCCTACCATCAGGCTTTTAGGATAAAACTTGCACTGTTTGAGAAGCAGCTTACCAAGAACGATTTGGGTCACTTTGAGACTTGTAAAGATTTTTTATCTGAAGATGGTGCACCCTTCCCTTCTGACTTGGCTGCTGATGTCGTCAAGCAATTGAGCCAGCAGTTTAATGACAGATTTCAAGATTTTGACCAAGAATGTAACAAAATCAACCTATTACACAATCCTTTCAAATGTGAAATTGATTCTGTGCCAACAAGCCTTCAACTTGAAATCATTGACTTACCATCATCATCATCGGCTTTAACTCGAATCCGAGTATAAATCTTCTCCCTTCAGTCCAGTTTGTGGATGTGTTTACGGTGACTAAAGAGTCCAATCCTGGCATGGAACAAGCTACCACACAAGTCACATAGTATTGCTGGAGGAGGACATGGTTGGGCTGCTCGAAGTTTCCTAGCTTGACGCTTGGCCTCTTCATGTGTGCGTCGATCCCTTTCAAACTTCTTTACAGTATCCGAGATGGTACGGCGCCAAGTTGAGCGGTCTTCAGCCAGCATGTCCCAGGTTTGTGAATCAAGACCTGTCAATTTCAGGGTCTGCTTAAATTGGTCCTTGTAGCGCCTCTTAGGACCACCATGAGGCTTGGTGCCATAGCATAACTCACCATATAGCATCTGACGAGGTAATCTCACATCATCCATCCGATGGACATGACCAATCCATCTAAATTGGTGACCTATTATGGATGATTCTATGCTGTTGATTTGAGCCTTTTCCAGAACAGCAATATTGGTGATGCGGTCTTCCCATTTAATCCTCAGGTTTGATCGAAGTTTTTGTAGGTGTAAACGCTCAAGCTTCCTGAGATCACGTCGGTAAAGGGTCCACGTTTCACAGCCATACAACAATGTAGAAATGACTACTGCTTTGCACTCGTGGACAGAGCTTTATTCATGAAGACCCGGTGTGCTAATCATCCATATGCTGCATGGGCTGCACCAATTCTCTTATCCACATCCTGCTCACAGAAATGATACTGCCCAGGTACGAGAAGTGGTCTACCTGTTCTAATGGCAAATTTGAGATGGAGATATTGAACTGAGGAAGAGGTGTGCCTGGTGAAGGTTGTACCAAGACTTTAGTCTTATTGACATTTATGGTAAGACCAAAGCGATCACATGCACTTTTGTAACAATTAACTGACTCTTGCAGCTCTTCTGGTGTGAGAGTTGGCGACGCAGCATCATCTGCATACAACATGTTAGTAACCTGAGTTTTCCTTAAGGAGCGGAGACGAGTTAGGTTGAAAAGCCCTCCATCAAAACGATACTTGACCTCCACACCTGGGATGTTTGTGGGTGAATCATAAAGCATTGCAGCCAAGTACAGCGCAAAAAGCGTTGGAGCCAGTACACATCCATGGCTAATAGGTAGAGGCACGATTTTATGGTGAATAAAAAACCACAATAGCGGTGTAAAAACTAAGGGCAAAGCGGGGTAAAAGCAGTGAATAAATGCCATTGCTACGGTGTAGAAAAACGGTTTACTAGACCATATACATACTTTTGCCTTATGTTGCAATGAAGGAAACAACACACACACTAAGTATGGCTTGGTTTAGAGTATTCATATGCTGTTGAAGTAGTAACTCAGTAATGTTTCTAAGTTATCATTTGACAGGTTGGTACGCTTGTCAAACAAAATATCATTGTAGGCAGAAAGGGCCCGTTCACTGTCAACATTTGAAATGGAAATGTACAGAGATTGAAGACATTTCACAGCTATAGGATATTCCTCTAACATTCCCTTCAATACATCTTCAACTACATTACCGTCACTATATGAAAAAGATTTACAGGTGATTTGCAGTTGAATGTAGAACTTCAAAAAGTCATGAGAATTCACTCCAGCAAAAAGGGGAATTTTCTCTATCTTGTTCACAGTTCTTAGCAGGGGCAGATGAAACAGTGAGGAGAGTGAATTAAAAATCTCATGAGCAGAGTCTTTTGCCAGCATATCTGAGAGTTTTGTGTGACATGCATTGGCAAGGGCTACGAACCTTTTTTCAGCACTTTTCTTTCTATCGCTTGATAGTTCATTCAATGCCTTCAATGTGTCTGGTTTCATCACTAGTTTTTCGATAACCGTGTACTCAGAAATGAGTACATTTACCATTGGAACAACTTTATGTGCCAAAGCATAATTAGAACCCTCGAAGCAAGTTATCTTTTCAGAAGTTAAGGCACAGTGTTCTTTCACAAAAATCGCCCCACACAATTTTTGAAAGTATTTAACACTTTCAGCAACACTCTCCACTGTTTTAAAATACTGAACCAAGTCCATGACATAGTCTGCCAAATAGGAAACTGATGTGAACCACGTATTCCACCTTGTGATAACTGGTGAGGGAAAGAGCTTTATATCCTTTTCTCCTGCACCATACTTCTGCTGCAAGAACCTAATATACCTATGCTTCCGTTTTCTTGTATTAAGAAAAGCTTGCTTTGTTTTGGTAACACATTCACACGATGAAGTTTCTTCGGCCAGATTTCTGCTACTAAATCAAGCTTGTGTGCCTAACACTCAATGTGAAGAAGGTTGTCCGATATCAAACCTTGTAAAGTTTGCACACACTTTTTCATATATCGTGCACCATCTGTTGAAATACCTATGATATTTTTGTATTCAAGTTTATGTATCTTAATAACCTCCACTATGGCTTGAGAACATTCCTGCTAGTTAACATTCTGAAGCATTAGGACATCACCTACTAGCACTTTAGGAGTCTCGCTACTACCCTTGGGAAGAGTTCTAAATAGCACTATGAACACGGCTCGACCCATCCTATCTGTGATTTCATCACAGTGTAGAATAACATGCTGATTCTTTAATTTCTAACTACTTGATTCTTCTTTTTCTTGATGTAATAGGGGCAAATATTTCTTTCGTAACCAGTCAACTGTGGGAAAATTTCCACTTCCTAAAACAGTGTAATGAAAAAATCTATTAGCAAGCAAATCATTTTAATTTAAAATATTAATAAATCAGACTTATTTGTTGTTTATGATATGAACTTAAAAGTAAACTAAGTCATTACTACACTTTCTAGTATCCCACATCACGTTTCCATGGTGGCTGCAAAACTTTCAGCTGTAAATGTCACAGCGGGTTGGTGGATTCTCGGCAATCGTTAAAGAATTACCTTCCCTCCCTGATAAAATTCGTTACATAAAACTACGTCTTTCCTCCTATTATTATTTTTATCGCTACGAAAAGTGGGGCTGCGGGATACTGGTAAGTGTAGCGGCATCCGGAAAAAAAATTAACTCGCCTGGTATATGTTTGTTCATCCAATCCTTCATTGTTGGATGATCTAGCTTTTCTAAAGGAATGTTGTCACTCAAAAAGGCCTCCACTGTTGACATTACAAATTCGTCGGAGTCATTTCTCACTTTTTTGGCATTCCCGACCGCCTATTGAACTGATATCTGTCTTTTGGTACCTCCTTCAGACAAAATCATTTTCTTCTTTTTGTGATTTTCACTTAAGTTGTGTTTCACACATGGATCGCGACGCTTCCAATCTAGTCTAAAGTTGCAGAATTTGCACATAACTATCTTCTGCCGCGCATCGAAAACATGATAGCCTTCGTCTTTAAACTCGTCAGCCCTATCAAAACACGTCGTTATTTTCGGCATTGCGAATTCACATTAGAAATAGAAATTCCAACTACAAATCACAGCGCACCCACGTGGTCAGCAATGCGTGGCCCAACTCTCTCACTTGTCTCCCAGTACGACAGGATAGCCAATATTGAAACTGTGTAGTAATTTCCTGCTACGTGATGTTAGGATTTGCTTAGGCTTTAAACACTTAAAAATACATTTGAATTGGGTTCTACCAGCAATGCTAACAAGGTGAAAACCACTGAAGGCTCGCGATATCGCACCAATTCGTGTAGAGACGTAATAAACAAGCCGATTTAGTGATATGTCGCAAATACGGACGTACATCGCAAATAAGGTGGAATTTCGCGTTTAGTCGTGAGGACAAATTCAGTGCTTTATGATCAAACAATATTAAACACACATTTAAAACACATTTGATGCACATATAAACACATTTCGCATTTTCGCGATACACCATAAAATCGTGTCTCTACTAATAGGAAATTCATCGGACATCTTATTCTGATGGCAAACCTGACCTGTCGTGCCATCATGGAGAGCCTTGATTAGATCTACAAATCGCTGACGACAACCCAACCGCTTCAGCGCCGCCCACATGGCTGGTCTTGGAACCAAATCAAATGCCTTTTCCAAGTCATAAAATACTAAGAAGAGTGGATTCTGTTGTTCTCTACATTTTTCTTGTAGCTGTCTCACACAGAAAATCAAGTCAATTGTGCTTCTGGAAGCTCTAAATCCACATTGTGACTCTGGGAGGATCTTCTCAGAGATAACCTTGAGGCGGTTAAGTAGAATTCTTGCAAGAATCTTCCCCACAATTGATAGCAGTGATATACCATGGTAGTTGCCACAAACACTGCGATCACCCTTTTTAAAGATAGTGACGATAGTGGCTTTCTTTAGGTCCAGGTACCTTTCTTGATTCCCATATTCTGAGGATAAGGGTGAAAATCCTTGTTTTGAGGGAACGACCTCCGGCTTGAATTAGTTCCAGAGGGATGTTATCTGGGCCAGGTGCTTTTCTGGGTTTCAATTGGGTGAGAGCTGCACTGAAATCATGATAAGTAGGAGGTACTGCCAACCACAGTTGTTCAGGTTGTTGCGGCACATCACAAAGGAAGTCTTCAGCAGCTGCTGAGGGACGATTTAGGAGATTGGAGAAGTGCTCCTTCCAGCGTTCCATGATTTCTTGACTATCAGTAAAGGTAGTAGAATTATCAGCGCTTTTCAGTGTACCTGATGATGAGCGAGATGGTCCATATATTTCCTTTATTACTGCATCCGATAGTCTCGGCAGTTCCTGAGCCTTCTGTTGCCACCAAGTATTTTTAATCTGCCTTATCTGCGTCTGGCATTTACGCTTGAGTTCCAGTAGTTTATCTCTCTTTGTGTTGGAAGTTGGGTCTTGAAGATGGGCAAGATAGGCATTCCTTTTGGCATTGATGAGAGACAGAATTTCCTCATTGTTGTCATCAAACCAGTCTTGTCTTTTCCGCACTATAAAACCAATGGTTTCCTCAGCTAACTGTGTGATAATCTTCTGTAGTGTGGCCCATTCTTGCTGAATGTCATTTGTTACTGGGTTTTCTGATAACTGGGTGACGATCCTGTTTCCAAACAACAAATGAAATGAAATACACAAGGTAACATTTTCAGGAGTGCTACAAAAATGGTGACCTGTTGCCGTTCTACAGCTCCTTGAACAATGAAGTTTCAAAAACTTGAAAATGTTTGCTCGTACCATGTTTTTAGTGTTTGGCTCAACTTTCGTTTGTGAACAAGCATTTTCCAAAATGAACTACATAAAATCAAAATTTTAAGCTTCTCTCACTGATGAACACTTAACATCCTTATTAATGATTGGTACAACTAAATTCTAGCCAAAATGGGGAGAAATTTTAAGTACTGGTACAAAGCAGTTCCATTCATCGCACTAAACTGAATTTTTATGAATTTTATTAATAACAAGCTGTACCCGGCATGCGTTGCAATGCCAATCAAAGAAAGTGTTGGCGTTGAAATTCTGTTTATTGAAGTGCTTTTGGATACTACACAATATGTTTTTCAATTTCCGTTAACTGCCGCTAAGCTATCGTAAAATGGATTTACTAATTTAGAATCATTCGTGGGAGCGTACACAGCAACTTTCCAAAGTTTCACCACAATCGGATGAATAGCTTATGAACGTACACGGGAATTTGTTTAAACGATTCGTGCGCTGTCACTCGTTTGTTGAATCTAGTTGTGCGCTACCTATTGTGAAATGGATTTACTAAGTCGAAACCCTTCCCTGGCGTGTACACAATAACTCACCTAGGTTTCATCGCAATCGAAGAAGGGTATATGAAGGCATAGGGGATTTTGTTGAAACGTTACGAGCGTCGATGCCCATTTGTTGCATCTACTCGTGCGCTACATACTGTGAAATGGATTTTCTAAGTCGAAAACGTTCCCTGGCTTGTACACAATAACTCATCAATGTTTCATCGCAATCGGATGAATGGTATATGAACGCATACGGGACTTTGTTAAAACAATTCACGTGCCATCGCTCATTTGTTAAATCTACTCGTGCGCTACATACTGTAAAATATATTTACTAAGTTAGAAACCGTCACATATGTGTCCACAACATCTCACCCAAGTTTCATCGCTATCGGTCTAATGGTATATGAAGACATAGGGGACTATGTTGAAACGCTCCGCGTGTCGTCGTTCATTTGTCGAATCTACTCGTGTGCTACCTACTGTGAAATGTATTTACTAAGCCAGAAAACTTCCTTGGAGTGTCCGCCATATTTCACCCAAGTTTCACCGCTAACGGTCGAATGGTATATGACTTTATACGGGACTTGGTTGAAACGCTTCGGGCATCGTCCCTCATTTGTTGAATCTACTTGTGCGCTGCCTATTGTAAAGTGGATGTACTAAGCCAGAAACCTTCCCTGAAGTGTACACAACATCTCACCAAGTTTCATAGCTATCAGACGAATGGTATATGAATGTATACGGGACTTTGTTAAAACGCTTCGCGTCTCGTCGCTCATTTGTTTATTCTACTCTTGCGCTACGTATTGTAATATGGATTTACTAAGCCAGAAACCTTCCCTGGAGTGTACACAACATCTCACCCAAGTTTCATCGCAATCAGATGAATAGTATATGAACGCATACGGGACATTGTCGAACGCTTCGCGCGTCGTCGCTCATTTGTTGAATATAAACGTGCTCTTCATATTGTAAAATGGATTTACTAAGCCAGAGTCCTTTCCTGGAGTGTACACAGCAATTCACCCAAGTTTTAGCACTATCAGACTATCAGACCTTATACGGGACTTGGTTGAAACGCTTCGCTCGTCATCGCTCATTTGTTGAATCTACTCGTGCGCTACCAATTGTAAAATGGATGTACGAAGCCAGAAACCTTCCCTGGAGTGTACAAAACATCTCACCCAAGTTTCATCGCTATCGGATGAATGGTATATGACCTTATACGGGACTTTGTTGAAACGCTTCGCGCGTTGTCGCTCATTTGTTGATTCTACTCGTGCTCTACCTATTGTTAAATGTATTTAATAGCTAGAAACCTTGTGACTGTTCCGGTCACAATGTTCCCAAACCCTTATTTGGTTGACTGCAAGAGAAGTCAGGTTAGGGTAATTTGTTCATACCATTTCTTTTCTTGTTCATCATCATCATTTAGGTTGTAGAATTTCATTTTATTTAGTGTATATATATCTTGTGTATCTCGGGGACTCAGTCAGGAATATTTCATTTAATTTGTATGGGAGATGTCAGTATACAAGACAGCGGATTGTGTAGGTAAGCTACAAGATGTTGCAACAGCAGGAAACTCTAGGCCAAATTTAGATTGGGCCGAGAATAACTTCCCTTGTCTTGAAGAAAGCTTTGTGTAAATTGTGTAAGGTTCTGACGTCAGAGAAGAGTTTCGCGCCACGAGTTGTAAGAAATATACCGTACATGGGTTCGAGATTATTGGTGTATTTTGTATGGGTTGGAGGGTATCATGACCCTGGCGGAGAAAGACGAAAACATGTGTTTACAAGATGAGAGGTGGGATTTTCGTGTATAGCGGGGCTTCACTTCTAAGGTAGCGTCTGATTGGAAAGGTCGCGTTCTCGTAATTTGGCGTAGGCCTATTTGGAGAAACAGTTTTGTTGAAAGCATGGCTTGTGAATGTACTCGAAACGGCTACATATCACAACGATGTTATCTCTGTTAGCACAATTCAAGTTGGGTACGGAAGCACATTCATTTCTCTCGCAGAGATGTGGCTATGTAAACCAGTAAACATCTCTAACCTCAAACCACGTGTGGAAAATCTTAGAAATGCTGGGGAGAACTGATCTATCGAGCATGTCTCGTAGATTATCTGCTAGATCGTCGATGAGTGAGTAACAAACATCTTTATATTCCAACATTCATTTTGGGTCACATGTTTTCGTCATTGCCGAGGAGAGAAGATAGTAAACCATAGTCTGTTCGACGAGAGTCCCCGCCATATGTTTAAAGTTGATATTAATACACATATTTTGAAGGTTATAATTAGTTTTCTTTATAGGGAATTACACCTAATAGTTGAACGCCCAAATGATACCAGTTAGGTTGACCAAATGTGTGTCCAACACTCCACGACCCTGCCATTTCAATTGTGTGGTATATGATGAAGTACTTCCGATCAAAAATAGGAGGATGATTTTGGGAAGTTTTAAATCAGTCGCCCAAGAAGGGCTGGTAAAAAGTTACAACCTTCCCTGGAGTGCACACTACATCTCACCCTAGTTTCATCGCTATCGGACGAATGGTATATGAACACATACGGGACTTTGTTGAAACGCTTTGCGCATCGTCGCTCATTTGTTGAATCTACTCATGCGCTACAAATTGTAAAATGGATTTACTAAGTCAGAAACCTTCCTTGGAGTGTACTCAACATCTCGTCCAAGTTTCATCGCAATCGGATGAATGGTATGTGAACGCATAGGAGACATACCCACAAATTATCACGTAACATTGATTTTTATATATATAGATTGTGTCAAATGAACATAAATACTCACTCTTTGTCATTCATGCTGTATGAGTGTATTAAAAATCATCGTGCATCAATTTGGAAGGGATTTATTAAAAATATTTAAATTTATTTTTAGTGTTTTATTTTTGTATCCACTATAAATATATAACAGTACTAAGAAATGCACATACACTTGCACATGCACTGCTACAAAACTCACCATATTGCACTTATATATATATATTTTAATTCCATACCCTCCAAATCCCCCGGAGTGTTATTAGCCAGCAAGGCCCCCCCAAATATGTTCGGACAGACCACTCCATTCCCTGCATTTAGGCCCTTTGGCACAAATCTACACCGTTTCACCGATCTGAACCAAAATTTGTATACTTACCCTTTGGAACCCTGCGAGTAACACTGTCAGCATGCAATTTCGGACCGACAACTCCATTCCCTGCATTTAGGCCCTTTGGCACAAATCTCACTGATCTGAACCAAAATTTGTATACTTACCCTTTGGAGCTCTGCGAGTAACACTGTTAACATGAAATTTCGGACAGACCACTCCATTCCCTGCATTTAGGTCCTTTGGCACAAATCTACACCATTTCACCGATCTGAACCATATTTTGTATACTTACCCTTTGGAACCCTGCGGGTGACACTGTCCACTTTAAATTTCGGACAGACCACTCCATTCCCTGCATTTACGCCCATTATCCCAAATCTACACTGTTACTCCTAATTGCACCAAATTTTACTTGCACTTAGAAACCCTGCTGGTAACACTGTCCACTAGATATTTTGGACAATGCTCTCCATTCCCTACATTTAGAATGACAAACTAACTGAACTTGAAAACCACGTATTAAGGCCCCATTCATGTCCGTAGTAGTGTAACTGGTAAGTCCATTGTTGACTGGCAATTCGGGCTGCATCACGTCGCCCCTACCAGTGTTCTGGTGCAGAATTGCGAAAATAGTTAAATCTTACGCTGCTTATAAATTGCAGTCACGGGGATTAATTAGTGCAAAAAGATTTCTTAGGCCCCTTAAAACAGTTATCATGAACATATTATGCCTCTGTATAAGTGCAATGGTGTTGGTGCAGTACATTGAGGTTATCAGCTGCAATAAGCGTTGGTGCTGTCCATGGGCTGAGAGATGGCATCCCCATTAATGGACTTACTTTCTTCAGGCTAGCAACCCGTTGGAAGGACATTTTCATTGCTTTCAAGTCTTGTAAAGGAAAAAACCGGACGGATTCTACAGTTGACGAACGTGGCAAAGGAAAGGATACGAATTGGAAAAGAAAGGATATTATTAGATGTGCTACCTGGAATGTTCAGGGTATTGGACACAAAGATGATCAATTAGACGATATTCTATCTAAAAAGATATTTCAATTGCAGTTATTTCTGAAACAAAGAAAAAGCTTCAGGGATCCAAGGAGACAAGAAATGATTTACAGTTTTATAGTGGTGTTCAACGAAATGTTAGAGCACAGGCAGGGGTGATGTTTATGGTTCACAAGAGATTACGATCAAAAATTGATAGCTATACTTTTTGGAATGAAAGGATCATTCAAGTAAGAATAAAACTATCCAGAGGATATTTGACAGTTATAGGGGTATATGCACCGGTTGAAGGATACTCGAAAGAAAGTGATATTTTGTATAATGATCTACAGAAGATAATCAATATTACTAATACACAAGATATGATAATGTTAATGGGAGACTTTAATGGCAGAGTTGGTAATGAGAAAATTCAGAATAACATTGGAATTCTTGGAGAGGTAACCCGCAATAATAATGGAACAAAATTAATAGATTTCACTATCTTCAATCAGTTTCGGATTATGAACACACTGTTTCCACACAAGGACAGTCATAAATATATGTGGTCCGCAAGAAATCAGAAATCAATTATTGATTATATCATTTGTAATGGAAAATTGGCAGATTTAGTTTTGGATACAAGAGTTTATCAAGGACCTGAATTGGAAACAGACCACTATTTATTAGTTGCTCCTATTCGTTTAAAACCACGGTGGTTCAAGAAAAAGAAACAAAGAACACAGGAAAACGAAACGTTATATAAGGTTAACCTTTTAAATGATCCCAGTATAAAATGGCTATACCAAAACAGGCTTGATAATCACATTCAGATGATTCCACTTTCTGACGATGTGGAAGACGAATGGTCCAATTTGAGTTCAGCTCTAAAACAGTCAGCATTTGAAAGTTTGGGAGAAAAAAGAAGATGGCAAAAGAAAAAGGGTTTAAGAATTTGGGACGAAGAAATTGCAAAAGTAATCTCCGAAAAAAGAAATTCATATAAAAAGTTTCTGTCAACTGGTAAATTAGAAGATAAAATTGAATACCATCATAAGAGAGCAATAGCAAAAAGAGAAGTTCGAAAGAAACACAGGGAAAGTTGGGAAAACTTTGTCTCGTACCTGGAGACTGACATAACAAGACCACAACCACAAACCTATAAAATTTTGAAAAAACTAAATAGGGAAGTAAAAGAAGATGTAAAAATTAATGTCATATCTCACAAAGAATGGCTTGAGTATTTTCAGAGCCTTTGGTTGAGTCTAAATATTGAACAACTTGTTTTACAAGCATCTAACAACAAGTCTTCGGAAAATATTACACTCGACGAATTAGAACAGGTCTTGAGGAAACTACGAAATGGGAAAACACCTGGAGAAGATTCAATAAATGCAGAAATGTTGAAATATTCAGGCGATGCCTTCAAGAAAAGATTTCTCAGATTATTGAATTTAATCTGGACGGGTAACAGGCCTCCAGAAGATTGGCAAAAGGCAATAGTAGTTCCTCTTCATAAGAAGGGAAATATTAAAGATTTGGAAAATTATAGAGGAATAAGTATACTTAACTCTGGATACAAAATTTTTGCAAATATTGTTAAAGAAAAATTACTGAAACATTACTCTGAGGTGATAGGGAATGAACAACATGGGTTTAGAAAAGGTCGCACATGTGCAGATGCCTACTTCACCTTAAAAATTTTGATCGAAAAACGCAGGGAGTTCAATTTGGAAACACACATATCATTTGATTTTAAGAAAGCCTTTGATTTTGTTGACAGAAACAGACTTATTGACATATTGGCCAGGGATTGTGTCCCCCAGCAGTTAATTGATAACATTTACAACATGTATAGTGGTACTCTTATTGCAGTAAGGTTAAGTAATCATAAATCCGAGTGGAAGCCAATCAGCAGAGGGGTAAGACAAGGCTGTGGACTCTCTCCATTGCTATTCATAATCTACATGGATGCTATATTAAGGAATGGAGGTGTGAAAGGCATGGTTCAATACCTATCAGCAGGCATCCAAGAAATTTAGATGCTATACTATTTGCTGATGATGTTGCATTGGTAGCAGCATATGAAGATGATCTGCAGTGGTCAATATTCAACCTCCAGAAAGTGGCATCAAAATTCAGCATGTGCATTTCTACTGAAAAGACTAAAGTAATGGCCTTTAAAGGTAAGGACCCTATCCCCAGTAAAATTTGTCTGGATGGTAAAATTTTAGAAAGAGTTAACGAATTCAAGTATTTAGGATATAATTTATCTTTTCAAGAAGAACGAGACATAACTGCAAAAATAACTAATTATACCAGAACAACAGGAATCATCAATCACGTCATGAAGCCATCTCTTGTCCAAAGGCATACACGCTTGCATTTGTATAACACATTAGCCAGACCAACCCTGTGCTATGGCAGCGAGGCATGGACAATAAGATCTCAGGACATCTCCAGACTCACAGCACGCGAAATGACCTTTATGAGCCGAACAGCAGGCTATACTAAATGGGATCATAAGAGAAACGATGTGCTGAAGGAACTAAAAGTGAAACCAATAACTACATACATTTGTGAGTACCAAGAGAACTGGAAGCGTCATGTCCAAAGGATGGAACCTGGAAGATTACCAAAGGTGATCCTTCGCTACCAGCCCCGGGGAAATAGATCGATAGGACGTCCGATGAAGAGATGGAGGGAAAGTGCAAGACCGTAACGGGACATTTGGCCCAATACTTGGAAGGAAGAAGAAGAAGCTTTCAAATTTACCTTCATTTATTCCGAAACTTATCGTTGAGCGCTATGTGGCGGTAAATGATACTATTCTACCTCAGGAGCTCGGGACAGCCGAAGTTTTCCAAAGTGTTCTGATTATTTTCCTACGGCGCTATGCGACAAAGGACGACACTATTGGTCTCTACATTTCCAGTAGCCAATGAGTTATAGGCCCTAGGCAGTGTCTTATTTCACTTACTCCTCTTTCTAAACATATTTTAAAATTTGTGTGTAAATTACATGTGTCAGTGGTGTAGTTAGTAAACAGCCGTTTCCCTATTCATTATTATCATAACGGGAAAATGACCTAAATGTTACGTCCATTATACTGTATTACTTATCACCCCCACTACAACCACCACAAAAAGTTATATTTAAAAAATATTTCTTTTCTGTTAGTTTAAGTATCATGTGCCAGGTCTGTAGTATATAGTAATATTTATCATCCATAAAACAAATAAAACCACCGGACGAAGCTGGGCACTACTGCTAGTGATCAATAAAACATAAACGTCAACATATCAATAGTAGAACACACCTTAACGGAGAGTACAAAACTACAATTCTAGTAGATATTACATACAATATATTGCGCGTGATACCTTTCTTCATAAGGTAAAGATTCAAAATCTCCTGTAACAGCAGCGGCATCAAGAGTATAAAATTAGACCCAAAATGTCACATAGGTTTTGGTGCCCTCAAGACTAAGAATTAAATAAAATTATACACATAATGCAAAAAACATTTAGACCACCACATGGATTCTCGGCTGTCACCTTGGAGGTCCGATGTTGAATCCTGGCTCTGCCAAGAAATTTTAATTCTGGTCTGAGAGCTGGAATGGAAATTGTTTTCCGTGGTTTCCCACTTCTACTCGAAGTGAATTATGGGATAGTTCCTAACTGAAGGCCACAGCAACCTCCTTTCCCATCATCATTTGAATTACAAATACACTACTACAGCCATGACAGTAACACAGGTTATCAGAAAAATTTCATACACTCAAAGTTCTTGGGGCTACATGACCATTATGTCGCAAAGCCTCTAAATTAAGCAACAACAGAATCATTTAAGCTCATTTTATCTAAATATTAAGTTTCGTGATATCTCCAGCCGTTGTAATGTTATGCCACATGCAGGGTTAGCCAATGTATTTCTTTTTTAATTTCAATTCCCTACAACGACCTCAGTTAACATTTGAAATATATGTATTCAGATTTTCATGGCGTTCAGATTCCTAATGTTCTCATCATGGTTTGGATTGAAAATGAAGTGCCATTGCATGGTGTCCACAGGCAGGAATAGTCAGGAATTTTGTTTTTGGTCAGGAAAAGTCAGGAAAAGTGTGAAAAAATGGCTTGAGTCCGGAAAAAATGGTGAAAAGTATTAGAAAGTCAGGAATTTTATATTAACCATACAGTATTTTGTGTTTTACAGCCATATTTTGATGTTACTAGTTCAACTAATCTCTAAAGATAAAAAGCAATACTCATTGGACATTATAGTAAGTTTCCATTTTTACAGTAACTTACATCATAGTAAAAACCTCTTTTACATACTTTTTGTACGCTTTTTTGGCGTTGGCATAGGGATGAGGCGACCCCATCACTATAGTTTAGGTTATTAAGTACTTTGATTTATGCATTATTGCATTATAATTTACTTTATTTTGTATTTTTAAATGAATAAAGAGGCGAGCGTTGAGCAGTTATGGGGATGGTGGAGGCTGCAATTAAAAGATATATATATATAGATATATTTGCTCAAAAAACCTTTTTTCCGATGTTACGATGACTTCGCGAGTCAAGAATTTTGTTGAAAAATTGTCAGGAAAAGTCAGGAAAATTGACATTGAAAATTCTGTGGACACCATGCATTGCCTCATACAGAGACAGATGGAAACCTGGTGGTCACGTCTTTAGCTACTGTTACTACTGCTCTTCGATGCTACAGTCCATGTAGGACCTTGGCCTCTCCAACAATCGTTGCCCAATCCTGGCGATCTTCTGTACGTTTCCTCCATCTTCTTACTCCCATCATGCGTAAGTCGTCGTCCTCCACGTCATCCAACCATCGTTTCCTAGGTCTTCCTTTGCATCTTCTTCCACCTGGATTTCCTCTATAGGTCTTTTTAACCACTCTATCACCTGCCATTCTCTCCACATGTCCCAGCCATCTTAGCCTATTACTCTTTACTTCCGAAACTATATCAGGATGACCATATAATTCCTCCAATTCTTTGTTTTCCCGTATTCTCCATCTTCCTGCCTCATTCACTGCTCCATAAATCTTCCTCAGTATTTTCCTTTCCCATCTTCTCAAAAGCTCCTCTTCTGTCACAGTCATAGTCCATGTTTCCGAGCCGTACATTACCACTGGTCTTATAACTGTTCGGTAAACTGTCACCTTTAATCTTCTACTGAGGATGCGTGCTTTGAGGATTTTTATCAGTGCCCAATAAGCTCTATTACCAACTGCAATTCTTGCTTTTATTTCTTCTCTTGTGCTATTATCTTCAGTAACCAGTACTCCCAAATACTTGAAACTTTCACACCTCTCAAAATTCACCCCATTTAGGTTTATAAATAAATTTATATATTTAACTTTCTCCACAGTATTTCTCCTAGATAATAATAAATATTGAGTTTTGATGTAGTTCACTCGTAATCCTACTTCTTCTGATTCTTTTTCTAACCATCCCAACCCTTCTTCAAGATCCTTCAGTCTTCGTGACAGCATACCTACATCATCAGCATACGCTAGATTTTGGCTCATACGGTTTAACAGCGTGCCTCCTGGATTGCTGATATCTATCTTCCTCATTACTCTCTCTAGTACTATGTTGAACAGTTTAGCTATGTACTGTTGCCGTGGAAAAAATGGAGTGGCATGGCCTCTTACAGAGATAGATGGAAACCTGGTGGTCATGTCTTGAGATACTGTTGCCATGGAGGCAACCGGCCTTGCCATTCCTTCATCAGTTTATTTTCTGACTTGATTCGCCTTTGCTCGAGTGCCAAAAGACCGAAATTATAAGAATGAGAAAGACTATCGAAAATTCATATATCCAGCGGTTTCTTCTGGGTCCTGAACTAAGTGTGTGCAAAATTTGGTAGTGATTGGTGGAACGGTGTATATTAGTATAGAGAATAAATACACATACTTACAGACTTTACTTTTATATATAAGATTGTCTTGATAAAGGGTTGAAAACTCCGATATACAAGTGCATTAATAATTGAATATGAAGTTTTCTCAGTAATTTAATAAAAATAAAACAAGCCATTGGGCAGTTTCCCGAGAGTAAATATATGTTTCTAAACATTTCAAGTGGTATGCAGTTGCCAAAAGTTTGGGAACCCCTGACCTAGAGCATTATAATACCTACATGATTATGATGCAAATAGAGGGTGGTTTTGTGTGGAAATGTGTAGTTTTCCCACTCTTCCAGCTACGTCCTTAAATGTATGACACCACATATTGAAATCATACACAAGGCACCATAACTTCAACAAGTTTGTTTCAACTTTTTCTCCTGAAAAAAAAAAAAAAAAAAAAAAAAAAAAACTTTCTTTCAAAATAGTCAAACCACTGAAATAAAAGAGAACCACTACAAATACAAAACTTGGCCAAGAATGTTTTCGACTGAAAAAACAAAAGGTTGCAATTGACAAATTAGAATCTACAGTGCTGAATTTCTATATTGCCTTTGCAAGAGCAAGTGGATCATATCAGGAAAATATGGACTTGCAGATTGCTAGTTTTTCAGTAACATTTTTGGGACCTTTCTTGTACTGACTCATTGAGTACCGGTACTCTTCGCAGTTTTTCTAGTTTTGAGATCTGTTTCGATTCTGTACTGCAAGTTAATAGCGTGAGTGCAGTACAAATTTTGTGGTTAACTGTGGGTGGGGGGATAGAAGTTCTGCCTGTCACAGAAGGGAACTAAAATGGCTGACTAACCTACCAAACCTTACATTGTAAAGACCCTCTCTGTTGGTGGGGAGGACAAAATTAATTCATGGTATCCCCTGCCTTTCGTAAAAGCATGGGGCATTTCAAAGGTTCTCTTTTGATTTTCCAGTCCCTTTATGGTTTGATCCTTACCAAAAGAAGGTGGTTAGGAAAAGACCGCCAATTCGGCCATCTAGCCAGAAAGCCTGGACAGTACTTACAATCTCATCAGGTAGGTGTGCCATGTACCCTTGCATAGGTGTCCTGATCATGCAGGTCTCTGCATGTCTGGAGCTGATGAGTCAGGTATAAAATGGTGATTGCATGTTAAGGCTAAATGTCCCGAGTTTTAGTTGGTAATTGTTTTAGATCCCTTAGTTGGGGGTAGTTGGATCTAAAACGTACGTGTTGCTGTGCTAATTTGGAAGGTGATTTCTAAAGGGGGCAGCTTACCGTAGCTGGGTAAGCTCACCAGTGTAGAGTGTTGTACGATGTTTAAATGATAGGGGGTGCTCCTGTGAAGACGTAGGCGTCGATTAGGGGATGATCTGCTGGGCGCAGGTTAATGTACTGGGCTCCCAGCTGGTCGCTGGGAATTATATAACAGACCTGCTGGCGTCAGCTATGCTGCTGGCTTGCAGCCAGCGGTCGCGTGTGAGAGACTCGATAGCACTTGAGCAGGCGATTACCGGCTACTATTGTCACGCTTACTCGTGACGAGAGTCAAGAAGGATGTTAGGAGGTATAGAGGCGTGTAATTACAAATGCAGTGTGTGGATTACTGACCAAGTATTTATTGGTCAGTGCTGTATGAAATTGTATGTCCCTTTTAGGGAAGTGTGTTAAATGCTATAAGTTTGAGTGTACAAGTTTGTGGAGTAGGTCACAAAATATAGGATCTCTGAACACTGCTGACTCACCTGATGATAACAGCTATGGCCTCCGACTGACACACACTATGACTGATGATCGAGAGAGCCCGTCCTCCTTAAGGCCCTCCTCTTATAAGCTTTGGTGTTGTGCTGTCAGCATTCCACTGGCATAGCTGCCCCAGTTAGTTATGTGTAGCTGTTTATAGTGTGATGCAAGTGTTTGGCAAGCTTTCCAGGCTGGTTAGCTGCCCTTGCTTGTGTAAAAGATGGTGTTCTGGACTTATGAGATTTGCCAGTAAGGGATGGTTTTGATAGATGATGGAGGGTGGCTTCCAGGGGATGCAGACCCCTGGGGGACTGTACATAATTCTGACACCACGTAGCAGCACCAAAGTGAGACAATTTCTTCTTCAGTTTTCTCTTGAACGGAAGCTGGTATTTGCAATCTGAAAACCACTATGTATACTAGAGTGCAATCAGGGTTGTTACAAGACCAAAGATTTGCGTTTTCCGCGACCACCAATACTTTATTCTGATCACCGTATGAACATATTTTAAAAATAAAACCCATCGATTTGATCAAACGATAGATACTGATTTATACCTTTCGATTCCCACGACATACGCTGATTATATATTTTTTTAAATACACGTCCATGCTAACCTTTCTTTGGTTTTGTTTCTTTTTCCAGCTACTGTATTACACGAGATTTGTAAGCTATTTCATACAAAAAAGAGTTTCTTTTCAGAGATTGTAAAGAAAAGGCTTAATGAAAGAATTTTTACAAAAACCTAATTTTAAGAATTCGCCCAGTTTCAAATGCCACGAGCACATCAGAAGACATTGAAAAAACTGGCTTCATCCGACTTTTTTAATAAATTAATCGGTTATGCTAAAGAAAATAATAACACAGATAAATAACAAAAAAAGAAATAAATAAAAAAATGGATTCAAGGAACTTTATTTTTAACTTCTTTCTTTGTCAGTACACTCAGTTCATAATGAAACTTCTTATATTCAAAAAGTTATTGCAATTGTTATAACTAGGGCTCGGATTTTTAGGTGCTAAAAATCGGGAAAATATTTATTTTTTATGTATTAAAAATACCTGAAATATGTGACAAAAAAGTAAAAATATTTAATTAAAATTTAGTTTAATAACATGAATATAAACAATTTGCAGTATTCACGAATGCAATTTATGCTATGCCTCAGTGACTGCTGAAGAGTTACAATATTCAACGAGATACATCTTCAAGTCGTCCATAACAAATGATCGACGATGATCGCAAAACACTTATCCTCAAGGCTCGAAACTGCGGCAATATGTTTCTTGCCCTCGAGGTGTGGTGTAACTTGATTGCTTTCCCACATGGTTGGGAGAACAGAACGCCCCCATCAGAAGTAAAATTATCTTTAAATTCTGCAACAGACGATAACTTGTAGTTGTTTTTACTTTAGGCATCGTAGAACTGCCTTACACTTCACAGACCCAGAAATTAACTGCATGTGAGTGACACTGGTTCCAGGTAGCTGGGAGCGGGGGAGGTATAGAACGAGGTGCAATGTGGCTATGGACAAAGAAATCCCCGGCTTCCACAGTGAGTGGCACGGGGCGATAGGTGAAGAATAACACAGTTGGAAGCTGTTTACCATATCTTAATGAATGCAGTACATTTGTATTTGTCTGTTGGCGCAGGCTAGAGTAAAATGTGGCTTTCCACCGATGTTTCAGTCACATTCATGGCTGTGATTATATGGAAGCTATTGAGGTATGAATAGTGCTGAGTAATGGCCTCAGGGCACAGCCAGTGCCTGTGGATGTTGTGAAAGGTTCTACTCATAGGGTTAGTACTGCTGTACTGACTCCGTGAGGAAAGCAATGACAAACTACCTAATTCCTCACCTTGCCTAGTACGGCCTTGGTTTTGTGGGTTTGTACCACAAAAACTATGGTGGTGCTTTTTGAGAATCCAACCAGCCTCCAGGCTGACTAACAGACACACACAAACTGACATACCGGTAAGCTCTGCAAGAAGATTAGATAGCTCACAGGTTCTTGAAGTAACACAGAACTAAAATTCAATAAACTGAAAGATCTGGCATACTGATTGTAAATAATGTAGATATTCTGTCTTTTTATGTGCTAATAAGTGAAAAGCAGAAATTTATGTATTTATAGAAAAAATGCTTAAAATATGTATTTACATATAAAATTATTTATTTACCTAAAAATCCGAGCCCTAGTTATAACTAATGACTTAAAAACTATAACCGAAAAAGTCAAATAATACGATGGGTAAGTAACGTACATGACACGTATTCTTCCAAAATTATTGCTAAGGTAAGAAAGAAATTAAATATAGGTAATCAAAAAAATTGCACAACGAAATCATTTAATTGGACTCGAAAGCTATCGGATTTATTTACATCGATTGACTGCAAAAGCCCTTTTCACTGTCTAGGAAGCAAACAAGTATTGCACAGACAACACAAAGACATTTAACACTTTGTAATCTTTTACATCTTACGACTGCGCCATGATTGACCTCACTGGATTACAAAATCTATACGCGATCTAGGTGATACTAAGTCTCGTATGGCACGAATTTGATGACACCTTATCCTATACTGATCAAAATTGTAGAACAAACGTCGTGGGAGACGGGCAACGGCACAAAGTAGGGGATCGCTTGTAGGGGCGAAGTACAGTGGGGACTTCGTGTGCCCCGGGACCGTTACGGTAGCTGTGAAGGTCCTACAGGAACCCTGAAAAGTGACTGCTAACGGGGCTCTGGTGAAGCTACGATAGGCCCAGCAAGCCAGTAGTGGATGAAACCAAATGCTTTCAAGAATGGAACGAGCCTCGGACATGATGGATATAATAGACGATGACACGGCTGTACACACGGACTAAGATGTGGAACTTTAAACATAAGAACGCTGACGGGGAAGGTGGAGGAGATAGTGGATATGATGGAAAGAAGGAAGTTGGATTTATTGGGATTGGCAGAAACAAAGTGGAAAGGGGAAGGAAGGCGAGAACTGAGAAAAGGCTATAGACTGTACTGGAGTGGGAATAAAGAGGGAAAGAGGAATGGAGTGGGAGTAGTAGTATGAGATAGTTTAAAAGAAGAAGTGAGGAGAATAAGTGAAAGGATGATGAAAGTGAAAGTAGCACTGAGGGGAGAGACCGTAGAAATAGTGCAAGTGTATGCTCCACAAGTAGGCTGCGCCTCTGAAGAGAAGGAGGAGTTTGAAGAGGAATTGCAGAAGCAGCTGGTAGGAAGAAATATGAATGTTATGGGGGATCTGAATGCCCATGTAGGAAGAGAAAGACAAGGTTATGAGAGTGTTTTAGGACCAGAGGGTTGGGGCGGAAGAAATGAGGTAGGAAAGAGACTGTTGGACTTCTGCCAAAGGAACAGCCTGCTAGTTGGGAACTCCTGGTTCAAGAAAAGAGAGAGCCACACAATCACATGGTACAGTGATGACTTGACCAGGAAGTTGGTGGTTGACTATATATTGTATGAGAAAGAACTAAATAAGAACATCACGGACCATTATGCCTTTGCATCCCACTCAAAATCAACACTCTAAGAGTCCCTTCATCCTCATTCTCCTAAAACCAACTGGGTTCCATTCAGCCTGGCAGCATCCATCTTGCCTGCTCTACTCACTTATCAACAGCTGATTCCCATGCCAACCTTGCCCTAAGATCCATGGAAGCCTTCTTGACCTCACACACAGATCAAAGCCACCTGCCACCCACTGATGGAACAACACAAAGAATCCCTATGCCACAACACATAAGACTCTCCATGCCGCCCCACCCACAGGTGACCACGGCTGGCAACCTGATAAAAATAAAATAACTAAATACCAAACAGAACAAAAAGCAGTGTCTGTAATCTGCAAAAGTTCGGTTACAATTTACTTGGAGAGAGTGTGGAAAACCCAGGGAAAACACATTCAGGATAGATGCTAACAGCGCTGGATTCCCATTTAGGTCACTGTTTTAGAGTTATTTGAGGATAAACTCCCAAACAAGAAACATATTGTTCTGAAATTAGTAATACTTTTTAGGGCATAATTCTTACCGCACAGAGCAGCTACTGGTTTCACTCTATGCAAAATTGAATACTGTACAGAAAGATATGACTGGTTTGTAGATTAGTTAGTGCGTTCTTGGTATGTTAGAAAAAAGATGAACAAGATGTGTTCGTGTTCAGGTTTATTGCGAACATGTCTTCTAGACATAGCAAACAAGACCACAAACCGTCAAAAATTCAAATCAATGGAGCCAGCTTTTATCGATTTATAAGAGGCTAAATGCGCACGCACATAGACCAGGGTGTCTACCAAAACCAACTAACAGATTTCCCTGACAATTCCCTGATTTTTCCAGGATAAATCAGAAAATTCCCTGAGTAACAGTAGCAGTCATAATAAACATATAAAACAGAGTTTGTACTTAAAGACCATTTCAAAAAGTAATAATAATAATTATTATTATTATTATTTCAAAAAGTGCTTGAACAATAAAGGTTAGCATGTCAAAGTTGAAAAGACCAAAAAAAAAAAAAAGTACAGAAAAATATATTTTTCTATATTTTACCAATTTCTAAATTTTTCATCCAGAAAAACGATTGTACTTGCGAGTATTGAAAGTAGCTCATCAATAGTAATGCTCTCAAAAATCATAGTTACACATTTATATACAAATATAGGTACACATGTAATTTGTGTGCTCTATCTTGCAAGAAATGAGAGCTTACTTATTTAATGAAGTACGAACATACATCTATACCAATCATCACCAGAATATACCTTCCCCCCCCCCCCATCAAAATTTAAATGCTTAATTTCCAATTATTCAAGGTTGGACCTTCCCTGAGCGTCATTAAAATACCCTGATTATTCTCTGAGTTTTCCAGAAATTAAAAATTCCCCGAGTATTCCCTGTTTTCCAGAGTAGTGGACACCCTGTTAGACATACATACATACATAGGCTTATGAGATCACCTTTTGTCCGTGCGTGTGTCCCCCTAATAAAATCTAAACATCTAGAGTGATTTCAATAAAACTCTGTAAGATCATCGTACTATATTGTCCAACCTCGACCATGCCATTCAAATTTCATTACGTCTCGCCAATACAACATGGCGGCTGTGCAAAATATTTCTCCGACAACCTACAGGGTGTATAAAAAAATTGTTGGAAACTTCAGCGATTTATTCCTGACATCAAAATATTACAAAAAGTTAATATGAACCTTGGTCCGAAAATCCTTCCTTAGGGAGTTATAAGAGGATGTAGTATTCATGGCACAAAACGGATAAGATGTAGTGGAAAGTAATAGGGGCCAATAAGATGATCATGGATGAGTCCACCCCACAGGCTGAACCTCTGTTGATGATTGTCTTGTCTTGTACTTCATGAGGGTTTTCATAAGCCCAGGCATGATTGTTATGATAATTGAAGATAGCATCGCATGTAAAGCCAGCCTCATCCGACACCACTGAGCCTCTAAAAGCCCCATCAATGATTAGGTACATGCTAAGAACTGCAAGAACACAGCACATTGCCTTAACATGCATTATTTATTTATTTATCGTATGGCTTTTAGTGCCGGGAGTGTCCGAAGACATGTTTAACTCGCCAGAGGCTGTAGCTGTTTCAAGCGGGCACCACTAGAGTGAGCTACAAGTTCCGTTCAATTTCAAGTAGTTCCAACTTTCGCTACCAGATATCAATGATACCTAGTGGTGAACGTTGGAACTTTGATAGAGCGTTACAACAAAATCTTACCTAGAAATTTAGCTCCACACAAGTTTAGTCTGTGGAAGGATCTTTTACATTCCATAAATCTATGACATGGGACCGCCGGCTTTACTTCCCCTCCGAAGGAAAGCATACTGAAGGATTTTAACGCTCTTAAAAAATCCGACGACTTCGGCCGGGTTTGAACCCGCTATCTTGGCCACAGCAGTTCAGCATGCTACCAACTATGCCACCGAAGCCACATCGACTGAAAGTTTGCCGCATTTATCCTTGCACCTGTTGAAGGTAATACAGGTACAAAAGATTTTAATGCAAAATGTTCCAGATCGTCATGTGATAACGCAAATGCCATGACCAACTGTACACAATAATGTGAGTACAAATGCACATTTGAGTTACATTACCCAATAAGGAGTCACTACAGGGAAGTCCTTTCATAAACTAATGAATGCTTTTCGGACCCATGTTCATATGAATTTTTTGTAATGTTTTGATGTTGGGAATAACTCTCTAAAGCTTCTGACACATGTTTTTATACACCCTGTATATCTCCTAAACTATTACTGATATCACCCTGAAAATTTGTGCGTGATAAAGGGCACTACCAGAAATTCACCTATGTGACTTTCAAAAACCTGTCAAGCACAATACGAACATGGCGGCCAAGCAAAGTTGAAACAATTAAATAAACCTTTCTGGCGATTTAACCATTCGAATGTAGTTAATCATGGTACATCAAATGTTTATACACATTTTAATGCACAGATATTTAATTTAGTTCAATTGTTTACATAACCACAAGATGGCTATTGTGTGAAATTTTAAAATTAAGTTTTTATTTCTTGTGTCTTAATCATGCAGTCAAAGTCAACGTTTGAATAATGAACCTACACAATAATTGTCATCAAATAGTACATACTTCTATGGTCAACATGTATAAAAATCCAACATGGCAACCATCCGAAATATTTAGACGGTTCTCAATATCTACTAATCTATGTAAGTATGGTAATCAAACTGAAATTTTGTATGTTGATAAAGGCCATTAACATAAGTTCACCTATGAGACTTTCAATAACTGGTTAGCACAAATCCAACATGGTGGTGTTGCAAAATTTAAATATTCAAATGAACGTTTCTCACGATTTAACCTTCCGAGCGTAGTGAAACTTGGTATGGTAAATGCTTATACAAATTTGAATCCACTGACATCTAATTTATTTCAATTGTTTCATAACCTCAAGATGGCGGCTGTGCAAAATTTTAAAAACTAGTTTTTAGTTCTTGGGTCCTAATCATGCGATTGAAGTTTGAATAATAAACCTACGCATTAATAAATAAATAGTAAATAACTCTATGGCCTACATAATTATATAAAAATCCAACATGGCGACCATCCGAAATATTTAGCCGGTTTCCAATATCTACGAATCTATTACCGGTACAGCAATCAAACTGAAGTTGTGTATGTTAATAGAGGCAATTAACATAAGTAGGATGTTTAAAAATAGGCTATTTAGTTCTTCTTGGAACTACTTAGTCTTTTTTTTTTTAGGGCCTGGCTTCCTTTCTTTGGTGCTTAGTAGCAATCTCCCCTGGGATTTAGTGGAACACCCTTGAATCGGTTTTGATGGTGGCACCATTTTTCAACCAAAACGTAAAACTAACTGCATTTGATGACAGTAATGCTCTCCACCAGTCGTACCTATATGTACATGTATCTGTTCTATCAGAAATTTGTCCAAAAAGTAAATTGCCAAAAATAGAACACCTAACGAACATTAAAAAATAATACTGTTGGAGGTAAAATAAATGAAACAAAAAGTAATTAAAGAGATCGATGAACTAAAAACAGGAGAAACAACTAGAAGGTTATCGCTCTTTCAATCACTCGAGCTCCGCTCCCCTCCCCTCCCAAAGGCCGCTCTCCCTGACCTTGTTCTACTACCGCGCTTTTTGTTGCAAGTACAGCAACACTCTTATTCCCAAAATTCCCAAAGTGATCCCGGCGATTCTATTCAACCGATGTAGGTTTTCGATACGGCTTTGGAATCTGTGAATAAAACTCAACTTTCGTATTACCCTTTTTTTTTTTTTTTTTTTTTTTAATCTTAATCAGATATTTGAGAAAAAACAGCACCTTTTCTTTTTTTGAAATAAAAAAAATAAGCAATGAATTAATCTCAATTCTGCTACTAGTACATAGCATTCAGATCGCAGATCCCCTTAAAAAATAAATTCAGCTTCGTTTGTGCTGCCATCTGTTGAAATATTTTCTTACCAGAATGTCGAGACATTTAGCCTTTAACTGTTTAATGTAACACTCAAGTTGAAGTACAGGGGTATATGGCTGTCAGGATTCCTTTTAGAATATTTTGTTCATTTTTCCCAAAGTAGAAGGACCCTGGACAATGCCTACTGTCGCGTGAGTGGCACCCACTCCCCTTCACTGGAGTAGGCGTCATTTGGGAAATATGACTGTGATAGCCACAAAATGACTGAAATAATCAACAAAGGGCAGCCGCCTTAACTGGTGAAGTTCGTTTCAAACATAGCCATGTTGATTCATTGAGTGTTTCCGTATTGACTTACGATGTTGCTTTATAACTAAGGATTGCATCTGCCTAGTCAACATTGTTGATTTCTAGGTAGATTCAATCCTTAGTTAAAATGCAAAATTAACTGGTGAAGTCGATGTATGTAACAAAGAAATCTTTGGGAAATTTGGACACCTCAACAAGATTGCTAAGCTCCTGAGCATATTTGTTGGCAGCTGCCTCGAGTGCTCTGGTCATTTGCCTCAAATCTTCCTGAGAGCTGGAGAGTAAACTTATATCTGCGTAGGCTAGGTTCTTCCCTTCGACTTGGATTCCTTCAAATTTAGCTCAAAAGGTCTCGCATATGATCTTCTCCCAGGCAAAATTGAACCGCCTCCTTGCCTGAGACCCATCAAAATTTCAAAATCCTCCATCACTCGATTTCCCACCTTACCGCGTTTCGCTCAGGCAGATCGCTACCAAGTTGATGAGTTTCTCGGCCATTCCAAACTCTCTTAGGCAACTGAGCACGCTCTTGCAGTGTATGCAATCATAGGCCTTCTTGAAATCTACGAATAAAACGTGGAGTTCTTTGCCATATTCAGCCAGTTTTTCAGTGAGCTGTCTGAGACCGAAGAATATTATCTACTGTGGAACGCCCTAGCCAAAAGCCTCCCTGGTATTCACCAAGCATCGATTCTGCCACTGGTTGAATTCTATCTGTGGGGCAATTGGACAAGATCTTGTAGCAGACGTTAAGCAGGGCGATTCCTCGATAGTTATCACATTTCAATTTGTCACCCTTCTTATAGATTGGACAAATCAGAGCTGTTTTCCATTCTGATGATACAGTAGTTGTTCTTTGATCCAGATTGCTTATATCAGCCTTTGCAGTTTTTCTGCTAGTTGCTCTCCTCCTTCCTGGATCATCTCGGTCTGTATTCCATCTTCACCTGGACTTTTATTATCTTGAGCCTTTTGATCTGGGTTTTGATCTCATCCAAAGTGGGTGGGGGATAATCCAAGTTGACTGTGGTTGGAGACTGGAATTCAAATACTATTTCAGGGTCATCACAATTGAGAAGCTCGTCGAAGTACTGCTTCCATCTACCGGCGATATAATCGTCGGTCAGAATTTTGTCACTAGAATCTTTGACAAATTTCTGTCTTGCTTGGTAGCCTTTGCTGTGTCTCCCTTGATCATTTCCTTTGCTGTATAAGTCTGTGAGCTTTGAATCTTTTCCCAAATTTGTTCAGGGTCTTCGCTCACGTCCAGTTAACCGAGTGCTTCAAGGTGGTTGTTAAGTTGCAGCTGATATTCTGTCTTTATGGCTTCATCTTTTAGTTTTTCCACACAGTAACTCTCAACCTCTTTTAACTTAGCCCTGGTCCCTCCTTTACCTTATGTGGCCTCTGACCAGAAAGTGGTCACTTCCACACTTCGCACCCCATGTCGTCTTAACATTGGATACACATCTCTTGGTTTGTAGATCAATAGTGACATGGTCTAACTGATTTATTATTCTCCTATCTGGTAACAACCAGGTCACCTTATGGATGTTCTTACATTAGAAGTTTGTGCTGGAAATGAACAAGCCTGATGACACAGCAAAGCTAATGAACCTTACACCATTATCAATGCTTACCTCATGTAGGCTGTGCCTTGGAACACTTGTTCTTTCCCAATTTTAGCATTCATGTCTCTAATAAGGATCCTCAAGTGTCCATTTGTGATAGCATCCACTACCGCTTCTAGCTGCGCATAGAACTCATTTTTCACTTCACTTTCACTCTCTTCCGTGGGAGCATGACAGTTCACAAAAGCCGCCTTAAGATGCTTTACGTTCACTGCTAACACAGAGATTCTTGGGTTGATAGACACAAACGCTGAAACATTAGTGGCCAATATCTTGCTCACGCAAAAACCAGTACCTAACATATGCCCTTGTTCACTGCAGATATGGCGAAATCAATTTCAGGACCATAATTTCACACATTTTCCGAATGTGACAAAATTCGCAGCTAACGTAACAATGACCTTCTTCAGTCATTTGTTCGGTCTATAGATATACTCTATGTAGAAATCGCAAAAAGATTCTCGAATTTGAGTGCACTCGAGTCAAATTTTTATACCTTCATGTCACCATGTTCAGTTGACGTCAAAATCATGTCTGCAGAGGTGCAGTTTGAGTTACAGTAATAGATCTGCAATGTGACCGCTTTATTAAGGATAAGTTTAGAATAGCAAATGACATCATCAGGGTGTCGAGCGATGACCTTTTTTCAAATTCCCGTATTTCCCATACGAAAATCCACCAAATTCCCGTATATCTTAGACTAGAGTTCGCATACCGAATGGCTGAAAAATGAATCTTAAAGCGCGAATCAAGATTTTCTGACGTAAGTGTAACTGCATTTTCGGAGACACTTCCGCAGCTCACGGGTGATGGCGAGATGTAGGCCTAATCCGTAGCGTGAGCAAAGCGCGCGCGCGAGAGTGAACTCTCTCTCAGATGGGATGAGATGCTACGAACACAAATAAAATACCGTTTATCTGAGGAGAGCTGATATAAATGACTGTTTTACTGAGTAGGGTTGAGAGAGTAGAGAATAGGAGTGTCATATAATAAATGTTTACGGGAAGTGACTGAATTGTATGGTACCGTAACCGTATAGAGCTTCCACGAGTTCAAATGGCAGCGAAGCTTATGCATAGCGAACTTCCGGTCCGCTAATCTCCATTTGATTTTCATTGGCAGTGAATCGTTCGTTCGTGATTATCTTCTTTATTATTTCGGATTGTGGTTTTGTTTTTAGGCGTTCAACTTATGAAATAAGAACTAGAGGGTTGGCCTTTCATGAATATTCCAAAGACAAGTGTCTCCTAAAAGAGTAATTAGTAAAACTTCGCATCAGAGACAACTATAACAAACAGCTTGCCTACAAGGTGTGCGATTTGCACATTTCAAATGGCAGTGGTCTAACATATCTTAGACTACAATAATTAAGCTGGTGCAAATTAAATATGTTATATGTGAGAATATTATTATAATTTGCTATCCGGTTGTTATATTAGTACATTATGCATTAACGTGACCCCTTTAAATGCTCAATTGTGACGGATGCTACGAGTTATAGGCTATTCGCCGTACCGGTAGACCTAATATTTACTAACAATGCATCGTTTCTTCTTGAATAATTATTTAATCATTATAATTATAATAGCCTATCTATTAACACTTATTTAATCATTTTATAATACAATCCAAAATAAAAAGGCAACCCCTGGCACTATCCAGCCCATGACGGGCTAAGGCCGACCAAGCGACCGCTGCCCAGCCATTTGGCCTGCAGATATTGGGTGACGTGTGATCAAGGCGTCGGGTCCCCTCGGCCGTTAATCTTGGTATTCGTGATCGGGGCGCTGTCTCACTGTCAGACAGCTACTCAATTGTCCTCACGAGGCTGAGTGCACCCCGTTCCAACCCTCACGTCAGTTTTAAAATCCCTGACGGAGCCGGGGATCGAACCCGGGACCTCCGGGTGAGAGGCAGGCGCGCTACCCCAACACCACGGGGCCAGCATCATTTTATAATTCTATACATATTCCAGGTATTGCAAGAAAGTGATATTTGATAGCACATGCGGTTCCACCTTAAAATCCAACTGTGCCCAGTTTTCAGTACCTATGGAAAATATTACCTTAAGTTAATAAACCAAACAACTGGAGACATTTTTTTTTTTTTTGAAATGCTCATTTACATCTTCACCCTAGTCTACGTCAAGTACCATATGGTAATCACTGAAAGGGTAGGGGGGAGAGTTATGACCTCAATTTCATAAACGAACAAACCTCATTTTGCATGAATTATGGAACCCGAATCCTAATGGAGGTATGGATCGTCTGCATTTAGAAATATGTTAGTCAATAATTTAAAACAAGATGCCAGAAAACTAAATACAAAAAGCTGCGTGCCGACTACGGTGTAAAGTTGCTCCGTGAAAAAAATACACCTCGCCCAGATTATACGATGTGCATACAGTTAAATACAATCATCCAATTGGAGAAACATTTTCTTTGTCACAATCTTATAAGCAATTCGAACATAAACTGCTGTAACTTACGGGAAAATATTCAACATTTAGAGACTACGAGTGTTGTATGTGGCACAACGTTAGCTGACATTTCGCATCATTAATATATAAGGAATGAACACATGCAGAGCTTTCTCACTGCACACAAGTGAAGATCATATCATTCTTGGTGCATTTTATGTTCTCTTAACAACAATAAGTTGCTTAGTTACATGCAAGGAAAATTGTAGTACACAGTTCCCATTGCTTCCATTACCTGACTACTAAACCAGAAGCTGGTAATGCATAACCATACGCTGGTGGCGCGTCCTATGGCAAATGAAAGATCTAAAGAAAACGTAAGCTCTATAGGAGCCCGGAACAAGGCGATAAAATTTTTTACACTACTGAAAATAGTCAAAATACCCTTTGTAATTGTTAATGAGTAGACTTCATCCCGTCGATTGAGCGTCGACTGGTTTTTGTTGCGACCCGTACTCGCGGGAGCGTGTAGTCAATTGTTTGAAAGGTCTCTTCAAAGGTTAGTATACGTCCCTGCGTTTCAATTAGTAAATGTCTCTTCATAATTTTTACAGCTGCCTCCCACAATCCCCCAAAATGTGGGGATCGGGGAGGGATGAACTTCCAATTGATTCGTTGCTGAGCAAGTGAGGAGGCAATGCCTGATGATTCTTTCTCTAAAAAGGACTGAATATCTTGAAGCGCATTGGATGCTCCAATAAAATTCTTTCCATTATCGGAAAAGAGCTGGTTACATAAACCTCGTCTAGCTGTAAAACGTTGCAGTGCGGCTAAGAAAGCTTCAGTTGTTAGCTCTGACACTAGTTCCAGATGCACTGCCTTGGTGCTGAAGCACGTAAATACAGCTATGTAACTCTTGTAAACATGGAACCGGCCTCTTCTGCGGCTCTCTCTCACAGATATAGGACCTGCGTAGTCCACTCCCGTGGTGACAAAGGGCCAAAGAACCAGCGTGACTCTTTCCTTTGGTAAATCTGCCATGCGTACCTCAGGAACTGTAGGATTAAAGCAATAACACTTCACACATCTTCTAATGACCTTCTTTGCCTCTCTTCTGCCACTGATGGGCCAATATCGCTGTCGTGTTGCATGTAATAACTGCTCTGGCGGACAGTGCTTAAGACGACGATGTTCCCTTTCCATGATTATCCTGGTGATGTGGTGATTTGCTGGGAGAAGTATGGGATGTCTCTGTTCCGATGCTAACTCTGAAAACTGAAGCCTTCCTCCAACCTTAATCAATCCATCATCGTCTAGGAAAGGACTGAGTGAATTTAATGGACTCTTTCTTGGGAGGTCTTGATTATTTGTTAAACAATTTTGTATTTCAGAGAAAGCTTCCAACTGTGTCCACCTGACCACATGTCTCTCTGCTTGACAAATTTCTTCTGTCTAGTGAGCTTGTTTTCCTTTCTGGTATATCCTGTTTGCAGTTGTAGATGAATCTCTGACAGTATGCTACTATACGGCATAATTTCAAGAACGACGAAAATTTGATAAGCAAACTGCTGGTTGCAGTTGCCTTTAATGTCACTGTTGTAATCTTCAGTTCTGGCAGTTCTGTTTCAAATTCCTTGGATTGCCTTGGTTGTTGAATTTGTGTGCAGAGCCACGGAGGCCCTTTCCACCAAAGTGTTTTTCCTTCAAGTTCTATAGAAGAAATTCCCCTTGAGAGAAGATCAACTGGATTTTCTGTTGATGGAACATGATTCCACATGGCGGGATCGGTGGCTTCTTGAATCTTTGCGATCCTATTTGCAACAAACGTCTTCAACAACCGTGGCTCGGTGTTGATCCATCCTAAAACAATTGTACTATCGCTCCACAATCTGATACGACCAACTCCTTCTTTCAAAGCACTTGCCGTCGTTTTGACAAGTTGTGCAAGAAGAAGTGCTGCCTCTAATTCGAGCCTGGGCAATGAAATGGTCTTTAACGGAGCCACCTTCGTCTTGACACAAAATAAATTAGACACGAAGTGATCCTTTTGTGTTTGACTAACTACATAGATGCAGGCTCCAAAGGCCTTCTCGGAAGCATCACTAAATCCGAACAAATCAAAAGTGTCAGAACAATTTCCAGGATTTACATTTCTGATTATTCTGATGTCGTTCAGTCTCTCCAATGATGAATAATAGTCGTTCCAACTTTGAAGGTGCTTCGGACACAATGGCTGATCCCAATCTAATCCATCTGCCCATAAGTGTTGCATCAACAATTTTCCTTTGATCTGTACTGGACTCGCAAGCCCAAGAGGATCAAAAATCTGTGCGATTTTGGAAGCCACTTCTCTTTTGGAATTTGGTGTTTGCCTTGCTAGTATAGCTCGAAACTGAAGACAATCCCGTGCTGAGTCCCAGAGAAGTCCAAGAGTCTTACTGGCTTCACCTTTATCTAAAATCAACAAAGTCCCCTCCTGCAAAATACGTCTGTCATTGGACCTCCACTTCCTCAAATGCATTCCACCACTCAAAAGGATACTTTGTATTTGTTGCCGTAGCTGAATCACATCTTCAAGAATATTTCCTCCACTCAAACAGTCATCCATGTAAAAATCATCACGAATGGCCTTGGCTGCTATTGGAAGTTCACTCTCATGGAGATTAGCCAATTCATTTAAACATCTCATGGCATGGTACAGTGCAGACCCTGTTCCGTATGTCACTGTGTTTAGTTGATAAATCCTCACAGGGGCTGAAGGATCCTCCTTCCACATAATTTGCTGTAATGCTCGATAATCAGGGTGGACGAGGATCTGCCTGAACATCTTTTCCACATCCGCTGTTATGACACACTTATCTAAGTACAATATGAAAAAGGTATCTCTGTAAATTAGGCCCAATCATGAGCTTGTCGTTGAGTGATGTACCGTGTGATGTTTTTGCTGAGGCGTCAAATACCACTCTAACTTTAGTAGTGTCGCTGTCTGGTCTCACCACTGCATGATGGGGTATGAAATATGAGTTTGTCATTTCCTGATTTTTCTGCTCTTCCATCAAAGTCATATGCCCTAGCCTTTGATATTCATTTAGAAAATCTGTGTACGCAGTCTTGAGTTCTGGTTGTCTGCTTAATCTCTTGATTAATGATTCTAGTCTCTTTTGTGCATGACCTTTAGACTCTCCAAGTACGACATCTGGTCTTAATGGCAGCCTTACGATGAATCTACCTGTTTCATCTCTCGAAACAGTCTCTGTGAACTGCCTTTCACACATTTTTTCTTCTTTTGTGTAATGCTGAATTTCCGGAACTGCTTCTTGCTTCCAAAATCTTTCTAAATGATCTGCTAATTGTTGGTTGCTGATCTTCATGCATGTGATTGATAATCCTTGTTGATTCTCGCAAACTTCACCGCCAATAATCCAACCTAATCGGGTGTTCTGTAGAGCTGGTTGCCCTTGTACTTCGTTTCTGGGTCGACCAATAACAAGCTTCCAATAGAGTCCCGCACCAATCAACATGTCTATGTCCCCAGGCTTGTTGAAAGTTGGGTCTGCCAAGCAAATATCCTTTGGAATAATTAACTTGTCTTTCATGATCTCTAGCTGTGGCAGTCGTTCTGTAATAGATGGCAACACCACAAATTCTTCTTCTATAGCAAAGTCGTCATTTCTTGAAGCGAGTTGTACTCTTGCAGATTTGTTCGTTTCTACTTTGGAACAATCAACTCCCACGATTTGCATGCTTCTCTTAACATTTGGCAAGCCGAGCTTCTTATACAGATTCTCTTTCATCAGATTGATTTGAGATCCAGGATCCAATAAGGCTCGACATGTTGTTCTCCTACCTTGAGCATCCCTCACATCGATTAATGCCGTTGACAGAAGTATTTGCGATGTGTTTTCTTTTTCCAAGCTTATATTGAGGGGAGGCGAATCTTGAAATTTGACGCAATGATTCACACTCGCTTCGTTTTTTCCAATTTTTTTGTTTTTGTTTGTTATCGTCCTCTGCATGTCATAACGTGTTATGGAAATGTCCACATTTCTTGCACTTTGATCCTCTACAGTCTTTCGCAATGTGTCCTGGCTTCAAACAGTTAAGACACCGTTTTTTCTCTCGGAGAAGCTTCTTCCTGTCTTCTACTGATCGTTGAAGTAACTCCTCACAAATGTAAATGGGGTGACTTCCTCCACACAAAATGCAGCCCTCCTGAGTGGCTGTCATAACAACTCTCTTGCTAGGCCTTTTGTCCTTTGAATATGTCTCAGTATTGAAGTCTTTGTTTTTATTATAATTCAACAGCATATATGATTGAGAACGTTCAGTTAAAAACTGTAGAAATTCTTCTAATGTTGGCATCTCTTCTGGAGTGCATCCTTTTACTCTTTCTTGCCAATCTCTTTGCTCCATGAAATCCAACTGCTTCTTTGCTAGGTGAATAATCAGCGTATCCCAGTGTTGCACCTGTTGCTTCATTGCCTTTGATGAAGCTATGTGAGTTTGGATATGAAGATGTAACCGCCTGAGGGATTCAGATTTATTCTCTTTTGAAATTGTGGGAAACTTGAAAAGTTCATCTAGATGTGTCTCAATGATCAGAATTTGATTATCATACGTATTTACAAGCAAGTTCCAGGCACTTGTGTAGTTTTCCTCTGAGATAGTAAATCCTTGTATGACCTTGCGTGCTTCACCCTGTAGGACTCCAATCAGATATTGGTATTTTTGGATGTTTGTCAGCTGAGCATCCTGATGAATTGTTGACTCGTAACTATTCTTAAAGAACAACCATTTTGTGAATTCTCCATTGAATTCTGGTAATTTGATTTCTGGCAATTTCTGTACTCGTTTAGAGTGAATTGCTGGTAGGCCTACTTCTTGTTGATGAATGGTGTTGTTTATAGCTGGATTCAATTGAGATAGTAAAGTACTTTGAACCTCTTCCGCTTCATCTATAATTGTTTGCAAACGTGTAACTGCATTGAAATAAATGGATTCGAACAGCTGCCGCTCTCCTTCACATTCCACTTGAAACTCTTGTGCTGCCAATTCATCAGTGATCTCTGTTTCCTCTATTTTGATCTGTAGTTCTTCAAAGGCACTCCATACTTCATCACATTTTTAAATTTTAACCTTTGCTTCCGATTTTGATGTGTCAGCTGTAATAGAATTGTTTATTCTTGTTAACATGCCTTTTACTCGGCCACTCGATAGCTTTAATTTCGCAAGTTGCGACATGTCGAAATTGAGGTTATGAGTAGCTTCTGAAGGATTATGTTATGTTAGGTTATCAAAGGATTTCTAGGAAAGTTTTTATTATTTTATTTTTATGTCTGGGCTACTCTCTAACCTATTTGCCGTCTTGTGACGTTCGTCTCCGTGAAGCGTATTGCCGTCTTGCCGATTCCCGTAATATCGGCTCGTTGCCGATGCTATTTCTGAATATCTCCGGTTTTCGAAGGCCGTGCCGTTGGGCGCCAATGTTATTGTATGTATTTTTGACGTAAATAAAACGCTGTTGCGTTTACCGATTGCTTAAATTTTTATTTTGTGTCCTTACTTTCTGTCGTAAGTTTTTAACAATTTCAAACAATTGACTACACACACTCCCGCGAGTACGGGTCGCAACAAAAACCAGTCGACGCGCAATCGACTCCTTCCTTTCAACATCGACGGGATGAAGTCTACTCATTAACAGTAATAATGAATAATAATTTTGAGGGTCATGTAGTAATAGAAGTTACCCACCCACTATCCCTTTTTAGACAAAACTTTTATAGTAAAATTGGAGGTATGTCCGTTATTACACGCGTAAATTATGGGACAAATACAGTATTGCTAACCCCGCGCATTCGGTACTGACAGCCTGTCACTTTGACTCACTTTCCCTCCCCGCAACCCACGGTCGCCACATAACAAGACCCTACGTCCAACCGCCACACGGCAAGAATTCTGAGCATGCTTCTCACCTACACCCTGTATTTCGAAAGAAACAACGCAAAGGATATGTCTGGAGCTTGGAACAGCTGAGCTGTATTGCTAAGTTTTTAGGGTTGTTTTAAATCAACTGATTCGAATAATACACAGAGCTACACTTCAGAAATTATTTCTGTACAATTATACGTAATATAATTTAAAAAACGATCCTGAGTCAACGCCGAGGACATTCCGACAGAGAAATACGATACTTTTAGATGAATAAATAAATTACACACCAAAGCTATGATACCTCTATCATCGGTATTCAATTCAATAAATATGACAAAGAGGGCAAAACACTCTACAGCTAATGAATATAAAAACACTCACCATGCAATGATTATCCTTTAACATGAAACAAGAGTCTGGGTGGAGGTCGTTCACAGCTTACTACAGTAGTTGACAGATAACACCATGCACACTCACTGAATCGCGACTCTCTATGGTTAATATTAGCTTTCGTGATAATACAAAAGTAAAGTTAAGGTAAAGACATATTTAGCACTGAGCACTCAAACAAGCCCCTCTGTGGCGATATTATTGCCGTGGTTTTATATTGTCGAGTTGTAGGCTATTGAATGACAGACGGTATTTTGAACGCTACGACGGGAAACAATGGCCTGAGCTCTATTATCGATTGACGCAAGCGAACTGACACCAATAAATAAATTATCCTCAGTCACTTGGCAAGGGTTTCTTTGACACCCTCCATCGCTTCACTGTCCCTATCATCGTCACCACCATCATTGTCTTCATCAGAGCTTGATGAATTGCCAAGGTTAATAATCATTTCATCCATCGCGATATCCAGACCGCCTTCAGTATTTCTTTCTGTACATGCTGTACGGGATGTGTCCAGTCCTCGGGTCGAACTTCGGCGAAGTAAAAGTAACGAAACAATGTCAATGAAAGGAAATCCGACACAGACAGTGATTAACAAGCGACTGAAACAATGTCTGCCCATACGAGAAGAATTCTGTCACTTGCGTGGTGTATTTTGTAGCCACATGTTGGTGACGGGTGTTTGATAGTAAAATGTCGAGAACTGTGAGATATTGTTTGTAGTTTTTGAAATTTATGCATATGTGACGCATTTGCATCGAGTGTTTGCACGGACTTTAAAACAATTTGGTATGTGCATCTCCCCTGCGAAAGAAGACCATGGAAAGGCTAAAAACAGTATAATTCCACATGCGACATGCCGCGAATACTTTTTAATTTAGATGTATTTTATCAAAGTAGATACAGTAATAGAAAATAAATTAATGCAAAACGAAATTAAATAAGTCACTTTGACAAATACAAGATTGTTACTAGGAACTTCAGTTATACACAGCATAAAATTAAGTTCTTTTGACAGTACTTTTTTTTCCAATTCCTGGAGATCTTTCGTGGCTTTTCTTTCGACTGCCACCTTAGCCGTCGCTTCGCACCTGTTTCGCTTCCTTGAACACGCATACCTGCCAACCTCTCAAAATGAAAAATCGGGAGAACGACACAGCGGCGATTTGGGGGGGATGCAACGCAACATAATACATACACAGGCTAAGACATTACAGCAAATATATAAGTTGCACTATTAAACTGTACATGACTAACTTGAAATGACATCCCAGTTTACAAATGTACTTAAGACTGAGTAATTTTAAATTCTAACCAGTCTATCAAACAAGCATACCTTTCTTTCGACCACACTCAGGCATACAAAACTAGTGACGAATCGAAGATCATATTATTGGTCGTTGTTGCAGGTGACTGTGGCTGATTTTGTCCTCTTCAAAAAGGTCTTGCTATATTCTTGCTCAAAACACTTCCCTTTCTGAATCTACTTCATAGTTATAAGTTTGTCCAAAGTCATAACGAAGAGAGACGACCTGAACTGCATTCTAGTTTTTCTGACAAGACTGAACATCCTCTCACACTCTGCATTACAATGCGGAATGGTCAGAATGGAAAGCATAACTTTAGACAATTTGTCATACTTGAGTACCCCACCACTACATTTCATTTGGCCTACCAGTGCCCACTTCACATCAATTCTCTCTTCTTCCTCAATAGATGTCACATCTTCAAGTTAGAAGTTACAGAATTGGGAATGCACATTTCTGCAAGGATGGCCGACGTTTTAGTTCTGGCTGAGCCATATCTCCCGGCAATTTTTGAGTCTGGGAATATCTTCCTAAATAAAGAACCAGCGTGATCGGAACAATTGACAGGGAGGTTATGTAATATAATAAACGATGTGAACAATACTTCTGCACGTGTTATACTGTCAGTGTCTTCCTCCTACACTTGAAATAAGTTTCTTGTTTTTCCCAACACATTGTCTTTATGTTTCTTTGAGAGCACATGTTTTGAAATGTCCCCCTTTCCACCATGCGAGATGCTGAAATCACACCTACAGACACCACAAAATGCAAATGTTGCGCCTCTTCTTGACTCAGTTATATGCGGAAAATTATCTTTATATAAACTTTTAAATGTCACATCAAATTTCTTCGCCATATTACCGAGGAACCGACGCAATCACTCAGATCGAAAAGTCACAATAGCCTACAGGCATATTAACGCCAACTACACCTAACAAAGTTATACACAAATCATATAATGTCACGTGTGAAACAGATACAATATTCCGCAGCGTACAACTAACTACCTTTCACCCACAGGTCATTATGCAAAACATCTAGGAACAAGCGCTGAATTAACCATCGACGATTTCAAACAAGGACGTATTCGAAGCCAACTTTTTATAACAGCAGGACACAACGCGGGAGTTTGTACACAGTTGTCGATTATCGATACAGAGCGAAACTGCGGTATCGAAATATAACTTCAGAACACGTAAAGTAGATCCGTTCGATAGACGACTGGAGTGTCATCTCGCACATTCAATCCGAAATTACGCGTGGGATTTTTGAAAAATCGGGAGATTTAATACGTCAAGCGGGAGGGCGGGAGAAATGGTCTGAAATCGGGAGTCTCCCGCCTAAATCGGGAGAGTTGGCAGGTATGAACACGGTGTAGGAGTTGCGTGCAGTATGGACTCTTACACACGGTTATCTTCTCTACTCCACCAGCTGCCATCACAGCGTCCTGAACAGTATGCATGCCAATCAGACTTGCTTCTTTGTGATCGACGATCATGCACTCTTTGTTCAGGGAGAAACCTCTGTTTAGAGCTGCATTGTTGTGATACAAATTCAGTATCATTTTAACGAAGCTTGTGAGATCGTTTTTGACAGGAACTGAGGAAGGTGCTGAGGCCACTAATTCAGACCACAGCACATCGCTTCAAACGTGCAGTGACGGAGGGCAATCTCAGAAGTGCGGAGTAGCTACTCTTGATGCGGTCAGCCATTGCGCCAGAAAGCAAATTCTTCTGTTTACAAAGAATTTCCAGGGCAATGACGATCCTAACTTCTTCCAACTTAGGAGTCTCAGCGACCCCTATAGGGTCTAGGCAGGAAATAGCACGGGTCTCTTGTGAGCAAGAGTTTACCTCTCTTTGATTTTTCAGCCATAGGATACGAATGTACAATTTTCGGCAGTTGGTGCAAAATTGCAGCACATTCGCGTCTGGAATTTTCTGAGCTCTTGAGCTGTTAGCTTCTTTAAGGGCTGCTCTTGTCGAGAAACCCAGGTCTCCTCTGTGAATAACAATGCGGACTAATTCCTGTATGTCATTGTCAGCAACGAGCGCGGCGCGCAAAGCATGCATTCGACGTTGGCTGGGTTCTCATCCCACATAGCGCTCTATCGGTGGCGCAAATTGCGGGTGGCAGCGCGGTCTGCAGGCGAAATAGAAGTTTGAGCAAGAGGACTCTACCGAGCGTTCGGGGGCTTACAAGTCAGGCATTATGAGACTTTTCAAGATTTCCCGTATCAAGTGCGAATTTCCCATATAATTCCCGTATTTTTCCCAGGTCACTAAAATTCCCGTATCGCTCGACACCCTGCATCATTCAGTTTTATTCTTACCTTCCATGTGTTCGATTTCCTACACTACATGCGAAAGCAGCAGTAATAATGTGCATTACATATTTATATGAACAACTTTTTTCTGCCTTAAAGCTTTGCAAATCGAGACATCGATCACAAATGACAGATAGCCATCTGAGAGCCGTTCTTCGACTGCATACCAGTAGTAGTATTTGTCCTGACATTCCCTCGCTTACAGTAAAACATGGAGCATATACATCGTAATGTACACACATGGATTCCTGTAACGTAAATACATTGTCAATAATAAAACAGTATTAGATTGAACCTGCCGCCCCTGAATCCCTAGCGCTCGCAATGCCTGCCCGGTTGAACTGGCATGCTCTCTCACTTCGTCTCGCTACACTGTGACATATGCATGCTGGTAAGCCTGCCCGGCTGCACTGGGCCAGGGTAAACGAATGCCCAGCTGACCATTCCTGGACTAGGTGAAAGGTTTAGACTAAATTCAAGTTATTGAAGCGCCCTTCCTCAACCAAACTACTTCTATTTCACTAAGTCACCTCAAGACCTAAGCGGTCTCTTTGATGTTCAGGTCTGTGAAGAAGCTAAAGCGCCAGGAAATAGTTCCCACTTTTTCTGCTTGTTTTTGGGCGTACAAGATTTTCCAGCACATGTTGCTAGGTTTCCATAAGCTGGCTTTACCTTTGTAAAAATCTATGAATAAATTTTTCATTTCCACGTCAATTGAGAGCTTTATGAACTTTACTTTTCATGTGATGAATTGTGTATGTGAATATAGTTTTTAGTGGTATTTGGAACGATAGGCAGAGTAATTCAGTACGAATTTTATATACGTATTATGTTTTGTTGTGTATAAACCTTGTTTGAGCGACAAAAGAGCAGTAATTCGATTTTATGTCGAATCAAGCCCAAAGGTTGGCAACACCGTTTTGATTGCACATAGTTCAACATGGTTCCCTCAAGTAGACATATTCAAACTGCAGCTGTAAAGCTTGAATCACCCCAATCAAATACTTCAAATGTAATAAAAGTGGAGAGAAGTTGAGTAAAAGGTGCAAACGAATTATTTTAAAAGTCGATAGTAGGTTGAGCGATGACAATCTAGAGTTTCCAAGCCGGAAATACAAGAAGGCACAGAGAGAGGAGATGCGCAGAGGGATATTTTCCTCATGACTTGACCTGACGTTTAGTATAGAGTAGATCAATGTTGGGATAGCACGTATGCCACGTCCTGAGACCCCTACCACATCCCTATCCCTAATTCTGATACATGACTACATTTATCATAGGAGTACTGGCTATCAGATACACGTGCTCAACGACAAGGGGTTGATAACCATGATTTTACACCGCCCTAAAAATGACATATCACTGACAGTGCATAACAAAATGTGGTGTTTCCAACACTCCTTTCAGACAAATGTTGGGATAGTACAGTATGTATTTACAAGCCCTGGGGTACCTACCTCATCTCTATCCCTAATACAGCTGAAGATTATCAAGCTAGCAAGATTAACATCATGGTAAGTCTTGGCAACAGGATATAAGCGAAAGGTGTTGGTATGCAGTAACCTCGATCACTAGTCCTTGAGGGCAGGAAACCACCTCGATAGGTGGTATAAAAGGCAGGCTTGGAAGACCAAACATTATTTTAGCGCTGGACACTGGTACAAAAACATTCTCAAACTGCTCCATCGTTATGGCAAACCCTTTATAAACATGAGGTGTTATGGTGGTGGTAACTTACAAGCTTGAATGTATTAGGCATGATATTCTTTTTATAGACTACTACTACGGACTTCTCGATGCTCTAGGAAAAGCATGTGGTTTAGAGGGGAAGTAGCTCAACGAATTAGCTACACATACCCCATACCACATTGTCAAGCTACTGTGCACAAGAAGAACGACTTAAGGTATGGTTTGGCTACAGCGATGAACGCTCGGCGCACAGTCAGAAAAGCGTTTTCCCTAGCCGGCAATCATTGTTAAAGATACGAGAAAATAGCATTTTGAAATTGATTTTGTAGCATTTTCATTTTGAAAAATAGCATTTTGTAGCATTTAAAAGTTCATCACCAGGTACGATAAACATTAAATTCAAAATTAATATGCACGGAAACTAATTCAAACATGCACAGGATTGGAAATATGGGTGTTTCTGATTACTGGCATAAGCATTTAATATAATAATGTGAATCATACATTTACTTAACTTCAGGTAAATACCATACAACCGATAATAAACTAAATAATGAAATGTACGTTTACTCCCTCTTTATTCCCTTTTCAATGAAGGCCAGGGAAGAGGTGCATTGGATTTCTATTTGCCGGGTGGTTTAATGGTCAAATGCCACTCCTTGAATCCAAGAAATTTATGGAACTTGGCAAGGAGATAGTAGGGAAACCACACAATTAGGATTTCATAAGACATCTCACAGAATTTGAACCAATTCATCCACTGAGATCAGGACAGCCCGGTATTGTCATTCCACCTGCCACAGGGTAAACATCATAGACGAGCATTGACGCCTGACCACAGCTCGCTTTATTCAAACAATCGACACCTTGGTATCAGTGAACTAATACATCTCTCCGCCGGCCCTCGACGTTCTCTCCATCCCACTTGTGGAGTTAGCACCGTACTGATAACACAAGCAGTTCAGGGTAATTTGAGTTGCTGCACAACACCTGATATTGTTGATTGCATAATGAGAGCATGACCCTTGGATCTTTTCAGCATAGCTCAGGTGCCCTCGTCTCATGTCATACAACCAACAGACAGCACTTGAGCTCAATCTTGCCTAGTAGCCAGGCTGGTGCCTTTATTTTCAGATATCTCACATTTCTGAAAAATGTATAGTGTTGTAATGGTTTCGCTAGCCCACACTGTTGGGAGAGAAATGTAACTGTTTACCTTTGCCTAAGCTATGTTGTTTTAATGGGCGCCAAGACCTCAATGCAATGTTGAAATCTAAATTTGTATTTAACAACGTCTAGCTCTGGCAGAACACATTCAAGACTCTATTCACTCAGATCGTGGTATGATTTGATCATTAACCCAACAAACAATTGTATCAGGAGAAGGAATTGGTCTATATCTAATGCTACCTACTGAAAGCAAAGATTGCATTGTAAAAGAAATGAATTTATTATATATAACAAGAATAGCAAAATTAATAATAATAAGTATAAAATTTAAATTGGAGCGTTGTGATTTGAATATTACCGATAGAAAATTACGTGAAAACGGAGTCTGATAAATTGATTTTACTCTTATTTCCAAGCTATGAAGTTACTGAAATATGAAATGTAGAACAAAGAAAATGAGAGATTGCGTATTTCTGCGTCATTGGCGCTTACCACTGGAAATTGCCAAAGCATTTCCCTCGTTCTTGAAGATGTTGTGAGCTTCCCACAGTCTCCTGGACGTCGTCATCTCCGTCGGAATTTGATGATATTCTGGTAGATTAGATAATTCTATGGTCCGTACCTCGGACCCAAACACTCGTACAACCAAGTTTTCCAAAAGTTCGTCGCTAACTCCACTGAACATCGGAGCGACACGCACTTGCGACCGTACACCTCAAGTATTTCACAGATAGTCTTCTTCCACGGAACATCGGAGCGATTCCCGCGTATATCCACACTCGGCAAGAACTACACAGATTGTTCTTGTTTCACGGCGCGTCGAACGATATATGCACCTGTTGGCTCCCCCACCATGGTACCGACATCTAGCTTACGTCGTCGCCACTGATTGGCTGCACCCTACGCGCTAGATCCCCACTCCTTCCTCATTACACTCCGCGGGAGGGAGAAGTCGATTTCCGTTTCCACAATTCGCCTTTTCTAGACCTTGCGACCCAAGATTGCGTCATGCTCCTCGACAAGATTCAGCGTGTACTTGAAATCCCAGTGAGTCATCTCTCTCAAATACCCTAACTGACAAAAACTCCGTAAAATTCCGTAATCAGATAATTTTCTATGATATCGTCGTTCGTAATAATTTGCTTGATAGCGTTTTCTAAGACATAGAAAACCTATCTGAATGCTAATAATTTTTATAAAATGCTCCGAAAATACCTTAATAATAATTATAATAAATTAATAATAATAATAATAAATTAACATGAAAAATTATCTTGACTGAACAATTTGCCGCGTAAATAAATATAGAATGGCTTCCTACTGACTTATGCCAGTTGCATAAAACCCCACGAAAAATACGTTACATATTCGCCTCGGATCATCGGATGATTTACCGTGACGACGGTCCATTATCCGATTATCCCAGACACGTTAATAAACCCCATCCAAAATACATATTACATAAACGAAATCACCCTAAATTACAGATATATACACTCATATTTTTTCTTCACGCACTTTGCGTCAAAGTTTGTTGTCACTATGGATTGCACTTTGCAACCAGTCCAATGTTTTACATATGGAATAGTGTTCCACGGATATTTCCGCCTCTCACATTGCTCTATGTTGGAGAAATAGACATAATTAATGTGTGAGCACTATGTATTTATGATGTCATATCACACGCATTGAAGGTGTTCTGATATATTTATATCACCATAGAACTCCCTAATTTCACTGGAGGTCCCCTCCTTATGGTGACATTTAATTCCACTTATCACTGAGCACACGATCACACTACTGTGGCAGCGCCTCGTGACCATAATACTTAATCTCCCTTTAAAGTAGATAATTAAATTAATATTGACTTCTGAAAAAAAAACAGTAAATGTGCATTACATATAGGCTAACACCAAATATTTCTGTGCCGTAATCGCCCTGTCTTGTTAAGTTCCCGTTAACCATATTCTACTTAATACTAGTTCTCAACACAGACCATTTCTCCTCACACACATAATACCATTGTACAAATTATCTTAAATTACACACTTACAAATCTTACATGGCGAGGCCGTAAACAGAAATCACGTGTGCTGATATGTATGAGTTTCATGAAGGACTGTCTCGCATTCTGATGGCCCATCTTTTATCTCGTGGACGCCTTAAGCTAACAAGCCCTATTCAAGCGCTCCCCCATCTCTTGGAGATAAATGGGAACCCATCAGCGCTGCCAAAATGGCCTTGGTGCATCGAGACAATTTAGTGCTCAACAGCATCCGACAATCCCGTCATATTTCCCTGTACCTTAAAAACTCTCATTTACTTACATACTACCCCCCTGTGTGACTTCTGATACGCCTGCCTTAAGACCAGATCTTCCCACACACCAAATACCACACTTACTCATTTGATAGGCTGGCTCGCCAGCTAAACACACTCACTTTATGACACATATTTTCGTAGACTATGTATATTATACGTCCCGTATAATCTGTTTCCCTCACTATTCTCCAGCACATATGCTGTTTTTCCAATACGTTTGGAAACTATAAATGTTTCTGCGTCACCTGCTTCCAACCTTGCAAGTGGCTCCCTTTAAATGAACGTCATCACGTTGCTCTACTAGCCTATTTCTCAGTGTCTGTAACGATGCCCTGTTGCTACTGTCCACACATGCACATATTAAAATACCATCCTCTGCTTTAACCACAGGATAATCCCTACATAAATTAGTGTCCCTCGATAGCATGTCTGCAAGAATGTTATCTTTACCTTTAATATATTTTACTGTGAATTCGTATTCCTGCAGAGCAAGAATCCACCTACTAACTCTGTTAGAACTGAGTTTACAAGTTCTCATATACAGTAATGCATGGTGATCTGTGTGGATCTCAAATTTCCCCCCTACTAAATACATTCTAAATTTCCCTAAACTGAAAACGATACCTAAAAGCTCTAACTCAGTAATCGTGTATCTTTTCTCTGCTGCTGTCAGTCCTCGCGAGGCTAAAGATACAATGCACAGATTACCCTCATCGTCTTTCTGACATAATACTCCAGCAATGCCTATATGTGAAGCATCTGTCATAACCACATATTCCTTATCTTTTAACGGATATTTCAGCACTACAGCTTTCTCAAAACCTTCCTTCAGCGCTCTAAAAGCCTGATCATGCTTAGACTCCCATCTCCACCGAGTCCCACTTTTAAGCAATTCCCTGAATGGTTCTACCAACCCTGAGTATTTAAGAACGAACCTCCTGAAAAAGTTGCAAATTCCCAGGTAAGTTTTTAACTGTTTAACATTCTGTGGCACCTCTGCGTTAAGTATCTTATTAACCCTACTTTCTTCTGGTGTTACACCTCTACTCGACACTCTATGACCTAAAAATGTCACTTCTGACTGACAGAATGACGACTTAGACAGCTTCAAAGTGAACCCTGCCTGATCTAACTTCTGAAAAACTATATTTAAATGACATAGATGCTCCTCAAAACTGCGTGAACTAATTACCATATCATCAATGTAAATGGTTACAAACTCTCCTGTGTCATCCCCTAATGCGATGTTTAAAGCCCTAATTAAAGCTGCTGAACTACTCTTTAACCCATAAGGTGTTCTACAAAATTGATAAAGGTTATATTTATGACTAAAAGCTGTAAATGGTCTATCTTCGTACATAAGTGGCACTTGCCAAAAACTGGAACTCAAATCTACACAAGTGAAATACTTCTTCCCCTCAAATGTTTGCATTAATTCCTCTATTGACATAGATTTCAGCTGATCTGAACTAATTCTACTGTTAACCAAACGAGCGTCTAAACAAATACGAACAGTGCCGTCGGTCTTGGGTACCGTGATCAAAGAATTAACATATGGACTGTTCGAGTGCTCAATAATCCCATCTTCAAGCATCTGATTAATTTGTGCCTCAACTGCACTCTGATAAGCGAAAGGTACAGGATATCTATGTCCTGTGAATACTGACCTATCAATAACGTTCAATGAATGTGTATAGCAATTGGCCATACCAATGCGATCCTCAAAAACTCTCCTATTACACCATAACACATCATAGAGCCGAACACACTGTTCATCCTCTATATTTCCCTGAAATGCAGCCTCACGTAACGAGTCCTCTAGACTTCCGTTCGTAATCACACTGCCCACAAAACATGGAGAACCCCGCTCTACGGCTGGCGATATCTCATTTAAAGTACAAATCACACCTACAACACTACTTCTCTGAATTTGGTCATTGAACGCTACTTCTACTTCAGAATCTCCCCATTTAAATTTCAAACTCCCTACATCATAACATAAGTTACCCGACACTCTACTTAGCCACTCTGAACCCAAGATAACACTGAATACTAAATTTGGAATTACAAGACAAATCTGCTTCTCTACATGATTATTAATTTTAATGTCTACTAAAACTTGCTTAGAAATTACTTTAGACCTCTTCCCAACAGCTGTGATAACAAAAGTGCTTTTAATTGGCATCTCCTCAAAATTTACTCCAGTTCCTTTCATTTTATCATAAAATGCACTACTTATGCAACTCTTCATACAACCACTATCAATTAAAACATCTGTGTACGCCTCGGACACGTTAAATTTAACTATGGGGCTCTTACTAACCACTTCCTGAATAATACCTTCATCATTTAGTTCATGTAATAATTCATTTCTTACATTTAGGTCATAGTGTTCCTGTATAATTGTATGGACAGGGCATGCTACAGACTGAGATTCTGACCTTACTTCGCAGCCTGGTTCGCGTTTAAAGAACCGCTACAGCTGGCCGTAGTACTACTAACTACTGAACTAGTCTGGTTGTTCTGGGCTGTGTTGTCATTGTTTGGCTGTATATTACTACCACTAGGCTGTCCTCTTCCTTGACCCCTATTCTGGTTGTAATTATTGTCATTATAATTTCTCCCTTGATTTCCCCTGAAATCATTGTTTCTCCCTTGATTTCCCCTGTAATCATTGTTCCTCCCTTGATTTCCCCTGAAATCATTGTTCCTCCCTTGATACTGATTACCATAGCCATTTCCTCTGTTCTGATTTAGCTGATTATTATTATTTCTATTTTGAGCGTTGGCCCCTTCGCCACCGTTCCCTTGAACTTCTTGATGCCTGGCTTCATTAGGTCTATTATTATTATTACCCTGGTTCCGATTGAAATTGTCATCATAACCCCCTCTCCCTAGTGCATCAAATGTGCTTAACAAATTTTCTACTTGTGATATAGTCTTTACATTCTGGATACAAGCAGCCTCCTTGATCCTATAGGGAAAGTGCCTAAGTAGCAACCTCACCACATCACTTTCCTCCTTCAAACCATCCAGATATTTACACACTAATACCTGCCCTAAAAAGTATTCTGTCATGGTGGAGCTTCCTTTAGGGTTATATTTACCACACACTACTCCCTCACGATGCTGCGACTGAATAACCTCATTCCAGAACTTTTCACAGAATTTCATTTTAAAATCATTGATATCAGTAAACTTGTCTCTGTAGACAGCAAACCAATTCCTCGTTTCCCCCACAAACACTTGTTCTAAAATTTCAACTACCTGGCACCACTCAATACTACCATTTTCCAACCTCTCCCCGAATTTATTTTCTATAGTGTTCATGAACTCCATTGGGCACCCCTGTCGATTGCTGAACTTACCCAGTTCTACCTCCCTGTGTGTGCTATTCACAAAAACTGGCCTATTCTGACTATTTTCTTGCCTGATCCTAGCTTTTAATTTTAACTCTAATTCTGCGATTTTCTCCTCAGCCTTCCTCTCAATACTGTTTACTGTTAATTTAATGTTTCCTTCTGATTCTTCTACTTTATCATATAGCTTTGCTTGTTTCTCCTCAATCTTGCTAATGCTCTCTCTATTACTCTCTCTTAAATCATTTACTTCTGCAACTATTTGTGAGTGGACTTTCTCAATTCTACCCCCCAGCTGTTCCTTAACCTCTTTAGTAGCTACCTGAATTTTGTCAATTTCTCCCCCCAATTGCTTTTTGACCTGCTGTGTTTCCAGTTGCACTAGTTCTTTTAAATTTTCAGCCTGTGTACTGATTCTACTTTCCAACTCCTCCTGTACTTTTCCTAATTTTCTGTCTACATCTGCAATAATTTCTTTAGCCTTTTCTTCCATCACCCCCCTGATCTCACCTCTAATCAGTTCGAATTTGTCACTCATTTCCCTACTGTTTTGTTCTAATTTAGCATTTAAAGTTTCAGTACTCTCTCTATTTTCCTTACTGTTTTGTTCTAGTTTAGCGTTATTCTGTTCTAACTTTGCATTTAAAGCTTCTGTACTTTCTTTATTTTCCCTACTGTTTTGTTCTAATTTAGCGTTATTCTGTTCTAACTTTGCATTTAAGGCATCACTACTAACTTTGTTCTGATACATAAACTCGAGAAGTAAAGTTTTTAATTCTGGTTGGCCGCCTACACTCCCTGTTTCAGTATCGGGATTTACCTCCGCTACCCCGGTACTACCATCACTCGACATACTGCTCGTATCATCACTCTCCCGTTGATGACCACTACGTAACCTCATCTGTCTTTCTTTCTCATCCCCCATAATGATATACACTGGTACAGACAAATAACCCCCAAAATACAGGCACAGAAATATATACCCTTCTCCTTCCACAAACGTTATTAGGTTTTCAGCTCCAAGTTGTCGGCGACAAGTGTAATGGTTTCGCTAGCCCACACTGTTGGGAGAGAAATGTAACTGTTTACCTTTGCCTAAGCTATGTTGTTTTAATGGGCGCCAAGACCTCAATGCAATGTTGAAATCTAAATTTGTATTTAACAACGTCTAGCTCTGGCAGAACACATTCAAGACTCTATTCACTCAGATCGTGGTATGATTTGATCATTAACCCAACAAACAATTGTATCAGGAGAAGGAATTGGTCTATATCTAATGCTACCTACTGAAAGCAAAGATTGCATTGTAAAAGAAATGAATTTATTATATATAACAAGAATAGCAAAATTAATAATAATAAGTATAAAATTTAAATTGGAGCGTTGTGATTTGAATATTACCGATAGAAAATTACGTGAAAACGGAGTCTGATAAATTGATTTTACTCTTATTTCCAAGCTATGAAGTTACTGAAATATGAAATGTAGAACAAAGAAAATGAGAGATTGCGTATTTCTGCGTCATTGGCGCTTACCACTGGAAATTGCCAAAGCATTTCCCTCGTTCTTGAAGATGTTGTGAGCTTCCCACAGTCTCCTGGACGTCGTCATCTCCGTCGGAATTTGATGATATTCTGGTAGATTAGATAATTCTATGGTCCGTACCTCGGACCCAAACACTCGTACAACCAAGTTTTCCAAAAGTTCGTCGCTAACTCCACTGAACATCGGAGCGACACGCACTTGCGACCGTACACCTCAAGTATTTCACAGATAGTCTTCTTCCACGGAACATCGGAGCGATTCCCGCGTATATCCACACTCGGCAAGAACTACACAGATTGTTCTTGTTTCACGGCGCGTCGAACGATATATGCACCTGTTGGCTCCCCCACCATGGTACCGACATCTAGCTTACGTCGTCGCCACTGATTGGCTGCACCCTACGCGCTAGATCCCCACTCCTTCCTCATTACACTCCGCGGGAGGGAGAAGTCGATTTCCGTTTCCACAATTCGCCTTTTCTAGACCTTGCGACCCAAGATTGCGTCATGCTCCTCGACAAGATTCAGCGTGTACTTGAAATCCCAGTGAGTCATCTCTCTCAAATACCCTAACTGACAAAAACTCCGTAAAATTCCGTAATCAGATAATTTTCTATGATATCGTCGTTCGTAATAATTTGCTTGATAGCGTTTTCTAAGACATAGAAAACCTATCTGAATGCTAATAATTTTTATAAAATGCTCCGAAAATACCTTAATAATAATTATAATAAATTAATAATAATAATAATAAATTAACATGAAAAATTATCTTGACTGAACAATTTGCCGCGTAAATAAATATAGAATGGCTTCCTACTGACTTATGCCAGTTGCATAAAACCCCACGAAAAATACGTTACAGTGTCAAGTTTCTACATTTCTTTAATACTGATACAGTGGAATCTCGTTAGTACGTTTTTCAAGGGACCGAAAAATTTGGACGTCATAAGCGGGAAAACGTACTACCGAAAAACGCCATACTGCATTTACAACGTATAAGAAAGAACGCGCCGTATATATGGACGTTAAATCGCCGACCTTAGTAAGTGATTGTATGCACAACTACAGTCACGACATAAACATAGGTTATCAGTAACGGAATAGATTACATAAAAATGAATTACTGTATGGTACCCCTACACTACAGTATAATACAGGGTCTTTATTTTTGCTTAGCAAGGACATACTCGCTTGAACAAAAATAGAGCCTGTTTCTTTACCAAGTCTAACGGAGTGCTCACTTAGAAAGATCATTACATTAAAAGTATTAATCAGATCATAATAAAACTTTAATAAGTATTGAAGGAACTTATTGTTAACATGTATATTAATGTGATCTGACTGTTCTGAAAATAGTTCTTGTTAATTTTGTAAACCAACTTTTTCTCGAACCTAGGTGGTCGTAGCAGTATGAAATGTGGCTTGTTATGAGGCTCATAGCAATTCAAGGCTAAACGAAAAACTACGTTTTATCTACACGTGATTGGTGATTTTATATGGATTATATTTAATCGGATCATTGTGTGCAACGAGGGTACCATAGCGGGCAGGCAATGTTACCGGTTCACTAACTCGAACTCTTGACGCACACACAACTCTGACCCACTTTTATTTTCCCTTGAATCATTATTAGCAGCAAGCAGCAACTATCTTCACTGTCTGCATTACCCATTGTTTGCACATCATTCAAAATGCTAGCCAAACCACAGTTATCGGAGAGAGAAATTGTTATGATTATTAGTGCAATATGTTTCTTTTTAGAAGTGAGAGAGAAAGGGATAATGATAAGAGGTATCTGGTTTACCAGAAAGTGCCCATGTGTATTGGAAGGTCGATAGAGACGGTAGAGAGATGTGACGCTTCAATGATAGAAAATTAACAGAATGCAGGATGTGGAGGTAAGAAGAGATGTATGAGGACGGGACGCCCAAAGATAAAGCTTGATGACTTGGGAGGAGTATACAAGACTTCTATCTTAAAAAGATGTTCCCTACAATAAAGAAATCTCCATTAGAAACTTATTGAGACTGTGACTGATATTCCAGGAATGTCAAGAAGAACTCTTTCAAAAATCGTCAAAAAGTCAGTAACACCCGAGCTATGGAGCAAAATGCACCTGACACACCTATGAAATAGATTAACATTACTGGGAAAAGGATGGGCTAACTGATGACGGCCCCATTGTTGGCCCACTTGTTAGAAACTTAAATGTCAGTTCATCCTATTTATCGGACAGTTAATTTTCAGACGGTTCATAAACCAGCAGTCTTATAATTTCTTTAAGTATAAATTACTTCAAACATGTCATCTTGACCGTGTTGTCTTATAATAACAGCTTTTTAGCTGGCACAAATTTTTAAACCTGCCATGGGTGGTCCAAAGCTCCCATAAAAAAAACCTATGGATGGGAAATGTTTCACTTCTTACGAAAATGAAAGAAAACTGGTTTCTATAATACAAATTACTAAACAACAAAAATTCACGGACCATACGGAATGGTACGCGTGCATTTTGTTTCACTGGGCAACGTAGCACGACTTTTCTTGGCCGAGAGCATTGTTCCCGTCGCTAGCTACGATACTTTCTTCCCACCTAATCACCCGATTAAATATCAATCCATATAAAATCACCAATCACGTGTAAATAAAACATAGTTTATCGTTTAGCCTTGCATTGCTATAAGCCTCATAACAAGTCATATTTCATACTGCTACGACCACGCAGGCCTGAGAAAAAGTTGGTTTACAAAATTAACAAGAACTATTTTTAGAACGGTCAGATCACATTAAAACTCTGTATACACATTAACAACAAGTTTCTTCAAGATGTATTAAAGTTTTATTACGATCTGATTAATACTTATAAGTAATGATCTTTCTAAGTGAGCGCATTGTTAGACTTGGTAAAAAAACATGCACTTTTTTTGTTCAATCAGCTACAAAATATCAACGGGTTACAATACAAATATTTACTCTACATAGCTAAACGCAGAATAAAATAAGGAAAAGTTTGGTGTAGCTTGTTTTTATGTACGAGTAGGGGTAACGTTTTTATTGACATCTAAACTAGAGTATCTATACTTTTTCCCCCCGACAGTATGTGCAACCAGTGCAAAGTACCGGAAATGGATGCAGGTCTAGAAAGTATAAAGCCACGTTTGACATGTTGAAACAAAACTTAAATCTAAGTCATGTAATGCTTTCCATGGAGCTCTCCATGATTCATCGTTTTGAAAACTATAATCCTAACTATTCATTTATGGTGTTTGGGGTAGAAGGAAAGGACATTGTAACATGTAACACAGCAGAAAAAACATCACATTCATCTTTTGTTTTAAAACAGAAGGATGTAGATCACTATTGCTGGGTCAATAACAACTGTCAAAAGATATGTATAAAAAAACACATCTGTTGCAGATGCCTTCAATACCGTATTTGCTCGCGTATATCTCGCACCCCATTTTTTTAGTTGAAATTTCAGGGAAAAAAAGTACTCGCATATATCTCGCATTCATTTTTGACGCCATCATATAAATGACCGTAATAACCTTGAGGTATAAACACGTTCGATTTAGCGTGCCACAAGTCGTCATTGAAAAAGACGTTATAAGCTCGTTAAGGAACTCCAGCATTTATATTGGATACGATCGATCATCTTCCATATCGATTCCTCACTACATGTACGAGCGAGCTCGATCTTACCCGACCGCGGCTGAAGACACAATGTAGGCCTAAAGCGTGCTAACAGTCACGCCGGCGCCGCATCGCATGCTTGCGCGAGGTCCGTCCGAGTTTGTACGTTCGTAGCGGCACTACAGTATAGCGTCAGTTTACGCAAGTTTGCATCAGTTCGTGGGTTATGGTTATGCGACATTAAGAACTTATGGAAAAGACGTCATGAGCTCGTTAAGGATGATTCAAGGCAGAATTTAGAGCGCAGACGCGTAGCGATCGATATCTTCCATATCGATTCCTCGCTACATGCCCGAGCGAGCTCGAACTTAGCCGAGCGCGGCTAAAGCGTGCTAACACCCACGCGGCGCCACTTTACATGCTTGCACACGGCCGAGCTCTGAAGCAACGCAATACGTAAAGACGAAATCATTGAGATTCGAGAAGACTGAACAGCGTTTCTCTGCGATGTAACAGTAGGCCTACTTGCGCAATCTTCGAAACATACGAGCATGTTGGTGCGAGTGGTATAGCACAGATTTCCTTATCTTCAAAGCCCAAACAATACAAGAGAAATACGGAAATTCCCCGCGTATATCTCGCACCGACAAATTTCACTCGTATTTTCGGCTCGCATATATCTCGCCCCCGGGTATATCTCGCACCCCATTTTTTTTAGTTGAAATTTCAGGAAAAAAAAAGTGCGAGATATACGCGAGCAAATACCATACCTGCCAACTTTTGAAAAGGGCTATCAGTAAAACTCACGCGCGACAAAAAATCTAACGATTTTCGACATACCCCGGCTTGACGAAAATAATAATACTTCTGGGCTACAAAATACAATAACTCATGCTTTAAACAGGATACTTCAATGAAATCATATCTACTTACATAATTTGTAGATGAACATAACAATCAAGAAGAAATCCATGTTAATCAGCAGCAGGCGTGGTGAATATTGGTTTGGAGCAGACATAACAGGACTTCCTTGATAGATTACGCTGATATACGATAGTTGAAAAAGGCTTTAAACAATAAAACTTGTTTAACGTAACACAGGCAAGAAATAATATAATACACACTGCAAATCACATGCTAGTTCGACTTTTAAGTCATGGTTGTGGCCTTTTTAGCTTCCTGCAAACAGTCTTGAGAAAATGTTTTGTCATAACAGGGACCAGAACTCCTGGTCTTCAAAATAGAAATAGACTCCAGAGATTCATTGGACATGGATGACCTGAACTGTGTTCTATTTTTCTTCACAAGGCTAAAAAAAACGTTCACATTCTGCATTGCTATGGGGTATGGTGAGAATAGAGAGCAATACTCTAGAAATTCGGTTATACTTAAGAAGTCCATCGGCTCCACGAATTCTTGATATTTGTGTCCAACTGGAATCACTTGCAGCATCTTGATGTGCAGCCAAAGTGTCATCTACCTGAAGAGCTGTGAACTGCCTCTGAAGCTCATTCACCACCTCATCTGTAGTTTCATTCTCTTCCTTGCATAACATGATAGGAAACTTTTCCAAGAAAAAACGAATGGAAGATAACTGTGCATCTTCAATTTTGTCTAACCTAGCAACTTGAGCATTCTTTAACACGTCATCCTTGAGTGGAAACTTGTTGATGATGTAGTCACAGGCAGTATAAAAGTAGTGTCTCACTGATGAAAAGAAAAGGGATTTATCTGTATCCGGTCCGTTCTGAAGGCACTTAACAACTTCAGATGATGCATTTTTTGCCATTTTATTTACAATACATGCCGTTTTCGTGCGACCACAACTATATTTCTTTGCAACTTCTGATGTGGGAAACATCTTAAATAAAGCACCAGCATGATCAGCCGCACTTAAGGGCACATTGTGTTCCACCAAAAAGGAAGTAAACAGACACTCGGCCCTAATTACGTCATTGTCAACGTTTCCAGACTTAGCAAAAAAGGTGTTGATTTTCTTGCTATCTTCCTTCGATTTAACATAACTAATGTGTTTACCGCACTTCACATGATTACTTAAATCGTTTTTTCCACCATGTGCAATATTAATATCACACCCACATACCGTGCAAAAGGCAAATTTTTCTCCCTTTTTTGATTTTAGTATGCACGGAAAATCAACCGAGTATGATTCTTTAAATGTCTGGAAGTACTGTTTCTTGTTGGATTTGTTCATTCTCGATATCTACTAAAACATCGAAAGGAACCTGGATCACTGAGCGTCACATAAAATTATAACATAAAACACTTCAGACAGCCAACACTTCATTAAAACATGTCAAAACACACAAAGTCTTAAACCCCGATGCCAACCTCGTGAAGAAAGAATATGCACATGGTAGAAAGAAAAAAACACACACACACACGTGGAACGAATGTAATTAGTCCAAGGAATACAGGAAACTGCGAAGCACGAAGTTATAGCACAAAAACTCGACCGCTTCATTAAAATATGCCATAACCTTAAAAGACGAAAACATTCAAGGAACGCCAACTTCGTGAACAATGAACAACTAACGTGGTCAAAGAATATGGTTTAAATCGCAACGAGCGGACGGAGCGGAACAAAGAATATGCGAAGCAGAGCCTGTCGACACCTAAGATTCACATGGAAGAACGGTTATCCCGGCTTCAAATTCAATCACAAATGACGACACAACCATCACACGGTTATAAGTACGAATCATATCAAAGAACGAGTTATCGACTATCGTGGACTTGCCTTCGACCCACGCAAACAATCGATTGTACGGAAGTGGGCGGTATTATCGAATGTAAATTATCGTTTCAATTTTTTTCCGCGAAATCGTAAAATGACACCGTTCATCCGTAAAACCGTAAAATGCTGCAATTTCCGTAAATTTTACGGATAAACCGTAAAAGTTGGCAGGTATGAAATACGGTACTTTGTAAGCGAGTGTAATTTAGAACGGCATAGGGTGGACTGTGATATACAAGCTAGACTGATTATACTACCTGCGGTGCCAAAGTTTAAAGCCATTCACAAGCAGGATACGGTCCCTATGCCGTATATACTGATTTCAAAGCATCCACTGTTCCCCTACTAGGATTTGAACCTGATCCCAACATCTACCACATGTGTACAGGAGCATGTTCCAGAATTATCGAACAACCCTGTTTGTTTCCTTATTGCTCCTAGATTTTTTTGGCTACTGGAGTGAAAGGCGTGTATACTCAAAAATGCACACTCCAGAAGTGTTTTCAAACGTGTATGTGTATTAGACTGGTCCACTTTTTGACCGGTTGCAATTCTAGCGGCATTTTGGGTAACATTTTGCCAAATGTGTTTTTAATACGAACTTGGACCTGCTGAACACAAATTTCGATGTTGGTACTCCCGAATTTCGACCGGAAGCTCAGAATTCAAGATGGTGGACGTTTTCTTACTAGTACGATATTTCCACTCCCGAGGCCGATTTTCTTCATCTAAAGACCGTTTTTAGGGTTATTTGTGTAGTAGAATGCGATAGTAACTGTAACAGATTGCGCAAGCAATTATTTAGCCTTGGCTGGAAGCTCAGAATTCAAGATGGTGGACATTTTCTCAACTTCACGACTCGGGGCTGACTTTTTACATTTTAAGACTGTTAATCTGGTTACATTGTATAAGAATACTATTCTAATTGTTACATAGTGTTAAAGCAACTAGTTGACCGTTTCAGAATGAAAAAATACTGAGAAAACATGAAATTATTTTGAGTGGATTGACCTTGCATTTGGCAAAGTTCATGTCTTGATTTTATATTGCATAGTCATTATTTTTCTTTTTATTGTATATTTTTGCCGATATGTCTGTTTTGGCTTTTAGTTTGGTGTTTAATGAGTGAAATAAGGTTGTTGAGGCTATTGATTACTTTGTGGTTAAATGCAATAAAATACTACATGTGTCGCAAGAATAAGTTAACCACGCTTCCCAAAGGCAATGCCGAATGGCATAATTATATTAAGTATACTAGACTTTTGAAAATTACATTCAATCTTTTTTGCAACCGCAAAGAACAATATCGATAGACTTTGGAATGGGTTCAAGCATGGTGAGAATGGGGATGTAGCAGTCTGTTTCTTCCTTCCATCCGTAGTCTGCGATTGGTGACAGGACGGGATCAGGTAGGTGAGCGTTCTCCCACACTGAAGTATGGTAGTGACTTAGTTTAATATGTTCCAAAAGCGCTGTACTGGTCGGCGCAGATTGTTTTTTTTTTATAGTGACCCGTCACCTTGGTTTTCCCTATCACCACCATTTTGTCCTCCACCTAACTGGGAACGCAATTCCTTCTGTATTTTTTGACATTTTAACAGGCAGACAGAGTGGTATCTGGCCTCAAACGCAATTAAATCGTCTATGCCCGATAACCTCAAATTAAGGTTATAATAGACGTTAGTTCGTTGCCTGCATGGCTTTAGCCTGCACTTGCCGCACGGGTTCCTTTTTCGAATCATCCTGACAAAATATACACTTCTTCCAATCTGTTTTGACTGTATATCCAGTGTTCTTTTTATCGTGCTTGTCATGAGAGTCTTTTGAGGTGAAGGCATTTTGATTAACCTCCTCTGTGTGTCTCTTTTTTCTCAAATGCTCTATATTTGTTTTGCTGGTAAAATCAGAGTAACATTCTCTGTGATAGGAAAAAGAGACGCCGTTACTTGGCAACTTCAACAAACTGTCTATAGGAAAACTGTAAATTTCGCCATACAGAGCCATTCGTTCTTCCGCACATGACTTCAGTTTCTCATAATGTCAATGTAAATACTCCTTTTTTCTTGGATTTCGAACAAATAATGCACAAATTACTTCGACTGTCACCATCACCGTGTAATTTACTTGAGGTTCCATCTAAAACACACGAGACCATAACCTCTAAGAATGGTACACTTGCGTATTCTTGCTCAGATGATAAAAATAACTGCTTATAAACACTTACTGGTACCACTTTCAGACACAATTCCACTAAAAAAAATAATAAATAATAATAATATCATATGGCCTCGGGTGCCTGGTGCAAGCTTTGCTATTTGACACCCAGAGGGTAGCTTGCATGTCGAATTTCGTCGTTCCTTGACTATGAAAGTCAAGGAGGTTAGATGTTAGATATCTAATCTCCTTGAACACAATAGCGCTTTCTAGTAGAGAAATGAGGAACTTTGTGCTGGCGGAAACTCCCGAGATTAATTTTGCCATTATGAACTGGGCCTACTGAATTCAAATGGGTTCTTTGACATGCCAACATCGTATGACATGCGTATCGTATTTTTGCCGCCTTTCAAAAATCACTTACCACGGCCAGGGGCGAACCTGCAATCTTGGGGTTAGTAGACCAACACGCTATCCACTCACCCACCGTGGCAGTTAAGAACAGTTATTGCACCAAACACAAGCAACTTATCAATTTTCTAAACTGCGACAAGATGCCCACAACACACAGAAAACAGCGCAGAGACGCCGCACTCAAACTTGTCTAGACAGGCGCGCGCGCTCAGGAGAAGGGGTCGCGCAGTCAGGTGGCGTGATTCTCGCTTGCACTCACGACTCACGGCCCCTTAGACTCGCATTTGAGCATCTTGGAACGTATTTAAAAGATGTCACTACAGTATCTTCTATATATATAAAAATCAATGTTGCGTGATAGTTTGTCTGTCTGTGGGTGTGTATGTCTCCTATGCGTTCCTATACCATTCGTTCGATTGCGATGAAACTTGGGTGAGATGTTGAGTACACTCCAAGGAAGGTTTCGGGCTAGTAAATCCATTTTACAATAGGTAGCGCACGAATAGATTCAACAAATGAGCGACGACGCGGGAAGCGTTTCAACAAAGTTCCGTATCCGTTCATATACCATTCATCCGATAGCGATGAAACTTGGGTGAGATATTGTGTACACTACAGGGAATGTTTCTGGCTTTGTAAATCCCTATTACAATACATAGCGCACGAGTAGATTCGTAGATTCAAAAAATGAGCGACGACGCGCAAAGCGTTTCAACGAAGTCCCATATGAGATCATATACTATTCGTCCGATAGCGATGAAACTTGGGCGAGATGTTGTGTACACTCCAGGGAAGGCTACTGGCTTAGTAAATCCATTTTACAATACGTAGCGCACGAGTAGATTCAACAAATGAGCAACGATGCGCGAAGTGTTTCAACAAAGCTCCGTATGCGTTCATATACCATTCATCCGATAGCGATGAAACTTTGGTGAATTGCTGTGTACACTCCATGAAAGTTTTCTGGCTTAGTAAATTCATTTTACAATACGTAGCGTATGAGGAAATTCAACAAATGAGTGACGGAGCGCGAATCGTACAAAACACTGTATGCGTTCATATGCCATTCATCCGACTGCAATGACACTTTGATGAGTTATTGTGTACACACCAGGGAAGGATTTCGACTTAGTAAATTAAATTCACAATAGGAAGCGCACGAGTAGATGCAACAAATGAGTGACGACGCGCGAATCGTTTCAACAAAATCCCGTATGCGTTCATATACCATTCATCGATTGCAATGGAACTTTGGTGAGTTGTTGTGCACGACCACAAATGTTTCTAAATTAGTAAATTCATTTTACGATAGTTTAGAGGCAGTTAACGAAAATTGAAAAAAATAATGTATATTCAAAAACACTTCAAGAAACAAAATTACAACGCCACCACTTTCTCTGACTGGCATTGCAACGCATGCCGGGTGCAGCGTGTTACCAATAAACAACAAAATATTACAACAACAAAACACACACACAATAGGTATTTTCCTTCCAGGATAATTTGTTTTATGGAGTATTTTAATACTAAAAACGGTTATATGATTCTTTTTAACAGTCTAAGACAATTATTTTTGCATTCTACGACAAAAATAACCCTGAAAAAGGCATTTAGATCAGAAAAATCGGTCCAGGGAGTGAAAATATCGGACAAGTAAGAAAACGTCCACCATATTGGACGCCATCTTGAATTCTGAGCTTCCGGTCAAAATTTGGGAGTGCCAACATCGAAATTCGTGTTCAGCAGGTCTGAATTAGTAAAAAAAACACATTTGGCCAAATGTTACCCAAAATGCCACTAGAATTGTTAAAATGGCAATTATAGAGAAAAGTGAACCAGTCTATATGGGGGGCCTGAAGGGCCAATAACCGAGGAGTCATGCCCCTGAAAACTATAACCACCACCTGAAATACTTATCCGAGTTGCAATATTTCCATTTTCACTCTGCTTTTTCTAGTCCCCTTTATTCTATAGCTCTTATTGAAAGAAATATTAAGCCTTACAGTGCTTAGGGCCAACGGCCTAGCCATGTTGAAACACCGGATCCCACGAGAACTCCGCAGTTAAGCAACATTGGGCGCAGTCAGAACTTGGATGGTATGCCGGTTCTAGGTACTGCGCGCTGTTGGTCAACATAAGGAGGAGCGGAAAGGCCCTGGCCACCCTACCGCAAGTAAACTCCAGCTGGGGGTAGCGTCTTCGGAGGCTCGGACCTGCCTTCGGACAGAATACCGATTAAATTAACAGTGCTTTGAAAAGGCTATCTGAAAAATTAGACTCACAAGAATAAGGTCACTAGAGCCACTGAATAACACATTTTTATTTGTTTGTGCAAGCTTGGCAATAATTACAAAATATCAAAATACTTCTAAAATAACAGAAAAGTATAAAATGTCACTTTTTTGATGAACCAAACCCCGAGAAACCCATTATTGAAGCTATTTCTGATACTGGTTCTTTGGATTCAGGTTCATCTTCAAGTTTTCTTTTTCTTTCTTTCCTCTTCTCTTTCCGATACTCCTTCAATTTCTCCTCCTAAAAAATAAAAATAAAGAAGCAAATTAAATTAATTTTCAAAAGTTCACAGTACATTATGTTAAATCAGGATGGAATCTACTTCTTATGGACCCAAGTAGCAGCCAAAATAATCTAGGAGCAATAAGGAATAACATAAGGTTGTTTGATAATACTGCTACTGTACAATTACCAGCAGCTAGCTCTGCACTTGTCCATCCCACTCCCCACGGCATACTACTACAGTGTTAAACATAAGCCATGCTGAGCTGCATTGGCGTAGTAATGCCCAAGTGAACACGGTAGTCAGAGTGTGAGACAGTGTGTTTATTCTTTCTCAAGTTCCTGATGTTACCGGCAATATGGTTACAAAACTATGAACACTACTGGATTTAAGGAAGAGTACTGATTTCAAGAGTTGTTTTAAAATAACTTTAAATAAATTGTTTACTCTACGTTTACAACGCTGTTGTAATCCCTACTCTTATTTATGGAGGAGAGACCTGGACAACTTACAGGAGAAACCTAAAATGCCTGGAAAAATACCATCAACGATGCTTACGGAGAATACTGAAAGTTAAATGGCAAGATCGTCGAACAAACATTAGTATCCTCGAAGAAGCCAACACTACAAGCATAGAGGCAAAGGTAGTCAGGCATCAAATACGCTGGGCTGGCCATGCTGTCCGCATGCCAGATACACGCCTCCCAAAGAGAATCGTGTACTCCCAATTAAAGAATGGACTGCGTAACCATGGAGGACAGCTTAAACAATACAATGATGTCCTTAAACATAACCTCAAAGAGTGTCAAATTGATACGGTCAACTGGGAAACCGCAGCTGAAGATAGAAAATTGTATACAACGGAGTTGAACAATTATAACAAGATAGGAGAAGACTAGAAGCTGAAAGGAGGAACCGCAGGAAAGAACGTGTGAATGCAAGGGATGGTGTGCCTGCACAATCATCTACTGATACAACTAGTGTGTGTGCTGTCACTGCACTAAAGTGTTGCATCCAGAATTGGACTGTTCAGCCATTTGAGACGACACAATACTTTCAAATAACATTGTATTTTACATACTATATATTCGTTGACGAATAAATGCCTATCATCATCAAATAAATTGTAAAATATAAGAAACAAGAAGTTCTGTGAAGAACTATACAGCCTATTTTCATATATCCTACTTAAGTAAATTGCCTGTATCAACATACAAAATTCAGTTTGATTACTATCGTAGATTAATAGGTGTTGAGTACCGTTGGATTTTTATATATGTAGGCCATAGAGTTATGTACTATTAGATGATAATTTTTGCATAGGTCCATTATTCAAACATTCACTTCGATCGCATGATTAATACACAAGAAATAAAAACTTAATTTTAAAATTGCACACAGCTGCCATTTGAGGTTATGTGAACAATTGAACTAAATTAGATACCAGTGCATTACAATGTGTATAAACATTCACTGAACCATATTTCACTACGCTCATATGGTTAAATCGCGAGAAAAGTCTATTAAAATGTTTCACTTTCGCTTGGGCTTGTATTTTACAGGTTTTTGGAAGTCTCATAGCTGAACTTCTAGTAGTACCCTTTATCACTGTACAAAATTTCAGGGTGATATCAGTAATATTTTCCAAAATATATAGATCTCGGTGAAATATTTCGCATAGCCATCTTGAGGTTATGTAAACAATTTAACTAAATTAGATGCCAGTCCAATACAATGTGTAGAAACATTTGCTGTACCAAGTTTCATTGAGTTTGGATGATTAAATCTTGAGAAAAGCCCTCTATCACCGTACACAATTTCAGGGTGATATCAGTAATAGTGTCGGATATATTGAATGCCAGTGAAATATTTCGCACAGCCGCCATGTTGGATTGGTGAGACGTAATAAAATTTCAAGGGCACGGTCGGGGTCGGCCGAAATAGTACTATGACCTTACCGAGTTTCATTGCAATCGCTCTAGCCATTTAGAAGTTATTAGGGGGGAACACACAAACACACGGACAAAAGGTGACCTCATAAGCCTATTTTTTCATAAAATGAAAATAGGCTAAAAATAAATTTTAACCAGAAATATTATGTATTAAAATATCAGTAAGTAAGACTTTGTTTTCTAATAAAACTATCAATATTCTCCGTCTTTTCAATACAATAATATTATTCTGAGACTTTGTTTTGTTTTACTGACCAGAAAAAGTTTTTTTTTAAGAATAATAGGATATCCGCCTTTCAATACTATTTATTTACCCTACTTACAGGGCTTACGGGCTCTGGGAAGTGACCTGGGGAGGTCTTCAGACTTCTAGAAGACCTGGACAAATGGGAGTGTGATGCGATGATGCAGATCACCAGCATCAATAATACATGAACTCCAAACACAAACCTACACGTGGGGTCCCCTGTTAAACCGAGCAACCCAGTGGAAGGTTGGGTAACCAATCCCAGCGGGAAACTGGGTCGGTGAGCCGATTGTGTTTGGGGGCCTGGGGAAATTTCCTCAGTTCGTTTAGGTAGCAGTGAACGGCTTCGAAGGCGGATGAGGAACAAGTGTCCCAACGGCAGAGAAGGCGGAGCTGCAAAAGGCGTCTGTTCCCCATGTTAGGGGCAGCCTTAATTGAAAACCTGGCAGTAGGTGTAAAATGCCTTTGGGTGTGGCGAACCCATCGTACAGACAGCCTAAAATATGAAAGTGTGCGAGTCGAGGCCTCAGAAACAGCTAGGGCGTCCCCCGGAGGCGACGCGCAACTCCTGCTGTCCTGGGGGAGCTGTGAGAAGTGGGCTACCAGAGACTATTAAGAACATCGTGAAGATTGCGACCATAAATGTCTTGACCCTCAATGGTAAGACAGAGGAACTTATCGATTATATGGAAAAGAAAGATATTGCTCTGATGGGACTCAGTGAAACGAAGTGGAGAGGAAAGGGACAGAAGAAACTGAGAAAGGGGTTTAAAGTGTATTGGAGTGTAGGTGACAACAGTAAAAATGGTGTAGCAATGATTTTAAGGGGAAGATCAAGTTAAGTATGTAGAGGAAGTTATCCAGGTAAATGACAGAATAATAAAAATTAGACTTGGCCTAGAAAGTGGGGTTAAAGATTTCATTCAGGTATAAGCACCTCAGACAGGCAATATGGAAGAAAGTCTAGAGGAGTTCTTGGAAGAGCTGGAGAGGTACATCGAAGAGAAAGAAGTGGCATACCTGCCAACTTTTGAAAAGGGCTATCAGTAAAACTCACGCGCGACAAAAAAATCTAACGATTTTCGACATACCCCGGCTTGACGAAAATAATAATACTTCTGGGCTACAAAATACAATAATTCATGTTTTAAACAGGATACTTCAATGAAATCATATCTACACACATGATTTGTAGATGAACATAACATTCAAGAAGAAATCCATGTTATTCAGCAGCAGGCGTGGTGAATATTGGTTTGGAGCATACATAACAGGACTTCCTTGATATATTAAGCAGATATACGATAATTGAAAAAGGCTTTACACAATAAAACTTGTTTAACGTAACACAGGCAAGAAATTATATAATACACTCTGCAAATCACATGATAGTTCGACTTTAAAGTCATGGTTGTGGCCTTTTTAGCTTCCTGCAAAAAGTCTTGAGAAAATGTTTTGTCATAACAGGGACCAGAACTCCTTGTCTTCAAAATAGAAATAGACTCCAGAGATTCATTGGACATGGATAACCTGAACTGTGTTCTATTTTTCTTCACAAGACTGAAAACACGTTCACATTCTGCATTGCTATGGGGTATGGCGAGAATAGAGAGCATTACTCTAGAAATTCGGTTATACTTAAGAAGTCCATCGGCTCCACGAATTCTTGATATTTGTGCCCAACTGGAATCACTTGCAGCATCTTGATGTGCAGCCGAAGTGTCATCTACCGGAAGAGCTGTGAACTGCCTCTGAAGCTCATTCACCACCTCATCTGTAGTTTCATTCTCTTCCTTGCATAACATGATAGGAAACATTTCCAAGAAAAAACGAATGGAGGAAAACTGTGCATCTTCAATTTTGTCTAACCTAGCAACTTGAGCATTCTTTAACACGTCATCCTTGAGTGGAAACTTGTTGTTGATGTAGTCACAGGCAGTATAAAAGTATATACCGTGCAAAAGGCAAATTATTCTCCCTTTCTTGATTTTAGTATGCACGGAACATCAGTTCCGAGTATGATTCTTTGAATGTTGGATTTGTTCATTCTCGATTTTATTTACTAAAACATCGAAAGGAACCTGGATCACTGAACGTCACATAAAATTATAACATAAAACACTTAAGACAGCCAACACTTCATTAAAACATGTCAAAGCACACAAAGTCTTAAACCATTAAATGAACACGACGCCAACCTCGTGAAGAAAGAATATGCACATGGTAGAAAAAAGCACACACACATGGAACGAACGTAATTAGTCCAAGGAATACAGGAAACTGCGAAGCACGAAGATATAGCACAAAAACTCGAACACTTCATTAAAATAGGCCATAACCTTAAAAGACGAAAACATTCAAGGAACGCCAACTTCGCGAACAATGAACTCACGTGGTCAAAGAATATGGTTTAAATCGCAACGAGCGAACGGAGCGGAACAAAGAATTTGCTAAGCAGAGCCTGTCGACACCTAAGATTCACATGGAAGAACGGTTATCCCGGCTTCAAATTCAATTACAATGACGACACAAACATCACACGGTTAAAAGTACGAATCATATCAAAGAACGAGTTATCGACTATCGTGGACTTGCCTTCGACCCACGCAAACAATCGATTGTACGGAAGTGGGAGGGATTATCAAATGTTAATTATCGTTTCAAATTTTTGTCCGCGAAATCGTAAAATGACACCGTTCATCCGTAAAACCGTAAAATGCTGCAATTTCCGTAAATTTTACGGATAAACCGTAAAAGTTGGCAGGTATGAAGTGGTGATTATAGGTGACATGAATGCCCACATAGGAACAGACAGGCATGGAAAGGAAGAAATAATTGGTCCTTTCAGCTATGGAAGCAAAAATGCTGAAGGAGACCTTTTGATTGACTTCTGTAACAATAATAATATCGTATGGCCTCGGGTGCCGGGCACAAGCTTTGTAATTTGACACCCAGAGGGTAGCTTGCATGTCGAATTTTGTTGTTCCTCGAATCACTATGGAAGTCAAGGAGGTTAGATATCTAATCTCCTTGAACACCATAGCGCTTTCTAGTAGAGAAATGAGGAACTTTGTGTTGGCGGAAACTCCCGAGATTAATTTTGCCATTATGAACACGGCCTACTGAATTCAAATGGGTTCTTTGACATGCCAACATCGTATGACATGCGTATCGTATTTTTGCCGCCTTTCAAAAATCACTTACCACGGCCAGGAGCGAACCTGCAATCTTGGGGTTAGTAGACCGACACGCTATCCACTCACCCACCGTGGCAAGCTATTGACTTCTGTGAGAGGAATGGATTAATAGTAGGCAATACCTGGTTCAGAAAGAAGAATAGCCAGAAAATAACTAGGTATGGATGGGGAGAAAGGAAAACGAAAACCATGATAGACTTTATTTTAGTCGAAAGAGAGAACCGTAGACAACTAGAAGATGTCACAGCTATGCCCAGAGAGGATTTTGAAGGGGATCATAAAATTGTTGTAGCTAAATTAAGGTTGGGAAAAATAGTCAAATTAAAGGAGACAAGAGAAAGAAAAATAAAAGTATGGCAATTAAAGGAAAAGGAAGTACAGGAAAAGTTCCAAGAAAATCTGAAAGAACTGATCCCTAAAGAAGAGGTAGGAAGTGTGGAAGAGGAATGGGCAAAGTTCAAAGAAAGAATTATAAAATGTGCAGAAGATATATGTGGTAGAGTGTCGGGTATAAAGAAGGAAAAGGAGATACCTTGGTGGAATAACAGAGTAAAAGAGGCAGTGAAAGAAAAACAAAAAGCCTGGAGGAAGTGGATAGTAGGCAAAAATGTACAGAAAAGGCAAAAGTATCAAGAAGCAAAGGAAGAATGCCACAGGATTGTACAGGAAGAGAAAAAGAAGTGCTGGGATGATTTTACAGAAAGTCTGCAGGAAGATGTTAAAGGAAGTAAGAAGATGTTGTTATATGGATTGGTTAGAAACAAAGTAAAAAGCAGAGAAGATACAAAATTTGTAAAGACAGAGACAGGACAGATTTCCATTTTGGTTCAGCAGTTCTTCAAAATATTCTTTCCACATTTTCTTCAGTTCTTCCCTATCTTCTATCTCTTGTCCCCTTTTGTTCACCATTCTAACATAATCCATAGGATCCTTCCACCTCTTATTCTTTACCATCCCATACAGGACCTTTTTTGTATCCTCACTATCCTCCATCATCTTTGTCCACTCTTCCATCCACTTTCTTCTCTCCTCAGCCACTACTCTCTTTGCCTCCTTCTTTCTTTCCTGGTACCCTTCCCTTGTCTCTACCATCCTATTTTGATACCACCTCCTAAAGGCTCTATTCTTTTCCCTTACTATTTCTTTTGTCTTCTCATTCCACCATGGTGTTTCCTTCCACCTCTTCTTACTACTTGTCCTCCCACATACTGCTTCTGTTGCACCTACTAGTGTCTTCTTAAATCTAGCCCATTCCTCTTCCACCCCTCTTTCTTCATCTATTGGAATTCCTTCCTTTACCATTTTGAGGTACTCGACCCTTCTATCCCCTTCTTTCAGTTTCCATATCCTTATACGTCTTTCCTGGTTCTCAGTCCCTTTCTTCTCCTTAGTCCCTCTCAGGTTCATTACCAGCAATCGATGGTCGCTATCGAGGTTCTCCGATGGTATAACCTTGATGTCCGTGATGTTCTTATTTAATTCTTTCTCATACAGTATATAGTCGACCACCGACTTCCTGGTCAAGTCATCACTGTACCATGTGATTGTGTGGCTCTCTCTTTTCTTAAACCAGGAGTTCCCAACTAGCAAGCTGTTCCTCTGGCAGATATCCAACAGTCTCTTTCCTTCCTCATTTCTTCCGCCCCAACCCTCTGGTCCAAGAACACTCTCATAACCTTGTCTCTCTGTTCCTACATGGGCATTCAGGTCCCCCATAACAATCATATTTCTTCCTACCAGCTGCTTCTGCAATTCCTCTTCAAACTCCTCCTCCTCTTCAGAGGCACAGCCTACTTGTGGAGCATACACTTGCACTATTTCTACGGTCTCTCCCCTCAGTGCTACTTTCACTTTCATCATCCTATCACTTATTCTCCTCACTTCTTCTTTTAAACCATCTCGTACTACTACTCCCACTCCATTCCTTTCTCCCTCTTCGTTCCCACTCCAGTACAGTCTATAGCCTTTTCTCAGTTCTCTCCTTCCTTCCCCTTTCCACTTTGTTTCTACCAATCCCAATAAATCCAACTTCCTTCTTTCCACCATATCCAGTATCTCCTCCACCTTCCCCGTCAGCGTTCTTAGGTTTAAAGTTCCAAATCTTAGTCCGAGTGTACAGCCGTGTCTTCGTCTATTAAATCCATCATGTCCGAGGCTCGTTCCATTTTTGAAAGCATTTGGTTTCATCCACTACTGGCTTGCTGGGCCAATCGTAGCTTCACCAGAGCCCCGTTAGCAGTCACTTTTCAGGGTTCCTGTAGGACCTTCACAGCTACCGTAACGGTCCCGGGGCACACAAAGTCCCCACTGTACTTCGCCCTTACAGGCGATCCCCTACTTTGTGCCGTTGGCAGTCTCCCACGACGTGGACGAGGGGTTGGACTTATAAAGTAATAAAGTACAAAGCAAAATGTTCACCCTTCAAGGATTACCTGTTTGGTCCTGCAATACTAAAAGAAATTAAACCCCTGACATGGTGGGTGGCACTGTAATGGTCTTTTGCTTAGGCTGGGATGACAAGTGAAACGGTATTTACTTTGCTCCACGTTGAGCGTACAAATGTAATGGTTTCGCTAGCCCACACTGTTGGGTGAGAAATGTAACTGTTTACCTTTGCCTAAGCTATGTTGTTTTAATGGGCGCCAAGACCTCAATGCAATGTTGAAATCTAAATTTGTATTTAACAACGTCTAGCTCTGGCAGAACACCTTCAAGACTCTATTCACTCAGATCGTGGTATGATTTGATCATTAACCCAACAAACAATTGTATCAGGAGAAGGAATTGGTCTATATCTAATGCTACCTACTGAAAGCAAAGATTGCATTGTAAAAGAAATGAATTTATTATATAAAACAAGTATAGCAAAATTAATAATAATAATAAGTTTAAAATTTAAATTGGAGCGTTGTGATTTGAATATTACCGATAGAAAATTACGTGAAAACGGAGTCTGATAAATTGATTTTACTCTTATTTCCAAGCTATGAAGTTACTGAAATATGAAATATAAAACAAAGAAAATGAGAGATTGCGTATTTCTGCGTCATGTGCGCTTACCATTGGAAATTGCCAAAGCATCTCCCTCGTTCTTGATGATGCTGTGTGCTTCCCACAGTCTCCTAGACGTCGTCATCTCCGTCGAAATTTGATGATATCCTGGTAGATTATATAATTCTATGGTCCGTACCTCGGACCCAAACTCGCGTAAAACCGCACTGGTTACGTTTTACAAAAGTTCGTCGCTAACTCCACTGAACATCGGAGCGACATGCACTTGCGACCGTACACCGCAAGTTCTACACAGATAGTCGCTAACTCCACCGAACATCGGAGCCACTCGCACGCGCATCCATACTCGTCAAGTACTATACAGATTGTCCAAGTTTCACGGCGCGTCGAACGATATATTCACCTGTCGGTTCCCCCACTCTTCAGTCCCAACTAGCTTACGTCGTCTCCCCTGATTGGCTGAACCACCACGCGATCTTCTCCTCCTCCGGGTCATTACACTCGGCGACAGGGTTCCGTTTCAACAATTCGCCTCTTCTAGACCTTGCGACCCAAGATTGCGTCATGCTCCTCGACAAGATTCAGCGTGTATTAGAATTCCCAGTGAGTCACGTCTCTCTCAAATACCCTAACTGACAAAAACTCCGTAAAATTCCGTAATCAGATAATTTTCTATGATATCGTCGTTCGTAATAATTTGCTTGATAGCGTTTTCTAAGACATAGAAAACCTATCTGAATGCTAATAATTTTTATAAAATGCTCCGAAAATACCTTAATAATAATTACAATAAATTAATAATAATAATAAATTACCATGAAAAATTCTCTTGGCTGAACAATTTGCCGCGTAAATAAATATAGAATGGCTTCCTGCTGACTTATGCCAGTTGCATAAAACCCCTCGAAAAACACGTTACATATTCGCCTCGGATCATCGGATGATTTACCGTGACGACGGTCCATTATCCGATTATCCCAGACACGTTAATAAACCCCATCCAAAATACATATTACATAAATGAAATCACCCTAAATTACAGATATATACACTCATATTTTTTCTTCACGCACTTTGCGTCAAAGTTTGTTGTCACAATGGATTGCACTTTGCAACCAGTCCAATGTTTTACATATGGAATAGTGTTCCACAGATATTTCCGCCTCTCAAATTTCTCTATGTTGGAGAAATAGACATAATTAATGTGTGAGCACTATGTATTTATGATGTCATATCACACGCATTTAAGGTGTTCTGATATATTTATATCACCATAGAACTTCCTAATTTCACTGGAGGTCCCCTCCTTATGGTGACATTTAATTCCACTTATCACTCAGCACACGATCACACTATTGTGGCAGCGCCTCGTGACCATAATACTTAATCTCTCTTTGAAGTAGATTAAATTAATTTTGACTTCTGAAAAAAAAAAACAGTAAATGCACATTACATATAACACCAAATATTTCTGTGCCGTAATCGCCCTGTCTTGTTAAGTTCCCGTACACCATATTCTACTTAATACTAGTTCTCAACACAGACCATTTCTCCTCACACAAATAATACCATTGTACAAATTATCTTAAATTACACACTTACAAATCTTACATGGCGAGGCCGTAAACAGAAATCACGTGTGCTGATATGTATGAGTTTCATGAAGGACTGTCTCGCATTCTGATGGCCCATCTTTTGCCTCGTGGACGCCTTAAGCAAAAATACCATGTACAAGCGCTCACCCATCTCTTGGAGGCAAATGGGAATTCACCAGCGCTACCAAATTCTGGCCTTGGTGTATCGAGACATTTTAGTGCTCAAGAGCATCCGACAATCCCGTCATATTTCCCTGTACCTTAAAAACTCTCATTTACTTACATACTACCCCCCTGTGTGACTTCTGATACGCCTGCCTTAAGACCAGATCTTCCACGCACCAGACACCACACTTACTCATTTGATAGGCTGGCTCTCCAGCTAAACACACTCACTTTATGACACATATTTTCGTAGACTATGTATATTATACGTCCCGTATAATCTGTTTCCCTCACTATTCTCCAGCACATATGCTGTTTTCCCAATACGTTTGGAAACTATAAATGTTTCTGCGTCACCTGCTTCCAACCTTGCAAGTGGCTCCCTTAAATGAACCTCATCACGTTGCTCTACCTAGCATATTACTCAGTGTCTGTAACGATGCCCTGTTGCTACTGTCCACACATGCTAACCCTACTTTCCTCTGGTGTCACACCTCTACTCGACACTCTATGACCTAAAAATGTCACTTCTGACTGACAGAATGACGACTTAGACAGCTTCAAAGTGAACCCTGCCTGATCTAACTTCTGAAAAACTATATTTAAATGACGTAGATGCTCCTCAAAACTGCGTGAACTAATTACCATATCATCTATGTAAATGGTTACAAACTCTCCTGTGTCATCCCCTAATGCGATGTTTAAAGCCCTAATTAAAGCTGCTGAACTACTCTTTAACCCATAAGGTGTTCTACAAAATTGATAAAGGTTATATTTATGACTAAAAGCTGTAAATGGTCTATCTTCGTACATAAGTGGCACTTGCCAAAAACTGGAACTCAAATCTACACAAGTGAAATACTTCTTCCCCTCAAATGTTTGCATTAATTCTTCTATTGACATAGATTTCAGCTGATCTGAACTAATTCTATTGTTAACCAAACGAGCGTCTAAACAAATACGAACAGTGCCGTCGGTCTTGGGTACCGTGATCAAAGAATTAACATATGGACTGTTCGAGTGCTCAATAATCCCATCTTCAAGCATCTGGTTAATTTGTGCCTCAACTGCACTCTGATAAGCGAAAGGTACAGGATATCTATGTCCTGTGAATACTGACCTATCAATAACGTTCAATGAATGTGTATAGCAATTGGCCATACCAATGCGATCCTCAAAAACTCTCCTATTACACCATAACACATCATAGAGCCGAACACACTGTTCATCCTCTATATTTCCCTGAAATGCAGCCTCACGTAACGAGTCCTCTAGACTTCCGTTCGTAATCACACTGCCCACAAAACATGGAGAACCCCGCTCTACGGCTGGCGATATCTCATTTAAAGTACAAATCACACCTACAATACTACTCCTCTGAATATGGTCATTGAACGCTACTTCTACTTCAGAATCTCCCCATTTAAATTTCAAACTCCCTACATCATAACATAAGTTACCAGACACTCTACTTAGCCACTCTGAACCCAAGATAACACTGAATACTAAATTTGGAATTACAAGGCAAATCTGCTTCTCTACATGATTATTAATTTTAATGTCTACTAAAACTTGCTTAGAAATTACTTTAGACCTCTTCCCAACAGCTGTGATAACAAAAGTGCTTTTAATTGGCATCTCCTCAAAATTTACTCCAGTTCCTTTCATTTTATCATAAAATGCACTACTTATGCAACTCTTCATACAACCACTATCAATTAAAACATCTGTGTACGCCTCGGACACGTTAAATTTAACTATGGGGCTCTTACTAACCACTTCCTGAATAATACCTTCATCATTTAGTTCATGTAATAATTCATTTCTCACATTTAGGTCATAGGGTTCCTGTATAATTGTATGGACAGGGCATGCTATAGACTGAGATTCTGACCTTACTTCGCAGCCTGGTTCGCGTTTAAAGAACCGCTACAGCTGGCCGTAGTACTACTAACTACTAAACTGGTCTGGTTGTTCTGGGCTGTGTTGTCATTGTTTGGCTGTATATTACTACCACTAGGCTGTCCTCTTCCTTGACCCCTATTCTGGTTGTAATTATTGTCATTATAATTTCTCCCTTGATTTCCCCTGAAATCATTGTTTCTCCCTTGATTTCCCCTGTAATCATTGTTCCTCCCTTGATTTCCCCTGAAATCATTGTTCCTCCCTTGATACTGATTACCATAGCCATTTCCTCTGTTCTGATATAGCTGATTATTATTATTATTTCTATTTTGAGCGTTGGCCCCTTCGCCACCGTTCCCTTGAACTTCTTGATGCCTGGCTTCATTAGGTCTATTATTATTATTACCCTGGTTCCGATTGAAATTGTCCTCATAACCCCCTCTCCCTAGTGCATCAAATGTGCTTAACAAATTTTCTACTTGTGATATAGTCTTTACATTCTGGATACAAGCAGCCTCCTTGATCCTATAGGGAAAGTGCCTAAGTAGCAACCTTACCACATCACTTTCCTCCTTCAAGCCATCCAGATATTTACACACTAATACCTGCCCTAAAAAGTATTCGGTCATGGTGGAGCTTCCTTTAGGGTTATATTTACCACACACTACTCCCTCACGATGCTGCGACTGAATAACCTCATTCCAGAACTTTTCACAGAATTTCATTTTAAAATCATTGATATCAGTAAACTTGTCTCTGTAGACAGCAAACCAATTCCTCGTTTCCCCCACAAACACTTGTTCTAAAATTTCAACTACCTGGCACCACTCAATACTACCATTTTCCAACCTCTCCCCGAATTTATTTTCTATAGTGTTCATGAACTCCATTGGGCACCCCTGTCGATTGCTGAACTTACCCAGTTCTACCTCCCTGTGTGTGCTATTCACAAAAACTGGCCTATTCTGACTATTTTCTTGCCTGATCCTAGCTTTTAATTTTAATTCTAATTCTGCGATTTTCTCCTCAGCCTTCCTCTCAATACTGTTTACTGTTAATTTAATGTTTCCTTCTGATTCTTCTACTTTATCATATAGCTTTGCTTGTTTCTCCTCAATCTTGCTAATGCTTTCCCTATTACTCTCTCTTAAATCATTTACTTCTGCAACTACTTGTGAGTGGACTTTCTCAATTCTACCCCCCAGCTGTTCCTTAACCTCTTTAGTAGCTACCTGAATTTTGTCAATTTCTCCCCCCAATTGCTTTTTGACCTGCTGTGTTTCCAGTTGCACTAGTTCTTTTAAATTTTCAGCCTGTGTACTGATTCTAATTTCCAACTCCTCCTGTACTTTTCCTAATTTTCTGTCTACATCTGCAATAATCTCTTTAGCCTTTTCTTCCATCACCCCCCTGATCTCACCTCTAATCAGTTCGAATTTGTCACTCATTTCCCTACTGTTTTGTTCTAATTTAGCATTTAAAGTTTCATTACTCTCTCTATTTTCCCTACTGTTTTGTTCTAATTTTGCATTATTCTGTTCTAATTTTGCATTATTCTGTTCTAATTTTGCATTTAAAGCTTCTGTACTTTCTTTATTTTCCCTACTGTTTTGTTCTAATTTTGCATTATTCTGTTCTAATTTTGCATTTAAAGCATCTGTACTTTCTTTATTTTCCCTACTGTTTTGTTCTAATTTTGCATTATTCTGTTCTAATTTTGCATTTAAAGCATCACTACTAACTTTGTTCTGATACATGAACTCGAGAAGTAAAGTTTTTAATTCTGGTTGGCCGCCTACACTCCCTGTTTCAGTATCGGGATTTACCTCCGCTACCCCGGTACTACCATCACTCGACATACTGCTCGTATCATCATTCTCCAGTTGATGACCACTACGTAACCTCATCTGTCTTTCTTTCTCATCCCCCATAATGATATACACTGATAAAGACAAATAACCCCCAAAATACAGGCACAGAAATATATACCCTTCTCCTTCCACAAATGTTATTAGGTTTTCAGCCCCACGTTGGGCGCCAAATGTAATGGTCTTTTGCTTAGGCTGGGATGACAAGTGAAACGGTATTTACTTTGCTCCACGTTGAGCGTACAAATGTAATGGTTTCGCTAGCCCACACTGTTGGGTGAGAAATGTAACTGTTTACCTTTGCCTAAGCTATGTTGTTTTAATGGGCGCCAAGACCTCAATGCAATGTTGAAATCTAAATTTGTATTTAACAACGTCTAGCTCTGGCAGAACACCTTCAAGACTCTATTCACTCAGATCGTGGTATGATTTGATCATTAACCCAACAAACAATTGTATCAGGAGAAGGAATTGGTCTATATCTAATGCTACCTACTGAAAGCAAAGATTGCATTGTAAAAGAAATGAATTTATTATATAAAACAAGTATAGCAAAATTAATAATAATAATAAGTTTAAAATTTAAATTGGAGCGTTGTGATTTGAATATTACCGATAGAAAATTACGTGAAAACGGAGTCTGATAAATTGATTTTACTCTTATTTCCAAGCTATGAAGTTACTGAAATATGAAATATAAAACAAAGAAAATGAGAGATTGCGTATTTCTGCGTCATGTGCGCTTACCATTGGAAATTGCCAAAGCATCTCCCTCGTTCTTGATGATGCTGTGTGCTTCCCACAGTCTCCTGGACGTCGTCATCTCCGTCGAAATTTGATGATATCCTGGTAGATTATATAATTCTATGGTCCGTACCTCGGACCCAAACTCGCGTAAAACCGCACTGGTTACGTTTTACAAAAGTTCGTCGCTAACTCCACTGAACATCGGAGCGACACGCACTTGCGACCGTACACCGCAAATTCTACACAGATAGTCGCTAACTCCACCGAACATCGGAGCCACTCGCACGCGCATCCATACTCGTCAAGTACTATACAGATTGTCCACGTTTCACGGCGCGTCGAACGATATATTCACCTGTCGGTTCCCCCACTCTTCAGTCCCAACTAGCTTACGTCGTCTCCCCTGATTGGCTGAACCACCACGCGATCTTCTCCTCCTCCGGGTCATTACACTCGGCGACAGGGTTCCGTTTCAACAATTCGCCTCTTCTAGACCTTGCGACCCAAGATTGCGTCATGCTCCTCGACAAGATTCAGCGTGTATTAGAATTCCCAGTGAGTCACGTCTCTCTCAAATACCCTAACTGACAAAAACTCCGTAAAATTCCGTAATCAGATAATTTTCTATGATATCGTCGTTCGTAATAATTTGCTTGATAGCGTTTTCTAAGACATAGAAAACCTATCTGAATGCTAATAATTTTTATAAAATGCTCCGAAAATACCTTAATAATAATTACAATAAATTAATAATAATAATAAATTACCATGAAAAATTCTCTTGGCTGAACAATTTGCCGCGTAAATAAATATAGAATGGCTTCCTGCTGACTTATGCCAGTTGCATAAAACCCCTCGAAAAACACGTTACAGCACTGCAGAATAACATTCATCACACAACTTCAGGCCTAGCAGATCAGTTGCATAGTGCAGTTGCTTCAACAGCTGGGATAGAACTTCTTTTCTCCACTTTTGGGTTTGTACATAGCAAAGTCAGGAATAGGTTAGGGACTGAGAAGGCTGCCAAACTAGTTTGTGTTTTTCGTGAACTCAACAAGAAACCTGTTGAATAAAGACAAAGTGGCAGTGACATTTCCATTTATAACATTTTAAATACATCCCTATATTTTCTGATGGATGTTCGCTTGCAAAAATGTTTAGCAAGGACATGAAAACCATTAAAAAATCACTCTATAAACTTTATATTATTATGTAAAACCTTCAGTAGAAGGCAGAGAAGACCACAGTACTCTACTGTATTGCAAAATGATTAATTAAAAATATGAAAATAAAAATCTTCTAAAAAAACATATTTTTGACGGTTGTTTGAGTTTGAGTTTAAAACTAATTTTAAACAATGTGCATTGTTTTAAACACTCTGTTTAAAACATGTTGTTTTAAACATGCCAACCCTGATTTTGCTCTTCTCCCATCCTTTCATAACCCAGGTCTCCGAGGCATACGTCAGGATAGGGACATAGTATGTCCGATATATGATCTTTTTGCTGTTCTGACGGACATCCTTGCTCCATAACATTGCTTCTCACACTCCTCCGAAATGCTTCTGCCTGCCTCCCCCGCTCATTTATTTCTCTATCGTTTCTTCCATTCTCTTGTATCAGGCTTCCCAGATACTTGAAACTCTCCACTTTCTTCAGCTGTTCCCCACAGAAGAACAGTTCTCCAATCTATTGTTTTCCGTTCAACGCTCCAAAGAGATCTTCTTAATGGATCTCTAGGCCTGTGTGCACCAAATCCACTGAATCGGGCCGGTGCAGCGGGCCATTGTCCGACTGCGTCATCTTGGGAGTACTCTAGTCTCCATGCTACTCCTGGCAAACATCAAGGGGGAGAAAAACGAGAGAACTCTTGTGGCCGCGCCATGTACCTTGTGAGGACCATTCGTTTCTAGTCTTTTTTTTTCTTTCTTTCTTTCTTTCTTTCTTTCTTTCTACACCACACATTTAGGTTAGGTTATTTTCGATTTAGTATGTACTGCTGGGAGGGTTTATTTATTAGATGTTTTTCATTGTGTATTAATTATTGTTCAAATACCAAATTGTTAATTACAGTATATGTATTTCATTCCATTTCATTTAAGTTAGGCCTAGTGTCCCTTTGCATCGATTGTAGTGCAGTTTCATTTCCTTTTATTGTATTTAATGGCAACGACTGAATATTGTTAGTTTTCTTTTTTCAAGGGCAAGGACACGTAGGTTTTGACTTCATGTTTGTATTTTGTTTATCTTGAAATAATATTTTTATAATTGGTATACTCTTTCCTTGTTGAGGATACCCTAAAATTTCTTCCTTGCAGATCTTGGGATTAGGCCCAACTTCCACCAACGAGTTAGTCTCTATATTCCTCATTCCGTCCTCAGGTAGCAGGGTAAATTGCAGGACACACAGGGATGGGGGTACAATGGGCTGAATGTTAGCCTGAAACATGTGCAAAAGCTTAACTTTTTGTTATATTGAATGGCTGAAACCTACCAGAATATTGCTTTTGACTATATTGTGAGTCAATACAGATTCCTCAGAATAGAAACCATTATGGTTTGTCTAATGGCTTATTAATTTTATTGTACAAGTCATACAAGAGGTGTGGCTGACCTTATTGCAGTTATGGACTATTTGTTTTATATTTTTGACTGGACAAATATTTCTTTCCAAGGTATATATATTTTTTAATTGTGGATGTATAGCAGAATATTAAGTACCAAAATCACAAATGTGGAAGTACTGTGGTGTATGAGCAAAGATTAACACTAGAATGCCTTGTTCATTTTATACTAGGGGTCGACGGTGCACCGATTTTTCGGTTTCGGTACGGTACAAAGGAAATTACCGACCTCGGTTCGAGACGATAAAAAACTCTGTAAAAAGTTCGGTTCGGTACAAGAGACATAAATACCGTAATTTAAGGAAACCTTTTTTTTTAGACATCCAAAGTATTGTCCTTTATCATCAATGTTTTACTTCAGTAGTTAGTTAAATACAGTAAAACTTTTGTATACGGTTCATATTTATACGTTTTCTATACGATATTTTCCTGGTCCCGGCAAAATGCCTATACTTTCCATATTAATTTATCTCCGATATACGTTTTACATTTATTCGTTTTTCACGCTTATACGATAATATTTTAAGTCCCTTGCAATATAGAGCGTCATTTATACATTGCGTGTTCTGAGGAAGTACGTATGTTCGAATGCAAACTTTTGTTACCGCCTGTACTTCCATTCGGAAGGATGCACCGCGTGCTATATTATGTTACGATGGCCTTGAGCGACACCGGTGGTCACGGCGACACTCGCTTGCCAGAGTGTCGTAACAAGGAAGAACAGCTTGCGTAATAAGCAAGCGCTATTATTGTGTTAGCCTTTCAAAATAACAAAGCAAGCTTGTAGTTTAACGTGACCGTTAATCTCGAGATCATGAGCCACGGGACCTCCTTTTTACGTGGAATCTGAACCACAGGACATGGCATTTCACTTCGAAAATCTCACATGCACTGACCGGGAATCGAACCCGGACCGCCTTGGTGAGAGGCATACAGTTTCAAAATAACAGGAAGCTGCCATAAAACACAGTTAGACAGCATCTGAAGCTTATGTTAAGATGAGCGGAAGTGTTTTACGATCGCCGATATATTTAAAAAAAATATTATTTCCGCTTTTATAATTTTAATTCGTGTTTTTTTTAGGACTTCTCGTCAAACCATTAAAAATACTCGATTGATTCTGTGTTCTAATAATCTTGCGTCTTCAGACAAATGAAAATCCATTAATTTAGGCCTACACTACGGCATTTTATTAATGACGATGAAGAGCCGCAGAATAATACAGTGGATTTTAATGATGCTGTCAATGCTCTATGGACTATCAAACATTTTGTGACGCACCATAACGTTTCTGAGGAAATAATGGCCGAATTCATATCGGTTTGAAAATACTGTTCACGCCGTGGCCTCGGCCAACAAAAAAACAAGTCAAGATAAGTAAAGTGACTCAATTTTCTTTGTTTTGTTATATCTGGGTGCATTTCTCTTGTAGTTGTTTTGTTACATATTGCCGATTATAGTTAAACAATCGTATTATTATTTCTTGTTTTCACTTCTTAACGGAAACCCTCGCTCACCCGCCGCCCGCGTTGCTAGCCTGTCTCCCGCCAGGCACTTTGCCGTAATGCGTAGCTCGCGCGGCACAGTCATTGAGTAGCCTATAGTTCACAGCTGGTGCTGAAAATGTTCGCCATTCATTGCTACACATCGCTGGCACCTCATCATGAAGTTGTCATTTACGTTCTGAAGTTCCTCAGCACCGATTGACTCTATTTCAGCTGTAATATACCTCAGTCCAAACAATATGGACTGTTAAAGCTGTCAAGAAGCGCATACGGCAAAGTGCTTGGCGAGAACCGGCTCGCGGCGCGAGCGAGGGTCCTTGTCAGGGGGATGACAGTTCATAGGGAGCGCGTGGGTCGGGGCAAGGTCCTGTACTGGTTGTTTTGCCAACCAATGAAGAATTAATTTTAGCACTAAGGTTCCGTAGTTGGCACTCATGAACGTTCACATCAAACCGACTGGCGGAAGCGGGAATAGTCTGTTTTGATTGATTTTCCTCGTGGTGTTGTTGGTTGTTTTGATTTGTTCAGTATTTTGATTGTTTATTTGAATTGAATTGAGAGTCAATCATGCCCCTGTAAGGGAGGAAAAATTGCCAAGCACCGGGATGTAAGAATTATAATGATAGTAAGAACAATACGTCAATTTTCATCTTCCTGGTGTTGACCATGTGAAAAACTAGTGGGCAATATGGACTACTCTCGAATAAAAATATAGAGAGAATAAATGTGTGCATTTCATCTCGTGTTTGTTTTCTTACCCATTCTCCTTTGCATTGCAATAAAATTTGTGGTTTAGGGCTACGGGGAGGGGTGGGTGGCAGCGGGCATGCTAGGCAAAAAGTGAGGTTATGGCAATGTAGTGTGTGCATTTGGCCAGTTTTCTTTATATTCATCGAATATCCCAACAATTCTGTCGAGAATGAGAGCATTTTTAATTAGCCTAGAGGTGAATTAAGCTCTAGAACGGCATAACTGTGTCTTTCGTGACAAATCTATTGCCAACATTGATATATATCAAAATTTATTATTTTCCTATCTGGACGTATATTTCAGCGCCTAGCGAAAGGCGCAGTTATGTTTGTGTTATTTTCATCAATAATCAATAACTCATCGCAGAACATACTGTTCATTTACGCGTAATAAAGGCTACATTCATATGGCTTTTTACTTTTTATGTTGCCAGACTTGCCAGTACAATCCATAGCCTCAGGCGGTGTTCTCTCTCGGAAATTCTATAACCAAGAGTGACGAATCTCTTATACTTACATGATCCTTGGTCCCTGTCGCTTTTAAAACAAAGTCCCTGTATAACCCATATTGTCACATACATTTTGCAGTTTTTATTTACCGACTTTCATTTACGCGTTTTTCACATTTATGCGTGGTTTTTTTTCCTTTGCTCCCCTGGATATCGTATAAGTGAAGTTTTGCTACTAGAGCACAGTAACTCTTCTGATTAATAAAATTAAATTATGGACTAAAGTGTTCCAGTATGCATCAATTGGCTTACTCCACACTAAAAGGGCAAGTTAATGGAACATTGTATTAGATTATTAGCTGTACATTTTTTCTGTATTTTAAATAAAAATTGTGCTATTTGGCAAGTATTTGGTTTACTGTATAATCATTAGAACTCATGTGTTACTTTTTTCTTAATGGTTTACAAATTACTCTAATTTAGCATGTTAAAATCAGCCGAGCTGTACCGAACCGATTTTGTACCGAGAACCGAAGTATAATTTTTTTTACCGAACCGAACCGTACCGAACCCAAGTTTTCAGTACCGAAGACCCCTATTTTATACACAACATCATAATTATACAACCTGTTGCAATTAACAATTCAAGGGAAGATGGCATTAGGGGTCCAGGATGTAGAAGAACATCCTGGCTATAGCACTTAAGTCAGTGGTTTGGAGCGAATACAGAGTCACTGTTTAGAAACACTATGGACAAACAGCAGATCATTTTGATTGCTGATGATATTGGAGGACGAGACACTTAGGAAAACCTCATAACGCCTCCGAGTTTGGGCCCTTTTCCACTCAACAGGCTACATTTTCAAACACCTTAAACAAATAGAATATTATTTGGCACACTACCTCTTCTCGTAATTCTTTCATTCTCTGCTCTATATCATAGTCTTTCTTCTTTTCTTCCAGCTTCTTCTTATTAACTTCAAAGCGTTTCTTAACCTGATCCAGTGATGATCGCTCCACTCTCATGGACATACCCAAATTGCGCTGATCTATTATTATAGAGAGAAAAAAAAGGCAAGTGTAGAATTTAACAACTGTTACACATGATACATAAAATGAGTTGGTTAGTTCCTCAGTTTAGGGGCTGCGACAACGCAGATTCCTCATGTACTTTGGGTGTGTGAAGAATCTGTCTGATAACCAGTGTTAATTGTGATGACTGTATTAGAGTCGTTAACTGTTTTTTAATTCAAGTAAGGACTGCTGACTTTGAATTTCTCAAATAGTTCCTACTTTTGCCGCCAAATACCACCGTCAACGACTACTAGTTCAGAACTTAGCTACTAGACGCCACCACAGTCGGCTGTTGGCAACGAACGTAGGACCCTAAGAGCGTTGTTTACAGTCTTAACCTACCAATAATTTACCTTCCCATAGGTGTAATTAGTGGAAGTTCTTTAACATGCCATAAATCTATGACATGGGACCGCCGGCTTTACCATAAAAAGAGTACATTGTTGTTTATTTAGTTCGGGCATAATGCCTTGGGAGGAGCAAGATCTACTACAAATTCAGATTTCGATTTACCGAATGATGAAAACACATAAATCAGAAGGAGCTGAAATTAGCTGTGCCACATTGGTCAGGCAAACCAGCCAGTATGGGGATATTTCAGATACCAACAACATTATACACATGTATTCCAACTAAAATTCTATCTCACTTTAAATAAATGCACTATTCCTTTATAATACATCTTTTCAACTACATTAAAGTATCCAAGTCTGTCATGGCCCTTTTCAGCACAACAAACAATTGCTTCCAGAATTGGAATGGATAAATGCACAAAAGTGGCAGTTATTAGTTGTGGCTGGTGTACAGTGAAATTATGTATTACAAACTTTTTTGAGGGATACCTTTAATATAGGTTGCATGTCCAGGGCTAACTTCATTTGGAGATACATATGTAACATTCCCAACAAGCTTCAATATATGTACGAAATTTGATTTCCTCACATTTAAAATAACCAGCACCCCTCCCCTGCTCTTATCAATGCACTCTCGTTAATTCGCGGTAATTAATGAACGAACTTCCGCGAATTACCGAAAACCGCGAATTATCCGCAATTATTTTTGTTAAGCCTAGTAAAAACAAAACCATTGTTTAAAATATTGAAATAGTCTTGAGCACGCAAAATAATAATTATAACAATTGATTGTACTAGGTAATGTCTTATAAGACATGCTAGGCTAGAGGTAGGCCTATGTGGATTATGCCTACATTAATATTTAAAACAAAAAACAGTCATCATGTTTTGTTTCTTAGATAGTTTATTCTAATTTTGGATGACACATTTCCGAAGAAAACATTATATGAGAACGAAAATTCATCTCGTTTTTCTATATAAGAGATAAGTGTGAATAGACACACACTAGCTTGACTGTGGGAAACTTTCGGGATTTCCGTTGCATCCCTCCCGCACTCGAAATCAACTGGATCTCTGTATTCCTCACCAACAGTCAAATTCCGTGCTCTTTCTTCTTTGCTTTCATGTCATAAATCATAATCGTCTTTATCGACGTCTAACTTGCCCGTTCGAAATATCGTCGTCACAGAAGTCGGCAAGCGCTTGCTTTTGTACGAGCGTGGTAGCAGTATTTTTCTCCCATGATTTGTTGACTGCATGAAGAGCATCCAACAAGCACGCTCTCGGTGCCGCGCAAGTTTGTGCCATTAAGCAATAATCGCTGTTTACAATATGCTGTCCGCGCATCCACCCTTCACAACTCGCAGATCAGCGACCTTGGGGTGTGGCTGTTGGGAAAGGGAGGGTAGGTTCCGAGTGAAAGTGCATTCCTCTTGTATTGTTTGGGCTTCCAAGATAAAGGAAATCTGTGCTATACCACTCGCGGCAACATGCTCGTATGTTTCGAAGATTGCGCAATTAGGCCTCCTGTTACAGAGAAATGCAGTTCAGTCTTCTCGAATCTCAATGATTTCGTCTTTACATATTGCGTTGCATCAAAATTCTTTTAAACGGCAGAGAGATTGCTTTACTTAGCGTGATGATTAGTTGCTGTGAGAATTTCTATTTTAAAAAATACTCTTGGAGACCCACGAATTTACCGCAAAACGAATTATCGGGAGTGCACTGTAATTGTACAATTAACTCTCATAGTATTCACACTCGCATTGAAAAAATATAAGCACTTATAGACAGGCTGGTATAATAATAATAATATCGTATGGCCTCGGATGCCGGGTGCAAGCTTTGTTATTTGACATCCAGAGGGTAGCGTGCATGTCGAATTTCGTTGTTCCTTGAATCACTATGAGAGTCAAGGAGGTTAGATATCTAAGCTCCTTGAACACTATAGCGCTTTCTAGTAGAGAAATGAGGAACTTTGTGTTGGCGGAAACTCCCGAGATTAATTTTGCCATTATGAACTCGGCCTACTGAATTCAAATGGGTTCTTTAACATGCCAACATCGTATGACATGCGTATCGTATTTTTGCCGCCTTTCAAAAATCACTTACCAAGGCCAGGGGCGAACCTGCAAGCTTGGGGTTAGTAATCCGACACGTTAACCACTCACCCACAGTGGCAAGCTGACAGGCAGGTAGAAAAACATAACTGCTTGCAAGACAACAAGTCTTCAAGAATAACGACCTGACAGTACATAACTTAATTTGTCAACAATGAATAAGCATAAATTCTCTTCAGCCTTTGTCAATTTGGGGCAGATGACCTACCTGTTCTGCCCCTTTTAAACCTCAATAATTACCTAACAAACAAGTGTTTTAAGTATTGTTGCAATACGGCTGAAGAATAGCCCAATTTGAGCTTGAAACATGTACTGAATTGAACTAAACAAATAATGTATTGACAAAGCCGGAAGAGAATTAGTGCTTATTCATTGTGAATAAATTAAGTCATTCCAAGTCAATATGGAACAAAAAAGGAATATAGTTTTAATCATGTCCTCTTACAGTACATAAATACCAAATCAACGGCATATCAAGCAGTAATGTCAATGCTGCTTTACGGCTATGAAACCTGGAATTTCCATCCTGTGATATTTCAAAAATAATTACCAAAAGTGCTTCCACCAGCAAAAACTTCAATCCATTCACCGTCATCATCTTGCACAGTTTCCAGCCATTGGCCGGGTCTGTTTGGAACACAAGTCTCTCCAACATCTTCTGTCTTCCCACCATCTCTCAGCCTCCACCCTTCTCCAGTCTTCTCCTCTCTCTTCACGTTTTCTTCCACCCCCTTCAGCCTCCTGTTTCTCGGTCTTCCTCTTGGTCTCTTTCCTTCCCACTTCGTCTCGTGTATCCTCCTGGGTATCCTCTTCTCCTCCATTCGTTTTACATGTCCATACCTTCTAAGTCTAGATTTCTCTATACCATCCTGTAATGGTTCCTCCTTCATTAATTCTCTGGTCCTCTCATTTCTTATTCTGTCCATCTTTGTAGCTCCAATACTGCTTCTCAAGTACCTCATCTCACTGGCCTGTATTTTGCTCTTCTCCCTTCCTTAACCCAGGTATCTTGAGGCATACGTCAGGATAGGGACATAGTACGTCCAATATATGACCTTTTTGCTGTTCTGAGGGACATACTTGATCAATATCATGCTTCTTACACTCCTCCAGAATGCTTCTGCTTATCGTTTCTTCCACTATCTTCTATCAGGCTTCCCAGATACTTGAAACTCTCCACTTGCTTCAGCTGCTCCCCACCAATTGTTATTCCCGTTGTGGTTCTTTCCTTCTTCCTTGTTGTGATCACCATCTCACTCTTATTTATGGTAAATTTCATCCCATATCCTTGTATTACTCCTTCCCATACGTCCAACTGCTCCTGTACCTCCTCATCGTTTTCCCAAATTATCAAATCATCTGCAAACACCATTGCTTTCATCTTTTCTTCCCCAATTACTTGTGCCACTCGGGTCATTATGTCATCCAACACCACATTGAAAAGTACCGTATATACTCGAATACCACCCGCACATTTTTAAACAAATTCGGACGTGAAAAATTGGGGTGCGGGTCTTATTTGAGTCTTCCAAATTTGAAAGATCTAAATTGCCCGCCGCGCGCGATATCGGGTGTTGCGAGTATCCGCTAGATGGTGCTAGCCTTCTTCCGGCTATAACTTTGTTTTACCGTAAGCACGCGGCATCATACAGTCACACGCACGTTCTCCGAGTGTAAACATGAATGCTACGAAACGTTTGCGGTCATTTACTGTGAGTGGGAAATTGAAAGTTGCGAGGGAAGCTGAAGTTATTGGAAATCGTTCCCGGTAGCAAATATGGTATTGACGAGTCATGTATTCGTGATTGAGCGGGATGACGTCTATGCTGCGTGAACCGCCCGTTCAAAGCAGCCTTGAAACAGCTGTATACAGAGCGGATGGCAGCCGATAAGCACACACCGACTCCAACTGGTCGTATTCAGCACCCGAAAGTTCAGCTGCTGTGTTCGTGGATTTTGACGGCATGGAATCGTATCTCTGGAGATCTCATACGGAAGAGCTTCAAGAAATGTAGTATTTCGAATGCTATGGATGGCAGTGATGACGACATTTAGTGGGAAAGTGATGGTGATAAAAGTTCCGAAGTTGGTACTTCTGATGACGATGAATGAAGTGTTTGTGTACTTTTATTTGTATTTTTAATCGTTTGATGTGTGTTATTTTAGGATGACTTCAAAACTGTTGGAAACTATTTTGGATAAATGCTATTCTGTTTATTTAGTTAAGATAGTAAATAATTTTGAGTAAAAATTTGTTTTTTATAAATTTTGTTATTCAAAATCAGGTTGCGGGTCTTATTCGGGGGCGGGTCGTATTCGAGTAAATACGGTAATGATGACAGTGCACTTCCTTGTTTCAGGCCGTTTCTCTGTTCCAACCAGTCCGATCTCTCACCTCCCACTTTCACACAGCTCACCCTTCCCTTGTACATCTCCTTTATCCTCCGTATCGTCCATTTTTCTACTCCTTTGTCCTCCAGGGACTTCCATACTTTATTTCGGGAAAAGTCATTCACTGGAAAGCTAAATACTAAATTTCTGTTCTATGCAATTCAAGCACTGCTTAGAAAGAAATTTAAGAGATAGTGCAAACTGTCTCTGAGTTGTAGTTTATTTTGTATTGTTGTATACAGTGGAATCTCGTTAGCACGTTCTCGGTTACGACGTTTTCCCGTTTAGCGCGATGATTTTCTCAAGTCCCAGTCCCAATTCTACAAAATACATGTTGATATATCCCCTTAATACGTTCTCTATTCCCGCTTACGACGATCAAATTTCCGTTGTACTATTTGTAAGCGAACCTGATTTTATTCTTATTTCATTATAAAATTCGGCTTCCGGAAAACACGACGCGATATTGCCTCATATTCTCGGCTAGTTATTGACAGTGTAGATGATTTCATTGTGTTTGACGGCGTAGAAGCGGCTATAGCTATGAAGCAACGCAGGTGACGTGTCTCTCTCCTCCTACTAAATTCATGTTGATATATCCCCTTAATACGTTCTCTATTCCCGCTTACAACGATCAAATTTCCGTTGAACTATTTGTTAGTGAACCGTATTTTATTCTTATTTCATTAAAAAATTCGGCTTCTGGGAAACACGACGCGATATTGCCGCATATTCTCTGATAGTTATTGACAGTGTAGATTTTATTGTGTTTGACGGCGTAGAAGCGGCTATAGCTATGACGCAACACAGGTGACGTGTCTCTCACCCGCTGCCCTTTCTCAAGTCCCTATCCTACTAAATTCATGTTGATATATCCCTCTCTGGGAGCCTCCGTGGCTTAGGCGGCAGCACGCCGGCCTCTCACCGCTGGGTCCGTGGTTCAAATCCCGGTCACTCCATGTGAGATCTGTGCTGGACAAAACGGAGGCAGACAGGTTTTTCTCCGGGTACTCCGGTTTTCCCTGTCACAATTTCATTCCAGCAACACTCTCCACTATCATTTCATTTCATCTGTCATGCATTTAATCATTGCCCCAGAGGAGTGCGTCAGGCCTCGGCAGCCGGCACAGTTCATATCCTCGCCGCTAGATGGGGGTTTCATTCATTCCATTCCTGACCCGGTCGGAGACTGGAAGCAGGCTGTGGATTTTCATTTCATTTTCATATCCCTCTCTATTCCCTCTTACAACGATCAAATTTCCGTTGAACTATTTGTTAGTGAACCGTATTTTATTCTTATTTCATTAAAAAATTCGGCTTCTGGGAAACACGACGCGATATTGCCGCATATTCTCTGATAGTTATTGACAGTGTAGATTTTATTGTGTTTGACGGCGTAGAAGCGGCTATAGCTATGACGCAACACAGGTGACGTGTTTCTCTCCCGCTGCCCTCCACCCCTTTCCCTTTGTTTATTTCTCACGTAGGCGCATTATTGTCTTCGTATTCCGCACTATTGTCTTCTAGTTCTTAGTGTTCACGTCCAGTTATGACCTATTTTATTGCGTGTTTCATAATGGATAAGAAGAAAGTACGGCAGATAACTAATGATGAGAAGATGAAATATATTCGAGACGTGGAATGCAATCCTCACATGAAGCGTGTGGATATAGCGCGAAAGTGGAACATTCCTCCGTCTACACTGAACACGATTCTCGGCAAAAGGAAGGAAATCGAATGTGCATTTGAAGAAGGAATGAGCGGCAAAAGGAAACGTGTGCGAGAGGGACAGTTTCCTCAACTAGAAAGCGCTTTATTGAAGTGGTTCAAGCAAGCCCGTGCTTCAAACATATGCGTGCGCGGTCGCCGGTAACTGAGCCGTCACTGGCGGAGCGCGAGAGCGTCCTTGCTAAGCAGAAATAAAGACCCTGTATTATACTGTGGTGTAGAGGTACAGTAATTCATTTTTATGTTATTTATTCCGTGTAAGTTACTGATAATCTATGTTTATGTCGTGACTGTAGTAGTGCATACAATCACTTACTAAGGTCGGCGATTTGACGTCCATATATACGCCGAGTTCTTTCTTATACGTTGTAAATGCAGTATGGCGTTTTTCGGTAGTACATTTTCCCGCATATGACGTCCAAATTTTTCAGTCCCTTGAAAAATGTACTAACGAGATTCCACTGTACATAGCCTACAAATTGATTGCAAATTGAGAAACACTGGTTTTGATATAAGGAACCAGTCTTATTCAACACCGAGTTGGATTCAAGATCACATGGTATTGTGTTGCCATGCAAAAATAACCTCATCTAGTATGATTTATCACTTAAGCAAGTTTCAAGTTAATTAATACTACAAAGGTGAATTAACTACTCTACTGACTAAATTTAGTTTAAAACAAATACCAGTATTAGAACTGTAAAGGAAAATTAATTACTTTACCAACAAATTTTAATTAAAAACAAAGGCAGGAATTCATATGTAAAATAAATGTTTACTCACGCTTCTTCCCATTGATGTGATCTAAGAAGTTAATGGAGTCCTTCACAACACAGTCGCAGACATTGCAGTAATATCTGAAAAAGATGATTTTTTACTACAGAAAAACATTGTATTAACTATCAAGAACAAAGCTCTGTCAAGCAATCACATAGTGAATATATGACCATAAGCAAATTTATTACATAATTGTTCCATAGGCTCAACAAGAAGGCAATTCAACTAAACAAGAAACACAGTTAACAATGAACAAGTCTCCTCTCATAATTTATCAATTTCTTATGTGTTTATGAAATATTCGATGCGACGTAAGGGAGAGATGATAGTTTATCAGATAAAGTAATACAAAAATTAGTGAAGTCCCATTCAGGATTTTGTACATCATAGTCTTCTATTTAGATTTAGCTTAGTTTTAAATTTATTACCTTCATCAAGAGCCCTTGGTGTATGTCCTCATTTTCTCAGACATTTCTTCATTCTAATAATATTTATGACACGGGGGGGGGGCACAGGTAATTACTACTTCCATTATCGGAGGAGTGACGCTTCTTAAATCTAGATGGAAATACGTGTTGAGCTCTTGGAACCAGTTGTCAGAGGTCCAGTGCACAGAATCACCTCGCTCCTCTGAAGAGGAGCCTGCATGTTTACTAACCTAAAGTTAGTGAACCATGAATTCTCCTCAAGACTTTATAAACTCGCTGTATTCTGTAATTATGAGTTACATGTTTGTATTAAGCGCTCTGTCTCTTGGTAATCGCTCTGTATATGGTTGAAGCAGTTTCTTTTATTGGCGACAGATGGCACCAGCGTGCAGAGTTCTGTGTGTGGTGATCTTTATACCGAACTATCATTGTCCTGGAGGGGGGGAGAATATCACAAAACTTCATAATGACGCTCCACAATCAACCACTAACTATAGTAAATAGGTTCAAATACTTAGGCGTAACCCTTCAAACGACAGCGAGCTCGGTCCGATGCCACATACAGGACAGGACAGCAGAGGCCACGAAAGCAATATGCAGGATAAAGAACATTGCAGCAATAACACTGAAGACAGCCAGGAGGCTCTTTGACACGACGATATCTCCCATAGTTACTTACGGACTGGAACTAATATGGGAAAAACTGACCATCACAGACTTAGAACGAATAGAAAAGGTGAAAGCAAGATTCATAAAATGTGCCCTCAGGGTTGGAAAATATGTGCCATCTCGTCTTGTCTATGAACTTGCCAAGGAAACATTTTACATGGAGGATCTCCGATTAAGCCTGCCTTCTACTGAGGCTTCCGTCAAACTATTGGAGCGTAGGAGGAAGAAAAGAGCAGAGATAGACATTGACTTCTACAGTTCATCAGCGATGATCGATCTCACCTGGACCAACACAAACCAGGAGCAAAGACATATCACGAGACTGGCCATACACGGTTTCCACTACAAGATTTGTGAGAACTCGCCGAATGAAAGATGTGAGTGAATTATGCGGACGGAGGTGTACACTGTATCACATCACAGTGTGCCGGAAGAGGACGAAATCTTAGTCTGATTATAGTGAAAACTAATACCCATTCGGGTAGAAGATATTTCAGTGTTATGTTTACTCATTTAGCTTGTAATTAATGCTCTTTCAAGCGCACCTTAATAAATTTAATTGTCCTGGAAATCCATCACGTAAGTCACCTGACCTACCGAAAGTCGATTAATAATTACTGCCCAAACCTATTGAAAGGGGCGTGTGCATAAACTGTTTGCTATTGTTGTCTTATCTCCCCAATAAGCTGATTGGCGGAGTTCAAATAAGAGTTCCGTGTGCAAAACTTTGGCGGTTGAAAATGGTAGCCATCTTGGCACTATGTCATTAATAGCCTGGTAATTGAACAAGTAAGAAGTGAATTTACGTCGTTCCTCAGGGAGGCTTCTGCTCTTCCGAGGGAACCTGGTTTTGAAGGAAGCTCATGTAGGCTAGTAAGGAACCTATTTTCGGGATACAGAGGATTTCCTTGGATGTGTACAGAGTTAACAATTTTTACTACAATGGGTAAAAATATTATCCAGAGTACTAATAGAATATTTAAGGTATGTTTGATAGTTTTAAGATTCTTTTTGGTTGTTATTTTGGTGATGTTGACCACTGCCCGCTGACAGTTCAAATTTCTTATGAAGACCCACGTATTTTAACATGTAGATATTTTCTGACACTTATTGTATTTTCAGTATACTTTTGTAAGATATGTTTCATTTTTCTTGAGATCCGAGGGGACTCATTTGTGTCTCGATTGGTTTATTTACTAGTCAGATAACTTAGATATTTTATTTACTTAATCTGCTGGATCTGAGTACTTCTAGCTCTGTTATTTTAAATTGTATTGTCCCACCGTTATCTCATTTTATTCCTTTTCATTCTTGTTCTCACCAAGAGAACTTATTTATTTAAATTTTAATTAGCTCGAACTACTGTTAAAAATTGGGAGGCTAGAAAAGTTTTGACAGTAAGCGATTAGCTTTTGTTTTATTGGTATGCCATCATCGTCCTGTAATGATGTCCTTTGTTGTTTTTTATCAATGGCGGTGTGAAGTGAGACGAGTTGGTTGTAAAAGCTTGAATTGGTTTGTTGTGGAATTTAATGTGGCAATGTAGGTTTAATTAATGTACTATTGTGGAAACTGAAAGGTAATAGTGTGGAAAATAAGGGGTAAGGGGTAATTTTGGAACATGTGTTCCTCCATCGTATAGTAATCCTTTCTGTCATCAACAGTAGCTTGCATTTCAAAGCTTCTTATGTAATTTAATTGGTGTTGGAATTTAACGTCATTTTACCCAAATATGGGTCTGTTACAATTTTTTTTTTTATTAGATTAATTTATAGTCGCTTTAACTTGGAAAGTCTTATCGCGACTTTCACTGTAGATTTACATTATACAATACAATACATACAATACATTGAATTGAATACACTATAAAATCATAAAATGAACACTAGAAATAAAGAAAAGTCCCACTACAATGAGTTGATCAATCAGATTTTGAAATAAAGTTCCGAGTCTTTGAAGAACTTGATGAGTTTTTTGAGCTGTGAAAGAGATGAGAAGGCCTCACATATCTTCTTGGGAATGCTGTTGTGCTGGCGCCAGTGTTACAATTTTCTTTGCCTCTTTAAGGCCATAAGTTTAATGTTTTTTTTTTTTGGTTGACCTTCAGTCCTCATTGTAGGCCCTCAGTTGAGAGGTGTGGATTCATTTTAATTATTTAATTGCATCCTTAATTGTCTTGTAAAATTTTATTGATTAAATTAATTATTTTTACATCAAACTAATCACATTTCATTTCGTTAGGTCTATAGTAAAGCCATCATTACTTTTGACTTGACGTTTCAGTGCTAGGCTAGAATTTTGTTCGCTAAATCACGAACAAAACTTGATATGTCGTGATATATCGATTTGAATGGCTGCCTGTGATTGGCTAGTTAAAGTGATTTTCCTTCTGACCGATTGATAACTCTAGGGTAACACTGAAACATCAAGTCGGAAGTAATGATGGCTTTACTATAGATAGGGCCTGTGGGAGTATTTTAGTTATCAAACTCGTGGGGTATCCTTTTGTCCATGCTCCATCCTTCTTCAGGGCTTTTACATCCTGCATTGGGAGGCTTCCGTGACAAACCCGGTAGCAGAAGCTCAATACCCATCTCCACTTAACATAGAAAGGCTGTCGGAGAGTTGAGTATGGTGTATGCACCTGACGTCACATATTGTTTTCTTCATCTTTTGGTAATCCTCTCGTGCATTCTATGTTACGTTACCCCCCTCTACCACCCAGCCGCAGTTAGGAATAGGTCAACAGGAGGCCAGGTTTCCATAGCTAAGAACCCCAGCACCCTACATAAGTCCTGACCAAAATCATAATGCCACTGGGGAATAATTTAAAAGATTAATTTAATTACTTAAATGCATTCTAACTAGAACTTTACATAAATAAAAATTAGATTAATAAGCGACGCATCTACTCAAACAAAAGAAATAACCCCGTCTAAACCTACCATTAAATTTACCTATTCTCACTGAGGTAACTTAAAAAGCTGAGGGCCCAAAAGAGAAAATCACATGCAGATTACATTAAAGGCCCCAAGGGCTAAGATAGTTGTAACAACTCCTTCACCAGGATATCAAATTGACCCCTGGCACTAGACAGCCCATGAAGGGCCAAGGCCGACCAAGCGACCGCTGCCCAGCCATTTGGCCTGCAGATATTGGGGGACGCGTGATCAGCGCATCGGGTCCCCTCGGCCGTTAATCTTGGTTTTCGTGATCGGGGCGCTACCTCACTGTCAGACAGCTACTCAATTGTCCTCACAAGGCTGAGTGGACCTCCGTTCCAACCCTCACATCAGTTTTAAAATCCCTGACGGAGCCGGGAATCGAACCCGGGGCCTCCTGAGAAGAGGCTTCACCAGCATATACTGACGTTAATTTAATGCATGACCAAAAATAAATGAATTAAAGAATGAACCCTACCTATGAACTGGATACCAATTAAACAACCTGGTTTTCGATAGACCAAGTGCAGATCATGCTTCAAATTATATCTCCAAAATACAAGAAAATTCCACTTTCGTTTACAGTAAATACATTTCTTCAGTTAACGAACACACCAAAATAACATTAAATAAAACTTACTTAACTTACATGAAGATTGACGCTAGCTACGATACTTTCTTCCCATGTAACCACCCGATTAAATATCAATCCATTTAAAATCACCAATCGCGTGTAGATAAAACGTAGTTATTCGTTTAGCCTTGCATTGCTCTGAGCCTCATAACAAGTCATATTTCATACTGCTACGACCACCCAGGCGCGAGAAAAAGTTGGTTTACAAAATTAACAACAACTATTTTCAGAACAGTTAGATCACATTAAAACTCTGTATACACGTTAAAAAATAGGTTCCTTCAAGACGTAATAAAGTTTCATGATGATTTGATTAATACTTTTAATGTAATCTAAGTGAGCGCTCTGTTAGATTTAGTAAAAAAATGGCACTGTTCACTCAGCTCTAAAATTGTAACGGTTTACAATACAAATGTTTACTCTACATAGTTAAACACAGAATAAAATAAGGAAAGGTTTGGTGTAGCCTGTTTTTATGTAAGACTACGGGTAACATTTTTATTGACGTCTAAACTCTAGTATCTATACTTTTTCCCCTGACAGGCCCTGCTTTTCCTCTACGCAACCCATGGTCGCCACATAACAAGGCCCTACCTACGCCTAACCGCCAAGAATTCTGAGCATGGTTCTCACCTACACCCTGTATTTCAAAGAAAAGAACGTGAAGGATATGTCGGGAGCTTGTTACAGCTGAGCTGTGTTGCCAAGGTTTTAGTGTTGTAAATCAACTGATACGATTAATACACAGCGCTACACTTCAGACATTATTTCTGTACAATTATCTAGTATATTTTAAAAGTCGATCATGAGTCAATGCCGAGGACATTCCAACAGAGAAATACGGTACTTAGATGAATAAATAAATTACACACCGAAGCTATGATACCTTTGTCATCGGTATTCAATTCAATAACACAAAGAGGGCAAACACTCTACTGCTAATGAATATAAAAACACACACCATGCAATGATTATCCTTTAACATAAAACGAGAGTCTGGATGTAGGTCATTCACAGCTTACAGTAGAGTAGTTGACAGATAACACCATGCACACTCGCCGAATCACGACTCTACTGTTAATATTAGCTTCCGTGATAATACAAAAGTAATGTTAAGGTAAAGAAATATCTAGCACCAAGCACTCAAACAATACTATTGCAGTGGTTTTACATTGTCGAGTTGTAGGCTACTGAACGACAGACGGTAATTTGAACACTATGACGGGAAACAATAGCTTGTGCTCTATTATCGACTGCCGCAAGCGAACTGACACCAATAAATAAATTAAGTTATCCTGTCACTTGGCAAGGGTTCGACACCCTCCATCCCTTCACTGCCCTTATCATCACCACCATCATCATTGTCTTTGTCAGAGCTTGATGAATTGCCAATAATCATTTCATCCACCGCAATATCCAGAACGCATTCAGTATTTATTTCTGTACATGCTGTACGACATGTGTCCAGTCCTCGGGTTGAACTTCGGTGAAGTTAAAAGTAAACGAAGCAATGTCAATGAAAGGAACTCCGACAGACAGTGGTTAACAAGCGACTGAAACAATGCCTGCCCACACGACAAGAATTCTGTCACTTGTGTGGCATATTTTGTACCCACAGGTTGGTGACGGATGTTTGATAGTAGAATGTCGAGAGCTGTGAGATATTGTTTGTAGTTTTTGAAAATTATGCATGTGACGCATGTGCAGTGAGTGTTTACACGGACTTTAAAACAATTTGGTATGTGCATCTCCCCTGCAAAAGAAGAGCCATATGTTTTCCTCAAAGATCATCGAAAGGCTAAAAACAGTAAAATTCCACAAGACACGAATACCTTAATAATCAAGGATGTATTAATTTAAAGCTTCTCTTGGGAACTCGTCTGCTCTTCAATTTTCTCTGCTTCAGCACGGGCGTCTTCAATTATTTTTTTTGGCCAATTCCTGGAGATCTTTGGTGGCTTTTCTTTCGACTGCCACCTTAGCCATCGCTTCCTTTTCCTCCTGGCTTCGCACTTGTTTTACTTCCTTTAACACGGCGTAAGAGTTTCATGCAGCATGGACCATGCTCTTGCTCACGGTTATCTTTTCTACTCCACCAGCTGCCATCACAGCGTCCAGAACATTACGCATGCCAATCAGACTTGCTTCTTTCTGATTGATAATCATGCACTCCTTGTTCGGGGAGAAACTTCTCTCTAGAGCTGCATTGCTGTGATACAAAATCAGTATCAATTTAACAAAGCTTGTGAGATCGTTTTTGGCAGGAACTGAGGAAGGTGCTGAAGCCACTAATTTAGACCACAGCACGTCGAGCCAAGGCTCTTTTCCGTCGAACTGCTTCAAATGCGAAGTGACGGAGGGCAGTCTCAGAAGTGTGGAGTAGCCGGTCTTGAAGTGGTCAGCCATTGCACCAGGAAGCAAATTCTTCTCATTACAAAGAACTTCCCCTCTGAAGGAAGGCATACTGAGGGATTTTTAACGCTCTTAAAAAATCCGACGACTTCGGCTGGGTCTGACCCCGAGATCTTGGGCATAGAAGCTCAGTATGCTACCAACTACGCCACCGAAGCCGCCATTCAGTTAAGAATGAAACATATAAGCGTAAGTAGAATTATTTTGGTTGTTGTTTGAGTCTTCAGTCTTTTGACTGGTTTGATGCAGCTCTCCCTGCCTCCCTGTCCTGAGCTAATCGTTTCTTCTTTACATAGCTACCACACCCTACATCCGAGGCAATCTGTTTAACATATTCTAACCTTGGTCTACCCCTACAGTTCTTGTCCTCGACCCTTCCTTCCATAACTAAGCTTGCTATTCCTGGGTGTCTTAGTATGTGTCCTACTAACCTATCTCTTCTCTTCATTAGCAGTCGCCAGAAACATCTCTCCTCTCCCATTCGTCTTAATACCTCTTTGTTTGTAACCCTATCTAACCATCTGATCATCATTCTCCTGTAACACCACATTTCAAATGTTTCAATTCTCCTCTTTTCTGCTGCACCAATAGTCCAAGTTTCACTTCCATAGAGTGCCACGCTCCAGACAAAGGCTTTCAAAACTGACTTCCTAATACCTAAATCTATATTCGATCTCAACAGATTCCTTTTTTGTAGAAATGCTTTCTTTGCCTGAGCCAACCTACTTTTTATATCCTCTTTGCTTTGTCCATCACTGGTTATTCTGCTTCCTAAGTAACAGAAGTCTCCTACTTCCTTCAGCTTTTCACCTGCCAATTTGATCTCCATAGAGGTTTCTGATTGCGGCTTCGGTGGCGTAGTTGGTAGCATGCTGAGCTTCTATGCCCAAGATAGCGGGTTCAAACCCGGCCGAAGCCGTCGGATTTTTTAAGAGCGTTAAAAATCCCTCAGTATGCCTTCCTTCGGAGGGGAAGTAAAGCCGGCGGTCCCATGTCATAGATTTATGGCATGTTAAAGATCTTTCCACTAATTACACCTGTGTGAAACTAAATTGGATAGGTTAAGAATGTAAACAACGCTCTTAGGTTGCTACGTTCGTTGCCAAGAGCCGACTGCGGTGGCGTCTAGTAGCTAGTTCTGAACTAGGCCTAGTAGTCGTTGACGGTGGCGTTTGGCGGCAAAAGTAGGAACTATTTGAAAATTCAAAGTTGCAGTCTCTACTTGAATTAAAAAACAGTTACACACACTAATACAGTCATCACAATTAACACCGGTTATCAGACAGATTCTACACACACCCAAAGTACACGGGGCTACATGACCGCGTTGTCGCAGCCCCTAAACTAAGGAACCAACCAACCAACCGAGGTTTCTGATTTATTTCGGCTGCATTCCAGTATTTTTGTTTTACATTTATTAATTTTCATCATGAATTCTTTCCGTAAGACGGAGTCCATACCATTCAAAAACTCATTCAAATCCTCAGGCTTGTCGGCCAAGATAGTCAAAAAAAAAAAAGTCAACCCCTGGCACTATCCAGCCCATGACGGGCTAAAGCTGACCAAGCGACCGCTGCCCAGCCATTTGGCCTGCAGATATTGGGGTGACGCGTGATCAGCGTCGGGTCCCCTCGGCCGTTAATCTTGGTATTCGTGATCGGGGCGCTGTCTCACTGTCAGACAGCTACTCAATTGTCCTCACGAGGCTGAGTGCACCCTGTTCCAACCCTCACGTCAGTTTTAAAATCCCTGACGGAGCCGGGGATCGAACCCGGGGCCTCCGGGTGAGAGGCAGGCGCGCTACCCCAACACCACGGGGCCGGCTCTCCAGTATTTTTGTTTTACATTTATTAATTTTCATAATGTATTATTCATTCCCTAAGACGGAGCCCATACCATTCAAAAACTCATTCAAATCCTCAGGCATGTCGGCCAAGATGACGATGTCATCAGCAAATCTCAGAGTTGAAATTATTTCTCCTTGAATCTTCACTCCCACTTTAAATTTTTCTCTAATTTCCTTCATTGCTTTTCAATGTAGAGATTGAAAAGTATGGGTGATAAGTTGCAGCCTTGCCTAAAACCTTTCTGAATATCAGCTTCTCTCTCATGTCCTTCAGCTCGAATGACTGCTGTCTGGTTTCTGTATAGATTGTAGATTACCCTCCTATCCCTGTACTTTATTCCAATAGATTTCAAAATGTCAAACAATTTAGTCCAATCAAAGTTATCAAAAGCCTTTTCTAAGTCTACAAATGCCATGAACGTTCTCTAATCTTTCCTTATTCTACCTTCCAAAATCAGCCTTAGACTTAGTACAGCTTCCCTTGTTCCTACATTTCTTCTGAAACCAAACTGGTCTTCACCCAACTCCGTTTCTATCTGGCTTTCAATCCTCTTGTAAATTATTCTAGACAGGATCTTTGAAGCATGAGTAATCAAGCTGATTGTACGGTAATCCTCACATCTGTCAGCTCCCACTTTCTTTGGTATAGGGATGATTACATTCTTCTTGAAATCAGGGGGTACCTCACCTGTCTCATAAATCCTACACATCAAGTGAAATAACCTGATCAGACCTTCATCTCCTATGCAGCGTAGCAACTCAATCGGTATATCATCTATGCCTGGTGCTTTGTTCCTGCTTAAGTCTTCCAAAGCTCTATCAAATTCTGATCTCAATATTAAATCTCCTTTCGCATCCTTATCAATTTCCTCCTCCCTTTCCATTACATATATAAATAAATAAACCAACAAATAGTTTTTGAGTTTTAAGGGGTGGAACAGAGAGGTCTTCTGCCCTATAAATAAACAATCTAAGTGGCTGATGAAAACCAAATAGTGAATTTTAGTGCATCTGAGGGCTATTTATGACTAAAGGTGTTGTTGTGTTTAACTGTCTACCTGTGCGGTTTATATAGGTGTGCCGGGGGGGGGCAAAATTTAATTTACTTTTCATAACAAAAGAGCATATTTACGCTCTCAAGTAGCAGTATAAGACAAAACAATCAGTGCTATGAAAGTTTCTGAAGTAAACTTTCCTTCCTCTATCGTGCATTCGCAGCAAGTATTGTAGGATTCGAAACCTAAAGAAAGCCCCAGCCTCTTAACGGGAACATTTGTACTGTGGACTGGATTATTCAAGCAGCTGAACATTTCAACTATTTTTTTGAGTAACTGGGGGACATAAATAAGATACAAATTTAAGAACATATTTTGGAAATTAAATATAGTCTTTTCCTGCTTCAAGCACATAAATACATATTTCTAAAAAGTTAAGTACATAATTACCCAGGCCCTGTTCATCATTTACATACCCTAAAATGTCTACAAAAAAGTCCAAGTGGGAATGCAAAATATGAAGCTTCAAAGACATGTTGTATCCCATCTCAAGGTATGCCTCCAACATTCTTTTTATAGTCTTCAGATTTCTGTAGCTTTCAACTGTTAACATTAGTTAAATTATCCACTGCTGACAAAATTACAGGGTAAAACTAGAGTTACACTGGGTAAGGTGACAACTTATTTATGGACTGAGAAAACTGTCCCTACTCACAAAACAGCTAATATTCTATTTATTTATTAATTCATTTAATCCCATTACATCACATAAATGACTGAGAATTTTTGAAAATACCTACCAATCTGAATGTTATAACAATATACGGACTACATTTCAAAATTTAGCTTCTAAGAAGCTTTTGAGAAGCAAAATCGTTGTTGTTATACTGTAGTATATGAGTATGCATGGACGTCATTAAAACAAACAAACATTATACATTCATTCAAACCAAAAAGAGCCTGTATTAATATTAAAACATTGACTTCTCTAAGTTTCACTATCTAAAGAGGTCATTGCAATTTATGACAATTTGGACAGTTCTGTTTGAAAGCTGTAAACTGAAAGGAGAATGTTTTCTATAACAGTCAATACCCATCAACAAAATGGTAGGATTATTTCTTGATCAAAATCATACTTTCCTGTACTTACCCTCCAGTCTGCGAAGATGGGGTATTTTTTGTAATGACAACACTCTTGCCCAACTTGGATTCCAGGTCAACACGATAATCCCTCTGCCGCAACAGTTCTCGTTTAATAGGTGGCTGCTTTTGCTTTGCCTTTTCCTGAGCATCAAGCTCCTCTTGAATTCTCTCAGCTGCAAGCCGTTCATATTCATCACGATCCCACTTGCGCCGATGATCTTCTGGTCTCTAAAATAAAATGATTGATTTCACATGAAACACTTTCTAATAGTTTCACTTACAAACCATGTGTAAATAATGAGCAATGATTAGGGAACAGATCTTTAAATGAATAAATAGTTTTTCCTGCATGCAAATAAATCGCTGCTACTTTGATTAAAATCAATAACAAGAAGTCTTAAGCTTATATACATCAAATATTGGTTTACATAAGGCATACCTTTTTGAAATAATTTTATTTAAATGTTACATAGTTAGATTTAAATTACTTTCCAATCTTGATATTTTTTGTATTATTATTATCATCATCATCATCGATTCTTCCCCTTTGGGAGAGCATGCGAACTTGAGCCAATCACAGCTTTACTTCCTTTTCCTCTTCTCCTTTCTTCCCAAAACCTCTTCATTAATTCACTGTGCTTTTTCTTCCTTTCCTCTGTCCATTTTTTCACTGTTGTTTCTTTTCTTGAGACTTGTTCAAATTTTCTGTTTCTGATTTTATTTCTGAATTAATTTCTGTCCTTAATATAGTCTTCAGAGATTTTGAATCATTCCAAGTCTTCCTGTGTTTCTCTCATCCAACTGGTCTATAATTTACTTGTATTAATGAAGTTAAAATTTTTCTTAGTGAGTCTGTTTTCATCCTTCCTCCACAGGTGTCCAAAGAACTGTAGGCATATTTTCCAAAATTTCTCTGTATTCTGTTTCTATGAGGATAGTGTTAGGTCTTATTCAGTGTTACTATGAGGAATGCTGCTTGTTGAGTTGGAAAGATGGAATGGCTTGTTTTAATGGGAGTGGGTTATATTATTACGTAAAAAGAAGAATGGAGAGGTTAACTGGTGGTTGGAAAAGAAAAATCTAGTGTCTGCTTGTGGAGAATGGAAATATGCAAGTTGAGATGTAGAGAATATTATGATATGTTCTGAGGGAATGGCAATGTTATGTTTTGGGATAAATAGATGTTATGTCTTGAAGAATGCTGATGTAGAAAAAGATGGTTACGAAAATGCAAGAAGAAAAGAATGGAGCAGAAGAATATTAAGCTTTGTGAGGGGTATTTATTTCCATTATGAAGGTGGCTGTGGATACTGTGTGAGAAATGCAGGTAAATGAAGCTTGCTTACTTGTAGACAAACAACTAATAAAAGTATTGTATTTCTTATTTGCTTGCGTGTTTAACGCTATATTATTATTATATTGGAAGGAAGAGATTAGTTACATTGATTGCCCAACGTAGGGTGTTGTTGTTGGTTGACCCCAGCCAATATATATTTTAAATTGTTTCATTGGCGTGGGGATGGACAAAGGATACACCAATCATGATCCCGACATTAAATACTATTACTACTTAGATTTGTTTCATTGGCGCTCAAGAGTGGAGCGAATATTATTATACGAAAAGATAAGTTTACCAATTTTAAATAAGTAGTACCAGTTAAAAATTGTTTCATTGGCACCCAACATATCGGCAGTGAAAATGAAAATCCACAGCCTGCTTCCAGTCTCCGACCGGGTCAGGAATGGAATGAATGAATCCCCCATCGAGCGGCGAGGATATGAACTGTGCCGGCTGCCGAGGCCTGACGCACTCCTCTGGGGCAATGATTAAATGAATGACAGATGAAATGAAATGATAGTGGAGAGTGTTGCTGGAATGAAATGTTGACAGGGAAAACCGGAGTACCCGGAGAAAAAACCTGTCTGCCTCCGTTTTGTCCAGCACAGATCTCACATGGAGTGACCGGGATTTGAACCACGGATCCAGCGGTGAGAGGTCGGCGTGCTACCGCCTAAGCCACGGAGGCTCTCTTACCCAACATATCGGCAGTAATAAGGAAATAAGAAATATGGAAGCTAAGATGATGGCCATGATGGAGACGCTTCTGCTCCGCTATGAAAAGTATGAAGGAATGGAAGAAAGATTGTTAAGGAAGCTTGGTGAGGTCTACAAAAACTATGAGGGGATGGTGGAGGGGACGACAAGCCAGATGAATAGCATGGAAGTTCGGATGTGCAGCCGGATGGATGGTATGGAGGTGAGAATGTCCGAGTAGCTTGACAAGGTCAAAGAGCAGGTGGCTAGCCTATGCATCCTAGAAGAGAAAGTTGAGATGGTAGAATCTGTGAGTGTGGCTGTGGAGGAGGAGACAGAGAAGAGAAGAAGGAGCAGGAGGAGGAGAAAGGGAAGTTGGAAGAGACGAGGGTGGAGATCATATGCATTGTAGAAGAGAAAGTTGAGATGGTAGAATCTGTGAGTGTGTCTGAAAAGGAGGAGGAAGAGGAGATGATGTGTGAAGTATGTGATGCTAGGGAGCATAAGGAAGTTAGTACCAAAGAAGAAGTGAAGGATGGACAAGAGAGAGATAAGGTAAGAAAAGGTGGAGGACAAGGTGGACAAAGAAAAGAAACAAGATGTAAGGCAAAGAGAAGTGGTGGAGAAGGAAGATGAAGAAAACAAAGTGGTCTAGGAGGATGGGCAGGAGGAAAAGGTGGACAGAGAAAAGGATGAGATGTAAGGCAAAGAGAAGGAATAAGAAGAGGAAGATATGTCGGGCAGATCGAGATAAGAGAGTGAAGCATCAGAAGAAGAAAAAGGAAAAGATAAAAGAGACAAAAGGAAAGAGGAAAGAAAAGATAACAAGAAAGGAACTGTTTAGTAAGATAAGGCAGATGAGGAAAATGAGGAAGAGAAGGAAATAGAAGCAGGAAGGGAAGGTGAAGAAAAAGAAGGGAAAGGAGAAACAGAAGAAAAGACAGAAGCGCCGTGCAGAAAGGTTGAAGAATGATGAGAAGGATAGTCCCGCTGAGGATGAAGATAATGTTCTCAATCTTGATAACTTCATGTTTTTGGATTCTGGTGGTGGATATCTAAGACGTGATAATGTTACTGTTGATACTCCGCACTTTAGAAGAAATAATGGAGACAGGCCCCGGAGAAGTCGGAAGGATGACGAAGATGATCAAGACAACGGCACAGACAGGTCTGATGACGATTCTGCAGTTCCTTCTGAAGAAAAAGCTTGTGGTGACACACCTTATATAACAATGCCGTTGATATGTCTGGCAGTGAAGGATTCGTAACCACGTCTGTTGATGACGAAGAAGAAGAAGAAGAAGATGATCCTGTCACCCTTTCTGAAGAGGATGACATCACCATTAAAATGGAAGATGACGATGCCACTATTGGCGAAGAGAATAAGGCAACGTCTAAAGAAGATGATGTATAATTTGTTTCATTTTGTGTTGTTTTTTTCTAGTCAGTGTATGATTGATGTGTATTTTATTTATGTATTCGTGTGAGGATAGAGGATGAATCTATAACCTTCAGTTAGAGATTTATCCTCGAGGGGGCGTTTCTGTAACCGAATTTATTTGCTTACAGAGCTCACTTTTGGGTTTCTGTAAGTATATATTAGCGCCATAGTATTGTATTTAGTTTTGAGGTTAGGAAATGGCTATCTCTTGTTGGGACAGTGCAGGGAGTTTAGTGCCTTGTGCCAACTAGATACTCTGTGGTCCAGCAGTGAGGTAGCAGGGGGCTTAGCCCAAAAAGTTTCATTTCTTTTTATATTCTTTTTTATCATTGTGTGTTTTTTCTTCTTCTTCTTTTTAGGTCTTATTCAGTGTTACTATGAGGAATGCTGCTTGTTGAGTTGGAAAGATGGAATGGCTTGTTTTAATGGGAGTGGGTTATATTATTATGTAAAAAGAAGAATGGAGAGGTTAACTGGTGGTTGGAAAAGAAAAATAGAGTGTCTGCTTGTGGAGAATGGGAATATGAAAAGTTGAGATGTGGAGAATATTATGTTATGTTCTGAGGGAATGGCATATGTTTTGGGTTAAATAGATGTTATGTCTTGAAGAATGCTGATGTAGAAAAAGATGGTTACGAAAATGCAAGAAGAAAAGAATGGAGCAGAAGAATATTAAGCTTTGTGAGGGGCATTTATTTTCATCATGAAAGTGGCTGTGGATACTGTGTGAGAAATGCAGGTAAATGAAGCTTGCTTACTTGTAGACAAACAACTAATAACAGTATTGTATTTCTTATTTGCTTGCGTGTTTAACGCTATATAGACCCCGATGATTATTATATTAGAAGGAAGAGATTAGTTACATTGATTGCCCAATGGTAGAAGGAAGAGATTAGTTACAATGATTGCCCAACATAGGGTGTTGTTGGTTGACTCCGACCATTACTATTATTTAAATTGTTTCAACTCCTTTGTTGTAATGATTCCATGTCAGTTTGTATGCTTTTTGCAGTTAGAATATTCTTTCTGCGATGGAGATTGTGTTCAGTCCGGTGGGTTGGATGGTTTCTCCTAAGTACTTGGAGTGGCCTATGAAATTTTTCCATACTGTGTCTGCAATGTGAGTTTTGCTGTTGATTTTGTGACCATATACTGAGTTTTTTCATAGGAAATCTCGAGTCCAGTTTTACAGGAGATTTCATGTAGATTATTGGGTAATTTTTCAGAAGTCATGGCAACCATTTTTTAACTGGCATTAAAGCTGCCGAAAACAAAAATCAGGATAATTATACACACTAATATAGTGAATAAAAATCAATATTGATAGACGGGAATTTTTATTCACAATATTAGTGTGTATAATTAGAATTGTCAATATGAACCAATGATAGAGTCTAAGTTTCCTGAAAATCAGGATATACAGGGTGGCGCACGAAATGTCATACACTGGAAATTGTTTATAGAATATTTATAATACAACATATTTAATAAAGAATGCCATTACAACATTCACTGAAATGTGTATGATTAGTCAGTATGCGGGACATGTTCAATATGCCCACCTTCTCTGCGTACTGCTTCGAGGCGAACTTGCATGTTTGTGACCACTCTACGAGACAATGTCCTCACTCAACCCACGGAAGAAAGTCACAATGGCCGCTTGCAATTGCCGCACATTTTCTGGTTTTTAGCGGTAGATTGTCTCCTTCAAATATCCCTACCGGAAGAAGTCGCAGGGATTAATATCGGCGCTATGGGGTGGCCATATTGAGCCACTATGAAAACATTCGGGATATCGATGGGACATCACACGGGGCCAGAAATGTTCATGCAGGGAGTCCAGAACAACATTTGCTGTGTGCGGACGAGCTCCATCTTGCATAAACTATTGCGTCACTATTGTTAGTCTTGTTGCAAAACGTTGTGGAAGGAAACTGTTTTGCAACATATCCATGTAACGCGCACTGTTGACTGTCATTGATAAAGAAAGATTGGCCCAATAATTCCATGACTGGAAATTGCAGCCCACACACACACTTTCACACCATGACTTTCAGCCTCGTGCACAATAGCAGGCCGTTCTTTCGCCCAAAACCGGACATTCTGTTTGTTCACAGCAACGTTGAGATAAACGTGTGCCTCATCATTGAACCATGTGTTGTGCAGTACGGGATCACCTTCATGCAGCAAACTGTACTCGCCGTTGCTTGTCTAGCATCGTTAATTTATGACCTGTTGTCATTTTGCATGGGAATTGGTCAAGCTCAGACTGCAGGATTGTCTGAATTGACCCGCAAAAGATGCCCACCTGAACACAGGCAGTTCTGGTGGATTTGGAGGGGCTCCGAGCCACAGCCGCTCTTACAGCAAACTGGCTTGAGACGGGTTCGTTTTCTCTCCAGTATATTGCCTTTTGTTTTAAATTGGCTGGCCAGTCTATAGACCGTCTGCCGGCAGGGAGCCCACCGGGTACGGAAATGAACACGAAACCTTTCCGAGTCCGAATTACACTCTTTGTGTCCGCATAAAACAACACTATTTTCACCTCCTATTCGCGCACCAACCTCCCTTTGTGCGCCATGCTGTATAACTGGAAGCCGGTACGCATGCACGACTTGTGCTGCTGTCTGGCGAATCACGCATGAAATAAGGTTTCTGTTCACCAATGGACATGGTTGTGAGCCCAGATTTACACATTTTATAAACCCTTTTCAATGTATGACATTTCGTGCGCCACCCTGTACGTTGGAAAGTCGCTGGAATGTTCTTCGCAATGCTGGTACTACCGGTATAAAATCCGGATACTATGGGCTATGAGACATTGAGAGATGTGTAAATACAGATCATTGTTTTATTCGTATTACATACGCACACAACAAAATAGTATGCATAATACTCGTACTCATACGAGCAAACAACCTTCAAAATAATCCCCCAAGGCATCCACACATCGTTGCCAACAGTGAGGAAGGCGCTGAATACCATCTGCGGTGTGTGATGTGTCTACGCGCACTGTTACGATGTCCTCCCTGCTCACACAGCAGCATCTTCAATTTGGGAATGAGATCAAAGACACACGTCAGGGGAGTACAGAGGATGTTTCAAGATCTCCCACACCCACCGCCGCACAAGGTTCTGGACACAGGCTGCAGTGCGGCTTGTTGCATTATCATGGAGGAGTATAGCATTGTTGAGAAGCCCTGGATGCTTCCTCCACAGTGTACGACGCAGAGTGTGCAGCAGGAATGATCTGTAGTACGTGGCAGTGACAGTTTGGCCTTCACGAACAGGATGACACACAAGAATACCCTGGCTGTCATAAGCCAAAATAAGCATGACCTTCATGGGTAATAGAGTCTGTCGAACCTTGTGTCTTAGTGGTGAACCACGGTGACGCCATTTATTTCATTGTCTCTTAATTCTGGTTCATACGCTCCTGCCCACTTTATCAATTGCAATAATGAGATTCAACATCTCATGTCCTTCATGTTGGAATCGCTGCGGATGGATAAGGCATGTCTCGTATAGTCCATTTTTGCACCTCAGTTAAAGCATGTGACACCCACTTTGCACAAACCTTGCGCATTGGCAAGTCAATCCGTAAAATGCGGTACACTGTTGATGTAGACATACCCGCCACAGTCCAACGCTCTTCATCTGCTAAACAGTTTTCGTCAACAGCCATGTGCACCTCTGTGTGAGCAGATGCTGGACGTCCAATACGCGGGAGGTCAACAGTTGCTACCCGTCCATGTTTGAAGGCCTCCACCCAACGTGCAACAGTGCCTCATCACCCAGTGCTTCTCGTAGCTCGGCATGACACTCACGAGCATTTCTACCATGCAGACATGCAACTTTTACATATGTGAGCTGTTCAACTTTAGGGACATCCTGCATATGCGGTTATTCAGAATATATAAAATATTTGCTATGACTTCTGAAATGACTCTCGTGTATATATATATACATACACTAGTGGACCATATATATAGTAGAACGTCGTTTATCCGGACGTCAAACAACCGGAACGTCAATAATCCGGACGTGCAAAAAAAAAAGCAAGCTGAGGCGGATGTACAAGAAGGAAGTTTAACGTCATTTACTGTTGGCAGAAGATGAGGAGAGGGTGATATTTTTTCATAAAAGCTTTCTGTTAAGGACTACTGTTACTTGATAGCTGATGGATTTGTCACTTTAACACCACAGAATCTTCGAAACGCATTGAATAAATTGGCATGAGAACAAGAGACCGTTAAGACCACAGACACTGTTGATGAAGATTTGGATGCAGTGACAAATTAGTTATTCCCCCAAGTTGCTGGAGTTTCCGACTGTTATAGAGAAGGCGCACAAGCTTGGTTGGAAAGTGACGGTGACTCAGATTTTCAAATCTTAGATGATGATGAAATTGCTTCTCTGGTGCAAGAAGTAAGTGGGGAAGACGAAAAGAATGAAAGCTTAGATGGGAAAGATGAAGAAGGAGAATTGTTTACTGCATTATAAACTGCTCTATTGTAGTATGGTTGTGCTATGAAATGAACACATGTTCGATTAACCGGAAAAATCGTTATCCGGAATACTTTCGGTCCCAATTAGTCCGGATAAACGACTTTCCACTGTATACTAGTGGACCCGGCAGACGTTGTCCTGCCCGAATATGTAGAGTGGGCTCAGCAAACATATTTGAATTTTTGATGAACTATATACTAAGCGACATTGATTTTTAAAGAAAAAACTCAAATAATTTCAATGGAAGTCTAAGAATTCGACATCACTGCCACCTATGGTACAAAAAACATATGAATTATTCTCAGGAAGTCAATTATCCCATGAACTTCTCAGAAGAAACCATTGCCAAGGGAACGGGCTTGAGAGAATTAGTGGGGAAAGAGGACCCTGACAAAAAATAATTATAAAAAATCTAGAACCTAAACCATACAGGACTCCACTCAAACATACATAAAAAATGTCATCGAAATCAGTCGAGCCGTTTAGGAGGAGTTCAGTGACATACACACATACAGAAGAATTATATATAAAAAGATATGTGCAGTACAAGAACATCACGAAGAGTGGTTAAAAACAAAACAGGACAGCTTCTTTCTGAAAATGAGGAGGTAGGTGACTGCTGGAAGCAATATATTGACGATCTATACGAGGGCCAAGAAATGGAAAACAGAGGATTGTGGAAGATGAGAGCCAGATTGAGGTAGAAGACAAAGGCCCACTAATTACAAAAAAGTGAGTTCAACAGAGCACTACACTTATTAAAAGATAAAAAAGCCATAGGTGTTGATAACATTTCAGCTGAGCTCCTAAAAAATTATGGAGATATCAAGAAAAAGTGATTGATATCATTACAAACTGCTATGAAGAGGGTATCCTACCACCAGATTTCATAAAGAGTCGGACAATAACACTGCCAAAGAAAGAAAATGCCACGACCTGCTCAGATTACAGAACAATCGCCATTCCATCCCATGCTTCTAAGATCCTACTGACAATACTTAAAGGCCGAATCATAAGCAACATACAACAGAATTTAGATGATGACCAATATGGCTTCAGAGCAGGTAAGGGTACTAGAGAAGCAATTCTAGCTCTGAGTCAAATACTGGATAGAAGACTAGAAGTTAATAGGAAAACTTATGTAGATTTAGTTTACTTAGAAAAAGCATTCAACAAGGTTGACTGGAAGTTATTATTTCAAACTCTCAGAATGTTGGGTCTTGATTGAAAGGACAGATGTTTGCTTTTTAACCTGTATAAAGACCAAAGCACAGAAATAAACATCAATGGAACGAAAAGAGTAGCAAGAATAAGAAGAAGATTGCGACAAGGCTGTCCCTTATCACTATATCTGTTTAATATATTCATAGAATGCAATTCGAACAGTAAAAGAAAAAACCAAAGGAGTAAAATTTAATGGTAAACAAATTCATAGTATTCGCTTTGTAGATGATATTGCTTTGGTAGCTGATTCAGAGCAAAACATGACTAAGATGCTATGTATGCTAAACAACATGTTAGAGAAGTTCAGGCTACAAATAAACACAAAGAAAACAAAAATCATGGTTGTTCGAAAGAAAAAGACTGAATTGAAAACAAATATTAAGTTAGGCTGTAGCCTACAAAAATACATCAGGTTACAGAATTTTGTTATCTGGGTAGTGTCATTATCAGTGACAATCAGTGACTTACAGAGGTCAAAAGAAGAATTGCTATGGCAAAACAAGCATTTCAGAGCAGGAAAAATCTATTGTTAAATAAGCACATAGGAATTTAAACCAGAAATAAATTTGTTAAAACCTTTGATTGGAGTGTTGTGCTAGCTTACGGATGTGAGACATGGACTTTGGGAAAGCAAGCAAAATCAAGACTAGAAGCTGCTGCAATGTGGTTCTGGAGAAGACTGACAAGGACGAGTTGAAGGGAAAAGAAGACTAATGAACAAATCTTGGATGACGTTAAGGAGAAACGGATCTAACTTTATTGGTATATTGGCTTTCACGGCCGGTGAATTAAAACTCAGCAATTCTTCTAGGTTTGTGCCGTGTCTTGTGTGGGGTTTCGCCTAGGACACCAAGCTGGCTCATCGGCGGGCTCTTGGTATCCCCGCCCGGACCCCCACAGGAGTGATGAACTGCACGCCACTTCCCTTTATATTAGGTGCAACTGCAAGCTCAAGCAGCCTTAACCTCCCTATGAAGGCTTCCAAAAAGATGGTATATTGGCTTTCACCATTGTCCTTCTAACTTATTCTCTCCATTCTCCTCCACATTTCGAAAGTCCCTATTCTTCTCTAGTCTTCTTTCTTAAGCGTCCAAGTTTGGTTGGTTCCTCAGTTTAGGGGCTGCGACAACGCGGTCATGTAGCCCTGTGTACTTTGGGTGTGTGTAGAATCTGTCTGATAACCGGTGTTAATTGTGATGGCTGTATTAGTGTGTGTATCTGTTTTTCCCTCCATACATAGCTACACTCCAAACAAAACATTTCATTCATCTCTTCCTTAGTCTTACTTTCATTGCTCCACAAAATAATTTTCTTTTCTTACTGAAGGCTTCTTTTGCTATTGCAATCCTTGTTTTTATTTCTTTAGTGCATATCATCTTAAGAACTACAAGGCACCTGGGAAAGATGGCATCATTGCAGAAGCCCTGAAAGCAGGTGGAAATACGATCGCAGAGGCCCTACACCAGATCATAATCGAATGTTGGGAGACTGGCAGGATCCCTAATGACTGGAAATCAGCTATCATACACCCTTTACATAAGAAAGGCGATTACAGTTATGTCAACAACTGCCAGGGGATATCTCTGCTGTCAATAGCATACAAAGTGCTCTCCAGGATTTTACTGGACAATTTAGAAAGTCAATGTGATCATACAATTGGTGAATATCAAGGAGGATTTCGGCGTGGAAGGTCCTGTACCGAGCAGATCTTCAATCTGAAAACCATTCTCCAACTAAAGCAAGTAAGTAGTACGAACATCACTGTGGTTTTCGTCGACTTCGCAAAAGCTTATGATTCCATCGACCGCCAGACAGTCTTCTCAATACTCCAAGAACGTGGTGTGGATTATAACACATGCGCCCTCATCAAACAACTCACTGTCGAAGCCCTGCACGAGATAGTGGTGAAGTCTGGATTACAGATATTTTACGATAAGACCAAGTACTTTGAGAATCGGCACTCCGGAAACACCCCTTTGACGACCATACGTGGAACGATTGGAAGAGTCAATCGCTTTCGTTATCTTAGTGAATGGGTCCACCCCAATGGTAGAGATGGCACCTCCATCTTAGCAAGGCGTAACAAACTCAACGTAGCATACCAACTATCCCACAATTTGTACAACAAGAAATGCATTTCGAGGAATGCTAAGATCTGTTACTACAGAACTGCTGTCAGACCACAGTTTCTGTACGCTGCAGAGACCCTCTTGATGAACAGATTTACCCTCTAGGTTGGCACCATGGATGACCTGGAGAAAGCCGAAAGACGTATCCTCAGGAAAATTCATGGCCCGAGATTGCTCCCAGATGGAACAGCTACCATTTGAAATCTAATTCTGACCTGTGTCAACAGTTAGAATCAGCCAATACCAGTATGCAACGTAGGAGGCTAAAGTTCTACGGGAACCTACAACGAATGAACAGCAACAGGCTTACCAAGAAGATCTTCTCCTTGGTTAAAAGCTACACAGCAACAGGCTTACCAAGAAGATCTTCTCCTTGGTTAAAAGCTACAAGACAAGAAGCCTGTGGCTTAATGAAGTACTAAAGGACTTGGCTTCGACTGGAATTGCTGACCTTGATGTTTAAGATCGTTCTAAATTTTGTGCTATGATAGAGTCTTGGAACCCACCACCTAGTCTCTAAATGTCGGAAGCCCCTTTCGCAGGAGAGAAAGGAGAAATTATCAGCAGGCTCAAGAGATATTGGGAACGGAAAAGAGCATTGAAGAAGAACTAGTCATAAGTGCTTTGTAGTGGGCTTAAATCAATAATAATAATTTTTTGTGTAACCCAACTTCCTAGGTATTAAACATTACAGTAAGTTACTAAGTAAGTACTATACGTTGAAGAATTTAAAGACATATTCAAGCCAACCTTTGTGGAAAGTCAATGAAAGCCAATCAACACTTTCACTTACACAGCATTTAACAGGCAACAAACATATCACTGCAGCTTCACATTCTACCTCATAATATCTTACTACAACTTGTTTATTATAGAAATATTTTAAACTTTTCAACAAATAATTGTAATTTTAAGCATATATTTTAAACTTTTTAACAGATATGTCCCTATTTTTAACACATAAGAACATAATTTTGAACTTTTCTAGTACCTGATAATCTATTGTCTAATGGTGAAGATGGGTCATATTTATGACTAAGGATTTCTGAAGCAATTTCCTTTAATCTCTATATATAAAACATATGCTTCCTACGTCAGTGTAACCTGTGTTTAGAAATTGAAGGACAGCATTTCCAGCAACTAATCTGAAATTCATGTATGGTACGGTAAGTAATTATGATTAATAAATACGATAAAGAGTGTAAATGTGTTAAACTAGTTGGGTGCAACGCTGCTGCTACTGCCTTGCTCGACACGCGGCCTCCGTATAGGGAGGGTCCTAATTGTACATCAGTCCCCACTGTAATTCCAGTTATAGCTTAGATAGTCTCTCGTATGACATACAGTTAAGATGAAAGAGGGCAGATTGTTGGGAAGCACGACATACGATGAGCAGTATTTTGCAATAAATAAGGTACAATAACAACAGAAGTAGAAAAGTAGTAATATATGCACGATACATTGGTATAATAACAATAATTCTTAACTAATTACATTTGTCCAAAATGACTACATTTGCAACCCTTTGATCCCAGTGATGCATTGCAATGAAGTAAAACTAAGCTAACTTATTTGCTAATGAACGAGCATGAAGCATTTAAACAGTTTTTAAACAAAAAAAGAGTTCTGGGATTTAAACTTAATGAGTTAATGTAGAATAAAGATGATAGCTCCAGTGTCATATCAACTCCATATTATAACACCACAGTGAAATTGCCTGGCACACATCAGGCTTAATCAAATGGAAATCTATATACAGAGAGTTTAGTTTGTATGTAACGGAGACCCTCGCTTGCCCGCTCGCCCATGGCGCGAGCCTGTCTCCCGCCACGCACTTTGCCATTATGCGGCGCCTGCACAGCACTGAGTCATTGCGTATAGGAATTTGTACTTTCCTAGTTCACATCTGGTGCTGAAAATGTTTGCCATTCACTGCTACACATCGCTGGCACCTTTTTATGAAACTGGCATTTACTCTCTGAAGTTCCTCAGCACCGATTGACTGTATTTCAGCTGTAATATAGTCTTTAAGCTCATTTATAGTGTGAGGGTTTCTCGCATATACTCTATTTTTAAGCGTCCCCCACAAATAAAAGTCTGGGCTTCGCGGGAGCCACACGTTCCGACTTATAATCCTCGTACCGAAAATGCGACGCAATTGTCATGGACGCTTCGGCAGTGTGAGCAGTGGCAGAATCTTGTTGAAAGTAATTTAACAATCGCTCTCCGTAAGTCAGTTCGTCCAAAAATTGGTCAAGGATCACATTGAAGTACAAATTCCTATATTCAATGACTCAGTGCCGCGAAAGCGCCGCACAACGGCAAAGTCCCTGGAGGGAGACAGGCGTGCAACGCGGGCGAGCGAGGGTCTCCATTACATACAAACTAAACTCTCTGTACATAGCTCAATAATATTGGGTGAGTTACAGTATTTATTGGAGTGGCTCAAGCTGGGTTGGCTCGTGAAAGGCAAGCACATTTCTGGCTGGCCAGTGGCCCTGCACTAACACAATACTCACACTGTAGTATATTTGTAACCAGGACATGAAGAAACTTCTATTTTATGCTCAGATATTCAGGCAGGGATTGGAGGGACGTTTAAGGGGCCAAAATGACCAAATTCACGACAAATGAGCTTTTAAATTTAATATATAAAAGCGTACTAATGAATTGAGTAACTTAGCTACTTGATATGAGAGGTAAAGCCCCATGGTTAAAACCGTTGTATTGCAGCTTAAGGTATTGTTGCATTGGCTAGGCACCCTCTATAATTCGTAGGCTAAGAGCTGGCGACATAAATCATTAAATATAACTCACTATGGCCTTTGCATATCTTGTAATGATATCCATGTATTGCCAAAAATTTGACAAAGTGTGGAAGATCCTGATTCGTCTTGGTCCATGTTCTGGTCGCCATTGCTTCGGTGGAGTAGTATTCCAGCCATATGTCATTCCTTCCTTTTTGCCATTCTTTCATCCAAGAGTTTCCTCCAACTATCTGTAGAAGGCACAGGGAGCTTGAATCTCAAGTCTTTGATTAAGAAAGGCTTGAAGGAAAGCAGCAAAACACAAATGATACCAACTCTTCCACAGCTTGAAGAACTACGGTATCTGTGCCATGAATGTGGTCAAGTCTTTATTCTAGCATGTTTTGTATTTGATCTTATCGTAAACAAAACATGTAAAAGAGCAAACTGAAAAAACTGTGCCAATTGTGCCATTACTAACTGGAAAACTAAATGTTTGGATCTATAAAATCATTTCAAACAACACATGTACAAGATAGTCAACACCATAGGTATTACTGTGATTTGGGATACTCTTCATGTTGGAGATTTATCAATTTTAGAAAAGGTTAAGGCCCGTTACATGAAGAGGGTACTAAGTATAAGCATAACGGCACCATCAAGGTTAACATACATTCTGATGAAAGAAAGCTACTTAATAGAGGATATTCGACTGCAAATGTCTCTTCCAAATACAAGAGCATATGATATAAAGCTCCAAATATTACAAAACAAAATAAATGACATTTGGGGTGACTTTTTCATTACGGATGCGAAGACGAAGGAGGAATGGAAAGAAGCCAACTATCAACTGCGACACACCATCACCCGCTTTCCAGTGCACGGCTTTCATCATAAGATGTGTACCACCAAGAGGTTCCATAATCCAGCGAGGACTGTGTCTGTCAATTCTGCAACGATCAATGTGGTCGATATCATCCAAGTGAATGCAGGGTTAGACAGATGTCACTCTCTAAATTGTGTACTGAATAACCTAGGATTTTGTAATAACATAATTAATTTTAAATTTTATGGCTATTTGCTGCAATAAATATTCATTCAAGATAGTCAACACCAGCCAGCCTAAAGTATCAAGCTATAGCCTACACTATAGATCTGGAGCGTGGCACTCTATGGAAGTGAAACTTGGACTGTTGGAGCAGCAGAAAAGAAGAGAATTGAAATGTTCGAAGTGTGGTGTTACAGGAGAATGATAAAGATCAATTGGTTGAATATGGTTACCAAAGAAGAGGTATTAAGACGATTGTGAGAGGAGAGATGTTTGTGGCAACTGCTAATGAAGAGAAGACATAGGTTGGTATGACACACACTAAGAAACCTCCCATGGCTCATGATCTCAAGATTAACGGTCACGTTAAACTACAAGCTTCCTTCCTTCCTTATACTAAGAAACCCAGGAATAGCAAACTTAGTTATGGAACTGGAGGGGTAGACCACGATTAGAATATGTTAAACAGATTGCCTCGGATGTAGGGTGTCGTAGCTACGTAGAGAAGAAACGATTAGCTCAGGACAGGGAAGAGTGGAGGGCTGCTTCAAACCAGTCAAAAAACTGAATACTCAAACAACAACATAGATCCTACAGTTAACTTAAAGCTAATGGAAAAAATAAGCAAGCACAGATCCAAAAATTAAGAAAAGCACAATGAAATGAAAAGAAAATGGTAAAGACAAGCAAAGAAATTGAAGAAACACTGCTACACTGATGACAATTTGGGAGAAAACAGCATTTACAAGATGACACAACGTTTAAATGACACAAAACGCAGAAATAGAAAAACATTCAGCTACATGACAAGATATATGACCAAGCAAATTACAAACATTTGATACTATTTCTCCATGCAAGGTTTTATTTTCATTATATCAAATCTATATTGGTTGATATCAAACAACTTACTTCCTTAGTAGCCATGATCCGAGCTGACTTATTGCAGATTATTACTTGGTGAAAACGAAGCGCTTGCAATATTGAAATTACACACAATAATCGATGTTGACATGCTCCTACTGATTTTAATAAAATCAGTTTGTCAATCCCAACTTAAAAGAAGATGTTAAAATTCTTTTTCTTCTTTTTCTTGCATCTTTTTGGTGGGCTCTAGTAAAGCTCGCCACCCAATCACCCACAGACCGTGTAATCGCCGATATTTATATTTCTTAAAATGTAGCTTATTTATTTGGTTAAAAAGGGACAGATAAACTAGCTGTTACGCCCCCTAAAATCAAATAAAAACAACAAAAAAATAACTAATAAGTTAAATCAATGCTGTCGACGGGTATGTTCACTACTGCCTGAGAAATTTGCCATCGGGCACGCTATAGTGCACTGTCTCGTAAATGGGTACTAGTTCTCCATGGATTGTTTATATGGAACATATTGATTAAAATGCTTTAATAATAAATAGTAGATTGTCAATCAGCCATAATTTGTAACATTATGTTTTGAAAATTCGTGATTTAAATTTTCTACACCATCATTTGGCCTTCTACTGATAGCATGAAAATTATATCCATTCTAGACCTGGACTTCGTAGTGAACTGTCATCTGTAGTAATGGGTGGCGATGGAGGAGTGGTGGATAGTAATGGATAACAGCAGCAAAATATATTTACCTACATTGGAAACTTTTTGTCGACTGTAAGCATTAACATTTATGATCACCATCGAATTCTGGATTTTGACTTCATAATGGGAAGGTCTGGCAGTTATCCGTCTGTGAAAAATACGCTGGGTGTTTAGTGTAAAGTCTGTCGTAGGCGTACCCTTTATATCTCTTGATTATTTAAATGCACTTGAAATTTAGAGTTGCAGGGATATGAAATTTTGCCTTCTATCGTGCAGTTCATAGATATCCAGTCATTTACTACTGCATTTGTTTATCATAGTTCATATGTTCATGTGAAACTCCCACGACTAACCTACGTTCGTGATTTTTCAGAGCTGTCATCCGATGGAAACGTAGCTAACCAAATATGAGTTGGCTCAGAAATAGCCCTTTAAGGGCAAGTTTTACTAAGCGTGGGCATGCAAGTAATTCTCCCCCAAAAGATTGTGATCCTACAGCATGCTATGATAGTTTCAAGAAACATTGGCAGCAAACTTTCGAAATCATAGAAAGAACTCAGGTAAGATTATTTAACCAAGGAATTAAGGCATTTGTGTGATCGTACTTTAAAGATTGTTACACCTTGAGAAAATGTTCATTTATTGGCCTCTCCTTCTGACACTTTGTAAAACTATGCCATTGTCCTTGGCTTGGGGCTGATGACCATAGTGTTGCATGCCCCTAAATGAATCATTAACTATCCTAGTACGCCGCTGAATGTTTCCCTCTGAATTTTGTGACTGATACCATGTAGTTATCATCGGCAACAAATGAGTGTCAACACCAATATGTCATAGGTGACGTCCTGGAGGTCACTAACATCCCACTAAACCCCGGGACTCGCGATATATATATTCTACAACCGGTTATTGATCAGTTATAATAAATATTTATTACAGCCAATGACCAAAGAAAATTAAAATACAATACTACCATAGGTCTGGATACCGAATATTCTAACAGAGAAGGAGACGAGAACTTGACTTTTACACTTCCATTTGGATAATATATGAAAATATATGATCTTCATACCTTTCCAGGGGACAATACCAATTGAAATTGCTATCCATTATGACTAGTATACTGGAAATATGTGCTAAATTATGTAAATATGTGTCTTTATTTCTTGCTCATTGAATGATGGCAAGCCATGTTCTTCAAGCACATGTGGTTCGTTCAACTGTTATCTAGGCGGACACATTGACGAGATATAGTGTCACAGTACTGTTGCCAACATGTAAGGTATGAGATCCACCACCACTAGGCAAAACTCCTTAGTCTACAGGAAGATTATGCGGGACTATTTCCACTGTGCGTAACCCGCTGACAGCTGGATTGCATCCCTCCTGGTTGCTTTAAACTGCCTTCCCATTCAACAATCGGAGGCATACAAGACATATATTAATTCACCGCTAGGTTGCAGCACCAACCTACTGTGATCGCCGCGGATTTTTAAAGGGGAAGATACCTGAAATGAAGGATTCTTAAGTTTGGAGGCTTAATATTGAGAATAATGGACATGAAAGCATTACAATAAGTTCGTAGTTTTGTTATTCAATCATCATAAAGTGTATAATATACATTTAGACACATACTTACGGGCTAATTATCAATATAAAATAAAACAAAAAATAAATGCTGGTGGAGGTGATTGTTTATTAATTCCGAATGTAATACACGGCTTATACACTTGCAGCAGATATTAGTGTGACTTTTACGTACCTTGTGTCCTTGTTTCATCTTCTGGGCGATATTATGTATTGAAATTACGAACCCTGGTCACTACTGAACCTCATGTATGTGCTAAAGTACGTAAATATGTGTTTTTATTTATTGCTATTTTAAAAACGGCTGCCAAGTTTCGACCGCTTGCATCTCGTTTAACTGTCATCAAGGCTCACTCTAGCGGCACGCACAGAGGGGCACACATTGTTGCCAACATGTGAGATACAAAATCACTATTGATAAAAAGTGGGATACAAAATCACTGTTGATCAAAAAAAAAATCGGGACGCGTTAGGCTGTATAGTAAACATGGGCAAAACGCTTTGATCTGGCGCGCTAGGCTGTAACCATTGGATTGGACAAAATGAAGGTTTAGAAGGTCGGATGTAGATGCGGCCCTGGTCGCACGCAGCTAGCAGGGCATGGTTGACACAAAACCATTGGTCTGGGCGCGTTAGGCTGTAACCATTGTCAAAAACCATTGGATTGGACAAAACGAAGGTCAGAAGGTCGGGTGTATTTTCGGCCTTGGCCGCGCGCAACTAGCGGGCCACGGTTGACACAAATTCCATTGGTCTGGGAGCGTTAGGCTGTAATCATTGTCAAAACCACAGTTTTGCAAAAAAAAAAAAGTACACATTTATTACAGCGGAGCGATATACTGCATAGTAATTACAGAGCAAATAACAAAAGCACTCATTTCAGCCGTGGGAAAAAAATCATTACAGAGAAGCGAAATATTGCACACACTAGCCTAATTAGAGTGGTGAACTGAGTGCTGCGCATGAATGATGCACACTAGCGACTGAACTGGGCGCTTCTTTATTTCACATAGGGTAAGGGCAAGGTTGGCAGTACTGTTATGGTACTGTTTTGAAGATGATAGATTTGAACAATGGCTCTCACAGCTGTAATTTTCGCTATATAAGTCGTGATCCTATTTGGGATGGCTGGGTGTGTCAAAGACGGCAGAGGAGGAAACATCTATTAAAACATCGCTCCATGATTTATTTCTCATTGTTTTATAATAGGCCAGTCACCGTAGACACAAAAATCGCGTTAGGTGGCAAAAAATTGCAAGGTTTTGATTTTTTGGGATGTTGTTAGGATAGATACCAATTGTGTAAAACTAAGTTTGCAACTTCTAAAGACCTGTGCTAACTTCGTGGTGCTCGAAAAACCTGGACATTTTCAGACTTTTATCAGGTTTTGGCTTACAGCTTCTAAAACATGCATTAACGACAATTTGAGCTCAACCCCAGCTCTTTATGCGACCTAGAATGTCTTAGATGACTGGCCTATTAGGTATTTTGGCTAATTCATGTATTATAGAGAATGTTATTACTCATTCTTTGTTCATTCAGCACTACCGATTGTTTTAGGGGCAAAATGCCTAGCTTATTTGCCCGTAATGATACAGAAGTAAGGCCCCTGTTCGCTTTGCAGGTGAGACTGCCTGGGTGAGGTACTCATCCCACCTCCCCAGTTGTATCCCCCTATCCGATGTTTCAAGCTGCCCTGGAGGCAATAAAGGTGGGATCCCTCGCTGAGTCCGAGGGGGGGGGGGGGGGGAGACCAACCCTGGAGGGTAAACCGACTTTTAAAAAAGACAGATACGGATATTAATGAAAATACAACTGACTTACATTTTATTACATACTAGAAGGGATGACAAAAGAAGAATAGACAAAAACAGAAATGGCTACAGCCCCTGGAGAATGAGATGTTGATTTAAGGTCCGAACATACCAGGACGGTTACGGCCACGGCGCGACCGGATGTAGCACGTGCTCTTCAATGGGGATGAACATACCTCACCGACCTGAACGCAGCCCCTTCGACCTTCTGCAACGATCGTCCGTGCCTCTCACGGCCATATACGGTTCGCCAGGTTCGGCCGCAGCACACAAGTTTTTTGTTCAGAGTGTTTCATTCAGAAATGGCCTGCATTACAGAAAAATTAATTGAAACCTGTCACACCATTCAGTAATCCACGGAAGAGGAAGCCTGGAAACGACGGACGATATTTTATTGGCTAAGCCGTAATAATACTAATAATAATACAATATCCACCTTTTATTATCCCCGTATACAACAGGATCGGGGATGAGTTACGATTAATTTCTTTGCAGCGGTTGGTTTGTTTGGCTGGATGCTCATCCTGACGCCAACCCCATAAGAGGAGTCATTGAAAGTTGAATGAAATTCGTCAAGGAGATGAAAAAATGTGACCATGGCCTATTAAAAATTATTCGTCCCGGAATTTTCCTGGAGTTGCAAATGGGAAACGACGGAAAACCATTATTCAAGTACGGCCGACGGTGGGGCTCGAACCCACGTCTACCACGGGTGAACGTAGCTTGACCATGGCCTGGTGAGCGTAGCTACTGCTGTCCGCTCTTGGCTAAGCCGTTCATTCTTGAAATACAAACTATTAATATGAAGTGACAGTAGGATAGGAGGCCTGACAAGAATGTTTATTCCTTATTATTTAATCATTTGTTTTTGTTTGGTCTTCAGTCTTTTGACTGGTTTGATGCAGCTCTCCATACCTCCCTGTCTTGAGCTAATCGTTTCATCTCTACATAGCTACCACACCCTACATCCGATGCAATCTGTTTAACATATTCTAACCTTGGTCTACCCCTACAGTTCTTGTCCTCAACCCTTCCTTCCATAACTAAGCTTGCTATTCCTGGGTGTGTTAGTATGTGTCCTACTAACCTATCTCTTCTCTTCATTAGCAGTCGCCAGAAACATCTCGCCTCTCCCACTCGTCTCAATACCTCTTCGTTTATCACCTTATCTCTTATCTACCCATCTGATCTTCATCATTCTCCTGTAACACCACATTTCAAATGCTTCAATTCTCCTCTTTTCTGCTGCACCAATAGTCCAAGTTTCACTTCCATAGAGTGCCATGCTCCAGGCAAAGGCTTTCAAAAATGACTTCCTAATACCTAAATCTATATTCGATGTCAACAGATTCCTCTTTTGTAGAAAGGCTTTCCTTACCTGAGCCAACCAACTTTTTATATTATCTTTGCTTCGTCCATCACTGGTTATTTTGCTTCCTAAGTAACAGAAGTCTCCTACTTCCTTCAGCTTTTCACCTGCCAATTTGATGTCCATAGAGGTTTCTGATTTATTTCGGCTGCATTCCAGTATTTTTGTTTTACATTTATTAATTTTCATCATGTATTCATTCCGTAAGATGGAGTCCATACCATTCAAAAACTCATTCAAATCTTCAGGCGTTTCGGCTAAGATGACGATGTCATCAGCAAATCTCAGAGTTGAAATTATTTCTCCTTGAATCTTCACTCCCACTTTAAATTTTTCTCCAAAATTCGGGTATTTTCCACTTTTCTTACGAAGTTATAACTTATCATTTTAAAATTTGGATTCAGTACCTTTCTGACATAATGATAATAATTATTATTAGTTTTACTATGCATACCGAATGTTTAATTTAATCTTATTAATTATGAACAGAGCAACCCTAGCAATCCTAGCCCTGGCTAAGGATTAAGTTTCATTCTCATTTTTTGCCTTGCATCATTGCTACTTTTTCTAAGTTTTATATACACTGTTCCATTCACCGTCCTTCATCGTAGGCAAAAGCAGAAAAACATGCTCTCGTAACTCTGGTGCCATCACTGTTAATGAACTCGCCCAACATGCCAAAATCAACAGATATCAGAAATTGCGTGTTCTCGGTGGATATTTGATAATTCTGATCGAAATTCGTATCGAGTCAGGAAATATATGCTGCCATAACTTACGAAGTACACAAGTATTTTGCTTTGTAATTCTACAGAAAATTAATGTAGGTCTACAAATAGCACAATATTTTTCTTTAAAAAATGTATGACAATTTTAGTTTTGATACTCTAAACAGTGATGCCTAATTTGCAGATATTAAAATTTAAATAAATTTAAATAATTTTAGATTTGGCAATAATTCAGTACTTTTTAGTTTATTAACGTAATTGTACAGTATAATGTACAGTAATATAATATTTTGTAGTGCTTCGAAATGAAGATCCTACTGTGATATTGCAATGATCCCTGTGTTAAGAAAATTGCTTTCCAGTAACAATTATTTTATCAGTCTACTACCTGAATGAAATGTTACATAAGTTACTCTTATTACCCCCTACGGGGCTCACATCTAGAGGGACGTGGGTTGGCGACCACGGGACCCCAGCTGAGTCCGGCATTGCTTCCACTTACTTGTGCCGGGCTCCTCTCCGTCTTCTTTCCTGTCGATGTCCCTTGGTCACCTCTTGTTCTTTTCCGACCCCGACGGACGGTATTAGGCTATACGAGGCCTAGGGAGTCTTTGACATTCCTGCCTTAATTGGCCTTTGTCTCATCTTTCCTGATCCCTCCTTCTTCGAGGGGTCAGACCTCTTGTTTTCTTTTCATTATATTTCCTTTTCTCTTTAAGATTCCCGCACTGTTTTTTGTTAATTGGCTCCCCGTGTATCTAAATTCCATTTAGTGATATTTTGCATCTACACTCCATTTTGTAGGTATATTCAATCTACATTGCATTTTGTAAGTCTTTTAGATCTAAATTGCATTTTGCGAGTGTTTTCAACCTCAATTGCATTTTGTAAGGATTGCCAATCTAACAGCTTAGGCTTTCACGGCCGGCGTTCATAATTAAGTACAAGTTTTTCGGGCTTGTAGGCCGTGGTCTGGACTGGATATCTCCCGACGTTTCACCGGAAACTGCGTCCGGCATTATCAAGGGTTCCTTGGTCAGCTGGCCAAGGAAAGGAGCGGAACCCTTGATAATGCCGGACACAGTTTCCGGTGAAACGTTGGGAGATATCCTGTCTAGACCATGGCCTACAAACCCGAAAAACTTGTACTTAATTATTGCCAATCTAAATTGCTTTTTAGTACATCTTTCTATATCGGGGACGGGACTTTTGTGAGTATTTTGAATTTCAATTGCATTTTGTATTTTCAACCTAAACTGCTTTTTGCAAGTATTTTGAATCTAAATTGCATTTTATATGGTGGGCATTTTGCAAGTATTTTGATTCTCAATTGCATGTTGTGGGTATTTTGAATCTAAATTACATTTTGTAAGTATCTTCAATCTAAATTGCATTTTGTAAGTATTGTCCATCCAATTGAGTAGTTTGAATCTACCGTGCATTTTGTAAGTATTTTGAATTTCAATTGCACTTTGTGAGTATTTAGAATCTGAAATGCGCATTTTTCATTTTAAATTGCATTGTGTAGTTTCAATTTCAATTACATTTTGTAAGTATTTTGAACCTCAATTGTGTTTTGTACATATTTACAATCTCATTTACATTTTGTAAATACAGTATTTTGAATATCAATTGCATTTTGTACGTATTTTGAACCTAACCTACATTTTATGTGTATATTTCAATCTATTCCTTTTGTGAGTATTTTCGTTCCAATTCCTATTTTTAAGTATTTTCCTTCTCAGTTAATTTTCGTTCTGGTTTCCACTTCATTGTCATTCTCGCTATCACCCAGACCATTAGGGACCGATAACCTAGATGTTAGGCCCCTTAAAACAACAATTATCATCATCATCATTACTCTTATTAACACACTTCTCTAACAACCCCATCCAATTCGTTACAGAAGTGTGTTAATAAGTGTATATATTATTCATGTAACATGTTTTAAGGTTAGGATAATAAAATAATTGTTACTTCCTACCCAGTATAATTGGGCACACGCGTATTGACCGACTGAAAATCATTTTGTTAATCTTAGGATAAATACACATGTTTTTTCGAAATTGTAATTTCTTTGTAATAATTCCCTCTAATGATAATAAATTTAGTACAGCGAGCATACGCAATTACTATTATTATTAAACTTATTATTATTGTTATAATTATTACCGTATTAATATTATTAGTCACCTCCGTTGTGTAGTGGTCAGCGTGCTTAGCTGCCACCCCGGAGGAACGGGGTCTACTCAGCCTCGGCTGGTCCAAACGAGTAGAGGGGTTCGATTCGAATAAAATAGAATAGATTCCCACCTCAGCCATCCTCGAAGTGGATTTCCGTGGTTTCCCACTTCGTCTTTGGGCAAATGCCGTGATGATATCTGACGTCAGGCCACGGCCGCCTCCTTCCCTCTTCCTTGTCTATCTCTCCCATGCTTCCCATCCCGTCCCATCCCTCATGAAGCCCCCTGTTCGCTTTGCAGGTGAGGCCACCTGTATGAGGCACTAGTCCCACCTTCCCAGTTGTATTCGCCGACCCGATGTAAAGCTCAAGGACACTGCCTGTAGAGGTGGGATCCCTCACTGAGTCCGTGGGAAAAGCCTACTTGGAGCGTAAACTGACTATGACGAGAAAAGAAATATTATTCATATTTAATCACCTTTTGAATGACGTGCATTGATATCAAAGTATCCATTACGAGAAGAAGGGTAATGAATTCGTGAGTATTGGGCAAACTTAACCAAATCCCGACACGAGAGAGTTGAATTGACTTGTTCCTTAATTGGCCAAACCATCTCACCGCTGGGTCCGTGGTTCAAATCCCGGTCACTCCATGTGAGATCTGTGCTGGACAAAACGGAGGCAGACAGGTTTTTCTCCGGGTACTCCGGTTTTCCCTGTCAAAATTTCATTCCAGCAACACTCTCCACTATCATCTCATTTCATCTGCCATTCATTTAATCATTGCCCCAGAGGAGTGCGTCAGGCCTCGGCAGCCGGCACAATTCATATCCTCACCGCTAGATGGGGGCTTTATTCATACCATTCCTGACCCGGTCGGAGACTGGAAGCAGGCTGTGGATTTTCCTTAATTGGCCAAACAAGTAATAATAATATACCTTAGGGTAACAGATAGACGTTCTCAGGTTCAATGGGACTTCTGTAGTGTGTATGTTACTTTCTGATATCGTTCCTGATTAGATCCAGTACCTCTCCCAAAAGTCCAACCCCTCGTCCACGTCGTGGGAGACGGGCAACGGCACAAAGTAGGGGATCGCCTGTAGGGGCGAAGTACAGCGGGGACATCGTGTGCCCCGGGACCGTTACGGTAGCTGTGAAGGTCCTACAGGAACCCTGAAAAGTGACAGCTAACGGGGCTCTGGTGAAGCTACGATAGGCCCAGCAAGCCAGTAGTGGATGAAACCAAATGCTTTAAAGAATGGAACGAGCCTCGGATATGATGGATATAATAGACGACACGGCTGTAAACACGGACTCATATTTGGAACTTTAAACATAAGAACGCTGACGGGGAAGGTGGAGGAGATAGTGGAAATTATGGAAAGAAGGAAGTTGGATTTATTGGGATTGGCAGAAACAAAGTGGAAAGGGGAAGGAAGGAGAGAACTGAGAAAAGGCTATAGACTACTGGAGTGGGAATGAAGAGGGAAAGAGGAATGGAGTGGGAGTAGCAGTATGAGATGGTTTAAAAGAAGAAGTGAAGAGAATAAGTGATAGGATGATGTAAGTGAAAGTAGCACTGAGGGGAGAGACCGTAGAAATAGTGCAAGTGTATGCTCCACAAGTAGGCTGCGCCTCTGAAGAGGAGGAGGAGTTTGAAGAAGAATTGCAGAAGCAGCTGGTAGGAAGAAATATGATTGTTATAGGGGATCTGAATGCCCATGTAGGAAGAGAAAGACAAGGGTATGAGAGTGTCCTTGGACCAGAGGGTTGGGGCGGAAGAAATGAGGAAGGAAAGAGACTGTTGGACTTCTGCCAAAGGAACAGCCTGCTAGTTGGGAACTCCTGGTTCAAGAAAAGAGAGAGCCACACAATCACATGGTACAGTGATGACTTGACCAGGAAGTCGGTGGTCGACTATATACTGTATGAGAAAGAATTAAATAAGAACATCGCGGACATCAAGGTTAGACCATCGGAGAGCCTCGATAGCGACCATCGATTGCTGGTAATGAACCTGAGAGGGACTAAGGAGAAGAAAGGGACTGAGAACCAGAAAGACGTATAAGGACAGAGAAACTGAAAGGAGATAGAAGGGTCGAGTACCTCAAAATGGTAAAGGAAGGAATTACAACAGATGAAGAAAGAGGGGGGGAGAAGAGGAATGGGCTAGATTTAAGAAGACACTAGTACGTGCAACAGAAGCAGTATGTGGGAGGACAAGTAGTAAGAAGAGGTGGAAGGAAACACCATGGTGGAATGAGAAGACAAAAGAAATAGTAAGGGAAAAGAATAGAGCCTTTAGGAGGTGGTATCAAAATAGGATGGTAGAGACAAGGGAAGGGTACCAGGAAAGAAAGAAGGAGGCAAAGAGAGTAGTGGCTGAGGAGAGAAGAAAGTGGATGGAAGAGTGGACAAAGATGATGGAGGATAGTGAGGGTACAAAAAAGGTCCTGTATGGGATGGTAAAGAATAAGAGGTGGAAGGATCCTATGGATTATGTTAGAATGGTGAACAAAAGGGGACAAGAGATAGAAGATAGGGAAGAACTGAAGAAAATGTGGAAAGAATATTTTGAAGAACTGCTGAACCAAAATGGAAACCATGGCAAGGAGGAAGAAATCGGGGAAGAGGAAGATGGACTGCAAACAGAAAAGGACTTAACATGGAAAGAAGTGGAAGATGCATCGAGGAAGATGAAACGAGGGAAGGCACCGGGTGTGGATGAGTTGAGTGTGGAGATGGTGAGAGCAGCAGGAGAGGTGGGGGTACAATGGTTGTACCGAGTGATGAAGACAGCATGGAAGGAAAGGAAGACCCCAGAGGACTGGAAAAAGGGAATAATTGTCCCAATCTTCAAGAAAGGTAGTAGAACAGAATGCAGAAACTATCAGGGAATAACACTGATGAGTCATTGTGCAAAGATGTTTGAGAAAGTTTTGTAAAGGAGAATTAGGACAAGGATAGAAGGAGGGATGAGGGAAGAACAACATGGCTTCAGAGCAGGAAGGTCCACAGTGGATTTGATTTTTGATGTAAGGCAGTTACAAGAACAGCACTATGAGTATGGAACAGATCTACTGATGGCCTTCCTGGACATTGAGAAAGCATATGACAGTGTATGCAGAAACAAAGTATGGAAGTCCCTGGAGGATAGAGGGGTAGAAAAATGGACTATTAGGAGGATAAAGGAGATGTACAAGGGAAGCGTGAGCTGTGTGAAAGTGGGAGGAGAGAGATCGGACTGGTTGGAACAGAGAAACGGCCTGAAACAAGGAAGTGCACTGTCACCGTTACTTTTCATTGTGGTGATGGATGACATAATGATCCGAGTGGCACAAGTAATTGGGGAAGGAAAGATGAAAGCAATGGTGTTCGCAGATGATTTGATGATTTGGGGAAACAAGGAGGAGGAGGTACAGGAACAGTTGGACGTGTGGGAAGGAATAATGCAAGGATATGGGATGAAATTTAGCATAAATAAGAGTGAGATGGTGATCACAACAAGGAAGAAGGAAAGAACCACAACAGGAATAACAATTGGTGGGGAACAGTTGAAGAAAGTGGAGAGTTCCAAGTATCTGGGAAGCCTGATACAAGATAATGGAAGAAACGATAGAGAAATAAATGAGTGGGGATGACAGGCAGAAGCATTCCGGAGGAGTGTGAGAAGCATGTTATGGAGCAAGGATGTCCCTCAGAACAGCAAAAAGATCATATATCGGACGTACTATGTCTCTATCCTGACATATGCCTCGGTGACCTGGGTTATGAAAGGAAGGGAGAAGAGCAAAATACAGGCCAGTGAGATGAGGTTCTTGAGAAGCAGTATTGGAACTACAAAGAGGGACAGAATAAGAAATGAGAGGACCAGAGAAATAATGAAGGAGGAACCATTACAGGATGGTATAGAGAAATCTAGACTTAGATGGTATGGACATGTAAAACGAATGGAGGAGAAGAGGATACCCAGGAGGATACACGACACGAAGTGGGAAGGAAAGAGACCAAGAGGGAGGCCGAGAGTCAGGTGGCTGAAGGGGGTGGAAGAAAGCGTGAAGAGAGAGGAGAAGACTGGACAAGGGTGGAAGCTGAGAGATGGTGGGAAGACAGAAGACTTTGGAGACGCTTGTGTTCCAAACAGACCCGGCCAGTGGCTGGAAACTCGGCAAGATGATGATGATGACCTCATCAAAACATTCCACAGTCATTCGAAACTAAATAAAGAATTGTTCCGCATGTTGTCGCAGTTGTTGATACAGTGTGTGAAATTCACCATATTGTTCACGAATTTTGTTTATCTCTTGAATTCCAACTGACCGTCTTTTCTTGCAACGAAATAACGAATATTAATAAGTGCTCAAAATAACATACAGAATCTGAATATTATATACCATTCTTTAGAAAGTTGCCTTACTTGCTGGTCATCTTCTATTTTAGTGCTGCCAAGAGCAAAGCTTCCTCTTAGATATTGTCATCCATCCTATTTACGTGGGGTCTACAACAGCAAACTGAGTCACGCAGCTGACGTCCCAAACCGTGGCCGTGGCTGCGCTGGTTAGGTCACCCCCTCAGATATTAAATATTGCAAATTGACTTCGCCATGGCCGTTCCCGTCCTGGTATGTTCGGACCTTTATTCAGGGGTTTTGCGACATATTCGTCATGTAGTCCCGTGTACTTGGGTGCGTGTGGAATTTGTCTGATAACCTGTCTTAATGTGATGTGTGTATTTGTAAGTCAAGTGAGGAGTGAGTACCGGCACTTGGAAGGATTGGGAAGGAAACGGCCATGACATTCAGTTAGAAACCATCCCGGCATTTGCTTGGAGTAAACATGAGAAACTACGGAAAACTACTTCCAAGATAGCTGAGGTGGGAATCAAACCCGCATCTTCTCAATTGTGCCTCACGCCGTTGAGTGTACGCCATTCCAGTCCTTACACCAGAATAAAATGTATTGGCAGAGCAGGGAATAAATCCCGGACCTGCAGGGTGACAGCCAAGCATGCTAGCCGCTAAACCACGAGGGAAGAATTGAGAGACTTGAAGTACCGTGTGTGTTGGGGCAACACACCCTGCCTCCTTTAGGACCTCTTAGAGAAGGCAGAAAATAAAAAGAGGTTTGGTACAGATCCTACCTTTAATTTCCAAAATGTACAGTTCTCTCTGAAGCTCTGGAAGAAATTGATGACTACAAACAAGAGAGTGACAATCAGAAGGTACCCATTTGCTTACTCTCTTGTCACTTTCTCTGGAAATAGCCCCTAACCATTTCTCACGCAGAGAATTGTCCGACGGTCATCATCGTCATCATCTTGTACAGTTTCCAGCCCCAGGCTGGGTCTGTTTGGAACATAAGCCTCGCCACTTAGTCCTTTCTTCCCACCACCTCTCCATTATCACTCTGGTCCAGTCCTCGCCTCTCTTCTTGACACATTCCTCCACTCCTTTCAGCCATCTATCTCTTGGTCTTCCCCTTGGTGGTTTCTTCTGCATCTGCATCTCCTGTATCCTCTTGGGAATCTTCTTATCTTCCATTCTCTTTAATTGTCCATACCACCTCAGTCTTGATGTCTCAATCCTACCTTGCAAGGGCTCCTCTTTCACTATTTCCCTGACCTTTTCATTCCTCACCCTGTCTCCTCTTGTTACTCCGATCCTTCTTCGCAGGAACTTCATTTCACGGTATCTCAGGAAATTTAACTCCCCTGTATTCTAACTTACCCTTTTCTGACTTGCAAAAGGGCACGCAGTAATACACCAATATAAAATTATTCAGAATACATTGGAACACACAAGTTCTTCCATTGCGACCAATACGAAAGTGGTGTCTGCCACAGTGACTTTATGCTGCTTCCTAGCATCTTTATTTGGAAATGAGGTTGTACGCATAAACCAATGCTGTATTCATGGAATGGGCAGGCAGTTTAAAGCAGCCAGGAGGGATGTGATCCAGCTGGCAGTGGTGTAACCAAAACCAGGGGTGCATGTATGGCTAACGCGGTCCGCACGCTAAAACCATTGTCAAAACCTATTGGATTGGACAAAACAAAGGTTAGAATGGTCGGATTGAGGTGCGGCCTTTGGCCACAGGAAGCCAGCCAGGCACTGTTGATGACACGTTAGGCGGTAACCATTGACCTGGATGAGTTAGGCTGTAACCATTGTCAAAATCACTGTTTCTTTCATTTGAACCCTCACAGAACGCTACCTAGATCGCCTAAAGAAATTGTTAAGTTACTAGTGTTTTAAAAAAATTATTTAAGTTATGTATCCGGAACTTCAATTTTAATTCAAATTATTATTTAAGGATATCCATTTTACTTTTAATGTTAAACGCTATTTTGAACGCTGAAGAAGATATTGTATATTGAAACATGTTTGTTTAAATATTATTGAGCTACATATTTTAGTATGGTATTGACAAGGCAGATTATATAACACAAATTATTTAATACGTTACTGTACTTGTCCATAAATCGAGAGTATAATGGCAGACTCGGCTGGAATTTTATCAATATAAGTCGTGCTCAAAAAAGGGGATGGTGGGTGGGTTATTGTCAGCCAAGGAGTAAACATCTATTGGGCCTACCGGGGCAGATGACCTCGTAGTTCCGCCCCTTAAAACAACAATAACTACATCATCTCCCGATTTTCCCCATCTTTACCACAGGTATTTTGGCTAATTTCAATCAAGGATTTTTCCCCTCTAGTAGGCCTATCACCTCTATTAATTGTGCAGTTTTCAACATGTGTAAAATGTTTTCATTTATACTATATGCCAGTCTTCGTGGCTTAGGCGGCAGCACGCCGGCCTCTCACCGCTGGGTCAGTGGTTCAAATCCCGGTCACTCCATGTGAGATCTGTGCTGGACAAAACGGAGGTAGACAGGTTTTTCTCCGGGTACTCCGGTTTTCCCTGTCAAAATTTCATTCCAGCAACACTCTCCACTATCATTTCATCTGTCATGCATTTAATCATTGCCCCAGAGGAGTGCGTCAGGCCTTGGCAGCCGGCACAGTTCATATCCTTGCCACTAGATGGGGGCTTCATTCATTCCATTCCTGACCCGGTCGGAGACTGGAAGCAGGCTGTGGATTTTCATTTTTTTCATATATGCCAGTCTTTCTTTGATGTACTGTAGGTATTAATGTTGCATAACAAGCGAAACCAGTCAAAAGAGCTTGAGATGCTATACTATAAAATTAATATCCCACACACATGCTCTATAACCAGTCACAACCCTCTTCCAGTAGGAGAGCTAGAAGACATTGCAAATAAAGAGTGCTAACATACAGAAGTAACTATTACTAAATGATACATGCATATGGTGTCTCAGACCAGTAGCAATAAATTACACAAATAAATGGACTCAAACCAATGATTTGTCACTAACTGGATTTGATCTATCAATGACAAATGTGTGCTCTCCTGCCCCATCATCTCCAACTAGAGATGGGGAAGGGTGGCAAACGGTCAAGCATAAGTAGAAGACCCACTTCTACTTAAGTCCACACCATGGCACTATTACAATGGAACTGTAATAGCTATTCTGTTCATCTCGCTGAGTTACGACAATTAATATCTTCGTTTTCGGCAACCATTGTCTGTCTTCAGGAATCCAGGTTTCGTCCTGGACATGAGACAACAATGCGCCACTTCAAACTCTTCTCTAAGGACCGGGTGGACGGAGCTGTGGCCGCTGGTGGCGTCTGCACTCTCGTCCACTCTAGCCTCTTGAGTGAAGAGGTGCCGTTGCATACTCAGCTAGAGGCAGTTGCAGTTCGTACTTCGTTGCCAGTAATGGCAACAGTATGTAACGTGTACATCCCGCCTGATTCTCAGCCGGATTACGACCAGCTGGTGGATCTAGTCTCTCAGCTCCCCCCTCCTTTCCTCCTTCTGGGAGATGTTAATGCCCACAACACCATCTGGGGCTCCGCTACCACTAGCGGTAAAGGGAGAGAATTTGAGAGGCTGATCAGGCGGCTGGACCTGTGTCTGTTGGACACAGGGGAGCCTACGCACTTCTCTATTGCACACGGTACTTATTCAAGTATCGATATTACCCTGTGCAGTCGTGCGCTGGTTCCCCTGCTACAGTGGGGTGTACACGATGACCTTTGTAATAGTGACCATTTTCCAATTATCGTTACTCTTCCGAACCAGAGAGCCATCGAGTTACCAAGTCGATGGCTTCTCCGTCGGGCTGATTGCCCAACATTCACGGCACGTGCGGTGTTTGCCGAAGATACCTTTGAGAGTGTCGACGATCATACCATTCACATAACGAATGGTATTTTGGCTGCTGCTGAGGAAACAATACCTTCCTCATCCAGCAACTCACGCCGGAAGCTTGTCCCTTGGTGGACAGGCGAGATTGCAGCAGCCATTAAAGATCGTCGACGTGCTTTCAAACGCTATCGGAGGCAAAACACTTTGGCCAACCTTATCACCTTCAGAAGGATGCGTGCTAGAGCCCGATATCTGATTCGGGAGAGTAAGAAAACGACGTGGGAAAAGTATGTGTCGTCTATGACGGCGCATACTCCTTCATCTCAAGTGTGGACTAAGCTTCGTCGGATCTCAGGACTCCCGACATCACTGTCGATACCCGGAGTGTCCATCAATGGAGACATCATCACGGACCATCTCGCCATTGCCAACAGCATTGGCTCGCACTTCTCTGATGTATCCTGCTCCGGGAGTTACGATCCTACATTTCTGACTCTGAAGCGGGAGGCAGAGACTCACCCCTTGTCCTTTGCCACTGCTGCTTCGGAGTCCTATAATGTACCATTCTCTGAATGGGAACTGCGCAGTGCGCTTGCACTGTGCAGGGATACGGCTCCTGGACCGGATAACATACATCATCAAATGTTAAAACATCTGTGCGAATCCAGTATTAAAAAACTGTTGATCCTCTTCAATCGTATATGGATTGAAGGGGAGTTTCCATCTCAATGGCGAGAGGGGATCGTGATACCGATTCCTAAGGCTGGAAAGGATCCCAAGTTTGTAAGCAGCTATAGGCCCATTTGTTTGACAAATGGCCTATGTAAGCTGCTCGAAAAGATGGTGAACCGTCGACTGGTGTGTTTCTTGGAGGATAAAGGTCTCCTGTCTGAGTACCAGTGTGGATTTCACTCTCATAGGTCCACCACTGACCATCTGGTGCGATTTGAGAGCGCCATACAGGGGGCTTTTTTCCGAAAGCAGCACCTAGTCACGGTCCTCTTTGACCTCGAGAAAGCCTACAACACCACATGGCGCTACGGGATCCTTTCCACCCTTCACAAGTGGGGACTCCATGGTAACTTACCGACTTTCATTGCGAATTTCATGTCCGTCCGACTCTTCCGTTTAAGGGTCGGTAGGACATTATCGCAATACTATACCCAAGAAAATGGAGTTCCTCAGGGTTCAGTGCTGAGTGTCACCTTGTTCGCGATTGCCATTAATGGCATTGTTGCCGCCGCCGGGTCCGCGGTAGTTCCATCGCTGTATGTAGACGATTTAGCTCTGCATTACAGCTCTGGAAGTATGGCAGTCGTGGAACGGCAATTGCAGCTAGCTATCAACCGGGTCGACAGGTGGGCTCACGACCGGGGTTTTCGTTTTTCAGCAGCGAAAACCTCCGTCGTCCATTTTTGTCGGCTACGGAGGCTACATTTACACCCTGAACTACATCTCAGGGATGCTGCGTTGCCGTTGGTTGACACTTATCGCTTCCTGGGGCTCCATTTTGACAGCAAGTTAGCGTGGCAGCACCATATACGGCAATTGAAAATGACATGTCTCAGGAAACTGAACATGCTCAGGTTTCTTAGTGGCACTACGTGGGGGGGCTGACCGTGCGGTGCTACTACGGTTCTACCAAGCCCTCGTCCTGTCCCGGCTAGACTATGGTTCTGCGGCATACGGTTCAGCAAGGCCGGCAACCTTGAAAATGCTGGACTGTATCCACCATAGTGGCGTTAGGCTGGCTACCGGTGCCTTCTGGACCAGCCCGATACCCAGCCTACTCGCCGAATCGGGTGTTCCACCTTTAAATTATAGATGCCAACATATGCTTTTAGCATATGCTGCCAATGTGCGTCAAATGCCGCAACACCCGACCTATCAAGCTCTCTTCGGTACCCAAAACCACCAGGGATACGCCAACCGGCCTCGTGCCACTCGGCCGGTTGGTATTAGACTGGATAGCTCGTGTACTGAAATAGGAGTGGCTGTAGGTCCCTGTATGATCCGGACATCTAGCGAGGTGCCTCCGTGGCAAGTCCCGCGTCCGGAAATTCGGTTAGATCTTCACCAAGGTCCTAAGGTGAACACGGATGCGTCCGTTTACCGGAGGCTGGCATTCTCTACACGGATGGTTCGAAGGTGGACGAGAAAGTGGGTTGTGCTTACGTTATTGATGGTGCAAATACCAAGATCTCTTTGCCTGAGGCCTGTAGTGTGTTTACTGCGGAGCTCGTTGCCATCTTTGAAGCTCTGCAGTTTGCACTACAGGATGCACGAATACACTTTCTCGTGTGTACCGACTCTTTGAGTTCGTTGCAGTCAATTGCTACATGTTTCCCGCAACACCCCCTAGTGCAGCGAATCCACGACCTACTAGCCGGGCTGTGCCATGCTGACACTCGAATCACCTTTCTGTGGCTTCCAAGCCACATGGGAATTGCGGGAAATGAGTTAGCAGATCAAGCTGCAAAAGAGGCGGTATCACTACCACCTCGACCAATGGAGGTACCCGCTAGAGATATTCGCTCTCAGTTATGCCTACAAGTTCTGGCTTTTTGGGAGAGTCAGTGGCTAGCTGACCCACTGCCCAGTAAACTGAGAGCGATCAAGGGAACTACTCGCGTGTGGCAGAGCTCCTTCCGGGCCCGGAGAGAGTCAGTCATTTTGTGTAGGCTAAGGATAGGTCATACAAGATCCACCCACTCGTACCTAATGAGAAGGGAAGCCCCCCCACTTTGTACCTGTGGAGCCGTATTCACCGTGGCCCACATTTTCACCGAGTGTGTGGATCTTGCAGACTTACGAAGAAACCTTGGTTTGCAGACGACTCTCAAACTTATATTAGCCGATGACGTGGTGGCTGCTGATCGCGTTATCCGCTTTATAAGTGAGAGTGGGTTAGGGCCGGCAATCTAAATTTTCCAGTGAACATTGACTCAACGACTTGTTCGTTTTTGAATGATAATGTTTTGTTTTTCCGTAAATTTTGTTTATTTTTATAACTTTTATTTATTTTTTTGTTTTATTAATTTTTGGTCTTTTTAAATTTAGATGTCCACCTCAAAATTTTAAATTCAATTCAAAATTTGTATTCTTTAATCTGTGTTAAGAGGGGCAGATGACCTCATAGTTCCGCCCCTTAAAACAACAATAACTAACTAATATTAAATTAATAGCCAGTTTGTCAAAATTGCATCATTACGATGGCATCTTGAAAAAAATGCACTTGTGCATCAATCATTAAAATTGGTCAGCTAGTATGTTTAAATACATTGATAAGTTCAATTCATTACAGTGAATAACATAACAAACTAGCAGTCTTCACCTGATCGATTGATCATGAAGTCTCCTAAAGTTCCCTGGTCTGATAGCACACTATGTGATATTTATTTATTTATTCATTCATTAGCTTGCCACGGTGGGTGAGTGGTTATTGCATCGTATTACCAACTCTAAGCTTGCTCCTGGCCATGGTAAGTGATTTTTGAAAGGCGACAAAAATCCTGACACGCATGTCATACGTTGTTGGCATGTTAAAGAACCCATTTGAATTCAGTAGGCCATGTTCAGAATGGCAAATCAATCTGAGGATTTTCTGCCAACACAAAAAGTTCCTCCTGTCTCTACTAGAAAGCACTATAGTGTCAAGGAGTTTAGATATCTAACCTCCTTGACTTTCATAGCACTCCAAGGAACAACAAAATTCGAGATGCAAGCTGCCCTCTGGGTGTCAAATAAGAGCTTTCACCCGACACCATACAATATTATTATTATTATTATTATTATTATATTCATTAATTATCAAACTTGGTGACAATCATCATTTAATCGTCTCCAGGTTCCCGGGTGTGGTGTAAGAGCGCTCTCTAGGTCTGTGCAAGTACATTCTTTACACCATTCCACTCCTCTTCCTTTCAGATCATCTTTTATTTGGTAGAACCATCGTATCCTTTGCTAGGTCACAGTGACAATGTTCATACTAAAATGACTCGTAGCAAAATGAAAGCAACAATAAAAATTAATAACGTAGAGAATCATTAAGGAAATTAATCAATACAATTGCTACAATATCATAAGAGATCACAGGGAAGTCTGTTCGAAGTAAATGTCAGACTATAAGCATTTGTCATGAAAGAGCATTTTGCTCTCTCCAATGGCTCTTTCACCACCTAATAAGTTCCCAACAGCCTATTAATTTGGCCCCCACACCTTTCCCATTTTTATCAGTCATATCACACATGCAATAAATCCACAAGCCTTACAGCTACAATGTCCAAAGTTGTAGCATGACTACATATCTAGGAAATCTACGGCCATCCTGATGGAGAACTAGCAGAAACAGTACAGTACTCACTTCCTCCTGATACTGGTTGTAACTGTCACATCCCTCAAGCCTTGCTACTATCCCGTGTAGAATCCAAGGAAACGAGTGGTGTATCCTAATGGCATGGAGTCTGTTATGTCAGCAAGATCCTAAGGAATTACCGTTTTAAAATTTGGTAAATTTATGTTGAAGTGTTAAAAATTGTGTAAGGTACATACTCGTAAACATTCTGCTTTATATACTGGTAATATTGATACAACTTGTCGAAGTAAAGTACCGTACATATTAAATTTTAACAGCTTAGGCTTTCACGGTCTGCTGACTGACGAAAGGAGGGGACCCTTGATAATGCCTGATGCAATTTCTGGTGAAACGTCGGGAGATAATATCCTGCCTGGACCACAGCCTACAAGCCCGGACAACTTGAACACCGTACATATTGATCATACATATTTCCAGTTTCAGTTCTATTGCCAAGTGTCATGCTAACTCAATAAGACCAATAGTTGTCAGGGTGTTCCAATATTTTTGAATCACTGTGTGTCCATACCACTATATTAATCTGAGGCGAACAAACTAGTAGGCCCTGCATAATAATCTTTATTCTCATGATATTTGTCTTCAGTCAGAGTCGAGACTTGTCATTAGTGGGCCCAGAAATCGTGGCCTCCAATACAATGACCTGACTCCTTATACATAATTTAGATTATGAGCTGGTAACAGGTTTAACCAAGGTATTAATGTGGGAAAGGATTTTGGCAAGCGAATAAACCGAACACGTCTTTAAGTAATTTTAAGTATAAAAACTGTATTTACACATAAGATTACAACAGATGAGATTGCACAGAACTTAGCGTGACTTCACTCGACACAAAACTGACACACTGATCATCCTCTTTTTCTCACAGCTTCCTCTCGGTTCTTCTATGCGGTGCCACCGGGTAGTGCCGAGACTGGCGGGAAACCCACGAATGGTTCATCATCTTCCGATTCCCACAATCGGCACTACTGCAGATCATCCGCCTCGGATGATGAGTCGTCTTCAGCCCATGGTTTGAGGAACTCGGCACAAGTAGTTGTTCAATTGGGACCTAAGTGATTCCCTTCACGACAGACGTCGTAAGTGTCATTTGGCTTGACTCTGGAGATTCTGTAAGGCCCAAGGTACTTTTTCTTCAATTTAAGGCCTGGTCCAAACTGGGTCCTCTTGATGGCGACGATATCGTCAACTTGGTACTGGTGTGCAGGCCGTCGACGTCGATCGAACGACACCCTGTTTTCTTGTTGCACTTTCTGGATTTGTGCCCTTGCTTCTTCACGGTGTTCATCTCTCCTGGTCTCAAACTCTTCTAACATCTCTTCATTGATCAACTCAACTATTCTCAGGTCATTTTCACAGCGCATTTTAACTCCCGTCAAAAGTTCAAACGGCGTCTGCTTGATACTGCGGTTGTAAGTGGAATTCATGGCTCTCTGAGTGGCTTCGACGTGTTTGTACCAATCTCCTGGGTTTTCGATGGACAACTTAGCCAGCACAGAGATGATCGTGGAGTTCATCCTTTCTACCTGGCCATTGGCACGAGGGAGTCCGGTTGTGATTAGCGAATGGGTGATGTTGCTGGCAGTGCAGTACTCTTTGAATTCGTGAGAAATATAGGCGGCTCCACGGTCGGTGACGATCTGCGCTGCATTACCAAATACTCCTTTTTGCACGTCCAGCTTCGCCGTAGTTTCTTTAGTGGTTGTCATTTTAGTGGGATACAGCCACACAAACTTTGTGAAGCTGTCCGTTACTGCGAGGATATGCCTGTATCCTTTTTTCGTTGAATCCAAGGGTCCGAGATGGTCAGCATGGTAAGTGTGATACGGTGTGCTTTCTTTAAACAAGGGATGCAAGAGTCCTTCTTGTTTCCCAGCCTTGCGGTTGACCAGCAGACGCTTCACGCAGTTGGAGATGACACGGCCAACTATCTCTTCAAATTGGGTATATAAAATTCTCTCTTGATCTCTTCTTCTGTGCGCAGGGCAGCGTAGTGTCCTTTCTCATGAGCGGCTCTGCAATCTTGGCGTAGTTTGGGATGTACTTCCGGAAATATCCGGAAAGGCCCAAAAAACTGTGGACTTCGGCCAGCGACTTGGGTTCTGGGTAATGTTGAACTGCGGCTGCTTTCCTAGGAGATGGTGAGACAGTTCCATTTTCTACAACGTGTCCTAGGAACTCAATTTTCTTTTTCAGGAACTGGCACTTCGAGAACTTAATATCCAGTTCATGAGTTTCAGCTACCTCCTTCACTTGCCCAAGCTTCTCTATGGCATCATTTTCATCTTTTGCTGGGGTTACTACATCGTCCATGTACACTAGGACTGTGCCGGCTTGAATTTTTTCTCTGAATACACAGTTGATAAAGCGTTGGAATACAGGAGGCGAGTTGCAGAAACCAAATGGAACTTTCAGGAACTCATGGCCTGAATTTGTCACAAATGCCAAATACTTTCTGCTCTCTTCCTTGACTGCGACGTGAAAAAATCCATTTCGCAGAGCCAGAGTACTGAATACTCGGGCATCACTCAGCTTGTTCAGGACGTCATCAATGAGTGGTAGTGGGTATCGATCTTTGACAGCTTTTCTATTCACTGGACGGTAATCGACGCACACCCTCGGAGACCCATCTTTCTTCCACACAACTACCACTGAACTAGCGTACTCAGACATACTGGGTCGGATGATGCCATCTTGGAGCCACTGCTGCAGTTGCTTCTCTACAATATCTTTCTCAGCTGGTGATAAGCGTCTTGGGTGACTGTGAATCGGTTCTTCTTGTTTCATCGTGATGCTCATCTCAACGCTGGTACTCTTCTCCTTGCGTGGCGAATATTCATTGACTCTTTCTGATTCTCCTGATTCTCAAAACAGTCTCTTCCGATGCCTCTCCTATGTCCAATTCCTCGCCTGCTATCACGTCGATTCGGTACAAGTACGCTTCTGATATCTCCTTGGACATCTTGACACCGGTTTTGCTGATGGTAGTTACGGCTTGGTCCAGCAAGTCGTTACCCACGATAGCTGGCAACTTGAGTACATCTCCAGACACCACATAGATATCAGTCAAGTAAGTGTCGTCGTCAATCTGGACGTCGGATGGAAAATATCCTAGGGGTGGCACCTCACTTTCACCGAAACCCTTAAGTACTATGGCGGTCGTCTTCAGCTCCAAATCCCCCATCTCTGCGTAAATGTCTTCGCGGATCAGATTGATTGGGCAGCCCGTGTCCACCAATGCGTTGATCTTCTGGCCCTGGAGCAACAATTCCTTCATCTTCATATTCGACTTGGTTCCCAAAGCGACGTTCACTGTCTTCTTCTCTGCATTCTGCTCAGGATTTGGGCACTTGGAAGCTGTGTGTCCGAAGCTGCTGCAATTGAAGCACTTTGGACCCTGACTCTTGTGTGGACATCCGCTGGACTCATGACTGTTCTTCTGACCACAATTGTAACATCTCTTTACAGCCGAGATCTGCTTCTGCCTCTTGTCTTCTCTTGGTGTATGTTTGTTTGTAGTCTTCTCATTTTTTGTCAACTTCTGGGAGTTTCGTGCGTAAGCTCTCTCATAGATCTTCAACTTGTCCTTGAATTCCTTGATGTCCCTTGCTTCATATAGAACCATCTTGGATCCAGTGTCGTCCTCGATGCCATCGATGACGTATTGTATCAACGGTTTATCATCGATTGCCGACTTGCTGGCTATTTCTCGCATCACCAGGAAATATTCCTGAAGAGTTTCAACTTTTGTTTTTCGTCGGTTGGTTAGCAGTCGATGAATCTCTGCTGCACTGGTATCATCTCGGAATTCTTTCTTCAGGGCTTTCTTCAACTTGTGCCAGGATGTGATGCCACGTTCACTCTGCACGAACAACTTAGCCAGGCCTGACAGCGACTTTTTTGCAAAAACATATTTTTGCATCTCGTCCCAGCCCATCAACGTTGCTGTTTCCTCAAAGTCCTCAATCCAACGTCGTACCGGATAGTTCTCGCTGCCGTCATAGGTTCTGACAGAGCCCTCTACATCTCGGATAGTCAACGCAAACTTGTGTGCAACTCCCCGGTTTGCAGTGTGCCGCGAGTCCACCACGTCCTGGTCGACTTTCCCTTCACTTGAGCTTTCTACTACAGTCTTCGATTTGTGTTTGGTCTTTGTTATGTTTTTATGGATAGGCCTACCTCCTATTGCTTTGGAGAGTTTCTGGTCTTCGGACGAGCTAGATAAATCCAATGATGATCCTGACGTGCTAGAGGTTGAATGTTTCATGGATTTCATCCCAGCCATTTTCTCCTTTAACTTACGTAATTCTTCCGCCAGTAATTCGTTTGCCTCTTTCATCTTGCTCATCACATCTTTCGTTTTACCAGTCTCTTCTTCTTCTTCTTCATCATTATCATCTTCGTCTTTGGGCATCCCCAGCAACGAAAGGTCCATTAAGTTGTCACAGATGCATTGCACAAGCACGGCTTTCTCTCCCGTATATTGAATGTTTAACACTGTACAAATGGCAATTAGATCAGCCTCGGTGAATTCGCACTCAATGAACTTCAATTTCTCCAGGTGTTCTGGTGAGTCACATTCAAACTCGAATCCTGAGAATTCTCTTAAGCGCTGCCTGTTCTTTCGATCACGTGGCAGTTTTTCGAAAATGAGGTTATGTAACGTCTTAATCAGGGCCGTCTTAATGATGTTATTCACTTTTTCAATATCTTGTAAACACGCCACTTTGTCCGCCATTTTTCTTTGTCTTTCGGCACTCGCACTAATCACTTTTCTTCTTGTCGTCGTCTCCGAGTTCAGGATCCTCGAAATCGTCGTTTGCAGCCTGCTCGAATCACCACGTCTTTGGAAGTTGAACAGCTACTCGTCTTCTATATTCCATGGACCCACGTCATCATCGATCTTGCCAGAAAAATGTCGTCACCTCACGCCTTGGTTTTATCGCTGTAACCAAGATTGCCGTTCCGCACTCAAAATACTTCGTATCTCGGACGAGCCCCCAAATGTGGGAAAGGATTTTGGCAAGCGAATAAACCGAACACGTCTTTAAGTAATTTTAAGTATAAAAACTGTATTTACACATAAGATTACAACAGATGAGATTGCACAGAACTTAGCGTGACTTCACTCGACACAAAACTGACACACTGATCATCCTCTTTTTCTCACAGCTTCCTCTCGGTTCTTCTATGCGGTGCCACCGGGTAGTGCCGAGACTGGCGGGAAACCCACGAACGGTTCATCATCTTCCGATTCCCACATTAATATGTATTTTGTTTGATTTCAAAGATGTTTCGCAGTTACCTCAGTTAGCCTGGTTTTTTGAGGTCTTTTTCCAAGCAGCTTCAGTTTCGAGCACTTCATGTTGGAGTTAATTGAGGTGCAGCTGGTTTAATATTTATGTTGGTTAGCGAATTGAAAAATACTCAACGAACTAACCAAATAAATTTGGGATATCTATAAATAAAGGAACTGACAACTCGGTTCTTCAATTTTAGAATCCCCTTAACGGACGTAACATCTAGGTCATTTGCCCCTAATGATGATGGTATTGAAACTAGAATTACTGGCACATGTAACTTACATCCTAATAATAAAATAATGCCAATTGGGAAGTTTACATTCTATAACGAACATCCACTCATCGAATGAAGGTACGATCCAACTTAATCCACGTTAGGGTTGGCATGATGTAGCCCACATTGCCGGCCATCAATACACTCATTCAAATGTTAATGTTACCTGAACGGGTCATGCTTGTTTACAGATCTCAAATGGTTGTTTATAAGACCTTAAAATGTGGGTTTTGGGTCCCTTTTGGACAAAGCTAGTTCTGTTTCTTGCATTGCGAGGCTTATAATAAGCCTAGTTTAGTCCTTATCCCCCCAAAATTTGATGTTTCGTCAATATGCCTGTCCAAATTTCAGGTAGACAGTGTTACCCGCAGTGTTCCAAAAGGTTAAGTACCTAAAATTTGGTTCATTTCGATATAGACCCTAACTGTGTAGATTTGTAGGCTATAATTAACAAACATTCAGCTTTACATATATACAGGCTGAGGCACTTAAAACTTTTTCAAAATATTTGGAAAAATACAAATCTGATTAAAAATAAGTTGCAATAAAAGTTGTTCACCTCGAAGAGGGACATCCATTAACATAAAGCTTGATCCCCCTGCACCACCCCCGGGGGCGGGAGTGGGGATTTTACTAATCTGATGTGCATTTTTTTTATAGATATTACCATTTTTCAGCAATTTTCAACTCATTTTCATTTATGCCGATTATAGCACCATCTATCATGAAACATCAAAAATGCTTCATACAAAAGTTACATATTTTTTTTACAGACAATCCAAATCTGCAATAATAAATAAGGATTCCTATTTAAGATTTCAAAGTCACTCCTGCCCCCGGGGGTGGTACAGGGGGGTCGAGCTTTATGTTATTAGATTTCCCTCTTCGATGTGAACAACTTTATTGCAACGTTTTTTAACATGTTTTGTATTTTTCCAAATATCTGAAAAACAGTTTTAAGTGCCTCACCCTGTATATAGGAGTAAGTTACATATAGATGGGAGTCGAGGTGGGGCAATATATGTTAGTTAGATATTGTTGTTTTAAGGGGCAGAACTATGAGATCATCTGCCCCTAAAGGCAATGTATGTTTAAAGGGGAAAAACAAAGAAATAGACCTGAATTAATAAGGCACTTTATGCCACTCTAGAAACGTAAAATTTGGAACCAAGGAAGCTGATAACCCCAATGTCTTTATATACCTTTATGGGAGTGATTAGCAATTGAATTTACTGTCAATTGTCACTACTGTACCGGAAATATGTGCTATAGTGAGGGACACAACATTGCAGGCCTGAAGGTCAACCAGCCCTCCGCTCCGCTCTCCACCCCGCGCCCGGCGGTGATGCCATGCTATTGCGTGCTGGATGCGAGAACGTACAGGACAACACCTCACCGACTAAGCGTGACCTTGAAGCTTGCAATGCTGTGTCCCGCCTATAATTATGTAAATATGTTTTTATTTCTTGCTCATTCAACAATGGCAGACGTGTTTCTCAGGCACATGAGGTCACTTTAACTGTTACTCAGGTGCACACATTGACGGCACATTACTGTTGCCAACGTGTGCAATAGAAAATACTCCACACAAGACACGTAATATTGTAGATTTACGTGATATTGTAATTATGTAAAAAATCATTAATTGACCAAACTATTGGCTTGGACAATAGATTATTGATGCATGAGTACCCCCACTGTGCATGGCAAGAACCAGGGACGTATATATTAGCCAACACTACCTAGCAATATTGATCAAGGCAAAAACCATTGGTCTGGACAATACAGTAATGTATGCATGGGGTTGGCAATACGTGTATAATGGCAGACTCGGCTGGAATTTTATCTATATAAGTCATGATTTAAAAAGGGGTTGGAAGGTGGGTTATAGACAGTGGAGGAGTAAACATCTATTACTACATCATTTCCAGATTTATTTCTGTACTGAGATTGTGCTAGTATTCGTGGATTACACAAAGGCGTTTGATTTTGTCAATAATAATTATAAATACTTAGGGCTGACGATTCAGATGGCTGGGAATTCTTTCTCGATAGACCTAGAAGAACGCTTAGTCGCTGCAACCCATGGCATTAATGTTGTGAAATATCTTCAGGAAATACCATTACAAACAGCCATGAAAATGTTTCAGGTTTAAGTTCCTCTGACTCTTACATATGGGCTGGAAATAATATGGGAATATCTGACCATTAAGATTGTGCTAGGGGTGTCTAAGTATATTCCTTCCCGACTGGTATTTGTTCTCACTAGAGAAACATTCCTCATGATCTGAGATTGCAATGGCTACTACCATCTACTGTTACCTATCAGAATATGCTGCAAAAGAGTCTAGATATTCCAGAAGATTTCTACAAAACCAAGGAATACCATGAGCCAGGCTTGAATTTTGTGTGTGTGAAAGATGTGAGCAGTTGTGCGTCCGATATCATGTTATGTACTGTATACTCCAAAAGGAGTCATCGATTAGTTTCTTTACTGCAGACGAATGTCTTTATTTTTGTTGCTTTATGTCTAAGGATGGCCATTTAGTCCAGTCAATAGAGGCTCAAAAAGGGGGTTCACCTTACATCAGATGCGGGATCGTTTTTTATTTTTTGACGTTGTTTAGGACCATTAGGTAGTTATTAATCTAAGTTTCCGTCATCCTCACCCCCTTGCTTCATCAGCCATCTTGAAAAAACTGTCAGAAATTGGCACTTTTTTCAGTTTTTGGCCTCTAGCTCATTCCCAGTTCATTTGTTTGAAGATATTTTGAAATAAGAAAATGTAGATTACTAAATTTGCAACAACTTTGATGTGGAAGTTTCTTTTGTAGGACCAAGCGTATTCGAGCTACGAGAAGGCGAAAAAGGGCGAAAATTGGCGACTCGGCATATTTTTCACTTTCGCTCCACTTTCCATCGCAAAAACAGGGGGAAATCTTGATTTCAGCGAAAAGTTTATTGAATGAAAGTTGTAGACAATTTAATTTCCTTTGAAACTCCTGTATAAAAAAAACAATTACGAGCAATGGGTAGGAGTGGGGGGTAAATTTAATAAAACTATAGGAAATAGGTTTTTTGTGATTCAGCCCTGGAGCGCTGTGTTGGTGAAAGTTTTTCGTTTTGATTATATTACAACCATATTTTGAACACAGCAGTGCATCTAAATATTATTTGAACCATTTTTGTATAAATGTAACCACACACATACACTCGCACTCTCATACACACGCATATTGTTTTTGTTTTATTCAGTTGATGTTCGTACCTCCAGTGTTCACATCGGGTTTAGTCAGCGTGCTTGGAAAGAGTTTTCCTGTGGAGTGAATTCTAGTGGTGAAGGATGGCTTCTTTATCCCAAACACCGGACATGAATGCTTCATATGCGGGAAGAGTTTGGACGAAGGAGTTCTTATTACTGTGAAGAAGAATGGAGTTCAGACACTATTAAGCTCAAGTGTTCGAAGGGGGCGAAACGGCCACTGCCAGATTTTGAAGAAAAGAGATGAAATTAAAGTTCACAATGCCTGCTCAAAGAATTACACCGATCCAAGACGGATAGACGAAGCTCTGCGCTCAGAATCCCCTACACCTGGACCATATTCAAAGCTAAGTTCAGTAAGTGAGGCGTTTTGTTTTCAGGGGCCATTGCTTTCTATGTGCGGAAAAAATTGAAGAGGATTATATGAAAAAACAGGAAAAGCTCCCCTGGATTTCTCGAAATCCAGTTCGCTTGGTGGAGAAGATGGAGATAGGGGACAACTTGTTGCTAGCAGCTCAGGCACGCGGAGATGAGGGGGCTCAACAAATAATTAATTGTGTTTCCCCAGACTTAGATCTTATTGCTGCTGACGGTGAGTACCACGATGCTTGAATGAAAAAGTTGTACCGACCACCGAGAGCTGGGGGAGGGGCAAGAGGATACAGAACACACCCCAGAGTTGATAAAGCAATGGAATGTGTTTATGCTTTTTTTGGAAAGAAACAAAGAAGAATGCAATTCTCATTTGATCAATTGATGGGGGCCCTTAAGGATGTGAACTTGAACGGAGAACAGTAAAATCCCGTTTGCTGAAAAAGTACGAGGATGACATCATGTTCGTAGAAACAGGCAATAAATCGACGGTCTGTTTCAAAAATACTGGTTATGAAATATTGAATGACACTTGGTATGCCAATATAAAATCGAATCCTTAGGAAGAAAGAATGAGAGTGGTGAAAGCAGCTGCAGATATACAGCAATTACAGAGGATATTCGCTCCCGTGTGTACAATACCACTGACTATCCACCCCCTGATAACTTTTTGAACAGTATCGAGTCAGACATTCCACCAACGTTATTGACAATGGTCCAAACAATTGTGCTAAAAACAAACAAGGAAGTTAAGATAAATGGAAGAGGATCAGTATTGCCATTTCCCATGTAATCATTGCTGCTGCACGTCCTCGTTTGGATCCCGTAAGAAGGGAGGAGAGCATCAGCTCTGGTGTAGTTGAAAGTAAGCAGGTGAACTGCTACAAGGCTCAGCAAGTCGGTATGGCTTGACTCTCAAGAATAGTGGGAACAACCTTCGGTAAAGTGTCCTTCAAAAAGGAGGACAAAGTGATATCTTTAGCAGCTGACAAGAACATCTTGAAAGTTGGGGAGAAGAAGATTGCTCTATCACACTATCACTCTATCACAGGATGTGCATAGCAAAAACAACCCAGGACTACCTTGAGGAATACCTCTCTTATGAGCTTGCACCGTACCCTAAGTCGTTGTTCAATGAGGATGTCATGCGCAAGGGCACAACGTCTGCTTGATATGCAGAATTCACACCCATAGATTTCGAGCTTCTCTCAAATCACCTCACTGTCATCGATGGTGGGCATCTGCTCCACAAAGTTGTATGGAATCGAAATTCGACTTTTGGCAAAATTTGTGCCGATTATATCAAGTACATCCACCAGCATTATGGGACAGTGGTGATGGTCATCTTCGACGGGTACCCAGACAATCTTCTGATGAGTTCCAAGAATGCTGAAGGAGCAAGAAGGCGCAAGCTGAACGCCTCAGCAGATGTGATATTTGATGAAGCCACAGTCAACAAAACTCCTCAAGACAAATTTCTGTCCAATGAGAGCAATAAAAACGATTTGTTGCCCTCCTCAGAACAACACTTGAAGCGTCCAACGTCATGAACAAGCAAGCTGAAGAGGATGCTGGCATGCTCATTGTGACCACTGCAACATCGATGGCTTCTTCGTACGACGCTGTCATTATTGTGGGGGAAGACATCGATTTATTGGTCATTCTCACTGGGACAGCAAATACGATGAACAACGTATACCTTAAAAAAAATAGGAAGAGGCAATTCACCTGACGTCATGTACTCCCCCTCATCATTTATGTACGAATTCGCCGAGAACCTGCTGCTCATCCACGCCATCAGCGGGTGTGACACAACGTCAAACATTTATGGATTCGGAAAAAACAAATTTTGTTCCCTGTTCCAGAGGAATCCATTATTGTTGGAGATAAGTGATGTCTTCATGGACCCAGCAGCCACATTAGAGGACATCTCCAAAGCAGGAGAGCAAATATTGGTCGTCCTCCATGGGGGGAAATCAGTTTCAGACCTCCGACACACAAAATTTGTTGCCACCACGACAAACTTGAACCTAGAAAAGCTGCTCCCAATCTCCGATGCAGCGCGATACCACTCCTTGAGGGTATACCACCAAGTGACGTTCTGGATGAGCAGGAAGAAAGACCCGATCATTTTTGGCTGGACAAGAGGAAGCAGGGGCTTGATTTTGACAACAACCACCAGAGATGTTGCTCTTCGTACCCTGCTGAAGACTGTTATCATGCAGGTGTGTCACCGGCTGTTCCGCAGAATGTGGATGCAGAAAAGCCGGTATGCATTGCTCCACTTTCTGCAAATTCTGCTGTGGCGGAAAGTCCTGCGACAACCGTCCTTTGATAGTCGCTGACGAGGAAGAGGAAAACATCGACGACCCGTCCATATCATTCGACGAAGACCCTGCCGAAGAGTCAACCCTCCCGACCTCCCCCCCTTGCGAAACGTCTCCGGTTACTGTAGCAAACCCCCACCCCCCATCTATTTTAAAGTTTTTATTTTAGTGTGTTCATTATATTCCCTAATAATTAATATGTAAATAATTAATATATAAAATGCATTGTATTGTAATCTATATTTTGTAAATGCACACTAATTTTCTTAAATGAATGGGTAACGAATTTGTTCTCTCCCATCTATTCATATTTATACAAAAAATGGTTCAAATATTATTTAGATGCACTACTGTGTTCAGAAAATAGTTGTAATATAATGAAATCGAAAAACTTTTACCAACACGGCGCTCCAGGGCTGAATCACAAAAAAACGCATTTCCTCTAGGTTTCTTAAATTTACCCCCACACCTACTCATTGCTCCCAATTGATTTTTTGATACACAAGTTTCAAAGGAAATTAAATTATCTACAACTTTCATTCAATAAACTTTTTGCTGAGATCAATTCTTCTCCCTGTTTTTGCGATGGAAAATGGAGCGAAAGTGAAAAATATGCCGAATCGCCAATTTTCGCCCTTTTTCGCCTTCTCTTAGCACGAATACGCTTGGTCCTACAAAAAAACCTTCCAAATCAAAGTTGTTGCAAATTTAGTAATCTACATTTTCTTATTTTGACATATGTTCAAACAAATGAACTGGGAATGAGCTAGAGGCCAAAAACTGAAAAAAGTGCCGATTTCTGACAGTTTTTTCAAGATGGCGGATGAAGCAAGGGGGGCAGGATGACGGAAACTTGGATTAATAACTACCTAAGGATCCTAAACAACATAAAAAAATAAAAAACGATCCCGCATCTGATGTAGGGTGAAATTTGTTTATTGACTGGACTAATTGGCCGAAATATATTCTTTATTATATTGTGCTATTCATAACTGAAGAACATGCATCCCCTTGCTACAGAACACTCATCATATCACAAAGCAAACTTATATTAAATTACAATCTGGGCGAGTCTGAAAATTGACAACGGGGAGCTATTACACATTTATTTAGAGCTGTGAGCATTTCTTCCAGAGTTATGGGATTCATCCGTTGCCTCGTAAAGGAATCAATTGAAACAAATTGGCCGGCCACGGTTAGCGTAAGCGCGCTACCTCGTGCCTCGCTGGTTTCGGGAGAGCGTGGGTATGAATTCTGAGAATGGTTTTCATGGTTTCCCATTTTCACTACCAGGCAAATGCCGGGACTGTTCCTTTCAATAGGTCCATGGCTGATTTCCTTCCAAAATCCCTTCTCTGACATGTCCGGAAAAGAAAATGAATGGCCATTGGGTGCATTAATAAAATTATATTAAAAAAAAAGAGAGAATTGAAACAAATTATGGCACAAGAAATTCTATTGGCTGTGGACTAACTATCATCATGATCATCATCATTTGAAAATGAGCACAATGAGCCATGAGACTAGACGGTTTAGTATGGGGGGAACTGTAGTCAATGGTACACCTTTGTGTATACCAGGCAAATCCTAGTAACTTTGAAACTAGAACAGATATCCCAGTAAACAATACATGATTTCAAAGTGCAAGGATGAAAGAATAATATCATGCAGCATTAATTTTGAGGGTGTGATGTCACTAACCACAACAGGATTATCACCAAATTGGAATGGATAAATATTGATCTCGTGGCAAAATTAGTACAGCTTGAGAACACATGTGCGTACCGGTAGGACATTGTGTGAGGTGTTTTTTTTTACCAGAGCTTGCAAGTATTCCATAATGAAACACTGATAGTGACAATGTATATGCTAGCAGAGAAATGTTGACCTTGCATGAAGTTTCTTTAACATTTTTAAAATGTCAGCATTCACTGTATATGGTCCTCAGTGAGTAAAGAATGCTATAATGCTGAACAGACGTATTGACACGAATATTGACTGTGTACAGTCTCTAAATTACTGATGGTTATTGTCAGTAATATAGACTCTGTAGGGTCTCCTTTTCTCTCTCACCAGTATCATATTTCATTCCAGTCCTCACACAATGTTACTGTCTGTATCCTTCTGTAAAGTCCCTCTAGGGTACCAGAATTTTTCCCTAAGGGAATTTTTTGAAGTGCCAGCAAATCTGATTCAAGTCTCTCCCATTTAAACTCCCTCAAATGCCATCCAATCTTGCCAGAATTCAATCTCACAACTTGGGGCATCGTAAGCATGAACCTTACCTACTAAGGCCTGCAGCCAGCTAAATACTAGTCTGTATTTTCACATTTTTTAACCTATTTTCATTTATGAAAAAATAGCCTTATGAGATCCCCTTCTGTCTGTGTGTGTCACCCTTATAAAATCTAAATGGCCGAAGTGATTTCAATGAAACCCAGTAAGTACATACTACTACGTGGTCTGACCTCGGCTATGCCTTTCAAAGTTTAATGCGTTCACTAATCCAACATAGGGTCCACACAAAATATTTCACTGGCATTCTGTATCTCCGTAACAGTTACTGATATCGCCCTGAAACTTTGAACAGTGATAAGGGTGCTACTAGAAGTTCAAAAATCTGTTAAGTACAAAACGAACATGACCGTCAAGCGAAGTTGAAACATTTAAATGGACTTTTCTCGGGATTTAACCATCCGAGCGCAGTGAAACTTGGTACAGTAAATGTTTATACACATTTTAATGCACTAGCATCTAATTTAGTTCAATTGTTTTCATAAGCTCAAGATGGCGGCTGTGCACAATTTTAAAATTAATTTTTATTTCATGTGTCCTAATGTGATCGAAGTGAATGTTCAAATAATGAACCTATGTAATAGTCTTCATCTAATGGTACATAACTCTATGGTCTGCACGTATAACAATCCAACAGGGCGACCATCCAAAGTATTTAGGTGGTTCTCAATATCTACGAATCTGTTACAGCAATCAAACTGATAATTTGTATGTTGATAGAGGCTATTGATATAAGTTAACCTATGGAGCTTTCAATAACCTGGCGAGCACAAAACCAACATGGCGGCGATGCGAAATTTAAATATTTAAGTGGATTTTCCTCACAACTTTTCTACCAAGCCCTGTGCAACTTGGAATTTATCAGAACTTAAACATGGCGGCTGTGCAATTTTCTAAAAATCCTGTTTTTATTTCTCGTGTCCTAATCAAGCAATAGGAATGTAGGTTGGTATAATGAACTATCATTAGAATATTCATCTACTGGCATATAGTTCTACAACCTATATAAAACAATCCTACATGGCATCCATACGATATATTCCACCTGTTTATAATATCTCTGAAACTATTTAAGTAAACAAACTGAATTTTTATATGGTAATAGAGGACTATTAACTAAGTACATATATGTGACTTTCTACATCCTGAGAAACACAAAAACAATATGGCAGCCAAGTGATCTTCAAATATTTCAAATGATTTTTCTTGCGATTTAATCACCCGAGAGCAGTGATGCTAAGAACAGTGAATCTTTATTCAGTTGTTACAGTATTATAGAGACATCATCATCATTATTTTCCATTTCCAGTTTCCCGGGTGTGGCAAACAAGCGCTCTCCATCTTGCCAGATCTTGGTACACCATTTGTTCTTGGTCATCGTCCTAGTTAAAACCATTCTTCTCCACCTCTGATCGAACTGTCTCTATCCATAGACTCCTTGGTCTTCCTCTTGGTCTCTTTCCTCTGATATCCAGGTTGAAGTACTTCTTAGCTGTTCTAGAGCTATCCTTCCTCATTACATGACCATACCACAGAAGTCGGCGCCTCCCCAAAAAGTTGGTAACAGGGACCCTGATGCCAGCTGTTGCTCTGTGTACCTCATTTCTGATCTTATCTCTCATGGTACTTTGGTTCATAGTCCTACTGAATCTCATTTCTGTAGCTTGAATTCTACTGTAATCCTTACTTAGCAATGTACATGTTTCCATGCCATAAGTAAGGATTGGAACAAAGTAGGTGTGATACAGCGTTGTCTTTGCTGCTAAGGGTATATTTTTGTCGCCAAGTAAGTGCCGAACTTGGTTATAGAAATGTGATGCTGTCTGTGTCCTATTTAGAATTTCTTGTTTGAGGGTGTTATCCTTGGAGACCATACTTCCAAGATACTGGAAGTGAGAAACGGATTCTAGTTTTGCTCCATCCAAATATATGTTTGAACTTTTCCTCTCTCTGCTAATTGTCATTTCAACAGTCTTGGCTTGCTGATCTTCAGGCTAAATTCTTTTATTTGTTGTTCCAAGCAGTCAGTCTCTCCTGTACTTCCACTTCTGGTTCTCCCCATAAGACCACGTCATCTGCAAATACCAAAGCTCATGATTCATTTGCAGTTTACTTAATAGATTTTAAAATTCTGTCCATGACAGTGACAAACAATAGTGGTGAAAAGGCACTTCCTTGCTGGACTCCCCTTTTTGTCTGAAACCATTCAGAACGACCATTTCCTATTTGGACAAAACTATAACAACTCTGATATAATATCCTTATTTTGTCAACCAGGTAGTAGGGCACTTTTAAGTCTTCAAGACATTTCCAGATCTTATTACGGGGAACACTATCGTAGGCCTTTTCAATGTCCAAAAACACCATCACAAGATCCTTTCCACGTTGTAGCAGTTTTGCTAGCCCACACTGTTGGGTGATAAATGTAACTGTTTACCTTTGCCTAAGCTATGTTGTTTTAATGGGCGCCAAGACCTCAATGCAATGTTGAAATCTAAATTTGTATTTAACAACGTCTAGCTCTGGCAGAACACATTCAAGACTCTATTCACTCAGATCGTGGTATGATTTGATCATTAACCCAACAAACAATTGTATCAGGAGAACGAATTGGTCTATATCTAATGCTACCTACTGAAAGCAAAGATTGCATTGTAAAAGAAATGAATTTATTATATAAAACAAGTATAGCAAAATTAATAATAATAATAAGTACAAAATTTAAATTGGAGCGTTGTGATTTGAATATTACCGATAGAAAATTACGTGAAAACGGAGTCTGATAAATTGATTTTACTCTTATTTCCAAGCTATGAGGTTACTGAAATATGAAATGTAAAACAATGAAAAATGAGAGATTGCGTATTTCTGCGTCATTTGCGCTTACCATTGGAAATTGCCAAGGCATTTCCCTCGTACTTGCTGATGCTGTGTGCTTCCCACAGTCTCCTGGACGTCGTCATCTCCGTCGGAATTTGATGATATTCTGGTAGATTAGATAATTCTATGGTCCGTACCTCGGACCCAAACACTCGTACAACCGCACTGGTTAAGTTTTGCAAAAGTTAGTCTTCAACTCCACTGAACATCGGAGCGACACGCACTACCAACCGTACTCCGCAAGTTCTACACAGATAGTCCTCGTTTCACGGCGCGTCGAACGATATATGCACCTGTTGGCTCCCCCACCACGGTACCGTCTTCCAGCTTACGTTGTCTCCCCTGATTGGCTGAGCACGCCTCCAGTTCCCCTCCTCTGCCTCATTACACTCGGCGCGCGAGAGGGAGAAGTCGTTTTCCGTTCCAACAATTCGCCTTTTCTAGACCTTGCGACCCAGCCTTGCGTAATACTTCTCGACAGGAATCAGCTTGTATTCGAATTCCCAGTGAGTCATGTCTCTCAAATACCCTAACTGACAAAACTCCGTAAAATTCCGTAATCACATAATTTTCTATAATATTGTCGTTCGTAATAATTTGCTTGATAGCGTTTTCTAAGACATAGAAAACCTATCTGAATGCTAATAATTTTTATAAAATGCTCCGAAAATACCTTAATAATAATTATAATAAATTAATAATAATAATAAATTACCATGAAAAATTCTCTTGGCTGAACAATTTGCCGCGTAAATAAATATAGAATGGCTTCCTACTGACTTATGCCAGTTGCATAAAACCTCTCGAAAAACACGTTACAACGTTCCCAATATTTCTCAGCCAAAATCCTTACAGAAAAAATGAGATCAACAGTGCTTCAACCTTTCCTGAAACCATGCTGTTCTTCTTCTAATAAGGGTTCAAAAATTCAAGATGGCATCGGTTCGAAATTTTAAAACCTTTTTTTTTTATATATATATATATATTTCTCATACCCTATTCAAGCGATTGTAGAAAGGATTCATATGTTGGGTTATTTATTATAATAATCATAATCTGTCACTAAATCCTGTAGCTTACTTTTCGTAAATCATAGAAGCCGTGCATTTGACTTCTCTTAAATTAAACTCCCGTGATGTGTTATAGAAAGATGTCATCTCGTGGGAGGAGTCTTATTCACCGATTCTAGCACATACTTTCTCAATGCAATGGTGTTGGTGGAGACATAGGTCGTGTATAGGAAGCTATTTAGTATACATCACATGAAAAATCCTTTTAATGGTCGGAGTTTTTAATGGAAAAGACCAGTAGGATATATCGAAATAGGTTATTTAGTTCTTCGCAGAACTACTTGTTCTGTATGTGTCTTGTAGTGGATAGCATCAGTGGCTACCATCTCGGAGGCCCATATTCAATTGTTGGCTCTGCCAAGAAATTTAATTCAAATAATAGAAACAATATAATTGGTTATACATTCCTTTTAACTTCTGCGACTTTTAGATATGCCGGGGTGGGGGAAGTTAGTTAGTTATTGAGGTTTCAATGGGCGGAACTACGAGGTCATCTGCCCCAAAGGGAGGGAGGGGGGGGGATTTTGCCCCGAAAGTTGATCTTCGTGTCAGTAAATCTACTGACATGGCTCCTTTGCATTTATGCACCCTCAAATGCCAACTTACTGCCAGGATTCGATCCTACAACCTTGGACACTGCAGGCGAGAATGTTACCGCTCTACCACACCAGTTAATTTAAATCTAGTTCAAGCTACTGAAATGGTAATGTTGACTTGCAAGTTATCCAACTAATGTCAAATTTGAAAAGTGAGCCACATGAAGACGGTATATTGGCTTTCATAGCCAGTGAATTAAAACTCAGCAATTTTTCTAGGTTTATGCCTTATCTTGTGTGTTGGGGGGGGGGGGGGTTGCCTAGAAACACCAAGCCTGCTGACTAGCCAGCTTGGCGTTCCTAGGCGAAACCCCACACAAGACACGCCATAAACTTAGAAAAATTGCTGAGTTTAAATTCACTGGCCGTGAAAAGCCAATATACCATTTTATGGAAGCCTTCGTAGGGAGGTTAAGGCGGCTTGAGCTTTTAGCTCTTGCAGTAAGGAGGCGCAGGTGCGCTTAGTAAAAAGTGAGGTAGTGCAGTTCGCTACTCCTGTGGGGTCCGGGCACGGACACCAAGAGCCCGCTGATGAGCCAGCTTGGTGTTCCTAAGTGTTACCCCACACAAGCATAAACCTAGAAAAATTGCTGAGCTACATGAGTGTACTTTACTTTACTGTACCTTTTTCTAATTACCATTTGTACCAGTTCTCAACAATTCAGCTAAGCTACTCTTTTTTCAACTGTACCAATAATTCCTCACATTTTTCCTCACAGCCTTTACCTCTATTGTTACTACCTAATTTTCCCTCATGTCATCAGTTGTTTGATTTTTATCTATATTTCGTAAGCAAATCATCTGTATCTTTTCCATTATCTTCTGAGTAGGCGTTTTATCAGTTATTTTATCTTAAACAGATAGTGTTCTCTATTATCAGGATGGCCTTTTCAGTTCACTGTTCATAAACTTGTATCATCCCACTCCCAGTATAATATGTGGAAGTATATAAAATGGGCCCTGCTGTAGGGTTAAGACTTTTCCTGGGCTGTGCACTTGTCTCTTAAGTAGTTGATAGTCGTTTTCGTTATTTAAGGTTGTTGATCATCTAAAGAAATAAACTTAAAACTTTCATCCTAGAGCCACTCACTTATTATTGGATCCCGTTGAGCCACCAGATTGCAGGGATGTTGATAGCTGCATTTCACTCACTGTTTCAAATAGTCCCACACATTGCTTGTAGAAAGATGGGGCGAGTCAAGGTGCAACAGGGTGTCTGTGTGTTTATCAAACTACTCGCGTATGCATCTGCCCTATGAACATGGGTGTTGTCATTTTGGAAATTGGGAGTGAATATGTTTTTCACTGAGAGTGTTGAAATAAACATCCTGGTGAGCACAAGTCATGGCACTCAAAATAGCTGAACTACACCCTCCACACACTGCAAGTTAAAAGCCCCATTGGGCTGTCAGTGTGCTCAACGCCTTGCTCACTCTGAAAACAGGCATAATCATGACTTTCTGAACCACAGTGCATACCTCATAGCAGCTATTATCCTCTTTCTATGTTGATTGGTCCATTGAAAATGTGCAACTTGAAGACTGGCACATACTCTCTACTTCACTGCCATGGTCATGTCAGCAGTAGAGGGTCACTTGACCACCTGGTACCAGTGCAACAATATCTACAACATTCCAAAGCAACTAGTGTACTCTTTTATTTTATATTGCCTTCATTAGGGAAGGTGAAGTCAAGAACCTTTTCTGCCTGTTGGCCTAGGAGGGACATGCAAATTGAGGATATATATTTTCTTGGGCTGCAGAAATAAGGTGAGAATAACTTCATTATTACTTTGTCGTCCTCATTATCACTTTCAGCTCAGTTTTTTGAAAAAATCTTTCATACTTGTGAAAAGGAGCTGTTTCTTGGCTCTCAATTTGGTGAAATTCAGGTTGGCAGTCAGAATTCTCTTGCTTGTATTGTTGACACTTTTGACATGTGCAGCGGTCTGCAGAGAGTTGTAGTGATGCGTTGACCGGTGGTCGCGCCAAGACCGTTGACAGCGAAAGAGTGCCTGACCTCAGAGTAACACATGGCGCGCTTCCCTACTTTACAGAGGCGGAGGGCCTGAAACAAACCTGCTTTCTGGGGTTAGGAGGCCATTCCGACCCCAGATTCCCTATCTCAAATTGATCCTATACTCATCCCCTACACGCCTCTTAAGGGTGCTCAAGTACATAAATGACACCCTGTATATATAAGGTGCGTTCAAAAAGTAACGAGCCGGAGCCTGTAATGCGCAAACCGGTGATGATATCGGCTAATCGTGGCGTTTGTAACGAGGTGTGGTTCCAACCAAAGCATGGAAGGTCACAGCCTGTCGCTAGAGGGCACGCGTGCACGTCACGTGACGATACAAAGCGAGCAGCAGCATGCATCAATCGTCCAACCAAGACCAAGACGGTAGGCCATTCGAAATGCTTCCTGGTGTGTTTGAAGACTGTGGGGCACCCATTGTGCACACACTTTGCGCAAGTGCAGTCGTTCTTTCATGATGGTGTGCACACTTCCGTCCACGGCGGCTATGGCGTTCACTGTCACTCGGCAGTCCTGGGAAATGAGTGCATCAACCAGCTGGAAGTTGTCATCGGTAATGCAGGGGAGTGCCCCAGACCGGGCATCATCGACTAACGACACCCGTCCTTCCCTGAAGCGCTTGTGCCACGCCTTGACCCTTGCAAGGGACATGCAGTGTTCGCTGTACTCTTGTGACATTCGGCGATGAATGTCCGTTTCCCCTACTCCTTTCGTTGTCAGAAACCGAACAACACCTCTTTGCTCTTCGTTTGACGCCTCCATGTCACTGTTTGCAATGCGACTGTCAGCATTGGACGATTGATGCATGCTGTTGCTCGCTTTGTATCGTAACGTTACATGCACGTGTGCCCTCTAGCAACGGGCTGTGACCTTCCACGCTCTGGTCGGAACCACACCTCGTTACACATGCCACGATTAGCCGATGTCGTCACCGGTTTGCGCATTACTGCCTCCGGCTCGTTACTTTTTGAACGCACCTTATGTTTGAAGCTCAAATGGATTTCTCATCCTTATTCTTCCACAACACCTTCCATAAAATTTTACAGGAACTCCTAGCACAACCTAGCTGCAATGTACCGAATGATACTTGGGGTGCTTTATTTTATTTCTTATGCTTCCTCGACTTACAAGGCTGCTAATGTACAAAGCTTAACTATCATAATAAGGTGAAAAAAGAAATGAGAGAAGGTTACTAAACTACGAGTATTGAACTATGAAATGTATCTTATACTAGGTTTCCCCAGGGACATATTAATAAATACTCGTTCTGAGCTACATTATTGAAAGTGAGTTAGCAGGGAGTCAAGAGGGAAAGACATGCAGGACTATTTTAGGCATTTCTCTTAATTTATCTAATGAAATTGATTTTACATTTTAATTATTGAAATAATATTTTCAATTTTTGCTTCCAAAATGTATAATTTTTGATTCAAGATATGCATAGAAAATAAAACTGAATGCTGGCATTTTATAAAGGAGCATATTCACTGATTTTTGTGAAACTTTTATGATATAACTGCCTTTTATATCAGCCCTATCTTACCTTATTAAGTTCAGAAGTTACTAAATTCAGAAAATTACTGCATTAATTAGGAACTCCTAATAAAATGTAATGAACATTAAATATTCATGTTCTTCTGTGCTTTTATCCAGTGTGATGAAGCAAGAAAGGTTGTAATTTTGGATCTTCTAATTTTGAACCCAAGCAATGCAGAGCAGAACATCTTGTGAATCTGTCAGTGGCGAAGCTACATCCATGCAACTGGGTATTCTAAATGTCATACCTTATAGTTTTTTGTAGATAACCTCTATTTGTCGTGTTTTTCGCTCTGCAAATATGTCAATGATGTGTTCTTTGAAGATGTCATCCCTGGAAAGATAGTTCATCAAACTCTTCTCAATAGCCAGAGAACTCAACTTGCACAGTCTAGAATCTGACATGGAGTTCTTAAGTGTATCAACTCTCTTCAATACACTCATACTTCGTTCACTCGAAGCAGTAGAAACAGGAAAGGTAAGAATCAGTCTTATGAGGTGCACTATTTCTTGATATATTTTCTTCTAGGCCACTGTTCAAAAAATATTTCAGTAACAAACCTAGTACAGGCAAGTGCTTAGTTTGGTCAGAATATACATGTTTTAAAGTTGTTCACTGTCAAAGTATGGATACCTTTTCATCAATACACTCTACTTAAGTGACGGAAAGACTAATTCATAATCAGGGAACAACGAAGAAAATGGTCTTGATTTTAAATAGAGCCTTTAGGAGGTGGTATCAAAATAGGATGGTAGAGACACGAGAAGAGTACCAGGAAAGAAAGAAGGAGGTAAAGAGAGTAGTGGCTGAGGAGAGAAGAAAGTGGATGGAAGAGTGGACAAAGATGATGGAGGATAGTGAAGGTACAAAAAAGGTCCTGTGTGGGATGGTAAAAAAATAAGAGGCGGAAGGATCCTACCGATTCTGTTAGAATGGTGAACAAAAGGGGGCAAGAGATAGAAAATAGGGAAGAACTGAAGAAAATGTGGAAAGAATATTTTGAAGAACTTCTGAACCCAAATGGAAAAGATGGTGAGGGGGAAGAAATCGGGGAAGAGGAAGATGAACTGCAAACAGAAAAGGACTTAACATGGAAAGAAATGGAAGATGCAGTGAACAAGATACAAGGAGGGAAGGCACCGGGTGTGGATGAGTTGAGTGTGGAGATGGTAAGAGCAGCAGGAGAGGTGGGGATACAGTGGTTGTACCGAGTGATGAGGACAGCGTGGAACGAAAGGAAGACCCCAGAGGACTGGAAAAAAAGAATAATTGTCCCGATCTTCAAGAAAGGTAGTAGAACAGATTGCAGAAACTATCGGGGAATAACACTGATGAGTCATTGTGCAAAGATCTTCGAGAACGTTTTGGAAAAGAGAATTAGGACAAGGATAGAAGGAGGGATGAGGGAAGAACAACATGGCTTCAGAGCAGGATGGTCCACAGTGGATTTGATTTTTGCTGTAAGGCAGTTAGAAGAACAGCACTATGAATATGGAACAGATCTACTGATGGCCTTCCTGGACATTGAGAAAGCATATGACAGTGTATGCAGAAACAAAGTATGGAAGTCCCTGGAGGATAGAGGAGTAGAGAAATGGACTATAAAGAGGATAAAGGAGATGTACAAGGGAAGTGTGAGCTGTGTGAAAGTGGGAGGAGAGAGATCAGACTGGTTGGAACAGAAAAACGGCCTGAAACAAGGAAGTGCACTGTCACCTTTACTTTTCATTGTGGTGATGGATGACATAATGACCAGAGTGGCACAAGTAATTGGGGAAGGAAAGATGAAAACAATGGTGTTTGCTGATGATTTGATGATTTGGGGAAACAAGGAGGAGGACACAGTTGGACGTGTGGGAAGGAGTAATACAAGGATATGGGATGAAATTTAGCATAAATAAGAGTGAGATGGTGATCACGAGGAAGAAGGAAAGAACCACAACGGGAATAACAATTGGTGGGGAACAGCTGAAGAAAGTGGAGAGTTTCAAGTATCTGGGAAGCCTGATACAAGATAATGGAAGAAACGATAGAGAAATAAATGAGCGGGGGAGACAGGCAGAAGCATTCCGGAGGAGTGTGAGAAGCATGTTATGGAGCAAGGATGTCCCTCAGAACAGCAAAAAGATCATATATCGGACGTACTATGTCCCTATCCTGACGTAAGCCTCGGAGACCTGGGTTATTAAAGGAAGGGAGAAGAGCAAAATACAGGCCAGTATTGGAGCTACAAAGAAGGACAAAATAAGAAGTGAGAGGACCAGAGAATTAATGAAGGAGGAACCATTACAGGATGGTATAGAGAAATCTAGACTTAGATGGTATGGACATGTAAAACGAATGGAGGAGAAGAGGATACCCAGGAGGATACAAGAGACGAAGTGGGAAGGAAAGAGACCGAGAGGAAGACCGAGGGACAGGTGGCTGAAGGGGGGGAAGAAAGCGTGAAGAAGAGAGGAGAAGATGGACAAGGGTGGAGGCTGAGAGATGGTGGGAAGACAGAAGATGTTGGAGAGGCTTGTGTTCCAAACAGACCCGGCCAGTCGCTGGAAACTGTGCAAGATGATGATTATGATTAAATCACTACTCTGATCCATGTTCTAACCTTACAAACGAACACTCAGGCGCTGAAATACCGCCCGCCTCATACTTACTTACTTTACTTTCCGTGTCCGGGAGACATACTAAATTCTTCCTTTCCAGAACTCTGCAGCTCTTATCCCTCGGTCTGTGGCCAACATAAGGTCTTCCTGGCTGCAGGTTTCATTAAGATCTTTGCACGTGAGCAGGTGTTGGAGTCTGGATTTCTCCACAGGCACATCGTGGATCTTCTGCATAACCCCACTTCACAAGGTTGCTACGACAGTTAGGCACTCCTGTTCTCATCCGGTTTAAGGACCTCCAGGTGGTATAAGGCAAATGACTACCACTGCTCAGTTCTTCTTTAGGGGTAAACCCCTCTGGTACTATTTGTTTCCAGAGGGACACACGCCGGACATCTGGCTTGGTATGGAGGGGTACTGTTCTCTTAATAAAACTCTTCCTGGATCTTAGGCGAGGAGTGGTCACCTTGTGGTTGAACATAGAATGTCTGGGATCTGTTTCAAGCTTTTGTCTCTCTTTCTCTGCTGCCACCCTGCGTCGAATAACTGGAGGTGCAATGCCAGCGAGAGGGTAGATCTTCTGCACTGGAGTAGGTCTCAGACATCCAGTGACAATACGTGTGGACTCGTTAAGAGCTATGTCCACTTGCTTGGTATGGGCAGATGCTCCCCACACTGATGATCCGTACTCTCCTGCTGCGAAGCAAAGTCCCAATGCTGTTGAACGTAGAACCTGAGGGTTCGCTCCCCATGTTGAACCTATCAACTTCCATATTATGCTATTTTTGAGCTGATCTTGCACTTCAATTCTCGACAATGTTTCCTGAAGCTGAGGGTACGATCAAGCTTGATTCCCAAATATCGAGGCATTTCACAGCTTTCGAGTGTCACTCCTTTCCAGACAACATTCAACTTTCTCCGGGCCTCTTTGTTGCGAAGATGAAATGCGCATACTTGTGTCTTTCCAGGGTTAGGTTTCAGGTGATTCTGGGTGTAATAATTGTCTAATCTCTCAAGAGCATTGGACAGTTTTCCCTCCACCTCCTCAAAGCTCCTACCCTGTACAGCAATAGCGGTGTCATCCGCATAAATAAATCGCCTGGCCTCTAAATATTCTGGCTGGTCATTTGTATAAATTTTGAATAGTAATGGGGATAACACACTGCCTTGAGGTAACCCGTTTTTCTGGTTCCTCCATCGACTTTTATTCCCTTGAAGTGTAACATAGAACCTTCTGTTCTGGAGCATCCCACGTATGACATTTGTTAGATTCATGTCCTTTGTGATGTTGTACAGCTTGGCTATGAGCTTCTTATGGTTCACTGTATCATATGCAGCACTGAGATCTATAAAGGCGACACCAGTGATAAGTTGATTCTCATAGCCATCCTCGATATGCTGCGTCAGGTTCAGAATTTGGCTGGAATTTCCCTGGTCTAAATCCAGCTTGATCTTGAATTAGCCGGTTATCAATGAATGTTGCAATTCTTTCAAGGATCAACCTTTCAAATGCCTTGTATAGGTGGCAAAGAAGAGAGACAAGACGGAAGTTCTTTGCATCCGTTGGTTCCTTGCCTGGTTTTAGCAGTGCGACCACATGAGCTTTCCTCCACAGCTTTGGTAAGTGCAGGGTCTCGATACATCTATTCATCATATTCACCAGCCACTGGATTGTTCCTGGTCCAAAGTTCTTGATTTGTTCTGCCCTGATGTCATCCGGGCCCGCAGCTTTGTTGACTTTCATCAGCTTGATGGCATGTTCTAATTCTGCTGATGTGAAAGGACGACCGAGAAAATTATTCTCATCTTCACTAGGCTTCAGCTTCACAGGCTGAGTCTTCGTGATGGTTTTCCCGTTACGGAGCAGCTGATGAGCTATTTGATTTGGTGTAACTTTGGTGGATTCTTAGGGTCGTTGCTCAAGTTTTTGACCAGCTTCCATGCTCTTCTACTGTTCTGGGCCATGTCAAGGTTTGCTAGTAAGTTCATCCACCTTTCCTTTCTTCCGTCAGCGATGCTCCTCATGAGTTCTTCACCCGTCTGAATGGTGTCATCTGCAAAAGGGTCTGTCTCGTATTTCTCCTGGTAATCTTTTAACAGATCCTTAGAATCAGCATTGAGGTCAGAAATGAACTGGGTACGGCAGCCTCGGGGAATATGTCTACGAGAGATCTTCTTCACAAGGTCAACAAAGTCTTCATAATTACTTGGCTCTGGTTGTAAATTGGACAGTTCCTCATCCAGCTCAGTGGAAAACCCCTCCCAGTTTGCCTTTTTAAAATTGAAACTCCGTTTAAAAGGGACTTCCTCAGGGCTGACCACTCCTCGAACTGAACATGTGATTGGGCTATGTTGTGTCCTAGGGATGGGTTCCTCCACCGCTTTAACTACATGTTTTATCACTTGCTCGCTTATGAAAATGTTGTCAGGGTTGTAACCTGTATGCCATCTACCGCTGTTGAAAGATGGTCTCAGTTTGGGGTTGTGAATCAATCTCAATCCTTCCCTCTCTGCCCATTGCTCGAGTTCCTCCCCATTCTTGTCTGTGATATTATATCCCCAACTGATGCTCTTACAATTAAAATCCCCCAGGACAATTTTGATATTCTGCTTGTCAAAGTTACTTGGCCTTTCAAAGAAGAAGAGTTCATTGGGTGGTTTGTAAATGGATGTTACAGAGCAGGATTCCAATTCTACAGTAAAGATTTCTATATTGTTCCTGAACATCATTTGAGATGACTTGACATTAATCTCTGGTCTGATAAAAACAGCACTGCCGTATTGTTCATGGGGTCGTTCGACAACCAGTCGCATTCCTTCTATTTTGGGTCTGTTGTTGTCGATCCCTCTGTGAATTTCTTGCATCACTAGGATGTCGATCTTTAGTCGGTTGCACATGTCAGCGAGTAAGAGTGCTTTATCTCTGGATAAGCCTTCGATGTTTATTGAAGTTATTGAAAGTCTTGAAAAAGACTGGTCGAAAATGTAATATCTCCCGGTGGTTGAAGGATCAGCCGCTGGCCTATGGCCACCGTTGCCCAGGGTACGCCCGATTGTAGTATTCATAATTTGTGCTTATCTAGCAAATATTAGCAATCTTCGGGGAGGCTCCTTCAGTGTACCCTCATGAATGCACTGCTTCGAGTCTAGGCTCTCTGGTGACCCACTCAGATATCGACCTTCCGCTTGGCGCATGAGCAATTGCCTTCTCTACCCGCAGAGACTTGAGCCAGTTTCAAAGGAGACTCACTGGCTGCTCAGTCCCGCGCTAAGAAGCTGGCATCAATATCCACTAATACCGAAAACTAGAGATTTAATTTGCCTATGCCAATGAAAAATAGGACAATTTTATTGAATGTGCATATTCCTTGAGAATGAAATGGGTATTCTGTGGCTGAAAGATTATCCTCCAGCTTCGCCACTGGAATCTGCCAAGGAAAACAAGGGAGACATACAGTCAACGCCACGGCTTTTGGGCGGTGAGCCCCGATTTCACAGTCGTACAGAGGACAGGTGGCGAACCTAAGGCATGTGAAATTGATATGTGAGTTGCTTTCCGCGCAACTGAAAACTCTCCTATCAATTTCACATGCCAAAGGTTCACCGCCTGTCCTCTGTAGGACTGTGAAATCGGGGCTCACCGGCCAAAAACGTCCACCATTTGTCCTCTGTACGACTGTGAAATCGGGGCTCACCGGCCAAAACCGTCACGTGAACTGTACTACTGTAGTCTACATTTTCAAACTTTTTCTTAGATGATTTCTTAAAAATAATTGTTTCTAGATCAATTTTTTATGCTGATTCTGGAAATTACTTCCATTTTTAGCCTATTTTCATTTATGAAAAAATAGGCTTATGAGATAACCTTTTGTCCATGTGTGTGATCCCCCCTAATAAAATCTAAACGGCTGGAGCGATTTCAATGAAACTCGTAAGGTCATAGTACTAACATATTGTCCAATCCCGACCGTGCCTTCAAATTTTATTACGTCACACCAATCCAATATGGCGTCTGTGTGAAATATTTCACCATCATTCTATATCTTCGAAACTACTACTGATATCACCCTGAAATTTTGTACGGTGATAAAGGGCACTACTAGAGGTTTGGCAATGTGACTTTCAAAATCCTGTTAAGTACAAAACTAACATGGCAGACAAGCAAAATTGAAACATTTAAATAGAAACTTGGTTCAGCAAATGTTTATACACATTTTAATGCACTGACATCTAATTTAGTTCAATTGTTTACATGACCTCAACATGGTGGCTGTGCAAAATTTTAAAATTAAGTTTGTATTTCATGTGTCCTAATCATGCGATCGAAGTAATCGTTTAAATATGAATCCACGCAATAATCATCTAATAGTACATAAATCTATGGCCTACATTTATATAAAAATCCAACATTGCGACCATCAGAAATATTTAGATGGTTCTCGATATCTACGAATGTATTACAGCAATCAAACTGAAATTTTGTATGTTGATAGAGGTTGGCAATGAGCATAAGTAGGATGTATGAAAATAGGCTATTTCGTTCTTCACGAAACTACTTGTTGCCCATCACATCAGGTTTTTACAAAAATGAAGCTGTCCAGTTTACACGAATGTATTTGCTGTAAGCACTAACGTATTCCAGCAACACTTCACACTCAATCAACTTACTGCAACTCGTTTCAAAATGTTTGTAATAAACATCCCTAATTTATTTTGTTAATACCCTGTAACAAAACAATAAACAAACAGTGTTCCATTAGTTTTTAATCTTCTATTCTTTGTCTTTCTTGCAGATCCCTATCCCTTACTGTCCCTCCTCAATATCCAACAGTAGTCAGCCTTCATAGTTTCATTCCAGGTCCTCTGGTACCCCCCTCTCCATCTCTTTAATGTCTTGGTGAAAACGTTCACCTTGCTCTTCACGATAATGCCCAGGTATTTCAGTAAGTAGTCTATAAGGGAATGTAGATAGTGGACTTATACACTCGTGTTACAACCCAAGTTCTTGAACTTTTTCAACATTGTTTCAACAGTAGCCCTGTATTTAGGATCTTTGTTATTCCCTAGAAAGTTTTCAGTAACAAATAAGATTGCAGTACCTGCAATCACAATAGAGAAATAAAATTTGTTGGCACACGTAAAGCAAGCATTTGAGATAAACACCACTCCCAGGGTCACAAAATAGCAACTGGACAAAACAGTGTTGCCACCCTGAAAGCTTCCATGTCTGTCTTGAGAAATTTCCCCCCAACCTTACTTATTACCTACTGACACAGCAATTGATCTTTGAAGTTAAATTATGAAAAAAAAAAAAAAAAAAGTGGTACATGGTGAAAGAAAATTAAGAACTGTTCTGAAATTAGCTTGGGAAATTGAGGCAATAACTTTTATCAGATTTCAGTCATCTGATATCATGCAGACTAGTGTAATCAATCTTGCCTTTCATCATAGTGCTGATGGCCTTAATGTCCAAATGGAGCATGTCCTGAAGGTTAATGTTGTGAATATTTTGCAGCCACCTGTTGGGTACCCAATTCAGGATGATGTGTTGGGTGTTGTCAACCATCTCGACCAGATGGTTACGTTGCTACTGTTGGAACTAAGATCTGTGGAGACAGATAACTTACAGTCTCAGTCGCCTTGTCTTGAACACCTCTTGAGTGAAAATCTTTTGGACCGACTTTTTGCCTGGAGCATTCACACGGGGAGGTAAGTGAGAACATCCTGCTAGAGCTTGACAAATTTTAAGTTTTTGTTTGTTTTTGTGTTTGGATTAGATACTGTAATTAAAATAAACAAAAACGTACTTTAAGTTCATACAATTGCATATTTTTATTCAATCCAAAAATATTGTATAACTTATGGAAAGAAACTGCTATTGCTATGTTGGGTCTGGATGTGTAGCTACTTTGCTGTAACCTACAGTCAATGTTTTTTGTTTTAAAATCCAGCGGGATGGCTGAGAGCATTTTCCTCAACTGCAATGAGTAGCTGTGGTTCGGAGATCTATGGTTTTAACTCCCGCCGCAGGCAGCTTCTATTTTGATTATGTTTCTATACTTCAGGCAAATAATAATGAGATGGTGCTTCATTTCATGTCCTGAGGCACCTCTCCGATCCTAGATCTTAATTATTAAATACAAGATAGAAAAATACCATATTTAATTTTGTGTGTTGGCACATTGTTGGAAAATATATATTAGTTGCCATGACTTATGAATCGTCCTATGTACACTGACCGGCAAAAAAAGTGGAACACTGTAATTTTTTATGTAATTTCTTAATTTATTCCACTAAAATGTATCGGTTTTCTAATATTTGCATTATTCATGTAAATTTTAGATGGTAGGCTACAGAAAATATCGAAACATGTTTTACAACACGCTTTAACTCACAAATTTTGTTACATATTGCAAATCTTACAATTTTCTATTTTTTAGTAATGTTTTTTTGGGCTGGTTTTTATCAAACGTATTGCCAAACAAAACAGTATTAATGTTTGCACTGAACTGCACGAGAACACTGGTCACTAAAAACGAGTGTTTCCACCCTTAGCGTCTATGACAGCTCGTAAACGCTCAGGCGTACTGTTCACAACTCGTCGAATGGCATCTGCCGGGATACAATCCCATTCCTCCAGCAGCGATGTTATCAGTTGTGCCAAGGTGGTGCGGTCACGCTGTCTGACGTTCCTTCCAAGCATATCCCATACATGTTCGATGGGGTTCAAGTCAGGACTACGAGCTGGCCAGTCCAGGGTTTGAATCCCCACTTCCTGCAGATATTGTACAACACAGCGAGCACTATGAGGGTGGGCATTATCCTGCATCAGCATGAAATTCTGACCTATGAAAGGCGCAAAGGGCATCACATGGTTCATCAGGATCTCTTCGATGTACCTTTGGGAATTGAGCGTCCCGTGATCGATGCACACCAACTCAGTGCGGGCCATAACGTTGATGCCACCCCACACCATAACCGAGCCACCTCCAAATGGAGTCCTGGAGGAGAAAGCAACAGGGCTGTACCTCTCTCCGCGCCTTCTCCACACTCTTTCTCTTCCATCAGGAGATTTAAGATTAAAACGACCCTCGTCAGTGAAGAGAACAGAGGCCCACTGCTCGTGGGTCCATCCCAGATGCTGCCTTGCGAAGCGAAGACGCGCCTCTCTGTGATGTCGTTCGAGTGTGGGTCCACGTGCAGGTCTCCTGGACGAAAGATGAGCTTCTTCGAACCTTCTTCTTACTGTTCGCACACTCACTCTCACATTTTTGACATTTTCCAGTTGATTTTGTGCCTGGACTGCTGAGGTATGGCGATCATGCAGAACTTGCAGGGTGATAAATCTGTCATCCCTGGCACTTGTGCATCTTCTACGGCCTGACCCTCGTCTCCTGTCGTATGTTTGGAGTTCTCTGTAGCGTTGTACTGCAAGGTGAATGCTACCGAGAGATGATTCATTGACCTCGGCAACATAACGGAAGCTGCAGCCATCCTCCACCAATGCAACTGCCTGTGCAACTCCTTCACGGCTAAGAGGCATGTTTTAGTGTGAACTGCAGATGGATACCTTGCTAAAATGTATGACAATGGTTCCCAGGTGTTCAACAAATGCCAGTTGTTATCCCTAGAACAATAAGCGAGCGGCAACACTCATAAACCTTAAACGCTTACAGTGTGCGCTTCCCGCCATAAAACCATTAAGATAGGCTCATCGAAGATCGGGGGGGGGGGGGGGGTAATTGGTGGCAATAAACCACCCTAAGAAATGTCATATTATCAATTTCTATTCACGGATGTTTCAGATGTTTGTTCTCATGTGTGAAAAGCTTTTAAAATGTGATTTAATCTTTCTCATGGCTAATTTTATACTATTTATATTACTTTTTTTAACTGTTCCACTTTTTTTTGCCGGTCAGTGTACGTTAAAAGAGTTGTACTAGAAACTAGCCCTTATGGCAGACCACTTTTTGCCTGCTTATATGTTGATTCAAAATTCATCTTTGGCCAAGAAATGAGTGAACCAATTCACCGTGGATCTTCTCACCCCACACATCAAGAGTTTTTGCATTACTGCCTTCCCAAGACTGACTTGTAGGCTCCTTTGAAGTCTATAAAGAGTGCCAAGGTGCTTCTAATTTCTCTAAAACCAAGCTTGACACATTGAATGAATTTCCTTAGAGAATTGTATATAGATATGTTATTTTGAATGTCAGCCTGTTCTCTAACCAGTAAATTTTGATTTCCAAGTTACCATTTGAACCCTGCATAAAGAATTATTTCAAAAACTTAAACAAGCCTCCTAAACTCAGGATGTAATAACATAATTAACATCGAGCTTGGTAAGAAAAATGTTCCAAATGTGTAATCTTACAACTTAGGGGCAGATGACCTCGTAGTTCCGCCCCTTAAAACAATAACTAATTTTAAATCTTCTCCACCACAAGGGTGTTGCCAGTTGTAATATAACATTTCACTGCTTCTACCACCTTCATGTATAGGCCACAAGCCTCCTAAAATTCCACACTGGTGGCAGGCTCAGTTCATATGGACCCCCTCCGAATAAAATAGCAAATAATAATAATAAAAAACGAAACGGCAATGAGATCTCCTATCCCAAGGCATGAGCATTCGGGTATGCTTAACTGATATGCGCCAGGTCTTACCAAACCCTCTGTGACTGGTCAAACTGGCAGGAAAAGATATACCTAACTACCCAAGTGATAAGATGGTTGGTTCTTAAGTTTAGGGGCTGCGACAAGGCGGTCATGTAGCCCCGTGTACTTCAGGTGTGTGTAGAACCTGTCTGATAACCGGTGTTAATTGTGATTACTGTATTAGTGTGTGTATCTTTTTTAATTCAAGTAAGGACTGCAGACAATCAATTTTCAAGTAGTTCCTACTTTTGCCGCCAAATGCCACCGTCAACGACTACTAGTTCAGAACTTAGCCACCATACGTCACCGCAGTCGGCTCCTGGCAACGAAGGTAGGACCTAAGAGCGTTGTTTACATTCTTAACCTATACAATTTAGCTTCACACAGGTGTAATTAGTGGAAGGTTCTTTAACATGCCATAAATCTATGACATGGGACCGCCGACTTTACTTCCCCTCCGAAGGAAGGCATACTGAGGGATTTTTAATGCTCTTAAAAAATCTGACTACTTTGGCCGGATTTAAACCCGCAATCTTGCGCATAGAAGCTCAGCATGCTACCGACTACGCCACCAAAGCCGCCCCAAGTGATAAGATTCATTTATGCGGTATAGCTAACTAATTTATCTGGTTGCACAATATTATCTACACAAACAACATTGAATGGGACCCTTGTGGGTGGATTATTATTTACAATGCCTGGAAAACACTCGCTCTAACACGCTCTCTTCTTTGGAGCAACAAACATGCTTTGTACTTCTTGAGAGGATTAACCTCACTTTCCTGATTACTTTTCACACCGTAGACTTGGTATGAAAATCACTTATTACACAAAACAGCTGCAAGACAACAGTCCCCGTAACACTAAAAGTCCCCTTAGCGTAGAATACTGACAACCAACACAAATTATATTGGGTCTGAAACTCTTATGTTTCCTTCTGTTATCAATTGTTATATTTTTCTTTAACCCATATTTGTTTCACCTGATTTATCCCTTGCAAAAATAGATTGGACTCGATGTAAGAAAGGAAGAATATATTTTTCAGGAAATAGAATAAAATGTATTTTGTTATATTTCCTGTTGAATTAATTTCTACAAAAATATATTACTCTGTTTCCTAATTTAGCACAGTTTTATGTGCGGGACTTAAATGATTATTTCCTGAAGAAGATATCGCTCATTAGTTGTTTTCTAGGGTATTATTTTGTTTGTTCATATAATCTTAAGGTTGCATGGGATGTTGTGGCGGGCATTTTTTTTCTTAAGATGTGTGGTTGAAAGCATTATTTACCATATTTATCAAATAATTGGGAACTCCTGGTTTAAGAAAAGAGAGATCCACACAATCACATCGTACAGTGATGACTTGACCAGGAAGTCGGTGGTCTACTATATACTGTATGAGAAAGAACTAAATAAGAACATCACGGACATCAAGGTTATACCATCGGAGAACCTGGATAGCGACCATCGATTGCTGGTAATGAACCTGAGAGGGAGTAAGGAGAAGAAAGGGACTGAGAACCAGGAAAAACGTATAAGGATATGGAAACTGAAAGAAGGGGATAAAAGGGTCGAGTACCTCAAAATGGTAAAGGAAGGAATTCCAACAGATGAAGAAAGAGGGGTGGAGGAGGAATGGGCTAGATTTAAGAAGACACTAGTAGGTGCAGCAGAAGCAGTATGTGGGAGGACAAGTAGTAAGAAGAGGTGGAAGGAAACACCATGGTGGAATGAGAAGACAAAAGATATAGTAAGGGAAAAGAATAGAGCCTTTAGGAGGTGGTATCAAAATAGGACGGTAGTGACAAGGAAGAGTACCAGGAAAGAAAGAAGGAGGCGAAGAGAGTAGTGGCTGAAGAGAGAAGAAAGTGGATGGAAGAGTGGACAAAGATGATGAAGGAGGATAGTGAAGGTACAAAAAAGGTCCTATATGGGATGGTAAAAAATAAGAGGCGGAAGGATCCTACGGATTATGTTCGAATGGTGAACAAAAGGGGACAGGAGATAGAAAATAGGGAAGAACTGAAGAAAATGTGGAAAGAATATTTTGAAGAACTTCTGAACCCAAATGGAAAAGATGGTGAGGGGGAAGAAATCGGGGAAGAGGAAGATGAACTGCAAACAGAAAAGGACTTAACATGGAAAGAAGTGGAAGATGAAGTGAACAAGATACAAGGAGGGAAGGCACCGGGAGTGGATGAGTTGAGTGTGGAGATGGTAAGAGCAGCAGGAGAGGTGGGGATACAATGGTTGTACCGAGTGATGAGAACAGCATGAAAGGAAAGGAAGACCCCAGAGGACTGGAAAAAAGGAATAATTGTCCCGATCTTCAAGAAAGGTAGTAGAACAGATTGCAGAAACTATCGGGGAATAACACTGATGAGTCATTGTGCAAAGATCTTCGAGAACGTTTTGGAAAAGAGAATTAGGACAAGGATAGAAGGAGGGATGAGGTAAGAACAACATGGCTTCAGAGCAGGAAGGTCCACAGTGGATTTGATTTTTGCTGTAAGGCAGTTACAAGAACAGCACTATGAGTATGGAACAGATCTACTGATGGCCTTCCTGGACATTGAGAAAGCATATGACAGTGTATGCAGAAACAAAGTATGGAAGTCCCTGGAGGATAGAGGAGTAGAGAAATGGACTATAAAGAGGATAAAGGAGATGTACAAGGGAAGCATGAGCTGTGTGAAAGTGGGAGGAGAGAGATCAGACTGGTTGGAACAGAGAAACGGCCTGAAACAAGGAATTGCACTGTCACCGTTATTTTTCATTGTGGTGATGGATGACATAATGACCCGAGTGGCACAAGTAATTGGGGAAGGAAAGATGAAAGCAATGGTGTTGGCAGATGATTTGATGATTTGGGGAAACAAGGAGGAGGAGGTACAGGAACAGTTGGACGTGTGGGAAGGAATAATACAAGGATATGGGATGAAATTTAGCATAAATAAGAGTGAGATGGTGATCACAACAAGGAAGAAGGAAAGAACCACAACGGGAATAACAATTGGTGGGGAACAGCTGAAGAAAGTGGAGAGTTTAAAGTATCTGGGAAGCCTGATACAAGATAATGGAAGAAACGATAGAGAAATAAATGAGCGGGGGAGGCAGGCAGAAGCATTTCGGAGGAGTGTGAGAAGCATGTTATGGAGCAAGGATGTTCCTCAGAACAGCAAAAAGATCATATATCGGACGTACTATGTCCCTATCCTGACGTATGCCTCGGAGACCTGGGTTATGAAAGGAAGGGAGAAGAGCAAAATACAGGCCAGTGAGATGAGGTTCTTGAGAAGCAGTATTGGAGCTACAAAGATGGACAGAATAAGAAATGAGAGGACCAGAGAATTAATGAAGGAGGAACCATTACAGGATGGTATAGAGAAATCTAGACTTAGATGGTATGGACATGTAAAACGAATGGAGAAGAGGATACCCAGGAGAGTACACGAGACGAAGTGGGAAGGAAAGAGACCGAGAGGAGGACCGAGAGACAGGTGGCTGAAGGGGGTGGAAGAAAGCGTGAAGAAGAGAGGAGAAGACTGGACAAGGGTGGAGGCTGAGAGATGGTGGGAAGACAGAAGACGTTGGAGAGGCTTGTGTTCCAAACAGACCCGGCCAGTGGCTGGAAACTGTGCAAAATGATGATGATGATCAAATAATTCTGATTTTTCTTTTTCAGCCTGTGGATACTTTATATTAATAATTATAATACTAATAATAATGTTTTTAACACAATTTGTTATCGAGTATAGTTTTGTAATTAATATTGATAGTTGCAATGTGTAATTTAATTCGTGGAGAGGGTTCGATTTCCGGTCAATGCGTGTGAAATTCCATGTTCTGTGGTTCGAATTCTATGTAAAAAGGAGGTCCTCATGATTGCGAGATTAATGGTCTCGTAAAATTACGAACTTCCTTCCTTAATTTAATTTCTTTAATATTAAGGTAAAACAGTGCCTCCGTGGCTTAGGCGGCAGAACGCTGGCCTCTCACCGCTGGGTCTGTGGTTCAAATCCCGGTCACTCCATGTGACCGGGATTTGTGCTGGACAAAGCGGAGGCAGACAGGTTTTTCTCCGGGTACTCCGGATTTTCCTGTCATAAATTTCATTCCAGCAGCACTCTCCTCTATCATTTCATTTCATCTGTCATTCATTTAATCATTGCCCCAGGGGAGTGCGACAGGCTTCGGCAGCCGGCACAGTTCATATCCTCGCCGCTAGATGGGGGCTTCATTCATTCCCTGACCCGGTCGGTCAGTCGACTGGAACCAGGCTCTGGATTTTCATTTAGGTAGAACAATCTAATAAATAAACAAAATAATACAAGAAATTTACAGAACAACATTTTTGGTTTTACAGAATAATTAATCAAAAGTCTGTTTCAATTTCGTCCTCTTCGTCAGTTTCTGGCAAACATTCCTTCAAGCACAGTCGTTGCAAGTCTTTGTAGAGCAAGGTGGGAATTAGCAGTCGAGTTTAATAAGCTGGATTCAAATCCATTTCAAACATTTTCTAAGATGTTCTTGAGTTTCTTGGTGTTTGTGTTCCTGCATTGAAATGGAGCTTTCTTTGTTTGAACACAATTATCTTTTTTTGGTAAATGAAAGCCTATATTAAAGTTGGTTTTAAAAATGCCACGAAAAAAAATTCAACTAACAGGTGTTTTTCTGGGGAAAAAAAGAACTGCAATATTTCTTGTAAACCCTGTAAAGGTATGCTACATCTCTTGGAAGAAACATTCTGCTTGATTGATTTCTACAATAGTGTGACTGTACTGCTGACAACTTATGAACTTTTATACATCATCAGCATCTCCTTTATAGTTTTAGTTTTTGAGAAGTGGTGTATTCCTTGGAATACACGGTAAGACAGAGTGAGCTTTTGCTGCTTTTTGCTTTATTTCATTCCTTCCTTTTTCTCAAACACCAACAGTGATTTCCTGGTTTTTCTTTGTTTGTGCACTTTGCCTATATTACCTGTAAGTCTGTTCTAGATATATATCTTCCATGACCAACCTAGCGTCATCTAGCAGCGAATCTCTGAAGTTCCTCAATTTTTCCATGTACAAGAGGACTTCCTTACCAATCTAGCCATCAGACCTCGTCGCTATCGCCAGCTATTATATCCGTGATCAAGAGGACTTCGTCTACATCCCATCCTCTAGGCTACGCTAGTGACGCCTGCTATCAACTCTTTGAAGACAATTTCATCAAGATACATAATGTTTGTCATTCTTATGTATATTCCTTAGTCTCCTACCCCCCTCTCTTTTCCTTCCTTGGTCCCTCCACACTTCATTGAGCTGGTCTCACTTGTGCTTCAGTCATCAAGACCTCCAGTTGGAGTCTAACTAGGGCTCGTCTCCTCTCCTCGAGAGACAAACTTTTGAATCGGATGCCATGTCCAGATCTTAACTAACGGTCGCCTGGATCGCCTACTACAGAAATGAGCTAAGCACTATGTTCTTCAACATGTTTTAATTGCTTTTAATTAGCTATATGCTTTTAATACCGTTCTATAGACAGAGAGAAGTTGCTAAATGTTGTACAATTGCAATCTTTGCGGGATTTTTGATGTCAGGCTTTGTCTATCTAAGACAGCTAATCTTGTAAAACGAAGCAGCATTTCTTGTGCATGTTAACTGAGAATGAGCTCTCACACCGTGGGATTCTTATTAAACTAAGTACTGTCTATAGAAAACTTAGCTCGTTCCACCGCTGGACTCTATTTACTCAATTCAACAGTTATGATTTTTCTGGAATTTTCTACGCCAAACAATTCATCCACAAGCTAAACTTTCTAGTATTTTCCACTCCCATATGGAAATACTTTTTCTAACCAAGGAATTTTCTTTATGAACAGCTAATCAACCCCTAATTTGTCTTCCTTCGTGGGAATTCGTCCGCTGCATTCAACTATAACCTACAAATTTTTCAACGCAATAGACTCTCGCAAACCAAAATGCAACAAGTTATTTTACACCACCGCAATAACTTTCCTTTCTATAAACTTTCTGTGCTACAATAGTGAACTTTTCAACCACGTCAAACCAGTGAAACCACGTGAAACCAGTGCTCGTTCAACTTCCCATCCGCGCCGCGCTCGTCCGAGAAAAATAAATAAGGCCAAGAACTTTCTCCACAAAGTTCCTATTTCCTCTTCCACAACCACTCTTCAGTAACAAATTAGGTTAATCCTTAAATTTATGTCTATTTCAAAGAGGCCTCGCCAAACCATAGGCGCCCTCCCAACTTTTCTCCATTTATAACTTATTCATTCTGTTTAAATATCAGCAGTTAGAAACTGCCTATTAATCTATTTTCTTTTCTTGCTAGTACAGGAATTGCTTATGTTCTAAGTACTCAACTTTTCATTAATCTCGTTGATCCAGGTTTCACCTAAGGATAACTTGCCCTATTTTTCCTCGTGATCCTGTTTAAACATAGAAGTTTTAGAAACTTCTTCTTAATTTTTCTCTTCAGGTTTCACAATACGTGACCTGCCCTATTTGTATAAATTGTAATTACTGTTTAAATGTAAGAAGTTATAGAAACTTCTACTTAATTTCTCTCTTTTTTTTTGTTTGTTTTAATTTCATCTTTGTCATTTGTTCATACTTTTAAGATTCCCACACGGAAATTCTTAAAGGACTCACATTGTATCTCGCCAATTCTGCAAAGCTAGAATTACTTTATCATTGTTGTTACAAACGTTAAAACTGTCTAATTTAAGCACAACTTTTAAAATCTTATTCAGATTTTTAGTGCTTACCACAAGTCTTAAACTTGTACCCAATTTAACATTGTTTATTAATTATAAGCCTGTTATCATTAGGTTTCAGATTTTCGCATGTTGTAAACTTTTATAAATCACAATCGTGATCTCAATGTTGTTAATTCTTCAAAGTTTAATTCATTGTTAATAAATCTTTATTAGTTTTTTCGTTATTCTTTTCCCTAGATTCACGATTAGGTAGGACCCTGTCTTCCCTGATTGTTCCTAGAGGCTTATGCCCTCTTTAAAAAACTCTCAATTCAAATTAACAATAGTTCCACTATTTGTTGCATTTGAGCAAGTACTCTTAGTCACAAACTTATTAAAGTCGCTCTTAGCTTTTATAGCTAATTCTAACTAGCCAGTAAGGCAAGTATAGCTCGCTCTGCCAGCTTCCTGCTTGTTGAGACTTTCTCTATAACTTATGGTTGGTTTTCCAAATTTAAGTTTTTCTCATTGTCTAAACTTTTAGTCGGCGCATGCTGGGTAAAAGCTTAGCCATTCTTAAATGCAACTATTGGTGCTCTTACCAAAATTATTCCCAAGGGTATAATTGCTTCATCACTACCCTTCTTGGAAATATTCGGTCGCTCCTTAGAAATTCTACAATTTCAAGAACTAAAACATCACGGCTAATTCAAATTGTTTGCATTCTTCAAAATATTTGTTTAAAACAAACTCCTTTGAAGGGATACATAGTAAACTCATCATTTCTTTCTTTGCCAGACCACCACCCTTCCACATAGTAGCCAAATCTTGGCTTGGAAGGGAAGGTATTATCAACTCTCGCCGGCAAATAGCCCAAGCTCCAGCCGCATTTCCCGTTAGCTACGTCCAAGTCCATACCCACTTTAGTTGTTTCACGGGCTTTGCGGTGACACTCGTCTCTAAACATTGTCTTTGTTTGGTGCTGGACTTTCGTCCTATTATCCACACTTGTTCCTTAGTCCGAAACCCACTTCCCTTTACTTCTCTCTTCATCTTCCCTTGGGGGTAAGGTTAACTTCTAGCAAAAACCCACCCAAGGAGTGCCAGTCTCTACTATCAGGTTTGTCAATTTTTAGATCATTTGTGTGGTATTGTGTGTATTGAAGTGTTATTTCAGAAATATCCAGTGTAGCTTAGAGAAATTCTTGAAAAACTTTAATTTCAAATCCATTCCACTCATAGGTTCTTTGACACCTACTTTTAGATGTTCTGCTCCTCGAAACATTTTTCATCTTAATGCAAGACATGTCTATATTTATTTCCCAACCCCCAATATTCCTCATGAATCATCTAGTGTAATACTGGAGTGACACAAGTTGGGACAATTACTTGTAGCACAAGGGATGGCTCTTATTCTTCTGTTATACCCAGAAGAGCTATCAATCCTCGCCTTAACTTATTTAGGGAATTTTCTATTCATTGCCCTGAATCTAGCCTTAGGCTACCAACTGTAGATTTATACAACTTTCTTCACTAGAAGAGGACTCAATCAAGTCATTCTTCTGACTTACAGGAGTCACCAGAATCTGAAAGAGGATCCTGCTCTGAAGTCCTGTGGCTCGTAACCATGTCACTTGGTATCTCAGAATTGATGCCACATGAATCAATAGATACTAAGAATGATTCTGATTCCTCTGAAAAATCATAATCCACAAGTTTAATGCATGAGATCCCAGATCCAGCAGCAATAATCATACAACTGTTTCCAACTGGCACATTCACCCTCTACATTCATACATCCCCCAACACACACACCCTCACAGACACAACCTCGTTCCAGGAAGCTACCCCCTCCTGAGCATCCCCAATGACACAATTACTCCTTTGCCAATCATCCACAAGCCTGCCAGAGAGAGTAGCGACCTGAACAATATCCTCATGTTGTGTGTTTTGCTTACTTGGTACTTCCACTTTTGATGCTTTGTTAAAAGTCGACCCCTCAGTTTGCATGTCGAGCCAATATGAATATTCTCCTTGTAAAGAGAATTAATTAATAGAAATGGAGAGCTTTAGGGACGAGTGAGATTGGATTAGATTAAGTTAATCAGTCTGACACAGAAGACGGTCAGAACCAGCTACTGCGCCACCTGCAAATAATTCAAGAGATGTAGTTGGACTGCTTATCTTTTCTTCAGAGTCCGCACACTGCAATCACCCTGGTTCGCACTCTGACTGAAGATACCTGTAGAAGGCAAAAGGAGGGTCCCACAGGCTTAACTACAGTTATCCCCCAGTAACCTACACGAGCTACGACCAATGGAATGAGAACACATGTGTTAATTTAATAGAATAATAATTTAATTTGAAAAACCTATCGAAACTACATTAATAAAATATATAATATAAAGAATGCATCTACTAAAAATCAAGAAATACCCCTGAATAAACCAATTTTAGAAATTACCTAGTCTCACTGAGATACATCGAAATGCTTAAGGCCAAGACAAAATTTACAGGTAATTTACATGAAATGCTGTAAGAGCGAAAGATGTAACAAATACCTTAAGGTATAAAATGAAGTTAGATTTGAAGAAACTAAAATAAGAAAAGAATAAGGAGAAGACAATCTCCTATCACAGACTGATCATAATGTCAACACGTCCACGTGCTCAAAACTAAGACGCAAATACAAAGTAAAATAAAATTACAGACAACAAAATAATAAGACTGTCGGTCCACAATTAATTAATTACAAGCATTTCAATACACGAAAGAATCACAAGGATTTTAAAACAACTTAAAAACAATGTCTTTCATGACCAACAATAGCACACACGTCTGTCTGCAACCGGCACAAAATGAAGACAATAGGCTAGTCCCACAATGCAATGGCGTTAAACAAAACAACGAAGGTGGCGAACAATTGAATTATGTCACAGTCCGGATTTTAAAGAATAGATTTCAGAAAAATAATTACTTTAAGCAAATCCTCGGTGAGATACTGTACATAAAATAAAATACTTTCGAAACAAGTCCATAATAGAGTGAAAAATTACATAGTAGCCTGTATAAAGATGAAAAGGCTTCGGATCATTAAAAGAAAGTTGAATAATGCCAAAATTTATGCTAATTACTTCATTAAGAGAATAAAATATGAAGCACCCGTAAATACAATAAAAATGAGAATCCTTATAAGGTAACAAAATATTATTAAGAAGAGAAAAACCAAAGTTAAACTTGGGAAGCATCCCCGAAATTACAAATAAAATATCTAATAACAATTATACGTTAAGGAAGAAAATAAATAAAAATCTATGAAAAGATTTCGGTTGAGCTCCACAAATAAAAAAAATTATAAACATACTTTGAGGAAATCCTTTTTTCCGGGAGGCACTTAATATAAAAAGAATTTACAATAACTGACCTAAGGATTTAAAACCACAAGCTTTCACCAACATGGCTGCCATACTGATCTCTTCACCCGAACCTTAGGTTGTTTCACATTTCTTTGATTTTCTTCCGAATTAATAGGAAGATCCAGGAACCACATATATCCAGAATATTGGCTCAATCTAACCTCTTCGTCTTGTACAAGAAATTCAATAGAATTCCCGTTCCTCCTGCAAGGGGAAAATTTCCCCCCCCCCCCCCCCGCCTGAGACTACACCAATCACGTCTTGTTGTTATCCAATCTCAGAACGGAGTCCTTGTCCCGACATGGCGGGAAGACAAACGACAGTTCATTATGCGCCCGTCTCTAATTTTTCAGGCAGCCAATCGGAAGTGCCGTCTCGAGGACGACTATGTCACATTTATTGTCTGATGCACACGACCTCACTCTTATTAATTTGGGGGTTAAAGGATTATATTTCATATTAGGCTTTCAGGAGTGCGCTTGACTTACGTCAGGAATTCATTCAGGCAGTCCAGACATGCGGGTGGTGGCACACACTCTGACGGCGAGAATATGAATTCACAACCACAGTCACTAAAGAATGCTGCGTTCTGCAGGGCGAGAATATGAATTCACAACCACAGTCACTAAAGAGTGCTGCGTTCTGCAGGGCAGTGGGAGAGACACGAGCTGCACCGCTCTAATTTGAATGGAATAGGACCACTATAGTAAATAATTGTAATATTCACCCGGACAACAAAGGAAGCATACACAGGTACAAGAGGAACATAATCCTATTTGCTGATGATGTAATTTGGGGAGAAAATGAGAATGTGGTCCAAGAAAAGCTGGATGTACTGAAGGAAAATATAAGAAATGGGAAATGAAAATCAGTGTAGAAAAAAGTAAGACAATAGTCAAGTCAAAGTCGACTCCGTACAGGCCCTGGGAGTAGTGGAAGGTAGAGGCTTCCACTTGTGACATCGGCACTAAATTTGATGGAGTTGTCAGCTCCATGCCCGGCCGTCTTTGCTCCCAGTAATTACCCTGGCACTCATTTCTGGTGTAGGATGAGTGAACCCCAGGGCTATTTGCATTTCTGAAAGTGGTAGTTTTGTTTCTAAAATCCACTACCTGGGTGGGGATCAGTTAGAAGCTCAGCGCTTCTACCGACCGTGCCACGCAGCCCCCAAGACAATAGTAATGGCAAGAGAAAAGAAAGAAGGAATAGGGATTGTTAAAATTGGAGAAGTAGATCTGGAAGTAGTAGAGCACTTCAAATATTTAGGAAGTGAATTGATGGAAAATGCAAGATTGGATATGGATATGGAGATCAACATGAGAATACAATTTTGGAGTACTTTCTATCAGGTTCAGAGTTAATTTGGGATAAAGACCACTGAAGGCTAAAGAAGTGATGTACAAGACCTATTAGCTACCAATAATGACTTATGGAGCAGAAAGTTGGCTGATGACGAGGAGAAATGAAAGTAGAATACAGGCAACCGAAATTAAATTCCAGAGGAGTATGGTACAGAATAAGAGAGTGAGAGAGTGAGAAATGAAGTCATTCGAAAGGAAGTGAATGTACAGAAGCTGGAGCAGAACAGATTGAGATGGTATGGACATGTGAAAAGGATAGATGATGAAAGAATGCCGAAACAAGTGATGAAGAGACGGATGACTGGAAAGAGATGATGAGGAAGACCTAGAGCACAGTGGATGAACTAGGTGAAGGACAGAACCTGGAGTGGAGTTCAGTGGTTGGAGAAGGATGGTGGACAGAGTAATGTATATTTGCTCTGACTCTTTTAGTGCACTGCAAGCGTTCGATATGTGTTTCCCTACGCACCCGCTGGTCCAGCGTGTGCACGACCTGCTAGTCCGTGCGTGTAACGCTGGAACTAGGGTGACCCAGCCACATGGGTACTGCGGGAAACGAGTTTGCTGACCAGGCTGCGGGAGAGGCAGTCGCACTGCCCTCGCTACCGTATAAGGTGCCTGCTAGTGATGTACGCTCTCAGTTACGACATTTCTCTCCTGTCGCATTGGGAGGAGGCGTGGATCAAGGAGACAACGAAGGTGTGGAAATCTTCCTTCCGATCTATCCGGAAGGAAGCTGTGGTACTCTGTCTACTCCGGATCGGCCATGAGATTGCTATGCACTCCCAATTGTTAAAGAGAGAAGACCCCCCTGAGTGTACTTGCGGCACCCACCTTACCATGGCACACATTCTCTTGGAGTGTGTGGTCCTGGCCGATCTTATTCTCCGTGATGACGGGCCGTCAGTAGACCTCATCATCCGGTTCATGAGGGAGAGAGGTTACTTTAAAGTTTTAATGTAAGTTAAGACTTTTAATTCAGGTTTAGTCTGTTTTTTTTTTTTTATTGCGTTCATCTATTTTATTGTTCACTATGCCTTATTTGTTTATTGTTTTTTACCATCCCACTTTTACTATTTTTATTCAAATAAGACATAATTGTTGGGGCTCACTGTCTGTCTTATATAAACCATTTTCATTTCATCCATGGCAGTGAGCTGTTTTATCTTCATACTTTCCTTTCATACCATTTCATTTCATTAGGGGGCCGATAACCTAGATGTTAGGCCCCTTAAAACAACAATATTATCATCATCTATTGTTAAGACTGAAGTTGAGGAATGGATGGATTAAGGCTGACACAAATAAGCATGGAGTTCCTGACATTGAAAAGATACTTTACCTTCTATTTTTAAAAGTGAACATTATTTGCAGATAAAACCCTTACTGGTACCTGCCAGAAATGAAACCTAGACCTGTATTTTGGGTGGGAAGCACGTTACCTCTATGTCACCATGCTACACTTTCTTATCACGGTTTAGGCTCTAGCACAATCTGCAAATTTTTTCAAAATAAAGCTTAATAACTTCCTATTAGAAGGTGGCAGAACACTGGAGCATGTGTTGTTTTCTCAGGATATCACTGCCCAAAGAAACTAAGTATGGTACCTTTCTCTACTGTAATAATTTTGAATCACTGTTCTGAGTCTTCTCACATTCTTAAAATAACAATAGAATAGTCAAATTGCTGCATCCCTGTAACTACTGGGAATGCAAGAATGGAGTCGGAAAAGGAGCTCTCCGCCAAGAAAATAAACCATTATTAGACAATCAATAATAGTATTATTAATAATGTATATTCATTTTAGATGTATAATGTATATTTTAGTTCATTTATATACCTGGATTCATAATTATAAAGATTATTCTGTTATCTTAGCGTACCGCATGCAAAATTAGACACATTTATTATCTTATTCACCACTTTGGGATAGTTCCTAAGATAGTTTTGCAGGAACTATTTCCTTTTAGGATGTTGTGTTGGGCTTTAGTTTTTTTTGTTTTTGTTTTTTTGTTTTTGTTTTGTTTTTAATATAAATACACCAGCTTTTAAAGGTAACCAGAGAAGGAATTCCTTTAAGACGTTTTGATGGGAAGAGATATTTAGTGATTTTATTCGATTCATGTTAAAAAGTACAATTAGGAAAATTGGTGGTGACGATGTTTTGCTTTTTTACCCCATATGGTGTCATGACGTGCTTGAGGAACTATGTTTATGATAAAAGTACTTTTTTGTACTCTATATTTTATTTATTTTGAGAGGAAGCATATGATGTTAGCTTGTAATATTTGTACTGTATACAACCTTAGAACTGAAGGCCTCTATTTGTCGTCCATCCGGTCATGGAAATCAAATTCTTGAAATGATGTAATTGTTGTGTAAGAAAACATATTTCTTCAAATATTTCAGATATAGCAATGCCTTGCGCCTTGAACAACTAAAACTGTATGAGTTACTCGTGAGCCAGTCTCGCCACCAACTCCTTGTTCACGAGCCGTTCTTGCGACCATTACTCAAACTTCTGGCATCATGCACCGGAGAAGTATTTCCTGTGGAGGTGGAGAAGAGATTGGTTGTGTTACTTAACCAGCTCTGTGTTTCTCTCATGCAGAATATTGAACTCCTTGACTTGTTCTTCTATGCTTCTCCTGATCAGGGACCAGCCAAGTAAGTTTACAATATTTCAGTGGTAATCCTGTATTAATGTAAGGTAGTAATTTATGTCACAAGGCTATAGGACTTAGCATCTCAAGTGCCTACCCTCTTTCTCTCTAAAAAGAAACAAAATGCAAAATTTTTGTTGTTCTCCACAAATCACTTGATAATAAACTTCAGTACCACCAAGGTCATTTATTTCACATGCTCTAAACTCATAATGGAATGATACCACTTTTTCTTCACTTGTCCATACTGTCTTCATGTATATATTTACCAAATTCGGCACATGCCTTACACCTAAGGTGACCATATGATTGTGGTCCAGGATTATACAACAAGAATACAAATTTCAGCGTCACACAACACAGATGAGAAAAATAAAATCACACATTGTTTTATGGGTGGCAATCGTCAGGGAATGGATTTTTGGGTTAGCAACTTGATTTTTTTTTTCTACATGGGAATAAATAGCTGCTACTTAGATTAAAATCCATTACAAGGTCTTTTTTTTTTTTTTCATTGAATTATATTTTACTTAAAAATACATACTAGAAACATTTTTGTTTTAATACAAACTGTATTTTAAATAATTTTGCTGTAAATACAGATAAATGGTAACTTAAATGGGTATCATATTTTAAAATTTTAATCCATTATTAATTTAAAATATATATCCTCTTTAAGTCAATGTAACCATATTTCTCATATTTCTTGATGTACTGTATCAACAAAGGATTAATTTCCTCTGTCCATTGTACTAATGTTCGTGACTTTAACTCGCCGTCGGGCTCACACAGTTTTTTCCACCGGGTTGGCTGTAGATCATTTAAACAATAACATTGTCTCACCTTATTGTTTCGTCTTAATTGATTTTACTTTCCCTTTTTAAAATTATATTGCAAACTATTACAATTTCTAAACATCCTATTATTATAAATTATCATTATCCTTATGTACTTAAGAAATTGAAGACGTATTTCAAACTAATTCTTATTTATTATCACTCAAGTTATTTTTACAAACATCAGTAATAAGAGTCTGGTAGAAAGGCATTTGCCGGCCCCATGGTGTTAGGGTAGCGCGCCTCCTCTCACCCGGAGACCCCAGGTTCAATTCCCAGCTTCATCAAGGATTTTAGAAACTGATGTGAGGGCTGGAATGGGTGCACATAGCCTTGTGAGGACCATTGAATAGCTGTCTGACATTGAGACAACATCCTGATCATGGAAACCAAAATTTACAGCGTCTCCCGCAATCTCTTGGCCGAATGGCTGAGCAGTGGTCACTTGGTAGGCCAGGGCCCTTCATAGGCTGTAGTGTCACGGGGTTGGTTTGTTTTTTAGATAGGCATCTGGGAAACAGGTGTGGTATTGATTCCAAGGGTAGCTTTTGTGAAATGCATAGGTAAAAAAAAAAGATGATTTCACGCCCATTACTTTACATTCTAATCCTGTTAGTTTTCATTACTTCCGGAATTTTGTTGTTTTGCAGCACAGTGGCACAGGCAGGAGTAGTGTGTTCTCTGCAGATGAATGCCTGACAGAATGCACACTGTGTTCATGTATTGCGGTTCTTGCTTGAGCCACAATCACATTCATCATCAATAGTTTCATCATAGCGTATAGAAGAGAAACTGATGTGACTTGTGGAGTTCGTATGGCCCAGCCGTTAGGCGGCTATAGCGTCGGTTGGGGCTGAGTGCGGACGGTATCAATACCAGCAGTTGAATGTTACTTTTCAGTTACCAGCTTTCACTACATTGTATTAGACAAGATGACCCAATTATAAAATTCTCCACACTGAGTACATAAAACGCTGACGTCCATCGAGTTCTTTATGAAACATCAGGTTACGTCATTGGTTCATATAATAAGGAAATAAAACATTCTGACGGGATCAAAATGTAACTGAATCTGTAAAAATCATAAGCTACAGACCATTCACTACTGCACAAATACAGTAAATATAATATAAACTCATCCATGTAGCTCATAGCTGTCAGTTTTCCGAAACTTTGGAAAGCTTGCGCGATGATTTTGCAGACTTAGCAGATGACTGTTCTTTCGTACGAAAGAGAAAGCGACACTTCATGAGATGAAAAACGAGTTTTCCAATAAGATAAAGTTTATATTCCATGCTAAATCACACGGCCCTAAAACAATTTCTATTCAACGCTGTCCAAACACTCATAAAATATAGCCTATCACCCCACATTTAAGAGGGAAGAGTAGGCCTAATAGATTTTAATTACTATGTACAGGTTCATGCCATGGACATGTCCCCCGAGTCCGCAGTTCTTTTCTACGACTACTTCGACCTGTAAAAGAATGAAGACACTGTCGGACGGGTGGGTTAAATAAGTCATCATCATAGTCATCTTGCACAGTTTCCAGCCACTGGCCGGGTCTGTTTGGAACACAAGCCTCTCCAACATCTTCTGTCTTCCCACCATCTCTCAGCCTCCAACCTTCTGTAGACTTCTCCTCTCTTCTTCACGCTTTCTTCCGCCCCCTTCACCACCTGTCTGTCTCTTTCCTTCCCTCTTCGTCTCGTGTATCCTCCTGGGTATCCTCTTCTCCTCCATTCGTTTTACATGTCCATACAATCTAAATCTAGGTTTCTCTATACCATCCTGTAATGGTTCCTCCTTCATTAATTCTCTGGTCTTCTCACTTCTTATTCTGTCCATCTTTGTAGCTCCAATACTGCTTCTCAAGAACCTCATCTCACTGGCCTGTATTTTTCTCTTCTCCCTTCCTTTCATAACCCAGGTGTCCAAGGCATACGTCAGGATAGGGACATAGTACGCCTGATATATGATCTTTTTGCTGTTCTGAGGGACATCCTTTCTCCATATCATGCTTCTCACACTCCTCCGGAATGCTTCTGCCTGTTTCGTCCACCCATTTATTTCTCTATCGTTTCTTCCATCATCTTGTATCAGGCTTCCCAGATACATGAAACTCTCCACTTTCTTCAGCTGTTCCCCACCAATTGTTATTCCCGTTGTGGTTCTTTCCTTCTTCGTTGTTGTGATCACCATCTCACTCTTCTTTATGCTAAATTTCATCCCATATCCTTGTATTATTCCTTCCCACACATCCAACTGCTCCTGTACCTCCTCCTCCTTGTTTCCCCAAATCATCAAATCATCTGCAAACACCATTGCTTTCATCTTTCCTTCCCCAATTATTTGTGCCACTTGGGTCTTTGTCATCTATCACCACAATGAAAAGTAGCTCTGACAGTACACTGCCTTGTTTCAGGCCGTTTCTCTGTTCCAACCAGTCCGATCTCTCTCCTCCCACTTTCACACAGCTCACGCTTCGCTTGTACATCTCCTTTATCCTCCGTATAGTCCATTTTTCTACTCCTCTGTCCTCCAGGGACTTCCATACTTTGTTTCTGCATACACTGTCATATGCTTTCTCAATGTCCAGGAAGGCCATCAGTAGATCTGTTCCATACTCATAGTGCTGTTCTTGTAACTGCCTTACAGCAAAAATCAAATCCACTGTGGACCTTCGCTCTGAAGCCATGTTGTTCTTCCCTCATCCCTCCTTCTATCCTTGTCCTAATTCTCCTTTCCGAAACTTTCTCGAAGATCTTTGCACAATGACTCATCAGTGTTATTCCCCGATAGTTTCTGCAATCTGTTCTACTACCTTTCTTGAAGATTGGGACAATTATTCCTTTTTCCTAGTCCTCTGGGGTCTTTCTTTTCTTCCATGCTGTCCTCATCACTCGGTACAACCATTGTATCCCCACCTCTCCTGCTGCTCTCACCATCTCCACACTCAACTCATCCATACCCAGTGCCTTTCCTCTTTTCATCTTCCTCACTGCTTCTTCCACTTCTTTCCATGTTAAGTCCTTTTCTGTTTGCAGTCCATCTTCCTCTTCCCCGATTTCTTCCTCCTCGCCATGGTTTCCATTTTGGTTCAGCAGTTCTTCAAAATATTCTTTACACATTTTCTTCAGTTCTTCCCTATTTTCTATCTCTTGTCCCCTTTTGTTCGCCATTCTAACATAATCCGTCGAATCCTTCCACCTCTTATTTTTTACCATCCCATACAGGACCTTTTTTGGTTCTTTCACTATCCTCCATCATTTTTGTCCACTCTTCATCCACTTTCTTCTCTCCTCATCCACTACTCTCTTTGCCTCCTTCTTTCTTTCCTGGTACTCTTCCCTTGTCTCTATTGTCCTGTTTTGATACCTCCTCCTAAAGGCTCTATTCTTTTCCCTTAATATATCTTTTGTCTTCTCATTCTACCATGGTGTATCCTTCCACCTCTTCTTACTACTTGTCTCCCACATACTGCTTCTGCCGCACCTACTAGTGTCTTCTTAAACCTAGCCCATTCCTCTTCCACCCCTTTTTCTTCATCTATAGGAATTCCTTCCTTTACCATTTTCAGGTACTCGACCCTTCTATCTCCTTCTTTCAGTTTCCATATCCTTATACGTCTTTCCTTATTCTCAGTTCCTTTCTTCTCATTAGTCCTTAGTCCCTCTCAGGTTCATTACCAACAATTGATGGTCGCTTATTAGATAAGTAAGGGTATTTATTGAGCCAAAGTCCTGTATGTTAGTAAAAGTTGCAGCTGTTGTGTCTGAAGGCCTTTCTCTTTGAAGGGTTGTTGCACACTTCACACAGCTGATTCCTTTTTTTAGTTGCTTGACAGTGTACCTTGCTAGATAGTAAACCAAGCATTGTTTCGGAATGTTGTCTTCATAAGGAAGGGGAAGACCATTCTCTCAGTCCATTATCACCTTTTTGTCTCTAATTTTTTCCTCCGCAGACAACTTAACAGATTTGTTTTGTTCCTCGGTTTGCTTTGCACATAATCACATTTGATTAACAAATGACGTGAGAGGTGGTTCTAACTTAGGTTCACAGTTCCAGGACGGCGATAGAGCCATCTTAATTGGAACATACACGCACTGTAGCACATGCAAATGCAGAAAATCTACAATAGATAGGTGATCGTCACGATTTATGGACCTTAAGATTCCAAAATGACATTCTAAGGGGCCTCGATTGAATTTCCCTGTCAACACATACCTAAAGCCTTTGGACCATAAAAATTGAGCAACTTCTAAGGTACTCTTTATCGTGACTATAAAAGAGATTTCATTGTCCTATTTGAGGTAAATGTGTTATTTTCTGAGCTAATGGCTTCATAAAAGTCTATTAATGTCTTGTGTGAAGGGGCATTGTTGTAGAGTGCATTATTCTGATAATCTGGAGTTACGTACATTTGTTGGATTGTTCAAGTCTCTCGTTAATAATTCTGTATTCTCACTGCTGCTAAAAATGATGGGGTTAGTTTGCCGGGTGAACTTGATGGCATTCGCAGTCGCATTGCTGAATAATTGGACAGCAAGTCTCCCGTTCATTCTTTGGAAAGATGTAGGGTTTATGTGTGTAGAAGTCAATTTTGGTCAAACTTTAAGGCATGCGAACTCGGGGGACGTGTCCATGGCGTAAACCTGTCCATAGTAATTAAAATCTATTACTTTATTTTTGTACAGCAACTTACTTTCATCGTGGAAATCGCTTCTTGATCGCATACACTTTTCAACAACAAGAAATTAGGACTAAATGCAGCGGCATTTCTGTGTTTCAAACTCGCGGGTGCTTAGAAAGTGACTCCAGCCAGCAACAGTCAACCGCTGCACAGTCTGTCGGCAGGCACAGCAACTACCCATACTAAAGATGCAGCAGATTCTGGAGTCTCCGCACTTTCTCTTATATATGCTATGGTTTCATCTTCGTCATATTTAATAATTATTTTTACGATTATTGTCGTCGTACTTGACACACCCAGTAGAATGAGACCAAACTAATTTTAAATACAATAAGAAAGACCCAAACACCTGCGAAAGAAAGTGGAAGGTGTGGAACAAATCATTACCCAGTCAGTAATAAGAATAAACTTAAAGAAAATAACTAAGATAATTGTACAAGAACACAGAGGTCACTTTAGATAAAATATATAATTGAACACCAAAAACATTACATGCATATTAAGAAATAAATAAATATGGAAACGAAAATAATCCTAAACACAACCAGTTAATGAAAAATTAAGCAAGGAATCACTTCGATGAGGAGGAAATAATTGAATTAATTATTATAATTAGATATATGAAGTCAAAGACCACCAGAAATGGCCCCACGTTAATTGAGGAAAATAAGAAATTACCTTCAAACATACACAAGGTATGAAACAAAAACAGTTTAAGTTCAAATCCGGTCTCAACTCAATTGAAATTAATTAAAGTAGTCTTCTATAGCAGCACGATACTCCAAGTACGTGTGATCGCAATGAAATCCCAAACATGTCTGACTTCTATATCGTCTCGAAAACAAATCTACATTGTTTTACAGAAAAAGCTGAAAGGTTAACAATAGCTAGGATCGTCACCAAGCAACAGTTTTACTTTGAATAAAATAAGTGTCATAATCCTCGACACAAGACACAGAACCTTTAACCCTGGAACCGCAAAACGTCGCTATTGCGATCCATTTCTGCTCAGCTCCAGCGCTAAAGTTGCGATCGCGATGCATTACGTCAGCGCTTACTAAACTCGTCTTCGCGCCTTTATTGTTTGTTTATTTATCACATATTATACATAATTTAAAAGAGGAAAGGTGTATTCACATGTATATCTTTGGTTTTAAGAATTTTAGAGAAAGGGAGACAGTTGGCACGCCCGAGAAAAACTATAACGTTTTGCAGTTGCTCAGCGTGATGTATATGGCGCGCTCTGTTGTGGTTGTCACACGTGTTCCAGCTTTTGTGTTAGTTTAGTCGTCCAAAATTAGTGAATTATCGGGTAGCAGTGAGATACGTGATTGTTTATTTGATTTAGAAAGTGAAGGAGATAGTGATGTGCTTATAGAAGAAGGAGATGACGATCTATCTACATCGAGTGGTGACTTGTTCGAGCCTGGACTAAGTGATTTAGACAGTGATACTGATGATGATTTAGGACAAACTGAACCAGAAAGTACAGTGAATTCTGATGGAAGCGATACTGATGATGATGATAACGTAGTGTTGCCTAGTGAACCTAAGTGGACAAGGGCTTACCCTCCTGAGCCGGAAATAAAAGTGGAAGAGAGGTTCAAGGTTGGAAACGCAGGTATACAGAACTGCCCGCCCAGAAACAGTCCTCCATTGTTATACTTATATTTGTTTTCCACCAGTGCTGTTTGGAATCTTTTAGTGAGGGAAACCAATAAATACGCACGTGAAAATATTCAAAACAAAAGGGATTCAGGTACTATGGGCCCTTATTCACGACTGCAAAGGTGGACTGATGTGACTGTGTCGGAAATGAAAAAGTTCATTTCTTTGGTGATAAATATGGGACTGAATCACAAGAACAACATTGCAAGATATTGGAGCACGTATAAATCACAAAACATTCCCTTTTTTTCAGGTGTCCTGTCACTAAACAGATTTCAAATTATAAACTCTATGTTACATATCAGTTCAAAACAACACATTCCTCCTGGACAACAGGGGCATGACCCATGGTACAAAGTAAGAACATTCCTGTACTCTATGAATAGCTCATTCAAAAAGCACTTTATACCCTACCAGAACTTGTCTATTGATGAATCTATGATAGGCATGAAGAATAGATTCGTACATATTATGTATATGCCAAATAAGAGACATGCTAGGTTCGGAATAAAGAAGTTTGAAGTAGTGGACAGCAGACATAACTATATAATCCACACAGAATTGTACAGTGGGAAGAATTTTTTAGCAGATTGGACTGATCCATTCACAGAAAAGGTTGTTGTGCACTTGTTGAGAGTGTCAAATCTTTTCAATAAGGGATATCATGTTTTTGCTGATAACTTCTATACTAAAATTCCCTTAGCAAAATGACTGTTTGCAAGTGATACATTTCTTACTGGAACGATATATAAAAACTCTAAAGATCTATCTAAATTAGTTCTAAACACAAAACTTGCCCCCCGGACTTCAGTATATTTCAGGAAAAGAGAAATACTTTTAGTAGGATACAAGGAAAAACCTTCTCGAAAACCAGTTTATCTCATAACAACTGGGTGTCATGCTGAGGATAAAGTTATTCGAAGCAAAAGTGGAAAGGAAAATAACAAACCAGTTCTGATCCACAAGTACAATTTGCATATTGGGGGAGTAGACTGCAAAGACAAGTCTGTGTATCATGTGACATGTGACAGAGCAACCAGGAGGTATTGGAAAAAAATATTTTTCAACCTGCTGGATATGGCAATGTTTGATGCTTATATCCTCTACAGATTGAACACTGACAGACCCCTTGAAAGAGATATATTTATGGTAAGCATTATTGAAGGCCTTGTCGATGAAGAAACTCTACAAAATAATCAACCTGGACCATCAGGAGGAGACTTGGGACATCAGCTGACACGGCTCCCAGGTAAGAAATTGCGGTTGTGTCCTGTCTGTTCAACCTCGGAGAAGAAATCCCGTAGCCACTGTTGGTGTCCAGGATGTAATTGTGGTGTCCATCAGCAATGTTATCACAAATTACAACATTACTGGAGGCCTATGAAGGCAGGAAGAAAGAGAACCCATGAAGATGCTGAGGATGTGTCTGACTAAACACTCAGGTGTTGGAATGCTGTGTACATAATAATATATTTGGTAATTTTGTACATTTGCAGTAGTGACAAATAATGAAAAGTGTATATAATTAGAATCAGCATAAAATTGTGGAGATTTTATACATTACAACCAACACTGGGAAACCGATATTTTTGAACTTTTTTTTGCCTAGAACTTTGAATTTTTTTTACAATTTTTGTGTGCGTGTGTGTTTCTTTATCAATACTGCCTTACACTGCTGCATTGGTGAGTTTAATTTTTTATTGTTATATTCTTTGACATTTTCTGAATAAAATGATGTATAACACTTCATTATTAATGAACAGAACACATTGTTTATGATTTTTTGAAAATTTTGTGACAAAGCTCCCAGAAATTCTTAGCAGTTGAGGGTAATATAGTCAGCGGTTGCAGGGTTAAGAGGCATTCTAAGGCCGGTATTACACTATCAAAGAAATTTGTCAAAGAAATTTTATCAAATATTTTATAAAACTGAACTTTTATAAAAGTTATACAAAGAAATAATCACACCATTACAATACATCAAATATTTTATCATAGTTCAGCAAAATGGATGAAGGACAGTTCCCTGTTCACTTCACTGTATTACGGTAGTTGAAATTCTGTGGTGGCAATAAGGGTATATCATCATCGGCTTTAACTCAAATCCGAGTATAAATCTTCTTCCTTCAGTCCAGTTTGTGGATGTGTTTACGGTGACTAAAGAGTCCAATCCTGGCATGGAACAAGCGACCACACAAGTCACATAGTATTGCTGGAGGAGGACGTGGTTGGGCTGCTCGAAGTTTCCTAGCTTGACGCTTGCCCTCTTCATGTGTGCGTCGATCCCTTTCAAATGTCTTTACAGTATCCGAGATGGTACGGCGCCAAGTTGAGCGGTCTTCAGCCATCATGTCCCAGGTTTGTGAATCAAGACTTGTCAATTTCAGGGTCTGCTTAAATTGGTCCTTGTAGCGCCTCTTAGGACCACCATGAGGTCTGGTGCCATAGCATAACTCACCATATAGCATTTGACGAGGTAATCTCACATCATCCATCCGATGGACATGACCAATCCATCTAAATTGGTGACCTATTATGGATGATTCTATGCTGTTGATTTGAGCCTTTTCCAGAACAGCAATATTGGTAATGCGGTCTTCCCATTTAATCCTCAGGATTGATCGAAGTTTTTGTAGGTGGAAACGCTCAAGCTTCCTAAGATCACTTCGGTAAAGGGTCCACGTTTCACAACCATACAACAATGTAGAAATGACTACTGCTTTGTACACCATAAGCTTTGTACTCATAGACAGATCTTTATTCATGAAGACCCGGTGTGCTAATTGTCCATACGCTGCGTGGGCTGCGCCAATTCTCTTATCCACATCCTGCTCACAGGTACAGCTCACAGAAATGGTACTGCCCAGGTACGAGAAGTGGTCAACCTGTTCTAATGGCAAATTTGAGATGGAGATATTGAACTGAGGAAGAGGTGTGCCTGGTGAAGGTTGTGCCAAGACTTTAGTCTTATTGACATTTATGGTAAGACCAAAGCGATCACATGCACTTTTGTAACAATTAACTGTCCCTGACTCTTGCAGCACTTCTGGTGTGAGAGTTGGTGACGCAGCATCATCTGCATACAACATGTTAGTAACCTTAGTAACCTGAGTTTTCCTCAAGGAGTGGAGACGAGTTAGGTTGAAAAGCCCTCCATCAAAACGATACTTGACCTCCACACCTGGGATGTTTGTGGGTGAATCATAAAGCATTGCAGCCAAGTACAGCACAAAAAGCGTTGGAGCCAGTACACATCCTTGTTTCAGTCCATGGGTAATGGGAAATTCATCGGACATCTTATTCTGATGGCAAACCTGACCTGTCATGCCATCGTGGAGAGCCTTGATTAGATCTACAAAACGCTGAGGGCAACCAAACCGCTTCAGCACTGCCCACATGGCTGGTCTTGGAACCGAATCAAATGCCTTTTCCAAGTCATAAAAGACTAAGAAGAGTGGATTCTGTTGTTCTCTACATTTTTCTTGTAGCTGTCTCACACAGAAAATCAAGTCAATTGTGCTTCTGGAAGTTCTAAATCCGCATTGTGACTCTGGGAGGATCTTCTCAGAGATAACCTTGAGGCGGTTAAGTAGAATTCTTGCAAGAATCTTCCCCACAATTGATAGCAGTGATATACCACGGTAGTTGCCACAAACACTGCGATCACCCTTTTTAAAGATAGTGACGATGGTGGCATTCTTTAGGTCTCCAGGTACCTTTCTTGATTCCCATATTCTGAGGATAAGGATGAAAATTCTTGTTTTGAGGGAATGACCTCCGGCTTGAATTAGTTCCAGAGGGATGTTATCTGGGCCAGGTGCTTTTCTGGGTTTCAATTGGGTGAGAGCTGCACTGAATTCATGATAAGTAGGAGGTACTGCCAACCACAGTTGTTCAGGTTGTTGCGGCTCATCACAGAGGAAGTCTTCAGCAGCTTCTGATGGACGATTTAGGAGATTGGAGAAGTGCTCCTTCCAGCGTTCCAAGATTTCTTGACTATCAGTAAAGGTAGTAGAATTATCAGCGCTTTTCAGTGTACCTGATGATGAGCGAGATGGTCCATATATTTCCTTGAGTACGGCATAGAAGTTCCTCAATTCTCGAGCTTCCGATAGTCTCTGCAGTTCCTGAGCCTTCTGTTGCCACCAAGTATTTTTAATCTGCCTTATCTGCGTCTGGCATTTACCCTTGAGTTCCAGTAGTTTATCTCTCTTTGTGTTGGAAGTTGGGTATTGAAGATGGGCAAGATAGGCATTCCTTTTGGCATTGATGAGAGACAGGATTTCCTCATTGTTGTCATCAAACCAGTCTTGTCTTTTCCGCACTATAAAACCAATGGTTTCCTCAGCTGACTGTGTGATAATCTTCTGTAATGTGGCCCTTTCTTGCTGAATATCATTTGTTACTGGGTTTTCTGATAACTGGGTGACGATCCTGTTTCCAAAATATTTGTACATGGATTCATCCTGAAGTTTGGATGTATTAAACTTCTTTCTTGACAAATTTTTGATGTTCCTAGGTGGTTTAGGTCTGATGGATATCCTGAGCTTACATATAAGAAGTTTATGATCTGTCCAACAATCGTCTATATTCCTTGCTGTTCTGGTAATAAGAGTGTCCTTCTTATCACATTGCCGGGTAATGATATAATCAAGAATGTGCCAATGTTTCTAACGAGGATGCATCCACGTGGTTTTGAAGCGGTCAGGTAGCCGGAACTGCGTGTTGGTAATGAAAAGTTCGTGTTCTGCACAAAGACCAAGAAGCAACAGTCCATTGGGATTACATTTTCCAAGTCCCTGTTTGCCCATCACATTATTCCATAGCCTGTGATCTTTCCCAACTCTGGCATTGAAGTCACCAAGGAGCAAGAGTTTATCTGCAGATGGTACCTTGGAGATGATTTCACTTAGCTGATTATAGAACTGAGCCTTTACTTCATCATCAGAATCTAAGGTAGGAGCATAGGCAGAGATGAGTGTCATAAAGGAACCTCCTGAGAGTGGTATGCGGAGAGTCATGAGCCTTTCGCTGATTGCAATGGGCGTAAGTTGGTGATAATTTACCAGTTTGGTCTTCACAGCGAAGCCCACACCATGAATACGACATTCACCCTCCTCCTTTCCTTTCCAGAAGATGGTATATCCTGTTCCAGATTCAGTAATCTTGCCTTCAGAAGACAGCCTAGTTTCACTGAGAGCAGCAATGTCAATGTTGAGTCTTGATAACTCATGGGTTACGAGAGCTGACCTTATCTCAGGTCTAATGTTATTGTCCAAATCAAGCAAGGTTCTGATGTTCCATGATCCAATAATCAATTTGTGATTCTTTACTGTTTTTGAGTTTCGACCGCATGAGGGGTGACCTGCTGAGTGCGGTTGCCCAGCCGGACCAAGATTGTGACTTCCGATGTTTAGCCCACCTTTTCTAGGGCCTTCCCCATGTGGGGTGGGCAGCGGTGATCCTAAATAGGCCTGCCCAAACACAGATGCAGGACCGAATTCCTGAGTAGTCACAGAGTCTCCGGAAGACGACCATCACACATCTGCTGCCAACGTGCAGGTCCGAACTAGGGGCTTCCAGTTACACCCATAACCTGCCCCCACCGTCCATATCCCATCGCCGTTGGACTTTGAAAAGTGACGTTCGGAAGAAGTGCCACTAGCGTGAATTTGTTTAGGGTGGATCTCAGCTTGCCAGGACGAGACCCACACACTATGATCTCTGAGCCTTATCCTGTGGCTCACAAAGAATGAGACATGCAGGACCGAACACAGAGACTGCAACGAACTGCCGCATACTCAAGTACTACTGAGGTGCGCCTTTACAGCCAGTCCGTCTGGCGTGGCCTCTTCCACCTCTATGACCGTTGGGAACATGAGAGTGATTGGCTCCTCCTCCGCTCATTTTGCCGTTGGGCCAAAACCTGCCCATCATAACTATGGACAATAGTTTGCCCTATTAAACCTGGGCAATAGGCTGCCCCTTCCGCCAACCACACTGTGCCAGAGTTCACCTCTTTCACTACAGGTACCGTTGAGGACTTCACCGTAACCCTGGCAAGGGACCCTAACAAGGTACTACCAGCCGGGCCAGCTGGACCAGGGTTTTTTAAAGAGGTGTTACTCCTCTATAACTCCCTACTTGTTCATACTATCTATATATATATATATAAATTTTAACACTGTATAACACTACACTAGGAGCTATTGCACCACACTGTGTCACTCCACTAGTAGTAATACCTACACTGTATAACACTACACTAGGTGCTATTGCACCACACTGTGTCACTCCACTAGTAGTAATACCTACACTGTATAACACTACACTAGGTGCTATTGCACCACACTGTGTCACTCCACTAGTAGTAATACCTACACTGTATAACACTACACTAGGTGCTATTGCACCACACTGTGTCACTCCACTAGTAGTAATACCAACACTGTATAACACTACACTAGGTGCTATTGCACCACACTGTGTCACTCCACTAGTAGTAATACCTACACTGTATAACACTACACTAGGTGCTATTGCACCACACTGTGTCACTCCACTAGTAGTAATACCTACACTGTATAACACTACACTAGGTGCTATTGCACCACACTGTGTCACTCCACTAGTAGTAATACCTACACTGTATAACATTACACTAGGTGCTATTGCACCACACTGTGTCACTCCACTAGTAGTAATACATACACTGTATAACACTACACTAGGTGCTATTGCACCACACTGTGTCACTCCACTAGTAGTAATACCTACACTGTATAACATTACACTAGGTGCTATTGCACCACACTGTGTCACTCCACTAGTAGTAATACCTACACTGTATAACACTACACTAGGTGCTATTGCACCACACTGTGTCACTCCACTAGTAGTAATACCTACACTGTATAACACTACACTAGGTGCTATTGCACCACACTGTGTCACTCCACTAGTAGTAATACCTACACTGTATAACACTACACTAGGTGCTATTGCACCACACTGTGTCACTCCACTAGTAGTAATACCTACACTGTATAACACTACACTAGGTGCTATTGCACCACACTGTGTCACTCCACTAGTAGTAATACCTACACTGTATAACACTACACTAGGTGCTATTGCACCACACTGTGTCACTCCACTAGTAGTAATACCTACACTGTATAACACTACACTAGGTGTTATTGCACCACACTGTGTCACTCCACTAGTAGTAATACCTACACTGTATAACACTACACTAGGTGCTATTGCACCACACTGTGTCACTCCACTAGTAGTAATACCTACACTGTATAACACTACACTAGGTGCTATTGCACCACACTGTGTCACTCCACTAGTAGTAATACCTACACTGTATAACACTACACTAGGTGCTATTGCACCACACTGTGTCACTCCACTAGTAGTAATACCTACACTGTATAACACTACACTAGGTGCTATTGCACCACACTGTGTCACTCCACTAGTAGTAATACCTACACTGTATAACACTACACTAGGTGCTATTGCACCACACTGTGTCACTTCACTAGTAGTAATACCTACATTGTATAACACTACACTAGGTGCTATTGCACCACACTGTGTCACTCCACTAGTAGTAATACCTACACTGTATAACACTACACTAGGTGCTATTGCACCACACTGTGTCACTCCACTAGTAGTAATACCTACATTGTATAACACTACACTAGGTGCTATTGCACCACACTGTGTCACTCCACTAGTAGTAATACCTACACTGTATAACACTACACTAGGTGCTATTGCACCACACTGTGTCACTCCACTAGTAGTAATACCTACACTGTATAACACTACACTAGGTGCTATTGCACCACACTGTGTCACTCCACTAGTAGTAAGTAATACCTACACTGTATAACACTACACTAGGTGCTATTGCACCACACTGTGTCACTCCACTAGTAGTAATACCTACACTGTATAACACTACACTAGGTGCTATTGCACCACACTGTGTCACTCCACTAGTAGTAATACCTACACTGTATAACACTACACTAGGTGCTATTGCACCACACTGTGTCACTCCACTAGTAGTAATACCTACACTGTATAACACTACACTAGGTGCTATTGCACCACACTGTGTCACTCCGCTAGTAGTAATACCTACACTGTATAACACTACACTAGGTGCTATTGCACCACACTGTGTCACTCCACTAGTAGTAATACCTACACTGTATAACACTACACTAGGTGCTATTGCACCACACTGTGTCACTCCACTAGTAGTAATACCTACACTGTATAACACTACACTAGGTGCTATTGCATCACACTGTGTCACTCCACTAGTAGTAATACCTACACTGTATAACACTACACTAGGTGCTATTGCACCACACTGTGTCACTCCACTAGTAGTAATACCTACACTGTATAACACTACACTAGGTGCTATTGCACCACACTGTGTCACTCCACTAGTAGTAATACCTACACTGTATAACACTACACTAGGTGCTATTGCACCACACTGTGTCACTCCACTAGTAGTAATACCTACACTGTATAACACTACACTAGGTGCTATTGCACCACACTGTGTCACTCCACTAGTAGTAATACCTACACTGTATAACACTACACTAGGTGCTATTGCACCACACTGTGTCACTCCACTAGTAGTAATACCTACACTGTATAACACTACACTAGGTGCTATTGCACCACACTGTGTCACTCCACTAGTAGTAATACCTACACTGTATAACACTACACTAGGTGCTATTGCACCACACTGTGTCACTCCACTAGTAGTAATACCTACACTGTATAACACTACACTAGGTGCTATTGCACCACACTGTGTCACTCCACTAGTAGTAATACCTACATTGTATTACACTACACTAGGTGCTATTGCACCACACTGTGTCACTCCACTTGTTAGGTTCACTTCTTAATAAATCACATAGACTCCTCTAGAATGCATATTTTATTATTTGTTGTGAAAAGGTTCACAATTCACACGATACAAACCATATTGTTTTTTGACACTGAACTTCATTGATATCAAAGACTATGTCAAAGATACTGCACTACACTCCTGTGCTTGCTGCCAACACAACATTCTCCCACCTTGAGTTGTGGAAACAACTCAACAAAACAATAAAATAACATAACACATATATTTTCACAAAATAAATGAACACATAAATAAATAAGTCACTCAAAATATCTCTTTGGTTTAACCACCACTCTCCCAGTACTGGTTTTGATGAGATCAGAAGTATTAGTAGATGGTTTAACAGTCTTTGGATTTGTCTCCTTCTTCTCATTTTCATTCCGCTCAACTTGCAGTCTTAAAGCATGATCTTCTCCAGATGTCACTTCAAGTGGATACACCCTCTGTACTGGCCTCAGTAGCTCTCCTTTTGTAGTCGCCAAGCGAACAACTCTCACGACACCACCTTTGCCAGGGATGACCTCCGTCACTCTTGCCAGCGGCTAGTCTAGTCTCTTCGTGTTGTCACTGGCTACCAGTACTACTTCACCTACACAGGGTTTGTGATGACTTTTCCTAATGTGGTTCTTCTCTATTAGCTGTCCAAGATATTCATTCCTGAATCTTACCCTTAATGTTTCCTTTACTTTCTGTCTGTACCTGAATCTTCTGTCAAGTTTTATGTCCTCGATCATGTCGATATTGGGCATTCCAATCTCCTTGACTTCCTGTAGGAACATTGCAGGGGTGATAGCCATCAAGTCTTCTCCATCATTGGACAGGTAAGTGAGTGGTCGTGAATTCATGACAGCTTCAATGTCACACAGAACAGTCATCATTTCTTGGTACGACAGACATGACTTTCCCAGAACTTTCCTGAGCATTTGTTTGAGGACACCAATCAGCCTCTCCCACCATCCTCCCCACCATGCTGCAGTGGGAGGATTGAATTTCCATTTTATTTGGTGTACAGAACTATATTCAGCAATTTTATCCCACTGAATTGTCTCCAACATATTGCAGGTGCCTTGAAAGTTTGTCCCATTGTCACTATAGACAATCATTGGCCTTCCACGTCTGGACACGAAGCGCCGAAAACCTTCGAGGAATGTTGCAGTAGCCAAAGATGTTACTAACTCCAGGTGTACTGCACGAAAAACCGCACACGTGAACAGACAGACCCAGGCTTTCTCTCCACCTTTCAAAATCAGAGGCCCGGCAAAGTCGACCCCTGTTATTTCAAAAATTGAGGCTTCTCTTACTCTGTCTATGGGGAGATGAGTTTGTTCTGCTTCAAGATGTTTTCCATGGTACCTCCTGCACACAACACATGTTTTAATTGCACCCTTCACCGTTCTCCTTCCTCCAAGGATCCAGTATTTCTGTCTGAGCCCACTGAGCAGAATCTGGGTTCCAGCATGACATAAGTCTTTGTGCTTCTCCCTAATGAGAGCGTGAACTGCTGTATGCTTCGCAGGAAGGATAGCAGGACAAAGGAAAGCATAATCATCTTTGTGCGATATAATTTTTGTTTTCAGTCTCATCACTCCCTCATCATCCATGAAAACACATAGTGAGTTGAATCTTTCATCCTTTTCACCAACAAAACACTCCTTTTGTATGAACTTCATCACGACTTTTTCTGCTTCTGTGGTTTCTTCAATGGATAGTTCGGTAGTTCTTCTATTATTTTTCTGTCGACAATTATACAGAAACCTCAAGATCCATCCTATCATACGAACTGTTCTACGGAAACTTGAGAAATAGTCAAGGTGCCATTCTTGGGTATTGGACTTGTCTTCTAACACCTTCATAGTGTTGACTTTCTTTTTTCTTTCTTGGAAGACTTCATCATCGTTTGTTGAAATTTCGGGGCTAGGCCATTGTGTAGTGGATTGTTTTAGCCATTTTGGCCCTTCCCACCATCTCTGTTGAAGTAACTGTTTTGTGCTACATCCCCTTGATGCCAGGTCAGCCGGATTCATGGTTCCTGGAACATGACGCCACTGTTCTATTCTGGACAGTCTTCGAATTTCTTGTACTCTGTTCCACACGAAGGTCCCCCAAGGTTCGTCTAACTTGATCCAGGACAACACAGTCGACGAGTCACTCCAATAATAAGTAACGATTTCTTTTGCAGTTAATGTTGGCAGTACTGACGTCACTAGTCGAACCCCTATTGTAGCTGCTAATAATTCCAGGCGTGGTATGGTGATACTCTTCTTGGGTGCCACTCTTGTCTTGGCTTGTACAAATCGTAGCTCTATATTGTCAACCCTCAGTATTCGCAAGAATATAACTGCAGCATACGCAGTTTGACTGGCGTCGCAGAACACGTGAAGAGATATATCTTCAACCGACTGGACACTACCGATCAAACATCTAGGAATCTTAATCTCAGACAGCTGAGGTAGTTCTGCCAACCACTTCATAAATCTTCTCTTTGTTGTTTCGTCTACTCTGGAGTCCCAACCCAAGTCAGTGGCCCATAGTTCTTGCAAGATTAATTTTGGACAGAGAAATACCGGACATGAGAAGCCAATAGGGTCAAACACCTTATGTGCAGCTCCTAGTATAGCTCTTTTGGTGATTACATCATATTTGAAATCGTTAACATGAGTTAGATTCAGTTCAATGGTATCTTCTCCTTTATTCCAAATGAGCCCTAGCACATGAGTAAGATTTTCAGCTGTACCATCCTGAGAATACTCCCACCCTCGGAGATTGAAAGATGCCTTATCCATTATTATGCTTGCCTCTCGCATGAATGAATGAAGGTCATTTCTGTTGTTAACACTAATAGCACAGTTATCCACATAAAAACATTCTTCCAATCTTTCTATTGTTGAAGTTGAGTAGGAACTATTATCGACTGTTTGTCTCTTCAACTCGTTCAAGTGGAGTTTGATGGTTGCCGACAATAGGAACGGAGAACATGCAAGTCCAAAGACAACTCTATTGTGACGGAACACTTCTACCTTCTCTGTACATTCCTCCTCCCACCAAAGGAATCTCAGAAAATCACGGTCTCTAGGATTGACACTTATTTGAAGAAATGCTTTTTCTACATCAGCCGTCACACCGATCTCATTTTCTCTGAACTTCAGTAGCGAACTAGGGATCAACTCTACGAAGTTAGGCCCTTTTTCAATACATTCGTTCAGAGATGGAGCGTTTCTCTGCTTCGCCGAGGCATCAAAAACAGGCCTGATCTTGGTGGTGCTGTTTTCTTTGAAGACAGGTCGGTGAGGTAGATAGTGTCCACTATTCTTCAGTTCTTCTTCAGGTACCCTCTCGATTATTCCTTGCTCAAACCAACTTCGTAAGACATTATCATACTCCTGATAATGTTGTTCAGCTTGTAGTTTCTTTGTAGTGATTTCTAATCTGTGCTGAGCAATTTCTCTGTTGTCAGGGAGAGGTGGATGTTGTTCACTCCAAGGCAGACACACTTCATATCTGTTATCTTCATTTAGTCGTGCAGTCTCAAGGAAGTTATTTCTAACACGCTCATTCCTCTCGACGATAGATTCTTTCACAACAGGGTCAGTAATTCCAAGAATTTCTAAGTCCCAGAGATCAGAAATTCTTGTATGTTGGGAAAACAATGATGACACTAATAATGATGCCGAATCCCTTTGGGCCTTGTTACCTATGACTTTTCCCATTAGTGTCCACCCTAGGGAAGTCTCCACCAAAACTAGGCCACATTTTAGTTGATGTTTCCTCCCAGTGAGCAGTTCACCCGCCTTATCGGCCCCAATCAGAATCTGCACAGGCCCTCGCTCTCGTACATCAGTTAAACATATTTTCAGATCCCTTATCTCCTCACTCCAAGAACCATTCTTAATATATGGGACATCTTCACAAATAATATCTTGGCTTAAAACTTCCAGCTCCTTGGAATAGTTTCCCTCCAATCGCTTTAAACTTATTCTGTAACAGTCGTATTTTGCTTCTCGAGAACGTACTCCACCAAACAAGGAATGTATTAACGTTTCCTTCCTGATTGACTGATACCCCATTTCTTCGGCTAGGTCACGTGCAATGTAGGATTTAGTAGACCCAGTATCAATGACAGCTCGTACAGTTTTTTGTTTACCCTTTCCTTTAACGACAACTGCCAGGGTTTGCAAGTACACCTCAGGAGAACAAGACACATTAGCTAAAGCCTTATCCACATTATTGACATCCTGGAGAACCAAATTACTGTCTCCCTCGTAATTCTGTTTGGACACACTTTCATTTTCTTTGTCACGGAGCTTATAACACATTAATACCACATGTTTACCACCACAAACAATGCACCTGACAATCGATTTACAAGCTCTACTTGCATGGCCCTTCTTTAAACAATTGAAGCAACAGTGTTTATCAGTTAAGATTTTCCTTTTCTCCCCTACAGTCATTTTTTGAGCTTTAATGCACTCTGGGCTCGAATGAGGTTTAAGACAAAAAACACACTCCTGTCTCTTAGAAACATCAGCAAACAAAGCAGAAGCAGTAGGTATATTTGGTTCAATGACATCCCTTGGTTTCTTGTCTCCCTTAATCTTAGATCCTTGGGATGTGCTAATACTAAACCCTTTCACAGCCAATGAAATTCTTTCTTCACTTACTACTTCATTTTGAAGAAAAGCCATGAGCTGCTGCAAACGATCTTTGGATATGGAATGACACCTGAAGGAAGTATTCCTCTGCCATGCTCTTAATAGGTCTTCTGGCAAAGATGATTCAATTAGGGGATACAGCATTGCAGTACATTTTTCTGTAGTAACGCCTAAACTTTCCAGCGATCTGAGATGTGACTCTAATTTATCATACAAGCTACTCAGTGTTGGCCTTTCTTTGGAATTGACTGCATTCGTCAATACTAGTTTGAGCAATTCACGAACATAAACTTCCACCTGCAAGTCCTCTCTACCAAATCGAGCTTGAAGACTCTCTATAGCTTTGTCATAATTCTCGGCAGTGGGTGGAAAACTAGTAACTAATTCATATGCTCTGGAACCTTCTGTCATAGCCTAAATTAAATATTGGAATTTATCTTCCTTCCCAATGTCCTCATCCTCGTGAATTTTACGGAACTGGCTCCAAAAATATAACCAATCAATTATTTCACCAGAAAATTTCTTAAATTCTATTCTTGGAAGTCTATATTTCTTTTTATCACGAACATTGTCATTCACTACACTTTGTGGAGGGGTAATGGAAACAACGGGATTCATAAAACGTGTTGCTTTTGTTCTACAGCTAAGGAATTTGTGTTTGTAATCATCAGCTGATTCACATTCCGTTTCTATTTCGTCATCCTCACACTCGTCGTCTATCATCTGTTGAAATATTAATCCATCTAAATTAAAGATATCATCTTAAACCAAATGCTTTCAAAAATGGAACGAGCCTCGGACAGGATGGATTTAATAGACGACGACACGGCTGTACACACGGACTAAGATTTGGAACTTTAAACCTAAGAACGCTGACGGGGAAGGTGGAGGAGATAGTGGATATGATGGAAAGAAGGAAGTTGGATTTATTGGGATTGGCAGAAACAAAGTGGAAAGGGGAAGGAAGGAGAGTACTGAGAAAAGGCTATAGACTGTACTGGAGTGGGAACGAAGAGGGAAAGAGGAATGGAGTGGGAGTAGTAGTACGAGATGGTTTGAAAGAAGAAGTGAGGAGAATAAGTGATAGGATGATGAAAGTGAAAGTAGCACTGAGGGGAGAGACCGTAGAAATAGTGCAAGTATATGCTCCACAAGTAGGCTGCGCTTCTGAAGAGAAGGAGGAGTTTGAAGAGGAATTGCAGAAGCAGCTGGTAGGAAGAAATATGATTGTTATGGGGGACCTCAATGCCCATGTAGGAAGAGAAAGACAAGGTTATGAGAGTGTTCTAGGACCAGAGGGTTGGGGTGGAAGAAATGAGGAAGGAAAGAGACTGTTGGACTTCTGCCAGAGGAACAGCCTGCTAGTTGGGAACTCCTGGTTTAAGAAAAGAGAGAGCCACACAATCACATGGTACAGTGATGACTTGACCAGGAAGTCGGTGGTCGACTATATACTGTATGAGAAAGAACTAAATAAGAACATCACGGACATCAAGGTTATACCATCGGAGAACCTGGATAGCGACCATCGATTACTGGTAATGAACCTGAGAGGGAGTAAGGAGAAGAAAGGGACTGAGAACCAGGAAAGACGTATAAGGATATGGAAACTGAAAGAAGGGGATAGAAGGGTCGAGTACCTCAAAATGGTAAAGGAAGGAATTCCAACAGATGAAGAAAGAGGGGTGGAAGAGGAATGGGCTAGATTTAAGAAGACACTAGTGGGTGCAGCAGAAGCAGTATGTGGGAGGACAAGTAGTAAGAAGAGGTGGAAGGAAACACCATGGTGGAATGAGAAGACAAAAGAAATAGTAAGGGAAAAGAATAGAGCCTTTAGGAGGTGGTATCAAAATAGGACGGTAGAGACAAGGGAAGAGTACCAGGAAAGAAAGAAGGAGGCGAAGAGAGTGGTGGCTGAGGAGAGAAGGAAGTGGATGGAAGAGTGGACAAAGATGATGGAGGAGGATAGTGAAGGTACAAAAAAGGTCCTGTATGGGATGGTGAAAGATAAGAGGCGGAAGGATCCTACGGATTATGTTAGAATGGTGAACAAAAGGGGACAAGAGATAGAAAATAGGGAAGAACTGAAGAAAATGTGGAAAGAATATTTTGAAGAACTTCTGAACCCAAATGGAAAAGATGGTGAGGAGGAAGAAATCGGGGAAGAGGAAGATGAACTGCAAACAGAAAAGGACTTAACATGGAAAGAAGTGGAAGATGCAGTGAACAAGATGAAAGGAGGGAAGGCACCGGGTGTGGATGAGTTGAGTGTGGAGATGGTGAGAGCAGCAGGAGAGGTGGGGATACAGTGGCTGTACCGAGTGATGAGGACAGCATGGAAGGAAAGGAAGACCCCAGAGGACTGGAAAAAAGGAATCATTGTCCCGATCTTCAAGAAAGGTAGTAGAACAGATTGCAGAAACTATCGGGGAATAACACTGATGAGTCATTGTGCAAAGATCTTCGAGAAAGTTTTGGAAAAGAGAATTAGGACAAGGATAGAAGGAGGGATGAGGGAAGAACAACATGGCTTCAGAGCAGGAAGGTCCACAGTGGATTTGATTTTTGCTGTAAGGCAGTTACAAGAACAGCACTATGAATATGGAACAGATCTACTGATGGCCTTCCTGGACATTGAGAAAGCATATGACAGTGTATGCAGAAACAAAGTATGGAAGTCCCTGGAGGATAGAGGAGTAGAGAAATGGACTATAAAGAGGATAAAGGAGATGTACAAGGGAAGCGTGAGCTGTGTGAAAGTGGGAGGAGAGAGATCTGACTGGTTGGAACAAAGAAACGGCCTGAAACAAGGAAGTGCACTGTCACCGTTACTTTTCATTGTGGTGATGGATGACATAATGACCCGAGTGGCACAAGTAATTGGGGACGGAAAGATGAAAGCAATGGTGTTTGCAGATGATTTGATGATTTGGGGAAACAAGGAGGAGGAGGTACAGGAACAGTTGGACGTGTGGGAAGGAGTAATACAAGGATATGGGATGAAATTTAGCATAAATAAGAGTGGGATGGTGATCACAACAAGGAAGAAGGAAAGAACCACAACGGGAATAACAATTGGTGGGGAACAGCTGAAGAAAGTGGAGAGTTTTAAGTATCTGGGAAGCCTGATACAAGATAATGGAAGAAACGATAGAGAAATAAATGAGCGGGGGAGGCAGGCAGAAGCATTTCGGAGGAGTGTGAGAAGCATGTTATGGAGCAAGGATGTCCCTCAGAACAGCAAAAAGATCATATATCGGACGTACTATGTCCCTATCCTGACGTATGCCTCGGAGACCTGGGTTATGAAAGGAAGGGAGAGGAGCAAAATACAGGCCAGTGAGATGAGGTTCTTGAGAAGCAGTATTGGAGCTACAAAGATGGACAGAATAAGAAATGAGAGGACCAGAGAATTAATGAAGGAGGAACCATTACAGGATGGTATAGAGAAATCTAGACTTAGATGGTATGGACATGTAAAACGAATGGAGGAGAAGAGGATACCCAGGAGAGTACATGAGACGAAGTGGGAAGGAAAGAGACCGAGGGGAAGACCGAGAGACAGGTGGCTGAAGGGGGTGGAAGAAAGCGTGAAGAAGAGAGGAGAAGACTGGACAAGGGTGGAGGCTGAGAGATGGTGGGAAGACAGAAGACGTTGGAGAGGCTTGTGTTCCAAACAGACCCGGCCAGTGGCTGGAAACTGTGCAAGATGATGATGATGATCATACTTTTCTTGAAGGATTTCAAGTTGCACTTGCACTTTTTCCGTTTCAGTTTGATCATCTTCTAACAACGCCATTAGTTGATTGTGTGAGCGCGTAAATAACCGCCGCTTTACGGTTCTTTCTTTAGCGAGTCTTTCCACCTTCTTTCTTCACGGGAGCCTTTTACTATGAATGAGTCCTGTCACGGTCGCCATAAAATGTTAGGTTCACGTCTTAATAAATCACATAGACTCCTCTAGAATGCATATTTTATTATTTGTTGTGGAAAGGTTCACAATTCACACGATACAACCATATTGTTTTTTGACACTGAACTTCACTGATATCAAAGACTATGTCAAAGATACTGCACTACACTCCTGTGCTTGCTGCCAACACAACACCACTAGTAGTAATACCTACACTGTATAACACTACACTAGGTGCTATTGCACCACACTGTGTCACTCCACTAGTAGTAATACCTACATTGTATAACACTACACTAGGTGCTATTGCACCACACTGTGTCACTCCACTAGTAGTAATACCTACACTGTATAACACTACACTAGGTGCTATTGCACCACACTGTGTCACTCCACTAGTAGTAATACCTACACTGTATAACACTACACTAGGTGCTATTGCACCACACTGTAACACTCCACTAGTAGTAATACCTACACTGTATAACACTACACTAGGTGCTATTGCACCACACTGTGTCACTCCACTAGTAGTAATACCAACACTGTATAACACTACACTAGGTGCTATTGCACCACACTGTGTCACTCCACTAGTAGTAATACCTACACTGTATAACACTACACTAGGTGCTATTGCACCACACTGTGTCACTCCACTAGTAGTAAGTAATACCTACACTGTATAACACTACACTAGGTGCTATTGCACCACACTGTGTCACTCCACTAGTAGTAATACCTACACTGTATAACACTACACTAGGTGCTATTGCACCACACTGTCACTCCACTAGTAGTAATACCTACACTGTATAACACTACACTAGGTGCTATTGCACCACACTGTGTCACTCCACTAGTAAGTAATACATACACTGTATAACACTACACTAGGTGCTATTGCACCACACTGTGTCACTCCACTAGTAGTAATACCAACACTGTATAACACTACACTAGGTGCTATTGCACCACACTGTGTCACTCCACTAGTAGTAATACCAACACTGTATAACACTACACTAGGTGCTATTGCACCACACTGTGTCACTCCACTAGTAGTAATACGTACATTGTATAACACTACACTAGGTGCTATTGCACCACACTGTGTCACTCCACTAGTAGTAATACCTACATTGTATAACACTACACTAGGTGCTATTGCACCACACTGTGTCACTCCACTAGTAGTAATACCAACACTGTATAACACTACACTAGGTGCTATTGCACCACACTGTGTCACTCCACTAGTAGTAATACCTACATTGTATAACACTACACTAGGTGCTATTGCACCACACTGTGTCACTCCACTAGTAGTAATACCTACACTGTATAACACTACACTAGGTGCTATTGCACCACACTGTGTCACTCCACTAGTAGTAATACCTACACTGTATAACACTACACTAGGTGCTATTGCACCACACTGTGTCACTCCACTAGTAGTAATACCTACACTGTATAACACTACACTAGGTGCTATTGCACCACACTGTGTCACTCCACTAGTAGTAATACCAACACTGTATAACACTACACTAGGTGCTATTGCACCACACTGTGTCACTCCACTAGTAGTAATACCTACATTGTATAACACTACACTAGGTGCTATTGCACCACACTGTGTCACTCCGCTAGTAGTAATACCTACACTGTATAACACTACACTAGGTGCTATTGCACCACACTGTGTCACTCCACTAGTAGTAATACCTACACTGTATAACACTACACTAGGTGCTATTGCACCACACTGTGTCACTCCACTAGTAGTAATACCTACACTGTATAACACTACACTAGGTGCTATTGCACCACACTGTGTCACTCCACTAGTAGTAATACCTACATTGTATTACACTACAGTAGGTGCTATTGCACCACACTGTGTCACTCCACTAGTAGTAATACCTACATTGTATTACACTACAGTAGGTGCTATTGCACCACACTGTGTCACTCCACTAGTAGTAATACCTACATTGTATAACACTACACTAGGTGCTATTGCACCACACTGTGTCACTCCACTAGTAGTAATACCTACACTGTATAACACTACACTAGGTGCTATTGCACCACACTGTGTCACTCCACTAGTAGTAATACCTACATTGTATAACACTACACTAGGTGCTATTGCACCACACTGTGTCACTCCACTAGTAGTAATACCTACACTGTATAACACTACACTAGGTGCTATTGCACCACACTGTGTCACTCCACTAGTAGTAATACCTACACTGTATAACACTACACTAGGTGCTATTGCACCACACTGTAACACTCCACTAGTAGTAATACCTACACTGTATAACACTACACTAGGTGCTATTGCACCACATTGTGTCACTCCACTAGTAGTAATACCAACACTGTATAACACTACACTAGGTGCTATTGCACCACACTGTGTCACTCCACTAGTAGTAATACCTACACTGTATAACACTACACTAGGTGCTATTGCACTACACTGTGTCACTCCACTAGTAGTAAGTAATACCTACACTGTATAACACTACACTAGGTGCTATTGCACCACACTGTGTCACTCCACTAGTAGTAATACCAACACTGTATAACACTACACTAGGTGCTATTGCACCACACTGTGTCACTCCACTAGTAGTAATACCAACACTGTATAACACTACTCTAGGTGCTATTGCACCACACTGTGTCACTCCACTAGTAGTAATACCTACATTGTATAACACTACACTAGGTGCTATTGCACCACACTGTGTCACTCCACTAGTAGTAATACCAACACTGTATAACACTACACTAGGTGCTATTGCACCACACTGTGTCACTCCACTAGTAGTAATACCAACACTGTATAACACTACACTAGGTGCTATTGCACCACACTGTGCCACTCCACTAGTAGTAATACCTACATTGTATAACACTACACTAGGTGCTATTGCACCACTCTGTGTCACTCCACTAGTAGTAATACCAACACTGTATAACACTACACTAGGTGCTATTGCACCACACTGTGTCACTCCACTAGTAGTAATACCTACACTGTATAACACTACACTAGTTGCTATTGCACCACACTGTGTCACTCCACTAGTAGTAATACCTACATTGTATAACACTACACTAGGTGCTATTGCACCACACTGTGTCACTCCACTAGTAGTAATACCAACACTGTATAACACTACACTAGGTGCTATTGCACCATACTGTGTCACTCCACTAGTAGTAATACCAACACTGTATAACACTACACTAGGTGCTATTGCACCACACTGTGTCACTCCACTAGTAGTAATACCTACATTGTATAACACTACACTAGGTGCTATTGCACCACACTGTGTCACTCCACTAGTAGTAATACCAACACTGTATAACACTACACTAGGTGCTATTGCACCACACTGTGTCACTCCACTAGTAGTAATACCTACACTGTATAACACTACACTAGGTGCTATTGCACCACACTGTGTCACTCCACTAGTAGTAATACCTACACTGTATAACACTACACTAGGTGCTATTGCACCACACTGTGTCACTCCACTAGTAGTAATACCAACACTGTATAACACTACACTAGGTGCTATTGCACCACACTGTGTCACTCCACTAGTAGTAATACCTACACTGTATAACACTACACTAGGTGCTATTGCACCACACTGTGTCACTCCACTAGTAGTAATACCTACACTGTATAACACTACACTAGGTGCTATTGCACCACACTGTGTCACTCCACTAGTAGTAATACCTACACTGTATAACACTACACTAGGTGCTATTGCACCACACTGTGTCACTCCACTAGTAGTAATACCTACACTGTATAACACTACACTAGGTGCTATTGCACCACACTGTGTCACTCCACTAGTAGTAATACCTACATTGTATAACACTACACTAGGTGCTATTGCACCACACTGTGTCACTCCACTAGTAGTAATACCTACACTGTATAACACTACACTAGGTGCTATTGCACCACACTGTGTCACTCCACTAGTAGTAATACCTACACTGTATAACACTACACTAGGTGCTATTGAATAAGGGTATATAAATGAAACAGAAAGATAAAGTGAACGTCTATGGATGGGTTGCCCACTTTAAAGTGTATTAAGAGTAAAATCTTGGTGAACAAGCTGCAGTACGAGCACTTGAAAAATTACATTAATATTTAATTATTTATAATGGTGATGAAATGAATGATGGTGACGTTCGAAAAGACCACTGCCCGAGCAAAGAAAATTGAAACATACGAAGTAAAAAATTATGCCTTGAGTGGGATTCGATCCCAGGTCCTCTCGAACCTCAGTCGAGCGCTCTACCCATTCCGCTAACTAGGCACTGCCATGTAGTGGTTGGTTAGATGCAATACGTACCGCTAAGGATAAAGTGCTTATTTACACTCGTTTGTACTATCATAAGTGTAATTGAAAAATTATAATACAAATATTATAACATAAAGTGCACTACTATTCACGGCTTATTTCAGCCTATGTAACTATTGAATTCCTCTTTATATCCTGAAATGGGCGTCCTTTGTGCGCAGGGGATATAGCCTCGGCTATTTTTACCCACAGTTTCTATCTGTTATTCATGTTTTACGTCGTATACCATTCATTATGTAACATATTATGTAACATTTCATGCATTTCACACTCTGATATGAGCATATTTGTTGTGGTAATATTCCAGCTGTTATGATCTGCCATTTTGGTTTGAATCTTTTATCAAAGATACCATGATGCTCATACATTTTATAAAATAAATTTTATAAAACCACCTTTTATAAAAGATTTCCCCATTACACTGTCATATCTTTCATAAAAGATATTTTATCAAAGATCTTTGACAAATTTTTTGATAGTGTAATACCGGCCTAATTAGAGACAAGGAAAGGAAAAATAATAATAATTACTTAAAAGAATAAAAGGTATTTGTTTATGAAAGTCCTTGCTCTAACCAAGATGAAGTCTGAATTCTACGCGGATCGTAGATCAGATAAAAAATAAAACAAACACATTCTCCCAAAAGATTACATAGTATAGATATTAGATAATTGGAAAATATTTTTAATATATCGACAAATACATGACCATGCGTACGACGACAAGGCGTAGGCAAGACATGTGTCTGAAACTAACAGAACGGGCAACATGAAAAAACACAAGTTTAAGAGATTACAATACGCCCAAGATATTAATACATAATTCAACAGCAATAAAATAGTTTCCAAAATATCTTGCAATATTTACTAACCTTTTCCAAACCATGCTGGTTGAGTTACTAAAAATAATATTATTACACAAAGTGAGTCAAAAGATCTCTCACGGTGTTTTGAGAAGTAGGCCAGAATCAAGTTGAAGATTATTATATTCCAGGACGGAGGCTAGTTTAGCCTTCAGGGCTAAACAGCCCGGTTCAATATCGGAGCTGCAAATTTTACATCTTGCTCTTAAAAGAATTCCAACAGAATCCTCTGTTTCTTCTTTCAACAACAGTTTCCAAGGATACCATTTTTGTTAAACTTCGGTAGACATCGGAAGGCATAGTGAACCAGAGAGCAAAGCGCTCCTAACCGTAAATCCAGTAGGAGTAGTACTAACTTTCTCCTCCAGATGGAAGCATCACACGGGCGACAGACGAGTATGATTCATGCCCAACAGGTAGCGTGATAGATCGGTTTCATCGTAGTAAACGACGAAAGTTCAAATTACGAGAATCAAACCAGGTCAGTACTGATTCTCGCTCTTGTTGTAGGATTTATTTTCTCTGCCTTTCCTCCTTTTCCATACTCAACATAAGTCTCCTAATTAATTTTTCTTCTGCTGTATTCATTATGTCACTCAACGAATAAACAAGGAAAGTGGAGGAACAGCATAGGCACAAACGGTCAAAGTGATGAAGAGTTTGGATGTGTGTTCAACTTGGCACTTCCTCCATGCCTGAGGAAGGTCATAAGCCACTGGGCAGCTCAACAAAGTAGGGGTGGGAGAAAACCGTTAAAAGCTCCTTGTCAAAACGGCGCACAATTATCATGCCACATGGTCTAAAAGACCGTGGCATGCCCAACGGTAGGTTAGCTGCATACAATTAATGAATCTTCTGTTCCTGCCATACTGTTATATCATGTTCAAATGGAATCTCCTTCAGTCAGATATACTTTTGTTTGCTTAGTTGAAAAATGCATGTTGTGTAAATCATGTTGTAGTAATGTGTTCACTAGAGTGCAGAAAACAAAACTAAAATAAATTTCCCATTGCTAATGCGCTACCTTGTGTCTCGCTGGCATCGGGAGAGGGTGGGTTCGAATGTCACCTCGGCCGTCTTGAAAATGGTTTTCATGGTTCCTATTTTCACCACCAGGCAAATGACAGGACGGTCCCTATCAATAGGTCCATGGCTGATTTCTTTCCAAAATCTCTTCCCTGGCCTGTCCTGAAAATATAATATTGTAATTGACCATTAGTTGCATTAACAAAATTAAAAATTTATAGACATATTCAACAAGGATGGAAATATTCTATAATGCCAATCTTGTATAAAGTCAATAAAAGCCGATCAATGCTCTAGAGTTATGAAGCATTTAACGGGCAATAAACATTGCCCATTCTACTTTAGCATTTATTATTACAACTTGTTTGTGTGAAAATAAAAGAAAATATCTACTTTCAACAAATATTTTAAACTTTTTAGGAAATATTTGCCTTTTATTTTTTATACATTTGAAGGTACTGTGGAAATGATTGCTAGGAATAAAAATCGGAAGCCATAATGAAGAGCTAAAGGGTACGTTAGGGACAGACTCAAATGGTGGGAGCATTTCTAGGAGGCTAATGAACTCTGCTACAATGGGTAATGGGCAATGATGAAACTTGGTGTTAACAATTTCAAGGTGAGAGGTGTAGAATTTAGCAGAGCCCATAGTATTTGAGGCACCTCATTTGCCCATGGGAGCTTCCATACTAGACAACACTGATTCATCTGATTGGCTACTGGTATCGATCAAAAATGGCAGTTGACATTTGGCAAATTACTCCTCCTTGATGATGTGTCGAAAAACTCTCTTTTCTTCTACGCACTCTTAGGCTCTCCAATTAATCCGCCTTACGTAAAGTCACCTGTGTGAATTGACTGGAATGCTCTTCCGCAGTCTGTACATCTTCACCACCATCTCTAATGCAGAATTACGTTCAGTAGACCCAAGTATTAGGGAAGTTGTTCTCAACTGCTGATAGCTAAAAATTATTTCAGAATTAACACGATTTGCTTTTTATCCAATATTTTAACAATAAAAATGTGTGTTGTTTGTGCTACATAATGCAGTTTAGGAATTCATTGTTGTTAACATTTTTGTGGAATTCCATATTACTTTCTTTTGTATGAAACAGTTTCTACCTGGGTATTTCAGTATATCTTAATCTACTTCATTTAGTTTTAGAGCATATTCTTGTAGGCAAGGGGTGAATAAAATGTTTAATCCTTTCAAAAAGACATACCATTCAAAAGCATATGGTTAAGTAAATTTTATATCTAAATATCCATTTTCACCTGTTTATACTCATAACATTAATGAATGAACTGCATTGTGTTTTCCTTATCAAATAGAATTCTATCATATATCTCTTATTATATTTTGAAATTTGTAAATGAAACAAATTATATTCATTTGGTTTAAGGTTTGTCATCTTCACGTTGCTGATTCCATTTGTTCATCGGGAAGGTGGCATAGGGCAGCAAGCAAGAGATGCTCTTTTGCTGTGCATGTCTCTCTCTAAGAAGAACGAGAATGTTGGCTCCTACATTGCTGAGCACTCCAATGTTTGTCCTGTAAGTATATCTGTTAAAGGGTGCTCTCCTCTACAGTCGTGAGATCTTGATGCTACAGGAGTTATAATAAACTTCCTCGCAACAAAGACTTTTTTTTTTTTAAAGCATTCCAATACATAACTTAATTTTCAAAAAATATTCTCAATCATTTTTACATTGTATTGTTGTAAATGAAAATGTTTAAACCATTTGTCAAATGTCTCATTATGGTTTACAGGCCTTGCTGTACTTCCTCTAAGAACTTTTGATCCCTCACATCTCTCCTTCCATTAACATCAGTTGTGTTATTTTCTTGTGATCAAACTTCTTGGCACATTTGCAATTTTATTATGAACGAGCGGAGAGCTCGGTTTCAAATCTGTGAAACCTGGAAGGGAGATATGTGAAGACTTTCTGGAGATGTAGAGTGCATTTGGCTTAGGCCGGTTCACAATTGCCCAGGAATCGGAAGCAAGTTAAATTCACTGTACTTTATTGGTGGGTTCACAATCAATCTCCGGTTGTAAAAGACCAAAGTTGCCGAAAAAGGCAAATGGGAAACTTGATTAACTTTTACTTTTCTCATTCTCAAGAGTCGGTCCGATGTGAGCAGTGGCAACATGTCATCGGCTGTTGTTTGTATCCAAGTACACTGACCGGCAAAAAAAGTGGAACAGTTAAGAAAGTAATATAAATAGTATAAAATTAGCCATGAAAAAGATGTAATCACATTGCAAAAGCTTTCCACGCATTAGAACAAACGTCTGAAACATCCGTGAAAAGAAATTGATAATATGACATTTCTTAGGGTGGTTTACCACCACCAATTACCCCCAATCTTTGATGAGCCTATCTTAATGGTTTTATGGCGGGAAGCGTTTAAGGTTAATGAGTGTTGCCGCTCGCTTATTTTTGTTCTAGGGATAACAACTGGCATTTGTTGAACACGTGTGAACCAGTCACACATTTTAGCAAGTTATCCATGTGCAGTTCACACTAAAACATGCCTCTTAGCCGGGAAGGAGCTGCACAGGCTGTTGCATTGGTGGAGGATGGCCGCAGCTTCCGTTATGTTGCTGAGGTCATTGGATCATCTCTCGGTAGCATTCACCGTGCAGTGCAACGTTACGGAGAACTCCAAACATATGACAGGAGACGAGGGTCAGGCCGTAGAAGAAGCACAAGTGCCAGGGATGACAGATTTCTCACCCTGCAAGTTCTGCATGATCGCCATACCACAGCAGTCCAGGCACGAAATCAACTGGAAAATGTCAGAAATGTGAGAGTGAGTGAGCGAACAGTAAGAAGAAGGTTTGAAGCAGCTCATCTTTCGTCCAGGACACCTGCACTCGAACGACATCATAGAGAGGAGCGTCTTCGCTTCGCAAGGCAGCATCTGGGATGGACCCACGAGCAGTGGGCCTCTGTTCTCTTCACTGACGTGAGTCGCTTTAATCTTAGATCTCCTGATGGAAGAGAAAGAGTGTGGAAAAGGTGCGGGGAGAGGTACAGCCCTGTTGCTTTCTCCTCCAGGACTCCATTTGGAGGTGGCTCGGTTATGGTGTGGGGTGGCATCAACGTTATGGCCCGCACTGAGTTGGTATGCATCGATCACGGGACGTTCGATTCCCAAAGGTACATCGAAGAGATCCTGATGAACCATGTGATGCCCTTTGCGCCTTTCATTGGTCAGAATTTCATGTTGATGCAGGATAATGCCCGCCCTCATACTGCTTGCTGTGTTGTACAATATCTGCAGGAAGTGGGGATTCAAACCCTGGACTGACCAGCTCATAGTCCTGACTTGAACCCCATCGAACATGTATGGGATATGCTTAGAAGGAACGTCAGACAGCGTGACCACACCACCTTGGCACAACTGAGAACATCGCTGCTGGAGGAATGGGATCGCATCCCGGCAGATGCCATTCGATGAGTTGTGAACAGTATGCCTGAGCGTTTACAAGCTGTCATAGACGATAAGGGTGGAAACACTCGTTTTTAGTGACCAGTGTTCTCGTGCAGTGCAAACAGTAATACTGTTTTGTTTGGCAATACGTTTGATAAAAACCAGCCCAATAGAACATTACTAAAAAACAGAAAATGGTAAGATTTGCAAAATGTAATGAAATTTGTGAGTGAAAGCGTGTTGTCAAACATGTTTCGGTATTTTCTCTAGCCAATTTACATGAATAATGCAAATATTGTAAAACCGATACATTTTAGTGGAATAAATTAAGAAATTACATAAAAAATTAAAGTGTTCCACTTTTCTTGCCGGTCAGTGTATATAAATTATTCAATTAAATGCCTCTTCAATCTTACTACAAGTGGTGAATGTATCTCAGGGGCAGATGACCTCGTAGTTCTGCCCCTTAAAACAACAACTAACTAACTATGAATGTATCTCTGGTGTCGAGGCAAACCCATCCTGGCATAAAACACGTGACGACTGCACACATTACATTGAATTCCGTATTAAAGTAGAACTATATATGGGCCCTAGGCAAAGAAATACCCCTGCCATATATTCAAGATGGTGGCTGAGCGTACTATTAACCCTTACCCCTCGAATTAAAATTCTCTTAGCTATCCCTACAGCTCGTATTTAATTTCTGAACTTTTACCTTCTATTACTTGTATTTATTTAGCTCTGCTTTAAAACTATAACTAGCTCCAAAATTATACATATATGTCTACAATCTTCTATTAAAGTCATTATTAAGCAAATGAATGCAGTATGCAAAATAATTAACTATTGTATGATATCATTAATAATAATGATGAGAAATCTGGGAAAGAAGACAGGAGGGCATTGGATCAAAGAAATGCAAGAGGATCTCAAAACAGTTGGACTCAAAATTACAGATGCAGAGATCAAGAATAAAATTACCACCCTTCTTAAGAATCACAAATTTTCAGCAGAAATGATGCCTGTAGAAATTTCAGACGTATTAAGAACACTGCGATCAGAACGAATGAAGAAGTACTGGGCAGATAAGAAGAATCAAACAATACAACCTTTAAAGAAGAAGTGCACATGGAAGACTCAAGTGGTCCAATGTGGCCAATAAAGTTAATAATAATAATCATCAATTATTATACTTGTCAAATTCAGCCAAGCTATGTTTACCTAGAAATTTTATCAATTGGAACACTGTCAGTCACCATCAACATATATACATGAGGTAGTTTTGGCATAAATATGTAGGTCATCCGCCCTAAGTGAAAACAACAACGGTCCATTATTTTCGTCAATATCAGAGTCGTTCTGTTCACTGTCGCTGCTATCACTGTGTGTGTTATCAATCACCTTTACTGCTTACTACGTCGCATTCATCAAATTGAGACTCAGATTTGTCATCACTATCATCAAAAACTTGCTGTATTTTATCCTCTGTCAATGTCTGATCGGCCATGTTTGCTTACTATCAGTCTGGCGGTCGCCGAGTAACAGCTGACAGGTTGCACAGCCTTCCAAATAAGAGTTTAATGGTTGACTTTTTCGCAATATCGAGATTTCAGGACGTTCCTCACGCAACCAACAGATCACAGCACCAAATAGGAATGGATAATTTGTCGGGGCAGAGACGACAGACGAGCAGTAGAGGACAAAATTATGATAACGGGGCTCGCCCAACTCATGACTGGAACGGGAAATTCGTTATGTCGGGGCTCACCCGACTGACTAGGGGTAAGGGTTAAAACTTCAAAATCAATTATTCAAGATCTAATTGTGCAATTAACACAAAACTTTTTAAGAGGGGAGTAACAGATAGGAGACTTCACTGGTATTACTCACAAGACTATCACACTGCATATAGGATGCAGTCACCATCTTGAATATTTAAGACATTAATATTGATAATCCACTATTTATTAGGCTACCTGTACAATGACAAAATGCAGCAAATATGTAGTCGCACATAAAAGGCTTTATCTGAAAAATGCACAAGATAAACGATTCCATACAATTGATATTACAACTTGTAATAATACGGTGAATTATAAAATAATTGTAAATATTTTATTGTATTGACAAAGGCTGTTATTTTTATCCAAGCATAAACTGCAGTTAATACATATCCAATATGACATTTTTCATAGTTAGTGAGAGGTTGTACTTCGAAGTTATTTCTTATATTAAACATAATGTTGTTCTGTGATCCCTCGGTTTCAACTGGCTTTCCGCTATGTTTGTCCTATCCTTCTTTCTGAAGTGAGTGCGTAGGGTGTTTAAGCTTTGGTCTTCAAAACCCAAGACAATGGTTAGATCCTGGTACAGTCCAGTGGTATTTAAGGTTGTTTGAAAGCAACACTCTCATGTCAGTAGATTCCTCCCCCCCTCCAATGACAAAATTATGACATTATGGCACCTCTAAAGTCATAGCACATAAAAGGACTATTAAAACTGTAACATACATTATTATTACTTAACCCTTTCGCTTTCAAGCTCTCAGCTGATGAATGTGTGAAAACTGTCATTTACCACACTATGCAAATACTTCTTTTAAAATTACATGGAAGGCACACCAATGAAGATATCAACATGAAAGTTTGTAAACTTATAGAGTATACATCACTCATTATCACTGCAAGTAAGTCATGTCTCTAAACCAAAATGGATTAATGTTAAAAAAAATAAGAAATGTGAAAACAAAGTTACAAGTTTCAGATTTTGAAAGTTTGGAAGTAATTCTAGGAAATGGCATTCATAGCCTAAGTGTGTTATTCATGTCAGTAGGAAAACTATATTATTGGTTACTAGCATGGTAAATACCAAGATTCTATATGCATTAGATCCAAGGATAGATTCAAATGTTTAAAGTGGTGTAACACTGAAAAATGTCAGCCATTTTTGTATAAAACACTCATCGCTATCCACACTAACAGCACTGTCTGGAGGTGCGGGATTATCATCATATACACTTTCCGATTCGGACAGAGAAACATCATCACCACTTGAATAATTGTCAAGATATTCAGTGATATCATCAGCTAATTGCACTCACTTCGCCATGTCTCACACGATAAATAACTAGGCCTAATCTAAGTGAACTATATCACTTCAATATCACTAAGCACCTAATTACCTAAGAAAACTATTTAAATAATGAACTAACAAGTAAACTAAATATATTTCCTACGATACAGCTTAATTTCACTATATAACCACGAACGAAAACAGAACTGAACGCAAGTTTGCCGCCCATCACGATGTAAACAAGACACGGAACTCCAGTGAACACATGTTTCGGACTCTAGAATATCGATAAATACAGATAGCCGGCAGTTCATGCAGAGCATAATGTGAGAGTAAACTGTACTCTTCTTATTCCGTACAAAAATGCCGCTATCTAGCGCGTAAACAATGAACTAATAATAAAGATGGGTAACAACGGATCGTTAATCATGTCGGTTTTCGCAAGACCTGTGGGTACCGATGCATCGTTAACTTCAAAGCGAAGGGGTTAAACTGTCTAATGTTTGATTGATTGATTGATGAATAATTTGGTTTCATTGACTCCTATTGTTTTTAACACACAATTTAGGTCCTTGCAACTGGACTAAGCGGATTGTATTCTCTGCTGCCCCGCAAACTGGATATCGAGACTGAAGATTGGCATCGTTTGACTCCTGATGATGTCAATGATATTAATGAGCTCACAATGTTTATGAACTCTCTTGAATTCTGCAATGCTGTTGTTCAAGTTGCCCATCCGGTTGTTAAAAACCAAATGCTGGAATTCCTTTACCAGGGATTCCTGGTTCCAGTTATGGGCCCAGCCTTATTACAGGTAGGCATCTAAAATTACCATTTGGGAATGTTTACTGAGAACTTGTATGTAAATGTTGCATTCCAGTTTCAGAGAGGAAAGAATTCAAACAGTGTCATAATATGAGAACTTACGATAGATCAATATTGTTTAAAAAAGGACAGAATTTTACTGGTTGATAAGTCTGTTTAATGAGTTACTGTTTGCTGAGCCACTGCATCATATCAAAGAACTAATGAAATATTGAGCAGGTATTTGGCATAACAGTTAAACAAGTGTTTTGACCAGAACTTCATTAGTGAGAGGACAAGGAAAGACGGAATGTCTTAAACTCCATAATGGTGTTGGTAACATTAGGGAGATGGTGTATTGGGGAGGGAAGCTATGTAATAAATTCATCCCCAGTTCTTATCTGTATCTGGACCACTATTATGTAGGATGTGACATTAAATAGCAGAATAGCAGTCTCTTACTTAAATGGCGGAGCACTCAACAAATGCAGTATTGTGGAAGTATTTTCACTTGTTAGATTGGATACTTACCATTGCTGCAAGTGCAATACTGCACCACATATACAAGAATGCTGTTCCTTTCCATTCTTTTCCTTTTTACTGTTCACTAATCCCGGCCATGTATAAACATACTATCACATATAACAATTTACTTTGGGTTATTTTTCTCCAATATAACTTACAAAATGAATAATGGGTGAATCACAGTAGCATGCAAATTGGTCCAAAATAGATTCAAAAATAAACATCAATTATAACAGCAACTTCTGCATTATACCATATTAGCTCATGTGAAGTGCCCTGATTATTTTTTTTTTGTATTTTTTATAATAGCATTATATACCGTATTCTGGCATAGATTCCACTTTCTGTAATTTGTACAACTGTTTCTTTTATTTCCTTGCTTTGCAACCTATCTACCTTGTGGAGTAGCGGCTAGCATTCTTGGCTGTCACCGCGGAAGCCCGGATTCCATTGCCAGCTCGGCCAAAAAATTTAATTTTGTCTAAGGGCGGGAACGGGGCACACTCAGCCTCTTGAGACAAAACTGAGGAGTGGTGGGTTTGATTACCACCTCAGCCGTCCTAGAAGTAGTTTCCCACTTCAGGCCACGGCCATCTCCTTCCTATCCTCACCTAAATTACAAATACACACACTAATATAGACACCACATTAGCACACGTTATCAAACAAACTTTACACTAACCCAAGCACACAGGGCTAAATGACCATGATGTCCAAGCCCCTCAAATAAACAACAAACAAATGACCTTCCTGTATAAAAAAACTAATCGTTCTCACTCTGGTCAATCTGTGCAGTTTGGCCATTCAATTCATATAGATGTGTTGATTTTACTGGTGATGTGATGTAGTTGTTCTTTTAATTGGGTATGGAAAGTCTATACCCACGACACCTCGATACTTCAACATTAAATTTCAAATATTTCGAAAAAATTGATCCAGTTAGCTCAATTCAGTATTGCAAGCGTTTCACCGCAGTGTATCATTAGGTTCGTCAGTTGGTACGTTACATCTTACCAAGGCGCTTGGCTAGTACATACTGGGAAGGCTACTATGATGCCACAAGCAGTGCCAATGTACTATGCGAGCAACCACAATACTTGCAGAGATCAAAATACTTTGTTCCGATACTTCCTTTACCACTGTACTGCGCTCAATATGCTTTAAATTTGTGCAGTAAACAACGTCGATAATGAGCATCTTTTTCTTCCTACAGACTCTAACTTGCAGGAACGATGTTCATTTCTTGTGCCAACTGCCGAAAACCCTCGAAATTGTGGAAACAATGTGCGATTGTCACCGCACTTGTTTAATGAGAATTTCATTCTCTTTATGAACTCAAGTTCAACAATATTGTGTGTGGTCACTCGGAAATGTCTGTTAAAACATTTAAAAAATCATATTCCAACTGAAATATAGTATGCTTAAAACTATAAAGTTTGAAAATTTGTGGCTAGCATCTTTTTGAAGAAAATGTTGTTTATTTTGTAACTTTTTACCAGCCCTTCTTGGGCGACTGATTTAAAACTTCCCAAAATCATCCTCCTATTTTTGATCGGAAGTACTTCATCATATACCACACAATTGAAATGGCAGGGTCGTGGAGTGTTGGACACACATTTGGTCAACCTAACTGGTATCATTTGGGCGTTCAACTATTAGGTGTAATTCCCTATAAAGAAAACTAATTATAACCTTCAAAATATGTGTATTAATATCAACTTTAAACATATGGCGGGGACTCTCGTCGAACAGACTATGGTTTACTATCTTCTCTCCTCGGCAATGACGAAAACATGTGACCCAAAATGAATGTTGGAATATAAAGATGTTTGTTACTCACTCATCGACGATCTAGCAGATAATCTACGAGACATGCTCGATAGATCAGTTCTCCCCAGCATTTCTAAGATTTTCCACACGTGGTTTGAGGTTAGAGATGTTTACTGGTTTACATAGCCACATCTCTGCGAGAGAAATGAATGTGCTTCCGTACCCAACTTGAATTGTGCTAACAGAGATAACATCGTTGTGATATGTAGCCGTTTCGAGTACATTCACAAGCCATGCTTTCAACAAAACTGTTTCTCCAAATAGGCCTACGCCAAATTACGAGAACGCGACCTTTCCAATCAGACGCTACAATAGAAGTGAAGCCCCGCTATACACGAAAATCCCACCTCTCATCTTGTAAACACATGTTTTCGTCTTTCTCCGCCAGGGTCATGATACCCTCCAACCCATACAAAATACACCAATAATCTCGAACCCATGTATATTTCTTACAACTCGTGGCGCGAAACTCTTCTCTGACGTCAGAACCTTACACAATTTACACAAAGCTTTCTTCAAGACAAGGGAAGTTATTCTCGGCCCAATCTAAATTTGGCCTAGAGTTTCCTGCTGTTGCAACATCTTGTAGCTTACCTACACAATCCGCTGTCTTGTATACTGACATCTCCCATACAAATTAAATGAAATATTCCTGACTGAGTCCCCGAGATACACAAGATATATATACACTAAATAAAATGAAATTCTACAACCTAAATGATGATGATGAACAAGAAAAGAAATGGTATGAACAAATTACCCTAACCTGACTTCTCTTGCAGTCAACCAAATAAGGGTTTGGGAACATTGTGACCGGAACAGTCACAATACGCCCCCATGTGATTCACACGGGTGAAACAAGTGTGGATCACAAACACTCAAACAAGCAACGCACTGAAAACACAAAGAATTACACTATTACATAAATAAACCCTGGAAGACATATATACATACACACTTGTCAAATTTTCACACATTCTCACTCTCTCGAATGTCTTATTGTGTCCATTTCCTAGCCTCACTGATTTCTCTCAAGTGTCTTAGGTCTACCACTTCATTTTCTTCGTCTCATCATGAGACCCTATCGCTTCACAAGCCATGGTATTTGCCTGCACAGGCCTTATCATACCATCTATCCATCTAACACTCGATGCCACTTTGCTGGTTAGCATTCTTCGTCAGATCTCTTGAGTTTTGTCATGCCATCACGTTATGTTGACTGATTCTCTAAGAGTCCATGCCATATTATTTTACAGAGTGATATCTACGGAGATTCCTAATATTATGTGTACTGACAGACTTACCATCCTGGTCCGTTAAACTATAGGCACACTCACCAATACGTTTAACCACCTTAAAAGGCCCCTGAAATAGATGAAAAAACTTCCCTATCTCCTTATCTACAGCTGAAGACGGATATGGAACCCTCAGAAGCACCTGATCGCCTACTTCAAAAGAATCAAACTTTACCCGCTTCTGCTGGCGCCTACGCTTATTCCCTGCCTTGATTAAGTTGTCCCTAGCCAGCTGGATACAAACATCCTTCCCAATCTCCTCTCCCGTGACCAAACCTAGCATTCTAGCAAGCTCATTGGTAGGCTTCCTACCATACTGAATTTCATAGGGAGTGCATTTTACACTCTCATGGAACGTACTATTGAACCATCGTTCAATATCTCCTAACTTGGAGAACCACGCATTGTGGCGATTGCTCACATAGGTGCGAAATACTCTCCCTAATTCTCTCATAACTCGTTCGGACAAATTCCCTTGAGGATATCGAATAGATGAGAATATGTGCTTGATACCCAATTCACTCAACTTGGTTTTCCAGATCTTTGAGGTGAATTGACTACCGTGGTCTGATAGTATCCTGAGAGGCACCCCAAACTCAGGTACATACTTATCAGTGATCTGTAGGACACAACCCTTCCCGGTCGCTTTTCTCAGGGGATACAGTTTGACGAGTTTACTGAATGCGTCAACAACCACGAAGATATACTGATATCCAAACTGAGCTTTAACCAATGGACCATACAGATCGACACAGAGTAAATCCCTTGGTTTTTCTGTGATCACCATTTGCCGAGGTCCCTCAAGAAACCTCGTTGGGCATTTACACCGTTGACACGAGTCACAACTTGCCAGAACTTTCCTAATCTGCCTTCCCATGTTCTTCCAAATGAAATGCTGCTGAACAGCAAAAAGAACCTTGCTTGATCCAAAATGCCCTAAAGCCTTGTGATGATACCAAATCATCGTTACCTGCAATGAGCTTGGCACACACACTCTCCAGGCACCTTCATGGCACAGCCTAGCCAAGAAACCACACTCCAACTTGTACCAATACTTTCCAACCTTAATTCTACTATCCACATCCATACCTCTCAACTGAGTCAAGATATCACCTAAGACCTCATCCTTCTCCTGCTCTACAAGCAGATTCCTTAAGCAGCGTATCTCATAATCACACTCGCTTACCTTGGTTACGCAGATAACAACACCTTCCTGTACCTCCAGTACCTGATGACCCTCATCACCCCCAATGTTTCTACTCATGAAGTCAGCCACAATGTTCTCAGTACCCTTAATATGCCTTACCTCAAAGTTATATTCACTTATAGCCAATATCCACCTTGACATCCTGTTCGAAGTGAGCTTGCAGGATCCAATAAAAAGTAATGCATGATGGTCAGTCAGTATCTGCAACTTACTGCCCAACACATAACTCCTAAACTTCCCTAGAGAGTATACGATTGCTAACATCACTATTTCAGTAATTGTATATCTGGTGTATTGGCTTTCACGGCCGGTGAATTAAAACTCAGCAATTCTTCTAGGTTTGTGCCGTGTCTTGTGTGGGGTTTCGCCTAGGACACCAAGCTAGGCTCATCGGCGGGCTCTTGGTGTCCCTGCCCGGACCCCCACAGGAGTATCGAACTGCGCGATACCTCCCTTTATATAGAGTGCAACTGCACTCCTTGACTGCGAGAACCAAAAGCTCAAGCAGCCGTAACCTCCCTATGAAGGCTTCCAAAAAGATGGTGTATTGGCTTTCACGGCCGGTGAATTAAAACTCAGCAATTCTTCTAGGTTTGTGCCGTGTCTTGTGTGGGGTTTCGCCTAGGACACCAAGCTAGGCTCATCGGCGGGCTCTTGGTGTCCCTGCCCGGACCCCCACAGGAGTATCGAACTGCGCGATACCTCCCTTTATATAGAGTGCAACTGCACTCCTTGACTGCGAGAACCAAAAGCTCAAGCAGCCGTAACCTCCCTATGAAGGCTTCCAAAAAGATGGTGTATTGGCTTTCACGGCCGGTGAATTAAAACTCAGCAATTCTTCTAGGTTTGTGCCGTGTCTTGTGTGGGGTTTCGCCTAGGACACCAAGCTAGGCTCATCGGCGGGCTCTTGGTGTCCCTGCCCGGACCCCCACAGGAGTATCGAACTGCGCGATACCTCCCTTTATATAGAGTGCAACTGCACTCCTTGACTGCGAGAACCAAAAGCTCAAGCAGCCGTAACCTCCCTATGAAGGCTTCCAAAAAGATGGTGTATTGGCTTTCACGGCCGGTGAATTAAAACTCAGCAATTCTTCTAGGTTTGTGCCGTGTCTTGTGTGGGGTTTCGCCTAGGACACCAAGCTAGGCTCATCGGCGGGCTCTTGGTGTCCCTGCCCGGACCCCCACAGGAGTATCGAACTGCGCGATACCTCCCTTTATATAGAGTGCAACTGCACTCCTTGACTGCGAGAACCAAAAGCTCAAGCAGCCGTAACCTCCCTATGAAGGCTTCCAAAAAGATGGTGTATTGGCTTTCACGGCCGGTGAATTAAAACTCAGCAATTCTTCTAGGTTTGTGCCGTGTCTTGTGTGGGGTTTCGCCTAGGACACCAAGCTAGGCTCATCGGCGGGCTCTTGGTGTCCCTGCCCGGACCCCCACAGGAGTATCGAACTGCGCGATACCTCCCTTTATATAGAGTGCAACTGCACTCCTTGACTGCGAGAACCAAAAGCTCAAGCAGCCGTAACCTCCCTATGAAGGCTTCCAAAAAGATGGTGTATTGGCTTTCACGGCCGGTGAATTAAAACTCAGCAATTCTTCTAGGTTTGTGCCGTGTCTTGTGTGGGGTTTCGCCTAGGACACCAAGCTAGGCTCATCGGCGGGCTCTTGGTGTCCCTGCCCGGACCCCCACAGGAGTATCGAACTGCGCGATACCTCCCTTTATATAGAGTGCAACTGCACTCCTTGACTGCGAGAACCAAAAGCTCAAGCAGCCGTAACCTCCCTATGAAGGCTTCCAAAAAGATGGTGTATTGGCTTTCACGGCCGGTGAATTAAAACTCAGCAATTCTTCTAGGTTTGTGCCGTGTCTTGTGTGGGGTTTCGCCTAGGACACCAAGCTAGGCTCATCGGCGGGCTCTTGGTGTCCCTGCCCGGACCCCCACAGGAGTATCGAACTGCGCGATACCTCCCTTTATATAGAGTGCAACTGCACTCCTTGACTGCGAGAACCAAAAGCTCAAGCAGCCGTAACCTCCCTATGAAGGCTTCCAAAAAGATGGTGTATTGGCTTTCACGGCCGGTGAATTAAAACTCAGCAATTCTTCTAGGTTTGTGCCGTGTCTTGTGTGGGGTTTCGCCTAGGACACCAAGCTAGGCTCATCGGCGGGCTCTTGGTGTCCCTGCCCGGACCCCCACAGGAGTATCGAACTGCGCGATACCTCCCTTTATATAGAGTGCAACTGCACTCCTTGACTGCGAGAACCAAAAGCTCAAGCAGCCGTAACCTCCCTATGAAGGCTTCCAAAAAGATGGTGTATTGGCTTTCACGGCCGGTGAATTAAAACTCAGCAATTCTTCTAGGTTTGTGCCGTGTCTTGTGTGGGGTTTCGCCTAGGACACCAAGCTAGGCTCATCGGCGGGCTCTTGGTGTCCCTGCCCGGACCCCCACAGGAGTATCGAACTGCGCGATACCTCCCTTTATATAGAGTGCAACTGCACTCCTTGACTGCGAGAACCAAAAGCTCAAGCAGCCGTAACCTCCCTATGAAGGCTTCCAAAAAGATGGTGTATTGGCTTTCACGGCCGGTGAATTAAAACTCAGCAATTCTTCTAGGTTTGTGCCGTGTCTTGTGTGGGGTTTCGCCTAGGACACCAAGCTAGGCTCATCGGCGGGCTCTTGGTGTCCCTGCCCGGACCCCCACAGGAGTATCGAACTGCGCGATACCTCCCTTTATATAGAGTGCAACTGCACTCCTTGACTGCGAGAACCAAAAGCTCAAGCAGCCGTAACCTCCCTATGAAGGCTTCCAAAAAGATGGTGTATTGGCTTTCACGGCCGGTGAATTAAAACTCAGCAATTCTTCTAGGTTTGTGCCGTGTCTTGTGTGGGGTTTCGCCTAGGACACCAAGCTAGGCTCATCGGCGGGCTCTTGGTGTCCCTGCCCGGACCCCCACAGGAGTATCGAACTGCGCGATACCTCCCTTTATATAGAGTGCAACTGCACTCCTCGACTGCGAGAACCAAAAGCTCAAGCAGCCGTAACCTCCCTATGAAGGCTTCCAAAAAGATGGTGTATTGGCTTTCACGGCCGGTGAATTAAAACTCAGCAATTCTTCTAGGTTTGTGCCGTGTCTTGTGTGGGGTTTCGCCTAGGACACCAAGCTAGGCTCATCGGCGGGCTCTTGGTGTCCCTGCCCGGACCCCCACAGGAGTATCGAACTGCGCGATACCTCCCTTTATATAGAGTGCAACTGCACTCCTTGACTGCGAGAACCAAAAGCTCAAGCAGCCGTAACCTCCCTATGAAGGCTTCCAAAAAGATGGTGTATTGGCTTTCACGGCCGGTGAATTAAAACTCAGCAATTCTTCTAGGTTTGTGCCGTGTCTTGTGTGGGGTTTCGCCTAGGACACCAAGCTAGGCTCATCGGCGGGCTCTTGGTGTCCCTGCCCGGACCCCCACAGGAGTATCGAACTGCGCGATACCTCCCTTTATATAGAGTGCAACTGCACTCCTTGACTGCGAGAACCAAAAGCTCAAGCAGCCGTAACCTCCCTATGAAGGCTTCCAAAAAGATGGTGTATTGGCTTTCACGGCCGGTGAATTAAAACTCAGCAATTCTTCTAGGTTTGTGCCGTGTCTTGTGTGGGGTTTCGCCTAGGACACCAAGCTAGGCTCATCGGCGGGCTCTTGGTGTCCCTGCCCGGACCCCCACAGGAGTATCGAACTGCGCGATACCTCCCTTTATATAGAGTGCAACTGCACTCCTTGACTGCGAGAACCAAAAGCTCAAGCAGCCGTAACCTCCCTATGAAGGCTTCCAAAAAGATGGTGTATTGGCTTTCACGGCCGGTGAATTAAAACTCAGCAATTCTTCTAGGTTTGTGCCGTGTCTTGTGTGGGGTTTCGCCTAGGACACCAAGCTAGGCTCATCGGCGGGCTCTTGGTGTCCCTGCCCGGACCCCCACAGGAGTATCGAACTGCGCGATACCTCCCTTTATATAGAGTGCAACTGCACTCCTTGACTGCGAGAACCAAAAGCTCAAGCAGCCGTAACCTCCCTATGAAGGCTTCCAAAAAGATGGTGTATTGGCTTTCACGGCCGGTGAATTAAAACTCAGCAATTCTTCTAGGTTTGTGCCGTGTCTTGTGTGGGGTTTCGCCTAGGACACCAAGCTAGGCTCATCGGCGGGCTCTTGGTGTCCCTGCCCGGACCCCCACAGGAGTATCGAACTGCGCGATACCTCACTTTATATAGAGTGCAACTGCACTCCTTGACTGCGAGAACCAAAAGCTCAAGCAGCCGTAACCTCCCTATGAAGGCTTCCAAAAAGATGGTGTATTGGCTTTCACGGCCGGTGAATTAAAACTCAGCAATTCTTCTAGGTTTGTGCCGTGTCTTGTGTGGGGTTTCGCCTAGGACACCAAGCTAGGCTCATCGGCGGGCTCTTGGTGTCCCTGCCCGGACCCCCACAGGAGTATCGAACTGCGCGATACCTCCCTTTATATAGAGTGCAACTGCACTCCTTGACTGCGAGAACCAAAAGCTCAAGCAGCCGTAACCTCCCTATGAAGGCTTCCAAAAAGATGGTGTATTGGCTTTCACGGCCGGTGAATTAAAACTCAGCAATTCTTCTAGGTTTGTGCCGTGTCTTGTGTGGGGTTTCGCCTAGGACACCAAGCTAGGCTCATCGGCGGGCTCTTGGTGTCCCTGCCCGGACCCCCACAGGAGTATCGAACTGCGCGATACCTCCCTTTATATAGAGTGCAACTGCACTCCTTGACTGCGAGAACCAAAAGCTCAAGCAGCCGTAACCTCCCTATGAAGGCTTCCAAAAAGATGGTGTATTGGCTTTCACGGCCGGTGAATTAAAACTCAGCAATTCTTCTAGGTTTGTGCCGTGTCTTGTGTGGGGTTTCGCCTAGGACACCAAGCTAGGCTCATCGGCGGGCTCTTGGTGTCCCTGCCCGGACCCCCACAGGAGTATCGAACTGCGCGATACCTCCCTTTATATAGAGTGCAACTGCACTCCTTGACTGCGAGAACCAAAAGCTCAAGCAGCCGTAACCTCCCTATGAAGGCTTCCAAAAAGATGGTGTATTGGCTTTCACGGCCGGTGAATTAAAACTCAGCAATTCTTCTAGGTTTGTGCCGTGTCTTGTGTGGGGTTTCGCCTAGGACACCAAGCTAGGCTCATCGGCGGGCTCTTGGTGTCCCTGCCCGGACCCCCACAGGAGTATCGAACTGCGCGATACCTCCCTTTATATAGAGTGCAACTGCACTCCTTGACTGCGAGAACCAAAAGCTCAAGCAGCCGTAACCTCCCTATGAAGGCTTCCAAAAAGATGGTGTATTGGCTTTCACGGCCGGTGAATTAAAACTCAGCAATTCTTCTAGGTTTGTGCCGTGTCTTGTGTGGGGTTTCGCCTAGGACACCAAGCTAGGCTCATCGGCGGGCTCTTGGTGTCCCTGCCCGGACCCCCACAGGAGTATCGAACTGCGCGATACCTCCCTTTATATAGAGTGCAACTGCACTCCTTGACTGCGAGAACCAAAAGCTCAAGCAGCCGTAACCTCCCTATGAAGGCTTCCAAAAAGATGGTGTATTGGCTTTCACGGCCGGTGAATTAAAACTCAGCAATTCTTCTAGGTTTGTGCCGTGTCTTGTGTGGGGTTTCGCCTAGGACACCAAGCTAGGCTCATCGGCGGGCTCTTGGTGTCCCTGCCCGGACCCCCACAGGAGTATCGAACTGCGCGATACCTCCCTTTATATAGAGTGCAACTGCACTCCTTGACTGCGAGAACCAAAAGCTCAAGCAGCCGTAACCTCCCTATGAAGGCTTCCAAAAAGATGGTGTATTGGCTTTCACGGCCGGTGAATTAAAACTCAGCAATTCTTCTAGGTTTGTGCCGTGTCTTGTGTGGGGTTTCGCCTAGGACACCAAGCTAGGCTCATCGGCGGGCTCTTGGTGTCCCTGCCCGGACCCCCACAGGAGTATCGAACTGCGCGATACCTCCCTTTATATAGAGTGCAACTGCACTCCTTGACTGCGAGAACCAAAAGCTCAAGCAGCCGTAACCTCCCTATGAAGGCTTCCAAAAAGATGGTGTATTGGCTTTCACGGCCGGTGAATTAAAACTCAGCAATTCTTCTAGGTTTGTGCCGTGTCTTGTGTGGGGTTTCGCCTAGGACACCAAGCTAGGCTCATCGGCGGGCTCTTGGTGTCCCTGCCCGGACCCCCACAGGAGTATCGAACTGCGCGATACCTCCCTTTATATAGAATGCAACTGCGCTCCTTGACTGCGAGAACCAAAAGCTCAAGCAGCCGTAACCTCCCTATGAAGGCTTCCAAAAAGATGGTGTATTGGCTTTCACGGCCGGTGAATTAAAACTCAGCAATTCTTCTAGGTTTGTGCCGTGTCTTGTGTGGGGTTTCGCCTAGGACACCAAGCTAGGCTCATCGGCGGGCTCTTGGTGTCCCTGCCCGGACCCCCACAGGAGTATCGAACTGCGCGATACCTCCCTTTATATAGAGTGCAACTGCACTCCTTGACTGCGAGAACCAAAAGCTCAAGCAGCCGTAACCTCCCTATGAAGGCTTCCAAAAAGATGGTGTATTGGCTTTCACGGCCGGTGAATTAAAACTCAGCAATTCTTTTAGGTTTGTGCCGTGTCTTGTGTGGGGTTTCGCCTAGGACACCAAGCTAGGCTCATCGGCGGGCTCTTGGTGTCCCTGCCCGGACCCCCACAGGAGTATCGAACTGCGCGATACCTCCCTTTATATAGAGTGCAACTGCACTCCTTGACTGCGAGAACCAAAAGCTCAAGCAGCCGTAACCTCCCTATGAAGGCTTCCAAAAAGATGGTGTATTGGCTTTCACGGCCGGTGAATTAAAACTCAGCAATTCTTCTAGGTTTGTGCCGTGTCTTGTGTGGGGTTTCGCCTAGGACACCAAGCTAGGTGTATATAAAGGGAGGTATCGCGCAGTTCGATACTCCTGTGGGGGTCCGGGCAGGGACACCAAGAGCCCGCCGATGAGCCTAGCTTGGTGTCCTAGGCGAAACCCCACACAAGACACGGCACAAACCTAGAAGAATTGCTGAGTTTTAATTCACCGGCCGTGAAAGCCAATACACCATCTTTTTGGAAGCCTTCATAGGGAGGTTACGGCTGCTTGAGCTTTTGGTTCTCGCAGTCAAGGAGTGCAGTTGCACTCTATATAAAGGGAGGTATCGCGCAGTTCGATACTCCTGTGGGGGTCCGGGCAGGGACACCAAGAGCCCGCCGATGAGCCTAGCTTGGTGTCCTAGGCGAAACCCCACACAAGACACGGCACAAACCTAGAAGAATTGCTGAGTTTTAATTCACCGGCCGTGAAAGCCAATACACCATCTTTTTGGAAGCCTTCATAGGGAGGTTACGGCTGCTTGAGCTTTTGGTTCTCGCAGTCAAGGAGTGCAGTTGCACTCTATATAAAGGGAGGTATCGCGCAGTTCGATACTCCTGTGGGGGTCCGGGCAGGGACACCAAGAGCCCGCCGATGAGCCTAGCTTGGTGTCCTAGGCGAAACCCCACACAAGACACGGCACAAACCTAGAAGAATTGCTGAGTTTTAATTCACCGGCCGTGAAAGCCAATACACCATCTTTTTGGAAGCCTTCATAGGGAGGTTACGGCTGCTTGAGCTTTTGGTTCTCGCAGTCAAGGAGTGCAGTTGCACTCTATATAACGGGAGGTATCGCGCAGTTCGATACTCCTGTGGGGGTCCGGGCAGGGACACCAAGAGCCCGCCGATGAGCCTAGCTTGGTGTCCTAGGCGAAACCCCACACAAGACACGGCACAAACCTAGAAGAATTGCTGAGTTTTAATTGTATATCTCTTCTCCGCCATGCTTAGCCCTCTGCTTGCTAATGAGACAATCCCTAGATTGCCCTCACTATCCTCCTGACACAAAATGCCTGAGATGCCTTGCATGCTCGCATCAGTCATCAAAATGTAGGGACAATCCAGACGAGGATACCTAAGCATGACAGTCTCTACAAAGCCTCTCTTCAACTCCTTAAAAGCCTCATCGTGCACCTGGGTCCATACCCACTTAGTACCCTGCTTCAGCAATTCCCTAAACGGTTCTACAAGACAGGAATATTTAACTACGAATCTACGAAAATAATTGAAAACCCCTAATATTGACCTCAATTGTTTGGCGTTACGTGGTGTAGCAGTGTTGTGAATCTTGTCTAATCGTGACTGTTCGGGAGACACCCCTTGTGTTGTGATAGTATGCCCTAAAAATGTGATTGATGTTGTGCAAAACAGAGACTTCTTAAGTTTAATTGTAAATCCCCCGTCCCTTAATTTCCCCAAAACAATGTCTAAGTGATCCAGGTGTTCCTTTAATGTGTAAGATGCAACAATTAAATCATCTATGTACATTGTCACAAACTCGTGTGTGTCCCTCCCTAACACTAGATTTAAGGCCCTAATCAACGCTGAACTGCTGGTCTTTGTTCCGAAAGGAACGACCCTGAATTGGTACAAACCACTCTTAAAGCTAAACGCAGTCAACTTCCTGTCCTGTTCTCTCAACGGTACCTGCCAAAATGATGCACTCAGATCCATAGTGGAAAACCATTGCTTACCATTGAATTTCTGAACCAGTTCCTCAACACATTCTGGCCTCTGTTGGTCCCCAGATATCCTACAATTGAGCTGCCTGGCATCAATACACAACCTGACCGAGCCATCACTCTTCCCAACCACAACTAAGGGATTCAGATATGCACTAGTTGAAGGCTCAATAATACCCTGATTCAGCATAATGCCTATTTCTTTCTCCACAGCATCAGCAAATTTGTGAGGTATCGGGTACTTGGGTCCTGAAAATGGAGAATGATCTACAATTTCGAACTGATGCGTATAGACATGTGTTAGCCCTGGCTTGTCACTGAAAACTTCTTGGTTTAGCTCTAAAACCTCTAACAACTTATCCCTCTCCTCAACACTTAAACCACTCTTATCCACAGCCTGCTGGAGTTGATCACACTTATCACCCTCCACAGCAATGTGACATAAATCCACAACTTCCTCCTCATCGTCAGCCTTACCTTCTGCCATATCCCCTACAGTGACCTCAGTAACACATGCCTTTACTGTCTTATCTACACTCTTGCATTTCATTCTCATCTCCTGGCTTATATTCCCCCTCACAAAGTTGATGACACCCCGGTCAAAATCAATAACAGCACTATGCTCGTTAAGCCAGTCTATCCCCAAAATCATTTCATAAATTAGGTTAGGAATTACCAAGCAAGTCTTGTGGTCAACTTCATTACCAAACCTCATGGGCAACAATACCTGCTTTCCCACTCTTTGGGATTTATTACCAACAGCAGTTACCACATATGTCGACTTAACTGGAATTTCTTCCAACTTACCACCGTCCTTGATTAAAGTATCATAAAATCCCTTACTGATGACACTTCTCTCACTCCCCGAATCCACCAATGCCTGCACTCTCTTACCTAGTATGCTCAACTCAACAGTTGACATAAAAGCCTCCTTCTCCCCGATACATGAGAACTCCTGCTGGTCAGCTAGCAGATCCTCCCGACTCATAGGCATAAAATCCTCCTCACCCACAATAACACACTGCTTGACTTCATTTCTTACGGACTGCCTGACTGACCTCCCTGCACAGCCCGTTCGGAGTTTAAAGCTCCTTGACCACCTTGTTCTTGTCTCCTCTGGTTCACCTGTACTCTTTCGTTACCACCTTCCTGACGCCCCCCACCTCTCTGATAGTTACCTTCCTGTCGCTGTGAATTATCCTGACGCCCCCCACCTCTCTGATAGTTTTCCTGCCTCTGCTGATAATCTCTTTGCTCCTGATTAAATCTACCCCTATTAAACTCCTGATTATTCCCCCTATTGCCCCTAAATTCCTGTTTGACCTCTGGCCTCTCCATGTGCTGCTTGCCTAAAACGTCAAAGCTCGTAAGAAGCTCTTCCAACTCTTCTACCGTCCTTACCTTCTGCATACAAGCTGCCTCCTGAATTCTAGGTGGGAAGTGCTTCAACATGACCCTAACCACATCACTGTCAGAGGTCAGCCCATCCAAATTCTTCCAAATAAGTACATGTGCCAAAAAATATTCTGTCAGGGATACCCCTTCTCTCTCCTTATATTTCCCAAAAGTTAATTTTTCCCTTTCCCTGGACTGTACCCCCTCCCCCCAGAACTTAGCTTTGAATTTATCCCTGAATTCCCTTAAACTATTCATGTTAGGCCTGTATATTTGGAACCATGCTTTCACATCCCCTTGAAATGAGTTAGACAAGATCTCCAACACTGTTTCCCATTCGACAACCCCGTCTTCTAGATCCTTGCTGAATTTCTTCTCAATGGTTTTTAAAAACTCCATAGGGTTGAACTGCCTTGAGTTAAATTGTGGCAGACCAGGGTCCCTGAGTAGCAAACTAGATGGCATCACAACCCTTTGACTCATCGGTCGCTCTTTCAACTCTCTCCTGACCTTTATCAGCTCTTCCTGCAGCTTTTCGTTTTTCTCGGTCAATGCCACCTGCTTCCCTCTCAGACCCTCAATCTCTCCCAACTTATTTTCAACGGCACCTACTCTATCTAAATATTCCCTCTTATTCCCACTTACAGTGTTGCATATCTCATCACACTTTCCCGTTACATTCTGTACTTCTGCCCTTGAACTAGCTATCTCTGACTTAATTTTCGTTATTTCCACATCTTGCTGGTTCTGATGGCCTTCCATTCCTTCTAGCCTACTTGTGATCCCAGCCTGATTCCCCTGCATTTCTGCCCTGATTTCCTCTCCCTGTTTGCTAATTTTCCCACTTAATTCCAGGTTCATACTCTCCATTCTACTATTAAGGACAGACTTATGGTCCCGTATTTCTTTGCTGAGACTCTCTATCCTTGTGTTCGTGGCCCTGTTGCTCTCCTGAATTTCCTTACTTACAAATTCCTTCACTTCTACTATCTGTTTGGTCACTGACTCTACCTTCTCATTTACAGAGCCTACCTGCTCCTTAATTTCCTTACTCATAGATTCTCCTTGCTTCTTAATCTCTTTTATTTCACTCAGTAGCATTTGGATCAAACTATCGTTCATAACCCCCCCATTTACATTTAAGTTACTACCTTCAGCGATCAGCTGCGACTCAGTAGTAACAATGGTAACATATGTTCCCACTGTCTTTTCCACATCTTCCTCACTGCCACTTCCCCCAGTTTCCTGATTACCTGACATTTTACTGTTTGATTTACACACAACCCTTGACCTTAATTCTAAATTGTCTGATGTGGACATACCCCTTAAAACAAAACAAATTACTGTGAACCCTAATACTCCTAAGGTGTCTATCGGCTGTGTGCATATGTGCCCTAATGATACCTGCTAGGTTTCCCTACTCTTGCCCCACGTTGAGGTGCTATGTTGTAACTTTTTACCAGCCCTTCTTGGGCGACTGATTTAAAACTTCCCAAAATCATCCTCCTATTTTTGATCGGAAGTACTTCATCATATACCACACAATTGAAATGGCAGGGTCGTGGAGTGTTGGACACACATTTGGTCAACCTAACTGGTATCATTTGGGCGTTCAACTATTAGGTGTAATTCCCTATAAAGAAAACTAATTATAACCTTCAAAATATGTGTATTAATATCAACTTTAAACATATGGCGGGGACTCTCGTCGAACAGACTATGGTTTACTATCTTCTCTCCTCGGCAATGACGAAAACATGTGACCCAAAATGAATGTTGGAATATAAAGATGTTTGTTACTCACTCATCGACGATCTAGCAGATAATCTACGAGACATGCTCGATAGATCAGTTCTCCCCAGCATTTCTAAGATTTTCCACACGTGGTTTGAGGTTAGAGATGTTTACTGGTTTACATAGCCACATCTCTGCGAGAGAAATGAATGTGCTTCCGTACCCAACTTGAATTGTGCTAACAGAGATAACATCGTTGTGATATGTAGCCGTTTCGAGTACATTCACAAGCCATGCTTTCAACAAAACTGTTTCTCCAAATAGGCCTACGCCAAATTACGAGAACGCGACCTTTCCAATCAGACGCTACAATAGAAGTGAAGCCCCGCTATACACGAAAATCCCACCTCTCATCTTGTAAACACATGTTTTCGTCTTTCTCCGCCAGGGTCATGATACCCTCCAACCCATACAAAATACACCAATAATCTCGAACCCATGTATATTTCTTACAACTCGTGGCGCGAAACTCTTCTCTGACGTCAGAACCTTACACAATTTACACAAAGCTTTCTTCAAGACAAGGGAAGTTATTCTCGGCCCAATCTAAATTTGGCCTAGAGTTTCCTGCTGTTGCAACATCTTGTAGCTTACCTACACAATCCGCTGTCTTGTATACTGACATCTCCCATACAAATTAAATGAAATATTCCTGACTGAGTCCCCGAGATACACAAGATATATATACACTAAATAAAATGAAATTCTACAACCTAAATGATGATGATGAACAAGAAAAGAAATGGTATGAACAAATTACCCTAACCTGACTTCTCTTGCAGTCAACCAAATAAGGGTTTGGGAACATTGTGACCGGAACAGTCACAATTTCATGAAAGTAAAATACATTTACCATGACATTTTTTTTCACAAATCAAGACATTTCTTTTTCATACACCCATGGAAAAATGTATTCATGAAATTGTAGTGTCTCTCGCCACTTATTTTTTCGAATGTTTATTGTAAATGGGATTTTGCTAGTTAGTTATTTATTTACATATGTTACGCCCTCATTGGAGCAGTTAACCAAAACAAGTATATACATGTCTCAAAAACAGTATTAAAGATTCAGCTTCTTATTTTTCTTCTTTTTCCAAAACATTTTCATTCTAGTCGACCTTGCCGCTCTCTCTGCATCGCTAGTTATTTATAAAATGTCCTGTCTTTTGTGCAATGGCAGATACAGTAAACTCTAGATTACAGGTGCATGAATCAGCAAAAGAAAATCCTGATCTGTGCTAATTTGAAAAGAATTCCTGTCCTGCGAAAGTTTGCAGATAAATGGTGCCGATAGGAATGCTCTATTGATAGGATTTACCTTGCCTGGCAGTTCGTCAATTGTCTAATTAGTTGTCACAAATCCTATTTAGTATCACACTGCTTATTGTGACTTAAGTTACTAATGGCAAAACATGGCAGAAAAGTGTAAATGTGTTGTTCTATTTATAGCGTAAACATTCAAAATGACAGGTAAGTTAAGAACGTGTAAATTGGTGTCAAAACTGATGAAAAAAATTGTGAGTGGCAGAACAATGAGGCATGCGAACTAGGATTCGAAAAAATTATTGTTGCGGATGCTGACATTGTAAACAGAGTGAATGAAGGCTCATCAGAGGAAGTGTGATCGAGTGAAGATGAGACAATCGAGGAATTGCCCATTACACTGAGACATCAAAATGTATCAATTTAATTTTTAAATCTTATAACACTCTGAATGGCAATGGCTGCGACCGGGAGAAATATATAGTCTACAATTAAACTAGGAGACAACTGGAATGTGTAGACAGATTCACCTACCTTGGTAGTGTAGTCTCCAAAGATCCCCTAGCTAACAATGAAGTCACCAATAAAATACAGAAGAGTTCCCTTTTCTACCAACAGGTGGGGATGCTGCTTTGGGATACAAAAGTTCCAAGAGAGGCAAAGTTGACATCTAAGAGTTACTTTACACCAATATTGACTTATGGCATAGAAACATGTTCCCTCACCGCAAGAGACATATCAAGAATACAGGCATCGGAGATGAAGTTTCTTAGGTCCAAGGGACCAAATTGAACAAGATAAGAAACAAAAAGGAGAGAGGCTGGGATCACAACATCAGTACTACACAGGATCAGAACATCTAGACTACGGTGGTTTAGACATGTAGAGAGAATGAAACCGTCAAGGATAGCCCGAGTAAACATGGAAAGGGGGTGTGGAAGGAAGACGACCTAGAACCCGTTGGATGGACATTGTTACGATGGACATCATACTTATGGGAAGAACACATGAAGACATCATGAAAAGCCAAGTGTTTATGAGCAGAATGGAATGGAGGAGGCTTATCAACAGTATCCGGGAAACAGGAACTGTAACCTGATGATGATGATATACGAAAAAATAAGGACTGTTATAAGTAAGAAGGTAAATAATACACTGAGATGATTATTCTCAAAATTGAACTGAGAGAAATTGGTAATGCAATAGGTTTCATATTTCATGCTGCATGCTTAGTACCATATGTAAGTGAAAACAACCTGCCATCGAATAAGCCCCACACCCTAATTTTAGGGAGGATTATTTTTAACAACTAGATGCACTGAACGAAAATATTCAGAAGTACGGCCTGAAAATCAGTATAGAGAAAATCAAGACCATGGTGATGACAAGAGGGGAAAGACAAGGAAAGGGCACTGTGAAAATTGGAAGTCAGAGTTTGGAAATTGTGGACACGTTCAAATACCTAGGAAGTGAATTGATGCAAACTGGTAGGTTGGACATGGAGATTGGCAGGAGGGTACAGCTGAGCAATGCATTCTATCAAAGAGTAAGAAAACTTGTTTGGGACAAGGAAGTAGCAAGGAAAAGCAAGGAGGTAATGTATAAAGTGTACTACCGTATGTTCCCATATTAACTTATGCAGCTGAGGCTTGGACCCTGACAAGCAGGCAAGAGAGTAGAATCTAAGCCAGTGAAATGAAATTCCTAAGAAGTATGATAGGAAAGACAAGGAAAGACAGAGTGAGGAATGAAGATGTTAGGAAGGAAGTTGGGATGGAAAAACTAAATGAGAGAATTGAGAAGAATAAACTAAGGTGGTTTGGACATGTAAAGAGGATGGAGGAAAATAGAATACCAAGACAGATGCTGGAGGCGAAGTGCAAGGGTGAGAGAGCAAGAGGAAGACCTAGAACAAGGTGGATTGATTCAGTGAAGAACAGCGTAAGAAAAAGAAATCTGGACTGGGACAAGATCGTGGAAGAAGAATGGTGGAAGGAAAGAGGGAAGTGGAGAAGTGCCATAAATACCCCGACCCGACAGGAGCTGGATAAGGGGAAATGATGATGATGATATTTTTAAAGTAGTTTTTTGTTTGTGATTCGGTGGCCATGGGTGTTATCAGGTTATTACAGTGCACGCATAGTCGGAGATGAGGTTATCATCAATCACAAGCCCACTGTCACCACTACTGAATTCACATATTCACCAGCCAGCATTTGGAGATAGTGAAGGTAATCGTAATGTTGCGGTATGCGCACGACCGGAGATAAGTTAGCGTCACTCACAGGCCTATGGTGATTCTCGCCATCACAAACCTAGTGAGTTCGTAGTAAGATACATGTTCCACAGGGTGCGATTTCAGCGTCCGCAGTAGTCAGTATCGCAATGTTACCGTGAGTTCATCCCTGGAGATGCGGTTAGTATCTTATCACTGTAGACACACACTACCATACACTGGCAGGCATATGACGCCATTGTAATTCGGGAGAAGTACAGTACCAAGTTTGACTTGAATAATGCCTACACATTAAGTATTCACTTTCAATTTATGAAAAAAATATGCGTGTTGTATTTGCGTTGATACGTTATAGTGTAATTTTCAGGTAAGGTTATGTTTGTATTATCCGTGTTTTTCCGTTGGCTTTGCGATCTGAAGTCCATATTAACACGGATAATCGAGAGTTTACTGTAATTACAAAAAATTATAAACTTCAGTCAGAAGCTGCTTCCTTGCTGGTCTACACTCTTCTTCTAGCCTCCCAAGAGTCTGCAGAAAACCAACTCTTTTTAATGAGTAAACCGTCTTGTTGAAGCATAGTGTTGCACTTCTGGCCATAGCGTCTTGTCTTTGTCCACATGAAGGGCCTAGTTTCTCAGAGCCATAAATGACTCGCCAACACCGCACTTTCTGCCATAGAAGATTGTTTTCCTAATGGTAGAATTTGGGAATTTTATAATTGAGTGGTATCCATTGTGAAATTTAGGCTAATGAGTACCGTATGTTGATGAACCCTACAAAAAGTAACCTATTTACTAAATGTGTTATAACAGTAATGCTGTCATACATTAACAGTGCAATTTGGTCAAATACTAGAACAGAACACACAGCTACACCTGCAGTTATTTGTAAAATCTTGGGAATCGGATTAATTTGCATGCTAGTGTATTCTTTATACTTTAATTATGAATTAGACTATTGATTTATGACCAAGATGTGATCAGGTTAGCAACTAAAACAAATTATCATTCTTTTCTCACTGATTGGAACTCTCCTTGTTCTCTAAACAGAAGTGTTGCATGCTTATTGATTTATCACTGTTATTTTCAGTATGATACAATAAAATTACTTACTGACATCAGTTCAGAATGATTGCTCATAATTTTTCAAAGAAATTTGAGACAAGTCTTTTAAACTGAAATCGGCATGCCAATTTTTTAGTATGAATTATTAATGTTGAATTAGAAGCTTCTTTTATTCCTTAGAAAATTGTTTATTTCAAATAGTTTCCTTAAGATTAATTATTAGAAACTTATATTGAAAGCAGCATGTTACTTAGTACTTATTAATGGTAAGAAAGAAACTGATAGACCAATATCAACATGTCAGGGTTATTTGTTTTAAATATGAAATTTAAAAACTGATCTACTATAGATAGATTAGTACAGTATACATAATTTTGAGAGACCCTGACTTTTCGCAAGACGTTCATTTGCTAAGTCTTCCAAAATTCAACAGAAACCTACCATTTTCATCCGAGTCCACTAAATTTAGAAAATAACTAAATTGAAGTCACAAAAATTATGTGCAATTATTTTATTTCATACTGTTTTGAAAAATTATTCACAAAATTATTCCGGATATACTGTATGTACTGTATTTTTAAAATTTCCCCATCTTGTAAGTTTGTGGTATCCTTCAAATCGTGTACAGTATACAATCGAATCCTGTGTTTATCGATTGTTAGCAATATGGCGGCTACCAATGTTATCGATTACTATGATCATTGGCTCTCTATTACTAAAAGACAAAATATCAATGAGGCAACTAGTAGCCCAGGCATTATATGCAAAAAACACTGCCAACTTCAAAAAAAATAATGTAAAGCTGAAATATGGCATAGATGTTCTCTAGTACCCTAGAAACAAATCCCGAAAAGTCCCCATCTCTGCGGTATCCGCGTCATAGTTTTTGGAGGGTTCAAAAGGGCTTAAATGGAGCCTAAGTGCAAAAAACAGCTTTGCTTCCTGCGTTCAAAATATTGATCCAAATTTAGTTCTCGCGAGCTTTAGCAATTAATAAAAATGAACTAGTAGGATAACAGACTTATCAGGCCTAATTATTGCTATTGATGAAGGAAGAAAACGACTAATTTAACCTTTTTAGCACAATTTTTACACGAAAATATGGTTAATTTATCATTAGCAGGTCATTATTTTTTAAACAACTGCTGATATTAACGACCAGAATGAAACTTATAAAGCATACTTTTAGCTTTACATTGCTACATTACCCATGTCTATGAGGGAAACGGTTACCGAGTTACGGTCCCAAAGCATAACCCCAGTTGAAAAGGCACCCGATCGCGTTTCTAGGGGACAGCGCTTGGCCTGTCGGAGCAGGCCAACAATACTCGAAACAATTAATTCAGCTTCTAAACAGTCTTGGATTTTCAGTAAATATGGCGGAAGTCCACAGGTACGAAGTTTCAGCGCTTCGTGAAGAATGTCCAATCCCGTTTGCTGGAGCGTTTACGCAGTTTTGCTTTGACAACGCTGACTTTAACATAAGGTCATTGGACGGGCGAAGCACATTTCACTGCATGGGAGGCACCAAGTGCGCAGGTCCAGTGCCTGATAGTGAAATATCTCCACTCCCATGGACACGAGAAGTTCCTAATGCTGGTGTGATTGCGGTGATGGGAAAGTTCAACATTTCGTGGCATCGGAAGCCCTCTTCTCCTGGTTCAAAGGACGTCAAGATTAAGGAGTTAACTGTGGAAGCCCCAAACTCTGTGGCTATTGCGTCGATGATGGACTCCTTGTGGTTATCTGGACGGTGGTCAGGTATTAATTTACCCGCTTCGTGGAACGGCATTATGAAGACATCACTGTCTGCTCATGCTCAACCAACTCCCCAGACGACGTCAGTTGATGCACTGTCATTCATTAACTTGGAACCGAGCAATCCATCAACTATATATTCCGCGTTGAAATTTGCCGCAAGAGAGTAGGCGGAACTGCAACAAAGCACTTGTTTCGTAACCATTGACCAGCCCCTATATGCGAAAGCTGCAGAGATAGTCGCATCGGACACTTCAGAGGAACTCAAAAACGTGGTTGTTCGTCTAGGCGGATTTCACCTTCTAATGTCGTTTCTTGGGGCAATCGGCTACGTGATGAATGGAAGCAGTTTGGAGGAGCTCTGGGCGGAAATATACGCTAAATCGTCAGTGACTCACATGCTGTCTGGACACGCATATTCTAGGTAGGCTTGCAATTAGCTCGCTCTTAAAAATGATTACGTTATCCCTTTAATTTCAAATGTATCAATAACGCAAAAATGTGCATGTTCTAGGGCCCTCAGAGCGCATTTTCTGACAAAATAGGCGGTCGGGACATTGCTACTCAACATGAACGACGGGCTGGAGGATGACAAGGATGAAATACAGGCGCTTTTTACCGCATTCCAAGAAAGCATCGCCAACGACTTGCTATCATAACCTTGCCTTCAACATCTCAAAGAGTCGCTTCATGACACATTTTCTTCAATGAGCCAGAAATCTCGCATAGGAAAGCTGTGGGTAGAGTACATCAAACAGCAAGCCTGGAAAATATTGAAGGATTCCGCATCTTTACGCGAGGAATTGAAGGTATTCGTCTCTAAGGCTCCAGATGAAAAGGCCATAATATCAGCTGGAGAGAAGTTCGCCATTTGTCTCTACGATAGTGCCAAATCGGAGTGCACCCTGACGAACTTCGGGTAGTGAAATACAGCCCAAAAATTGCCAAACAACCGGTCACAGCGTCATTTCAGCTGGCTTCACTTCCACCGACTTCGGCGGCATGCAAACAACATTCACTGCGGGTATATTTGCAAGTTCAAGAATGGTTAGGATCTTCTTTGGGCCCGACCCAATGGGGATGGAAAATCCAACACTCAGCTTTAGTACCAGTGACAACTCATCTTCCAGCTGCTCCAGATCATCTCCTCAATTTGGTGTCCTGCAACTTCAAGAGCTCTTGTGGCAGCCGGTGTGAGTGTGTACGTTCCGGTTTAGAATGCTCTTTAATGTGTGGGCACTGTAGTGGAAAAGCATGTGGCAACGTCACATTTGATGGCTCAGACGATGAGGAGGACGATTGAGTCCGATGTAAGCTTTGTTCTGCAAGTGTTCTTTGTCTAAAGAAAGCTTTTTAAGCTTTGTTTTGTTATTATTTGCATTATGCATATTATGAATGTACGTTTAACTGCTAACTGCATTAAACTCGTTTTGTTCTATGCAAACTGTTTCTGCTAGTTTACCTGGATACAAAGGAATACCATCCCAAAAGTTCTTGAGCAAAGATACAAAATCGTGCCAGCAAAGGTGAATAGATGGAGCCCACCAGTGTAAATGGGCGTTCGTTCCGAAAGCGACTGCCACACTTCCACTTTTATATTTGTTACTGTATCTCTGCTACTGTTTGTCGGATGAACATGGGCAATGTATCGTTTTAAAGCTACAAGTGTGATTTACAACTTTTACTTTGGGTCTTTAGTCGCTATTAGCGGTTGTTTACACGATAAGTCCCGGCTAATGACAAATTAGCTAAATTTTCGTGAGAAAAGTTGAGCTAAAAATGTTTGATTACTCATCTGTTTAAATGTATGGCAACAATTACGACCAATAAGAGTGTTGTATTTAACGCAGTCCTTCTTTTATTACTATCAGAGCTCATTAGAACTGATTTTGGATCAATATTTTGAACGCAGGAAGCAAGAAATGCTATTTTTGGCACTTAGGCCTCATTTAAGCCCTTTTGAACTCTCCAAAAACTATGACGTGGACGCCGCAGAGATGGGGACTTTTCAGGATTTGTTACTAGGGTACTAGGTAACATCTATGCCAAATTTCAGCTTTACATTTTTTTTTTTTTTTTTTTTTTTTTTTTTTTTTTTGAGGTTACAACTTAATATGCCTGGGCTATAGGTCTTATGAACAAATTTACATCACCACCAATAGAGCAATTTCATTGCTGCATTAATATCTATGGATATGATGACTTTTTATTTTTTTAGGACAATGTATTGTAATTTCTTCGTCATGTAAGTTAGTTACTTATTACCTGTACATCTATTTAAATAATAAATAACTCTTTTGCATGGGATGAAAAGGATTTTTTATGTCATTATTATGTGGCTAGTTTAGTCAGGAATTGGTGACATTGCGATTCTCAAGCCAGAGCTATATTTCATATAGTGCGGCCTCTAATATTCCTCCCAACTACTCCACCAGCTGATCGTTTCATTGCAAGGTGAAGGGCAAAGATACCAAGAACATACGAATTCAAAAAAATGGAACATGCTGAATCCTACATTTCTATTGCATATTTCATACACGACAAAACCGGACAATTATGACACTAACAAAAACACATTTAATAATAATGTCCCGAGTTCTTCACTAGGTTGACAGCTTGTTTACACGTATTACATGAGATCATTGATGTAAAATTATCTGTTTCAAGAACGTATGATACACAATAACAATAGAATATTAGAGAAAATATATAAATAGAAAGTCGACAACTGATTCGGCTGTAGGATTCATCTAAACTACACATTGAATACATACCTTATTTACTCACATTCGTCGCCATTGCATAATCGTCGCACCCCAATTTTCGAACAAATAATTGGTTTATAAAATTTCGTCACATAGCATAATTGTATTAGTGTGCTGCCGCGAGCTTATAACCTGGCGTGACTGTCGGAAGAAAGGAGTCTCTGCCTCTGTGCCTACAGGCTATGGCGTACACTATGCAAACAGTTGGCTTCTTCACATAGCACATTCGTATTTACGCACAAATTGGTTGCACTTGCTGCCACAAGCTTATAACTGACGTGACCTCGCAAGAAAAAGTAATTCATCTCTGTGCCTGCGGACTATGACTACGTGCTGCAAGCAGCCAGCATCGTCACTTAGCACATTCATATTTGTGCTGTGCTGGTTGGTTGCACATGCTGCCGCGAGCTGATAACCTGGCTTGACCTTGTCAGAAGAAAGGAGTCTGTCTCTCTCTGCCTGCAGGCTATGACTCGATCTACTCAGTGGCCAGCGCACGGCACGCTAAACAGCGATCGCGTTCAGCTCTAATCTAGGGAAGTGAAACTTGTATGGACCCTTCGCTTCCACAAGTTGGCCTCAGAATGACGAGATTTAATAAGTTGCCATACGAAGTGCTGCAAACCTCAGCGCACAGACATGAAAACGGTTCTGACTGTTATTGGCGGAATCTTGTGCAAGGGACACCTCGCGTCAGTCTAGCATCAGCCACTTCCAAGGAAACATCGCATCAAAAACCCTTGCATGATGTTACGAGAATTATACGGTGATCTTCATGAAAGTGAAATACACGCGATTACATAATATAATAATATCGTATGGCCTCGGGTGCCTGGTGCAAGCTTTGTAATTTGACACCCAGAGGGTAGCTTGCATGTCGAATTTCGTTGTTCCTTGAATCACTATGAAAGTCAAGGAGGTTAGATTATTTATTTATCGTATGGCTTTTAGTGCCGGGAGTTTCCGAGGACATGTTCGGCTCGCCTGAGTCTGTAGCTGCTTCCAGTGGACACTCTAACGGGTGAGCTACAAGTTCCGTTCAATTTCAAGTAGTTCCAACTTTCGCCACCAGATATCAATGATACCTAGTGGCGAACGTTGGAACTTTGATAGAGCGTTCTGACTAAATCTAACCTAACAAATTATGCTTTACTCAAGTTTAGTCTGTGAAAGGATCTTTTACATGCCATAAATCTATGACATGGGACCGCCGGCTTTACTTCCCCTCCGAAGGAAGGCATACTGAAGGATTTGTAACGCTCTTAAAAAAATCCGACGACTTCGGCCGGGTTTGAACCCACTATCTTGGGCACAGCAGTTCAGCATGCTACCGACTATGCCACCGAAGCCGCCAAGGAGGTTAGATAATAGATATCTAAGCTCCTTGAACATTATAGTGCTTTCTAGTAGAGAAATGAGGAACTTTGTGTTGGCGGAAACTCCCGAGATTAATTTTGCCATTATGAACTCGGCCTACTGAATTCAAATGGGTTCGTTGACATGCCAATATCGTATGACATGCGTATCGTATTTTTGCCGCCTTTCAAAAATCACTTACCACGGCCAGGGGCGAACCTGCAATCTTGGGGTTAGTAGACCGACACGCTATCCACTCACCCACCGTGGCAAGCTATTACATAATAATCAGTGATAAATCAAATAATACTGTATTAAGAGAGCACACAAGCATGCAGCAAATAATGAAACAGAATATTTTTTAAAATATAGATTATCAGGGTGTCTACCGTTAAAGAAAGTAACCAAAAAGTAACTCATTGTACAAACGGGAAACGAAAAAGTAACGAATTTTACAAACGGGCAACGAAAATTTTCTGAAGGTGGGTTGAATCATTTAAACTCACGCTGCTAGGCTCAGAGATTGTGATGGAGCGAGTTTCACGCAAGCGGCGCCAATTGCATAAGCCAAATTTCCCCGTGGCTGAGCTCAACGAAATGCATACTGAGGATACCTTGTGTGGTATACATCAATTCAACGTATATTTTCGACATCAAGAAAACTTTCTAGTTTTGTGTGAAATATTTATCTGTGTTATTAGGAAACCTGACTTTTAGCGAGACATTTATTCACGAAAACTTCCAAAACTAAACAGACACCTCTCATTTCTGTTATTGACCTCTAAATTTGGAGACTATGTCAAGTTGAAGTTCAGAAATCACCCAAAATAATTTAATGTCGCAATCTTGCGAGATGTTACAGTTTCGAAACAAAAATTACTAAATGGCTTCGAAATACTTTATAACTTACCGGTGTTTTGAAAATCTGTCTCGTAAATTTGTGACATCCGGTATGGTATGGTTAATTCAAAATTCAGTTATATGTCGATTTTTTCTTCGAAATTTGGTTCCATCGGATATATAATCTAACTGGTTATTTCAATAACTTGTATAATTCGTGATTCGCATTCGAAAGAAAATTTACCCTCTTGTCGTATTATTCGTGCAATCCTCCCAGAATAATTCGTAATATTCGATACGGTACCTACTTCGAGCGTTCATCCTCCAAAATCACATCCTCAAGACGACCAGCTGACCGCAAAACTTGCCTGAGCGAATCTCGTCAAACGGACCGAGATCGACGTCAGTTGCGTAAAATGATAAAACCTGTCCCCTATCGTGAACTTGTGACCACGAGGACTGCGGGAATCCTGTCAAATGTGATTAGGCACCCATCACGATACATTCCAAAACCTCCTCTCCACTTTTCCCATGCCCGTATACTTAAAAGCGTATGGAGAGCGAGAAGTGCATCAACCCACTTAAAAATGACTGCCTACGTAGCATCACGATACTAATTTTTCCTCGTGATCCACCCTGAACTGATGAACTCCCAACCACAGCATAGGGACAGCGGGAATCACGGCGCCGACCATACATGTCCATAACTACTGGTGAATTTCAACCATACCCAACCTTGAGTTTGCCTCCACCATTCTGTCAGGGCAGATAGAGGGGCAGGCAATCGTTGAACGGCCGGGTGCAGCGCCGATTGCATAATATCGCGAGGACAACGTGAATCTCGTAAAACGGCCGAGAGCGGCAGTGATTGCGATACTGGTACATCACGATATTTCTCTGCATTCAATGACGAGGGCAACTGGATTCTTGTCAAACGGACAGCAAGTGGCGCCGATTGCGTAATAATGCTATATTTTCTCGTGCCCGACCTCAAGGACAATGGAAATCTCGTCAAATGACTAAAAGTGACACCGTTTTTCTAAATCGCGATTTTTCTCCGTGTTCTATCGTGAAAACTACGGGAATCTCGTCAAATGGCTGAGACCAGCGCCGATCGTGTAACATCTCGATATTTCTCCTTACTTGACTGCGAAGTCAGAATTCGGTGACGATCACCTAACGTCGCATACATTTCTTCGTGATCTACCGCGGGGACAAAGGAAATCTCTCCAAATGGTAAAGAGCAGAGCAACCTCTTGATATTATAACAACGTCTTGTGCACAAGACGACATATTAGCTGAAACAACTAATTTGATAATAAATATCTTTTATTTTTATTTTTTATTTTATTATTTATTTTATTTACAGTTTTAAACACAGTTCATTGTTGTTTTTCTTCACCGCACGATGAGCTCCTATGCTTGCAGACCACAGACGTATCTTGAATTCAAAGGTAACTAAAAGGTAACTTTTTTTTTTTTTTTTTTTTTTTTTCGTGTGGTCTCCTCAGAGGCCGAGTGCAGGTCTTTTCTATTCGACGCCCGTGGGCGACCTGCGCGTCGGGATGAGAGATGGATTGAATGAAGATGAATGAAACAGGGCAAGGATGTGGAAGGTAGCGGCCGTGGCCTATCAGAAGGTACCGTCCCAGCATTTGCCTGGTGTTGAAAATGGGAAACCACGGAAAACCATTTCAAGGACGGCCGGCGGTGGGGCTCGAACCCACGCGTCTACCGAGTCAGCAGAGAGCTTGGCCCCATGACCTAACGCTGCGCTTTAGCCAGCGTAGCCACTGCTGTCGGGTAAAAGGTAACTGAAAGGTAGCTAAAAAGTAACTAATTTGTACTTCATCCTTACAGTAGATACCCTGATTATGTATCTGTGAGGCCAAGCACGAAGATTGAACGTATTAAATGGTGGAGACTATTAGAGCATCGAGCTACCATCAAGGAAGCATTGATATCGATTTCAAATTCTGCGTCATCAGTAGAAGATGGCTAGAACATACTGTCTGAATCCATCAAGACATGTGCCACATCCACTCTAGGTTTCGCCAAACCAAATCGACGTCTTATTGACAAGCAGACCTGGTGGTGGAATGATGATGTGCAGTAGGTAATCAGGGAGAAGAAAGCTGCTTGCAAGACATGGCACCAGACTCGCAGCTCGGAGGTTTTAGATAAGTACCGGGCTCTCGAGTCCAGTGCAAAACGAGCTGTAGCAACTGCAAAGGCAGCGTATTACAAAGCCATCTATGACGAGCTGGATTAGACTGGTAGCACAAATAGAATCTACAAACTTGCTCGCGAGCATGCCACACACGATCTCGGTCATGCTATCAACATCAAAAAAGGAAATAGGCTCCTCCTACAAAAGAGACATGACATACTACGTCGCTGGAAGGAGTATTTTGAGGATATATGCAATACGGAGGTCCCTCATCCGCCTCTACCGACAGCTGACCCTATCCACGGCTCTGTGCCCATTATCACTACAGAAGAAGTGTCCACTACCATCAACAAAATGAAGTCAGGGAAAGCGCCTGGTGCAGATGATATACCAGCCAAAGTATGGAATCTCCTGGAGGAACAAGGTGTAATATGGCTTACTGACTTCTTCAAGAAAATTATTATCGAAGGCACAGTACCAGAGGCCTGGATCACCAGTATCACAATTCCTATTTGGAAAGGAAAAGGAGATATACTGGAATGCTCCAATTATAGGCCAATCCTCCTCCTATGCCATACTATGAAAATTTTTGAACATGTTCTTGATGTGAGATTATGAAACATCATCACTGTTTCATCTAACCAGTGTGGCTTTGTTAAAAACAGCGGATCAACAGATGCTCTCCATGCACTTAGTCTATTAATGGAACGACACCACGAGAAATGGAAGACAGTTCACTCAGCCTTTCATATTTAGGTCAGATAACTTCCATTTTATTAACCAGGAAAAATAAATAGAATGGAAATTCAGTGTTCAGAGCTTTCAAGATTTATTTGTAAAATTACTAACCTTTTGGCGGGGGGAATCCTAATAAGGGATGTTGAGCATGCTAGCAATGTTTCAAATATTATTTAAATAAGAGTATAAACAACAATATTATATAAATAATTCATGTTTTTGGGCTAATGCCGTGTGTATTTAAATTAGAACCATACGTTTCAGAGAAACCTTGCCTCCTTTTTCAATGGAATCAAACAATGTGGCCAAAGAAAGTATATCAATGAGATTACAAAAAAATACAAAAAATATAGATAAATTCCTCTGTTCGTCACCAGAGAGCAGCTGCCAGAAATTACTGTATGGACCATGGTAGAACGGCGGGCAGAGGAGTAAGTAGGGAGAAGGTAAAGGGGGCGGGGTGAAAATATAGAGACTCCTCGAAGAATGAGGATGTCCAAAAGAAAGGGGTAGGGAGGTGGATATAAGGAAACATAAATAAAGGGAAGTGTATCTGAACGATACCTAACGTCATACAGGCAACGGCGGAAAAACAGATGGAAACTCCTCCAGTGACGAACAAAGAAGATCAAATCCAGGCTCTGTAGCCATAGAGGAAAAAAGTACAATTTGAAATAGGTGAAGAACAGAGAGACTGAGAGGAACTATCTTCCTAGATCCTTAATAACTGGTAGCCAAGAGTCACTTAGCTGATATCCAGTGTCTCTGTTAAAATTATTTGGATTTTTACGAATTTCAACTGCCTCCCTTATATTTCTAGACCAGCTGTGCTTAACAAGGGCAAGCGCATGAGCATCCTTGAAACATACATCGTGCCCTGAAGATAGGGCCTGTTCAGCTATAGCTGATTTGTCGGGTTGGTTTAGACGGATGTTCCTTTGATGCTCTTTGGACAAACAAAACGGTCTATTGGAACTTTTTTCTTTTGGACATCCTCATTCTTCGAGGAGTCTCTATATTTTCACCCTTCCCCCTTTACCTTCTCCTTACTTACTACTCTGTCCGCCGTTCTACCATGGACCATACAGTAATTTCTGGCAGCTGCTCTCTGGTGACGAACAGAGGAATTTACCTATATTTTTTGTAATTTTTTGTAATCTCATCGATATACTTTCTTTGGCCACATTGTTTGATTCCGTTGAAAAAGGAGGCAAGGTTTCTCTGAAACATATGGTTCTAATTTAAATACACACAGCATTAGCCCAAAAACGTGTTATATAGTAATCCGGGCTGTGAAAGCCTTAATATACATATTAACAACAATATTGATCTTCAAAATATTTAGTAGATTCCAAGGCCATGCAATAAAGGACTAAAATGATCACTGCAGTCGAAAAGACATGCCCAAGTGTGTTTGTCAGACGGGTGTTCCCGATTGAGGGTTAATCATCCATCAATCATGTTGATTATCCCATAAAATTAATCTACTTCTACTTTTCATTGTACAGTGCTTTTTTTCTAAAATGTTAGGAACAGATGACCTTACTGTTCTGTCTCTAAAACAACAATCATAATCATCATCATCATCTTCTTTATCTTTATTTCTACTTTGTTGCCATGTCTCTACAGTACATTTTGTATATTCCCCATCCTCTGGCAATTTAACTAATAAAGAAAGTAAAAGACAGGTGTGAGGAGTGTTCAAAAAGGAATTACACATGATTATGGCAGGTCTATTATTTTTTACTGAATGACACAATACAATTCAAAGTGTCACTGATACATAGTATTTTTTTATGTTGTCTTTGAAACTAATGGTCTGAACGTTCGAACTGATCATAGAAAACCACTCGTTGGTCCTGGAGCCATCCCATCAGAGAGCCACTTTTTGAACAGTCATCATTAAGCAGTTGAGCAAAGTATTGTTTTCATTCACCAAACAAGGCTTACACAACACCACTCAGGGGCTCACAACTTGTGGGACATTGGTTGGCAACCACGGGACTCCAGCTGAGACTGGCATAGCTTCCATTTACTTGTGCCAGGCTTCTTTCAGTTATCTTTCCTGTCGGCCTTCCTTGGTCAACACCTGTTCTCTTCTGACCCCGATGGTATTAGGGTATCCGAGGCCTAGGGAATGTATCACATTCCCACCTTAATTGGTCCTTGTCTCATCTTTCCTGGAACCCTCATTCTTCGAGGGGTCAGCCTTCTTTATCTTTTCATGATAACTCCCGCCTTCTGCACAAGGCCCTCAAGGAGGCAGGGTGTGTGTAGCCCCACCACTTCTGGTGCACCCTGGATAGTGCTACACCCTCAAGGGCTCATGGCTGGTGAGTTCAGGAGTTGACGACCCCGAGGGATCCCTGAGCTGGGACCGTTTTTACCCCTTTTTCTACTGACTTTGGAGTGGGCCCTTTCCTCTTTCCCTTTCCTATGTTCCTTCCAAGTTCCTCAATACTCATTTCTTTTCCTCCTGTCCATTATTTCTTTCCTTTTTCTTTTTTTTAAATTAATTTCTTCTAGTACGTAAGTTAGTTAAGTTAGTTTTAGTTTTAGGTTTCATGTCATCATCTTTCAATATCACTATCACCCATACCATTAGGGGCTGATAATGAGCCTAGAAGTTAGGCCCCTTAAAACAACAATCATCAACATCATCTTACACAATACAAGCCTTACATCAACCTTTATGACGGATATGGAAGCACCTGGCATTTAATCCGGATCTTATACCATGCAATTTCCATGGTTTGGCAAACTGAAGGAACATCTGTGGAAAATGATTCGTCAATGATGAACAAGTGTAAACTCCATTTTCTGTTCGCTTCAGGACCAAGGAGCAGATTTCTATCATCAGGGAATTGAAACATTCATAGAATATTCAGATTGTTGCTAATGGGGACTGTGCGACATATCTGTGTCACTGCATTGATCTACCTGCATCACTCTATAAAAGTTATTTGGCCTGAGTCAGTCCTGTGTAACTTACATTTTGAATGCCCTATGTAGCTTGTATATCATTTGCCACGTGCACAAGTTTGCTCGGATATGTTGCTGCTGTATTTTCTATCAGTTCTCTGATTATCACAGTTGACCTAAAGCTTCTTCTTATTTATTTGCAAGGACATTTATTGTAAATTAGTGGAATGGTAAGTATGTATGTGCATAGAATTATCAATTGCTGGTAGTTAGGCAACTGCAGGTTAAGGTATGTTTTTTAAATAGGATGAAAATACTGTTTGAAGATAAATTATAAAGTATAATACAGGGTCATCAGAAAAGGTGGCCTTAATTTTGATTTGTAAAAGCTCAGGCTGTAATAAAGATAATTTAATTATTTTTACACCAGAAGGTATAGAAAATCATAAAGTTTTGTTTGCCTATTTAGTAGTTGGTTCCTCAGTTTAGGGGCTGCGACAACGCGGTCATGTAGCCCCGTGTAGTTTGAGTGTGTGAAGAACCTGTCTGATAACCGGTGTTAATTGTGATGACTGTATTAGTGTGTGTATCTGTTTTCAATGCAAGTAAGGACTGCAGACATTTAATTTTTTCAAGTACAGGTCCTACCAAAAGTTTATGGACACCCGCAAATTTCATGATCATTATTCCTGTCCCTATACGTTTGGTCTCAGTAATACGAATATTTACAGGGATGTAGAATGTGTTCCGAGGAACATTTTATGAATTTATCATGAAAACCCCACTGTTAGTTTTGAAGTTACAATTTTTGTTCTTTACGATGTGTGGGAAAAATGTGTTATTTTTCATATTTGAAGCGATCTGGATAGAACATAATGAAGATTACATCCACAGTTTTGGTTATGAAGAAACACAGATACCTGTAGAATATATATAATTGCAATAGATCACAAGAATGTGTTACCATTAAGAAACATCACCAGTTTTATAGTCCGAAATACAACCGCAGAAAAAAGTCAACAGACATTATTTGACAAGCTGTTCTTCATCCAATACAGACCTGCAATTTGTAGAACTACAACGTGAAACATAAAGGCTCTCTGTAGCTTCGAGGGTCTCCCACCCAGCCAAGGTCAAAGAATGTCTGTTGACTTTTTTCTTCGGTTCTATTTCGGGTTAGAAAACTGGTGATACTGTATTTCTTAATGGAAACACATTCTTTGCAATTATAAACATTCTACAGGTATCAGTGCTTCTTCATAACCAAAATTGTGGATGTAATCCTCATAGTGTTCTGTCCAGATCACTTCAAATATGAAAAAATACACAATTTTTTTTACACTATCTTAAACAAAAAATTCGTGACTTCAAAACTAACTGTGATGTTTTCATAATAAATTCACTTTCTAGGTCACTGTAAATATTTGTATGCCTAAGACCAAAAAAATAGTGACAGGAATATTGATCATGTAATGTGCGGGTGTCCGTAAACTTCTGGTAGGACCTGTAGTTCCGACTTTTGCCGCCAAACGCCACCGTCAGCGACTACTAGATCAGAACCTGGTTACCAGACGCCACTGCAGTCGGAACCTAAGAGCGTTTGTCAAATGTTTAACCTAACCTAATTTAGCTTCACACAGGTGTAATTAGGGGAAGGTTCTTTAACATGCCACAACTCTATGATATGGGACCGCTGGCTTTACTTCCCCTCCGAAGGAAGGCATACTGAGGGATTTTTAACGCTCTTAAAAAATCCGCGACCTTGGGCATAGAAGCTCAGCATGCTACCAACTACGCCACCGAAGCCGCTTCCATCAAAACTTCTAAGTAATTTTTATGCTCGAATTGTACATACGTCAAACATTTCGCATAAATGAAGTCCATGAACTTGTGCTTTCATCAGAGTAAGTCTAGTTAGTTAGTTATTGTTGTTTTAAGGGGCGGAACTACGAGGTCATCTGCCCCTACAGAGTAAGTCTGTTGTCGTATTAAAACTTCCTAACAGATTTTGTCATTATCGGTGAATTACATGCCATGGTATAGCAACTGTGACTCCGCACCTGGACGGAGGTGGACTATCGCTTGGATGTGTGTCGTGCCACAGGCGGAGCTCACATCGAAACCTACTAAATAGGTAAACAAAACTTCATGATTTTCTCTATCTTTTGGTGTAAAAATCATTAAATTCTCTTTATTACAGTCTGAGCTTTTACAAATCAAAATTAAGGCCACCTTTTTCGATGACCCTGTATTAGTAGGCTATATAGCTACTGTTCAGTGTTTAACTTTCCATGTTTGTCGAAACAATGCCACAAGAATGATTCCTCTCTTTGACTCAGCCTTTAGGAGAAGACATAATCTTCAGATACCTCAGTTTGCTTTCTCAAGTATTGTTTGATTTTTGTTTGTTTATATTATTACCCATTTATCTTTTCCTCTTTCATTAGTGCTTGTATTCTTTTTCCAAAATGCAGCTCCTTTAGAACCATGAAAGACGTGGACATTTTCTTTCCCGTCTTTTAAAAATTTCCATTTCTAGTTTTTATCTGCTCATATGCATGCCATAAGTTGTATTTGTCTTTGGCCATCTTCATTGTTCATAAATGTAGTTTCATTATATTTATTTTTACTGTGTTTATTTTATTGAAATTTCTATTAGTTCAACTAGACTTTTGAATGCTGTTTGTTGTAATCAGATGTACCCTACATTTTCTGTTCAAAGGGATTAGTTCTTTTTGTAACTAGCTAGATGAACATGTACTCTCATTTCCGTTATGAACTCCTTGAGAACTGATTTGCAGTACTCTTGTGAAATGTTAGTTGTTTTGTTTGTTTCATTTAGGGGCTTGGGAATTATGGTCTTCAACCCAGTGGTGTGCTTACTTAAAGTATGAAATTTGTCTCTTTTCATTCATATATGTAAATGAGATTTATTTTTCTCAGTTCAGTGTGGTGAGTGAAGGAGAGTGATTATAGTGACCTGTTGCTTGCAAGATTTGCTATACCTGAACAAAATGAACACTATTCCATGTTCAGTTACTGTAAATTTTGCATTTGGCCTGAAGCCACTTGTCCAGTTATCTATACTAGAGATACTCCTTCATGCCTTCCCAAAGTAAGAAACCAATTTTTGACCTTTTACTTATTCTGGTTGAACACAAAATGCTGAGCATTTGTAGAAAGATGAACCTTTTTTATCTTGAAACTTGAGAGTGAGAGTTAAATTATAATTATAATTAATTTTATTTTAAGAAAACAGGTTTGAATCCCACAATATGCAGACCTTTATTTGAAAGCTGTTTTCTAATCTGTGTTAGATTTAGGGGAGTCTTACTAGAACATATTTTTTTTATTTTAAGCCTATGATACTGATAATGTTGAAAGCTAAATCAGTGGTGGTTTCCAACCACCATTTACTTTATCAGCCTCCTGTGGATTTGACTGTTCCGACATTCCGACATAGGGTATGGTTTGTTTTACCATCTCAAATACCATGTGTACTCAAATGTACCTTAGTTCAAGTCTCTGGACACCTAACTCAATTCCTATGAAAATTAGTTGTACACTGCTGACAGACAAATTGATTACATGCACTCAAGTACATAGGATCAGAATACGACTAAACAGCACCACTTGGCTCCTGAAGAATTGAAAACACTCCACTGATAAATATCAGCAAAATATTTGGAGTTGCCCCTATTTTTTGTGCATTTTTATAGTGGAGCTTATTCTGATTATACACCTTATAAATCTCTGTAAATTTCCAGTAAACTTCTCATTTGTAGAACTACACATCATTTGTCCAAAGGAAGTGTACATTTCATTTCATCACCTGTAACATATTGCAGTGATAAACTAGTGCCTTGACATTAATTGGTGTGTGGTATCGCTAGCAGTAACTTTTATTTGCATATTCTTTCGGTGGGATTTGGTGATGGGCTTGGGGGAATTCTGCTTCTTATCTTCATTACCTTATAAATTTAAATGAACACTAATATGATCAATACATCATGCTGTATTTATATTCTTATCTATTTGGTAAGGTGACCAACTAGTTTCACTGCTGCTTGAGAGCTTCTTCAGTTTGTGAATATGTTTCTAGTGGTAAATGACATCTGCCATCCTTCACCACCTGGAAAAGCTGCGACACAAGCACAGATTGAGAGAAGGGCAGAGCAATTTTTACTCCCACCCTTAAGAAAGTTGCAAGAGAATGTAAAAAGAAAAACATTTTTCAATCAAATATGGATTCATTTATTGAAATCAGAATTATAAATAAATGTGCACTTTGTCAGCCCAACTTACTAAAACATTAAATTGTTACAGATTACCTATGAACCTTTTTTTGAAACAAATAACCTCGGTAATCATCAATCATCACCTCTTTCCAGGCCATCTGTCGGAAAATATACCATTCTCAAATATATGGCTGTTATTCTTCAATCTGTGTTGCATAGTTTGTCAAACGCTGTTCTTCAAAGCCCAAGCTTGCGGATTCTATCCTGACAGCCTGACGCCATTAACGGTGTTTTAGTATGACAGCCTCTTGTCAGATTTAGTAGTTCAGTTTTTTTTTTTTTTTTTTTTTGCGTATGGCTTTTAGTGCCGGGAGTGTCCGAGGACATGTTCGGCACGCCAGTTTTGTAGGTGCTTCGAGAAGGACTCCCAATGGGTGAGCTACAAGTACCGTTAGGGAGGAAAGTTGGAAGGGAAGGTCGAGGAGTTGGAAGGTAGTGGCTGTGGCCTATAGTTAGGCCAACCCCGGCATTTGCCTGGAAGGAAGATGGGAAACCACAGAAGACCATCTTCAAGGTTGCCGGCGGGGGGATTCGAACCTCCTCGCCTCCCGGATGTGAGCGACTGCCAGCAGTCATGCCGTAACGACCACGGCTAACTCACCCGGTAGTAGTTCAGTAAATATCCCCTTAAGCACTGCTACATCTCTAAAACCACAGCAGCTAAACCTATTCTCAAGGATAATCACCAAAAATTAGGCAGCCATACTATGCCCCTCTTGGCCTGTCTGCTGGATCTGTTCATGCTGCCACTTGACACAAACTACAAATGGGTAAAGCTATAACTATGATTTGGGGTGATGTACTGATTATTGTGTTCATGAACTTGACCACCACAAAAGGGTTTGTAATATCTTTGTTTCAATAATGATAGGATATTTTTCATTCATAATGCTACACTGTATTTATGCTGAACCAGACATGGTTTAAAAGTTCATTTGCCCTTTTGTATCTTATGAAAGTTATAAAATAATATGCTTGTACTAGCCGTAACCTGTGCTTTACTGATTTACGGTATGTTACATCTACTTAGGAATTTCTGAATTTTAGTTACAGTGATCAGAAAAAGCTAAATAGATATCTGCTTAAGAGTATTCAGGTGGAAATCTGATTTAGAAGATTGATTTAACCATATGACCATGATTGCCCTGAAGTTAGTTGTGTTTTATGGTTTGATTAGTGTAGAAGATAGGAGCATTAACACACTTGTATCTGTTTCAGTCCACCTTTTGCTTTCTCAACATTGCTTGCATAATTTCAGCAGCTGACAGGTTCAGCAGGATTGTGGTGATGGAATATTGTGCTTGTCATTAAGATGTGGAAAAGTGGCATAATCTGTAGCAGTTTACCTGATGCAAGGTCATACATGCAGAGCAGTAGATTTCTAAATCTTAACAGTTGATGATTTCAGTACTGCTGGTTCCCAGAGTCCAAATTATCCTTTTCTGCTTATAGTTTCCAATTTATTTTGAAGTCCTAGTGTTGATCCAGTATAGAACACCACAAGATGGCATGACTTGCTTGGAGACAAGTGTCAAACATTATTTACTGATAGCACACTCACTCCAGCTTGCCCCAAATAAATGCAGTTCTACTGTTCCAAATACTACAATACTGCAGGTTATCACTGTACTAAGAAACAGAGAACATATTGGGAGTGCATATTCACCTAAGTTTTATCACAGACTACCAAGAGTAGCAAAGAGCAAACCAGGTTAGGGTTCAGAGCTTTCAAGATTTCTTTGTAAAACAACTCCCCTTTCAAAATATTTTATCCTAATAAGGGGTGTTGGCAAGAGAGTTTAAGCCTGCTTTTGATAATGTAGTGCATTTCTCGTAAGCATGCTAAGCCATTCTTAGGAAACTAGAAAGCCAAAGTGGACGAATTCTCATCCCTTTGTGTGATATTTTCCCCACACTCGCTCCAGCTTGCCCCCAATAAATGCAATTCTACTGTTCCCAATACTACAATACTGCAGGTTATCAGACAAATTTCACTTTATAAGTAAATGAGTTGATGACCAAGATGTTCTTAACCCCTTAACAGAACAACTGTCATGATACTGTAATACGAAGTAGGATAGGCTGTTGCATTAGCCTCTGTAACTATGTCCAAGGATTTATGATGCAGATAAGTTTGAATCCCACTATTGAGTATCCTTGAAATGTTTCTATATGGTTCCCTATTTCAACTCTAGATAATGCTGTGATTTTATTTTCTGAGGACCAAGGCCCCTTCCTCCCCAGTCCTAGCCCTTTTTAATACCATTACAGGTACCAAAATAACACAGATTTCACACGTATGATGTCCCAAGCACCTAAATGAAACCACAAAAGTCATTCTGTAGTAGATAAGCTAATGGTGTGAAAAGTTGTTCGAGTTTTAGCAGTTGCCTCAAACCGTTGGGCAATACAGTATTTTGACCTTTTCTTGCTTTAGATAATATTATCAAGGGCCAATAACCTAGATGTTAGGCCCCTTAAAACAAGAATTATCATCATTATTATTTATTAATATTATCAAGTATCCTGTAATGTTAGATTAAATGCTAATGAACACTGAAATTTAACAACAATAACATTTGAACTTTTTACAGGATAGAAGTGTTTATTTCATTGAAACCAGTATATCTAATACAGATGTCATTAATAGTTGGACTTTGCTCTTTTCTTATGGCATTGTTCCTACTATGTGGCTAAGTTCTATTAGAAGTCAAAATTAATTTCTTCATAAACAACATTTCGTTGATACAAATTCACTGCAGTAATATTATAAATCCCTTGTATCATATGCAATATGAATTGAATTTCTGAATCACAACTGTTTCGTCAGAGAAATTTGTTCTAAATGTATTGTGTTCTGATTCCTCCTTGTGCGTTCTGTACCGGCTCCTGCATTCTTAGGACTCGCTGGGAATATCTCTAGAACGCTTAGATTCACCAGAAGAAGCGGTCAGTACTTAAAACATATTTGTCCCCCTATTTTGGCTTTTCTGCCTGCATGTTTGCCTCCTTTGAAAACATACTTGAGAGGGGATAAACCTTTGAAGTGCTTGTGATTGATAGATTTTTATGAATGTTATGATATAACATTTGAATTTCATCTGGTATGATACTAACAGGGCTAATTAGGCTGTGAATTGCTTGTTTGGTATTTTATTTGCTGTGGTAGATTAATATTGCTAATATGCTAATACTAAATTTTGCATGTGCATGCTTGAATGTTAATGTAACTAACTCAATGGTTATCATATTTTTATGTACATTTATTAACATTACCATTTGTGTTGAAAATCAACTGTGTTAGATACATTAAATATTATATTTTCATTAATGAACGTGGAAAATTCATACTTAATTTTTTCTGTACACACCAAAAAGGTTGAAATGCTTAAAATTTGGTACATATGTTAGTAGTTCTTTTTATACCCTTTTGGAGATATACTTCATTAACGTTACTAACATGAGTTGGTAAGAGCTGGGAAAGGAATAATTTTCTTAGCCAGATCATTACGGTTTTCGAGGAATATTAATGCACATATGGCTGGGATATATTAACCTCTCAGGCCGGTTCTACGTACGCGAGTACGTGTGGTTGTAGTTACTGCACTGGTGGTTCGCCGTACGTTATACGCTGCTCACAGCACTTCTCGAGAACTGCGTTTGTGCGCTTTCTGTTGGGCTCATATGTGAACTGCTTATACTGATGTATTTTAGAAGTCTTGGCCTTGCAAACCGTGTAATCCTACAACAAATAGTTCATGGGTTTCCCTTTTTTTTGGGGGGGGGGAATCATCGTGCCATCTATTGAGGCAAAATAGAAACAGACAACACATTGTCACTCGCCTTGTTCTCTACTGCCATCTGTGGTAAGAATTTTAGCCTCTTGTAAATGATACACGTGGGTGGAGAATATTGCCAGGGGATGTCCCTAACAATTCCGTGAAAAATGGCAGGGCCTTCGCGACGTCTTACGGGGTTTTAAATAGAAAGTGCTCTGATAGGTGAGGAAGACAGTAGTGTAAATAGTTCTGCTAGTGATTTCGGTAGTGACGTTGATTACTGGTATGCCCAAGAAGAATTGTTGCCTCTTGAAGAGGAAGATGAAGAATTAGGACATGTCAATGTGCCATCAGCTGATGGTGACATTCCGTGGGGGTGGCGCACGTTGCATGCAGCTAACATAGAGAGGAAAATTCCTTTCACTGGGCAACCGGGCCCACAGAAAGATTTCGATAGTGTTTTAGATGCGTCTTTTTTTTTGGTAGATATATTTATTTATTTAGTCAATTTACCCTCTAGGTTGGTAGTTCCCACGGACTCAGCGAGGGAACTCACCACTACCGCCGCTATGGGCAGTGTCCTGGAGCCTGGACCATCTGGTCGGGAGGGATACAACTGGGGAGGTGTGATCAGCACTTCGCCCAGGCGGCCTCACCTGCAAAGCGAACAGGGGCCTCATGAGGGATGGGAAGGGACGGAAGTTGGGGATGGAGGGGCGAGGAAGAGGGATGGAGGCGGCCGTGGCCTTACAGTAGGTACTGTCCCCGTTATCCGGATAGTAGGCTGTCAGATATCCGCCCCCTCAATCGGATTGCCAATAATCAAACGCACCGGCACAGCTACATCAATGAAAATGGCACTGACAGATACTATCGAGATTAGAGCACAATAGTTAACAAGAAATTATTGTGGAACACACCAAAATATACGGGGGTTCATACTTACCTTCACTTACCTCTTAAATTTATCTCGGGGACTGGGTTGTCAACTGGATCACTTAAAGCGTGCCCACACAATAACCTCCACCATGATATTTAAAATGAACCATAACGAAGACGAGAAACTTTAAACTGCACAATAATTTATTTCACAAAAAGAATGAATTAACAAAAATAAAACAACAAAATCCACGTGGCAATCAGAAGCCATCGTCCACATAACCATGTCCTCCTGTAGGACTGGTATACTCTACATACAATGTTTCAGCTTTCTCAAGCTCAAAATAACGTAATTATAATAATGCACTTGGAATGGAAACGGGATTTGGGACGAGACACATATAGCAATTGTTTTGCGTGTTTATACATATCACATTTTATTTATAGCCACAAGGCTATTATGGAGACGTCCTTGGCCTCTATCATACAGTTGTCCGGACCAGCTGCAATGCACCTGCATCGTCAAAGTGGACTCACCTGTCCGGTCAACCCTAGCATAAGCAAGTTACATCAGAGCTTAGCTCTCCTTCAAAACACGTTAAATGTCCACATCTCAACTGAAATATTATCACGCAAATCTTTTAAATGCTCCATTCAAACACCAGTGGAATACTCTAATAATCCTAAATCATGTTTAATTGTTCAATCCACTTGCTTAATTAGCGTTGTTTAGAGTATAAAAACAAAACTCCAAATGTTAATAACAAAAGTTCATTAATTATTTATAACAATAATAAATTGTTTATAACAATGTCAAACGACAATTGGAAATTTTATACACGCCTCTTAATCCCTTTCATTACAAATTGTTATCAAAGATATTTACAAAATTATTTACAATATTAATATTGTTTATATTATTTATACAAGAAATACATTAAACCACACGTTTATCCGGTTGATAATTACTCAAATTGTGTTGATATAATCGACCAATGAAGGTTAGTTATATTTAAATGTCAAATTCAGGTTTAATAAGGTTTAATAATTATTATAATTATTTGTGACGGTAACCTCCATTCAAAATCTTCATCTCAAATTATTTAACACTCTTGTTAACTTTAACAGTATCTTCACATGAATAACTTTCAAAGAACCAGGACAATACATTCAGCGGAAAAATACTTAGCTCAAAACGCACAAAATTGCTCAACAATAGGCCCAGAATTCATCATATATCTTCATATATATGGCATCAAAATCTTCCAAATTACATACAAAAACCTCCACTCATAAATTCAACAACTTCATTTATTACTGTGGGAACCTCCTTCATTATTCAAGGGCTTTACTCATCAGCGACTTTTACAGGTCCACTGAACTAACGATTATACATCCATTGTTCCTCTTTAAAAATTCTTATATTCATCAATTGTATTAATGTCTGTTATTATTTAACCTTCGTGGGTTTCATTCATGAATCGATATGAAGTAAAAATTTGCCAATCACAAATAAATTTAATAGCAAATACGATTAGACACTCCTCCCTGGTCTATCAAAATTGAGATTAATATCTTCAAAGTAACGCAGTATAAAAATACTATCTTCAATCAAAGTTCATCTAAACTGCATAAATAGTCGAATAGAATACAATTAGACTATGGAATGCAAACATTATTGTTCCAATCTATAATTGGGAAAAATTCCTATCAAATGTTCATTACTATAGTGTATTCAATAAATCGTATTCAAAGTTCATTTTTCATAAAATTGTCTATAATGCAATGATAAATGTCTATGTTGCAATCATGTTCATAAGACGACTAGTATTTCAAAGATCGTCGATAACGTATTAGATTTTAACGCTCTAAAATCATTTAATCATTCTTCTTTCTTGAGGATGGCAGAAAATTGGTCAAAGTAATTTACTGAAAAGAATTACTTTAATAAAATGACACGCTGTCTGAATTCAAATCTGCCATAGCAAATCGTTAACTTTACAGTCAAATCGTGACTACAAAATATGCAAATTAATGAAAGAATCTAAATTATCAGTCTCAACTGATCCAAAATTATTTAACTATGCCAATGACATAACAATGTCTCAACAAATCGTAGAAAAAGGCATAAATCATCGAAGTGTACTGAGTACAGAAATGTTAATCAAGAAAATGGGGCAAAAATAAATGGGACAGAAAATATGGGAAGAATGGTTGCTCAGATATCGCTACATGACTCAAATAATACAAGAAACGTTCACGACTACCTTATCTGTTGATTGAAGTTCTAGAGGAAAGTTTTCAAAGAAAACTGCTGTTGGTTCCATTTCACCAGCATGAAGATGTGCTCCGACCTCGAACCTGGAATCAGCGTCCTCGGAGAATCGAACTGCTTCCTCCTCCGGAAATTGCACTGCTCCGCGTATACGAAAGACATCCTTCTGGCAAAACTCTTCTTTATGAGCCGGGTCCACCCTGGCCTCTCTTGAAAGTTCCCTGAAGTTCCAGTCGTAATTCGCCATGAAGTTTATTGCAGTTATTTCCGCAGAAATATTCATAATCGTGGAGTATGATGATATTTCCACTGTCATTTGATATAATTCAGCGATGGATTCACGATGCATGAGTGTAGTTGGATGTTCACTACATGCTCGCTTTTATAGAATGACGATTAACGAAGTTCCATGCTGTTACTTCACTCCATCGATATATGTCCCAATTGCATTAAAGCCTTAGCCTTCCATCTCAACTTCTGTTATAATCATTGAAAGCACTGCAAGATTATAATGTTCCATGGTAGAATGTATCGTCGTATTACCAAACGTATTTTCCAATATCACGGTTGTAACACGTGTCAGCCGTAGTGTATACTGTGGAAATTTAAAAGTGCCTCTCAGGTGGCGAGAAAATCACTTTTGTCTGCAGCCTTAAAGTGTCGATATCTTTTAAATTATAACTGTGAAATTGTTCAAATCTTCTACACACCTCAATGTTGTACTGCCCAATTGAATTATAATGAAGGCAGAAGTTAACTCTTTATATCTTATCTGATAGAAACGTTGATGTGAGCGTTTCAACTTCACCTAGTTTCGAACAGCGTAAAATGGAACTGCTCCGTGTTCGTTCGATGCGCCGGGCTTTAACCACACGCTAAAGACAACTTGCTTCACTTATTCACTCGACAATGACTATCTGACATCTGAAATATATATGCGGTATCAGACATCAGATATTCGGTTATGAGAGATATGAGAGAATATGAGCAATATGAGAGCTCCTCTATCCTGTGCACGACCTTTTATCAACTTCTTAAGGGGCGTATCCATCCCTTCCATAGTTCGTTGCTCCGTCATTGCTAGAAGTTTTAACTTTGGCTATACTTGACGGATTTTCAAATTTCAAAAACTCAAAATTAATTTCTTCAAAATTCCAAATCAATGCCATAACTGAAAATAGTTTTCCACAAATCTGCATGCCAAAAGTAATCAAATATCGTAGTTTCAGCAATCTCCGTCTTCCTTCCAAACTATCGTTCATTGGTTCGAGTCTCTCCTCCAATAGCGTAACTTCTTCCTTAGCACAATACCTTGTTTCCTGCGACTGCGTCGTAAATCTCAGATCTTTCTCGAACAAAATCATGACGTCACCAAGAATCTCAGCTCCACCAGCCTACTTGCATGAAGTATACGTCAACCGTGCCTACGTCATGAATATCCACGTCACAACTATGACATCCATAACTTTATTCATATTTGCCAATACAGCCATCGTGGTCTCAATATAATTCAATTTACGGGGGCAGTACCATCCCGGCATTTGCCCGAAGACGAAGTGGGAAACCACGGAAAACCACTTCGAGGATGGCTGAGGTGGGAATCGAACCCCCTCTACTCAGTTGTACCACCCGAGGCTGAGCAGACCCCGTTCCAGTCCTCATACCACTTTTCAAATTTCGTGGCAGAGCCGGGAATCGAACCCAGGACCTCCGGGGCGGCAGCTAACCAGGCTGACCCCTACGCTACGGAGGCGACTTTGGTAGATATAGTGTAGATAAAACCCTCTGTAATGTACCGATACATAATAAACGGACTATTTATAAGGTGTAAACATAGATATATTGTACACAATACACAGTGACAGTGAAATGGATACCCTCAACACCCGCAATATGAAACGAACCGGCTTCAAATTCATCCGCTATTTATAGCCAGGGTCGTTCAAGACACCATTGGTAAGTCATCCTGAAAATATTGTGTTATTAGCTTGTATAATTTTTGAGATATGCAACATTATTATTTGAAGTTCTCCAAAACTCACTCTCCAAGCCAATTTAAATACCGCCTGGAGTGCAGACAATAGGGCATTTGAATGCCCGCCTGAGAGGTTAATGCATATGCTTGGGAAGAAAATTATTTTTATTTTCCTTTCAACATTGGTGATGTTCAACAAAAATACTTAATTTTCTCTTGAAAGGAACCTAACTGCTAAGTAATTCTGCCTCCTTTGAAAACATAATTGGGCACAAACAACTCTTTGATGTGTTTGTGACTGTTCGATTTTTATGAATGTATTTATTAATCATTTATGCCCGAGTGCACCAACGTCGGTAAAGAGAATACCGCGGTAAACTTCCTAGTTTACTGGGGTAAAGTCGTATTTCTGTTGCACCAAGCTCGGTTTCGAGTTTTACCGCTGTAAAATGTTTACCTCCCGTGAGGGAGCGGTTATCTAAGAAAACCGTGGTAAAGTTTTATTTATTTGTATTCTGTGGTAAAGATTCCAAAATGGAGCTTAACAACTACAGGTTATATCTTCAGTATCTTAATCGATTTGAAAAGAATGAAGGGAGGTTTATAGAAGAGAGGCGAGATTTATTCGAAGAACTGAGCGATGCTTCATTCCAGAGAAGGTTTCGATTAAGGAAGGAGACAGTAAGTTATATTTTGGACATAATTGGTGAACAATTGAAATTCTCTACTGGGAGAAACTATCCGAAATCGTCGTCTTATAGCAATGCGGTTCTATGCAACTGGGACATTTCAGGGAGTGATCGGTGACGTGTGTGATGTTGACAGAACAACAGCATGCCGCATAATACACAAGGTTTCTAATGTAGTTGCCTCATCGCCACAGTTTATAAAAAACAACCACTTACCCAATGGAAACAAAGAGAGGTTTATGGAAGGCTTCCACAGAATAGCTGGGTTCCCTGGTGTGTTGGGTGCGCTGGACTGCACTCATGTGAGAATACAGTCTTCCGGAGGTGATAATGGGGAGGTATTTAAAAACAGGAAAGGCTATTTCTCTCTAAACATGCAAACTATGAGCGATTCGAACCTCATGATAAGAGATATAGTAGCAAGATGGCCAGGTTCGACTCACGATAGCACCATATTTCACGAATCTCGGCTGAGAGCGCGTCTAGGCGAAAACCATTGGTCTGGATGAAAATATTGGTCTGGAAACAATAATGTTGGCACTCTATAAAATTCAGTAACATCCTCTAGCGATAAAATATTCAACTCCTGTATATTAGTAACATTGGCCATTTCTATAGAAAATTTTTCGGATTTCAATGGCGGCGGGCAACGTATACTACACGAGTTAACGAAATTTTCATGAGGGCCAAAATTGGGAGCTCTAGGACGTTTCATCATTTTATTTTCCATTGTTTTGCACAGCTGATTACTCGCGTTGAGACAAAATGTTAACAGTATGGGATACAAGTGACTGTCGAAACGATCACTGCCGTCTGGATAAACTGAAGACAAGTGACTATCGAAATTAACGAATTTCTTCCGAGGGGAATAATAGCGAGAAAAGCAAGCGTCAAGAAACCGCGGTAACGAAACCGAGCGATAGTAATGGTGCACTGCTTTTACGACAATACCACGGTAAAAGTTTTACCACGGGTTCGTAAAGACTGATGAATACCGAGGTTGGTGCACTCGGGCATTAGTGTTACTGTATATACTTGGGTATATTTGTGAGTTAGATCACATTTATTGTGAATGTGAATTAAACACTCGGAGGTCTGCATTTTACTATGTCATAGGGAAGCGACTTTCATTCTATAAACCTCCCCATCTAAGACTTAATAATGGATTGCTATTGTGGCATGGCCTGATCTGGTTCAAATCCCGACTGTGGTAATATATTCAAGTCTCACTTTAGGGTTGTATCTGTCAACATTAGAACATTCTGTGCCCATCTCATGGCATAGTGACTAGTTTTCTTAGCTATCACCACAATGGTCTGGGTTAGATTCCCAACTCTGCCAAGAAATTTAATTCTGGTCTGAGGACTGGAATGGGGTTTACTCAGCCTTGTAAGGCATAACTGAGAAGAGGTGGGTTTGATTCCTACCTTAGCCATCCTAGGACTGGTTTCCCCACTTCTACTCCAGGCATGTGCTGGGATGGTACCTAAATGAAGGCCACAGCTGCCTCCTACCCAGATCCATGCCTCAATTACAAATATATATTAGTGCTTGGTAGTTGTTTCATTTGAAGGACTTGGACATTGTGGTCATTTAGCCCCATGTACTTCTGTGTGTGTGTGTGTGGAATATTGTCTGATAACCTGTGTTATTGTGATGGCTGTATTAGTGTGCATAATTCAAGTAAGAATTGGAGACAGCCGTGGCCTTAAGTTAAGAACCATCCCAGTATTTGCTTGGAGTAGAAGTGGGAATCCATGGAAAACCACTTCCAGGATGGCTGAGGTGGGAATCAAACCCACCTCTTCTCAGTTGTGCCTCATGAGGCTCAGAGTAGAGTTAAATTTCTTGGCAGAGCTGAGAATTGAATCCGGATGTCCGGGACGACAGTCAAGGATGCTAGCCGCTACACCATGAGATGGTTATAGAACTAGTGCTGTCATCACAAAGACACAGGTTATCAGACAGATTCCATACATACCAAAGTAAATGGGGCTAGTTGATCATGATGATCTTTGTTAATCGAACTTCTGTGTTTCTTATTATAAACCTACTGTTTATTTGTTATTGTTTTTATTAATTTTTAAAGTGTTTAATTGCTTTGAGGGTTGTTATGGGTATGTGATTCACCGTGTACTGCTAACGTTCTATTATCTGTGAAGACTGCTACCATACTATAGGGGCTAGCATATCTTAACTTACATCCACAAAGGACGAGAATTGGGAATCAGTTTGACCCAAAAGGTGGCGAACTTAATCTTGTGAACAATAATTCATAGCTGTAATGTGACATGCACTGATCCTAGATGACTCAGTGTTGTAATGTGTGAATTGAGACAGTAAGATAGTAGCTGTGCCATTTGACCAAGGTTCTAGTCATCCTGTAGGACCTGAGGGTATATTTTACTTTTATTTTAATTATGAGGGAGGGGGGTTATAAACCTACTGTTTATTTTTTAAATAAAGCTGGATCGAGCGCTAACTTATAAACAGCATTGCATGGACACCAAACAAAAGGTATGAACCAGGAACATCATCATTCGTAAACTCACAAACACCGCATGGGGAGCGCAGCCTAGTGTCCTGCGAACAATTGCCCTTGCTCTGAGCTTCTCTGCTGCAGAATATGCTGTCCCAGTCTGGAGAAACTCTGCTCATGCCAACCAAGTAGATGTTGCCCTCCATGGGACCGGCTGTCTACGCCCAAAAGTTGAGAAGAGAAAGCAAGAAACAGATCCAAGACACCCAATTTATGGACTTGATGTCCATCCACCTAGGCTAAAGTCAAGAAAGAGCTTCCTCCAAACAACGATATCCATTCCTTCCTCAGTTGAAGTTCGCCGAATTGAACTTTGGAAAACAAAATCGCCGGCAGGTTCGTGGGAAATGAAGGAGAAGCCGGCAGCAGGCTACCATTTACAATACAGATCTTAGAAGACTCTAAACAGATTGAGAACTGGTGTGAGTCGTTGCAAAAGCAATTTGAAGAAGTGGGGATACAGTACAGAAGAACTTTGTAAATGTGGTGAAAAACAAGACCCTGAGCACCTTCTGAATTGCAGCATGTTACCAAGACCATGTGCTATGCAGGACTTGATAGAAGCTAATGACTGTGCCATTCTAACAGTTGAACACTGGAGAAATGAAATTTAGTGCAATTTATATGTATGTTTGTGTTTTGGACTTGGATAAATACATTTTTATTTTTTTTAATTGTTTTCTATTATACACACTTCCAAAACATTTACAGTAATTATGTCTCCACCTCCTGACTATGTGGTCCCAGGTACAAATTCTCAGCCCTGGAAATCATTTAGGTACAGATGCTCAAATATACACTTTGTTAAATATATACAGTATATACAGTTCAACTTTGTTATGAAATTCAAGGGACCTGAAAAATTATGTCATAAACTAGTGTCATAACAGATATTCATATTCAATCTACTGTGGTGGAAAATGAAAGATAAACTTAATTAGCCTTATTTTATTTTATACTAGCAGTAGTACCCGACTTTGCCTGGTGGAATGATGATAATATCTCAAAGTATCCTTAGAAATATAATGGACTTTAAATCTAGGTCATTTGCCCCCAATGACAATGAGGGCTTAACATCTAGGTAATTTTCCCTACTGAAAGAGCTTCTGGCGTACTGCTTGGGTTCAAGCTGCACGAACCTGAGAGGATCGCAGATGATGATGATGATATATGATGACAGATGTTTGTGGTTCCCCGTCCTATTTACATTGGCCGGGGACTCACCCACTCTTTCACAATACCACAGTGGCTTGAGTAACGGCCCTGTGCTAGCTCAGCATGGACAGCAGATAACACGGTGGGCTTGGGACAGTCCTCTCATGTCACCTCGCGATGAATCAGCAAGCTATTCTCACAACTTTACTTTTCTTTTACAAAGGGATGAGCATAAAAGTTCCCTGAAAGTCCAAATTATTTTTTAACATTAAATCCCAAGAAAGTGTTAGGTGAAAGTTTCAAGATATTAAGGTGTCAAAAGTTGAAGAGTAGCAATGTATAATCAAGGCAGGTATAAAATGACATGTCTCAACTTAGAAACTTAAAACTTTGTACAAGAGAAGCTGATGCCCCAACTATAGTACAGTGGAAACAAACATTCTCTTTCTTCCTTGTAGAGCAGGAGAAACTGGTCATGGACAGTAGATCCTCACTACGAATATCTCTTGCCCTTCTAGCATGAGTGCATGAGTGAACACTGGCCACCTTTGGTTTCAGCACTAGGTGATAGCCGTCAGTGCTCTCTAGTAGATCTTGAGTGAACTACCATGGCACTTGGTGAAAGCTTGTGATGCAACCCTGTAATGGGGATCAAGGCCATATTGACATGTTTTGAGTCGTCTTTCCTGAAAGAATCAAGAAGCTGGGATTACGATTTGGCCCGGATGAGGAAGGCACATCTTCGGCCAGTCGGTGGCCTCCCTCCACTGTGAACTGCTGGTCAGCAGCCGGCACAGTTTCTCAGAGCAACCACCTGTATATGTAGGAATAGCAGGGAGAGACCCCTCCTGTTCACTGCCAACTACCAGAAACAGAAAACCACCTGAAGATTCCAGACATAGTGTCTGGCGAAATGTTCGGAAATTGAAACCCCACTGAACCAACTTGTTCACCCATTCAGATGCCAGCTGTGAAAGTCGGAACTGTTAAAGTGTCGAAACATTACATAAATAATCTAGGCAGAGCATGAATTGAACTCCCAAATGAATCTGTGTTACGACATAGAATAACAACTTTTTTATTGTTGTAAGTGATACAGACCCTAGTGCAGCCATTAGTGCCACAAATCTTCAGCAGACAACCTGAGCCCAATTTTCCTCTGTTTAACATAACTCGTGCGTAGCACAAAGCCAAATGAAATAGAAGAAATTTATCTACCATCATCTCAAACTATGTTTATTTGGTTAATATTCAAACAAAATTGATATGCTAAGTTTGCCTTTCAAAATTGCATCAATCGAATTGTGAACCTTTTGAGTGTGCAGGGGCAACTGGTGATACAGAGTATTCCAACATTATGTACCAAATTTTGGCATTGTTTGATGATAGTAGCAAGTAAAAAATTAAATATTAAGAGCTTGGTTGATGATAGTAACAAGTAAAAAATTAAATATTAAGGACTTGTGAACTTCAGTTGTGTGGGATTGTTGTAGGAAAAGTAAAATATGCATTTTAGTTCTTTACAGAAGTTTTTTTTTTTTTTTTACTTCAAAAGAATTATTTTCATACTACTAAAAGATTTGTAGTTAATTTAATTATGCATTAGTGATGTTATTCATGGGATTTTATTGGTAATTAAAGTATGATTTGTTATGGCAAATACGGTAATTAAACTTAAAGCTGTATTACTTCCTTTAACATTTCTTAGCACACTGGCTATAAATGCTGATCAGTTGTAAGAGTTGGGTAGTTGTTTATGTTGGTATCAAGTTTCACTTTATTAGAGTTGTAGAATAAATTTAGAGAGAGAGAGCTATACTAAGGTACAGATTAGTCTGTATTCTAGGTTTGCTTGAAATCAAACCTCAGCATTTTTATTCCTGAGTGTGATTTTGAGAGCATGCAGGCCATCTGGAGAGGAAAGTCTGAAGCTTGTCATAACTTATTGCATCTGGCTTTGAAAGGAAATGGTTGAGGATCAGATAGTTTTGATCCTTTTGGCTTCTAAATTCTAACTTCTTATAGTGTTGTTTTGATCCACCTACTGAATTTTCAAGACTAAAAGTCTGATTTTTAGCTATTAAATCCTTTGTTCTATTATTCTTGAGAGTATTAACAAGCCAGGGAAAATGAAAGAAGTTTGGAGAAGTGACACCTCAGGAACAAATATATATTGGTTTGTAAATGTTTCAATGGTTGAAGATTTCCTTAGTTTAGCAAGCTTTAGTACGTATGCCATGGCATTGTTAAATCTTAGAAACAGGCTGTCCATCGTATCTCAATGCCTCTGCAGTGTTGATCACAAATTTTGGTATGCTGGTATTTTGCACATCACTTCATGGTTACAGAGCACTGCTGATGAACTTGTAGCAGCTACAGCCTACTTTGACTTATTCCTCCGCAGTATCACAGAGCCTGGCCTTCTGTATTCATTTGTTCGCTTTCTTCTGGAAGATAAATATGATGGCGAACGTATCTTGGACAGTCTTATCCAGAGGATCACCTCAAAGACACGGGTAATTATGTTCTTCTCAATACCGTATCTATATTTTAAATGAGATTACTGCATTCATTATTATTTTAAAATAGTTATTTGTTAGACCTCTATTTATAATAGTTTTAGTTCATGGAATAACTTTGGGATGGAATGTTTTGGGACCATACTTTCCATTGTTGCCTGCTTGTAGTCTGAAATGTAAGGGAGCTTTTCAGTCACTCAACATGTAGCATCAAAATGCCCAATTGTAAACTGACCAGTCGTATATTGCACAGAATAGTCCCTTTATTGAAGTACTTGTCGGTAGGAGATAGACATGCAGTATGAGGAGATAGAACGTGATAATATCACAATGGAAGAGGGTAAAATTGAAACAAATTAAGATGGGGGGACAGCAGAATTGAATGAAGTATTGGTTTACACCGGCTATAGAGACTGTTTGTTTGGATACATTTGGAAAGAAAAATATTTACCAGAAGACTGGAGTAAGGGGGGCAATAATATCAATTAGGTAACAAGAAGGTATGTGACAATTATTGAGGAATCACTCTCATATCAAAAGTTGAAAAAATATTTGGAAGGATACTAGAAAGGAGAATGAGAAGGCGGAAGGAAAATTACAAGACGAGTAATATGGCTTTCAATGTGAAAGATCAACTGTAGACAATACATCAGTATGAAGCTAATGGAAATGCAGGGGGTAATAAGGAATGGGGCAGTCTCAACTACAAAATGGAGAAATATAAACTTAAATGGTTTGGACATATTAAGGGGATGAAAGAGGGTGACATCGATGTATGGTATTATCCCCAGAGCAAAGGTATGGAAAGAAAGACAAAGATAGACTATGGACAAGCAATGTACAAAGACTGTTGTAGCAGTGTTCACATCTCCATGGGTAGGACTGAATGATTTCTAAAGGAAACTGAACTATGACACGGATATATACCACTGTCACCTCTGCTGTTCATATTGGACGGGGCATGATGGCACAGTGGTCAAGTTTCTTCCCTCCCACCATGACAGAGAGTGATTCACAAAGGGAATATAAAAATTGTGGTGAACTGCAAGTACTTGGGAAGAAAACTGATATAGTGTGCAAGACTGAACAAGATCAGTAGATGGGTGCAACAAGGAAATGCATTTTACTAGTGTGTGAGGAACCTGCTTTGGAGGAAGGAAGTGCCTAGGAAATTTAAAGCACTGATGTATAAGATGTACTGCCATACTTCCATATACAGCAGAGACCTGGACACTTATAAAAGGACAATACATAGCAGTAAGAAAAGGGGATGTCAGAAAGGAAAGTGGAGTGGAAAATCTCAACTACAAAATGGAGAAATATAAACTTAAATGGTTTGGACATATTAAGGGGATGAAAGAGGGAAGGATGCCGAATCGGATTGAAGGAAGGCAGGCAGGCATGGTTAAACTCTGTCAAGAACAGTGTGATAAGAAGGTACCCCCAAGAGCAGTGGTGACTGGATAGAGGAAGGTGGAAAGGGGTCATAAACACATTAACCCAGCTACAGTTGTATAAGGGAAATTGATTATGATGATGATTCATATTAGAAACATACTATTATAGTTGGGATACTTTACTATCTATTTTGAAATAAGTGTCCTGTATTCTTAGTTGTGAATGTTGTGTGCTACGTTTTCCACAAACTCTTGGTTTCATTGCACGTTTCATATTAGACTGCCAACTATAAACATTGCTAGCTCCAGCCCAAGGGATATGCAGTAGGTACTGTCAGTCACCTTCCAAAGCTAGAACCTTGCAGGTGGGATTTATTGATAAATTCTTTGCCTGTTACATCATATTTAGGCTTTACTATGCTCTGAACTAGGTACTTATTTTTTGACTATTCTTCAAAGTTACATTAACTTTATATTGAATATAACTAGTTGCAAAGTTTTCGCCTAATCAACACGCTAACTTAGAATTAAATGTGTGTTGATTAGGCGGAAACTTTGCAACTTGTTATATTCAATTCTAATCGTCAACACAGAACCTGGAATGGATTCTTCTTCGAATTCACTTTATATTGCCATAATGCACGCCTATCAATGATTAAAGAATGCTTTGAAGCCATTTTTCAGTGTTGCCTTATTAACAATTATTATTGTAGCTTTCAGTCGATCAATACAAAATAATTCCAATTACTGGAATATGTGAAAAATAGCCTGAAATAAATCGCATGTTATTAAGATACACAGGGGGTCTCTTATTAACGTTTAAAACTCTGTATAGCGACGTAGATGGCATTGAGACAAGTAATTTGATATAGGACACTTAGGGTCGCAAGTGTCCAGAAATACCTTAAAAGTGAACCACAATTGTTAAACATGTGGCGTCATCAGATGACGGCTCAGCTCGAACGGTCAGGCCCGTGCTCTCTTACGCACACCAAACCATCCAAAGCAAACGTTGAACTCTGTCTCCGAGTCTGCGTGTGCGACTCGGGCGCGTGGGGTTCGAGGTTCAAATCCGGGGCCTATCCATCAGCTTTCTTTGTTCACTCTCTTCTCCTTTCAATTGAAGCAGATTGTTTGTTGACATTAAAACATGGAACCAGAGTGATATGATATTGTTACGTTTACGGTTCTTGATATAACCGGTCAGGCATATACAAATACACTACTTCTTTATTTATCAAACCTTACACTACTAAATATTAATGTGGTATTCATTAATATCTAAACTGGGAACGTCGAGCTCTAGTCTTTTTCAAAACTCTACACTCCAATCCAACACTGGTCCTTTCACAGAATACTCAATCTCCTCTCTCTCATATTGTCGCCTTCTCGATTCATCCACTGCCAGCTTGCCGGTCCAACTCACAATTGCAGCCAGCGCGCCACGCTCTCGCACGAGTCTGCCACCAGGCGCGCTCGCACGAGTCTGTCACACTGTCCCCTCCTTAAGACTGTTCCGTCCCGGAGCAGACACCCCGTCTATTTGGGACCAGCAGCATGCCAGAATTTCAATCCCTGTGCGCCGAAAGACTTCTTCTAGCATGCTTCTTACGATCCTCCTGTCCAATCCATCCTGCCCACAGCCCAACTTGGGCACAGCTAATCTGGATATGTTCCGCTGCAGTAGGAGCTCCCGCATCGCAAGTAGACTATCCCAGACGGCACGATAGGTCGGTTTCTGATGGGAAAGTTCTTCCGTCACTAGATAGAATAGCGATCGCTCGTTCCTGGGTAAATACAGCACGTTTCCGACACGAGGCTCTTGACGCTGCAGCTCATCAATCCCACCATACTTCCGCCGGAATACTTCGGCGATTCCTCGGCTCATCCTCAGGTCCTTAGCGACACAGTGAGCCAAGGCATACTCACTGGGGGTTTGGAATAAATCCTGTCGAATCTCAGTACTGACGCCATAACAAACTTTGCGGCCAGTACCACATTGGGCCATGAATTCTTCGAACGATCGTTCCGACTCCGGGACTCGACATATACGGGCGAGTTGCCCGTGCCCCTCGTCATGGTTGTCGCCCAGGAACGATGCGAGCCGATTGAAGTGGACCACTCGGGATTTGCCATTCGGTCTCCTCCTGATACGGTAGACGACGTCGTTAATCCTCTTCAGTACCTCATATGGTCCGTCCCAGGAGCGTTGCAGCTTTGGAGAGAAACCTCGCCGTCGTTTAGGGTCGAAAAGCCAGACTAGATCTCCTGCTTGGTACCCGCCTGATTCGGCTCTTACGTCGTATCGTTCCTTCATCCTGTCGCTCGCATTCTGAATGTTTGTGCGAACGCGGTCGTGAATGTAATCCATCCTTTGACGAAAGCTGGTGATGTAGTCCTCCCCAACGACATTATCCTCAGGTTTGCAACCGAACGCCAGGTCACACGGTAACCGCAGTTCTCGGCCAAACAGCACATTAGCTGGTGTTTGGCCTGTGGTCTCATGCCAGTAGAAACAAGAGGAGAAACTTGTCCCAGTCCCACTGGAGGTCGGAGACAATTTTCGACAGGTATTTCTCTACTGTCCTGTTCATGCGCTCCACCATTCCATCGGACTGTGGGTGCAGGGCAGTCGTTCTCGTTTTCCGGATTCTGAGAATCTGGTACATCTCCTGGAACACCGACAATTCGAAATTTTGCCCCTGATCGGAATGCAGTTCCAAGGGTACACCAAATCGGCTCACCAGCTCCATTATTAGCGTCTCGGCAACCACCACAGCTTCTTGGTTGGGCAACACATATGCCTCTACCCACTTGCTGAAGTAATCTATTGTCACCAAGATGTATTTATTCCCACTCTCAGTCGTGGCGAAAGGGCCCGCTACATCGATGGGGATCCGTTCAAACGGGGCACCAACGTTGTACTGTCTCATCGCTGCTCTTCTCTTCTTCTGTGGCCCGTTCGCGGTGGCACAAACCACGCACTTCCTACACCATTCACGTACGTCATCTGAGTAATTAGCCCAATAAAACCACTCTCGGACTTTCTCCATGGTTTTCCGAACTCAAAGGTGCCCGCCAGACGTTCCATCATGCAGCAACTGCAGTACCTCGGGCACTCTGTTTCGTGAAACAATACCCTGTAGCCTCTCCTGAGCCCCGTCCTCTCTCCCCAGTACCCTCTTTAGCACCCCGTTTTCCAAAATCACGGAATTTCATTGAGCCCAGTAGGCTTTCACAGTGCGCGAGAAGGGAGCTACCTCTTCCCAAGTCGGCCGTTGCTCAGACTTCTTCCACCGCAGTAGGTGTTTTAAGTCCGGGTCATTTTCTTGATCCTTACGGATTTCCTCATCCTGCCAGTGGTCGTCGATCACAGTGCTTCTTCTCACTGCTGCAACTTTTTCGTCAATCCGATTGCAGTGCTTGCAGTCTTGTGCGCATGGTCTCCTTGACAGAGCATCAGCATTTCGATGTATAAGGCCAGCCCTGTGTTCATTGCCGAAGTCGTACTCCTCGAGCCTTTCAATCTACCTGGCTACCTGTCCCTCCGGGTTCTTGAAGCTCAGTAGCCACGTAAGCGCTGCATGATCAGTCCGTAGAAGGAACTTCCTCCCATAGAGGTACTTGTGGAAATGCTCCACTGACTTCACTACAGCGAGCAATTCCCTTTTAGTTACGCAGTAGTTCCTCTCTGGTTTAGAAAGAACCTTGCTGAAGTAAGCTATCACCTTTTCTTGCCTACCTTGCAGTTGGGAAAGCATGCCACCTACTCCCACATTGCTAGCATCGGTGTCCAAAACGAATAGTCCTTCCGGTTGTGGGTAACTCAAGATAGGAGCAATGGTCAATACCTCCTTCAGTTGTTCGAAGGCTTGTTGACAGGTCGCGTCCCACACAAAACTCCGACTTTCCTCGGTAAGTCTGGTCAGAGGCTTAGCAATGTTAGCAAATCCTGGCACGAATCGAAGGTAATAGGTGCACAGTCCGAGGTAACTCCTCACTTCTTGCTTATCTTTCGGTACTGGCCTTTCCTTCACCGTGTTAATCTTCTCCGGATCCGCGGTGACTCCCTCTCCGGAAACAACATGGCCGAGGTAGTTAACTTGTTTCCGAAACAGGAAGCACTTCTTGGAGTTAAGCTTAAGGTTGGCTTGCTTAAGACGTAAGAACACCTGGTCGAGATTTCTCAGGTGATCTTCAAAAGTTCTTCCCAGAACGATGATGTCATCCAAGTAGACCAATCATGTTTCCCAAGACAGCCCTTTTAAAACGCGATCCATCAGACATTCAAAGGTCGCAGGGGCATTACAGGGGCCGAATGGCATAACTGTGAAGTCCCAAAGCCCAGAATCAATCGTAAAGTCGGTCTTCTCCTTGTCTCTGGGGTCCAATCCTACCTGCCAGTATCCACTCTTGAGATCCAACGTGGAGAAGATCGTGCTCCCACCCAAGGTGTCTAGGGTGTCATCGATGCGTGGTAGTGGGTAACTGTCCTTTTTCGTCACATTGTTCAGTTGACTGTAGTCTACACAAAACAGTGTAGATCCATCTTTCTTCTTCACCAGGACCACTGGCGAAGCCCATGGGCTGCTTGAAGGTTCAATCACCCCATCGCGAGCCATATAATTTATTATCTGCTCTGCTCCTCTCGCTTGGCTAGTGGTAATCTTCTGGGAGTCTGGCGAATTGGTCTTGAGTCACCCGTATCGATGCGATGTTGAACCACGTTCGTTCTTCCATTACTGGTCCCGTCCTGGAAGGCATCCTTATGACGTCGAAGAAGTTCCCTCACTTTTCGGCTCTGCCCAGGATTAAGCTCTTGACACGCTGCCTCGATAAGACCGTCGAGCCACACCGAAGATATATCGGATGAGGAAGTAGCTGTTTGTACTTGGCGTACGACGGAGGACACAGACGAACAACTTCCCAAACTGGTTCCATTCCGAACGATTATTGGGCGATCATTAAGGTTCATTACTCGCACAGGAATTTTCGCCTCTGCACGGACCAAAGCTCTGGCTACCAGTATTCCACGTTCAGGTTCATCGTCAGCAAACGTAGACCCTACCATGACGACACAGCCGTGAGGAACTCCACCGTCCGGCTTCCCTTCTACCATCACTTCACTAAGCCCAGATAGTACAACATCTACCGCTGCGATCACCCGTACCGATGAGGCGTTCCTCCTCTGCAGCACTACCTCCTCGTTTCCGACTCTCAAAATCCCACTCTCCAGGTCCAGTCCAAATTTATACTCAGTCATGATATCCATCCCGAGAATGACGTCCCCCCCTCCACTTCAGCGACCAAAACACTATGGCGAAACTGGGTATCACCGATGACGAAGTTGACGACTATCTCCCCGTGAACGTTGGCTGGTTCCCCCGTGGCTGTTCGCAGTGTCCATCTCGTGGTTGTTACTGTTAGTCTCACGATGCCTGGTCTGATTATTGTCATTGTGGCCCTGTATCCAGCAGTAGGTTTCTGGGCTCTCCATCCACATGACCACTAATAAAAATAGAGTTGGCTTGACAACCCAGAGACGCGACGATAGTAGAAGTGGGGACATTTCCTGGTGTTGCCGCGGGTTGACAGTCGCCCCTTTCTATCAACCCTGTTTAGTTCCTGTGGCTAGTGCTTCCCATTCATAAACTCAGGGCATCGATCTCTGAGATGCCCCATCTCCCCGCAGCCCCAGCACCTCGTCCGTTTCTTCTTGGACTGCAAGGCTTGAAGTACTTTCTCCACGATTTCTTCTATGGAAGGCACTGGCTGGACCTCCTGGTCTCCCTCCAGAGCTCGAATGCAAGCCTGGCCGCGCACGGATTGTTCGACGGCCTCAAACTCAAGAGCCAGAGTCAAGGCATCATTCAATGTTTGCGGGCGCGCCAACTTCACAGCTCGCTGTGTCTGTCTCGCGGAGCCCATCGAGAAACTTCTCGGTAGCAAGACTCTTGTACACGTCGCTGGGCACTGTTGGATATTTATACACAAATTGTGCTAAATGTTCCGGCATAACTCGACAAAATGACAGTGTTTCTCCCCGGTGTGCAATTGGGCTCTTCAGTTGGTTAAAGCACACCTCACCAAGACACTGTCTAGTGCACACTGGGAAGGCCATTGCAAGACGTATTTGATACATGTGTATCCACGTCACGAGCAAAGCCAGTGCACTATGGGAGTCGAAACTCCACTCCAAAGCAATTATAACCTTACCTTGGCATTGAATATATAATTTTCAAAAGAAAAAATATGTATTGTCCGTTGAGCCATTGTATATTTATACACAAATTGTGCTAAATGTTCCGGCATAACTCAACAAAATGACAGTGTTTCGCCCCGGTGTGCAATTGGGCTCTTCAGTTGGTTAAAGCACACCTCACCAAGACACTGTCTAGTGCACACTGGGAAGGCCATTGCAAGACGTATTTGATACATGTGTATCCACGTCACGAGCAAAGCCAGTGCACTATGGGAGTCGAAACTCCACTCCAAAGCAATTATAACCTTACCTTGGCATTGAATATATAATTTTCAAAAGAAAAAATATGTATTGTCCGTTGAGCGCTCCTAACGAGACGTACTATGTCTGCTTCGCACTCCTGTAGGCTCTCGTTGGGTCTCTGACAACGGTTTCTCAACTGGGAGCGATACAGCTGTTCCATGTGACGATGACCGAACCGCATTTCAAGTTTCTGTACAAGAATGTTCTAGTTCTGTCTTTCCGACAAGGGAACAGCCTGCAGGACTCGTAGGGCCTCCCCACGCAGCGACAAACTCTTCATTGAAGCCTTTGTGGCATCCGACGACCCATTAATCATGGCAGCGGTCTCGAACAAGGTGAGGTATTCTTCCCATGCAGACTTCCCATCGAAAGTCGGCAGGTCAGTCCGCCCAAACGCGGAAATAGGTATACGCTCCTTACCTTCTGATGGTCCACCAGCGGTAATGATTTCGTTTTCCGGCTTGTCTTTATTTGGAAGCACACCGCTCGCAAGCTCGTCCTCGAACTTCCGCAGGGATTCTTGAAATTCTTCCCTCAGTTTGGTTTCGGTAGTGAGCGTTACTTCTTTAAGTTTCCTCTCGAGGTTCCCGGTATTTTCCATTAACTTCCTTTCCAAATTCTCTGAGTTTTCCTCTATTTTCTTTTCCAAATTTTTATATAGTTCTGAATTTTCTGTTCGTATTTTCTTTTCCACGTTTTCTAATACCTGACACAAACCCTCAGTCCCACCAGCAATCTCAAAAGGAAATGTTTCTGGGTCCTCACCTGTGTTCACCAGTACCTTTCTTAACCTCGCTTGCAGCACAGATTTTATTCCCATAGAATCAACTTCCCTTTCTTCCAGTTCCTGACGTAACTCCGAAACCTTCAGTGCTGAAAGTTTAACTTTCCTGGTCGTCATTTCACACTCTTAAATGCGGCACCTCAAGACAGACACTTTCACTATGTATTTACTCTATAGCCACACCCCACACATCTGACACCAGTTGTTACGTTTACGGTTTTTGAAATAACCGGTCAGGCATATACAAATACACTACTTCTTTATTTATCGAACCTTACACTACTAAATATTAATGTGGTATTCATTAATATCTAAACTGGGAACGTCGAGCTCTAGTCTTTTTCAAAACTCTACACTCCAATCCCAACACTGGTCCTTTCACAGAATACTCAATCTCCTCTCTCTCATATTGTCGCCTTCTCGATTCATCCACTGCCAGCTTGCCGGTCCAACTCACAATTGCAACCAGCGCGCCACGCGCTCGCACGAGTCTGTCACAATATTACACGTTTGCTTTGGTGTGCGTAAGAGAGCACGGGCCTGACCGCTCGAAGTGAGCAGTCACCTGATGATGCCATATGTTTAACAATTGTGGTTCACTTTTAAGGTATTTCTGGACGCTTGCGATCCAAATCTGCAATAGAACAGCTCTACAAAACACTACCAAACCCACAGTGACACCCACAGACAGTCTCTGCCCTCTAGGGACAAAATACAAGAAATAATAATCGTGAGTTCTTTGAATTTGAGTACAGTAGCTTTTATAAAGTAGATTCTTACATAATCTGAAAACTTTTCAAGGGATACACACTTTTATAAAAGCTACTCAAATTCAAAGAGCTCAGATTATTATTTCTACATACAGATTTTATATACTTCAAAAGTGGTTGTCTGAGCAGCCTGTAGACATTCCACAATTCAGATAAGTCTCCACATCAGATCTTTCAATACATTAGTAGTAGACAAACAATATTTGTATGTTGTGGTTATAGCTAGCCGACCCCGTGGTGTTGGGGTAGCGCGCCTGCCTCTCACCCAGAGGCCCCGGGTTTAATTCCCGGCTCCGTCAGGGATTTTAAAACTGATGTGAGGGTTGGAACGGGGTGCACTCAGCCTCGTGAGGACAATTGAGTAGCTGTCTGAACGTGAGGCAGCGCCCCGATCACGAAAACCGAGATTAACGGCTGAGGGGACCCGATGCGCTGATCATGCGTCACCCCAATATCTGCAGGCCAAATGGCTGGGCAGCGGTCGCTTGGTCGGCCTAGGCCCTTCATGGACTGTATAGTGCCAGGGGTTGACTTTTTTTTAATAGCTTTTAACCCTCATCACAACAGAGTACTTGTAGTTCATTTGTGCATATTAGTTTAAAATTCTACATTAGTTTAGGGCTTACTGGTTAAGTGTATCACAGCAATAGTAGCAACACCTGCGTGGATTAGTTTGGGGGAAGAAGACTGTGTTTTGTAATGGGATTGTTATTTTTAAGTTTTGTAACATTCAAATAAGTAGTTCTTTTTTCGGTTGCTTAATGCTTTAATATTTATCAGTAATAATTACCACACTCACTAAGTTTTCTGACGGGTTTTCTTGTGCAGTAGTTTGTTTTTGGAGGGCAGAGACTGTCTGAGAGTTTCACTGTGGGCTTGGTAGTGTTTTGTTGAGCTGTTTGTTTTGCAGATTTGGATCTTATGTTGCTTGCTTGATGAGCGAAAGATGTCATCCCTTAGTTTTATTCTTCTTCAAAAGTCCGCAACAATATATGTATATTTAAATCACATGTAATTTATGTCAGTTTTTTTTTTTTTTTTTTACCGACTGAACGTTATAATATTAATTGTCAAAGAATAAAGCCTCATATACGTGCTTATACATACATTTACTGTACATTGAGATACACCAAAGGGAGAGACGAACTGTGGTATTTTATGTTCTCCAAATTACATGGAATCACACTTCCGCATTTTATAAATATAAAAATAGAATATAATTGTGTTTTTGTTCTTTTGCAGTTGTGCTTGGTAACATTAGCACTGTTTGAGACTCTTGTGGACCTGAATTGTGAAGATGTGATGTTGGAATTGGTGTTTCGTCATCTGATTCCGTGCACTCATGTGATGCTTTCTCAGAGACGTCGAGTGCGTGATGTCGATCCTTACTGTCGCAGTTCAGATAAGTTTCTGTCCCTCTCCCCAGCGTGCTGCAGTGCCAATATACCCTCCCTTCGCCCTTCTGCTCCCGACATGAGCTTCGTATCTCCCAGTCCGTCCCTTCCGGTGATGTTCACATCGACATCTCAACATCGCCGATCAGCTTCATTCTCCGACCACCAGCCAACGTCCTTACCGTCCACTAGTAATCTGTATGGGCTGAAAGTGGGAGAGAGTCTGTATGGAAACTATCATGCGTACCTTTGCGATGCTAGGCAGCGGATTAAATCCTGTGCTGAGGCTTGCTCTCGTTGGACTTACTTGTATGATGGAGAAAATCCTCCCCATGATGCTCTTTCAGCTGACGAAAAGCCTGAGAGTAAGAACTGCGATATCAACCAAAGTTTAAGTGTAAGAGAAAGTGTAGATACAAATAAAGTCTGTCCTAAGCTTGATGATGGCTCAGCTGTCATAACAACGAATGTTATAATAGAACGTGTGAAAGACAGTTCAGTAAGTGAATCTTATAAAGACACTCGAGTGTTGAATGCCAGCCATGTCAGTCCAAGTCAAGATTTAACTTCTCCTAAAGAAAATCACTATGCTGTTGAACTTCATAATACTATTGGGGAAACAGACAATAACATTGGGGAAGAAGGTGTTAATGCTTCATCCAATTGTCACAGTTTACCGTCCATTGGTGAGAGTAGTGGGTATGAAAGTTTCGCTTTCAAGGGTTCGTCTGAATCAACTCCAGAAAATGAACCATCTGAAGATCATCATGGCGAAGCTGATCTAGGAGTTTCACTTGTTGAAGTTAAGACTTCCCATGTAGCCAGAGAACTTTCCACCACCTTTGAAAAATCCGATAACAGACTGAACAACAATGATTCTGAACGAACTGTCTCTGCACGCAGGCTTAGTGGTTTTAGTTATTCGAGAGGGGAAGATTCTTCTTCCACCAAGTCGGATGTTTCAGTCCATGCTCGGAAATTCTCCAGGGAAAGTTCTTACTTGGACATCTTTAACACCACTCCTGATATTGGTGAGTTTTGCATTTAAATTTATTATCTATTTCTCTGTTACAAATTAAAGCACCTCAATGATCAAACATCCATTTGTATGTCCACCTTGTTGTATTTTCCTGTATAGATTTGTAATTAAAGCACCTTAAATTCTTGGGTGATCCTGTACTTCCAGCTTCACTCTACAATCTAATGTATAAAGAATAATTATAATTTGTTTCATTCTTTTGAAGGGTGAAGGTTAAATAAATAAATAAATAAAAGAGCATATGCACTTTCTTAGTAATAAAAAAGAAATTGCATATTCCTAGTCTTGAGTTCAGTAACGTAATTGATATTGTAACTTTTCAGCGGTCAACACAATCTTCATAATCTAGCGATCCTTCCAGCGGGCCGGGTAGGATTTGAGTGGACAATATGCCTCTATCTAAATCTGTAATGATAGATTTCTCCTTTAATATCTTGGAACATCAGTCCTCTCGTTCCGAGATCTTCTTTAACTTGGTCTATCCACCTTCTTCTGGGACGTCCAACGTGTCTCTTCCCCGGTACCTTCCTTTCCAAGTATTGTCTAGCAATACGTGTCTCCGGCATCCTTTGTACATGACCCAACCACTTCAACCTTGCAATACACAGTCTCCAATTACTGGGCTATGCAAGAAAATAACCTGGAAAGAATTACGTTTGATTAAAATCTATATACAGTATATATTTCTTATGGACAATAGAAGAGGGAGAAAAACTAAGGGCTTGTCAAGCAAACAGCATCAGATCCAAATATACAAGACAAAATAGCTGTACAAAACACTACCAAACAGTCTCTGCTCTCCAAAAACAAAAACAAAAGCTCTTTGCCTCTCACCAAGGCAGATCGGTTTCGATTCTCGGTCAATGCATGTGAGATTTTCAAAGTGAAATGCCATGCCTGTGGTTCGGATTCCACGTTTAAAAAAAAGAGGTCCCTGGCTCATGATCGCGAGTATAACTACAACCTTCCTTCCAAAAACAAAAAGCCCATCAAAAACTTAGAAAATGTGGCTACTATTACTGATAAATACTAAAGCAGAGAATATACAGGGTTGCATTTGGTTCAATTCCCATCTGTGCATCCGTACTGCATATAATTTCATGAAGATTTTTATTTATGCCCAAGGCCATTAGGGTACCAGCGTGGGCTAAAAATAATTCTTACAGTACAATGGCAAAGTGGGGACTCTATTTGATTTTTCGTCTTTATCTCCAGAACATTTGGTCTTGTGAAGAAACTGCATATGACAAATGAAATGTTAAGCATTTATGTTAGATTTGGACGTGGAAGGTTAATCCACACCTGGTTCGAAGTGCAGGAGCTAGTCGTACCACCTGTCATGTATGTTAGCGGCTTATGAATCTGTCTGAATTGCCAGTTAAGTGTATAATTTCAAATGAGATGTATTCTTAGAAGGCTACTATTGACTACTGCTCGCTATGATAGTAGGCCTACTGTATAAACAACAGATTATTTAACAAACTTAGGCATTTTACATACAGGGTTGCATTGGTTCAATTCACATCTGTATACAGTATCTGTACTGTATGTATGAACACTCATCAATTGCGAACAGCTGCATTTAATTTCATGAATATTATTATTTATGCCCATGGCCATTAGGGTACAGCGTAGGCTAGAAATATTTTTTATAGTACATTGGCAGGATATAATTGAGAAGCAACCATGTAAGTACATGTGATATATCTACACAACTTGCCTAAATTGAACTTTTAAGAAGTCTTATGTCTTTTGCGATTGTCAGACACTAAGACAATTGGTAAAACGGTGCAGATCATAGAGAATAAAGTATTTCTAAGTCCAAACAATATAGAAAAGATTCACATAGTATGCTGGAAATACAAAGCCAACTAGCACTTTCTAGCAGAAATACGGGAGACAATGAGATAATATGTTCAGTCTGTGACAAAAAAATAGAGCAGAATGAAAACTCTATAGAATATGATGGGGTATGTCTGTGATGGCACAGGTTTACACCAAGGTCAGTTCATTGATCTAAAAACAATGAAGAAAAAGAAATGAAAGCTACTTTGGCCTTGCATTAACTGCAAGGAAGAATACACCTTTTATAAAGCACGGAAGAGCATACAGAAAGAACTTCAGGATATGACAACAGAAATTAACAGATTTTTTTTAAATGACCGATGCATTTCTCAGCATGCCACCAAGAAAATTGATTACAAGATATCAACACGATAAAACACCAAAGAACACTGTACAATGACATTCTAAAAACAGATAAACAGTCAAGAACTTGGGGAAAAATACTCTCACGAAGAAGTGAAAAAATTGAATGATAAATCAGCAGATCACAGAACTAAGCACAATAATATTGCAAGAGATGCCACCACCAGTAGGGAGACAAGAAAGGGAACCTTAGACAAAGCTGGGATAATTGCATATCAAGGAGATCCAACACAATCCTGAGGAGGACCTAGAAGGTTTCACAACTGTACTCAACAGGAGGACCTATAGACAAAAGAAACATTTTATTACAGGAACACCACCAGATGATATCATCCAAGCAGGTGAGAAGTATACTGTACATGGCTAAATGTGGGACAATTATCAAAAGAAGCAACAACAGGAAAGGTTACCAGCTATCTTCGGAAAAGAGGCATAACAGGAAATGTACTATGTGAAGAGTTGAAGACTCTAGGAGAAAATAAGTATTTTACAATGGGATTTCCAATTAAACATCTGAATATTTCTCATAATCCAGACTTCTGGCCACAAGGAATAGTTGTGTGGCCATTTCGGTTTGGGCATCGAATCGACAATTAAATGGTATGTAAGAACACCCTGTTAAGTAAAATACAGCATGAAAATGTAAAACGTGGAGAATGTACAGGTCTATTATGGAATGTGCGAGGTATCAGAGATGCAGTGGCCTTAGCACCGGTTGGTATCATAAATAACTAAGATCTCATAATACTAACTGAAACTTTTCTCGTGGAGAACTGGCAATACATAAATTTCTACTGAATTCACCTCATGGCAAAACAAGGGGAACCTGGATAACCTTCGGGGGGAATATCCATTCTAGTGAAACCAATTTTAATACCAATAGTATTCACAACTCAAATAATGTACTACTCACGGAAACAAAACAAATTGTCATCATTGCTGCCTATTTTCAATCTAATTGCAATGCTCTAGATATACAACTCGGTGACAGGAACAAGTCTACCATAATAGAACGAGATCTGAACTGCTGAGTTGACTACAAATCAAAAATCGGTATTGTAATGTTAGAGGAACTGGGCTTCATACTTATAAATAACAAAACAATACAGTACCCACATATCTTTCATAATGGCAGGAGTACCATAGATCTCGTATTTGTAAAAGGCCAAATGCCAGGGGGGAATAAATCCCACCTGGACAGAATCAGTGACTCTTATCAGGAAACACCTTCCATTGAAATTGGGCATTTTCTTTCCTAGTGACAATTTTCAAGAATCCAAAACCACGAAAGTTTCCAAAAAATTAAACATTAAAAGAAAGCACATGTGACATCAACCTTACAGAAAAATTACTAAACAGAGACAAACTAACTCAGGCTGCAAACCACATAAAAGATCTGAGTGTCTTGGGCACTGGATATATGACGATAGCAAGTACAACTGCTGGTTTATTACATAAACTGATAATCCCTAAGTTTATACAATCATCAGCTAGACCAAAAGAAAGAAGTAGGAGGGCCAACTCAAAGGTGTAGACATTAATTATCTCTTTGAGAGGATTGTTACTCACCACTTGGTGACTAATATACACTTTGTTGTAGGACTTTTAATATACAGAGTTTTTTTTTAACTGTATATGTATATTGTAATTTTATTGTCTAAATAAGTATATCATATCAAATGTTATTTTATGCACAGGTCCATTCCTGGATGTTTTGCTACGCAAGTTGGAGAGCATGATGTCAAACAGCCTGTATGTGAATTTACATCTTACTGGGCTAATCTCGAGACTAGCTGTTTATCCACAACCACTACTGCATTCATTTCTGCTCAACCACTCACTTGTCTTCCAACCCAGCATTCGTTCACTCTTTCAGGTATGAAATCCTTTTCTCATCATTGTAATATCATTCTGCAAAAATACCTCTTGGTAGTTTTGTTCGGACAGTCATAAAATAAGGATGCTGGAATATGAATTTACGTGAGTGGGGTTTTGATATACAGTATTACCTTTTTTTGCTGTACAGTTACTTCTATTTTTATTTGAAGGGCTAGGGCAGATGATCTCAGTCCTATATAGTCTACAATATGTGTATACAGTATGTGCATATTGTCCAAGGGGCAGATGACTTTGCTGTTCCACCCCTTAAATCAACAATAACTATTAATTTGCATATTAAGGCTTTCACGGCCCGGATTATTATATAAATAATTCATGCTTTTGGGCTAATGCCGTGTGTATTTTGATTTGAACCATACGTTTCGGAGAAACCTTGCCTCCTTTTTCAATGGAAATAAACAATGTGGCCAATGAAAGTATATCAATGAGATTACAAAAAATATAGATGAATTCCTCTGTTTGTCACCAGAGAGCAGCTGCCAGAAATTACTGTATGAACCATGGTAGAACGGCGGACAGAGTAGTAAGTAACGAGAAGGTAAAGGGGTCGGGGTAAAATATAGAAACTCCTCAAAGAATGAGGAGGTCCAAAAGAAAAGGGGGGGGGGTATATGGATATAAGGAAACATAAACAAAAGGGAAGTGTATCTGAACGATACCTAACGTCATACAGTCAGCGGCGGGGGGAAAAAAACAGATGGAAACTCCTCCAGTGACGAACAAATGATATCAAATCCAGGCTCTGAGCCATAGAGGGAAAATGTACAATTTTAAATAGTTGAAGAACAGAGAGACTGAGAGGAACTATCTCCCTGGATGTTCTTGTGAGGAGGAAGGCGGATGGCTCCATGGGGCACAGCGTCTACCGTAAGCCAACTCACACTAACCGTCATTTACATGCGGACTCCCACCACCACCCAGCACAAAAACAAGGAATTATAACAACTCTAGCCAAAAGAGCGGAACGTATTTGTGAGGCATCAACTCTTCAGGAAGAGTTACATGCCTTACAAACCATGTTTAAGGGTAATGGCTATAATGAATCCACTATATATAGGTCCCTACATCCCAGAAGGAGGGATAGACAACCTTCTCAGAGCTCCGACGTGAGAGGAACTGCTTACCTCCCTTATATTCACAACACCACTGACCGCGTTTCTAAGATTCTCCGCAAGCACAAGATAAAACCAGTTTTCGGCACTATGACGAAAATTGGTCAACGTTTAGCATTAAACAAAGATAAATTGTCCCCAATACTACAACCTGGGGTGTATGAAGTCCCTTGTACTTGCGGAAAAGTCTACATTGGACAAACAAAACGGTCTATTGCAACTCGCATCAAAGAGCATCAAAGGAACATCCGTCTAAACCAACCTGAAAAATCAGCTATAGCTGAACATGCCCTGTCTTCAGGGCATGATGTATGTTTCAAGGATGCTCATGCGCTTGCCCTTGTTAAGCACAACTGGTCTAGAATTATAAGGGAGGCAGTTGAAATTCGTAAAAATCCCAATAATTTTAGCAGAGACACTGGATATCAGCTAAGTGACACTTGGCTACCAGTTATTAAGGATCTAGGGAGATAGTTCCTCTCAGTCTCTCTGTTCTTCACCTATTTAAAATTGTACATTTTCCCTCTATGGCTCAGAGCCTGGATTTTATATCATTTGTTCGTCACTGGAGGAGTTTCCATCTGTTTTGTTTTTTTCCGCCGTTGACTGTATGACGTTATGTATCGTTGAGATACCCTTCCCTTTTGTTTATGTTTCCTTATATCCATCTACCCCTCCCACCCCCACCCCCCTTTTCTTTTGGACATCCTCATCCTCCAACAAGCATTGAACTCTTGTCTTCGGTTCGCTTTCAATCTAAGATATGATGCCCACATAACCCCAAGCTACCGTGCTCTTTCATGGCTTAAACCTGATGAACGCCGTAAATTTCACTTGTTGACATCCATCTATCGATTTCAGCATGAAAACACCCCCACGTGCATGTCATCAAAATTTAGTTACTTGTCCTCATATCATAATCGAAGCACTCGATCTGGCTCTTCCCTCGCCATCCCCATCAACCACTCATCCATGTTTAACCGCTCTTTTGCTGTAGCTGGGTCTCGACTATGGAATTCAACTCCTCCCGATATCAGAAATTCCACAACAATAAATAAATTTAAGGCCGCATGCCGAGATTATCTGTTGAATACTGCTGATTGCCCCGTGTGAATGGCGATGGATGAAAGGACGTATGACTGAGCTAGGATTATATCTAGGATATTATAGAAAGGTCTGTGACATTGTGATTATTATTATTATTTGTATTGTTATAATTATTACTATAATTAATCATGTGCCTTTTTTACTAATATTAGTATTAGCATAATTAATTTACTCCTTATTTATCATCATAATATTTTTTGTATTTTTGAAATTGCCATAAGCTATGTACTGGTACCATATTTCGTGGTTAAGTGTAAGAGAGGGCCATGAGCCCTAACTTCGCCACTACCGAAGACATAAAATAAATAAATAAATATATTGTCACCCCGCCCCCTTTACCTTCTCGTTACTTACTACTCTGTCCGCCGTTCTACCATGGTCCATACAGTAATTTCTGGCAGCTGCTCTCTGGTGACGAACAGAGGAATTTATCTATATTTTATGTAATCTCATTGATATACTTTCTTTGGCCACATTGTTTATTTCCATTGAAAAAGGAGACAAGGTTTCTCCGAAACGTATGTTTCAAATCAAAATACACTCGGCATTAGCCCAAAAGCATGAATTATTTATATAATAACTAATAATATTGAATGATCTGTATTATTACATGTAGTTATCTACATACCTGTGATTAGCTAACAAGGAGAGGTCGCCAAGTGGGTTTCTAGAAAAGTGTTCAAATTTGGAGGGTTTGCTCTTCATAAGAAAATATTTTTGCCGTGTTCGAGCGTTTTTGCCAATGGGCCTTAGTGTGTTCAAAATTGATCGTTTAAAATCAATCCTCAAACTTGTGTAGTCCTATTCTCGCACTCGTTCCCGTGGCGTAGTCGCTAGCCTGCCCAAAGTCCCAACCTGAATCCAATTGAACACCTTTGGCGTGAGTTAGAACGTCGACTTTGCTCCAGAACCAGCTTCTAACATCACTATCTTCTCTGGTTTCGGCTCTTGAGGAAGAATGGGCTGTCATTCCTCCACAGACATTGACACCTCATTGAAAGTGTCCCCAGTAGAGTTCAAGCAGTCATGAAGGCTTCCAATGTCCAATAATAGGGAACGTGGCACGGGTAAAGTATAAGTGCAATTTCAGGTAGGTATCCAGGTACTTTTGATCAGATAGTGTATTCTCATTGTTAAGTAGAATTATGTGCAAGTCAGTTATGTAAGACTCGGAGAGATATTATGTAGTAAAATGGCACCTTCGTCGGTACATGTAAAACTACACTCAAGAATTATATACAACAGAGTTATGTATAAATCAGTTTCAACTGTAAATAATAGAACATGTGTTACAGTAAAATATTTTAATTACAGATCACAAAAATGGAACAAACAATCATTGAACAATGAGAGCACAGCACAGTATAGTATTTCAGAAGATAAACGTCATAATTTTTTGTTTGCTTGAATATTGACTTTCTCTAGCTATGAGATCCCACCATCGTTGAAATATCAATATGTCCTTAGCACTCGTCTTGATTGTTGTTGCTTGGTTCTTCTTAATTTTCATGACCATTCACAGTACTTGAGCTACAATGTTAGTGTCTGGCAAAGAATAGAGCAATGTTATAGCTCAACATTGCAGTATACTACACCGTGTCATTATTCAAACCCACCAAAGGTACATTTATAAAAGAAATTCCTCTTCCATGAACAGCGACAGATAATACAGAATGTCAGATAACCAAAGGTCATTCAATCAAGACCCTACTGCATATCACAACTGCAAAAGGATGGAATATTTTAAACATTAAATTTAGGTTAAAAGAATATTGTCTTAAATACTGTATTTTGTGAATATGTGAAGTAATTTGAATTGTGTGTGGTTCAAACATGACTTAATACTGGGTTCATGTTTCTTGTTGATGCTAACATTGAGAAGTGGGAGGTGGTCTGTGGTGTCAAGTGGCCGCCATCATTGACCCAAGCGCGGGTCTGTGTGTTAGTGATGAATTATGCGTGTGAGGGCTTTGTTTTCCTTTACAAGCATATCTAGTTTTGTAGTGATGGCTACTGATTCCTTGGAGTGTACTCCTTCGTCTTCTGAAACCGTATTGTTCTTCTGGAAGTTTGCAGTCAATTTCTTCTGTTAGGCGGTTCGACACGAGCTTTGTAAGAACTTTCATGAGGTTATTCTCTAATGCAATTCCTCGGTTAGGAGGGTCAAGAGGATCCCCTTATCCTTTGTAAAGCATCTTTATCATGGAAGTATTTTGTTTTTGTTTTTTGATAGAGGATCAAGATTTGTTGGGAGTGAGATTTCTGAATGGCACCCACTGGTTTTGTTAACCCAGACTCGATAGAAAAATTCTCTGGACCACAAAATTCGAATGACAAATCCTGGAAAACTGTAATTCCAGGAGCAGTAGATAGAGCTCTATTTAGAAATCCAAGATTGGTATAGTTATCACGGAGCTACTGACATGGGATAACACTACACATTGTTTTATGAACAGCTTATAACCATTCATAAGAATGGAGAGGATAGATTTCAACGTTTCAGGAGACATTTGCGGTGGATCTTCTTAATGACTCGCCCTGTTGACTTTACCACAGTGGTTTGAACAACCTATCTTGATGTCCATGATATTATGTGATTAATCAGTATTTTTCTCATACTTTCAGGTGCTGGGGACACTAAAACATAAGACAGATCATTATCTTGGTCGCCATCGTAATGTGGAGGAGTTGGTTGTTCAAGCTCAAGACTTCTTAGTGGGTCGTGAAGATAGGATGGCCAATGCAAGGAGACGTGCTTTGGAGTCTACAAGTCCCAACAGTATCACTAGTAAGAGAAGCTCCCTCACAACTGATCCCTTCGCTAGAGGTAAGAGGCTTCTCTCTTTACTGTTCTTGATTAGTTCATTCTTGAATAAGTCTCGTGAAAATAGGCTATGGCATACAGTAAGTCATACTCGTAGATAATTTTCAAGGGATTGTCCTACTTGATATGCTGTAATATATTACTAATAATCTTGAAATTACTACAGCATGGTGAACAATGTTCTTTAGTTAATCACCAGAATGTTGCAAAAGTAGTCCACTTGCCCTCTCACTACAGCCTCAGGGGTTTACTACTGAGTCCAGCATTGCTTCAAATGTGTACTAGGTTCCTCCCACTCATCTTTTCTGTCATCTCCTAGATTAGTGGCAGGATACATTATTAAGTAACACTGTATCGGGCAAGGTTCCCAGCAAAATGTCTCATTCTTCTCTCCTTCGATTTTTTTTTTTTTTTACAATAAAATTCACTATCATATCTGGAACAGTTAATGTTTTCCTGGTTTTGAAATTGGGGAAATTTGTTTACAGATGTGATAAAATTGAACTTGGCAGTGTAGCAAAACATGATAAGTTATGCTCTATGAGTACCATTGGGAGCTGGGAGCTATTTAAAGCAACAATAACAAGGAAAAATTGAATGATGACTGCAAGACTAATATTCAAGAAAGAGCCAAAGAATTTATTTTACCAAAGTTTCAAAAGCTGTAGGGTAAATGCGCCAATATTTGTCATGTTAAGACTGATTTAGTTGAGAAAATATATATACCTTAAGCATTTTGGTAATTTAAATCAACAAAAGCACTGTACCTAACCTCAAACTCTACTCAAACACTAGCAAACTCTCAATATCGAAAGTATTCATTTTAGGAAAATTTATGTATTTTTTTTTAAAGGCATTTTTGCACTAGTAATCCCCATGATGTATTAGGATTTTTCCTATATTCGTCACCCTTTTGCACCTAATGTCACATTGTTCGTTTTCCTTATCTGTTGTTTCTGTCAATTATTGCGTAAGACACCGATTTATCGACATGAAGGCTAACATTTACGAATAATGCAGTACCAGTAATTAATTTAGAAAAAAGACAAATAAGAAAAGAAAATCGGAAGCGGGAATAGTGGGTAGACATATGGGCATGAAAAGATTGTAATTCTGCTTTCAACACATTTATTATACCAGTAGTTATTTTTGTATTAACTTAAAGTGCATTAGAAATACAGTAATAATAATAATTGAAATTCAAACGGATAGAGCCTCAGATAGATCAACAGATAGGAGAATACCAAGGAGGGTTCAGGAAGGGAAGATCGTGCAGTGAGCAGATTTGGTGCCTGAGAACAATACTCGCAACGAGAAAAACCAGGAACACAACAATCACATTCGTCGACTACAAAAAAAGCGTACGACTCCATAGATAGAGGGGCGTGGTGGCTCAGCGGTCTAGCTGTATGCCTCTCACCAAGGTGGTCCGGGTTCGATTCCCGGTCAATGCATGTGAGATTTTCTAAGTGAAATGCTATGTCCTGTGGTTCGGATTCCACGTAAAAAGGAGGTCCCGTGGCTCATGATCTACAGATTAACGGTCACGTTAAACTACAAGCTTCCTTCCTTCCTTCCATAGATAGAGAAACACTTTTTAACACATTAGAAGAAATGAAGGTCGACAATAAGTCCAGAAAACTAATCCAAGAAACATTAACAAATACAATATCCAAAGTTAAATTCATGGGAGAGATCTCGGAACCCTTCAAAATTAATACAGGAGTGCGACAAGGTGATGGTTTATCACCCATTCTATTCAACTCAGTTTTGGATAAAATAATCAAGACATGGGAAAAAGGAGTCAAAGGCATAAAAATGGCAAAACACCAGAAAAGGACAGTCAACATTAAGTGTCTGGCCTTTGCCGATGATGTAGCGATTATAACAAATAACAGAAAAGAAGCCAAAGAAGCTCTAGAGACGCTACATGAAATCTCTGCCAAAACAGGGTTACAAATCTCATACGAAATAACACAGTTCATGGACACAAAATCTACAGACAAGCACCCACTGGAAACCAAGTATGGAAAACTAACACAAGTGGAAAGTTTCAAATATCTAGGAGAGATTATACAGAAAACAGGACTGAACTTGGCATCCAATGAAGACAGGATCGCTAAATTGCAGAAAGCATACCGACTTACATGGAACCACTACAATTAAAAAAGTATTTCCATCAATGCCAAATTACGACACTACCATACAGTAGTCTTACCAGAGGCCTTATACGCTTCAGAAACGACAGCAATCAAGGGGCGAACAAAAATCAAGGAATTAGAAAAACAAGAGAGAAAATTTCTGAGAAAGATCTACGGGCCAGTTCAGAAAGAGGGAATATGGATGAAGAGACCGACAATAGAACTGTACAAACAGACAGAGACGATTACAAACAACATAAGGAAAAGAAGGGCAAAATTTTATGGACATATACATAGGATGACCGAAGACAGACTGACCAAGAAAATTTTTAATATAGTTACGAATAGCACACTAAAAACCAATTGGGTAAAGGAAACCATGGAAGACCTTAAGAAACTAAACATCTCTACAGAAGACATCGCAGACAGGAGCAAATACAGAGAAAAACTTAGACTACAGAAGTTTGAGCAAACTCCCAAAGAGAGACAACCAGCAAAGAGGTGATGAGAAGAGAGAAAGAGGAAACATAGTGTGTATATGAGAGGTTTTTGGGAAAAAGAAGAAAGGTCCAGAATGAAACATGAAAATTGATTGTGTTGTAACGCTCTCCTTATGGGGAATTAACGAATAAATAAATAAATAAATAATTGAAATTCAAACAATATAAACACAAGAACGTTTATTGATGTAGGCTTCCCCAACCCGTGTTCAAGAGCGAATGGTCATTTTCCGGGCTGTTATGCCGGGGTCTTCTGTTTTTTTTAGGGGGGAGGGGTGGCGTAGTCACATAAAAAGTGAGGCCAAGGCATAACAACGTCTGCGTTGAACAGTCGCCGAAGGTCTTACAAGATAGGTTGCAAGTCGTTATCCACCAAATAACTGTAGACTTCTGAAAACCAGGTTTTAATTTGATGTTCTGTAATTGCAGCACAGCTTACTGTCAAATTTTGAGGGGTTTGTCAAGACATGCATGGATTTCTTTTTAGGAAAGATTCACACCATTTCCTTCCTGGCTGCCCATCTTTGAAAGGAAAGTCCCTGTTCATTTCTTTTGTGGGGCACTGGACGCTGTATTGCAAATTGTCCTTTGTTACCGGGAACCCCCTTTTCCTATTGAGATTACCCATTGAACTAGCACCCTTTGTTAAAAAGGAACTTGGCCCCATCTTCCTCTCTCTGGGAGTTTTTCCTTTAATTTTGTCTGAGAGGGTGTTTCTCGGAACACCATTCCTCTCTGCAGCCTTTTTAATACTAATACCGTCCCCCAATGAGTGGGATAACACTTGGAGGTGGACAGCTGAAGAAGGTGGAAAGTCTCAAGTACTTGGGAAGTATAGTGGAGGAAAATGGGAGAAATGACAAAGAGATTACGGAGCGTGGCAGACAGGCAGAAGTATTTCTGAGAAGCATTAGGAGCTTAGTGTGGAATAAAGATGTCCCACAAAAAAGCAAGGAAGTGTTATACAGAAGCTACTATATCCCGATACTGACCTATGCTTCAGAAACGTGGACAATGAAGAAAAGAGACATAAGCAGAATACAGGCAGGTGAAATGAAGTTCCTGCGAAGTAGGATCGGAGTAACAAGAAGAGACAGGGTGAGGAATGAAAAGGTCAGGGAAATTGTGAAAGAGGAGCCCTTGCAAGGTAGGATTTAGACATCAAGACTGAGGTGGTATGGACACTTAAAGAGAATGGATGAGAAGAAGATTCCCAAGAGGATACATGAGATGCAGAAGAAATGACCAAGGGGAAGACCAAGGGATAGATGGCTGAAAGGAGTGGAGGAATGTGTCAAGAAGAGAGGCGAGGACTGGACCAGAGTGACAGCGGAGAGGTGGTGTGAAGAAAGAACTAAGTGGCGAGGCTTATGTTCCAAACAGACCCAGCCTGGGGCTGGAAACTGTACTAGATGATGATGATGATGATGATGATGACCGTCCCCCACAACTGCCTAATAGCAGCTTCCATTTGCTGAATATTGTAATTTAGAAATGTGCGTTTGGACATACAGTATTGCCTGAAAGCAAAGATTTAGGGCCGTATTCAGAGACATCACTTCAACTTAACTTCCTCTTAACTTAGTCAAGTAAAAAGCTAGGTCACTTGAAGTTTCGAATTTGTATTCAGACACGAAACTTAACTTTCACTCGACTAAGTTAGATTTGAGTTAAGAGCTAGTGACCTTGGTGTCTGACGTCATTATTGTGACACAAGCTTGCCACGGTGGGTGAGTGGATAGCGTGTCGGTCTACTAACCCCAAGATTGCAGGTTCGCCCCTGACCGTGGTAAGTGATTTTTGAAAGGCGGCAAAAATACGATACGCATGTCATACGATGTTGGCATGTCAAAGAACCCATTTGAATTCAATAGGCCGAGTTCATAATGGCAAAATTAATCTCGGGAGTTTCCGCCAGCACAAAGTTCCTCATTTCTCTACTAGAAAGCGCTATTGTGTTCAAGGAGATTAGATATCTAACATCTAACCTCCTTGACTTTCATAGTCAAGGAACTACGAAATTCGACATGCAAGCTACCCTCTGGGTGTCAAATAGCAAAGCTTGCACCAGGCACCCGAGGCCATACGATATTATTATTGTGACACAATACTCGGAGACTCGGAGCGCACAGCTGCTCCGTGCATAAACACATGGCGTTCATTGTTGTTTGCTTTTGCTTGTAAGATAGTGTTCTGTATCGCTTGTCCTGTTTGGAAGTAGCGTCCGTAGGATAAATACCTAGGTAGATAGAAGAAAGTAAGTAAAGTCGGTATTTTACCGCCGACGAAAACGTGTACATAAAAGAACTTGCCCTTTTGTTATGGGTAATAGCTCTTGGGTTGATGGAAATGTTACATCTCTTCCCAAATGTCTGGCTAAACATTCTGATATTTTAGCAATAATTCTATTGACAGAAGGCTGGCTAATACAACAGAGATCTCAATGTACGATATGAAATAACAAACACAATGTTGTTTCTTATTAATAGTATTCGTATTATCATATTACTAAAAAGTCGTTTTGGGATTTTAGTTTACCGTAGATCCATTCTTTTACATCAATCAATACTAACCCATTAAATAGCATAATAGATGTAGGACTAATTGGTTGCAGAGCAAAGTCTTGAAGTTACCTCTCACTTGTAACCTAACCTAACCCCATAAATATGTAAAATTGCATGTTGACCTATTAGTTGCAACACCGTTTTTCCACGAAAATTACTGTGTATGGTAATAATAATAATAATAATAATGGCGTTAGGAGATATACGAATGGAATGTGAGAGTAAAACTTTAGTAGGATTGAGAGGTTATGGTTGTCCAGGTGTAAATTCAAAACTAGTAGGACTATAATTAGACCAAATACAGAAAACATATTAATAATATCTGCTTACAGTCATTGACATTTTGGAAGTAGTAATACCGTATTTGTGTGAAAATTTTCGGTGCGAGATATACGCGGGGAATTACTGTATTCCCGAAAAAACACAAAATTTGCATTATTGAAACAAGGCAACTGGCATGCGGTACTCGCCCTATTCATTGTCACTGCTGCCAATCTCTGAGGTACTCTCGCGTGCATTATTCTGGTCATCATCCCATACTGCCTAATCCTGACTTCCGTCCAATGCATTTGCGATGTCCGTCTTCAAGAAGCTCTTCACAACAATGTCGACACCATTTATTTCTATTCGTTATGGTTATGCGACATTAAGAACCTATGATAAAGACGTCATACGCTCGTTAAGGATGATTCAAGGCAGAAAAGGAATTTAGAGCGTAAACGCTCATCTTCCATATCGATTCCTCGCTACATGCACGAGCGAGCTCTAACTTAGCCGACCGCGGCCAAAGACAAACAATGTACCGCGCGTAACACTCATGCCGCGCCGCAGGCTTGCACGCGGCCGAGCTATGATGCGACGCAATGCGTAACTTAGACGAATTCATTGATATTCGAGAAGACTGAACTGCGTTTCTCTGCGATGCAACAGTAGGCCTACTAACGCAATTTTCAAAACATACGAGCATGTTGGCGCGAGTGGTATAACACAGATTTCCTTTATCTTCGAAGCCCGAATACCGGTACTGATGTCTACAAGGCAACTGACGGACATCAATAAAGGAAACCTCTGCCGCCAAAATGAACGATAACATTGTGAATTGACGACAGTTCAGGCGCGCAAATCACTAATTCGAACGTGTCTCAAGGCGGCGCCCTGTTCCCTAATCGGCTCGCATCGGACAAGTGCGGATTAACTCATTGTTGCTCGCTCTTCCTGTTATTATCGCTTCGGATAAGTTCCTGGACAATGACGACTGTTGTGGCGCGCTAAATCGAACGTGTTTCTACCTCAAGGTTATTTATATGACGGCGTCAGAAATGATTGTGAGTACTTTCTTCCCTGAAATTTCAAATGAAAAAATGGGCTGCTAGATATACGCAGGGGCGAGATATACACGAGCAAATACGGTAATATTATGTATTACTTGCCTGCATACTGCCAGTTGCATAAAATCTTAGAGCAGTCAATACTTTGATATGTACTGGTAATGGTAGTCCTCTCCTGCTCTGATCTCCAACATGTTCTGGTATCATCAGCGGCATTATAACGTTATTTACACATTCCTTAGAGAATGTAGAGATTTGAAACCATTCTTTCAGTGTTGCCTTTACAAAATTGTCATTTGCAGCTTTCCCAGGAGTGTATTTTTGTATTTTTATAATTATTATATCTTGTACCCTGCCCATTCATTGGGCATGATGGTGTTGACAGACTGAAGAGCTACAAATGACAGTTTCCTTAGAGAACGTATATCGTCTTTTAAATTCACTGTCTGTGAGAGTATCAAAGGGATTTTCACCATCTTACATACAGTACACCCGTGATACCGGCAAATTATTCTTGTATGCGTAATCCATGAAATCTTGGAATCCATCATCATCGAAATCCATTTCAATCGTAAACTTAACTTTTTTGCACTGAGCAGATGTTGTCACAGTGTTAAACAGGCAATTTGTAGCAATGAAGTCAGGTGTGGTCTTCAGCTATCTTGAATCTCACTAAATTTTGGCTAGGTTCACACTTCAGTGTAAGTTAAGTTTGGTCTCCGAATACCAACTCAGTCTTTTATACATGGGAAAGTAATATTTAAGTGAAAGTTGAGTTGAAGTCATGTCTCTGAATACGGCCCTAATAAGACTTAGAATAATATAATATTTTTCATCTCAATTTAAAAATAATCCGTTGTAGCACACCTACCATAAAGACCACCCACTGAGGTGCAGTCGTCAAGAAGACAGACCTACATACTAACAACACACTGTACGAGTAAATGTCTATTGGTTCCGAAACGTGTGCATGCATTTTATTCTGTGTTTTGACCTGTTTAACCAAGTTTTTATACATGTTTTTTAAGGTTTTCTTAGTGTCTTTGATGTGTGTGAGATTGTTCTCTAAATTCATTATGTTGTGGCTGATGAAGGGTTGTATGTAGTGGCCCGAAGGAATTTCTTAAGACTTGGTGTGTTGAGAAAGACCCGTTGACGTGCTTATTATTTGTACTTATATGTGAGAGTGACAACTATTGACTCAGTGACGAAAACTGGTACAGTTAGTTACCTTAACAGGTTTAGTTCTGATTGTACAGTAGTTGCAACTTTAATATTATTTCACTCTAAATCTTTTTTAACTTCTTAGGTCCAGCCTATTGTCGATTTCTTTTCTCAAAAGTATTTGAATATCATTTACTTTTTGGTAATCTGCTGTCACCCATTTTATGGATGTGCCCGAAGAATATCTTTCTCCTTTTTTGTCTTGTTTCTGATATATTTTCATCCTGGTAAATTTCCTCATTTCAGTACTTCTTAATTTCCATAAATTTGCAGTTTTCATTGGAACCAGGATTCTTCTTATGATCTGTCGTCCTAATATTTTGAGTTGATCCAATCTGTAATTCAATACTAGCCATCTGCTTGCATATAGATATTCATCATCATCATCATTTCCCCTTATCCAGCTCCTGCCGGGTCGGGGTATTTATGGCACTTCTCCACTTTCCTCTTTCCTTCCACAATTCTTCTTCCACGATCTTGTCCCAGTCCAGATTTCTTTTTCTCACGCTGTTCTTCACTGAATCGATCCACCTTGTTCTAGGTCTTCCCCTTGCTCTCTTACCCTTGCACTTGGCCTCCAGCATCTGTCTTGGTATTCTATTTTCCTCCATCCTCTTTACATGTCCAAACCACCTTAGTTTATTCTTCTCAATTCTCTCATTTAGTTTTCCCATCCCAACTTCCTTCCTAACATCTTCATTCCTCACTCTGTCTTTCCTTGTCTTCCCTATCATACTTCTTAGGAATTTCATTTCACTGGCTTGGATTCTACTCTCTTGCCTGCTCGTCAGGGTCCAAGTCTCAGCTGCATAAGTTAATATGGGAACATAGTACATTTTATACATTACCTCCTTGCTTTTCCTTGGTACTTCCTTATCCCAAACAAGTTTTCTTACACTTTGATAGAATGCATTGCTCTGCTGTACCCTCCTGCCAATCTCCATGTCCAACCTACCAGTTTGCATCAATTCACTTCCTAGGTATTTGAACGTGTCCACAATTTCCAAACTCTGACTTCCAATTTTCACAGTGCCCTTTCCTTGTCTTTCCCCTCTTGTCATCACCATGGTCTTGCTTTTCTCTCTTCTGATTTTCAGGCCATACTTCTGAATATTTTCGTTCAGTGCATCTAGTTGTTTTTGCACTTGTTCGGTGTTCTTTCCCCAGACCACAATATCGTCTGCAAATAATAGTAGCTTCATTTCTTTATGTCCATATGCTTCCTTTGTTTCCTTTACAATTTCATCCATCACCATTATGAACAAGAGAGGTGACAGCACACTCCCCTGTCTTAGTCCAGTCTTGTTCCTAAACCAATCTGTCTTTCCAACTGGGGTCAGTACCCTGCTAACACAGTTGTTGTACATTGCTTGCACCATTTCCAACATTTCTCTTCCCAGTCTCTTCTTAACCATGGTTTCCCATACCTTCTCTCTGGGGACACTATCATATGCCTTTTCTAGATCTATGAAAGTCATGATCAAATCCTCTCCATATTCCCAGTTCTTTTCCATCACCTGCCTCAAGCTAAAGATTGGGTCCACTGTGGATCTTCCACTCCTGAAGCCATACTGTTCCTCTTGCAACTCTCCTTCCACCTTTCTTCTCATTCTTCTTTCTAATATCCTTTCCAGTATTTTTACTATCTGTGATATGAGGGTGATCCCCCTATAGTTATCACGCATATAGATATTATAGTGCCTTATTTGAAGATTTTTGTTAAGATCTGTGTAATACCATACGCTCTTCCCATCTTGTGTACTCTGTCTTCTACACTGGACTTTCTTGTACTATTTTGTACTGTTATTTGATAGATCATAAGAGCACCTTGAAATCTCAACTTTGGTATCAAATATTTAAAACTCTCCACTTGCTCTATTTAACCATTATCTGTTGTTAAAACTGTCGATGCATTTTTAATGCTCATAATGAACTTGCTTCGTTCCTCAAATTCTCAAATCTGTTTTGTTGGTTACTGTGAAACCTTACTTCATAGTTTTCGACAGGACCCCAAGCAAAAGAAACAATGGATGCGGGAAAACTATAAAATTTGTGAAATAGTGTTCAAAATGCTTAACAATCCTGTATTGAATGAATTATTGCTTTTAGGGGAAAGAAGTATTAGGCTCTAGCCATAATATGCAAGGGTGAAGGGTTCTATACCACTTCCTAACATTCAGCTTTTACCAAATTAATATTCGGCGTCTCTAAATGCCGCAGTTGTTACAAGGGACGTTAAACCAATAACATTATTATTAAAATGAATATTCAATCATTTGCAGAAATTTTACCACTCTAATTTAATATCAAATGGTGTATGTTTGGTGCAAGTTAAGAAGTCAATTATTTGACCAACATCAGCCTATTATTCGATAGATCCAATTCTCAACTTTGGTATCTATGGGAAACGAGAGGAGAGTCGGGAAGAATCATGACAGAACCACGAGCAAGACTGAGGAGTTAACATGAATCAAGTTGATTGTCGGGTGCTCAGTTTCAACCAGCCGTTGGGATTATTACAACACATCATTTTAAACAAAGATGATTTTGAATGTTAAGCTAACTTGTGCCTAGGCTGAGAAATAAACTGAGACTAAAATGTATTGTTTTTGTATATGAACCACATGTAATTCTTTCATCGTGTATTCACAGCAATTAAAATAATTATTCTATTAACCTAATTTGTGTGTCAATATATTCCGCCCTTCTGCAGTTGTGACATTTATGAATTTTCGTAGAAAGTCCAACTAATTTTGTTATGGAAACTACGGTACCACCAAAGGCATCTACTTGGGTGGTGTACCATATACATATGTACTGTATTGTGTAATCTACCTAATCCGTACAAGTTGACGAGAAATGCGATTGTGCAGAGTAAGAATGAGAAGAAATGAATAGAGTGCTCATATTTCAACCAGTCTTCACCAATATTACAACACATCATTTGAAACAATGACCTGATTAGAATAGGCTAACGTGTATTCCCACTCATTAATTTGGTGTGACGGAGACTAAAGTGCAAAAATTATCAATTTTTACTTTTTCAGTCGGTCAACACGCTATTTGCCCAATATGCTTCGCCAGGGGTTCAATATATATACAGCATATATAACACACATGACATGTGTAAATAAGGGACATGTGAATACATTGAAGATCATCAACTCAATAAAACCACTAAATTTAAGTACGTTGGTTCCCTCATCACTTCGGATGGCGAGACCATTATCGACGCCCGAGTACAAGTAAATGCTGCATGGCTGAAATGGCGCCAAGTCACTGGAGTGCTGTGCAATAAGAAAATACCTATCCACGTGAAAGGAAACTTTTACAAGACCATGATAAGGCCAGTGGCACCCTGTGGCACAGGATGCTGGCCAGCTTCAACCAAACGCGAAGAAGCCCGCCATGGAATGGAAATGGAAATGTTGCATTGGTCCGTGGGTTTTACAAGGCTTGACCATGTGATAAAAGAACACGTAAGGAAGCAAATGGGAGTTGCAACAATTAAAGACAAAATGAAGGAAGCACGCCGTCTTTGGTATGGGCATGTCACTAGAAGTGATGAGAACTCTGTGGTAAAAACGGCCCTCAGATATGATCCAGGAGGGTATCCATCCTGTGGGTGCCCAAAGAAACGATAGATGGATAGAATCAGCGAAGACCTGGTATGCGGCCTCAAACCTGAAAAAGTCCTTGGTAGGAAGAAGTGGTGAATGGTAATCAAGCAAGCGGAAAGCCAATGGGGGAAATATGCTAGGAAAGAAGAAGGGGCATGTGAATACGAAATAGATGTAATTTTTTACAAAACTTATGTTATATACAGTATATGCAAATAGCGTGTTGACCGACTGAAAAGTATAAATTGATAGTTTGTACAGGCAGCGATGAAAAATGGCTTCAAAACTTCTCAGTGCAAACATTGGAACTGAAAAGTCTTGTTTTAGTTCAAGTAGTTCACTACTACTCTCATGCATAACTGTACTGGGGCCAATAGCGCCATGAAATGACCATGACTTGAACATGGCAGGCGGCACCAATGCCGAACAGCTGAGCGCTTGTTTAAGATGGACGTACATTGCCAGCAAACATTGAAGGTTTGGAAAAGATATAGGCGGGAAATAACACTTTAATAATAATTATTCACTTTCAAAAGCAAGTGGTGATTTGATCTGTTTTGCTGGATGAGAATTCTTTTTATTTTGCTTGATTTTAATTTCTCTAATGTAGTTTTCTTTTGACATTGGTTGGCCTATATTTAATGCTCTATGTACCATCGAATTAAATGAATACACATCACAAAACGAAAGGAAGAACCCTCGACATCAACGAAGCAATTGATATACACCTAGCTAAAATAACCAACCCTAACAACCTAATCACACACACATTCATGGAGAACTCTCCTTGCTTCATGCTATTAGGCCATCCCCCATAAGAAATGGGCAAACATAACGGTTAAGCCAGGCTAGATTAGGGGGCAACATTAAGGGAAGCATATTAATGGAATAGGATGTACTTTGTACCATATCTTCAATAAAACCAAGGCCAATATTATTTGCAGTATTGAAGAGTTCAAGATGCTCCCAATAGACTGAGTGTGCTTTTGAGGGCTTTTTAGCTTATGAGTGGCAGGAGTGGAGATTGGTCTTAATAGTTGAAGATGTCCATAATACAGTACATTAACATACACCATGTCAAGACGTTTCTAAGCCTGGCTAGCACAGAAATACGTTACAGGTGAGGTTGGATATAGATAGGCAGGAATGCGAGACCAGACAAGAGAGGGCAGAAGAGATAACAGTGGGGCAAGTCCGAAAAGGCAAATTCCTTTCAGTCCAACAGGGACAGTGAACAGTGAAAGAAGCAAAATCGAGAATGGATACCACATCAACTAAATACGCAGCGAAGTTCATTAATCCTCTTAAAAATACAATAGAAGCAACCTGACTATTTACTACATTATGGATTATCACACTAAACAAGTAAACTGGAAGGTCAACAATATGACAATAATCACATAAAACTAACATATGCTGTAAATATCTTCAACCACATAGATTTAAAAGCCTGAGTGCAAGGGATCTGATGATCGCTTGACGATCAAAACTATTAATCCAAGTGAATTTATTAATCTCACCTTTTTTCTCTCTCTCTCTCTCTTTTTTTTTTTTTCTTTTCTTTTTTCTTTTTCCTCAGAGAATAACACCCACTACAATATTGGGTACAATCTTGTTGACCTACTGAAAAGCATTTCAAATTATGTTTATTCACATCGAGAAACTGAAACCTAATTACTTAATTTTTTACTTTTAGTCACATATCTCGAGTATTTTTAGCACATTAAAAAAATGAATATTTTAACAATTTTTTGCTCCTAAAGATTTGATCTGATGATGATTGTCGTCGTTTTGTTTTGTTATTTTTATTAACTTGGTGCAGAAAAAGTACAAGAAGTCTTTTTCACTTAATGATTCTTCAATGTGTTAGCAATCTCCACACAATGTCCGCCTTGTTGCACAGTGGCTAGCTCTCGTCTGTCAGCGTGAAGGCCTGGGATCGATTCCCGGCTCTCCCAAGAAATTTAATTCTGGTCTGAGGATTGGAACAGGGTATTCTCAGTCTCATGTGGCAAAAGTGAGAAGAGGTAGGTTTGATTCCCACCTCAGCCATCTTGTGGGTGGTTTTCTGTGGTTTCCCACTTCTACTCCAGCAGGGTGTCTACCGGTAACGAAAGTAACGAAAAAGTAACGAATTTTACAAATGGGTAACGAAAGTAACGAAAAAGTAACGAATTTTACATACGGGTAACGAAAATTTTCCGAAGGCGGATTGAATCGTTTAAACTCGCGCCTCTAGGCTGAGAGATTGCGATGGAGCGAGTTTCACGCAGGCGGCGCCGATTGCATATTAAGCTATATTTCTCCGTACCCGACCTCGAGGAAATGCATACTGAGGATACCCTGAGTGGTATACATCGTTCAGCGTATATTTTCGACATCAAGATGGCTTTAGTTGGGTGTGAAATATTTATCTGTGTTATTAGCAAATCTGACTTTTCGCGAGACGTTTATTCGCGAAAACTTCTGAAATTAATCAGAAACCTCGCATTTCTCGCATTTATTTGGAGACTATGTCAAATTGAAGTCCAGAAATAACGCAAAATAATTTAATGTCGCAATCTTGCGAAATGTTACCGTTTCGAAAAAGGATTTTGAAAAAGCTTCGAAATACGTAGGCTATAACTTATTTTAAACATCTGTCGTAAATTTGCGACATCCACTATGGTTAATTCGAAATTCCGTTATATGTCGATTTTTCCTTCGAACTTTGGTTCTATCGGATATATTATAATCTAACCGGTTATTTCGAAAACGTGTAGGCTATAACTTGTATAATTCGTGATTCGCATTCGAAAGAAAACGTGTCCTCTAGTCGTATTATTCGTGCAATCCTCTCAGAATAATTCTTAATATTTGATACCTACTTCGAACATTCATACTCAAGACGGCCGGCTGACCGCACGACTTGCCTGCGGGAATCTCGTTAAATGGGCCGAGATCGACGTCAGTAGTGTAAAATCATAAAACCCGTCCCCTATCGTGAACTTGTGACGATGAGGATGCGGGAATCCCGTCAAAGGTGATTGGGCACCAATCACGATGCATTCCGAAACCTACTCGCTACTTTTCCCATGACCGTATACTTAAAAGCGTACGGGGAGCGAGAAGTGCATCAACCCACTTAGAAATGACAGCTTATGTAGCGTCGCAATACTAATTTCTCCTCGTGATCCACCCTGAACTGATGGGCTCCTAACCCCAGCATAGGAAGCAGGAATCACGGCGCCGGCCATACAACTTGTCCATAACTACTCGTGAATTTTAACCATGCCCAACCCTGAGCTTACATCCACCATTCTGTCAGGACGAATAGACAATCGTTCAACGGCCGGGTGCGGCGCGGTATGCATAATATCGCGAGGACAACGTGAATCTCGTAAAACGGCCGAGAGCGGCAGCGATTGCGATACATCGCGATATTTCTCCGCATTCAATGACGAGGACAACTGGATTCTTGTCAAACGGACAGCAAGTGGCACCGATTGCGTAATAATGCTATATTTTCTCGTTCCCGACCTCAAGGACAATGGAAATCTCGTCGAACGACTAAAAGTGACACCGATTATCTAAATCGCGATATTTATCCGTGTTCTATCGCGAAAACTACGGGAATCTCGACAAACGGGTGAGACCAGCGCCGATCGTGTAACATCTCGAAGTTTCTCCGTACTTGACTGCGAAGACAGAATTCGGTTATAATCACGTAACGTCCCATAAATTTCTTCGTGATCTACCGCGGGAACAAAGGAAATCTCGCCAAACGGTCAAGAGTAGAGCAACCTCTTGGCAATTATAAAAATGCATTGTGCACAAGACGACATTTTAGCTGAAACAACTCATTTGATAATAAATATCTAGTATTTATTTATTATTTTTAAAATTTTTATAACTTCCTAAGTGAATTGTATTTACCGCTTTAAACACAGTTCATTGCTGTTTTTCTTCACCGCGTGATGAGCCCCTTTGCTTGCTGACCGCAGACGTATCTTGAATTCAAAGGTAACTAAAAGGTAACTAAAAGGTACCTAAAAAGTAACTAATTTTTACTTCATCCTTACAGTAGACACCCTGTCCAGGCGAATGCCGCGATGGTTCCTAACTAGGCCACGGCCGCTCCTTCCCAATCCTCATGTGAATTATCAATACACACACTAACTTAATACAGCCATCACAATAACACAGGTTATCAGACAAACACCCAATTACATGGGGCTACATGACCACGATGTTGCAAAGCCCCTAAATGAATCGACAACAAATCACCTCACTATATGACATGAGTCCAGGATGGTAACTTTCTACATGCTTACTCAGCTGTCCATCTGTAGGTCCTTGAGGTGTAGTGGTATAGGGATTCCAATAACCAGCAACCATTTTACATATTTGCTCAATTTCTTCAGCTAACTTGTAGTCTATATATATTTGTTGATCTTTTGGGCATAGGTTTTGGATACATTTCCATTAAAGGGAACTGTAATACCAGTCAAAAGGTTCCCATATTGTAGCCACTGTCATGGGCGATTGCCATGTTTCTTCTCCATAATTCCAGTTTTGGCAGAATTGTCATCACATTGGCTAGCTTTATCTTGATTTTCATAATAAGATTTTTCTTCGCTTTACTATGGAACTATTTCCTCGAATCTAAAATTTGTTTGTTGAACATTGATTTGAACAGTAAGAATTCCCAGTCTTCCCATTTCTCTTGACAGCACGATGTGTTCTATTGTAACCTTAGGTGCATTTGATGTTAGGTCAACATTGTTCATATTTTCCTACTTATCTCTTCCGTGTCAGTAGGGCCCATTTAATTATTCCAAATGCATATAAGAGAACTGGGTTTAATTATTCCAAATACATATAAGAGAACTGGGAACGCCCATGATTTGATGTTTCTCACTTTATTTCCCGTATTCAAGTATGTTCTGAGCAGAAGGTTCACTCTACATTGAAATTTATTTGTGAATACCTCACTGCAAATCACCTTCAGCAAAAACACCCCGACAGAAGAAACCTAAAGATGAAGGAAGGTAAAGAGGAGGAAACCTACAGGCTTATCTACAGATGCTACCCAGTAACCTACAGAAATACCACTAGCAAAATAATGTCACACTACTGTCGACCAAAATATTGTGTACTCAAGTTTGAAGGTTGTTTATGAAGTAACATAAAATCCAATAATATAATTTTCATCGTTCTATTTTACGTTAGTTCGTGTAGGTTTGGAATTTTTAATTTATGTTTTAATATTTTTTATCACAGTTGAAACCCAAAAAGTGCCCGTTTTTAAGCGTGTTTCAACCATGCGTCACATATAAGAATTATTCTCACAAACCTGTCATCAGATCGAATCCAAATTTTAACACAATATACATTGGAATGTTGTATAACTGGTTAATTAAACTACTGTAACCTCAGCACGTATTTAAATGGTAGATTCAGGGCTCATATTGAAATAGATATAGAATAATGTATTAGACAGGACTTTGCATGTCTCAGTCTCCCGCCCTAAAGCATGAACACAGTTCATGAACATGCCTAGGCATAAGTTGTACTCCATTACTTTTCATTTCACAATATAGTAGAGTATCCAACGTTACATGAAGAAAAGGATCACCAGTTAACTCCAATTGATAGTTAAATCCGCATCGTTTTGGTTAGGAGGAGTGCAGGGTCCGATTATCAATGAAGGAACAATTGATCGCCTCGCAGACCACTTAGTTCACAGCTTTACTATGTCCAAAATCCTTCAGAAACACGTTACTTCAGCTTCATCAGTGCTTTCAGAGTCCGAGACACGTTAGGTAATTTTTAATAAGTCCAATTTTTTTTGTTTGCTTTCGAAGAAGTAGTTGGATGCAATGTGCTAGATACCATACGGTGTGTGGCCAGCCATTTACATAGTTAACCTTACTTGAAAAATAAAAAAAGATTTACAGAAATTATTAGTTGTTAATAAATTTGCATTAGTGAAACAAGGTTGAATTCATTTAAAGACAATCCTAACGATACCCTAGATCCATGCTTCCAACATTTCATTAAAAATTTACATAGTTCAAGTTTTATAATAATCAGTTTCATAGTTTGAGTTTCCACATACTTGTTAGACCTTTCTAGAGTATACGAGTTGAGCGACCAACCATTCAGAACTACGGTAGAGGAATGACCACTCAAATTCCAAAGGAAACAGGTACACAAAATTACCATGAGTTAGGTCTCCCACCGAGTCTTCCTTACAAGAAAGCATCACCTACGTGAAACATCATATTCTAGTTACAATTTAACAAAAGATTTTACACGATGATAATTTTTACCTTCAAATAAGATTCACCCAACAAAGTTACAGCTGTATCCCAGTAGAGTGTGCAAATCAAATCCATAATTTAAAAAAAAAAAAAAGATGTCCATAGGCTTCAAGGATAGTTTGGGATACTCTACCATTATACAATAGAACAGTTTACAATTTCATGAGCAAATTTCTTTATTGCAAATTTCTCACTTTTTACCAACATGGCTTCCTATAGCGCACACGACAGTCTATCACAACTGCATCATTTATTCGTATTTAGGCAGAATAATTCAATCCCATATATCCCTGATAAATATCCACTCCATATTCTTCAGATCCAGGGTAATAGGATAGTATAAATCCAATTTTACGTCTTCCTCGTTCAGAGAAGCGACCACAAGTCCACTTTTTTTCAAAGATGAAGGGCGACAAGAGAAGGTCTTTGCCGCACGGCACCAATGTTTTTAAATTGACCAATCCCAGAGTGCCACCCAAAGTGACAATGTGCATATTAAATTAAGCTTCACACGACACCACAAATATTAAATTGGCGGTAATGAGGGACATACTGTCTTTTGTCAATGACGTAGGTTTAATATCACATGGTAACACTTCCTTTTGCAAACATGTTGAAAGGAGAGCAAAGAATGAAGAAGTCGAGGCTGTGCTCTGACGGAGAAATCTTCAACCCATTATATTAGTTGCAGTAAGCTGCTGCCATCTTAAGTCCAGAGGTTAAACTCGGCACGAATTTAAATAGTAGTTTCAGGGCTCATATCGAAATAGATATAGAATAGTGTATGAGACAGGACTTTGCATGTCTCAATTATTATTATTCCATGGGATCAGAATGCCAACTAATGTATTTTTGTTCTTGATTTTTGTCCCTGCTACACAGAAAACAATAGACATTGGGGACTAGGAAGGGTGATTTCGGATGAAGAAAGAAGACTGTGGACCCAACAGAATGAAAAAGTACTGGTCAGATAGAAAAGAGAAAAAATTCTTTGTATAGAATTGTCTAAAGTGGCAAGGAGAGCTATGTTCTAAACTCAGTTAGTGGCAAAATACATACACACTAATACCATATAAGATGCCACCCAGGCAACGCCGGGCACAATAGCTATTATTCCAATATACTGATGACTATCCAATATACAACAAATACTTGCCTTGTATTATCTCAAATACCTATCTCCTGAATTACATCATGATCTGAGGGGTAGTGCCTCAATTTTAGTACTGTAAATAATTCAAAGTTGCTACTCATACCAAAGAGAGAGCGATAGCAAGGGCAGGAAATGTTTCTGTACAATACTATCAGTGGAATCACAGAGTAAATGCTTTTTGCTGACAAACCTCCTGTAAGTAGATCAACAATGATCTTGGTGAGGATGTGTATGACGTACTGACAGATTGTAAAACAGAATAGGCATTTAGATTTTAGTTTACCTCTAAGGATACAAGAAAATACTCTTCATAAAGTCATCATCTCTTGAAAAGGCATTTTCCACACTCCAGTAACTGTAGACTATGTATTAATTAGTTCATAGTATGTCCACCTCCTGGTGTAGCGGCTAGTGTGCTTGACTGTCGCCCCAGAGGTCTGGATGCGAATCCTGGATCTGCCAAGAAATTTAATTCTGGTCTGAGGGCTGGAACGGGGTACACTCAGCCTCGTGAGGCAAAACTGAGAAGAGGTGAGTTTGATTCCCACCTCAACAATCCTGGATGTGGTTTTCCATGGTTTCATGCTTCTGCTCCAGGCCAGGATGGTTCCTAACTTAAGGCCACAGCCACCTCCTTCCCAATCCTCACCTGTATTACAAATACACACACTACTACAGACACTACAATAACACAAGTTGTCAGACAACTTCTACTCTCAACCAAGTACACAGGGCTAAATGACCACGATGTCCATGCCCCTCAATTGAAACAACAGTTCATTCTAAGTAAGTATTTTCGTGTTATATCTATAAAATGGAACCGAGATCAAACGGAAGAAAGCAAAAGGAAGTATCACAACAGCAAACGGAGGTGTAAGAAAGTGGTAGGTGAAGAAAAGTTGGGAAGAATTTACACGAAGAGTGGAAACAGATGTAAGTGGCAGTAAAAGGATGCTGTATGGGCTTCTAAGAAGTAAGAGGAAAGAAAGAGTTACTACAAAGCTAGTGAAAAAGGAAGATGGAGAGTTGTTAACACACCCAGAAGAGATAAAGGGACGATGGAAGGAGTATTTCGATAAGCTATTGAATGTGAGCAATTGTACTGGTGAGATGGAAGTGACACAACCTGACGACTCTATAACAGAAGATGATATAACAATGCTGGAGGTGGAATTAGCAGTACAGAAAATGAAGATGGGAAAAGCAACAGGGGTGGATGAAATCAGTGTAGAAATGATAAAGGCTGCTGAACCTGTTGGTATGCAATGGTTGTATCGACTGCTCAAGTGTGTGTGTGGAAACTGAAATGTGTACCAGAAGACTGGGAGAAAGGGCTAATAATACCAGTGTTTAAGAAGGGGGACAAGAAGGTGAGTGATAACTATAGAGGGATCACCCTCATATCACAGATAGTAAAAATACTGGAAAGGATATTAGAAAGAAGAATGAGAAGAAAGGTGGAAGGAGAGTTGCAAGAGGAACAGTATGGCCTCAGGAGTGGAAGATCCATAGTGGACCCAATCTTTAGCTTGAGACAGGTGATGGAAAAGAACTGGGAATATGGAGAGGATTTGATCATGACTTTCATAGATCTAGAAAAGGCATATGATAGTGTCCCCAGAGAGAAGGTATGGGAAACCATGGTTAAGAAGAGACTGGGAAGAGAAATGTTGGAAATGGTGCAAGCAATGTACAATAACTGTGTTAGCAGGGTACTGACCCCAGTTGGAAAGACAGATTGGTTTAGGAACAAGACTGGACTAAGACAGGGGAGTGTGCTGTCACCTCTCTTGTTCATAATGGTGATGGATGAAATTGTAAAGGAAACAAAGGAAGCATATGGACATAAAGAAATGAAGTTACTGTTATTTGCAGATGATATTGTGGTCTGGGGAAGGAACACCGAAGAAGTGCAAAAACAACTAGATGCACTGAACGAAAATATTCAGAAGTACGGCCTGAAAATCAGTATAGAGAAAAGCAAGACCATGGTGTAGACAAGAGGGGAAAGACAAGGAAAGGGCACTGTGAAAATTGGAAGTCAGAGTTTGGAAATTGTGGACACGTTCAAATACCTAGGAAGTGAATTGATGCAAACTGGTAGGTTGGACATGGAGATTGGCAGGAGGGTACAGCAGAGCAATGCATTCTATCAAAGTGTAAGAAAACTTGTTTGGGATAAGGAAGTACCAAGGAAAAGCAAGGAGGTAATGTTTAAAGTGTACTATGTTCTCATATTAACTTATGCAGCTGAGACTTGGACCCTGACAAGCAGGCAAAAGAGTAGAATCCAAGCCAGTGAAATGAAATTCCTAAGAAGTATGATAGGAAAGACAAGGAAAGACAGAGTGAGGAATGAAGATGTTAGGAAGGAAGTTGGGATGGAAAAACTAAATGAGAGAATTGAGAAGAATAAACTTAGGTGGTTTGGACATGTAAAGAGGATGGAGGAAAATAGAATACCAAGACAGATGCTGGAGGCGAAGTGCAAGGGTAAGAGAGCAAGAGGAAGACCTAGAACAAGGTGGATTGATTCAGTGAAGAACAGCGTAAGAAAAAGAAATCTGGACTGGGACAAGATCGTGGAAGAAGAATGGTGGAAGGAAAGAGGAAAGTGGAGAAGTGCCATAAATACCCCGACCCGGCAGGAGCTGGATAAGGGTAAATGATGATGATGATGATCTATAAAATGTAGTAATTAATAATTTTAGTCAATCAATACTTAATTATTAATTATTATATTTTATAGATACACTGCTCAACGAAAGTTTGGACTATTGTCATCAATTGTATGCTGACGCTGCCATAGAGCAGTGGGACCTCTTACCCCAAAATAAACTTCATGGTCTCATTCAGAGCATGCCTTCTCCGTGTGCGGGGAGAACTACTAAAGACTGATTCTGATCATCATGAGATACAGATTTTCAATGTTTTTGTTTTCGAAAGGGACACTTAGATGCGAGTTTGCTTTGTTTTTGCACCGTTTCATTGTTATCTAACCACTATTGTTATAGTTTTCAGAAGGACTGAGGTTTAGTTTGTTAATAAGTTTTTGTATAAACCTCAATGGGTTTAATATAAGAAGTCATTGTAGGAAAATATATAGCCTATATGTATTCCAAACTTTGGTGAGCAGTGTATAACATACTGTAAGTCAATGCGGATCTAAAATGATGTGAATTTTACCTATGTAAATCTTTTCATATTATCCATCGTCTGGTCTATGCAAATGTTAGTGTGTTTATTTCATATACTGTATTTAGATTTAGAATCAGAAAGCCTTCATAATTGGAACCATGCTCTGTTGGAGGTAGCCTATAATTGAATTGGTAATAATATCCACATACGGTATTGATTTGGTTAAAATAGTGTTCTTGTTTTTTTGTAAAGGTATTACATGAGCTTATTACTTAGTCATTGGTGACTACAGCTCTATTGAAAATACAGTACTGAGGTAATGAATATTTCCATTTAGTTCTTAAACATTTCATATATTCAGGATTTTTCAGTTAATTATATTTATCATTTAGGTGAACCAAAAAGACGCAGCTTCTCATCTACTCTTTCTTCTGTATTTCGACGTGCCACTCAACCTGCAAGCCCGCAGACCATTCGTGAAAACAAATTGGAAAGTACACCAGATGGCGGAGGGTACAGGTTAGTATTTATCCACACTTTCTGAACATCTACCCTACAGTCATGCAAAATCCTGAAAAATTACGCTCACACTCACTGTTATATTTATGACTGTCCTCTTTGCCCAATGTCAGATTTCCACAATAACCTTTACAGTGATGTCAGGGATTATAAATTTATGTTACTCAACTAATTCCTTAGAATTTTGGCTCTGGGCTTGAGAATCAAACAAGAATGAAAAACTGCAGTTATCAAGAATGTGCTAATAATAATAATAATAATAATAATAATAATTATTATTATTATTATTATTATTATTATTATTATTATTATTATTATTATTATTATTATTATTATTATCAAGAATGTGCTCATTCTATTTGAGAGACTGTGCAATAAGGAGGAACAACAATACAAGATACACTTTCAGTCATAATGCAGTTCATAAAGGTGGGCATTCACTCCCTGTATGCACAGTTGAACCTGACTTTTTCAAGGGAAAGAGAAAATACTATTTCGTAAATCAGAATTGATACTTAGAAATCAGACTTACACAACACATGATACATATTTACTGAAAAACCAATGGAATTACATGTGTAAATTCTAGCAAACAATACATACATTAAGACAGAAAATACAGTACTATATTATTTTGAACTTGGTCCAGCCTTAAAGAAATCAGATAGTTTGGCTTATTTCACTTTTCTTGCATTAAGTGTATAAACCTCCTTTTAAGAGCATTAAAAATCCATCCCTCCCTTGGGAGGGGAAGTAAAGCCGGCGGTCCCATGTCATAGATTTATGGCATGTTAAAGAACCTTCCACTAATTACACCTGTGTGAAGCTAAATTGTATGGGTTAAGAATGTAAACAACGCTCTTAGGTTCCTACGTTTGTTGCCAAGAGCCGACTGCGGTGGCGTCTGGTAGCTAAGTTCTGAACTAGTAGTCGTTGATGGTGGCGTTTAGCGGCAAAAGTAGGAACTATTTGAAAAATTCAAAAGTCTGCAGTCCTTACTTGAATTAATAAACAGATAACACACACTAATACAGTCATCACAATTATCACCGGTTATCAGACAGATTGTACACACATCCAAAGTACACGGGGCTACATGACAGCATTGTCGCAGCCCCTAAACTTAAGAACCAACCAACCTCCTTTTGCAAACTTAGTAACGAATTCAAAGCATTTTCACTACAACTTTTCGCACTGATGTAATGCCTACACACATAGATTGCACTTAACACTTCACTTAGTTCAGGTGTTTCAAGATTCAAGTCGTCATCTCCATCTCCATCACTGTCACTATCGCTTGTAGCTGGTCCATCAGCTCCACGTTGTTGGCATACATCAGCAATAATCTCTTCATCCCGTTGTTCCCCACATACAGCCAGATTATCATCGAAATGCACAAAAGTATTGAAATCTGCACCCTCCGGTAGCATTAGTGCATTGCCAGACGTAATTTCGTCTCCATAATCATCATTAGAGGCAGCTTCTTCCAGTAAGATACCAACTTTGCGGGAACAGTTGCTGATTGTGGAGGATGACACATGCTTCCAGTCCATGGCTTGTAGTAAATTAATGGAGAGAGTTTAATTTCCTGCATCACTCAGTGTTATTAAATGTTGAACCAGCATTCTTTAATAATACACTTTGAAATTTGCAATGATGCCCAAATCAAGCGGTTGTAGAACACTGGTACAGTTAGGAGAGAAAAGTTCCACCCGGACATTCTCCAGAATGTTTTGAGGTGGATGTGCTGCACATCGATCCACATCGATCGCACGTCTGTGAACCATCAGACCACCCCATACCCTGCAAGCAGTGACTCATGCTATGCGTATTGGTTGGAAATTGCCAATGGTTACAAAAAGAAAAACTCACTGTAATGGGTCACCAGCGGGTTTCGATCCAGCGATCCCGCTCTTACGAAGCAGGGCTCTTACCGCTGCACCATGCGCTAGTTTTATTCTTGCTAGCGTACAACGCACATGGACGCCGCATTGCAATTGCGAATAATTAATTTCTCGGAAACGGCTAAGAAGCGCACCATACTACTTGCACCCTGGTCATGCCCTACACGTGTACTAAAGATGGTTCGAATCGGTGGCCCATGCATCGTATCCTCCCCTTGTTAGCATCAGATGGTATCAGATGCACGATGCATTAGAGATCCTGCAATTTTTGCTCCAGTATAGCGTTTCCTTCGGCTATAGAGCATTAAGGCAAATACTATTGTTGTTCTAGTGACATTAGCGTTTGCTATTTCTCCTCTTCAAATTGATTTCTTGGCCCTCTTAGTCAACAAAAGTATGTTTCACAGTCAGCAGCCATGAGTTTTCCCTACTTATTTCAATTTCCCACATTGTTAGTCAGCTTACCCCATTGCCATTGGTATCTTTATTCCTATTTATTATTTGTTTCTCAACGGGAGCCTTGTCAACAAAATCTCCTCTACATTTCTCTCACGACCAGCTTGTTCTTCTTTCGGCAAGTCCTTGTTACTTGCTTCTTATCTTCTGGTGAATATTATCTTTGAAGGCACTTTCCATATCTTCAAAATCATTGGGCAACTACAGTAGAACCCCTATTTAACGTTTTTCTAGGGACCAGTATTTTTTAACCTTAAATGGGGGTTCACCTTAAATCGAGGTTTCGATAGGTTTCATCGTTAACTGCAGCACTCTCTCCACATACAGTGCACTCTCGTTAATTTGCGGTAATTAATGCACGAACTTCCGCGAATTATCGAAAACCGCGAATTATCCGCAGTTATTTTTGTTAAGCCTAGTAAAAACAAAACTATTGGTTAAAATATTGAAATAGGCTTGAACATGCAAAATAATAATTGTAACACTTCTTTGTAGTGCCATATAAGAAATACTAGGCATGAGGTAGGCCTATGTGAATTATGCCTACATTAATATTTGACAACAACAAAAACAGTCATCACGTTTTGTTTCTTAGATCGTTTATTCTAATTTTTGATTGCACATTTCAGAAGAAAACATTATATGAGAACGATAATTCATCTCGTTTTTCTATATAAGAGATAAGTGTGACTAGAGACACCAGCTTGACTGTGGGAAACTTTCGGGATTTCCGTTGCATCACTCCCACACTCTATATCAACTGGATCTCCGTTTTCCTCACCAACAGTCAAATTCCGTGCTATTTCTTCTTTGCTTTCATGTCTTAAATCATAATCGTCTTTATAGACGTCTAACTTGCCCGTTCAAAATAATGTCGTTACAGAAGTCGGCAAGCGTTTGCTTTTGTACGAGGTTAGTAGCGGTATTTTTCTCTCAAGACTTGTTGACTGCATCAAGAGCATCAAACAAACACTCTCTCGGTGTCGCGCAAATTCGCGCCATTAGCAATAATCGCTGTTTACAATACGCTATCCGCGCATCCACCCTTCACAACTCACAGATCAGCGACCTTGAAGTGTGGCTGTTGGCAAAGGGAGGGTAGGTTCCGATTGAAAGTCTATTCCTCTTGTATTGTTTGGGCTTCGAAGATAAAGGAAATCTGTGCTATACCACTCGCTCCAACATGCTCGTATGTTTCGAAGATAGCGCGAGTAGGCCTACTGTTCCATCACAGAGAAACGCAGTTCAGTCTTCTCAAATCTCAATGATTTCGCATTTACGCATTAATCGCATCAGAGCTCGGCCACGTGCAAGCATGCAATGATGCGACGCGGCGTGAGTGTTAGCACGCTGTACATCGTGTCTTCGGCTGCGGTCGGCTGAGTTTGAGCTCGCTCGTGCATGTAGCGAGGAATCGATGTGGAAGATGATCAATCGTATCGATCGCTATGCGTCTGCGCTCTAAATTCCTTTCTTGCCTTGAATCATCCTTAACGAGCTTATGAAGTCTTTTCCATAGGTTCTTAATGTCGCATAACCATAACCATTACTTATTGTAGGAATAAATACTTGAGAATTTTAACATTACCTAACGCTAAATGCGGGTTTTGCCGTAATGCGAATTACGTTAAATCGAATATAAAATAACATTGCACTTATGGAATAATTTTCGGGACTCGAAATTTCTTCCGTTAAATGCAGGTTTACGCAAAATCGAGGTCACGCTAAATCGGGGTTATACTTTAGTTGCAACCAGACCACATTTTATGTTCAGATTCTGTCCTCCGCAGGGATGGGACTAAAGCACAAGTTGTTCTGTGCCTTCTCCTAAATGTTCAGTTTGGCCCTTCAGCCTCAGGTAGCAGAAATCTTTGTTCGAAGAAGCCTCATGAATTCCACAGTTGTATATTATCAGGATGATTCTTCTTCAGCAGCAAACAAAATAATTTTTTGCACTCTGCTTGTCATAATGCACACACTAACTCATTGGGTACAGTCAGAAAATTCTCCTGCGTTATTAAAGGCAGCAACAGAGAACAGATTGTTTGGTATGTAGCCAATCATGGCGAAACTAACAATACGGTCAGAGTATTGTTGAAATGCCGCTTCACCGTTTCATGTAGAACTCAATATAGCGTTTCTAAGAACAACTTCATAGTTTCACCTCATAACCAATTACAGTAATGCAAAACTCTGAACCTAAGATAAAGGCAATGGTGCTTACAATTTTGTTCAAAATTAACAGTTAATATTGAAGAGAAAAAAAGACATAAAAATGTAAAAGGAATGTAATTCCATACCATACACACTAGATAGTGCTAATAATTCAATTTCCAAACATTGGCACTTAGCCATTTAATGCATAACGCTGTCCAATGGTCATTTAGCTAGCAGAGTCAAGTGTGTAGCTAGAAGACTTGTATATCCTTCCCTTTATTTCCCATGTTGTTATTTTACTGTAAATTAAGATATTTCTCATAATTTTATAGGTACTTTAGACGATCTGTGTTGCCTGGAGAGAACGCAGAGCTGCGAAATGTTGTGATGTGTGCTGTAATCCTAGATGAGTGGTTGAAGGAATTAGCAGCTATCACTCAAGAACAAGCTGTTGCAAGCTTGACAGACGAGTTCTCGGAATATGTCTGGTAGCTGCATTAATTTGGTAAGTTTAGCACGATTTATACAGGGTGGTGTTGCTAAATGGGGACAAGCTGCAGGCAACGATCCCTGAGGGGATAAGTAGCAAACCTGGTTATCTGGACATATGGCCGGAAATTCGTTCCAAAGGAGGTACACCCACTTGGAGGTGGAGGTGAAAGATCTTGGACCGTGTAGGTTTCAGCGATTGCAAGCACACATGAGAACACACCAGGCAAGTGGGAATGGTATGTCAGTACTAGTGTTGTAGCTCCACCCACAAGAGGACAGTAATATTGGCCATGCCGAGACCGCGCTGACACATCAGTAATAGGAGGCATCTGCCTCACTTGGGTGTGGACCTGTGTCGTGTAAATGCAGTGCAGAGAGACGATGGCCCGGTATACGTACCAGGAACAGGCCGACATGGTGTTTACATACAGTACGTACTGCGCCCAATAGCGCATATTCGGTTTGACGATCAATTGGCATCGAGATCGACTGGTCATAAGTTGCGCTGGAACAGCGCCGAGCTTAGCGAAATTACATTTTTCATGCTCGAAAATGTAATGTCCTTGATAAGCACACACTTGACTTGGTCTCGCCGGAAATTCACTTGTTGGAATTTATTATTTTTTGGCATATTCTAAGATATTTGGAGCAATTGGAAAATTATAGAAATTTATTTTGGAATATTTGAGAGTTTTTAAAACATTCGATAACATCGCGGATATGCGAATAATGATTTTTAAAGGTAGACATGACTCGAGCTAACGGCCTGAGTTCCGCCGTCTTCTACACCTATTACTACGACTGTTTGTACTCGTGCCGAATAGACGTCAAACTGTATTACTCTATGTGAAAATTTGTGATTTGCAATCATCGAGTGAGTATCTGAGTTATAGTAAGTGAATCCTTAATATTCCTGCTTCACTTTTAAGCAGTGAATAACTATCTGTCAGTGGAAATAAACTGACATAGTGGAAATAAACAGTGAATCAAAAGTATGTGATTTTGCATAATTTACATGTGCAGGTTTAAGAACCAAGGACACAGTCGATCACATGGCCGCCAGTTTAACTATATAAATGTGGTAGAAACATTTAACACCCCGTCGGAACAGTATGAATTATCGTGATATAAAATTGTAGGACCTGAACCATTTCAAAATTATTATTGAAGGGTGTAATACTTCATAATTGCACACAGTTTTTGGTGTGAAAATATCGAATAACCGATATTCATAGCTTCAATGGCGGATGTGCAGAGCCAATTTATTACGTCTGCATGGTGTAAAGCCTGTGTCTTGATTTGCTATTTAATACAACTGACATAAACTCGGTGAAACAAGGTGCATTTTATCAAGATGTCAATTTTGGAAAATGGAGACTAAGCCCACGTGGTCCCATCCTGGACACTGGGATGAGCAAGTAATATCAGCCATGGATTGGGAGAATGGATGATTTTAGGAATACGACGGCCGTGGTGGGCATGATTGAGTTAACCATCATAACTCCTCATTTCGCTATGTGCGGGATACGAATATCTACTCCAAGCAGCAAGATGTAAGTCCGCTTCATGCTTCAGTGGAATGATTGTAAGGGCTGGAATGAAGTAGATTAGAATAGATGGTCATACTTTGCACAATCATAGGTAGGCAGCTTGTTTAGTAATTAGTATTACAGGTCATTGTATCATTTATGCCAGGAGCATGGCTAGATTTTTATCTAGACATCGTATCGTTTCCACATGCCATGGGAATGGCAGTGTTTTCTCTGCATAGTTCAGTCTCTTTGTAGCTAGTTTAAATGTTTTTCTTTAAGCCAAGCTAGCCAACATGTGTTTCCCAAGTTTAGCCAGAGAACAGAGTTATTTGAGTGTGATACGATAGCTGCACTATCAAGAAAATTTATGTAGCCTTGTTATTTCGAAGTACTGTATTGTGAAGGCTGTGAGATTAAGTCGGATTGAAGGTTACGAGTTGTAAACCTGTTTTGAAGAGCACACCAGCGAGGGTGCAGGATATTTCATTTGTTTGATAGACTTGAAAAGATGAGGAATTGACACTGAAAGAATTGTATTTCTGTAAGCGGAAGGCCACTGGTTCTTAGTACTGTAGGTCCTTTTTGGAAAGCTTGTAGAAGCTATTGGTATTCTATAGTGGAGCATTTTAGTAGTATTTAATGACAGGATATGATTCAATATCTGAATGATTAACTTAGAATTTACGTACACAAACTAACAGCTGATTAGCAGATATCCCTTCTTTTCTTTGGGTCAATTGCAGAGACTTGTGTATCATTTAGGAAACATGCTATTGTGCTGTCTTTTAGCAGGCACTTAAAGGGGAGACTTTGATTGCTCATATTTTGGAGCTGAATTATTTGATGGAGTGGCAGTGTACGACTTTTGTCCTGTCGACTGATTTTCGCTGACGATCCATACTGATGGATTGACAAGCACTTAAGGGTGATATATCGCAATTCAGATGTTGCTAACTTTTGTTAACGGAGTTTCACTGGTTTGCAATGGTTACTTCGATGGTTTCTTATGTACACATAGTTACACTCGACGAGTTTCATAGTCACTAAAATTACAGGTACACCTTCAGGGATAAATTGAAATTAAAACTGCTATTAAGGTAACTGTACCGGTTTTCGTCACTGAGCCTATAGTCGTCACTCTCGTATATAAGTACAAATAATAAGCATGTCAACGGGTCTTTCTCAACTCACAAAGTCTTAAGAGATTCGCCGTACCTTCGTTCCCGATAAGGAGCAACTTTGCTAAATCATGCGTGTCATATAATAGGTGATTCCCAGCGTCAACATCTCATGTGAGTTGAGCTGTCTTGATGCGGCGGATTGTTCCTCGCATGTGCTAAGCAGGCACGTGAGTTAATTATGTGCATAAGTGTCATGTTCCGACATTTAAAATGTTACAAGTGTGTGATACAGTTGGTAATTGTTTCTATAACATATGTGGTTTGCTATTTTGTGTGCCTCCGTGGCTTAGGCGGCAGCACGCTGGCCTCTCACCGATGGGTCCGTGGTTCGAATCCCGGTCACTCCATGTGAGATCTGTGCTGGACAAAGCGGTGGCAGATAGGTTTTTCTCCGGGTACTCCGGTTTTCCCCGTCACAAATTTCATTTCATCTGCCATTCATTTAATCATTGCCCCAGGGGAGTGCAGCAGGCTTCGGCAGCCGGCACAGTTCATATCCTCGCCATTTCTTTCATTCCATTCCCTGACCCGGTCGGTCGACTGGAAGCAGGCTATGGATTTTTATTTCATGTGATTTGCTATTTTGTGCTCACGTTCCTAGTTTGGTTAGAAATGCTGGGGACTAACACAGGATTTTAAAAAATGTGCTTTACCAATGCTCGTCCTTTGTGACCCAAACTGGCACACTGTCATTTCTCTTTGTAAGACCTAACAGCAGCAATCTTATTATATAATATGCTATGGTATATGTTTTACAAAACTCAAGCTCCTAAACCAGAAGGAGTTAGAAGGTGTGGGTTGTACCAAAATCTTCCAAATCATCTCAATAGTACAGGAAAAATCTTGCATTTCTTGAAAAGTCAACGGAAATATATTTATTTGTTTATAAAGTGCTTTTAAACAAATAAACAAGACGATAGCTCCTGTGAGAACTCTTGTCGCCTACAGCCCGCATAGCACTAGGGCCGGGCGGGTAGTCTCTACACATGGGGTGCACACAACCCATTATGCAAGAATTCTCGCATGGGTCCGCTAGTATACTTATCATGTAGTTCTGAAGCACCCTGCATTAATTAAATTATCGTTTGATCATCGTGTCCAATAGTCATCATAGCTGACGATACATAAAGGTAGCATGTCCAAGAAGATCCATAAATGTACTTGTAGTAGTAACTTGTTCACAGCACTCTTGACTTGCTAGCACAGAGTAATGAAACTATAGAGAAGGTATTATAATGGATGCGCAACAGACTCCATGAACAGACTTTATATATGGAACGTGCAAGATAGCGGAAGAAGCTATTAAGATGTGCAAGATGGCTGATGCGGCTTTGAAATTAGTGGTGATTGGGAGAACTAAAGAATTGAGTCGTCAAGTAAAGCAAAGAGAGCTACTATATTTATTTATTCGGGGACATTTGATAACAAGAGAAAAAGGAAGAACAAACTTGGAGATGGCAGAGATGTAAAAGAAAATCTAATTGAATCGCTACTCGATAAATTATTCCTCATGTTACACATATTCCTTTCTGATAGATAATGTACAAGTTTCTGATAAACACAGCCAGTATATGAAAGCACTGTATACAGCAGCTTCTTATGGAAATTCCATAGTTCGGAGATACCATGAAACCAACTAAATGTTACCTACATCGGTGAGCTTATACGTGACTGACCTAGCACAAGTTTATACTGTATTCCAATTATTTATTCATTTTAGATTAACCTCAGTATTTTATTAAATTTGTTCCTTTTGTTTCGATTGTTCTATGTTTTCAAAAAATTATATTACGGTATAATGGTATCTTGCCTTTGCCTAGTGTTCCTGGTTGGTGATTTGTTTTCATGCCACGACCTGAGACTAGAGAGATATGATGTGCTCATAAAATATTATTATTTCCAAAACTATATGGAAATTGGTGCCCTCTCCGGTCAAGTAAGACAAAATTAAAGACATAAAAAAAAACCACAATATGACATACCAAAGTGAGACACGAATGGGGGAAATGAACCTTAGTGATTTCAAAATGATCATAGAGCAGTTGAATAAGTTGAGTGACAGCGTGGATAAAGGGAATGAACAGTTGAATAAGTTGAGTGACAGTGTGGATAATGGGAATGAACAGATGTGTGAGCAGTTAGAATTAATGAAATTAGTGGAGAAGTTGGAAACAATCAATGAAGTATTTACAGAGAAGCAAGACAATTATCAAAGAAGTGTGTGGGGGGGCACAAAGAAGAAGGAGCAGAAGGAGGAGAAAGGGAAGTAGTAAGAGCACAAAGTGGAGATCATATGTATTGTAGTGAGATAGTACGTGATGCTGGGGGGCGTGTAGAAGATGAGATGGAGGGCAAGGTAGAAGAGAAAGGAGAAACGGATAAGGGAGAAGGTGAAACAGAAGGGCGTGAGAAAGCAGGTGATATAGCAGAAACTGAAGGAGAGCAAAGAGTTGAAAGAAAGGAGGAAGAAGAGAAAGGAGAAACGTATAACGGAGAAGGTGAAGTGGAAGGAACTGAAGGAGAGAAAGGAGAAGCAGATGAGGTTGGTCATGAGGAGGACAGTAGCAGTCAAGAAAAAGAGGTTAAAGATGAGGGTGAAAGTGCAGGAGTGAATCATGAAGAAGACAACATAATAGAAGAAGATAAGGTGAAGAAGAAATGGAGGAAGGAGAGAAAGGAACTGTTGAGCAAGATGAGACAGACAAGAAAGAAGAGGAGGAAAATGAGGAAGGGAAGGAGAGAGAAACGGAGGAGATGGAAGATGAAGAGTACAAGGTACAGAATGACATGGCGGATGAAGAAAAAGATGAGAAGGAATGCAGGAGAAGGAGGAGGAAGACTAAGAGAAGAACAGAAGAAAAGGAAGCTTGAAAGGTTGAAGAATAAGGAGGAAAGTAGTGATACAAAAGATGAAGATAAAGTTCTCAATCTCGATAACTTCATGATTTTGGATCTTGTTAGTGATGGAGAACTAGTTTGCAACCAGTTTTGTAATACATATGATAATAATGTATTGAAGAATTATGGACATTCTGTTTTGAATGTTCTAGTTGAAGTGTCATGAGATCATACACACATTCCGAATGTAGGTTCTGCAGTAAGTGTAAATGTGGCAGACGAAAGCTTGCAGGAGCGAGGCAGAAACGAAACAGTCAATTTGTGGATCCCAGAGGGGACACTACGCTGGTTCACCACAGTACGAAAAAGTCATTTCTATGGATCACAGAGGGGACACCACGCTACAGTACGTTCGTTCGGGATCACGTTAAGTCGTAATCCCTGAGGGGACTTTACGAAAGTCAACCACCAGTCCAGAGGGACAGAACTCTATGCAAGTTAAACAGTAGGTCCGGCGAAGCCGCAACACGTTGGTTCGTAACCAAAGTATAGCTAAAGTTGAAGCCAGTTAGAATCTCATGGTCTCTGATAGAGAGCCAAGAAGATTTAGAATCAGGCACCGAAAGAAAGTGAAAGTATGCGTTCAAGTATAACTCTATGCAAAGTATAAAGTAGTAGCTACGTAAAGAACACGCAGTTCTAGTGCGATAGACACATAGAAGCGTTAAAATAGAGAACATTGAAAAAACGAACAGTTCAAACCTCGGTGAAGGCAGAAAGTAGTTCGGAAATACGAGAGTTCGCAACCAGACGTTGCCAGAACTTGTAAGCAGTTACGTTAATAAACCGGTGTGTTTAAACTGTAGAGAAATAGACAGAACGTTGCCAGAACTTATATGTACTTACGTTAATAAACCGGTGTGTTTAAACTGTAGGCGAATAGACAGAACATTGAGTCGAGATCGGAGTGGTCCAAATTAAATAATAGTCGCAGGGACTAAGGCGAGCAGCCAGCACGAGTAGAGAAGAGAGATCGTCATCTAGGAACGAGTTGGGAGGTCACCGCGTCCTGAGATACGGCGAAAGACAATTACACATAGTGTAATCAACTGTAAATAACATAGGAATTAAATAGGACTAGTTCCTGAAGTGTTAAATACATGTGAAGTGTTAATTAGTAAATTGTAAAGGGTAATATATTATTGTATGTGTTTCAAGTGTGATGGGAAATATAGAAAATATCCTTGTTAGAATGTTAAGAAAGTGTATAATTTCGAGTGAAGTGGGAAGAATTGATATGTCACATAACAGTGTTAGTAAAATGGTGTGAGTTACAACTGTGATGGGCGAAATTCTTCATGATAGAGGTTTTGAACCGCCTGAAGTCGGTGAGTATCAATGATTTTATTATAATTGTACCATTATGTATCATGATTGGAAACACCATTGTTGATAATCATTTTTGTGAAGTGATTGTGTTAAAATGTCAGTGCTAGAATGCATTTTTGTAAAGACTGACCAGATTTTGGAAGGTCGTGTTAATGAATTAGGTGTTCAGTGAAATAGTACATTATGCAACGAGCCTATAATGGCTATAATTAAGACACGAGTATTTTTTATAAAACGAGCGTATGCGAGTTTTATAATTTCCATACGAGTGTCTTAATTACCATTATAGGCGAGTTGCATACGACTGTTTATGTTCGACGATAATTATAACTTTATTATATGTTTTAACATAAATATTCATAAATATCTGTTGAGAGTCAGCTACTGGAATTTTGTGATCGCAGAGCGAGCGTTGGGTGTTATATCTCTGCCTTTCAAGAGCTTTGAACGACCGACGCATGCGCTCTGTGTGTTTGCAATGCCATATGCAAACCATATGTTTACATCTGCCGTCCCTCAGTAATATTGTCACCGGTGTCAGTTGAAGACAATGCGCTGTGTAGAAATTAGTGTTGGTGATTTTAAGGTACAGTGCTATTTCTTGTCTCATATTCGCCAGTTTATTTACGCGAACATATGGACGGTGGGTATTCCATGTCGGTAATTTATTATAGTTCGATGTTGTGTTTATGTCCGACATGTTAGATTTTGAGCGCATGCGTGAAGTTATCGTTACCTAATTGGTCAATGAATGAGCTCTGATTGGCTGGAGAAACTGTATCATAATGGAAAACAGTGTTATAATGACCATCATTATGATACAGTTATCTCACACATAATAGTGAGGGTCGAACATAAAATTTAAAAAAACGAAATGAAAGTAACATAGTCAAGATTTAAATAAGGAACTCGATGTATGATATAATTGAAATGAATTTACAGTGAAGTTAAAAATCAGTGATTTTAAAGTAAATGTTGAATGTTGAAACTAAATAATTAAAATACAAGTAAGCTGTTATGTTAGAATAAAATGTGAGTTAGGAAAACCACAGTTAAATTTGTTTGTAGGAAAACCAGGGATGGTTAGTACACTAAAAGTAAATGAAGGTAATAGGACCAGATAAAATGAATGTAAAGGCAATTGGACCTTATAAAAGTAAAAGTAATGTGGAAGGACCACCGTAAATAAATGTAATGAAAGGCAAAGAATAAGTAAATGTGAGTAGATATGCTATCCTGTCAAGGGTGCCGTATTGAAGCAGATAAATAATTGGAGATCCAAGTTGAAAATTGATTGTCGCCGGAAATAGGCTGACGTAAATGTAAACTCGAGCATAGGGTTATATGAAGTAATGTCGTTCCCGTGCAGGTCAGAAGAAATCGTTAGACTGTCAAGAAATCGTCGAAATATGAACTGGGGCGGGTTTTATGCGCCATAATTGTATCAGAGTGACTGTAATTCTCACTACTGAAGTTGTGTTATTATTCTCACGTAGCAAAGGCACGTGAATGAAGTTGTATTGTAAGACTGAGTGGATGCTATTGGGTATGCAGATGGCCGGGCTACAGTGAAATGATTCCTAACCCGAGTTATTCTTGCATCACAACCGGACGGGACATGGCGTTCCTGGGTCGAGTTGTTATTGGTTGAATTCTCACTGCAGAAAATTGTTGGAGCCAAAGCGGGCTGATACGCTAATGTTATATCATTCTTACAGCAGAGAACGATTCTCCGAACCAAAGCACGTGTAAACGAAGGTATTTTTGTTGGACTGCAATAAGTCAACTAAATGTTTTAAATATGAATAGGAAATGAAAATCAACTTGGAGACTCAATGCTAAGAATACTGCCGTTAAAGAGAAGTTAAAAACATATGGTCCGTGTGTTGGTTGTACAAGTCGCCCACCACTTGAGTAAATGTAGGAGTCTGATTTATGACGGTCGCAGAAGCGCCGGCTGGAGTAGTAATTATATCACTGAATTAAAAGGTTGAGTAAAAATAAAAGTTAGATCTTTGAATCTTGTAGAAATGAAATGTTGAGAGGCAGAAGATTTGTTCCTGCTAAATTTTATTATTGTGCATGGAGTGGTCCTCCCGCCAATAATAATAATAATAATAAAATTTTGCACTATTGTTAAAGTGCGTAAAATCAGTTCCTGAAACGGGTTAAGTAATTAATGAATATAGGACTTCGTGGAATGCGGGATTCCACATCATCCTATTAATGAACGATACATAATGGTAAGAATTAAAAATGGTACTAATATTTTTGAAGTGTAGATATTGATGATTGAGGGATAATTTGTGTTTGAAATATGTAGAGAAACGAAGAGATTAAATGAGAATAAAATGAAAAGGTTTAGAAACCTTAAGTTAAGAGCCAAATGGAGGAATTGTTTATGTAACGTAAATGTCCTGAGATCGAAGCCTGACAAGGTGGAGACTCAGCGAAGAATGAATTAATAATACCCATTATTGGAAGGGTTAATACTTTAATTGTTGAATCAAGTAAAATAAGATGTGGTTAGATGGATCGTGGAAAGATCCGAAATCATAAAGCAAGATGTGTATAATAATTAAAGGGTTATTGTTTACTGTATTTGTTGTAATTTTTCACCATTGTTTATGGTTTTTATTTTTTTATTTATTTTTTATTTATTTTCATACAGAGGATGTCCTAGAGGGCAAGGCCCTATAGTAGGACTATACATTGTTATATAATAAGGAATATTAAATATTATTTAACATACAAAAACAAAGTTACAGAGTATTTTACAATGACAGTAAGTTACTATTCAAGGTTTTATTAATTTTATAAATTAGGAAGTATCAGAGTGTAGTTGTGAAGAATTGTTTGCAGGCTTTTTTGAATTTTAAGACAGGATTTATTGACTTTATATTTTGTGTTTGGGTGCTTTTAACTGATTAAAGCATTTGTTACAGTAAACCTGTGATTTTTGAATAGCTTGTACAACCTCTCTGTTCACATTCTAAATATATGGGTCATATGGTCGGAATGAACGTGACAAACCCTGAAACTGAGCTAACTGGTAGATGACCATGTATTTTCCGCAGATAAGATGGGCACAATACATACGTACATACAATCGTACAGGAAATAATGAGGATCGAAATACAGTGAAAGGACACACAATGACAGCCAGATGGGGGCAGAAGGAGAAACAAGGACAATCTCCATAGAAGGTCACACCATCATCTTCAAAGATGGGATATTTACTCAATCCACTCATTAGCTCTCTAATGGTGTATCGCCCCACTAACTGATTTCAACCTCCCTGTCTCGAGGCAGCTTCCAGTTCTGTCACACAGTCCTGCATGCCACCAAAACATTGTCTTTATTTTATTTTGATTTTGCATGGCCTAGCATACAGGAATAATTGCTGCAGTTAGATAGTCAACTAACAGAGACAATCTTACCTCACACAAATACTCATATTGGCTTCTCATATATTTACTGACAACTGATCATGACTTTTACTCTGAAATGATACTGCTCTTACACTACTGCTGGAATTATTTAAGGCCACAACAACACAGTATTACTGTATTTATAAAGCAGAGAGATGTTTTTAGCCAGACTCCTTTTTTCTTTTCCTTCCATACCCAGGGAAATTTTCAGTATGTGACAATTTTGGTATAATAATGCCTCAACGAAGACAAAGGTAAAGATTGAGCTCAGAAAATTATTTGTAGGCTGCTGGGACCAACAGTTCTTGTGATGAGATGTACAATTGATTGATGACGATCTGTCGTTCAGTACGAATTTATGCCCAATTATACTAGGCAGGAACTGGGCATAAATTTGTGTTGACAGACAGAAAGTTATCAATCGATTGTTAATAAGGCAACACTGAAGATACCTGCAAAGCTTTCTAATATGAGATGTGCAGTCACACAAAGAATGATTCATTCTTAATAACTGTTTTGATCAAGTCCCAATGAGAAACATTACAACAGTTTCAAGGAAGTATAGGTTACTCTACTCACTCCATTGGGGTTAGGCTATGGGTTCGAGAACTAATGAATGAATGAAGAACTGTGCAGTTACCAAGAATGCACTCATTCTTGGTTTGAACAACTGTACATGTAAGCTTGAATATTAACCATAGTGGTAAATGAGGACGATTTCTGTATTGGCTTACAATTATAAAAAAATGTTATCCATCGATCAATACTTGAATATTCAAGTATTGATTATGGATAAAGTTTTCTATTTCTTTATAACAGTAGGCCTACATTCTACAAAAATAATGTTCATCAATGATGCCATTCATGTCTTTATTGGGAAAGTCATTACATTCTGGTCAGGTATTTTATTTGGAAATCAATTCTAAAATCCTTTGAATATTCTTGACAGCAGGAAGTGGTTATCGAGGAAAAAGCATTTTTATTCAGTGTGCTACAAAATTATAAATTATTGATGCCTCAAGCTCAAAAAATTGACCAACTATTATCAAAGAATATGTACTAGGGAGGTAGACATTACAAATAGTAAAATTAAAACTGTGTACAATACAGCACCTCGTTTTACTGAGAATATACATATGGCTTCAAATCATCTCCTTTGTACTGAATTTCACCATCAGCCATCTTGAAATTGATGTCCACTGTGTTCTAAGCCCTTAATGAAACTACAAAAAAAAAAAAAAACATTCATGAGAAAATCAAGAAATTGGACTTTTGAAGGGGCTAACAGGAGCAAAGTGGGTTGTTCCCAAGATACCTTGTATATCACATATAATCCGTATGTTAAGCCAATCATGAAATATGTTGATTACCGTTAACAAGACTCACTTGGACAACTTTGAGTGGGCACAAAATAATGCTCTGTCACTGTGGTGCTGTCAGAACAACTTCTAGGCAGCTCTCCAACAAAAAACACAGAATATCTCCATTAACTTACAAATTCAGCAACAGACTGCAGCCTCCTTTGCTAAAATGCAAGCCTCTTAAACGGGTTATCTGGATGAATCTTCAAATCCTCCACGACCACTCAAAACTTAACCATTACTGATGGATACTTGCCAGAACTTTTTGAGAAAATTGATTATTTCAGGCCAAGTTGAGACTATAAATCCTCCAAAAAATCCATTAAATTTCATCTCAGTGCAAGCACAGTTAGCTTTGCCAGACGAGGAGTAGTACTAGTGTTATTTTAAAATTGGACTTATCTCACAAATGGCTCTCTCTGACTTGACCCTAGTGCAGTGCTTGGTTGACATCCCTGTCAGGTATTTAAACAATAAAAGTTAAGAGCTTATATGTTTCATTGTCTGTTTTAATGTTGTGTTTGTTGCAGATCGGAAGAAGACCGTGATCCCAGCATGTAGTCTGCCTGCCCACAGTATTTCAGTGCTCTCTTAACTCTCTCTCAAAGTTTGCTGTGGGGCAGATGACCTCTCTGTTCCACCCCTTAAAACAATTATCATCAAGTTTGCTGTTTGAAATAAATGGAATTGTTATTGTTTACATTTGGTCAGCTGTACTTGTACCTAGGTACAGGAGCTAACTTCATTACCTGTTGTTACTTGTCAATTAACATTGTAGAGTGTTGAACTTTAAAGATAATTTTATAATATGTGAGTGATTGTTAGAGGTAAAATTAGACTGTATGACAGGAAAATGAAAGAATGTATGGAATGAATATTGGCACGTGGTGATGAAACATACCAAAATTAATCTTAAAAAAAAGTACACATCTACATTCATGCAATAAAAATGCAGCACTGAAATAAGAGAGAAAAAAATAGTATAGATTGTGATGCAGAAAATAATCAATAAAACACAAAAAACAAATAATTATGAGGTTTCCATTAATAGTGCTGAAGGAAAATTTATGGAAAGTAGCAATTAACCAAGATGAATAGTATTATATTACTCCCTTAAGTTATCAGTATTTCAGCTATCTAAATTGAATCAACTGACACCATCATTGGTGGTTCTAAGCTGAACAGCAAAGCATTATTTCAGTTCTGGAGGAGGGTTTTCATGTTAAATGGCATGTTTTTATTTATTTATTTATTTATTTATTTATTTGCTTATTTTGACTACTTTTTTGATCCATTGGTGGAAAGACTAATGGATATGCTTCTGTGCATGTGATGGCATGCCACCTGCCAGCCATGACATCATGTTTGAGGAAGCCACATAAGACCAATTCATTTTACCCCTAGTTGTAGGAGTTCATGTTCATGAGTTTTAAGTTGTCAGTTAGCTTATTAAAATTGCACCACCCTGGGGTCAATGACACCGCCGCTTTGGCCAGCAGCACGTCGGTAATTCGATAACCAACGCTCTGCTTACCACTGCGACACCGGGAATGGACGGGCCCAACTTACCTTTGTTTGAGAGGTCCGGGTCACCTCCGCAGCAACATCACCTCCAGATGACATGTCCCAACAGAAGAGCTCCAAAAGGGGTGGAAGGAAGATGGAGAAGGGGACAACACACACAGGCTATTCCACAGACACCCCTCAAAAACCAACGGAACTGCCGTCGGTGAAATAATGCCACAACAAAAGATTTAAAAATTTACCATAAAATTTAATTGTTAAAAATTTCAAGAGAAAACACCTCCACCAAGAACAGAACATGCATCAGCCACCATAATTTACAATGAATGCAAGAGACCGCCAAACATGCTTGCTTGCAAGGCCAAAAAAAGAAAAGACTTACGGTAAATTAAAATTTAAAATGTAAAACAACCCAAAGGTTAAAATAAAAAATTACATGCATAACACAATGAAAAAGGGCTTGATAATTTGCAAGGGAATGCAATAGCGATCCGGCATGCGTAGATCCATGTTAAAATATAAAAAGCACCTTCACCAGAAACGGAAATAAAGTAAATTAACTAAAATAACTGAATCAGGAAACCATCCATTAATTTGCATGATGGAGAAAACACAGGAACAATTACGAAAAACACAATGTTAAACCGATAAGGTAAAATAAAAAATCTTAAGTTAACACAATACGTTTGACCTTCGCGGTGGACACATAGAGACTGACCTTGAGACCATAATGCATCACTTCATAACATGGCCACCAAAACACAAGGAAACGGCATGCCTGATCGACATTACGGCAAACAATTAATAAAATAAATTTTAACATCAGCGGAAGGAAATGGATGGCGGAAAATAATTATGTCTAAATACTATTACAACAGTGAAATGCACCGGATCATGAATAAATTAATTTGAATACTATATCAATCATAAGATTGGCAGAAGACAATAAGTAATAATTTAAACGTAAAATAAACTAGAAATGTGTCTCCATAAGGAACGAAGAAAGATAACGAAATTAAAATAAATCAGGAAACTTAATTAAAACAGCAATAAAATTAGGCCTATAAAACAAATGAGGAACAGAATTAAAATATTACTACATGATGATATCGGAGCTCCATAACGATAATAAACATCAAGAAAAATAATAATGTAACGTACCTTACATTCTTCACAGTGGAGACACAATAACAAATTTTAAAAAAAACTAACACATTTTAAATAAAATAAAAAGGCGGCAGTATATTGCCTTGGCTATCCCCACACGGCACATGCCTCGTGTAGATGACAGCACTCGTTCGCATCCAGTTGCGATTAAATTTGCATATTTCCTCTTCACCGGGGAACGATGAAATTAAACCTTATGTAGCACAGGCGTTCCCTTTTTCTTGAATACATTAATATTTCGTAGAGAATGGGGGCTAGGCCCCCATTAGCGGTGACACCTTTCACGACCAGTCGGCTTGATGTCTTGTCTACTTCACGATGGCTAATGGACTCCACAAAATGGCGGAGAATTATTGCGTGTCAAGTACATAACTGCCTTCATGTAAAATTTATTGCCCAATCAGAGATTGACACATCAAACAACAATGTCATAATTAAGTACATATTTTGGCGGTATCATGAATACACTGGCATTTGTTTCATGACGAAGAATGTAATTGTCTTTCCATTATGTCATGCATATAAGGAGTTTTATAAGGCGCAGCACACGCTACCTATCGGAGAGAAACAGGAACCACGTGCAGACTTTCCAAAGTCCGACTGCCGCTACCATCTCGTGTTCAAAATGGGAAGCAAGTCACCAGGCGGTCGTTTCAAATGTCGAGATGCTACGATCCAAGGGTATATACATGTTTGAAAGCGTAGGGACGTGCCCTTACACGTATCAAAAATATTCAGATGTGCCGAGTATGGTTGTACCAATTGTAACCAAGCAGCTAAAGGTTTGAATATTATAAATTTCCATTTCAGAGTGAGCTTTAACAGAAATGGTTGACTGTATGGAAATGGGTCGACTGAACTAATTTGAAGAGTGGCACTATTTGTTCACAACATTGCAAACAGTTTCCCCCCCTGAAAAATCATTAATCTTCTAAAACATAGTTTATTGCAATAACCAGAAAGCTAGTTCTCCTTATTATGAAAAATAACAAAAACTCTGTGTCATCAGCAGACTTACTACAATCTTGTGACAATGTTTGTTGTTTCGTCTTACATGGCTCTTGTTTTACTTGAAATTTGTAACTTTTAATAACTAATAATTAAGTACAAGTTTTCGGGCTTGTAGGCCGTGGTCCAGACAGGATATCCTGTCACGCCGGCCGTGAAAGCCTAAGCTGCGATTTAATAACTAATCTTGTTTCTCTTCCAATATTTTTATTATTTCATTAGCTCTGCTAGTATATTAGTGCTGTTCTGACCTAATTTTAAAGCACATTTTTTAAGATAAAAATTAATGTAAGCCAAAATACAAATTGGTGTAACCAATATCAAAGTAGTATTAATCCCAGTAAATTGGCATAACCTTCACAATTCACATTGAATGAAATGAAAATCCACAGCCTGCTTCCAGTCTCCGACCGGGTCAGGAATGGAATGAATGAAGCCCCTATCTAGCGGCGAGGATATGAACTGTGCCGGCTGCCGAGGCCTGACGCACTCCTCTGGGGCAATGATTAAATGAATGATAGATGAAATGAAATGATAGTGGAGAGTGTTGCTGGAATGAAATTTTGACAGGGAAAACCGGAGTACCCGGAGAAAAACCTGTCTGCCTCCGTTCTGTCCAGCACAGATCTCACATGGAGTGACTGGGATTTGAACCACGGACTCAGCGGTGAGAGGCCGGCGTGCTGCCGCCTAAGCCACGGAGGCTCGACAATTCACTTTAAAAGAATTAATTTCAATAAACTGATTGAACCCACACCATATATTCCAACAAACTACAATCATAGGCACATTTTATAATGCAAATAAACAATAACTAAGACTGATCAATGCCTGTACTTTATTGCAAACAGTTTTTTCTCTTCCCTGAAAAAATTGCTTTTTGTGGCTTATGCCAATTGACCTGTGCTCCATCAACACAAAATTTGTAATGCTTCTCTGAGACCACCTTTTGCCCCACCCTCTATCCACTAACTCCAAAGTCTGGAGCCTTTCCTGCTTGGACTTGTCTTTATGGCTTCTTGGAGCAGATTTTCTCATTGTTGAAATATATCACTTTTGTTTTATCCACTGAAACTCGGATTCATACTCCAAGCAATACAAAGTATTTAATTTTGAAAACAGTTTGATTGACATAAAGTAAAATTGCGCTTCAGAATAAAATGAACAATAACCAGGCATATTACTGAAGTAGGATAGTTGGGTCAGATGACATCACTGTTCCACCCCTTAAAACAATAACGAACCAACTGAAGTTGGATATTGAGAATAACACAATTCCCTAGCAAATGAACTAGGATCCAGCAGCTTAGTCAAGCATGTTAGGTCATACTCCAAGACTGCAATGGGTAGGTGGAAATATAGAATTTGGAAGTTTGAATCCTGGCATTGTTGGTGGCCATCCTGAATATGATTTTTCCCCAGACAACATTGCTCCTATAGTTCATAGCATGGCAAACCAATGTAGCAATACCAAGAAAACAAATGTAAAAATAATTTAGAAATTAACTTCCTTACACCTTAAATATGAGGTTTATATGTTGGTGATAAATGAGTGGAGTGAGAACGCAATGCAATAGACCAGTTGGTGGATCGTGTGGAGCTGGAGATGACATAGGAAATCCAAATACATGCTATACATCATACAGAAAAATTAAATCTGCTGGTTTCCCTCGACTCTCTCGGTTTATTCCATGTTTTGGTGCTTGAAAAAATAAATTAACGAAGGAGAAATTATTTTGGTTGAATTGCTACTTTCAATCTCTTTTGACCTTTATATTAACATTCTGTTCACATTGAATTCAATGTATCTTGTTTTAGACTGAATGTCAAGCCAAGGCTATTTGGGTTTGTTTCCTCTGGCTGGCTCATGAGAAAAATGAGACTGATTGTGACTGAGAAAGGGACACGTAGGTAGGCTCAGCTGGACATCAACTTATTATTCATGCAGAAAACAGACTGCATGGCACATTGTTTACAAATTTGTCTGGTTTAGATCCATATTCATAGAAACCCTTTAGGTTACTTTGTAATGTTGCAATTAATAGTTTTGATGTTTGTTTTCTAACAAATAGGAAATTATCTTAACTGGAATTAATATTATAATTTAAGGGAAAACAAATTTTCAAAGGATGAGAACGTTTTTAATTGATGGGACCATAAAGATATAGGACTTTGTTTTCAGGATAACTATGGAAGATTAAGTACTGATGAAGTAATTTGCATATACATGGACATGAGGTATAGAATTTTCAGACTGTGTTTATTGCCACACTTGAAGTAAACCTGAGCTTTAGGCTATCACCTTAATTAGAGACTGTGCTCTCCATCGCATAAAGGAAAGGCATTCCCACCAAACCTAGTTGTAGTTCGAGTACAAAAGAACTGGAACCGAAGGAAATTATCATCAATAATAATAATCAGGGTTGGGTAAGTTACTTTTACAATTACATAGAAGAAAAAATAGTAGTGAAGTTAGTTACCCTGCATGAAAAGTAGCTGTGTTGCAGTTACAATTGTCAAACTATGCACAGTTATTTTAATTTTGAATGATTAATAATACTTTTCCCTAGGCCTTTAGGTAATCGTTTGCTTTGAACACAATAGGCGAATGGATACCAGCAATGTGGAAAAATAAAATTAAGTTAATTAATCCTCTGTAAATCATATTAAGTATTTGATTAGACTAGCCGACCCGTGCGAGAAATCTCGCATGTTCATACGATTTGAGAACCCAATCCATTGATTTACTGATTCTGAAACCCATGGGAAATGATAGAAGAAAAACCTGTAAAAAATTTAACGTTTAGTAGTTCTAAGGTTTTAGACGACGTAACACTCACCGGTTATACGATTAGAGTAGTCAATCCATTGATTTAGGCCTAATGTTTCTGAAAACCATGCGAAATGATGGAAATTATTTTATGAAATTAGAATGCAGAAGAAAAACCTGTAAAATAATTAACATTTAATAGTTTTAAGGGTTTAGGCGGCAACTCATAATTGCAGCAAGTTAGAGCATCGGTATTTGCAAATCGCACATTTCTTACAAAAATTTATATTCATGAAATTAGAATGGAATTCGTCACTGCTAATTTATGAAATTATACGATTTGAGTACACATTCCTTTGATTTACTGTTTCTGAAATCCATGCAAAATGATAAAGGAAAGCCCTCAGAATGTTAAAATGACATGAAACAGGCATCACAGCGGCCAAAATGTGAAATGGACAGCAATTATGGAGCGTATCTTCCTGCAGCAAGAGTATCTGCAAATTGCACACTTCGTACAGTTTTTAAGTCATTTTCTAAAGAAATTATAGATATTTATGAAATTAGAGTGCAATGAGTCACTGGCAATGTATATTCTCTTTCATTTGAATGCTCATTTGTCACGATCGGTCGCTTATGAGTGCCGCAGGCGGGATCTATACTACCGAAATAATATATGGTGGTTCTTAACATTTATAGTACATAAAGTCAAACATCTATGCACTACTCAACAACATAGTGATTACTCATTAGTAGACTTGGGATGTTAATGAACTAAAAAAGTGAGAAATATAACCAAACATTATAGGCATTTTTTTTATTTTTTTTTTTACATTCGAATTGAGCCACTATGGACTACGGAGTAACAATCAAAATCAATGTTTCGTTCTAGATCGTCTGCCAGCTTTGATGTCCTGCCAGTATCTCTTGAGCCCATCACTCAGCGCCTTCTTCCGATCTTCTGAAAGAGGTCCCCTCCGTCTTTTGGGTTCTGCCCCTACCTTAAATCCCTGGTAATTTTTGATTAGGTGTCTGAATTCACACCTGTTCATAATTTTGCAGTCCGGAATACCAATTTCTAGAAGGTCTTTGTTACATTCTTCAAACCATGCCAATTTTTTCTTCTTTGGTTTCACGAAATTCCAAATTTTCTTTGTTAGACGATCGTTGGACATCCTGAAAATGTGTCCATAGAACAACAACCTTTTCCTTTTTATTGTTGACGTGACTGGTTCTATCTTTCTATATAACTCTTCGTTCGACTTCAAACGTATGTGCCCGTCAACCCATCTGTTGCCTAAAATTTTTCTCAATACCCTGCGTTCTCTTTTGACCAACTGGTCGACTAGTCCCCGCCTGTTCATAGTCAAAGTCTCCGAAGCATATAATGCTTCAGGTTTGACAACCGTGCTGTAGTGTCTTAATTTGGCTCCAATGCTCAGCGACTTCTTATTATAGAGATTTTTCGTCAGGTGATAGGCTCGGTCTAATTTCCAGATTCTAAGATTAATTGCTTCCTGTTCCAGGCCATTTTGTTGGATTACCTCACCCAAGTATTTAAATTTCTTTAGACGTTTAATCTTTCCTTGGTTTGTTTTCATCCATTCTGGTCCATCACTGATGTTTGTCATGTACTTTGTCTTCTCAAAGGAAATCTGTAAACCTACTTTCTCAGCCATCTCTGACAACCGATTAATCTTTACAATGGCTGATTTAATATTGTTGGCAAAAATAGCTAGGTCATCTGCAAAAGCCAAACAATCAACATGCACCCCTTTCAGTTTGGGCCCTAGCCTGAATCGTTCTTCATTCCCTTCTTCCCGACTCAGTGTCTTCCTCCATTCACGAATGACCTTTTCTAATACACAGTTGAAAAGGATTGGAGATAATCCATCACCTTGTCTGACACCAGTTTTGATTACAAAGGGATCTGAGATCTCGTCAATGAATTTTACTTTTGACACTGTGTCGGTCAAAGTCTGTTTAATCAGATTTCGAGACGTGTCATCCACTCCAAATTCTTCCAGAATATTCAGTAGCGACTCGCAGTCAATTGAGTCATACGCTTTCTTAAAATCAATGAATACGACCACATAGTCATACCTGCCTATCGTCTTATGCCTAATGATGTTTTTCAGGTTAAAAATTTGTTCCGGACAAGAACGTCCCTTTCTGAAACCGGCCTGGTACTCACCAATCTGATTATCAAGATGTTCTTCAATTCTGTTCAGGAGTGCTTTGGATAGGATCTTGTAGGGAACAGATACAATTGATATACTGTGCCCGTTTAGACCGGAGTCCGCACGACCACATATGCATTTTACCAATAATCAGTCAGCACGAGAGTCAAAATATCCCGGGGCGCCAGATGGGTTAAAGCAAATCGCAAAAACGACATCAAATAAAAAAAATGCTTTACTGATTTTTGGCTCAATGCAACAATAAGGATAGAAGGAGATTCAATTGGGAGTAACACATCAAGTAAAATTATCTCATTTTATTTTGAATTTAAACTTGACTGCAAAAATGCTCAAAGCAGCATCATCCACGTGTGGCGACCCACACTCCTATTTACACAATATACAGAAATTTTCCAAACACATTTGACAATTATTTTTTGGAAACACAAGTCTGATTGTTAGTCCTGTAGACTGTGTTACAAAATTATTTATTATTCATGATTAAATCCAGTTCAAATGTAATTGTCTTTACTGGAAATATCGTAGTTCACTGTTTGAATTTTTACATAATATTAACACTCATAGAATAAATGTTCATAGAATTTTTAACTTTCACTTATTTTTCCAGTTTCAAAAATATTGTCGAAAAATATTGTTATCATTGAAGCAACACAAATTATTTACACATATTAATAACATCTGAAAAGTATTTGACCTTGAGCATAGCATCGAAGAACTGTGCGAAGCACAACAAAAAAAATAATTGTTCTTCTGACATTGGTTGGTTGGTTGGTTCCTTAGTTTAGGGGCTGCGACAACGCGGTCATGTAGCCCCGTGTACTTTGGGTGTGTGTAGAATCTGTCTGATAACCGGTGTTAATTGTGATGACTGTATTAGTGTGTGTATCTGTTTTTTTTAAATTCAAGTAGGGACTGCAACTTTGAATTTTCAAATAGTTCCTACTTTTGCCGCCAAACGCCACCGTCAACGACTACTAGGCCTAGTTCAGAACTAGCTACTAGACGCCACCGCAGTCGGCTCTTGGCAACGAACGTAGCAACCTAAGAGCGTTGTTTACATTCTTAACCTATCCAATTTAGTTTCACACAGGTGTAATTAGTGGAAAGATCTTTAACATGCCATAAATCTATGACATGGGACCGCCGGCTTTACTTCCCCTCCGAAGGAAGGCATACTGAGGGATTTTTAACGCTCTTAAAAAATCCGACGGCTTCGGCCGGGTTTGAACCCGCTATCTTGGGCATAGAAGCTCAGCATGCTACCAACTACGCCACCGAAGCCGCCCTTCTGACATTAAACATTCGAGAAGTGACTCGATTATGAACTTCAAGTTCCTCACAAAATATATGATTTCTGAATCATCAACTTGATCAATAAATGGTTGAACCATTCAACTATTTGATTTTCCACTTGGAATCATTATTATGAAAAATGTTTATATTCATGGCCATTTTAGCAATTTTCACAACTTGCAATTCTTCGACAGAATGCGGAAATAAGAATTGTAGTTTCATAATAAATTCATTTAGTTCATGGCACTAGGATTGAAAATATCCTTCAAATTATTCGTGGTTAAAGAATTATTTTTAATTGGCAGTGGCCCATTCTATTATTTGTGTAAGAACACAATATTACAACAACAACGGCAAAGGTCTTCCTCTGAAGAAGAATAAACTACTATCATGACAAATCCGGGTTCTAGCAAAATCAAAGTCTAAATGGAATTCGTAAACAAGGTTGAAATAAGAACTGATGGTTTCTAAGAAATAACCTTCGGGTCATTCATACGACGAAATGTGTAGTTCCAATACTCCTACTATAAACCTGAGCCATCGAACCTGCTATTTGATTGATGCTCGAAACAAAACTCCTCATTCCTGCGACTTAAACATGCGCACCTGGGAATGGCATTTCAACTACTCCACACAGATAAATTTTCTTCCCAAAATTTATACAATAAATCAAGCCTCTGCTTGTTATCAACACTGGAAGATTAATAAACTTACAAGTTTATTTTATTTTACCATTCAGTTCAACCCGTGAATTTACCATACTTATGAAAATCTTTATTTCCACTTTCGAGTGTATTTACGTCATGATTTTATATAAATACAAAAATATCCTATTTGATACAAATATCATTTGCTTCCCGTTTCATGCCTCTCCGTGTTATCTGAAAAATATACTTTGCTCAATGCAAATATCAACTGTTCAACCAGAACTGACATGTTGGTTGAATGCGGGCTTGCGCTAACCACTCTCCTTCGGAAAATCACCTGTTCCAAACTAGAAATGATTAAACTACTTCATAGGCTCTCTCTCAATACATATGATTATTAGAAAATATAATATCCAAGAATTATTTAGAAAAATTATGAAAATTATTATTATTATTATCAGTGGATTATTATTATTATTATTAGTTATATTATTTTAAATATGTTTAATTATCATCTCATTATGTGAGAATCCACATGTTCGAACCTTCGAATATGGAAAAAAATATCCATTCCTCAACAAAAATAATTATTAACTTTTACAGTTACATCGGCTGATTACCGTGATTTTCCAAAAATATGAAATATTCAAATAAATGCTCGAAATGCTCGGTCATCGATCCTAAACTGTTCTGAGTGCTGAAAATACTCAGAATAACTCTAATATGTATTGCGTAAATCATTGCAAGATTTAAATACGAAGAAAAATAAATGTGTTGGTCATCTGCAGAAAAATAGTTTGTTCCAATTAGCTAGGCATAATATAATTCAAATGTGGCTTACATTTCTTGATGGTCTTGAAGCGTAGTAAACCTGGTCTGTACCAGATTTATCCATAGACATGCCCTATCGGACAAGCATGTATAATCCTTGTATCGGCCGCCATTAAATACCCACAATCCGTCTAGTCAGACATAGTGGTAGTATCTCTTGACGTTTGAATTAACTGTTGTTCCATTTTAATATGGGCTTCTATCAAAGCCATAACAGTTTGTTTAAATGGGGTCAGATCTAAGTGATCTATTCTTAGATATGTCAGTTGTAACATAACTCACGGTAATCTTTTCAATAAAAGAAGACACTGACAGTCTAACCAATCAACGGCTGTTCTGAAGATCGTTCCCTGGGCATGGTTTAACACCATCTACCATGCGCTAAGCAACCTGTAGTTTCCCTTGCGTAGACTAATGAACACCACCGTGATAGACTAGTCTTCAGTGTACTGATAGATCGAAGTGGTTAACAAGTTACCAATATGAAAACTGACTGAAATGGACTAAACATCCAAGTATTAGGTTATTACTGGACTGTGACAAAGTACCAATTCTAGACAAAGTCTAGCATATGTCCATGTAGAAACATAAATATTTCCACTAATGTCTGTAGAAAAAAAAAATTCAATCACCTCAGTGATTCTCCTCGCCGGAAACTTACTAAGTTCCACTTCGTAGCGCAGCACTTTTTGTGACTATCACAACTTTGAAAATTACTTCTGCGTAGATCCGGCAACCATGTGCCTTGGCTCAGCGTAGCAGCAACTTGCTCGGCAAATGCTTGTGTTGGAATGAGCTATCGATGCCTCGGCCGGCCGGTTTTTATTCAAAACTGCCAGGGTCACGCGTCATCAGCTGATATCTGGAAATCCTCATATCTCTGGTATCCCTGGTCCGATTTACTTGTTACTAATTGCATTCTCTTTCATTTGGCCGTGCCAGTAATCTGATCCCAGTCTCAAGTCTCCACTCCATGGTTAACTATTTAATCAATAAATAGCCTCGACCTCTGCTATTACTCGCTACGTCACTTGACATGCAAGTATCGGTAAATTCTTTCCAATTGCTTCGAGAAGCAATGGAGCGCGATATTCAAATATCTCAACTTTCAAAAGCGGCTGTAGCCTTTCCCTTGATATCTAGGTGTCTGAATCTTGGAATACCCATTCCTAGAGTTGGGCACAATACCCCTGTAATTATTAACGTCCTTCTTATCCCCCTTTTTGTGGAGAGGGTGAATTAATGCAGACTGCCACTCTGTGGGTATCCTACCAGTTCTCCATATCTCCGCAAAGAGCTCAGCTAATATATTCAGAGTATCTTCATTTGCCAGTTTTAGAAGCTCTGCCACAATGGAATCCTCTCCTGCTGCTTTATTATTCTTTAGACCATCGATAATCATTTTAATTCTGTCTTAGAAGGTGGATGCGAGTTGGCCATTACTTGAGTAGGACGGCCTATGAGTAGCCTATGTTTTGGTTCATCACAATTGAGTAATTTCTTAAAGTACTCAGCCAAGATACGACAGTTCTCCTTGTTGTTCAGACCTAACTTTGCATTTTCATCTCTGAAGCACAAGCTCGGTGCTTGATACCCTTTCAGATTAGACTTGAAAGTTTGATAGAAGTCCCTGACATTATTCTTCCTGAAATCCTGATCAATCTGTTCCATCTGTTGTTTTTCATATGATCGCCTTGCAATTCGGAAAACCCGGGCTGCATCTCTCCGACTGTCACAAAACAAGTTATAATCTTCTTGTCTCTTCGTTGAGTTCCATTTCTTCCAGGCATCTGTTCTTTGTACACATGCACTATCACAGGTCTCGTTCCACCATCTGTGTTTACGCTTCTGTGCTGTCAAGATTGAAACATTGGCTGCTTGTTGGAATGTGGAGGCAATGTCAGTCCAATTCTTAGATTTAAATGTTAATTGCTGGTGGTATTGCTCCAATACTTCTTGATCAACCTTAAGTTTTGTCACATCATATCTGTGAAGTTTATTTCCAGCTTTCGGAGCCTTTCTAAAAGGAATGAAATTCATTTTAATCTTGGAGAGATAATGATCTGAATCAAATTTGGCCCCTCTCTGTACTTTAACATTCATAATCTCCTTCATTGCTGTTCTGGATATTGCCACGTGATCAATTTGTTTCTCTCTGTTCAAATTGCCAGGTGAACGCCATGTCTTCTGTTTACTTGGTTTGTGTTTATAGAAAGTTGACATTATCTGAAGATCAAACGTTCTACATAGTTCGACAAACCTTGTTCCATTTTTGTTGGTCATTCTGTGAGCAGGATATTTTCCTACTGTCGATCTATATCTTGCTTCTATTCCCAGTTGAGCGTTGAAGTCGCCCAATAAAACCTTGATGTTCTTTATAGGTATTTTCTCCATCTCCTCCTCTATAAGGTCCCAGAATTGTTCCACTTTCTCGGGATTACGCCTGTTGTCTTCATTAATTGGCGCATGTGCATTGATCAGCCTTTGTTACCACAGCGTAGATTTAGGAGTGATAGTCTTTCTGATGGGCTAGAGAAGTCCACAACTGCACTGATTACCTTCTTCTTTACAGCAAAAGCTGTTCCAAACATTGGCATATTCTTGCCTATCTTCACTGCTCTCTGTCCTTTATAGACCCTATAGCCCTCAATGTCCATTACATCTTCGTCCTGATACCGTGTTTCCTGCAAGGCCAGGATTGAGATGTTATGTTCGTCCATCATATTTGTCAGTTCCTTGTGTTTACCAACTTTGAGTAATGAGTTGACATTTAACGTTCCAAAATAATATTTCTGTTTCGTCTTCAATTTAGTATTCTTTAAGCATCTACTTGCAAGCTCCCCAGAATCCAAAGCTTGCGTGCACTCCTAGGAGCGGTGGATTCCCTTAAACAGTTACCACCTGGGGTAGTGTCTTCCTTTTGACGACTTTCCATGATGCTTGATTGTTAAGAAATATGTGGGTTGGATTGTTCCTTCCCGTTAGTAGAACCAAGGTTGTAAGCCCCAGAGCTTGAAGATAGTTCCTCCGCTTTATCCGCCGTTGGGACGCGAGGTCCTCTTCCGCCTTCTAAACCGTTGTCTATCTTCACCTGTAACCCCGGCAGGGACCCATACAAGGTACTACCAGCCGGGCCAGCTGGACCAAGGTTTTTTAAAGAGGTGTTACTCCTCTATCACTCACCCTTAGTCCTGGCTTGTGACAGGCAGAACCTGGCTTCCCAAAGGTTGGGCCCAGGTTGGCGGGTTTATAGGCATATTTAATGACACAAAATTGATAGTTTTCAAAAAATATTGAATCTTACCGTTTTTAACATTGAACTACAAGTTGAGTTCTCTTTGTGGAATATTTTAAGCTTCCCTGCAAATGGCATGTTCTCTTGTAGTATTCACTCCATTCATTTTTTATTTTTTTTGTAAAGAACAAGAAACATATTAAACTAACTGTGGATAATTCCCACTATTAATTACTGTGAATAGGTTCTTACCTACATTTCCTACCTGGCCATGTTCCATTGGCCATCACGCCAAAATATTGCTAACTCTTGTAATTCTCCGAATTTAGACATTTAACATAATTATCTGAACGTAAGACCATGTCCACTAAAATAACCGGAATATGACCTAAATGTGCTTACATATGACTTTTAAAAGATTTCTAAAAAGTAATCAGAAACATTTAATTTTTGTTTAATTCAACACTTTGACTGAAATGAAAGCCAGAAAGAAATATGACGGATCTGAACCCTACTCATTAGACTTAGTGTCTACTGAATAGCATAGATTACTGTGGGTATTTTGTATCCTCATCAATCATATATTCAAAGTCATTGCTACTGCCTGTAATGATGACTTTTAAAAAGGTGGAGGAATACAAAGCCCAATTCCCGACTATGATGTAAAGGATTTTATCGGGGTTCAATAGAGAACTGAAAGGGAAAAGACCGAGGGGAAGACCCAGAAAATGATGGATTGAGACCGTGAAATCAGAAGTGGAGAAAAAAGGGCTGAAATGGGAAGAAGTTGTAGAACGAAAGTTGTACAATGACAGAGGGCAGTGGCGAGCGCTTGTCTACCGCACCCGGGAATCTTGAGATGGAAATGGATGATAATGAGGTTAGGAGTGGGAACTCGTAAGGACAACTTAGAAAGGGTGGGTTCAAATTACAATTCCAGTCAATTTAGAAGTGGTTTCCTGAGCTTACAGGCAATATTTTACTCGGGGCATCAATATGCTTACACAACTGATGTCACCACAATATTACAGGTTATCAGATTTCATACAGGGGGGCATGGTGGCTCAGCGGTCTAGCTGTATGCCTCTCACCAAGGCGGCCCGGGTTAGTTTCCCGGTCAATGCATGTGAGATTTTCGAAGTGAAATGCCATGTCCTGTGGTTCGGATTCCACGTAAAAAGGAGGTCCCGTAGCTCATAATCACTAGATTCACGGTCACGTAAAACTACCATCTTCCTTTCAGATTTCATACACGCCCAAGTAGACGGAGTTGGGAAAGTTTGCACCATCCAGAATCCATAGTTTCAGTTTGTACTTTCGGAAGAAGAAAAAATCACTACTTTTTGAATTTGAACCTCGACACAAACAAAATAATTATTTGACAACTTTCAGGCAACACTGAAAAATGACTTTAAAGCAAAACACCCAGACCCAAGGCAGTAGATTTAACCATTCAAGGTCGAACGCCCACTGCCCAGTCTGAAATCAAACTTGGGACCCCATGGACCAAAGGGCTGGGTAGTCATAGACTACTAGATCACCAATCTAGTTTCAGATTCCACAATCTGTCAAGAGTATTAATCTTCCATTTCTTGGTTTCTTCACACCTTGTGGTTTGTGGTCGATATACTTTAGTAGTGACTGAAGTGGAATGGAGTAACTTGTGTTCACGAGTGATAAACTAAAGCTTACAATATGCATAGGTTACCATTTAATGACTTGTAGGTGAGGACTAAAACAGAGTGAAAATATGGTACTCTAACCTACATTTATGTTGTCTCTAGCTATTTTTTCAATATAATTTTGCTCTTGCAAGTACAAGCCCAAAATTCCTCTATTGTATGCAGACAGCCACCATCATAATGTTTCCATCTGCAGGATGGCATGGCTTTATTTCTTAATTGTTGGCAATAAATAAAAGTATGGTAGCATACTTCCTTACACAGGACCCCAGAAAAATGCTCTGTTGTCTGTGTTACATTCCAGTCAAGAACCATTGCTAACTAAAATATAGTATTTGAATTGAAATACATTTTACACAAGCTCATGCAACAAAAATATACCCTAGTTAAAATACAAAAAAATAATCACGGTATTGATTGCTGGCTGAAATTAATGTAACAAGCATTTTCATTACTACTTTCTCATGAAAGTAATGCACTTACAGTTAGGTACCGGTAATTTAAGCAGTAATTCCATTACTATATGTTACATTTAAAAAGTAACTGTTATTAGTAACTGCATTATAAGTAACATATTACTCCCTAACCTTGATGATTATAATTATTATTGAAATATTTCTAACATGGCAGTTGTAACCGTCCATTTGAAGAAGCTGTCACTAGTAGTGGAAACTTTGGTATGTTAGAAGCCATTTTTCAGTGTAGCCTGAATAATCTATTAACAATTGCTTTTCAGTCGGTCAGCACAAGTGTGCCCAATTAGTTTGGGTGGGAAGTAACAATTGTGTCATCACCGAACTACTTGAAAGAATGTTAATGAATTATTTATACACTTCTTAACCCACAAGTGTATAAATTCATGTTCTTTTCATATGAAATCCGATCACCAGACATAACATTTGACTTCAAAAATCCCACATGCATTAATCAGGAATCAATAACGGGTTACCTTCAAAGATTACACCTAGCAATTACGATTGCATTCCATCGCATATTTCACTGTGAATATTTATAAATAAAAATAATAATTATACAGATCTATTGTTGTACTTGAGGCAAACACACTTTCTAATATTTTGAGTAATATTTTAAAAAAATTGCACATTCTAAAAAACAAATGATGAATCTACAGTAAAAATAAGTATTCAATTCTTGTCCAACAGTTAATAAAAATAACTAAGGAAGTGCAGTCAATAAATATGTCTATAAAACACATTTGTTTAAATAGAATGGCTTGTTGGTTCATATTTATATGTTGTAAAAAATATGCTAATTTTTCATTTACCTGTGACCCACTAATCATAAAATAATCCAGTGTGATTCTTCAATAAGTTCAAGATCCCTTGCTCAGCTGCTGACCTCTTACCAGGACGTCAAAGGTTTAAATCCTGTTGACAGTCCCAAATAACATGTGGTCTAATGTAGGGTATCTCTCAGTAAACTCCTAGCTAGGTGAAGAATGGACCCTGTCTTTCTAATTGGAGTTGGTATTACTTTGAAAAAGGTCATTGCCAAAGTCACAAATGTGCAATATTTTACTTTTGAGATATAATGGTATACTATGGTACAAATTGGTATGACACATAAGTGACATTTGGTTGATTAGATAGAATTATTTGCAAATGGGGACATAGTCACTGGTGGCAAAATTACAATAAAACTATAATTTATAATGTACAGTATATACAGTGAAACCTGTCTATAATGGACACCCTTGGGGCCGTAAATACTGTCCGCTAAAGAGGGGTGTCCACTATAGAGAGGGTTAGAGAACATGATTGCAATTTGGCACATGTACTTGTGCAGTATGTGTATTTACATGACATCGTATGGTTACACACGGTAAAACAGTCCAGTTTCGTCCGCATTTAAAATGTTTTCCAGCGAATAACCGTCAGTGATGGAAGGCAATTTTTCTTCCCAGCTTGAAACATTATCCATATCAACAGTGGAGAAATCTCCGCAAATTACTCTAAATTTTACATCGTGGCGCTTTCTGAAATTCTCGAGCCAGCCGTTCGAGGCTTTGAAATCTCTGATACCTAACTCTGCCGTGAAATCCAATGCTTTGGCCTGTATCATTGGTCCAGACACAGGGACGTTCTGACTTCTTATTTTGCTGAACCACTCTATCACTGCCTTATCAATAACTGCACCATTACCACTTTGAAACTCTCTAATTTGGAGCTCATTACCATTAAGATGACATACCTTAATTATCTCTTCTTGCTTTTTCACAATTTCCGCTGCCGTTGTCTTTCCCTTCTTAAACACTTCAAATAGTTTCCTTACACCACATTTCTCACATTTGTGATAATCTACGATATCTAATTTCTCTTTGATAGGGAAACTTTTACGAGGAGCCATTTCAGATGCACTTACTTGCTACTGCACGCACAGGTCCTACAATGAATTTAAGAAGTTTCACAGTAAAACTGACCAGATAGTGAACGTATGAATTCCCTTATCGTGGCCATTTCAAACAAAGAACCATGAAAGTGATACTCTATCACTGCCTTATCAATAACTGCACCATTACCACTTTGAAACTCTCTAATTTGGAGCTCATTACCATTAAGATGACATACCTAGGCCTAGGTTTATTTTTGGTGCATTGCAGAAGGTAGGGGATGGGATGGTTAGCGCTAACTGGCTTCCAGGAAGCAAAGGTGTGTCGAAAGTACTGTACATTAACACAACAGAGTGTACATACAAGACTAATAGACCTACATAGACGCGATTTCTTTTCAAAACAAGTGTCTGCTAAGAGAGGTTGGTTGATTATTTTAAATGCGGCCAGGGTGTCCGTAATAGCGAGTGTCCGCATTAGAGAGATTAATTACTAATATACTTAATAGGGGTTTGGTCACGGACCTAGAAAATCGTCCATTATGAAGGAGTGTCCACCTTAGAGGAGTGTCCGTTAAGAGAGGTTTCACTGTACAGTGTTGAAAGAATGTTTAATTACAGTTTGAACACAGTGATATGGAATTGCCTCTGACAACATAACCTTTCTTTCACCTTCAACTATTTCAAAACCACAATTAGATGAAAATCAGATATTTTGCACAGTTGTGGTTTTGATGTTAGATTGTTAATCTCGAAAAGTTATTTGGTTCTTAAACTGTGGCAACAAACAAATGGCTGATAATATCTTGATTCTGTGCATGTTACAGATTCTGTATTTACTCATCCAGGATCACAATGTTATATGATATACAGAATGTATTGTAGTTGTAGAAACTATGGTGTAAATGAATACAATAGGTTTAGAGTAAAACTGGGGAAATAAATTAGAATGTCAGACATAGCCTATGTAATTAATCAATCAAATGCTTTAATGCCCCTGCTCACTTAAAAATTGGCAAATTTCTGTACTGAGGGCATATTCCTAGTGATAATTCTTATTTACAAAAGGCACATACCATATCTCTACTTCAGAGTGCACTGTTGATAAAAATATGATTTTTAACTCTTCACAGCTCTAAGTTTTTCTATAATGTTATTCTCTAGTTATTGAGCTTGAGTCTGTTTTACCCCTTGTAACTAGAGGAGTTTATTACTGTTTTGCCACATCTTTGCTGCTTTATATTTAAACATATTGCCTTAGCACCCTACTACTGCATATACAGGGTCTTTCATATAAAATAAGAGCGCCAAGCGGCGGCTTTGTTAACCGCGGCTGCGGTCACCTTGGCCGAGCTTTTGGCGTGCCAAGGCCCCCTGCTTTAAGCGTGTGTACAATCCTATATGATGCAGCGGCCTTGCTAGCGTGTGTACAATGCTGAAATCTTACTTTAGTTAGTTATTGTTGATGAAACCGAAACCCCTATTTGTGCTAATTTTGTGAGTGATTTATTCGGAGACGGTTCAAGATTCTCGCCATTGTCATCTAGCTCATCCTCTGTTAAAACTGTTCATGTGCGGGCATGTTTTTTTATTGAGCACCGAGCCAGTAGTGTCAAACTTATTTGCAATTACGTGAATCTGTGCTAGTGAAGGTGGCACTTCATCAGGAAATTGCTGAACAAATGCATCACGTACCCACCGAGCCGACTCTTACTTAAAATAAGTTTTACATAAAAAAATACAATGTTGCAATGATAACTGTCTCACCATGTTAGCACTTGAGGTTTAGACTGGCGACTGAGCATCTGCACGCTTATTGCAAGGTCAAGTTTGGTAATGTCAATCTGTTATTCTTATATAGTCCATCGGAACTTGAAAAAAAAAAAGAAAAAAAAAGCCATCGTATGTACTATGCGCGCGCTTTCAATACTATAGGGGTTTCGGTTTCATCAACAATAACTAACTAAAGTAAGATTTCAGCATTGTACACACGCTAGCAAGGCCGCTGCATCATATAGGATTGTGCACACGCTTAAAGAAGGGGGCCTTGGCGCGCCAAAAGCTCGGCCAAGGTGACTGCAGCTACGGTTAACAAAGCCACCGCTTGGCGCTCTTATTTTATATGAAAGACCCTGTGCATAAGAAGCAGTATGGAAGGTACCTTTATGTGTGTTTTTATCAAAATGTAATTCTGTTTTAAATGAGCTTGTACCTGGATTGTTTCTTTTAATTTTAGCAATTATGCTTGTGTTGCAAAGCTAACAAGGAGTGACCATAATTTAATGTGTAGAAAAATATACATATGGAAGGCAGTATTGTCACGTAAAAATCTTATCGAGCACAAACTGGAGAGAAGAAAATTAAACAACAAGTTTCTTTCTCCACTGCAAAAGGATTGGCCAGAAATTCTGGGCCATGTAAGGTAATTTCTTGTTGTTTCCAACTATGTTTTGTTGTGTTAAGATGCTGCTTACTGTTCTCTCATGTTTTTATTCAACTGAAACGTTGCCATCCTCCTCAAGAATTCTAGCCACCTGATGGTTAATGAGCTTCTAGCCAGTCAGTTAAAACTCCGTCCTCGATCCATAGTTATATACTGATTTACATGGCTACACAGGTTTAGTATTGCTGCAGTGTGTTCTTGAGTTGTGTATTTTAGTTTGACAATACATGTTTATTTTTCGCAATGCACAGTTTGGTGTGTTATCGTTGTCATAAGGTTTGACCATGAGTCCACTAGTCTGTTAGCTAGTTAGTCAAGAGGATGGTTGGATTCTTAAAAAACACTTCCATATGTTATGTGGGTGGAAACCTACAAAAACTCAAAGCCAGGCACGATGAGGAATGAGACAGTTTCCCATTGTTTTCCTCACTGAGTTAGTACAACAGTACTGACCCTGTGAGTAGAACATTTCACAGCATCCACAGGCACTATATGTGCTATGAATGCCATTACACATCACCACCCATACGGAGCTTCCATATAATCACAGTCATGAACAAGACTGAGACAGACATAGCAACAGAACTAGGTCCATTAGTGATGTGCAATATTTCTTGTCATGGTTGTTTCAGAAAAAGGAAGTAAATAGATAAGCTTGCTTTCATACTGCCTCTTTTCTTTGCTTTTTGAAGAGACATGTGATTTTCACAAGAACTGTACAACATTGTATGTCAGTGCACTTTTCTTAAATTTTTAGAGTTCTGTAGCAATCTATTATGCAGTTCTTTTTCTCTTTTCTCTCTTTTTCTATCTGCATTTTACGAATTTTCCATAAAAAGTGTCAGTTCAGAAGATGTTTAATATTGCCATAAGTTGAATAGTGTGGGGTTTTTGTTTTTTCTTAACTTAAGATATGTTTTTAGAATTAATTTGTTGTTATTAGAAGAGGGACAGCTTTTAGTGAGATGTATTACAAAATTTACCTGCTAGAATTTTATAGAATGTTATAATTTATGCATAATATTTTTTTCCTATACCGATTGCTTGCTTTAAATGACTGTTCTTGATTATTTTAAAGATAATACTTAGTATTTTAATATGTATAATTTTTACATTTTGACAATTGTTTTGCTAAAAGAAAGTTTATCAGATAAATTATATCCATGTATGTTCTGAAAGTGGGAAAAGAGATTTGAAAAGTTAGTAAAATTTACTATTTTTAGTTACATCAATCAGTATGAATGATAAAATTGAATTCTGAAATGTGTGGTGATACTAACTGAAACTAGTTGGATACATTTTGTCTCTTATAATAAAAGTTGAGCTGTTATTAGATCTGTGAACTTGAAGTTCCTTTTTCACGAGTATAATGCTTCCGTCCATGTTTATTTTCTCCCCTCCCTCTGCCTATTTTATCTTTGTATATACATTTTATGAATCATACCCTTCAAAGTGTTATGTTTGAAGTTGATGCTATGAAGCTTTTTGAGAGGTATTTTTTCCACTTGTCAAGATTGTCATCAGGTTGATAACTTGGACAGTAGACAGGCAGCACATGACCACAAGGTAACAATTAGACTAGAGAATATATTCTATAATGCTTGAAATGTGCTCTTTAAAACCTTATCATCTGAACTATAAAATTAGAACTTACCAACAGAAACAGTACACCTTATACAGAATTGCATTATTTTGTTTTTTTAATAAAATGTCCAAAATTATGAGGATTATAGAAAAATATTAATTTAGAGAGCGATTTCAAATAAGTTATCTTAATTTTAAATAACTCAAAAGGAGTATATCCAGTTACATCTCAAGGCTTTGAATGTCCAATATTCTAATTTTAGTATTTTCGATATTGTTGCATTGATTAAAAATCATTCTGCAAAAATTGTTTGGTTGCAATGAATGCTTCCAGGATGTTTTGACCACTACCTTCTCAGTTACAGAGATTCCATCCAAATTTTTAAGTCTACCGATATTACGTCTACCTTTTTCAGTCCATTTCAAGTTTGTCCAGGCCAGGATATTTAGTTAAATTTTTCCCATCCACTAATATAGCCTGCTGACATAAATCATAAGCAATCATAAGCCACAAGACCTCCTTTTTAAGTACAATCCGAACCTCTGGACGTGACATTTCATCTCGAAAATCGGGAATCGCACCCAATGCACCTTGGTGAGGGGCAAGCAACTTCGCTGCTGTGCTATCACACCCCCTCTTATGTGGAGATGTGAAATGAATTAAAATTCAGTTACATTTCATGTCTAGCCGCTTACTTTTTTTTAACACAATGGATACCATCCTAACCTCTCAAAATGACATACGGTAATCAAATTAATGAATGGTGACCACATTTATCAATGTTGTTTGAAAAGTAAAAAATATGTCCAGAATGTATTGGAGGTGTAAACAAAGGAAAATTTGCAGCACACAATGCTCAACCAATGTAAACACTATCACATTCATGTGTTTAAAATGGGGGGATCACACGCATGAACAAAGCAGAATGAATGTTGCCACTCAATGTAATGATTGGAACAAAAAGAAGGCAAGATGAAAAAACATCCAACCTTCTGCAGAAAAGGACGAGCTGAAAGAAATAGACTATCAAGTCGTTTATAATGAATATGCCTGAAAGAACACTGTCCTAAGAGCATTCATCCGAGTTATATAACAATCACAAAATAAGAAATATCCTCCACTTCCTAGAGCATTATAAGAGTGTGTCATTGTACTGCTGCACGCACACACACACACACCTGTTTTGCGACATGACAGGAGAAATTGATTTTAACAGGTATTTATTTTTTATTCAGTGAGATTTAGGGAAATGTACTGCAATAGAGCATTTAAAACTGTTCGATAATGTTCTATCCAATGTACTCATTCCCAGGAATGTCCAGCACCATGTATTTCCATTAGTTAATGCGCTATGTTCAAGAAAGAGACTCTTGGTTCATCGTAATGGATTTCTAAATCGCTATTATTATAATACACTCACCGGCAAAAAAAAACGCAACACTTGTATTTTTCAATTATTCTCATAATTTATTGCACTGATATCATTCTTATATAAAAATTATGCATAATTGTTTTTTAAACATTTGAAAACCACTTCACATACAAAAAAAGTGCTCCAAATAAAAAATCTGTTTAATTTTCTAGAATAAGAAAAAAAAAAGTGAAAATGTCATAAATTTGGAATAAATTACATCATCTTCTTATGACGCCATCTCCCTCCGAAGGTTGGCGATCCAATTGATTATCATTACACGTGAAACGGCAGCACGGAAGATTTCTATCGATGTATGTCCATACCACCGCCGCAAGTCTTTCATCCAGGAATTTCATAATCTTCCCACAGATCTTTTCCCATCAATCTTCCCTTGAATGATCAGCCGGAGAAGTTCATATCGTTCACCTTTTATGATGTGCCCGAGGTAGCTGAGCTTACGCTCCTTGATGGTTGTGAGAAGCTCTTTCTTCTTGTTCAAGATGTTGAGGACTTCTTCATTTGTTTTCCTTTCTACCCAAGATATTCGGAGTATTCTTCTGTATAAGGACATCTCAAAAGATTCAATCCGCTTCTCCAGTTCATCCTTCGAAACCATACAAAAGGACAGGAAAAACATAGCAACGGAACATTCAAACTCTGAGCTGAAGGTTGAGTTCTCGGGTGGTGAATAAGGTCCTCATGGTATTGAACATATTTTTTGCTTGTCCAATCCTGGATAAAATTTCACTCTTTGAATCACAATGCTGGTTCACTAAAGTTCCAAGATATTTGATGGAAGATACTTGTTGGACGATGGTGTTGTTGAGAAGGGAGACCTCTTTTGGTGTTTTCGAGAATACATAGTCGTTTAAAAATGTTAATCCGAGTTCCAAAATGTATCATTACAGAATTAATCCATTCCTTTGGATACTGACACAAGATCTGAAACCCTTTAAAACGGGTATTTCCACCCCTAGCACGAATCACCTTGCGTAACCTCTCTGCCATACTTGCGATGATTTGTGAAATGCTTTCATGTGGGCGTTCCCACTCCTCATGCAGCATCACCTGAAGTTGCTGGAGAGTCTCAAGAGCACGTTGCCGAACATTCCTGGCCAACATATCCCAAACATTTTCAATTGGATTGAGGTCAGGGCTCCTAGCTGGCCAGTCCAGTGTGTAGATTCGAACCACATGCAGGTACTGCTGGACACATCGGGCAGTGAGTGCTCTTGCGTTGTCTTGCATCAGGCGAAATTCGTCCCCAACAAATGGAGCAAATGGTACAACATGACTTTCAAGGACTTCCATGATGTACCGGTCAGCTGTGAGTGTCCCATTCTCAATTAGGTACAGTTCAGTCCTGGCATCCATACTGACCATGGCCCAGGCCATGCCCCCGTTGAATGCAGTCCTCGAGGAAAAAGTTACAGGAGAAAACCTTTCTCCAACCCTCCTCCACACTCTTTCTCTTCTGTCAGGTGATCTGAGACCGAATCTTTTCTCGTCTGTGAAGAGACCGTAAGCAGCTAATAGATAAGTTTTAATTTAAAAAATCAAGTGTTCCGTTTTTTTTGCCGGCGAGTGTAGTGCGTTTTTTTGCCGGTGAGTGTAGTATGTCAGAACTTCCCAGATACTACGGTGAAGGGTTGTATGTTTCACTTCAGTCAAAGTGATCAGTGAAAAGTCGTGAGTCTCAGTCTTCGTGAAGCATTTTTAAATTATGAAGTTATCCAGAGAGATGCAAGGCAATTATTGCCAACTCTTCAGTTTGTACTTCATTATTAGAGACGGTCAAAATTCTTGGTTAATAAGGGTAAAAAATCTTGAGCGAAACTGAACTTTTCACACTGCTTTATTAAGTTATGTCAGTAATTTTTGGTTATATACGAACCATTTCAACTCATACCATCTGGCGACAACATTCCAAACTTTCAGGATTTATTCTGATATGACAAGGCAGTAAACAGTTCTGGTTTGGAACTTAGTTAATAAATATTATAAAAAAACGATCTAAAATTTTCAAATTTAATTATTTTATCTCTTAATTGCCGGAAAAAAATCGCGAATAATGACAAAAGAGATGCTAAATAAGTCAGATTTTTTGTGAGTTGAAACGTGTAATTATATGATTTTTTTAATATAAAACATGTTCTAAACCAATGTTTATTTGTTTTAAATTTTGTTCGTGAGTCACGAATTTTGACTCTCTGCTCATTATAGGCAATATTTAAAGAAATCGTTCCGCCTGGTCAATGCAAAATACAATTAACAGATATGTCAGGCAGCATGTATTTCCATTAGTTTATGTGCTATGTTCAAGAAAGGATCAACCTACATAAATTTTCTTATCACTTAATAAGACCACCTCGTGGTGTAACAGCTGTAATAGCATATTGGATGTCGGTCCGGAGATCTGGGTTTGATTACTGGCTCTGCCATGGATTTTAATTCTGGTCTGAGGCTGGAACAGGGTACACTCGGTCTTGTGAGGCAAAACTGAGAAAAGGTGGGTTCGATTCCCACTCGGCCATCCTGCAAGTAGTTTTCTGTGGTTTCCTCACTTCTACTCCAGGTAAATGCTGGAATGGTTCCTATCTTTAGGCCATGGCTGCCTTCTTCTCAATCGTCACCTGAATTGCAAATACACTGCTACAGACATCACAATGACACAGATTATCAGACATATTTCATTATATATATACACGGTATATATAAGGTGCATTCAAAAAGTAATGAGCCAGAGGCATAATTACAGAAACCAGTACCTGTATGTTAGAAGTATTGACCCTGACTATTGAGGCACTTGTCCCACTGTGACACGAGGCGGTGAATGGCTGTCTCATATAATTCCCTGGGCTGCGATGTGAACCAGTTTTGCACGTACAGCTGGATGTCGACGCCCGAGGTGAATCGTTGGCCCCGCAGAGCCATTTCAGGGGACGAAACATGAAGTAATCACAGAGAGAGAGGTCTGAACTGTTTAGAGGGTGGCCGAGAACCTCCCATTTGAATTTCTGCAGGAGTGCCGCGACTGTGTAGGCCGTATGAGGTCGTGCATTGTCGTGGAGCAGAATGACCCCACAGGTGAGATTGCCTGGTCGTTTTGTTTTGATCGCTTGGCGAAGGGTGGTCAAGGTTTGCGAGTAACGCTGGGCATTCACTGTTGTCCCGTGCGGCCTGAAGTGTATCAGAAGGGGCCATCTTGGTCAAAGAAGAACGCCCGCATTACCTTTCCTGCACTCGTGCGGATGGCCTTGCCTTTTTTGGGTGGTGGTGACCCTGGATGCTTCCACTGGAGGCTTTGTCGTTTGGATTCTGGTTCGAAGTGATGACACCATGACTCATCTCCAGCCACCACTCGTGCCAGGAACCTATTCCCTTCCCTTCCCTCGCATAGCGCTGCAGATGACCAAGACAGTGGGCCATTCGACATGCTTCTTGGTGTGGTTAAAGACTGTGGGGCACCCATTGGGCACACACTTTGCACAAGTGCAGTCGTTCCTTCATGATGGTGTGCACACTTCCGAAGCTCAATCCGACCACGGCGGCTATGGCGTTCACTGTCACTCGGCGGTCCTGGGTAATGAGTGCATCAACCAGCTGGACGTTGTCATCGGTAATGCAGGAGGGTGCCCCAGACCAAGCATCATCGGCTAACTACACCCGTCCTTCCCTGAAGCGTTTGTGCCACGCCTTGACCCTTGCAAGGGACATGCAGTGTTCGCCGTACACTTGTGACATTCGGCGATGTATGTCCGTTCCCCCTACTCCTTCCGCTGTCAGAAACCGAACAACACCTCTTTGCTCTTCGTTTGATGCCTCCATGTCACTGTTTGCAATGTGACCGGCAGCGTTGGACGATTGATGCATGCTGCTGCTCGCTTTGTATCGTCACGTGACATGCACGCGTGCCCTCTAGCGACGGGGTGTGACCTTCCACGCTCTGGTCGGAACAACACCTCGTTACACATGCCACTATTAGCCAATGTCACCGGTTTGCGCATTCCAGCCTCCGGCTCTTTACTTTTTGAATGCACCTTATACAAATGAGGCTAATTGACCATGATCCCCAAGCCCCTCAAATGAAATTACTACTTAATATTATAGAAACCTTTTCTAGAATAATCTGTTCTTCATTCTTCAACATAAAACCAAGTTCTTAACATTTTCAAGACATTTTTAGATAGACTTAACCATTCTTCAGGTTAGCGGCTTCGGTGGCGTAGTTGGTAGCATGCTGAGCTTCTATGCCCAAGATAGCGGGTTCAAACCCGGCCGAAGCCGTCGGATTTTTTAAGAGCGTTAAAAATCACTCAGTATACCTTCCTTCGGAGAGGAAATAAAGCCGGCAGACCCATGTCATAGATTTATGGCATGTTAAAGAACTTTCCACTAATTACACCTGTGTGAAACTAAATTGTATAGGTTAAGAATGTAAACAACGCTCTTAGGTTTCTACGTTCGTTGCCAAGAGCCGACTGCGGTGGCGTCTAGTAGCTAAGTTCTGAACTAGGCCTAGTAGTCATTGACGGTGGCGTTTGGTGGCAAAAGTAGGAACTATTTGAAAAATTCAAAGTTGCAGTCCTTACTTGAATACAAAAAAAACCAGATACGCACACTAATACAGTCATCACAATTAACACCGGTTATCAGACAGATTCTACACACACCCAAAGTACACGGGGCTACATGACCGCGTTGTTGCAGCCCCTAAACTAAGGAACCAACCAACCATTCTTCAGGTTCATGTTAATTAAGTTTTTGCTTGCTGCCTGTGATATTTCTGATGAACTAATTTCAGTTTGAAATATGTACAAATAATAATTAATATTGTTTTTCTTGTATCGACTAGGTGGAACAATTTCTATAAATAGTACCAATTATTATTTCCATGTAAATACAGTCCCATAACAAGTTTGAGATTCTATTTTAATGATGTACAAAAAACATTTGATGCTTTGGCAGAACAAAGTGGATGACCAACTGCAGGAACATTTTGATCACTTTGATCATAAGTCAACATGTCTGCAAGGGTGACCAGCTGTAGGTAAAAGGAGAGCAGTGTCCCCAAGATTCCCCTCTACTTTATGGAAAGCTTGTGGTAAATAGGGCCCGAAACAATCCAATTGTTGTAATATGTTTAAAGGTGTAGCAACAACTGTAAGATACTTTGCCCCTATGTTGTGCGACAAATGTAATTTTTTTATGGATGTGGCAACAAGTGCGACATTAACTTCAAGCTGTACCTGGTTGTTAAATTTGCAAAAATGATTGAATTGATTATTAATTTATTGAAAAGTGATAAGGAATGATAATAAGGATGAGAGCACCTTGAGATCTCCTTACCTCAGCTTGTGGTAAGACTCTGTCTTTAACCATGACAAAAAAAATCGGGAAAAGTAGTAGGCTTATAGCTATTTCTAACTACAAGAAAGGAAAGGCTCGGCATTGAATAAAAGATACTGAATTTAATTATGATAAAAAAAAGAGAAAATGAAAAGTCTATAATAATAAGAATGCGTCAACTGAATCTACTGCTAGTATGGCGAAAAGAAGAATTGGAGGAGAGTTTTAAATTACATTTTTACACTTTTACTTGCCGTTAAAAGAAATTAATTAAAAAGAGAGAATTTGCGTAGTTTCGTCATGGAGCTCACCAGTGTAGATCGATGCTTGGTCTTGTGGTTTTCCATGGTGGATATATGGTGTGGTTCTTGGCCGGTGATCTTCTTCGTAAGCTTGATGATAAATTTATGTTTTACAGATCAGAGAAGAGATGGACGCTCTGCTTGACTAGCCGTGACGTAATCTGATTCCAAAAATCACGTTCTTGGACATAGCCTAGACACAACTACATCCGTGGGTGCGACAAGACTTGAATTGTCTCTCACACTTTGCCATTTTTAAAGTTCACTGATGGGCTCAGGAGAACCATAGTGATGTACTCAAGTAGAAAATTGTGGTAAATTTCTGTACAATTGCAGACCTCGGATCCTCCGTGCATCTCTTTTTATAACCTCCTTTTTCCTACCATTCAGTAGTACAATCAATTTCAAATCTCACTCCATCACATCCAATCGTGGGCCATCATCCCCCACACCGCTCCAAGTACGTCATAGGTCCTTCTCTTCTATAGGATACACCTGAACATGTGACCTCCCTCAATCTACCATGTGCTTGTGACGTCACACACTCTTTGAATTGGAACTCGGGAAGTTCGCCGACTCAAGCTATGCCCCTTCTACCGGACTCTAAACCGTCTTCTGCTCCATTGTCCCAGTCCAGACATATTTCATCATCTTGGTCTAACTTGGGATCCCACCCATGGTGAATACGTCCTTAACACAGTCAGACTGTCGCCAACTCTCTCACCATGGTTACGAAATATTACAAGTCATTTTCCCTATAGCCTCCATACTAGCGCATAAGAAGTTAATAATTTGAATATACATTTGGTATACAATATCTGAAATTAGAGTATAAAACAAAATATCTCACAATAAAACAGAATCATAATAATAATAAAACTGAATATTGGATGAGACATAATAACAGTAATAATAATACTATATATATATACAGATGTATGGCAAATTGCTTGCTGATTAAGTTTGATATGGAGAAATTGTAATTGAATCTAGTCATATGCCCACAAGAAATGTGGCAGTGGCTTAAGCGCCCTATAAAAATGTTACAGCGTTTGCAGAAATCCATGGAAATTTTTCGAACATTTACGAATTTTATTAACATGACAATGATTAACTACTAGTATGACAATGATTGCCTTAACATTTTATAGCAATGTTAAACATGACAATGCAATGAGCATGTTACAGTTTGTCAACAGACACCAAAATGTAAGATGACCAATAAACAAACATACTTAACCAAAGGCAAATCAAAGGAATTGTTGCAAGATACGAAAAATACTGTGAAAATAACAATGTAGATATGTACCTCCAAGCCCTGAGCTACAAAACTAAATTGTACAGTACTCGGCACTTGAAGATGATCAGTAGGAACTATCCAATTACCTCTTGAAAATTTTAATAATGGTTGCCTAGTCCAATTGTGAATAAAATTGGCATTCATACAAACTTATTACAGTTATTTGTATTCTATGTGTGTAGGGGTAAATGTAATCGTAGGCTAATTTCTTTCAACCTTTTTATTAATTAGGATTTCAAATATTTCTATCGTGGATTATTTACGGAAAACTAAATTAAAAACTAGACTAAATATGAGAATGGACAAATGAAGTTAATGGATAAAAGTTTTAGGTTGATAAATATCTGGGGGGTTACAATGAATGCCTCCTGTCTGAAAGTGCTTACTAAATACAGAAAAATACCTCTCCATGTTGCATAAGGTTTTAAAACAATATTGTAAAAGTAGTCAAATTACTGTAAAGGTTTTTGTTTCTGAAGGAGAGGGAGGTGACATCATTAATATATCCCAGTTATCATAAAATGACAAAAAGCATGTTGTTTTTTCTTTTCCTTTCCTTTCCTTTCTTTCAATAACAGATACCTCAATTATATTTATATACTGTAAAAAGCTTCATAATGGTAGTACAAACAAAACCTACCACTCTGGAATCATATTTTAGTTTTATTGTTAACAAATTCAAAATATTCAATGTTGCCTATCTCAGATTTAAGCTGTATAAGTAGCCTAATGATTTTTTTTAAATGTTTTTTTTTTTTTTTTTTGTACAGAATGTGAAGTCCATTACATTAAAGTAATACTGATGTTTTTCATCTTTCAGTCCACATATACACAAATGTAAGGGAATGTATGCAGTCTTATTGAATGTATGACTATGTTGAGAAGAGGAAGAGTGAAATACCTTTTAAAATGCCTCAAATACCAGGACATAAAAGTGAGGAATCATAACAGCTAGGTCTAGGCTTTTATTGTTCATGCCACTAGAACATTTTGTTGGTATGCATAAAGCTTAATATTTTGTATTTCATTTCACATTGTCCAATTTTAATGTGGCATTTGTTGGGGTTCCTTTCTTCCCTGGTATTTTGCTGCTCTTTTGTTTTGATAGCATGAATGTTTGATGGAAATATTTACACTTGTATATACTTTATTAAGTTTATTTATTTTGAATCAGGTGAAGTACAAATGCTAAAAAGAGTCCGGTGCTTATTTTGTAATAAATGGATTAATGGATCAGTAAAGATGTATTTCATCCCTTTAATGATACCTTCACAATAATATGTACTCTGTTGATGGCAATGACTCATTTGCCTGGCTATGTGCAGCTGCAATGTTGTTTGTATCACACTCATTTGTTTCTTTAAATTGCACTTTCCCCAGTATTCCATAAAAGGAAGAAAACAGTAAGTTATCATCATTTCCTGATGGTTTTTGAGTTCTTTATGTTAAGTGTAGGTGGTATGCATAACATTGTAGTGCTAATTGTAGTATTGCCTTTCTTGTTAAATTAAAATACTGAATCCCATGTGCATATTCTTAATTTTTTACTGCTATAAGTAGACATTTCAGTGATACAGATCTTATTCCTCTAAAGCGGTGATTCTCAAACTTAGTTCATGGTGCACTCACTACCTGCTAGGCTCAACAGGTGATGGCATACCACCAACAAAATACACTGAGCAGCAGAAAAAAGTGGATCAAGTGACAAATTATATTCAAGTTCCAGTTTTTAAAATTTGTTTACATATTCAATTTTTATTGAAATATCTAGTTCATTTACTTCCAAATGTTGGTCGGATATAAACAATAGAAACAGAATTACATGTTTTAATGTTTTAAACATTTTTTTTTTTTTTAAACAAAATTTCCGAATTTTGTTTTTCTCAAAAAAATTTAAGTACCTTTTTTAATGTACTCCTTTACTGTTATTGATGTGATGTGTATCTGACATATCACCTTCACATATACATTCAGCGCACAAAGTCCGTATACTCCTACTCATTATTATTTATTTCTATTGTCAGTACATATACTCATTATTTATTTATTTCTACTTACATTGTCAGATACCCATTGTTACTGACTTAGATTCTTGACAGCATATGGTGCCAAGATATTGAAAGAATGGCTGATAATGATAATAATAATAATGAGTAGGGGTATATGGACTTTGTGTGCACACTGTACACTAAAAATAAAAACTAATAGCAGGAATTTCCTTCCCTAGCTTCAAAATAACAGCTTGAAGATGTTAGAGCAAACTCAGCAAAAGGTCCCTGATTGATTCTTGAGGAATAGCATCTCATTCTTTACACAGAGCGTCTCCGAAGTGTTGAAATCACAACGTCGAACACTTTGTGCATGCATATCCCACACATGCTCCATGATATTGAAGTCGGGGCTGTGTGTTGGCCAGTCCAGGGTTCGAATTCCAACTTCCCTGAGAAACAAATCCACACGATTTGAAGCATGTGGTCGGGCATTATCATGGATAAGCCTGAACTTTTCTCCCACAAAGGGTGCATAAGGCACCACATGGTGTACCAGAATCTCCTCGATGTACCGATTTGCATCGAATCCCCTGCCACGGGTGATGCGGACATGGACAAGTTCAGTACGTCCCTGAAAAGTGACTCCTCCCCACACCATAACTGAACCTCCTCCTGGTAGACTGTGTAGTGGGTGGTCTCCCACCTTCCATGCCCATCTGGGGACCTTGGGTAGAAATGACTCTCATTCGTAAAGAGTTCAGATCCCCACTGTTCAGCATATGGTCGAGCAGAGAAATATCTAAAGATCTTTGCAGCATGCACATTTCCATGACATGAAGTGAGTGCTCAGCACTTCTAGGTGCTGGCCAACACTTGGTACCATATAATGCAACTGGTCTCACCATTGTGCGGTATATCTTTGATTTTAGGCGGATAGGCATCTTTTTATCACAACACCAGTGACATCTCTGAATCGCATCCAAGTCGCATTGATTCATGACATTCACAGAGGCGTCACTATGCAATCGTGAACCTAGGTATCGGAATGTATTTACCTTGGTAAGAGGAGCTCCATTAATACTTATAGTTCCAGGGGATGGAATCGTTTCGAGGTTTTCAGTCTTGTGGATGTTCAAATGAAGACCAAGTACTTTGCAGATGATCATGCCATGCCTGAACTTGGGTTTCAAGATCCTTCCTGGAGTCTGCCGCAAGCATCACATGATCAGCGTATAGCAATGTCCATGGGACACACTTCTGCAGGTCTTGTGTTATGGAATTCATGACGATAACAAAGAGAGGGGAGACATAGCTGAGCCTTGATGAACACCAACTGTCACCGGGAAGCTGTTAGTCAGTCCTGCAGGGCATCGCACGTGGCTTTTGGTGGTGTTATACAGCATTTTTACCCAGTTTATATAAATTTCTGGATCTTGATGATCTCGGAGAGCATACCAAATCATCTGGTGTGGTACTCAATAAAATGCTTTCTCAAGGTCAAGGAAGGCAAGATGTAGTGGCCACCTCTTCTCGCGGAATTTCTCCATCAGCTTGTAACCGTACTTACTTCTTTTTAGGGTTATCGGGGCTGTGCGTATATACATACAAAGGGAGAGCCAAATTGTAACATTTCATTACCATATATTTTGATGTTAGTTCACAGTAAAGCATATCATTCCATATCATTTTCTCTCTCATTTACTTGTTCCATTCTCAAAATATTTAACAAGCAACTTCATTTTTTCCAAAGCATATCCATTTTCCATCTTCCAAGCAAAACACTCCCTCAAACCTATGATACTATGAAGGTATCTTCAATAACCGACTTTCACACATCTCTTTCCCAATTATCTCCATAGCCCATCTTTTTCACATCTAACCAAAAAGATCCTCTTTCATATCTTATTTTCAACTCTCCGCCAACCAATAATCAGACCTAACACACTCCTAAAAAATCATGGAATAAAAAAAAAAATTAAAAAAACACACCATCATAAAAGGAATATAGAAAAGAAGCCTCACTGGCAAGGCCCCCCATCACCTCACTGCTAGAAACTATATATATCTCTAACTTTGGGTAATGGACAGCTCTCGCAGCAAGCGCCATTTTCCTAACCTTAAAAACTCTGTAACCACAATGGTTACAATCGCCCCGCTATATACGTTATTCTCGGAGAAACCCGTGAGAATCACATATATTTAATGAAAATGCAAATCACAACTTATAAAATATCAACAAACACACTAACTAATATTATCAATAAATATTATGTTCACATTAATCGAATATCACTATCAAGTCTCCTGTATCATTCACAACACATTGACAATGGGACGATGTAATACTGCTGTTTTCTCTGAACCTGTTTAAGTACATGCCATAACATCTCTTCTCTGGACTGTGATAAGAATTACATGTTTCTGAATTGGGCTAAGTTTCAGATGTCCACTCTTTTGACTCGATGCCCAAGATAGCGGGTTCAAACCCGGCCGAAGCTGTCGGATTTTTTAAGAGCGTTAAAAATTCCTCAGTATGCCTTCCTTCGGAGGGGAAGTAAAGCCGGCGGTCCCATGTCATAGATTTATGGCATGTTAAAGATCCTTCCACTAATTACACCTGAATGAAGCTAAATTGGATAGGTTAAGAATGTAAACAACGCTCTTAGGTTTCTACGTTCGTTGCCAAGAGCCAACTGCGCTGGCGTCTAGTAGCTGAGTTCTGAACTTGGCCTAGTAGTCGTTGACGGTGGCGCTTGGTGGCAAAAGTAGGAACTACTTGAAAAATTCTAAGTTGCAGTCTGTACTTAAATTAAAAAACAGATAACACACACTAATACAGTCATCACAATTAACACCGGTTATCAGACAGATTCTACACACACCCAAAGTACACGGGGCTACATGACCGCTTTGTCGCAGCCCCTAAACTTAAGAACCAACCAACTCTTTTGACATTGAGTACAAAATGCCGTAATCCACTGTTCTCAAATCTCTCAATAAGTTGAAACACGTCATCTCCAGTAACCTTCACTCGAATATTGTCGTATTTTCAACACTTATACCGGAACAAATACCTCCAGCAAACATAACACTATCATCTTCAGTTAACTCGAAAGAAATATAAAGTTCTACATTAGGCCTCTCAGACATATTTTCATATCTATCATTGTCACCATTTCCTTCATTCTTCCACCTTTCGTTCTTCATATTCATCTGTTTCTCCTTCTTCTCCATTCTTCTTTCTTCCTCTGCCTTCCATCTCGTCTTTTTCTTCATCCGCCATGTCATTCCATACCTTGTACTCCTCATCTTCCATCTCCACCGTTCCTCTCTCCTTTCCTTCCCCATTTTTCTCCTCTTCTTTCTTGTCTGTCTCATACTATTCAACAACTCCTTTCTCTTCGACTTACATCTCGTCCTTTTCATCCCCATCTTCCTTCTCCAACACTTCGTCACCTTATCTTTTTCCAGTATGCTGTCTTCTTCATGACTCACTCTGGAATTTCCACCTCATCTTTAACCTCTTTTTCTTGGCTGCTATTGTCCTCCTCATGACCAACTTCATCTGCTAGTAGTTTCTCTTCTATCTTTTCTTCTCCTTCACCCGCTTCCTCTCCTTCTTCAGTTTCGTCCATATCACCTGCTTTCCTTCGTTCTTCCGTTTCATCTTTTCCGTAATCCGCTTCTCCTTTCTCTTCTACCTTGCCCTCTATCTCATCTTCTTCCTTGTCCTCAGTTTTATTCTCCTCCTCCATTTGACATCCTCCTTCACCTTGTTCTCTCTCTTGTCCATTCTCTTCCTTACGCCCCCTAGCATCACATACTTCACACATCTCCTCCTTTACAGCCACACTTACAAATTCTGCCGTCTCAACTTTCTTTTCTACGATGCATATGATATCCACCTTTTGCTCTTTCAACTTCCCTTTCTCCTCCCCCTGCTCCTTCTTCTCTTTCTCCTTCTCTTTCATTTCTTCTTCTTTTCCTTTCTCTCCGTTGCCATCTTCTACACACCCCCACCTCTCTGATAATTTTCTTGTTCCTTAATCTCACTTACCTCATTCACTTCCTCCTCTTTTATCTTATCCTCCACTTCTTCCTTCACAGTCACAGATTCTACTATCACACTCAACTTATCAATGCTAGACTCTACTTTGTTTATGCTGGCCTCTCGTTTGCTCATGTGTTGCTCTACTTTCTCACTCATCATCATCATCATCTGTTCCATGAGCACTTTGAAAGAACTAAGGTTCATCTCCCCTATTCGTGCTCCACGTTGGTGCGCCATAATGTAACCGTATTTACTTCTTTTTAGGGTTATCGGGGCCGTGCGTATATACATACAAAGGGAGAGCCAAATTGTAACATTTCATTACCATATATTTTTATATTAGTTCACATTAAAGCATATCATTCCATATAATTTTCTCTCTCATTTACTTGTTCTATTCTCAAAATATTTAACAAGCAACTTCATTCCTTTCTAAAGCATATCCTTTTCCCATCTTCCAAGCAAAACACTCCCTCAAACCTATCACTATCATACCTTCAATAACCGACTTTCACACATCTCATTCCCAATCATCTCAATAGCCCATCTTTTACACATCTAACCAAAAAGATCCTCTTTCATATCTTATTTTCAACTCTCCACCAACCAATAATCAGACCTAACACTCTCCTAAAAAATCATGGAATAAAAATAAAAATAAACACCATCAGAAAAGGAATATAGAAAAGAAGCCTCACTGGCAAGGCTCACTGCTAGAAACTATATATATATCTAACTCTGGTTAATGGACAGCACTCCCAGCAAGCGCCATTTTCCTAACCTTAAAAACTCTGTAACCACAATGGTTACAAGCTGGTGCACAGCAAAGATTGCATCTGTCATGCCACATCCCTTCACTAACCCACATTGATTTGCTGAGAGCTGTATGATGTTCCTCTGGTGAGCGTGCTCAAAGCGCGGGGAGAGGAACTGCTGGAATGCTAGCGACTGTAGTTTCAGGATGTTATCCTACTGCTGCAAGGTACCAGGTGACTCGTCGAATTCGCATTTTGTGAGATCTTGCGTATCATGTATTTATACATTCTAAAGAAGTATCGATCTAGGGGCTGAAGCTCATACGTTTTGTTGGCTGGTACTATTTTTACTGGTAATTTGTCGGGATCATGATTACCAGCTTTCAGAATTTTTTTACATTTGCAGTGTCATTGTGGACACCATATGAGTCTAAAAGGAGCAGGTTTCTTGCACTTGAAAATGGTAGAAAGGCGTCTTTTAAAAACGTAGTGAACAACTGCCTTGTAATTTTTCCTGACGAACTCCATTGCACAATCAAATTGTCTGGCTTGAACATTTTTTCTTGAAGTTTGTCACGTATGCCAGTTGGTTCGTATAAAATCACAAATAATTTTGGCATTAGCTTCCCCGATGACACTATCGGCATGACTGTGTACGAATGTGTGGTTGCTCCTTTAGATTGCACTGCTCCCTTTATGTCACATGCACCTTTACAATCTCAAGTTCTCCCCAAGGGCATTTCTTTATTAAAACCACTCTCATCTGCATTGTAAGGTCATTGGTATATGACTCCATGATTACTTTGCAGTCATCTCTAAAAGCCTGTATTATCTGTTCTTGATGGACTGTATGTCGAACTCGCAGTGTTGTTACAAATGATGTTATTTTATGGCTTACTATATTATAGCGCTTTTTAAAATGATGCAGCCAAGATGAACTAGCCTTGAACTTGTTTTCGTCAATTTGTAACTCGCGAGCCTTGAATGTCGCAAATTTTTGTAAATCGCGTTCCTTCACAATTTGATTCACTGCTCGCCACTTTCGAAATTCTTCAAATGTGTACTTAGTAACTGTCTTCATTTTGTTAGTAAAATTCTGCTCCTGTTCAATAAATTCCTTCATTTTGTACAATTGTCCTTCATTCGTTAACCATGTAAATTTATTTTTCATTGATGACCAAGATCGGCGATTAAACTTCTTACTGTGGTGTTTGGGTGTTCCCGGAAGCAGTCAATAATTCACAAATTTTACCTTTTCTGCTGTAGAAGTGTCTCTGCGTTTTTTCGGTGGAGATGGAGCATACAGCAACCCTGATTGCTGTGAACTGTTTGATGCGCCTTCGTCAGAAGATCTCGTCGGTAATTCTGCATTTACTTCACCCTCTTCATCTTGCTGCGGTTCAGTAAAGTCAATATCTAGAGTTATTTCTCTAACCGCGTTTTCTGACACATAATGCTTTAACAAATCATACACTTCATTGGCAATTTCCCTTTCTGCTTCTGAAACACTAGAAGTTTCACAGCCTTCCACTTCTAATCTGGTAACAACCGTTTTTGCAATATTTAATAAATTCATAGTGTCCGACACTGTGGTATATAGCACACAATTCGACAAAGAGATACTACAGCACTCTGAACAGCCAATGTTCTGTCCATTCTTGCGGTGCCTGTGCGTCGAATGGAGCACGTACAGTATATCCCTCTATACTGGCTCGCAACCCAGGGCGCACATTTCAATTTTCACCTTGTGTTTTACATTGTATCATGAATGCTCCTGTTGTAAAAATGTGCATAAACAAATAGTTTGTAAAGCTGAATACAATAGTATGAGATATGTTAACGTATTTCATACTATCGTATTCAGCTTAACAAACTATGCCTGTGTGCAGATTTTTTTGCAACAGGAGCATTCGTTACAAAATGTAAAATAAGGTGTAAAAGTAGAATTTTTTTTCTTGGTTTGCAAACTAGTAGGCTATTGCGGGAAGGACTGGCTTCGAAGTGTAGCAGTAGCGTTCACGCCTGCTGTTCCCAAGGTTGCAGGATCGAATCCTGGCATAATCAGTTGGCATTTGCGGGTTCGAAAATGTGAAGGAGCCGTGTCAGTAGATTACTGGCAAGTTAAACATCCCCTTCGGAGCAAAATTCCCAGCGCCTCTAAAAGCCTTGGTAGTTGAAATGGTCGTAAAACCAATAACATTATTACTATTATTATTGCCATAGCAGGAAGCACGTGCTGAATTCGATACACAGACACTAGGTAAGCAGCGCGAAGACGGATGGAACGTTGTTGGCTGTTTCCGTACAAACGACTCACAAGCCTACAAGAACTCATAACTTCCCATATATCTCCCACACTAATTGCCCTCCTGTTGCTAAAATTTGTGAGAGCACATATTTTGACATCCTAAACATGACTAAAGAAGAAAAAAATACAATTCTTGTCTGCCCCAAACAGAAGGTTTGCTTGTGAGTCACCCTTACCCTTAAAAATAGGTACTATGATACTAGTTGACCAATCTGTGGGTATTTGACCACAGAGAATAATTGAATTTAAGAACTCTGTCAGCCAGGTGGTCGCTTTGTCAGTAAGTTTCTCAATTTTCCAGATGTCCACAGGAAGGTCGTCGAGCTCTGTCCACAACCATGTCTGTTTATCAATTCTGCGTGTACCTGGCTGTGTTACACCAAGCTCAGATTGGGCTGTACTAGTTACACAGTTGTTGAATGATGCCCAAGTATAATCCGTATTAACAGAATCAACAGGAGGGAACACAATCTTCTCACTGAATGCCACTTTATGATCTTGTGGCTTCCACCATTTGATTTTGGCATGACCTATCACATAGGGTTTTCTTATGTAACCTTTCATTCTAAGATCGGTAACTAGCAGTTTATGTTGAGGGGCTAAGCATTCAGATGGTATGACCTTAGTGTCTATAACAATTGGGAAATCTCGCCAGCGGGGTAATATATAGTCAATCTGAGTATTGTGCCCTCCGCTAGTGTAGGTGATCAGGTGTGATGTGCGTTTCTTAAAGAATGTGTTAGTGATCATTAGATCATTTGCTTCAGCAAATTCAAGGATTCTGTTCCCATCTTCATTTCTGAGATCGTAGCCAAAATTTCCATGACATTCATACCCCTCGCTGGTACTGCCAACATGTCCATTAATTTCTCCACAAAGTAGAAAAAGACCTTCCTCATTGCACGTTGTAATGGCAATAATAAATAAATAATAGATATTTAATAGGCTATCAAATGAGATGTTTCAGCTAATAAGTCATCTTGTGTACAAGAAGTTATGATTACCAACAGGTTGCTCTGCTCTTGGCCGTTTGACGAGATTTACAAAATCGGTGTCACTTTTAGTAGTTTGATGGAGATTTCCATTGTCCTTGTGATTGGGCATGGGAAAATATATCTTTACTACGCGATCGTCGGCACTTACTGACTGACGAGAATCCAGTTGTCCTCATCTTCGAAAGTGGAGAAATATCGTGATGTTACGCAATTGCCGCCGCTCTCGGTTGTTTTACGAGAATCATGTCCTCGTGGTTGGACACTGATAACACGATATTATCCAATCGGCGCCGCACCCGGACATTCAATGATTGTCTGCCTATCTGTCATATCAGAATGGCTAAGGCAAGTTCGAGGTTCGGCATGGTTAAAATTCACGAGCAGTTATGGACATGTTGTATGGTCAGCGCCGCTCAAAAGTAGGATGTCATGATTCCCGCTGTCCCTATGCTGTGGTTGGGAGTTTGCGGTGGATTACGAGGAGAAATGAGTATCGCAATGCTACGTAGTCAATGCCATTTATGAGTGGGTTGATGCACTTCTCTCTCCCCGTGCGCTTTTAAGGGAAAGTGGTGAGTAGATTTAGGGATGTTTCGTGATGGGCGCCCAATCACCTTTGACAGGATTCCCGCAGTCCTCGTGGTCACAAGTTCATGATCGGGCACGGGTTTTATGATTTTACGCAACCGGCGTCGATCTCGGTCCGTTTGACGAGATTCCCGCAGGCAAGTCGTGCGGTTAGCTGGTCGTCTATATGTACGTTCGAAGTAGGTATCGGGTATTACGAATTATTCTGAGAGGAATGCACGAACATTACGAATGTTTTACGCCCCTGTGATATAGGTCTTCTGCTGTAGGTGGTACTCTCACGATAGCAATCTATAGCATGTTGGGACACTTCCATATGAAGCTGCAATAGCATTAGCCACATAACAAAGACTTCGCCCATTGCTGACCAGCACAATGGCTCTTGCCACTTCTCCTCAACTTGGTATCTTTCACTTACAGACCGTTCTCACAAAAGTGTATTACATTGGTCATAAACCTCAAGCAACCACGTGCTAGTGATACCTTTTCAATATCCTGGCATAACACCAGGCCGGAAACCTATTAATCCTGTTATTATTGGGTGTGTGAAGTGTCAAAAAGAAATGTATTGCTTTAAAAATGTATTCTCTCTCTCTCTATATATATATATATTTTACCTGGCGTTGTCCGGGAGGTGTATTTACATGTTATAGAAAGATACATGCCAATATATTTCGCAGAGTATATACACTTGGCCCCTAAGTGAGTTAAAAAAAAGTTCTCCTGGGCTCTGAGGTTAATCAAGTGCAATATTAACTCGCTGTAAACCTAGTTGAAAAGTACCGTGGAGTACAATAACGGAGAAGAGAATGCAACAATAACAAAAAGGGCTGTATATGTACAATTTCTCAAGGACCTAGTGTCACAATGACAGTACTTTCCTGTTAGCCTTTATTTTTGTTGTAATTAAGATGTCTTGTTCGCATAGTTCTCTTTCATTTTTAACATGTTGCATGTTAAAAGGAAACAAAGTCATCATTCTGGAGCCAAATACTTACGATTTTAAACCCCGCTCAAATGGTGTGAATAATGAGAAATAACTTACTCATAAACATAGGTCAGTGTGTACTATAGCTGCATATTAGGGAATAGTATTGCTGTATTTACATGCCTATTATATCATATTGGGTGGCTTTGGTGGCATATTTGGTAGCATGCTGAGCTTCTATGCCCAAGGTTGCGGGTTCAAACCCGGCCGAAGTCGTTGGAATTTTTAAGAGTGTTAAAATCCCTCAGTAGGCCTTCCTTTGGAGGGGAAGTAAAGCCGGTGGGCCCATGTAATAGATTTATGTGATTTAAAAGAACCTTCCACTAACTACACTTGTGTGAAGGTAAAATTTGTAGGTTAAATTTGAATAACGCTATCAAGTTCCAACATTCACCACTAGGCTCTGGTTGTGGTGGCATCTATAGCCAAGTTTGCAGCTAGGTGTTATTGACGGTAGCATTTGGTAGCTAAAGTAGGAACTACTTGAAACTGACTGTCAGCAGTCCTTACCTGAATTACAGATAACACACAATAATACAGTCATCACAACTAACACCGGTTATCAGGACATTCTACACACACCCAAAGTACACGAGGTTGCATGAGCGCGTTGTCGCAGCCCCTAAACTGAGGAACCAACTAACCTATCTCACCTAGTTAAAGTAAATGCAGCAACGTATAATCCCAGTATAATGTCAACTAAGATTCATTGATTCTGAACACATTGGGCTTCCTTAGCATTTCATAAGATAAGAAATATATTCTCTAATCCCATACCTCAATGATCTCTAAAATGCTATAGCGAAGTTCAGGGTGTTTAGAACTCGTGATAACTACAACATTATACAATATAACTTGTTAGTAAGCACTAAAATGGCTAATACATAGGAAAAATACATGTGAACGATCAGAAACGAACTATATAATGTATGGTATTCTTATGCAAACATATTGTGGGATGAATACACTTTATTTTGAGAACCAAGATCGGATACATGTACAAAGATCAGAACTCGTTTGTCAACCAACAAACTGTAGTCATGGCAAACACTAGCCTTAGTCAACACTAATGTCTTTGGATTGTCTCTGCCCATGGCTGTTCCTGGTGTCATTCTGTCTTACTACCGCCACATCGGTCCTGGTGGCAAATTGTGTTACTACTGCCGCAGTTACTGTTTGGTCCTTATCATCCTAAATCTAATCACAAAGACAATAATGCTACTTTTAGAACAATTTGCAAAAGTATGTCGCATGCAGGGTTTGCTAATGTATTTCTTTTTTTAATTTCATTTCCCTACTACGACCCCTGTTAATAAAAATGATACGGTTTTCAGATTTCTAATGTTTTCATCGTGGTTTAGATAATAAATGGTGTGGCCACTGTCAGCTGGATTGCATCCCTCCTGGCTGCTTTAAACTGCCTGCCCATTCAATGATTACAGCATTGGTTTATGCGTACAACCTTGTTTCCATATATAGACGCTAAGAGCAGCACCAACCCACTGTGATTGCCACTTTTTCAAGTCATTGTTGCAGGCATTTGTTTTGTATTGATGTTAATGGCAAAGTTGTGTTGTGTTCGTGTACTGCTGCGTGCCTTTTTGTAAATAAGAACAGGGCAAGTTAGAATGCCGAGGAATCTCATTTCATGAGTTACCAACGGAAAATTCACTTGACTTATAAATACACGAGGCTACATGAGCACGATGTTGCAAAGCCCCTAAATTAATCAACATCCCATTCTTCGGCGGCCGGAGGCATTTCTTTTCTCCGTCTTTTATTGCTCTTATTCTTTTCATCTCATCTAGTATGTAAGTTAGATTTAAATTAGTTGGAAGAAGTGGTATTTTGATTATCATCCGTACCGTATAATTACGAGCAAATAAGCTAGACATTTCGCCCCTTGAAAACAATCACCTCCACTACCATGTATTTTTCGCTTTCCTTTATATTGAATATGTGCCCGTAAGTATGTGTCTGAATTAATATCATATACTTTATGCTGATTGATTTAAAAAATAACTTAGTGACATATTTTCACGTTTTTTTAATCTCGATATTAAGCTTCCAAACTTGACAACCCTTAGTTTCAGGTATCTTCCCCTTTAAGAAGCCGCGGTAGATTGGCACTGCAACCTAACGGTGAATTAATATACAGTATATTCTGTACTCGTCTGAGTGTTGAATGGGCAGGCAGTTTAAAGCAGCCAGGAGGGATGCGATCCAGCTGGCAGTTAAAAAGCCGCGGCGATCACAGTGGGTTGGTGCTGCAACCTATCTTGTGTTGAATGGACAGGCAGTTGAAAGCAGCTTGGAGGGATGTGATCCAGCTGGCAGTGGGTGTAGCGTGGCCTCTTACCGAGATAGATGGGAACTTGGTGGTCCCGTCTTGAGCTACTGTTGGCTTGGAGATGGCCGGCCATGCCAGTCCTTCATCAGTTTATTTTCTGACTTTATTAGCCTTTGCTCTAGTGCAAAAAGGCCGAAATCAGAAGAATGAGAAAGACTATCGAAAATTCATGTAGCCAGCGGTTCATTCTGGGTTCTAAACTCTGTGCATGCATAATTTGGTTGAGATTGGTGGAACGGTATAGATTGGTATACGGAACAAATCCACCCACATACAGACTTTCACTTTTATATATAAAAAAGATTACACCAGAATCAAATTAGACACTTAGAATGTTATTTTTGTCAAGTGATCCACTTTTTTTTGCCGATCAGTGTAATAATAATGAAAAGAATATTGCCTCAGCTACCTGTATAGGCCAGGTGTGTCCAACCCGCAGCCCTCGATCCCATCGCATGCGGCCCGCAGTGATATTATCTCCATTATCACTTTCGGCCTGCTGTGATATTTGTAAGTTATATTATTTATGAAATAAGTACGAGGGCAGATCAAAAGATAAGTTGCACTTCCCAGTTACAGCCATTTATTACACCACCTGTACAACAGCAACACGCCTAAACGACATACAATGTAACGTCACTTTTCCACATAGTTTCCAAGAGACTCCAAACATTTCTGCGAACGCACAACCAACTAGTTGATCCCGGATGCATAGAAAGTTCCTCTAGCGTTCTGTAACCACACGGAGACAGTGGCCTCCACCTCCTCATCGGTCTGGAAGCGTCGACCACCGAGCTCCGTTTTGAGCTTACCGAACAGATGAGTCACATGGCGCTAGGTCGGGACTGTAGGGTGGATGTTTCCAGACCTCCCACTTGAAACGCTGCAGCAGTTCGCTCGTTTGGCGGGCTTTGTGAGGAGTTGCGTTATCGTGCAACAAAATCACACCGGCGTTCAATTTCCCCCAGCTCTTCTCTTTAATCGCTTTACGCAACCGGTGCAACATTTGAAAATACAACGCCGCGTTGATCGTTGTTCCTTTTGGCATGAATTCCACGTGCAGCAAACCCTCCATGTCAAAGAACACTGTCGCCATAACCTTACCAGCTGAAGGTTGAACCTTGGCCTTCTTTCGTTGTGGTGATGAGGGGTGCACCCATTCCATTGATGTTCTCTTCATTTCGGGGGTTAAGTGGTGAATCCACGGTTCATCGCCTGTGACGATTCGCCGCAGAAACCCGTTGCCGTCTGCGAGCGTTGCAAAAATGCCAGGGAGGATTGGAAACGTTGTCCCTTGTGATCATCGGTGAGACGACATGGGACCCAACTTTGACACAGCTTACGATATCCAAGGTCCTCGTGAACAATGGAGAACACACTGCCATACTACATGTTCAGCCGCGTCGCGGTTTCTCTCAGTTGAATGCGCCGGTTCTGTCTAATGATCGCATTCACACTGTTGACATTTTCACGGGTCCCGGACGTTGCGGGCCTGCCCTCGCAATATTCGTCCGTGATATCTGTGCGTCCAGCTTCGAATTGCTGACACCACTTTACGATCCCTTGCCGGGAAATGTCCCGCTCCCCATACACAGCACTAATTTGACGATGAATGTCCGTGCAATTCTTCCTTTTGGCCCATAGGAATCGGATTGTTGCACACACCTCATATATGGAGTGAACGTCGAGTCGACGCGCCATTGCATTTGGCCGCGATTCACACCATACAAGACGAGACTCCACAGCGACCTGCCGACAGACGTGTGGACAGTGTCTGTCCCTTTCTCCGCTGTACCCACGTTTGCGACACACAGCACGCTGCTGCAGCGCGTTAGTGCAACTAACCTTTTGTTCCACCTTCGTAATTCTATTTGGAATAAGATAAACTTGAAAGAGCAAGACTTTTTCCGTTCACAATACATGTGTTTGTGAAAGTTCATCTTACTCATAACATGGAGAAATACATCCGTTTATATAGATTTATATTTATGATCCTACCTACCGTGCATCGCTTTGAAGTCTCTCCGCTGGCTACATGAATTTTCGATAGTCTTTCTCATTCTTCTGACCGCACGGTAACGTTACTACTTTCAAAGGCGAGGGTGTGCCAGATGTTTTGTCATTACATTGCAGAACTTTCAAGTTAATTTACTGTTTGGAGTTGTTTGCTCACATTATATTGTCAGTGATAGTGAGAGGTTTGAAGAATATACCGTAATTAATTCTGTGATTTTTTATTTTTATAAGTGATAATTATGGATTCTAAGTGTAGCGGCAAGAAAAGAGAAGTTTCAAATGAAGGTAGATCATTTCAAATAGAATGGACAAATCAGTACTTTTTTACTGAAGTAAACAAGAAAGCAGTGTGTTTAATTTGCAGTGAAACAGTTTAAGGAGTATAACATAAAGCGACATTATGACACCAAACATGCGTCTTCTTATGATAAATTTGAGGGGTAATTAAAATTAAACTTTCGGGACAGCAGTTATACTTTAACAATGTGTCACTTCAAACCGAATCTCTGGTAAAAGCGAGTTACGCAGTAGCAGAAATTATTGCATAAAAATCTAAACCATTTTCAGATAGCGAGTTTGTTAAAGAATGCATTGAGAGTGTTGCTGATATACGTAGTGACAAGAAAGCACAGTTAGCAAAATTAAGCTTGTCGCGACAGACTGTAGCTCGCCGTATTGACGAATTAGCGTCCAATATAGAGAGAACTTTAAAATACCGAGCCACAAATTTCCAGTTCTATTCTCTGGCACTTGATGAGAGTAGTGATGCTAGCGATACTGCCAATTAGCAATTTTCTTACGGGGAGTTGATGAAGATTTCAATATTACAGAAGAATTAGCTGCTCTTGTCCCCCTTAAAGGCATCACTAAAGCCAATTATTTAATAAGGGGTGTCACTGAAACCTTGAACCGGCTTGACTTGAAATCATCATCATCTTGCACAGTTTCCAGCCACTGGCCGGGTCTGTTTGGAACACAAGCCTCTCCAACGTCTTCTGTCTTCCCACCATCTCTCAGCCTCCACCCTTGTCCAGTCTTCTCCTCTCTTCTTCACGCTTTCTTCCACCCCCTTCAGCCACCTGTCTCTCGGTCTTCCCCTCGGTCTCTTTCCTTCCCACTTCGTCTCATGTACTCTCCTGGGTATCCTCTTCCCTCCATTCGTTTTACATGTCCATACCATCTAAGTCTAGATTTCTCTATACCATCCTGTAATGGTTCCTCCTTCATTAATTCTCTGGTCCTCTCATTTCTTATTCTGTCCATCTTTGTAGCTCCAATACTGCTTCTCAAGAACCTCATCTCACTGGCCTGTATTTTGCTCCTCTCCCTTCCTTTCATAACCCAGGTCTCCGAGGCATACGTCAGGATAGGGACATAGTACGTCCGATATATGATCTTTTTGCTGTTCTGAGGGACATCCTTGCTCCATAACATGCTTCTCACACTCCTCCGAAATGCTTCTGCCTGCCTCCCCCGCTCATTTATTTCTCTATCGTTTCTTCCATTATCTTGTATCAGGCTTCCCAGATACTTAAAACTCTCCACTTTCTTCAGCTGTTCCCCACCAATTGTTATTCCCGTTGTGGTTCTTTCCTTCTTCCTTGTTGTGATCACCATCTCACTCTTATTTATGCTAAATTTCATCCCATATCCTTGTATTACTCCTTCCCACACGTCCAACTGTTCCTGTACCACCTCCTCCTTGTTTCCCCAAATCATCAAATCATCTGCAAACACCATTGCTTTCATCTTTCCGTCCCCAATTACTTGTGCCACTCGGGTCATTATGTCATCCATCACCACAATGAAAAGTAACGGTGACAGTGCACTTCCTTGTTTCAGGCCGTTTCTTTGTTCCAACCAGTCAGATCTCTCTCCTCCCACTTTCACACAGCTCACGCTTCCCTTGTACATCTCCTTTATCCTCTTTATAGTCCATTTCTCTACTCCTCTATCCTCCAGGGACTTCCATACTTTGTTTCTGCATACACTGTCATATGCTTTCTCAATGTCCAGGAAGGCCATCAGTAGATCTGTTCCATATTCATAGTGCTGTTCTTGTAACTGCCTTACAGCAAAAATCAAATCCACTGTGGACCTTCCTGCTCTGAAGCCATGTTGTTCTTCCCTCATCCCTCCTTCTATCCTTGTCCTAATTCTCTTTTCCAAAACTTTCTCGAAGATCTTTGCACAATGACTCATCAGTGTTATTCCCCGATAGTTTCTGCAATCTGTTCTACTACCTTTCTTGAAGATCGGGACAATGATTCCTTTTTTCCAGTCCTCTGGGGTCTTCCTTTCCTTCCATGCTGTCCTCATCACTCGGTACAGCCACTGTATCCCCACCTCTCCTGCTGCTCTCACCATCTCCACACTCAACTCATCCACACCCGGTGCCTTCCCTCCTTTCATCTTGTTCACTGCATCTTCCACTTCTTTCCATGTTAAGTCCTTTTCTGTTTGCAGTTCATCTTCCTCTTCCCCGATTTCTTCCTCCTCACCATCTTTTCCATTTGGGTTCAGAAGTTCTTCAAAATATTCTTTCCACATTTTCTTCAGTTCTTCCCTATTTTCTATCTCTTGTCCCCTTTTGTTCACCATTCTAACATAATCCGTAGGATCCTTCCGCCTCTTATCTTTCACCATCCCATACAGGACCTTTTTTGTACCTTCACTATCCTCCTCCATCATCTTTGTCCACTCTTCCATCCACTTCCTTCTCTCCTCAGCCACCACTCTCTTCGCCTCCTTCTTTCTTTCCTGGTACTCTTCCCTTGTCTCTACCGTCCTATTTTGATACCACCTCCTAAAGGCTCTATTCTTTTCCCTTACTATATCTTTTGTCTTCTCATTCCACCATGGTGTTTCCTTCCACCTCTTCTTACTACTTGTCCTCCCACATACTGCTTCTGCTGCACCCACTAGTGTCTTCTTAAATCTAGCCCATTCCTCTTCCACCCCTCTTTCTTCATCTGTTGGAATTCCTTCCTTTACCATTTTGAGGTACTCGACCCTTCTATCCCCTTCTTTCAGTTTCCATATCCTTATACGTCTTTCCTGGTTCTCAGTCCCTTTCTTCTCCTTACTCCCTCTCAGGTTCATTACCAGTAATCGATGGTCGCTATCCAGGTTCTCCGATGGTATAACCTTGATGTCCGTGATGTTCTTATTTAGTTCTTTCTCATACAGTATATAGTCGACCACCGACTTCCTGGTCAAGTCATCACTGTACCATGTGATTGTGTGGCTCTCTCTTTTCTTAAACCAGGAGTTCCCAACTAGCAGGCTGTTCCTCTGGCAGAAGTCCAACAGTCTCTTTCCTTCCTCATTTCTTCCACCCCAACCCTCTGGTCCTAGAACACTCTCATAACCTTGTCTTTCTCTTCCTACATGGGCATTGAGGTCCCCCATAACAATCATATTTCTTCCTACCAGCTGCTTCTGCAATTCCTCTTCAAACTCCTCCTTCTCTTCAGAAGCGCAGCCTACTTGTGGAGCATATACTTGCACTATTTCTACGGTCTCTCCCCTCAGTGCTACTTTCACTTTCATCATCCTATCACTTATTCTCCTCACTTCTTCTTTCAAACCATCTCGTACTACTACTCCCACTCCATTCCTCTTTCCCTCTTCGTTCCCACTCCAGTACAGTCTATAGCCTTTTCTCAGTACTCTCCTTCCTTCCCCTTTCCACTTTGTTTCTGCCAATCCCAATAAATCCAACTTCCTTCTTTCCATCATATCCACTATCTCCTCCACCTTTTCCGTCAGCGTTCTTAGGTTTAAAGTTCCAAATCTTAGTCCGTGTGTACAGCCGTGTCGTCGTCTATTAAATCCATCCTGTCCGAGGCTCGTTCCATTTTTGAAAGCATTTGGTTTAATCCACTACTGGCTTGCTGGGCCTATCGTAGCTTCACCAGAGCCCCGTTAGCCGTCACTTTTCAGGGTTCCTGTAGGACCTTCACAGCTACCGTAACGGTCCCGGGGCACACGAAGTCCCCACTGTACTTCGCCCCTACAGGCAATCCCCTACTTTGTGCCGTTGCCCGTCTCCCACGACGTGGACGAGGGGTTGGACTTATGGGAGACTTGAAATATACAAATCTATCTTTTGTAACAACAGACGGAGCTCCTGCATTTGCAGGAAAACGAGAAAGGTTAGTTAAATTACTGCAAGCAGAGGCAGCTAAAGTAGGAAACATTTCTGTAATGCAATATCACTGCTTAATACACCAAGAAAACCTTTGTGCTAAATCCCAAAATTTAGATAGTGTTTTGAAAGACGTTGGGAAAGTAGTGAATTTTATTCGTTCACATGGTTTGCGACATAGAGAATTTCAAAATTTCTTACAAAATCTAGATTCAGGATTTAAAGATATTGTTTATTATACTGAAAGAAGATGGCTGAGCCATGGCAAAATATAGAAGCGAGTGTTTGACCTAAAAACCAAAATACAAACATTTATGGAGGAGAAGGGCAAACGCAAACCTAACGTTGAATTTAAAGACTCAAGAATGGATGTGTAATTTTGCCTTTCTGGTAGATATAACAACACAACTAAAAGAACTTAATTCACGTCCCCAAGATAAGGACCAATTGATCACTACTATGTTTGATCACGTGAAAGCCTTTGAAACAAAATTGCGACTTTGGGAATCACAAATAAAAAACAACAACTTTGTGCATTTCCCAGCCCTACAAAACTGTAATAATAAAAATTCTCAAAAGTACGCAGAAATCATATCAGAATTAAGAACCGAATTCTGCGTTAGATTTGAAGACTCCAAGGAGAATGTTGTAAGTTTCAATATGTTTTCTTCCCCTTTCTCCTTAACATAGACGAGATCTCAGAGGATCTGCAAATGGAGTGCGTTGATTTTCAATGTGCGACAGACCTAAAGAATAATTTTAACAATGTCCCCTTACTACAATTCTATCGCGACTACTTTCCCAAAGAAAAATATCCTGTCATTAATAGACATGCACTTCGTTTTGCATCACTTTTCGGTGGCACATACATATGCGAACAAGTGTTCTCCAGGATGAAACATGTGAAATGCGCAACGAGAACGTGAATTACCGACGATTATCTGGAGAGGTCACTTCCAGTTGCTACAACATCAATCAAACCAGATATTGGATGCCTTGTTTGTGAGAAGCAGTGCCAGGTGTCGCATTGACAGGTAAAATATTAATTCTATTATTTTAATATAACATTTAACTTAATTTTAAACATAACTAATATATGATTAATATTTTAATAAAAATAACTTATCAATATATTAGCTATTTTTTAAATTAATTGGTTTATCTTAGAATTTAGATCCTATTTAATACGGTAGAAAAATCGAATCATGTGGCCCACAAACCAATTCACCTTAACGACAGTGGCCCTTTCCCAAGAAAGGTTGGACTTGCTTGATTTAGGCAATCTACCCTCCTATGTCGAGGTTACCTTTAACACTGCCAATTGACAGCAAAACTGGAACTCTGTTGTTTTGTAATCTCCACACGTGATATAAGATCTTTTGCCAGCCAACATTATAGGACGCTGAGTGCCATTGAGTTTTGTCGCCTTCTTTGGTCAGGAATTAAACCCACAATCTTGGGATTGAGGGTGGACACTTTACCATTGTTGCACCAAGGAAGCTATAATAATAATAATAATAAGTCAGCATTGACAGGGAAAATAAAGTAGTAGATCTCTGATTGACATTGCAGTTCCCCTCAATGGAAATATATTAAACCCGGTGCCCTGAAGATAAATAAATCGATTTATCTGAAAATTTAAGCAAATGTGGAACATGGTTAAAGTTAGGATACATCCCATCATAACATTGGCTACTGAAATTGTTCCTTTGACCATTACACTACACCTTAACTATCTCCAGATTGAGAGCACTGCACCATTCGTGCATAAATCCTCCTGGACACATGTCGTATGGTGAGCAGATTTCTATCACATTCTAGAATGATTCTTGACTTCTTGTGCGTTTTGCTGCACCAAAGTTAATATCTTTATAAAAATCCAAATAAATAAGATAATAGTTTTAGGAAGTTAAATAAAAGCTAAGTATATAAACATTATTAAAATGTATGGTGGTTATTAGGTTCATCTGCAATAATAAATGTAAAGCCTGCAGAAAGAATAAAAATAAAATTATACGTTTTACATGTTTTCAGGAATCTGAAAACAAAACACTTCTTTACTTTATTAAAAAGAACCAAGTGTTAATTAAGTTTATACGTTTTGTATGTAATTCAAAACTAGCTGCATGTTAATAAAGTTCTATTTTATAATAATCCTTGCTATGAAAGTCTTAATGTGGTGGATAAGTCTGAATATATTTTGACAACTTTGCAATATTTAGAAGATTACTACTAACTGAACATTTGACAGTCTGATTCTGTATTTATTTTTGATATGGACTAAAGATGAAAACCTGATCTTACAAAGATGAGTGAATGGCAGTAAAAACTTGAAACTGTGAGGGCAGACAGCACTGAGATCTAAAATTCCCCCTCTTCAAAACGACAGCGATCCAGAATACCACATTTTGGGAATCACTGCTCTAAAGGAATGATTTCCACCCTGTATCCAGCCCTTCATCAAAAATTCAGAAACGTTTGTTAAGATTTGCTGGGAGCTGTAAACAACTGAAGAAAAACTCAAGGAGAGAACAATGGCACATTGAACTCAGTGAAGCCATAAACAATGAAAGATATTGGTAACTACTGAAATTACAATATTTGCAAGAAGAGAGACCACTAGGCTGATTTTGTTACATATGTTACTTGAGGCACTAATGAGGTGGCCTTTTCCACTGGCCACTGAATGACTCCACATCCCTGTCGGTACCTTCCAGAACCTCATAGACTCTCTGCAGCGGTCCGCGCTGCAAAAGGTCGTTATGCAGGCTATTGACAGGTGGTCACATTGATGTGACTGGACAGTGTATAACCAACAGAAAAGTACCATTAGATAAACAGTAATGAAGCCGATCGAAATCTAAAATGCTTACAATCTGTTATTTAGAAACTTGCTGAAGAAGGCTCAAGTGTAAGAGTTTAAACATGTTCATCATAAAAAAATAACAAGTATTGACAAGGTGAAAACATTTTAAAACTAAAAAACATTTACAATCGGTAAGGTAACAATATTGTAAGTCGATACGGATCTCAAAGAAACAATAATAGGGCCGATTTCATATCGATGAATATACTCTATCACAACAACATATGAGTAGCCCAGATGCAAAGGCCGCGAAGTGCACTTTTTGTCGATTTTGAGTTGAGCATACCGTCACGTTCGTCTTTTAACTGGCTACACGATGTAATAAGTTTCAGGGTGCATATCCCGCTCAAAACCGTTGAAAATGGCCAACACGAATTGCATTCGTTTGCATAAACCGCTAAATGCATGTTGGCTACGGTTGCAAAGCCAGTTTAATATTCCGCGTGTCCAAAGACCGCTAAATTCCATAAGTATGGCGTCTGCCTTGCCACCTACGGCTGCAAAACACGCTAACTGGTACAAGAACTGCCAATATTCCTCCCACAGAATTTCTTTACAATAAATAATTATTTATTTCGATCGGGAAGGATAGTTTTGTGTTTCAGATTTAAGTTGGCTGCACTATCGAGGAAGCATACGCAACAATGGCATGCTGCCTTGTCAAAATACCCCGTGTAAAACACATTTGATCGACAGGTTGTTTCTTGGTTGTGGGCATTTCAAGCGGGAAAAATGAATGATCTTGTTGATTTAAGTGAAGAAGTTATTGCATTTGTGGACTGTAATACTATTGTGGGTGTTCCAAATACGGAGGGAAGAAGAGAAACGGCAGAAATAGTGCAAGTTGAAGTAGTTGAACCCGTTGATTTTGGAGTTGAGAACAACCTCTTACGTCTGGTTAGAATATCAACACCATGCCAAAGGATCAAACCAAATAGCGTCGACACTTCTTCACAAACTGGCCAGCATAAATTTTTAAGGTGCAACATATTTTGGTTATTCTCTGATGGCTGTGGGGTCACAACAAAACAAGACTATGATCAGCATGCTATCTCACTGGTTACTGCTAGAAGCTCCCGCATGTCTAGAGGAAATACAGCTATGGTTCCCAATTGTGGGCCGCTCATTTACCCCACCTGACAGAGTGTTTGGAAATACTGAACGGCAACTTCGCAAAGTGAGTGTCTTTGAAACTCCTTCCGGATACATCAAGCACATTGAGAAATTTGCCACTAGTTCGCCTGGAACAAGATGAATGTCCTGTTAGGGATTGGAAAGCGTATGTGGATGGCATGGTAAGACAATCCGGGTAGTAAGCATTTCCAATTCCAAAAAGCGAAGAAAATCGTGTTCAGAATTGTCAAAACAAAGAAATAACATGTCTGGTCCAAGGGGAGCCGTTCTGCAATTTTGAGGTTGGTGAGGGAAAGAACATCAAGAAATGTGGAACGAATTTTAACAAACATCCGGATCCCTCACCAATTCAAGTAGGTGTTACACTCAAAGAAACTAAGCTACAAGACGTCTGACAGCTTTTAGAGCTGTATTTCGGCGAAAACTGGCCAGTGAACGGCAACCTAAAATTCTTCAGTGAGGTCTTCCAGGAGCAAGAAGCCATTCGCAACAATATCGCCCGACCTCAAGAGGAAGAAGACAAAGAACAAGCAGATTTTGAGCTGATGGACGGTGTCGACGATGACCTGACCTAATTTAAGTGCCATTTTTTCTTGTATTGTGCACTTTCTTAATTTGTAAATTTTTATGCTGTCTAAATGACGTTGCATAAAGTTTAAGATGTATTTAAAAAATAACAATTTTCTTTTTATCGCACCCGACGTGGTCTATTTTTTCCAAAATATATTTTTCTTATACCAAATTGAAACTAAAATAGTTCTTTATTAAATTTCTCATCCAAATGGTATTGGTAAAAATATAAAATAGCGGGTTTTGCAACCTAAGTTTCATTAACAACTCTCGTCGTCACGGGTGCAAATGTCGTTAACTGCATAAAACGTGTGCAAAAACCGGTAAGTCAATATTTTAATGTATGTTTTTGGACAGAAGATCCAACCGTAGATTTCACAGATTTTAACTGAATAATACATGTTTTTATGTTGATTTTCAGGGGTAAGAAGTATGGCATTAGCTTAAATAGTTTGGCCGTAGCAGTTTTTCGTCATTTACTCGGTAACGTTTATAATGCACTTAGCGGCCTTTGCAAACGGACTACTCATATAGTAGAGGCTCTGTAGTACAGTCATCAGATATTCATCTCCACTCTTCAGGCACCTGTCCCAAGTACTGAACAAGTTTCTCTATAACCTCTAGAAAAAGGACTCTGGTTGACGGTGAAACCATTCTTCCACAGTATCACAAACAGCTTGATCAGTGCTGAATCGTTTAACCTTCAGAAACTTCTTCAATCAACCAAAGACAAATATTCAAAAGGAGAGAGATCAGGATTTGTAGGGAGGACAATCTATTTGACCCCAGCGAAAACAATGCAGTTTGTCCTGTGTTGCATTGGCAGTATTTTAGCATGCATTATCACTGAGCATGATACCTTGTAACAGTCTTTTCTGCAACTATAGTCCTTCTTTATGGAAAGTGTAGGGAAACTCGTTCAGTGTTGGAACATTTGCCTGAACAATGGAGATCACAGATAAAGATACCTTGTAACAGTCTTTTCTGCAACCATAGTCCATGGAGAGTTTAGGGAAACTTGTTCAGTGTTGGGACATGTGCCTGAACAATGGAGATCACAGATCAAGATACCTCGTAACAGTCTTTTCTGCAACCATAGTCCTTTTTTATGGAGAGGGAAACGTGTTCAGTGTTGGAACAGGTGCCTGAACGATGGAGATATACATCTGTAGGCTCCCTCAAACTCATATGTATGCTGTCTATTGTCCTATGCATATAGTGTTTGTTTCTAGACATTTATATTTAAAATTAGGCATATTCTAATTTATTAAATGTTTGTATTATTTCTAAACAAAATTCAATAAACAGATGGTTTTTAGATATAAAACACAGTAAATGTTTCAATCTACATACATTGACTCTTCTTCAGCTGAACACGTCATAACTCTCAATCATTGTTTTATTTGATATGGACATTAAAAACATGATGTAAACATCTTGTGAGATGATGGAATGAGACTTAATTTAAAAGTTTTCAGAAAACAAGTCACAAATTCACAGAAGTAGGGGAGTGATGGTACTTCTAGGCCAGGGGCAACTGAATAGACCACCCGCAATACATGTAGTCTAAAATAATCGATATCTCGCGAACGCATGGTCCGATTTTGACAAATGAGGTGTCGTTGGACTCGAGCTGACGGGGGCTTTGCTATGGACCACTCATTTCAACCCTAAAATAAAACCTACCCCTACTAAGGGATGAAATTGTAATTTTTTGTGAAAGTCGCCTTTCAAATGCGACATGTATAAGGTGCGCTGCTAATATAAACGTAAACGTTGTTGCTCATAAATCGCATGCGTTTTGCTGAATGCTGCTATGAATTAACATTTTTGTTTTTGTTTTTTATGCATGCGCACTTGGGGATTTTGTAAGAAGGCGGGCTTTTTAAATTATTATTTATGGATGAGTTATTTTTTTTTAATTTAACCAAAAGATTGAAAACTAATAGGTCATTGGCTTTTTAAAATCTCGCGAACCAATCATGCCAGAGGCGTGTACGAGGGGTCCAATGACTCGGGGTGACGTCCTCTTTGCTATGGACCACTCGCTATATTTTTTAAAAAAATTTGGAAACTGGATTTTGGAGTAAACAAGTGTTTTTTGTGATTTTTGATGATATCTCACGAACCAATAAGCCTAGAGACTTGTACGAGGTGTCATTTTTTCGTCGCGTTGTCCTCTTGCCGAGGATGTTCGTGTTGAGCAGGAATGAAAAACCATTTTGAGGTAAAACCGTGATTTTAGACTTTTTGCTATATCTCGCAAACCAATAACGCTACAGACGTGTACGAGGTGTCCTAGGACTCGGGCTAACGCCCCCTTTCGATTGTGGTAGATATTTTTTCCAAAATATAATTCACAAAGGGCCTAACGCCATACATGTTGAAAAAACTTTTTTTTCTTTACCTGTTTAAAATGTTCATGAAGCGTGATTGTTGAGAGAGACGATACTGCTGTGTGTGTGTGTGTGTGTGTGTTTCAACGAACCTGTCGCTAACCACAATGACCATGCTTAATAGAACAATCGCTATTTCGGCGGGTCGGTTTATGACAGAGCGAGGGTTCGTTTTTCTGATATTTTACCCCGGTTATGAGAACTTGGTTCTATGTTGGTCGAAGCGAGTACAGAAAACAAACTTGCTGGAGAGGGGGACAGACTAGCAGGAGGTGAATGTCATTTGAGCTTATTGGAATGCGCTGATCTGACTTGACAACAGGTGCAATGGAAAATGACAAAGACGCTTGAAGGTGAAATAATCTGACAACCGTGGTGGCAGGGAAGAGCGAAATGCATGCATACACGTGTGAGATGACATGTACGCTAAACAAGTTACATACTGTTTTGCTTTGTACGTGACAAAATGCAAGTTCATGTGAAATTTGACCCGGCACAGGTGTTCACCTTGGACGTTATCTGTCTACGTGCACGATAACAGAATGTTCAAAGCGTGAGAAAAAAAAGATTATACATGCAACGTAACATATATAAAGACACGTCGTTATCATTTCCACTCTCACTTATGTGACTACCTTTGAACACACTGCGTTGCGTGAAACACTTGGTCTTGTTTAACAGTTTTGGTGTTGGTGGAAAATACTTAACCTTGTTGTGGGGTAGGTATTTATTTATATATATTTATTCATTTATATATTTATTGATTTATATATATTTACAAGCAATTATTTATTGATTGTTAAAGTTATAATTAAATGTTTATTTATTTGTTTGTAGATAACGTGTAGAGCCTACCTGTTGTGTGTCTGTGGGAAAGAGATTGGAAAAGAGAGAAAGACGGACAGCTAGAGACGGAAACCATTACCAAACTAGCCCACGAGACGGGAATAAAGCAAAGCATTACAAGTCAAGGTGAGATTTGTTTTTTTATATATATAACCTGTTTGATTTTGTTTTGTTTATGAAATGCATAAACTATATGGAATATATACTTATGGTGGTTATATTTTATTTGTTTTTAGATATTTGAAAAAAAAAGAGCTTTACCGCTATAGCAAATACAGCTAAAATCCAAGAGGCTCTAGTGTGCGACCATTATCAGACAGTCTACATTTCTAAAATCAGGTGAGAGTGTTCTTTAAAAATAATGTGTGTTACTGCAGCGGATATGTTAACTTGGGAACCCCTAAACAGTTGTTTCAAATCGCGTGTGTGCTCTGGTCGTGTGGTCAATGTTAGAAATAGTTTGATTCCCAAATAATTTTTAGAATCTTGTTTTGAAATTTTTAAAATTGAAATTTGTACAGCGCAAAGGTTGCATACGGCTTTAAAGGTGAATACGGAACTGGTGTGCGATTTTATATATAAAAAGAAGGACGTAGAGCATAAAGAGACATTTTATATTTGCACTAAAATGCAAGAGCTTTTGATAGCCGATAATCTGAACGAATGGTATCAAAGCCATGTGGTTAATGCCTTGCTATCAAAATTTGATAAACTACAACAAGGACCGAGTGGTCTAGCATTGGACAAAATTCATCATCTACAAATCAACATTTGTCATTTCAATCCGTTGAATGCTGGGTCTAGCTATATTAAAACACCGCCAGCAATAGCTTCGAAAAAGGCTGTGGGCAATATAAAGAATCGTGACAATGATTGCTTCCTCTGGTCTGTGGCTGCGTTTTTGCAACCAGTACAACAGCATTGTTACAGACCTGGAATGTACAAGGCCAAGTTTGAAGAATTAAAACGAACTTTAAATTTAACTCGAGTATCGTTCCCTATGGACTTAACCGAGATCCATAGGTTTGAACAAGATAACCAGGACTTTTCGTTCATGGTGTATGGCCTTGATGGTGATGAGATTGTGGGTCCTCTTTATGCCACAAAAGAACCGAAACGACATCACATTCATCTTTTCTGTCTTACGGAGAGGTGAATCACTATTGCCTCATTAAAAGCCTGAGTAGATTGCTAAGCAGACAAGTGTCTAAGCACACTGGTGTAAAACATATTTGTGATCGATGCTTGCAATATTTTACAACCCCTACGCTTTTGGAACGTCATAGGATAGATTGCGTTTCTCAGGAAGCGGTGAGACTGATATTGCCACAAGGGGACAAGGCTGTGTTAAAGTTTAAGGACATTCATAAGCGTGACACTGTCCCCTATGTGGTATATGCAGATTTAGAAGCACTCACCACACCCATGGCGGGATGTGAACCAGATCCCTCCATGAGCTCAACCACACCCATTCAAAAACATGAACCCTTTGCCATAGGATTTAATGTGTTGTGTGCCTATGACCCCATGCAATCCGTTTACAAATACCGTGAGGGGCCAGTTTGTGCCAAATGGTTCTTGGATGAACTTGTCAAGTTGGCTCATGATGTACAGGAATTACTGGACCACCCAGTAACCATGAGTCTATCTCAAAAACAGCCGCAGCAGTATGAGCATGCCACGACATGCCACATTTGCGAAAAGCCTATTTTAAGTGGAGAGGAAAAAGTCAGAGACCACTCGCACTTTACGGGGGAGTTTCGTGGAGCTGCGCATAGCAAATGCAATTTGAACTTTCCAGCTCCTCGTTTCATCAGTGTCTTTTACCACAATCTGGCGAATTATGACATTCAGTTTTTGATTCGTGAATTGGGTCATGTCAACAAGGGCTCGTTTACCATTATTCCCCCAAACCATGAGCGTTTTACAGCCCTGACATGGAGCCTGAGCAACTTTAGCATTCAATTTTTGGATTCCTTTAAGTTTATGGCATCCTCGCTAGACAGCCTTGTGAATGGCTTGAATGAGGAGGAATTTAAAAAATACTAGAATGCATTTTAATGATCCTGAGCAATTTCAACTGTGCATTCGGAAAGGTATATTCCCGTATGAGTTCTGCAACAGCTGGGACGTGTTAAAGCAAAGAAAACTCCCACCACAAGATAAATTTTACTCAAAACTAACACGCAGTAACGTTTTCGATGAAGACTATGCACATGCATGTCAAGTTTGGCGAGTGTTTGGCATTAAGACGCTAGGTGAATATGCTTTGCATTACCTAAAACTGGATGTATTGCTGCACACCGATGTGTTTGAAAAATTCCGTGAGTTGTTTCAACACATTCGTGGTCTTGACCCGGCTCACTATTATACAAGTCCTGGGCTCTCGTTTGATGCCGCTTTGAAATACACTCAAATGGAATTGGATTTGCTCACTGATGTAGACATGCTTCTATTTTTTGAAAAGGGCATTCGTGGCGGCTTTGTGTCGCTTAACCAACGCCATGTCGAAGCGAACAATGTCTACCTGCCTGATTATTCCCCAGACAAACCAGAATCGTACTTAATGTACTATGACGTGAATAATTTGTATGGATACGCCATGAGTCAGCCTTTGCCCTATGGGAAGTTTGTTTGGCTGACAGACAAATAAGTGTCAGAATTTGATGTGAACTTGGCTAGCCAAGAAACAGGCCGTGGATATGTGCTAGAAGTGGATATTGAATATCCCTCATCCTTGTATGATGAACATGCCGATTTACCATTCTGCCCGAGCAAATGGTTCCCCCTGACAGTAAAGTGAAAATTGAAAAACTCATGGGCACACTTTACAACAAAAATCGGTATGTGCTACATATCCAAATGTTGATGCAATGCCTCGCCCAAGGCTTGGTGTTGAAGAAAATCCACAGGGGTATTTTTTTGCTCAAAAACCATGGCTCAAGCCATACATGCAACTCAACACAGAGCACCGACAAATGGCAACACAGCAGTTTGAAATTATTTTTTAAAATTAATGAACAACTGCATCTATGGCAAGTATATGGATAATGTCCGCAAATACCGTGACATTAAATTGGTTAATGTCTGGGAGGGGCAGTGGGGTGCCCGGCGGTACATTGCCAAGCCAAATTTCAAATCGATCAACATTATCGATGAGGATTTGGCTACTATTGAATTGAGCAGGACCAGCGTGACCATGGATAAGCCCATTTACTTGGGTCAAGTCATTTTAGACTTTTCCAAATCGGTCATGTATCGATTCCACTATGAGTTTGCCAAACGCCATTATGAGGACGTCTCTCTTTTGTATATGGATACGGACTCATTTATTTACCACATTCGCCACTGCAACCCCTATGACGTCATGAGACAGCATAGTGACTGTTTCGACACCTCTTTGTATAGCGCTGACAACGTGTTTCAGATACCCATAAAAAACAAGAAGGAAATGGGTGTTTTAAAAGATGAATGCGGTGATTCCATTAAGAAGGAATTCGTACGTTTGGCCTCGAAAATGTATGCTTATCGCACACTAGACTGTAAGGAAGTCAAAAGAGCAAAAGGTGTAGGTAGGGCAGTGGTAAAATCGCTACGTGTAGACGATTACTTAGCGGTTTTACGCACTGGCAAAGCTATGTCCCATACACAGTGCAGGATACAATCCAGCAACCATTATTTTTATCTTGTGGAACAGAGAAAACGCACCCTCGCCTCCATGGATAACAAACGTGTGTGGGCTGATGACCTTCTCACCAGCCAGCCCTGGGGTTATGATCGCAAGGAGGAGGAGGCGTGTTTTTTCTGTTTGTTCGTTTAGGTACATGGCTTTTTTTGTAACTCGTAGATTTAGTATTTGAGGCGCCTAGAATCAAAACCCGCCAAATCCATTCCTTCACTTTCTTGGTAAAGTGACAAAAACTGCCACAAACGAACCAATACTCTGAAAGAAATACTTTTTTTCCACTAAAAATTGAATTAATTTAAATAAAGAACAGTGACGAAGTATGAGCCTGAACCCCGTTATAGTTAAAGTTGTATTTAGAATAATGTAAAACAATAATTCGGATTTGTCGGGGTTTGTTACTAAGATTTGGATTTGGCAGGATTTGATACTAAAGAACCCTAATAAATTTGAAGTTGCGAAGTGATTGTAGAAACTGCATAAGCTTTACTAAGAATTTAAGTTCAATTAATACTCTGAATGAAAGTTAGGTCGCCTCCGTGGTGTAGTGGTGAGCATGATTTGCTGCCACCCATGAGGTCCGCGGTTCGATTCCCGGCTCTGCCACGAAGTTTGAAGAAGTGGTGCGAGGACTGGAACGGGGTCTACTCAGCCTCGGGTGGTCCAAATGGGTTGAGGGGTTCGATTCCCACCACAACCATCCTTGAAGTGGCTTTCCGTGGTTCCCCACTTCGTCTTCGGGCAAATGCCGAGATGGTACTGAGCCAGTATTTTTCTGTATACTTGAACCCTGATACGACAGAGAGACGTATTTTGAAATTATTGTTTGGCATTAATTTGGCTGCAGGCTTGAGGAGCAATACACTCGTCATTCACTTAGGAGATAGATAGGCAATCCCGCCATGCTCTTGATCACGTGGACAGGACATGCTCACTAAGTTATTTCTGCAACTGTCTGATGCATATATAAGATGATAATCGACAGAGTTCGATTGTCAACCTCGATACAAGGAGAGATGTATCATGGGTAGACTGCCAGCTGTGGCGTGTCTGCGAGCAGTTCTGAAATCACAGACACTTGAGTTTTGTGACACACGGAGTGAACGTGCTATCGGCTCTGTAAGAAAAGTTTCGTTAAACACGCAGTCGTACGAGTGTACTCTAATCACGGCGCGGAGCGAACAGGCGGATTGCTTCATAGCAACATGCGGTTGTTCGTATTTCTGGCGTGTTTGGCATAACCCAGAAAATAGATATATGCGAGTGAGCTTAGTTATTGCATGGACTTGTCAGTACAAACTCCACGATGAGGAAATCTACTACATATATGGTTGAAATGCAGGAAAGCATTAGTATTATCAAGAACAATACGACTGGACTTTATTGTGAGAATCTAGCTGCTGTAGCAATGTTGGGCTAAGCAGATAGTACAGGAATGCAATGCAGAGGCAGGATTGATCCTTTGGAATGACAACCTTATAAATACTACAATGAAGAAAAAGAAACGATTGTAGGCGTTCGTTCTGATCCACTGGTTTTGAAGTACATGAGAATGAAGAAACAACTCCAAATGAACGAAACTACTTTACTGATAACGTCGAGGGAGCCTTGTACAAGTAATATGTAGGAACTCCGTTTCGTAGACAGTGGTTTTCGAGTTAGGAGGAAGTTGGTTCGACGACTTACAGCTCCAGCCATGGACTACTCAGGGATGAGGGTCCAGTTCCTGAAAGGAATGTATATTCCTTTACTTTCTTCAATCTCAACCAGAACATCGCCCAAGGTAGCTGGAAAACTTTTCTTTCTTGTAGACAGTAGACTTTGTTACTTTTAGTTCGTCACTTTTCACCAATATTTTATTAAATAGTATGAAATTCATTCGAAGACTAGATTTGGTTCCTTGTATCATTTATGTCGGAGAGTGTAATTTATTTAGTAGTTAACAGTAAACGTAATGCTATTTAGAGCATTACTTGTGTTTGGTTTTTTTTTGAAAATTTTGGAAATAAAACCAAGCATTGAATTTTGTTGGGAAGACATCTGCAGCATAATTAGGACCAAGACGACGATATTTTTGTATAAGAATAGCGATTAGGAAGAAGATGGCCACACACACGTGCACTTGAACTATTACAAAAATATTTCAGTGATACTCTTCGTTTGGACTTATGACATTCTAGTAGACATTTCTTTCTTTTAGAAATGATAGTTCATTTTCATCATTATTTTCCATGGGTATGGAATCGTAGAAATCGTCCAGCGAGAACAATTGTGAATTGATTGTCGAGGCATTTGTAGCCTACTTTCATATTTCTTTTAGATTAGAGTTTTTTTACTGAAACTTTAGTTCGTTCAGTCTTCAGCTTGTGTTATTTTAATTCGTTTTTGGTAGGCTCTTGGCTAGATCATCGTTTGATTTAATGGGTTGCGTGTATCTATTGACACGATAATAGACTCCTTTCCATGGTGTAAATCTCACGTGTTTTCTTCTGAGTAGTTAAGCCGTTTTTCGAGTTTGGATAGGCGAAACTGAACCGACTATTTTACTAGTGTCTATCTACGATTTTTTTATATATAAGTTATTATGGAAATAATTATCCATATATATATATAGGAATAGTGAACTAAATTAACAGTTCAAATAAGTATAACAGAATTTGTCATAGACTTAAATGACGATAATTTATGGAAGTAGATAATACAACTTATCTAATAAATTGTTGCAACTTGTTGAGTGAAGTTGGGAATGAGGTTCTCTGTGACACTTCTATATTCGTCTACGATAAGGCGTGATGTCTTCAGAGTAATTATTGAAAGGTTTTGAGTTTAATTACGTTTGGGAAAAATTCTTGACAGCTTTGGAAAGCTGAATTAATGTATTGCAATTTAATGAATACGAATTTATTGTGCTAATGAAGCGAATATTTGACATCATTGGATGGTCAACATTAATATTGTATAATGTACTCGAAGTCTTATGTGAAGACATTTACGTAGTCATTTCGTTTTGTAAGAGTGAAATTAGCTTTTGAGCTATCACTAATTTGAATAGGAAGTTGTTGTGAACGTGAATTGGAATCACGAATGTTTCTCTTAAATGCCAGTATTAATTCAAATAACCCTACGTTTTTATTCTTGCCTATTAAGATTTGCCGGAGATGGATTGCTTATATCGTGACACACATATTTAAGTGACACAGCCACTTTTCGAATAACTTTAATTAATTCATGCAATATAATACATTTGATATTTCAGTGATTTTAACAAAAAATATACTGCATTCATTGAAGCATCTGGATAGTTAATAAACTATTTTCTAACTTGTAACACTATTCGATTATCTTAATTGATTGTTGAATGCAACAAATTTAGAGAATTATAACCTTGAGATATACTTGTCGAATTAAATGGAAATGGGCAGCGATAATAACAAAATACTAACTAAGGTTATAATCTGTATATAAAATGTAAGATATGTATAAATTTTTAATAAGGGTATAGCATCAGTGCATAATTTAATATTGTATTTTTCATGTAATGTGTTCAATGAATGAGATATTTAAATACTGCGATTTAGAGCAGTAAGATGGGGCCTTATTATAGGCGTTTATTAAAACTATTTTCGTCATTTGATTTAGAGAAGCTTTCTTCCTTTTTGTCTAATTGACAGACATACACCATTTGCCAGTTAATAAACTGAATTTAATTTTAAAAAAATCTTTGAAGGACTGGTGTTTTCTATTAGAAAAGGGAGTGCGTTAGGAGGACCAGTGGGTGGTTTTTTCTTGAGTTTGCTTAAAATTAACGCCCGAGATACTTTCGTTTTCTTTTAGAGTCTCTTGTTCGAGTTCTTTTAAGAGCTTCGTTTCATTGTAATATATACACCACTGGCATCTTCGTATCGCATTCTTTAATATCGACGTATCCTAATCCCTGGTTGATCCTAGTAGGTAGACTTTTAGGGGTTATTTCAGCCGGGAACTTCCAGAATCTACGATCCAGCTTTTCCATCGGATTTCAACAGGTAAGACCACGTGGATTACGGGTACATCCATATATGGCGTCCCAACCTATGGGGATTTCGAATTGGCATTCTCGAGTTCTCCAATGCTAAACCCATGTGTGAGAATCCATTTTTATGAGGTTATTGAGTTTAGCAGTTTTCGAACGATGTAGTCGTTAGCAAAATTTTCTTTGGCACTGCTACGATTATACACGTCGAATTCGTTGGGAATTCACGTTTCTTCAAAACGTGAAGATGAGTTTACTCAATCTACCTGGCATACAGATAGAATTATCGCCATAGCTTAAATTTATTTGTTTTGTGTGTGCCTAGTAAAATGTAATTTGATTGATTACGACATGATCATAAAAGAAATTTCTAGGATTTTTTTATGGATCAGCGTGGTCAGATGGGACATGACATGGGGCCATTTTTCACTCCATGCTTGTCGGCCATTTCGTGTTAGTCACCGGCGATGATTATTTGTAGATCATCTGTAATGATAGAATCAATTTCTTTAGTAATAAAATAAATAATTCAGCATCTCAACTTTAATTTAAACCGTTTCTAATATAAATCACCGTCGTTGCATCCCTCCTCTTTTCTTATAGACTTAATTTATATAATAAGTTTAGAAGCAAAACGAAATACAATGCTTGTATTGGTGAAAAGGGTCATTCTAAATGTGTCAATTCTGCTATTTATGTATTGCATTCCTGTGTTTTCTATAATTGTATTTATCATGACAGCTGTGTCAAATGAGGACATTGCCAATATGTTGACGGCAATACAGGAGAAGATGGGCAGTCACACCAATGAATTAGCTGAGATCAGGAGTAATTGCCAAACTAGTTTTGACAATATCAACGCCATTGTCAATAAGAATACTGAATTAGTTCAGGAATCTGTAGGGGAGAATTTGAAGGCAGAGATTAGTCAAATGCACTTGTCCCTCAAATATCTTCAAGATAGTAATCGCAAGATTTCAGCTAAAACTAAAGATATAAAAGAAAAGATAGATGATATAGAAACGGGCATCGACAGTGTGACGGCCGATGTCAGGCTTGTTCAACTTGATATTAGTAATATTAATGTAGAAGTTAGCCATGTTAGATCTAATGTTGCATCATTAGAAGTAAGAGCCATAAGCACTGAAAATAAATTAGATTCAACTGAAGGCAAATTAGATGCAGCTCAAGTTGATATAACTGCAATGCAGGATAAAATAAATTCAACTGAAAATAAAATAGATTCGACTGAGAAAAAGATAGATGCCACCCAGGCTAAAATTAACCTAACAGAAGACATTGAAACTGGTATACGATCTAGTATTTCTACCATAAACGAGGATGTTAGAAATATTAAATCGGAACTAGACAGTAACCAAAAAGAAAATAAAAATAGCTTAGATGCATTGCAATTGCAGTTCTCAAACGAAGCAATTACAACGCAAGAAACTCTAGCCAAATTAGAGGGTGATATGGCCCAACTTAAGGAAAAGGTTGAAGAACACAACAAGGATATAGAGATCGATCTCAAGGCTATTGTTAACGATCAAGTGACCATCTTAAGGGGGGTAATCACAAAAATAAATGAAGACGTCATTAAAAGTATTAAGTCAGATTTTGAATTGAAGATTAACAGAACGGAAATAAGACTTAACCAAGATATTTCCCAGGCTAGAAAAGACACTGATAAACGAATCGATTCAGTACAGACTATGCAGGTCGAAAGCGTCACTGTTCTTAGGGAGGATTTAGAAACGCAGATTAAAGGCGTAATTCTGAAAGTAAACCAAGTTAAGATAGATCTAAACTCAGAGCGTGAAAAGAAAACATCGGAATTAAACGAGATTAGACAAGAGTTGCAAACGTTCAGTTTAAAGGATCACATAGACATAAATAAATTAAGAGAGGAAATCGTCACAATTGGACGCGTTGGGGAAACCTATAAATTCCGATGGGGAAGGAACGGTACACTATTTAAGGGACAGGATGGATACCACCACTCCAGCTAGAAGCTATTTAGCGAGGTTGAATAAGGCACGTGAAGCAGAACAGAGTCAGGCTAGATCAGAGATCCCGAATGAGGATACATTAGAAATAAATCCCAGAGATTTTAGGACATCAACGCCTATTGACAGATCTAATGTCATGATAGTGAGGAATTACGAGGAGAAAATTAAGAAATTTTCAAATACGGAGGGCTTAACTCCCATAGAATTCATTAGAAATCTACAGGATCATTTTGCGGAACATCATGTTACAAGGGACAGAGAACTGCGGATTGTTGAGAAGCATCTATTAGATGCACCGCTAAATTGGTTTCGCGCTTTCCGATACACTTTCGATAACTTCGAACAGTTTTCGGAAGCATTTATTAAAAGATTCTGGTCGATAGAGATACAACACGCAGTGAGGGCGGAAGTATATTCAAGGAAGTATAGTAGTACTGGACCCACCAGTTACTCTGAATTCTTCACATCTCAGTTAGCCCGCCTTAGATATCTTCAACCCCCACTGAGACAGGAGGAAATTCTCGAGTCAATTTCACGCCAGTTACCGGTGGAAGTTAGAAGGAATTTAATCTCATCAGGCGTAGAGGATTTAGCGGCAATGGACGACTTGCTGCGTAGGCTCAACCATACTTCTATGTCGCCTACCATAGTCAAAAGCGGAAGGACGGAAACTAAGACCGTGAACGCGGTAGTCGTTGATCAAACTCAACAAACAGATAGGTCAAATAGGACAGAATCTAGATGGGAAGGTCCGATTAGGAACAGTAGAACGTATAGTCGAAGGTTTGATGATAGAAACAACCAGCGACCATATGGAAACTACCAACAGAGATATGACCGAGACCGGGATAGTCCTAACCAAACAGATCGTAATCAAGAAAGATATAAACCTTACGAAGGTAGAAATAGGAATGACAGGTATATGAATGGAAATCAGGAAAGGGAACAATACCAACCTAGGAACAACAGGTATCGAGGTTATCAGAACAATAACCGATACTACGATAATAGGGATAGACAAGGCCAGTATCAGCAACAGAACAGAGGTCAACAAGGGTTTGCCAGATACAAAAACTACCGAGACAAGAACTATCATAACCAGGAAGATAAAGAACAGTCTAGAAAGGACAGGGATAGGCGTGAAGAAAGGAAGGAATTGTGAGCGAACGAGCTGAATTGCCTATTATTGAAATCTCTGTGGGTAAACAACATTGTAGGTCTCTCATAGACACGGGAGTGGTCATTTCAATCATGTCCGAAGATTGCTTTTTGAAATTAGAAAAGGAACAACAATTTACCACGTTGCCAGCTTCATCGATCAAAGTTAGAGGACTATTTCAGGATAAGTCGATGAAATGTAAATTACAAGTCCAGATGAAGTTCAGTATAAATGAAAGATGTTTTGAACATATTTTTGTGGTGCTCAAAAATATCAACTTCGAAATAATCCTAGGGATTGATTTTATTACCCGTGCCAGAATCACCATTGACATGGACAGGAGAATTATCAGGTTCCCAGAGAAAACTATTAGGAAGATAGTACCTGAAGATATTGATTCCAATGAGGATGTGGAAAATTTGATCAGGGAAGAAGTTTTAGAAAATATAATAAACCAGACCGAGCGAGAGCATTATGCACTTTACGTCGAGGGATTTACAGAAATAGAAAAAGAATTCAAAGACTTGATCGAGGGGTTTACTGATATCTTCGATGATAAGCCAGGCCTAATTAAAAACTTCAAGTATCAGATTAGATTAAACGATGACACTCCATACCAGGCCAAACTGTATCCCATTCCGGATAAATATTATGAAGAGGTCAGGGAGATCATTAAGAGAATGGAAGCAGAGGGAATCATTAAGAAACAAGCCTCTTCCTACTTAAACCCTATTACGGTGGTAAAGAAAAGCAATGGTGAGCTTCGTCTATGTTTAGACGCTAGGAAAATAAATTCCCGGATATTTTTAGAAATGGACCGACCTCCCAAAATCAGAGATTTGTTACGGAAATTTAAAGACAAGGCATGTTTCAGCGTACTCGATTTAACAGCATCCTTCTATCAAGTAGAACTTGCCGAGGACAGCAGGCAGTACACAGGGTTTCTGTTTGACCAAACAACCTTCGTGTTCTGTCGTGTACCGTTCGGTATGATAAATAGCGGTCCAGCGCTCATTAGGGCTCTCGACAATAAGCTTTCTGATGAAGTCAAACGCAGCGTCACGTGCTACATTGACGATCTCATCATCGCTTCAGTTAATGTTCAAGAACATCTGAAAGAACTTAGAAAGTTGTTCCTAGAGCTTCGAGAGGCCAATATTAAGGTCAACTACGATAAATGTCACTTCATGAAGGAACGTATAAATTTCCTAGGCCACACTATAGATCAATACGGTTATCATCCCAAACTTAAGAAGATTGAGGAAATTGCAAAATTCCCTAGACCAAAAAGAATCAAGCACCTACGGCAATTCCTTGGGATGTGCCAATTTTTGAGTAGTCACTGCCCAGGATACTCAGTGACCATGGCACCGTTATATGAACTGCTGAAGAAAAATAATCGGTGGAAGTGGACGGACTTAACTGAGCAGGCCTTCGAGAATGCGAAGACTATGCTGAAGGAATGCATTAAGTTAGAGTATCCGGAATTCAGCCGCACTTTTTATATTGAATCTGACGCTTCCAGAGTAGGTTTAAGTGCGGTCCTGTATCAAAAGGATGAACGGGGGAATAAGCACTACATTGATTTTTACAGCAGGAAATTAAAGCCTCATGAGGAGAATTATTTCACTACAGAGCTTGAGGCTCTGGCCTTTGTCTCAGCTTTGCAGACGTGGAAAAAAATACTTCTAGGTCATCAGATTGTAATAATTACAGATCACAGAGCTCTGCAGTTCATGCTTCAGTCCGATTTGTCTTCTGATCGTCTGACGAGATGGACGTTGTTTATACTGCAGTTTAACGCCACCATCAGACATCAGCCAGGCAAGGACAACCTTCTTGCTGATGCTCTTTCGAGAAACCCCTCTAATAAATTAGCAGTAAACTTGGTACAATTGGAGGAGGGAGATGAGGCAACCCTGGAAAAGCTACGCAAATTAGCTGTGTCACAGAAGAGACACACTCCAATAAGGAACATGTAAAGATATTTAACGGGCCACATGGATGACTCGGATGAGTATTTTCAGGCAACTATGAGATGTTCTGACAGATTCGCTCTTTGTGGAGAAGTTGTTTGTAAATTTGTGGACAAGCACAAGAACAAACTTAGCATAGTGGTGCCTCCCAAATTGATTGTACATTTGATCTGGTTAACACACAATAGTATCGGCCATGGTGGTCTGGATAAGACCATGAAAACGCTTCAGGAGACGTTTTATTGGTCTAAGTTGCGTCAGTTCGTTGCGAGGGTTATTAGGTCATGTGACAGTTGCCAGAGGAGCAAATATCCTTCGGCATTATCTAAGGAGGAGCCGAGAGCAATTATCCCCTATAGACCACGTGAATTAATGGCTTGTGACCTGTCTGGCCCTTGTCCAAAAGGTGCCAGGGGTAACCAGTTTCTACTTGTTACCGTGGATGTGTTTTCGAAATTCGTCACCCTAGACCCCTTGCAGAACGCAACAGAAGCGCAAGTTATAAATCGCTTAGTTAAGAGTGTATTCACAAAAGCTGGAAGACCAGAAACGATTATTTCAGATAATGGATCGCAATTTACTTCCCATGAATTCAAAGTCGCTATGGAGAGATTTGGAATACGTCACGTGTTCTCCAGCATCAGATATCCTGAGTCCAACAGTTCGGAACGTCTAATGTCAGAGGTTGCCAAGTTTGCACGTTTATACTGCCCTCAAGATCATCATAGCTGGGTAAAATATGTACCACTGATGGAGACATGCCTAAATACGACATATCATTAAAGTCTGAGAGATATTCCAGTGTTAGTTCATCATAACAGAAAGCCAGAAAGAGCTTGGGATGAAACAACACAATTCTTAACTAAAGATGATGAACCGTCAGAGCAGGAAAGGGTGGATAATGCCCGAGAAAGCCTGATGGATGCGGCGGGAAAAAGACAGAAAAGAAATGAAGGAAAGCGCTACAACCCGCCTCTAGAAACTAATGACTTAGTTCTCGTACGTAAATCCACTAAAACAGATGCAGCGAGGAAGATATACATGAAGTTCTGTAGCCTGTACATTGGCCCCTACAAGGTAGGCAGAGTGTAAGGGAATAATAGTTACCAAGTCCTAGACATCCACACGAACGAGGAAATAGGAAAATTCAATGCGAAGAACCTCAGAAAGTATTTTAAGAGAGTGGAATAAAACACAAAATACCGTTCATTAACGAATACCTAGAATGGTGTAATAAAAGTATCCGCACACTTTTATTAGCTAGGTTGGGAGGAGGATGAGCCAGTATTTTGCTGTATACTTGAACCCTGATACGACAGCGAGACGTATTTTGAAATTATTGTTTGGCATTAATTTGGCTGCAGGCTTGAGGAGCAATAAACTCGTCATTCACTTAGGAGATAGGCAATCCCGCCATGCTCTTGATCACGTGGACAGGACATGCTCACTAAGTTATTTCTGCAACTGTCTGATGCATATATAAGATGATAATCGACAGAGTTCGATTGTCAACCTCGATACAAGGAGAGATGTATCATGGGTAGACTGCCAGCTGTGGCGTGTCTGCGAGCAGTTCTGAAATCACAGACACTTGAGTTTTGTGACACACGGAGTGAACGTGCTATCGGCTCTGTAAGAAAAGTTTCGTTAAACACGCAGTCGTACGAGTGTACTCTAATCACGGTGCGGAGCGAACAGGCGGATTGCTTCATAGCAACATGCGGTTGTTCGTATTTCTGGCGTGTTTGGCATAACCCAGAAAATAGATATATGCGAGTGAGCTTAGTTATTGCATGGACTTGTCAGTACAAACTCCACGATGAGGAAATCTACTACATATATGGTTGAAATGCAGGAAAGCATTAGTATTATCAAGAACAATACGACTGGACTTTATTGTGAGAATCTAGCTGCTGTAGCAATGTTGGGCTAAGCAGATAGTACAGGAATGCAATGCAGAGGCAGGATTGATCCTTTGGAATGACAACCTTATAAATACTACAATGAAGAAAAAGAAACGATTGTAGGCGTTCGTTCTGATCCACTGGTTTTGAAGTACATGAGAATGAAGAAACAACTCCAAATGAACGAAACTACTTTAGTGATAACGTCGAGGGAGCCTTGTACAAGTAATATGTAGGAACTCCGTTTCGTAGACAGTGGTTTTCGAGTTAGGAGGAAGTTGGTTCGACGACTTACAGCTCCAGCCATGGACTACTCAGGGATGAGGGTCCAGTTCCTGAAAGGAATGTATATTCCTTTACTTTCTTCAATCTCAACCAGAACATCGCCCAAGGTAGCTGGAAAACTTTTCTTTCTTGTAGACAGTAGACTTTGTTACTTTTAGTTCGTCACTTTTCACCAATATTTTATTAAATAGTATGAAATTCATTCGAAGACTAGATTTGGTTCCTTGTATCATTTATGTCGGAGAGTGTAATTTATTTAGTAGTTAACAGTAAACGTAATGCTATTTAGAGCATTACTTGTGTTTGTTTTATTTTGAAAATTTTGGAAATAAAACCAAGCATTGAATTTTGTTGGGAAGACATCTGCAGCATAATTAGGACCAAGACGACGATATTTTTGTATAAGAATAGCGATTAGGAAGAAGATGGCCACACACACGTGCCCTTGAACTATTACAAAAATATTTCAGTGATACTCTTCGTTTGGACTTATGACATTCTAGTAGACATTTCTTTCTTTTAGAAATGATAGTTCATTTTCATCATTATTTTCCATGGGTATGGAATCGTAGAAATCGTACAGTGAGAACAATTGTGAATTGATTGTCGAGGCATTTGTAGCCTACTTTCATATTTCTTTTAGATTAGAGTTTTTTTTAACTGAAACTTTAGTTCAGTCTTCAGCTTGTGTTATTTTAATTCGTTTTTGGTAGGCTCTTGGCAAGATCATCGTTTGATTTAATGGTTTGCGTGTATCTATTGGCAACTCAAACTAACACTTGGGGCGCTGCGGTCGGTCTGGATAAGTAGGATAAAAATACTCAATAACACGCGTTTGATACGGAACACTTTTTATTTTTCGGTTATAATCAGCAAATGTGGACCCTGAAATAATGACAGTGTTATTTTTAATTGTGTATATGTATAACTGTGCGATACACGTGATCTAATTTGTGTGTTCCACTGGATTTTATGTGTCAATTGCATATTATCAAGTATCGGTGTCTGCTGGTATTTGTTTTTGAGCAGTTCGAGTCATGGCACTGTTACGTATAAAAGCTACCGGATATTTGAGTTTGCTCACTGCACCATAGACTCTAGAAATTATTTGCTGCTTGGTAGGGCGAAGGGATGAGTTTAACTTGTATTAAAACTCGGGGAAGACAGGAATTGCTTGATTTGTTGGATGGTTAGCAGGTAGGTTTGGTGTTGAATATCGGACTGGTAGCAGGTTCTTGCAGAGTAGATATTTACCCTGCGAAGTCAAATTAGGCCTATATGACTCGTAGTGGAATGGCTCGGATATCGCAGAGCGAGGTGATGGTGGTTGGTAGGGTTATTGGAAATGAACTAGGGAGCGGGGAAGGATACTTGAGTGATGAAGCTTGGCTGTCCTCGGCTGGTGTAGGCTTGGCTGTCTTGATACGCCTTGGCTCGGCGAGACTGTACTTGGCTGCCTAGGTGCGGCTTGGCTCGCCGTAACAGTGAACAACCCGTCCTGTCGTCAGTATGTGGGGGCCGATAACCTCGATGTTAGGCCCCTTAAAACAACAATCATCATCATCATCATCATCGTCAGTATGTGTAGTGGTGAGTGGCCCAACCCGCTCCTGTTGACCGTATTTATTTGGTATCGTCACCTTTCGGCTATTGCTATTTGCATCTTTTGGAAAGTGATGAAAACTTATATCCGTAGCCCTCTTATACAACGACTTACAGCCGTGAACTGAGCAATATACTTTGCTTTCACTCATTTTGTACTCTATCAACGAGTAAAACTCATTACTTATGTATAAAGACACGAAGAATTTACCACGATCTGCTTACCAATACAAGGAACCATATACAAACAGTCACCACGTGACAAATGTACCCTACTTGGTAAGTTTCTAATTTTTACCGCTAGATGTCATATCAGATAGCTGGAGTTGCCAATTGACACGATAATAGACTCCTTTCCATGGTGTAAATCTCACGTGTTTTCTTCTGAGTAGTTAAGCCGTTTTTCGAGTTTGGATAGGCGAAACTGAACCGACTATTTTACTAGTGTCTATCTACGATTTTTTTTATATAAGTTATTATGGAAATAATTATCCATATATATATAGGAATAGTGAACTAAATTAACAGTTCAAATAAGTATAACAGAATTTGTCATAGACTTAAATGACGATAATTTATGGAAGTAGATAATACAACTTATCTAATAAATTGTTGCAACTGGTTGAGTAAAGTTGGGAAAGAGGTTCTCTGTGACACTTCTATATTCGTCTACGATGAGGCGTGATATCTTCAGAGTAATTATTGAAAGGTTTTGAGTTTAATTACGTTTGGGAAAAATTCTTGACAGCTTTGGAAAGCTGAATTAATGTATTGCAATTTAATGAATACGAATTTATTGTGCTAATGAAGCGAATATTTGACATCATTGGATGGTCAACATTAATATTGTATAATGTACTGTGTCCGTTTAGACCGGAGTCCGCACGACCACATATGCATTTTACCAAGAATCAGTCAGCACGAGAGTCAAAATATCCCGGGGCGCCAGATGGGTTAAAGCTAATCGCAAAAACGACATCAAATGAAAAAAAATGCTTTACTGATTTTTGGCTCAATGCAACAATAAGGATAGAAGGAGATTCAACTGGGCATAACACATCATGTAAAATCATCTCATTTTATTCTGAAGTTAAAATTGACTGCAAAATAAAATGCTCAAAGCAGCATCATTCACGTGTGGCGACCCACATTACTATTTACACAAATGTACAGAAATTTTCCAACACATTGGACAGTTATATTTGGAAACACAAGTCTGATTATCAGTCCTGTAGACTGTGTTCCAAAATTATTTATGATTAAATCCAGTTCAAATTTAATTGTCTTTACTGGAAATACTGTAGTTCACTGGTTGAATTTTTACATAATATTAACACTCGTAGAATAATTGTTCATAGAAATTTTAAACTTTCACTTATTTTTCCAGTTTCAAAAAAATATTGTCAAAAAAATATTATCATCATTGACTCAACACAAGTTATGTACACATATTAATAATAACATTTGAAAAGTATTTGACCATTGAGCATAGCATTGAAGAACTGTGCGAAGCACAACAAAAATTAATTGTTCTTCTGACACTAAACGTTTCGAGAAGTGACTCGATTATAAACTTCAAGTTCCTAACAAAATACATGATTTCTGAATCATAAACTTGATCAATAAATTTTTGGACCATTCAACTATTGGATTTTCCACTTGGAATCATTATTAAGAAAAATATGTATATTTGTGGCCATTTTAGTAACTTTCACAACTTGCAATTCTTCGACAGAATGCGGAAATAAGAATTGTAGCTTCATAATAAATTCATTTAGTTCATGGCACTAGGATTGAAAATATCCTTCAAATTATTCGTGGTTATAGAATTATTTTTAATTGGCAGTGGCCCATTCTATTATTTTTATAAGATCACAATATTCCAACAACAACGGCAAAGGTCTTCCTCTGAAGAAGAATAAACTACTATCATGACAAATCCGGGTTCTAGCAAAATCAAAGTCTTAATGGAATCCGTAAACAAGGTTAAAATAAGAACTGATGGTTTTTTAAGAAATAACCTTCGGGTCATTCATACGACGCAATGTGTGGTTCCAATACTCCTTCATTAACACTGAGTCATCGAACCTGCTATTTGATTGATGCTCTAATAAAAACCTCCTCATTCCTGCGACTTAAACATGCGCACCTGGGAATGGCGTTTCAACTACTCCACACACATAAATTTTCTTCCCAAAATTTATACAATAAATCAAGCCTCTGCTTGTTATCAACACTGGAAGATTAATAAACTCACAAGTTTATTTTATTTTACCATTCAGTTCAACCCGTGAAGTTACCATACTTATGATAATCTTTATTTCACTTTCGAATGTGTATTTACGTCATGATTTTATATAAATACAAAAATATCCTAATTGATACAAATATCATTTGCTTCCCGTTTCATGCCTCTAAGTGTTATCTGAAAAATATACTTTGCTCATTGCAAATATTAACTGTTCAACCAAAACTGTAATGTTGGTTGAATGCGGGCTTGCGCTAACCACTCTCCTTCGGAAAATCTCCTGTTCCAGACTAGAAATGATTAAACTACTTCATAGGCTCTCTCTCAAAAAATGTGATTATTAGAAAATATAAGATCCAAAAATTATTTAGAAAAATTATGAAAATTATTATTATTATTATTAGTGGATTATTATTATTATTATTTATATTATTTTAAATATATTTAATTATTATTACATTATGTGAGAATCCACATGTTCGATTCTTCGAATATGGATAAAATATCCATTCCTCAACAAAAATAATTATTAACTTTTACAGTTGCATCGGTGGTTTTCCGTGACTTCCCAAAAATATGAAATATTCAAATAAATGCTCGTTCTGCTCGGTCATCGATCCTAAACTGTTCTGAGTGCTGAAAACACTCAGAATAACCCTAATATGTCTTGCGTAAATCATTGCAAGATTTAAATACGAAGAAAAATAAATGTGTTGTTCATCTGCAGAAAATTGAGTTTGTTCCAATTAGCTAGGCATAATATAAAGTCAAAATGTGGCTTACATTTCTCGTTGGTCTTGAAGCGTAGTGAACCTGGTTTGTACCAGATTTATCCAGATACATGCCCTATCGGACACGCACGTCTAATCCTTGTATCGGCCGCCATTATATACCCACAATCTGTCTAACACGACATAGTGGAGATATTGCTTGAAGTTTGAAGTAACTGCTGATCCATTTTAATGTTGACTTCTATTAAGTCCATAGCAGTTTGCTTAAATGGGGTCAGATCTAAGTGATCTATTCTCAGATATGTCAGTTGTAACATAACTCACGGTAATCTTTTCAGTACAAGAAAACACTGACAGTCTAAACCAATCAACGGCTGTTCTGAAGATCGTTTCCTGGGCATGGCTTATCACCATCTACCATGCGCGAAGCAACATGTAGTTTCCCTGCGTTGGCTAATGAACAACACCGTGATAGACTGGTCTTCAATATACTGATAGATCGGAGTGGTTATCAGGTTACAATTATGAAACTGACTAAATTGGACTAAAATATCCAAGGATTGAATGAATATTACTGGACTGTGACAAAGTACTTTCTAGACAAAGTCTAGCATATGTCCATGTAGAAATAAAATATTTCACCAGTGTCCGTCGAAAAATAACTATCACCTTAGTGATTCTCCCTGCCGGAAACTTACTAAGTTCCACTCGTAGCGCAGCACTTTTGTGACTATCACAATTTGAAGATATGTTCTGCGTAGATCCGGCAACCATGTGCCTTGGCTCAGCGTAGCAGCAACTTGCTAGGCAAGTGCTTGTGTTGAAGTGAGCTATCGATGCCTCGGCTGGCCGGCTTTTATTCAAAACAGCCAGGGTCACGCGTCATCACGCTGAAATCTAGAAATCCTCATATCTCTAGTATCCCTGGTCCGATTTACTTGATACTAAGTGCATTCTCTTTCATTTGGCCGTGCCAGTAATCTGATCCAAGTCTCGAGTCTCTACTCCATGGCTAACTATTTAATCAATAAATAGCCTCGACCTCTGCTATTACTCGCTACGTCACTTGACATGCTCTTGGCTGTAAATTCTTTCCATTTCCTTCTGGAAGTAATGTAGCGCGATATTCAAATATCTCAACTTTCAAAAGCGGCTGTAGCCTTTCCCTTGATATCTAGGTGTCTGAATCTTGGAATACCAATTCCTAGAGTTGGGCACAGTACTCGAAGTCTTATGTGATGACATTAACGTAGTCATTTCGTTTCGTAAGAGTGAAATTAGTTTTTGAGCTGTCACTAATTTGAATAGGAAGTTGTTGTGAACGTGAATTGGAATCACGAATGTTTCTCTTAAATGCCAGTATTAATTCAAGTAACCCTACGTTTTTATTCTTGCCTATTAAGATTTGCCGGAGATGGATTGCTTATATCGTGACACACATATTTAAGTGACACAGCCACTTTTCGAATAACTTTAATTAATTCATGCAATATAATACATTTGATATTTCAGTGATTTTAACAAAAATATACTGCATTCATTGAAGCATCTGGATAGTTAATAAACTATTTTCTAACTTGTAACACTATTCGATTATCTTAATTGATTGTTGAATGCAACAAATTTAGAGAATTATAACCTTGAGATATACTTGTCGAATTAAATGGAAATGGGCAGCGATAATAACAAAATACTATCTAAGGTTATAATCTGTATATAAAATGTAAGATATGTATAAATTTTTAATAAGGGTATAGCATCAGTGCATGATTTAATGTTGTATTTTTCATGTAATGTGTTCAATGAATGAGATATTTAAATACTGCGATTTAGAGCAGTAAGATGGGGCCTTATTATAGGCGTTGATTGAAACTATTTTCGTCATTTGATTTAGAGTAGCTTTCTTCCTTTTTGTCTAATTGACAGACATACACCATTTGCCAGTTAATATACTGAATTTAATTTTTTTAAATTCTTTGAACGACTGGTGTTTTCTATTAGAAAAGGGAGTGCGTTAGGAGGACCAGTGGGTGTTTTTTTTCTTGAGTTTGCTTAAAATTAACGCCCGAGATACTTTCGTTTTCTTTTAGAGTCTCTTGTTCGAGTTCTTTTAAGAGCTTCGTTTCATTGTAATATATACACCACTGGCATCTTCGTATCGCATTCTTTAATATCGACGTATCCTAATCCCTGGTTGATCCTAGTTGGTAGACTTTTAGGGGTTATTTCAGCCGGGAACTTCCAGAATCTACGATCCAGCTTTTCCATCGGATTTCAACAGGTAAGACCACGTGGATTACGGGTACAGTACCTAACGTAAGGCCACGGCCGCCTCCTTCCCTCTTCCTTGCCAATCCCTCCCACTCTTCCCATCTCTTCATCAGGCCCCTGTTCGCTTTGCACGTGAGATCGCCTGGGCGACGTGCTAGTCACACTCCCCAGTTGTATCTCCGAGTCAGAGTCACAGGCTCCAGGACACTGCCAGTGGCGGTAGAGGTGGGTTACTTCGCTTAGTCCGTGGGAAAAGCCAACCCTGGTGGGTAAACGATAAAGAAAGGAATAAAGAAAGAAAGGAAGTTAAGTAAAGTTAGGTTATAAAATACCGTCGAAAATCATGAGAATCATTTTTATGTTTTATTAGCACAAAGATTGTTGGTTAGTAACAATAAACAGAAAAAGAATAATACTAATAATGCTGAACAGTACTAAATAATAATAATAATAATAATAGTCTAATAATAATAACAATAATAATAATAAGGAAACACATCAAATTAAATTCATGTTCAATTCAAGTTCTTATGAGACAAAACATTCGTCATTCAACTATTAAAATAATGACCTTAGTGGATGTTCTAACTACACAATGTCTGTGTCTACGTCATCCTCAACAATAGTTTCACAATTTTCTTCATTTATGGGCTGATCTCCTTCGTGTTCGTCACGGCTTTCTAGATTGCAATAAAACTGCAGCTCTTCATTTCCCTCCATCTATCTCCAAAATGCTTCGAAAGCAGTCACGAAACATCTTTGACTTTTTGTGCCTGAAGAACAACCCCTCTGGTTATGTCTTCTGGCTGTACGTGAGTCATGTCAAACTCAGGTTTTGTGACACGTTTAGGTTTGCAAATGTCAGTTCTGTAGAATATTTCACCCCGGACCAAAATATTATTGTTCTTTTTGTTCTTTGTCAAAATTATCCTTTTGGATGGACTGAACTTAAAGTGCCAGTTGGCAGTTTTTTTTAACTCTTTCTGATTCAGACTTCCAGTCTTTAACTGGAAATGAGATTCCAACATGGTGAACAGTTCCATGTTTCCCGAGAATTTCTTCTTACTCTGCTGGCTGAAGAAGAGTGTCTTTCTTTCTCAACTCTTTCTCGATTAGACTGAATACTCTATCGTGTGGAACGTAGGAATGCCCAACAACCGGAAATGTAAATTCTACACTTTTGACTTGTTCAGGAGCATCAGAAATCAGCCATTTGCCAAGCATAGCAATTACAATAGTGTTTTTGTTCTGCCCGCCACACCCGTCCGAAAAACATGTAACCTTTGTTTTGCCGTGAAAACGCGCGTCCATCAAATGATCACACACACAAGAAGAAATCACATTTGAGTTTTTAGCGAAATCATTTTCACACCATGTATAGAAATGAACATTTTCCTTCGTTAATTTGCATGTCGAATTTCCTGTAATTATTGTAAAGTTATAGAAGGAATACTGCCTGCTGAAATAAGCTAACTGGTCAGGTACTTTCGGAAGAAGAATATTCTTTTGACAGTCAAATGTTATGTACAAACCCTCATCATCATCATCAGATTTTAAAATTGAGTAAAATGCATCAGCCTTCATTTCATGCACTTTCAACTGAATTTTTAACTCACTTATTTTATCAGCATTTTTCTCCCTTTTGATATGTTCTTGTAGGAATATACAAGTAGAGCAAGCATCCGTTTTGGGGGTGCCAAAGCCGAAATTGAAATTTTTATTCAGAACCTCACGGAAGTATGGCTCTTTCACAATGAAGTCAGGTTCAACAGATTCATTGTACATTTTGCACAGCTTTGAAATATTTAACTCAAGTGGAAGGTATTTTCTATAGGTTGCCCTGTGTCTGTTATAGTGTGATTCCATTACTTTCAAATTCTGGGCGAACGCAATGACTTTGTCACGTTTCCCTGCAAATGTTTCTAATTTCCTGTTTCCTCCTCTTGTTTCCGTAGCTGCAGCACCACCACTTTGATGGCGTCTTTTCATAACACCTAACACTCTGTCTTTTTTGAGCCCAAGGATGGTTAAAAATGCATCTCGACATATTCTTACTAGTGTACCATCACGATTTCTGAGGTAATACAAAAAGCTAAGGCTCTTATCAGAACGACTACTATCCAATGGCCTTTGTCTTTTTGTTGGTAGTGACTTCGTATGCTTAAGTATAAAATTGTCTTGTTGGAGTTTATCCTTAGAAGAGTAAAACACTGAATGAAACTTTGCAATGTCCAGAAGAGAATGAGAATTACATTTATATGCATTTTCCTTTTTATGGTTGCAACATGGCTTGCCAGGTAGATCAGTTGCTGAATACCTGAAACAGAAACGCCTTTGTGAGGTTTTCGGCCAGGCAAATAAAAACCTAAAATCCCTTTGCAGCTACCAAATGAAAACCCACATTATAATTGTTACGACTTTCATGATATTACAGGGCGCCAGGAAATGTTCTCCAAGTGACTACGATCCACCGCGATAGCCAGCATCAGTAGTTACGTTGTCAGCATGCCTGTCGCTGGTATCAAAACAAACAAACAAACAAACAGTGAACTTTGTGCTCACCACAGTCATTCATATCTGATGCTGTAAATGCTGATGACACACACGCTCGTTCGCTTATTGCAATGCACACTGATAATTTCGACAGCTTGCAGTCCACACGTGTGGGATTCCCCCCGTCAAGGACACCGTGCTACCAACCAAAACTGCTGATGCTAGCTCTGGCAGAAGCCCGCAGTCACTGTGGAGAATACTTCCTGGCGCCCTGTACTAAGAGTTTAACATACTCACAGCTGAGCCCGCTTTTTCTCACGTTTCCATTCCTCCTTGTTGGGAGTCTTCTTTCTTGCTTGATTTCCAGGACATAGAGTTAAGTTAGTCCCCATAGCATCTTCCATTTTGAAATCAGGATTATGAAGCACTATTTTATCACTGCACTAAAAATTCTGTACAAAACAAATTATTATTCTCTAAACGTATAACATCAACCATTCCAATCACGTCGGACAGAGGTACGTTATCTGACTAATGTGGGAAGGGAAAGAGTAAGCACTCCGCAAAGCATCATGGAAGGTAAGGTGGAGGAATTGGGTGCTCCTATTGGCTGATGTGGATGTGGCGGGTTTTGTAACCAAAATTGGCGAAACTCTCTGTGGACTTGGCGGCGGATATTGCAACTAAGTCATAACTTTGTCTTCGTTTTACAGTAGGATGTAGCGGGTTTTGTGACAAAACAATTGCTTTAATGAATTCAGCCCAGTGAAAGCTCTAGGAAACAATGCTTATCTCAATTTTCGTAAAACATGGATTTGGCGGGTTTTGATTCTAGGCGCCTCATTTTATAAATATTGGTTTTTTGGAATTGTAAATAGTAGATTTTGTAAATAGTGGCAACCCACTTGGACATTTTGCTCTTTAAAAAGTCCTATGCAACCTTATTTTTTAAAATTTTTGATTGGTAAATAGTTTGATTCTTTTAAGCTGTACAAGGTTGGAGTTTTTTTTGTAAATATGAAATAAGTAATTTTTTTTAAAACTTTAATGACTAGTATTTAATTATTTTTTGTAATGTACATTATAAATGGCATGTTGCCCTTGGAACTTTGGGACACTTTTAAAACCTCATTGAAGAGGGTTGGAGATCATTTTCTTAAGAACAAGAGACAACATAAGAAAGGAAGGCATGGATGACGGATGAAATATTGAATCTAATGGATAAACGAAGAGAAGTCAAAGGAAGAGATAATGAACAATATTGGTTTATTCATAGATTGATAAAGAATAAGATCAGACAAGCCAAGGAAGCTTGGATGTCAGATAGGTGCAAAAAAATTGAAGAACTTAATAGTAAATATGATACTTTCCAGGTCCATAAGAAAATCAAAGAAGTTTCAGGTAGACACAGGAAAAGAAACACAGTCAAGTTAGTTGATAGTCAAGGTAACACGGTATTTGAAGTTTAAGAAAAATTACAGCTTTGGGAGAACTATATACAAGAGCTTTTTAATGATGATCATCGTCCTTCCCGACCCGAAATTCCTTCAGTTGTTGGACCCATGATCACCATGGATGAAGTGAAATATGCGATTAGGATAGCGAAAAATGGTAAGGCTCCTGGTCAAGATGACATTCCAGTGGAATTATTGAAGATCTTGAATGATGATATCATTGTGACGCTCACTAATTTATATAACAAGATATACGACACGGGCATATTACCAGAAGACTGGCTCTTGTCTACATTTATTGCTCTTCCGAAGAAACCGATGGCTAAGTCATGTAGTGACTTCAGGACAATCAGTCTTATGAGTCATGTCTCAAAGTTATCCATAATCGCATATACAGGAAAAGCGAGATGAATATCAGTGACACGCAGTTTGGGTTCCGCAACGGTCTAGGAACTCGTGAGGCATTATTTGGGCTTCAAGTTCTTTTCCAGAGATGCCGTGAGGTAAATCAGGATGTATATGCATGTTTTCTGGACTATGTAAAAGCCTTTGACCGTTGTCAGCATGATAAGTTGCATAATGCACTCAAGAACTCAGGAATAGATGAGAAAGACATTCGGATCATCATTAACTTATACTGGGGTCAAAAGGCTAGTATGAGAATTGATGGACATATATCGATATCAGTGGAAATAATGCGTGGTGTGAGACAAGGATGCATTCTTTCACCGCTTCTTCATAATATCTATGCAGAACAGATTTTCTCTGAGGCACTTGATGGCATTCAACAAGGTATTAAGGTCAATGGTAATTATATTAATAATATACGGTACGCAGATGATACTGTATTGATTGCAAATAGTTTCGAAGGACTTAAAGAGATTGTTACTATGGTGTATCAAAAGAGTAAACAATATGGCCTTGACCTCAACATTAAGAAAACAAAATATATGATAATATCGCGAAAACCAGCTTTGTCACAAGTCCTTTTAGTCGATGGACATCAGATTGAGCGAGTCAAGAGTTTGGTTTATTTAGGACAGAATATTAATGAGAATTGGGATCCTTCGGTTAAAATAAGATGCCGTATAGAGAAGGCTAGATCCATCTTTATGACAATGAAACAACTACTATGCTGTCGAGATCTCAGTATGACGCTTAAGAAAAGAATTGTGATGTGTTATGTTGTCTCCACCCTTCTTTATGGTGTTGAAGCTTGGACCTTGTCCGTAGCTACAGAAAAGAAGATTCGAGCTTTTGAAATGTGGATATACCGGCGGATTCTTGAAATTTCGTGGACAGAACATGTGAGTAATGCCGAGGTTCTTCAGCGTGTGAGCAGCCAACCTGAGCTGTTAAACACAATTAAGAAGAGAAAATTGGAATACTTGCGACACATGATGAGGAGTCCAAAATACCGTCTGCTCCAAGTTATACTTCAGGGCAAAATTGAAGGTCAGCGTGGACCGGGAAGGAGACGAATAACTTGGATGGATAATTTAAGAACGTGGTTTGGACTGTCTTCCACGGAACTCTTCAGGATTGCACAGGATAAGAAGGAGTTAGCCATGGTGGTGGCCAACGTCCGTATCGGATAAGGTAGAAGAAGAAGAAGAAACTGAAAAGATCTTTTGGGATGGGTGTGCATGTCGAGAATCTGCTTTTGGGAATAAATAAAGTGGTTGTGTTTGTTCCCAAAGACAGGTGTGAATGTATGAATAGAGAGAAAGTTGGTGTGTATGTATGACCAGAGCAAACACGGTGAGGTAGAGTGGGTGGGTGGGGGAAAATTGTCACTTATATACTCATCTTGTTTTCAATAGTTTTGATTTCTTTGAAATGTGGCAGTCAATAGACACTATATTTGTAAAAAACAGTCTTACCTGCAGTAGTCGTAGACCTCGACGTTTCTCCAAACACCCATAAACACATTGCAGCATCATCATGGTCAAGCACTCGCATCAACATCATTGACAAATCTCAATTTTCAACATACACCAAATGGAAAAATGTGTAAACAACAAAATGGAAAATCCATGTTTCGATATCACCAAAATCGCAAAACTTAAAACAGATATTTAAAAAAACTGGAAATGGCCATGTGTGAAATATGAAAATTCAGAAAAACTTCAAACAGACATTGTTTGAAAAGTGTCATCTACAAAAATGGAAAAATCCATATCATCAAAAACGCAAAACTTGAAATGAACTTTTCTAAAAACTGTAAATTGCAAATTGACAAATGGCAACGTGTGAAATGTGAAAATGAACAATCAGCCAACAACATCATGATTTTTAAAAATAAAAAACATCGTGCTCTGGTAAACCTTTGTTTTTATTTCATAACCATAAGGGGATTGACAAAAGAAAATAGAATACAAACACATCCCAATTCACCACTCCTCAATTCCTTAATGTTTATGTCCATGCATCATCAACTTTCCTTTCATAGGACTCATGACAATCAGGGCTGCCATCCTTTCACCCACTGAGGCATCACAGGATGTGAAACGTTGTTTAGTTTTTTTCAATAACAATTTATCTGCCACATGTCTTAAACTAAGATGACTATGGCGATAAGATAGGTCATGTTCTTTGCATGCTTGATACAAAAGATTAATGGGTACATCACCACGGTGCAAACGTTTTTCAAGATGAGTTCCAGGGCCACAAAAACGATAACCTGGAAGATGGATTTCGAAAGGTAAGTATTGAATCACTTTGTCAATGACGCCATTGCCAGTACAGGTCTGGCATATCCTTTTCCAATGATGGTAAAAAGGTTTGGTCTTCCTCCTCCTCTGTGGAAGATGTTTGTGTTTGTTGTTGTTGCTTTTTCTCGCCATGACACCCGTGGAATGATTCAACAAAGTCTTTACATGGACTTTTATGACCGTGATACAGTTTCACTAGTTGACAAGTCGCGCACTGACGCATAAAGGGTATTTTTTGCCATGGCCACTTGCTTATGATGATCGTAATCCGTACAGGGTTGAAATTCACTCAACACAGGGTCTTGAGTCCATGATTTTGGTACATCTTGCCAGATTTCTTGCACTGCGTTGGCGGCCACATAATAAATGAACGACTTGGGCAGCGCCAAGAGTTCCTCTTTGGTAAAACTGTCTAGTTTCTTTTTGCACACAAAGAACTTGCCAATGGCTTTGTCCGTAGCATTGCCTTTCTCCATGGTATCACGTGCTGTAGATGTTTACACGTCGCTTGTAGAAATCTCACTGGCGTCATTCACAGGTAAATTTTGAGTTATAATTTTGTTCAACAACTCCCAACAGGCATGGGTGGTTAACCAATGAAAGAGATGCCACGCATGGGCTAGGGCTGTATGGGTAATGTTGCCACAGTCACAAGTATCCATCAGCGTTTGCATGGATGGGCAGCCCAACTCCATGAGGTCGATACATTGACAGTAAGACGCCAAAAATGGATGCAACCATTGACGTTTTTCATTACCTTTCACAAATACCACATTGGCTGAGGACAAGTGTGCTTTCATGACCACGTCCAAATATTTATAGGAAATGGTTCCTTGATTCCAGTCTAGTTGCCTATGATTTTCAATCCACTGGGTTTGTTTACGGTCTTTTTCACACAACAAATCAAAAGCATGGGGCGGTTTAAATAGCAAATGCGTAGCTTGCGATATCCAAAACGTGGTACAATCGATAATGGCCACTTGTTTAAATATAAATTTGTTGTCACCGATTTTAAACCCTTGGCAATCCACAATGAGTGTGCGCAACATGTTACCGCTTGCTTGGACCAAGTTCAACTGACGACTGACTGACGATCAATGACCTGCCATGCTAGTTTCAAAACAAAATTGAGGTTAGGGTAGGACAGGAGGACATGAAACAAATAAGAATTTGAGAATCACATCATTTTATTATCATAACACGTCTTACAGGCTTTTGTCATTTTGGGATAAGGACGATACCAACTGATACAACAATATAGTCTCTTGTGTTTGTAACGTCCATAACACCGATGATGTCCCAATGTCTCTAAACTAGGCGTTTTTGATGGTGAGCTGCTTACCGAAGCACCATGGACACCATACGGTCCACACGTATCGGAACTTGTTTTTTTTTTCATTACCCAGAGACCAGTGGCGGCCGGTGGCTTGTAAAGCTGGGTGTTGCACCAACATTTCTGATGTCGCAATTTTATATGGGAAGTTTACACATGTAACAAAAATTAATTAACGTTAGATAAACTACATTTCTATAAAAACTGAAATACATGGGTTTTCCAAACTAACTGAACGTTCGACAAATAGACAAATTTTAATGGCTCTTTTGGGCTTCTTCCTATAAGAATTCATAAAAAATCGTATGTATGTATTTACGCCCTATGTCTGAGTTAATTGGAAGAATTTAAAACACAGCAGGTTGTCTAAGGTTGGGTCTCTATCTCCAGGATAATAAACATTCTCAACATAAAAACATGGCAACCGAAAAGTTTGTACTTTACGAAAAATGATATTACTAACAAAGACGGGCACATATTCTGCATAAGGATAGGATTCTTTTACTATAGGTTGAACCCCATCAGAGGAACCAGCCATGAAGTGCGCTCTGTCATACGTCTGCGCAATTCATTTTTGCGGAGTTTCATTCAATTTCTGCTTCTTTAATTAATCCAGTAAACACGCTGCTAATGTGTGTGCATCATGTTTTGTTTACCTCTTACTACGTAACTTATCGGTACACAACAGCCATCTGAAATATGTTTGAAATATCACTAGTTTCATCTGCTATAATGGCTAAAATTTCCGATTCCTTTATTTGCTTTGATACTTCTTCTGGGCAAACCACCAACATAATCTGTAAAATTTAATTTTCAATTGTTTTGGACGTTCCTTTGAAAACAGTTGCCCTTACTAAAATGACCTTTAACACAGCATCCAACTCAACGCTAAATTTAATTAGTTCTCTCAAAACACCTGGATTTGTTGATGTTACACTTTCATCATGATCACGCAAGGCCAGTTCGAAAGAGCCACAGAAACGAATACAGTTTATTACAATATTTAACACATACATATTGTGCCTAACTTCTTCGTTATATTCCGCAATTTACCTTCTATAGACACTGTCCAATTGTGCAGCTTCGTTAACAGTTCCAAAAAGTGTCAATTTCAAACAGCTGAAGATTGGTTGGTTCCTCAGTTTAGGAGCTGCGACAATGCGGTCATATCCTGTACTTTGGATGTGTGGAGAATCTGTCTGATAACCGGTGTTAATTGTGATGGCTGTATTACTGAGTGTCATCTGTTTTTAATTCAAGTGAGGACTGCAGACATTGAATTTCAAGCAGTTTCTACTTTTGGCGCCAAAGGCCACCGTAAACGACTACTAGTTCAGAACTTGGTTACTACACGCCACCGCAGTCGGCTCCTGGCGACGAACGTTGGAACCTAAGAGCGTTGTTCAAATTTTTAACCTATAATTTAGCTTCACACAGGTGTAATTAGTGGAAGATTCTTTAACATGCCATAAATCTATGACATGGGACCACCAGCTTTACTTCCCCTCCGAAGGAATGCATACTGAGGGATTTTTAACGCTCTTAAAAATCCGACGACTTCGGCCGGGTTTGAACCCGCGATCTTGGACATAGAGGCTCAGCATGCTACCAACTACGGCACCAAAGCCACTCAGCTGAAGATTCATGTTTCTTTATTTTAGGGATTAATTTCCGTAACTCCTATTTAGGTCCACGCGGATTCTCCACCAACAAACATGGAAAACAGAATAAAGCGTTTTTAATGTCGCATTCACATAACCAATTATTATTGCCTTAAATATATCCTTTAAACGCCCTCGTAGCCTATACTTATATTTTGGACAATACTTATCTGGTAATGGTCAACCGAGTGTTTTTACTGTGAGTTTATCGTCATCAGGGAGCTGGGAAAGCTGTCTAACTAGTAAATTACTTGCTCTATTAATTTTCACTTACACTCCACAATGCAATTAATGTTTCAAACTAAACATTCCGTTTAAATAAAATACTAACTTACAAGATGCACAGATGATACATCTGGGTGCTATATCGGAAAGTGGCGCGAAGCATTCCCTAGTGGTGTGGGAAAGAAACTACCCTTCAGGGGCGGATGACCTCGTAGTTCCTCCCCTTAAAACAACAGTAACTAACTAACTAAACTACCCTTCGCGGGGTAAGAGAAATCGAGGGTGTTGTCATTTCCAAAGAGTGGTGTAGTCTAACGGTGCCATTTGGAACTGAGTGTTGCCAGGGGGCTGGCAGCTCGTCTGCAACTCCCTACAACCCATGCTGGCCAGCAAGCTATGTACAAGCTTGGCCTCGTTCCTGCCGGCCGCGCTGTCTACTTGGGAGTCGCAACAAGAGAGCTAACCCCCTGGAGTTTGATTTGAAGGCGGCAGCTTTTATAGGTACAGTGTGAAGCATTACGATAAATAATAACAAAATATCGATGATTTAAACACATTTTTGAGTGCATTAGATCTATAAAACTAAAACATTAAAGGAAAAAAACGACGAATTAGTTGTAAAATTATTGGGAGTTGTGCAACGCTGCAACAATATCACCAGCCGCCCTTGCCAGAGACACATGTGAGGGATAGCTTGAATAACAGGGTATATTTCCCACTTCCATTCTACACAGGTAGGGGCAGGCGGGTGACCAGCGCTGATGTTCCTGCCATTGGTCTATGATTTTAAAAAAAACTGGCACTATCCAACCCATGACGGGCTAAGGCCGACCAAGCGACCGCTGCCCAGCCATTTGGCCTGCAGATATTGGGGTGACGCGTCATCAGCGCGTCGGGTCCCCTCGGCCGTTAATCTTTGTATTCGTGATCGGGGCGCTGTCTCACTGTCAGACAGCTACTCAATTGTCCTCACGAGGCTGAGTGCACCCCGTTCCAACCCTCACGTCAGTTTAAAAATCCCTGGCGGAGCCGGGGATCGAACCCGGGGCCTCCGGGTGAGAGGCAGGCACGCTACCCCAACACCACGAGGCCGGCCTTGGTCTATGATGATGGGACAAAAGGCACATTTCACATCATCTCTTGTTTTAAATAGTAGAATCCAGCGGCCGCCAAGGCTTGAGGGTTTATGAAAGGCACTGGCCATGTTGCAAAAGTCTTGAAACGTTGTTCCTCAGAGTTTAAATTCATGGATGTAACGTCTCTTGAGGCTTTAAAGCAAGACATGACTGAGCGGCTTGACCTGTTATTTATACACTCGTCACTTGGTTGGACAGTGGATAATAGTTGACTTGTTTGTGATGAATAATCAAACAGTAGGCCGTCGTATTGGCCGGTACATTGTCATGCGTTTCAAAATCTAGTCGAATGTCAATATTGGATGGCTTGACAGACTCTTCCAGGTAAGAACAGTCAAAGACAATCAGTGGCGCCCTTGCCTTAAACGCTTGGGGTAGCAGCATGGGGCCGTTCTCTTTTTGATAATACGACCATCGAAATTTAGAAAACAAGTCGTACAAGGGGCCAAATTTATTTTTTGAAAAATCCAAATCCAGTCCTCCATAGGGAAACACAGCTCCGTTGAGGAAAAGACGTGCATTTCTCAATTGTAGGTGATCAAATTGCGTGGCATCTTTGCTTTGTTGGTACTTGCGATTCGTTTGAAAACCCACGATCAGGTAGAGTAGTCTCTCTGTATAGCGAGCTGTTTTTACAGACCAACTGTGTGTGTTGGTGGTGGGCAATAGCGGGTACTCATGGAGTGCCCAGCTTCTAAATTCCATGGGTAGAGGCATATCTCTCTTTACCATCTTGAGTATGTCCAGATTTTTGCTATCGTCAAGGGTCACATGGGGCACTTTCCACAGCAGGCGTTGTAGTTGAATTTTTGAATCTATGGGGGATTTGTCGGCTCCCTTGAGTGCATTATTATCACTCCTGTCTCTCACCAAACAAAGCACTTGCCTTGACCACAATGCGCTGGTGATCTTCGGCAAAGCCTAAAATCAGTTTAAGAGGTAAATATCCAGTAAAGGTCCCATAGGTGTGTACCATCCAGTCATTGGTCGAGTCAGGGCACCAACCTGCCATGCAAAGTGTTTTACCTTCTTCCTCACTATAAGAGGGGTATAGTTTCATGACACTGGAAATACCCACATTTCGTGTGCTATCCACCACGATATCGTTTATCACGTAACGTACTTCAGAAAACAGAAGGGCCAAACCATGGTTGGCCAACTTGGATGTGGTGGCTGTATAGCCATCGGCTTTGGTGAGTCGACCTTCAATCTGAATGACACTTTCATGCGGTAGGGTGTAAATATCTTGGTTGTTGATAACAAATTGTATTTCATCATTGTTATTGAGTCCAGGTGTTTGAGCTTGATAGGAATGGAGATAAATTCTTACCACTCCTGGTTGCTCCTCGATGCGGCTCGCTACCTCTAGGATAGAATTCATCATGGGGGTTGACGTGGTAACCCAAATGCTGTAAAATCTGCTTGTCTTGAGATGTTAACGTGTATTCACGTGGTAAACAACTAACACCATTCCTAGACGGTGTTGTTGTTTTATACACAAACTTCATAGTGGCTTTAGCACCAACTTGTAGATCACTGGTGTGGTAGAATCTAGATCAATGAGTTGTTGATCTCTATTGATCAGTCTTAATGTTATATTACTAATACTATCGACAGCCACAGAATGAAAAAGCACCACTGGAGGGTTTTCACGAATAATACACCCATTGGGCGATGTCACAATAAAGTCATAAAGCGAATGCGATGGTTCTTGATTGGTGTACACTTGGCTAATAATATTACATGTCACCGACAAATGATGGTCCTCAATGAATATCACTTCATAGTCTGATTCATGTTTTTTGTTGGGTCTAACACGCGTGGTTTAAATCCTAGTAATGGACCAATGGAATCGTGCGTGTTTTTAAAAGTCAATGTTGAAGGTAGAGAAAATACTGCAGCGATGAGTGTTGGTATTTCCTACAAGTTCAAACTTGCGCGTTCCTTCGAGAAATGACTTTAAACCATATTCATTGATCAACACCACATAAATGTGTTCATAAAAGTCATCGATCGTGTATCCACCAGAGTTCAGGGTGAGCACAGAATCATCATAGTAAAACTTGCTGTTCTCATTTTCACGTATGTTGTATATTCGATTGTACGTTTCAAGAGAAACACGTCCTAAACCATAGGGTTTTTCACTCAATTCGATAGGAGGGTAAAAGTCTAGGCTGACTTCAGGTCCACGTCCATGCAGTGTAAACGTTTTAATTTCTGCCGACATACTGTTGGCGTTTTTGCTTATGCTGTGTCTTATATAAAAAAATTAAACACAAACGTCCACACTGTTGGCTGTTAAACGTTTACAAACGTTTCACATTATAATATATCTTGATCATGTTTCCAAAATAGGTCACTAGTTCCATGGGCGGGGGTAAATTCCCAAAACTGTCAAGGTACCATACGATGGATCCCTCTTTGACATAAGCTACATAATGCGTTCCTGGTCCTCGGTGATCATCCAAATTGACAACAGCGCATTCCTGTTTCCAGGGTCGTGGAGGTAATTGGTTTCGCATAAATACACCTCGAAAATGAGAAAGCTTTAGTTGTTTAGCATAGCTTTACACTTGTTGATGCGTCAGGGCATGTCTTGCTATGGCTAAGGTTATTTTTTTTAATATTTTGAAATGGTGAAATCCCAAATCCTTGTTGATAAAAGGCTGGCTTTAAATTGTCATTTCTAGCCCCCATAGCAATCGCTTCCATCGTTTCATTGTGTCGCTGAATTTCTTTGAGTTGTTGCTTGCCCTGCTGCGCGGCTTTAATGGTTTTCGCCACTGCACTGGCACCGCCCAAATTGAACCCAGAGCAGCCAAACCGGCAAATAAAGCAGGTAAAAATCCCGCTCGTTTGGGGACGGGAATCACTCGCCCTTGTTTTGAACCCTGTCGCTGACGTTTTGGAATAACACGTCTCTGTGCTGCTCGAAGGGCTTTCCTTTTGGTCAATACAGTTGAGAGTAACCATAGCTTGATCCAGTTAGAGCTCATAAGAAATGATACTGTTCGTTTCAATAACCTGCATACTATTAATATAATTGCAGTATATAATCCAAACATAAATAACGCAACAAAATTCATGCAATCTTTAGAGCACATTCTCTCGAAAAACAATGCCAATCTTTCCTTATGCATTGGTGATACAAATATTAACTTATTAAACAAAAATAATGTAACCAAATCATACCTCAATCTACTATCAAGCTATGGTTTCACACAAGGCAATACTCGCTATCCAACAAGAATAAGTGAATCAACAAGTACACTCCTTGATCAGGTGGCCACTAATAACTGTAAATATGCCTATAGAATAAGCAATATAAATAGTGATATTAGTGATCATAATATTCTTGTAACTGAGATTTTCTGGTCAAACTACTATCCAGGCAAAAGCCCAATCTCGAACATGACATTTAAATACGCCCCCAACAAGCAAAGGTCTAGTTCAAAAAACGTGAATAAAAATTACCGGTACATGAACAAAAACAAATTCTCTAATGATCTCAATCAAATATACTGCTTAGATGATCTAAACGAAACTTACATCGCCATGAAACACAAAATCTTGACACAGACACCCAACAAAGAAAACACTGACTCACCTTTGAGGGAAATAAACCAGAACCACAAAAACCCATGGATAACAACAGAATTAATTCAACTAATAAAACAAAGGGACCTACTACATGCTAAACTTAAAACTAGCATTCACAGAAACAATAACCTCTTAAAGGAAGAGCACATAATATGTAGGAACAAAGTGACAGCTTTAAAACGGAAACTGAAATCCTCATACTATGAACACAAATTAACATTGAATGCCAATAGCATAAAAGATACTTGGAAAGTAATCAATGAAATGATCTACAACCGCACAACTGAAAACAAAGATGGTCCCAGTGAGATAATAATTGACGGTAAATCTTTCACAGGAAAAGAAAATATTTGCAATGCTCTAAACACTCACTTTATAAACATAGCACACAAATTAGCCATAAACATCCCCCCAGGGAAGAACGTTAATGAAATTAATGTCAACGTAGATTCCATATTTATGACCCCGACTAATGAGATGGAAATTCGCAATATTATATTAAGCCTTAAAATGAAAAGTAGCCAAGACAAAGATGGTATGTCAGTGAAATTGTTAAAAAACTCCATTGACATGCTAAGTAGCCCACTAACTACTTTAATAAATGTATCGTTAGAGACTGGTCTGGTGCCTGATGATCTAAAAATAGCACGAGTCATACCAGTCTATAAAGGAGGTGACAAAAGCAATCCGGACAATTACAGGCCCATTTCCATCCTCCCACCCATATCCAAGGTACTCGAAACAGTAGTAAAAAACAGAATTGTTAATTTCTTAAATAAAAATGATTACTTCTACAAAGGGCAATATGGATTCCGAGAAAACTCAAGCACAGAAATAGCCACAATTGATATTATCTCTAACTTGCAGGATGTCTTAGACAATAAGATGACAGCGAGTGGCCTTTTCATAGACCTGAGAAAGGCGTTTGATACTGTTGACCATGAAATTCTCTTAGGGAAACTTGATAAAGCAGGTATCCGAGGAGTAGCTTGGACATGGTTTAAAAATTACCTATCTAATCGTAAGCAGTATATTGAAATAAATGGCTACAGAAGTGAGGAAGTTAATATTACCCACGGTGTGCCCCAAGGATCAATACTGGGTCCTTCCCTCTTCTTAGTATATATTAATGACATAGCAACACTCCGTTTTCATGGTAATATAACGTTGTTTGCAGATGACTTAAGCATCTTTTACAATGCGTACACCACCAACACGCTGATTACACACATGCAGGAGGACATGAATACCATACTTGGCTGGACCCAGTCAAATAAATTAACAATAAATGAAGATAAAACAAATTATTTAATAATATCAAAGCGTAGAACAAAGTTAGACATCACTCAGAATATAATGCTGAATGGAAAAGCAGTTAAAAGGGTCTCATCTGTCAAATACCTAGGCTTAATAATAGATGAAAATCTCTCCTGGCAAAAGCACATTGATGCATTAGTAAAAAAAATATCACCTGCCGCTGGGATGATAAAAAAATTGAGCTACTATATCCCAAAATATCTACTCAGGAAAGTGTATTTTTCCTTAATCCATAGCCACTTACAATATTTGAATACAATTTGGATAAAATGCTCAAACTACCTAAAAAAGGAAATTGAGGTAATTCAGAATAGAGCCATAAGAAATATTTATAACTACCCTTTTTTAACACCAACCAAACACCTTTATATTACGAGTAAAATTCAACCAGTAGCCCTAAATGCAGAAATCAAATCAAATGTCCTAATATACCAAATCCTACACAGCAGAATACACACAAATTTAAACTTCACTAAACAATCTGATTTACACGCTTACAAAACTAGACATGCAGATGACATAACACTTTTCCATATCAATTCCAAACAATATGGCAGTAATAGCATTAAGTATAGTGCCTTTGTAAAATTCAATGGACTACCAGAAAATATAAAAATTGCACCTAGCCTACCAATCTTTAAAAGGAGGCTAAAACAGTTTATGTGGAATGATTATAAAATGTCAGTTTGAAGAAATTTCATAATCTGAGAAGACAAAAGAAGAACATATTGTGTACAAAAACTTATGAAAGCTACAAAATGTTGTATATATTTTCATACTGAAAACTTTGTAAAGTAAACATTGTATTGTAATTTGTCGCCAACAAGATAAAACTGTACAATTCCTTTGTATATGAGTCCTTGACTCGTTAAGGGATTAATAAAATGCATTATTATTATTATTATTATTATTTTTTATTTTTCTTTCGCAAGGGCTTGTCAAGCCCAGGCTTTGCCAAGGACAGGGTCTTATTTTTAGTCTTTCTCACCACATACCTTTGTTTCACCATGATGATGACCAACAACCTTTCACAAGAAAGTTTAAGTCACAACTAACGTCAGATTGTTATTTCATGGCTGTATATTCCAATTCCACATAAAGTGGGAAATCGTTTAGGGGTTTTCCCGCTTGCTTTTCATCCCAAGTCAACATGAGATGAAAGGATAATTCGTCTCCTGCATTGACCATTTCATGGTTATGGACCAACATCCTATGACCATTTATCTCTATTTGTAAATGGTTCTCATCAGGCATCGAAGCAAGCACATAAGTCAAGTGTTGGTCATGGACTAGCAGTAAATGGTTTCTGTCATTCACAGGTTTTTTCATTTGTCAGATACACTAAAAATATGGATGGGATAAATTTATAAAGCCTTTTCATTTCATAGGTCACGTAACGCTTGGTACAGACATCGTCTTCGTCTTGCGGGTCTTCCACGTGAATAATGCGATGATGACTAGCGCTATAGCTATTCACTGTAAGCTGGGGCTTTTTGTCATAAAACTCATACACATTGTTGTCCACATACTTCTTTGTAGTAACGTCTGTAGACACTTGAGGATGGTTTACATGGGTTAACCGCTTTCCCTTAAAGTCATAATCTCCCTGTTTAGTGCGTGGCACTACTGACCTATCCACATAGTGTTTATTAGCGGGATCTGTTTCTTGTTTAGGATCATGAATGGGGACAGACCTAGCTTTGGCCATCAACGCACGTACAAAGGCATCCATCGTCAACCTGTAGTATGAGTCTACTGCTTCTATGACAAGGCTCGGTGTCCTGTATATAGACAGCCTGCTAGCCTGGCTAAGCCTTAGTTGAAATGAAGATTATTAAGCAGCAAGAGTCATTCCCCGTGGGGGACATGGTTTCCCATCTCTGTCCCACATCACGTGAACAACGCCATGGTTCACTGTTCCATCTTCCATTCGCTGCATCATTGTGGGACCTTCCGGCTGTGGGAAGACTAATCTTTTGCTGACGCTCATCACAGCGCCCAATGGTCTGCATTTTCAAAATATTTATAATTTTGCAAAATCTCTCTACCAACCCCTCTACGTGTTTCTGGATCAAGTCATGTCTGGATTACAAAAAGAGAATATGGGTTATTTCACATTTTCCATGCAAGAAAATGTTATTTCACCGGATGAGGTAAAGCCTGATTCACTCGTGATTTTCGATGATGTATCCACTGAACGTCAAGGGATCATTCAAAGCTATTTCAGCATGGGTCGACACAAACATATCGATTGCTTCTATCTTGGACAAACGTATTCTAAAATGTCCAAACAGTTGATTCGTGACAATGCCGGTGTCATTGTTTTATTTCGCCAGGACGAGAGGAACAGTCGTCACATTTATAATGAACATGTGAATCCGGATATGACCTTTCAAATGTTTACTGAATTGTGTGCCAAGTGCTGGAACACTCAACGTCATGCCTGTTTAGTGATTGACAAACAAAGTGAACTCAACCAAGGACGGTATCGCTTAGGGTTTGATCATTTTATTGCTATTTAAGGCACTGTCTCATTCCCTCTCAAGTCATTTGTCAAGACACCATGGTGTTAGCAGAGAGTCAATTGAAAAACCATATTATTAGAGAAAAAAATACTATTCGCCAAAAGTTTCGTCAATTGAAACGATCACGTGCAAATCATGCTTTGTTTTTTCAACAACATTTAGCACCTTCGCTAAAAGCCATGTTGAAACCCACTTTGAAGCCATCTGAAACGCTACCCACCGTTTCACAAGCCACGCAGACGCTGCACGAGGACCCTGAGGAAGAGGAACAGGAAGATTTGACTAGTGTTAGCGAGGTTGAGGATAACGAGGAACAATACGCCAAAAAAAAAAAAAAAAAGCCGCACCCCTTGCAGAGTTTTTGACAAAAACGAAATCCTTGGCCATGGTCGAAACGCCTTGCCCTTCCAGATCGTCTCCGTTTACACAAGTCTTGGCCACCCCTCAAAATAAAGCTCAACTGAAAACCATTTTAATAAAATATTATGGAGCAACACTGGAACCCTATCTCATTGATCTATTTATTGGAAACACAGATACTACGCATGGTGTTCGCTATGAGGATGATAGTTTTAAAATTGGGGATTCATCCATTAAATTTGCTCGTACTAAAACTGTCATTAAAAACATCAACTGTAAATTAACGGCAGGACTGTTAAAGCTGCTCTTTTCTCGGACCCCCTCTTCCCATGATTATACGTCAGAGGATCTTGACAAATATAAATCCATTTTATTGGACACCCATGCCCACAAAAGACAGTATGATCCCGCTCAACAAGTGAATGCCAATATATCTCAAAAATATAAAACCATCAATGCAAAAATGTTTCCAACAAGTCAAAGTGGTCGTCGTAAAGCATCTGCTTCGGGAGTGACATTTAAACCATTAAGACCCCTTGAGGATGTTACCTACTGGCACAATCCCAATAAGCTCGTCCAGCTGCTACAGTTGTTGCATGCTTCACGTCAAGCCGGCCATACCGGTCACGATTGGGAAATTCAAGAAATTGAACAAGAACTTCGAAATGCCAAAATTATTGTTTAAGCCATCACCCATTAAAATGGGTATTGCTCACGAGTTGCATCGCCCAGCTAGGCGTCACTATCCGCGACTCAAGGTGATTTCACGAGGTGTGCATGAACTTTGGCAGGCTGACTTGGTTGAAATGATACCCTATGCTGGCGTTAACGACGGTGTACGCTACATGTTGACCGTCATTGATGTCTATTCCAAAATGGCCTTTGTTGAACCTGTGCGTCGCAAGTCTAGTCCACTGGTCACCAAGGCCTTTCAACATATTATTCAACACTCCAAACGTCAAACTCAGTTGCCACAAACTGATCAGGGAAAGGAATTTTTCAACAAGGAACTCTCCAGTTTTCTCAAATCTAAGGATATTCACCATTATACCACATACAGCAATCTCAAAGCCAGCGTGGTTGAGCGGTTCAACCGAACATTGAAAACCCATATGTGAAAAGCGTTTACCGCTCAGGGCACGTATCGCTGGTTGGACATGTTACCAGAGCTAGTATCACGTTACAATGACACCAACCATAGAACGATTGGGACCAAACCACGGCTCGTGACAAAAAATATTCAGCGATTGGATAAACTGTTTAACCCCATAAAAACAGCCGACCCTAAACGTCACTGACTGAAAATTGGGGATTTTGTTCGTGTGAGCAAATTTAAGTCTGCCTTCAATAAGGGCTACCCACCTCAGTGGGGGACTGAACTATTTCAAATTCGTCAACTTGGACAGCCCAGTCACCTATTTACTCCAAGACCTCAACCATCAACCCATAAAAGATAGATTTTATCTCCATGAACTTCAGAAAACAGCATTTCCTAAGCATTATCTTGTGGAAAAAAGTGTTGAAACAAAAAGGAAATAAACTATATGTCAAATGGTTAGGATTTAACTCTACGTTTAATTCTTGGATCAATAAATTACATGTCGTGTGAACCTGTGTACTTTTTATTCACACATGTTGTACACCACCTATAGCTCTGTGTGTACAGTCCTCAGCTCCACATATTTCTTTCTCTCATACATCACCCCACCCCCTCTCCCCCCTTTCACCTCCCACCACTGCTGTTCGCAGCTCTTGCCTATCTTTTGGTTGCGACATCATTCCCACAAGTTGCATCATACTTTTTACTGATTCACCGATTCCCACGCTTTGAACATTTTGTTATCAAACACATGTACAGCTATCGTCCAAGGTGAACACGTGTGTTGGATCATATTACACGTCAAATTACATTTTGTCACGTACGAAGCAAACAGGATGTGACTTGTTAACAGTTATCGTGCACGTGGACAGCTAACGTCCAAGGTGAACACCTGTGCTAGGTCATATTTCACATGAACTTGCATTTTGTCACGTACGAAGCAAAACAGTATGTAACTTGTTTAGCGTACATGTCATCTCACACGTGTATGCATGCATTTCGCTCTTCCCTGCCACCACGGTTATCAGATTATTTCACCTTCAAGCGTCTTTGTCATTTTACATTGCACCTGTTGTCAAGTCAGATCAACGCATTCCAATAAGCTCAAATGACATTCACCTCCTGCTAGTCTGTCCCCCTCTCAGCAAGTTTGTTTTCTGTACTCGCTTCGACCAACATAGAATCAAGTTCTCATAACCGTTTACACGTTAAAGGCTCTCTTCGGGGGTAAAATATCAGAAAAACGAACCCTCGCTCTGTCATAAACCGACCCGCCGAAATAGTGATTGTTCTATTAAGCATGGTCATTGTGGTTAGCGACAGGTTCGTTGAAACACACACACATACACAGCAGTATCGTCTCTCTCAACAACCACGCTTCATGAACATTTTAAACAGGTAAAGAAAAAAAAAGTTTTTTCAACTTGTATGGCGTTAGGCCCTTTGTGAATTATTTTTTGGAAAAAAATATCTACCACATTGGAAAGGGGGCGTTAGCCCGAGTCCTAGGACACCTCGTACACGTCTGAAGCGTAATTGGTTTGTGAGATATAGCAAAAAGTCTAAAATCACGGTTTTACCTCAAAATGGTTTTTCATTCCTGCTCAACACGAACATCCTCGGCAAGAGGACAACGCGACGAAAAAATGACACCTCGTACAAGTCTCTAGGCTTATTGGTTCGTGAGATATCAGCAAAAATCACAAAAAACACTTGTTTACTCCAAAATCCAGGTTCCAATTTTTTAAAAAATATATAGCGAGTGGTCCATAGCCAAGAGGACGTCACCCCGAGTCATTGGACCCCTCGTACACGCCTCTGGCATGATTGGTTCGCGAGATTTTAAAAAGCCAATGACCTATTAGTTTTAATCTTTTGGTTAAATTTTAAAAAAATAACTCATCCATAAATAATAATTTAAAAAGCCCGCCTTCTTACAAAATCCCCAAGTGCGCATGCGTAAAAAACAAAAATGTTAATTCATAGCAGCATTCAGCAAAACGCATGCGCTTTATGAGCAGCAACGTTTAAGTTCATATTAGCAGCGCACCTTATACATGTCGCATTTGAAAGGCGACTTTCACTAAAAAAATTACAATTTCACCCCTTAGTAGGGGTAGGTTTTATTTTAGGGTTGAAATGAGTGGTCCATAGCAAAGCCCCCGTCAGCTCGAGTCCAACGACACCTCATTTGTCAAAATCGGACCATGCGTTCGCGAGATATCGATTATTTTGGAATACATGTATTGCGGGTGGTCTATTCAGTTGCCCCTGGCCTAGAAGCGCCATCACTCCCCTACTCACAGAAGCTTTAGTTTCTTTTTTGTGTTGTAAAAATTGGGAGACTTGTGGTATTATGGTTTATATTATTTTGAAAATGACAGTAAAATAGGCCTTAGTGATTTTTTAAAAAAAAAGTGAACAAGTGTAGCTATTCAGATCTTAATAATTCAGTTCCATGTTGACTGATATAAAATAAAAGTTCAGTACAGTGCCATATCCTTCTTTACACTTTGCATCCACTACCATTCCCACACTTGTAAATATCCATCCTCATTATGTGACCAAAGAACCTACAGTAACTTACCTTTTCCTGACCATATCAGAATTATTTTTTTCAGTTTGTTTGTCCTTGAAAAGGTCTTTCCTATGTAACTTTTCTATTACTCCTGGTTTCATGGAGAACATACACTCAGTAGAAACATTCTGGTTTATTTACTGTATTGTAGTACCTGATTTTAGTTTTGATAGAGAGATTCTTCCTTTTATATGTATCCTTGGTCAGAGGATAAGCATGATCCAGTTTCCTTACTCTTGATTTATTTGCTTCCTTGTCAAATGAATTAATTTGAATTACTGCATTTCCTCAAGTACCTAAATTTTTCTACCGCACCTATTTTTTCACAGTTTGTTATTAACACTATAAGTGAATTTCCAATGTTAAACATAAATGACGGGTGGATGTGTACAGTGCGTTATGTCACAATTCACTAGTTTTGAGAAAATCAAGTTTCAAAGTTCAATTCGAAACCCAAAATCAAGCTGTGGAATATAAGTAAATTCAATTATGTATTCAGGAACCTAATACTGTTCACAACAATGGAGTAACTCGTCATAATAAATTCCATGTAAATTCACGTAGTTGGGAGCCAAACGACTCGAGGTGTCTCATAAATTATGACTTAACACACTTTGCACACCCACATCTAGCCTATATAGGCTAATATAAAACTCATGCTGGTTTGTCTGTCTGTTATTTATACAAATTTATATAGTTTTACCGATCTAAACCAAATTTTACGTACTTTCCCTTTGGAACCCGACGAGAAACACTGTCTACTTGACATTTCGGACAGATCTCTCAATTCCCTGAATTTAAGCCCTTTGGCACAAATCTACATCGTTTCACCGATCAGAACCAAATTTTATGTACTTATCCTTTGGAATCTGACGAGTAACACTGACCACTTGAAATTTCGGACAGCCCTCACCCATTCACTGCATTTAGGCCCTTTGGAGCTAATCTATATCATTTCACTGAACTGAACCAAATTTTACGTACTTACCTTTCGAAACCTAGCAGATAACACTATGTACCTGAAATTCGGACATCCCTATCCATTTCCTAGATTTAGGCTGTTTGGCACATAGAGGAAGGATCGAATTTGTAGTAGAAGGACCAATCTAGGCTCATTTTAAGCCTCGCAAAGCAAGAAACTAAACTCGGGGCATAAATTAAGTTCAGTTTGGTGAAATGGTGCAGATTTGTATAAATAGCAGACAGATGACCTGAAAACCACGTTTTGAAGCCATAGAACCAATCGTGTCAGAAGTAGTGTAACTGCAAGAATATTTAAATAAGACTCTTGTTGGCTGGCATGGCCAAGGACTAGGAACTTATGATCAATGCTTATTAAAGCTAATAAAAAATCTTTTCCGCTCAGGAAGACATAATGCTTTTTAACTAAGCTCACAACATACACTGTGTAGATCTCCTGTCAGCAAAGCAAGGCTGGTGACTAGCCAACAAGCAGAACAGCGGGAATTTAGTTTAATACTCACACAGTGATAATGAGTGATGCTCAATGTAAGACTTCATTAATTATATTGTTACTTGCCATGGTGGGTGAATGGTTAACGTGTCGGTCTACTAACCCCCAAGCTTGCAGGTTCACTCCTGGCCATGGTAAGTGATTTTTGAAAGGCGGCAAAAATTACGACACGCATATCATACGATGTTGGCATGTCAAAGAACCCATTTGAATTCAGTAGGCCGTGTTCATAATGGCAAAATTAATCTTGGGAGTTTCCGCCAACACAAAGTTCCTCATTTCTCTACTAGAAAGCGCTATAGGAGCTTAGATATCTAACCTCCTTGACTTACATAGTGCTTCAAGGAACAACAAAATTCAACATGCAAGCTACCCTCTGGGTGTCAAATAACAAAGCTTTCACCCGGCACCCAAGGCCATACGATATTATTATAATTATATTGTTGGGCAACTTCACGAAGAGCGCGAATGAATAATGCGCTTAGTCACTACCAAACTGACATAACGCACTTTGCATGCACAGAATGAAGTGTTGAATAGTGCTCAGTGTGGTAAGTCATGAAAGGTAGGACATAACGCACTTTGCACACCCGAAGTCTGGCCGAAGTCAATTTGACACAATAGACAACTCAATAACTATGCAACCGTCCACAATATGACATAACGCACTATACACGTGCAAGCAGATCACCCTCCTCTCTTCGATCCCAGTATTAACTCAGTCCACATAATTTCTTGACTAAACGCACTTTAGACACCCACCAGTCAAATTTTGTCTTCTCAAAAGATAACAGAAGTCCAACTTTCTCTGCAACTTCTTTCAAAAGGTGCAACTGTGTAAATGTTCTCAGATAGGATTGCAACATCATCCACAAAGGCCAAACAATTTATATCTACCATTTAGCCTAGTCTTAGTCCATGGTGAGTTTTTCTTCCCATACTCTTATTGCCTTTTCTAGGACACAGTTGAAAAGAATCAGGGACAACCCATCTCCCTGTCTCACACCGGTATTAATTGTAAATTCTTTTTGATTCCCCCCCCCCGTGAATTTCATTTGTCATCGAGAGTACCTAGGTATTCTGATTGTGTTATTTGACTTCGGACTCTACTCCAAATTCTTCTAGAATGTGAAATAGTGTTCTGTCTAATGAAATCCACAAAGACTATGACATAGTTTTTACTCCAGCTCATTATATCCCATATTATTGTGTCCAAATTAAAAATCGACCCTTTCTGAATCCTATTTCTTTGTCCACTATAGGCTCAATCCTGTTTTGAAGAGCTTTTGAAAGGATCTTATGACTGATACAAGGGAGATTCCTGTGTAGTGGGTGTATCAATGAATTCTTCCAATCTTCTGGAATATTTTCTGTCTGCTAAATGTGTCTCAGTATATTCCACAGTTCTTTACTTAGGGCAGTGATTCCACAACCTACTAGCCAGGTTGTGCAGCGTTGACACTCAAATCGTCTTTCTGTGGCTTCCAAGCCACATGGAAATTGCGGGAAAGGAGTTAGCGAATCAAGCTGCAAAAGAGGCGGTATCACCACCTTGGCCAATAAAGGTACCCGCTAGAGGTATTCGCCCTCAGTTACACTGACAAGTACTGGCATTCTGGGAGAGTCGGTGGCTAGCTGACCAATGCACAGTAATCTGAAAGCAATCAAGGGAACTACACGTGTATGGTGGAGCTCTTTCCGGTCACGGAGGGAGTCTGTCATTTTGTGTAGACTAAGGATAGGTCATGCAAGATCCACCCACTCTTACCTAATGAGAAGAGAAGACCCCCACTTTGTACCTGTGTACCGTGACCCACATTTTAACTGAGTGTGTGGATCTTGCTGATCTGCGAAAAAACCTTAGTTTGCAAAATGCAATCGATCTTATATTAGCCGATGATGTGATGGCTGCTGATCTCATCATCGGGTCGATAAGTGAGAGTGGGTTAGGGCTAGCAATCTAAATTTTCAAGTGTACATTTACTCGAACTTATTCTTTTTTTAAATTCTGAATTTTTGTTTTCTGTAATTTTTGTTTATTATTATAATTATTGTTTTTTTTTTAAATTTATTTTAGACATTTAAAAAATCATATTTAGGCATCCACCTCTAAATTTTTAAATTCTTCGAAATTTGTATAACTTTTTCTTTGTTAACAGGGGCAGATGACCTCACTGTTCTTCCTCTTAAAGCAACAATAACTAACTTCCCTTGCTCAATTACCAATTCACTTCTACAACTCTGCCAAATTATTATTATTAAATAATAATGTTAATGGTTTTACGTCCATTTTAATTTTTAGAGACGCTAGGGTGCCAGAATTTTGCCCCGAAGGGGATCTTTAATGTGTGTGTAAATTTACTGACATGGCTCCCTCGCATTTGCACACCCTCAAATGCCCAATGACTGCGCCAGGATTCGATCTTGCAACCTTGGCCATAGCAGGCAAGAATGTTACCGCTGAGCAAACTCAGTTTAGGTTGGATTTCTTAAGATGTCTTAGGTTAACTGGAAGTTCTCTCTTGTGACAGTGATCTCTAAATAATTCAAAGAACAATTATTTTCTGAAACTGATGTAGGTTATTTTTTGTGTTCTGGTGGCTATGAAGAGAGTCGGCATTGGTGATGTGTTGATCCATGATGGCGAAAGTATCACTTATATATCTTCTGTAGAATATTACCCAAATCCTGTAGCACCACAGCCCATGAAGGGCCTTGGCCTACCAAGCGACCCATGCCCAGCCAACAGGTTGCGGGGTGACGCGGTGTAATGCATCGTGTCCCCACGACCGTTAATCTTGGTTTTCCTGACCAGGGTGCTGCCTCGCTGTCAGACAGCGACTCAATTGTCCTTGCGATTCTGAGTGCACCCTGTTCCAACCCACACGTCAGTTTCTAAAATCCCTGACGGAGCCGGGAATTGAACCCAGGGCACAGGTGCGCTATCCCAACACCACGGGTCTGTTCTGTAGAATATTAGACTGTTGAATTTGTTAATGATTATGGTGGGTTTTAGAAGGTCTAGGAGTATATATACACTATGTGATTAGAAGTCACTCACATGGAAATAAAGTTGACAATGGCATTGGCATGCACTACTAAACATTGCCATCAATATGATGCTGGCCGACCCTCTGCCTTGATGACAGCCTCCACTCTAGCAGGTATACTTTCAATCAGGTGGTAGAATGCTTCCTGGGGAATGGCAGCCCATTCTTCTAGGAGCTCCAAACCTAGGAGAGAGAGGGATATGGATCGCTGTGGCCTGGCACAAAGTCAGCATTCCCAAACATAAGTCTTAACACATGCTAGTTGACTCCTGCCACAGAGGCACAGTCAACTAATACAGGTTTCTCCAAGCAAATCAGCACGGAGATGATAAGCAAATTCGTTTGACAAACGGGTAAGATTTTTTTACTGTCCTTAGCACTTCAACATGAATACACAACTTGCTCTACATAATCAAGCCTCATAAAACTTCACCACCTACCCTATGGCATAGCCGTGTGTGTTAAATTGTGCACCATGACCATGATGGTTGTTTTTCTCCAGGTTTACCCACGCTCTTCAGGAAAATGTCAGGATAGGGGATGACCAAGATGTTTAAAGCCCCTAAAATGAATTTACAACTACCTAAACCTCACCAAGTGTGGGAAATCAGAAATTGTGCCACCAAGTATGATCATAACAATTTCCTCCCCTCCCCTCAAAGAGAATCACCAGACATCGTCTTCTCTGTGAAGGTGACTTAAATCACAGACAGAGAGCAATCTTACAATAACAGTGTTTAAACAACTACTGGAACTGATGCTGCCATAAAATTAATTACAGCCATCAATACAGTGAATTGTTTTTCACCTACCCTACATTTTTCACCTCTGCTAGGAAGCTTCTTTTTACTAATGACTGTATTTCTATCCCTTATTATTCCTGTTTCTAGAGAGCTGAAGAAGTTTATTAAAAAATAAACAAGCCCGGGGCCTTGTCACGTAAGTCACGAGGAAAGTGGAGGGGTAGGAGTAACAACATTGTTGAAAAACCAGGTTTCACTTGGCCCGAGTGATAGCACCCTGTGAGGGCTACTTGCTAAGATTACAGCGAAGACCTCAACGGCAGTGATAATGGAGAGAATGGATCTCGATACAGCAGAACTGGCGGAAGAGACATACCATTCAGCAAAATCCACATTGCGTCTGACTTGAAACAAGCGGCAAAGTGGTCAGCATCTGTTTCTCTAATTGAGGCGGCTGCACCAAAATCTTCTCGAACTCAAAAATCGAGTCGTATACCTGCGGTCTCAACCGAGATCGCCACAAAAACCAAAACTCAACTTGAGTGCATGATCGTAAAGACGATCACAGAATCACTACCCCAGGCACCAGTCGATAGACTGGACTCGCCTGATCATAGGATTCTGGGGGATCAGGGACAACATGCGGAGAAGAATCGGAGCTTCTCAAGAACTCTTCACACTCTCAAACTCGACATAACAATTTTAGTGGCACATTTAGTGAGATCATCCTCGCAAAAACAGGCAAATTAAAACAACTCACTAACGCCCTCGACAAATTTGACCTCAAAATCACCCCACTTCAAGAGAAACGATTCACAGATGAAGAACACTTTAATACGGAGAATTTCAGAATCTATAAAAGCAAACCTGCCACAAAAGTTAAAGGCAAACTACCACTCCTGGGAACCAGTTTCGCCATTCTGTACTCACCTCGGTCATCAATTTCACTTCTCCCGACGAAGTAAAGTCAGCCAATAAAGCTTACACACTGATCAATGTCCACGCTCCCATAAATCAACACAAATCCGACCCTGAAACTATGGACAATTTCTGGGAAACTCTCGAAGCAACCAACAAAATACCAAGGCACCCTGTGAAGATCTCTTTGGGAGATTTTAATTCCCAGTTAGGTAAGGAAAGAAAATTTAGTGATACCACAGGACCCCATACTAAACACGAACGTACCAACCGAAATGGTGAAAGACTAATAAATTGACTTCTGCAGAAACTTTGAACTTTCCACAATTTCAAAAACCTCCACACAAGTTAACGACATGGGGATCACCCAATCTTAGACAGGGTGAATACCAAATTGACCATATCGCAATTTCCGAGAAAAACACAAAAGAAATTTTAAACGTCAAAGCTTGCAAAGGCGCCTTTGAATCGGACCATCATCTTCTCAAAATAAAGACGAAATTCCAATCCAATAGAAGGCAAAATGACCCATCCAAAAATATCAAACCGTATCCAGAGTACCTGAAACTCCACAAAGAAGAAATGATAATGCAAATTAATCAGGAGACGTCAACAGACTGGCAGGATATAACGAAGAAAATTGAGGAAGTCATGAAACTAGGACAACCTCCTCGCACAAGGAAACCACTGGTGTAATGCAATTTGCGATTGGGCAGTTGACAACCGAATGACTGTGTGGAAAAAGTTTAACAGACACAAAACTGAGGAAAACTAGTAGAACTTTCTCAAAACCCAAAAGTATGCTTCCAAAACAATTAGGAAAGAAAAACAAGGATATGACAACAACAGACTCCATGAAATCCAGCAGGATTTCACCCAACATAAAACTAGATACTTCTACAAGATGTTTAGAGGAAACTTAAAGGCAAATCAGGCACATGGCCTGTGCTTCAAAAAACCTGATGGCACGTTGGAAACTAACGCCAAAGAAAACTGTAAACTATTAGCCCAATACTTCAACTACCTTCTTAACTGCCAACCATCCCAATATAAACTTGCCTTCACTCCTTCGGTTTCCACACACCCGGACTCAAGAGCCCCTGACCTAGAAGAAATTCAGATCATCCAAAAGCTCAAAAATAACAAAGCACCAGGAGAAGATGGGATCATTGCTGAATTCTGGAAACCGAATGATCCCACTTACGCAGAAACTTCATCACGTCATTTCAGACATATGGATGATGGAGTGAATACCAGAAGACTGGAAATGTACTCTAATTCACCCGTTACACAACAAGGGTGATAAAACAGCCATCAGTAATTACAGAGGAATCTCTCTGCTCCCGATCCTCTCCAAGGCACTTTTAAACAGGCTAGAATCCCAGGCGAATTCACTAATTGGTGAATACCAAGCCAGATTCAGAAAAGGGCAGTCATGTGCTGAACAGGTGTGAAGCCTAAAAATGGTATTACAAATGAGAAAATGTAAAATACAGTAATTACATTTGTCGACTTCAGAAAAGCGTATGATTCTGTCTTACAGACAAGTGCCTCGCTTTTGCAGACAATATTGCCATTATCACTAACACCAGACACGCAGTGAAAAAAATACATGAAATTGCGCAAAGAACGGGACTACAAATTTCTTATGAAAAAAACCACTATATGGAAAGACAGCCAGAAAATAAATCACCTATGATCACACAACACGGTAAAATAACACAAGTCCCTCATTTTAAATACCTCGGTGAAATCATACAGTCCTCGGGACTAAACCGAATAGCCAATGAACAAAGAATCACCAAACTACAGAAGGCCTACAATCCAACACGGACTCACTACAACAAGTGCATCTCGCTAGACGATAAATTAAGGCACTATACACGGTGATTCTTCCGGAAGTAACTTACGCAGCCGAAATAATGATGATCGACGGTCATTCCAAAATTAAGGATATAGAAAAACAGGAAAGAAAAATTCTCAGAAAGATTTACAGGGCAGTTAATAATAACGGTATTTGGATGAAGAGACCTCAAAACGAACTCTCTCAAAAGATCCACACGATAACGGACCTAATCAGAAAACGCCGAGCGCAGTTTTATACACACATTTACAGGATGGAAAACCTCAGAATGGCGAAGAAATTGCTCAACGTTATAACACAGAGTAAGTGTGGCACGGAGTGGCTGACAGAGGTCCAGAGGGACCTCAACATGTCAACATAGAAAATCTCAAGGACCACACTGAGTGCCGGAATAAAATCAAATATGTTAAGTTTGAGCATAGACCATCATGACAGCCTGGAAGAAAATGAACAGCTGAGAGGATGAAGAGATTTCGGGAAGAGAAGCGGGAAAACACCAGAAGATGAAATCTTGTATTAAAGTTCAATCACTCTCCTAAAGGGGAACGATTGATTGATTAAATAAATAAACAAAGTACGGATTAAAAATAAGAAATTGAAGCAATGCACCAAAATGCCTAGATTACACACACACAAATTTCAAACATAATTTATCCACGTTGTACCACATCTTCAATAAACCAAGACTGGCATTAACAGCAGTATTAAAGATTTCAAGACATTATCAATAGACCGGGTGCACTTAAAGATTGCTTTTTAACTTACGCATGGTGAGAATGAAGCTTGGATTTTAATGCAGGGAAAGGCCAAGGATGGGAAAGAGATAACGAGGGAGCAGCCTGCACAAGAAAATTCCTTCCAGTTCAGTGTAGACAATGTAAGTAGTAGCAGCTGCACGAGAACGGATCCCACATCGCTCAAACAACCAGTTAACACCAACCTGGCCATTTACTATCACAGACATCACACTAAACAAGCAGACTTGAAGGTCAATAACCACTAACAATATCTTAACAAAAAATCACAAATCTTGACAAATTGCACAAGTTTATAATAACTTTGTGGTGTTTGAAGCCATATTTTCAGTTTTGCCTTAGTAAACAAGAGTTTAGTGCTTTTCAGTCGGTCAACACGAATGTACCCAAAAGAGATGGGTTATGCCCTAATCCTGAAATAAATTACAAGAGATTAATAAAACACTAGGATGACCAGTTTCGATCGTCAAGCGATCATAATCAGATCCATTACACTTAGGCTATAAAATCAATGTTTGAAATACAGGTGAAAATATTTACAATATGTACAATTATTTAGTTGCAGTATTGGTACTGCAACTGTCAATGTATGCTAAATGCAGTATATATGATGTTAGGTGAAATGCTAAATGGTGATAGCTATCCGGAGTTTGTACTTTGGAGAGATTATATGGTTGTAAAAATCAACTATGGTTAAACTATAAAATTATAGGCGAACTACTTATCTGATTGTCTTCCTTAGTACAGCTACTCGCAGTATTCGTGCTCACTGTAACTCACGGTGCGGTCGACTGCGGTGGTTATCTTAACGACTGGTTTTTCCTGCCTTCTCCCCCCTGCCCATACGTGCTGTGTGGAGTCATAGTGATGTGTTTATGTGAGGTGTTGCCAACCTAGATAAGATGTATGTTATTGAATGAGGTGGGTCTACAACTAGGATTCCATCACGAATCGAAAGGCCTCTTGACAAATAAGAGTTAATAGGTAAATGTTATCTGGATCAGGTGTACGATGTACTTTTCTTGACATAAAGGAAGCAATCGAGATACACCTAGCCAAACGAAACAATCCCAGCAATCTAAATGAACACACGTTCATGGAGAGCTCACCCCTCTTCACGCTACAAAAAAAAAAAAAAAAAAAAAACCACACCCTGTCGGAAACAAGACACAATTTAGCGACACAGCCAAGCTAGATAAAAAAAGGGGGGGGGGGGGAATAGGTTTTTTTTAATAGGTAAATGTTATCTGGATCAGGTGTACGATGTACTTTTCTTCTGCAATAAACCAAGGCCCATATTCGCGGCAGTATTAAAAGTGCCGGGACGTCCTCATAAGACCATCAACGCTTAGTTCGAATGGCTTATGGTGCACGCGTGGCGAGGGCTAATCCACGGTCTTTAATAGTTGTAGACCCACCTCATTCAATAACATACATCTTATCAAGGTTGGCAACACCTCACATAAACACATCGCTATGACTCCGCACAGCACGTATGGGCAGGGGGGAGAAGGCAGGAAAAACCAGTCGTTAAGATAACCACCGCAGTCGACCGCACCGTGAGTTACAGTGAGCACGAAAACTGCGAGTAGCTGTAGTAAGGAAGACAATCAGATAAGTAGTTAGCCTATAATTTTATAGTTTAACCATACTTGATTTTTACAACCATATAATCTCTCCAAAGTACAAACTCCGGATAGCTATCACCATTTAGCATTTTACCTAACATCATATATACTGCATTTAGCATACACTGACAGTTGCAGTACCAATACTGCAACTAAATAATTGTACATATTGTAAATATTTTCACCTGTATTTCAAACATTGATTTTATAGCCTAAGTGTAATGGATCTGATGATGATCGCTTGACGATCGAAACTGGTCATCCTAGTGTTTTATTAATCTCATGTAATTTATTTCAGGATTAGGGCATAACCCATCTCTTTTGGGTACATTCGTGTTGACCGACTGAAAAGCACTAAACTCTTGTTTATAATAACTTCTGTAACTAAATAAGTACATTGTAAATACCATCACCCACAAACTTGTAGTTACGTACTGGTATCTTATTTTCAACATTTTATCTTATTTTTATGATTTTCTTTAAATCTTGACAAAGCCTACCTGCTGTGAGAGATAAAATATGTAGAGTAGATGAATTAATAAAAACCAAACATTACATGAGAAAGAGAAAAAAAGACAATTTTGAAAGAATGTAGATTTATAAATAAAATGACAAGATAAAGACAAAATATACAAAAGATTACACAAATTAAACTTAGCCTATTGTAAAAAAGAAAAGGCGCTGTATATGAATTTCAGCATAAAAAGTACTTTGCCCTTTCCTTATCTATGAATTATGCACTGGTATCTTATTTTCAATAGGCTGGCTTCGTGGCTCAGCGGTAACGTTCTCGCTTGCTGGGCCCAAGGTTGCAGGTTCGTATCCTGGCGCAGTCGGCTGGCATTTGAGGGTGTGAAAATGCGAGGGAGCCGTGTCAGTAGATTTACTGGCACATTAAAGATCCCCTTCGGAGCAAAATTCCGGCACCCCGGCGTCTCTAAAAGTCAAGAGACGTAAAACCAATAACATTATTAACTCTTATTTTCAATATTTTATTTTTATATTTTTCTTTAAATCTTGACAGTCTACCTACTACGGGAGGTGAAACATGTAGGGTAGATATGAAAAAATGAAAATTAACATTTCATGACTGTTATTTATTGTTTGTAGAGCTGGGTCCGGGCATGGAAACCAAGAGTCTGCTGATGAGCCAGCTTGGTGTTCCTAGGTGAAACCCCACACAAGACATGGCATAAACCTAGAAGTTTTACTTCACGGGCCGCAAAAGCCAATATACCATATTTTTGTGTCGATACTGTTCACAGTTTCTTCTTTTATAATACTGTTGTAGTACCCACCTCCTGAATTAATTTTCTTAATATTCATATTCCTCACAAGAGCCTTCCGAGTTTTCTGGAGAGCACTAAACTTAAAATAATTCTGGCATCATGGCAAAATACTGTACTAGTTAATCTAATAATGGCATGTTGCAGGTCATTCAAATTGATGCCCGTAAGCGACCTGTATGTCTTAAACACCCAATCCCCAAACCAGAGGAATTAACCATCCAAAGTTAAAATCTCGGCCAGGAATCGAGGGCCCTTTGGATCAAAGGCTAGCCTATCCACCTTGCCATGAATATGGACAACTCATATGGCCACACTAATCTGGTCCAGTTCTTTGAAATTGGCACCACTTGAGTGACTTGCATGTTGACAATACCATTCCAGTACCTTAAGCCAGAATTACATTTTTTGGCACAGCTGGGAAATAAATCCATAAATCAGGGCATGCTATCCACAAGATATGAATACTGGTACTAATTAAAGAATGCCAACAGGAGGTGGCAAACTCGATAATTGGAAGCAATAAGCCAATCTTTCAGAGGCAGATCAGCTAAGTGAATAGTTTGGCATTGTTGAGGAGACTGTTAAACAAAGAAAATAAACATTCAACCTTGACACAGTAGTTGATATGATGCTTCAAAGTTTAGGAAATATTACACACATGTTGATTATTCAGGATTATTTAAATGTTAAGTTGTGTATGCCTCCAAGACATTTTTCAATTTCACCCTGAACAGTTTGAAGCTATTTCCAGTGGTACTAGAAGCTCATTGACCTGGTCAATTAATAACAATATGATTATTCAACAAAATATACTTGAAGTGTGGTCTTGATCCCTCAAATTGGAATCAGATAATGCAGAAATAGTATTTCCAGCTGCAACTGTGGTTTTGGGTTCTGCCACTCTGCAATGAAAGGAAAACAACCAAAATTATGAATTCAGTAACATTTGTTAAACATAAAAATGATTCCACTATCTTAGCAACCTGAAAATGTACGACTCATGCTTCAGTGAAACTGCAAAATTCATTCCCGTTCTTGTCCAAAAAGTGCACTTGCACATTGCATATAGCCTGCTGTGCATTCACCAGACAATAAATTACACATTTAGTGAATAGTTACGATGTGAAGTTTTGAAGCCATTTTTCAGTGTTGCCTGAACAAGCTATCAATTCATACTTTTTAGTAGGTCTACATGCAATTTGCCTAATATGATTGGACAGGGGTACAATATATCGATTACAGTACAAAATATTCCGGTTATCAGACAGATTCTACACACACCCAAAGTACACGGGGCTACATGACCGCGTTGTCGCAGCCCCTAAACTGAGGAACCAACCAACAGTACAATATAAGTCCTGAAAAGAATTACATGTATTACTTATTGCCCCTTATTTATGTGAATGTAAATAAATCCGTACAGTATGTGGGGCCAGTCACAAATCACCAATAACAAGATTAACTTTTGTAATTTGAGGAGTTTTTTTAAAAGCAGATGAAAAGTCAGAACAATTGCAATATCTATCTGTTTTTATAAAAGCTTCTCATTTTACAAAATAGTGGTGATTTGCAAGTGGTTCCACATACATATTTCTTTACATCAGAACAGCTGGAACTGCAAATACAAGTAAGCAGTGCTTGTCTACTAATACTAAGTTGAATGATGTGATATGGTAACATATCTGAATTGTGTACAGTCTTCAAGCTGCTCTGACAACAACTGTCTTCTGTTTAAATGAAAAACCTCTGTGGAACTGGTAGCAAATCACCAGTTTATGAAGAAAATATAATTTGGAACTCTGTTTCACCATTAAAATGGCCAAATAGTTCTGTTAATAGATTATAAGCTACAGGCAACATTGAAACATGTCTTCTAACATTTCAATATCTAAATGATATGGTTATGAGGGTCACCTTAGGATAGTGTAGTGTTGATGGAGGTTTTCTATGATATGACAGAAGGGTATAAGTAAGTAAGGGGTAAGAAGGATGAGGATTTGTAAGTGAACAGGAATGGGAAATGCTTCCAGGACTATTGTGTCTTAAACGTGAGGATCGAGGTCGCAAATTCATTCAAGTACAGTATAAACCTGCTCTCTCAAGGTAATTGGGTCCGAGAGTACCTCGGATAGCAAAATACTCGGATAACATAAAATGTGTAGGCAATCTTGGTTTTTAGATTAGAAATGACAAAATTGTTGCTACTGTTGCAATACAAGTATGGTATTTTACTATTTCAACTTGTCTTATAAAAATTGAAATTGTATGTCCAGTGCAGTAATTAACACTAGGGGTCAAAATGACCAGTAGCATGCTTTGTTTCTTTTGTACTCCTTGACTTTATTTAGTTCCCTCCATAATGGTTTTTAACATTTCTCCACAGTTGTAATAATAATAATAATAATATTGGTTTTACGTCTCTTTCAACTACCACGGCTTTTGGAGATGCCGAGTTGACAGAAATTTTTACCTGAAGGGGAGCCTTAATGTGCTCCCTCAAATGCCAACTGACTGTGCCAAGATTCGATCCTGCAACCTTGGGCACAACAAGCAAGAACGTTACCGTTTGAGCCATGCAGCCAGTCTTTCCGCAGTTGAATAAAAATCTAAGATACATCTATAAGGACGGCATTTTGACCCATTATTGTTGTACAGATTTTAAGCGTATTCCTTTTTTTTCCCCTTTCTTTCTTTCTTTCTTTCTTCCTTCCTCCCATTACATCATATAAATGATTTAGTATTAAAAATATGTACACATACATTAGCCTGCACATACACAGTGATTGGTATTGTATCATAATTAAAGCCCTGCGTGGATGCTGATATCCGCGGATATCCACAACATTTTTCGCCTTGCCGATATAGTTTGCATGCCTTTGCGGATAGCAGATAAGCTGCGGATAATGTTTGGAATAAATTTGCTGATAGTTTTTAGAATACAATCCGAACTTGTTGAACATCAATACTAAGACCCATATGTTTATGACATATCATATTTTTCCGTTATTTTTTTTTTTCTTCATGACAAATGTAAGATGATAATTTACACTAATCACAAATTATGTCATTAAGCACAATTAACACTCCGAACTGAAAAGGGTTGCAAATCTGGCTGTATAACATTCATTTTAAACATAGCACTTGACATACATAGCCTGAGGCAGGACTGCCCAACCTACGGCCCGCAAGACTATTTTGTTCAGCCCGCCGCTCCATGCCCGTGCCATGTCGCCAAAGTTTGAAGCAACTAGAGCCAACTGTAGAAATCAGTGCGCGCGCACCCCTACACAAAGCAGTTCCAGTCATCGCACTAAACTAAATTATCATGAACTTTATTTCATAATTTGATTCATAATTGTGTCAAATGAACATAAATACTCACTCTTTGTCATTCATGCCGTATGTGTGTTGAATATCATCGTACTTCTATTTTAAAGGAATTTATTAAAAATATGTAAATTTATTTTTAGTGTTTCATTTTTTTATTTACTACAAAATTAATAAATATAGAAAACGGAAACAATACTAAGAAAACAGCTCAACCACAAAACTCACCACATTGCTCCTATATTTTAAAAAGAATTCCATATTCCTCAAACCCCCCAGAGTGTTATTGGCCCGCAAGGTCCCCCAACTATTTACAATTTGGCCCTTAGTTAAAAAAGGTTGGGCATCCCTGGCCTAAGGAAACGACTTTCCCTAAAAACTAAATGTGTTGCTTTAATATTTTATCTAATTGAAAATTATTGTAATGCCAGTAGATTTGGATAAACAAATGTGCGAATGCGGATAAAAGTTGTGCGGTTGCTGGGCAGATGCGTTTAACAGTCGTGCAGATGCAGGGCGGATACGGATAACATCCATGCAGTTGCGGGGCGGATAAGGTTTTGTTTATCCGCGCAGGGCTCTAATCATAGCATAGATAGAGAACATGTTATATAAGAGTGCACATTACTGCTGCGGAGAAATGTTAAATATCATTATGGAGGAAACTGAATAAAGTCATGGAGTACGAATTGGGTTCTGTGTGATAGGTATTCTTCAACTGAATACATGCAACATCCAACAAAAATGCCTTTAATATTGACTTAAAATTCTTTAAACCGCTCTGATCTTCGGACTTGCTGCAGATCCCCGTCGCAGTTGTGTTGAGGGATTGAACAGGCAAAGCTGCACCACTGTCTCATTGCCGGCCTTCTAGGTAGAAAGATGATGCCATTCTTGTACTTCAGTGTTAACAGAGTAGGACCTCAACATCTTTAGCCTATTTTCATTTTGTGAAAAATAGGCTTATGAGATCAACTTTTGCCTGTGTGTGTGTGTGTATGTGTGCGAGTGTCCCAAATAAAATCTAAACGGCCAAAGTGATTTGAGTGAATCTCAGCAGCTACCGTGTCCGACCTCGACCATGCCTTTCAAATTTTAATGCAATTCACCAATCCAACATGGTGGCCGCGTGAAATTTTTTACCGGCATTCTATATCTCTGACACTATTACAGATATCACTCTGAAATGTTGTACGTTGATAAAGGGTACTACTACAAGTTCACCTATGTAACTTTCATCAAACACCTGTTAAGTACAAAATCAACATGGCAGCCAAGCGAATTTAAACTATTTCAATGGCATTTTCTCGAGATTTAATCAACCGAGCGCAGTGAAACTGATAAAATAAATATATATACAAGATTTAATCTTTTCTTTCATAAAAGCAATATGGCGGCTGTGCAAAATTTTAAAACTAAGTTTTTATTTTTGTGTCCTAATCATGTGATCAAAGTGAATGTTTGAATAATAAACCTAGGCAATTATCTTATTTTAAAGGTGCATAACTCAATGGCCTGCATATAGAACAATCCAACATGGTGCTCATCCGAAATATTTGAAATATCTGCGAATATTACAGCAATCAAACTGAAATTTTGTATGCTGATAGAGGCTATTGACATAAGTTCACCTATGGGCGTTTCAATAACCTGATGAATAGAAATCCAACATGGTGGCGACGCGAAATTTAAATATTTATGTGTGTGTGTATATACTTACACTCATGAACCAAAACATTATGATCACCTGCCGGGTGGTCCGCAATCATTTTCACGTAGTCCACAGCTTTCATGGTGCCTTCGACCACTACCACAGGTCCCATGGAAGCCCAGGTGAATGTCCCCCATAGCATAATACTGTCCCCACCAATCCATGTCCGTGAAGCAGTGCATGTTCCAAGCAGCCTTTCGCCTGGAAGATGGTGTATCCGGACACGACCATCGACTTGATGTAACAGGAAACTTTATTCATCCGACCAGGCAACATGTTTCTATTGATCCTGTGTCCGTTTCAATCGTAATTGACAATGCACTTGGGTAAGCATGGGAATATGTACTGCAGTACAGCCTCATGTTCAACAATGTGCACTGAACAGCGTGCTCCGAAACACTTGTGTCTGCACCAGCATTGTACTCTGCCACCTATACTGCTTCACAACCCAAACAGCCTTGCCGTTTCCAAGATTCTCCTTCCCAACCGCTGGGCCATAAAAATCTACCATTTGTCAGTGAATTTCCCCATTTTCTGCCTAGACTGATTTCTCATTCGCCTCTACTCTATATGCTTTTCTTACTGCATCACGTACCAACAATGTCACCAGGTGACATTCAATCTTGCAGTGGGCAGTGGTCATAATGTTGTAGCTCGTGTAAAATTTGACATCTCGCCATGTCTCACCAGAGGCTGCAAGTCATGAGGGCAGGGCGAAGGGGACAGAAAGTGCGTGTTTAGGATAAGTCAATTAGAAGCGAGCAAGAATTCAGTTGGTGAGTTCATGACAGTGCAACGACATAGTACATTAAGTCAATAGTTCCAAGTGTACTTGGTGCCAGTGACGAGACAGTGAGTCGCCCTGAAAACTTGGATGCAGCAGTTTTTGTGTAAGACGCATGCGAGTATCTAGGTTTGACGCAGGATGAGGAGGAGTGCACAAGAAGTAACTTCAGTGGGACTTTGAGTAGACCTGAAGCAGCCAGTGAAAGCTGTAGCGATTTGTGACTACGGTTAAGAGCAAAGCTGTGGCATTTTTGTGACTTGCAGACAGAGTGAGTGCAGTGAAAATCCTGAAATAATAGTGTAAATTGTAGACTAAGCCATACATGCTACCAGTTGTGTTAATATTTAAACACGTACAAACCCTGAACCTGCCGCAATATGTTGTTAGGCATATGCATTTTATTTCAATGTACTGTAGATGTTTCTTCTTCATCATAAATTATGAGCAGATTTATTTGCCTGGCTGACAGAGATTTTTTTAAATGTAACCTCACGAAGTGTAAAATGCATACAATATTATTGATTTCCAAAAAGTATTAACCAGGTTACTCCTATTTTGAATGCATAGCCAAAACAAATGTAATATTGGAAATGTATCACCTCAATGCTCATCATAGTCAAACAGGGTCTTCAAGGATGGAGTTAACTGTTACAGTACCATACCTTATTGTCCGAGAAGAAAATCGTTCTGACAATGTATCAAAACTATCAGCAAGAAAATCTTCTTCTATAACAGAATCCTGAACATTCACAGAAATACAAGTGGGCAAACTCTTCTTTATATCTGAAGATGAAGTAGAGTCGTCTGAATCCTGCAGAAAAATTTCAAAAGCATATTGAGAGTACCTGTGAATTTTTGACAAGTTAATTGCTGTTCCATAGCTGAAAAGAACAATGAGAACTATTGGTGTGGACTGTGTCTGCTTGTTTACAGTACAGAAAAACCTGCCTAAAACGGAACACAATCGTTCTGGTAATTATTTCCCATTTCCACAAGTTTCTGCTTTCAAAGGGTTGTGTTTTAATAAAACAAACTGCAAAGAAATAAGATTGCAATGAAGGAATAATTTAAAATAAAAGTCTATTAAAAAATGGGTTCATATGTACTGTATTACTGTATTTTCAATTTATATACAATAATTTCAGTTTCTCTGGTCAACATTTGTCTTTCTCCGGGAGTCCGATGCCTTGGGGTTTGCATGAGCCTTGCGCTCAACCAAAACTGTCGCTTACGTGACATCTCATTTGTGAACGACATTTGTCTTTCAAAGTGCACTGTCACTATTTCTTCATAAGAGAACATTGTAGGATATACTTTGGACCCTGCATTACCACCAGGAGTTCTGGAACATTCTTGGAAGCTACAAATTCCTGAAGGCAACTCAAATGCTTCAATGCTTCTCCAAAAGTGCATATTTTAGCGGTTTCGGTGGCATAGTCGGTAACATGCTGAACTGCCATGCCCAAGATGGCGGGTTGAAACCCGGCCGAAGTCGTCAGATTTTTTAAGAGCGTTAAAATCCTCCAGCATGCCTTTCTTTGGAGGGGTTGGTTCCTTAGTTTAGGGGCTGCGACAACGCGGTCATGTAGGCCCGTGTACTTCGGGTGTGTGTAGAATCTGTCTGATAACCGGTGTTAATTGTGATGACTGTATTAGTATGTGTTATCTGTTTTTAATTTAAGTAAGGACTGCAGACTTTTGAATTTTTCAAATAGTTTCTACTTTTGCCACCAAACGCCACCGTCAACGACTACTAGTTCAGAACTTAGCTACCAGACGCCACCACAGTCGGCTCTTGGCAACGAACGTAGGAACCTAAGAGCGTTGTTTACATTCTTAACCTATACAATTTAGCTTCACACAGGTGTAATTAGTGGAAGGTTCTTTAACATGCCATAAATCTATGACATGGGACCGCCGGCTTTACTTCCCCTCCAAAGGAAGGCATACAGAGGGATTTTTAACGCTCTTAAAAAGTCCAATGACTTCGGCCGGATTTGAACCCGCGATCTTGGGCATAGAAGCTCAGCATGCTACCAACTACGCCACCGAAGCCGCCCTCTAGCTGGTGGGCCCATGTCATAGATTTATGGCACATAAAAGAACCTACCACTTAAATTGATGGTGTGTAGCAAAATTTGTAGGTTATATTTGGCTAGTACACAACACCCTATCAAGTTCCAACGTTCGCCGCTAGTGTTAGTGACAGCAGCATCAGATAGACAAAGTTGGAACTACATGAAATTGAACTTGTTAGGAGCCCTCAGCGATTCATATATCAAAAGTGCATATCTTTAGCTCCCTTTTGTTGCCTTCATCGTCGTCTATTTCTTTAATGACTTCACACCTGCTGTTCTGAATGTCTTAAGTTGTGGCAAGTTCATTATCAAAATTGACTACATCTTCAGCTTCATCTAGCAGATTTTGTTGCTTAGAGATCTGAAATTATCTGAAAATTTTCTACTGTGACATTTTGTGTATCAACCGATGCTTGTGCTGGAAAACTAGCGTTAAGGAAATACTTTGTCATTGTTTCGGGGAGAATTATCTTCTCCAGTTAACAGCATCAAGGATATTAATCTGTTTAACAAGCTCAGTAACATAGACACAGGTGTCATTTTTAGCAACAAGGGACTGCAGTGCAAACTTCCTATAAAAGGATTTAAGTACATAAATAACATCCTGTTCCATAGGTTTTGAAATTGAAGTTGAGTTTGGAGGGAAAATAGGCCAGCTTCACATTAGACAAATCAATACTTGGATGACAGAATGCATTGTCCAAGAACAAAATGACCCTACGACCTTGACTTTTCATTCTTCCATTCCCACACTAGATCTTCAATTTTCCCTTTCCAGTCTGCTACTGTCTGCATATCAACATCACATGCTTCACCACACACATCATTTAAGACAATGTTATGGAGATGTTTGAAACACTCGAGATGCTTTGAAATTGTGCCTGCGTAACTTCTTTCTCTGTCTTAAAGCTTTAGTCTGTATCAGTGGTCCAGAAATGGGAATTCCTTTACCGTGAGCACTAATGAACCACTCGATCATAGCACGATTTATTTCATCATAGTCTGTAGATTTTGTGATGTGTTTCAAATGCCCTGTTGTTTCCTTTACCCACTCATCTTCAATTGTTATTTAGTTTTTCAAATTGTCATAAATTTGATTTTCTTTCCCCACTTAAAGCAACACAGGTAATGATTTAGCCTGACCGTTTTTCTTTTTTCGTCAATAACTTCAATAACTTTAATTTGCTCCTCCAGTGTAAATGTCTTAGGTTTAGAAGTCATTGTCACTGAATTACAGTTGGTACACAAATACAGTGTAGAGTAAAAATTACATTTAAAGAACACTCAAGTTCACAGTTTCCTCCTACTCGTAGTTTATCACTTGTCAGAACAAAACTGAGTGAATTACAAGGGGTTATTAGTTATTGTTGTTTTAAGGGGCAAAACAGCAAGGTCATCTGCTCCATATTACAAGAAGGTTGGGAGAAGTAAAAGTACATTGTTTTCACTTACATATGTTGTGAAATGTAGCTTACTTACTGCATCCTTGAGGAAATATTAGAGTTAATGATTCCTAGAACATGGATGCAAGTACAGACGCACTCAAAATTTAGTGCGTAGCTATATATTACGAATATAATCATCCGTCTTAGTCAGGTTATTTACACAAACTGTTCCCCGAAAATTTTTCCATTCCTGCGTTAGGTAGTTTTTCAGTTTAGAGTGCAATTTTACATAGGAAATACCACTGTTCTGAATTTTTCTTTCCATTTGTCCAGGTTTCCAGTGTATAGGGTTTAGAAAGTTTTACTGTATTTACAATGTTATGCTCTTTTGTGGCATCCTCAAGTGACTAGATGGAGATAGCTGGACTAGAAGGACTATGTAATCAGAGCCTCACATTAGCTTTGCTATAGTGGAATACATTGCTATTCCAAGAATATTTTACAACTTGAATGACATAATTTGGAATGGGCAGATGACCTCGTAGTTTTGCCCCTTAAAACAACAATAACTAACTAACATCATTTGGAGAGCACTGAAATGTGTTGCCCATAGCCAATTGGATGTCATTGAATAAATTACATTATGGGTTTGAGCTCCTACATCAAAAATATCTCCTTTATGGTTTTATTTAGATCACAACAACGTGATTGAAATTACAGTAGAGGACAGTATATATTGCATTAATATGCTTAGTAGCTGCTAATTAGTAATATTAGTATAGCTTGAAATATACAGTGACATCCTTCTCTTAAAGAACAGAACCTCGCCATGGCCGTGTGACAGACAGAGAGTGATAAGTTATGGCCAGATGTCTAGCATCTACTGATTAGCAAACTATCAATTTATACTTTTTAGTCGGTCAACATGCTATTTGCCTAATATGATTGGACAGGGGTACAATAATATTACTGTGTAGCACCGGATGCTGTCATTGCATTGATTACATACGGAGCTGGGAAGATACCTTAGTTGACAGTTAAGACTTGTAGTGAAGTACTTTAGCCTATCTCGCATCTCGTGAACATGGTTAGGTATTGACCTGACATCAAATTTTCCTATTGGAAATTTGTCTTTTCAAGAAGAAGTCTTACAGTAAATGTGTTTGTAAGTTTCAGTGCCATGTGATTCTGGGGGAACCTCAAACAAAGGTATACAGAAACGATCCGCATACTCTGGAGACTCTTTGAGAACGAAATAACAGCACAGATACAAACTATCAGTGAGTATGAATTACAGTGAGTGTACCAAAATTTCCTATGTTGGTGCAATGTGTGTTTAGAAAATGAAGGACAGCATTTCCAGCAACTACCCTGAAATTCATGTAAGAAATGATGATTATTAAATATGTTGAAAAATTTAAATTTAAACGCTGCTGTTAGCGCCAGTGCTTTTCTCGACACGCTGCAATGCACAGTGGCCCAACCGCTACACAGTGTCTGCGAGGTTCCGCTCTCTAGAGAAGGACCTCATTGTGTATATATATTTATATAGACCCCCATTCTGGTCTATTGGCTAACGGGCGATGTGAAGGATGTCTCCACATTCTCTTTGATCTCCAGTATGAAAGAAGAGGGCGGTGTGGTCAGAACTACACCTCAACTGACCTTGACCCCCAGACGGAATTTGTCCTCTGATACTTTTATAGCACTTAGAAGGTGGCACGACAAGGAATCATACACCATCCCTCCTTACCTATTGTCTTCTATTACACCAATTAAAACTATATGCCTGAACAATGTTCTGTGAGAAGTTCAACTGAACGGGAGCTTAAGAATTATTGGGACATCATGAATATCCTGCTGCATATGCAAATATCAGTGGGAACTTCATTCATACAAAGTTTTATCATGATAGGATTAGTTGTTCAGATGTTCATATGATGACAAACATACCAACAGACGCTGGATCATCTTGCCCTACATTTGATCTCATGAACCTAGGCCTACTTTTCCAGTTTTTAAATGAGACGAGTAGGCTAGAAGCGAGGATGAATGCAAATAAAAGGACGAACACAACAACATGCTGATGAGGACATAGGTAAATAAATAAGGAGGGAACCGATCAACTCTACAGTTGGTACTCGGCAACTTTAAATGTGGGTATTCATGCCAACAATCCACTCTAGAGCTCTTCTATGCTATAGCCCCCCACTCTCTTGTGTTTGTTTCAACTTACAATATCTGCACATGTACCACATCAGCCACATATTCTGTCACTTAAAACAGTTCAAAGCAGTGAAGCATTCTTCAAGAAAAGTCTCAGTCAAGAAGGAGTGTAAGAAAGAGTAGCAGTTGTACTAACAGACAGAACTAAGTAGGAACACAGACCGACCATTGAAGGAAGACAGAACTCATTAGACTACATAAATCTATAAAGTCTATCACAGATAAATAACACAGACTGGTTGCTGCCTGCCCTCCTTAAGAAACTGGTGGAAATTAAGCCTTTGAGAGCTACTGTGTAGACGAGTTATTGAGTAGATTGATGAACAACCGCCTGTCTTTGAAGATAGCCATGCGTTTGTTTGTCCATGTTTCTCTGTTCTCATCAACTGTTGTCTCTTTATTTCTTTTCCTATCCTCTTTTTCCTGTCGTATAATTATTCTTTTATACTATTCACCCATGCCATTTTCTATGGATCTGTATAACCTACTGGGGCTCCATTCACCTTCCATGTTTGTCCTGAAAAAAGGAAAGTTTTAGATTTACATGCCTTTATAGATGATTATAAGTCTCACAGAGACTCCTTTTTACATAAAATCTAAACTATATAATGTTTCATTTGAAATACCCACGTATGCATTTTTCCTAACACTGCTTTTCTTGATCTGTTTGTATAACTTTACCTGCCTTTCTTTCCTTATTTATCCAGCTCCTTTTAGCACATGCTCCCTGATGCATACCGTACAATTTTTAGCATCAGAAGAACTGGTTACTGTCTGTCCTCCAAAAGAGACCATGAAGTTGATATGAACTGAATGACGTTATAATATTGAAGAGTTATTGATTGATTACATGATTACCTGGAGGTACAATTTGTCCTTATCCCTTGTAATTGATCATGTTCCTCATTGTCATTTCTCTATCTACTCTCACTAGCCTAGTGTTTTGTTAGTCCCTTTACAACCATATCACAATATAACCACCAATCTAACAGTGCAAATAACTACCCTTGACTCAGATTACCAAGCAAGATGTCATGGCATGATGTGGGGAAAGGTGCAGGAGATTTAGAGATGGCTTAATGGATGTTTGTGATGAAGACGATCAGGGACAGTGGTCTGTGGCAGAAAATTAATGTGTGTACCAAGTGAATCAAGTGGTTTGTGAGAGGTATCAGTTCATGGTTTCTGAATTATTATTATTATTTGATACAGCCACCTATGGACTACAAATATACAGCAAACGTTTAGGTTTTCTTCTGAATTATTATTATAAGCTTTTCAGTTCGTCAACACGAAATGTGATTAATTAGATTGGGCAAGGAGTTACAATTAATTTCCGTAAGTCTGAAATAAATTACATGATTATTTATACACTTGATAAAACACTTCTCACATAAATGGGGGACTAAATTGGAAGACTAGTTTTGTTTGTCAAGCGAATATCATCAGTTATGCTCACTTAGGTTGTATATAACACTTATGTAAAAGAGTATTTACATTATTAAGCTACAGAAGTTCTTAATTAAACTTTGTAATGACTAGGATTTTTTGATGATGATGATGATAATTGTTGTTTTAAGGGGCCTAACATCTAGGTTATCGGCCCCTGATGAAATGAAATGGCGTGAAATGAAAGGATGAAGACAAAAAACAGCTCACTGCTATGGATGAAACGCAAATGGTTTAGATAAAATAGACAGTGAGCCCCAAGAACTATGCCTTATGTAGCAGGGAAAAAACTTACAAAAAGGAACTCAGATTGAAACTACTCACCAAATGGAGAGCGGTAATACGTACGTAAGGGAATTTGGAACGAAAAGACTCACAAAAATAATAGATTGAAAAATACGCACAAAATGTAGGTTAAGTCCAAAATACGTACAAAATGCAACGTACAGTCGAAACACCTACAAAATGCAAGTGAAATCAAAATACTTACAAAATGCAAATGAGATTGAAAATACGCACAAAATGTAATGTAGATTCAAAATACCCACAAAATGCAATTGAGACTTAACTACTTGAACAAAGCGGGGTAGGTTGAAAACACAAAATGCAATTGAAATTGCTTACAAAAGGTATGGTAGATTCAAACTTCTCATTTGGATGGACAATACTTACAAAATGCAATTTAGATTGAAAATAATTACAAAATGTAATTTAGATTCAAAATACCCACAAAATTGCAATTGAGACTTAACTACTTGAACAAAGCGGGGTAGGTTGAAAATACAAAATGCAACTGAAATTCAAAATACTCACTAAAGTCCCAGCCCCTATATTGAAAGACTTACTAAAAAGCAATTTAGATTGTCAATCCTTACAAAATGCAATTGAGATTGAAAAACACTCACAAAATGCAATCTAGATCGAAAATACGTACAAAATGCAACGTAGATTAAAAATACCTAAAAAAAAAAACGCTAGAAGGGGATTTAGATACACGGGGAACCAAGTAACAAAAACAGTGCGGGAATCTTAAAGAGAAAAGGAAATATAAGGAAAAGAGGAGAGGAGAGGGGAGAGAGGAGAGGGGAGAGAGTCCGCCCCAAAGGTAAGGGACAAAAGGGGAAAACGGACCCAGCTCAGGAATCCCTCGGGGTCGCCAACTCCCGAACTCACCAGCCGTGAGCCCCTGAGGGTGTAGCATTATCTAGGGTGCACCAGAAGTGGTGGGGCTACATACACCCGGCCTCCTAAAGGGCCTTGAGCACAAGGCAGGAGGAAAGAGGAAAAGAAAAAGAAGGCTGACCCCTCACAGAAGGAGGGTATCAGGAAAGATGAGACAAGGGCCAATTAAGGCGGGAAAGTGAAAGACTCCCTAGGCCTCGGATAACCTAATACCGTTGGGGTCGGAAGAGAACAAGAGTTGACCAAGGTCGGATTTTTTGAACTAATTATATTATTTATTCCGTTAATCTATTACACTTTTATAGTGTTGCGCTTTTTGTTAGCACTTTTTATGTGTAGACTGCGATTAATACCTGTTGGCACAAATCCTTGCGAACCTGACAGTGTAGAAGGTAAAGGAGGAGAAGGAAGAAGGGAGGGGGTTACTGTGTTGCGCTCCTGGCAGATGCACTAACATGCAATACAGCTCCAGTTACAGTAGAAGCCGATGTGGACATTTACGCAACAAGAAGTGAATTGAATGTTCCTCCCAACAATGATGCTGCAGCATATAGCCGAACCTCCATATGGAACTTGTTGTGTTCAAGTGTGCCATCAGGTAATAATTGCAGTCTACGAATGTGAAATCCTTTTACATCATTAACTTCTATTGTATTGAGCTATTGAAGTGATTGCATTCTACACTGTTTTGTTATTAAGTGCCACTTTTCAAATTTCTTAATAATGAAAAATGAAAATCCACAGCCTGCTTCCAGTCTCCGACCGGGTCAGGAATGGAATGAATGGAGCCCCAATCTAGCGGCGAGGATATGAACTGTGCCGGCTGCCGAGGCCTGACGCACTCCTCTGGGGCAATGATTAAATGAATGACAGATGAAATGAAATTGGAGAGTGTTGCTGGAATGGAATGTTGACAGGGAAAACCGGAGTACCCGGAGAAAAACCTGTCTGCCTCCGTTTTGTCCAGCACAGATCTCACTTGGAGTGACCGGGATTTTAACCACGGACCCAGCGGTGAGAGGCCGGCGTGCTGCCGCCTGAGCCACGGAGGCTTACATTTCTTAATAATAATAATTTCAATAATCATCTCACCCCAATTTATAGGGAATCCTGGCACAATCAGCTGGCATTTGAGGGTGCGCAAATGCGAGGGAGCCGTGTAGGTAGATTTACTGGCATGTTAAAGATCCCCTTTAGAGCAATAATCTGGCACCCCGGCGTCTCTAAAAGCTGCAGTAGTTAAAAGGGACGTAAAACCGATAACATTCACTCATTCATTCATTATTTCATTTATTCACTCATTTCCCTTCTCTCCTCCTTTCTTGCCTTGCTGCTCTGCCCCATAAATCAACAATCACCATCTTTCTTGCCACTGCCTGGGAGAAGTATTAAAATACCTCCTGGCAAACTGTTCCACTCAGTTCTCCCCACAAAAGAATATCTATATCAATGACTTTGTCTTATCTTAACCGGTTCTATGTAAAGATGCTGTTCAACCGGTCAACACATATTGAGAAACCCAATTATCTTAGGCTGTTAAAGCTAATATATTCTACACAAGTACATGAAATAAACTTTTCCATTCTGCTGAAACATATTCCAACTCTGAGGTCTTATCTGTGATAAATGAGCCTTACCTGCCCCCTTAAGCACCCTCAAAATCATGTGCCAAGATTTATGTCTTCATTACAATCTCGTCTACATGTGTTATAAGAATGACTCCCTGAAATGTATCCAACAGTCCCTCAAATATGTTTCATATGCTTGTCACTGCCATCTACGCCTTCATATCAAGAACTATTGCGAGAGCATCATCAGAAGAAAGCAGAGATTTGGAGCGATTTTTACTCAACTGATGCTATGATAAACAGAGAGTGGTCAGTTGCCAATTACGAATTGCGTCATCTTGTTACCCGATATACGGTACATGGTTTTCACCATAGAGTTTGCCACACATTACAGTTTCACACACCTGACATAAACTGTGTTTGTTCTCTCTGCGAGAAAACATGTGAGCGTTATCACCTTGCTACTTGCATGAAGAGGAATAAGTCCTTGAAGGAAATTTGTTGTGACTAGTTATGTAGTTATATTTCTTATTTTATTTGCTTTGGCCATTGGCTGTAATAAATATATTATTAAATATGTTTCATATAATGCAAGTTAGGCTAACCAGCCTCTAGTTTCCACTGCCACACCTGTCCCATTTTCCTCTGAAAACAGGAAAGTTTTCCAATAGTCTGACATCCTCTTCCCCCAGTTCTGATTAGCCTCACAATGCCATTTCCTATGTCTTTTGTTCAAACCCTAATCCCAATTATTTCCCCCTGTCTCTTCTATAAACTATACAGTACGGTATACTTACTGGGAAAAACTTTCCCATCCATGACTCATTCCCAATGATTGTATCTCGATTTGTAACTTCAACTAAGTGCCAAATATTCTGTTTACTTGTTTACAACACTCGTACAGTATACCAGAAGACATCTTATACTCTCAGTATTCCTCTGGAGACCCTGCTCTGAATTTAACTCATCCTTCCTTGATTCTTTATGATCAGATGATTTTACAATAGCCTGTTATCCTCTTCTCTTGTCTCCCATTCCCTTTCCTAAGCTTTTGGCTTCTCTAGTTTCCCACCATATAGGATTTCACCACACTCGTTAACAGTTGACTCATCTTTTCAGAGCCTAAGCTATTTAGATGTAGGCCATCAGCCCAAAGTCACTGCAACCCACCCATTTGAATCCATGAACATTGCTGCCTGCTTCCTGCAAACCCATTAAATATTCTCATTCAGTAATAGGATCTTAAGATCATCAGTATCACTTCTAAACACAACCCCTCTGACCATAACTTTGGATTTTAAAAATTTGCTTCTTGCTGCAGCAATAAAATCCCACTCTTCACCAAAGGGGATTGACAGGTGACACATAAACCCAAGTTTAAAAAGTGGGAGAGAATTTTTTAGTCCATCTTCACACTGTGAATATCATATTCACTTCAAACTGAATTTCAGGGTTACTTAGACAACCAACTTTCTGAGATATTCTTAGTATCTGCCTGCTGTGAAACCAATCATTACAAAATATTCTACAGATACCTGAAGCCTTCTTGCCTCACTTGTCAAGTGATAGTTTAGTGCTATAGCTGTTAAAACTTCCAATATATCGAATATGCTAATTGAGAAGCTAATCAAGTCAGTCAGTTGTTAACATTTCAGTGGATACTGCAGCTTGCAGAATCAGAACACAACCAGATATCAACATATGACAGCATTTTTACACAGTGTATTTAGACAAAATCTAGTTATATTATGTTCTAGTGGGGGCTTATTGCTAAAGCCTATCACAATAGTAGTAGCTGCATGCTTGCGGATTAGTGGTGGAGGGCCACGACTATTTGTGGGTAGCATTGTGAGATTTTGTAATGTTTGTTTAACCTGGATCTGATGAGGTTTTCTTGGCGAATGAAACATGTCATCATTGAAAACCCCTTTGTAATCTGTGCATAATAATTAGTCACAAGTTAATGTTTTTCAGATACTGTCTTATATTCCCTGCCTTATAAATCAGCATAAATACGCATTGACCGACTAAAACGTTCCATTTTTAAATATTTTTTAGAGATACCATAGTTAACAGTTCCTATTGGCAATGAGAATACTTTTAATCATACTTACTGAAGAAATATCTTCAAGAGAAGGATATGACGCTTGAGAGCACCTGGACAGAACATCAATACCGGTATCTTGTTCTACAGATTTACAAACAAATTTTCCACTTCTATCATTTTCATAGCTTTTTCTAAAACCTGTTTTTAGGAAGTTCCTAAATCTAAATTCATCTAAATTGCTGGTTTCACATGACTTGTTCTGAAACTCGTCAAAATAACACTTCATCTGTGACAGTACTGAAGAGAAATCTTTTTGTGTTCTGGTCGTTTTAATTCTCTTGTTACTGCCAGATGGATACCTTTCATCACTTGCAAGAGATTTTGCATGCTCACAATGAGATTTACTTGTACTTTCGTGGGATATATTGCTGATTAATCCTACTGTATAATGCTGGCTCGAATTTTCACATTTTTTAAGCACACTTGGTATACTATTATTCTTATTGTTCTTGTTTTCTAATAATGCACCAATATCAGATGGCTTCCTAGATTTATTTTCCTGCTTGGTGTCACATTCATCTTGTTTCTTTCTCTTTCGTAATACTCTTGTACACATCATTGTCATGGACAAAAGGTTGCTTTCTTCACATGCAACTGTACATCAAGAGCCTCTTCACCTCAGGGTTGATAATAAATGATAACATTTTCACAAGTTATGGTGAATTTAACAAGTCTTCAATGATTTATGCCATTTTTTCCCCCAGCAATGAAATCACATTTCACAATCTGAAAAATTAAAAAAAAAAAAAAAAATTAAACAGTAGGATTTAACTAAATAAGGAAGATTATGAATGTAAAATATCTAGACAGAAAATAAAACAAGCAAATAAAGCACGATAAATATTTGAAAGGTCAAGAATCTCCCAAAGGCTACTTTTTTAGTAGTAAGTTTAGTACTAGTAGTGGTAGTCATCAAAAAGATCTAATTAGCTCAGTAGAAGAAAATTACCACAAAACCAATTCCACAGATTATTACAAAATCGTTGGAAGACAATTACAGAAATATGATCCCCCTATGTTAGTGTTAAAAATGAAAATGGGTAAAATGGTTCATCGTGAAATGGAAAATGCTGAAATCATGGCCGAGTCATTCAATAAAATTTTGAATTACAAAGAACCAAAGGAACTTTTTAATATTAATACAGAGACCCCATGGTGTTGGGGTAGCGCGCCTGCATCTCACCCGGAGGCCCCTCGTTCGATTCCCGGCTCCGTCATGCATTTTAGAAACTGACATGAGCGCTGGGATGGAGTGCACTCACCCTCGTGAGGACAATTGAGTAGCTGTCTGACAGTAAGGCAGTGCCCCGGTCAGGAAAACCAAGATTAACGGCCGAGAGAACTAAACAAACTGACCATGCATCACCCCACAATCTGTAGGCCCAATGGCTGAGCAGCCGTTATTTGGTAGGTCATGGCCCTTCATGAGCTGTGGTGCCACGGGGTTTGGTTTTGGTTTTTGAAAACATACACCCTCCAAGATATGGAAGCAGTACTCAAGGACATGAAAAATTACAAGTTTTTGCAGAAATGTGAGATATGCCAGTGACACTATTCGAACCTCCCTACACCTCGCTTTAGAAACAATCTGGGTAACAGAAAAATTTCCTGAATACTGGACCACAGCTATAAAAGTCACCCACTACATAAAATAGGAGGTAAGAAAACTCCAGATAAATAACTTACTAAGGTATATCTTTATTGGACGGCACACATAAGATCTTCTCCAAAATTTTAAGAAATCTCGGACTACATCCAAAATTAGTCAAATTGATAGAATTCACGTTAGCTAACACAAAATTAAAAGTTAAATTTAGAGGGGAACTTTCGAAACCTTTCTTCATAAAAACAGGTTTAAGACAAGGAAATTGTTTATCACCACTTCTATTCAACTGTGCCTTGGAATACATAATGAGAGACTGCAGAAATACACAAAATAAAAAGAATAACAGAACATGCATAAACAAACAATATCAAGTGGATGGACATTTCAGACTAGCTTCTGATGAAACAGTTTACAAGGAGATGGAACCGGTAATGAGCACAATAGAGAAACGCGCATATTATTCTTTGGATATTTAATCAGGACACAGGAAAGCAGAGTCAGCAGAAGAATAATAAAAAAAATATGGAACAGTAAGAGTAATATTAGATGGATTATGGAAATTAAGGAAGATTTGAGAGAATTAAAAATCGCTATTGAGAATTTAAGAAACATAACAGACAAAATTAAGAAACTCCATGATAAATAAAGTACACTAAGAACTAAGATCAAGAAATGAATAGGAAGGGTGATTTCAGACAAAGAAAGAAGACTGCAATCCGACTGAAGAAGTACTGGGCTGATAGAAACAACATTCCTGTGTATAGAATAGACAGAGACTGTCTGTGGGTATTGATGTAGGTTTGGTAGTGTTTTGTATAGCCATTTATCTTGTAAATTTGGATCTGATGATGCTCGCTTGATGCCTAGGACAACCAAGCGAACACTACCTAGTCATTTGGCCTGCACTGCCTGTCAGGCAGCTACTCAATTGTCCTCACGAGGCTGAGTAAACCCCATTCCAGCCCTCATGTCAGTTTCTAAAATCCCTGACGGAGTCGGGAATCGAATCCGGGTCCTCAGAAAGCTAGACAGGCATGGTACCCCCAGCAGTGTGGGGCCGGCATGATAAGGATTAGTCTATGTAAAAATGAAACTCACCCTGACCGTTTTCCTAGGAAGAGTCACAGCAGTTTATCCCTTAATCAAGATCCAATATTAGTAACAAATATTCAAATACCGTAGCTTTGTTAAATGTTATAGCAGCATATCTGTACCGTTGCCAAAGAATGATTAGAAGCCCGTCTTGAACATGTTACTTGCTTCATAATGCACACACATACTGTGGAAGATATCGAATATTTCACCTCTCTAATTGGTTTCTCTTTTGTTTTTAAGATAATTAAACATTATTTACGAAAATTATTTTCCGTAAGATGAAAAGGTCCAATGAAAGCTTGCACTTAATCAAAAGATGGATATAAGACACGATATAAACAAACATTTGATATTCCCGCTATTGATCACTAACGTAGATAAACCCAGGACCATAAAGACAAACTACTTTTTAGCAAGTGCTCAGGCCCAGAGCTCCCAATATTCTTTGGCCTCTTTGGCGCAGACCTGCTGAGCAGAGTTCAAAAACAATTGGAGTCTTTTGAAGCTGGATGAACCCACTAGCCTTGGGATGAACCATGCATGGCACATGGATGAACTTCTTTTTTGCAAAGTCAAAAACCAGACAAGGAGAGCAAAGTCCAGCAAAGACTTAAAAGCAAAGGACAAGACCTGCATCCGTGTTGTGTATTGCGATGATACGATTTATGAGTTATTTGTTTTACGGAAAGAGTTGTTCGAAGCGAATTCACCTGGAATAATTCGCTAAGATGAAAATGTTCGATTTGCCAGTTATTTTTTACGTAATCATTTAGTTTAACATTTTGCGGAAAGCGCCGAGTTAGGAACTAACCTACCTTTCTGGTATGTATGATTTGCTAGGTTAGGTTGGTGATATTATGTTGTCTATTTTCACTGCTGTACTGTGATATCCGTTGTTAGTTCATGCTGTGAATATGTTAAGTCGTACAGGGGTTGAAGAAGACTGTTTTGGGCGAATACAAGGTATTCTAAATTGTTATATATACCTGTACGTTTTGTCACTTGGGTATTTTTCCCTCCCTACGGTACGGTATGCACAATATTGTGCTCAAATCTATCACATAAGTTATATCTATAGTGATTTAATTCAGATAACGTGTTCTGAAAGACTCCTTGAAAATCCAATTCTTGGACACTAGGCCTACTGTAGTGTGAAGTTCTGCACTTTTATCTCTAAATATTGTCATATTCTTCTTCCGGCTCATCCAGCTTGTCTTCATTTATCTATGTAGGCTACTTGTATTGTGCTACCATGTGTATTCCAACAAAACTGTATTCTAGTGTCAATATAAGTTAGGTCGTCTGAATTGCTACTAATTTTCCCAGTGTTGTTATATTATCATACGACATATCAGATGCCCTTTAAATTTCGATGGTGAATCCAACATTTTCTTCCTGGTATGGTAGCCTATGTATTATTTGAAGTGGTGTCAACCATTAGAAAGTAAAATTCTAACAAAGGTTGCTTCTCTGGTTGTCAGTTATTAGGAAGACTAACTGGGGTAGGTACTAATGCTAAGGCACAGTGCTATGGTTCCAGACTTGGATTATGCATGGGTTCGAACCTCACCATTAGTCATCCTTGAAATGGTTTTTTGTGATCTCTTGTTCTTGTTTTCAAGCTCAGGTAAGTGCCGGGACAGTACCTTCCAATAGATTAGAATACCCCCTGTTCATAAACTCGGATTCCTTTTTTTTAAATTATTATTGTAACCATCACTTCATACATGTGATTATTAATTACAGTAATTTAATTCCCTAATAGCCTAACACAAAAACATGTTGACAAAAAGAAACTTTCAAAAAAATTGAAATCACGGAACTCGTGTAGTATACGTTGCCCGTCGCCATTAAAATCCGAAAAATTTTCTATAGAAATGGCCAATGTTACTAATATACAGCAGTTGAATATTTCATCGCTAGAGAGTGTTACTGTACTTTTTCAGAGTGCCAACATTATTGTTTCCAGACCAATATTTTCATCCAGCCCAATGGTTTTCGTCTAGGCCAATAAAGGTTAGGTAGCGCGGCCCTGCGGGCCGCGTTAGGCTAATAGATAACACCCCTGGTTTTTGTCACGCACAGTGGGGATGTCACGCATCAATAATCTTTAACCAGGCCAATGATTTTGCCTAGTAGTACAATCAGTAAGTTGGCAGCATTACGTAATCAAACATGGCGACGTGCTTTTTGATAAGTTTATTACTTGAAAGTTAATGTTGACAATTTCCTTTTTTGGAAGTGTTTACGCGGTGTTTGTTAATGGCAAATGGCTTTAATAACGTGGCAGAGTAAATACAAACCATTTTCCGGGCGCTAATAGGTAAAATAACGCACTTTCGAAACGGGCAACGTATACTACAGGAGAGCCAAAAGGAAATTGCGGCTATTATGTATGTTCTATCTTATTCTAATTGATACAGAGAGGCTATCCTAGACTTAGGGTAAGTTTTATTGCTTAGGATACCATTTCCTGCACTCTTATGCAATATTTGTCTCGCATGCATCTTTGTGTTTCTATCTGTTGCTTTCCTATTCTGTATTCCTCTGATAGCCTAACTTTAGTTTCGCTGCAGGTGTGCTGCATCTATAACCTTCCCACATAAGAGGCAATGATCCTCTTTCCCTACTTCTCGCAATGCTTTTTTCTTATACACGCCCATTAACCACCAAATTAGGTAACACTGGACCACTTCTTTCCAAATACGTACTGGTCCATCCTTATTCATCTCTCATAAGGTTGGTGCCAGGAAGGGCATCTGGACATAAAAACCATAGCCACATTGAAAATCGTCTCGCATCATCCACAACTCCATATAAACTGGAATAATAAGTGGTAGAAACAAAAAGTTATGCCAGCAGTGTAAAACTATAAAGACTTTTACATCTGATCATAAGTGTTTCTCAAGAGTTTGGAGTTTGGTGTAAGTCGCTTGATGCTACTGATGAGCTATGTTGTACAAGCTATACTGTCATACAAGTCGAGATGCCACGATGGATATGTTAAAAGGGCTCTGGTGTCATATATGCCATGTATTGTATAACTTTGTGGAATGAAACATATATGAAAACATTTGAAATAATGTCAATTGGTTAGGTCTGGTGGATAAGCTGCAAAAAACTTAAGTTTTGCATTGTTGTTTGAGCGTTCCAATCTGTTTAACATATTCTAACCTTGGTCTACTCCTGTAGTTTCTGTCCTAGACACTTCCTTCCATAATTAAGTTTGCTATTCTGGAGTGCCTTTGTATTTGACTTATCAACCTATCTCTTCATAAAGTAAAACAGCAGTGGCTATGCTTGCTAAAGCACAGTATTAGGTCATGGGGCCAAGCTCTCTGCTGACATGGTAGACGCGTGGGTTCGAGCCCCATCATCGGCTGACCTTGAAGTGATTTTCCATGGTTTTCCCCATTTTCAACAACAGGAAAATGCTGGGACGGTACCTTCTGACAGGCCACGACCTCTTCCTTCCACACCCTTGCCCAGTTTCATTCATCTTCATCCATTCCATCTCTCGTCCCAGCGCGCAGGTTGCCCACGGGCGTTGACTAGAATGACCTGCACTCTACCTCTCAGGAGGCCACACAACGACAAAAATAAATCTCTTCATTAGCACTTGCCACTTGCTCTTCACCCACACTCTTCTTAATATCTTTTTATTTGTTACTCTATCTACCCATCTAATCTTCATCATTCTTCTGTAAGACCACACTTAAAGTGCTTCTTTTCTCCTCTTTTCCGCTACATCAACCATCCAAGTTTCACTTCTATAGAAGGCTATAATGCTCCAGACAACCCCTTTTAGAAATGTCTTTCTAATACCTAAATCTACTATTTGAAGTCAACAGATTTCAATTTCTGTATAAAGGGTTTCCAGGCCCATGCCAACATACTTTGTATATCCTCTCTGCTTCGTCCTTGTCCTTGTTTGCTTCCCAAGTAGCAAAAGTACTTCTTTTAGTTCCTCTCCTACCAATTTCATGTCAATAGGGGTTTCTGATTTCTTCCAGCTGCATTTGATTAATTTTGTTTTACATATTTTATTAATTTCATCATGAATTCTTTCCTTAAGTCTGTGTCCATACTGTTTAGAAACTCATTCAAATACGGTACTATGGTGAATCAGCCAATATGTCAATGTCATCAGCAAGTCTGAGTCAAAATATTTTCACCTCGAACCTTTACTTCTATTTTAAATTTATCTCTCATTTCCATCATTGCTTGTTCGTTGTACAGATTGAAACGCATGGCTGATAAGTTACAGCCTTCTCACACACCTCTCTCTATGCCAGCCTCTCTCTCATATCCTTCAACTCTAATAACTGCTGTCTAGTGTCTGTATACATTGTAGATCACCCTACTATTCCTGTATTTTATTCCCTTCTACATACAGTGAAACCTCTCTAAAAGACCACCTCTCTTAAAGACCGGTTCTTCTTGGAACCGATTTAAAACCTCATAAGGTCAATGTATTTGCTATCTCTATTTAAGGTCCACCCCTCTCCCCGACCAAAGACCAGGCATTTTCTTAGTCTGACCTCTTTCAAAAGACCACTTCTCGTCTGCCTTCCCATTGGAGATGGTGATGATGTAAACAATGGTTCTGTTGGCACAGAACTGCATCAGCATACAATGTCATTGGAGGAAGTGTTATGTAACGTATAAAAATACAAAAAACGGCTCTGCTAGAAGATTGTTCGGTTAAACTATACCTTCCGATACACCCGTATCTGGGGAATATTTAGGGAGATCAGTGACGTCACCGTGATCTCACGGCTGACGTATTGCTATCGGTAACGCTATTGGTTGGCTGACGTATTGCTATCGGTAACGCTATTGGTTGGCTGACGTATTGCTATTGGTAACGCTATTGGTTGTCAGCTGATTACTACGTCAGTTCCGTGGTCAGTTCGTCGCGAGATTTTCCTGGAGTCTGTTCGCCATTTTTGTATCGTCATGCGATCGCGTTTTCTAAGCGTAATATTAAAATAAATATTCCCGTGAATAACCTGTAAAATAAGATTTTGATATTAGCAGTGTCGTGTGCTCGATTGTGTTGACGATTTGTATTAAAATTGTTTAAATCCTGAAGTTGTTGCATTAAACTAAAAGCCTTTACTTGTGGTGGAAAATCTGTGCTTCTGCTTTTACATGTGGAATAATACAGCATTTGGAATAAATCGGTGAGTTTTTACGTTGTTCATACATATATTTTGGTTGTTGAATTTAATATGAAAGTTGTTTAAACGATAATATTACGTCAGGAACGGTGTTGGGGAATACGCCTGTTAAAATAGGAATGGATTTAGACAAATTGGCATGTACATGTGGAATAATACAGCATTTGGAATATTTCGGTGTTTTTTTACGTTGTTCATACATATATTTTGGTTTTTGAATTTAATATGAAAGTTGTTTAAACGATAATATTACGTCAGGAACGGTGTTGGGGAATACGCCTGTTAAAATAGGAATGGATTTAGACAAATTGGCATGTACATGAACACCTGTAAAATAGATATGACAATGTTTTGTATTAGACCTATCGGAATCTTTAATTGAACTATATAGCTCAAATATAGATTTCGATACATAGAAAGAAATTGACGGTTTTTGTGTTTGCAGCCAATATTGGAAAACATAAAAATACCAACCTATCGGAGGGGGGGGGGGGGGGGGGGCGGGCGGGCGCAGCCCCCCCAGCAAAAACAACATTATTGATCACAATGTTTTATGATGGCATTGACCTGTATCGGAATCTTTAATTGAACTATATAGCTCAAATATAGATTTCGATACATAGAAAGAAATTGACGGTTTTTGTGTTTTTCCACCCAAAAAACTCCTCTTACGTGAATTTGCGAATTCTTTTTATGTATCGGAATCTTTAATTGAAGTATATAGCTCAAATATAGTTTTCCATACATAGAAAGAAATTGACGGTTTTTGCGTTTTTCCACCCAAAAAACTATTCTTACGTGAATTTGCGAATTCTTTTTATGTATCGGAATCTTTAATTGAAGTATATAGCTCAAATATAGATTTCGATACATGGAAAGAAATTGACGATTTTTGTGTTTTTCCACCCAAAATACTCCTCTTACGTGAATTTGCGAATTCTTTTTATGTATCGGAATCTTTAATTGAAGTATATAGCTCAAATATAGTTTTCGATACATAGAAAGAAATTGACGGTTTTTGCGTTTTTCCACCCAAAAAACTATTCTTACGTGAATTTGCGAATTCTTTTTATGTATCGGAATCTTTAATTGAAGTATATAGCTCAAATATAGATTTCGATACATGGAAAGAAATTGACGGTTTTTGCGTTTTTCCACCCAAAAAACTATTCTTACGTGAATTTGCGAATTCTTTTTATGTATCGGAATCTTTAATTGAAGTATATAGCTCAAATATAGATTTCGATACATGGAAAGAAATTGACGATTTTTGTGTTTTTCCACCCAAAATACTCCTCTTACGTGAATTTGCGAATTCTTTTTATGTATCGGAATCTTTAATTGAAGTATATAGCTCAAATATAGTTTTCGATACATAGAAAGAAATTGACGGTTTTTGCGTTTTTCCACCCAAAAAACTATTCTTACGTGAATTTGCGAATTCTTTTTATGTATCGGAATCTTTAATTGAAGTATATAGCTCAAATATAGATTTCGATACATGGAAAGAAATTGACGGTTTTTGCGTTTTTCCACCCAAAAAACTATTCTTACGTGAATTAGCGAAATTTTTTCATGTATCGGAATCTTTAATTGAACTATATAGCTCAAATATAGATTTCGATACATTGGAAGAAATTGACGGTTTTTGTGTTTTTCAACTCAAAAAACTCCTCTTACGTGAATTTGCGAATTCTTTTTATGTATCGGAATCTTTAATTGAAGTATATAGCTCAAATATAGTTTTCGATACATAGAAAGAAATTGACGGTTTTTGCGTTTTTCCACCCAAAAAACTATTCTTACGTGAATTTGCGAATTCTTTTTATGTATCGGAATCTTTAATTGAACTACATAGCTCAAATATAGATTTCGATACATAGAAAGAAATTGACGGTTTTTGCGTTTTTCCACCCAAAAAACTATTCTTACGTGAATTAGCCAAATTTTTTCATGTATCGGAATCTTTAGTTGAACTAAATAGCTCAAATATAGATTTCGATACATAGAATACGTGAATTCGCGAAATTTTTTCATGTATCGGAATCTTTAGTTGAACTATATAGCTCAAATATAGATTTCGATACATAGAATACGTGAATTCGCGAAATTTTTTCATGTATCGGAATCTTTAGTTGAACTATATAGCTCAAATATAGATTTCGATACATAGAATACGTGAATTCGCGAAATTTTTTCATGTATCGGAATCTTTAGTTGAACTATATAGCTCAAATATAGATTTCGATACATAGAATACGTGAATTCGCGAAATTTTTTCATGTATCGGAATCTTTAGTTGAACTATATAGTTCAAATATAGATTTCGATACATAGAATACGTGAATTCGCAAAATTTTTTCATGTATCGGAATCTTTAGTTGAACTATATAGCTCAAATATAGATTTCGATACATAGAATACGTGAATTCGCGAAATTTTTTCATGTATCGGAATCTTTAGTTGAACTATATAGCTCAAATATAGATTTCGATACATAGAATACGTGAATTCGCGAAATTTTTTCATGTATCGGAATCTTTAGTTGAACTATATAGCTCAAATATAGATTTCGATACATAAAAAAATTGACGTTTTTTGGTGTTTCCCCACCCAAAAAACCCCTATTACCCAGGCTTTTCCCGTAAGCTTGCCAGAGGAGTATTTCGTGACGTCGTTGATGACGTCACGGAAGCCGCCATTTTGTTTTAGGGGAATTTTATACGCGGCCGTATCGCAATGTATAGTAGTCCCGAAAAAAAGATGTGCTAATCTGAAACGAGATCAATTCGTCACTCTTTTAAATGACAGAGCTCGGAAAATAACTAATTGTAATTCATTTGTACTAAATGTGAACCAATGCAGATAAATTGTAATCATCTAATCAAGTACACTGACCGGCAAAAAAAGTGGAACAGTTAAAAAAAGTAATATAAATAGTATAAATCTAGCCTTGAAAAAGATTTAATCACATTTTAAAAGCTTTTCATGCATTAGAACAAACATCTGAAACATCCGTGAATAGAAATTGATAATATGACATTTCTTAGGGTGGTTTATTACCCCCAATTACCCCCAATCCTCGATGAGCCTATCTTAATGGTTTTATGGCGGGAAGCGGACTGGAAGCGTTTAAGGTTTATGAGTGTTGCCGCTCGCTTATTGTTGTTCTAGGGATAACAACTGGCACTTGTTGAACACGTGTGAACCATTGTCACACATTTTAGCAAGTTATCCATTTGCAGTTCACACTAAAACATGCCTCTTAGCCGTGAAGAAGCTGCACAGGCAGTTGCATTGGTGGAGGATGGCCGCAGCTTCCGTTATGTTGCTGAGGTCCTTGGATCATCTCTCGGTAGCATACATCGTGCAGTGCAACGTTACAGAGAGCTCCGAACATACGACAGGAGACGAGGGTCAGGCCGTAGAAGAAGCACAAGTGCCAGGGATGACAGATTTCTCACCCTCCAAGTTCTGCGTGACAGGCATACCACAGCAGTTCAGGCACGAAATCAACTGGAAAATGTCAGAAATGTGAGAGTGAGTGAGCGAACAGTAAGAAGAAGGTTTGAAGAAGCTCATCTTTCGTCCCGGAGACCTGCACGTGGACCCGCACTCGAACGGCATCACAAAGAGGAGCGTCTTCGCTTCGGAAGGCAGCATCTGGGATGGACCCACGAGCAGTGGGCCTCTGTTCTCTTCACTGACGAGAGTCGCTTTAACCTTGGATCTCCTGATGGAAGAGAAAGAGCGTGGAGAAGGCGCGGGGAGAGGTACAGCCCTGTTGCTTTCTCCTCCAGGACTCCATTTGGAGGTGGCTCGGTTATGGTGTGGGGTGGCATCAACGTTATGGCCCGCACTGAGTTGGTGTGCATCGATCACAGGACGCTCAATTCCCAAAGGTACATTGAAGAGATCCTGATGAACCATGTGATGCCCTTTGCGCCTTTCATTGGTCAGAATTTCATGCTGATGCAGGATAATGCCCGCCCTCATACTGCTCGCTGTGTTGTACAATATCTGCAGGAAGTGGAGATTCAAACCCTGGACTGGCCAGCTCGTAGTCCTGACTTGAACCCCATCGAACATGTATTGGATACGCTTGGAAGGAACGTCAGACAGCATGACCACACCACCTTGGCACAACTGAGAACATCGCTGCTGGAGGAATGGGATCGCATCCCGGCAGATGCCATTCGACGAGTTGTGAACAGTATGCCTGAGCGTTTACAAGCTGTCATAGACGCTAAAGGTGGAAACACCCGTTTTTAGTGACCAGTGTTCTCTTGCAGTGCAGTGTAAACATTAATACTGTTTTGTTTGGCAATACGTTTGATAAACACCAGCCCAAAAGAGCATTACTAAAAAATAGAAAATTGTAAGATTTGCAAAATGTAACGAAATTTGTGAGTTAAAGTGTGTTGTAAAACATGATTCGGTATTTTCTGTTGCCAACCATCTAAATTTACATGAATAATGCAAATATTGGAAAACCGATACATTTTAGTGGAATAAATTAAGTAATTACATAAAAAATTAAAGTGTTCCACTTTTTTTGCCGGTCAGTGTATGTGTTCCAACTACTTTATTATTATTTATTTATCGTTTGGCAATATAATCAATACAAGATTTCAGAGTACAAAGAAAATCACTTTAAAATCTACCGTACATTATTTTTACTATTTTCACTATTTACAGTCTCAGGTCTAATGAGTCTATCCATTGGACCACGTCAGGTGTCGCCAACAGGAAGTCGATCCAGTCCCCTCCATATGCCCTCAGAGGACAGTCAGTTGTAATGTGTTGGATGGTTTGATTAGGAGCACCACAATCACACTGAGGAGACAAAATTTTTCCCCATTTGAACTTCCATTGCATACTCCGTGGTTTGTCCGAATCCTATTGAGAGTTGCCCAAGCCCTCCTAGGCAGATCGGAACCTGGAGTGGATGTTCTTGTAGGGTCCAGGAAGGAGCTCGACTCAGGACAAGCTTTTAGTGTCACTAATCCACTGCATGCTGGAATCAAAATGGTTTCTTACAAGCCTCTGGGCATGACAAATGGGTGGCTTCCTGGATTTGAGCCTGTTCATTTGAAGAGAGGAGATGTCTTCATGAATAGGTAGTGTAGGGTGATCCATAATCTTGTGGTACTCCCGTAGTAAGGCAACTTCTCTACGAAGGTGGGGTGGAAGAATATTGCTGAGGGCTGGAAGCCAATATGCTGGTGTAGTTCTTATACAACCAGTGATTAGTCTCATGGTGTTGTTCAACTGGGTGTCAACGAGTTTGACATGTGGACTATTGTGCCAAACTGGGGCGCAGTATTCAGCCACAGAGAAGGCTAGACCTAAGGCAGAGCATCTTGTAGTAGTGGCAGAAGCTCCCCAAGATGTTCCACATAGCTTTAGCAATATATTGTTGCGCTTCTAATTTTAGCTGCTGTGCTCTGGAGGTGTTGCTTGTAAGAGAGTGTTCGGTCCAGTATTACTCCTAAGTACTTTGGGAACTTGTTATATTTCAAAATCTTCCCCTCAAATTTTACATTAAGTTGGGTATTAGCCAATATGTTGCTCAGGTGGAAACAAGATACCTCAGTTTTTGTAGCACTGGGTTGGAGCCTCCATTTGTGGAAATATCTTCCAAGTTTAGCCAAATTATCTTCAAGTACATTTTCCAAATCTTCCATATTTTGGTGTCTAGTGGCCAATGCTATGTCATCAGCATAACAAAACTTTTTTGAGTTTGTTTCTGGTAGATCCGATAAGTACAGATTGAAGAGGAGAGGAGCCAGTACTGAACCCTGTGGAGGCCATTAGTTAGCTCCTTTCGTTTGCTGATTTTTGATCCCAAGACAACCTGGAAATGTCTGTTGTTAATCATATTGTCAATAAGCTGGGCCATAGATTTACAGGGAATCACTTTTAGGAATTTATACAGTAGACCTTCTCTCCAAACTGTATCATACGCATCTAAGAAGGCAATGGCTGTTTTCTGGTGAAGTTGGAAACCAGCTTCTATGTGAGATGTAAGAGCGAGAACTTGATCACAGCAACTTCGGTTTTTCTGGAATCCAGCTTGCTCAATGGGGATGTGTTGGGTGATACTGTGGCTGATTCTGTTCAAAATCAGTCTTTCAAGAAGCTTATAGGTGCAGCTAAGTAGGGCTATAGGTCGATAGCTCTGAGGCAAATCTTTTGGTTTCCCAGGTTTTAAGATGGCAGTTATTTTGGATTTCTTGAACTGCTTTTGGAGTATTCCTGTTCGGAGAATATCAGAGAAGAAACGAGCCAGCCATTTTTTAGCATTGTTTCCCATATATGAGGAACTCTGGATGGATACCATCAAAGCATGGTGCTTTTCTAGCTTTCATGTCCTTCAAGCCAATGTTGATTTCTTCATGAGTGAAGGGTTCAGAGTATGCAGAATGAGTTGGTGAAGAGGCTTTGAGTTGTTATAATTTTCTTTTCACCGGTCTTCTGTGATTTACATCCTGAGTGATTCTGGAAGTTGAGACAATGTGTTTAGCAATCTCATCAGTGGCGGCTCGTAGATAAAAAATCAGGTGAAGAGCGAAACTCTAATTTCAGCAGTGCTTGATTGCTTTTGTGAATATTGACATTTTTTTCGTATTTTAATGCTAAAATATCAACTCGGTCGTCCTGAAAATGATTTGTGTGGTTTCTCATTTTCACCACCAGGCATATGCCGGGACGGTTCCTTTCAACAGGTCCACGGCCGATTTCCTTCCAAAATCCCTTCCCTGACCCGTCCTGCAAAGAAAATGCATGGCCATTGCCAGCATTAACAGAATTAATAGAATTCCTTAAAGTTCCCACGAGTTACAGTAAAGTTTAAAGTTCATAGGAACTCTCTTCTAGAGGTCATGACGAGAGTGAGACCTCAAGTATAGAACAACTCTAATTACAAGCCTCAAAATCTGCCTATTTAAAGTCACATTCTCATTATATCTAAGTCCACATGTAGTGCTTGCAGAAAGTTTACGGACAGGCCTAAATTTCGTTTGATGCACATTTGTCCCTAAAGTAACAGCATTTCAGTCATTGTTTTACATCATGTTGTTAGATACCTATATGAGGGGGTTTTCATTTAAAATTTTGCTGCTCTAGCTCTAATACTTTTGGAGATGGAATGCTTTACTTTTTTGTAAACAGGGCTAAAAAAAACTGCTTTTCCTACTAATAAAATGTTTTCGTTCTCAAAAACTGCTAATCCTACAACTATGAAATCTTTACTGCTGTTTTACTACAATATAGTAATCATAAACATAAAAATACAACCAGGGTAAAGAAATTACTACTCATTTGATCGCCTCTCAAACTATCTTCCTCGGTAATTTTGGCGGAAAAATTGGTCAATTTCGTTCCATGATAACTTCAGATTGGCAACATTTCGAGAAAGTATCCACAGCCGATCCATCACAAACAAGACACGGAGAAAACAACTGCGTAGTCAGAATTGCTCGAAGTGTTTCCAATCGGAAGTTATCGCGCAACGAAATTGACCAATTTTGCCGCCAAAATTACTGGGGAAGAAAGTTTGTTTGAGAGCGACCAAATAAGTAGTATTTTTTGCCATGTTGTTATTTTTATGATTCCTATATAATAGTAAAACAGCAGTAAAATTTTCATAGCTGTAGGACTAGCAGTTTTTGAGAAAGAAAACATTTAAGTAAGAAACACAGTTTTTTAGCCTTGTTTACAAAAAACATTCCGTCTCCAAAAGTATTAGACCTGGAGCAGTGAAATTTCAAATGAAAACCCCTCGTATAGATGTCTAATAACATCATGTAAAACAATGACTAAAATGCTGTTATTTTAAGGACAAATGTTCATCAAACAAAATTTAGACCTGTCCCTAAACTTTCTGCAACCACTGTAGTCTTGCATTTTCCCTCAAGGCGTCAGATAACGTGGTAGTGTTTCTTTTGAGTGTTCTAATCTGTAAGGGGCACTTCAAATGTTCCTCTCTGTCTTTGTGTTTGTTCAACCCGCGCGTAGGCCTAATGTTTTGGAAATCACCGAAACTTGTAGATTCCACACACCACCTTTGTTACTAAAAAGTAAGCAAGGCTAACAGAACAGGTTGTTTTTAAGAATACAACTACTGCACAAGCATGTGAACTGCTCGAACCAAGATCCCTTGCAATGAAGGCTATAAGATTTGTTGGTTTTCTTGATATCTTTTTAGTGCACAGTTATATTAATTAATTTGGCCGTCCACAATTTAATAACTTCCCTTTGTCTTCGTCTTTCCACCTACTGAAGAGAATTTCTAATAAAACTAATACCGTGTCTTTCACCGGAAATATTATTACACTAAAAGCCATCAACTTTCATCAACAAGAGGGTAAGGAACGTTATAAATAAATATTATTTATTGGGAAAATAATTACAAGCTTCAGCATAAAAGAAAAGAAGACTGACGCAATGCCAACTTTCATCAACTGGACTTGACGTATTGCCTTGGAGACACAGCAACTTCTTCACTCGACTGTCTAACGGCAGGTAATGACGTCACACCCGATGTCAGGTTGCCATGGCAACGGGACGAAGTGGCTGACGTAAACCCGTTACTTCGACTCCTACAGATTCCCATCCAAGTTACGACAGCACAATCTAGCGACAGGATGTTCAAATGACACAAGGCCATCATACAGCCTCGCTTGCGTACCATCTAGCAACGGACTGTAGAAATAACAGTACACTACACCAGTGTGGTCCAACCCGCGGCCCGCCTGTTCATTTTTGTTGGCCCTTGCCCTTCTTACTGCCCTTCACTCTTCGACAGTTATAATCCGTGGCGTGCCTACTTTAATTTTCACTTTCATTCAGCAATGTTACGAAGGAGCCAGGTGGGAATGTAAATATCCCGAAAAATACGCCAGTAATCAGAGTTGTCTTTCCACGAATACGTACGGTACGAGACTTTGCGTGCTGGGCTCGATTCGATTCGAAGAGGTTGTTTTTGACGAGAGGTTGCTTGGAGGATATAGTATGACGAGAGTTTGTTATCATCGTTGCGAGAGCGGTACCTAATATGGCGGGACATAATAAACGGCGTGTTGAATATGAGAAACGACAATTTCAGTCAAAGTGGCAGGAAAGTTACTTTTTTGTTGAACATAATGGAAAACCACAGTGTGTTATCTGTTCTCACACCTTAGGTGTTTCGAAGGAGTATAACGTGAATAGACACTATACCAGCCTGCATAAATCAAAATACGATCAATACCAGGGAAGTGCCAGAAGTTACGTGTTTAATGATGTAATGTTTATTTGCCCCAAGTTGGTAGCGACAAATGTAATGTTTATACTTGGGCGTACTATTCACCAGAAAATACTACTGCTAAGTTTGATCTATGTTGGGCGCCAAGCCGGATACACTGTGTTCCAAGCTAAATTTATATACTTAATGTCGATCCCTAGCGTGAGTAGAACATATGAGAAACTCTTAATGACTAGGCCGTGGGATGATTGGATCATCAACCCAGACAACATTTGATTGTGGAGAAGGATGTGGTATTACAACTATTGCTACCTACGGGAATCAAGGAATCTACTTTGGAAAAATTGAATTTAATATACTTAGAAAACATTATAGCACCTTGAATAAAATTAATACTATTAACGGAGCATACTACTTTAACCATTGCCACGAACAAAATTACTTAATACGCCGGTCGGGAGAATAACGTGAATTTAACTTATTTCCAAATTTATGCTTAAAGAATTTATATTGGCCCTATCGAAAAACAGAGAGTGTGTGTCGTAGACTACATGAGCTTACCAACGGAAACATTGTCTCCCACGTGCTTGAAGTCTCGTTGCGTGTGATGTTCTTCATTGGAGTTGACGGCGTCAGGTTCTTCCTTGTAGATTAAAAGTTATTGTTACTGCTTGTGGTGGAGTATAATCCATGAACCACAACACGTCGTCTGCCTTAGCACTGCAAGACGCGTGGAACCCATGATCTGATGTGATCAGCGGAGTTAGCGTGAATACATTGTCCCATTTGGCACTTGCGAACAAAGTATGTCCTTACTGCACCAAGCAGGGGGACGACAGTTCATAGGGAGCGCGTGGGTCGGGGTAAGGCCCTGTACTGTTTGTTCTGCCAACCAATGAAGAATTAATTTTAGCACTAAGGTTCCGTAGTTGGCACTCATGAACGTTCACATCAAACCGAATGGCGGAAGCGGGAATAGACTGTTTTGATTGATTTTCCTCGTGGTGTTGTTGGTTGTTTTGATTTGTACAGTATTTTCATTGTTTATTTGAATTGAATTGAGAATCAATCATGCCACTGCAAGGGAGGAAAAATTGCCAAGCACCGGGATGTAAGAATTATAATGATAGTAAGAACAATACGGCAATTTTTATCTTCCTGGTGTTGACCATGTGAAAAACTAGTGGGCAATATGGACTACTCGCGAATAAAAATATATAGAGAATAAATGTGTGCATTTCATCTCTTGTTTGTTTCCTTGCCCATTCTCCTTTGCATTGCAATAAAATTTGTTTTAGGGCTACGGGGAGGGGTGGGTGGTTGCGGGCATGCTAGGCAAAAAGTGAGGTTATGGCAATAAAGTGTGTGCATTTGGACGATTTTCTTTATATTCATCGAATATCCCAACTATTCTGTAGAGTATGAGAGCATTTTTAATTAGCCTAGAGGTGAATTAAGCTCTAGAACGGCATAACTGTGTCTTTCGTGACAAATCCATTGCCAACATTGATATATATCAAAATGTATTCTTTTCCTATCTGGACGTATATTTCAGCACCTAGCAAAAGGCGCAGTTATGTTTGAGTTATATTCATCAATAATCAATAACTCGTCGCAGAACATACTGTTCATTTACGTGTAATAATGGCTACATTCATATGGCTTTTTACTTTTTATGTTGCCAGACTTGGCAGTACAATCCATAGCCTCAGGCGGTGTTCTCTCTCGGAAATTCTATAACCAAAAGTGACAAATCTCTTATACTTACATGATCCTTGGCACCAAGCGTAAAGTCTCAATGAAAAAGTCGTCTCTTGACCCAGCGCGTTCACTATATGGCTTTCCAGCTTCTCCCACCAGAGTCTAGCTTCACACCGCGGCCTCGCTGCTTCGACCAATCCGCATGCGTCACGTTTCTCGCCATGCCCGACCTACGTTGATTCTTCTTCCTTGATTGGCTGGTCACCTCACGTGGCTCTACGCGCCATGAGGTTCCTTCCCCAGGACAAGAAGCGTCCCTGTGCATTTCCGTTTTACCGGGCAAGACGTAAATCATACCTCGTTTTCTTGGTTTGAAGTGTTCCCTCGGATTTCGTAATTCTATTGTACTCCAATCTATTCTTGTATTGAAATACCCAGTGAGTCACACACCACTCTCTCTTAGCCCTAATGAATAAAATCCTGTCTTTACGTATGAAATGATTTGCCGTCCAATTTATATATTGGAATCATCCGATATAGATACGGATTTCTACTAGTAGAAATCCTATCTGTAATCTTCCAAATTTAAAAGCTCCACAAAAAGAAATATGACGTAATAAATATTAATAATAATAATAATAATGTGAAATATAAAATTGAATAAACTGAAATAATTTAACTTGGCCGGATTATTGCCGCGTTTAACAATTATGATATAGTCCAACTAACTTGTGTTAGTGGCATAAAACCCCCTAGAAAAACATGTTACAATGATTTGAAGCTCTGAAACTAATAAGACAAGAGATGTGCTGTAAAAATGGCATCTTCATTTGGAGATAATAGGATGGCCAAATATTTTGAAACAGTTTCCTTGTCTCATCAGACAGTTAGTAGAAGAATTAATGATATGGCTGGTGAAGTTTCAGGTTCTCTCAAGAGCATTTTGGAAAAATGTGAATTTTACTCTCTAGCTCTAGATGAGAGCACAGATATAGCTGACATCTACCAGCTCCTTATCTTTGTCAAAACAATAAACAAAGAATTTGAAATTCATGAAGAACTGTTGGAATTAAGATCATTAGAAACCAGCAAAAAATGTATTGACATATGCAACTCACTGGACGATATCGTTTCTAAATATGGAGGTTTTGTGAAGTGCTCTGGGATTGCAACAGGTGGAGCTAAAGCAATGGTTGGGGTCCTAACATTGGTTTAGTAGGACTGAGTAAAGAAATAGGATTGATTTTTTTTGTTTTTCCACTGCATTATCCACCTGGCTCAGTGATACAGTGAAAACTGTTGTAAATATTGTCAATTTAATAAAGGGAGGCAATAAAGCCTGCAGACACAGTGTATTTATTGCATTCCTAGACAATTTGAAAGCTGAGTGTGGTGACATTTCATTGTACTGTGAAGTGCATTGGCTAAGTGGTGAAAATTGCTTGCAACAGTTTTTTGGGTTGAGGAATGAAATTCTTGCTTTTCTCAAAAATGAAAACATTGGGCATGAGTATCAACAAAAACTGAATGAAATCCAGTATTTAAATAATCTTGCTTTTCTGACAGATTTAACATCCCATCTAAATGCTTTAAACCTGAAACTACAAGGCAGAAAACAAATTATTTCCCAGCTTTATGGACATGCTTCCGCAAAGAACTTGATGTAATGCAAATTGAATTGTAGGCAAATAATATGTCACACATTGCATGTTGTCAGCAGTTGAAAGAAGAAAAAAGTGACATAAATTTTAGTATGTTTCATGAAATAATAATAATAATTATCAAGAAAGAGTTCCAGAACAGATTCCAGGATTTTGACTTCCTAAAACCAAAACTTGCACTGTTCAACAACCCCATGGATATTGAAGTGAGAGAGGTGCCCTGCGACCTTCAATTGGAAATTTGTGATCTTCAAGCAGACCCATTCCACCAGACTAAAAAGTGTGATGTCCCTGAAAGTTTCTGGAAACTGATTTCTAAGGAACGTTTTCCTAAACTGCTTAAATTATCTCTGCAAGTGTTATCGCTGTTTGGTAGTACATATGCGTGCGAAAGTGCATTTTCTGCTCTCAAACAAATTAAATCAAAAACGAGAAATCGAATGGAAAGTGCTTCACTGGAATCGAGCCTGAGACTTTGCCTCGCTGAACTTAGAGTGGACATTGATTCACTTGTATCAGGAAAGCAGTGCCAATCACCACATTGATTTCTCGACTGTAAAATGAAGTGGTATATTAAACTAGTAATATTAAACTTCTTTTAACATAAATTTAGTAAATGTTTTTGAGTAAAATATGTAATACGTTTTCTTTCTGGAATGTCTCAGGCCCTCACATTCCTACACTAAAGTTTGTTTGGCCCTCGGGTAACGAAAGGTTGGACCACCCTGCACTACACGATAAAATAGCGCAAGACAATTGCAACATTTGCATTTAAATAACAAAATATAATATTTATCTTACGAGATGGCTTGTGAAGAGGCTCTTCACTCCCTTCACCTGAATAGCCGCTACTGAATCTCATCTGGTGTAATGTTAGATTTCTCTTTAATTATTGGTGTGCTACCCCCAAGTTTCCACAGTAAGCTCCAAGCTTTTCTACTGGAGTGACGAAAATCCATCTCTTCAACAGTCTTGGACAATTTTTCCCTGTGTGCCGCATCTAAACTTCGTAACAGTTCCTCCGCTACTTCACGGTCTCCATTTCTTAGATATTCATTGTAGAGTGTATCACTCTGCTGATTCCATCCTGGAACATACTCTTTTCTGAAACCTCTTGGAACGTATTTCTTTGCCACAGAAGTCACGAGGCCAACAAACCATTGGTAGCAACTGCTTTTTGCCGGAATAAACCTGATGCATTTATCTAAGTCGGTTGAGAACTTCTCCCAATCTGCCTTCAGGAAGTTCCAGCGAGGATGAGGAAATGATGTAATTAAGTGGATAGATAGCCCTACTTCTATAAGTACTGGTCTATGTTGGCTTCGTGGAAAGTCAGCTAGTACTCTTCTTGTTGTAGGTAGGAATTGACCCTTTTTGTCACTAGAGACAAAACATAGGTCTGGGTTATGCTCATTCTTCCAAGCAGCAGATCTGACTGTCCCTCGATCTTTTGCATCAAAGATAAGATGTAGGTTGAGTTCATCAGCCCAGTCAGAAAGAGCAACACTGCAGTCATTATTCTTGGCGTGTTTCCAATTTTCATGGTGACTGTTGAAATCACCAGCATAAATTGCAGGATGGTTCGCAGGTGAGAGAACAGTAGCAGGCCAAGGAATTGTAGATGGCTTGTAGATATTTACAACTGTAATACGAGGCACATCCAGAAAGTAAGTTCCGTTTGGTAATAAAATTAAATTGTGTACAGATACAGAAAAATTATTTATTGCACAACATTATACACCTCTTAAACTACTTTTCCACATAACTGCCGAGCTTTTGCAGGCATTTGTCATAGCGTGGCACAAGTTTTTGGATACCTTCTTCATAGAAGTTTGCCGCCGACCGTAAACGAGAGTGGAGACTCCCCTGTAAGATATCCTACCGTTTGGCCACCACTGTTAGGCGAATTGCGTGCTTACCAGGAGAACTGCGTATGTTTAGGAATTCTCCTGACCACATATGCAACTTGCCTAACAGTGGTGCCACAGAGCTGACGTGGCAGATCACGTTAATATAATTCTTCCTTTCGACTTAAGTCAGTAACTACGTAGTAAGCAGTGTTGGCAATTTAAAGAATTTTTAACCTTACCTTTCAAATAATCCTGTTTAAACTTCCCTTTTGTTTGGACCTATAACAAACCAAAAATGAAATACTAAATCTATACAATCTTAAAAATATCCACTTTGAAGCACTTCGGAATGAATTCCCTCAGTTGATAAATAGGAGTTTTCTTGTACAGTACCTGGCCAGATCATTATAATCATTCTTGTATTTATCTGTTGCCTTTGTTCGCTCATAATACACAACTTCTGTTAATGGAAGTTTATTACCTCTACGTTTCTTTTAGTAGTGTTCTTGGAGTGGCTCAACGTTTCAGTGAGTTTTCCTGTTGCAATTGTAAGTTATTGAAGACAATAGTGAATTTATGGTTGTTCTTTATTATAAATCCTTTCATTCGTGCTGTTCTCAGTCATTTGTCTAGTCAACATACCGGTAATATTAATTTTGATTCGGAAATAAATAAAGATATCATTTATCCTGTAATAGGGCCTCTGTTATTACCAAACGGAACTTACTTTCTGGACGTGCCTCGTATCTTGCAGTTTTACTACAACAGTGGCAAATTGAGATTCTTTACAAACAGAAATAAGCTGATGAATGGGCATGTACAGTACCAGGGGTCTATGAGACAGATTATGAAAATTATAGTAAATGGGAAATATTTAGGATATCAGAGGCTAGATATAATAATACAGTAATAATTATAAGATGTTAAAGAGTATGCCAATCAATACTTATTAAAACATATCTATTTTAAGTATTAATGATGATTGGGGATTGTGATTTTTAGCACTATGAAATCAGAAGTTTAGTATTTTGGTTTGTGCATTTAGCATTTTGTGGCATTAGTAAATTTTCAATAAAAACATATAACTTATCTTGATTAATTCTGATAAAAGCTTTAGTGTGAAATTAATATCACATTAATAAAGGGTTAATGGTGAGATAAAATGCATAAAATACATTCTGCCTTGAAGGTTGAAGCAACAAACAGAAAAACAGAAGGGTCTTTCTTTTGCCACTCTAGGCACTGATTACACAATTTGTACATTAAAATATCATCACCGACATAAAAACTTTCCTGTTTATTATTTTCTGCCCGCTGTTTTATACATATTTCACCATTTTAGCTGACTTACACGATGGGAATGAAAGGGACAATTCTCGGTACGACCGGGGGCGTGGTGGCTCAGCGGTCTAGCTGTATACCTCTCACCAAGGCAGACCGGGTTCGATTCCCGGTCAATGCATGTGAGATTTTCGATGTGAAATGCCATGTCCTGTGGTTCGGATTCCACGTAAAACGGAGGTCCCGTGGATTATGATCGCGAGATTAACGGTCACGTTAAACTACAAGCTTCCTTCCTTCCTTCTCGGTACGATGGTCTAGACGTGATTCTTGAAGAGATGAGGGATCTACTGTCGACCAAAGTATTATGTGTACTCGAGTTTGAAGGTTGTCTGTGAAGTAACCAATAGACCTACATAAAATCCAATACCATCAACATTTTCGTCGTTCTATTTTACGTTAGTTCATGTAGGTTTGGATTTTTTATTTTATATTTTAATATTTTTTCTCGCAGTTGGAACACAAAAAGTGCACGTTTTTAAGCGTGTTTCAACCATGCGTCACATTTAAGAATTATTATCTCAAAAGCCCGTCATCAGATCGAATCCAAATTTTAACACAATATACATTGGAATGTTGTATAACTGGTTTATTAATTTCACAATTTTGTGTGTCCAGAAACAAAGTTGTTATCATTGTTGTAAGGTAACTTTTTCTCGGCTCGGGGTAGTTGGAAAATGTAGTTCTTGGTTGAGTTATAATCGTTATACATCAAAAAGTTATGCAGTATGACTGTGAAATACGTAAATTAATTAACTTATTTTATATCGGTTTGTATTTGTGCGAGGAAATAACACATGGTTCACCAGCTAGCCGCTCCACGGAAAGTTGTACAGCGTTGCTGAGATGGAGCCCATCACTTCCGAGCGAGACGCGCCATGATGCGTGTGGGCACCATTTCGGCAACGCTGTACAACTTTCCGTGGAGCGGCTAGCTGGTGAACCATGTGTTATTTCCTCATACAAATACAAACCGATATAAAATAAGTGGATTAATTTACATATTTCACAGTCATACAGCATAACTTTTTGATGTATAACAATTACAACGCAACGAAGAACTACATTTTCCAACCACCCCGAGCCGAGAAAAAGTTACCTTACAAAAATGATAACTTTGTTTCTTGGACACACACAATTTTGAAATTAATAACCAGATATACAACATTTCAATGTATATTGTGTTAAAATTTGGATTCGATCTGATGACGGGTTTTTGAGATAATAATTCTTAAATGTGACGCATGGTTGAAACACGCTTAAAAACGTGCACTTAAAGTGTTCCAACTGTGATAAAAAATATTAAAATATAAATTAAAAATTCCAAACCTACATGAACTAACGTAAAATAGAACGACGAAAATGATGATGTTATTGGATTTTATGTAGGTCTATTGGTTACTTCACAAACAACCTTCAAACTCGAGTGCACATAATACTTTGGTCGACAGTAGTTCCACATTCCAAACGGTGCGGTGCACAGGTGCGTCAGAATCATTGACATTCCTGAGATTAAATTTCTGGAAGGAAGGAAAGAAAAGTCAATTATAAAAAATCATAGATTTTGCATGTATATCGCATTTTAGTATATTTTATTTATCGTATGGCTTTTAGTGCCGGGAGTGTCCGAGGACATATTCGGCTCGCCAGAGGCTGAAGCTGCTTCAAGCGGACACCACTAGGGTGAGCTACAAGTTCCGTTCAATTTCAAGTAGTTCCAACTTTCGCTACCAGATATCAATGTTACCTAGTGGTGAACGTTGGAACTTTGATAGAGCGTTACAACAAAATCTAACCTAGAAATTTAGCTCCACACAAGTTTAGTCTGTGGAAGGATCTTTTACATGCCATAAATCTATGACATAGGACCGCCGGCTTTACTTCCCCTCCGAAGGAAGGCATACTGAAGGATTTTAACGCTCTTAAAAAATTCGACGACTTCGGCCGGGTTTGAACCTGCTATCTTGGGCACAGGAGTTCAGCATGCTACCAACTACGCCACCGAAGCATTTGAATAAATTTCACATTTTATCACATTTTTGAAACGCATTAAAATGTGGTTTAGAAGTAATGAAAATACAAGTATACAAGGCTTTATGAATATTTCGTGCTATATCGCATTTGCGAAAAATCACCACCCCTAATGATGATACATGTTTCAACCTACGTTGATGTCTTCTTCAGTCAGTAATAAAAGTAGAAGATAGTTGAGAAGCTATGTTCTAATATGAATGTTGGGTAAGAAAAACTATATAATAAATTTGTAATTGAAATAAATAATCAATCATAATGGATATCTTTACAAACAGAAATATTTTTTTTATACAATTATAATAATTTTATTGGTCCTACGTCCCTTTTAATTACTGCGGCTTTAAGTACGTGGGGTGCGAGAATTTTGCCCCAAAGGGGCTCTTTAACATGCCAGTAAATCTACTGACACGGCTCCCTCGCATTTGCACACCCTCAAATGCCAACTGGCTGCACCTGGATTCGATCCTGCAACCTAGGTTAAAGGATAGAGAAATGCAGCACACATATGGTGACAGGAGCACAAACATGTAGATGATTATAATAATCTGGCCAGTTATTGTATTCACTGTGTATAGATATAAACACAAAAAATCCCGGTCTACCTCGTGGCGCTGTGACTATCATATTTAGCTGACACCCCTTAGGTCTGAGTTTGATTTCCGACTTTGCCAAGAATTTCAATTCTGGTCTGAGGGCGGGAACGGGGTACACTCAGCCTCATGAGGCAGAACTGAGAAGAGGTGGGTTCGATTCCCACCTTAGCCATTTTAGAAGTGGTTTTCCATGGTTTCTACTCTAGGCAAATGCTGGGATGGTTCCTAACCGAAGGCTATGGCTACCTCCTTCTCAATCCTACACTCAGTTACAAATACACACACTACTACATTCAGTCATCCCATATCACAGGTTATCAGACAGATTACAAATACACCCATTTCACTTTTGTTATTTGTAATGCTGTTCTTGGAAGTGTAACTGCTTGGCTGATCCCTGGCCATGACTGGAGCTCACTGAGAAAATACACCTATCGCCTACATATATTATGCAGGCTGCAAGCCCAGTACCAACATAATTAACTTATAATAAATTTTAAATTTGGGTTTTTCTTTAAAATCCATAATTTTGCTCCTAATTTTTGATTTGGCAGGAAGAGCAAACGTATATTTTATTAAGAAAAATTACTTGACAGAGATATTTTTGCAATTTACTGCTCCCCCAGGGGCTCACATCTAGTGGGACGTGGGTTGGCAACCACGGGACCCCAGCCGAGTCGGGCATTGCTTCCACCTACTTGTGCCGGGCTCCTTTCCGTCTTCTTTCCTGTCGACCTCGCTTGGTCAACTCTTGTTCTCTTCCGACCCCGACGGTATTAGGGTATCCGAGGCCTAGGGAGTCTTTCACTTTCCCGGCTTAAATGGCCCTTGTCTCATCTTTCCTGATCCCTCCTTCTTCGAATGGTCAGACCTCTTGTTTTCTTTTCATTATATTTCCTTTGCTCTTTAAAATTCCTGCACTGTTTTTGTTAATTGAACCCCCATGTATCTAAATTCCATTTAGCGATTATTTTTTGCATCTACACTCCATTATGTAGGTGTTTTTCAATCTCCATTGCATTTTGTAAGTCTTTTCGATCTAAATTGCATTTTGTGAGTGTTTTCAACCTCAATTGCATTTGTAAGGATTGACAATCTAAATTGCTTTTTAGTAAGTCTTTCAATATAGGGGCTGGGACATTTTTGAGTATTTTGAATTTCAATTGCATTTTGTATTTTCAACCTAAACCTCTTTTTGCAAGTATTTTGATTCTCAATTGCATTTTGTGCGTATTTTGAATCTAAATTACATTTTGTTTGTATTTTCAATCTAAATTGCATTTTGTAAGTATTGTCCATCCAATTGAGTAGTTTGAATCTACCATAAGGTACATTTTGTAAGCATTTTCAAATTCAATTGCATTTTGTACGTATTTTCAATCTCATTTGCATTTTGTAAGTATTTTGAATTTTACTTGCATTTTGTTAGTATTTCGACTATACATTGCATTTTATATGTATTTTGAACTTAACCTACATTTTGTGTGTATTTTTCAATCTATTCCTTTTGTGAGTATTTTCGTTCTAAATTCCCTTTTGTAAGTATTATCGCTCTCCATTTTGTGAGTAGTTTCAATCTGAGTTCCTTCTTGTAAGTATTTTCCTTCTCTGTTAATTTTCGTTCTGGTTTCCACTTCGTTGACATTTTTGCTATCACCCAGGCCATTAGGGGCCGATAACCTAGATGTTAGGCCCCTTAAGACATCAATTATCATGATCATCATCATCATCATCAATTTACTGCCGTATGTGTATCCTCTCAATTTGTGAGCCCCTTTCTGTGGAAACACTCCCATGAACTTAGTTCATTTTTTTATCTTGTACCGTTTTGAAAATATTTCAATGAGGCAAGAACTTGGTCTTGACGTGAGATTGCAAACCCTGACCACCAAGGTTAGACCAGTAGCCTATTGACAACATGCACTGGCTGACAAAAGAATTCACGCACCAAGAAGGAATCTTCAGTTTACTGCACACTGTAGCATACACTTAGATCTCAGGCTGTTAGTCATATGATTAGTGTAGGAATGTGATTAGTTAAACAGTCTTGCCACCAGAGGCCATGAATGTGTTGCAATCTGAAATCTATAAAATGGCACATACATACTAGTCAAACATAGTGGACTACTGTTCTTGGTTATGTAAATTCTGTTGACCATTCAACATGCCTCCATAACTCATTCGAAGTGTATTTACCCATTTAACAGAGCTGGAGAGAGGACGCATTAATTGGTCGTGTGAGACTGGATGGTCATATTGGTGATTTGGATGCCAGCTAGGCTGTTTTTACCAAACTGTTTGGGAGTGTTGGGACCAGCGGATGTGTAAGGGCGTGCACACATGGCTACAGGGTTCAGGGCATCTTCAACAGACTACCAGGAGAGGCGATTGTCGGATCATCTGAGAAGAACATGCTAATCCAATTGCTTCAGCGCCTACCATAGAGATGGGTGACATCATTGTTATAGGCCCAGGTTGGCCAGCACCATTTCCGGGCACCTGATTGAAGGGAATTTCGTCTCACAGCACCTCACATGTCCTGCCATTGATATACAACCACCATCATTATCATCATCTTGCACAGTTTCCAGCCACTGGCTGGGTCTGTTTGGAACACAAGCCTCTCCAACGTCTTCTGTCTTCCCACCATCTTGTCCAGTTTTCTCCTCTCTTCTTCACGCTTTCTTCCACCCCCTTCAGCCACCTGTCTCTCGGTCTTCCTCGCAGTCTCTTTCCTTAGTCCAACCCCACGTCCACGTCGTGGGAGACGGGCCACGGCACAAAGTAGGGGATTGCCTGTAGGGGCGAGTTACAGTGGGGACTTCGTGTGCCCCGGGACCGTTACGGTAGCTGTGAAGGAACCCTGAAAAATGACGGCTAACGGGGCTCTGGTGAAGCTACGATAGGCCCAACTAGCCTGTAGTGGATAAGAATTTTGCTTTCAAGAAGGTAATACACAACCACCATTGCCTCTATTTGTAGTATTGTCAGGACAAAGGGCCACTACAGACTGGAAGTAGGTTGTCTTTGGTGATTAATCCAGGTTCTCTTCCTCTGATAATGGCCTTGTTCATGTCTGGAAACCTTGTGGTGCATGTCTCAATCTGTGGTGCAGCATGCTGTGCCCATTGCTGGCGCAATGGTCTGGGGTGGGCATCACATACAACAGCCAGTCACACCTAGTAGTACTACGAGCACACAGTGGTTATATCCTTTGGCCACATATTTTGCCACTCATTTCAGGGCATCCAGACAGTCTATTTCAGCAGGATAACGCTAGACCACTTACAGTAACGGTGGCACAGGTCCGACTCCGCAATGTTGGCACACTGCCTTGCCTAGCCCGATCCTCATAGCCTGATTGTCATTAATCGAACATGTTTGGGACCACCTGGGATACCAGCTCCAACAAATATGAGCAATGCTGCAGGATACCATATGAAGCCTCTATGCCTGCCTGTATTGCAACCTACATCCAAGCTAGAGGCAGACCAACATGTTACTTGAACTTCCATGCAGGTGGACAGAGTTCCGCGATACAAGTGTTAGTTTGCTCTGAGATTTACTTTCATCAGTGTTACAATCACCCATAGCCGGTTTCAGGCAGTTTCCACAATTCCTTCTTGATATGTGAATTTTATCTATCGGTCAGTGTATATACAAGGGGTTAGATTTCATTTTTATATCATTCAGCAGGTATATATTGTATTGCTCAACTTTGGTTTGATTGATTGCATTGCTTGACATGTGATAGATTATGGTACATTAGTGACATAATAACCCCCGGCACTGCAGCCCATGAAGGGCCTAGGCCATCCAAGCGACCGCTGCCCAGCCATTTGGCCTGCAGAAATTGGGGTGACACTTGGTCAGCTCATCGGGTTCCCTCGGCCGTTGATCTCGGTTTTCGTGACCGGGACGCTGCCTCACTGTTAGACAGCTACTCAATTGTCCTCACGAGGCTGAGTGTACCCCTTTCTAGCCCTGACGGAGTCGGGAATCGAACCCGGGGCCTCCGGGTGAGAGGCAAGCGCGCTACCCCAACACCACGGGGCCGGCACATTAGTAACATACCAAAACCATTTGTCAACCAAGCCATCTACAATTTAAAGGGGGATATGGGGTTCCCTCCCCACTTCCTTGAATGGTGCACTATTTGAAAAGGATCACAACATGGCTCTGTGTATGAACTGGATTCTCTAAAAAGATATTTAATTCAACCTTTTCACTGCTAATATTGTGACAGACTATCAAACCCCTCCATGCTGAATAAATTTTTAAAAGCATGTTATTCAGATGAAGTTGCCGACGAGATATCTCGGGCGCAGCAAAGACGTGACGTTCTACCACACCCGAGATATCTCGGGCGTAGCAGTGTAAAGGTTAATATTGTGGAATATGAATTCTTAGAGATCTCTGATGTTTGGCTTTAATAAGACTTATTACAGCCAATGGCCATTATACTGAAAATACATCATCAGGTAATATAAATAAATCTTCACGTTATGATATTTGTAATTGGTACTATTCACTGCAAAGTAGCTTTATCAAGATAGACCTGATTGCACATGCCAGGGAGTGATATCCGTGCCATGCTTTCCCGCACCATGGTCTGTGGTAGGCTCCTGAAATTTTTTGTTTGTGCATTCTTTATAATTTTATTTATTCGTACCAGAAGCATTAATACTATATATGTATACATTAAAACTCTTACTGGATTAAATACAATGCAAAGTCACACTAAACAAACAAGAGTCTATACTACTTTTGCCCAGAAGTTAGCGACATCCAGTGCATTTTCTCTCGCCTGAAGCAAATCTTGTACTGTGCATGTTTGAGGGCACCTGCTGCACTGCAACAAATGAGACGTGTCTGGATTACACCACATTCACACAATGAGGACTCTATGTCGAAACCCCACTTCTGCAGGTTACTTTTACATCTTGTCACGCCTGCCCGTAATCTGTTCAGAGATCTCCAGGTACTCCATTTCTCCATATGACCAGGTGGTAGTTCTTCACTAGGTGTCAGCCATTCTTCGGAGCGACTGCATCTTGCACGCCATAGATGGATTCGGGATTGTTGAGGTGTCCCCTTAAGAGCCTCGGTAATTCTGAGGAAACTTTTCCTTGATTTGAGTCTCGAAGTAGCTGGCTTGTATCCATACAGAGGGTGAGCTTTAGATGTTACTGCCTTCTTCTTCTCAATTCTTGCTGCAATCTCACGACGAATATTAGGAGGGGCAATGCCAGCAAGACTGTACAATTTATCCAAAGGAGTAGGCTTTAGACATCCGGTAATAATGCGACAGGTATCGTTTAGAGCTGTATCTACATTCATGGCGTGGGTTGACTTGTACCATACTGGGGGTGCATATTCCGCAGCAGAGTAACATAGAGCAATGGAAGAGGTTCTCACAGTATTGGGATGTGCCCCCCATGTAGTACCCGTTATCTTCCTTATAATATTATTTCTGGCTGCCACTTTTTGCTTGGTGTTCGAGCAGTGTTTCTGGTAAGTGAGAGCACGGTCGAGGGTAACTCCAAGATATTTTGGTGAGATGCAGTGCTCTAATGTGGTTCCTTCCCAAGTGATTTTAAGGGTTCTGTTTGCCATTTTATTTTTAAGGTGGAAGGCACAATTCTGTGTTTTATTGGGGTTTGGACTCTGCAGATTCTCCTTGTAGTAAGCAGACAGCTCTGTAAGTGTATTAGATAGTTTCTGCTCAATAGCGTCAAAGCAGGAGTCTTGAGTGGTGATGGCACAGTCATCTGCATAGATAAAGCTTTGTGTTCCTACAGGTAGCGGCTGGTCATTGGTGTAGATGTTGAACAATGACGGAGAGAGCACACTTCCCTGAGGTAATCCGTTCCTCTGTGATCTCCACCTGCTTCTTTTCCCCTGAAATTCGACGAAAAATCTTCTATTTTCAAGGAGATTTCTTATGAAGTAGGTAAGCTGGTAATCATTCGTAGCATTGTATAGTTTCATGAGGAGACGTCTATGGTTGACAGTATCATATGCAGCTGTAAGGTCGATAAACACTGCTCCAGTGATCTTTTTCCTTTCAAAACCATCTTCGATATGCTGCGTTAACTTCAACACTTGAGAGGTACAGCTCTTCCCAATTCTGAAGCCAGCTTGCTGTGGTATATAGATAGCCTCTAATTTCTCCATTAGTCTGTGGAGTATGAGTCTTTCAAGGATCTTGTACAGATGACAAAGGAGCGAAATAGGTCGATAGCTCTTTGGGTCATTTGGATCCTTACCTGGCTTACGAATGGCTATAACTTTGGCTTTCCTCCATAATTTCGGGATCTTGCATGATTGGATGCATTTGTTCATTAGCTCTGTTAACCAGTGCTTTGTGACTGGACCGAAATTCTTAATTTGCTCAACTCTTAAGTCATCAAGGCCAGCTGCTTTACCATTCTTGATTTTGCTCAGTGCATGATCAAGCTCAGCCTGAGTAAAAGGTTGATGTAGAATACTGGTTTCTTGATCAGGTTTCCTCTGTAGTGTCTTCTTACTAGTCTTGATGGAACTAGTAGATTTTCCATTTTCAATGAGCTGGTGTGCAATTTCATCAGCTTTGATATTTGCATGTGTACTTGTTTGAGAACGATCATTATTTAGACGTCTTAATGATCTCCAAGCTCCTTGACTGCTTCTACTCATGTCACAGTCTGCCATCAGTTTCTCCCATTGGTCTCTCTTTGCCTCAGAGATTGAAGAGAGAATAGACGCTGCATTGTTGGAGGTTTCCTCACTAAAAGGGTTTTCGTCGAATGATTTGTAATATTCATCTAGTAATACTGCTGTCTCTGCAGTTATCCCTTGAATATAGTTAGTCCTACAGCCTCTTGGAATACATGTCCGAGAACAAAGATTCACAGCATCAACAAAACGTTCATATTCCTCAGGTACGGCTGGGATGGTCCGAACTTTCACATCCAACAATTCGGAAAACTTTGACCAATCAGCTTTTTTAAAGTTATATCGTCGCCTGAAGCGAGTTTCTTGAGGTCTTATGACTGGAAGTAGCTGGCACATTATTGGTCTATGTTGGGTTCTAGGGATCGGCAAACACACAGATTTATGACATTGTTGTGCTACACTCTCGCTTACGAAGAGGAGGTCTGGATTAAATCTTCGTTGCCATCTACCACAGTTGAAGGATGGAGGTAGTTTGCTGTCATGGATGAGAGAGAGGTGGTTACTTTCAGCCCAAGAAAGGACAGCTTCTCCGTTTTCATCTTCATGTGTGTATCCCCACACGTGGCTGTGACTATTGAAATCTCCTATTACTACAGATATCTTCTCTGAATTGAAATTTATAGGTGGAGTAAAGGAGAAACTTTCTGAAGGAGGCTTATAGATGGAAGTGATTACACAATTGCTGAGTTCCAGAGAGATTATCTCAATGTTGTGGTTTAATGTACAATGGACACTCTCAACTTGGATTTCTGGTTTGACAAAGATGGCACTACCATGTTTAGGGTGTGGTATTTCTGCAACCAAGTTCAGACCTGGTATATATGGTCGCTTCTGATGGTTATCTTTATGAGTTTCTTGAATGCACAAAACATCACATTTCTGTTCTTGGCAAAGATCGCATAGTAATTGTTGTTTCGGTGATGACAAGCCTTCGATGTTCACTGAAATTACAGTCAGAGTGGGTTCTGAAAAGAACCGTTTCTTAGGTCCCATGATTGGAGTCTAATATTTAGTTAACGCTTCTGGAATGCTGACGTTCAGTTCGGTAATGGAAATGTAATTCCAACTACCTTAGCAGGGGCACCACGAGCAGGAATCAGCCTCACCCCCATTCTTTATAATGAAAGCCATGTATTGCGAAAAATGTGATTGTGTGCCTTAGTTTGTAGTTGCTGCCTTTCTCATGCAATTTCCTTGAAACTATTGGTTTTGTTTGCATCATGGCCACATGCTACCGGTATCAATTGTTTTGGCTTGGTTTGGCACTGTCACTAGTCGGTGCTGAACTGGTGTACCCCCTGTATTCTGGAAATATTCCAAAAAATGGAAGGTCAGGATCTGGTAATGCAAGATTTCAATAGGTCCTGGGGGGGGGGGGGGGGGGGGGGGGGGGGCAGCCTTAAATGCCGATCAAAAATAATAAAACCAGTAATAGGCCAGTTCTTCCAATGGAAATCATTGATTAAGATTGACTTTCATTATGCACTCTGGTAATATGGTTGTGGGGGCGTGGTGGCTCAGCGGTCTAGCTGTATGCCTCTCACCAAGGCGGTCCGGGTTCGATTCCCGGTCAATGCATGTGAGATTTTCGAAGTGAAATGCCATGTCCTGTGGTTCGGATTCCACGTAAAAAGGAGGTCCCGTGGCTCATAATCACAAGATTCACGGTCACGTAAAACTAAAATCTTCGTTCTTTTTAATATGGTTGTGTTGTTGTGGTTTGCATAAATTACAGGAATGGTTGTTCTGTTAGATTCAAATTTTACTATTCATTCTTTGTTTATTGTTATTTAAAATATATATATTGTCAAATACTGAATTATGATTCATTTACAAAATTTGTGAATATTTAATATTCATTTCTGTAAATTTCTCAACTTTGCCATTATATTCTGACAGACAAATGGAGCTACAACCTAGTACTTCAGTGAGAAGTGAATTTTTACTAGCAGAAACAACACATGAGAATTGCAAGCATGTGTTCAAAAATTCTGTGTGTAATGCTGCTATCTTACCGAAGAAGGATGGAATAATATCTCATGCTGTGAGTGACGTAATTAATCAGAAATCGATTATAATAGGTGAAATAAATATTTATTTGTGTAAATGTAGATTGATATGAGACATAATTAAACTTGTTATTGGAGTTTTACTAGTATGCTCCCTTGAGTAGATATATATATACTGGCTGATAAAAAATTCTCACACTAAGAAGGAATTGTCGGGTTGCCGCACACTTTGACATAGATTTGTGTCTTAAGCTGTTGGTGATATGCTTAGTATAGGAATGTGATTATTTGAATGGTCTTTCCACCAGAGGCCGTGCATGTGGTCCAATCCGAGGCCTATGAAAGGGCTCACTCAGGACTCCTTGAGCATAGTGAACTGTTATTCCCAGTCACATAAACCTCGTCGATCATCTGACATGCCTCCACAATGCATTTGAAGTACTGTACACCTACCCATTTAACAGAGCTGGAGAGGGGTCGCATTATTGGGCTGTGCAAGGCTGGATGGTAATATTGGTCAATTGCCTGCCAACTAGACTGCTCTGACCTGACAGTTTGGGTGTGTTGGGACCTGTGGATGCATGAGGGCGCGCACAGCGACAGGGGTCAGGACGCCCTTGACAGACCACCAGGAGATACAATGGTCGGATCATCTGAGAAGCACTTGCAAATCCAACTGCTTTGCCACCCGCCATCCAGAGATGGGTGGCACCATTGTTGCAGGTCCCTATGTCGGCCCGCAACATTTCCAAGCATTTGACTGAAGAGAATTTGGTCTCATGTTGCCCATTACGTGTCCTGTGTTGACACTCACCCTCCATGGCCTCTGTTTGCAGTGGTGTCAGGACTGAGAAACCTGGACTGCTGCAGACCGAGCTGGGTTGCCCTCAGTAACGAATTGAGGTTATCTTTGTGCTCTGACGATGGCTGTGTTTGTGTCTGGAGGACTTTGTGGTATGTACCTCAGTCCAGCATTTTCTATGGTGCATCACGCTGGCGTGATAGTCTTGGGTGCCATTACATATCAGATTACCGCCTGTCGTCACACCTGGTAGTGCTACAAGGGTCAATAATTGCGCAGCAATATGTGTAGGATATACTTTGGCCATATCACTCATGGCAAGGCGTCTAGGCAGTGTATTCCAGCAGAATAACTTACTGCACACTACATAGGACTGCCTCCGCAACATTGACACACTTCCATGGCTTGTCCAGTGCCCAGGTTTTCACCATTGATAATTGATATTGTAACCTTCAGTTGGTCAACACAAAATAATTCCAATTATAGTAAAGCCATCATTACTTCCGACTTGACGTTTCAGTGCTAGGCTAGAGTTTCGTTCGCTAAATCACAGCATCGCGAACGAAACTCAATTTGTCATAATATACCGATTTGAATGGCTGCCTATGATTGTCTAGTTAAAGTGATTTTCCTTCTGACCGTTAGATAACTCTAGGGTAACACTGTAACGTCAAGTCGGAAGTAATGATGATCTTACTGGAACATGCGAAAAAAATAACCTGAAACAAATTACATGTGACTAAGATTTATATTGCTATGGACCATTGAGGAACAATCGAACATGTCAGGAACCACCTGGGATGCCAACAGTGGGAGCCGAGGAGTGCACAAAATCTTGAGAACTAGTTGCAGCAAATATGGACAGATATTCCACAGGATACCATATGAACTCTGTATGCCTCCATTCCTGCCCATATTGCAGCCTGTATCCAAGTTAGAGGTGGGCCAACAGGTTACCAGAGCCTCTATGTAGGTGCTCAATGTTCCATGATACGAGTGTTAGTTTGCTATGATATTGTAATACTTAATGTACATCAAATTTCAACCATCCATAGCCAGTTTCATTCAATTTCCAAAATTCCTTCATGGTGTGCAAATTTTTATTGTGGGCTGTATATATACAGTATGTATATTGAACCCTTAATATTAGGTCATATTAATGATTCCTTAGTTTTATTCTATTCTACATGGAAAGGCTACTGACAGTCGAGTATGAAGACCAGACAATATTTTGAAACTTCAGTTAAGCCTGGCGACACTTGGGTCAGCAAAAGAATGTTATATTTCTATAGAACAGAGGCTGCAAGTATTTATGACTTGGCCTGTGAAGGATGCAGCACCATTAGAAGAAGGGTTGAACGGCCTAGTCCGCGTCTCTGTCTCTCTGAGTCATGGTAGAGCTATGTCTTTGTCTGTGAGTGAAAGATGAGGCAGGAAGATGAAATATAAAGGAAGGAGGTATGATTTGGCCACTCCTAGGGGCGGGTCTAAGCTCCAGGAACCACGATTTCAATGTTCAGATGAACCATTGAAAAGTATGATGTACTTTTTCGCGGATACGCGGCTTTACCAAGCGTGGCCTGGCGATTACGCGGGAATCAAGTTGCTATCAAATCCTACGATCAATTTTCGAGCGGACCAACATCATTGTAACCATCAGAATGATACGACCTCAATGAGTGTAATTGCATGTCAGTGGTCCTATTATTATGGAATCTAGCTTCGAACCTACTCCCACTCCATCGACATTTGCCCATATTGTATAAATACTGTTCTGAATGCTGATGATATTATTCTACTTTTGATGTCCGAGGGACATAGACGTTATTATCTTTCGAAGTGTCAGGCGACACTGACGTTATTCTATTTTTGTACTTTACTATTTTGAGTGTCGAGATGGCACATTTAAGTACTGTAAGTTTGAAAGCAACGTATATAATTTGTTTACTTCATAAGAAACATCTGTTAAGACCTTTTTAAGCTACGTCTACACATGCAAGAAATTGTCTATGACTAGGAGTTGGATAGAGCATTCAGTTATCTCTTCAGAACAATTTTCTACCCCTAAGTTACTTTTAACAAAGTCACAATGGTCCACTTTTGACATAATCGTCGAACCCAGTGCTTTGAACAGTGGTAAACGTGTGAGAACTGGTTGCGCGGCATCTTCTAAAAGGTCAAGTAACTAAGTAAGTTGCAAAAGGATGCAAAAAATCTTATAACAGGCGTAAACCACAAGACTTTATCTACATTTTATCATTAAGTAGAAAGTGACGCAGAGTGACGCGACATACTAAAAATCTAAGTGAAAAAATAATTTTAAAAATAATAGTTAAATATTATATAATGCAAATATAGTTAAAATTACGTAACAATTACGCCCATTAATAACTGAAACACGTTACTAAGCTTATACCTTCCGCTGCATGTTCCATCTTAAAGCATCACACTAACCACAAAGACAACCTAACCACAGCCACTTGCATTCACCCTCCAATTCAGACTGCTTGAACAGTGGTGACAGATTTACACTAAGATGCATTTATATCCCAGAATAGTGAGCGGCAATTATATGAGAATGCTGTAGAAGTAATAAATTTTGATTTTTTTATTATGAAAATAAATAATTTTGTCCCCCTAGATTTCAATTTTGACCCACTGTGCGATGGCCACCGCTGTGCTTCAAGCAAGGGAAGGGAGTGTGATAGAAGGTGACAGAGATATGCTGGCGGACATGCGCAAGTTTCCTCGATCGCCTCGGCTTGCCGCATGCCCGCCAGCATATCTCTGTCTCCTTCTATCACACTCCCTTCCCTTGCCTGAAGCACAGCAGTGGCCAGCGGCTTGCTGCCTGGCTCAACAAATACGGCGAGTTCGTAGATTTGAATCGCGCGCCCGGAAGTAACAAAGTAACCTCATTTTCTCGGAGGGAATAATGTTCTCCGCCAATCCGATTGTGGCATCGTCTTTTACATAACATGCAGAGCGTGCCTGATTTTTTTGACGGTATAATTAAGATACACCCTGTATATATATATATACTGTATAACAGTGAAAGATTGAATTGAAAACAGGGGAGTTCAGATTCAATGTAATACACTTTGAGAGTTCATTGGGCTACCCTTTAACCCTCTGCCACCATTTCCTCAGCACACGTTCATGTAATGTAATACAATATAATTATGCAATCTTCCAATATTTTATACAGTATTTGGAAAAAAAATGGTTTATTTCTAAATGAAGATAGTTATAAAGAGTATTGACTCAATACTTCTCATGTGGGAATTTTATTGAAATTGATTTTCAATGTGCTGACAGCTGCAATTAATGATTAATGGTTTTAATGGAAAAATCACACAGGCCTTATTATTTATTTATTTCAGGATGGCTGGGTGACTTGAAAAGAAGTTATTACACATCCCACTTTTTTGAAAGAAAAAATAATAATTAGGATATGCCTATTACACAGGTGTTTTTAAATCTACTCCTTAAAATATACTGAGAGGCATAAGTTTAATTAGAAATGACAGGTACATTATCACAGTTTCCCCATCAGTAAGATCTAGGGGTCATATTCAACAACCAGCGTCAATTTAAAGACTATATACATAATTCTATATCTAAAACCAAGAAACTGCTATGCATGTTCTATCACTTCTCAGAAATCTCAAATCCCACAGCTCTTCACCTTTATTACCTCTTGATAACTCAGCCCATTGTAAATTACTTCTCTCCCTTTTGGACTACTTCTTAACCATCAAATTTAGGCAAATTAAATGGAACTCAATCCATCTTTGTTGCTATTGTAAGGAACAGAATGCCTAGGTTTAAACACCTCTCCACTAAGTAGCCATAAATATCCCTCTCCTAAGCATGAGACAAATGGTAACTGAACTGTCATACCTCCATTCTATTCTAAATGGCCATTACTGTTCAAACCACCTGCAGACACTGTTCAAAGTACAGTACGAGCCTCTGCCATTCTACCAGGCAAGGACAATCTCCAAATTACACACACTAAACATTTAATAATTCAATGATCCTTCCAACTGTATACCAAGGATTTGTGTGTTAAACATATTCTAAGCAAGAGAACATTTTTAAAACAAGTGAAAGAGATTTAAACTGTGCATAAAAGTGCTAGACTTTCATCTTGGCCATTGATGACACTGTTATGAACTAAGATATTCTACGGTCTCTTGATCTGAGCTTGTGTTGTTAATTTATATTTTTCCTTTATACTGTCTGCTAAGAGTACAAGCATGAAGGGCTCGCATAGCTGTAGTTTGTGCTTTGATTAATAAATATTAATAATAATAATAATACAACTTTTGATTCTCATCACTGGATACATGTAGTCATCAAAATGCTTGAATAGCTTATACAGGCTGTAAAAAAAGTCCTGCACCAAACTTAAACTCCGCATGCGGGTGTGGGCAGGGAGTAATTTGAGATAGGGAACCCATGTGCGGAACTCAACCGTTACGCCCCTATGAGCGATTTTAATTATGAGTACATTTGGCAACGTCGCGTGCTACCCATGGCAGAGGACCGATTACGGCTCACAAGTCAATCTAGCTATAAACCCACATCGTGGCTCAGTGGCAAGGCGTTAGACTCTCACACGCGAGGTGACCGGGTTCGAATCCCCCTTCCGACATTGCTGATTTTTTTTCTTTGAGTCGTTTGGATTTGCATCAATTAATTACTACATAGGGCTGGATTAGATCCTTTTTTTTCTAATTTCGTTTTAAAAGGAGCTAAATTGTACGCCGCAATTTTGCGTTTTAAAAGAAAAACAAATTGGTTCTGTTCGTTGCCGATTTATTTCTTCGCGGTAGGATTTTGTTTGGACACAAATATTGCTGTATGATTGTTTCGCAATGATATCTTTAAGATCGCAATTTGAGGTAAAGGTCATAGGCGGTTACTTTACAAGCAAAAGATAGTGAGTTCAAAAATGTTACAGTGAAGATTCAGCGATCGTTGGAACTGAGGAACTTTAATGCTTATCAATTATTTTATTGAATTGTGCGTAAGATCACTTCTCTGTGTCGCTTTCCTTAGATTTCCTAATTATTGTATGTTAATGAAACTCCAAATTTTCTAACCGTTGTTTTGTTGCTCCCAAGCCTTATTGTTACACGTTATTTCAATCAAAGTGAGGTAGCCTTTGGTCTGCGTGCTGGCCTACGAATCGGGCGTTCCCGGTTCGAATCCGAGTAACTACAGGTATTGGAACTTCAGGAAATTTCGGTGTTTCCGGTTTCTGTAAAGTCTAGAAAATTCTGTCAGGGTATAAAAGCCCTCAAGAACAGCGATGCGTTATCACTTCTTCCGCGAGAGTCTTCTAAACCGTAGCTTTCCTGAAAATTCGCAATGGACGGATATCCTAACGAACACCTCGCAGACATCCACTACGTCTACGGATTGGCCGACGGGAATAGTCGCCAGGCCCAGCGCATCTACCAAGAGAGGTTTCCCATGCGCCATATCCCACACTGCCAATTTTTTACGCGAATTCACAATCGTTTGCGAGCAACAGGATCGATTCAGGTAAGTACCATATCTGTCAATGTGTATCTCTTCCTATTCGTCTTTTGTTTCCCTGTAAATGTGATAAAATAATAGCTACGTCTTAGTGTTTTAAACAATTTAAAAATGGAACGGTGTAGGTACTAGAAGCAGGGAAGAGAATGTCAACATTCTCCCATCGAACGTAACACTTTCACATCTCGCTTTTGGCTCCTAAAACCCAAACCGTTCTAAATAGGTCAAAGATATCAGATATGAAAGTTACTTTAAAAAATAAAACACACCTTATTCAACTCCAATATTGTATTTGTAGAAAAAACAGTGCCCAGTCTGAATGGCGGGTACCGTTACCCAACGTTTGAAAGCGCCTGGACGGCAAACGGTGGGTTTCCGACCGTATGTTCTTCGATTGTGAAGCCTTAAAATTTCAAGGCGGATTCAGGGTTTTTGGATGCAAAAATAAACTTAACACTCCCTGAAAATAATTTAATTTTAGTGATTCATAGTGTTCATTTTGTTATGATTAAGGGTATCCGTCGGTGATTTTTCTGAGTACCTTTCCTATTAGAGGTATCAGTTTTGAAAGAAGATTTCCTTTACGAACGGTGCTTTCTATTCTGCTTTGTTTATAATCTGAATTTTAGGTTGGATTTTTAAAGTTATCGTTTAGTGGGAACAAAGAAGAATGGTTTAATTCACATTGTTTTATTACGTTCTTTTTCATTACACAGGCTCACAACCCCCGACCGGGAAGACCGCGGGGGAGGAGAACTCCAGAAATGGAAGAAAGGGTTTTGGAGCGTGTACGCAACAATCCTTCCACAAGCACGCGTGCGATCGGACGTGCGGAAGGGTTAACGCATACCACTGCTCACAGCGTGATACAAGATGATGGCCTGTATCCGTATCATTTTCAAAAAGTTCAAAAATTAAAGCCTGAGGATCTTCCAGTCCGGATGGATTTCGCCAATCAAATGATCGATCGCTTGGGGAAGGACCCTGATTTCTTGTTGAAAATTTTATTCACCTACGAAGCGACGTTCACCAGGGATGGTTGCTTCAACATCCACAACAATCGCACGTGGAGTCACGAAAATCCTCACCCGACAGTCAGGCAGGGAAATCAAGAAAAATTATCTGTGAATGTTAGGGCGGGTATTATTGGGACCATCTAATCGGGCCTTACATTTTACCAGCCAGACTCAACAGACGCGTTTATCTGCGGTTTATTCAAGAAGTTCTCCCAGAACTTCTGGAGGATGTCCCGCTGGAGACAAGGGCTGAAATGGTCTTCCAGCATGACGGCGCCCCAGCTCACTGGCTCCGAGCAGTTCGAGACATTTTGGACGAAACGTTCCCCGAAAGATGGATCGGCAGAGGAGGTCCAGTTCAGTGGTTTCCTCGCTCTCCTGATTTGAAGCCACTTGATTTTTTCTTTTGGGGATACATAAAGGACCTGATATACGATGGGATAGAAATCGACAGTCAAGAAGAGCTAGTCGGAAGAATAGCTGTAGCAGCCGGCGTCGTTCGGGAATGAGCAAAAGAAATTTTTGGACGAGTCCGCAAATCACTTGTAAACCGTTTTCAATTTTGCCTTCGTGGCGATGTGCAAGGAGGCAATTTTGAGCAACTGCTTTAACGAAAAATCATTTGTAAAACTCTCCCAAAGTAAAGATAATTTAGTTTGCTATTGTTCATTTCTTCCAAGTCTACTTTTCTGGAAAGATATCTTATGTATCGAAAATGAAAAACAATTTGAATTAAAACTGATAAATTGTCTGATTTTCAAAACGAGAAATTTTTGTTTTTTTAATTACAGACCTCCCTCCGCAACAACAATAAAAAGATAAATACGTAAATTAAATGAAAAAGAGAACTGCCATAGCATCTTAAGAAAAGACACAGTCGCAATATTGCTGAAGTTTGAACCTTTACCTTTAGGATACGCGTAAACATTTAATTAAGATTCTTAAAACGTTCTTAAAACTTCTACCTGAAAACATCATGCTTACGGTAATTGAGTTGCTCCATCATCAATTTACTCGGAGGAAGAAAAAACCATTTGGGTTGGAAGAAGGAATCGAACCCCAGCGTTTAGTCACCTACGCCTGAGGGTCGAGCGCTTTACCACTGAGCCAGGAAGTGGGACTGGAGATAAGTAGACTTGTGAGTGATAATCGGTCCTCTGCCGTGGATAGCACGCGACGTTGCCAGATGTACTCATATTTCAAATCGCTCATAGGGGCGTTACGGTTGCGTTCCGGACATGGGTTCCCTATCTCAAATTACTCCCTGCCCCCACCCCCATGCGGAGTCTAAGTTTGGTGCAGGACTTTTTTTACACCCTGTATAAAACCATACATTATGGTGTTTGAAGCCATTTTTCAATGTTGCCATACATTACATATCTAAATTGTAGGTCCATGTACAGAATTAAGCCAACACACTCTTAGAGTATTGTATCACTGTTCCATAGAAGGTTTAATTTCCTATGTTGTAATGTGAAAAAATAACAGCAAAATATTTTGTGGGAACAATGTCTTAATGTTCGTTTTTCTATGTTGAATTTTACGAGTAAAGGTGAATAATTGTAAGAAAGTAGATCCAAGCATGAAGGAACAGAATGAAAGTGATGTACATTCTCACTTATGAGGTCTTGAACAGACATCCATATTATTTATGCTTTTCTCTGTCTGTTTGCAGGATGACTTGGTACGTGTTTTGAACTGTGGATGCATGTTTTCTGAAGATGCAGACTATATGCTCAAATGGTTTATCAAAGACTCTCACCCACTTACTGTGGAAAACCTCTGGCTGTGATATTGCCAGAGGTGTCAGAGTAGCAGCACGTCATTGTTCATTTATGTATAATAGGAAGAAATATGCCAGTACAGAACACTCGTTATCACTTGAAAGGCAAGCAAGAACTTTTCACACTTCTGTTCATCTTCAGGATGCCAACCCTTCAGGGGATTATCAACTTGCCCCCAAGACGACTATTGCTTCTGCCTTTGTCAACAGCTTTCCTGCTGGTTTTCAGCCCTACTTGAAACTGATGAGGATCGATAGACCTATAGGTTTGTATCATTAACAATAAGGGTTCTTTAATTTGCACTCCTTTGATTAACCCATTAACGCCATTTGACGAGCTCTGGTCGCGGGTTATAACATTAGCTCATAAATCATATGACAAGCTCTACTTGCGGTGACACATTGCTTTATTTACGTTCGGTATATTCCTATCTCATTTCCGTATAACTTGCCAGAATCCTGAAATAATGGAACAATAATCCCATTGTATATCCTTTTAGCAGATACAGTGGGGTTTCCAATAAGCTAATAAAACAGTATGAGTCAGATCCACCGTCTGCGTCAGTGCTCAGAGGCCATCTTGAAATGCCATAATTTAAAAATAAATTACTCGCAATATTTTAGAGCTGCAATAACGAAAATTCGTGATGCAGAAGAACCTTATATGTAGCTTGATATGATCAAGGCAAAATGACAGCCACTCCATACTTTCAAGATGGCGTCTGGGCGTAGACGACTGTTGAAACTTAATAATTAATCGTTCACAATGTAATTGCGCAATTAAAACAAACCTTAGTTAGAAAAACGTACCATTTAAGGGAACTCACTGATGCATACATAATTTCAGTAAAATATCGTTATTGGTTTGTATTTTATGGATATTTTTATAGTGTAAGTAATCTCAGACCACTGCCTGGTGAAAAATCTGATTACACAGTCAACAATGTTACCATTAAATTATGACTGGAAAGGGTTAAGAACACTGTAACCAACATTTCCATGAACGTATATCATAACTACATGCTTAGAATAGAATTATTTCTTGTCATTAAACAACTTATGTTTGTGATGGACAAAGCCATTTGCATTGTTTATGCAATATAGGATTAACATAATACAACAACCGACAGGTGCAACCAAACCTGTTGTATAGTAATAGTGTATTCATATACCCTCTAAAAATACAGACATCCAGCTAGAAAAGAATCTATTTGGAGGGTTGTTTCTAATCTCAAGTAACATTTAAATGTAACTGTTCCTTAGGTAGTGCCGTGTGGCATGTGCCAAGGCCAGTGTTCTGGGGGATGACTAAACCTGTTGAGTTATTGGCTGTGTAGTTTTCACAAGCTTGTAGCTGCAATGATGCCAAAGCAAATTGATCAATAGTGGGAAAGCCACATCACAGCCCTTTCCAACACAAAGTGTAGTTATACTGATGATATTGAAGTGTGTAAGAAGGGGAATTTTACTGTGCCAATGAAAGGGATCAGCTCTGTGATGAATGATATAGGAAAGTAGTGCATAGGATTGATTCTGCAAGAAAAAAGAACTAGTGAACCTACGACCTTTGACCAACCATAACCTAAAGATCATGAGGAAGTCACTGGCAATGGTCTAGTCACACAATGTAAGTTGCAAGTAGGTTGGAAACATCATTAAAAACTATTAACATTTTATCTTTTTGAGAAGTTAAACAATCACTGTGTTGCTCAAAAAGACAAAGTTAATTCCCTCTACTATCAAACTGACAATTTACCACTCTTGAGTTCCTGGCTCTGCATGTGCTATTAAACATTTGTATAATAAAGAACTGAATGAAGATCTAGTGTGTTGAGATTTTGTGGCAGGTCTATTCGAGATTTTTACTACTGTGCACGCATGTCAATCGTATGAACCAATTGCTTACAGCAGTTATAGTCTCAGAATAAAATGACCACACCTCATACTTTGGTTTTAGGTACCATGTTTCGACTTCCGGAATATTTCTACATATCTTTGCGTTTCACATCCTTCAGTCCCCAAATCCACCGTCAGTATACTGTATATATATCACTTTTGTGTGGACACGATAACTACCACCCTTTTCCTCCAATAACTTTCGAACTTGTACATAAAATATTACCATATAAAATCTCGGTTGAGTTGTTAATGGGCAAGATCAGACCATGGAGGCGAAAATGGGGGGCCTTTTTCGTAAAAGTGAAATATCGCTATGACTTTCTTAATATGTGGAAACTTAAATCCATTCAAAGTTCATAAGATTCTTCGGATAAGGGACAAAAAAAAGTATTTTGATAGCACCAACCATTGACCAAAGGGGTGGGAAAAATGGAGTTTAATGAGAAAGAAAATCATACCTCCCTTAATAGGCACAATATCAAAACCGTTCAAAATGCCCAATAGTCCTCTAAACATTACCTAAAACTTTTGTCTGAAATAATTTTTGATATGACCCACCCTTACGCCAAGAGATGATCAAAATGTTCTCGAAGATGTCAAGTTGATTAGGGAAGAGCTAAGTTGAAGATAGGTATTGCAAATTATTGCTGACTGCATTAGGGATGTCATCAAAGCAATATTGATGTCATTTTGACAGCCGTGTCGTTCTACAGACGAGGAAAAGATTGCGTTATCATAAGCTCCTGTCCGGCTAATCGGCATTTGTGCTAGTACAAGGTAGATACCAGTAGACTAAAATATAATTATATAAGAAGATGGGGCTTCTCGTATGCTAAACATGTGGAACGTTTGTAGTTGTACAACAATAAAAATTTAGAGAATTCGAAATATTTTTCTCTGCCGTGTGAAATCTATCTCCGCCTTCCGGCATGCCAAGAGGGATTTTTTACGTATCAATGTGTAAGAGTTATTAAATCGGGGTCATGGTTGTTGTAGCACAATGAGGGAAACTTTTTTCTTACAAAACACAACTCTCCCTCTGGCTTGGACACACCTCCTTGTCTGATACTCATGCAATTTATATCTTGCACCTTACTCTACTTGCCTCCAATGCAATTCTTACTAGCACCATTCCAAGCACATCATCAAAAAACACTTTCCTCAAAGCCTTTCTCCATTTATTATCATAAAAAGAAACCATATCATATCCTCCATTCAACACCAGACCATCATTAAACCAAGACCAACTACAATCCTCAGACCTTAATGTAGAAAAAACATGGCGGCGATGGTTGCCCTACCAATAGCTAAGATCATGTCATTGGGCTTGTCACAGTTCGGGTAAATTATTATTTTACTCACCTAAGAGCATAAAAGATATCACAAGACGAGACTAGGTTCCGAAGAAATATGCATCAATAATTTAGACTTACCTGAATAATTTATCCATATAGTGCTGGCCTCGAATTATAGGTTTCTTCGTCTTCACCCAAGGGGCAGCTACAATAGTCTCACTGTTTCTGTGGTTGAATAAGAAGCTTTTTGGCGAGTTATCACGATTTGTATTTAAGTTCAGTAATTATAAATTAACATTATTATCAAAAAAATCAAACAGATTCTGAAGTAGGAGAAAAGAAAGTACCCGGTTACTGAAGTGCTGTCCCAGCACATGCAGAGTATTTGTGTACACAATCGGAATGAGAATAGTTGCCTGAAATAATCGAACCAACGCCAAGAAATACAATTCAATTAAGACCTCTCGTGGAATTGTCTAAAATCTCGGGTATAACATCACACCGAATTAGTTGATTGAAATATGCAAAGAAGTCGTTGTGTGGATATCAGAATATAATTATGGAGAATACTACACACAAGGGACACCATAATATGTTACATCTAACCTATTAAACATTTGCTGTTACCGTTTGGAATAGTTGTACGCTGGAAATAGTTTATTTATTTATTTATTTGTTGATGGTACACAACAGGGCTCAGTGTGCACCCCAATAACAGTGCACCTACATAGTAAAATACATTTCTTGATATGTCAGCATTAAGTATTAATATCTTAATGTAATTCTTAAAACTAGGAAGTTCACACAGATCAAAATGCATAGTAGTAAAAAGCTTAATCTAAAGGTAATATAAAAACTAAATCTAAAATTGATCTAATGCCAAATATAAAAACAGGTTTTGAAATTATTACATAATAAACTAAAAGGTAACATTAATGACTAGGGAACAGGCCTATCCACATACCGGTATATATATTGTTGATTCTGTTTTGTGTGATAATTTTATTTCAAGTATGAATTAGAGTGATTGGATTATAATTTCCAAGAACGGTTTGATTGAGAGACAGAAATCTAGTTTCCAGTTTACACGAACCGCATCGTTGTAAATACTGCAAAGCCTCCATACTGGTGAATTGAGATGTAAAGTAGTATTGGTTATATCATTTTTAGCCTATTTTCAATTTTGAAAAAATAGGCTTATGAGATCACCTTTTGTCCGTGTGTGTGTGTGTGTGTGTGAGGAGCGTGTGTGTGTGTCCCCCTAATAAATTCTAAACGGCTGGAGCGATTTCAATGAAACTCGGTAAGTTCATAGCACTATTCCGGACGACCCCGACCGTGCCCTTCAAATTTTGTTACGTCTCACCAATCCAACATGGCGGCTGTGTGAAATATTTCACCAGCATTCAATATCTCCGAAACTATTTCCGATATCACCCTGGAATTTTTTACGGTCATAAAGGGAACTACTAGAAGTTCACCTATGTGACTTTTGAAAAACTGGTAACTACAAAACCAATATGGTAGCCACGCGAATTTGCGACTTTTAAATAGACGTTTCTCGCGATTTAACCAACCAAACACAATAAAATTGGTTCAGTATATGTTAATACACATTGTAATGTACCGACAACTAACTTGGTTCAATTGTTTACATAACCACAAGATGGCGGATGTGCAAAATATTTCACCGGCATTCTATATCTCTGAAACTATTAGCGGTATCACCCTGAAATTTTGTACGGAGATAAAGGGCACTACTGGAAGTTCATATATTAGACTTTCAAAAACCGGTTAACTACAAAACGAACATGGCGGCCAAGCGAATTTGAAACTTTTAAATAGACTGTTCTCGCGATTTAATGTTCCAAACGCAATGAAATCGGGTAGAGGAAATGTTTATACACATTGTAATACACTGGTATCTAATTTAGTTCAATTGTTTACATAACCTTAAGATGGCGGCTTTGCGAATTTTAAAATTAAGTTTTTATTTCTTGTGTCGTAATCATGCGATCGATGTGAAAGTTTGAATAATGAACCTACGCAATAATTTTCCTTTAATGGTACATGACTCTACGGCCTATACATTTAAAAATCCTACTTGGCAACCATCCGAAATATTTAGACGGCTTTGAATATCTACGAATGTATTATAGCAATCAAACTGAATTTTTTTATGTTCATAGGGGCTATGAACTTCACCTATAGGACTAGAAATAATCTGGTGATCACAAATCCAACATGGCGGCGATGTGAAGTATAAATATTCACATGGACTTTTCTCGCAATTTAACCATCCGAGTGCAGTGAAACTTGGTACAGTAAATCCTTATACGAATGCTCATCCACTGGCATCTAATTTATTTCAATTGTTTCCATAACCACAAGATGGCAGCTGTGCGAAAATTTAAAATCTCCTTGTTACTTCTTGTGTCCTAATCATGCGATTGAAGTTTGAATGCTACACGTACACAATAATCTTCATGTAGCAGTACATAACTCTAGGACCTACATATATAAAATCCAACATGGCGACCATCCGAAATATTTAGTCGGTTCTCAATATCTACGAATCTACTACAGCAATCAAACTGAAATTTTTGTATGTAGATAGAGGCAATTAACATAAGTAGTATATATGAAAATAGGCTGTATAGTTCTTCACGGAACTACTTGTTTAATGTTATGGTTGATCTTATAGTTAAGCGAGGGATGTTGAAATTTAGGAGCGATAGGAAAAGTGAGTTATCAATTTGACCGTTAATGACTTTATAAAGGATTTTCATATCATTCACTTGCCTTCGAGACTCCAAACTAGTCATGCCGAAATTCAACAAAAGTTGATTTAGTAAAGTACTTACTATAGGTTGGAAAGTACCATCTCCCTCTTACAGAATTATCGCGGCACACCATCTCGCAATATAAGTACATAATTGGCAAGGTACCGAGTGATGAGGACAGCATGGAAGGAAAGGAAGACCCCAGAGGACTGGAAAAAAGGAATCATTGTCCCGATCTTCAAGAAAGGTAGTAGAACAGATTGCAGAAACTATCGGGGAATAACACTGATGAGTCATTGTGCAAAGATCTTCGAGAAAGTTTTGGAAAAGAGAATTAGGACAAGGATAGAAGGAGGGATGAGGGAAGAACAACATGGCTTCAGAGCAGGAAGGTCCACAGTGGATTTGATTTTTGCTGTAAGGCAGTTACAAGAACAGCACTATGAATATGGAACAGATCTACTGATGGCCTTCCTGGACATTGAGAAAGCATATGACAGTGTATGCAGAAACAAAGTATGGAAGTCCCTGGAGGATAGAGGAGTAGAGAAATGGACTATAAAGAGGATAAAGGAGATGTACAAGGGAAGCGTGAGCTGTGTGAAAGTGGGAGGAGAGAGATCTGACTGGTTGGAACAAAGAAACGGCCTGAAACAAGGAAGTGCACTGTCACCGTTACTTTTCATTGTGGTGATGGATGACATAATGACCCGAGTGGCACAAGTAATTGGGGACGGAAAGATGAAAGCAATGGTGTTTGCAGATGATTTGATGATTTGGGGAAACAAGGAGGAGGAGGTACAGGAACAGTTGGACGTGTGGGAAGGAGTAATACAAGGATATGGGATGAAATTTAGCATAAATAAGAGTGAGATGGTGATCACAACAAGGAAGAAGGAAAGAACCACAACGGGAATAACAATTGGTGGGGAACAGCTGAAGAAAGTGGAGAGTTTTAAGTATCTGGGAAGCCTGATACAAGATAATGGAAGAAACGATAGAGAAATAAATGAGCGGGGGAGGCAGGCAGAAGCATTTCGGAGGAGTGTGAGAAGCATGTTATGGAGCAAGGATGTCCCTCAGAACAGCAAAAAGATCATATATCGGACGTACTATGTCCCTATCCTGACGTATGCCTCGGAGACCTGGGTTATGAAAGGAAGGGAGAGGAGCAAAATACAGGCCAGTGAGATGAGGTTCTTGAGAAGCAGTATTGGAGCTACAAAGATGGACAGAATAAGAAATGAGAGGACCAGAGAATTAATGAAGGAGGAACCATTACAGGATGGTATAGAGAAATCTAGACTTAGATGGTATGGACATGTAAAACGAATGGAGGAGAAGAGGATACCCAGGAGAGTACATGAGACGAAGTGGGAAGGAAAGAGACCGAGGGGAAGACCGAGAGACAGGTGGCTGAAGGGGGTGGAAGAAAGCGTGAAGAAGAGAGGAGAAGACTGGACAAGGGTGGAGGCTGAGAGATGGTGGGAAGACAGAAGACGTTGGAGAGGCTTGTGTTCCAAACAGACCCGGCCAGTGGCTGGAAACTGTGCAAGATGATGATGATGAATTGGCAAGGTACTCACAACACTTTATTGCACACATCATAATAAAAAATAACTTGCAAGCTGTAAGAATCAAAAAAGTATGAATAATGACGGAACACAATGAGTTCACTGTTTGCCACAGGGGGAACAACTTCCTTAACCGATAAAACAGAAGTTCACTGTATTATTTGGCGTGTATACAAGGCAGTGTAGAACATCTGCCAGACTGGTAAGGATTTACGGAGGCACATATTGCTGAGCGTTGAAGATAACGTCAACGGTTCGGTCTGGCCGTAGATGCTCATTGCGTTTTCCCTTTACGTACTTAAGTTCGACACTACAGAAGTGTTCTAAGCTATTATTATATTGTCACTAACTAGGAAATCATTGCGGTTTATATTCTTGAGACACTTTTATTATGCTTTAGTCTTAGGTACTTCAACATCCGAAGTAAATGACACAATGCCATCGGTTGACTGGACAATCATCACACAAACGAACCAGTCCATATTAAGCTTATTATCACATATTTACATACGATTGCAGTACATTAACGCGAACTGGACTTTACAGACATACAGAAGACACTAAAAATTACAGATGAGCGACAGTTTATCCCAATTTTCATCAAACGAAGCTAAATAGTGTATCCCAGCAACGAATGTAAACATGCTGGGGCTTCAGCACATGCCATTTTTTTCACACTTTCCAGACCTGCATTAAGGTCTGAGTATTGTAGTTGGTCTTGATTAAAGATATCCCAATCTTCCAAACAAAACAAAACAAAACAAAATCAGATAAAATTGACAATCATAAAAAGAAATATCTTTGCAGATATGGAACTCAAATGAGCATGGCGCCCTTCTACCTCACTGCCAGACCATTACAAAGAATCCCATAGCTCCATGCACTAGATTCCCTGCCATGACCCAGCAGTATAATAATAATAATAATATCGTATGGCCTCGGGTGCCTGGTGCAAGCTTTGTTAATTGACACCCAGAGGGTAGCTTGCATGTCGAATTTCGTCGTTCCTTCGACGCTATGAAAGTCAAGGAGGTTAGATATCTAAACTCCTTGACACTACAGCGCTGTCAAGTAGAGAACGGAGGAACTTTGTGTTGGCGGAAAATCCCGAGATTAATTTTGCCATTGAACACGGCCTACCGAATTCAAATGGGTTCTTTAACATGCCAACAACGTATGACATGAGTGTCGTGATTTTTGTCGCCTTTCAAAAATCACTTACCACGGTCAGGGGGGAAACCTGCAATCTTTGGGTTGGTAGTCCGACACTATAACCACTCGCCCACCGTGGCAAGTGACCCAGCAGTAAGATATGGCCATGCTACAATTCTTTAAGTAACCTAAAAAAATGTAATGTGACAATTCGCCCCGCTCCCCCTATATATGTAATTCTCACGTGAGAATCACATATATATAAAAAACAAAGAATAAATTACTAGACATATCACACATACACTAAAATATCACACACACAGTACAAGAATATACACATGGATGAGACCAGGAGATACAGGGCGTTACCAAATCGACTTCATTATGGTCAAGCAGAGGTTTCGAAACCAGATTTTGGATTGCAAAACATATCCTGGTGCTGACATAAACTTTGACCACAATCTGGTTGTTATGAAATGCAGATTAAAGTTGAAGAAACTGAAGAAAAGTCAAAAGCCAAAAAGGTGGGCAATAGACAGACTGAAAGTGAAGGATGTAAACGAAAGATTCAAGAAGAGTATAAAGGAAGGACTAATGAAAAACCCGAAACCAACTTCAATTGCAGACGAATGAAATAACGAAATCTGCAGAAGAAAACATTGGTAGGAAAGAAAGAATAGGTAAAAAACCGTGGATCACTCAGGATATACTAGAATTGATGGATGAAAGGCGGAAACACAAGAATGTAAGAGATGAAAAGGAGAAAGCAGAATACAGACGTCTGAGAAATGAGATTAACAAGAAGTGCAAGGAAGCGAAAGAAGAATGGTTGAAAGAGAAATGTGCAGGTATAGAAAATTGTCTGAAATTAGGAAAAGTAGACACAGCTTATCGAAGGATTAAGAATACTTTTGGGGAAAAGAAGACTAAGTGCTGTAATATTAAGGACACAACTGGAAAGCCTATAACAGATAGGGAAGATAAGGTTGAGAGATGGAAAGCTTACATAGTGTTTGTATAAGGGAAAGGAGGTTGAGAATCATGTAATGGAAAGAGAGGAGGAAATTGATGAGGATGCAAAAGGAGATTTAATATTGAGATCAGAATTTGACAGAGCATTGGAGGACCTAAGCAGGAACAAAGCACCAGGCATAGATGATATACCGATTGAGTTGATACGCTGCATAGGAGATGAAGGTCTGATCAGGTTATTTCACTTGGTGTGTAGGATTTGAGACAGGTGAGGTACCCCCTGATTTCAAGAAGAATGTTTTTATCCCTATACCAAAGAAAGTGGGAGCTGACAGATGTGAAGATTACCGTACAATCAGCTTGATTACTCATGCTTCAAAGATCCTGTCTAGAATAATTTACAAGAGGATGGAAAGCCAGATAGAAACGGAGTTGGGTGAAGACCAGTTTGGTTTTCGGGAGAAATGTAGGAACAAGGTAAGCTGTACTAAGTCTTAGGCTGATTTTGGAAGGTAGAATAAGGAAAAATAAGAGACCGTTCATGGCATTTGTAAACTTAGAAAAGGCTTTTGATAACGTTGATTGGACTAAATTGTTTGACATTTTGAAATCGATTGGAATAAAGTACAGGGATAGGAGGGTGATATACAATGTATACAGAAACCAGACAGCAGTCATTCGAGCTGAAGGACATGAGGGAGAAGCTGGTATTCAGAAAGGTGTAAGGCAAGGCTGCAACTTGTCACCCATACTTTTCAATCTTTACATTGAGCAAGCAATGAAGGAAATTTGAGAAATATTTAAAGCGGGAGTGAAGATTCAAGGAGAAATAATTTCAACTCTGAGATTTGCTGATGACATCGTCATCTTGGCCGACATGCCTGAGGATTTGAATGAGTTTTTGAATGGTATGGGCTCCGTCTTAGGGAATGAATAATACATTATGAAAATTAATAAATGTAAAACAAAAATACTGGAGAGCTGCATCAAACCAGTCAAAAGACTGAAGACTCAAACAACAACAGCTGAAATAAATCAGAAACCTCTATGGACATCAAATTGGCAGATGAAAAGCTGAAGGAAGTAGGAGACTTCTGTTACTTAGGAAGCAAAATAACCAGTGATGGTCGAAGCAAAGAGGATATAAAAAGTAGGTTGGCTCAGGCTAGGAAAGCCTCTCTACGAAAAAGGAATCTGTTGACATCGAATATAGATTTAGGTATTAGGAAGTCATTTTTGAAAACCTTTGTCTGGAGCGTGGCACTCTATGGAAGTGAAACTTGGACTATTGGTGCAGCAGAAAAGAGGAGAATTGAAGCATTTGAAATGTGGTGTTACAGGAGAATGATGAAGATCAGATGGGTAGATAGGGTGACAAACGAAGAGGTATTGAGACGAGTGGGAGAGGAGAGATGTTTCTGGCGACTGCTAATGAAGAGAAGAGATAGGTTAGTAGAACACATACTAAGACATCCAGGAATAGCAAGCTTAGTTATGGAAGGAAGGGTTGAGGACAAGAACTGTAGGGGTAGACCAAGGTTAGAATATGTTAAACAGATTGCTTCGGATGTAGGGTGTGGTAGCTATGTAGAGATGAAACGATTAGCTCAAGACGGAGACATGGAGAGCTGCATCAAACCAGTCAAAAGACTGATGACTCAAACAACAACAGTAAAACAACTTATCAATTAATTATCATCATTTACAGAAGGAAGTCAAGGTTTGAATAAATCTTCACTGTTGTTAACTTGTCCACGTCTGGCATAGGCCTATGTTTCCGAAAAGCCACTTCTAAAAGGCCTCCTCTCTACTGAGTCACTTCCCAAATGATCAAAATTTGCTTCCTCATCCACCTCGGAAAGTAATGAAGCGTCAGTCCCATTAACTGCCGGCTCCTTCTGTATTTGTTCCACAGCATCTCCCCTTGACTATCTAATGTAAGCATTCCTGATGCAGCAACTAAATATTCTGAATTTAAACCATCACCAAGCTGAAATCCAATTTCCAATATTAAGTCTCGAAGAACTAGAAGTATGAGTTCATTTGATAAAGACATACATCTCCACACTTTTCATCTGTAGAATTTGCACTTTCTGCAGAACCTATATTCGGAACATATGAAGGTTCTCGTGACACTTCAACCATATCATTCAAAACAGAATGTCCACAATTAACTACATTATTATCACATGTATTAAGAAACTGGTTGCAAACTAGTACTTCATCACTAACAAGATCCAAAGTCATGAAGTTGTCGAGATTGAGAACTTTATCTTCATCACTGCATCACTACTTCCCTCCTTATTCCTCAACCTTTCATTCTTCCTTTTCTTCTCTTAGTCTTCCTTCTCCTTCCTCCTTGCTCTTCCTTTTCTTCTTCACCTTTCCTTCCTGCTTCTCTTTCCTTCTCTTCCTTATTTTCTTCACTTGCCTTACATTACTCAACAGTTATTTTCTTCTGTTCTTTTCTTTCCTCTTTCCCTTTGTCCCTTTTATCTTCTTTTTCTTCCTTTAGTCTTTTTCTTCATCCACCATATCATTCCGTACCTTGTCTTCCTCATCTTAAATCTCCACTGTTTCTCTCTTCTTCCATTCTTCATTTTTCTCCTCTTCCTTCTTGTCTGTCTCATAATATTCAACAACCCCTTTTTCTTCATCTTACATCTCATCTTTTTCTTCATCCACCATATCATTCCGTACCTTGTATTCCTCATCTTACATCTCCACCGTTTCTCCTCCCATTCTTAATTTTTGTCATCTTCTTTCTTGTCTGCATCATACTGTTCAACAACTCTCTTCTCTTCGTTTTCCATTTCATCCTTTTCATCCCGATCTTCCTTCTCCAATGCTTCTTCACCTTATCTTTTTCCAGTATGTTGCCTTCTCCATGACTCACTCTTGCACTTTTACCCTCATCTTTAGCCTCTTTTTCTTGACTGCTACTATCCTCCTCATGACCAACCTCACCTGCTAGTAGTTTCTCTTCTATCTTTTCTTCTCCTTTACCTGCTTCCTGTCCTTTAGTTTCATCCATATCAACTTACATCTCACCTTCTTCCTTATCCAGTTCTCCTTTCTCTTGTACATTGCCCTCAATCTCATCCTCTTCCTTGTCCTCAGTTTTATCCTCCTCGTCCATTTGACTTTGTTCTTCTTCACCTTGTTCTCTCTCTTGTCCATCTTCTTTATTATGCCCCCCACATCTGTGATAATTTTCCTGCATGCCCACATCTTGTTGAAATTGATGGCCTTCCTACCCTTCTATTTCAGTCACTCCAGCATCACATACTTCACACATTTCGTCCACTTCTTCCTCCTCTCCAGCCACACTCACAGACTCTACACTGTTATTCATTGCTTCCTTCACCGACTCTGCCTGTTTGCACCATGATTCCGTCAACTCTTCTATTTCCTTGTTCCATGATTCTGCTACCTCGTCTAGTTTCTTGTTCCATGATTCTGCTACCTCGTCTAGTTTCTCCATGAGTATTCGTAGGTTCATCTCCCCATTCGTGCTCCTCGTTGGTATGTCATATTGTAAGAGTTATTAAATCGGGGTCATGGTTGTTGTAGCACAATGAGGGAAACTTTTCTCTTACAAAACACAACTCTCTCTGGCTTGGACACACCTCCTTCTTGTCTGATACTCATGCAATTTATATCTTGCATCTTACTCTACTTGCCTCCAATGCAATTCTTACTAGCACCATTCCAAGCACTTCATCAAATCACTTTCCTCAAAGCCTTGCTCCATTTATTATCATAAAAAGAAACCATATCATATCCTCCATTCAACACCAGACCATCATTAAACATAACCCAATCTTCCAAACAAACAAAAAATCAGAAAAATTTGACAATCATAAAACGAAATATCTTTGCAGATAAGGAATTCAAATGAGCATGGCCCCCTTCTACCTCACTTTTTTTTTGTCGTGTGGCCTCCTGAGAGGCCGAGTGCAGGGCTTTCTATTCGACGCCTGTGGGCGACCTGCGCGTCGGGATGAGAGATGGAATGGATGAAGATGAATGAAACCGGGCAAGAATGTGGAAGGAAGCGGCCGTGGCCTGTCAGAAGGTACTGTCCCAGCATTTGCCTGGTGTTGAAAATGGGAAACCACGGAAAACCATTTCAAGGACAGCCGACGGTGGGGCTCGAACCCACGCGTCGACCGAGTCAGCAGAGAGCTTGGCCCCATGGCCTAACGCAGCGCTTTAGCCAGCGTAGCCACTACTGTCGGTTCTACCTCACTGCCATGACCCTGCAGTAAGATGTGGCCATGCTACAAACCTTAAAGTAACCTAAAAAAAAATGTACTGTGACAAATGTGATGAACAGAATAGGACATCCGCTCGTAGATGTAATGAGGTCTACCAGTACAAATTCAGGCTTTCACGACCGGCGTTGAAATAGGAATATCTGTTTCGCGGGCTAATAGGCCGTGTTCTAAGGACATTTTGTTGTCCTGACGTTTCGCTGAAAACTGCGTTCAGCATGTTCACAGGTTACATTAAGCGAGGTAAAACAAGTAAACAGAAGATATATAAATAGTCAACAACCCACACATAGAGGCTACCATAGCAACGGCGTACCACATAAAAGTAATGCATCAAGGACAGGGCTGCTCTTCTGTTGCATCTTCTCGCCTACGACGGTCAATGAGGGCAGGCTTGAGGGGATTAAGGACTGGAAGCCAAGCTCTGTTCACATGTTCTGCTTCCTCCTTAAGATTGAAGCTGTTAGTATGCTTCAGGATTTCAATGGCCTCCCTTTGTAGCCTGGCATGATAAGACGCCGTGGTGGACAGAACTTCGGTGTCTCCATATCTTATGTCGTGACCTGCGAGTAGGGAGTGTGCTGCAACAGTGGATTTATCTGTTTGTCCTAGCCGGCTGTGTCGTTCGTGTTCCTTGAGGCGAGTGGCAATACTTCTTTTCGTTGTTCCAATATATACTTGGCCACAATCACACGGGATTTTATAAACCCCTGCCGCAGTATGAGGATGTCACTTACCTTTAGCGGACCTAAACATGTCCTTAATTTTTCTAGTAGGCCTGTATATGGTCTTTATATCATGGGACTCGAGTAGTCTCCCTATTCTGTCCGTGACCTTTTTTTATATATGGAAGGAAAGCTCTAGCCAGGGGCTGCTTGTCTCCAATTACCCTTGTAGTTGGACGTCTTGGATGGAGTGCTCGTTGGATATCTTTCTGGCTGTACCCATTGGCGCGTAGGGCCTTGTTGAGGTGTTTAATTTCTTGTTTTAGGTACTGCTTTTCACAAATTCTTTTCACGCGGTCAGCCAGTGTTTTTATCACTCCGTATTTCTGTCGTGGGTGGTGGTTGGACGTCTTATCAATATCGGTCAGTATGGGTCGGCTTACGGTAAACTGTATGTCCCAAGGTTAGATCAGCGGTCTTCGTTACCATAACGTCGAGAAAAGCGATTTCCTGTTCATTCTCTAACTCCATGGTAAACTGAATGTTAGAGTTCAGGCTGTTAAGATGTAGTAAAAACAGATTTAATGGATCTTTACCATGGCTAGCGGTGAGGCAGTGGCTACTTCCTGTGGAAAGGTGATTTCTATGAACAAATTGATGGGGTCGCCATGGGCAGTCCCCTGAGTCCGGTGATCGCGAATTTCTTCATGGAAAAATTTGAACAAATAGCACTCAAGACTGCACCTTTGAAACCTAAGGTGTGGCTAAGATACGTGGACGATACTTTTGTAATATGGGGCCATTCTGTCCACCACGGTGTCTTATCATGCCAGGCTACAAAGGGAGGCCATTGAAATCCTGAAGCATACTAGCAGCTTCAATCTTAAGGAGGAAGCAGAACGTGTGAACAGAGCTTGGCTTCCAGTCCTTAATCCCCTCAAGCCTGCCCTCATTGACCGTCGTAGACGAGAAGATGCAACAGAAGAGCAGCCCTGTCCTTGATGCATTACTTTCATGTGGTACGCCGTTGCTATGGTAGCCTCTGTGTGGGTTGTTGACTATTTATATATCTTCTGTTTACTTGTTTTGCCCCGCTTAATGTAACCTGTGAACATGCTGAACGCAGTTTTCAGTGAAATGTCAGGTCAACAAAATGTCCTTAGAACATGGCCTATAAGCCCGCGAAACAGATATTTCTATTTCTACCAGTACAACTTGAAATGAACACAACCACCTTCCCGAGATCAGAAATTTGCACATGGCATCCCGCTGGTGTATGTAGGTTTCCGTTCATAGTTTACTTTGCTTATGTCTAATGAAATTCAGTCTTTCTGTTTCTAGGTATTCATGTCAGCCAGAAACTGATTAAGAATACTGCACTAGAGAAAGATGTAATTTCTTGACCCTCTCTTTCCATGATTCAGTAAGAGTAAGCCTTATGCATAACCTGTTCTCTTAAGAGGAATTTTAAATTTGGATTAAGCTGGGGGATGCTAATGGCATACATGTCCTTCTTCTCCATGGCAGAACATAAGAGGGTACTGGAGAGAGTCATAAGCTTGGTGAGTTTTGAAGATCTGTACCTACTTAGTGTTTCTGCTATGAAGAATGAAGTCTCGCTTTTCAAAATCTTGCCCCACAATCACCAAAGTCACCTGACTCTTACTCTTAGGCATTTTAAGTCGCTCCCTGGGTCTAGCTGAGGTTTTCTGGTCCTTGTGAATCACAGCAGTAAACTCTTTGTTCTTGCTTGCTGTTCCCACGGTTGCTGGGTCGAATCCTGGCGCAGTCGGCTGGTATTTGAGGATGCGCAAATGCGAGGCAGCTGTGTCAATAGATTTACTGGCCCCTTTGGGGCAAAACTCCGGCACACCGGCGTCTCTAAAATCCACAGTAGTTAAAAGGGACGTAAAACCAATAACATTTAAACCTTCTGGGTTATTTTCCTTTGCTGTTTGAAAATCTTGTATAGAAAGATTTTGATCATGCAGGGCCTTTTGAAGATGTCCAACTAACCAGGTCTTCAGAACAAGGAAGATATTGGATCAATTTTTACCTGTTTTTTGTTGCTGTGATGAAGGTAACAATTTATCTATCTTGTGATAAACTTGCTCATGAACCTCAACTATTGGCATAATATTTTACTCATGTACTCCCTTAGTTACAAATGACGTGATTTGAAAACAACCATTTTACCTCCTAATGTTTGTCAAAGAATTAACAATAACAAGATGACCATTAGTAAAGAGACTGTGGAGAGGATCAGGAAGAAGATGTACCTTGGCGTGGCTACTTCGACTGGGGCTTTCTTCTTTCCACATTCTTGCACGACACCATTTTCATTTGATCTCCTGACCAATAGAAACAACCTTGTCATTTGTAGTCTGTATTGCAGTTCTACTTCAATCCTTATGAAAGATTTTTTTTTATGGGACCAATCGCTTATTTTCATTTTATATTCTAACAGCTCGTTGACAGAATGGGGGATGTTTGTTTGCATGTCTGGAAGGAAGCTTGTAGCTTTATGTGACTGTTAATCTTGCGATCTTAAGTCTTTTACATGGAATATGAACCTCCACACGTGATATTTCACCCTGAAAACCCCATGTGCATCAACTGAGAATTAAATCCTGTCTGCCATGCTGAAGGCCAAGCATGTGTCTGGATATTGAAGCTCAGGATTTGCCTCATAGCTCTACTGCTGGTATATTCACATCAGGATGTTTCTCAGTGTATTTTATGACAGTCTCCCTGTTATCGTCGGTATTTTTCAGTGTACAGTGAAACCTCTCTTAACGGACACTCCTCTAAGGCGGACACCCCTTCATAAGGGACGGTTTTCTAGGTCCGCGACCAAACCCCTATTAAGTATATTAGTAATTAATCTCTCTTATGCGGACACTCACTATTACGGACACCCCAGCCGCATTTTTAAAAATCAACCAACCTCTCTTAGCGGACACTTGTTTTGAAAAGAAATCGCATCTCTGTGGGTCTATTATTCTTGTATGAACACTCTGTTGTGATAATGTACTTTCGACACATCCTGTGCTTCCTGGAAGCCAGTTACCTCTGACCTTCCCATCCCCTGTCTTCTGCACTGCTACTAAAATAAACCTAGGCCTAAGGGTATCGCTTTCATTGTTCTCTTGAACTTGAAATGGTCGGGGTAAGGGAATTCACTTTCACTATCTGGTCAGTTTTACCGGAAAACTTCTTAAATCTATTGTAAGACCAGTGCGTTACAGTAGCAAGTGATTGGATTTGAAATGGCTGCTCGTAAAAGTTTAACGTTAAAAGAGAGCAAAATAAGAAGTCAGAACGTACGTGTGTCCAGACCAATAATTCAAGCCAAAGCATTGGATTTTGCCGCAGAATTAGGCATCGGAGATTTCAAAGCCTCGAGAATTTCAGAAAGCGCCATGATATAAAATTTAGAGCAATTTGCAGAGAATTCTCCACTGTTGATATGGATAATGTTTCAAGCTGGGAAGAAAAATTTGCTCTCCATCACTGACGGCTATTCGCCAGAAAACATTTCAATTGCGGACGAAACTGGACTGTTTTACCGCGCATAACACTATGTTTTCATGTAAGTACACATACTGCACAAGTACATGTGCCAAATTGCAATCATTTTCTCTAACCCTCTATAGTGGACACCCCTCTTTGGCGGACAGTATTTAAGGTACCAAGGGTGTCCGTTATAGAGAGATTTCACTGTACCTATAGCCTCCCTATGAATGTCCTGATATATCTCGTGATAAGCCTGCTTTGGAACACTGTCAAAGATGTACAGAAACCATGAATCACATCAGAAATACCGGGTTTAATTTAATGGATGAGTGTAGGAAGTGCAAAGCAAGAGCAAACCACGATGAATATGCAAGACTTCGGAACAAGATTAAGAGAAGAATACTTCTCACCTTTACAAAAACCAGACAGCATTAATTGGAAATAAAAGAGTAGAAGCAAAAGTTGGGAAGGATGTAAGACAAAAGATTTGGATTATCACCACTTTTATTTAATATCTACAGTCGAACGTCAATATCTCAAAGTGCTTTCGGTGATAAAAATCACTTCGAGTTATCACAAATTCGAGATATAGAAATACATGAAAAAAAAAGGGCTGGTAGAACGTCTTTTTGATAATCTTCGCAGTCAGCCTTGGAAACACTGTCACTTTCACCCGACAAAACTTTCTGAAGGATTCCGTAGCACTTATTAAATTTATCAAGCCATCCTTGACTCGCATGGTTCTTCCAACTCTTCAGCAAATTGTTGAACTTTTTCTTGAAGCATTGAACCTTGAAGTTGATTGTTTTTGTCCCTCATACACTTCACCCACTTAAACATAGCTTCCTTCAACTGAGGGTAACTGACTTCTTAAAGAGTTTCTTTCCTTAAAAAAACGTGACTCCTGCATAGCTCTATAAATCCTGTGTTTATTTTATCATTTTAAATGATCTTGTCGACTTCGTCGTTACGCTGAGGTCTGGCGATACGTTACGGCGACGGGACGAAATGTACCGAGAATGCACCGAGGTGTGTGACGTCATAGTACCATTTGAGCTTCCTCCTTTCCCCGCGCGCTCCGGTGTGCGTGACATCACCCAGCCAGCTACCTCCTTTGACCTTGGTTTGCACTTGCTAATGGAGTTTGAGTTCACGCAGTTCGGTGCATGATCATGAGGCTTTCACCCAGCATTTTGTAGCATTTAAAATGATATAAAGTAGTCTTTCCGACTGGCTATCACTCTTTTTTATAGTGGTTGACAGTGTATTACCTGGAATGCCGAAATATCATCTTAGCGCCATCTTACGCGTTCTCCACACTAGTTGGTGTGGGTTGCTTTCGAAACCATAATTAGCTGGCTTTACCCACTTACTCTCTTTGAGGGGGCGTGGTGGCGCAGCAGACAAGCTGTTGGCCTCTCACCAACGTGGGCAGGGTTCGATTCCTGGCCAATGCATGTGAGATTTTTGAAGTGAAATGCCATGTCCTGTCGTTCGGATTCCACATAAAAAGGAGGTCCCGTGGCTCATGAACGCATGATTAACGGTCATGTTAAACTAAAACTTCCTTTTTTTTTTTTACTCTCTTTGGATTTTTCAAGAGTGTTAGGGGGATGATATGGAATAAAGATGTACCACAAAAATGTAAAGGAATCATCTACAAGACCTACTTTGTGCCAATTTTGACATATGGTTCAGAAACATGGGTGATGAAGGAAAGGGACAAGAATAAAATACGAGCAGTGGAGATGAAGTTCCAGAGGAGTAGGGTAGGAGTGACAAGAATGGACAGAGTAAGGAATGAGAGAGTCAGGGAGATGGTAAGAGAGGAACCATTGCAAAATAGAATAGAGCGATCTAGGCTACAATGGTATGGACATGTGAGGAGGATGGAAGAGGAGAGGATACCGAAGAAGATGTTTGGAATGGAAATGACGGAAAGGAGGCCAAGGGGAAGACCAAGGGACAGATGGACAAAAGGAGTTAAGAGGAGTGTGCTGGGACACAGTAAATGACGAGAGATGGTGGATGGACAGGAAACGATGGAGAGGCTTATGTTCCAAGCAGACCCGACCAGCGGTTGGAAACTGCTCAAGATGATGATGATGATGATGTCTGAGGTGCTCGGGGGGCAGATGCCCTCTTAGTTCTGCCCCTTAAAACAACAATAACTAACTGACCTCAACCAGTCTTCTAGTCTTAACACTTTCAGTGCGGATCACGCGCCTAGCGCGTCATGGGATGCATGTTAAGAAAATGCCCGCACTGTAAGAATAGCTCCTCGTCATATGCAGTGAATGTGTTAAATAGTATAATAAGCTACTGAGAGAAATACACAGTCCTGATACCCTACACAACTGAATCCTTGTTGTAATTCCTATGTCACACCCAAGGAACATAATTCAACTGCATTTTCACCCCCAACTTTGATATAATGAAACATATTTTATGTCTGGGGAACAAAATATAATTAGAGTTGAGATGTTCGGCCGTATATTGTGGAAACCATTGAAGAGTTTTTAGCTACTGACAATTGTTTTTTTAGCGTATGGCTTTTAGTGCCGGGAGTGTCCGAGGACATGTTCGGCTCGCCAGTGTTTTGTAGCTGCTTTGAGGCGGACACCCAATGGGTGAGCTACACGTACCGTCGCATGTGGAGTGTTGTCTGGGGAGGAAAGTTTGAATGTAAGGACAAAGATTTGGAAGGTAGCGGCTGTGGCCTATAGTTAGGGACCAACCCCGGCATTTGCCTGGAAGGAAGATGGGAAACCACAGAAGACCATTGTCAAGGTTGCCGGCGGGTGGATTCGAACCTCCTCGCCTCCCGGATATGAGCGACTGCCAGCAGTCGTGCCGTAACGACCACGGCTAACTCACCCGGTAGTTACTAGAGCATTGATAACAGAGAATGAAAAGGACCTGGAAGAGGCACTAAATCACATGAATTAATATTACTGAATGTGAGGTGTGGTGTGAGGATAAATAAAAAGAAGACCAATAATGACGTGCACTAGGGGTGGTGACCAAGATGCTAATGTATTAATGGATGGAGAACACGTAGCCCAAGTATGGGAATTCAAATATCTGGGGAGTCTGATGACAACTGATGGAAAATGAACGAGAGAAGTAAACGCTCAAATTGCGCAGGCGAAAGAAGCTTTTTCAACAAAAAAATCTTTACTTACGCCAAAGACCATCAACTTGGAGGTACGAAAACATTTTGTGAAAAGTTTTATATTGAGTATTGTAGGCTATGGCTCTGAAACATGGTCCCTAATTAGTGGATGTGTTGAAACTCTGGGCACTAAAGATGTGGGTAGTCAATACAAGTATTCAGACATTACTGTAGTTACAGGGATACACCACACCACTCCTGCTTGTTATAAGAGCATAATTAAAGCTTTTGGTAAAATTTCCAGTATTTGGCATCACATATTACTATTAAGTAGATTTTTGTTATTTTATAACCTTAAGGATTAATTTGTTTCACAGGGTCATGGTTGTTGTTCTGGCCATGCGGATGGAGCATTGCTATGTGTGCTGAGCCTGGAGCTTTACCTGATCTCAAGATGTTAGCTCTCTTTGGTCTGGGTGCAGTTTTAATGAGAGGAGCTGGCTGTACGATTAATGACATGTGGGATAAGGACATTGACAGTAAAGTAAGTTTTATACCAGCCATCTGAGAGCCAATGATGAATTTTTATAGGTGAACATTCTAGTTATAAACAAAATACTCTTAAATGTCAATAGAATGACTGTGTGGTACAGTACAACAATGTACTTAAGGCCAACTGGTGGCCTATGGGCCACTTACAGCTTGATGCGTAGTTCTGTTGTGCTCCTTCACATTCCAGACATTGAAATGTTTTCATTTTGTAATTTTGATGATCCGACCAACCTCGAGCTGACGACCTAACATACATACATACATAATTCAATATGATGTATGGACAAGGGAATGGTTAGATCCAACATGTTGCAAATGCCCAGGTGTATTTTTCATGGTAAGAGTACAGTAAACAAAATACACTGTCAAGATGTTCAGCTGCTAATAGGCTCTCGAGTTTTTTTTTAATGGACATAGTTCGCCGTCTGACCGTGTCTAATGGGAATCACTAGAGCACTGGGCATAATTTAAACAAACAAACTGTTCATCCAATCCGTTGGCTGTCCGTTGTGTTTTGAGCGTTTCTCCGCGTACCGGTACTTGAAGATTACGTGCTTAGCATTAAAACAGTCAGAAATACTGATCCCAAGGTATCATGGAACTCGTGTAACGGATTGCTATTTTGGTTACATTATTTATTTCCTTGTATTCGTTTCAATTGGTTTTCATATATACCTAGGTACAATACCGAATACAGTTCGACATTCGACCGATCAACTACAGCATAGCAAAGGCTGTATGGGAGTGAGTGGGACAGAAAAGAGAGTGAGAGAGACAGTCTTACCATTGCTGCGATGCCGTTCTCGCCAGAAGCATGCCGGCGTGCAAATAGCGTACCAGCACACTCAGCGTGCTGTATGGACACCTCTGGCCTAGTAACTTAGTTTAATTAAAGTTTTGCATGTTTATCATGCTTCTGAAAACTAGGCAAGGTTGAATTCGGGGCCTGAACCACATCTGCTATCAAACATCGTGCTCATGCAGTATGTGAAATACAGTGGGTATATAATTATAAAATAATAAAAAATACTTTGCAATGGAATAGACTTAAACAAATGGCAGGCCTACAAAGTGTGCAATTCGTACATTTCAAGCATCATAATGGTGTTAATTAAACTTAATTATAAGTGAGAATATTATAAGTAGTAGGTATCTGGTCATTACATTGGCATATTATGCATTAACTTGGCCTGCGTAAATATGAAAATGTAACCTTGGAGAAAGGCTACGATTTGTATAACATTTGCCAATAACTCAACTTTTCTTCTTTAATATACATATTTACCAATATTTTATTTTTAATAATTTTATAGTCTACCTATTCAACATATTGCATGAACACTATATTTGATAGCAGAGATGGTTCTATCTCAAAATCCAACCTTGCCTAATTTTCAGAAGCATGTAAGACAGAAGCTTTATCAGGATTTGAACGACGAACTCCAAAAGCACAACGAAAACACATTGTCTGAAAGGAATAAGGAAAGATTAGGGAATTAGTATTTGCTTTGTGCAATGTTGTTTTTGTGTTGACGAATGTAAGCTTTTATAGTTGCTTAACCTATCTGTATGTTGTTACCATGGTGAAATGAAGGTTAGAATGATTGTTGCAATTGGAACGTGAAGATTAAGATTTATTGATGCCGTAGATGTGATTTTAATGCTGAATTATTAAATTAATTTCAAGGAAATAATTGTAGAAATGTTTCCCAGGTATGTCATACCTTTGATACATATCGAACCGAGAATTTCTGGATTAGAGTCTGATTATTTAACACTGCGTGTATCCTGAATAAGTTACCTCCTCTTATTGCCTTTCCCTACGAATAAACAACTTTAGATCTCATCATATTAAGCGAGGGAGTTGGGTTATACAGGGAAGTGCTCTTTAAGACTTCGTTCTTCAGGCAACGACCCGTGGGAACCCCATTTGTGGTCAGCGGGATTCCCCATGTGAGACCATATGTCGTGTGTCGATAGCAGGCTGCTGACGGGTGACACAGCTACAGACGGAAGCGATTATTCAATAACGTTCGCTCACTGTATCCACTTGCATGCGGTACTCCGTCTCACAATTTTTAGAAGGACTCCCTGTATTTATACCAAACAATAATGTACCTTGTAAATTGATACATGTGAACGATTTTGGAATCTTGTAACTGATTTCGTGTTGTACCAAAGGCGAATTTAATTGAAGGGTAGTATTTAATACATAACGAGCTTGGCCAAGTAAACCATTGGAGTATAATAGGGCCCCGAACGGGAGTTCAAGTACTGCGAATCGAAAGAAATTATTCTTCTGTCTCAACCAAATACAAATACCATAAATAAGTCGAAGATGTGTTATTAATTACCACGGAACGTGGTGAGTATTGCGTGTTGTATGAAAATTTGGAAAAGGAATGTGAGTACAAATTCAATGATTCTTAGCAAGTATATATGAAAGTGAGTAGTGCATGCGATTGGTACATGGGTTGTAAAATCTTGAAAGAATAACTCGCTCCGATTAAATTGTTATTATGATATTGTATTATATGTTCCTACTTGCCAGGCAATAGTTTTGATAATTTGGATCTCTGGGCACGGGTTCTCTTCCATCCTCGCTTACGGTCCCGGTTGTCTCCCTATCCCCCTTAAGTAGCAGTATTAAGTAATTGGGTAGGGAAGTGCAACATAAAAGTATTCCTCCCCTTCAAGGGGTACAAAAATGTTGCTTCTAAACTGGAGTTGCGATGGATTGTGGTGATCTTGTAAATACTGATATAGGGAATAGAGACTTGTAACATTGACATCCGCCAAAGTCATAACCTCACTTGCTGCATTAAAAAAAAATGTTATCTTGAATTTACCTAACCAGCCTGAAAATACGATGTTATTTTATTTAATATGCTTGCTATAACCAATTAAATTCTCAAGTAAAATGGTATAACTTCAAATGCCTCTTCGACTCAAGGCCACGGTTAAGCTATTGCAGAACAGATAACTTTCCAAGCAATGACACTGAGCGCTAGTGTTGTACAAACCTCGAATACAAGTGGTTCGAGTACAGAAGCATTGAGAAACTATTCCTCGTGCAGTGGCATTGTCATGGCAACCTCTGATGGTTCTTGGCATTTTCTATAATTCGGAAGCCTCCGTGGCTTAGGCGGCAGCACGCCGGCCTCTCACCGCTGGGTCCGTGGTTCAAATCCCGGTCACTCCGATGTGAGATCTGTGCTCGACAAAACGGAGGCAGACAGGTTTTTCTCCGGGTACTCCGGGTTTCCCTGTCAAAATTTCATTCCAGCAACACTCTCCGCTAGGGTACACAGTAGCTTTATAAAACACTGAAAGACTGAAACACCAATTAGCTCAGGGCTCGGACTCGACAAAAGAGCAAGTGAATACGGCTGGTGACCACGCGTCAACCTGGCACGGGACCGGCGGCTAAGGTCGAGCAAAGGTTTGCACAATAGCCTACGTGCCGCTCATAACGTGCGCCTAAACAAGACAAACGTTTCGAATGACATTTCCAGGGAGACCCATTCCTATAAATCGGACAATTAATCAACTGGCTAAGAGATTCAAATGTACAGGTTCAGTAAACAATAAAAATAGAAGTTAATGTCATTATTTCCTTACTGAAGCTAAATTAACCAGAGTAACCGGAAACTTCATAAGGAGATGTCTGTAATGTTTGGCAGTGGATGGGGAACATTTTCAGCATCTACTGTAAGCATGGTGAGTAAAAATGAATGTTACTGATTTTCAGCACCGTATTCTGCCGTCTATACGCGCGCGCGGTAGCCGGGAACTGAGCTGTCACTGGCGGAGCGTGTGAGCGAGAATGTCCTTGCCAAGCAAAAATAAAGACCCTGTATATATACAAAAATTATGTATAAACTTTTGAACTGACAGTGGTTTTGGGGTCTGGGTGATGTGAAATGCGAAGATATGTCGAAATTTTCCAGAAGTCGAAACATGGTACCCATTGCAATAGGTATCTTTTTAGTGAAATCTACCTAAAAAGCTGCATGCCTTCTGTGGTGTAAAAATATTCTGTGAAATAAAACGTGCCTAGATTATATGATGTACATATAGTTACATTCTCACAATCTTATATTATTTTAACATTTACAGTAATTTGTCACAGAATAATGGGAAAATATGCAACATTTACTTGTAGAAACAATGAATATTCTGTGCAACATCGTTAGCTGGCATTTCATTTCATTCAATATGCAATGAATAACTACAAGTAAAACTTGCTCACTGTACACACTTGGTGCATTTTAGAACATTTATTTGTCCTATCAACATCAAATTGTTCAGTTACCAGTAAGGAAAATTTTATTACACAGTTTCAATTGCTTCCATTACCTGATAACTAAACCGGAAGTTTGTTAGGCGTAGGGAAGCAAAACTGGCACACCACACTGTAAGAGAATGAACGATAAAAGTTTAAGTTCTGTAGAACTGACATTTGCCATGTGTGGTAAATATGAATATTTCCATATAAGACCCTTATGTAATGATGTTTACCTGTGTCATTCTATCCAACTGGTGGTTTGCACGAAATGTACAGTATGTTAGTTGATGATCATGATCATAATTAAAATTCCAGCAAATCTTTTAGGATTGTGCAGTGTCTGTTGCAGGGTTTTGCCTAGGTGCACTAAATCAGGCTCACCAGCGGGCTCTTAGTATATGTCACCCGGACCTCCTTTGGGGGTGGCACATCTTTTACTATGTCTGATACTTGTAGCATAATGTTATGCTACCTTGCTGTGGGAACTAAAAGCTCTCTCAACTCATCTCCTCCCTATAGAGGTACCAGAAGATGACATATTGGCTTCACAGCCAAGTGTTTAAATGTTCTAAGGGGTGGAACAGTGGGGTCATCTACCCTTTAAGTTTAGTTGCATACAATCATAAACACTGATTGTATATAAATTATCCTCCATGAATACTTAACATCTCATATTTATTCTTAGTAACTATTTTTCATGGTAGGCATTGATACCAACATTCTGTAGCCTGTGGTTCCAAAGTAAAGAACATGACACATTTTGTTGTAATTCGTTGCAGTGTATTCCAAATCTCAACTCCTTGATGGAAAGAAGTTTACATCGCTATCCATCGTAAAGGGAACAGAATCTCTGAGAGTTTGCCCAGGATTATTAATATTTGGTTCCCTTGTAGGGTTCTATGAATTTATGTAATATTCAACAGCAATAATAGTTACAGTATGTTATCCTATAGTGTTATAATGTACTGTTATTTCACCATTTGAAATGCTATTATGATTCGGGGTGGTGATATTTCATTTGTAAACTCTTCCTTTCCTACAGCAAGTCAGATTCGCTAATGGATGTAATAATCATGCACACATGTTGATGAAACATTGCATTGTTTCAGAATACATTGAATTGTTTAGATTACTTTATTCATTACTTGCATAGTCACAGCTTTGTAACATGGTTATCCTGCAATCCCAGATAGATGGATAAAGCATAATAGATGATCACAGATATAATTTTAGTAAATTTATTTTTGTTTTCCAGGTTTCTCGCACCAAGGACCGTCCCCTAGTCAGTGGAGCTTTATCTCATATGGATGCCCTTACCTTCCTGGCTGGCCAGTTGGGCATATCTCTGCTAATCCTATTACAATTGAATTGGTATAGTATTATTCTTGGAGCTGGTTCTCTAGGTAAACACCATTTGTTACATTATCAGTGTGGTTGTGGTCAAATACCCTACAGTCCATCTCATATATGTTGGAAGGCGGTGTAAATATGCTAAACTAGCAAAAGAGCTGTTACAGGCACTGAACTAATAACTTTTGTTTCTTATACTGTATTACTGACATATTACTTTATTCATGATGTTCATAGTCACAGCTTTGTAGCCATTTTTCAGTGTTGCCTTAGTAACAATTGAATGGTACCTTTCAGTTTGTCAACACGAATATATGCCCGATTCAATTGGGATAACGTGATAGCACCTGAAAAAGATTTACATCTAATTAAATAATTACAGATTACAAGGGGTTAAAAGGGGTATCACATTATCCCAATTTAATTGGGTATATATTTGTGTTGACTGACTGAAAGTTACCATTCAATTATCCTGAAGATTTCATCAAGATTGATGTTGCCACTCTGGCACGATCCCAAGTAGACAGGCAGATCATAATAGATGGTTAAAGATGCAAAGCAAAGTCCTGTCTTCAGAGTTTGTAATGATAAAATTGTAAAATAGCTTTCTCTGCATGCCAATGTTTCATTTCACTGTATTCCGCTCATAAAATTAAGCCCTTTGCTTTCGATTTTAATGCGAGTTTATGTTCATTTATCTTGTTAACGAAGGAAGTCTATCTATGGGAAGCATGGGTGCTGTGACTTGGCAACATTACACTTCCGCACATCTGTCCCACTTGTTAATTGCTTTCTACTCCATTGGGTTTCGCCACGTGTTACCACGCATGGGAATTAGCTTTTTATGGATAGTTTCTTTGTTTCATTAGTTGAGTTTTCTGTGTTAGGTAGATAGTTTTATATTTACACCTAGTTAGGTAAATTTATTTAGTTATTAATATGTACTTTCTGTGGTACAGAGTGGAAGAGCAGACCTCTAATGTTTACAAGTTGACCTAATTTATCATTATAGTTAGGTATATTGATTCAGGTTTCAAAGAAACTGACATTTGAATTATATTGATTCAGCTCTATCTGAGTATAAAATCTCTTAAGTTTCTTCAGAGACAAAAACAATTCACTGTTCCAAACTGTAAAAATCTAATCGAAACATTGGATGCTTTAAAAAGTGTTACCTTTTTACAAACGAGTTGTGAATTGTTGTTCCAACTAACTACAGTAAAACCCCGTTTTAACGTGCCCGCTTTTAACGAAGATTTTCGTAAGTCTCAGCCAAATCGCCATAAGCACAGTGTTATTTAAACCCCCTTCTAACGAACCCCGATATAAGGAAAAGTCCGCTTCTAAGGAATATATTTCACATAAATTACGATCGCCCATCCCATTGTAACGAATATGTCGATAAGATACTTTTTTCTAAACTTGTTTTGAATGTAAATTAACTTCCGTTTTGACGTAATCTCAGTCCGAAGTTGACGCGCTAAACGAAATCGCTCCTTTAGCGATGTGTAGAACCGTGATAAATTGGCGCGGCCGCTGGAAATCACTGTTACCGGCAAGCAGCAGTCACTATCACGCTAGACGCTGTTGGTTAGTTATGTCCATTGAACTGTAGGTAGTACTGGAATGACGGCTGTATGGGAACGAAGTGCAGTTTACCTTGAGACTAGCTATACAGCCTAGAGGCATGACTGACGTAGGGCCTACGCGTAAATGCCGCGAGACTCGGGTAACTTCACGAAATATAAATATTTAGGCCAAAGGTCTCTTGCAAACTTCACGTGATTTAGGTGAAAGATTAAAAGCAATAAGTAATAAGAAACTGAAAATGTTTATGGATATTCTACAAAATGAAAATGTATTCTAGAAAAAATTACGGAATAAGTAGAAAGTCGTGCCTTCCATGGCTTACGCTGCCTGAACCGTCATTGATAGACCCCAAGTATATGCGTACGAAATGTAGAGCTGTTCAAGCTCTACAAAAAAGTCCGCGAACGCATATACCGGTACTTATCTCCAACCGTTACGACAGTTTTAGTCGGGTAATGTCTACAGTGACGTCAGCTGCCTTAACCTATAGCCGCAGCGCTCTTACACCGGCTAGGCACTTCTGTCCCGCTGCTTAAATCGCTGCTTAGGAATCACGCGGACGCGAGGGGTGCGGATTGAAGGCTCATTCTCTGTTTTTGTTCCTGTGTTGTTGGAAGTTGTGCTACGAGTTTTTTGTGTCTGAAAGAGTTGTACTGCGAGTTACGGCGGACCACATTCATTATGGCTGCAAAACGTAAGAAGCTGACTCTTCAGAAAAAGATAGACATCATCAGGGATGTTGAAAGGGATAGCCAAGTACCTTTTGTCACAGATGGCAAAAAAATATGACTTGGCACCCTCTACGCTGTTTGGCATCATGAAACAGAAGGAAGCTATTCTGACCGCGGAAGTTGAGTGCGGTTCTGGGGCAAAAATATGGAAGAATATTCGTTCTTCGTCGTACGAGGAACTTTAAAACATTTTAATGAAATGGTTCGAGGGAAAAAGGAGTGAGAACGCTCCAATTGACGGGAACATACTTAAACAAAAAGCTCAAGAAATCTCACTTAAGCTGGGTTTGGTCGATTTCCATGCTTCTAATGGCTGGTTTGATCGCTTCAAAAAACGGCGCAATCATTCGTTCCAAAACATGTGCGGCGAGAGTGCGGAAGTTATTGACGATACAGTTGTATACTGGAAAGAGAAAACGTTGCCTCGACTTCTTGAAGGATATGATGCTAAGGATATTTTTAACGCCGATGAAACGGGAGTGTTTTACAACTTGCTCACGTCCAAAACATACGCTGTTCGCGGAGAAAAATACCACGGAGGCAAAAAAAGTAAAGAAAGACTGACAGCGTTGTTATGTGTTAACAGCAACGGGAGTGAAAAATTACCCCCACTAATAATTGGAAAATTTAAGAATCGAAGATGTTTCAAGAACATCCGTACACTCCCATGTAAATATGATTTTAACAAAAGTGCATGGATGACATCGGAGATATTTCGAAAAAAATTTACAAAGCTTGGATGCCAAGATGGGATCGGCAGGAAGGAAAACAGTGCTGGTGATAGACAGATGTCCAGCTCATCCTTCAGATACGTCTTTCCTGCGGAATATCAAAGTGGTTTTCTTTCCTCCTAACTGCACCAGTCACCTGCAGCCTTTGGACCTTGGCATTATTCATTCTGTGAAAGTGAAGTACAGGAAGGCCCTGGTTCAAAGAGCTGTTTCTTTCCTCGAAAGAAATGAGGTAATGAAATTGAACATACTCCAAGCCATGCATATGTTTGTAGCAGCATGGCAACTAGTCACAACGACCACTATTCAAAACTGCTTTGGCCATGCAGGTTTTGGTGCTATTTCAGAAGTTTTTAATGAAGAAGACGCTACTGATGACATTGGGGGAGATTGGGGGGTTGTATCAAAGGATTCTACTGTCACAACATTTGAAGAATTTTTTACTTGTGATGATGATATCCTAACCTCACCACCACAGATGGATGTTGGAGACCTTTGTGATGATGCAAAAAGGCAAAGTACTGAAGAGGAAGACGAAGAAGATGGAGAGGATCCAGCAGAACCTACTTTTGGGGCAGCAGTGGAAGGACTGGATATTGTCCGCCGGTACTTCTCCTCCTTCAGTGTGGATGAGGAGCTCATCAACACTCTCAACCAAATTGAGAGAGAACTTCTTTCCGTGAGACATCTGGGCAAGAGGAAGCAAACTACTTTACTGGACTACTTCAGAAAGTGAAGGGTAATACCTTATGCTTATTCTCATAGTTCTCATGGTCTGCCTTCACAAATATCCTTAATATATGTTAGGCCTCTGTTCCTTCAAGTTACAATTACAAGTCAGTAATACCTATTTCTCCTTTCCTTGCTGCAGCTTGTGCTCCCAATGGATCACTAAGGAATCTGTTACCTGTGCTGTTTCGTAAATATTTTCTGTTATTTTTGTGTTAATTTGACTTTTTAGTATTTCTTAACATGTTCATTTATTATTTCTTGACATTACATTAGTTGAAGACATAAATGTACCGGTATCATTATTTCTTGCGATATATAGCCTATTTTCTTCGAACCCCCTTTTAAGGAAAACCCCCTTCTAAGGAAGAAATATCAAACCCCCCTGAGATTCGTTAAAAAGGGGTTCTACTGTACCTTTCATGAAGGGACAGGCGTGCACCAGCATTTGCCCCAATGTTTTTACACTAGTATTATTTCATCACTCATGTGGCCAACATTGTGTACTTTGACTTCCAATTTACCCGAGATAGACTGAATATCTAGATGTGTTTGGTTTTGGCAAATAATGATAAAAGCAAATGCCATTTTTCTTCCATTTTGCCACTTTTCCTCTTTTTTTTTAATTAACACCATTCCTTTCACTTTTTTTCTTTTGTACGTACATGCTATTATTTGTGATAAAGAAGTTCACATGTAAATGAATGTGTGCAAACAACTATTTGAGAATTAGGTCATCAATACACTGACAACGGTAGCTACACTCACTAACACGCAGCGATAGGCTGTGGGGTCAACCTATCTGCAGACTCGGTAGACGTGGGTTCGAGCCCCACTGTTGGCCATCTTTGAAATGCTTTTCCCTCGTTTCCCATTTTCAACTCCAGGCATATGCTGGGACGGTACCTTCTGACAGGCCACGGCCGCTTCCTTCTACATCCTTGCCCAATTTCATTCATCTCTATTCATTTCATCTCACATTAACTCCTTTCATGAGGTTGACGTCAGGAAGGGCATCTGGCTGTAAAAACCATCCACCCCATAGCCTTTCAACGCATCTCATCCCTGACCCTGTTTAAAACGGATATATTAAGGGGTAGACATACGTAGAGTAATTAATACATTATTAACATCAGATATATACAAAAGGGAATTAGAAACTATACACAAAATAGCTACATTAAATGGATACAACCAACAATAAGTAAATAAAATAGACCTAATAAGAAAAATAAGAAATAAACCACAAACAACATTGAGCATAACAGGAAAACAAGATCAACAAGTAGTTGTGTGAAGAGCCTATTTTCATATATCCTAGTTATGTTAATTGCCTCTATCAACATACAAAATTTCAGTTTGGTTGTAGTAAGAGATTCATAGATATTGAGAACTGTCTAAATATTTCGGATGGTCGCCATGTTGAATTTTTATTTATGTAGGCCGTAGAGTTACTGTATGTACTATTACATGAAGATTATTGCATAGGTGTGTTATTCAAACTTCAATCGCATGATTAGGACACAAGAAATAAAAAAGAGATTTTAAAATTTCACACAGCCGCCATCTTGTGGTTATGAAAACAATTGAAATAACTTAGATGCTAGTCGATAAAAATGTATTTGTATAAGCATTTGCCATACTAAGTTTCACTGCGCTTGGTTGGTTAAATCACGAGAAACGTCCATTTAAATATTTAAATTTCGCATCGCCGCCATGTTGGATTTGTGCTCATCAGGATTTTGAAAGTCCTATAGGTGACCTTCTAGTAGTGCCCTTTATCACCGTACAAAATTTCAGGGTGATATCAGTAATAGTTTCGGAGATATAGAATGCCGGTGAAATATTTTGAACAGCCGCCATGTTGGATTGGTGGAACGTAATAAAATTTAAAGGCACAGTCGGGGTTGGACAAAATAGTACTATGACCTTACCGAGTTTCATTGAAATCTCTCCAGCCGTTAAGATTTTGATGGGGGGGATGTGCGGTTACACACGGACAAAAGGTGATCTCATTTGCTTCTTAAATGAAAATAGGCTAAAAACGAGATATTTTAAAATTTTGCACAGCCGCCATCTTGTGGTTATGAAAACTTAGATGTCAGTGCATTGAAATTTGTGTAAGCATTTACCGTACCAAGTTTCACTGCGCTCGGATGGTTAAATCGTGAGAAACGTCCATTTATATATTTAAATTTTGTGTCGCCGCCATGTTGGATTTGTGCTTTCCAGGTTATTGCAAGTCCCATAGGTGAACTTATGTTAATACCCTTCATCAACATACAAAATTTGATTGCTGTCATAGATTAGTAGATATTGGAAACCGTCGAAATATTTCGGATGGTCGCCATGTTGGAAAGTTTTTCAAATCCGCTTTTATATTTTGATTTTTTTCCCGTAGTTGTTTTAACTGTTCTTTATATTCCGTTAACCTCAGTACTAAATATGATCAATCATTTCAGATACCGTGTGACAGAAGAGTTTTCAATTTATCAAAGACAGGTTGCCAAATGCCACGTTTGTAACAAAGAATATGATCAAAATGTTCAGCAATCGCCGTTCAACCTCGTCTTCATCCTCATCAGTTGAAGTGTTTTAGGAATTTTTAATACAAGACATGCCACAAAAGGTGTCCAACAAAATAATAATTATAGACATCGAACTGTCAATAAAAATGTGTCTGTCGTCATAAGTGTCAAATGACGTTCTTCATAATAACATAAAACAGAACAAGTGCAACATGTGTAGCCTACCTGAAATTTGTGAACCATGCATGCTTTTTCTTAGATTTTTGACAATGTTTTAGTGTTTTTAACCATTTATTGTGTAATGTGTATTTCCATGCCATCGTCGAGATTTTCGATGTTGTTTGTTCTAGATGTCTTCTAAATATAAGATTGTGGGCTGAGGAAGGGTCCAAAAGCGGGACTCGAAACATGTACCCCTGAAATGTGACAAAAATTAAAATATTGAATAGGCGGAAAGATTGAAAATTCTTATTCTTCATAACACATATTCTATTGACTTTCTGAAGAAAGCAAAGCAAGCCACAACTTTAGTTATTAAATCAGACCCGTATAATGTCATCGTTTACTGTTGAACTCATAATTTTTCGAAGTGAAGAAAGTACGTGAATTTTGTCCTGAATGAATCTCTGGGGTCTATTTCTATTTTGAAGACAAGGAGTTCTGATCCCTGTTATGCCAGCACCTTTTCTCCAGACTTTTTGCAGAAAGCTAAAAAAAAGGCCACAGCTATGAATTTAAAAGTGCAAGTAATTTCCAGTGAGTGTTGAGTGTATTACCTACGTATATTATTTCAAGGAAGTCCTGTTATATCTATGCTCCAAACCAAAATTCACCACACCTGCTTCTTCCAGGTCATGCTCGTCTACAATTAATTGGCGTATGATGTAAGTAGATACGATTTCATTGAAATATCCTGTTTAAAGCATGAATTACTCTACCGGTATTTTGTAGCCCAGAAGGATTTTTGTTTCAAGCCGGGGTAAATCGAAATTTGTTAGATTTTTTGATGCGCCCGAGTTTTACTGGAAGCCATTTTTGGAAGTTGACAGGTATGGGAACAGTAAGGACTGGCTACGAAAAGATAATGGGGCCACATGGTTTTTGTAAGAGGTATATAGAAGGGGAACACCTTGATTTCTGTATGAGGAATAATTTGGTGTGAAAAACAGTTGGTTCAAGAAAAGAGTCAGTGACAAGATCACACGATACAGTTGGGATGGACAACGTAAGTCCATAATACCTTGTGAGAGCCTCGATAGTGACCACCGATTATTAGTAGCAGAAATGAAATTCTTTCACATACCAAAGTTTCTCACCAGGAAGTTGCCGAAGATCAAAGTGTTGGAGCTCCAACAAAAGAAATGAAAGAAGCATAACAGGACAGGAAAAGACGGCAATTGCCCCGAGATGAAGTGAAGTCTGGAGGTGACAGACTAAGAAACATTATTGTAAAGGAAGCAATTGAAGTATGTGGAAAAACAAGTGTGAAAGTGAGGGAGATGGAAACTTCATGGTGGAATGAAAGGTTGAGAGCAGCCATCAAGGAAAAGAATGCATCTCGGAAAGCAAGGGATCGAGCAAAAATAACATCGGGAATCAGGAGGGATGAGGCATGACTGAAGACCTTGAACGGACATACCGAGAGAAGAAACTGGAAGTCAAGAAGAGAATGCCAAGAGTTGGGAGACATTTGCTCAGAAGTTGGAGGAGGATAGCAAAGGCAAACATGAAACTGTTCTACAGAATAGTCAAAGGTAAAAAGTATCAAGTAGATCAGATCAAAGCACTAGAAGACGACAACGGGAACCTTGTCAGGAAGGACAGTGACGTCGGAGAGATCCTGAAGAAACATTTTGATTACCTGTTACATAGATCAGAGGAAGGGCAGGAAAACATAGAAACTGATGTGGAAGCCTGTGGAGAAGAATCCCCCATCACCTGGACAGAATCAGAGACAGCATTAAAAGCCATGCCAAAGGGGAAATGACCACGAATGGATGAAGTAAATGCTGACATGATCAAAGCGGCAGGCCCACAAGGTATCCAATGGTTGCACAGAGTGCTGAATGTAGTATGGAGGGATAACAAGATACCTCCTGACTGGAGCAAAAGTGTGATCATTTCTCTATTCAAGAAAGGGAGTAGGCGGAAACCCTCCAATTACAGAGGGATTACTCTCCTATCACACGGACTAAAAATTCTTTGAAAGATAATAGAAAAGAGGTCTCGAACCATCATAGAGCCTCAGCTAGAAGAGGAGCAGTATGGCTTCAGAGCCAACAGATCAACTATAGGCCTTATCTTCAGTGCCCGAATGCCAATAGAGAAGCACTGGGAGAGAGACGAGGACCTGTTCATGGTCTTCCTTGACATTTGACAGTATCGCAAGAGAGAAGATTTGGCAATGCTCGTGGAAGAGGAAGGACTGGTAAGGAAAATCGAGATGCTGTATGAGAACTGTACCAGCTGTGTGCGACATGGAGAGGGCCACTCATCATGGTTCCAGACAAAGAGTGGAGTCCAGCAGGGCAGTGCACTGTCCCCACTACTATTCATCACAATTATGGATGATATAATGAAGGGCATTAAGGAAACATCGTGTGAACTCAGTGCAGTTTGCTTTGCTGATGACGTCATGATCTGGGGAGAAACTGAACAAGAAGTCCACACAATGCTCAACGCATGGATAGCAAAGTTAACCTCAAGATGAGCGAGACTAAGACTGTCGTAATGACAGTGAACAGAAATGCCCGTCCAACAAGCATCAAATTTGGTGACTGCCAGATGAAGAGTGAGGACAATTTTACATACCTGGTAGTATAGTTTCCAAGGACAATCTAGCCACGAAAGAAATCACCAACAAGTGCGGCCCCTTCTCTAGGATAAGATTTAAAAGAAAGCAAAATGAACTATGTTCAACAGTTACATTGTACCAATCGAAACATCAAACGTATCGAAACATGCACCCTTACAAAGGGAGACTCATCAAGACTTCAAGCATCAGAGATGAAATTCCTTAGGTCCACCCTCCAGAGAGCCAAGATGGATAAGTTAAGGAGTGAAGTGGTAAGGACATGTCAGCTCATCACGACTTCAGTGGTTTGGACACGTGATGAGAATGGAACCTACAAGGTCAGCAAGAATACAGCTAGAAAGAGAGAGAGGTGGATGGCAAACGAAGGGTGGGAAGACCAAGAACGCATTGGATGGACATGGTCAAGTGAGACATTGCAACCAAGGGAAGGACACTAGATGATGTCATGAAGAACTAGACGTATGTGGACAGAGGAGAGAGGAAGAGGCTTGTCAACAGTACCTGGGATACTGGAACTGTAAATGGATGATTATGATGATACAAAAATTTAAATGGACTACAAGTGTTTGTGATCTGATAACTATAAAATTTTATTCAAGAGATGACCTGGTGAACTTCATACCACCTGAAATTAATTTGATTTCATAAGCGATTATTAATCCTTATCAACATTCCAACTGAAGCCTCCGTGGCTTAGGCGGCAGCACGCCGGCCTCTCACCGCTGGGTCCGTGGTTCAAATCCCGGTCACTCCATGTGAGATCTGTGCTGGACAAAACGGAGGCAGACAGGTTTTTCTCCGGGTACTCCGGTTTTCCCTGTCAAAATTTCATTCCAGCAACACTCTCCACTATCATTTCATTTCATCTGTCATTCATTTAATCATTGCCCCAGAGGAGTGCGTCAGGCCTCGGCAGCCGGCACAGTTCATATCCTCGCCGCTAGATGGGGGCTTCATTCATTCCATTCCTGACCCGGTCGGAGACTGGAAGCAGGCTGTGGATTTTCATTCAATAGAAGTTGCATTGTGTACGGTTTGAGTTTTGTTTGGTTATTAAATGGAACTCGTTAGTAATTGAAATGAATTCAATGTCTTTTATTTACATGAAAGATAAATGCAGTTAACATTCAATACAAAGCTTTCTGGTAAACTAAGTTTTTAGTTTTTTTTTTTGCGCGTACATAAACAAAGATGATGGTTTTCGGACACGAGAAGTACAGTTGTCCATGCGCAAAATACGGAAACTCCAAGTTAATTCCCCATCATTCCAACGACTGGCCTTGTGATTTGTTGATGGTCATTGCGAAGGCCAGACGCACGGAGAAATGCAACCATTTAAAATAGAATGGCACGTCCATTGGATTCATCAGGATGGGCGGAATCAAAACATCCTCTCCTTTGTACTTCCCTTGATAATCGTTGACGTTGTTCATTAGCTTTTTCACAGCCAGTCTCGTTCCATTGCGTAGTAGAGGTTGATTGATGTTACGCAACATGATGATGAGTGAGCGTACTTTCAATTGCAAATTTTGAGGTGGTAATCCAGGCAATTCCATCGATTTCAAAAATTCTGTGGGTTAGTTGACTACCTCATCCTGGTTGATAACTGTGTCAACCGATTTGAAGGAAAACAACTCGTTGAGATCATAGAAATCTTTGTTTTTCACTGCCAAAGATGATGGCTTTCGGACACAATAAGTACAGTTGATATGCGAGAAACATGGAAACTCCAAGTTAATTCCCCAAAATTCCAACGACTGGCCTTGTGGTTTGTTGATGGTCATTGCGAAGGCCAATTATGGTTTTTGAAGTTCTGCACTACGTTCGGAAAAACACGCCGAATGAGCTCCTCCTTTGATTCGGTCAACTGGCAGAAATCAGTATACAATGTGATGAATCCGGTCGATATGTTGTAACATGTTTTTCTAGGGGGTTTTATGCCACTAACACAAGTTAGTTGGACTATATCATATTTGTTAAACGCGGCAATAATTCGGCCAAGTTAAATTATTTCAGTTTATTAAATTTCATATTTCATATTATTATTATTATTATTAATATTTATTAAGTCATTTTTTGGAGCTTTTAAATTTGGAAGATTACAGATAGGATTTCTACTAGTAGAAATCCGTATCTACATTGGATGATTCCAATATATAATGTTGCACGGCAAATCATTTCATACGTAAAGTCGGGATTTTATTCATTAGGGGTAAGAGAGAGTGGTGTGTGACTCACTGGGTATTTCAATACAAGAATAGATTGGAGTACAATAGAATTACGAAATCCGAGGGAACACTTCAAAGCAAGAAAACGTGTATGATTTACGTCTTGCCCGGAAACGGAAAATATAAATACGGGGAAGGAGTCTCATGGCGGGAAGAGCCACGTGAGGTGACCAGCCAATCAAGGAAGAAGAAGCAACGTAGGTCGGGGCATGGCGAGATACGTGACGCACGCGGATTGGTCGAAGCTGCGAGGCCGCAGTGTTAAGCTAGACCCTGGTGGGAGAAGATTGAAGCATATAGTTGACGCGCTGAGTGAGGGAAGACATTCATTAAGACATTACGCTTGGTACAGTAAGGCGTACTTTGTTCGTTAGTCCCAAGTGGGACAATTTATTCACGCTAACTCCGCTGATCACATCAGATCATGGGTTCCACGCGTCTTGCAGTGATAAGGCAAGCCACGTGTTGTGGCTCATGGAATAGACTCCACCACAAGCTGTAACGATTACTTTTGATCAACGAGGAAGGGCCAGACGCCATCAACACCAATGCAGAACATCCAACGCTACGAGACTTCAAGAACGTGGAGACAATGTTTCCGTGGGTAAGCACAAGTAATCTACGATACACACTCTCTGTTTTTCGATAGGGCCAATATAAATTCTTTAAGCATAAATTTGGAAATAAGTTAAATTCACGTTATTCTCCCGACCGGCGTATTAAGTAATTTTGTTCGTGGCAATGGTTAAAGTTGTATGCTCCGTTAACAGTGTTAATTTTATTCATGTTGCCATCATATTTTCTAAGTGTATTAAATTCAATTATTACAAAGTAGATTCTTTAATTCCAGTAGGTAGCATTAGTTATAATACCACATCCTTCTCCACAATCAAATGTTGTCTGGGTTGATGATTCAATCATCCCACGGCCTAGTCATTAAGAGTTTCTCATATGTTCTACTCACGCTTGGGGTCGATATTAAATATATAAATTTAGCTTGGAACACAGTGTATCCAGCTTGGCACCCAACATAGATCAAACTTAGCAGTAGTATTTTCTGGCGAATAGTCCGCCCAGGTAGAAAACATCACATTACATTTGTTCGCTACCAACGGGGAGCGGAGAACCATTACAATGTCAACTGCGATATTCTCATTACCAATGTCCAACAATATTGCTTCGAAAACACATCTGCAGTTTGATCTTGTTGCAAAAACACTTGCATGTTAGTGGTCAATCGGAGTGTTTTCACATGCCACCACATATTTGATGATTTTAAGCACGTATTTAGTTCAACAGCTACAGTTGATCATGGAATAAATGGAAGAGTCTGACGAAAATCACCGGATAACAGAATCATGGCTCCACCAAAAAAGTTTTGATTGTCATAAAGATCTTTCAACGTACTGTCCTGCACTCATCCAAAACCATCAATTTGCATATCTGTAGAATCTTCGCTATTGCTCTGTTTTTGGTGATGTTGCCCATTAATTTGCATGTTCAGTTGCAATTTCAAGACAGAATGTGCAGTTAGTCCGCTTTCTAACAAAGTCGCTGCTATTCCAGATGAAGCCAATGCTAGGGCAACTTCATTCTGCGATCAAATCCTCGCCAAAAGCAATGAAATTAGGAGAGCTTTCCCAGTGCCTCCGGGAGCATCCAGGAAGTAAATTCCACCAGTTCCATTGTTTATAGATTTTATTAAAGAGTTGTATGCAGTCTTTTGTTGTTGATTCAACTGCGGCACATTTGTACGAACTGCTTCGGCTAATGCTTCAGTGTCGCATTGTTGTTTTCTTTGTAACTCGTGGTTAAATGCATCGTGTATTGGGAGATTGGGTGATCATCATCATCTTGAGCAGTTTCCAACCGCTGGTCTGGTCTGCTTGGAACATAAGCCTCTCCATCGTTTCCTGTCCATCCACCATCTCTCGTCATTTACTGATTGGGTGATATCATCCCCAAATACGACAACACTTTATTCGCCATCAATAAACACACATCTATCATGATCAATGTCTCATTGTGAATTTCTGCAGTCATTTGCACAGTCGGATATAAGTTTGGTGGTTGGTTCCTTAGTTTAGGGGCTGCAACAATGCGGTCATCTAACCCCGTGTACTTTGGATGTGTGTAGAATCTGTCTGATAACCGGTGTTAATTGTGATGACTGTATTAGTGTGTGTTATCTGTCTTTAGGACTTGCTCGCCTAATTAGTTTAGATCAGAGCCCGTCCCTGCATGCAAGAGGCCATAGGCCTTAGGGGATTGAGAAGGCTATATTTATTTATTTAGTTATTTATTTATTTATCTGTTTTTAATTTAAGTAAAGACTGCAGACGATAATTTCAACTAGTTCCTACTTTCGCCACCAAATGCTACCGTCCACAACAGCCAGCGCCCGGTGACGAACGTTGGAACTTACGAGCATTAATCAAACCTAACATACAAATTTAGCTTCACACAAGTTTAGTTAGTGGAAGGTTCTTTTACATGCCATAAATCTATGACATGGGCCCGCTGACTTTACTTCCCCTCCGAAGGAAGGCATACTGAGGGATTTTTAACGCTCTTAAAAATCCAAAGACTTCGGCCAGGTTTGAACCCGCGACCTTGGGCATAAAAGCTCAGCATGCTACCAACTACGCCACTGAAGCCGCCGGATTTAAAGTTTGACGACATACACGATGCAAAACATCTTCATACATGTCGTCCTTAAATTTGACCCACAAGTCATTGCGATTCGAAGGGAAACGTGTAGCTATGATAATCGCAAACAATGTGCAAATTTGATGCGGTGATGAAGATATGATGGAATCTTTAAGAGTTGTGAGAGATTATACTATGGGGTGATTTCTTTTTTTAAGTGGATGCGCAATGTCGCCAAAGAGATTTGGACTTATGCGAAACTTTTCCGCCAGCTAATACAATAAATTTTCATTCTAAAGCGTGTTTAACAGCCTATTATGTGTTACTTGCAAATGTTACTTGAACTACAGAATAAAATGTTCCCACATAGCACCTGTGCGCTATCAGTTGGTGCTAGTTCACTTCATTTTTATATAGAGAGAGTTGGTGCTAGAGCTCGAGCCAGCCGGGAAGGCGGTGCACAGAACACAACGCTACCATTACGTCATGCCTCACTTCCATCCCACCAATCACAGTCGGTCTGTCTTGAGAATCTGAGCTAGTGTGTTGTCAGGAAAGCTAAGTGTAAGGCATCGTGAAAGAGACAGGCTCGTTGAGGTAAGTGACGGTGTTGCCATACCGCAGGAACTCATGGCAGCAGCCTGCGGTGTGGGAACTCGGACATGGTGGACCTGTTGCAACAGTGGAAATGTATCTCTTTTTCTCTCTCTGCGCAAATCCCACAGAGCCGGCCGCCTTCCGGGCTGACGCGAGCTCTAGTTCACTTCAAATTACTTTAAAAAGAAACTACCTATCCGATTCCGTTCAAACCACTTTCTAAACACCCTCCGCCATAATGAGAACAAATTGTAAAATTTTCAGCGAAATCGGAGCAGTAGTTTCTGATTGTTTGCGAGACTAATGCACAGCAATTGATTTTCATACATAGAAATTTAGCTCAACAGCACACATTATAATTATGAGATAGTATTATAACATAGAACGTTTTTTAAAGATTTTTTTTTGTCCCAAAGTAATGGAGATGATAGCATTTCTCCCTGTGGTAACAAATCAACCAATCAACCATGTCGATCTCAAAAGACTGTGCACATGATGTTTCTAGATGGAAAGATTTACCGTATTTGGCTTTAGTCTTTACTGGTGATGGAAGTGTGCCTCCATTCCATCGATTGTCGTTTCAATTCAGGGGTCTCAAACGCGACCCAAGTCTCATCCCCCGTCGCTATCTTGCTTAGAAAATTATCACCACCTTTGTAGCATCGTGCCAAAAAGTCAAGTGCACTGCACAGATGCTGTTGTTTGTCTTGTTCTGTAAGAGGTTTTGACGCCCAACGAGCACACAGTTTTCAAAATTTCAGCTTTTCAGAAACAATTTCATGAAGAAGTGATCTTGAAATTTGTTGAAAGATCGAAGAAAAATCAGATAGTGTAAATCTACTGTTTTCCTCGACAAGTTTTTCAACTTCACGAACCAAGTCTTCATTAACCAACGATGGACGACTACTTCGCTTGTCATCGTGCTCTTGATTACATCCTTGATTGAACTTATAGTTAGCTTTGAAGCCAGTTTTCAGTGTTGCCTTATTGATATTACACCTTTTTAGTCAGTCAGCACAATGTAATCCCAATTACTGGGACATGTGAAAAATAACTTGAATAAAAATTACATGTGATTAGAGTCCACCAGAAAATTTTATACACTCTTTGTCACACGATATTGGGGTATGGACATTGTCAACTGTTATCATTGTTTTTAAATGTTGTAGTATGGTCTTTCGCTCAACAGATGTCGGTACTTATATCACAATAGTGGGAAAACAAAATGGCTGGAGCACGCTTGACGTTCGAGCAGCAAAAGTACATTCTGAAGTGGTTTATCAGGTTTGGTAATGCCGTTGAAGTGCAACGTCAGTGGAGGAGGGAGTTTGAAACAGAACCCCCAACACGCCTATCAATTAAACGCATTACATTGGTGGGGAACAGCTGAAGAAAGTGGAGAGTTTCAAGTATCTGGGAAGCCTGATAAAAGATAATGGAAGAAACTATAGAGAAATAAATGAGCGGGGGAGACAGGCAGAAGCATTCCGGAGGAGTGTGAGAAGCATGTTATGGAGCAAGGATGTCCCTCAGAACAGCAAAAAGATCATATATCGGACGTACTATGTCCCTATCCTGACGTATGCCTCGGAGACCTGGGTTATGAAAGGAAGAGAGAAGAGCAAAATACAGGCCAGTGAGATGAGGTTCTTGAGAAGCAGTATTGGAGCTTCAAAGATGGACAGAATAAGAAATGAGAGGACCAGAGAATTAATGAAGGAGGAACCATTACAGGATGGTATAGAGAAATCTAGACTTAGATGGTATGGACATGTAAAATGAATGGAGAAGAGGATACCCAGGAGGATACACGAGACGAAGTGGTAAGGAAAGAGACCGAGAGACAGGTGGCTGAAGGGGTGGTAGAAAGCGTGAAGAAGAGAGGAGAAGACTGGACAAGGGTGAAGGCAGAGAGATGGTGGGAAGACAGAAGACGTTGGAGAGGCTTGTGTTCCAAACAGACCCGGTCAGTGGCTGGAAACTGTGCAAGGTGATGATGACTGGGAAGTTTGAGACGCATGGAACGATTTGTGATATTCACAAAGGAAGATCGGGAAGAACGCGTACAGCTACTAGTCCTGCTTTGTCGGCTCACGTGTTGGAAAGGTTTGCTAATTTTCCACAGAAGTGTGCTACGCAATGTGTGCGGGAAGTGGGGATTAACAGAACAAGTGTATGACAGATTTTGAAAACAGCTAAGTGGAAAGTTTACATCCCACGATTACTGCATGCGCTTAATGAGGACAATCCCGATTGTCGAATGCAATTTTGCGAATGGTATCAGCAAATGGTCACCCAAGATGAACAATTTCTGACGAAGTTAGTGTGGTCTGATGAAGCCCAGTTTAAACTTAATGGAACAGTGAATCGACATAATTGTGTCTACTGGGCTCCGGAAAATCCGCATGTTCATGTGGACAAGGCGGTCAATCTACCAGGGGTTAATATCTGGTGTGGACTGTCTTCGAGGAGTTTACTAGGACCCTTTTTCTTTGATGGTACTGTCACTGGAGCAGTGTACTTGGGAATGTTGCGCACATTAATTTTACCAGCTTTACGTGCGCTTTATGGAGCTGATGATTAAGTCTTCTACCAACAGGACGGGGCGCCACCATACTACCATGTAGCAGTAAGAGCTTTCCTGGATGACAATCTACTGGGACATTGGATTGGACGAAGAGGGCCCATTGACTTCCCCCCACGGTCGCCAGAACTTACCCCTGTGGACTTTTACTTGTGGAGAACTGTGAAAAATCAAGTCTATCGACGTAAGCCGCACACGCTGGAGGCCCTTCGCCAGGAGATTACTGCGGTATATGCAGCGGTCCCCATTCAAACATTGACGGACGTCGTTGCAGGGACCGCTCGTCGTTCTATGTGTCTGGCAGCCAACGGTAAACATTTTGAACATCTCATGTAACCATATGTTTAACTGAAGACAGTACTACATGTGTAATCAAAATTTAAATGTAAAAGAAACATAAAATAAATAGTTTTTGTACCGTAAAGAGTGTATACAGTATATTTGCTTTGGACTACAGAAGAGGGAGAAAACTAAGGGATGAAGTATTTTGCTCGTCAAGCATGCATCATCAATACTAGACGAAATAGCTCTACAAAACACTACCAAACCTACAATGACACCCACTAATGATCACTGCCCTCCAAAAACAATAAGCCTGCCAAAAACTTAGAAAGTGGGTCAACTATTATTGGTAAAATACTAAAGCATTGAGCATTCAAGAAAGAACTATTTTTTGTACTCAAGACTGAGATATGCCAATCTCACTCCACCAACAATTCTAGGAAGGTGTAGCTAATATTTCTGTGATATATTTAACCCCTTGACTTCCCCCCAATTTAATTAATTAAATTAATTAAATTTTGAACTTTACTCTCAAAAGATTGAATTAAGCAGTGAGAAATTAATTTTTATTCTTACCTCAAATAACTTTTTTTTTTCAGATTACATTCATTCTCAAGACCACTGAAAAGTACTATTATGACATAAATATTTCTTGTGGGTACGTATACACTGCAAAAGAAAAGGCAAAACAAAAATTAAAAAGTGGAAGAACTTTATTACTTTATTTCATTTTTTCCCTTCTAATTGATGACTTAAGTCATAATCACCTTTTGCTTCCTTCTAATTGATTGCAATTTTCAGGCTATTTTCATTTATGAAAAAAATAGGCTTATGGGATCACCTTTTGTCCGTGTGTGTGTGTCCCCTCTAATAAAATCTAAACGGCTGGAGCGATTTCATTGAAACTCGGTAAGGTCATAGTACTGTTTTGTCCGACCCCAACCGTGCCCTTGAAATTTTATTACGTTGCACCAATTCAAGATGGCGTCTGCGCAAAATATTCCACCGGCATTCTATATCTCCGAAACTTTTACCGATATCAGCCTGAAATTTTGCACGGTGATAAAGGGTACTACTAGAAGTTCACCTATGTGACTTTCAAAAACCTGTTAAGTACAAAATGAACATGGCGGCCATCAAAGTTGAAACAATTAAACAGACTTTTCTCACGATTTAACCATCCGAGTGCTGTGAAACTTGGTACAGCAAATGTTTATTACACATTGTAATGCACTGATATCTAATTTAGTTCAATTGTTTACACAACCTCAAGATGGCGGGTGTGCGAAATTTTTAAATTAAGTTTTTATTATGTCCTAATCATGCGATCAAAGTCAACGTTTGAATAATGAACCTACGCAATAATCGTCATCTAATAGTACATAACTCTATGGCCTACATATATAAAAATCCAACAAGGCGACCATCCTAAATATTTAGACGGTTCTCAATATCTACGAATCTATTACAGCAATCAAACTGAAATTTCTTATGTTGATAGAAGTAATTAACGTAAGTAGGATATATTAATTAAATATTTAATGCAGCCAATGGCCATACAATAATAATATAGTTATAGATATAGTGGTCAATGTATAGTTCTATAGTTCATATATCAGTTAACTATTACAAAATTTTGTCAATGAAATTTTCCCGCTTTTGCATTTTATGACATGATATCTATCACATTGGTCACCACAGAGTGTACACTGGCACAGGTCACTTGGTTCATGGTAGGTATCTCTTTTTTTTTATAGATTTTGTAGTGAAAACCATGGCCCGCAAAGCGAGTAGGATATATGAAAGTAGGCTATTTAGTTCTTCACGGAACTACTTGTTATTTAGAAGTATACTTACTATAGAATGCTGTAAGGGAATATTTTCACAATTATTTGTAACATGTTAACATTATGTTGAACTTCACTGTAAAAATAGAAAAATAGCACCACCCTGACAGTCCATGTGCTAATGGCACAGGCAAGTACCGTACTCTTTGTAACACTTGAACGTGTGACACTTTTCAGAACATGGTGCATTTCCTGGGCAATTGCCACAAACGTAAGATGTTTGCTTACGCTGGCACGCCCCTTTTCCTTTCTTTGTGCACTGATGGAACATACTGTACAATTGGGTTTGTGTTTCTTGTCCTCGCATTGTTTTGGAATGTGCCTCTCGGTTAGTCTGGCCGCCTGTTCAGGAGATGAGTGTTTTCTTCCCCTTTTGTGAGGTACCCAACTTTCATAATTTTCTAAACCGACAGCAGTGGCTACGCGGGCTAAAGCGCAGCATTAGGTCATGGGACCAAGCTCTCTGTTGACTCAGGAGACGCGTGGGTTCGAGCCCCACCGTCGGCTGTCCTTGAAATGGTTTTCCGTGGTTTCCCATTTTCAACACCAGGCAAATGCTGGGACGGTACCTTCTGATAGGCCACGTCCGCTTCCTTCCACATCCTTGCCCAGTTTCATTCATCTTCATCCATTCCATCTCTCATCCCGACGCGCAGGTCGCCCACGGGCGTCGAATAGAAAGACCTGCACTCGGCCTCTTGAGGCCACACGAAAAAAATAATTCTAGGAGGCTTTGAATAATATTCTTCTGAAATATTCTGTGAGATATGTAGGCCTATATTACTGGGAGATAATTAATCTTCAAAGCACCCCTAGCGGTACAAATCATGAGTTTGCCTCAAATGTCACATAAAATACTATCCAAGTACAATAATGGTTTACATAAAACACAACCTATCTGCAAGCTGGCTGCTTGACTCACTGCATTAAAATATGAAGTTTCTGGTATTACCACTAGATTGCCACACATCGCAGAGCAATACAAAGACAGTCCTTCATCTCTTTGACGTCAGAAGAACGTTGCATCAAGTGCTTACAAAATTCTGAGGCCATGGACTAAAGTCGAATACGGCAGCGGACGGAGTGTGATTGCCATTCGACTACAGTCGAACATGGCAGCATAGTTGGCTAATAGCAATAAAATTGCTATCAAAACAGATGCAGGACTTTCTTCATAGACTTCCATAAACCAAGGACTGTGACAGGGCTGTGGTCTCTCCCCTCTCCTTTTCATTATCTACATGAATCACATTATAAAACTGTGGAGACAAGGCCATCGCATGCTGGAGTTGCCCTAAATCAGAATGTTCTTCTTGATACACTACTCTTTGCAGTTTACCAAGTCATTGTTGCTAAAACTGAAAATGATCCCCAACATGCTATATTTAATGTACAAAATATTGTTACAAAATTTGGAATGCAAATCTCAACGCATAGATCCAAAGTAATGGCATTCTTGGGCAGTGAACCAACTCGGAGTAAAATCTGTGTAGAAAACGTCATCATTGAACGGGTCAACTCTTTTAACTATCTTGGTTCAATTTATCATTCCTGGATGAAAAAGATATGGCAGTCAAAATCTCAAAATTTATTAAAACTACAGGAGTAATTAATCAGTTTTTCAAGCCATCTCAGGTACAATGACACACTAGACTGAAAGTATATCAAACTCTTGCTAGACCAGTTCTTCCTTATGGAAGTGAGGCATGGACCATCAGGAAGGCAGAAGAAGAATGGCTAATAGCAGAAATGAGATTCATGAGACGAACTTCTGGTTACTCCTTATTCGATCATCGGAGGAATGAAGATGTCCTGCAAGAACTAAAAATCACCCCAGTTGTACAGCATAGGGATAAATGGAAATAACATGTGGACAGGATGACTCCTAGCAGAGTCCCTAAACAGACTCTTCCGTATGCTCCAAGTGGTCGAAGATACCTGGGAAGACCAAAGAAAAGCTGGCAAGAGACTGTAAGAGGCCTAATACGTGAAACCTAATGATGTTGATGATATTTAAGCAATAAGTCGTAAACTACTGTAGAATTGTAAATTAATGTAGAAATGACCTACGAGTACTCTACTGAGATGATGGTATAAACCTAGAACTGTAACATACAAAAACAGTGTTTGTCTACTAATAATGATTTGAAAGATCTGATATGAAGACTTACCTGAAATTGTGGAATGTCTACAAGCTGCTCTGATGATTTTTCTGTTGTAAAGAAAAAACTGTATCTATAGTCTAAATCACTTTTAGTTTTAGAAAAAATCCACAGCCTGCTTCCAGTCTCCGACCGGGTCAGGAATGGAATGAATGAAGCCCCCATCTAGCGGCGAGAATATGGACTGTGCCGGCTGCCGAGGCCTGACGCACTCCTCTGGGGCAATGATTAAATGAATGACTGATGAAATGAAATGATGGTGGAGAGTGTTGCTGGAATGAAATTTTGACAGGGAAAACCGGAGTGCCCGGAGAAAAACCTGCCTGCCTCCGTTTTGTCCTGCACAGATCTCACATGGAGTGACCGGGATTTGAACCACGGACCCAGCGGTGAGAGGCCGGCGTGCTACCGCCTAAGCCACGGAGGCTTCACTTTTAGTTTTAGGAGCTTTTATAAAAGCAGTTGATATTGTTCAATGACGAACAATTTTATATTTCAATTTTTATTACGTTATTTTTCGCATATCCCAATAATTAGTATTATATTGTGTTGACCAACTGAAAAGTTGTAATATCAACTTCATTAAACTGTCGGACCCATTGGCATTTTCTCCGTACACCTTGTTAATCTGCCAATGAATGTCGACCAATTTATTTTTCTTCACATTCAGAGAATGAATGATCTAATCTCATATGCGGTGGGTGTTTCAATCAACTTCGCTACTCTAACCCAGCACTATAAAGCGCAACAAACAGAGAGCGCTCTCTAAATCGCACCGAAATGCGATTGCATCAATGACGGGACAGTGTATAAACTTACTTTCTAGTACTAGTACTAGATGTACAACAGCAGCTAATGACCGTTTTGTAACTTTACAGGTATTGACAGACAGACATTTAACTGCAGTAGATGCACAAAATGAACTTGAATAAGCTTGCAATATAACCATTAGTGTATGACGTGCAGAAGAAGACACAGATAAGCAAACCTGACATCAAGGAAAACTTGCTACAAGATCAGATTTGTCTGCATAGTTTCAAAGTTTCTCCATAGAACATTGGACAGGGGAACAGTGGAGCCAAGTTCTCTTTACAGTCGAGTCGAGGTTCAATCTTAGGTCTACAGATGAGAGGCAAAGAGTTTGGAGTAGATCAGGGAAGCATTATGCTGCCTGTGCTTTTTCACCTAGAACAGCATATCATCATGGTGAGGGGTGTCATAAGCTCTGACACACGAACTGAGCTTATTTATTTTGTATGGCAAAATGACAATACATTGCGGCAAGAATTGAAAACAAATGGCAATGAACTGAGCTGCTAATCATTGAAAATGGAGCTTTGACAGCCCACCGCTATATTTAGAAAGGTCTCTTTCCACATTTTGTCCCTTATGCTCCATTCATTGGCGAGAACTTCATGCTTATGCATGATAACGCTCAACCTCATGTTGCTTAATGTGTGTCGGACTTCTTGGAAGAGGGAGAATCGTCCACTTGGAGTGGCCTTTGCGAAGGCCCTGACCTAAATCCCATCAAGCTTGTGTGGGATATTGTTGGGCATTGTGTTGGTTGAAGAGCTCTCCACAGCCTGGATGACCTCCGGACAGCTGTTTTAGTGGAATGGAAAGCAGTTCAACAAGTTGACATTCGTGCCCTAATTTCAAGTATGCCCACCAGGATCATCATCATCATCATTTCCCCCTTATCCAGATCCTGCCGGGTCGGGGTTTTCTATGGCAGTACTCCACCTTCCTCTTTCTTTCCACCATTCCTCTTAAACAATCTTGTCCCAGTCCAAATTTCTTTTTCTTTCGCTGTTCTTCACTGAATCAATCCACCTTGTTTTAGGTCTTCCTCTTGCTCTCTTACCCTTGCACTTTGCCTTACATGTCCAAACCATCTTAGTTTATTCTTCTCAATTCTCTCATTCAGTTTTCTCTTCCCAACTTCCGTCCTAACATCTTCATTTCTCACTCTGTCTTTCCTAACATACTTCTTAGGAATTTCATTTCACTGTCTTGAATTCTACTCTCCTGCCTGCTTGTCAAGGTCCAAGTCTCAGCTGCATAAGTCAATATGGGTACCTAGTATGCTTTGTACATTATTTATTTGCTTTTCCTTGGTACTTCCTTATCCCAAACAAGTTTTCTTACACTTTCGTAGAATGCATTGCTTTGCTGTACCCTCCTGTTAATCTCCATGTCCAACCTACCCTTTTGCATTAGCTCACTTCCTAGGTATTTGAACATGTCCTCAATTTACAAACTCTGACTTCCAATTTTCACAGTGCCCTTTCCTTGTCTTTCCCCTCTTGTCATCACCATGGTCTTGCTTTTCTGTATACAGATTTTCATGCCGTACTTCTGAATATTTTCGTTCAGTGCATCTAGTTGTTGCTGCACTTCTTCGGTGTTCCTTCCCCAGACCACAATATCATCTGCAAATAACAGTAACTTCATTTCTTTATTTCCGTAAGCATCCTTTGTATCCTTTACAATTTCGTCCATTACCATTATAAACAAGAGGTGACAGCACACTCCCCTGTCTTAGTCCAGTCTTGTTCCTAAACCATTCTTTCTTTCCAACTGGGGTCAGTACCCTGCTAACACAGTTGTTGTACATTGCTTGCACCATTTCCGACATTTCTCTTCCCAGTCTCTTCTTAACCATTGTTTCCCATACCTTCTCTCTGGGGACACTATCATATGCCTTTTCTAGATCAATGAAAGTCATGACTAAATCCTTTCCATATTCCTAGTTCTTTTCCATCCCCTGCCTCGAGCTAAAGATTGGGTCTACTGTGGATCTTCCACTCCTAAAGCCATACTGTTCCTCTTGCAACTCTCCTTCCACCAGGATACGAGCTACAATTTGAGCCAGGGGTGATAGCGTCAGCTATTGAGTGAAGACTGAATGTACAAGGATGTGTTGTGATGTTTTAGTGCCAGTAATTTTGGTTTAAGCCCGCAATATTGGAAATAAAGTAACATCGTGAGTTCATGAAAACTTGCCAAACTCCAAAGAGATTAATTTAATCTCGTCTGAAAGGAAACTTTTAAGTGAATAAAAAATCATTTCCTAAAAATAAAATTACCGGTACATTTAAGTTTCAAATGGAAGTAAAAATTATTTTGTGTTCATTAAATTCATATTCTTTCAAAATATCCAATTGTTACACTTTTTGTTGGCTGGCTGTGTATTGGAAGTTGGCTGCTGATTTTGTCTTGCGATCACTTTGGTCTTATCATCAATAGGTGGGTTGCACGAGTCGGTGGTGGGGCGGGCCGATGCGAGCGCCATCTATTGCCTCTCCCGAGAAACAAAGCGTCCGCCATATTGTTGTAAAAGCCGGAGTGAATACGTGTGGTGAGAAGCGTAGGAGCATCAACTTTTAGTGATAAAAATGCCTTTTGTGGAGAAGTATTTGTCAAACCTGACTCTACCCCTCAAACATCCGACCAAAAGGTTGGATTTTTTTCACTGCCTGAGAATATATATTGAGCTGACACTGTTCGAACAAGGTATGGTGGTCGGTGCCCGACATATGTGAAATGCGAATTCGGCAGTGGTGCGGGAATTCGGCTTCACACACTCAACCATGTCCAGGGTGTATGGTGAATGGTTGAATGTGGGTGTCACTGGCCGTCCAGCTACCCTCGATGACCGTGACTGGCGACGTCCGAGACGGATTGTCAATAGTGACAGAAGGGCAACAAATCACGGCTCAATTCAACATAGGCCATGCTTGACGCATCCTCAGTGGATTATTCGTAGGAACATGGGTTCCATGGGGTATGGGAGCCAGCGCCACACACGGGTGCCACTGTTAACCCAATGTCATCGACACAACGACGAGCTTTTGTCGCCAATCACCAGTGGTGGACACTGGAACAATGGCGCAACGTCATATGGTCGGACGAATCATGATTTCAATTGCACTAAATATTGCACCATACCGATGGGAGGCACCGTGTGTGGCGCAGACCATATGAATCGATGGATCCCGCCTGCCTCGAAGGTGTGGTCCAGGGAAGTGGTGTCTCTGTTATGTTCCTGGTTGGGAATCCCCTGGTTGTTCTGGAAGAGACTTTGATGTTCTGCGATATGTTGAGCTGCCATAGGCCCCACATCCTATTAAGTGACTATCCCATAACATTTCCTAAGTCGGTGTACTAGCTAACGCGGCAAAAATCATTGATTCGGATAAAGATTATTGATGAGTAGTACCGTATGCGCGGGGTTGGCAATATTGTATTTGTCCCATAATTCACGTGTATTATGGTGGACACAACTCGAATTTTACTATATAAGTCGTGATCTAAAAAGGGGATGGTGGGTGGGTTATAGACAACGGAGGAGAAAACATCTATTACCACAGCATTTCTACAATATTATTATCCATTAAAAAGGCATTTCGGCTAATTTAAGTAGTTTTGTAGAATGTTCACCACTTCTGAACTGTTACCAATTTCATTATGACCCTCGTGGGGTCGATTAGTCTTCAGGCCAGTTAACACGCCCTATAGAATAATATTTTCACTCATAGAATGACTTGTAACACCTCTTCAGAACAACACTTTGCCATGAATTCCTACCGCGTCCCGATAAGAAAGAAGAACTCGTGCTCCCCTCGACCGTCCTGCAATACCAAAACAGGTCACCTCGCGTTCCGACCTACTACTGCCTCAAAAATACCACAAGAGTCATACCTAGGCCAATATGTTTGACGTTGTGCTGGGTTGGTCAACATCCCTCGGAGGCAAGTTTAAAATCTGGAGCGTAGCGCTTTCTCGCTTCTTTGCTGTTGTTGTTGCATAAGGGCTGTGACATCATGGTCATTTGGGTGTGTGAGTGTGTGGAATTTGTGTGATAACCTGTGTTATTGTGATGACTGTATTAGTGCCTGTATTTGTAAATTGGGAATAGGATCAGGAAGGAAGTGGGCGTGGCCTTAAGTTAGGAATCATCCCAGCATTTTCCTGGAGTAGAAGTGGGGAAACCATGGAAAACCACTTCCAGGAATGCTGAGGAGGGAATCTAACTGCACATTACTGCAGTTACCACAGTGACACTTTTTATCAGACAAATTCAACATACACCCAAATACATGGGGCTGATGACCACGATCTCTGAGGTCTGACCGATTAATGCGAGAAAGCCACAGTGCTCGGCATCTCTCGCTTCGTTTCTTCGTGAGTTCGCATTGGTTCTTTATCTCTGACGGTATGCTTAAGAAACGTACTCCCTCCTTGTTGGTCCTCGTGTGACAAGCAACAATTGCACAGCATGTCATCTCGAATTCAATGATGAAAAGGCTACTTTCTACGTTTTATCATCCAAATTGCAAGTACCTCCCTATTTTTTACCAACTGGCCTTTACAACAAGATGGCAGACAGGCTGTTTCTGAGTACGGCGCATAGATGGCGTTAGCTTCGCAGGAGTAACAGTATGCAACCCAAACGGCTCGTGCAACCCACCGATGCAAAGTAAACTAAGGTACTTGCACAACCTGCCCTAGGATTACCTCTTCCTGAGTTCAATATCTCTATCTCAGACACAACACTGGAACAGATTGATCACTTTTCATATCTTGGAAGCATCTTGTCTGACAGAATCTTGATAAAAGAATTGGGACTACCGATGCAGCATTCGGTCAGTTAATGCACAGAGTCTTCATGAAAAGAGACCTAAAGATGCATACCAAACTCATGGTGTACAAAGTTGTCGTCATCTCAACGCTACTGTATTACTGTGAAACTTGGACACACTATCGCCGTGATATCAAAACAACTTGAGCGCTTCCACCAACAAAAGATGAGATACATCTTGAATATTAAGTGGAAGTTACAGCCGCTGCCGCCGACGATAGGGTTATGAATTCTTGTGAGTTAGCATCAATCTATTACATTTGGAAGAAAGAAAATAAATGCCAAAAGCATCTGCTTGTTGAACGACCACGAAATATGAGTTCCTTAACCCGTAAGAGTAGAATATCATCATGGTTGTGCAGAGGAAGAATTTGGATGTTCCATACAATACTTACGAAGCAATACTTGAAAGCTGATTTGTTGAAAAGTGGTATAGATAAACCACAATACTTGATCGGGAGCTTGAGACATTTTCCTTAAAAGCAATCTATAAACATCTATGTTACGGGATAGAATGTCCCCTATACGTTCATATACCATTCATCCGATTGCAATGACATCTGGGTGAGTTGTTGTGTGCACTCCAGGGAAGGTTTCTGGCTACAAATTTTTTATATAACACAAAAGGGCAAGGGACTTAACAGGCACCCTTAAATCCCACAGTAACCCAATAGTTATTTTTCTGCAGGCCTTGCTGATAAACAATGAATTGAGGTTGCACATTATACTATTGGATTGCTGTCTGTACTAACACTCAACCAGGGAATGAATATTTGTTGTGGCCTTCCTTATTTGGGTACTGGTTGGTTACTCCTTGACTGTTCTTTTGTCTTTAAACAGGTCTAGTCATCATTTATCCACTTATGAAGCGGGTAACGTATTGGCCTCAGTTTATCTTGGGAATGACCTTCAACTGGGGTGCTTTGCTGGGTTGGTCTGCAGTGCAAGGTTCCTGTAATTGGTCTGTCTGCTTGCCTCTCTATGTTGCAGGAATTTGTTGGACAATAGTATATGATACTATTTATGCACATCAGGTAAAGTATAAACTATGTAAAGGCTGGCGTTTTGATTACTGTATTAAAATTCTGTTCATTCTGTTTAAAATTTATCAATAAGTTTAGGCCAGGATTGGATATACATTTGCAGGATAGCAAAGGAATGTTTTAGGTTAAACTGCTTTGTATAGCCTTTGCTTTGATTTTCATGTTTAGAAGTGGCTTGTGAAAATATTATTTCTGGGTATTAAAAAAATTAGAGAGGTGAGTAGACTTAAATCTCAGTTATCCATGGTATTTTTGGAGGATCGCAGTTTAAAAGACATTTCTGTAAATTTTTATGTAAAACTGAGTTGTTTTATAGGCTAAATTTAACTATGATTAAGGAAACAAAACATAATCAAAGACTAGTGTAAATAATCATCACATAGGAAGAGAAGAATATAGGGGTAGGGGAGGATGAATACAATGAAGGCAGGTGGCAGACGAGACAAATATAAGGAACAAAAACGGACTTCTTGGTTGGGCACACCACTCTTACGTAGATATGATATATATTCACAAAGATGATGATGATGATGATTGTTGTTTTAAGGTGCCTGACATCTAGGTTATCTGCACCTTATGGTTTGTGTGATCGTGAAAATGAAACTACAACTAAAACCAACTCGTAAAATGAGGGCTGAGGGACTTAGAAGGAAGGAGAGCCGAGAAAGGCAGATAGGAATGGGAAAGAGAAGAGGTCCGCCCCAAGAGCAATACAAAAAGGGGGAAAACCAGACGCAGCTCAGGGATCCCTCGGGGTCGCCAACTCCCGAGCTCAACAGCCATGAGCCCTTGAGGGTGTGGCATTATCCAGGGTGCACCATAAGTGGTGGGGCTACACACACCCTGCCGCCTTGAGCAGAAGGCAGGAGATACAATGAAAAGAAAACAAGAGGTCTGACCCCTCGAAGAATGAGGGATCAGGAAAGATGAGACAAGGTCCAATTAAGGCAGGAGAGTGAAAGGCTCCCTAGGCCTCGGATACCCTAATTACGTCAGGGTCGGAAAAGAACAAGAGTTGGCCAAGGGGAAAGATAACAGACAGGAGCCCGGCACAAGTAATGGAAGCCATGCTGAACTCAGCTGGGGTCCCGTGGTCACCAACCCACGTCCCACAAGTTGTGAGCCCCTGGGGGAACACACAAAGAAGCCACTCTTCAAGGCATCCAACAAACTCATTTTGACCTCCTGGTCTCATTAGAAGGGTGGATAAAACAGCAGCAAGTAGGGAACAAAGGTTTCATTCTTTAAATGGATGACGGAGTGGAAACCAGACATGCATAGAGGGCGAGTTTCGAGTGCCTTCTTGGGGGGGATTCTCATAAACTTTGTTTGTGAAACTTTTAATAGATTATTCCGATGTTTATTTAAATTTATCTCTATGTAGTAGTTCACATTTGCTGGCATAGAGTGAGGTGCGTGTGCTCAGATACGTGTAAAAGTTTGTTGTGACAAACAGTTTTGTAACCAACTCTAATCAACTTCGAGCTAATGATTTTTTGTCATATCTTTGGCATTTATAGACAAATCAGTGAGTTGTTTGCACTGGTATGATTAATATACCCTCATCCACAAATTGGTGTTCCTTTGAAGCAAATAATCAGAGTTTTTAGTTGCTAAATATGCCTGGAAATTATCCAGTGATATTTTTCGCAAGTGTATTTTCACCACTGTAGCCAATGTTCAAAATACAGTTTCCTCAAACAACAACCAGTTACAAGGTGGTGGAGAAGAAGATTCAAAATTTCTTCAAACCAAATTCCGAGTCAGTAGAACTAATAGGGTCATGGGTCAATGCACACGAGACTTTCATTTGGTGGTTCCGCGACATCAATATTTGAATTTGTTTTTAACTTTAGGGGTGCTGACATCGTGATCATTGCATTCTTGTGTGTGTAAATTTTGTCTAGCAACATATTTTATTATGCTGTCAGTAGTAGTTTGTGTATTTGTAATTGAAGGTAAGAGTGTTAAGGAGGTGGCAGTGGTCTTAAATTACGAACCATCCCAGCATTTACCTGGACTAGAATTGGGAAACCAAGGAAAACCACTTCCAGGATTACTTAGATTGGAATCAAACCCTCCTCTTCTCAGTTTTTGTGTCACGAGACTGAATGTAACCCATTCAAACCCTCAGGTAAAATTACATTTTCCGTAATTTCGATACACACACCAATATTTGATGACAAATATATGAATATCCCGTAAATTAGGTTTCAAAATTTTAATTTAAAATTAGACCTAACGTATAACGCAGTTATGTTAAACATTTGAATTTCATGCCATAACGTGAATGACCAACGTTCATTTATTTGTCAAACAAGTAAATGAAAGCAATTAAAGACTGAGGCTACATTAATCTAAATGAGAGATGACATACAGCATAAACATGATCACTTCCAATATGCATTGGAATTTGCAGAATAATGCTGAACTTTATGCAATCAGATAAAATTTAGGCACCATTAATAACATATAGTGTACAGAATTGATATAGATATTTACCTGAAATATTCTCTAATTGTGTATAATAAATTACATCCAGTTCTGTGGGTAGAAATATGATGCGTTAATGAGAAAACGGACTCTTGTGTATCCAACAAACTATATAATTTGACGAACAGCTATCTATTGCTACTGATATTAACTGAATTAGTAACACGCAATACAAATTCACAAACAATAATGTAGTTGATATATTCAGGCAATTTGGATATTTTAAGGTAGCACTAGAGGAGCCTCCGTGACTTAGGCGGCAGCACGCCGGCCTCTCACCGCTGGGACCGTGGTTCAAATCCCGGTCACTCCATGTGAGATCTGTGCTGGACAAAACGGAGGCAGACAGGTTTTTCTCCGGGTACTCCGGTTTTCCCTGTCAAAATTTCATTCCAGCAACACTCTCCACTATCATTTCATTTCATCTGTCATTCATTTAATCATTGCCCTAGAGGAGTGCGTCAGGCCTCGGCAGCCGGCACAGTTCATATCCTCGCCGCTAGATGGGGGCTTCATTCATTCCATTCCTGACCCGGTCGGAGACTGGAAGCAGGCTGTGGATTTTCATTTTCAAGGTAGCACTAGACCCTTAAATCGGTATATTTAATGTTTAGCTTGTCGAGCAAGTATTATGTATGCCTCCGAGGGGTAGTTGATATAACAGTTATCAACATACTTTTATACTAATAATTTTGCACAGCACTCAATACGATGGTATTCCTTATAAGGATCAATTAATATTATTTTATATTTTTCGAACGTAAGAATGAGGAATGGTTTACGTCCCGGGGATACAGAGGCACGTGAGGCAGCCTGAGTGTATCTGATTTTTCCTTCGAGTCGACACTAATGCCAAGAAAAAAGGAGTTCCAGTATTATCAAAACTTGAGAGACTGACCTTGAGAACGCTTGGTTGGGGAACAATACCGGCCATACGGCAGCTTATGGTATGGATCGGAACTAGAACAAATTTGCCCTGCTCTATATGCAAAATCATCAGTGATTTTGTCGGCGGCTTTAACTCGTTTCTGAGTATAGATCTTCTTCCAAAACAGTCTAATATAATCTAAGGTTGAGGTCTGTGGGCATGTCTGCGGTGACTGAACAGCCCAATGCATGCATGAAACAAATGTCCACACAGATAACACAGAACTGTTGGTGGAGGGCGTGGCTGTGCTGCACGGAGCTTTCGTGCTTGTCGCTTGGCCTTGACAAGTCTACGACGTTCTTCTTCAAACATTTTGACAGCAGCCGGGATGGTCTGACGCCAAGTTGAACGGTCTTTAGCAAGCTGGTCCCAGGTTTGTGGATTGAGACCTGTCAACTTCATATTCTGTTTAAATTGGTCCTTGTAACGTCTCTTAGGGCCTCCATGAGGTCTGGTGCCGATGCTGAGTTCACCATACAGAACCTGGCATGGTAGTCTCGTATCATCCATCCGATGGACATGACCAATCCATCTAAGTTGATGACTAATGATGGATGATTCTATACTATTAGCATGCGCTTTCTCAAGAACATCAAGGTTGGTGATGTGGTCTTCCCACTTTATCTTAAGGATGGATCGAAGTTTCTGTTGATGGAAGCACTCAAGCTTTCGGAAGTCATGTCAATAAAGGGTCCAGGTTTCACAGCCATACAACAATGTTGAGATGACAACAGCTTGGTACACCATGAGCTTAGTCTTCGCGGTCAGATCTTGATTCAAGAAGACCCGGTGCGATAGTCGCCCAAATGCCGCATGGGCAGCACAGATTCTCTTCTAAACATCATCATCATCTTGTACAGTTTCCAGCCCCAGGCTGGGTCTGTTTGGAACATAGCCTCGCCACTTAGTCCTTTCTTCCCACCACCTCTCCGTTGTCACTCTGGTCCAGTCCTCGCCTCTCCTCTTGACACATTCCTCCACTCCTTTCAGCCATCTATTGGTCTTCCCCTTGGTCGTTTCTTCTGCATCTGCATCTCATGTATCCTCTTGGGAATCTTCTTCTCTTCCATTCTCTTTAAGTGTCCCTACCACCTCAGTCTTGATGTCTCAATCCTACCTTGCAAGGGCTCCTCTTTCACTATTTCCCTGACCTTTACATTCCTCACCCTGTCTCTTCTTGTTATTACGATCCTACTTCGCAGGAAATTCATTCACTTGCCTGTATTCTGCTTATGTCTATTTTCTTCATTATCCACGTTTCTGAAGCATAGGTCAGTATCGGGATATAGTAGCTTCTGTATAACACTTCCTTGCTTTTTTGTGGGACATCTTTATTCCACACTAAGCTCCTAATGCTTCTCAGAAATGCTTCTGCCTGTCTGCCACGTTCCCTGATCTCTTTGTCATTTCTCCCACTATACTTCCAAAGTACTTGAGACTTTCACCTTCTTCAGCTGTCCACCTCCAAGTGTTATCCCACTCATTGGTCTGTCCTTTTTCCTGGTCGTTAACAGGATCTCACATTTACTGATGTTGAACTTCCATCCGTATTCTCCCAACATCCTGCCCACAATTACCGTGTACAGATAGCAGTCTGCCCAGATACGAGAAGTGGTCTACCTGCTCCAATGGAGTGTCTGAGATAGAAATGTTGAAGTGCGGAAGGGAAGTGCCTGGTGAAGGTTGTGCCAGAACCTTGGTCTTCTGAGACCAAAACGATATCATGCATTCTTGTGGCAATTAACAGTCTGTTCCAACTCCACTGGAGTGAGTGTAGGTGATGCCGCATCATCTGCATACAACATATTGGTTATCTTTGTAACCTGAGTTAGCTTCTTGGAGCGAAATCGAGCTAGGTTGAAGAGCCCTCCATCAAAACGGTACCTGACCTCTACACAAGGGATGTTTGTGGGCGATTTATAGAGCATTGCAGCCAAATACAATGCAAACCGTGTTGGAGCAAGTACGCAGCCTTGTTTCAGTCCATGAGTGATAAGAAATTCGTCAGAGATCTTATATTGATGACAAACCTGACCGGTCATGCCATCATGGAGAGCTTGTATTAGATCAACAAATCATCGAGAACAGCCAAAGCGTTGTAGCACCGCCCACATAGCAGATCTTGGAACCGAGTCAAAGGCCTTTTCCAGATGTGCTTCTGGAAGATCGAAATCCGCACTGGGACTCGGGGAGGATCTTTTCTGAGATAACCTGAAGGCGGTTAAGTAAAATTCTGGCAAGAATTTTACCCATAGTAGTTAGTAGTGATATACCGCGATAGTTGACACAAACACTACGATCACCTTTCTTGAAGATTGTGATGATAGTGGCGTTCTTTAGGTCACCAGGTACTTCTCCCAATTCCCAAATTTTAAGAATAAGAGTGAAAATCCGCATTTTGAGGGACTGACCTCCAGCTTGAATTAATTCCATTGGGATGTTATGTGGGCCAGGTGATTTTCTTGGTTTCAGTTGATTGAGAGCTACACTGAATTCCGTCTAAGAAGTAGGTACAGCCATCTATGGTTGTTCAGGATATTTCGGTACATCACGAAGGAAATCTTCAGCAGCCGTTGAAGGACGATTTAGAAGGATGGAGAAATGTTCCTTCCAACGCTCTAAGATATCATGGCTGTCAGTAAGAGTGGCAGAGTTGTCAGCACTTTTAAGTGTACCTGATGAAGAACGAAGTGGGCCATATATCTCGTTAATCCCTGCATAGAAGTTCCTCAGATCACGAGTATCAGATAGCCTCTGAAGTTCCTCAGCTTTCTGCTGCCACCAACTATTCTTTATCACTGTTATTTGTGTCTGACACTTACTCTTGAGTTCTAAATATAGAGCTTTCTTCGTATTGGAGGAAGGGTCTTGAAGATGAGATAGATAGGCTTCCTTTTTGATGTTGATGAGATGCAAAATGTCTTCGTTGTTGTCATCAAACCAGTCTTGACTTTTCTGCTTTACCAAACCAATGGTTTCTTCAGCTGACTTAGTGATTATCACCCTCAGATTGATCCATTCCTCTCGAATGTCATTTGTTTTAACTGGATGATCTGATAGCTGGGCATTGATCATATTCTCAAAGTTTGTGGAAATAGATTCATCCTGAAGTTTGAAGGTGTTAAACTTTCCTCTGGATGGGGTTTGAAAACCGCCTTGGTGGTTTTGGGCTGATGGTTATCCTGAGTTTACAGATGAGAAGTTAGTGATCCGTCCAACAATCGTCAATATCCCTTGCTGTTTTGGTAATAAGTATGTCCTTCGTATCACATTGTCGGGTAATGACGTAATCCAGGATGTGCCAATGCTTAGAACGTGGATGCAGCCATGTGGTCTTGAAGCGGTCAGGTAATTGGAATTGAGTGATGGTGATGAAGAGTTCATGTTCTGCACAATGACCAAGAAGAAGGAGTCCATTGGGATTAAAGTTTCCAAGACCTTGTTTACCCATCGCATTTTGCTATAGCTTTCCCAACTCTTGCATTGAAATCACCAAGGAGTAAGAGCTTATCTGTAGATAGTACCTTGGAGACGATTGTGCCAAGCTGGTCATAGAACTGACCCTTAACTTCATCATCGGCCTTTAAAGTTGGAGCATAGGCAGATACGAGAGTCGTGAATGAACCTCCCGAGAGTGGAATGCGGAGAGTCACAAGTCTTTCGCTGCTTGCAGTGGGAGTAATTTGGAAATCATTAACTAGCTTGGTCTTTACAGCGAATCCTACACCATGAATACGACGTTCTCCCTCCTCCTTTCCCTTCCAGAAGATGGTATAACCTGATCCAAACTCAGTAATTTTTCCTTCAGTGGACAACCTGGTAAAGACCGAAAGATAACGACAGGCCTGAAAGAAGAACTGCTCTTATTACTCATGAATTCAACATTGACATCGCTGCTCTCAGTGAAACCAGGTTGAAACCATCAGTTTTACATGCATACTAAACAGCCAAACAAGACGAATATTGACGACCTTAACTTTAAGTGAAACTATTTTTAAAACTTTTCATTATGCAGATGTAGCCTAACTGGGTTATGGTGTAGTTGGCTGAAGAAAAGCCCGATTACGGCTTGAAACATGTACTGAACTAGAATATTTGTTTAAAAAAAAACATTGTATTGAAAAAACGGAACCTCTTTATTTTTTAATAAATAGGCATTGTAATTAATACAGATACAAAAGAAGCATCATGGTTGTTAAGTCAACTTAATTTTATCATTAATTGGCTGGTGATTGTTGTCTATTACGAATCAGAGCACTGTTTCTTCGAAGGTGAGGTGGAGGAATATGGCTCAAGAATTTCTAATAAATATACATAATGAAGATGTTATAATTTGCTGAAGGAAATTCGTCCATGTAAAACATAATAAGGATTTTCTTATTTGGGGATAATTCATGAGCTTGTTATAGTTCTTTTCCTTTCTTTCAGGATAAAGTTCAGGATCTTGTTCTTGGAATGAAGTCAACAGCAATAAAATTTGGAGATAAAACAAAGCTGTGGTTAACAGGGTTTAGCAGTATTATGGCTTCTGGATTAGTGCTCTCTGGAATGCAGTGTCAGCAGACCTGGCCATATTATGCTGCTGTAGGTCTTGTTTCTGCCCATCTTGCCAGTCAGGTATGTGTGATTAACACCCATCCAGCATTATAAAGGAATTTTAAGTATATCCAGCAGATAACTTGAATAAAGGAAAATGTATAAATGTTAAGATCTTGAGTTTTCACACCAGCTAGGGTAGCTCAGCTTGCTAACATGCAGGTGGGTTCGAAATTTCACCATCGGCCGGTGTGTTTTCTGTAGTTTGCCATTTTTAACTCCTGGCAAACCTTCTAATAGGCCACACCCAGTATCATTCACTCCATCTCTCATTAACTCCTCTAATGAGGTCAGCGTTGCCACATTGCTAGTCTTCTCAACTAATCTCCAATCTCAAAGACACTGGATTAATAAGTACATCTTGTTTCTGCATTGTTTATTTCAGCAAAATTTCCAGTTATCAGCTTCAGGTAAAATTATAATGATCTAGAAGACATAAGTTCTTTTTTTTGGGTGGATGTGTGGCCAAGTGTAGTTCCATTGAACTTTTCAGTTCTACTAGATCCAAAAAAACGGAATACTGTGATGTTCGCCAAACTTCTTAGAGGAGAAGGCGCATGAAGAAGAAGAAGAAGTGGCCAAGTCTTTAAGGTTATTATATGAATTGCAGGGTCGATTCCAAAGCAGTCAGTTGGCAATTTGAGGATGCTTAATAACGAGAGACTCTTGTCAATAATTTAAAAAGCAAAAGCGAGAACCATCATAAATATTATTTCAGTAGTATAGATCCCTCCTGCGGCACTCACAAGCGACCGATCGTGACAAATGAGCATTCAAATGAAAGAGAATAGACATTAGCAGTGATGAATTGCACTCTAATTCCTTAAATATCTATTATTTCTTAAAAAAAAAAAGACTTTTAAAAAATGTACGAAGTGTGCGATTTGCAGATACTGTTGCTGTAGGAAAATACACTCCATAATTGCTGTCCACTTCACAGTTCAGCCACTGTGATGCCTGTTTCATGCCATTTTAACATTCTGAGGTATTTCCTTTATCATTTTTCATGGATTTAACACCGTAAATAAAAGGAATGAGTACTCAAATCGTATAATTTCACAAATATCGAATAACCGGTGTGTGTTATGATGATGATTGCCTTCTGAAGTTAGGGAACGTAGAACTTGGTATTCTAACTGAAATATAAATAGTGTTCTATAATCATAATAACCTTTCTACTTAAGTCTCTCATTATAAACCTATAGGGGAAAGTGTGGTTTATGAACATGCGAGATTTCAAGCACGGGTCCGCTAGTCATAATTATTTCAGTAGTATAGATCCCTCCTGCGGCGCTCATTAGCGACCGATCGTGACAAATGAGCATTCAAATGAAAGAGAATAGACATTAGCAGTGACAAATTGCACTCTAATTTCACAAATATCTATAATTTCTTTAAAAAATGACTTTAAAAAAATGTACAGAGTGTTCGATTGCAGATACTGTTGCTGTAGGAAAATACACTCCATATTGCTGTCCACTTCACATTTTGGCCGCTGTGACGCCTGTTTCATGTCATGTTAACATTCTGAGGTCTTTCCTTTATCATTTTTCATGGGTTTCAGAGACAATAAATCAAAGGAATGAGTACATGTACTCAAATAGTATATTTTCATAAATATCGAATAACCGGTGAGTGATACACCTAAACTGTCAATCAATAGACTCAGGACACAAATGACATTAGCAGTGATGAATTGCATTCTAATTTCATTAATATCGATTTTTGTAAGAAGTGTGGGATTTGCAAATACTGATGCTCCAACATGCTGCAATTATGAGTTGTCGTCTAAAACCTTAAAACTATTAAACGTTAATTCCTTTACAGGTTTTTCTTCTGCATTCTAATTTCATAAATATTGATTTTTGTAAGAAGTGTGCAATTAGCAAATACTGTTGCTGTAACATGCTGCAATTATGAGTTATTCTCTAAAACCCTAAAACTATTAAACGTTAATTCACTTACAGGTTTTTCTTCTATCATTTCATATGGTTTTCAGAAACAGTAAATCAATGGATTGAGTACTCAAATCGTATAACTGGTGAGTGTTACTGCTAAGCTTTCAATCAATGGACTCAACGTACAAATGATTTATACTCAATCGTCTAAACAATGGATTTATTAAATTCCAGGTTTCAACACGCAAGAAATAAATGATGTCATTGTCAATCATTTTCTAGACTGTGCTATTTTGTGCCCAAAAGTGATCATTGCGAAATAATTAACAATTACATTGTTCAAAGTATAGTTTGAGGTGAAGCAAAATCTTATTACATCTGTGATTCAATTGTAAGCGAAAGTGAGTTTTAGGAAAACGTTTACTCGAATGAATTTCTTCACACTAAATCCCTCCGGCCTTCTGTTACAAAATTAGTGCTGAAGAAAAATACCGTACAACTGGAATGCTCATTAGAAACCTCAATGCTAAGGAAGGCCTCATGAATGGTGCAAAATGGTCATATCTCAGTTATATGGTTAGTGATTACACTGTCACAGCAAAAGTTATTATTTCATGAAAATTTGTTGTATCTGAAAAATTGTTGTATTTCCCAGAATATCCCTAACCCCGTCGGATCCCACTATGCCCTTCAATATGACGCACAAGCAGTTCCCCATTAAAATAGCATATTATGATATGACTATTAATAAATCTCAAGGCTAAACATTGCGAAGAGCAGGACTGCATTTGCCCGAGCCTGTGTTCTCGCACGGCCAATTAGATGTATTTTTTTTCCAGAGTAAAGTCTTTCGATAACATCTTCGTTTCTATCTGCAAAAACGAGAAACAAGTTATACTGGAAGACTGTATTGTCACTTCCAGTGTTGTATTCAAAGAGGTACTGTAAATATACACTTGTAGGACTGCATTTGCCCGAAATGTTGACTTTACAGCTGTATGAGTGGTAGTTTCATCGGAAGTAATTTAAGTCAATAAACTACAAAATGGATCAAGAATGTGTGTGCCAGAAAGTGGATAGGGAGATATTTTGTACAAAATTATACTAGAAAAGATAGACCACTTCCTTTAATTGTTTGGGATGAGATCTCTATGGTCCCCAAAGAAGTGTTAAACATTGTCGATCAGCTATTGAAAGAAATTTGCAACAGGAGAGCTATTTTGTTCGGTGTAGACTTTAGACAGGTACTCCCTGTTGTAAGAAATACCATTGTTGAGAACAACATCAAACAATTGCCTTTATGGTCCAAAATTCACAGTAACCACTTGCCAAAAAATATGACAGTGAATGATGATCCAATTTTCAGTGATTGCCTTCTTAACCTTGCATTTCTGAATGGCTGTTCCGGTTGGTCCAGAAAGTATTGAGAACTGGAAATAGATGTACAGTGCACTGCCGTTAATTCGCGGGTTTCGTATTATATTTCCTTAAAGTAGTAATTCGTACACCCACTAACCATTACGCTAAATAATATTCTCTCTTGTGTCATTTAAAAAGAATTTTAATGCGATATGCTGCGTGGAGACGAAATCATTAAAATTTGGGAAGACTGGACTTCGTTTCCTTGCTATGTAACAGTAGGCCTACATGCACACTGCTACAAGAATTCTGAAAACTTGTAAACATACGAGCATGTTGCCGCGGGCGGTATAGCACAGATTCCGTTATCTTGGAAGCGGAGACAATGCAAGTGAATGCTCTTTCTCTCAGAACCTACCCTTCGTTTTGCCACAGCTGAAGCCCAAGGTCCCTGACCTGTGAGTTGAGCAGGCTAAATGCGCAGAAGTGAGCTTAGGCTACGGTATTGTATACAGTAGTCTATTGTAGTTGAGAAGTGAGCTCGGCGTGCGTACGTCTTTTCAGTATTTTGAAGTCAGCTGCGAGAGTTCACAATAGTAAATTGTGGTTATCAGTTTTCGATATGAGCGGTCGAAAAATTAAATACAAAAGGTTAAACGTCAGTGAAAAACTGAAAATTATAGAGAGGCTGGAGAGAGGCGAGACGTCATCCAAGTTAGCCAGCTAGTTTGGTGTGGGTGAAACTACAGTGAGAGACATGAAAAAACAAAAGGAAACCCTCATCAAATTTTCTGCTAAGTGTGATCGTTCATCAACCCGGAAATCAATGAGAACATCGGGCTATGAAAATCTAGATGAATCATGATACGCTGGTTTAATCAAAAACGAGCAGAAGGTATTCCTGTGTCCGGGCCAATGTGTGCGGAGCAAGCCAAACGTTTCCACATTGCCCTTGGCTTAGAAGGGGATTTTAAAGCATCTTCTGGCTGGCTTACGCAGTTTAAGAAACGCTGCGGAATAAGGGAAATTGCGATTCACGGAGAGCGTCTTAGCGCAGACACGAGTGGTGCTGAAAAGTTTGAACAGGAATTTCAATCATTCGTTGACAAAGAACAGCTTGACCTGAGACAGCTTTATAATGCAGACGAGACAGGGTTGTATTGGAAATGTTGACCTTCCCGAACATTAGTGATGCAAAAAGAACAGCACGCCCCAGGCAGTAAAATATCGAAGGAAAGAATAACGATTATGGCGTGTGCTAACGCAAGTGGCGATCATAAATTAAAATGGTTAGCGACAGGGAAATCTAAAAAACCTCATTGTTTTAAACAAGAAAATGTCCCTCTGCAGTACTACCATCAAAAGGCAGCATGGATGGACACACAAATATTTAAGGACTGGTTTCAAAATCATTTTGTAAAACAAGTGACGGCCTATTTATATGGTAATTTATTTTTTAAATAAATATCCTTTTACAAGTTTTATCGTTTTAAAAAAATCGAAAGCGTACCAAAAAATGTCTCGATGATATTATTTTAATCACGGCTATAGGACTAAGCTGTCTTCAGTCAGAAACTTTGAGAGCGAGCAAAATATTTCATGCATTTGATTTCATAATAAATAAGAGCACATGTATTAGAATAGAAAATACTTTATTATGTTTCTTAAAACAATACAAATGCTACGTTAGGCCTAGCAAGCCAGTAGTGGATATGAAACTGCTTTTAAAACGGGAACGGGCCTCGGAAAGGACAGATCTAAAGGAAGCAGACCTGGCTATGGAAATGGACTACGAATCGGAACTTTGAATATAACGACATTGACGGGAAGAGTGGAGGAGGTTGTGGATATGATGGAGAGGAGAAAACTGGATGTACTCGGACTGGCAGAGACCAGATGGAGAGGGGAAGGAAGAAATGGAGTGGGAATGGTGGTGAGAGAAGGGCTGAGGGAGGAAGTAAAGAGGGTAAGTGATAGAATAATTAGAGCCAGAATCACTGTGAAAGGTAGAAACCTGGACATTCTGCAAGTCTATGCACCACAGGTGGGATGCACAGAAGGCGAGAAGGATGAGTTTGAAGAGGAGTTGCAGAAGCAGTTAGTGGGGAGAGACCTGATAGTCATGGGAGACCTAAATGCCCATGTCGGAACTGATAGAAGAGGTTTTGAGGAAGTGATTGGTGGTGAAGGATGGGGAAACAGGAATAAGGAAGGAGAGAGATTGTTGGAACTGTGCAAGATAAATGGGCTAATGGTTGGAAACACATGGTACAAGAAGAGAGAGAGCCATAAAATTACTTGGTACAGCAGGGATTTGACTAGGAAATCAGTGGTGGACTATATTCTATGCGGGAAGGAGACAAAGAAGAGTATCACGGATATAAGGGTAATACCTTCAGAAGCCCTGGACAGTGACCACCGTCTGCTGGTCGCCAAGGTGAGAGGACTGAAGGAAAAGAGGAGAACTGAAAACCAAGAAAGAAGAATAAGGACATGGAAGCTGAAGGAGGATGGAAATAAGGAGAAGTTCCAGATATTAGTGAGGAACAAATTACCGAAGGATGATCCGAAAACAGGTGAAGAAGAATGGAATAGGTTCAAGGACGTGTTGGTAGAAGCAGCGGAAGTCGTGTGTGGCAGAACTAGTGGAAAGAAAAGGTGGAAGGAAACACCATGGTGGAACCCCAGAACTAAGGAAGCAGTGAAAAAGAAAAATGAAGCATTCAGGAAATGGTTCCAACAGAGGACAGACAGAACAAGAGAAGAATACCAAGAGCGGAAGAAAGAAGCAGGAGAAGTAGTGAAGGAAGAGAAAAAGAAATGGCTGGAGAAATGGACAGAAATGATGGAGGAGGACTGTGATGGCAGTAAGAAAGTGTTGTATGGAATGATAAAGGCAAAGAGAAGAGATACAGGGGAAAATGTCAGAATGGTGGACAGGAATGGAAAGGAGGTCGAAAATATGGAAGAAGTAAAGGTTATCTGGAGAGAATACTTCAAGGAACTCCTAAACCCAACTAAAACCAGCGTAGTGGACATTGTGGAGGAAGAAACAGACAGTGACCAAGACATTTCAGAGAAGGAATTGACATGGAAAGAAGTGGAGGAAGCATTAAAGAAGATGAAAGGGGGAAAGGCACCGGGAATAGACGAAGTGAGTGTGGAGACGGTGAGAGCAGCAGGGGTGATAGGAACACAGTGGCTCTTTCGAGTAATGAAAGTGATATGGAGGGAGAAGAAAATACCAGAGGACTGGAAAAGAGGGATAATAATACCCATATTTAAAAAGGGAAGTAGGAAGGAATGCAAGAACTACAGGGGAATTACACTCATGTGCCACTGCGCCAAAATATTTGAGAAGGTACTGGAGAGAAGAATTCGGACAGAAGTTGAAGATGGGCTGAGGGAAGAACAGTATGGATTCAGGCCAGGAAGGTCAACAGTTGACCTCATCTTTGCAGTAAGACAGCTACAAGAACACCATTATGAATATGGGAAAGATCTGGTGATGACCACCTTGGATATTGAGAAAGCATATGATAGTATTAATAGAAACAAGGTATGGGAAGCAATGAGAGCAAAAGCAGTGAACAAGGAGACAGTGGCAAGAGTGAAAGCAATGTACGAGGGAAGCAAAAGCTGTGTAAAGGTGGGAAGAGAGAGAACGGAATGGTTTCAACTGGAGAGTGGTCTGAAACAAGGAAGTGCCCTCTCACCCCTGTTATTTATAGTGGTGATGGATGAAATCATACGAAAAGTGGTAAATAGCATTGGGGAAAGGAAAATGAAGGTAATGTTGTTTGTGGATGACCTTCTGGTATGGGGAGAGGATGAGGAAGAAGTACAAGAGCAATTAGATGAGTGGGAGAAGGTAGTGTTATCATATGGGATGAAGTTCTCAGCACAAAAGAGTGAAGTGGTCATCACAACGAGGAAGAAGAACAGACTGGATATGGGCATAACACTTGGAGGACAGCAGTTGCAGAAAGTAGAATGCTTCAAGTACTTGGGAAGCATAATTGAAGAAAAGGGAGGCAATAGGATGGAAATAAATGAGCGGGGAAGGTGCGCAGATGGATTTTTCAAGAGTGTTAGGGGGATGATATGGAATAAAGATGTACCACAAAAATGTAAAGGAATCATCTACAAGACCTACTTTGTGCCAATTTTGACATATGGTTCAGAAACATGGGTGATGAAGGAAAGGGACAAGAATAAAATACGAGCAGTGGAGATGAAGTTCCAGAGGAGTAGGGTAGGAGTGACAAGAATGGACAGAGTAAGGAATGAGAGAGTCAGGGAGATGGTAAGAGAGGAACCATTGCAAAATAGAATAGAGCGATCTAGGCTACAATGGTATGGACATGTGAGGAGGATGCAAGAGGAGAGGATACCGAAGAAGATGTTTGGAATGGAAATGACGGGAAGGAGGCCAAGAGGAAGACCAAGGGACAGATGGACAAAAGGAGTTAAGAAGAGTGTGGAGGAAAGAGGAGTGTGCTGGGACACAGTAAATGACGAGAGATGGTGGATGGACAGGAAACGATGGAGAGGCTTATGTTCCAAGCAGACCCGACCAGCGGTTGGAAACTGCTCAAGATGATGATGACGATGAAAACAATACAAATAATTATGGCGGTAGTAACAATGTTAAAGGGAATCGACCACCTTTCTTCTCTCTTCTAGGGCTTCCTAGTACCTACACGGAGGTAGAAACAATATTATTATTAACATCACAAGATAATTAAAAAAATAGCAACTGCAGTAAATAGCAAACGGTGCATGTTTTAACACGATGCTTGAGAGAAGATTACTGCTGATAATTATCGACTAGACATTGCTACACTTTGGCTCATTCGTAAAATTACACTTATTTTGGCAACTCCCTCTGTTGCTGCTCAATCTCTGAAATTTGTTTGTCAGCTTCCTCCTGAATCTCCCTCTTTTTCGCCTCTAGCTCCTTACGGAGAGCCGCAGCCCGTTTTCTGTCCTGCTCTGACTTAGCGTCCGCAGCGACAGCCAGCCTTCCTCCTTTCTTCAAGTGCTTCCTTATACCTAGAATGCGAATTACTTACGTACTGCAACAGACCTTTGGATATTTGAATGGCATCTATACCTCCTGCGGCAACAACCCCATCAAATATGCGTCGCTGTGCAATCAGTGAATTCTCTTGCAGATTTTCAACCACAATCTCCTTATTTACAGAAAAGCCACGCTCTAAACTAGTGTTACCATGGGAGAGAATCATGACTAGCGTTACTACTTCTTGTAGGTTTTTTGAGCGATCGTTCTTAAGGGAAATCCACAGCTTGTCTAGCCGATTGCTGGATGAATCAAAGGCTTTACACTCAGCATGAACTCGGTCTTTAACAACCAGATCTGCGTACTCATTCTTTGCCATATCGGCCTTCGTACCTGAGATAAGGTTCCTCTCAACAAGAATCGTTGAGGGACAGAAACATTTCAACGCTTTCGTTAGGGCATACGAGAGGCGATCTTTCTAAAAGTTTTTTGGTCAACAACTGATAACATGTGAGGCACTGCTTCTTAAAAACTAAAATATCTTTCTCTGTAACCTTAGCACATTTCCCGAGCGCTACCGAGGCAGCAAAACCAATATCAACATGCTTAGCGGCCTTGAGATTGTCTGCCTTAATAACGTCAATTTTTGTCAGGTCTGTTTCCTGAAGTACGCTTTCTTTGACAAACTTCATCACATTCCTCATCACAAAGAGAATCTCGTCGTACAAGAGTGGGGCCATAGGGTCACTACACTGAAATTTCCTCATGAAAGGTTCAACTGTTTCAGCCAAGGACTGAAAAAACGCTAGCTTTGGTAACAACAATCTATCCTGCAACGTATTTGACCTATTGCACGTTGGTTCTCTGGGGGTGCCTGTAACTTTGGTTACATATTTTTGGACATTAGGAACAGTCACTAACGCCCGGGCGGCCACCGGGCCATTCTCGAGCCACCTTATTGCGCAAAACTTTTGCGGGAAAAGTGAAAAGTGGGCAACGGCAATATATTCCGCTCTACGAGATGGCACATCTTTAAACAGGTTGTAAAGAGCTCGCAAAAACTCCACGATTGACCAATGGATACCCTTAATGCCAGCTTTGAACGCACAGTGCATCATGTGAATACCACAGGAACCAAGATCTAGTAATTTCGGAGCATCAGCAGTCGACCGAAATTCTTCGATGAACAACTTCAACATTTTAAAATTGACATTAGGGCCATCCATGGAAATCTGTAATACTTTCAACAAGTCACAACCTTCCGTGGCATTTTTAAAGCCTTCGAGCAACTTATTCGCTGTTGCACTGCCGAGAAAGTCAGTTTGCTTGTTTTATGCGTATGTCTCAACATAATCGTCAAAACGATTGAAACAGTTGTCGTATCGTTACACCAGCTTTCCAATGCCCTCGGCAAAATATTCTGCTGCCTTTGAGGTGGGTACGTCTGGACAGTCTCCTGAAGTGAAAATCATTCACGACCACACTGTACCAACGTTACGATAGACTTTTACAAAGAATTCAAATGTGATGATTCGGACCATCTGTGACAGGACAGGCAACAATGAGTCTCCTCTGACTGAATCGGCATCAGTAGCGAAATAAAAATTCGACAAACAAGCAGTGTCCTCCAGCCGCACGACAACCACGAACGAGTAGCATACTCCGATTACATTAAGTTGACACTACCACACCACTGTTAGTCTATCGAGTACTGGAGTAAACCATTTAGCACTTGGGTATTTAGGGCCTTAAACTATGATATGATATGCAGTACTTACCAAAATAGCAGGATCACAACCAGCCAACCAGCTGCCACCGTCCATACAGAAACACGGCCTGCCTGCTGGGCCGCCGGCTTGAAGACAGCGCATGCGCGTTGCGCTCACAGTCACTTGGAGACACTACACTAGGCTCACTGTCTTGCTTCGGCGCGGGAGAATTTAAATGAGTAGAAACCGTATCTGACGGTGTCAACGCATATTTGACGAACTCTGTCGATTTTTATACTTCCACCAAACCGGTAATTCCGCAGTACCAACAAATATAACCACTCGTATTTTTTAATCCATAATATATGACAAAAATAAAAAATCCCGCCGCTCGCTGCAATTTCCCGTACATTTCCCGCTCGCTAGACACCCTGTGAACGTTGGAACTTTGATTGTTCTGTAACAGTCTACTGTAGAATTGGGGTAGGTGCCCTAGGACTTGAAATAATGGAGAGAGCGGAGAAAACTATCCACCACAGGTTATCAGACAGATTCCACATGCTTCCAAGTGCACTAGCTTCCTAATCATATCACTCAAGCCCCTGAATGAAACAAGCTGTAAGGCTTTCTTGCTTCACTTTCCTTTTAGCATTTAAATTTCTGTTTGTAAACTTCTGTTTTGTGTAATTCTACCAAGCACACTATTGGTGCAGTTACTTTACCTCAGATTTAAACCAAGACAACTAGGATGTGATTCAGAGGAGTGCAAAGATTCAATGCAATATTGCCAACTATCTACAATTGTTAAATATTACCAAGAATATTTTCTAAGATCGTGTTGTTGGGAAACTTCTAGGTAACAAATGGGAGGAAAGAGAATGTTGAGTCAAATATTTGTCGATAATACTTTTTTCTTTAACAGTAGTGGGAAGAACATATGTATATGCACTGATACACGGAGATGATTCTCACATCTTCACCATGATAGCCCTTGTGCAAAGATATATGAAAATTCTTAAATATGCGCATTAGATAAAAATGTGTATTTGTGTGAATTTCAATTGTATTCCCATTTAGTGCTTGATTATTTTAAAATTCTAGAGCTATTGGAGTGTTATTAATGGATATAGTAAAACGGAAAAACTACAACATCACAGATGACAAAGGGCAGCCAGGCCAGATTGAAGAAATTCTGGGTGCAGAAGAAGCTGAATCGCGAATCTCGATATACCGTTGCTAGACTAAATTGTATTTGTATTGATTAAAGTGCTCCAATGAGGGCGTAAAATATGGTGGGAAAAAAAAAACATGCTCAAAGTGTAATTTGGATAAAGCATAACTTGTCCGATGTGAATAAACTTTAGGGCAGGGCTGGCATGCGAAACGAAATGCATTATCAATTTAATTTAGCGTCGCGAAATGAAATTGTTCAATGGAATAACATTTCGCTCCTGGCGCGAAATGATATTTGTTACAGACTTTTAATTTCGCTCCCGGCACGAAATGATATTTGTTACAGACTTTTAATTTCGCTCCTGGCGCGAAATTATATTCATTACGGACTTTTTATTTAGCTCCCGGCGCGAAATGAAATTCGTTACAAACTTTTAATTTCGCTCCTGGCACGGAATTAAATTCATTACGGACTTTTAATTTAGCTCCCGGCGCTAAATGAAATTTGTTACAGACTTTTAATTTCGCTCCTGGCGCGGAATTAAATTCATTACGGACTTTTAATTTAGCTCCCGGCGCGAAATGAAATTCGTTACAGACTTTTAATTCCGCTCCTGGCGCGAAATTAAATTCATTACAGACTTTTAATTTTGCTCCTGGCGCGAAATAAAATTTGTTAACGACCATCAATTTCGTTCCCGGCATTTAGCCCTCCGGCCTGAAATTAAAATGCATGGAACATTTCATTTTGTTTCTGAAATGAAATCTGTTTCTTTTCTTCCCCGAAAGCCTTATTTGTTCCCGCGTCCTACACCTAGCCACCATCTACATTCGTCCCTACCACCCCATCCCCAAAGACTGCATTACCCACGTGTCTGAAGTCTTCCCCCATTTAATTCTAATGGCCGACCTCAACCTTCATTCCCGTTCGGCCCTAGAACTTCATAGCCTAGACATCTACCTACGTCACATCGACGCCACCCTCGTCCCTCTCCCAGAATCTACCCGTCCTTCCTCCAATACCACCCCGACGCAGTCATTGCTCATAACTCCCTCCGCCATCTGTTTGACGTGTCTGTCCTGCCACTCAAAGGAGGTGATCATGCCCCCGTTTTACTCAACTTCCCTCTTCCCCCACTACCACCTCCCAGGATGGTCCAGAATTTCTGCACAGCAAACTGGCAGGAATACCGCGCCTACGTCAACAATCACCTCCGTGCGGACCATGTCCCACTGGATAACCAGACGACGGTCGACGCATATACTGCACACATAGATACTATACTACGACAAGCCTCCCAGGTAGCCATCTCCCTCATTCCAACGACCCCGTGCACTACATTTGAGTCGTCCAGTTGCAAAAATCGTTTAATCCACTTGTGAATAAGGATCATGTCGTAAAATTATTTATTTAATTATTTTATTTATTTTACCTCATTTTATTTTGTTTTATTTTGTTTTGTTTATTTTTTGTTTTACTTTATTTCGTTTTATTTTGTTTTAAATTGTCTTGTTTTATTTGTTTTATTTTGATTTCCCAGAAAACAAATGCAAAACCAAAAACACAAAACACGAAGTAAAATGCTAAATTCAAACACAAAAGCAAAAGCAGAATAAAAAAGAAACACAAACCAAAAAGCAAAATTCAAAAACAGCAAAAGCAGAAAACAAACACAAAACCAAAACAAATAAGACGAAGCAGAAAGCAAAAGCAGAACAAAAAAAAGCAAAATCAGAAAAGAAGAAACATAAAGCAAAATTCATAAAAGCTAAAGCAGAAACCAAACACAAAACAAAAACAAAAAAGACGAAGCAGAAAGCAAAATTCAAAAACAAAAGCAAAAGCAGAAAACAAAACAAAATAACATAAAGCAAAATTCAAAAAAGCAAAAGCAGAGCACAAACACAAAACCAAGAAAGAAAAGCAATAAGTCAAATTCAAAAGCAAAAGCACAAAGCAAACACAAAAACACCAACCAAAAGTAGAAAACAACAAACACAAAAGATACGTGAGGCAAAGTCAGAGAAACGTTTCTCATAAAAATGATCCTTATTCACAAGTTGATAAAACGAGTTTTGTAACTTGACGACTCATTTGCATTTGACTGTTGGCACGGGCTAGAGTAAAATGTGGCTTTTCACCGATGTCTCAGTCTTACACATGGCTGTGATTATATGGAAGCTACAGAGGTATGGGTGGTGCTTAGTAATGGCATTCGGGGCAGTCAGTGCCTGTGGATGCTGTGAAGGGTTCTACTCATAGGGTTAGTACTGCTGTTCTGACTCAGTGAGGAAAGCAATGGCAAACTACCTCACCCCCCCCCCCCCCCCCATCTTGTCTAGTACGCCTCACTATAGCGCTGCCTTGAGTTTTTGTGGGTATCTACCCACATAACCTACCGGCGGTACTTTTTGAGGATCCAACCAGCCTTCGGACTGACTACCTAACAGACATACGTCAGGACTTTGAACATCGTACAGAACATTATTTAACTCTCGAAACGAATATACTGTATTTTAATTTCAACAACGAAATTAAATGTTTCATGCATTTTAAATACACGTCGGAGAGCAAAACTTAATGCCGTTTGGGAATTTTATTTCGCCTCGGGAGCGAAATTAAAAGTCTGTAACGAATTTTATTTCGCGCCGGGAGCGAAATTATAAATCTGGAACTAAATAAATTTCGCGCCGGGAGCGAAATTATAAGTCTGGAACGAAATTAATATCGCGCCTGGAGCGAAATTAAAAGTGTGGAACGAAATTAATTTCGCGCCGGGAGCGAAATTATAAGTCTGGAACTAAATTAATTTCGCGCCGGGAGCGAAATTAAAAGTCTGGAACGAAATTAATTTCGCTTCGAATTAAGTTTCGCTTTGATTTAATTACGCGCCGACAATCATTATCATTTCGCTCCCGAATATCGCGCTTACGGCGAAATTAAATTATTTTCGTCCCCACAGCCATGAATTTAATTTCGCATGCCAGCCCTGCTTTAGGGTCCCTGTTTACTTGGTATGTCTTCGCATGTGTTACTTTATATAAAGCTGAATGTGTTCAACACAGAAACGGAAACAAATTATCGAATAATTGTTTTTAACTTATGCTGTGTAACTTATTTTGGTACACCCCATACTGCTCTAGTCTGGGTTCCTCGAAGAAAGAGATTTACTGCCGAACTGCTGTAGATTGAGGCTCCGGATTTTCTTTTGAAGAGATTATGTTGTACAGTACTTCACGTAGGTAGTTTTGAAATAGCATTTGTATCCAATCAGTGGATTTGTGTTACAGTCCAGCCGCTGAGTGTTCGGCTCTGACGTTTGGCGATGGTGGGAGAGGAGGGGAAAGAGAACAATATAGCCAACTCACGGCAGTGAGAAGCTGTTAATAGAACCTTCAAACTTGCCATCAAAAGAAATCTCCTCTAGCGTCTTCACCATGTAACGTGGAAGTCCCACACCTCATTTGCAATTGTACGCATGATTTTGTTATTCCGACATGTTGCGGTTACAAAACATAAATTCTTTGATCGCAGTGGAATTCCGGCTATGTTGGAGAAATCGCTTACTACCATGAGGAATGTTGTCGCCTGTGCCAATCAGCGGTTTTCCCGCTAAGCCAGTCTTTAAATTTAGCTCGATGTTGCAAGGGCTCTCTTCTGTAGTCCAGTTGCTCTGTGTGTTAGTACAGGTTTGTTGTTTCATTGTCTTGTGTGTGAACAATTACCGGTTAACTGAGTGTAAGCATATTACTTTAGTAATATGGTCAGCGGTTCGTTAGAATTCATTTAAAAACACATGAAATATTTTATGGTGTCCATTTTGCTTTATATTTCGCGGTACAGAACCAGCAACGCTGCCTCCCTCCCTCATGAGAAGTGTCAGAGCCGGACACTCCATTGCTGCACTGTAGTTGTAAAGACAGGATGACTTAAAATGCAAGTGTCGTGAACAAAAAAGTTACCTGCGCAAGACATTGTTTCATATTAGATGTGGAAAAACTTAAAGCAAAAGGACATTTCTATGCAGTGGGTGGAGGGCATTGGACAAATGAAGAAGAAACAAAACAGGTAACGAAAAAATTAATGGCCTAGTTTGGGAATAGTTCATCAACAAAACCAAGGTGTTTTAAAATCTTGGATGTGTGTAAGCTTCCATTAAGTTGTCGAAGTAATGACTCTGGGATGAAAAAGAAAAATCGGAAAGTGATCCTTTTCCTTGGCAATGGCACTTTCAACCCACACTTGAAGTTGTTCAATGTCGAGCGGAATTGGTTTCCTCCTGAAACGTCTTTTTAATGCCCCATGTTGGTAGCGACAAATGAAACGTTTTGCTAGCTCCTAACTGTTGGGTGAGAAATGTAACTGTTTACCTTTGCCTAAGCTATGTTGTTTTAATGGGCGCCAAGACCTCAACGCAATGTTGAAATCTAAATTTGTATTTAACAACGTCTAGCTCTGGCAGAACACCTTCAAGACTCTATTCACTCAGATCGTGGTATGATTTGATCATTAACCCAACAAACAATTGTATCAGGAGAAGGAATTGGTCTATATCTAATGCTACCTACTGAAAGCAAAGATTGCATTGTAAAAGAAATGAATTTATTATATAAAACAAGTATAGCAAAATTAATAATAATAATAACTATAAAATTTAAATTGGAGCGTTGTGATTTGATTATTACCGATAGAAAATTACGTGAAAACGGAGTCTGATAAATTGATTTTACTCTTATTTCCAAGCTATGAAGTTACTGAAATATGAAATGTAAAACAAAGAAAATGAGAGATTGCGTATTTCTGCGTCATTGGCGCTTACCACTGGAAATTGCCAAAGCATTTCCCTCGTTCTTGATGATGTTGTGAGCTTCCCACAGTCTCCTGGACGTCGTCATCTCCGTCGAATTTGATGATATTCTGGTAGATTAGATAATTCTATGGTCCGTACCTCGGACCCAAACACTCGTACAACCAAGTTTTACAAAAGTTCGTCGCTAACTCCACTGAACATCGGAGCGACACGCACTTGCGACCGTACACCTCAAGTATTTCACAGATAGTCCTCGTCCCACGTATATCCACACTCGGCAAGAACTATACAGATTGTTCTCGTTTCACGGCGCATCGAACGATATATGCACACGTTGGCTCCCCACTCTTCAGTCCCAACTAGCTTACGTCGTCTCCCCTGATTGGCTGACCCACCACGCGATCTTCTCCTCCTCCGGGTCATTACACTCGGCGGGAGGGTTCCGTTCCAACAATTCGTCTTTTCTAGACCTTACGACCCAAGATTGCGTCATGCTTCTCGACAAGATTAAGCGTGTACTCGAATTCCCAGTGAGTCACGTCTCTCGATATACCCTAACTGACGAAAACTCCGTAAAATTCCGTAATCAGATAATTTTCTATGATATCGTCGTTCGTAATAATTTGCTGGATAGCGTTTTCTAAGACATAGAAAACCTATCTGAATGCTAATAATTTTTATAAAATGCTCCGAAAATACCTAAATAATAATTATAATAAATTAATAATAATAATAATAAATTAACATGAAAAATTCTCTTGGCTGAACAATTTGCCGCGTAAATAAATATAGAATGGCTTCCTACTGACTTATACCAGTTGCATAAAACCCCTCGAAAAACACGTTACATATTCGCCTCGGATCATCGGATGATTTACCGTGACGACGGTCCATTATCCGATTATCCCAGACACGTTAATAAACCCCATCCAAAATACATATTACATAAATGAAATCACCCTAAATTACAGATATATACACTCATATTTTTTTTTCACGCACTTTGCGTCAAAGTTTGTTGTCACAATGGATTGCACTTTGCAACCAGTCCAATGTTTTACATATGGAATTGTGTTCCACGGATATTTCCGCCTCTCAAATTTCTCTATGTTGGAGAAATAGACATAATTAATGTGTGAGCACTATGTATTTATGATGTCATATCACACGCATTGAAGGTGTTCTGATATATTTATATCACCCTAGAACTTCCTAATTTCACTGGAGGTCCCCTCCTTATGGTGACATTTAATTCCACTTATCACTGAGCACACGATCACACTATTGTGGCAGCGCCTCGTGACCATAATACTTAATCTCTCTTTGAAGTAGATTAAATTAATATTGACTTCTGAAAAAAAAACAGTAAATGTGCATTACATATAACACCAAATATTTCTGTGTCGTAATCGCCCTGTCTTGTTAAGTTCCCGTTAACCATATTCTACTTAATACTAGTTCTCAACACAGACCATTTCTCCTCACACAAATAATACCATTGTACATATTATCTTAAATTACACACTTACAAATCTTACATGGCGAGGCCGTAAACAGAAATCACGTGTGCTGATATGTATGAGTTTCATGAAGGACTGTCTCGCATTCTGATGGCCCATCTTTTATCTCGTGGACGCCTTAAGCTAACAAGCCCTATTCAAGCGCTCCCCCATCTCCTGGAGATAAATGGGAACCCATCAGCGCTGCCAAAATGGCCTTGGTGCATCGAGACAATTTAGTGCTCAACAGCATCCGACAATCCCGTCATATTTTCCTGTACCTTAAAAACTCTCATTTACTTACATACTACCCCCCTGTGTGACTTCTGATACGCCTGCCTTAAGACCAGATCTTCCACGCACCAGACACCACACTTACTCATTTGATAGGCTGGCTCGCCAGCTAAACACACTCACTTTATGACACATATTTTCGTAGACTATGTATATTATACGTTCCGTATAATCTGTTTCCCTCACTATTCTCCAGCACATATGCTGTTTTCCCAATACGTTTGGAAACTATAAATGTTTCTGCGTCACCTGCTTCCAACCTTGCAAGTGGCTCCCTTTAATGAACGTCATCACGTTGCTCTACCTAGCATATTTCTCAGTGTCTGTAACGATGCCCTGTTGCTACTGTCCACCCATGCTAACCCTACTTTCCTCTGGTGTCACACCTCTACTTGACACGCTATGACCTAAAAATGTCACCTCTGACTGACAGAATGACGACTTAGACAGCTTCAAAGTGAACCCTGCCTGATCTAACTTCTGAAAAACTATATTTAAATGACATAGATGCTCCTCAAAACTGCGTGAACTAATTACCATATCGTCTATGTAAATGGTTACAAACTCTCCTGTGTCACCCCCTAATGCGATGTTTAAAGCCCTAATTAAAGCTGCTGAACTACTCTTTAACCCATAAGGTGTTCTACAAAATTGATAAAGGTTATATTTATGACTAAAAGCTGTAAATGGTCTATCTTCGTACATAAGTGGCACTTGCCAAAAACTGGAACTCAAATCTACACAAGTGAAATACTTCTTCCCCTCAAATGTTTGCATTAATTCCTCTATTGACATAGATTTCAGCTGATCTGAACTAATTCTACTGTTAACCAAACGAGCGTCTAAACAAATACGAACAGTGCCGTCGGTCTTGGGTACCGTGATCAAAGAATTAACATATGGACTGTTAGAGTGCTCAATAATCCCATCTTCAAGCATCTGATTAATTTGTGCCTCAACTGCACTCTGATAAGCGAAAGGTACAGGATATCTATGTCCTGTGAATACTGACCTATCAATAACGTTCAATGAATGTGTATAGCAATTGGTCATACCAATGCGATCCTCAAAAACTCTCCTATTACACCATAACACATAGAGCCGAACACACTGTTCATCCTCTATATTTCCCTGAAATGCAGCCTCACGTAACGAGTCCTCTAGACTTCCGTTCGTAATCACACTGCCCACAAAACATGGAGAACCCCGCTCTACGGCTGGCGATATCTCATTTAAAGTACAAATCACACCTACAATACTACTCCTCTGAATATGGTCATTGAACGCTACTTCTACTTCAGAATCTCCCCATTTAAATTTCAAACTCCCTACATCATAACATAAGTTACCAGACACTCTACTTAGCCACTCTGAACCCTAGATAACACTGAATACTAAATTTGGAATTACAAGGCAAATCTGCTTCTCTACATGATTATTAATTTTAATGTCTACTAAAACTTGCTTAGAAATTACTTTAGACCTCTTCCCAACAGCTGTGATAACAAAAGTGCTTTTAATTGGCATCTCCTCAAAATTTACTCCAGTTCCTTTCATTTTATCATAAAATGCACTACTTATGCAACTCTTCATACAACCACTATCAATTAAAACATCTGTGTACGCCTCGGACACGTTAAATTTAACTATGGGGCTCTTACTAACCACTTCCTGAATAATCCCTTCATCATTTAGTTCATGTAATAATTCATTTCTCACATTTAGGTCATAGGGTTCCTGTATAATTGTATGGACAGGGCATGCTACAGACTGAGATTCTGACCTTACTTCGCAGCCTGGTTCGCGTTTAAAGAACCGCTACAGCTGGCCGTAGTACTAGTTACTACTGCACTGGTCTGGTTGTTCTGAGTTGTGTTGTCATTGTTTGGCTGTATATTACTACCACTAGGCTGTCCTCTTCCTTGACCCCTATTCTGGTTGTAATTATTGTCATTATAATTTCTCCCTTGATTTCCCCTGAAATCATTGTTTCTCCCTTGATTCCCCCTGTAATCATTGTTCCTCCCTTGATACTGATTACCATAGCCATTTCCTCTGTTCTGATTTAGCTGATTATTATTATTTCTATTTTGAGCATTGGCCCCTTCGCCACCGTTCCCTTGAACTTCCTGATGCCTGGCTTCATTAGGTCTATTATTATTATTACCCTGGTTCCTATTGAAATTGTCCTCATAACCCCCTCTCCCTAGTGCATCAAATGTGCTTAACAAATTTTCTACTTGTGATATAGTCTTTACATTCTGGATACAAGCAGCCTCCTTGATCCTATAGGGAAAGTGCCTAAGTAGCAACCTTACCACATCACTTTCCTCCTTCAAGCCATCCAGATATTTACACACTAATACCTGCCCTAAAAAGTATTCGGTCATGGTGGAGCTTCCTTTAGGGTTATATTTACCACACACTACTCCCTCACGATGCTGCGACTGAATAACCTCATTCCAGAACTTTTCACAGAATTTCATTTTAAAATCATTCATATCAGTAAACTTGTCTCTGTAGACAGCAAACCAATTCCTCGTTTCCCCCACAAACACTTGTTCTAAAATTTCAACTACCTGGCACCACTCAATACTACCATTTTCCAACCTCTCCCCGAATTTATTTTCTATAGTGTTCATGAACTCCATTGGGCACCCCTGTCGATTGCTGAACTTACCCAGTTCTACCTCCCTGTGTGTGCTATTCACAAAAACTGGCCTATTCTGACTATTTTCTTGCCTGATCCTAGCTTTTAATTTTAATTCTAATTCTGCGATTTTCTCCTCAGCCTTCCTCTCAATACTGTTTACTGTTAATTTAATGTTTCCTTCTACTTTATCATATAGCTTTGCTTGTTTCTCCTCAATCTTGCTAATGCTCTCTTTATTACTCTCTCTTAAATCATTTACTTCTGCAACTATTTGTGAGTGGACTTTCTCAATTCTACCCCCCAGCTGTTCCTTAACCTCTTTAGTAGCTACCTGAATTTTGTCAATTTCTCCCCCCAATTGCTTTTTGACCTGCTGTGTTTCCAGTTGCACTAGTTCTTTTAAATTTTCAGCCTGTGTACTGATTCTAATTTCCAACTCCTCCTGTACTTTTCCTAATTTTCTGTCTACATCTGCAATAATCTCTTTAGCCTTTTCTTCCATCACCCCCCTGATCTCACCTCTAATCAGTTCGAATTTGTCACTCATTTCCCTACTGTTTTGTTCTAATTTAGCATTTAAAGTTTCAGTACTCTCTCTATTTTCCTTACTGCTTTGTTCTAATCTGGCGTTTAAACTATCGCTCAATTCCCTATTACTCTCTTTATTTTCCCTACTGTTTTGTTCTAGTTTAGCGTTATTCTGTTCTAACTTTGCATTTAAAGCTTCTGTACTTTCTTTATTTTCCCTACTATGTTGTTCTAATTTAGCGATATTCTGTTCTAACTTTGCATTTAAGGCATCACTACTAACTTTGTTCTGATACATAAACTCGAGAAGTAAAGTTTTTAATTCTGATTGGCCGCCTACACTCCCTGTTTCAGTATCGGGATTTACCTCCGCTACCCCGGTACTACCATCACTCGACATACTGCTCCTATCATCACTCTCCCGTTGATGACCACTACGTAACCTCATCTGTCTTTCTTTCTCATCCCCCATAATGATATACACTGATACAGACAAATAACCCCCAAAATACAGGCACAGAAATATATACCCTTCTCCTTCCACAAATGTTATTAGGTTTACAGCCCCAAGTTGTCGGCGACAAGTGAAACGTCTTCTTAATGCCCCATGTTGGTAGCGACAAATGAAACGTTTTGCTAGCTCCTAACTGTTGGGTGAGAAATGTAACTGTTTACCTTTGCCTAAGCTATGTTGTTTTAATGGGCGCCAAGACCTCAACGCAATGTTGAAATCTAAATTTGTATTTAACAACGTCTAGCTCTGGCAGAACACCTTCAAGACTCTATTCACTCAGATCGTGGTATGATTTGATCATTAACCCAACAAACAATTGTATCAGGAGAAGGAATTGGTCTATATCTAATGCTACCTACTGAAAGCAAAGATTGCATTGTAAAAGAAATGAATTTATTATATAAAACAAGTATAGCAAAATTAATAATAATAATAACTATAAAATTTAAATTGGAGCGTTGTGATTTGATTATTATCGATAGAAAATTACGTGAAAACGGAGTCTGATAAATTGATTTTACTCTTATTTCCAAGCTATGAAGTTACTGAAATATGAAATGTAAAACAAAGAAAATGAGAGATTGCGTATTTCTGCGTCATTGGCGCTTACCACTGGAAATTGCCAAAGCATTTCCCTCGTTCTTGATGATGTTGTGAGCTTCCCACAGTCTCCTGGACGTCGTCATCTCCGTCGGAATTTGATGATATTCTGGTAGATTAGATAATTCTATGGTCCGTACCTCGGACCCAAACACTCGTACAACCAAGTTTTACAAAAGTTCGTCGCTAACTCCACTGAACATCGGAGCGACACGCACTTGCGACCGTACACCTCAAGTATTTCACAGATAGTCCTCGTCCCACGGAACATCGGAGCGACTCCCGCGTATATCCACACTCGGCAAGAACTATACAGATTGTTCTCGTTTCACGGCGCGTCGAACGATATATGCACACGTTGGCTCCCCACTCTTCAGTCCCAACTAGCTTACGTCGTCTCCCCTGATTGGCTGACCCACCACGCGATCTTCTCCTCCTCCGGGTCATTACACTCGGCGGGAGGGTTCCGTTCCTACAATTCGTCTTTTCTAGACCTTACGACCCAAGATTGCGTCATGCTTCTCGACAAGATTAAGCGTGTACTCGAATTCCCAGTGAGTCACGTCTCTCGATATACCCTAACTGACGAAAACTCCGTAAAATTCCGTAATCAGATAATTTTCTATGATATCGTCGTTCGTAATAATTTGCTGGATAGCGTTTTCTAAGACATAGAAAACCTATCTGAATGCTAATAATTTTTATAAAATGCTCCGAAAATACCTAAATAATAATTATAATAAATTAATAATAATAATAATAAATTAACATGAAAAATTCTCTTGGCTGAACAATTTGCCGCGTAAATAAATATAGAATGGCTTCCTACTGACTTATACCAGTTGCATAAAACCCCTCGAAAAACACGTTACACTCCCAATAAAACCAGCATTGTTTAATCTACGGACCAAGGAGCGAGTTGCACCTTCAAGTCTCACTACAGTCTCTGATCACAAAAACTGACAACATGTAGTACTCTCTTGCATGCTCAGTTTCCATTAACTGGATCGGTTTGGCGATGAAGCAGATAAAAATCTGTCATTAAAGTGCTGTGCACATCCGAGTAAAAATGCTGAAATGATATCTATGCTAAACAAAGATGCATTCCTAGGGGATACCGCAAAGAGTACATCCCTGGTTGGAGTGCAGAGAACGAGGAATTGCTAAGAGAATATGAAGAACATCCTACTTCTGACAATGCAGCAGGTCTCCTCCAATCCCTGGATGCGAGTCGAAGAAAGCCTGGTCTATCATTAGGAAATTAGATTCATCAAACCCTGCAACTAAAAGATCGAAACCTGCCATCAACCTGAATGATTTTGCTAAACATCTAGTATCAGTTTCCAAGAACACAAAAGACAATCAAACCAAAAGGGATATCAAATTACAGTTGAACACCAAGAAAAGAGCAGCCATACAATCTTCTGAATTCTCCATTGCATTCCAAGAAGAGGAAACTAAAGATGCAATGAAAAGTATGAAACTAGGGAAAGCAGCTGGATTTGACGGAATATACCCTGAATTTCTGGTTCACTGTGGACCAGCTACAGTAAAATGGCTAACCAACTTCCTTTCAAATATCCTGCAAACTGGAAACATCCCACCTCTGATGAAGAAAACAAAAATAATAGCCATACTGAAACCAAATAAAGATCCCACAAAAGTGGAAAACTATCGTCCAATAGCACTTCTAAGTGTCACATACAAGCTTCTTGAGCGCCTGATCTATAATAGAATTTTTGAAACAATGAACAACCACATTCCTATAGAGCAAGCAGGATTCAGACCTGGGAGAAGTTGTAGCGATCAGGTACTTTCTCTCACTACGCACATAGAGAATGGGTATGAGAAGAAATCAATAAGTGTGGCTGCCTTTTTGGATCTGTCAGCAGCCTATGATACTGTTTGGCGAGAAGGACTCCTATTGAAATTTGTGAGTGTTATCCCATGTCGTAAACTTGTGGCCTTACTTAACAATATGCTAAGTAATAGGTACTTTCAGATCTACTCTGATAATGACAGAAGTAGAGTGTTTACATTAAACGATGGTTTACCTCAAGGATCTGTCCTGGCTCCCCTCCTTTACAGTCTGTACATACACGACTTACCGGAAACATCTTCAAGAAAATTCATGTATGCTGATGACATTTGTTTGGTGACTCAGTGCTCCGAATTTTCTGACGCTGAAACTACTTTATCCGCTGATCTGGAAGCCTTGGGTGTATACTTCAAGAAATGGTGCCTCCACCTAAATCCTCAGAAAACAGTTGTATCTGCATTTCACCTACGCAACAGACAATCTAATTACAAACCGGAAGTCGAATTCAGAGGCCAAGTGTTACCGTACTGCAGTACACCAAAATACTTGGGAATAACACTAGACAGAACTCTGACTTTTAAGCAGCATCTATCAAATGTGGCTGCTAAAGTCAAAACTAGAAATAATATACTTCAGAAACTTGCTGGTACATCATGGGGAGCTAATACTCAAGTTCTAAGATCCACAGCTTTAGCCCTATCGTATTCTGTTGCTGAATACTGCTGTCCAACCTGGATCAATAGTGTTCACACTAAGAAGATAGATGTGCAACTCAATCAGGCAATGCGAATAATCATGGGATGTATTCGGAGCACGAACACGCTATGGCTGCCTGTTCTCAGCAACATTCCACCTCCAGCCCTAAGAAGATCAGATGCTCTCCTAAATTTATGGGAAAACATTCAGCAGAATCCCCAGCTACCCATTCATCACGATATTGCACAAGCAGAACATCAACGCTTGAAATCAAGGAAACCACCATGGCGCACAGCAGTCAACCTTGAAGGATCCTCTTTCAATGTTAACAATTCATGGAAAATACAGTGGGAGCAGTCTTCAGTAATCAACAAACATCTAGTTGAGAACCCTTCTAAGCGGATACAAGGATTCGACCTCCCCAGGCGACAGTGGAGGATCATCAACCGGATTCGAACTGGACAAGGCAGATGTGGTTACCTACTGCACAAATGGGGATGGGCTAGTTCTGCAAATTGTGACTGTGGTGCCTCCTTACAGACAATCCTTCACATTGTTGCTGACTGTCCTCTTCGAGCTTTCGAAGGAACGATAATAGACGTCCACCATACATCGAAGGGAGCAGTAGAATGGGTCAAACAACTAGACCTAGAATTATAAAATTGTACGAGCTTGTGACTGCACATTTGTCCATTCATTTTGTATATATATATGTAAAATCCATCTACATGCATTCTTCATACGATAAATAAATAAAATAATCAAACTTAGCATTTAATGTAGATTAATACATTTGCATTGACAATCGGCTTGCTACTCACTACAGTTTTCAGTCTGCTGTACAAATTGTGGAGATTCACCATGCAGAGAATCAAGAAGATGAAAACCCTAAGAATAACGGTCAGGAACCTAAGAATAACGGTCAGGAAGAGGAGTAAAGAGGACAGCAAAAAAATATGCACTCATGTTAGACAAGGACAGTACTCTTGAACAATGTAAAATTTTGGTGAAGTGTATAATCTGACGTATGTTTGTACGATAACTTGTTGATTACAGTTCATCATGCACATTGTGGAAAAAGCTCTTACACATGTACCTATTAAATATAACAGATGTTTTTCTTTTTATATTTCAGATATCCACACTGAATGTTAATAATCCACAGGACTGTGCAAATAAATTCAAATCCAATCAAAGGGTTGGGTTGATATTATTTGGTGGTATTGTCATTGGAACTCTTCTGAAAGTGCAAGAAGATTATACAGAAAGAAGAACAAAGCTATGTAATATTGATAGATGATTTAATCTCCATTTAGTTTAAACAATTTGATTAGGTGTATATAGTAGTAACTTATAATGGAATTCTTCTGTGAAGAAACTGTAAATAAAAAATACAAATTACTGAAATATATGCCTGAACCTTTATTTATTAAGAACTTCAAACTGATATCCAAATAATACAAACTTCATACAAAGAAACAATAAACCTTGGATATAACATTACACTAAAATCTTTGCAATCCACTGTTTGGGTTTTCGGTCATAACGTTTTATTCACCTGCCTCCCGCTTTTCAATTGCTCTCCTATAGACCTCAGGTGTCAACATTTCTTCTTTTTGTTGTTCGCTATTGGTAATATTTGGTAGAACTATTGCAATATAGCCCTCTGCAGAAGGCTTATCAATTAGAAGCTTTGGGTTTTCAATCAATGCATCATTCATCTCTACCAGTTTTCCTTTGATGCAACTATAGACAGTATATTTAGATTCATCACTACATTCAATGAAACAAAGAGGAGAAGCAGCTTGTAGAAACTGAGCACCATGTTTTCCCTTCCCAGTCACTTTGTTTTTTAACCGATTTACATTTGTTGACACATGAAAATCTATTTTGACAATTTCTTTCTTCCCCTTAATAATGGGGTGAGATTCCGCTAGAGTTATAAGGCAAATTCGATTAGAATGAAAAAGAATACAATGATCTTCACCTTTCTTACTACCAGCATCAAGAACATACCTTGGTGTGTAATATCTCTCAGTAACAGACTGGTAAATGTCGCTGCTACCTATACTGTTTTCAATTGGAATACTGTTTTCACCAATTCCATTACTAAATCTTGCTTCTCCCATTCTGATGAACTTTTAATCCTCTTCTGAATGCAACTTGTCCTTATATTTTGCCTGCATCATACGGGCTTTAGCAAAGTTAGTCCGTCTTCGTTCTTCTCTCTGAAACATTAAAAAAAAAAGTATAATAGTGCATCTTAACACAGAAAAATACTTAATGCATGAGTAAAACTGATGCTATAAAAAAAAAAGTATAATAGTGCATCTTAACACAGAAAAATACTTAATGCATGAGTAAAACTGATGCTATAAATGACTTGAACAGAAATAAGGAGACAGAGGTTGGGAGGAGTAATCAAGAAGGGAAAACCTATTCATTCCAGAGTTGAGGTAAGAACTGGAGATAACTCTTTAGAGTTTGAATAATGCAGGGTACATAAAATACAGAGTCATCTATATATCGTGTGTTGGCCAATACAAACTGCGTTGAAAGACCTTGAATAGACCAGTTATCACCATAGGCCACTCCAGCAGGTAAAAACCAATAGTTTATCGACAAAGCAGAGCCTTGCCTCAGCTGCAGAGACACAATATATGACCCAGTATATATACTGGGGAAAAGGTAACACGTGCAGGAAAATACATCTGCTAATAGAGCTTGGTGAGTATATTAAAATGGTGAATGTTATGTGTCTGTAGCTTGTACCATTCATGAGAAAATAGTCTTTGGAGAAGTGCAACACTGTGGCTTGCTCAGTCGGGCTGTGCTACCGGGTGTAATGTAAACATTGTAGACTCCCCGCTTGGCAGGGGAATGACTTAATGCCTTGCGTGTTGTGTGACCATTGCAGGGTGTAACTTAACACTTTATTTTAAGTGCAGTAGTAGTAGTAGTTATTTCATTCAGAGTCTTGAGACACTGTGGTCAACAGCCTCATGTTACTGATGTCCGGTAACCTGTGTTACTGTGGTGTGTGTATTTGTTATAGGAGTTATAGTCTGCCGGTCCTTACTTCCAACTTATGTTTTGGCGCCGTCAAATGGCGAGGAGAAGAATTACTTTAAACCAGCCAATGCTAGGCAGCAGCTTACATTGATAAGGCGATTTCCCACGTGGAAAAGCTCACGCGCACTGTTCTGTTGTGCTATTTTGTCAGTCATTTGCTTCGTTCTTTCGAATATCTCGTAGTTAGTTGCCTACTTCCTCTTTAGTAGTATAGAAGACCAATACCAGTATGTAAAATAATATATTATAGGCTCAATAGTTTAGTGTAGTCGTGGGTTAATATTAACCCTTTGGCTTTCAAGGTAACGATCTAGCGGTACCCACGGGTCCTGCGAAAACTGACAGGGAAACATTCCGTCGTTACCCGTCTTTTTTACTATTTACGCGCCAGATAGTATCATTTTTGCACGGAATAAGAAGAGTATAGTTGTATCTCACGTTATACTCCACGGGAACTTCCGGCTCCGTATTTATCGATAATCTTAGAGTCTGAAACATGTGCTCACTGGAGTTCCGAATCTTGTTTACATTATGGTCGCCGGCAAACTTCCGTTCATTCCTCTTGTGTTTTCGTACGTGATTATATAGTAAAATTAAGTTATATTGTAGGCAATATATTTATTTAACGTGTTAGGTCATTATTTATATAGTTTTCTTAGGTAATTAGGTGCATAGTGATAGTGAAGTGTTAGATATAGTTCAGTTAGATTAGGCCTAGTTATTTGCCGTGTGTGACATTGCCGAAATACTTCATTTAGCTGAAGATGATATCACTGAATATCTTGATAATTATTCAAGTGATGATGATGTTACTCTTTCCGAATCGGAAAGTGTAAAGGATGATGATCCAGTAATATCTTCATAGGTGAGTGCTACATATTACTTATAAGAAATCTGTGTTTTATGCAAAAATGGCTGACATTTTTCAGTGTTACATCATTTTAACATATCCTTGGATCTAATGCACATAGAATCTTGATATTTACTATGCTAGTAAACAATATTATAGCCTTCCTACTGACATGAATAACAAACTTGGGCTGTAAATACCATTTTCTAGAATTACTTCCAAACTTTCAAAATCTGAAACTTGTAATTTTGATTTCACATTTCTTATTTTTTTAACATTAAACCCTTTTGGTTTAGAGACATGACTTACTTACAGTAACAATACGTGTTATATACTCTATACGTTTACCATCTTTCATGTTGATATCTTCATTGGTGTGCCTTCCATGTAATTTAAAAATAAGTGTGTGCATAGTGTGGTAAATATGGCTGTCAGTTTTGACACATCCATCAGCTGAGGAAAGCAAAAGGGTTAAGTCAGTACGAGTGTTCGTAAACTTACTGTGTGTGGTTCTTTGAGTGAATTTCTCAATGTCAGCGGGCAGTTCTACACCAAGGCAGGCGAATACCAAGGGAAAGAAAGGAAAGGCACAAGAGTAAAAAACTGAGGAAAGGATATAAACTTCTCTGGATGGGTAACAAAACCGAACCTAGGAATGGTGTCGGATTTGTATTGAGAGAAGATATAGATGCTGTAAGTGAAGTGATCTATGGAAATTACAGAATCATCAAACTGGATGTCTCCTTCAATAAGGAGGTGTTAACAGTCATACAGGTATATGCCCCACAGTCTGGATGTAATGAAGAAGAAAAGGAGCAATTTCGATCTGACCTGGAGGAAGCTACTGAAGAAGTGGAAAATGTATTAGTGATGGCCTGATGGGTGATCTGAATGCACAAGTGGGAACAGACAGACTTAGGTATAAAAATGTGTTGGGCCTGCATGGTTTTGGTACCAGGAACCAGGAAGGTGAGCAACCTCTAGATTTTTGTGTGAGAAATGGCTTAAAAATAAATAACACCTGGTTTCAAAAACAATTATCTCACAAAATAACAAGGTATAGTTGGGATGGACAATCCAAATCCTTAATAGATTACATAATATCTCATGGAAAAGCTGGCCAAACTATTTGTGATGTTAAGGTTGTACCAAGTGAGAGCTTAGATAGCGACCACAGACTGCTTCTTGCAATCAAAAGTTTAAAATCCACACACCATGGAAAACCAAAAAAAAACAAAGATTAAAACCTAGGAACTGAAAAAAGTAGAAAACAAACTGATGCATACAAAAAAGGTGGCCTCCAAAATACCTAGAGACAGAACACAAGGAGGAAATACAGAGTGGAACAGATTCAAAGAATGTCTTGTTGGAGCTGCTGTAGAAATATGTGGCAAAACTAGTAGTAAAGTAAAAGAAAAATAGCCTGGTGGAATGATGAAGTAAAGAGTGCAGTTCAGAAGAAAAATGAAGCAAGAAAGGCTCGAGATAAAGAAATTCAGAAAGGAGATGAAAAAGATGAATTAAAAATGAGTGAATTACAACAGACATACAGAGATTGTAGACTGCGAGTGAAACGAATAGTAGCAGAAGAAAAGCAAAAGTCTTGGATTGATTTTACAAATAAATTGGAAGAAGATAGTAAAGCAAATTCCAAATTGCTGTACAGTGTTATTAAAAATACCAGGAGTAATTATGAGCAAATTACTGCTTTACAGAAACCAGATGGGAGGGAAGACACAGAAATAAGAGAAATGAGAATTTATACAATGGTATAAAGAAGGACTGCAGTTATAATGCACAGATTGAGTCAAGTGATAATATATCTGAAGCAACGCCCTTAAAAACATGTGCAATGAACGAGCTGCTGGCTTTGATGAACCAAGTGCAGCCATGATTAAAGCTGCTGGCCCTCAGTTTAGGGGCCGCGATAACACGGTCATGTAGCCACATGCACTTTGAGTGTGTGTAGAATCTGTCTGATAACCAGTGTTAATTGTGGTGACTGTATTAGTGTGTGTTATCTGCTTTTTAATTCAAGTAAGGACTGCAGGCTTTGAATTTTTCAAATAGTTCCTACTTTTGCCACCAAATGCCACCGTCAACGACTACTAGTTCAGAACTTGGCTACTAGATGCCACCGCAGTCGGTTCCTGGCAACGAACGTAGGAACCTAAGAGCGTTGTTTACATTCTTAACCTATACAGGGTGAACAAATAAATCCGCACTTGGAGGTCGGCATGCGATTCCTCATCCAATTGCAAGACAAAAGTTTCTATAGCAAAATCGGATCGGGTGCTGTTTAAAACCACAAGTATGAAATCGAGGAGCTGGCAACACTGTAATATACTGCAGCACATCGGAATGTACAGAGAAATGTGTATCATCCCACAATACCGTATCAGTCGTCGCAGTTCACTGTGTAGACTGCTGGGTTATCAAACCCACATGCACCATGGAGCTACGGTTCGAATCTACGTCAAGTTTTTTTTCTTGCGTGTTACGTCAGTTCTCTGGTTCCTGTCGTTTAACACTAGAACGGCCGGAGCGGTCATTTTGACCGTTTTGGAATTTTAAGCCAATGTCACGTTCGTATTTTTTTATGAACAAGGTTGTGCTTTTGCGACTTTTAATCATTTAGGGTTTTCCGCAGTTGCACAGAAACATAGATTAATAGTGATGTAGGAACACGGCTATAGGCCTTATACCTAGGAAGGCCATAAGGGGTCTTTTTGACCGCTTCATTTCTTTGATACGCTGAGCTCTATTCTGTTCACTGTTTACTTCCTGGGATGTATCCATGTGGTGCTGTAGGAGCACATGTTGTAACCAAGCAGTACGCCGCCAGTGGTCGATGCGAGTTGACAAGTGAGTGCATGCCTCTCGTGTATCGTAGTGTGTAACAATGGCTCGGCGGCAAAAACTTACTTCTGCTCAATTATTGGCAGAACTTAAAATGTTAGCAGAAAATGAATCAGGCGACGAAGATACATTATCGGACATAGAAGTAATGAGTACTGATGAGGATTATTTACTCAGGAATGTGGTAATAGTGATAGTGATTCAAATAATGAAGATATGAATGAAGTGGTATCGGTATCTACAACAGACGTAGTTCTTCCTGCAATTAGCGGTGATCAGTCATCCAGTAGAGGACGATCCGAAGAGGACGCGGACGTGGTGGAAGAGGATGTGAACCGGGAACTCGCACTCCATTTGCACCAGGAAATCAATTACGTGGTAGGGATGGAACGACTATTTGGACAGTTATTGACAGCAGTGGGAACCAACCTGGCAGGATTGCTGCACATAATGAACTGAAAGAGGCGGCAGGGCCTACGTTTCATGCTAAACGTAATGTCGAGACTAATGGCAAGGTTAGTGCTTGGCATTTGTTTGTGGATGCATCCATGTTGAAGCAGATGTGCACAGAGACAGAAGCTCGTAGGCAGACAATGGACAGCAATTGGTCTATTTCTTTGGAAGAACTGGAAGCGTTTATTGCTTTGCTATACGCTCATGGAGCTTATAAACTCACTAGTCTTTCCGTGGATCATATGTGGTCATCTGAATGGGGTTCCCCTATCTTCACTAACACAATGGGAAGAAACAGGTTCAAAGAAATATTGAGGTTCCTGCGCTATGATCTGCGTAAAACTCGTTTGAAGACAGACAAATTTGCTTTGGCATCTGCCATTTGGAATAGATTTATTGAAAATTGCCATGTGTGCTACAGACCAGGGGAGAATGTCACTGCTGATGAGCAACATTTCCCCCAGCAAAGCTCGGTGTAGATTCACGCAGTACATGGCCAACAAACCAGAGAAATTTGGCATAAAATTCTGGCTACTGGCGGATGTTGATTCTAAGTATTTGTGGAACGGGTTTCCTTACCTTGGGAAAGAGGATATATGTCCTGCCAATGAGTCACTACCTGAAAATGTTGTCATGAATCTCATGGGCCCATACCTCAAGAAAGGACGTAACGTGACCACCGATAACTTCTTTACATCAGTAAAGCTTGCTGAGAGACTGAAGGAGCAGCAAACGAGTATTGTTGGAACAGTGGATCGCGTGAGGAAGGAAATCCGAGTCAATAAAAATATCACACATGAATCTGTATGAAACTATTGTACTTCAGAGGGAAGATAACACTACCCTCACAGTGTATCAAGGCAAGAAAAACAAAAATGTGCTTCTGCTAAGCACTCTACACCCGAGCGTTCAAGTGAGCGAAGCTTCCCTATACTACAGAGTTCTACAATGGAACAAAGTATGGTGTGGACATAGTGGACCAAATGGCGCGCAAATACTCCACTAGAGCAGGATCCCGGAGATGGCCTGTACATGTGTTTTACAATGTACTTGATCTAGCAGCAATTAATTCCTGGATAGTCTAAAAGGAAATTACTGGTCAGAAAATTTCTCGACATGACTACATCCAATATACAATTTTCAAAAGAAAATTATGTATTGCCCGTTGAGCTATTATATATGTAAACACAAATTGTGCTAAATGTTCCGGCATAACTCAACAAAATGACAGCGTTTCGCCCCGGTGTGCTATTGGGCTCTTCAGTTGGTTAAAGCACACCTCACCAAGACACTGTCAAGTACACACTGGGAAGGGCATTGAAAGACGTATTTGATACATGTGTATCCGCGTCACGAGCAAAGCCAGTGCACTATGGGAGTCTAAACTCCACTCCAAAGCAATTATAACCTTACCTTGGCAATGAATATACAATTTTCATAAGAAAATTATGGATTGCCCGTTGAGCCATTATATATTTAAACACGTGACGCGGATTCACATGTATCAAATACGTCTTGCAATGGCCTTCCCAGTGTGTACTTGACAGTGTCTTGGTGAGGTGTGCTTTAACCAACTTAAGAGCCCAATAGCACACCGGGGCGAAACGCTGTCATTTTGTTGAGTTATGCCGGAACATTTAGCACAATTTGTGTTTAAATGACTACATCCGTCAAGTAATCCCAGAATTAAGATCACCCTTCGTTTTGACAAGATCCCGATTGATCCACCTCCCTGAACCACAGCCTCAGGTTCAAGGTGATTGTAAGCGACGACAATGTCAATTGAACTGCAATTGTAAAAAAAAAAACAACCTCTGAAACATGTTCTTCGTGCAACAAAGCAGTGTGTGGAAAATGCTCGCGCAAGGTTATTACTTGCATAAAATGCGCATCAAGTGCTTGAACATTGAAATACTAGGCTCCCTAATCATTCATAAAAGCTTTTTCAATTGTAAGTAGGCCAAAATATATACTGTTACTAATTGGAACTAGATTAAAATTTACAATAATTATATTCGTTGAACAATGGTTTGGTTTCGAATTTCTGTAAATAATAAATTCCAACTGTCAATTGAGTTGTTTTATAACACATTATTGTATATTGCGATGTTTTCCAGCCCTTGTATGCCACATGGATATTATTAAGCGCCAGCGGTCAAAATGACAGTCTTTTGCCTTTATAGGTATGGGGGAAGTTCTAGTGTTAACTGCGTTTGTAAACATCACATCATTTTGTTACATGACGGTGTGAGTAGCCTCCGTTGCGTAGTGGTCAGCGTGATTAGCTCCCACTCCGGAGGTTCGCGGCTCGATTCCAGACTCTAGCACGAAATTTGAAAAGTGGTATGAGGACTGGTATGGGGTCTACTCAGCCTCGGGTAGTCCAAATGAGTTGAGGGGGTTTGATTCCCACCTCAGCCATCCTCGAAGTGGTTTTCCGTGGTTTCCCACTTCGTCTTCTGGCAAATGCCGGGATGGTACTTACCGTAGGGCCACGGCCGACCCCATCCCCCTTCCTTGCTTAACCCTCCCACTGTTCCCATCTCTTCATTAGGTCCCTGTTCGCTTTGCAGGTGAAGCCGTCTGTGGGAAGTGCTAGTCACACTCCCCAGTTGTATCCCAGACACTGAGTCCCAAGCTCCAGGACACTGCCCTCAGTGGCGGTAATGGTGGGATCCCTCGCTTAGTCCGTAAAACGATAAGGGAAAAAAGAACGAACAGTCTGATCCATTAAACGGCATTCCTGATCTCTATACATGGATCGCTGATGGCAGCTCTCCGCTGCACGAGAAAGTACGCCAGGTGGAGCGCGCGGTCCGCCATGTTGGCGTACCCATTATCGAGCTCTCTTTATGGGGAAGGAATGATAATCTAGTCAATTTTAAATCGTAATTAATGGTGCTTTGGAGAAAATAAAAATATAGAGATATGTTCACTCATAGCATAAGGGCATTGGGATCACTGACACGTCATTCCGAGGTCAGTAAATCTCCGGAATATCAATAAAAATGAACGTATAATAACGGCTGACAAATATCAACTTAGGTGCTGAGTACACGCAATTAGCGATCAGTAACAGAGTAACGAGCGAGAAACAATTTCTGGAAACATTCTTGTAAATTGTATATACGGTATACATGTATATATGCCACGAAATTATGCATTCTTCAAATGATGTACCTATAAACGTAGCTCACTATACAGGCCTAGATTCGACATACCGGTACCGTAATCGGTACTTGCTAATGAATTCCTGTTTCCATGAAATAACCAACACTTCCCCCAAGTAACCCCAGCACTCTACATCAAATACTACAGCTTTTAATCACGCTAGCAACACAAACTTAAAAATAACAGGAAGTAGATCAAAGCCAAAAATGCACTTTAAGCCAAATCAATATCACTCCTCAGCTCCTCATAAAACTTAACACAACTAAAAACCTACTCAAAATATATTCACCCCACCTTTTTACAACTATTAAGCGAATTATTCGCACCCAGAACCGAAAAATCCTGAAATGGGATCAAATTTAAACACGCAATAGCCAGCCAGATCACGTCTCCTTCAGCACCACTGCATATGCATACTTAACTTCACAATAACTTCAAAATTACGGCTAAGTGACCTATCTGCCTGAGAAGTAACGGTATTACCGGCTTGCCTGGGATAATGGGTCACCAGAATAGTACTTAAAACTAAGATTTTACGCTTTAAATAACCAAATTCAGCCCATTTTACGACTACAAGAAACACAAAATATTTACTGCCAGTATATACATGTATAACATCAAACTACCAGTAATCAATCACAGACCCGGATTCACAATATTGCACCATGCGCTCGCTGCCATCTTGCTATACCTGTCATCGTCTATTCGGCTTACTGCTGCCTTAGCTACCAGCTATCCATGTACAGACATCAGTGAACGGCATGCATGAGTCGACTAACCACACAGTGCACAACCATAACTGGTCCTGTCAAGAGCATGTAGGGTGGCTTCATGATGGAGTTCACAAACTGTGAATATGCTTTTAGTGTTGGGTGCATCCGATAACCAAGCTTCTGCTGCAGCTCGTGAGTATGCAGCGAGGTACCCTCAAAGGCGCCATCCCGATAAGAATGATTTTGGTCGCCTTGAGCAACGCCTGCGGGAAACCGGTAATCTTCGCCCACAAGTAGTGGACTGAGGTCGTCCAAGGACTAGACATACTCCACAAACGGAGGATGCAATTCTTGAAACCGTTCACCAATCACCTCGGCGAAGTACCCGTGATATTGCAAGGCAGTTCCAGGTATCTCAAGCATTGGTTGTTGACATGTTGCACGACGAAGAACTGCATCCATATCATTACACGTTAACTCAACACCAGCGGCGGAAGGTATTTTCAAACATCACAACAGTCATTATTGGTCTGACCACAACTCACATGTCACCCGTGAACAAAGGCACGCTTTGGCATAAACCTGTGGGCTGGAATCGTGGGAGGAGTGCTTTTAGGCCCTTGCCTATTGCCAGACAAGATTAATATCCCCCTCTATCATACGCTTCTTGCCAATACTTTGCCTGATGCTTCAGAAAACGTTCCACTTGGTGTTCGGCGACAGCTATGGTTTCAGCATGATGTTGCGTCGCCACACTTTGGAATGACTGTGCGTAACTGTTTAAATGAAGCGTGCCAGGGAAATGGATTGGTCGTGGAGGTCCAATGTTCTGGCCTCCACATTCCATGGACCTTAATCCACTTTTGTGGGGACACTTAAAGGAACAAGATTATAGTAGTCTACCCATGGATGTACAAGTCCTAATAGCTCGCGTGCATGCTGCATCGGTAATGGTGGATGCAGGTGTCTTGCATACGGCCCGGCAAAGTATGCTCCAACGAGTGGCGAAGTGTTTGCAAATGCAAGGAGGTCGCTTTGAACATCTGATGTGAAGTGAAGGCGTTGCTCGTAAGTGTACGTACTGGCTCTGTGAAGATAAGACTGAACGTCAAACGTATACTATGGAATTATGGTGCGTAGCATAATGGACAATCTAGTGTAGGCTACCTACTGTACAGTATTGTGCTCCTTTGTACCGCATTGGATAGAGACGATGTTACTGTATTGACTATTATGTTCTATTGGCTTTATTTGTGCCATGGACGAAACAAAGGGGCCGTTTACGTCTGTAAGAAGTTCATATTATGTTTAAACAAAGGTAACTATAACGATAAGACATAGTGTATTGCGTAGTGGAGGTGTACTATCGCCTACAAAAATAACGGGCCGTCTTGCCGTGCGGGAGTTGAGTTTTCGAGCCATTAGGTTGCTATCACTTGGTGTGTTCTCGGGAGGGGAAGGCTGGGAGGCGTGATTGGGCAGCTGCCCTTGTAGGTAAGGGTGGAGAGGGTGGGGTGAGTGTGGATTCACTTGTTAATGGCCACATTTTTGGTTGAAATAATTCACTCATTGAAGAACCGCTTTAAGTTTAAACTTGACTGACATTTTTGATTGAAATAATTCACTCATTGAAAAAACGCTTTAGGTTTAAATTTCACTGACATTTTTGGTTGAAATAATTCACTCATTGAAAAAACGCTTTAAGTTTAAATTTCACTGACATTTTCGGTTGAAATTATTTACTCATAGAAAAAACGCTTTAAGTTTAAATTTGACTGTCATTTTTGGTTGAAATAATTCACTCATTGAAAAAACGCTTTAGGTTTAAATTTGACTGACATTTTAGGTTGAAATAATTCACTCATTGAAAAAACGCTTTAGGTTTAAATTTGACTGTCATTTTTGGTTGAAATTACTCATTGAAAAAAACGCTTTAAGTTTAAATTTCACTGACATTTTCGGTTGAAATAATTCACTCATTGAAAAAAAGTTTTAGGTTTAAATTTGACTGACATTTTTGGTTGAAATAATTCACTCATTGAAAAAACGCTTTGGGTTTAAATTTGACTGACATTTTTGGTTGAAATAATTTACTCATTGAAAAAACGCTTTAGGTTTAAATTTGACTGACATTTTTGGTTGAAATTATATACTTATTGAAAAAACGCTTTGCAAGCATATTGCCCCTATACCCTGAGGTGGTAAGTTGTTATATTTGTTTCATTTAAGTTTAAATTTGACTGACATTTTTGGTTGAAATAATTCACTCATTGAAAAAAAAACGCTTCAAGTTTAAATTTGACTGACATTTTTGGTTGAAATAATTTACTCATTGAAGAAAAGCTTGAAGTTTAAATTTGACAGGTTTTTTTTTTTTTTGGTTGAAATAATTACTCATTAAAAACAAATTGTTGACTGACGTAAGTTTAATCTGTGATTGCCTGGTATGACCAGTGTTAAGAGACGGCTAAATTTTACGTTTCTGGCAAGGTGACAATAATTTTTCAAAATTGCAGATAATAACTTACCTTAGCCTCGGTTAGACTATATGACAACATGACGTAAACTTTTAGCTTATTCAAAAGTCTTCACATCGCAGAATGACGTGTCACCCGCTTCATAAGCCTAATCCAATGCCATTTTGCAGGGTAGAGTTATCTGAAGCTTAGTTGTTTCGAAGGTTAAAATAAGCTAGGTTGCCTTATAACCTAGGCTATTAAATATTTATTTTTTCATACATGGTTGAAATAATTAATTTTTGCTGAAAATGTAAAACTTTGACGTCTTTAAGACGAATAGACGTCTATTTTCTACAAAGCACTGTCATTTCTTGGTGGCTAAATTAAGACACTTTCTTTGTCGCTTCGCACAAGATGCTTTTTAGTGTGTTGATAAAAATGAATTCAGGCACATATTGAAATTCTGTCTCACTTTTGAGATATTTAATTTAAGATTTAAAATCTTGAGACACTAAAAAGCATCTTATGAAGCGACAAAGAAAGTGTCTTAGTTTAAGACAACAAGAAATGAGAGTGAGGCTGTGGTTTCGGTTGATTTAGGTTGGGATTTGTCATTATTAATTATAAAATCTGATATGGGAATAAAGTTAATGAGCTGGTTTTTTTTTCGGTTGCTTAATATTTTATTGATGTTTTTTCTGTTGCTTAATATTTTATTGATGTTTTTTTCTGTTGCTTAATATTTTATTGATTTTTTAATGTCGCTTAATACTTTATTGATGTTGAATAATAAAAAAGATTTTGCTGCTAACAATTGCCTCCTCTGATTTTATCCATGATAAATGAATCAGAAGCTACACAAGCATCGCTTCATGTTCTGTTATTTGATGTAACAAACCTCCTGTTAACGTGAGCAGGCCCGACGAGAGGGGGGGACAGGCAGGGCTGGTGCCCGACCCTCCCAGGGGGGCCCGGCGTCCTAGGAGGATGTGCAAAGGCACTTATTTTTCAGGACGCGAAGAGATATTTTCCCTTGCGAATCAAGCCCTTTCGTGATACGCTTTAACGTCTCAGTTCCATTAAACATAACATTAATTGCCCTCTTTATCTACGACTTAGAAATGACCCCGGTTCCTGATGAAGCCGCGGCAGGAATGCAGGATTTGGCTTCCCGACTGCGGTGCTATTCGTAGTCTTACTCAACAGTTAATAAAAAGGCCTGTTTGTCGTTACAGATGTTAATTCATTTAGGGGCTTGCAACATTTAACCCGTGTACTTGGTAGCTAGTAGGTCTAGTAGCCTATCACTGGCGGGCAATGAACCATTGGCGCTCGGTTGGGGATGGTTTGCATCAAATAGTACTGTAGATATAATTCAGTATTTGCTGACGCGTTAGTTTTACGGTTTGTTTCTGAAGGCCTCCACATAATTGAATGAAGTTGACTGTAAAGCAGTAGTTTTCACAAATATTGGTGAAGCGAACAAAATAGAAAACCAAAATATATGCGAATTGTGTAGACTGAAGGGGAGGCTAGTGGTTTTTTGTATAATAAGTGAGGTGTATTGGCAACATTGTTGCAACTATTTGTCTTGGAGAGTAAAAACTTAGACCCTCTTAAAACCATCAACTGCTGGGTGAAAAGCGGGGTATACACTGTGCTGTGCTATGGCCTCTGTGACATGATAAATCGCATGTCGTATTCTTAGTTGCCAACTGGGAATGCGTTGGCCGTCGCGACTATTACTGTAATTATTAGGGTTAAGAGTAGGGTAGGTGTCCCTGGACTTGAAATAAGGTACTGCCCCGGCATTGGTCTGGAGGGAGTGTGAAAAGCCACACTCAGGATAGCCGCTGTCAGCGCCCGGATTCGAACCTCCGATCTGTAGACTTGCTGTAGGCCCCTATCACGGTCATTGGTGAGCTACACCACGGGGTCTTACTTGAAGATGTGAGAGCTTTTACTTCAATATCAGAGAGTATTTTCTATAGCCACTATATGTCAATGGTCACCAAATTTTTACTCCAAAATATCCCAAAAATAATCACCCAAATGGTCTATCCTATAACTCAATAATTTGGACCTAATTTTTGCAAACTTTTCCGGATGAGGGCCCCGGACCCCACTCTGAGCTTGGTGATATTGCATACCCCAAGATCCCCGGTGTGTCCACTCCCCCATAATCTTGGCTAAAATCTGCCCATGATGGTCACCAGTCATAGATAGGATTCAGGATTCTCAGGAGAATCTGGCTCTAGTTTTGCTTACTGCAAAACAATATTAAAATATAAGAAATCCACTGACTGCCAATTACAAAATATAGTTAAAATTCACAGTTTCTTCTTTTGTGAAAACAATCTACTGATAGCACATAATAACTTGAGTTAAGTATGAGTACTGTATACCTGTGGTTAATTATGAAAATATATTTTGCTTTGTTTAATGTACAAAGATGTCTGATCGCCGTTCAAACAAAACACTTACCTATCAGTGTTTAGGCTTAGAACCAAGGGCGTGACTCTTCAAGGTCAGCAAATTTTAAGAATGTCAAGATAAAAGCACTATATGTAAAACCTATTTTAAAATACGTCTTGACTTTTTGTAAAAATCATGTTTTTATTATGAAAAGAGATTACGTCATATTTCACAGAGGCCGTAGTACTGCACAGTGTACAGTATACCCTTTCCACCTCTTTTAACATGCAGTTCAGTGAGATGAACTTCCTGTTGATTAATGGGTTTTATGAGGTAGGGATAGAATTGAGGAGGAAATGAATGTACGGGTTAAAACGATGAATCATGGAAAATAAGCATAGTATCACCGACGGTGGAATTCTAACCCACCTGTTTCCGAGTTAATGGACAACAGCTTTTTTCGATGTGAGTATTTTCCCACAGTTAAATACTGTAAAAGCCATGCAATTACTGGTCCGGTAAATGCAACTTTTTTCAAATTTGTGTACGACAAACGAGCATATTGCTTTTACGAGTATCACTGAAGTTCTAAAGTTATTGATATCAAAGAGGATCTGCAGAACTTAAAATCTGAACATTATGTATGCTTACAATGTTACCTCAACGAGACAAATTTAGATTTGTCAAACGCCAAAACAGTGTAGTGAATTTAATGAAAATTATTACGGTACCTAATTATCGATGGCTTTAATCTGATATTATTTTTTCTTAATTGAAAATAATGCATTAGTACGCACTTGTCAGGTATAAACATTGAATTTGCAAATAATTTTGGATGCATTCATCCACTTTCAATGTTGTAAACTTTACATACCAGCATTAACTTATTTATATTGATAGTAATTCCGCTCTGCTTATGATAATAAATATAGCCTGGATTTAGTGGAATATGTCATTGAAATATTATTATTATATATGAATTGCAGCCAATGGTCATAGCAGGACATTTCAATTCAACGCCCATAGGCTCCACAACAAGTTCAATTACAAGTAGTTCCAACTTTGGTTACCAGACGCCACTGTCACTGACACCCAGCGGGGAACGTTGGAACTTGATAGAGCGTTTCTAACCAAATAACCTACACATTTTGGCTACACACTACCAATATTGTAGTGGTAGGTTCTTTTACATGCCATAAATCTAGGACATGGACCCACTGGCTTTACTTCCCTTCCAAATAAAGGCATACTGGAGGATTTTAACGGTCTTAAAAATCCGACGACTTCGGCCAGGTTTAAACCCGCGATCTTGGGCATTGTAGTTCAGCATGCTACAATAATAATAATAATAATTATTATTATTACTATTGCTTGCTTGCTTGCTGGCTCTTTATGCTCTTGTAATTGATTTCGTGATGAACATTTAGTGCAAATAAAAAAAATTGCAAAATCAGTTTGTGCAAATTTGCGAGGATTTTACAGAATTTGGTTTTAGAGGGGGGCCCGGGAGATTCCAGCCCCAGGGCCCGTCGTCGCTCTCCACGGCCCTGAACGTGAGTGCTTTTAAAATTACTAAGGTTTTTATGCTCTTAATTTGTCTTTTTCTTTTCAAAACTTATTTCTTATTAAGAAAAATGCTTAAAAATATAACTAGTTTAGGACGTTTGTGATTTCCTTCTTTTTCTTCTTATTGAAATGCGTTTAGTCCCTGACTGTGAAAACTAGATTCCCAAAAAATTTCACACACAGTAAAACTCAACAGTGCCTTTCTAACGAGATTTAACAATTAATGGGTTACTTGGCATTTCAATTTAGATTTATTAACACCGTCTCATCTGTAACAAACTTTGAGGCGCGAAACTAAAGAAAATCAAAGTTGCCACTGCGGTCCTCGATCTGTTACTTTCATTGATGATCAACTGTACATCCAGGCTGAAGATTCCTAAGGTATGGAGAAAAGCTTGCATAGTTGCGATCCTAAAACCTGGGAAGACTCCTGATAGCCCAAAGAACTATCGGCCAGTTTCACTTCTGTGCCCAATCACGGCTCTCAGCATTCCCCGCCCGAGAACGCCCCTAGTGACGCCAACCTGATGGCTTGAAAACTCAACTACCGTACGGCAAGACGGCCCGTTATTTTTGCAGGCGATAGTACATTGGATTCAATTTGATATCTTACCTAGAAAAAAAAAAAAAATGGCACGAACACGACTCGAACATCGGCGCGTCCTCACAACCGGCATTTATGGCTTAACCTCATCTCACTGAGCTAACGAGACAGCTGCAGCAGAGCGCCGAGTTCCTGCGATCAGTTTTTGGCCATGCAGCATGCAGTTAGTTACAGCGTTGCCAGGGCCTCGTTTCTTGACACGCATTTCTGTTAAACCTATTGGCGGGACTAGGTTTTGCAAGATAAACTTTTGTCGTGAATTTCGACGAGGAATTGCATGCCTACCTCCAAGTGTGGCATTTTTTGTTCACCCTGTATATAATTTAACTTCACACAGGTGTGATTAGTGGAAGGTTCTTTAACATGCCATAAATCTATGGCATAGGACCGCCGGCTTTAGTTCCCCTCCGAAGGAAGGCATATCGAGGGATATTCACACTGAAAATGATATTAGAAAAGCACTGGGAGAAAGATTGTAACTTGACATTTGTGTTTCTAGACATAAAAAAAAGCATTCGACAGTATCCCTAGAACAACTATATGGGCTATGGAACTCATTTAGAGAGTAAAAATGCTTTATGATGACTGCTACAGCTGTGTTCAAGTAGGAAATGGATATTCAGATTGGTTCCAGACATCTAGAGGAATGCAGAGGAATTTCACCATTACTATTCATCACCATCATGGATGAAATCAAAGGAAGTGAAGCAGAACACCAATATGGATCTTACAGCATTTGCTTTTGCAGATGATATAGTTATCTGAGGAAATAGTGAGATGGAAGTCCAGGAAAGGCAGAACGTCTGGAATTATCATTTGAAAAAATATTGACTGAAAGTAAGTGCTACAAAAACTGCTGCAATGTCTGTTAACAGACAGAGAGTAAAGATAATATAATGCTGGAGGGCATAAAATTGGAAACAGTAAACCGGTATCAGTACCTTGGATGCTATCAAGTCAATTCTATCAGCAAGTTTGATATCGACTCTGGAATAAGCAAGTGCCACTAAGATCAAAACAAACCCTGTTTCAAACATACGAAGTACGTCCAGAAAGCAAGTTCCGTTTGGTAATAACATTGAATTGTGTACAGATACAGAAAAATTATTTATTGCACAAAATTCTACAACACTTAAACTACTTTTCCCCATAACTGCCGAAATGTTGCAGGCATTTGTCGTAGCGTGGCACGAATTTTTGTATACCTTCTTCATAGACGTGTGCCGCATGTGTCTTCAACTAGTCGTACGTTCCGCATATGCGCTGTAGACGCTCTGTATCAAGGAGAAGAAACGTACGCCATTTGGAGAGTGCTGTCAGCCACGTACGCGATGTTATGCATGTTTACTCATACAATGTCGGTGTTGATTGAAAATCCCGCCGCTTGTGAAATCAGATCTGTGATTCGTTTTCTGAATGCTAGAAAAGTGAAACCAATTGAAATTTATCGGCAAATTTTCGAAGTGTATGGACAAAATGCGATGACTTATTCAATGGTGAGAAGATGGGTCCGACAGTTCAATGAAGGACGTAGTGAAGTGCACGATGAAGAACGAAGTGGGCGTCCATCTTTGGTTACAGAAGAACTGGTTCACGCGATTGATGACAAGATCCAGGAAAACCGCAGGTTTACAATTAGTGCTCTCACTATAGAATTTCCCCAAATCTCACAATCACTAATTCATGAAATTGTTACCGAAAAACTGAACTTTCGTAAACTTTGCCGACGTTGGGTAGCAAAGATTCTTACGGAGCAACACAAAACAAAACGGATGGGTAGTGCACTCCAGTTTTTGACCCGTTACAATGAAGGCGGCGAAGAATTTCTGACACAGAAACTTGGGTTTCTTACGACACCCCTGAAAGTAAGCGGCAATCAATGGAATGGAGGCACACTTCATCCCCAGCAAAGGTTAAGCCGAAACAAATCTTGACACCTCGGAAAATGATGTGCACAGTGTTCTGGGACTGGAAAGGCATCTTACTCATTGATTTCTTACCGCGTGATCAAACAATCAACGCAGATGCTTACTGCGAGACACTTAGGAAATTGCGCTGCACAATACAGAATAAGCGCCGAGGGTTGCTGTCAAAAGGTGTTGTTTTTCTTCACGACAACGCACGACCACACACTGCAAATGTGACGAAAAACCTCCTACAGGGATTTGGCTGGGACGTGTTTGACTACCCTCCGTACAGCCCTGACCTCGCTCCTAGCGACTTTCATCTGTTCACACATCTCAAGTCTTTCCTTGGCGGTCAACACTTCAACAATGACGACGAGCTGAAAGAAGATGTTTCCAACTGGTTGAAGACACAGGCGGCAAACTTCTATGAAGAAGGTATCCAAAAACTTGTGCCACGCTATGAAAAATGCCTGCAAAAGTTCGGCAGTTATGTGGAAAAGTAGTTTAAGAGGTGTAGAATGTTGTGCAATAAATATTTTTTCTGTATCAGCACACAATTTAATTTTATTACCAAACGGAACTTACTTTCTGGACGTGCCTCGTATTTTGTCCCTATATTGACTTATGGGTTGGAAACGTGCACAACTACCAAAAAAGATGACATCAGACTTCAGAAATGAAGTTTCTAAGAAGCATGCTTCAAAAAACTAGGAAAGACAAGGTAAGAAATGAGAAGATAAGAGAACAAACTGGCATAAATCAGTCCCTGAAGCAGACCATATCTAGGGCATGTTTGTGGTGGTTTGGTCACGTCAAACGTATGACAGAGGGAAGAACTGCAAAACAATGGTTGCATACTGAGATTACTGGAAAGAGACCTGTTGGAAGACCTAGGAGGAGACGGCTGGACCAAGTGAAGGAAGGTATCACATTCAAGGGAATCAACTGGAATGAAGTCTTGAAGGAGCAGTGGTACATGAATCGACTAAAATGGAGAGCGCTCGTAAAACACACCTGGGAAACTGGAGTGAAAACTTGATGATGATAACTTCACTGAGGAGTCAGGCTTGTGAAATGTTGTGCAATGTGCGCAAGTATTTTGAACAAGAGAATGACAACGATAGCACACTATTACCTGTGGCGCAAGCAGTCGTTCCTTAGTTATTGCAATCAGGAAGGAGAAGTACCGGGCCGAGGAGCAAGGAGCTGGGAAGATTGCAACGACCAGGTAGGAACAGGAATCTATCCAAACGAGTTACAAATATAGACAGTTTTCAGCAAGATGCTATATGTCAGCATATCCATGCATATTATCTCAGAAAGGAACATCCGACTCTTGTGAAGCTGCTCATTTTTTTTTGCGTCAGTGTGATCTTTTCTATGGTAGTAAGTCTTCGGTAACCGTAGTTGTGCAAGATCTGTGGTTTAAGTATTAGAAAGCGAAAGGCGTTCGAATCAGCTGACCGTGCTCCGCCAGCGCGCTGGCAACACTGCCCAGCTGATCAGAGAACTGTCAATTTGGAAGGTATAACCGGCAGAGTATAGGTTTGGGAAGGTATTAGTGGCTGTGGCCTCAAGAAAGGTATCAACCCCGTGTTCACCTTGAGTGGATGTGGGAAAACCACTTCCAGGATGGCAGAGAGAGGGACTCTAACCCTCTTCTCTACTCATTTGTCCTCACGAGGCAGAGTATACCCCATTACAGTCCTCATACCAGGAAATTATAAAATGTAATCACCGTAATGTAACAATTCAATGCGACATGTCACGTAACGTGGCTCGTTCCCATGATAATGCCACAATTAGAATACAAAGGCGGGGGGGATTACGGAATATCACAGAAACGCAGGTTATCAGACAAAATTCAATACACACACAACTACATGGGGCTAATGACCAATGAGAAACCTTACCTTGGCAATCCAATCTTTTTTATTTTTGAAAAAGGGAGCTTGTCTCTCATAGTACATTGGCACTGCTCGTGGCATCATTTTGAGCCTAGCAGTGGCCTTCTTAGTATGTACTAACCATGCATCTTGGTGAGGTGTACCATACCAATTGATGAGCCCAATGGTACAGTGGGGCGAAATACTGGTAAAATGTTTGAGTTAGCTGGGCCATGTTTTCAAACTTCTTTTTGAAGTTTTGTTAAAGAGATATAGAAGGCCGGTGAAATATTTCGCACAGCCGCCATGTTGGATTGTTGAGACGTAATATATTTTGAAGAGCACAGTCGGGGTCGGACGAAATAGTACTATGTCCTTACCGAGTTTCATTGAAATCACTCCAGCCGTTCAGATTTTATTTTGTCCGTATGTGTGTCACACACGGACAAAAGATGATCTCATAAGCCTATTTTTTCATAAATGAAAATAGGCTAAAAATCACACGGTGCACCATCTAGCTAGAAAAAAACTTATAATCTTTCCCTGTCTGTTAACTGGGCAAAGAAATTATTCAAAATAACCTGAACTTATCGAGCAGAATTAATAGTTTCATGGGAAAAAAATGGGCCTGTAATCCTTTTTGCGGTTACAGCGCACAACACAACGATTTTTAGGTCAAGCAGGGGGTTTTGGTGAATCATTCTTGGGTTCACAGGAGACCAATATCGATTGTTTTAAGAATTCACACGTCCATGTAAATAAAACCACGCCTCGTCACTGAAAAATACTAACTGTGGACCTAAAATTCCGTTATGCACGGACTGGAAAAAACAATTATAGTACTGTAGTTGGTTCTTGCCACTGAGTCTCTTGGACTTCAGGTTTGAACCTAAGTAGTTTTGTACGGTCGATACTTAATTAGTTTTGTGGCCCTCGGAGCCATTGAATATGACACGCCGTATTGTTGAGAAAGTTTTCGCAAAGATTTTCTCGGTGACCGTAATAATCGAGCAGTAATGTCCTCTAATTATTATTCTCTCAAAACGTGTCATGTACGTTTATTTTTTTAATTTAAAACTGACCCTGTAGACTTGAACTTCGTTACAACATTCCGAACTGTGGTCTCCGAAGGCACCTTAACACCAGGAAATTCCTGTTTGAAATGGTCTGCGAGTAACACTAACAGGCTCGTTCTTAATAAAAAGTACAGCAAATGAAAATTCTTTGTTCTGTGGTGAACCTCGCAACAATACTGTTGCATCCTTGAGGTCCCCTAGGGACCTTATAGGGCTGCAGCCCCTAAACTACACTATCTGCCCTATATCTCTACACACCTTCCAGGCCCCACTCCCAACACTACAGAACACATCATTAAACCCTGAAGTAATCAACAACACTCCACAATTATTACGACATATTGGCTAAACACTACCAGCCAACACTATCTGGGTAAACTATTCACTGACACGCCAGTATGCGGCGGCCAGGGCCATAAAAGATCAGACCCCCCAATTGTCTTGGTCTTGTGCATGCTGAACCCTTGAAGGTCTGCTCTGCGATGGCCGCCATCTTGGTAAGTGTGCTCATGAGATACATCCATACATAACACCTACACTCCACCACTATTACACTTTGTCGTTGTGCTAGTTGAACACTGTGCTCATAAGCACTAGAACTGATCTGTGAAGTCATTGGGCTTCACCATTCTAGTAGTAATTAAAACTACTTAAATACTAGCACTCTTGATCTCCTATTTCATTTGATTGTACGATAAACCCCTACCCTCCAACCCTGACCTAGTAGGGCCCAGTATTATTTAACTATCAGAAAGCATTAGGTAAGCATACACTATTAATGAAAGGTGAAATCAGGTAAACTAGCCCACAATACTAGCAGATTCTAGCAGATTATTTTAGAGAACTACTAAATGCTGATGAACCTAAGGAATATCTTGATTTTGAGCTTAATCCAAAAAATAAAACAAATTTACAGAACATTATTCCTCCTGACTTGACTGAAGTATGTAGAGCGATTAATTGGCTAAAAAATTATAGAGCAGCAGTGGAGAATTCATTGGTAGCAGAACTATGGAAATATGCAAATGAACAAACCATCTCCAACCTCCATAAACGCCTCATCGATGTATGGAATTCGGAACAAATACCTGAGGAATGGAGAATGGCTGTAATCCACCCAATTCATAAAAAGGGTGATAGATCAGACCGTGGGATTTCTTTGCTTGATGAACATACAAGATTCTATCTAGAATTATCTTGACAAGAATTCAACAACAACTCGATCAAGAACTAGGAGAATATCAAGGAGGATTCCGACTAGGTCGCAGCTGTCCGGATCAGATCATCAGTCTGAAATGGATAGTGAAATATCATAGAATGAGACAAAAGGATTTGGTCATTACTTTTATGGATTTTAAGAAAGCTTATGACAGTATCCATCGAGGGTCATTACTTAACATCCTTAGGGAATTTGGGTTACATCAAAAGCTTATCAACCTCATCGGCGTTACTTTGAAAGATACTAAATCAAAAGTTAAATTTCGAGGAGCCTTGTCTGAACCGTTTGATTCTTTGTGTTCTTGAAAAGATCATGCGTGAGTGGAACAAAACTTGTCCTCCAAATATAAAGATTGGTACTAATATAAAACTGAATTGCTTGGCTTTTGCGGATGATCTTGCACTGCTTGCAACCAGTATAGATGAGGCTAAACACCAAATTGGAGAACTTGGGTCTATTGCAACAAAAGTAGGACTTCAAATTTCATTTGAAAAGACTGAAATAATGGCATCCTTTGATGTGGAAACACAAGCAATTACATTGATTAACAATAGAAAAATTAAAGTTGTACATAAATTTAAATATTTAGGGGAGATTATAATATGGAATTTGAATGAGAAAGCGTCAATCGAAAATAGATCAACAAAGTTAAGACAAGCGCAATATATTACTTGGTCTAGTTACAAAAAAAAACACTCTCCATAAATGCCAAATTACGACATTACGAATCAGTTATTAAACCGGAAGCAATATATGCTTGTGAAACACTTTTCAAGTTAAACACTCGATCAGTTACTGACACATTACAGAAGACTGATAGAAGAATTCTCAGAACTATAATTAATAAAAAACATCAGGTGGATGGTCAATGGCGTCTATTACCAAATGAAGTGGTTTATAAAGAAACTGAGTCTATAGTCGATACTATGCGAAAAAGGCGAATTGCTTTTTATTGTCATATCTCACGCCTGCCGGATACCAGACAATTAAAAGTATTATTTAATTATTTTTTCAAACGTAAAACAAAGAACTCTTGGTTTATGGACATTAAAATGATATGGATGAACTCTGCTTGACATGTCCCAAATTGCTAACAAAGATGAGAAGAATATCTTGAAAAACAAGAACATCCGACTTCCCTTAAAAACCTTTACCTGCAAAACTTACACCATAAGCGATGCAGAGAGAGCGGCAAGGTCGACTAGAATGAAAATGTTTTGGGAAAAGAAGAAAAATAAGAAGCTGAATCTACTTGAATATACTTGATTTGGTTAAGTGCTCCAATGAGGGCGTAACATATGTAAATAAATAATTAAATAAATAATATATTATATATTGATGGATGAAAGGCGGAAACACAAGACTGTAAGAGATGAAAAGGGAAAAGCAGAATGCAGACGTTGAGAAATTAGGTTAACAAGTAGTGCAAGGAAGCGAAAGAAGAATGGTTGAAAGAGAATTGTGCAGGTATAGAAAATTGCCTGAAATTAGGAAAAGTAGACACAGCTTATCGAAGGATTAAGAATACTTTCGGGAAAAGGAAGTCTAAGTGCTGTAATATTAAGGACACAGATGAAAAACCTCTAACAGATAGGGAAGAAAAGGTGGAGAGATGGAAAGCTTACATAGTGTTTATATAAGGGAAAGAATATTGAGAATCATGTGATGGAAAGGGAGGAGGAAATTGATGAGGATGCCAAAGGAGATTTAATATTGAGATCAGAATTTGACAGAGCATTGGAAGACTTAACGCAGGAACAAAGCACCAGGCATAGATGATATACAGATTGAGTAGCTGCGCTGCATAGGAGATGAAGGTCTGATCAGGTTATATCACTTGGTGTGTAGGATTTATGAGACAAGTGAGGTACCCTCTGATTTCAAAAAGAATGTTATCATCCCTATACCGAAGAAAGTGGGAGCTGACAGATGTGAAGATTACCGTACAATAAGCTTGATTAATCGTACTTCAAAGATCCTGTCTAGAACAATTTACAAGAGGATGGAAAGCCAGATAGAAACAGAGTTGGGTGAAGACCAGTTTGGTTTCAGGAGAAATGTAGGAACAAGGGAAGCTGTACTGTCTTGGGCTGATTTTGGAAGGTAGGATAAGGAAAGATAAGAGAATGTTCATGGCATTTGTATACTTAGAAAAGGCTTTTGATAACATTGATTGGACTAAATTCTTTGACATTTTGAAAACGATTGCAATAAAGTACAGGGACAGGAGGGTGATCTACAATATATACAGAAACCAGACAGCAGTCATTCGAGCTGAAGGACATGAGAGAGAAGATGGTATTCAGAATGGTGTAAGGCAAGGCTGCAACTTATCACCCATACTTTTCAATCTTTACATTGAACAAGCAATGAAGGAAATTGGGGGAAAATTTAAAGTGGGAGTGAAGATTCAAGGGGAAATAATTTCAACTCTGAGATTTGCCGATGACATAGTCATCTTGGCCTACACGCCTGAGGATTTGAATGAGTTTTTGAATGGTATGGACTCCGTCTTGAAGAAAGAATTCATTATGAAAATTAATAAATGTAAAACAAAAATATTGGAATGCAGCGCAATAAATCAGAAACCTCTATGGACATCAAATTGGCAGGGGGAAAACTAAAGGAAGTAGGAGACGTCTGTTACTTAGGAAGCAAAATAACCAGTGATGGATGAAACAAAGAGTATATAAAAAGTAGGTTGGCTCAGGCAAGGAAAGCATTTCTACAGAAAAGGAATCTGTTGACATCGAATATAGATTTAGGTATTAGGAAGACATTTTTGAAAACCTTTGTCTGGAGCGTCGCACTCTATGGAAGTGAAACTTGGACTATTGGTGCAGCAGAAAAGAGGAGAATTGAAGTGTTCGAAATGTGGTGTTACAGGAGAATGATGAAGGTCAGATGTGTGGATAGGGTTACGAACGAAGAGGTATTAAGACTAGTGGGAGAGGAGAGATGTTTCTGGTGACTGCTAATAAAGAGAAGAGATAGGTTGGTAGGACACATACTAAGACACCCAGGAATAGCAAGCTTAGTTACGGAAGGAAGGGTCAAGGACAAGAACTGTAGGGGTAGACCAAGGTTAGAATATGTTAAACAGATTGCCTCGGATGTAGGGTGTGGATGTAGGATGAAACGATTAGCTCAGGACAGGGAGACATGGAGTGCTGCATCAAACCAGTCAAAAGACTGAAGACTCAAGCAAAACCAACAACATTAAGCTCAAAATACCATAATATGTGGCTGCTGCCTTATTCTAAAATAGATAATTTTTGTTAAAATAAGATTTGTTGATACTGCACAGAAAAGCGGACCTCATTTGTTTTAAGCTTACAACACATTCTGAACAGTCGAGCACAAACTACTTCTGGACAGAATATAAAGATGATAATTGTTGTTTTAAGGGGCCTAACATTTACAGGGTCATTATCTATGTGCACCCCGATAAACATGGCAAGCTAAGCCGGCTGTGACTGGCGCAGATCGCGGGCGCACGTACGTGGTCCAGCCGGTGGTTGGCATGCTGCGCTGACTCATATCGTTAGTTATCACGTGTTTTATCATTCACATGGACGTGTATCTGCAAAGCTTAAGCATTAGTGTTGCATGTTTAGCGAGTATTTCGATTACTGTGATTGTTGGTCATGCCTAGAAACCAATATTAATTCAGCGGCCGTGAAAGCCAATATACCACCAATATACACATGCTTGCCATAGTGGGTGAGTGGTCAATGTGTTAGTCTACTAACCCCAAGATTGCAGGTTCGCTCCTGGCCGTGGTAAGTGATTTTTGAAAGGCGGCAAAAATTGCGACACCATGTCATACGATGTTGGCATCTCAAAGAACCCATTTGAATTCATGTGCGAACATGGCGCGAGTTTTAGACAAACTGAAGCATAAAAGGGCAGGTGGCAGCACCTTACATATATAGAACCGCATACTTGATAAATAAGAATAAAACCACCAAAGTTACAACAGAAAGCACTATAGTGTTCAAGGAGCTTAGATATCTAACCTCCTTGAGTTTCATAGTGCTTCAAGGAAGAACGAAATTCGACATGCATGCTACCCTTTGGGTGTCAAATAACAAAGCTTGCACCTGGCATCCGAGGCCATACGATATTATTATTACCAATACACATTGCATGAACGTGTGTATATCCACAATTCGTATATGAAAAGCAGAAAATAGTGTTCTGAAACGAGATGAAAATTTCGAATCAAATTTCCAGGAAGACCTGTGCCTAATGCCAGTACATATGGGAGGCTCGCTAAACGTGCGGAACGTTCTTTATCGCAGTTGAAACGATTCAAGGAAACAGGCTCCGTAATAATAAAAGAACTGACATTTCCTTCATCAGAAGATGTCAGGTATGTGTTACAAGAGAGGGAGGACATTTTCAGCATCGCCTATGAGCACACATTATTGAACATGTTTGGTAAAAGTGTGAAAGTGCGTGCCACCACCGGCTGAACCGGGTATGCGCGCCCGCGATCTGCTCCAGTCACAGCCAGCTTAGCTTGCTGTGTTTATCGGGGCGAACATAGATAATGACCCAGTAGGTTATCGGCCTGACAGAATATAAATGGTGCCTCAAAATTAAGATTACTGAACCCATATGATGGTTCAAGGCAAGGGAGAAAAAGAATAATGACTATCTGATGCTAGAAAGAGCAATAAGTGATGCTCCATTTGATCAAACATTGAATGGAAGAAGGGTACTAAATTACATTTAGGCCTAACTGCCATCAAACGAACAAGTCTGTATTATACAATGTAGGTTAGGTCTAAGCAAGGCACTACTCCATATGTTTTGATACAATAAAACAATTGAGACCATGATTTGGCTCCACAAGTTCAGACTCTACCTAAAGGAAATTGACTACTTGCACCTGCACTGTGGTCATGGTGCCATTAAGGACACTCGAGTGGCACACCCTAAATTCTTCCCAGCTAGCAAAGACTTTCCTTAGCACAGCTATTTCTCCTTCTCTAGAAGACCATAGTAATTTGGTCACAGTTTTCGAAATGAAATGCCATGTCCTGTGGTTCGGATTCCACGTAAAAAGGAGGTCCCGTGGCTCATGATCGCGAGATTAACAGTCACGTTAAACCACAAGCTTCGAGCTTTTTTAATTTGGTCACACAATACTTTCTGCATGGAAACAGACAGTAGGCCAGGGCTATTTGTTGGTTAGTTTTAGGTTCCAGCATATATTAAAGATTCAAACATTTAGACCTACACCACACAGAAGACTCGCTTTAATACAGACATATGAATGAAACGTTGCCTACTTATTTATTTCTTACTTCTAGTTCAAAGCGCAAAGTCCACTGTGCAGCATCTTACCTCTTTGCGCAAGCATTTGACAACCTCGTTGTCGATGTCGTTGCAAAATCCGAAAAACTTCCCAAACGTATGCTAAAAGAGAATTTAAAACATATAGGCCTTAACATCAAATGATAATATAATATTAATACTAGATTAACCACAAATATATATATATAACTGATTTTCGCTATTTACCACGCTGTGACATTCTTTTAATTTATTTATTAAGACAGTACATTCTTCAGTGTGTAAGTGAGATGATAAATCAGGATGCATTATAATATGTAGATTAAATAACACAGGCCACCGTACATAAAACTATCCGATCCAGGATATCCTCAAGATTATATCCGAACCAGAATCATGTAAAACCGAACTGAACAAAGAATATGGAACTGAATGCGAGTTGCGAAGTACAAGGATCATGTCAGTATATTCAAGATGTTGGTACCATGGAAGAACTCTTCCATCATGTTGGTACCATCTGTGGGGTGTATTATGTTCAGTGTTACCATCAATATTTTCTTATAGAGCATCCACTATTTTTCGTTCGTACTATTGCGGTGTGACGCGTCACCGTCGCCAGATAATAAATTTATTAGAGCACAAAATATGCATTTGAATTAGGCCTAAGCATTATTTATCACTGGTACAAAACTGTGGCAGAGATAACTTCCTCTGATCACACAAGCGTCTGTAGACATCCTATTTTTATAATAATAGCCTTTATTGCAGCCAGTTGGCCATATTACATGTTATAACAGATATGTAATTTGTTTTGGGCATCTTGACGGCTGATTACAGAGTAAGTGTATTTAAGTTCATCTTCATTAGTAAGATGTTTTGTAATTTAAAAGAGACAAAACCAGTACCGGTAATGTTGTAGGAATATCCAAACTTCTGCTTTGTAACGGTAGTCACAAGGTAACTTTTAATTTAGATTTCCGAACAATCAAAAGTAAAATAAATACGCCGAGCGGCGTTGCGTGCTCACCAAACCGCACCAAGCAATGCCTCACAACGTAGCAAATTCAGCCTTCTTGTGCCCGCCCGGATAGGTTCACGGCAGCAGAAGTTGTGCCGCTCATTCCCCTCCCTCTTTCCCCTGCGCTGCCGCTGGCCGTTGGAGTTGATCGGTTCGGGCCGGGCAGAGGCAGGTCGCATGCTATGGCCTGGCCTGGACCCAAGCAAGCGAAATCGGCGAAGCCGGTTGCCGGTTTCGCTGCGTGAATTTTTAGCCTATCGGCCCGAAGGCCTTAAGAGCTCTAACAAACTGTTTCGACCGACTACAATTGAATGAGGGGGGGGGGGTTTGGGTGATTACCGTGAGTCAAGTTGGCCAGAATATGACCTGTTGTACAGAGACAATAGAAATAAGCGGGCGAAAATCTAAACACAAACTCGCATTTTGCGAGTACCGGTTTGGTGGCTTATTCTATTAATTCGATGTCGCTCTTTCGATAGGAGATGTCAAAAAACCGATTTGAGCAAAAAAGTTCCAAAACCGTGCCACAAAAGATTGATTTGCGCCTTAGGCGCAAACTTCACACAAAAACCAACTAAACGAAAGTTTTTGAGCTTGACAAGTACTTTCTAAAGCAAGTGTCAAAATTAAAATATCTTGAAAAACAATCGAGTTACAGCACAAAGTAGGGCTTGCTGCGGACACCCTGTATATACAGTTTGGACTCAGTCGATTCCTTTATTTTGTCCCCTGCATCGTGTGAGAGCGCATTGAATAGAATGGGACTGTGGGGGTCCCCTTGAAGTACTCCATTCGTTTGTATCATCCATTTGGTTTGTCCAACTCCGTCTTGCACTTGTATATAATTTTCTGCCAATATGTTCGATTTAAGGGTCGTCAGCCTTGATCTACCTATGAGTGTTTCCAGCTTATGTATCAGCAGCTTTCTGTTTACCAGGTCAAAAGCCTTCATAAAGTCAACAAAGACTACATAGAGTTTGCGCTTGGGTTTCTCTAGTGTTGTTGTTACGTGCCGCAGTAGGCTTCCTTCAGCCATAGTTGTCGATCTATAATTCCTGAATCCACATTGCTCTTCTGGTAGTATTGGGTCTATTTTTTCGTATATTCTCGCTGTCAATATTTCTGTTAGTAGCTTTAGGGCTGATGATTCCAGCGCTACTCCCCGGTATGAATTTGGGTCGTCAGTACTCCCTTTTCCTTTGTATAGTAGCTTGATGGTTGACTTCTTCCAATCGTTTGGTATTTGCCCGAGTTCTAAGCATTTGTTTAGTAGGGCCGTCCATATCGGTGCCAGTTCCTCAGTAGTTTGTTTTAGGTGTTCATTCCTTAGTATGCCCATGGTGATCTCTCCTTCTTTGATGGGTTCTGACACATCGCGTTCTTCTGGGGGCCTGGTTTCGGGTCTAGTCTCCTTTGCACAGGTGACGTTCTTGATATGCTCCTCCCATGTCTCCAATGATATGTTTGGTTGGAAGCTTTGGATCTTTGGCCTCAGGGCTCGGTATGGGTCTGTTTCTGCTTCTGCAATGACCGCTCCTTGCGTCTCTTCTATGAAGTCCCTTTTTTTTTAATCAGTTCTTTGTAGGTTTTCCTGTGTTGTCGGTATTCTTCCAGTGCTTTGTTGTCTTTTGTGACTCTTATGTTGTGGAGTTTGCCTAGGGTTTTCTTCCTTTGAATAAAACACGATTCATCGAACCAAGGTTTAGCCTTTCTCCCGTGTGAAGGCGTGGTAGCTGCGCCGGTGATGCAGTCTTGTATCCAACCTGCCGCCTCGTCGATTCCTCCCTCTTGGATGCTTTCCATCTCCTTGTCTATGTCTTCCAACTTTTCTCTAATTTTATCTCTGTTTAGAGTTTTGCTCACTCTGGTCGGTCCTTCTATAGTTTCCCCATCGCAGATCTCTCCATCTATTTCTAGGCTCACTGGTATGAGCGTATAATAGCTCCCTCCGACCTAATTGTACTTGCGTTCCTTGTTTCAAGTGTTCCTCTTGTGCATATTAAGTCTATTTTGCTGGTCCCGTTGGGGCCTATGTACGTCCAGTCATGAGTTTTGTTCCGGATTTTAAAACCCTCTAGGCTTCGATAGCTGAAAACGTCTTCACTCTTTGCGTTTTGTTGATCCATTCTGCAGTTTAAGTCTCCGGCAAGGACAGCCTTTCTACTTCCTGGGAATGTATTCAGTGCAGCTCCAAGGTGGTCTATTATGTCCGGGGCCGTCTGGTTGGGATTGAAGTAGGCCGCCACTATTACGCCGATTTTCGTTTCCACGACCAGTATGTCCTCTTCTTTCCATAATAACTTTATCGGGGACATTTTAGGCATAACTATGCAGGCAACGCCCCTATCTTTGCACTGCCTCGCAAATGCATGAAAATTGTAGAACTTGGGGACGTCGAATCTCTTTTCTTCTTCTTCTTCTTCTTCTTCTTCTTCTTCTTCTTTAATCATAGTCTCCGTGAGAATACAGATGTCATATTCGCTTAGGATTTCTCGTGATAGGAGGTTCATGGCACTTCGCAGCCCTTCTACATTCCACGTTAGTATCCTCGTCCTACTGGCGCGAGCCTCTGAACTTCCATGGTTGCCGAAAGGGCCGGCAGTAGACGTCCGTAGGCCAGAAGTTGCAGTTGTAGACCAGATCTCTTTTATTAATGGGTATGCCGACTTTAAAAGCTCTGCTGCCAATTTTCTGGTTCTCTACGTCACAGTGAACCACTCCTTCCACTCCATTTTCCTGCAGATACGCAGTTAAGTCCTCTGGGGAAGTGTCTTGGCTCAGTTTTGCGACGTAAAGCCACGCACTCTTTTCTGCAGTTTTCAGTCTTGTGACTCCTTGTCTGGTGCCTTTCACATATTCCCTTCTGTGTGCGCTTTCTTCCTGGGTTGGGGTGCGTTGATCCCTTTGCACACGACGCCTCTGCACTACTTCGGTCCATTCGGTTTGATTTGGTTCAGAAATTTCTTCTTTTTCCCTCCTCTCTTCGTTTTGGACCTCGTCTTGTGGGATGCTATCGGTGGTTCCATCGTTCTTTCCAATAGTGTGTGGTGGTTTTTGTTTTTGTCCTCTTCTGCTTTCTGTAAAAGAGGTTTCCTTTCCTGTTGTGCAGTTCGTCATTTGAATTTCAAGTTGATCTGAGTTTTCTGAATCTTTGTTGACTTCTTCTCTTTGAATGTCTTGACTTTCTTCCTCTTGGTTCTTATGTTGTTCTCCTAGGTGTTCTTGTCTTGTTTGTTGCATTACTGTTAGTCGGGGGTGTTGTAATGTTGTCAATAACTCCGCCTGCTGTAGTTGGGTATCTAGTAGAAGTGTCATTTTCTGCATTAGGGTTTCTCTGAGGTGATCCATTTTCCTGTTTAGTTCCTCAGTAGTTTGCTTAATGTCTTTTACTGCACTTTATACAATTTCTTTTGGGACTTCTTGAGTACGGTATTTTTCTTTTTACCGATGATTTGTTGTTTACATTCTGTGCATAGCCATGTCAATTTGCATCTATTTCTTTGGAGCATTTGGAATTCTCCGACGGTTAGGTCGGCACATTTGTTGTGCTGCCAACTACCACAGTGTTCGCATTCTACAGCATCGTTGTTTTCTGCAAACGTTGAGTTGCACAGGTTGCATATCTCGTTATCAACTCTGCCGTCCTTGTTTCCATTGGTTCCAACGAATTCTGCATTTTTCTTCGACGTCATCTTTGTAATATTCTTTGAAGTATCGATATATTTGTCCTACTTGTCCTAATCGATAATATCTATCACTTCCGTAGACGAAGATATAATCAACGACTGGTCAAGCCCAGCTTAACCCAAAAGTAGATTGGATTGGCCTTGTTTATGTGATTATATTATCTCGTATTGACAGTTTGTTGTAAATATTATATTACCTGACGAAAGAGTAGTCCTTGTTGCAACTGGTAATTCACTCCAAGTAATATACAGTCATTGAACTCTAGGTAGTACCTATATAGTTCAATGCAAACAGTCAGTGCTGGATTAACCATAAGGCACAATCGGCAATTGCCTGGGGCCCCCGGCTCAAAAGGGCCCCCCAAAAGTGAAAACAATCCCACCCAAAAAATGAAAAAAATGAAAAAAAAGTCAAATAAATTAGGTACCGAAAAAAAAAACAATTGTGAAACTTAGAATTACAGTTCTAATTTTACAGTTTAATTTCTTGGTTTATACTTCGTAAAGTGGTGTTCGTAAATTCTCCCTGCGCGGGCTTTTCCCATAAACTTCATCTTCTTTTTATACTTCCAATTCGTAAAGAACTTAACTATTGTTTGACACATTCCAAATCAATCGAAATTTCAACTTTCTGTTCGCTCTATTGTTTAAGGATTGGAAGCAATTAACTGATACTCCCACGGTCGGGTCCCAAAATTCCCAAAATGACATGACTATTTGAATTAACTGATAAGTCCCCCCCCGCCATCCACTCCAATTTATTAGCCATAGATAAGCTCGGAAAGAGTTTTTCCAAATTCTGGCATTCTGGTCTGTAGAGTAATTTCGGAAGTAATGTGCACCCGCTTGAGTTCAGTCTTCAAATCGACGGTTTTGTGATCGACAATTTTAATTCGTTAGTGTTGTAACGTGTTTTTCGAGGGGTTTTTATGCAACTGGCATAAGTCAGTAGGAAGCCATTCTATATTTATTTACGCGGCAAATTGTTCAGCCAAGAGAATTTTTCATGTTAATTTATTATTATTATTAATTTATTATAATTATTATTAAGGTATTTTCGGAGCATTTTATAAAAATTATAAGCATACAGATAGGTTTTCTATGTCTTAGAAAACGCTATCAAGCAAATTATTACGAACGACGATATCATAGAAAATTATCTGATTACGGAATTTTACGGAGTTTTGTCAGTTAGGGTATTTGAGAGACGTGACTCACTGGGAATTCAAATACAAGCTTAATCCTGTCGGGAAGTATTACGCAAGCGGGCTCGCATCGTCCAGGAAAGGCGAATTGTTGGAACGGAACCCTCCCGCCGAGTGTAATGACCCAGAGAAGGGGAGTATAGCGCGTGGGGGTCAGCCAATCAGTAGAGGACCACGCAAGCTGAAGCCGGCTGAAGAGTGGGGGAGCCGACGTGTGCATATATCGTTAAGCGCGCCGTGAAACGAGAACTGTGTAGAACTTGCCGAGTACGGTTGCAAGTGCGTGTCGCTCCGATGTTCCGTGGAGTGGAAGACTAACTTTGGTAAAACTTAACCAGTGTGGTTATACGAGTGTTTGGGTCCGATGTACGGACCATAGAATTATCTAATCTACCAGAATATCATCAAATTTCGACGGAGATGACGACGTCCAGGAGATTGTGGGAAGCACACAGCATCATCAAGTACGAGGGAAATGCTTTGGCAATTTCCAGTGGTAAGCGCAAATGACGCAGAAATACGCAATCTCTCATTTCTCGTTGTTTTACATTTCATATTTCAGTAACTTCATAGCTTGGAAATAAGAGTAAAATCAATTTATCAAACTCCGTTTTCACGTAATTTTCTATCGGTAATATTAAAATCGCAACGCTCCAATTTAAATTTTATACTTATTATTATTAATTTTGCTATACTTGTTTTATATAATAAATTCATTTCTTTTACAATGCAATCTTTGCTTTCAGTAGGTAGCATTAGATATAGACCAATTCCTTCTCCTGATACAATTGTTTGTTGGGTTAATGATCAAATCATACCACGATCTGAGTGAATAGAGTCTTGAAGGTGTTCTGCCAGAGCTAGACGTTGTTAAATACAAATTTAGATTTCAGCATTGCATTGAGGTCTTGGCGCCCATTAAAACAACATAGCTTAGGCAAAGGAAACCATTACATTTGTCGCCGACAACTTGGGGCTGAAAACCTAATAACATTTGTGGAAGGAGAAGGGTATATATTTCTGTGCCTGTATTTTGGGGGTTATTTGTCTGTATCAGTGTATATCATTATGGGGGATGAGAAAGAAAGACAGATGAGGTTACGTAGTGGTCATCAACGGGAGAGTGATGATACGAGCAGTATGTCGAGTGATGGTAGTACCGGGGTAGCGGAGGTAAATCCCGATACTGAAACAGGGAGTGTAGGCGGCCAACCAGAATTAAAAACTTTACTTCTCGAGTTTATGTATCAGAACAAAGTTAGTAGTGATGCCTTAAATGCAAAGTTAGAACAGAATAATGCAAGATTAGAACAAAACAGTAGGGAAAATAAAGAGAGCAATAGGGAATTGAGCGATAGTTTAAACGCCAAATTAGAACAAAACAGTAGGGAAAATAAAGAAAGTACAGACGCTTTAAATGCAAAACTGGAACAAAACAACGCTAAACTAGAACAAAACAGTAGGGAAAATAAAGAAAGTACAGACGCTTTAAATGCAAAACTGGAACAAAACAACGCTAAACTAGAACAAAACAGTAAGGAAAATAGAGAGAGTACTGAAACTTTAAATGCAAAACTGGAACAAAACAACGCCAGATTAGAACAAAACAGTAAGGAAAATAGAGAGAGTACTGAAACTTTAAATTAGAACAAAACAGTAGGGAAATGAGTGACAAATTCGAACTGATTAGAGGTGAGATCAGGGGGGTGATGGAAGAAAAGGCTAAAGAGATTATTGCAGATGTAGACAGAAAATTAGGAAAAGTACAGGAGGAGTTGGAAATTAGAATCAGTACACAGGCTGAAAATTTAAAAGAACTAGTGCAACTGGAAACACAGCAGGTCAAAAAGCAATTGGGGGGAGAAATTGACAAAATTCAGGTAGCAACTAAAGAGGTTAAGGAACAGCTGGGGGGTAGAATTGAGAAAGTCCACTCACAAATAGTTGCAGAAGTAAATGATTTAAGAGAGAGTAATAGAGAGAGCATTAGCAAGATTGAGGAGAAACAAGCAAAGCTATATGATAAAGTAGAAGAATCAGAAGGAAACATTAAATTAACAGTAAACAGTATTGAGAGGAAGGCTGAGGAGAAAATCGCAGAGTTAGAATTGAAATTAAAAGCTAGGATCAGGCAAGAAAATAGTCAGAATAGGCCAGTTTTTGTGAATAGCACACACAGGGAGGTAGAACTGGGTAAGTTCAGCAATCGACAGGGGTGCCCAATGGAGATCATGAACACTATAGAAAATAAATTCGGGGAGAGGTTGGAAAATGGTAGTATTGAGTGGTGCCAGGTAGTTGAAATTTTAGAACAAGTGTTTGTGGGGGAAACGAGGAATTGGTTTGCTGTCTACAGAGACAAGTTTACTGATATCAATGATTTTAAAATGAAATTCTGTGAAAAGTTCTGGAATGAGGTTATTCAGTCGCAGCATCGTGAGGGAGTAGTGTGTGGTAAATATAACCCTAAAGGAAGCTCCACCATGACCGAATACTTTTTAGGGCAGGTATTAGTGTGTAAATATCTGGATGGCTTGAAGGAGGAAAGTGATGTGGTGAGGTTGCTACTTAGGCACTTTCCCTATAGGATCAAGGAGGCTGCTTGTATCCAGAATGTAAAGACAATATCACAAGTAGAAAATTTGTTAAGCACATTTGATGCACTAGGGAGAGGGGGTTATGAGGACAATTTCAATCGGAACCAGGGTAATAATAATAATAGGCCTAATGAAGCCAGGCATCAAGAAGTTCAAGGGAACGGTGGCGAAGGGGCCAATGCTCAAAATAGAAATAATAATAATCAGCTAAATCAGAACAGAGGAAATGGCTATGGTAATCAGTATCAAGGGAGGAACAATGATTACAGGGGAAATCAAGGGAGAAACAATGATTTCAGGGGAAATCAAGGGAGAAATTATAATGACAATAATTACAACCAGAATAGGGGTCAAGGAAGAGGACAGCCTAGTGGTAGTAATATACAGCCAAACAATGACAACACAACTCAGAACAACCAGACCAGTGCAGTAGTAACTAGTACCACGGCCAGCTGTAGCGGTTCTTTAAACGCGAACCAGGCTGCGAAGTAAGGTCAGAATCTCAGTCTGTAGCATGCCCTGTCCATACAATTATACAGGAACCCTATGACCTAAATGTAAGAAATGAATTATTACATGAACTAAATGATGAAGGTATTATTCAGGAAGTGGTTAGTAAGAGCCCCATAGTTAAATGTAACGTGTCCGAGGCGTACACAGATGTTTTAATTGATAGTGGTTGTATGAAGAGTTGCATAAGTAGTGCATTTTATGATAAAATGAAAGGAACTGGAGTAAATTTTGAGGAGATGCCAATTAAAAGCACTTTTGTTATCACAGCTGTTGGGAAGAGGTCTAAAGTCATTTCTAAGCAAGTTTTAGTAGACATTAAAATTAATAATCATGTAGAGAAGCAGATTTGTCTTGTAATTCCAAATTTAGTATTCAGTGTTATCTTGGGATCAGAGTGGCTAAGTAGAGTGTCTGGTAACTTATGTTATGATGTAGGGAGTTTGAAATTTAAATGGGGAGATTCTGAAGTAGAAGTAGCGTTCAATGACCATATTCAGAGGAGTAGTATTGTAGGTGTGATTTGTACTTTAAATGAGATATCGCCAGCCGTAGAGCGGGATTCTCCATGTTTTGTGGGCAGTGTGATTACGAACGGAAGTCTAGAGGACTCGTTACGTGATGCTGCATTTCTGGGAAATATAGAGGTGGAACAATGTGTTCGGCTCTATGATGTGTTATTGTGTAATAGGAGAGTTTTTGAGGATCGCATTGGTATGGCCAATTGCTATACACATTCATTGAACGTTATTGATAGGTCAGTATTCACAGGACATAGATATCCTGTACCTATCGCTTATCAGAGTGCAGTTGAGGCACAAATTAATCAGATGCTTGAAGATGGGATTATTGAGCACTCTAACAGTCCGTATGTTAATTCTTTGATAACGGTACCCAAGACCGACGGCACTGTTCGTATTTGTTTAGACGCTCGTTTGGTTAACAGTAGAATTAGTTCAGATCAGCTGAAATCTATGTCAATAGAGGAATTAATGCAAACATTTGAGGGGAAGAAGTATTTCACTTGTGTAGATTTGAGTTCCAGTTTTTGGCAAGTGCCACTTATGTACGAAGATAGACCATTTACAGCTTTTAGTCATAAATATAACCTTTATCAATTTTGTAGAACACCTTATGGGTTAAAGAGTAGTTCAGCAGCTTTAATTAGGGCTTTAAACATCGCATTAGGGGATGACACAGGAGAGTTTGTAACCATTTACATAGATGATATGGTAATTAGTTCACGCAGTTTTGAGGAGCATCTACGTCATTTAGATATAGTTTTTCAGAAGTTAGATCAGGCAGGGTTCACTTTGAAGCTGTCTAAGTCGTCATTCTGTCAGTCAGAAGTGACATTTTTAGGTCATAGAGTGTCAAGTAGAGGTGTGACACCAGAGGAAAGTAGGGTTAATAAGATACTTAACGCAGAGGTGCCACAGAATGTTAAACAGTTAAAAACTTACCTGGGAATTTGCAACTTTTTCAGGAGGTTCGTTCTTAAATACTCAGGGTTGGTAGAACCATTCAGGGAATTGCTTAAAAGTGGGACTCGGTGGAGATGGGAGTCCAAGCATGATCAGGCTTTTAGAGCGCTGAAGGAAGGTTTTGAGAAAGCTGTAGTGCTGAAATATCCGTTAAAAGATAAGGAATATGTGGTTATGACAGATGCTTCACATATAGGCATTGCTGGAGTATTATGTCAGAAAGATGATGAGGGTAATCTGTGCATTGTATCTTTAGCCTCGCGAGGACTGACAGCAGCAGAGAAAAGGTACACGATTACTGAGTTAGAGCTTTTAGGTATTGTTTTCAGTTTAGGGAAATTTAGAATGTATTTAGTAGGGGGGAAATTTGAGATCAACACAGATCACCATGCATTACTGTATATGAGGACTTGTAAGCTCACTTCTAACAGAGTTAGTATGTGGATTCTTGCTCTGCAGGAATACGAATTCACAGTAAAATATATTAAAGGTAAAGATAACATTCTTGCAGACATGCTATCGAGGGACACTAATTTATGTAGGGATTATCCTGTGGTTAAAGCAGAGGATGGTATTTTAATATGTGCATGTGTGGACAGTAGCAACAGGGCATCGTTACAGACACTGAGAAATATGCTAGTGGAGCAACGTGATGACGTTAAGTTAAAGGAGCCACTGGCTAGGTTGGAAATAGGTGAAGAAGAGTATGTGAAAGTAGGACGGTTCACGTACAAGATGCAGGATGGGCTTCTTGCAAGGAAATGTAGGAATAATCGGTGGGCAATATGTGTTCCTGCCACTTTGCGGGAGGAGCTAATTTGGTTCATTCATAGGGAATTAGGACACTTTGGTGCTGCCAAGGTCTTCTATGAAATTGGTCGTGACTTCATTTGGAGTAAAATGGGAAGGGATGTTAGGAGGATTTTAGCTAAGTGTGACACCTGTCAAAGGAGTAAATATCCAGTTAAATATTTAGTGGGGGAGAGATCTGCAGTTCTCACCAGTAGTCCCGGCGAACTAGTGTGTGTGGATTTATTTGGCCCGATCGTTAAAGGACAGTACGGCTACGAGTACATTTTTATAGTTATTGACGCTTTTAGTAAGTATGTCAAGCTATATCCGCTAAGGAAAGTCACGGGACTAGCGTGTAGCCGTCTGATCATTAATAAGTATGTACCTGAGTTTGGCCTTCCTCTCAGGATACTATCTGACAGTGGACCACAGTTTACTGCAAAGAAATGGAGAACCAGTATGCAGGAAGCTGGTATAACACACGTTCATTCCTCTGTAAGGTACCCTCAGGGTAATTCTGCAGAGCGTCCATTAAGGGAAGTGGCTCGTCTTTTTCGGACTCTAGTGCATGACAAGCATGCGGCCTGAGTTGGACATCTTCCCAAGGTCGAGACTTGGCTGAATTCTGTCCAGCATGAGAGCACGAAATTGACGCCATACGAAGTTCACTTCGGAAAAAGACCACAAAATGAACTAGCGAGGGTGTTGGGATTAATTGAGGGTAAGCAACCGGGGATGGATTACATTGTCCAGTTGGCGAAACAGAATTTATCTAAGTCAGCACAAAAGAGAATTCGCCAACAAAAAGAAACTAAATTTGACCTATTCGAGCCGGGAGACAGAGTCTTACTTAGAGTGCCGAAACAGTCAAATAAGCTAGAGAAAGTCATGTCCAAGTTCTTTTATCTCTACGAGGGCCCGTTTATAGTTTCCAAACGTATTGGGAAAACAGCATATGTGCTGGAGAATAGTGAGGGAAACAGATTATACGGGACGTATAATATACATAGTCTACGAAAATATAAATATGTGTCATAAAGTGAGTGTGTTTAGCTGGCGAGCCAGCATATCAAATGAGTAAGTGTGGTGTCTGGTGCGTGGAAGATCTGGTCTTCAAGGCAGGCGTATCAGAAGTCGCACAGGGGGTAGTATGTAAGTAAATGAGAGTTTTTAAGGTACAGGGAAATATGACGGGATTGTCGGATGCTCTTGAGCACTAAAATGTCTCGATACACCAAGGCCAGAATTTGGTAGCGCTGGTGAATTCCCATTTGCCTCCAAGAGATGGGTGAGCGCTTGTACATGGTATTTTTGCTTAAGGCGTCCACGAGGCAAAAGATGGGCCATCAGAATGCGAGACAGTCCATCATGAAACTCATACATATCAGCACACGTGATTTCTGTTTACGGCCTCGCCATGTAAGATTTGTAAGTGTGTAATTTAAGGTAATTTGTACAATGGTATTATTTCTGTGTTGAGAACTAGTATTAAGTAGAATATGGTCTACGGAAACTTAACAAGACAGGGCGATTACGGCACAGAAATATTTGGTGTTATATGTAATGCGCATTTACTGTTTTTTTTTTTCAGAAGTCAATATTAATTTAATCTACTTTAAAGAGAGATTAAGTATTATGGTCACGAGGCGCTGCCACAATAGTGTGATCGTGTGCTCAGTGATAAGTGAGATTAAATTTCACCATAAGGAAGGGACCTCCAGTGAAATTAGGAAGTTCTATGGTGATATAAATATATCAGAACACCTTCAATGCGTGTGATATGACATAAATACATAGTGCTCACACATTAATGATGTCTATTTCTCCAACATAGAGAAATTTGAAAGGCGGAAATATCCGTGGAACACTATTCAATATGTAAAACATTGGACTGGTTGCAAAGTGCAATCCATAGTGACAACAAACTTTGACGCAAAGTGCGTGAAGAAAAATTATGAGTGTATATATCTGTAATTTAGGGTGATCTCATTTATGTAATATGTATTTTGGATGGGGTTTATTAACGTGTCTGGGATAATCGGATAATGGACCGTCGTCACGGTAAATCATCCGATGATCCGAGGTGAATATGTAACGTGTTTTTCGAGGGGTTTTTATGCAACTGGCATAAGTCAGTAGGAAGCCATTCTATATTTATTTACGCGGCAAATTGTTCAGCCAAGAGAATTTTTCATGTTAATTTATTATTATTATTAATTTATTATAATTATTATTAAGGTATTTTCGGAGCATTTTATAAAAATTATAAGCATACAGATAGGTTTTCTATGTCTTAGAAAACGCTATCAAGCAAATTATTACGAACGACGATATCATAGAAAATTATCTGATTACGGAATTTTACGGAGTTTTGTCAGTTAGGGTATTTGAGAGACGTGACTCACTGGGAATTCAAATACAAGCTTAATCCTGTCGGGAAGTATTACGCAAGCGGGCTCGCATCGTCCAGGAAAGGCGAATTGTTGGAACGGAACCCTCCCGCCGAGTGTAATGACCCAGAGAAGGGGAGTATAGCGCGTGGGGGTCAGCCAATCAGTAGAGGACCACGCAAGCTGAAGCCGGCTGAAGAGTGGGGGAGCCGACGTGTGCATATATCGTTAAGCGCGCCGTGAAACGAGAACTATCTGTGTAGAACTTGCCGAGTACGGTTGCAAGTGCGTGTCGCTCCGATGTTCCGTGGAGTGGAAGACTAACTTTGGTAAAACTTAACCAGTGTGGTTATACGAGTGTTTGGGTCCGATGTACGGACCATAGAATTATCTAATCTACCAGAATATCATCAAATTTCGACGGAGATGACGACGTCCAGGAGATTGTGGGAAGCACACAGCATCATCAAGTACGAGGGAAATGCTTTGGCAATTTCCAGTGGTAAGCGCAAATGACGCAGAAATACGCAATCTCTCATTTCTCGTTGTTTTACATTTCATATTTCAGTAACTTCATAGCTTGGAAATAAGAGTAAAATCAATTTATCAAACTCCGTTTTCACGTAATTTTCTATCGGTAATATTAAGATCGCAACGCTCCAATTTAAATTTTATACTTATTATTATTAATTTTGCTATACTTGTTTTATATAATAAATTCATTTCTTTTACAATGCAATCTTTGCTTTCAGTAGGTAGCATTAGATATAGACCAATTCCTTCTCCTGATACAATTGTTTGTTGGGTTAATGATCAAATCATACCACGATCTGAGTGAATAGAGTCTTGAAGGTGTTCTGCCAGAGCTAGACGTTGTTAAATACAAATTTAATTTCAGCATTGCATTGAGGTCTTGGCGCCCATTAAAACAACATAGCTTAGGCAAAGGAAACCATTACAGTGTTCGATGAACAGTTTTATCTGTGTATCGGGTTGAATTAAAACCCCAACTCAAAAATGTTTTCTCGTACATATTTGAGTGGTGCACAAAACAGATAACTTGCCAAAGACAAAAATTACCAAGAAAGTGTGGTGTTTGAGAAAGTGCCAAAACTGACTAAATATTTCCTTCGGAATGAAACCTCTTCAAATTCATCGGGAAATCAAGGGTCTGCCACTAGCGATGGATCAAAGGAGCAAAACAAAACAACACTGGTCACGCAGAAGACCCGGATAATGATCCAGTCATTTCAAGGTCTGAAACATCCAGTTCTTCGTCCGAGGATGAAAATGAAGCTGGACAACCTGGTGCCAAAAATTTGAACCGTTTCACTGATCCAGGACATTGGGGAAAATTAACCAGTGAGGACATACAGTTTTGGGTTACACATGGTCCGTCAAATTGTCAAAATTTGACTGGACCGTTTGAATCGTCCAAGCGTCGATATGATAAGAAATCAAAGTCAAGATATTGCTCCAAAAATTGTTTCTTTGGAAAGAAATCGAATGGAGAGAATACAAAGCGAGATTGGCTCATTTATTCACCTGCGAAAGGTAAGCTTTGATTAACAATTGAGCCCTTCGTGTATTTATGATACATTGACTGTTTTTGAAATGTTATGCTATTTTTTTAATCAAAAACGATTGTAAATTATGTTTTATTTTTCTGTTTTTGGAAGTCTAGTTCAATTTTATTCGTTTCCAGACTTCAATAAGTTCTCCCTTATGTGTAACAATGCGGTATTTTTGAGCACCATATGCACTTCTGGTAGCTTGGTCCAAATTATCAGCAGCGAGCGTATCACGCAAAGTATATTAAAACGCAACCAAAACTTTTGATTTTTTGACAAGAATAAGATCAATTTTTGTTGATCAGTTTGCTTTTTTCGGAATGTTAGTCAATCGTATTCGTTTCAATTTTTTTAAATTATAATAAATAATTATAAACGCTTTTATTTAACTTCACTTGTAGCAAATCAAATCTTGCAACAACAATTTTGAATATTTTTCAATCTTACCAAAACGAATCAAATTTTGCATAGTTGTGTAACTTGAAATTACAGATAATTTGTTAAACAAACACTCTTTTTGTCCAAAAAAAATACTATCATACAAAAAATTCAAAAAAAAAATAATACAAAAACAACTGAAGCGCAAAAGAAATTACAAAAAAAGTCAAAAGTGAATTAAAAAAATTAATTAACGTTTCCATTAAACTTAAAACGCAACGAACAAAAAAAATCAGGTAAATTTATTAAATTCATTCATATTCAATAAATAATCGAAATTTTTATGATCAATTAATGATCGAAAATATATCGATTTTGGAGAGGTACGATGCTACTTTTTAGTTTCCAGACTAAAAGGGTTAACATTTCAGTTACGGGTTTTGTATCTTGAATACCGTTTAATTCATTTGTGTTCTCAAATTATAATAATATTTTTTGTTTTATTTCCAGGCCGAGTCTATTGCTTTCTTGCGAATTATTTTTTCCACCAGAAACATCGAACAGACTTGCGCGTGAAAGGTATGATGATTGGAAGAACGTCGGGATTCATTTACATCAGCATGAGAAGATTTGAATCATCGGGAGAGTGTGCTAATTTACCTGAAAAAAAACGGAAACATGAAAATTTGCCACATCTATTGAGAAATGGACTACTTGAAGAAAAAATAACAATTGGCGCTATGTTGTAAAACGATTAGTTGCTGTTATCATCACTCTGGCAGAACGAGGATTGTCATTCCGAGGTACGAACGAGCACTTTGGAAAGCTGGATAATGGGAATTATTTAGGTATACTTGAACTTCTTGGACAGTTTGATCCTTTTTTGCGGGATCATATTGTACGATACGGAAGTGCTGGAAAAGGTGTTCCTTCGTATTTATCCAAAACGATCTGCGAAGAGTTAATAAATATCATGGGCTAGAGGTGTCTCTAGCTCTATATTACAGCCTTTCCGTTGATTTAACTCCCGATGTATCGCATATAGATCAATTGTCAGTTGTGCTCCGGTATGTTTCACCGAAAGATCACAAACCAGTTGAAAGGTTTATATCTTTTCTTGAAACTGAAGGTCATACTGGCGAAAGTTTGAAAACTCAAACTGTGAACTTCGTCACTGAATATTGTGGTTTGGAAATTCAAGATTGTAGACGACAGTCCTATAACAACGCACCAAAAATGTCTGGAAAGTATCAGGGTCTGCAAGCCCAAATATTAGAACTGAATAAATATGCGATTTATGTTCCTCGCGGTACACATTCCCTCGATTTAGTTGGACAATCTGCTATTAAATGCTGTTTTCACGCGGTTGTTTTTTTTTTTTTTTTTCGATAATGCAATCATCGTATAACTTCTTTTCTGCAAACCCTCAACGTTGGGGCGTGTTGAAAAATTATATAAAAAACGCAAAATCTTTGAAATCATTGTCAGATACGCGCTGGGAAGCACATGCTAATGCAACTAACGCGGTTTAGGATTTGTTTCATAAAATTGTCGAGGCTTTAGAAAGCATTGAAGATGACGAGTCGGAAAATAATGACACTCGGCATGAAGCGGGGTGCATCGTAAACAATGCAAAAAATCGGGTTCATGTTAATTTTGTCGGATTCAATTTTGACTTTTATGCGTGCAACTAGTAAACTAGTAACTTACAAACGCCTTGTATAAAACTTAGACGAAAAGTTAGGCAAGTTTCGTGATAAGATATTTTCGAGGAAAAGGCTAAGAAATGGTTACCTGATGTATCGTATTCTAAAAAATCGTCGCGTAGAAGAAGAAGAAAAAACAACCGAACGACGGAGGCGCTCCTGTAGTCGAATTTTCGCCTCGTGAGAATTTCAGAATAACAGGTTTTCTCGAAATCATCGATAAACTCAACGTCGAAATAAAGAAAAAGGGCAAAAGTTTATATGGTCGTTTCTAAGAAATTTGCATTTTTGAATAATTTTTCAATGAGCGATGAAGAACTCTGTGAAGCCGGTAGACAATTTGGTTGGCTTTTATGATAAAAATTTGGAGGAATTTTCAGTTGAACTGAAACATTTTCATTCTTATACAAACAACAGATACACCGCTACCGAAAAATCTCAGTCAGTTGTATGAGATTTTAATGAAAGACCAATTGGAAAATGTATTTCCGAATGTAGGATTATCTCTCCGAATTTTTTAAACTTAAATGATAACGAACTGTACTGCGGAACGTTCTTTATCGCAGTTGAAACGAATTAAAGCGCCTCGAAGAGCTACTATGCGACAAGAACGACTGGATATGTTAAGTCTTCTCTGCAAAGAATCAGTCATTTTAAGGAAAATCAACTTCGATGATGTTATTGAAACTTTCTGCGAAACAAAATGCAGAAAAAAGATTTTCTGAAAATGTACATATGATCTAAATTGGTCTATCGTGTAGTATACGTTGCCCGTTTTGGAAGTGCGTTATTTTACTTAGTAGCGCTCTGAAAATGGTTTGTAATTACTCTGCCACGTTATTAAAGTCATTTGCCATTAACAAACACCGCGTAAACACTTCCAAAATAAGGAAATTGTCAACATTAACTTTCAAGTAATAAACATATCAAAAAGTACGTCGCCATGTTTGATTACGTAATGCTGCCAACTTACTGATTGTAATACTAGGCAAAACCATTGGCCTGGATAAAGATTATTAATGCGTGACTACCGCCACTGTGCGTGACATAAACCAGGGGTGTTTATATTAGCCCCACGCTACCTAACCTTTATTGGCCTAGACGAAAACCATTGGTCTGGATGAAAATATCGGTCAGGAAACAATAATGTTGGCACTCTGAAAAAAATACAGTAACACTCTCTAGCGATAAAATATTCAACTCCTGTATGTTAGTAATATTGGCCATTTGTATAGAAAATCTTTTGGATTTTAATGGCACCGGGCAACGTATACTACACGAGTTCCCTAAATTGTATTCATTATTCATTGTAAATAAAATCTCTTTCAAAGTTATGATTGATTTTTTATGAAGTGGGGGGGGGGGTGAAAAAAAGGGTAAAAGGGGCCTCAAATTAACAATTGCCTAGGGCCACTGTGAGTCTGAATCCGGCACTGTAAAGGGGTGTTAACGGGGTTAAACCTGCATTTCATTATTCAACAATATGACATGACTAAGACGCGAGCGAAGCCGCGGATACCTGCTAGTTGGTTATATAAAAAAAGATTGTATTAGACTTGGTTGGTTGGTTCTTAAGTTTAGGGGCTACGACAACGCGGTCATGTAGCCCCGTGTACTTTGGGTGTGTGTAGAATCTGTCTGATAACCGGTGTTAATTGTGATGACTGCATTAGTGTGTGTTATCTGTTTTTTTAATTTAAGTACTGCAACTTGGAATTTTTCAAATAGTTCCTACTTTTGCCGCCAAACGGCACCGTCAACGACTACTAGGCCAAGTTCAGAACTTAGCTACTAGACGCCACCGCAGTCGGCTCTTGGAAACGAACGTAGAAACTTAAGAGCGTTATTTACATTCTTAACCTATCCAATTTAGCTTCACACAGGTTCAATTCGTGGAAGGTTCTTTAACATGCCATAAATCTAGGACATGGGACCGCCGGCTTTAGTTCCCCTCCGAAGGAAGGCATACTGAAAGAGAATAGCCTAGATTGAGACATTCTGGTTTTAATTACTACGTGGCATTGCTTGTATGATATTAGGGCTCATTATATAGCTCCTTCTCCGAAGAAAAAGTAAAACGTGAATAGGAGTGAAAACCAGAAAATTGGAAATCATATTTCAGTGTGACAGTGTTGCTTCTTATATTACATCCTTTTATCCTTCCCATTTATTTATCGTATGGCATACATGAAAATTATTTATAATTTGACAACAAGGTTAGAAACAAAATGAGGATACAGTGGTGTCCCTAGGAATAAGTCGCTGAATTCACCACTGTAAGATGTTTGTGGGCATTCTTGAACTAGATGCCGAACAGCCCGTCTTTCAGCACCGCACTCGCAACATGATGATCTATTCCTCCACTTGTACAGGAGATCCCCGCATACACCGTGATTGGTCCGGATTCTATTTAATTTTGACTAGACTGAGTGAACCTTGGCACCTTCTCAGTTAAGCATGGCATTACTGAACTCTCTGGAGGGGCAAACGAATTCCAATCTGGAGACCATCTCTCAGTCAGTTTGAATTTTTTGGTGTAAGATTCTCCGCTGTGCAGATAGGTAGATGTCTTGAACGTAATCGTTTCACATGTAGATCAGCAATGTCTCCATGGATAGGTAGTTGTTTGTTGGTCTGGATCTTTATATATTCCCTTAACAAAACGTTGCATCGCCGCAAATGAGGTGGTGGGATGTGGCTGAGAATAGGAAGCCATTGTGTAGCACAGAACACTAATTATAACAAGGCCAAATCAACCAATCACAAGGCGGCCTTTTGCCTAGCAGCGCTCGTAGTGGGGTGGCGCTGAAGTACACAGTGTTGTCAGTTACTCGTATCGTAGCTTCATCCCCGTGATGTTGTGTAGGACTTAACATAATTGTTCTGGTTATCATGCGCATGGTGTTATTCAATTGTAGGCTACATCTATTAATCTTACATGCGGACTGTTTATCCTTCCCATATAGTAATGCGGACTGTTTATCATTCCCATAGAGTAAGTAATAGTCCAATGAATTATAGTTACGGTATATATGAACTTACCTTGTTTACTGAAGTATTGTGGTTGGTGTTCAAAACCCACCATCCTTTGAGACAGGAGAGTTCTGTAGTGCTCAGGGGCGTGTATACAATTTTTTTTCGGGAGGGGAGGCTGACTATCCTGGAAAATTGTGAGTATTCTCAGGGGATTGTCACCGCAAAATACCTATATCAACCAATATCTTAGAGCATATAACTTTGTGTAATTATTTTAGATAAGATTCAAAGTTTATAGCCTATGATCTATGGAGTATGAATGGCAAATATCTAAATATGTGTCAATTTACTAAGCAGAAAGGTAAACAGGTTTTTTATTTATTTAGAAGTTGATAATTTATTTCTCAAAACTACCGTACTGTGGAATTTACAGTTTTGCCTCACAAGGCTGAGTGTACCCCGTTCCAGCCCTCAGACTAGAATTAACTTTTTTTTGGCAGAGCCCGTAATCGAATTCGGACCTCCGGGGCGACAGCCAAGAATGCTAGCCACTACACGAGTATAATTTCAATCTTAATATTGTTTAAACTTAGCCAATAAGTTAAGATTAGGGTACAACCTAAATTACAATTATTTTATGCTCTTACCAAAGCAAAACTTTCTTAATTTTATTGGCGTTTTCGGGGGGTGGGGGTGGCTGGAGCCTCCTCAGCACCCCCCTGGCTAGTGCTCTACTCCATATTATTTGTTTATAAGCTTTCGGCTTATGAGCTGGCGCCCTCCCGGTTATATTCTTATTTTTAAATCTATTACATTTGTCACCACAACTGTTGGGATTGTTGTTGTTTACCTATTTATAAATCTTTTACATTTGGCGCCCAATGTGGGGGTCGAGAACTAGGATGCATAAGTATAGGGGTAGAAATATGTATATATTGTGCAAGTGATTTTGGGGGCTGTTTTTACTGTGGTACGGAATGGATGAGGAGAAAATGAAGCTCAGAAGTGGTGTTGAGGTGAATGCAAAAAGAATGGAGGTGAGAGCAGGGCGAATAGAGTAATAAGTTTAGGAACTCCGGTAGTTGACCGTTTCCGCCGCTAGGTGTACTAGCGTAACTTGGCCTCCGCTTGCCTGTCTGGCTCGCCTCTACTTAGTATAAAACAATGCCCCGATTCTTGGATGTCACGGATAATCTCGAGAACCACTGTACGGATTTTGTTGCGGCGTTCACCATTATTTCGAGGAAGATTTCTGTAGAAAATAATTTATTTATGATCAAAGTGAGCCAAGCAGTAGCCTAACGATTTCAGTGAAAAGGTCGTAAATAGAACCTGGCGTCCGTGCACTTTTTAAGCTTACGTTGGGCAAACCGTTAAAAATATCCATATACTATGAGTGTAAGAATTGTTCAGTATGAAAAATTCTCCAAAAAAGTCCGAGAAAGCATATCTCTATCTTCGATACTTCGCCCATAAGTGTTTTTTTTTAGTTTGGACGGAAGGGGAATTAATGTCTCATGCATCTCGCCATTCTTAAATTACGTCTGACAGGAATTCCTTGCCCATTCATAACCGTTCCCGGGCGAAGCCGGGGCGGGTTGCTAGTTGTTTATTAAAACAAGTATTGCACTAAATACTAAATAAGTTGTGAATAACAGAAACAAATCTTCAAGGGAATACGAATATATTAAAATACTATCCAGAACACACTAAAATACATTTCTAAGAAGAATAGAGCTTACCTCTAAACAGAAGAGACCTTAATTATTTTTTTCGCTGATTTTGAAGACGATCTGGATCTCAGTTCCATGGATTTCTTTCGCCCAGAAAATGAACCGGCATTTAATGTAATGAAACACTATCCTAGGAAAATATAGTATCAGATGATCCTCTGAGCGCCGGCCCTGTGGTGTTGGAGTAGCGCCCCTGCCTCTCACCCGGAGGCCCCGGGTTCGATTCCCGGCTCAGTCAGGGATTTTAGAAACTGACGTGAGGGATGGAACGGGGTGCACTCAGCCTCGTGAGGACAACTGAGTAGCTGTCTGACAGTGAGACAGCCAACCGGTCACGAAATCCAAGATTAACGGCCGAGGAGATCCGATGCGCTGACCACGCGTCACCCCAATATCTGCATGCCAAATGGCTGGGCAGCGGTCGCTTGGTAGGCCTAGGCTCTTCAAGGGCTGTAGTGTCAGGGGTTATTATTTTGATCCTCTGAGTAGCACACATTTCGGAACACAGGAAGTTCACAGATCATATCCACAAAATCTGAAAAGATATCGCCCCACAACGCGCCTTCTTGCTCCAACTTTGCCTCCACTACTGCATCTACACATTTTATTACACGTTTCATCACGTGAAATGTCCGGCTCCGTGGCTAAATGGTTAGCGCGCTAGGCTTTGGTCCGCCGTGTCCCGGGTTCGATTACTGGCCAGGCCATTAGAGATTTTAATCTCTTGGGGTTAATTCCCGTGGCTCGGTGACTGGGTATATGTGCCGTCTTCATCATAACCTCATCCTCATTACGACGCGCGGGTCGCCCACGGGTGTCAATTAGAAAGACCTGCACTCGGCCTCTCAGGAGGCCACACGATGATTTTTTTTCATCACGTGAAATAAAGTTAAAGACGGGTATTTGAGAAATTTATATTCACTTCCGCCAAAGTATCTCAGCATGGTGAGGATACATACATCACTAACAGCATTAAATGTTTCGGAATCACTTTCCAATGACCAAATGCAGGAAGTACTTATATCACAGTCTTCGTTGCTGCTGTGTGAATCAGGTAACCACTCAAATAATAAACAACGTTATCGCCTGCTCTCTCAGAACTCCCATCATTAACTGACAGGATTATAGGGTTGAATTTCTGTTAGTGTAATAGTTTATTTAATTTGCTGACAATTGTTATCCTTCACCTCTCTGCTCGTATGTATTTCATTTCTCGCCATTGACCGTATTCATTAAGAGAAGAAAGCTAATTGTCAATAACGTCCTCATAATTAGCTTGTGAAGAAAGGACCTCTTTCACTGGTAGGCCTATGTACAGTATATTGACTGAAGCAAATGGAAGCTTTACCTCGTTTACGTTCAAAATACCTCTCAGAAGGGTCTTGATTTAATTTTGCAGTTAAAACGTAATTGTATAGAAGGTACAATTTGCGAACGGTAATGCATCACTTCTTGGCAGTCGGCATCTGCTACGACCATACGCTCAGCGCGGCGCGTGGTGTTGAAATTTAGAACTATTTCATCTTAACCATTGACTCATGCGGAAGTTCCACCACTTATTACTTCCAAGGATCATATAAGTATAAGAGATTCGTCACTTTTGGTTATAGAATTTCCGAGAGAGAACACCGACCGAGGCTATGGATAGTACTTGCAAGTCTGGCAACATGAAAAGTAAAAAGCCATATGAATGTAGCCTTTATTACACGTAATTGAAAAGTATGTTCTACGATGAGTTATTGATTATTGATGAAAATAACACAAACATAACTGCGCCTTTCGCTAGGCGCTGAAATATACGTCCAGATAGGAAAATAATACATTTTGATATACGGTATATCAATGTTGGCAATAGATTTGTCACGATGGACAGTTAGGCCGTTCTAGAGCGTAATTCACCTTTAGGCTAATTAAAAATGCTCTCCTACTCTACAGAATCGTCGGGATATTCGATGAATATAAAGAAAACTGTCCAAATGCACATAATATATTGCCATAACCTCACTTTTTGCCCAGCATGTCGGCTGCCACCCTACCCTCCCCGTAGTCCTAAACCACAAATTTTATTGCAATGCAAAGGAGAATGGGTAAGAAAACAAACAAGAGATGAAATGCACACATTTATTCTCTATATACTTTTATTCGAGAGTAGTCCATATTGCCCACTAGTTTTACACATGGTCAACACCGGGCAGATGAAAATTGCCGTATTGTTCTTACTATCATTATAATTCTTACATCCCGGTGCTTGGCAATTTTTCCTCCCTTGCAGTGGCATGATTGGATCTCAATTAAATTCAAATAAATTATCAAAATACTGAACAAATCAAAACAACCAACAAGAACACGAGGAAAATCAATCAAAACAGACTATTCCCGCTTCCGCCAGTCGGTTTGATGTGAGGGTTCATGAGTGCCAACTAGGGAACCTCAGTGCTAAAATTAATTCTTCATTGGTTGGCAGAACATCCAGTACAGGGCCTTACCCAGACCCACGCGCTCCCTATGATCTGTCATCCCCCTGATTACTTCATTCGCCCTGGTGAGAGTGATGAGAATTGAACAGGGTTAGTGGAGGTAGACCCCGATACAAGTAGTGAGGGAGAAAGTCAGGATGGTTTTCAAAAACTTAATGTTGAAACTCATGCAGGACTTAAAGTGGCAAAATCGAGGCCACAAACAACAAAATAGAAGCTACAAATAGCAAGATAGATGCAAACAACCCTGAATTAACGAAGGAACTTAAAGCTAATAATCAGGAGTTGAACAGTAAGATAGATGCAAACAATCTTGATTTAAAGAAGGAACTTAAAGGTAATAATCAGGAGTTGAACAGTAAGATAGATGCAAACAATCAGGAGATGACGGAAAAATTACATAGGAATAGCAAAGAGATGAAGGAGAGATTATAGACAGCGTGGTCAAAATGAATGAGGAGTTGAACAGGAAGTTTGGGATACTGGAGGAGAGTATTGAGGGGGAGGAACAGAAAGGATGAGATTAAGGATATGATGGAAGATAAAGCTTAAGTGATTATAACAGATGTAGATAATGAACTGGAAAAAGTGCAGGGCAAAATAGAAGAGAAACTCACTACGCAGAGTGAGAAATTCAATATTCAGGTGCAGGTAGAGACTAAGCAGGTGAAAGATCACCTGGGAGCAGAGATAGAGAAGGTGCAGGCAGAGTTAAGTACAAAAGTAGAGGAGAATAACGTAAAGAACTCTTAGAGTATGCAGGAAATTCAGGAGAAACAGGGTGTACTGAGGAGCCAGTGAGCTGAGAAGGAGAATAGTTTGAAGGAAAAGATGGAAAAGTTGGCAGGCAAAGAGATAGATCTTGAGGCAAGATTAAAATCTCAGTTTAGGAAAGAAGGAGTTTTCAGTAGAGTAGGCTTTTCAGGTAATAGTATTAAGGAAGTTGAACTACCTAAATTCAGCAATAAACAAGGATGTCCGATGGAGTTCTTAGATGTAGTAGAGAGTCGGTATAGAAACAGGTTAGAGGGCAAATCTATTGAATGGAGCAATATGGTAGAAATATTGGATCAGGCATTCGTAGGTGAAACCCGTAGTTTGTTCTCAGTATATAAGAGTGGTCTGGTAGATTTTGGGGATTTCAAGGCCAAATTCTGCAACACGTATTGGAATGAGGAGCTCCAAGGGCAAAAACGCGAGGGAACAGCAATATGACGGAATATTTCCTAAGTCAAGCGCTTACATATAAATATTCAGAAGGTATTGCCCAAGAGTGTGATATAGTTAGATTGTTGCTGAAGCATTTTCCATACAGGGTGAAAGAAACAGCCTGTATTCGACGAACAAATACAATTATGGAGATGGAGAAATTGCTCACTAGTTTCGATGCTTTAGGTAATAAGGGAGAACAGCAGACAAATAATTATGCTAGTCGCTCTTGGCCAGATCAAAGACAGCAGAACTTTCCTCAGAATAGTTGCACAGGTAATAATAGTCAAGGTTATAATAATAACCAAGATAACAATACAGGTATAAGCAACAATGGGCATCATATTTACAATCGGAGGAACTATTCAGGAAGTTCAGGTAGATCTAGGTGGAGGTAACAATCCTCGTCAAACTTACGAGAGAATTAATAGAGAGGAAGAAGTGTGTATATTACTTCGATTTGTATGTAGAATTTGTCGAGACGATTTTATATTAGGACGTAAAATTACACGTGTTGGGGGGCGCTTGTCGCTATTTTGTGGTTCTTGTAATGAATTAGGTACCTTTGAGGCATTTTGATGTCTAATTTCTTTACTTAGGGATACACTTGTACAATGTATATATATATATATATATATATATATATATATATATATATATATATATATTTTATGCTGTAATGTACATATTTTTCATTGTTCATGTTGCTTGTTATTTTATCTTTCTTGTATACCTATGGTGGGTCTTATCTTTTAAATCTGTCTTTGGAATTTTTTCGTTTTCCATTTCTCTGACCTTTTGACCTTAAGTATTATCCTGGCTTTTGTATACATTCAATTTGATATTAATAAGTAGTAATAAGTAGTGATGCTTAGACGTAACATAGGCAGGGATATTTCCTTGTTTGACCGACACTGCATAATAAAGTGGAGAGATTTGACAAGCTTTTAATGGAGGAGCAATATTTCAGTCATCTGCAAGCAATTGGGGATTTGAAGTGTGCCATCCGGGGTTTCTGCAAGAAGAATGAAAAGGTTTGGCTGGGAATGTAGGATCATGGAAGTGTAAGAGTGGCAATATCATTCTACAGGTGACAAGTTCATGAAGTTTATTAAAATAGTAACAGTGCATGAGATGGAGACTAATGATGTTGAATTGAAGAGGGACTTAATGCTTCTAAGACAAGAAGTCTAGATCTATATATTAAGATGGATTGAGAAATGTTATAAGTACTGTTATAAAACAGGTGAAGTGGGAATTGTATCATGTGATCTAATACAGCAACGAACCTTGGATTGCGTAAAAATGTATGCTGATCCAATATGAGAGGATAGGGTAAAATATATATATATATATATATATATATATATATATATATATAAGTTATATATATATTCCCTGCAAACATGATCGGCCAACCAATATTCAGTTTTGCAGTTATGGTATCGATAACGACAGCGGTGAAGGAGTACCATGCTCTGGACAATGTGGTAGTTACGACTAAGCCTCCTTGTGCTAGCGGCGGTGGAGGTGATGGTGATTTGGCATCCTGATCTCCAATTGTGGATGTTGTTCCTCAAGAATATTTCAAGTTCATTACGGTGAGTTTGAGGGATGGAGCGAGGACTGCAGTTGGCTGAAGAGTTGGTTAACAGTTGGAAGATGGGGTGTTGTGCTGCTTGATTTGGACAAGATGGTAGTATAATCAGGTAAAATTGGGGAGATTTAATAAAATTATAGACACCTGTGCAGTGAAGGCATCGAATGAAGATGTTAGTCTAGGACATTGTGTCTAAATTTGTAATATATATTGAGGTTACACGTGTATCAGAAATCCCTCCAATATGACATAGTTGTCAGGATTTCTGGGAGGCGATTGTAATATTTCCTAAAGCCATGCGAGTTGTGATGGCTGTAATACTTGTGTCTATGATGTGATGTATGTTCTTTGGAAGTGGTGTTAAGTTGTACCAGAGTTGCTATGGAGCACTTGTGTGGAGGAAATTTGAACTTGTCGGACGGAAGTGTCAACTCGAAGTTATTCCAGAGAGGAGAGGGACAAGAGAGAGGATTTGGTTATTAAAAATGTATTAGACTTGATATTGAAAGAGAATATAGATTGAGATATTCTGCCTTTTATTACTACGTGGCATTGCTTGTATGATATTAGGGCTCATTATATAGCTCCTTCTCCAAAGAAAAAGTAAAACTTGAATAGAAGTGAAAACCAGATGCTACAAATTGGAGATCATATTTCAGTGTGACAGTGTTGCTGTTGCTTCTTATATTACATCCTTTTATCCTTCCCATAAAGTGTACCCAATAGGGTTGGTACAAGGTTCGAACTAAAGAAATTTCAGATGGAAAGGAACCATTTATGAGAAGAATACAAGAGTTTTGAAGGCTTTTTAAGATACCAAAAGAGTTAATAGCTAAGAGCACATATGAATGACGCATATAGCTGATAAAGGAGCATGGAGCAATATGGCAGCTGCAAAGGTGATGTCACCGCACAGTCAGCAAGAAAAGGGTTACACATAGTTAAAAATAGACCAAGGGGAAGAACCAACTGTAAGAGAGAGAAGCAAGATATCATGGAGAAAGTGTAAACTCATCAAGAAATTGACAACGTCGCGCGAAGGCGGAGCTAGGAAATAAAGAAAATAATTAAAATCAGCCAGAAATAACCAAAATGTTTAAGAAACCTCTCCGTCAAAGTCATTCATTTTGGAAATGGAAAATTTTAGAACAATAAAAGTTATTAAACATTGCGCGGTATAAGAAAGCAAAGTCAGCAGATTACGATAGGGAATTCACCCAGCCCAAAAGGGAGAGTAGGGGAATACAAAAATATACTCCCACACAGAAAGAGGAGCTAATTTAATTAAAATTAATACATCCCCACGATCGAATCTGGAAAAACTTTACATAATTGGAACACGAGCTTCAAGACGGATATTTTTTCAAGAAGATACCATGATTGGTTTAAAAGGTAAATTTGGAGATGAAGTTAAAATAGTTTATTTTGCTTGGAATCAAATAAATAGAGAGCGAGTTCAGAGGAACAACACAGTCCAGTTCGTAAGCCAGCGCGGAGCGCGCTGTGCTGGACACGTCAGTAATTACTCAGTTCTACAACGAACCTTTGAGAGGTCGTGTTGGTCGTCATACTCCAGGCCGCGTTTAAGGCGACATGGTGGATCACAGCAGGAAATTATTCAGTTCATCATGTTCGCAGTAACGGAACATACGGGTCATTATACCGTTATTCAAAGAGAAATATTTAGGAACGCAAGCATATTTCACGGTTAAGTTCAACAAAAGTTCAAGTATGCATGGCACTGTTGCCTGATAAATCGTGAAAAAACCGTTTCAAAGTGATCACTATAGCGCTTGGCGCTGGATCAAGTATAAATCGCGACAAGAATAAGTTACGCCGCGTTGAGTAAAAGAACATTAATACAGTCTAAAAGTGCGGGCTAGTATGAATAAATTACGCGAAGTTGAAAGTCAACAGTTCGAGAACATGGACAATTCTTTATGAACAGTAAAGCGAAGTCAAGGGACAATATCTATAAGAGATTCGAATGGAATCTAGGACTCCGAGTCAAGGAAACACGAGTTCGAGTACCGGTAGCATAGTCAACAAACTTTAGTAAAGCTACAGTACATTTCACAAAGACACAGTAAAAGACATCCCCATAGGAGAAACGTAAAACTCTTCGTGTGATCAAGGGAAATATTATCGTCAAATAATTAAGAGGATTGTAGGTTCAAAACCCGAACAAATCAGTATAGCTACGTTATAAGTGAACAATCCGGACAAATAGAACACGGTGTAAGAAAACCATTAAATAAGCGAAAAACATTAGTGAAGGACACTTAAACGGTTATAGACCAGTAATGCGGGAAGCCGAAATAAAACCCTACAGGAATAGAGAAAGGACTAACATTCAGCGTAGGAGTTCGGAAAGGATCGAGTTATTACACGTCCAAAGCAGAGGTGAGGTGGCGTCGAAGTATGGATCACCGACAGGAACGTAGAAGATCACTGAGATATGGAGCAGAAAAATAAGTGCAGTGTAAATGTATATAGGGAAATAAGTGCAGTGTGATTTAATATAGGGAAATATATTTGTGTTGTATTAAATATAGTGATTTTAGAAGGGTAAATAATGTGTTTAAATATGTGTAAAAGTGAATTATATCAGAGTGATGCGCAATGCACGAAAAGTAGTGCCATGAAGAATAATTAGATTTAATCGGATGGGTGAGCCTGTCTAAGAATGGAGTCATCACACGGGTGAGATAATGAAATTTCAATAATATTTGCTGTTGTACTGATATCAGCCAACGGCCTAGCCGTGTTGAAACACCGGATCCCATGAGAACTCCGCAGTTAAGCAACATTGGGCGTAGTCGGAACTTGGATGGTGTGCCGGTTTTAGGCACTGCGCGCTGTTGGCCAACATAAGGAGGAGCGGAAAGGCCCTGGCCACCCTACCGCACGTAAACTCCGGCTGGGGGTAGCCTCTTCGGAGGCTCGGACCTGCATTCGGGCAGAATACCGATTAATTTAACTGATATCAATAGAATCGGTCGTCAACTAGGGAGTTTAACGATTGATTCATTGATGAAATGAATGTACAAATAAATGACATGTTGGAAAGGATGATAATTGTTAACCACGAGGATCGCCTCGGTGAAAACAAAACATTATTGGGGTAGTAAAGATAAAGAAATTGAAACCCGATAATGAAATATATGATCAATAAACGAATTTGAAAGAAGGAATTAAAATAATAACTCAAATGGCTTAAATTGTTGCATAGTTATGAAATAAATATGCACCGTAATAAAATTATAAAAATTGAAGGGATAAGTTAATAATAATGGTTACAATTTATACCAGATAACAAATAATGAAAGAATGGAGCGTTATAATGGAAGGATTAAAAAATGTGAAATAATAATAATACAAATAATGAGGATCAAGCTGAAAACAAAGTTATATTTAAAGACTCGTGTTTAGGAACTCAAAATGGAGCGAGAAATAATATGTTAATAAAATAATAAATGTCCAAAAATAAATGGTGGAACGAAACACCCAGGGATGAATATGTTACCTTGTAGGCTATTAGGCCAGGGTTGTGAAATAAATAATAGGAAGGCCGAAGTCGAGCCAATATAAATAATACTGTAAATGAATCGTAAAAAATTATCCAAGCTAGTTGTATTACCGTAAGGGCTAGTAAGAATAATAAAAATATAGTTTCAAGCTGAATATAATGTGACCAGGATATATTTATTCGCGAGATGGAAAATGTAGTGAAAGTATCGTCGAAATGTGTGGAGGTAAATTTCCCACCGAAGTATTGTTGTAATGAAGTAGCCTCGTGGATGAGTAAATTCCCACCGAGTTATTGCCTAATGAAGCGTCGTATGTGATAGTGTCATGTAAGTCCCGCTGTAGGATAAAGATCCCAGCCTGGCATTGTTGTAGTAAGGTATTGTTGTAAGGAGGCATCATACAGTTGTGTATTAAGCGTCGTAAGAAGTTGTAATAATTAACTACAGTACAGTCTATCCGAATTAAATGTTAATATCCTGGGAACGAAAGATTAATAATAATAATGAATAAAATACGGAACAAATATCCGTTGTGAAATGAATTTTAAGTCTTGGAAATCATGTGGTCGAATAGTAACACTAGCGTAAAGCAAGAAGGGCCGGCGAGCCATCATAAATCTCGATTTAAAGTACCAACGGAAGAGGGGGAGAGTCTTCTGTGCGTGACCTTGCCTCTTGCGAGGGAGAAGGAGAGACATCTTAATGAGTTCCGCGGTCAAGTGGGGTTTAGCAGATACTGGTTAAAAGGGAAGCTGCTATATGAAAAATGATAAAGTTTTAATAAAAGGTGCAAGCTTAAACTGACTGTAGAATTATTAGGCGGGAATCAAAGAAATCGTCCCGAGCCTATTTCTGAAATGTTATCTAAAAATTTGACGGATTTTTTCAAATATTTAATTGTTGGTAAAAGAAATTCCTTCTTTCATAAATAATAATTTAACGGGTTAAGAACTAATGAAGTTTTGTTATAAATAAAGATCCCATTATAATAAACAACATGGTGCACAGTACAACACAAAGCAAATCGCCTAGATGCATGGATGGTAACTGGATGATTAAGGGTTCGATCGATAGACATGGCATATTTTGTCAAGTATTGTATTTTAAAACCGAAGGCTTTGTGATGAGTTGTTGTTAAGATCAAAAGAATTTAATAAATTAAGGATCATATAGATATAACGAATAAAGGGAACCCTAAAGGGTAAATAAAGAAAAATGTAAATATCCAAAGCCTTGGACGAATTAGATGACGTGCTCGACGCCTGAGTAGAATAAAACTTAAATAGCGGTATAGTTTGTGGAAGTGATAAATTAAGCAAGACAGAGTGTTCAAAAACTTCACGGAACAATGAAATGACATAGTGAATTTTAATGATTTTTAAATAGTGATTTTTATGATTGATATTTGAAGAGACAAATGATTTTGATTTTTGATATGTTTTGAGTTGATTATTTCCTCTTAACGAATAAATAATTTATAATTGTCATTTTGAGTTTTTCCTAAATCTTGTTAACCTGATTGTCTTTACATATCGGATGTGAGGTCAGTGGTGGAGGGAACGTAACGCGCCCCGATAACTGAGTAGCTAAGCCGAGTACTGACTAAACATCCTCCGCTAAGCGGGTACAATAGTAAGTAATAGTCCAATGAATTGTAGTTATAACTGTTTATATCAACTTACCTTGTTTACAGAAGTATTCTAGTTGGTGTTCAAAACACACCATCCTTTGAGACAGGAGAGTTGTGTAGTGCTCTACCCCATATTATTTGTTTATAAGCTTTCGGCTTATGAGCTGGCGCCCTCCCGGTTATATTCTTATTTTTAAATCTATTACATTTGTCACCACAACTGTGGGGATTGTTGTTGTTGTTTACCTATTCATAAATCTATTGCACAACTGTCACATGGTTCGCACTAGTCATTTCTTGGCATGTTAACAGAAAACATTTCTTCGAAATCACTTTTTCTTCTTTCAATACCCCGACAATGACATTCTCAACTTTCCTGCCAGTAGTCTGAAGTTTCGTCTAACGTCACGCATATTTTCTCATTTTCACACACGGAAAGAATTTGTTGTAGAGTTTGTTGGTAACACTTTGGAAGATAATTTTTCTCAACGTTGACTCTTCAGGAGTGTCAAGATATGAATATTTGGAGAGGAACTTCCTTAACAATGGATTATTTACCTTAAATAAGGGTATGTGTTAGCTGACACAAATGCCTTACATAAATCTTCACAATACACTGAAAATGTACTAGGTCCTGCAGAAGAACCTGGAACTGCTTAACTATTTAGAGGTTGTTTCTTCTGAAGGCGTAAAACTGCGGCAATATGTTTCTTGCCCTCGAGGTGTTGTGTAACTTGAGATCGTTGTTTAGTCTCGATTGCTTTCCCACATGGTTGGCAAAACAGAACACCCCCATCAGAAATAAAATTATCCTTAAATTCTGCAACATACTGCTGCAGACGATACCTTGTAGTTGCTTTTAGTTTAGGCATCATAGAACTGCCTTACACTTCACAGTGTTAGAAATGAACTGCAAGTGACACTGTTTCCAGGTGACTGGGGGGGGGGGGGGAGAGGTCTAGCACGTGGTGCAATATGGCTATGGACAAGGAAATCCCCGGCTTCCACAGTGAGTGGGTCAGTTGGGGAGTATCATGGCTACCTATAACCAGGCCTTTCCCATAGCAGAGCGGCAACGCCGCACTCAGGTCTGTGCATGGTGAGCACTAAGCATGGTGATGAATGGTCTTGCATATATTCTTTTATCACTCCCAGTTTTTACAATAGTGTTTAAGGTAGATCCGAGAGCGAAGGCTAATCATGTGGGAAACGTAACAGGGTGTCGAGCGATGGCCTTTTTTCAAATTCCCGTATTTCCCGTACGAAAATCCACCAAATTCCCGTATATTTTAGAACCCTCTATGACTAGAGTTCGCATACCGAATGCCTGAAAAATGAATCTTAAAGCGCGAATCAAAATTTTCTGGCGTAAGTGTAACTGCATTTTTGGAGCAAAGCGTGAGCAAAGCGCGCGTCCGCGCGCGCGAGTGAACTCTCTCGCAGATGGGATGGGATGTTACGAACACAAATAAAATACCGTTTACCTGAGGAGAGCTGATATAAATGACTGTTTTACTGAGGAGTAGTGATGTGCGCGAGTGACGCTTGGACTCGCGAGAATCGAGTCTAGCAGTTCCGAGTCTGAACGAGTAACCCGTGCGAAGGACTCTAGTCTCCACGGTGACGTCACGATCCGTACTTACGATATAGGACAGAATGCGGCCAAATTCCCAACACTCGCTAAACTTGCAAACGACTTTTCTACTAGTGATTTACAAGAGAAATCGTTTGCAAAATGCACACTATGCTTCATATTATAACGACTAGGTAATGATAAAGAAAGAAATGTAATTTAAAAAATCAAGTTAAAAAAACCTCCTCGCCGGGAATCGAACCCCAGCACGCTGCGTGAAAGTTAGCACCGATAACCACTCAACCAGAGATATCGATAAGACTACTGGCGTTATCAACAGCGATATATACTACTGCTTAGCAAATTATCACGTCGAAGGAAATTTCTCTTGCCGGTTTCCAATTTTGAATATTCTATTGTATCACTGTGCATTGATGGAAAACTAATACAATACTTGGCCAAGGCGTACCGACATTACTATATATCCTGTAGTTTCCGTATATGGTTCACGGATAACGCTGACAGCGTCCTCGGCCTCGATTCCGGACTCGAGTATCTCGAGTTTTACGGTTCCAGACTCGATTCTTCGCGAGTCCACACGCAGCCCATCACTACTGAGGAGGGTTGAGAGAGTAGAGAATAGGGGTGTCACATCTTCATATATATTATTTCAGTAGTAAGCATCCTTCCTGCGGCGCTTACAAGCGACCGATCGTGACAAATGAGCATTCAAAGGAAAGAGAATAGACATTAGCAGTGACTTATTGCACTATAATTTCATAAATATCTATAATTTCTTTAAAAAAAGGACTTTAAAAAAATTGTACGAAGTGTGCGATTTGCAATCACCGTTGATGTAGGATAATACGCTCCATACTTGCTGTCCACGGGCCACTGAGACGCCTGTTTCATGTCATATTAACATTCTGAGGTCTTTCCATTATCCTGAAATGTTAATAGTGTTCTATAATCATTTGGTTGAAATAAAAACATAACCTTTCTCCTAAAGTGTCTCATTATAAACCTTTTGGAGAAAGTGTGGTTTATGAACATGCGAGATTTCTCGCACGGGTCCACTAGTAATAAATATTTACTGGAAGTGATTGAATTGTATGGTACCGTAACCTTATAGAGCTTCCACGAGTTAAAATGGCATCGAAGCTTATGCATAACGAACTTCCGGTCCGCGAATCTCCATTTGATTTTCACTGGCAGTGAAACGTTCGTTCGTGATTATCTTCGTTATTATTTCGGATTGTGGTTTTGTTTTTAGGCGTTCAACTTACGAAATAATAACTAAAAGGTTGGTATTTCATGAATATTCCAAAGACAAGTGTCTCCAAAAAGAGTAATTAGTAGAACTTCGCATCAGAGACGACCATAACAAACAGCTTGCCTACAAAGTGTGCGATTTGCACATTTCAAACGCCATTGGTCGAATATATCTTAGACTACAATAATTAAGTTGGTGCAAATTATATATGTTATATGTGAGAATATTATTATAATTTGCTATCCAGTTGTTATATTGGCATATTATGCATTAACGTGACCCGTTTAAATGCTAAATTGTGACGTAAGCTACGAGTTGTAGGCTATTCGCCGTACCGGTAGGCCTAATATTTACTAACAACTCATCGTTTCTTCTTTAATATTTATTTAATCATTATAATTATAATAGCCTATCTATTAACACTTATTTAACCAATAATCATTTTATAATTCTATACATATTCCAGGTATTGCAAGAAAGCGATTTGATAGCACATGCGGCTCTACCTTAAAATCCAACCATGCCCAGTTTTCATTACTTATGGATGATATTACCGCAAGTTAATAAACCAAACAACTGGCAACATATTTTTTTAAATGCTCATTTACATCTTCACCCTAGTCTACGTAAAGTACCATACGGTAATCACTGATAGGGTAGGGGGGTTATGACCGCAATTTCACAAACGAACGGACCTCAGTTTGCATGAATTATGGAACTCGAATCCTAATGGAGGTATGGATTGTCTGCATTTAGAAATATGTTAGTCAATAATTTAAAACAAGATGCCAGAAAACTAAATACAAAAAGCTGCGTGCCTACTACGGTGTTAAGTTGCTCCGTGAAAAAAATACACTTCACCAAGATTATACGACGTGCATACAGTTAAATACAATCATCCAATTGGAGGAACACTTTCTTTGTCACGATCTTATAAGCAATTACAACATAAACTGCTGCAATTTACGGGAAAATGTGCAACATTTAGAGACTACGAGTGTTGTATGTGGCACAACGTTAGCTGACATTTCGCATCATTAATACATAAGGAATGAACACATGCAGAGCCTTCTCACTGCACACAGCTGAAGATCATATCATTCTTGGTGCTTTTACGTTCTCTTAACAATAAGTTGCTTAGTTACATGCAAGGAAAATTGTAGTACACACTTCCCATTGCTTCCATTACCTGACTACTAAACCAGAAGCTGGTAATGCATAACCATACGCCGGTGGCGCGTCCTATGGCAAATGAAAGATCGAAAGAAAATGTAAGCTCTATAGGAGCCCGGAACAAGGCGATACAATCTTCTACACTACTGAAAATAGTCAAAATACCCTTTGTAATAATGAATAATAATTTTGGGGGTCATGTAGCAATAAATGTTACCCACCCACTATCCCTTTTTAGATCACGACTTGTATAGTGAAATTGGAGGTGTGTCCGCTATTACACGCGTAAATTATGGGACAAATACAGTATTGCTAACCCCGCGCATTCGGTACTGACAGCCTTCCTGTCACTTTGCCCCGCTTTTCCTCTCCGCAACCTACGGTCGCCACATAACAAGACCCTACGTCCAACCGCCACACGGCAATAATTCTGAGCATGCTTCTCACCTACACCCTGTATTTCGAAGGAAACAACGCGAAGGATATGGCGGGAGCTTGGAACAGCTGAGCTGTGTTGCTAAGTTTTTATGATGATGATGATAATTGTGGTTTTAAGGGGGCTAACATCGAGGTTATCGGCCTCTGACGAAATGAAATGGCGTGAAATGAAAGGATGAAGATAAAAAAACAGCTCACTGCTATGGATGAAACGAAAATGGTTTAGATAAAAAAGACAGTGAGCCCCAACAATTATGTGTTACGTAGCAGGAAAAAAGAAAAACTTACAAAAAGGAACTCAGATTGAAACTACCCACCAAATGGAGAGCGGTAATACGTACATAAGGGAATTTCGAACGAAAAGACTCACAAAAGGAATAGATTGGAAAATACGCACAAAATGTAGGTTAAGTCCAAAATACGTACAAAATGCAACGTACAGTCGAAATACTTACAAAATGCAAGTGAAATCAAAATACTTACAAAATGCAAATGAGATTGAAAATACGCACAAAATGTAATGTAGATTCAAAATACCCACAAAATGCAATTGAGACTTAACTACTTGAACAAAGCGGGGTAGGTTGAAAACACAAAATGCAATTGAAATTGCTTACAAAAGGTATGGTAGATTCAAACTTCTCATTTGGATGGACAATACTTACAAAATGCAATTTAGATTGAAAATAATTACAAAATGTAATTTAGATTCAAAATACCCACAAAATTGCAATTGAGACTTAACTACTTGAACAAAGCGGGGTAGGTTGAAAATACAAAATTCAATTGAAATTCAAAATACTCACTAAAGTCCCAGCCCCTATATTGAAAGACTTACTAAAAAGCAATTTTGATTGGCAATCCTTACAAAATGCAAGTGAGGTTGATAAACACTCACAAAATGCAATTTAGATCGAAAAAAACTTACAAAATGCAACGTAGATCAAGAATACCTACAAAAAGGTGCGGGAAACTTAAAGAGAAAAGGAAATATAAGGAAAGGCGGAGAGGAGAGGAGAGGAGAGGAGAGAGAGGAGAGGGTCCGCCCCAAAGGTAAGGGACAAAAGGGGAAAACGAACCCAGCTGAGGAAACCCTCGGGGTCGCCAACTCCCGAACTCACCAGCCATGAGCCCCTGAGGGTGTAGCATTATCTAGGGTGCACCAGAAGTGGTGGGGCTACATACACCCTGCCTCCTTAAGGGCCTTGAGCACAAGGCAGGAGATAAAAGGAAAAGAAAAAGAAGGCTGACCCCTCACAGAAGGAGGGTGTCAGGAAAGATAAGACAAGGGCCAATTAAGGCGGGAAAGGAAGAGACTCCCTAGGCCTCGGATACCCTAATACCGTTGGGGTCGGAAGAGAACAAGAGTTGACCAAGTGAGGTCGACAGGAAAGAAGACGGAGCTAAGTTTTTAGAGTTGTTGTAAATCAACTGATTTGAATAATACACAGCGCTATATACTTCAGACATGATGATGATGATGATAATTGTTGTTTTAAGGGGCCTAACATCGAGGTTATCGTCCCCTAATGAAATGAAATGGCGTGAAATGAAAGGATGTAGATAAAAACAACTCACTGCCATGGATGAAGCGAAAATGGTGTTTATAAAACAGACAGTGAGCCCCAAAAAATTATGCCTTATTTGAATAAAAAGAATAAAAGGCGGATTGTAAAAAAGGATAAAACAAATAAGGCATAGTGAACAATACAATACATAACACAATAAAAACATAAAACAGTTTTAACAACAATTAAAGTCGTAACTACACATTAAAACTTAAAAAAGTAACCACTCTCCCTCATGAACCGGATGACGAGGTCAGCTGACGGCCCGTCATCACGGAGAATAAGGGAGAGGGTATTAGGCAGTTTAAGAGTCCCGCGCAGATCGGCCAGATCCACACACTCCAAGAGAAGGTGTGCCACGGTTAGGTGGGCGACGCAAGTACACACAGGAGGATCTTCTCTCTTTAGCAAGTGAGAGTGCGTAGCAATCCCATGGCCGATCCGGAGTCGACAGAGTACCACAGTTTCCTTCCGGAGAGATCGGAAGGAAGATTTCCACACCTTCGTTGTCTCCTTGATGCCTCTCAGTTTGTTGGGTGGAGGCGTGGCACGCCATGCCTCCTCCCAATGCGACAGGATCGAATGCCGCAACTGAGAGCGCACATCACTAGCAGGCACCTTATACGGTAGCGAGGGCAGTGCGACTGCCTCTCTCGCCGCCTGATCAGCAAGCTCGTTTCCCGCAATACCCATGTGGCTAGGAAGCCACACAAAGGTCACCCCGGTTCCAGCGTTACGCAAACTAACGAGCTGGTCGTGCACACGCTGGACCAACGGGTGCTTCGGGAAACACACATCGATCGCCTGCAGCGCACTCAGAGAGTCAGTACACACAAGAAAGTGCTGGTGATCGTCTGATAACGTGTACCGCAGAGCCTCTAAGATGGCATAGAGCTCCGCAGTGTACACGCCACAGGCCTCGGGAAGTGAAAAGAGAAACCGACGATCCTCAACCACAAATGCACAGCCTACTTTCTCGTTTACCCTCGAACCATCCGTGAATACAAGCCCTGATCCCGGATACCGTGTCACCACGGACTGGAACAGCCTCCGATGGACGGAGGAGTCTGTGTCCGACTTGGGGCCGGTGTGCAGATCCAGGATGATATCAGGGCGAGAGACCATCCACGGAGGGGCCTTGCTAGGTACTCGGACGATACAGGAGACAGAAGGAAATCGGAACTGACGGTATAAGTCATCCAAGCGAATCCCCGCCGGCCGAGTGGCCCGGGCGAGCACATCATACAGCCGGCGATTCGGATTGTAAAACAAACATGGATAGCTTGGATGAAGTGGCATCTGTCGAATAGTTGCAGCATAAGTCAGCAGTACTTGTTGGCGCCTCAGGTGTAAAGGAGGTACGCCAGCCTCGGCGAGCAAGCTGACGACTGGGCTTGTCCGAAAGGCACCCGTCGCCAGCCTCACACCGCCGTGGTGGACACTGTCCAGTTTAACAAGCACTGACTTACGGGCCGAACCATATGCTACACTGCCATAATCTAACCTAGATAAAATCAGTGACTTATAAAAACGCAGGAGCACCGCGCGGTCCGCCCCCCATGATGTGCCGCTAAGAAACCGCAACATGTTGAGTTTCTTAGCGCAGGCAGTTTTCAAACACCGCACGTGTGGTTCCCACGTCAATTTCTGATCGAAAAGGAGCCCAAGGAACCGGTACGCAGCAACAACAGGCAAAGCTACATTGCCCAGATAAAGCTAAGGATCTGGATGGAGGGTGCGCTTTCGGCAGAAATGGACAACCGAGGACTTAGCGGTTGAGAATCGAAAGCCATGCTCCAGTGTCCAGCGTTCCACTCTCCGAATAGCTTGTTGTAGCTGTCGTTCAGCGACCGCCATATTTTGCGCACTATAATGTAGAGCGAAGTCGTCTACATATAGCGACGGTACCACTGCTGGACCAGCAGCAGCGACTATACCGTTTATGGCAATCGCAAATAATGTGGGACTCCGTTTTCCTGTATATGATATTGCGAATATGTCCCCCCTATTCGGACACGGAACAGGCGAAGGGACAGAAAATTCGCAATAAAAACCGCCAAGTTACCTCGGAATTTCCATTGATGCAGGGTAGAGAGGATGCCGTAACGCCAAGTGGTGTCATAGGCCTTCTCGAGGTCAAAGAAAACAGCGACTAGGTGCTGTCTCCGGAGAAAAGCGTCCTGTATGGCAGTCTCCAGGCGTACCAGATGGTCGTTGGTACACCGAGACGCCCTGAAACCACACTGGTATTCAGACAGGAGTCCCCGTTTCTCCAGGACCCACACCAGGCGCCGATTGACCATCCTCTCAAAGAGCTTGCACAAACCGTTAGTGAGACAAATAGGTCTGTAACTCCCTGTCAATTTGGGATCCTTATCGGGCTTCAGGATAGGTATAATGATACCTTCCTGCCATTGCGCTGGAAACACACCTTCCAACCAGATACGATTAAACACCCTGAGCAAATAGCGAATGCTCTCATCGTTAAGGTGTTTAAGCATCTGGTTGTGAATATTATCCGGGCCAGGAGACGTGTCCCTGCAGAGCGCCAGCGCTCCGCGGAGTTCCCACTCCGTAAAGGGCACGTTGTACTCCGCCGAAGCGCGGGAAGCAAAACTAAGATGGAAACGTTCCGCTTCGCGTTTCAGGGCCACGAAGGCAGGGTCATAGTTATCGGAACCGGATATATCCGCAAAATACGAGGCGAGATGGTTTGCAACGCGATAAGGATCTGTAACCAGTTCATTAGCAATGGAAATTCCCGGTACAGTAGAAGATGTCTGAATTCCCGAAATGCGTCGTAGTTTAGTCCACACCTGAGAGGAGGGGGTATGTGCCGTAATAGAAGACACATACCGTTCCCAGGATTGTTTCTTACTCTGGCGAATAAGAATCCGTGCCTTGGCACGAAATTTCTTAAACGCCACCAAATTGGCCATGGTTGGACGCCGACGGTAGTGCTTGTGAGCTCGACGACGGTCTCTTATTGCCGCTGCAATATCCTCTGTCCACCAAGGGACGAGTTTGCGACGAGGAGTCCCAGAAAAGGATGGGATGGACTCTTCGGCGGCAGCAAGAAGCACATCGGTGATGTGCTGTACCTCGTCATCGACGCTCCGGCAACCAAGATCAACGAACACAGCTCGTTCTTGAAACGAGGGCCAATTTGCCCGCTTAAGAACCCAACGACTGGGGAACTCCACGGGCGTCTGGGTCAGAAGGGTAAGAACGATCGGGAAATGGTCACTGTCACAGAGGTCGTCGTGTACATACCAACCAAATAGGGGGACCAGCGCACGGCTACACACACTCAAGTCAATGTGTGAGTACGTGCCGTGCGCTAAGCTAAAATGTGTAGCTTCCCCTGTATTTAATAGAGATAAATCCCACCCTTGAATTAAGGCCTCCAAGTCCCTTCCTCTGGGGCAGGAATATGGTGATCCCCATTGGGGGTGATGAGAGTTGAAATCACCCACGATTAGGAAAGGGACTGGAAGTTGATCAACAAGATCAAAGACGTCATTAATATCAAGGGGCTGGTTCGGTGGAAGGTACAGGTTACAAACAGTTGTCATAGCAGGCAAGGACATGCGAACTGCAATAGCTTCCAGAGGAGTGGCGAGTGGGAACTCCTCACTATAGCAGTCAGAGCGAACGAAGGTACAAACGCCCCCGGAAGCCCGGGCGGCGTCTTGTCGCTCTTTAGAGTATAGTCGGAAACCTCTCAGAACAGTCTCGTGATCAGGTCTGAGGTTTGTTTCCTGTAGGCAGACTATACTCGCTGCGTATTGGGCAATAAGCTGACGGAGTTCTGTCAAATGCCTGTCATAACTGTTACAATTCCACTGTAACAGTGCCATTGTGTGAACTTAGGGAATAACGTGGAGCAGCAAGCTACTCCAACTTTGACTCTGGAGGATCTACAGTCACTACGTCGACTATAATCTCCATGTCCTCAGGCGAGGTCATGGAGTGAATCGACTAGTGGAAGATTTCATAGACGCAGTTCGGCGGCGGGGGGATCTCCGTGGGGAGCGCGCAGATCTGGGGACCGAAACGTCCCCAGGCGCAGAAGCATCCGCAGGTGTTGGCGCGGATGGCTTCCCCTTTTTGGGAGAAAGGGAATGCGTAGTGCGGGGTCCCTTCTTACCCTTACCCGCCTCTTTAAGATATATAGACGGGTCAGGAGCCGAATTCCTGACCCTGGTCGACGATGCCGCCTCCGCCGGCTTCGGCGCGGCTTTCGCCGACCGTTTGGGTGGGGAGAAAGTCTTCGACTTCCTCCCGAGTGGGGAGTAAGTCTTCAACTTCCTCCCCTGCTGTGCGGGCGGAGCAGCCTTCGCTCGCACAGCCTTCGTGCTGGCCGAAGGTGGAGTTGAAGTCACCTTCGGGCTTTCCGTTAGTATCATAGGTGCTGGCTTCATAACAGGTAACTCAGTTGAAGGTTTCACAGCTGGTACAAAAGATGAGGTCGCCGGGACCAAATTTGGTATTATGGCTCTATAATCAATCGTTGGAGAAGGCGAAATCGTGGTATGGTACTTCTTGCGGGCTTCCTGGTAGGTGAGACCATCCAGGGTTTTGATCTCCTGGATTTTCTTCTCACTCAGGAAGACAGGGCAGTTCCTGTCCCGAGGAGAATGAAATCCAGGGCAATTAGTGCACTGATAAGGTGTTGTGCACTCTTCCGCTTCGTGTGTTACCTTACCGCATGTTCCACAGATGTCGGGGCTCGAGCATCGGGATAACATATCTCCGAACTTCTGGCACTTATAACACCTCATTGGTGGAGGGATATAAGGCCGAACGTCACAACGGTAACTTGTAACCTTGACTTTCTCTGGAAGCACCGAAAGCTCAAAGGAAATAATGAAAGCACCAGTATCCACGATTTGACCATTGACCTTGCGCGTAATGCGCCGGACATCAGTCACGTGACGGTGCTGCATATCCTCCTTGAGCTCCTCGTCAGTGTTCAGAATCAGGTCCCGGTGGAAAATAACTCCTCGGACCAGATTCAGGGACGTGTGCTTTTCCACTTTGACGGGAATATCGCCAAAGTGGTCACATTTCAAAAGTCGTTCAACTTGCTCACCAGTCCTAGTCTTGAGCAACAAGCTACCGTTCCTCATCTTTTGTACTTTCTCAAGCTCACCATAGACACCTTCTATGTGGCGAGAAAACAAAATACTCTTTACCAGCTTGAAATCACCCCCATCTGTTCTGGTAGCTACCAGAAACTTGGGGGTGTTAGTACCCAGATTTTCACGCACAGATTGTTCCCAGGGGGTTGATCCCCGTAGGGAATCAAATGTTAAAGACTTGGGTGTAGGACCACCCTGTTTGGGTGTAGGTCCACCCTGGTTGGGGATTTTTCTTTTAGAACCCATGGCCAGATCATCCTCCCCGAATGCCACCGACATCCGATCACGGGCCGTCACAGTAGGCGCTACCTAGCCAGGGCAAGGCCCGCCTAGCTTGGAAGGCATTGCCCGGGGGTCCGATGTTTTACAATGCCGTATTGGCATGTACCCCTTGGCATATACTGGATTTTACAGCTCAGACATTCGGCTGTGTGGGGACCTGCGTAGTCAGGCGGATACTACTGAACGGGTACATGGCACACCCACCTGTCGGCGCGGCCAAGACCGGAACAGGCTTTCGAGCGTAGTCGCTAGCGTAAGTGGCCCATCCCCTAACAGCACGCACATATAGAAATTTTGGTTGCCAGACCCTGAAAGCAGTGACGGAAAGAAGTGCGATATAACCTAATGAGAGTTATACCGCACGGGTGTATGTCTTTTAGAGCTGACTGTCAAACCCTCGAAAGGGGACCGTTCCGAGAAGCCCTTTAGTCGCCTTTTACGACTGGCAGGGAGTACCGTGGATGTATTCGCTTCCTCCCACCCACTGGGGGTCCAATTCACAAAACAACGCGGAGTCCTTAAAGTATAGCCAAGGTCGCCCCTTACGACAGGCAGGGGATACCGTGGGTGTATTCGAAACCCCCCACCCACAGGGGGAATACTTCAGACATTATTTCTGTACAATTATACGTAATATATTAAAAAAAAAAACGGGCCTGAGTCAACGCCGAGGACATTCAAACAGAGAAATACGATACTTTTAGATGAATAAATGAATTACACACCGAAGCTATGATACCTTTATCATCGGTATTCAATTCAATAAATACGACAAAGAGGGCAAATACTCTACAGCTAATGAATATAAAAACACTCACCATGCAATGATTATCCTTTAACATGAAACAAGAGTCTGAGTGGAGGTCGTTCACAGCTTACTGCAGTAGTTGACAGATAACATCATGCAGTCACTTGGCAAGGGTTTCTTTGACACCCTCCATTCCTTCACTGTCCCTATCATCATCACCACCATGCACACTCACTTAATCGCGACTCTCTACGTTTAATATTAGCTTTCGTGATAATACAAAAGTAAAGTTAAGGTAAAGACATATTTAGCACTGAGCACTCAAAAAAGCCCCTCTGTGGCGATATTATTGCCGTGGTGTTATATTTTCGAGTTGTAGGCTATTGAATGACGGACGGTATTTTGAACACTGTGAAGGGAAAGAATAGCCTGTGATCTATTATTGATTGACGCAAGCGAACTGACACCAATAAATAAAATATCCTCAGTCACTTGGCAAGGGTTTCTTTGACACCCTCCATTCCTTCACTGTCCCTATCATCATCACCACCATCATTGTCTTCGTCAGAGCTTGATGAATTGCCAAGGTTAATAATCATTTCATCCACCGCGATATCCAGACCACCTTCAGTATTTCTTTCTGTACATGCTGTACGGGATGTGTCCAGTCCTCGGGTCGAACTTCGGCGAAGTAAAAGTAACGAAACAATGACAATGAAAGGAAATCAAACACAGTGATTAACAAGCGACTGAAACAATGCCTGCCCATACGAGAAGAATTCTGTCACTCGTGTGGTGTATTTTGTAGCCACATGTTGGTAACGGGTGTTTGATAGTAAAATGTCGAGAGCTGGGTGAGATATTGTTTGTAGTTTTAGAAATGTATGCATGTGTAACGCATTTGCATTGAGTGTTTACACGGACTTAAATAAGTCACTTTGACAAATACAAGATTGTTACTAGGAACTTCAGTTAAACAAAACACAAAATTAAATACTTTTGACAGTACTTTTTTTTCCCTTCCTGGAGACCTTCCCTGGATTTTCTTTCGACTGCCACCTTAGCCGTCACTTCGCACCTGTTTTGTTTCCGAGGGAGCCGTGTCAGTACATTTACTGGCACGTTAAAGATCCCCTTCGAGGCAAAATTCCGGCACCCCGGCGTCTCTAAAAGCCAGTGTAGTTAAAAGGGACGTAAAACCAATAACATTATTATTATTATTGTTTTGTTTCCTTGAAGACGGCGTAGAGTTTCATGCAGTATGGACTCTTGCTCACGGTTATCTTTTCTACTGCACCAGCTGCCATCACAGCGTCCTGAACAGTAGGCTATGCATGCCAATCAGACTTGCTTCATTGAGATTGACGATCATGCACTCCTTGTTCAGGGAGAAACCTCTGTCTAGAGCTGCATTGTTGTGATACAAAATCAGTATCATTTTAACGAAGCTTGTGAGATCGTTTTTGGCAGGAACTGAGGAAGGTGCTGAAGCCACTAATTCTGACCACAGCACGTCGAGCCGTGGCTCTTTTCCGTCGAACTGCTTCAAACGCGCAGTAACGGAGAGCAGTCTCAGAAGTGCGGAGTAGCTGCTCTTGATGCGGTCAGCCATTGCTCCAGAAAGCAAATTCTTCTGATTACAAAGAATTTCCAGGGCAATGACGATCGTAACTTCTTCCAACTTAGGAGTCTCAGCGACCCCTATAGTGTCTAGGCAGGAAATAGCACGGGTCTCTCTTGAGCAAGAGTTGACCACTCTGATTTTTTCAGCCATAGGATACGAATGTACAATTTTCGGCAATTGGTGCGAAATTGCAGCACATCCGCGTCAGGAATTTTCTGATATCTTCATTAAGGGCTGCTCTTGTCGAGCAACCCAGGTCTCCACTGTGAATAACAAGGCGGACTGATTCCTGTATGTCATTGTCAGCAACGAGCGCGGCGCGCGTAGCCCCACGCGTAGAGGGTACGGCCGGCGGTCGGCCAGGCAAAGTATGCATTCGACGTTGGCTGGGTTCTCATCCCGCTTAGCGCTCTATCGGTGGCGCAAATTACGGGTGGCAGCGCGGTCTGCAGGCGAAATAGAAGATTGAGCGGGAGGACTCTACCGAGCGTTCGGGGGCTAAGAAGTCGGGCATTAAGAGACTTTTCAAGATTTCCCGTATCAAGTGCGAATTTCCCGTATTTTTCCCGGGTCACTAAAATTCCCTTTTTTCCCGTATCGCTCGACACCCTGCGTAAGTACAATATCGTTATTCTATAATAAGAGTAAGCTCTCGAATTCTATCACATGTGGTTGCTCTTCTGCATTATGCTAAAGCATCATGCATTATGATTTTTCAGCTTCATACACTTGTTAAAATTTAAATGTGTTGTCTATTGTAACTTAACCCTGGAACAACAATCGTACATTTATACTAGCGGAGTCTGACAATTCTCGTCAGTATTCAGTAATTTCGATCGACCATGACCTACGATAGCTTCTTTTCTCATGTCTTCGTTGGCATTTAAGCAGTGTAAGTAAAAACAGATACACATAAATCATCGATATGGGCGTACATAGTGATTTATTGCATGAGGAAGTTACCTTCGTCTATTTCTGTTTCGTATGATGTCAGCATAAGAATGCCTGTTGGGAATGAGAGATATGAATGAGGGAGAGGCAGTCTACTGAAATTAGCAGAGGCAAGAGTTGTCTCAGAAGTCTTCTTCTTGTTCTCCTCAACCTGGCGGTTGGTGGGTAGCATGAATGTCTTCGTACAAAGGTCTTCTATCCTGAGCCCGCTGTTTGATCAGGTGGTACCGACATTTTCCTCCGAAGTCATCAAAGAACTCTGCTCTTGGTCGTCCTCTTCCTGCCTTTCCTTCTATTTTCCCTTCAAGCAGTGTGATGCACCATGGTGAATGCCGGAGTAGGTGGCCTATCCAATTATTTCTTCTTTTTCTGATTGTTTCTGTCAGATTGATGATTTCCTCTGCTCTTCTTAGAACCTCTTCATTAGTTAGCCTTAGGGTCCAAGGTATCCGTAGCATTCGTCGCCAGCACCACATTTCAAATGCACATAATCATTTCTTGTCGGCCTTCAATAGTGTCCAGGTTTCGCAACCATAGGTCACAATGCTCCCAATGTAACTCTTAATGAAGTGTATTTTGACTTGTAGGGATATGGCTTTGGATGTCAGGAGACTTCTCTTCTTGTTGAAAGCATCTTTAGCCTGGGCTATTCGAGAGCGGATGTCCTTTTCACACCTCCCATCAGAAGTAATAATGCTTCCCAAGTACTTGAAAAGATTTACTTGAGCCACTCTTTCTCCTCCCAACCATACATTACTATTCTGACTACCATCTCGACTACATTTCATTATCTTGGTTTTTGTTTTGTTAATCTTCATGTTACATTTTACCCTTAGATGATCATTTAATTCATGTAATGCAATTTCTAGTTTTTTCTCATCATCTGCTATGAGGGCAATGTCATCTGCGAAACGTATTGTTTGGTACAATTCACCGTTTATTTTTATTCTATGTGTGCATGTTGTTGAAAATTCTTTTATTGCTTTTTCTACATACGCATTGAAGAGCAGAGGTGAAAGGCTGCACCCTTGTCTTACTCCTTTTCCTATTTTCGCAGCCATTTGTTTTTTACCAATAATTGCTGTCTGGTTCTTGTACAACTGGTAAATGATTTTCCGATCTCTGTAGTCCACGTTCAAGCTTTTAAGGGCTTTGAACATAATGTTCCAATTTACATTATCAAAAGCTTTCTCGATGTCAATGAAAGCAATGAGGATGTTTTTATTGATTCTTATGGCCTTTTCAATAATTGTTCTCAGACTCAGGATTGCCTCCCTCGTTCCTCTATTTCTTCTGAACCCGAATTGATCTTCTGAGAGATTTTCTTCAATTCTCTTCTCCATGCGGTGGTAAACAATTCTTGTGAGTAATTTGGAAGCATGAGTTGTCAGGCTTATGGTTCTGTAATCTTGACATTTCTGTGCATTGTTAATTTTTGCAATAGGCATCAGTACAGTTTTCTCAAAATCTCCTGGTATTTCTCCTGTAGTATACATGTCATTTACAAGTTGATACAGGGAAGTTTTTGCCTTATCACCCAGCGTTTGTAGGATTTCGCCTGGGATTGAGTCTATGCCGGGTGCTTTCCTTAGTTTTAAACCTTTCAAAGCTTTATCAAATTCCTCCCTAAGTATATTTGGTCCAAGACCATCTTGTTCAATATCAGTGTCTTTCTCTATTACATCTAGTTGGCCTTCATACAAGTCTTCTACATATTCTTTCCATCTTGTAGCTATCTTATCCTCTTCTGTTATCACATCTCCATTGCTCTTTTATTGTACTCAAGGGCTTTGTTTTCCTTTGGAATTGTCTACGAACTTCCGAGAAAGCTTGTTCGGCATTTCCTTTAGCCATATTTTCATCTATCTCTTTGCATTTCGCTTCAATCCAATGTTCTTTAGCCTTTTTGGTTTCTCGGTTATCGTCATGGTGATCTCTCCTTTTGGCCATTTGGCGCTCGGTCATTAATTCCAAAATGTGTGGTGTAATCCAAGGCTTGTAGATTCTTCTTTTCCAAAACACTTTTCTGCTGCATCAACTATTTGCCCCTTGATTTCTTCCCACTTTTTTTGGATATTATGTCCGCTCAGTCCCTCAGGATCAATCTTGTCATCAGTTACTTCCTTGAACTTTTTAATTGCTTCGGCGCTTTTCATTCCTTAACTCAAGTTCCATTTTGGTGTGGGTCTTTCTATATTTTTCTTTTTGAGTTTTAGTTGACTCGTCATCAACACAAGGTTGTGATCAGAGTCGACATCAGCTCCAGGGTAGCTTTTGCTTAGTTTTACTTGATTTTGATATATTTCTCTAACTAGTATATAATCTAGTTGATATCTATTTCCATTTCCTGGCATTGTCCATGTGTATCTTCTTCTCTTTGGTTGACTAAATAACGTATTTGTGATTACAAGTGAGTGACTTCGACAGAATTCAATGAGTTTTATTTCCTCTTTCGTTTCTGGATCCCGAACCAAAGTTCCCTACCGTGGTATCTTCTCTACCTTCTCCAACTACTGCACTCATATCTCCCATGATGAGATTTTCCTCATCCTTGACCTTCAGCAGCATTTCTTCCAGTTGCTCATACACTTCCTCTACTTCATCATCTGTGTACGCAGAGGTGGGCATGTACAGTTGAATTAGAACTGTATCTCTAGGTTCTGTCTTTAACTTGATGAGAAGCATTCTTTCATTATATCCCCATATACCTGTCACTCTGTCCTATTTGCTTTGACAAAATAAATGCAACACCTCCTGCTCCATCTGAGCATCCAGAGTATAAAACTCGGAATTCTCCTCTCCATAAATCTCCTTATCTGGCCACCTTACCTCACTCAGTCCCAACACATCTATTTCTAGTAGTTTCATTTCATTCTTCACATTTTCCAGCTTGCCACATTTCTTCAAAGATCTCACATTCCATGTTCCTATTTTGAACTTCGTCTTCTCCTGCATCCCCCTCTGAAGATCCGAATAGGGGGCTATTCCGGAATATTTTATGTTTGAAGACATCATGCATTCATTCCTGGGATATCATAAAGATCTTTAATGTGGTGGTTACCCAGTGCCTTCCACATTCTGATGCCGTCGATCAATCTTGGTTCATCCGCCTTTAGGGACGATTTCTCATCCCATGGACAACAGAGTGCCCAAATCCTCTATCCGCTCCTCCACCCTCCAAGAGGCCGTTGGCACTTGGTAGAGGAAGTCTAATGGTGCTTTATTATCATTATTATTTCCAACCTACATTATTGCCTTTTCTACGGGGTTGGGGTTGAACTAAGATGATTTTTTAAAATGTGGCGAATCGTTTTTACAGCAGGGTGCCCTTCCACACGCTGGACTCGCCAGAATAGTTTGAGAGATACAATGACTGAAACTGGGAAAAGAATTGGATGGAAGAGTCAGTGGCCGACATTTGCCAGGAGCTAAAAATTGGAAACCACGGAAAACCATTTCAAGAACGGTTGACGATGGGATTTGAACCCACTGGCATTCCCAGTCCAGAGATAGTCTGGTCCCAGGGCCTTGCGCCTCAACATGAGTAGCTACCCAGGTCGATATTACTATTATTAGTAGAAGTACAGATAATATGTACTGGATTTGCCATCAGATTCATGAGACATGTCACATTAATATAATCAATAGTACTTAATAAATAAATAAAATTTCACTTCAAGTGAAAGTAGGAAACTAAAATTGTTAACACTTATATGAAGTATTTATTTGATTCTTGTCATGGTTTAGTATAAGTTAAATTTATGTGAAGTAATTTTATCAGTTTTATCGTTTTAATGACAAATGATTAAATAACTTACATCAGAATCTCCTTTTGTCATCTACAGTACACGCACCTTCCCCCGTCCAGTGAACTTCTTTCCAATAACCGGATTTCAAATTAGAATATTGAGAGACAGCAATATCTTCTCTGCCCTAGGCGCACGGCTGGACCCGGACGTATAACGCTAGCGAAGCGGTGTAGCCAAGGCCTGGTTAAAGGTAGCTATGGGAGTATTCTTTCAATCGCTTGGCACTTTGCTGATGTTCTGTTAGCTGCCCATCTTATATATAAAAGTGAAAGTCTGAATGTATGTGGATTTGTTCTCTATACAAATCTACATAATTCCACCAATCTCAACCAAATTTTGCATACACATAGTTTAGGACCCAGTAGAAACCGCTGGCAACATGAATTTTCGATAGTCTTTCTCATTCTTCTGATTTCGGCCTTTGCCACTCGAGCAAACGCAATTAAGTCTTAAATAAACTGATGAAGGAATGGCAAGACCGGTCGATTCCATGGCAACAGGAGCTCAAGACGAGACCACCAAGTTTCCATCTATCTCTGTAAGAGGCCATGCCACTCCATTTTCTCCATGGTAACAGTAGCTCAAGCCATGACTACCTGGTTTCCATCTATCTCTGTTAGAGACCTCGGCACTCCATTTTCTCCATGGCGACAGTAGCTCAAGACATGACGACCAGCTTTCCATCTATCTCTGTAAGAGGCCATGGCACTCCATTTTCTATCCAAACCATGATAAAAGAATATGAACGCCATAAAAATCTGAATACATATTTTTTTAAATGTTATTAATAGGGGTCATTGTAGGGAATGGAAATAAAAAAAGAAATACATTGGCTAAACCTGCATGTGGCATAACGTTACAACAGCTGGAGATATCATCACGAAACTTAGTATTAAGATTAAATGAGCTTAAATTATTCTTTTGTTGATTAATTTAGAGACTTTGCGACATCATGATCATATAGCCCCATGAACTTGAGTGTGTGTGGAATTTTTCTGTCACTGTGATGGCTGTAGTAGTGTGTGTATTTGTAATTCAAACGAGGATTGGAAAGGAGGGTGCTGTGGTCTTCAGTTAGGAACTATCCTGGTTTTTGCTTCGAGTAGAAGTGGGCAATCACGGAAAACAATTTTCAAGTTTTGTCTAGGGAGGCTCAGTATAGCCCATTCCGCCTCTCAGACCAGAATTAAAATTTCTTGACAGAGTTGGGATTCAAACTCGGACCTCTAAGGCAAAAGCCGAGAATGTTAGCCGCTAATACACATGGACGTCTAAATGACTTTAGGCTTTTATGTATGACTAGCAGAAGTACCCATTCTTCGAATGGTCTTCGGTATTAATAACCAGACGTAATCAATTGAGCTACTGTCGCAATGGTTAGAGACTTGGAACCTGTTTGTCGACAAAGAAAGAGGATTAGTTAAAATATGCTCTGAAACTAAATTTACCTAACGTGTACTTCCTGTCGTGAAAATAAAATTGAAAACCTCCTAGACGAAACGCAATACACGTCAAATAAAACTGACCGTCACTGTTGTGTCAAGTCCCCATCCAGAGGAAGACCCCTTTAATAAATGATAAAGGCTTGTGGTGCATGGAAATTCAGTTTCTTTTGCCTCCAATGGCCCAAATTCCTAAAAGAAAAAAAAAACTATTTCAATTCAGGAAATTTTGAAAATAATGTTTCTGTTTGGAGATATAATAGACCTTCTGTACGACATAACGCACATTTAAGTCGTGTGAAAAAAATCTAGGGTACCCCTTGACCCCCTTAAGCGCATTGATGAATTTGACAGTTTTAGTTGATTCCGTATTAACTTTATAGCCATTTGCAAACGTTCACAGAAATTTAATAAATGGAGTGGCTTTACATCTTGCAGAAATAGATGGAAAATTGGATGTCACCTTTTGAGATACTGTTGTCATGGTTACTGGCTTGCATTCCTTCATTAGTTTATTAAATGAAATTAGTTTTCTGGGAATATCTCAGAAACTGTTGGTTTTAGAGCCTTAAAATGTAGTTTTCAGAGACCCTTTACAGCTATTTAGGGGCACAGAGTTTTGTTTCTGACACCAAGGGGATGAAAATAAGCTTCGTCTCGTCGTTGTAGGCCGTAGTATTAATAGGCCTTCCGTATCACACCTGCAAGTGTAAATCGCGTGAAAAAAAAAATCTAGAGTAGGCCTACCCCTTGACCCCCTTAAGCGCATTATATGACATTGATGAATTTTACAGCTTAATTTGGTTCCGTTATAACCCTGACACGGTGCGTCCCAATGGCTGATAGGGGCTCTCGTGAGAGAGTGGTGCTTGCACCCGCAGATCAACTGAGGACATGATATAGTGGCAGCAGCTATATCATTATTGCTGATACAAAGATCGATACTTCGACCTTGTATCAGCAAAAAGCTGCTTCCCGTCCTGTCATCCTTGGATGATGAGATGTGAGGTGATTACTGAGCATTGAGGAAGGCAACGGGAAACCACCTCAATTAATTTTCCCTAGAATATACATGCATGATGGATTCTTCCCAAGTTAAATTGGTATCCGGAGGTAAAATAGTCCCCTGCTCGGATCTCCGGAGGGGACAATGTAAGAAGATTCCGAGAATTGATGAAATATGTAAAATGGGAACATGGAATGTTCAATCACTCAAAAGGACTGGAAAACTGGAAAATGTCAAAAAGGAAATGGATAGACTTGAGATCGACATTCTAGGACTAAGCGAAGTGAGATGGCCAAATAATGGAGACTTCTGAAGTGGTGACTACAGGATTATTTATTCAGGAGATACGGATGGAACAGGTGGAGTTGGCTTTATTTTAAACCTAAAACTGGCGTGTCAGGTCAAAAGCATTTGGGGATTCAGCGAAAGAATTATCATGATCACACTCAAGACAGAGCCTAAGGATACATTACTAATCCAGACATACATGCCTACTTCGAGTTACACTGATGAAGTGGAAGATATATATGAACAACTGGAGGAAGTATTGATGAAAATTAAAGAAGATGATAGATAACCTTATCATCATTGGTGACTGGAATGCTGTTGTAGGAGAAGGTACAGTAAACAACTGTGTGGGAAAGTATGGACTTGGAAATATGAATGCAAGAGGGAACAGGCTTATTGAGTTCTGCAGAAGCCATACGCTGATTGTTGCCAATACATGCTATGAACAACCAAAAAGAAGAAGATACACGTGGACAATGCCAGGTAATGGTGATAGATATCAGATAGATTACATACTGATAAAAAGTCGTTATCGTAATCAAGCAAAATCTTGTAAGACCTACCCGGGTGCAGATGTGGATTCAGACCACAACCTGGTATTAATGAAGCGCCAACTTAGATTAAGAAGAAAAGTTATAAAATAACCCTGTAAGAAATGGAACATCAGCAAGGTAAAAAATGACAAGCAAGCTTCACAAGAGTTCAGAGAAGAAACAAATGCTAGAATTGGCCTCCAGATGATGTCTGGAAATATACAAGAGAGATGGGACAAAACAAAAAAAGGAATGACCGAAACAGCCGAGGCATGCTTTGGTGGACAGGAAAGGGCGATTTATAAACCTTGGATTACCGAAGAGCTACTGGATTTAATGGAAGAACGAAGAAAATGCAAAGTAAGAGGAAACCATGAGGAGTATGCGAGACTTCGAAACAAGATTAATAAAGAAGCCAAGAGAGTAAGAGAAGAATGGTATGAAAAGAAGTGCAAAGACATAGACGAACATATGGTGAGCATACGCTGAGATACGGAAACAGTTTGGAACAAAAAGAAACGTGATGAACATCATACAGAGTAAGAATGGCGAAGCCCTAACGGAAGATGGTGAGGTAGTGTTACGATGGAAGGAGTACACAGAAGAACTGTATGAGGGAGTTCTAGATGCAAATGTCCTTGAAAGTGAAGACCAGGTGGATGCTGATGAATTAGGACCACTAATTTTAAGAGAAGAATTTGATAAGAGCCCTCAATGAGTTACGACACAGAAAGGCTCCAGGTCCAGATGGGATCCCTGCAGAGATTTTACAGGCCCTCGGAGATAAAGCCAAGGACAATCTATACAATCTAATAAATGAAATATATGTAACAGGAGAAATGCCAAAGGACTTTGAGCAAACTATTCTTATTCCCATACCAAAAAAGCACAGAGCACAAATGTGCGAAGATTATAGAACTTTGAGCCTTCTCTCCCATTCCTCGAAAATTATAACAAGAATCATCTATCATCGGATCGAGAGAAAAGTAGAAGAAAAATTTCAGAAGAACAGTTTGGATTTAGGAAGGGAAGAGGTACACGAGAAGCCATCCTAAGTCTCAGAATAATTATTGAAAAATCCCTGGAAATCGACAAACTTGTTGTAATTGCTTTCATTAATTTAGCGAAAGCTTTTGATAATGTAAATTGGAAGGTGCTGTTTGAAACCCTAAGAAAACTGAAGATAGACTATAGGGACAGAAGAATACTCGATCAACTTTACAAGAACCAGACAGCATTAATTGGCAAGGGAAGAGTGGAAGCAAGAATTGGGAAGGGAGTAAGACAAGGATGTGGACTATCACCACTGTTATTTAATATCTACATTGAAGAAGCCATTCAAGAATTCCGAGCTACCAACAGTCATGGCATAAAAGTTAATGGCAAGCTGTACAGTACCAAACGATTTGCAGATGATATAGCCCTGATAACTGAAAATGAGAGTGATATGGAAAATGGTCTGAATTATTGCAAGAGAAGTGTGGTATGAGGATAAATAAAAAGAAAGTAAAGGATTTCAAATATCTGGGGAGCTTGATCACATCAAATGGAAAGTGTACGAGAGAAGTAAATGCTCGAATCGCACAGGCAAAAGAAGCCTTCTCAAAAAAGAAGTCTTTACTAACATCCAAGACTGTTAACTTAGAGGTGCGAAAACACTTTGTGAATAGTTTTGTAAGGAGTATTGCAAGTTATGGCTCTGAAACATGGACTCTGCGACAGGCAGATGTATCAAAACTTAGGGCATTCGAGATGTGGTGCTGGCAACGACTACTAAAGATACTAAGTCACGAATGAGAATGTTCTCAAAAGAGCAAAGGAGACACGTACCTTGGTTGAATCATTAAATAGAAGAAGGAATAGTTTTGTTGGCCATTTGATTCGTCATTCTGACTGGTGCACCACACTCTTCGAAGGGAAGCTAGAAGGAAAGAGGAGGCGAGGAAGACCAAGGACTCAATTCATGGACAGCATTAAAGGCAAGCACACTTATTGCCATTTGAAACTCCAGGCCAGAGAAAGAAGACGTTTTGGAAGACATGCATGTTACCCACCAACCTAGTGGTTGAGGAGAAGAAGATAAACTTATAGCCGTTTGCAAACTATCTCAGTAATGTAATGGAATTGTATTGCGTCTTACAGCAAAAGTAGACACAGCTTATCGAAGGATTAAGAATAATTTTGGGGAAAAGAAGACGAAGTGCTGTAATATTAAGGACACAAATGGAAAGCCTCAAACAGATAGGGAAGAAAAGGTTGAGAGATGGAAAGCTTACATAGAGAGTTTGTATAAGGGAAAGGAGATTGAGAATCATGTAATGGAAAGGGAGGAGGAAATTGATGAGGATGCGAAAGGAGATTTAATATTGAGATCAGAATTTGATAGAGCTTTGGAAGACTTAAGCGGGAACAAAGCACCAGGCATAGATGATATACCGATTGAGTTGCTATGCTGCATAGGAGATGAAGGTCTGATCAGGTTATTTCACTTGGTGTGTAGGATTTATGAGGCAGGTGAGGTACCCCCTGATTTCAAGAAGAATGTAATCATCCCTATACCAAAGAAAGTGGGAGCTGACAGATGTGAAGATTACCGTACAATCAGCTTGTTTACTCATGCTTCAAAGATCCTGTCTAGAATAATTTACAAGAGGATTGAAAGCCAGATAGAAACGGAGTTGGGTGAAGACCAGTTTGGTTTCAGGAGAAATGTAGGAACAAGGGAAGCTGTACTTAGTCTTAGGCTGATTTTGGAAGGTAGAATAAGGAAAGATAAGAGAACGTTCATGGCTTTTGTAGACTTAGAAAAGGCTTTTGATAACGTTGATTGGACTAAATTGTTTGACATTTTGAAATCGATTGGAATAAAGTACAGGGATAGGAGGGTGATATACAATCTGTACAGAAACCAGACAGCAGTCATTAGAGTTGAAGGACATGAGAGAGAAGCTGGTATTCAGAAAGGTGTAAGGCAAGGCTGCAACTTATCACCCATACTTTTCAATCTTTACATTGAACAAGCAATGAAGGAAATTAGAGAAAAATTTAAAGTGGGAGTGAAGATTCAAGGAGAAATAATTTCAACTCTGAGATTTGCTGATGACATCGTCATCTTGGCCGACAAGCCTGAGGATTTGAATGAGTTTTTGAATGGTATGGACTCCATCTTACGGAAAGAATTCATGATGAAAATTAATAAATGTAAAACAAAAATACTGGAATGCAGCCGAAATAAATCAGAAACCTCTATGGAGATCAAATTGGCAGGTGGAAAGCTAAAGGAAGTAGGAGACTTCTGTTACTTAGGAAGCAGAATAACCAGTGATGGGCGAAGCAAAGAGGATATAAAAAGTAGGTTGGCTCAGGCAAAGAAAGCATTTCTACAAAAAAGGAATCTGCTGACATCGAATATAGATTTAGGTATTAGGAAGTCATTTTTGAAAGCCTTTGTCTGGAGCGTGGCGCTCTATGGAAGTGAAACTTGGACTATTGGTGCAGCAGAAAAGAGGAGAATTGAAGCATTTGAAATGTGGTGTTACAGGAGAATGATGAAGATCAGATGGGTAGATAGGGTTACAAACGAAGAGGTATTAAGACGAGTGGGAGAGGAGAGATGTTTCTGGCGACTGCTAATGAAGAGAAGAGATAGGTTGGTAGGACACATACTAAGACACCCAGGAATAGCAAGCTTAGTTATGGAAGGAAGGGTCGAGGACAAGAACTGTAGGGGTAGACCAAGGTTAGAATATGTTAAACAGATTGCCTCGGATGTAGGGTGTCGGAGCTATGTAGAGATGAAACGATTAGCTCAGGACAGGGAGGCATGGAGAGCTGCATCAAACCAGTCAAAAGACTGAAGACTCAAACAACTTACAGCAATAGATGGACCTGTGAGATTCCGTTGCCATGGTTACCGGCTTGGATCCTTTACGTTATTGTATAAAATGAAATTAGTTTTCTGGAAATATCTCAAAAACTGTTGGTTTTAGGGCCTCAAAATGGGGTTAGTTCGTTTCTCACATTGAGGGGCTGAAAATGAGCTTTGTCTCACCCTTCTACGGCCTATTTCAGCAAGTATTTTAAGGGGGTAGGCCCCCTTTTATGAGAGATACAGAGAAGAGTTACATCAATGATTAGTGTCGTGCCTCTGAAGGATATCTGTACCAAATTTTACGTTGATCCACCCAGCCATTCTCGAGTTATGAGGGAACAACTTTGTCCACAGACGGATAAAAATTTTATTTTCGCGTGCATCCGTCATAAAACTGTCTGAAACGCATAAATAACGCAAATTTCCATAGAAATTCAGAAAATACAGACAAACTTTCATTTTTATATATATATAGAGATTTTATTTAATTTTTAGTCTTTAGGGCACCGAAACGTATGTGACATTTTGGGTCTAATTTTATACTTTTGATGCCGCTGCTGTTATGGAAGATTTTGAATCTTTACCTTATGGCGAAAGGTATTACGTGCAATATATCGTATGTAATATCGACTAGAATTGAAGTTTTATACTCTCCGTTAAGGTGTGTTCTACTACTGATATGTTGACATTTATGTTTTATTAGTCATAATGTCTTTATTTTTTTATTGTAGATAGTGCTTACCTCTACAAGCTGTCTTTAATATTACAAATCAGAAATACAGTAACTTTTGCATGATATTGCAGATTGTTCTATGAATAGTATTTGCCTTTGTTATTCCGGTTATATTGTAATTGGTAATTATCCTGATCTATGACGATGCTAATTTGTAATGGAACCGGATGTTAAATTATGAATTTAGTTGATAACATGTTAATAACATACGGTAATTAAACTACGAATATGCGATAATTTTCGACTGATTAAGAACCAAATATTAAGTAATGATACTTTGCCATAAGAATAGCGGACATTATATAGTTCGATTCTATTCGTTCACAATTTTTTTCCTATGTTTATGTATTTATATTAGCCATTTTAGTGCTTACTGGCAAAAGTTATTGAATAGCCTAATGTTATAACTAGGGTTCGGAAGTTTAAGACATAAAGAAGTACAAAATATGCAAGCAAATATGCCCTAAAAACTAGCTTAATATAACCTAAAAAACTATGAAATATGACATGAATTTCTGGGATAGGTAGAGTATCACTAACATACAAAAAACATCTTAAGTGCCAAAACGTGATCAGCGATAATAACCAGACACATTTAATCATACAAACTGACCGAGAGCTACAGTACATTAAAATTTTCAACATTCATTCAGTATCATAGCCTTGAGATGCAGTTCTTGCTCGGATTTTCTAAAAAAAAAAAAAAAAAAAAAAAAAAAAAAAGGTATCCGATATCTGTCGGCGTACGTTAGAAGACACTGCCTAACAGGAAGTTTATTGAGCTCATAACCATACATACCTCTTAATCTTCTTCTTTGCCAGCATTGCACATCACGACCATGTGCATTCTCAGGCTGTCGAAAAGAAATCTCCTTCGAAAGTATTTTTCTTTTACTGGGAGAAGCTCCTTTCTACGTCACATGATGTCACAGGAGCATAGTTAAACATAGTCAGTTCACTGCTGCTTAGCTCCGGGTCGTTTTCGCCTAAACCAGATCCATTACCCTCTAAAATGGCACCAATTCTGCACATTGTTGCATATCCTTCATTTGCTCTTAGCACCTTACTAAGTTTGTTCTTCACTGCAACTGACACTGTACCTCTTGCTTGTTCCACTTTCGATACCATGTCCTTTACTATTCCCAAACTGTCACATAATTCTATACCGCAGTTTCTAGGCGAGAGATAGTTTTCGATAAATCTCTACAATTTGAAGAAATATATACTATACTCTGTATTTCAAAAGAATGAACGTGAAGGAAATGGCGGGAGCTTGGAACAGCTGACCACCGCAGGCTCCTATTGGCTGGATTTTGACAACTAATACCATACGTTGCCAGCTTATTGTCATTCATTCAGTCACCTGTTAACTGTGTCGGAGTTTGTTACATTGACATCGTTTCGTTTACTTTAAGCATCGAGTCAATAAGTTGTAAATAGTACCGCAGGAAGAACGTGGGAAAATGCTGGAAATACAGCTTGAGACCGCGCGCGCCAACCTGTAATGGCCGGCTATCGTTCATTCCGACATCGAACTATTTTCATGGTTAGCGTTGTTTGTTCAATTCAAATTTAAATATACTTAATTTAGAATACATGCGTGACGTACAAAATAGGCTATGTACATTTAGTCTTAATGCTTACGTATCCAGTAATGTTTCATTGCATACCGTAGTGTTCAAATTAACGCTTGTCATTCAATAACCTACAAATCGACAATGTAAATTCACTGCAATAATATCGTCACAGAACACCTTGTTTGTGTGCTTGGTGCTAAATACTTTACCTTAACATTACGTATGTGGAGGCTATTATTAACCGTACAGAGTGGCGATACAGTGAGTAAGTGTGCTTGGTATTGCCATGATGTTATTTCTGCGTTCTGAGTTAACTGCTGTAAACTGTGAACGACCTTCATCCAAACTCTTGTTTCATCTTGAAGGATATAATCATTGCATGGTGAGTGTTGATATATTCATCATCATATTACTTTGTGTTTGTATTTTGTATAGCTGTCGAGTATTTGGCCTCTTTCTCGTATTTATTGAATAACGGTGACAAAGGTAGCATAGCTTCGGTGTGTTATTTATTCATTTCATACCGCATTTCTCTATTTGAATGTCCTCGGCATTGACTCAGGATCGACATTTGCATTATATTGCGCATAATAGTACCGAAATAATATCCGAAGTGTAGCCCTGTGTATTATTCGAATCAGCTGTTCTACATCAACAATAAAAACTTGGCAACACAGCTCAGCTGTTCCAAGCTCCCGCCATTTCCTTCACGTTCATTATTTTGAAATACAGAGTATAATTGTCCCGACAAATCATTGGAAAACAGTTCCTGTGCGTGATCTTTAAATTTTGCCACCCTCAGTAGAGCCTTCACAAATATTTTCTTGGCGTTTGATATTAACCAGTCAACATCGGGGAAATTCTGCCGTATTTCTTCAGCAACTCTGTGAAATCCGTGAGCAAGACACGTTAAATGGACCATTTTTGGGTAAAGTACCAAAGTCCCCATGCTACTTTCACCAAATATCAAATACAATTGATTAAATGCTGCAAAGTTTGGTTTCAGAGCTAATAAATCCACCACTAAAGCCTTAGAAGCTGTTGTGAATGAAGTCATTCAAGGTTTTGAGTCTCATCACATTACAAGTGCTACAATGTTGGACCTTAGTAAGGCCTTTGATTCTGTCCCACACAATATTCTAATAAGTAAACTTAGCTATTATGGTGTTAAAGATTTGGAGCTGTTATTAATTACATCTTACCTCAGTGACAGACACCAAATAGTATCGGTAGAAAATAAACATTCTGTGGCCCTCAAAGTAAAAACAGGGGTGGTTCAGGGTTCAGTAATAGGAACTCTTCCTTGTGTATATAAATGATATTGTAAATAATCCACCCTGCAGGTTAGTACTTTATGCAGATGATATCACTATCATATCACGCAATAAGGACTTAATACATGTTAATGAAGAAAGGACAGAAATGCTTCAGAAATCAACCTCTTGGTTGCAGGCAAATAAACTTATCCTAAATAGTAACAAGACAGAATTAATATATTTCCATTTAAATAATTCAAGTTTGGATGATAATGATCACAACTCTGTCAAGCTATTGGGGTTATATTTAGATAGAAAGTTAACTTGGAACACACATACTCAAAATCTATGTATGAAACTAGCTGGTGATATTTTTACTTCGAAGACTTAAAGAGTCAGTCAGTAGTAGTCAGATGATGTGCCTTCTTTCATTTTCATATAACATATGGCACAATGTTATGGGGTAATTCAACAGGGGCTCAAGATGTGTTCAAGTGGCAAAAAAAGGCGGTAAGATGTATTAAAGGTATGGCCACTCGGGAATCATGTAGACCGCTTTTTCAGGATCTTGAAATTTTAATTCTTCCCTCATTATACATAATATCATAGTATACTGAACACCAAAGAAAATCTTAGTGAACTAACAACACGTAAAAATGTACACTATTATGGCACAAGAAATAGAAACGATCTAGACCTACCCCATGTTAGGCTGAGGAAAACACAAGAAAACTACAAATATAATGGAATTAAATTATACAATGAAAATCCACAGCCTGCTTCCAGTCTCCGACCGGGTCAGGAATGGAATGAATGAAGCCCCCATCTAGCGGCGAGGATATGAACTGTGCCGGCTGCCGAGGCCTGACGCACTCCTCTGGGGCAATGATTAAATGAATGACAGATGAAATGAAATGATAGTGGAGAGTGTTGCTGGAATGAAATTATGACAGGGAAAACCAGAGTACCCGGAGAAAAACCTGTCTGCCTCCGTTCTGTCCAGCACAGATCTCACATGGAGTGACCGGGATTTGAACCACGGACCCAGCGGTGAGAGGCTGGCGTGCTGCCGCCTAAGCCACGGAGGCTTATAAATTATACAATAAACTACCTAATCAATTCAAGGGTATGTCCCTAAATAATTTCAAAAGAACTCTCAAAAAATGGTTAATATCCAACAGCTTCTATTCAGTATCTGAATTTGAAGAAAAAGTAACACTCTTTCAAGGTGGGATGTGAAAACCAATGCCATCCTAAATTACCAGAAATATATTGTATATAACTCCATAGATGGTCTCATAGCTAAGTTTCACATAATTTTGTTGTTGTAAAATTACTGTTCTGTTTTATGTTAGGTCTTGTATATAGTTGTTTACTTAATTTAGTGTATTTATTTTATATTCATGATATTGTATTTTTGTGTGCATTCTGACTTTGCCCATTGCAATTCTTAATTGCCTAAAGACAATAAAATTATTCTATTCTATTCCATGTATGGTGCAGCATCGGTTAGTAACAGCAAGATTCGTTCTCGCTTAACTTTACCATCCCACAAAAGCTTCATGGCATTGTCAAAAAGTATTGCAATTGTTGAATGGTTATCTGCATCTGGAACCTCCGAATGAAGTAAATATACATCGCCCGGACGATCCACGAGAAGCGTGCCAAGTATAACATTCGCAACATACCTACCACAAACATCCGTAGTTTCGTCAACGGATACCCAGATGCTATTGTTGCCTATTCTAGGCCTAATTCTAATTATTTGAAGTGCGTCTTTATAACAGGTGGGCAAATAACATTTTCGCAATGTTGCCTCGTCCGGGATCGACTGTGTTATGTATTTAGTTAAGAATTTTCGGAAGTGTTCATTGTTCACTTTGTTAAGCGGAATATTGGTAGATACCAACATTTCGCACAGGTCTTTTGAGAAATCGGAAAGTTTGGTTGACGAAGATTTCGCTGTATCAAACAAAAGAGCCTGCCTGCTCTGTTCAGAAGACTTTTGATTCGCGCAGTTTTTATGCGTAGCAGTAGCGCAGTGCTGTTGCACATTAGATCGGTTTATCACCGCTACCTTAACTTCACATGCTTTACAAAAAAGAATTGTTCCATCACTACTGAATATACTTTCTGAACTTTACAGCTTCACTACACTTCACTTTCGGTATGATGGGGTTCACTGCAGTACTAAAAGTGTCACCAATCTGTTGAAATCCGTTGGTAGTGAAAGAGCAAGGGAGCTTTCACTCGGCCCTGCAAGGAAGAACTGGGCGAGATTTAACATGGCATTTCCTTGTTTGCTAATTGCTTCTGATCTTATTATATCTACTGGAGTGACATCCTACTGAAAGGCGGAAGCACACTATCGTCATGTTCCGTGACCTCATGCGTACAAAGTCGCAATCTAACTTGTCCAGAAAGATGTGCTAAAAGACGTCCGTAGAGGAGCATCTTCTTGGAATCAGGTCTTCTAAACCTGCAATCTGCCTGTTCCAGGAAAAGAAAGAAAAATATATCTACTACACTATTCGGAAATCCTGTTTGAAACTCGAAGCAGATAACACGTACCTTGTTAACGACGCCTCAATTTAAACAAAAATGCTGAAATTATAACCAAATATGACCTTATATCACTAAAACTAGCAGTAGTGCTAACAAGAAGTGCAAGGTAGCGAAAGAAGAATGGTTGAAAGAGAAATGTGCAGGTATAGAAAATTGTCTGAAATTAGGAAAAGAAGACACAGCTTATCGAAGGAGTAAGAATACATTTGGGGAAAGAAGACTAAGTGCTGTAATATTAAGGACACAAATGGAAAGCCTCTGACAGATAGGGAAGAAAAGGTTGAGAGATGGATAGCTTCCATAGAGTGTTTGTAGGAGATTGAGAATCATGTAATGGAAAGGGAGGAGGAAATTGATGAGGATGCAACAGGAGATTTAATATTGAGATCAGAATTTGAAAAAGCCTCCGTGGCTTAGGCGGCAGCACGCCGGCCTCTCACCGCTGGGTCCGTGATTCAAATCCCGGTCACTCCATGTGAGATCTGTGCTGGACAAAACGGAGGCAGACAGGTTTTTCTCCGGGTACTCCGGTTTTCCCTGTCAATTTCATTCCAGCAACACTCTCCACTATCATTTCATTTCATCTGTCATTCATTTAATAATTTCCCCAGAGGAGTGCGTCAGGCCTCGGCAGCCGGCACAGTTCATATCCTCGCCGCTAGATGGGGGCTTCATTCATTCCATTCCTGACCCGGTCGGAGACTGGAAACAGGTTGTGAATTTTCATTTTTCATCAGAATTTGACAGAGCATTGGAAGACTTAAGCAGGAACAAAGCACCAGGTATAGATGATATACCGATTGAGTTGCTACGCTGCATAGGAGATGAAGGTCTGATCAGTTATTTCACTTGGTGTGTAGGATTTGAGACAGGTGAGGTACCCTCTGATTTCAAGAAGAACGTTATCATCCCTATACCGAAGAAAGTAGGAGCTGACAGATGTGAGGATTACCGTACAATCAGCTTGATTACTCATGCTTCAAAGATCCTGTCTAGAATAATTTACAAGAGGATGGAAAGCCAGATAGAAGTGGAATTGGGTGAAGACCAGTTTGGTTTCAGGAGAAATGTAGGAACAAGGGAAGCTGTACTAAGTCTTAGGCTGATTTTGGAAGGTAGAATAAGGAAAGATAAGAGAACGTTCATGGCATTTGTAGACTTAGAAAAGGCTTTTGATAACTTTGATTGGACTAAATTGTTTGACATTTTGAAAATAATTGGAATGAAGTATAGGGATAAGAGGGTAATCTACAATCTATACAGAAACCAGACAGCAGTCATTCGAGCTGATGGACATGAGAGAGAAGCTGGTATTCAGAAAGGTGTGAGGCAAGGCTGCAACTTATCACCCATACTTTTCATTCTTTACATTGAACAAGCAATGAAAGAAATTAGAGAGAAATTTAAAGTGGGAGTGAAGATTCAAGGAGAAATAATTTCACCTCTGAGATTCGCTGATGACATCGTCATCTTGGCCGACACGCCTGAGGATTTGAATGAGTTTTTGAATGGTATGGACTCCGTCCATCCAATTAAGTGTGTAATTGGGCACAATTCGTGTTGACCAACTGAAAAGCTTTCTTTATAAGGAGATAGCCAGCCTCTCCATCACTGGAATGCAGGGTACTGCCTGGCAGATAAAAGTGGAACTTTGCTGACCTTCATTACCTATGTCATTATGCAGTCATGAAATGTTCAATTAATTACTTTGTGGAATGCCTTATGTCCTGACGCTTTTAATGAATGCTCATTTATGCCATTCCATGATGTAATTTTCTTAAAATGCGTTCCGAACCACCTGCAATCCTTAGTGAAATAATATTAATATATAAGATGGTAAATATATTTCAAGAATAAATTATCTATAGATAACACAATTTCTGCATTTTTTTTCTAATTGGGACACATCCTACTATTGTTTTAGCCAAGTTCCTTGTCATAACTTAAAGTGGTAGATGCAGCACGTCCTCTACGTGTTGCAAATTACTTGTTAAGAGTTATTCAAAACAGCCACATAAGCCATGTATGTTAAGTCTCGTTCTCACGATGGCACTGATGTCACGACATTGATGACATCAAATGTCTTCGCTGCCATGCGGTTACCTGTTCACACGATAGGTACAGAAGTTTGGGCTTTCGTGGCATTTTCGCACAACATGGTGGACGTTGTTTGTGCCGTTGCCAGTGTTGTTGGAGAATTGATAGCTCTGGAGGAGAGAACATGTAAGAAGAAAAAGAAAGAAGTGTGGTTGAGGAAAGAATTCATGATGAAAATTAATAAATGTAAAACAAAAATATTGGAATGCAGCGCAATAAATCAGAAACCTCTATGGACATCAAATTGGCAGGGGAAAAACTAAAGGAAGTAGGAGACGTCTGTTACTTAGGAAGCAAAATAACCAGTGATGGATGAAACAAAGAGTATATAAAAAGTAGGTTGGCTCAGGCAAGGAAAGCATTTCTACAGAAAAGGAATCTGTTGACATCGAATATAGATTTAGGTATTAGGAAGACATTTTTGAAAACCTTTGTCTGGAGCGTCGCACTCTATGGAAGTGAAACTTGGACTATTGGTGCAGCAGAAAAGAGGAGAATTGAAGCATTTGAAATGTGGTGTTACAGGAGAATGATGAAGATCAGATGGGTAGATAGGGTTATAAACGAAGAGGTATTAAGACGAGTGAAAGAGGAGAGATGTTTCTGGCGACTGCTAATGAAGAGAAGAGATAGGTTGGTAGGACACATACTAAGACACCCAGGAATAGCAAGCTTAGTTATGGAAGGAAGGGTCGAGGAAAATAACTGTAGGGGTAGACCAAGGTGAGAGTATGTTAAACAGATTCCCTCGGATGTGGTAGCTATGTAGAGATGAAACGATTAGCTCAGGACAGGGAGGCATGGACAGCTGCATCAAACCAGTCAAAAGACTGAAGACTCAAACACACAGCAGTAGTGTCCGGCTTCGCCCGGTGGATTTATTTGTTTTGTGGATGATAATAAATACTACTACAAATTTTGGTTCAGATCGGTGAAAAGGTGTAGATTTGTGCCAAAGGGCCTAAATCCAGGGAATGGAGTGGTATGTCCAAAATTTCATGCAGACAGTGTTACTTGCAGGGTTCCAAAGGGTTAGTATACAAATTTTGGTTCAGATCGGTGAAATGGTGTACATATCACTAACCATAACGCCAGCGCATGCGGATAGAGGAGTTCGGGAGCGCTTGTTCTAGCGACTAACTGAACAAAAATCAATCTTTAAGGTTACCTGAGAGGTGTAGCCTAATGCTACATAGCCTAAACTATTCCTCTTGAATCTGGCTATCATATAAAGAAAGAATTTTTCGAATCGGACTGGTAGTTCCCGAGATTAGCGTGTTTAAACCCACAAACTCTTCAGCTTTATTATATTATTATTAATCTTGATTGGTCACATTGGACCACTTGAGTCGTTCCACAATCACTTCTTCTTTGAAGGTAGTACTGCTTGGTTCTTGCGCTCTTTCCAGTACTTTTTCATTCTTTCAGATCGGGATTTTCTCAACTCATCTGAAATCTCCATAGGCTTTCTGTGTGTCATTTCTGCAGAAAATTTGTGAGTTTTAAGAATGGTGTTAATTTTATTTTTCTCCTCGGCATCTGTTATCTTGAGTCCAACTGCTTTGAGATCTTGTATCCATTTTCCTCCAGTTTTCTTTCCTAGATTTCTCATCACCAGTTGGCGTACAATTCTGTTTTCTGGAAGCCGTAAGATGTGAAAAAAATATGAAATTCTTTTCTTCTTCATTGTGCTGGTGATTGGATCAATCTCACGATAAACAGTTTCATTTGGGAGAATCCTCCCGACTCCCTCAACTTGATACTTTTTATTTATGCACGTTCTAATGATTCTTCTTTCCGTTTTGAGGAGCTGATCAGTTCTTTGTTAATTTTTAATTTGGAACAGTGTTTCACAAGCATAAGTGGCTTCAGGGAGAGTTACAGTTTTATAATATTGGATCTTAGTAGCTATTGATAGGCATTTTTTATTATATGTTGACCAGGTTAGAGATTGTGCCTTTTTCATTTTATTTGTTCTATTTATCCAAGTTACTTTTTCGTTTAAGTTATGTGTTATAATTTCTCCAAGATACTTAAATTGAGGAACTAGGTTAATTTTATGATAATTTATATAGACTTCATTTATATCTAAGGGTTTCATAGGCATGATCTCAGTTTTTTCAAAGGATATCAGTAATCCTATCCCTTGAGCAATTTCTTGGAGACTAGTGATCTGAGTACAAACCTCTTCCTTGTCTAGTGCTAAAAGAGCCAAGTCATCTGCAAATCCTAAGCAGTTTATTTTTATTGATGGTTTTGTTCCAATTTTGATCTTAGGAGGGTTTTCCTTTTGCCAAACCTTCATGATATAATCAAGAGCCACATTGAAAAGCAGAGGGGATAATCCATCACCTTGTCTGAGACCAGTTTTTACTGTGAAAGCTGTTGATATTTCTCCCCTAAACTTTCGAATTTGTGTTTGTTAATGTTAATTGAATGATTTTTATCAATTTAGGATGGAGACCGTATGATCTGAGGATTTTTAGCAGTGTCAGTCTATGAATACTATCATAGGCTTTCTTGAAATCTATAAAAGAGATAAAGAGTTGCTTATTTCTGTTTTTGTAATATTCCATTATTAATTTCAGGCTAAGGATTTGGTCTGGACAACTTCTGTAAGGGCGAAATCCTCCTTGATATTCTCCAAGTTGTGGTTCCAGAATGTTTTTGATCCTGTTGTAAATTATACGAGAGAAAATTTTATATGTGCAGTCCAGAAGGGTAATTCCTCTGTAGTTGTCTGGGTTCGTTTTGTCTCCTTTCTTAAATAATGGATGGATTATTCCTGTGGTCCAGTGTGCAGGAATTTCTTCAGTAATCCACATTTTAACTAATTGTTGATGAAGATTTATAATCGCAGGTTTACCAGCATTTTTCCAGATTTCAGCAAAGACTAAGTCTTTGCCACAAGTTTTGTAATTTTTTTGTTCTTTAATTGCGAGTTCTACTTCATTAATGTTTGGAGGATTTATTAAATCAGGTGAAGTTAAAATAGGTGTATCAGTGTTTACTTGCAGGGTTTCCAGTGGATCATCACAATTTAACAGTTTCTCGAATGCTTCTGCAAGGATCTCTGTATTTTCTTGGTTAGAATGTGCTAACTTTCCTGTTTGATTTTTCAACATTAATGTTGGAGCTTCAAATTTTTTTTAGATATTTACCAAATGTTTTGTAATAATCTCGAGATTCCTTTTTCTTGAAATCGTCTTCTATCTTTTCCAGTGTATTTTTAAGATGATTACGTTTCGTTTGACGATTTTATGGGTTAATTTTCTTTGTATAGTTAGTTCTAAATTTGATTCTTCTGACTTTAGAGCTTGATGTTTTATCCATGCTTGGTGTCTTTTCTCTATTGCTTGATCACAATCTACATTCCACCATTCATGTTTTTTCCTTGGATTTATTGGTGCTAACTCCTCTGCTATTGATTTTAATTTAGTGATTAATTCGTCCAATGTTTTAGTGTTGAGAGATTCTTCTCCTGTTCTTTCACAGTACTCTACATTTTTTATTAAGGTAGATGGATCAAATTTCCTCCTATTGTTATTATTAGGTTTTTTCTTGGCCATTGGAGTTAATTTTATTTTATTTTTATCTTTACCACATAGTGGTCTGATCCTGAGTCAACTCCCATTAGAACCTTGACATTGTGAATTTCGCGATGGTGAAATTTATCCATGCAGACATGATCCAACTGCCATTCACCCCTTCTGAAGTCAGGATGTTTCCAAGTTTTCAATTTATGGGGCTGTCTTTTAAAACATGTTGATTTAGAGATTAGTTTGTGGTTTCTACAAATTTCGACTAATCTTTGACCATTTTTATTGGTTCGTTTATGTGCTGTCCATTTTCCAATTATATCTCTATATCTTCTTTCTTGTCCAAGTTGCGCATTGAAATCACCAAGGAGAATTTTGATGTTTGATGAAGGGATGTTTATTAAAGTTTGATGCAAAAGATCCCAGAATTTTTGTACTTCTTCTCTGTCCTTAATGGTGTTGTTTTTTTGATTAGTAGGAGCATGTGCATTAATAATTGTATATGTTTTATTTGCCGATTTCAAAGTTAGGGTCGTAAGTCTGGAGGATTGAGATTTAAATTCTGTTATCGAGTCAATGATTCTGAGATCTATTAAGAATCTGTTACCAAATTGTGGACAATTTTTCATAACTCGTTTTCCTGGAATTCCTTTATATAATCTATATCCTTGTGATTCCAGATGGCCTTGATCACTATTTCTAATTTCCTGAAGGGCCATAATTAGAATTTTATGACTTCTCATGATATCCGTGATGATCTTCAATTTTCCAGTTTGAACCAGAGAGTTAACATTATGTGTAGAAAAGAATGAGACTTGTTTAGGTTTGATTTTCCGTAGTATTTGTTTGTTTGCTACTTGATGAGTTTTCAGACGCTCCGATTCGTCATTATCTTCCGCATGACAGCCCACCGTATCCGAATGCTGTCTTTTCTGTAATCTATCATTACAGACGGCGGAATTATTCTTCAAATGACTTTTCATGGTCGACTATCTAAGGTTTCACCTTGAGGGGAGGATAAATCCTCGAATTACAATCCTGAATGTTATTCAGAAAGGTGAAAGAACTGAGAAAAGAATTCTCAGTCCCCCCCCAACACTAGTCTGTTCACTGACCCAGTTTCCCGCTGGGATTGATTACCCAACCTTCCACTGGGTTGCTCAGCTTAGCAGGGGACACCACGTGCAGGTCAGTGTTGGGAGTTGGAGTGGAGAGGTTATGAGGATTCTCTTCTGCTGAATCCTTGTATTACTGATTTTGTTGGTTAGTATCATCACATCACACTCCCTTTGTCCAGGTCTACATATTTATAGACCTCCCCAGGTTGATTCCTAGGGCCCCTTTATTATATTAGTATAGATATGACCAAATAAATAAAAATGACCGAAATATGCATTTATAGGCAACATCAAATTGCTTTAAACCTGGTCAGGGACCCGTCATTCATACTTATTTTTCAGATTTCGGGTAAAATGAGCTCAGGAAATAAATATGACTTTTCCTTAACATCCGAACCTTAGTTATAATTATCACGAGTTCTAATAACTCTGGATTCCGCTATAGCATTTTAGAGATTAATAAGGATTGAGTTTGGAGAATTTATTTCTTCTCTTATGAAATACTTTAGAGGCTAAGGAAGTCCAATGTGTTCAGAATCTAAGCATCATATTTGACACTACACTGGGATTATACTTTGCTTAATGTACTTTAACTTGACGTGGATGAGATAATATGCATGCAAATTATTTTTACTGTTCCTTAATATGCTGCTATTGTACACACTGACCTATGTACAGGAATAAGTCATTTCGCATTATTCACGTAATTTGTGCGGGATTAAAAATCATACAGTAAGTATATTTCACACCACAATGATAACTTTATCTTCCAATCATTGACTAATTTAAATATTATTTTCTATCAAGAAGGTAGTTGCTACATTTGAAAAATAATATAACTATTTGAACACTGCTATAAGATGTCATAATTACCCCCATTAAAACAAAAACAAACACTATCAGGAAAGTAACTGTGAGACTGAGTTCTCGAGGAATTGTGTATATACATCCCTTTTTACTATTATTGCATTCTGCACTACGTTATTGTACTCCACAGTACTTTTCGACTAGGTTTACAGTGAGTTAATATTGCACTTGAGTAACATCAGAGTCGAGGAGAACTATGTTCTAACCTCATTTAAGGGCAAAATGAATATACACAGCTTAATATATTGGCATGTACTAGTAATCTATGTTTTCAAAATATAATTACCGTATCTACCTTAATTACGGTTCTATTGACTATTTCATCTAGATGACGTATCGTCTTCATCCCTTCCTTTTTCATAGTGTGTATGTGTACCTTTTGTCAATTTGGTGTTTGATTTTATTGAATATAAACCCTTTCAGTAATTCTCAGTTCATCTCTCTCGTTATGCTTTATTGAGTAATTAGTCCACCCACCTTGTGTACCTATTTCCTTCTCCAGTTTTATGTTTGGTTCGGGAGTAATGTTACGCTATTTTGGGTTCGGTAGAACGTATTCTCTTCATGAGAATATGTTCGTCCTACCTTCTGTGCCTTTTGCTTGACTTCTTGGGCTTTAACATCTTTTGGTTTAGTTATCCACTGGGCCCAGCAAAAAAAAATAATCCTACTTTCCACACTTAAAGAAGACCAGGTAATAGGTAGACTGAACTCCAATCTACCTGGTCCAGCTTGGTGAGAGGCGAATAGCTTGACCACTGCGCCACCACGCCCCATTACTTTGAAGAACACTGAACATGTGGGTGTTTTGTATAAATAAAGTAGGCTATGTATTTTTGTTCACTAAGAATCTATTTAATTGTTTAGTTGTAGGCTTATGCATATTCACACACATATGAATGCTGCCTTTGAGTTAATAAAAATGTTGAATACCAATTAACATATTTTTTCTTTTCTTTATTCTTAGTCATTCCCAGCCTAACCTTATTTTTATTTTATTTTAATGTACGTGCGGCTTGTATTTTTGCCAGTAGGCCTATAGTTATTGTGTATGCTGCCTTTGATCTAAGGATAAAATGATGAACAATCAGGCTGCAATATAATATTTTATGTTGGCATATATTCCTAGCCATTTTAAGTATCAAATTACTACATGATGTTTTGAAATATGTATTTCGGCGTTAAGTCCCGTTTAGTTTACCGTTCAAAAGTACCTCTTTTACTTGTATCTCATCGTACGTACATCATCCTTTCGTTCGTATACGTCAAATTCTCCTCCTTGACATGCACTACCAGGAGTAACTAGTCGCACCAACAAACCGCACTTTCCTCCCATTACAGTGGGCATTCCAGTTCGATGGCTGAGACATATTCTCACGCGCGTTGCCATACATGGTTTCCATTATGAACTGTGTCGCACCAAAAAGTTCCATCATCCGTGTGACGAATGTTTGTGTGAGCGCTGTGGAGAACAATGTGGAAGATCCCACGCTATATTCTGCACATTAAGACATGAATCTTTGATATTCCTAGGGAATAACAATTAGTTTACTGTATGATTTTAGATTTTATTCATTATATGCATAGCCAATGGCTGCAATAATCCCTTATTATTATAGGCTATAGACGAATTTCCAGCTGTGGAGGCCATCATTCACATCAACCATCATCAGAACAGTACTGCCAACCTCACCGTTTTGGTACTATGCCGCACCAACACCCGACCATTCCGTTTTGTCCAATCCAATGGTTACAGTCTAACACGTCCAGATCAATGGTTTTGTGTCAACCTGCCCCAATAGCTGCGAGCGGTCAAAGCGGCAACTGCACCAGACCATTCTAACCTTCGATTTGTCCAATCCAATGGTTTTTGACAATGGTTACAGCCTAACGCATTCCGATGACTGCCCTTTTTTTTTTAACAACAGTGATCTGCTAATAGATGTTGTCTCCTCCGCTGTCTATAACCCACCCACCATCCCAATTTATAACACGACTTAGGCCCATATAGTGAAATTTCAGTTGTCGGCCATTGTAAGCGTGGCTTATTTGACAAATAAGATATTGCCAACCCTACGTATACCGTAAACACGGTCGTGTGTTGTTTGTTTTGAGCGGAGAGAGCTATTAGAGCGCACTCGCTTCTATCTGTTTGTATAGGATAGGGGCAACCTGAACTAGCTCCAACAGATGGCACACAGGTACTATCATTTTGTTCTTTATTTCAAATAGCATTTGCCAATAACACTCAATTGACTGTTACAAACTCTTTAAAATGAAAATTTACTGTATTATCAACTTGTCATTCTTCAAATTCGATGTGTATAGAATTCCAACGGAAGGCAAATCAGTTGGTTCTTGAAGGCTTTTATATAAAAACCTAACCTAGTAGCTGACATAAATTCTATCTTATTAGGTAATGTTTTACATACACAAACAAACCTAACCAGCGGCTAACGCCCGAGACCCCCTTGCCTGTGGTACCAGAGGTGCCAACTTTTGAAGTGGGTTATCAGTAATCCCTTATATTGCCACCCTCCCCCCTCTCTCTCTCTCGCTCCGCTTCAAACTGTTTCATGTCAAATCCAAAGCACGCTCCTCCCTTCTCGATAAAGACACCAACTTTGCCCTACCCGGAAGCAACCTTTAGTAAAGAATATCATATTACACAATAAAATTTGCACATTGCCTGCTAGTTCTGTGATAAAAAAAAATCCTTGTAGCTTGTTTTGCACCCAGTAGCTGCTTTTCTGTTAAAGTTTTCTTGTAACATACTTCCTCCTGTGATGACATTTTCGTCTTCTGAATCAGAAGCGATTCCATTGTAGATGTGCTTAATGTAGGTCTGAATTCTGTCTGATTTTTCCGCACAACACTGAGCATTCTTTCTGTGGGAGAGTTATTGTGAGGTACACTTAATATTGCAAATACCACATTACATAAGGTTTTATACTTGAACTGTCCACTTTCAGTTGTAACCTCAGCAATGTTGCCCCAGTTAACATCAATTCTAGGTCCTTGTAAAATATATTCAGGAAAAGTATCACACTGATAAACAGCAAATTCCTCTTCAAGTTTGTCATGTATACTTTCCTTGACCTAACTTGATAATCTTTTAACAAAAATAATCAAGAAATTAATATGAAACCTTCATTCTAAGATAAATATTGAGATGTTGCACGATCGGCGCCTGTCTCAACCGTTTGACGAGATTCCCGTACTTTTCACTATAGAACACGGAGAAAAATCGCGATTTACATAATTGGTGTCACTTTTAGTCGATCAACGAGATTTCCATTGTCCTTAGGGTGGATACGGGAAGGCAATCGGCGCCGCTTGCTGTACGTTTGACAAGAATCCAGTTGTTCTCGTCGTCGAATGCGGAGAAATGTCGCGATGTATTGCAATCGCTGCCGCTTTCGGCCATTTTACGAGAATCACGATGGCCTCGCGGTTGGTCACTGAGAGCGCATTAATAAGTAATTGGTGCCGCACCTGGCCGTTCAACGATTCTCTGCCTGTCTATTTGTCCTGGCAGAATGGCGGAGGCAAGCTCGAGGTTGGGCATGGTTAAAATTCACAAGCAGTTATGGACGGTATACGGTCATGGGAAAAGTAGCGAGTAGGTTTCGGAATGTTTCGTGATGGGTGCCCAATCACCTTTGACAGGATTACCGCAGTCTTCGTGGTCACAAGTTCACGATTGGGCACCGGTTTAATGATTTTACGCAACTGGCGCCGATCTCGGTCCATTTGACGAGATTCCGTAGGCAAGTCGTGTGGTCAGCCGACCGTCTTGAGCATGTGAGTTTGGAGGATGAACGTTCAAAGTAGGTATCGAATATTACGAATTATTCTGAGAGGATTGCATGAATAATACAAGACGGCACAATTTCTTTCGAATCACGAATTATAGGCTACAAGTTATACACATTTTCGAGATAACCGGTTAGATTATCCGATGGTACCAAAGTTCGAAGGAAAAATCGACATAACGGAATTTCGAATTAACCATACTGGATGTCGCAAATTTTCTAGACGGATAGATTTTTAAAATATATGTATTCGAAGCTTTTTCGAGATTTTTTAAACTGTTTCATTTCGCAAAATTGCGACATTAAATTATTTCGCGTTATTTCTGGACCTCAGTTTGAGATAGTCTCCAAATTTAGAGGTCAATAACAGAAATGAGAGGTTTCTGTTTAGTTTCGGAAGTTTTCGCGAATCAACATCTCGCAGAAAGTCAGGTTTCATAATAATACAGAAAAGGATTTCACACAAAACTAAAACTGTTCTTGATGCCGAAAATATACGTTGAATCGTTGTATACCATTCGAGGTATCCTCAGTATGCATTTCCTTCAGGTCGGACACGGGGAGATATAGCTTAAGCAATCGGCGCCGCTTGCGTGAAACTTGCCCCATCGTTATCTGTGTGCCTAGCGGAGCGATTTAAAATGATTTAAACCGACCTCGGCAAATTTTCTTTACCTCCAACTAACCAGACATAAACATTAGCTACTTTTCGTTACCTGTTTGTAAAATTAGCTACTCTTTCGTTACCGGTAGACACCCTGTAAATTTCCTTTCTTTTTTTTCTTTTCTTCATAGAAATTCTTTCGTGATAATGTCACTTGTCCGTAATATTCTCCCCTTTGACCGTAATGCTGTAATCGTGAGGTGAAATCCGTAATAATTACGGACAATCCGTAATAGTTGGCACCTCTGTGGTACTAACAGTAATTTTCGGCCAGGCAGTAGGCCTACCTAACCTAGTAACGGACATAAATTCTATCTTATTAATGTGTTATATACAAAAACGAACCTAATCTGGGGTTAACGCCCCAGGTCCACTTGCTTGTGATACTAACAGTAATTCTATTTAGGCTACATACCTGTCGCATTTTAAATCACTGCTTCCATAAGACTGCAGTATCCAATTCAATTTGCCAACAAGCACACAAAGATTCTTGATTCACGATTCTTATAGAATACATTACACTTAAAGAACTTGGCACTTTAGAACACACTGACACTCATGCTATGTCATTAAAACTACCATCATCTACTCTTAAAAAAAGGAGTTGTGTGGTAGGACGGTTATTTGTGAAAATTGTCGGAATGGCATCAGGGGGTTAGGGAATTTTCCTAACCACAACATACAACTGTTTCAACTTCGAAAATTATCCCGGAGAATATTTCTTATCCACTTCTCTTTCTTTAGGAAATTTAAAAAATGAAATATCTGCAGCAGTTTTAAATTTACAGCCGGGTTCACAGACAATAACAATGAACAGACAATAATTCTCACATTAGGTATCACCGGAATTTATAAATATTCACAGTGCACTACACTACTTCATCATCATCATCATCTTGCACAGTTTCCAGCCACTGGCCGGGTCTGTTTGGAACACAAGCCTCTCCAACGTCTTCTGTCTTCCCACCATCTCTCAGCCTCCACCCTTGTCCAGTCTTCTCCTCTCTTCTTCACGCTTTCTTCCACCCCCTTCAGCCACCTGTCTCTCGGTCTTCCCCTCGGTCTCTTTCCTTCCCACTTCGTCTCATGTACTCTCCTGGGTATCCTCTTCTCCTCCATTCGTTTTACATGTCCATACCATCTAAGTCTAGATTTCTCTATACCATCCTGTAATGGTTCCTCCTTCATTAATTCTCTGGTCCTCTCATTTCTTATTCTGTCCATCTTTGTAGCTCCAATACTGCTTCTCAAGAACCTCATCTCACTGGCCTGTATTTTGCTCCTCTCCCTTCCTTTCATAACCCAGGTCTCCGAGGCATACGTCAGGATAGGGACATAGTACGTCCGATATATGATCTTTTTGCTGTTCTGAGGGACATCCTTGCTCCATAACATGCTTCTCACACTCCTCCGAAATGCTTCTGCCTGCCTCCCCCGCTCATTTATTTCTCTATCGTTTCTTCCATTATCTTGTATCAGGCTTCCCAGATACTTAAAACTCTCCACTTTCTTCAGCTGTTCCCCACCAATTGTTATTCCCGTTGTGGTTCTTTCCTTCTTCCTTGTTGTGATCACCATCTCACTCTTATTTATGCTAAATTTCATCCCATATCCTTGTATTACTCCTTCCCACACGTCCAACTGTTCCTGTACCTCCTCCTCCTTGTTTCCCCAAATCATCAAATCATCTGCAAACACCATTGCTTTCATCTTTCCGTCCCCAATTACTTGTGCCACTCGGGTCATTATGTCATCCATCACCACAATGAAAAGTAACGGTGACAGTGCACTTCCTTGTTTCAGGCCGTTTCTTTGTTCCAACCAGTCAGATCTCTCTCCTCCCACTTTCACACAGCTCACGCTTCCCTTGTACATCTCCTTTATCCTCTTTATAGTCCATTTCTCTACTCCTCTATCCTCCAGGGACTTCCATACTTTGTTTCTGCATACACTGTCATATGCTACTTAAGGTACACTATTACAATAAATAACAGCACGAAATCACTTGAGATATGTGACAATTGAACGAAATTCTGGCAGCAGACAAACTAAAATGTTGGTTCAACAAATGTAAACAATCTCCTACGATTTCCGCCATGTTCTACGGTATCGATAGTGGCATTGCGGTCTGATTTATTGTAGTCGGTCTTGGCTGACCTTCATTACCTATGTCATTATGCAGAGTCATGAAATGTTCAATTAATAACTTTGTGGAATGCCTTATGTTCTGACGCTTTTAATGAATGCTCATTTATGCCATTCCATGATGTAATTTTCTTAAAATGCGTTCCGAACCACCTGCAATCCTTAGTGATATAATATTAATATATAAGATGGTAAATCATCATCATCTTGCACAGTTTCCAGCCACTGGCCGGGTCTGTTTGGAACACAAGCCTCTCCAACGTCTTCTGTCTTCCCACCATCTCTCAGCCTCCACCCTTGTCCAGTCTTCTCCTCTCTTCTTCACGCTTTCTTCCACCCCCTTCAGCCACCTGTCTCTCGGTCTCTTTCCTTCCCACTTCGTCTCGTGTACTCTCCTGGGTATCCTCTTCTCCTCCATTCGTTTTACATGTCCATACCATCTAAGTCTAGATTTCTCTATACCATCCTGTAATGGTTCCTCCTTCATTAATTCTCTGGTCCTCTCATTTCTTATTCTGTCCATCTTTGTAGCTCCAATACTGCTTCTCAAGAACCTCATCTCACTGGCCTGTATTGTGCTCTTCTCCCTTCCTTTCATAACCCAGGTCTCCGAGGCATATGTCAGGATAGGGACATAGTACGTCCGATATATGATCTTTTTGCTGTTCTGAGGGACATCCTTGCTCCATAACATGCTTCTCACACTCCTCCGAAATGCTTCTGCCTGCTTCCCCCGCTCATTTATTTCTCTATCGTTTCTTCCATTATCTTGTATCAGGCTTCCCAGATACTTGAAACTCTCCACTTTCTTCAGCTGTTCCCCACCAATTGTTATTCCCGTTGTGGTTCTTTCCTTCTTCCTTGTTGTGATCACCATCTCACTCTTATTTATGCTAAATTTCATCCCATATCCTTGTATTATTCCTTCCCACACGTCCAACTGTTCCTGTACCTCCTCCTCCTTGTTTCCCCAAATCATCTGCAAACACCATTGCTTTCATCTTTCCTTCCCCAATTACTTGTGCCACTCTGGTCATTATGTCATCCATCACCACAATGAAAAGTAACGGTGACAGTGCACTTCCTTGTTTCAGGCCTGTTCCAACCAGTCTGATCTCTCTCCTCCCACTTTCACACAGCTCACGCTTCCCTTGTACATCTCCTTTATCCTCTTTATAGTCCATTTCTCTACTCCTCTATCCTCCAGGGACTTCCATACTTTGTTTCTGCATACACTGTCATATGCTTTCTCAATGTCCAGGAAGGCCATCAGTAGATCTGTTCCATACTCATAGTGCTGTTCTTGTAACTGCCTTACAGCAAAAATCAAATCCACTGTGGACCTTCCTGCTCTGAAGCCATGTTGTTCTTCCCTCATCCCTCCTTCTATCCTTGTCCTAATTCTCTTTTCCAAAACTTTCTCGAAGATCTTTGCACAATGACTCATCAGTGTTATTCCCCGATAGTTTCTGCAATCTGTTCTACTACCTTTCTTGAAGATCGGGACAATTATTCCTTTTTTCCAGTCCTCTGGGGTCTTCCTTCCTTCCATGCTGTCCTCATCACTTGGTACAACCACTGTATCCCCACCTCTCCTGCTGCTCTCACCATCTCCACACTCAACTCATCCACACCCGGTGCCTTCCCTCCTTTCATCTTGTTCACTGCATCTTCCAATTCTTTCCATGTTAAGTCCTTTTCTGTTTGCAGTTCATCTTCCTCTTCCCCGATTTCTTCCTCCTCACCATCTTTTCCATTTTGGTTCAGCAGTTCTTCAAAATATTCTTTCCACATTTTCTTCAGTTCTTCCCTATTTTCTATCTCTTGTCCCCTTTTGTTCACCATTCTAACATAATCCGTAGGATCCTTCCGCCTCTTATTTTTTACCATCCCATACAGGACCTCTTTTGTACCTTCACTATCCTCCTTCATCATCTTTGTCCACTCTTCCATCCACTTTCTTCTCTCCTCAGCCACTACTCTCTTCGCCTCCTTCTTTCTTTCCTGGTACTCTTCCCTTGTCTCTACCGTCCTATTTTGATACCACCTCCTAAAGGCTCTATTCTTTTCCCTTACTATATCTTTTGTCTTCTCATTCCACCATGGTGTTTCCTTCCACCTCTTCTTACTACTTGTCCTCCCACATACTGCTTCTGCTGCACCTACTAGTGTCTTCTTAAATCTAGCCCATTCCTCTTCCACCCCTCTTTCTTCATGTTGGAATTCCTTCCTTTACCATTTTGAGGTACTCGACCCTTCTATCCCCTTCTTTCAGTTTCCATATCCTTATACATCTTTCCTGGTTCTCAGTCCCTTTCTTCTCCTTACTCCCTCTCAGGTTCATTACCAGCAATCGATGGTCGCTATCCACGTTCTCCGATGGTATAACCTTCATGTCCGTGATGTTCTTATTTAGTTCTTTCTCATACAGTATATAGTCGACCGCCGACTTCCTGGTCAAGTCATCACTGTACCATGTGATTGTGTGGCTCTCTCTTTTCTTAAACCAGGAGTTCCCAACTAGCAGGCTGTTCCTCTGGCAGAAGTCCAACATTCTCTTTCCTTCCTCATTTCTTCCGCCCCAACCCTCTGGTCCTAGAACACTCTCATAACCTTGTCTTTCTCTTCCTACATGGGCATTGAGATCCCCCATAACAATCATATTTCTTCCTACCAGCTGCTTCTGCAATTCTTCTTCAAACTCCTCCTTCTCTTCAGAGGTGCAGCCTACTTGTGGAGCATACACTAGCACTATTTCTATGGTCTCTCCCCTCAGTGCTACTTTCACTTTCATCATTCTATCACTTATTCTCCTCACTTCTTCTTTTAAACCATCTCTTACTACTACTCCCACTCCAATCCTCTTTCCCTCTTCGTTCCCACTCCAGTACAGTTTATAGCCTTTTCTCAGTTCTCTCCTTCCTTCCCCTTTCCACTTTGTTTCTGCCAATCCCAATAAATCCAACATCCTTCTTTCCATCATATCCACTATCTCCTCCACCTTCCCCGTCAGCATTCTTAGGTTTAAAGTTCCAAATCTTAGTCCGTGTGTACAGCCGTGTCGTCTATTAAATCCATGATGTCCGAGGATCGTTCCATTTTTGAAAGCATTTGGTTTCATCCACTACTGGCTTGCTGGGCATATCGTAGCTTCACCAGAGCCCCGTTAGCCGTCACTTTTCAGGGTTCCTGTAGGACCTTCACAGCTACCGTAACGGTCCCGGGGCACACGAAGTCCACACTGTACTTCGCCCCTACAATTTCTGCATTTTTTTTTCTAATTGGGACACATCCTACTATTGTTTTAGCCAAGTTCCGTGTCATAACTTAAAGTGGTAGATGCAGCACGTCCTCTACATGTTGCGAATTATTTGTAGAGAGTTATTCAAAACAGCCACATAAGCCATGTATGTTAAGTCTCGTTCTCACGATGGCACTGATGTCACGACATTGATGTCATCAAATGTCACGGCATTCGCTGCATGCGGTTACCTGTTCACACAATAGGTACAGAAGTTTGGGCTTTCGTGGCATTTTCGCACAACATGGTGGACATTGTGCCGTTGCCAGTGTTGTCGGAGAATTGATAGCTCTGGAGGAGAGAACATTTAAGAAAAAAAAGAAAGAAGTGTGGTTTAGAAAATTGATACTACGCAGAGGTAAACTAGGTGTATCTGAAACGCTACTGAGAGAATTGGCATTGGAAGATTCTCGGTCATTGAGCAATTTTCTACGAATCGACGAGAATATGTTTGAGGAACTCATACGAAAGGGATATTGCTGATATTGTTCCAGAAACTGAAGAAAATCAAACGCACCATAATATAATTACACACAATACACGTGGTCGAGTGATGCAATGTCACGACACGACTGGCACAAACCTGTTCTCATGACGACAATGCGTGTGGAAGTTCATGCTAGTATCACGACAGCGCTGATGCCACGGTGTCGCAAATCAAATCTTTTGAATACGCGACACCACTGCCACGGCACTGTGACGTTGGCATCAAATACTGTTACGACAATGACACTGCTGCGACATTTCATGTCATGACATCAGTGCCATCGTGAAAACGAGCCTTTAGTTTCTCAAAGGGCTATTGTGTGTTTGAGTCTTCAGTCTTTCGACTAGTTTGATGCAGGTTCCAATGCCTCACTGTCCTGAACTAATAGTTTCATCTCTAAATAGCTACCACACCTTACATCAGAAGCAATCTGTTTAACATATTCTGACCTTGGTCTACACCTAAAGTTCTTGTCCTTGACCCTTCCTCCCATAACTAAGTTTGCTATTCCTGGGTGTCGTATCTAAATTGGTTCCTAACGCTCTATTCGTGTGTGCACGGTTGGCTGAGTGGTTAGGGCTCTGGCCTTTCATTAGGCTGGCCGTGGTTCAAATCCTATCAGAGTTGAATTTTTTTTGCTTGAATGTTTTTATATTTATTGTTTCTTAAGTACTGAGACGTTATAAAATAAAGCATTATATGCTGCATTTCACAATGGCAAATATATATTTAATTAATACAACATTCTCCACCGGAGTGACATCTAATAGTAATTACTTGAACTATGTTATAGCTAACCACAGCCTTCTAGATGCGAGCTGCGCTCTATACCGGCCAGTTAGTGAACCCATGTCTATAGTATAATTGAAAAGTTTATTATTTTTGCTGATAGAGGGCACACATCCCCACGATAAGGCGCGATTATCACGGCCAACGAGAACGACTGGCCCAGGAAGGTTATGAAATGCTATGAATGACGCCGGACAATGTATGCATGTATAAGTCTTATAATTAAACGATATACCATACATAAATGTATCAAACATTTTTATAATTGAAATATATTCACGAACATACCGGTATTCTATGGTCTTTGTTTTACTGCCGGTGTGGTACCTAGTCATCTTGTCTACATCATTGAACCTATATAAATGTTGGTATTCATTTATCACTTGTCTTCATAGAAGATATTGATACAAGTCGTTAGTCGGTGTCGAGTGTATTCCGCAGATCTCTTCTATAAACGTATTAATTTATGTTCCGCCCCTTGAAACAACAATAAGTTAATGATATCTATACTGTGCTGCAAAATTCTTTGATCTAATTATACTCATGTGCACATAATTTAACTCACAACGAGGGTCACAGACTCTACAACTCAACTTAGTGCAGCCTACTCGTTGCAGCTATTAAAGACACAACGAACCCTTAAATCCTAGTTCACGTGGATTTTTGTAACGAGTAACTTCAACAGCCATAATTTTGCAAACCTATACAGTATAATTTATAGTGTTTGAAAACACACGGAACATCTAAACTGCGTCCATTTTATGAAGATTGATATAAAGTATTGCATTTCTGCTGCTTATGAATTGCTCTCGACTTAAATGTACAAGCTCCATCAAGCAGTACATTGCCTACGTCACAGAAGGGTTTGGTTTACGCGCCATGGCCTGTCTTTCTCGTTAGCCGTGCGCGATTACAAATTAGCTGTGTAATAGGTATATTAAATATTTATCTCCCAGTGATACGTTTAGAGCAACGAAGTTTCAATTATTGTAAGTAGTCGGTGTTAATGCCTACGTTGTTTGGAGTGTTTGCAGATGAAATTGCAAAATCCTGGGGTAAATTATAAACTATGGTTTGAACACCACTGCTCAAATCCAGTGTGCCAATGTGCAGTTCAAATTGGAAGAAATTAGGAGGTGATAAGGACCAAGAGTTATAACTAGGGCTCGGATCGATATGCTCGATAAAATCTCCAGATATACTCGAAAACCATGTGTTTTATGCTCGATAGATATGCTCGAAAAACCCATTATATGCGGTTAAATATGCAGAATATGCTCAAAAACGCCGTTAAAACTATAGAAAGGAAAGTGAAAAAAAAAAAGCAATACCCTTATATAAGAGCTTTATTTTCTAATTGTATGTATGATACGCTGCAATATGCTCTCATTCAAGTTTTTCAAGTATATAAAAGAGAAGTTTTCTTATAAAAGTCACAGTTTAAAAGTTAAAAGTTCATTTACAAAATGTTCAGAATTAGGAGAGTCAATGAAGTAGATCTGCATTGGTCTGTACAACAAGAATTTTTTCTATGTTTTCAGTTTTGAACGATTTTCTTAAATCGATCAATACAAGTTTCAATGACGCGAACGACCTCACTAAAGGTTAAAAACCTGCGGTTCTATTATTCGCACCAGATAGGCTTTTCAATAATTAGATCGTAGGCTTTCGCGGCCGGTGTCAAGTTTATCATCTAGGCTTACAGGATTGAGCCACGTCGCATATCGGTTATTATTTCAGGACCTTCTAGACTTCATGTGCTCCAGACATCCGAGCATCAACTTCACAATGGAAGTGGAAGAAAATAATCAGCTGGCCTTCTTAGACGTTCTGCTCTATAAACGAACAGATAACACACTCGGACACAGGGTCTATAGGAAAGATACTCACACAGATCGGTACCTACTTGCTAACTCAAGTCATCCTCCATCGCAGAAAGAAATGGTAGCTAGAACACTCCTCACCAGAGCCAACCAAATTTGCGATAAGGATAGCGTGAATGAAGAAAAGAAACATGTTTGGAACACGCTCCTAGCTAATGGCTACAGCAAAGGACAAATAAATAGGGCCACACGGAAGGTAGAACAAAGCCGAAGAACTGGCAAAAAGAACAAAGATAGGCCTCACTATAAAGCCTTTCTGCCGTACTTACAGGGGTTGACAGAAAGAATCACCAGGCTGCTCAAGAAACACGATGTTACTACTGTGATGCATCCTATATAGTTAGTTATTGTTGTTTTAAGGGGCGGAACTACGAGGTCATCTGCCCCTCTTAACACAGATTAAAGAATACAAAATTTGAATTGAATTTAAAATTTTGAGGTGGACATCTAAATTTAAAAAGACCAAATATTAATAAAACAAAAACAAACAATTAAATAAAAAATAAAAATTATAAAAATAAACAAAAATTACGGAAAAAACAAAACATTATCATTCAAAAACGAACAAGTCGTTGAGTCAAAGTTCACTGGAAAATTTAGATTGCTGGCCCTAACCCACTCTCACTTATAAAGCGGATAACGCGATCAGCAGCCACCGCGTCATCGGCTAATATAAGTTTGAGTGTCGTCTGCAAACCAAGGTTTCTTCGTAAGTCAGCAAGATCCACACACTCTGTGAAAATGTGGGCCACGGTAAATACGGCTCCACAGGTACAAAGTGGGGGGTCTTCCCTTCTCATTAGGTACGAGTGGGTGGATCTTGTATGACCTATCCTTAGCCTACACAAAATGACGGACTCTCTCCGGGCCCGGAAGGAGCTCCGCCACACGCGAGTAGTTCCCTTGATCGCTCTCAGTTTACTGGGCAGTGGGTCAGCTAGCCACTGACTCTCCCAAAAAGCCAGAACTTGTAGGCGTAACTGAGAGCGAATATCTCTAGCGGGTACCTCCATTGGTCGAGGTGGTAGTGATACCGCCTCTTTTGCAGCTTGATCTGCTAACTCATTTCCCGCAATTCCCATGTGGCTTGGAAGCCACAGAAAGGTGATTCGAGTGTCAGTGTGGCACAGCCCGGCTAGTAGGTCGTGGATTCGCTGCACTAGGGGGTGTTGCGGGAAACATGTAGCAATTGACTGCAACGAACTCAAAGAGTCGGTACACACGAGAAAGTGGATTCGAGCATCCTGTAGTGCAAACTGCAGAGCTTCATAGATGGCAACGAGCTCTGCAGTAAACACACTACAGGCCTCAGGTAAAGAGATCTTGGTATTTGCACCATCAATAACGTAAGCACAACCCACCTTCTCGTCCACCTTCGAACCATCCGTGTATAGAATGCCAGCGTCCGGAAATTGGTGAACTATGCTGTGGAACTGCCTCCGGTAAACGGAGGCATCCGTGTTCACCTTAGGACCTCGGTGCAGATCTAACCGAATTTCCGGACGCGGGACTTGCCACGGAGGCACCTCGCTAGATGTCCGGATCATACAGGGACCTACAGCCACTCCTATTTCAGTACACGAGCTATCAAGTCTAATACCAGGCGTACCCCTGGTGGTTTTGTGTACCGAAGAGAGCTTGATAGGTCGGATGTTGCGGCATTTGACGCACATTGGCAGCATATGCTAAAAGCATATGTTGGCGTCTATAATTTAAAGGTGGAACACCCGATTCGGCGAGTAGGCTGGGTATCGGGCTGGTCCGGAAGGCACCGGTAGCCAGCCTAACGCCACTATGGTGGATACTGTCCAGCATTTACAAGGTTGCCGGCCTTGCTGAACCGTATGCCGCAGAACCATAGTCTAGCCGGGACAGGACGAGGGCTTGGTAGAACCGTAGCAGCACCGCACGGTCAGCCCCCCCACGTAGTGCCACTAAGAAACCTGAGCATGTTCAGTTTCCTGAGACATGTCATTTTCAATTGCCGTATATGGTGCTGCCACGTTAACTTGCTGTCAAAATGGAGCCCCAGGAAGCGATAAGTGTCAACCAACGGCAACGCAGCATCCCTGAGATGTAGTTCAGGGTGTAAATGTAGCCTCCGTAGCCGACAAAAAAGGACGACGGAGGTTTTCGCTGCTGAAAAACGAAAACCCCGGTCGTGAGCCCACCTGTCGACCCGGTTGATGGCTAGCTGCAATTGCCGTTCCACGACTGCCATACTTCCAGAGCTGTAATGCAGAGCTAAATCGTCTACATACAGCGATGGAACTACCGCGGACCCAGCGGCAGCAACAATGCCATTAATGGCAATCGCGAACAAGGTGACACTCAGCACTGAACCCTGAGGAACTCCATTTTCTTGGGTATAGTATTGCGATAATGTCCTACCGACCCTTACACGGAAGAGTCGGACGGACATGAAATTCGCAATGAAAGTCGGTAAGTTACCAGGGAGTCCCCACTTGTGAAGGGTGGAAAGGATCCCGTAGCGCCATGTGGTGTCGTAGGCTTTCTCGAGGTCAAAGAAAACCGTGACTAGGTGCTGCTTTCGGAAAAAAGCCTCCTGTATGGCGCTCTCAAGTCGCACCAGATGGTCAGTGGTGGACCTATGAGAGCGAAATCCACATTGGTACTCAGACAGGAGACCTTTATCCTCCAAGAACCACACCAGTCGACGGTTCACCATCTTTTCGAGCAGCTTACATACTTACAAACTTGGGATCCTTTCCAGCCTTAGGAATCGGTATCACAATCCCCTCTCGCCATTGAGATGGAAACTCCCCTTCAATCCATATACGATTGAAGAGGATCAACAGTTTTTTTATACTGGATTCGCACAGATGTTAACATTTGATTATGTATGTTATCCGGTCCAGGAGCCGTATCCCTGCACAGTGCAAGCGCACTGCGCAGTTCCCATTCAGAGAATGGTACATTATAGGACTCCGAAGCAGCAGTGGCAAAGGACAAGGGGTGAGTCTCTGCCTCCCGCTTCAGGGAAAGAAATGTAGGATCGTAACTCCCGGAGCAGGATACATCGGAGAAGTGCGAGCCAATGCTGTTGGCAATGGCGAGATGGTCCGTGATGATGTCTCCATTGATGGACACTCCAGGTATCGACAGTGATGTCGGGAGTCCGGAGATCCGACGAAGCTTAGTCCACACTTGAGATGAAGGAGTATGCGCCGTCATGGACGACACATACTTTTCCCACGTCGTTTTCTTACTCTCCCGAATCAGATATCGGGCTCTAGCACGCATCCTTCTGAAGGTGATAAGGTTGGCCATAGTGTTTTGCCTCCGATAGCATTTGAAAGCACGTCGACGATCTTTAATGGCTGCTGCAATCTCGGCTGTCCACCAAGGGACAAGCTTCCGGCGTGAGTTTCCGGATGAGGAAGGTATTGTTTCCTCAGCAGCAGCCAAAATAGCATTCGTTATGTGAATGGTATGATCGTCAACACTCTCAAAGGTATCTTCGGCAAACACCGCACGTGCCGTGAATGTTGGCCAATCAGCCCGACGGAGAAGCCATCGACTTGGTAACTCGATGGCTCTCTGGTTCGGAAGAGTAACGATAATTGGAAAATGGTCACTATTACAAAGGTCATCGTGTACACCCCACTGTAGCAGGGGAACCAGCGCACGACTGCACAGGGTAATATCGATACTTGAATAAGTACCGTGTGCAATAGAGAAGTGCGTAGGCTCCCCTGTGTTCAACAGACACAGGTCCAGCCGCCTGATCAGCCTCTCAAAATCTCTCCCTTTACCGCTAGTGGTAGCGGAGCCCCAGATGGTGTTGTGGGCATTAACATCTCCCAGAAGGAGGAAAGGAGGGGGGAGCTGAGAGACTAGATCCACCAGCTGGTCGTAATCCGGCTGAGAATCAGGCGGGATGTACACGTTACATACTGTTGCCATTACTGGCAACGAAGTACGAACTGCAACTGCCTCTAGCTGAGTACGCAACGGCACCTCTTCACTAAAGAGGCTAGAGTGGACGAGAGTGCAGACGCCACCAGCGGCCACAGCTCCGTCCACCCAGTCTTTAGAGAAGAGTTTGAAGTGACGCATTGTTGTCTCATGTCCAGGACGAAACCTGGATTCCTGAAGACAGACAATGGTTGCCGAAAACGAAGATATTAATTGTCGTAACTCAGCGAGATGAACAGAATAGCTATTACAGTTCCATTGTAATAGTGCCATGGTGTGGACTTAAGTAAAAATGGGTCTTCTACTTATGCTTGACCGTTTGTCACACTTCCCCAGCTCTAGTTGGAGATGATGGGGCAGGAGAGCACACCTCAATCTCCACATCTCCGTCCGAAGACGAAGAAAATGGAGCGGGCGCTCTCTTGGGTTGCGCGCGGTCGTCGTCGGACCTCACGAGTCTCGCTCTTGGGGAAGAGCGAGAGCGGTGTCGAGGGACTTTCTCCCGGTTCGAAGACTGGGTGTCTGTCCCCGACACGCCCCGAAGAGATTTCTTCTTGGATCGGCGCCGACGCGTGTTTGGGGAAGTAGATGGTCCCTTCCCCACAGACGCCGGGTCCTTATAAAACAAGGTCGCTCCTGCTGGCACCGCTCCACTGGTAGTAGTGGGAGCGGGATGGTCAGCAGATACGTGAGCAGCCCTGCCTTTAGGAGAGGAAGAGAAACGGCGCTGAACCGTTCCCCTCTCCTCCGCCGATCTATTTTCTTTTCTATAGGGGAGTTCCTCCATACGTACGGGCTTGGCTTCAGCAGGCTTCGCTCCCTTGGTGGTAATGGGAGCGGAAAGGCCAGCAGAGACAGTAGCCACCCCGTCAGCAGGAGGGCGAGAGAGACGGCGGCGAACCGTCTCCCTCTTCTCCCCTATATTTTTCGTATTAGGTGGGCTGGAAGAAGGACCAGCCCTGGTCGGCAAAGTCTTCTTTCCCCCTTTAGCTGGGGAAGACTTGTTCGCCGACCGTTTCGGAGAAGAAGAGGACTTCTTCTCCGATTGCGCCAGTTTAGATGGTATAACCGGCGCCTTCTTTTGCTGGGCCGAAGAAGGTTGTTGTACCTCCTTCGGGCTGACATTTTTCGCTGGTACAGCGAGGGGTGATTTTAATACTGCTGATAATACGGGCGTCGAGGGTACTACACTCGGTAAAGATGCGGCAGGGGTGAATGAGGGCGTTGTTGCAGCTGCAAATGATACCCGAAATTCGGGGGCATTCATATCACGGTACCTCTTGCGAGCGTCGTGATATGAAAGCCTATCAAGAGTTCTTATTTCTTGAATTTTTGCTTCCTTACAGAACTCAGGGCACTGCTTCGATCGTGGAGAGTGGCTTCCTTGGCAGTTAGGACAAATCGGGGGAGGCGTACACCTCTCACCCTCATGTGTCCCCTTGCCACACTCTCTACACACGGCCTTGGCAGTGCACCTGGCGGAAACATGCCCGAATTTCTGGCATTGATAGCAGCGCATAGGTGGAGGGATGTACGGTCGAACATCGCAGTGGTACGATGTGACCTTCACCTGCTTAGGAACTACATCACCCTCAAAATGGAGAATAAAAGCACCGGTATTGACGCTGTTCTCCCCAATCTTTCGGGTGATGCGCCTAATCTTGGTGACGCCTCTCTTCCCCAGATCCCGCAACAATTCCGCATCGCTATTTAAAATGAGGTCACGATGGAAAATAACTCCTCGGACCTCATTCAGCGTTTCGTGTTTTGAGACCTTAACAGGAATTTCGCCGAATTGCGTGCATTCCAGCAACGCTTCGGTTTGCTTCCGATCAACGGTGTGCAGCAGCAGCTGACCGTTCCGGAGCTTGGAAATCCCGCTTAGGTCCCCAAATTTCCCCTCGATTTCCTCAGAAAAAATTATTGATTTTACTAGTTTAAAATCACCCCCGTCAGTCCTCGTAGCTACCAGGTAGCGAGGAGACTTATCAACGGGGAATCTTCTATTAAAGGCTTCATCCCAAGGCGTATACACCTTGGGATTAGCTCGACACTCAAGAGACGGCTTTTTAAGGGTGCCACCCTGTACAGGTGTCCATGATCGCTTTGATGGCATCCCGGACGAAATCCTCCCCGAATACTGCCCACTCCGAACGGGGGCTATCACTGTGGGCGCCACCCAGCCAAGGCAATACCTACCTGGCATAGCAGATATTGCCCGGGGTCCCAGTGCCTCGAACAGGCACTTCCCCCTCGGCATGCACAGGATTTATTCAGCTCCAGTATTCGGCCATGCAGGGACCTTCGTTGTAAGGCGGATACTACTGCAGGGTGTCGAGCGATGACCTTTTTTCAAATTCCCGTATAATTCCCGTATTTCCCGTACGAAAATCCACCAAATTCCCGTATATTTTAGAACTCTCTAAGACTTCGAGTTCGCATACCGAATGGCTGAAAAATGAATCTTAAAGCGCGAATCAAGATTTTCTGGCGTAAGTGTAACTGCATTTTTGGAGATACTTCCGCAACCCACGGGTTATGGCGAGATTTAGGTCTAATCCGTAGCGTGAGCAAAGCGCGCGCGCGAGAGTGAATTCTCTCGCAGACACCGTTTATCTGAGGAGAGCTGATATAAATGAATGTTTTACTGAGGAGGGTTGAGAGAGTAGAGAATAGAAGTGTCACATAATAAATGTTTACGGGAAGTGACTGAATTGTATGTTACCGTAACCGTATAGAGCTTCCACGAGTTCAAATGACACCGAAGCTTATGCATAGGGAACTTCCGGTCCGCGAATCTCCATTTGATTTTCATTGGCAGTGAATCGTTCGTTCGCGATTATCTTCTTTATTATTTAGGATAGTGGTTTTGTTTTTAGGCGTTCAACTTATGAAATAAGAACTGGAGGGTTGGCCTTTCATGAATATTCCAAAGACAAGTGTCTCCTAAAAGAGTAATTAGTAAAACTTCGCATCAGAGACGACCATAACAAACAGCTTGCCTACAAAGTGTGCGATTTGCACATTTCAAACGGCATTTCTTAGACTACAATATTTAAGTTGGTGCAAATTAAATATGTTATATGTGAGAATATTATTATAATTTGCTATCCGGTTGTTATATTAGTAGCCTATATTATGCATTAACGTGACCCGTTTAAATGCTAAATTGTGACGGAAGCTACGAGTTATAGGCTATTCGCCGTACCGGTAGGCCTAATATTTACTAACGCATCGTTTCTTCTTTAATATTTATTTAGATGATGATGATAATTGTTGTTTTAAGGGGCCTAACATCTAGGTTATCGGCCCTAATATTTATTTAATCATTATAATTATAATAGCCTATCTTCAACCCTCATTTAACCAAAAATCAGTTTATAATTCTATACAAATTCCAGGTATTTCAAGAAAGCGATATTTGATAGCACATGCAGTTCCGCCTTAAAATCCAACCGTGCCTAGTTTTCAGTATCTATGGAAAATATTACCGTAAGTTAATAAACCAAACAACTGGCGACAATTTTTTTTAAATGCTCATTTACATCTTCACCCTAGTCTACGTAAAGTACCATACGGTAATCACTGAAAGAGTAAGGGGGTTTTGACCTCAATTTCACAAACGAACGAACCTCATTTTGCATGAATTATGGAACCCGAATCCTAATGGAGGTATGGATTGTCTGCATTTAGAAATATGTTAGTCAATAATTTAAAACAAGATGCCAGAAAACTAAATACAAAAATCTGCGTGCCTACTACGATGTAAAGTTGCTCCGTGAAAAAAATAAACCTCGCCAAGATTACACGACGAGCACACAGTTAAATACTATCATCCAATTGGAGAAACACTTTCTCTGTCACGATCTTATAAGCAATTCAAACATAAACTGCTGTAATTTACGGGAAAATGGGCAACATTTAGAGACTACGAGTGTTGTATGTGGCACAACGTTAGCTAACATTTCGCGTCATTAATACATAAGGAATGAACACATGCAGAGCTTTCTCACTGCACACAGCTGAAGATCATATTCTTGGTGCATTTTACGTTCTCTTAATAACAATTTGCTTAGTTACATGCAACGAAAATTGTAGTACACAGTTCCCATTGCTTCCAATACCTGACTACTAAACCAGAAAATGGTAATGCATAAACATACGCCAGTGGCGCGCCCTATGGCAAATGAAAGATCGAAAGAAAATGTAAGCTCTATAGGAGCACGGAACAAGGCGATACGATTTTCTACTCTACTGAAAGTAGTCAAAATTCCCTTTGTAATAATGACTAATAATCCTGGGGTTATGTAGTAATAATAATGATCGTGTGGCCTCCGGAGAGACCTAGTGCAGATCTTTCTAGTTGACGCCCGTCGGCGACCTGCGCGTCGTAATGAGGATGAAATGATGATGAAGACGGCACATACACCCAGTCCCCGAGACACGGTCATTAACCCCAGGAGATTAAAATCCCTGATTGCTCGGCCGGGAATCGAACCCGAGGCACTTTGGGCCAAAGCCTAGCGCGCTAACCATTTAGCCACAGAGCCGGACGGGTCATGTAGTAATAAGATGTAACCCACCCACTATCCCTTTTTAGATCACGACTTTTATAGTAAAAGTGTGTCCGCTATTACACGCGTAAATTATGGGACAAATACAGTATTGCTAACCCCATGAATTCAGTACTGACAGCCTTCCTGTCACTATGCCCCGCTTTTCCTCTCCGCAAACCACGGTCGCCACATAACGAGACCCTACGTCCAACCGCCACACGGCAAGAATTTTGAGCATGCTTCTCACCTACACCCTGTATTTCGAAGGAAACAACGCGAAGGATATGCCGGTATATTTAATATATTTTAAAAGACGATCCTGAGTCAACGCCGAGGACATTCATACAGAGAAATACGATACTTTTAGATGAATAAATAAATTACACACCGAAGCTATGATACCTTTATCATCGGTATCGGTACCAATTCAATAAATACGACAAATAGGGCAAACACTCTACAGCTAATGAATATAAAAACGCTCACCATGCAATGATTATCCTTTAACATGAAACAAGAGTCTGAGCGGAGGTCGTTCACAGCTTACTACAGTAGTTGACAGATGCACACTCTCTGAATTGCGACTCTCTACGGTTAATATTAGCTTTTGTGATAATACAAAAGTAAAGTTAAGGTAAATACATATTTAGCACTGAGCACTCAAACAAGCCGCTCAGTGGCGATATTATTGCCGTGGTTTTATATTGTCGAGTTGTAGGCTATTGAATGGCAGACGGTATTTTGAACACTATGATGGGAAACAATAGCCTGTGGTCTATTATCGATTGACGCAAGCGAACTGACGCCAATAAATAACTTATCCTCAGTCACTTGGCAAGGATTCCTTTGACACCCTCCATCCCTTCACTGTCCCTATCATCATCACCACCATCATTGTCTTCGTCAGAGCTTGATGAATTGCCGATGTTAATAATCATTTCATCCACCGCGATATCCAGATCGCCTTCAGTATTTCTTTCTGCACATGCTGTACGGGATGTATCCAGTCCTCGGGTCGAACTTCGGCGAAGTAAAAGTAAGGAAACAGGCAGTGGTTAATAAGCGACTGAAACAATGCCTGCCCATACGAGAAGAATTCTGCCACGTGTTTTGTGTATTTTGTAGCCACATGTTGGTGACGGGTGTTTGATAGTAAAATGTCGAGAGCTGTGAGATATTGTTTGTAGTTTTTGAAATTTATGCATGTGTGACGCATTTGGATTGAGTGTTTGCACGGACTTGAAAACAATTTGGTAGGCTATGTGCATCTCCCCTGCGAAAGAAGATCATGGAAAGGCTAAAAATAGTAACATTCCACACGCGACACGCCGCGAATACTTTTTAATTCAGATTTATTTTATCAAAGTAGATAATAGAAAATAAAATAATGCAAAACGAAATTAAATAAGCCACTTTGACAAATACAAGATTGTTACTAGGAACTTCAGTTATACACAGCACAAAATTAAGTTCTTTTGACAGTACTATTTTTTTTTTTCTCCAATTCCTGGAGATCTTTCGTGGCTTTTCTTTCGACTGCCACCTTAGCCGTCGATTTGCACCTGTTTTGCTTCCTTGAACACGGCGTAGGAGTTTCGGGCAGTATGGACTCTTTCTCACGGTATCTTTTCTACTCCACCAGCTGCCATCACAGCGTCCTGAACAGTATACGCATGCCAATCAGACTTGATTCTTTGTGATTGACGATCATGCACTCCTTGTTCAGGGAGAAACCTCTGTCTAGAGCTGCATTGTTGTGATACAAAATCAGTATCATTTTAACGAAGCTTGAGAGATCGACCACAGCACGTCGAGCCGTGGCTCTTTTCCGTCGAACTGCTTCAAACGCGCAGTGACGGAGGGGAGTCTCAGAAGTGCGGAGTAGCTGCTCTTGAAGCGGTCAGCCATTGCGCCAGAAAGCAACTTCTTCTGATTACAAAGAATTTCCAGGGCAATGACGATCCTAACTTCTTCCAACTTAAGAGTCTCAGCGACCCCTATATGGTCCAGGCAGGAAATAGTACGGGTCCCTTGTGAGCAAGAGTTGACCTCTCTGATTTTTTCAGCCATAGGATACCAATGTACAATTTTCGGCAGTTGGCGCGAAATTGCAGCACATACGCGTTTGGAATTTTCTGAGATCTTAAGCTGTTAACTTCTTTAAGGGCTGCTCTCGTCGAGAAACCCAGGTCTCCTCTGAATAACAATGCGGACTAACTCCTGCATGTCATTGTCAGCAACCAGCGCGGAGAGGGGCGGCCGGCGGTCGGCCAGGCAAAGAATGCATTCGACGTTGGCTGGGTTCTCATCCCGCTTAGTGCTCTATCGGTGACGCAAATTGCGGGTGGCAGCGCAGTCTGCTGGCGAAATAGAAGACTGAGCGGGAGGACTGTACCGAGCGTTCGGGGGCTAAGAAGTCAGGCATTATGAGACTTTTGAAGATTTCCCGTATCAAGTGCGAATTTCCCGTATAATTCCCGTATTTTTCCCGGGTCACCATAATTCCCGTATAATTCCCGTATTTCCCGTATCGCTCGACACCCTGCTACTGTAGGGTACATGGCGCACCCACCTGACGGGATGGGGCATACCGTCTAGGCTTTCTGGCCAGACGGCCAAGCTGGTGGCCCTTCCCCTAACAGCACGCATGTTTATTTCTATTGGTCAAACCAGAGCTGGGACCAGAAAACCAAAATTGACCTTTATAAGGCCCCCTCTAAGTCGCCTTTTACGACAGGCAGGGGATACCGTGGATGAATTCTGCCCTCCCCATCCACAGGGGGTCTGAACAAATCAAAACTGGCAAGTTATTCGGCCATGTCGGCCCTATTAGTCGCCTCCTACGACAGGCAGGGCATACCGTGGGTGTATTCTAACCCGCACCCACACGGGGAGATGCATCCTATAAACAAGCTGACACAAGTGGTGCGTAAATCAAACGAGATAAAGCTGCCAAACCAGGACGCAAGAGTTTACAAAGTGCCTTGCTCCTGTGGACAGGTTTACATAGGGCAAACAAAAAGACGCGTTTCCATTAGGATTTCAGAGCACATTCGGGACACGAAACAGATAAACTACAGATCTGCAATAGCTGAACATGCTGACGTCACGAGACACGCCATCGAATTTGATAAGGCCGAAACTGTTGCTAAAATTCCCGGATACCAAAACAGGTTAATTAGAGGCAATAGAGGTCGTGAAGCATCCCAATAATTTCAATCGCGAAGATGGGTTCAAACTCAGCAACATCTGGAAAGTTCTACTAGCGCGTGACTGCCAGGGGCGGGGACCAATCAGCGAGCAGCGTGACGTCAATGCAGGGCAAGCAAGCACATCCGACTGGCAACAACCGTTAGTTTGAGTACGGACACCAACTCGTACCTACCCATGATTAAGGCTGCTGCAATGTCAGCCGAAACGTCGGGAAATAATAACCGATATGTGATGCGGCTCAATCCTGCAAGCCTAGATGATAAATTTTCAATAATTATTTCTTTTTTCGAACCTTAAGAATGGTCCGGGCCTGAATTTGGGGGGGGGGGATTCGAAGAAGAACAAACTATTTCGACGAAAACCAAAAAATTATGCATTTATATGCTTCTAATCTGAAAACTGTGGTTTAATGCATTTATATGCTCGATAAATTTCAATTCTGTTGGTCCCAGAGAGGTGAAAATACCACCGAAAGGCTTCTTTCAATGTGTACTATTCAGGAAAAAAATATGCAAATATGCTCGAATCCGAGCCCTAGTTATAACTATACCCATACATTTAGGAGAAAGTAGGCTATATGTTCTTTCCTGAACATCTTGTTTATTAATACATTATTAGTCAAATATTGTCAGTTAAAATAGTTAATATTTCAGTACAAATGAAAAATATGCTAATTTATAATGTTTCATTTAAGCAAATTGGCATTTCCAAATCACACATCGCTGGCTTAGGACCAGAACAGCGTATCTACAATGGAAATCCTATTAAGATACGCTATTCTGGTCCTAAGCCAGCGACATGTGTCACTGAAATAGGAATTAGTGACTACCACTTGTTTCACTGAAAAGGGAATGGAAGTCCTTGGCATGTAAAGGTCGGTATACACTTGCGCGCCGCTCGCGCGCAGCAAGTTAGTATGAGGTTTTTGAAGCTGCGCACCACGATCCATCTCCTGTCGTTTTTTTCTACGCGCACTTTGAGTGTGACGGGATTGTGAGAAGTTCGTTGTTTCTCGCGCGCATCTGATAGCAATATTTGTGCGTTTTGAGTGGTGATAATGGAGTGGTCAGACGAATCTGTGATAAAACTGATCGATGCTTATCGCAAAATGCCTCTTGTGGGATCCTCAACAAAAGGATCATTTTAAGAAACCATTAGACTAAAAGCAGATGCCTGGAGGGAAATAGGAGCAGAGATGGATATATCTGCGGACCAATGCAAGAAGGTGATACCTCTGCTGTCTTCCTACCGGCGTGAGAAAAGTAAAATAAATCGCAGGGTGGAAATACGTATCTTCTTTGGAAATGAGGGGTCCAATCTTCTGCAGCAGATTCTCAAATTCAGAAGGTGACATTCGAGTAAAATTCTTATACTGGCCGCTTATTTCTTGTGACTTCAAGTCCATCATTAGCTCTGCACCATTCCTTTTTTCAAACAGGTCAGTGTGCCACCAACATCGTCGTCGTTTCTTTTTCTTTTTGCACAAACTTGCCATTAAAAAGCCGCACCACTCATCACCGCAATCGTGAGGTTTTCCTTGTGCGGCAGGGACATAATTATATTTACCACACTCCAAACTGACTAGTGAATGTTCGTGGGTTTCCCATGGATCGCGGGAGGTTCGTCTAAATAATAATTCTGGACGAGCAACACGCGCGCGGTGCGCAAGTGTATACCCACCTTTAATGACTGCTATGAACCTAGGATTTTACTTTGTGAATCTTAATCTGAAAAGTGGACTGAGGATGTGTAAGTCAGAGTATAAATATGTGAGGGAGTAGCCAGGTATAACCTCACTCTCTGTCAACTTGGGTCACAGCCGTTGCTTACTCAAATGTCCTGACGCTTAGAGAAGCAATGCTAATAAAAATTAAATATGCATCTTAGTCTACATGGAAATGCCAATGGTGGGAACATAACTTGCCATGTCACAATCCAGAGCTATCAATGCCGACCCCTACACCACATTCACAGAGTATGGCTTTTAGCTTTAATGAGCAGTATACTAACTATCGATAACAACATGAATGTTTCAAAATATTAATACGTTATTAATAAACATAAGATACCCTTCTAACATGGAAGGTCCAATATTTTTGTGGCTGTATTAAATAGAATACCACAAATCACAAGAAATATGCATGAAGCAAGTGTTTGTTATTCATTTTGGAGCATTACTCAGTAGGTAAAGCTTTATCTGCCACTCAGAGTAGCTGGCAGTCTGGAAGACTTACAGTCAATGCATGCAAGCTACCTATGTGCACTGTTCCGCCTCACGACCAAGCTCATGACACTGTATTATACTGCATCTTTTTTAAGAGCTCCTATGTTGAATCAGGATGAAAATTGGGAAAAAAATAATTATGGGCAGTCATCATGTTGTTATATATTAAAGTTCCCTACAACATCATTTAGATCAAAATAATGATTACAGAACTCTCATGATTTCTGTGCACACAACCCAATAACAATCCCACATGGTAATAGGGCAAAAATTATCTTCAGTTAATTATAAATGACACCGTTTTACAAAACACTGAAACAAACGAGGTTATGTATTGGGTTCCTTCACGAGCGAAACAATCCTGACTAGGGATTTAATGTAATGTAACTACCGTTACAAACAAGGTTTTACTATGAGCAATATGAGCTAGAGCAGTATCCTTCTGGTGGGGTTACACTGCATATAAACTCTCACTGTAAATAATATAGAAAAGGTACAAACTCTTATCATCTACTACAAAAAATTTCACAATATACAACTAAGTGAGCATCGATACTTGTATTGAGAAATTGTATTCAGTCTTAAGATGCAATAAAATTATAGATGCTCCACCAACAGCAGATATAACAATTTTTAAGAAATTATAAAAATCACACAACTAATTAGCATCAAAAATTAATATTCTTCCAGTTGAATTATCACGCTGCAACATGACCTGAAAACAAGAAAAGATTGAGGCTATTAAGAGAAATATTACATATTTCAAATGCCACTAAAACTCTAATAACTTAACTTTAGATACCATGTTAAAATTTATTCAATTGTCTATTTATTTTGATTTTTGGGTTAAAACTTTATTTTTATCCCACTTGAGGTTATACTGTAGTGTTTGAAACAATTTTCAGTGTTGTCATAATAATCGAAATCAAATTTTGATTTCGCCCACTTGAGGTATAATGGGAATCCCAGCAATTTTATTTATACACTGCAGGATATAACCAAAAATACTTAGAAGCATTGTGGTTAGAAAATACATCACGAAGTATTGCAATTGATGTGCCTCAATGATCTGTATTGGGACCAATATTATTTTTAGTATTTATTAATGATTAGCAACCCGTCTTGGCTTCACCCGGAAACTAAAGCATAATTTATATAATTTATGGACGAATCATAATTCATAGCTGAATTCTCTTTATCGGACTACAAATCATGAACATTTTTTCCCTGTGTCATAGGAACTTTGGGGATGACTCTCTTTGTCTCTGTGAACTCTTTCTCTCTCTTGTGACAATCGAGATATTATTTGTTGCGCAGTTTCTTTGTTATGTGATAAGCATATGATTTCGATTATCCGTTACATCCAAGAATCGGGGACTTTGTTTTATACTAAGTAGAGATATAGGACAATTACAATTATTGTATGGTAGACTATCATTATTCGCGGATGATACCGATATTCTTTTATAGCCTTCAACAAGAAATGCAGTACGATATGAAGTTGATACAGACATGGCTCACTGTAAAATCAACAGAGTTAATCATACCAAAACAAATTACATTATATTTCATAAACCATCATTCGATCTTCCACATGGCATAATTTAGAAACTTTATGATGACATGATACCCCAAGTTCAAACAACATTTCTTGGTATTACCATAGATGAATCACTATCTTGGAATGGCCATGTTGCAACCAAGTTAGTTGCAGCCATTGGTATTTTAAGTCGATTGAAATACAAATTTTCTCGAGGACTACGGTATTGAAGAGTATTTTTCAAGCACTCATTGAAGCCCATCTCACATACATGATCCATATTTGGGGAGGCTGTATTAAAGATTGCTTCGAAAAGGTCAACATATTGCATAACCACTGTCAGGATGAAGTAAAAATTAGTTACTTTTTAGGTACCTTTTAGTTACCTTTGAATTGAAGTTACGTTTGCGGTCTACAAGCATAGGCGCTCATCACGCGGTGAAGAAAAACAACAATGAACTGTTTTTTAAGAAGTTTTTTATTTATCGTATGGCTTTTAGTGCCGGGAGTGTCCGAGGACATGTTCAGCTCGTCTGAGTCTGTAGCTGCTTCCAACGGACACCCTTAGGGTGAGCTACAAGTTCAGTTTTATTTCAAGTTGCAACCAGATATCAATGATACCTAGTGGTGAACGTTGGAACTTTGATAGTGTGTTCCGACGAAATATAACCTAACAATTTAGCTTCACACAAGTTTTGTCTGTGGAAGAATCCTTTACATGCCATAAATCCATGACATGGGACCGCCGGCTTTACTTCCCCTCCGAAGGAAGGCATACTGAAGGATTTTTAACGCTTTTAAAAAATCCGATGACTTCGGCCGGGTTTGAACCCGCTATATTGGGCACAGCAGTTCAGCATGCTACCGACTACACCACCGAAGCCGCTTTAAATGAAATTCACATGTTGTTATAAAAATTTAAAAAATAATAAATATATACTAGATATTTAATATCCAATGAGTTGTTTCAGCTAATATGTCGTCTTGTCCACAATATGTTGTTATTATTACGGTACCAAGAGGTTGCTCAGCTCTTGACCATTTGGCGAGATTTCCTTCGTCCTCACGGTAGGTCGCGAAGAAATGTATGCGATGTTACGCGATCGTCACCGAATTCTGTCTTCGCAGTCAAATGCGGAGAAATATCGAGATGTTACACGATCGGCGCTGGTCTCAGTTGTTTGGTGAGCTTCCCGTAGTTTTCACGATAGAACACGGAGAAAAATCGCGATTTAGATCATCAGCGTCACTTTTAGTCATTCGACGAGATATCCATTGTCCTTGAGTTCGGGCACAAGAAAATATAGCATTATTACGCAATCGGCGCCACTTGCTGTCCGTTTGACAAGAATACAGTAATGTCCTAGTCATTGAATGCGGAGAAATATCGCGATGTATCGCAATCGCTGCCGCTCTCGGCCGTTTTACGTTGTCCTCGAGATATTATGCAATCGTCGCCGCACCTGGCCATTCAACGATTGTCTGCCTGTCTATCTGTGCTGATAGAATGGCGGAGGCAAGCTCAAGGTTGGGCATGGTTAAAATTCACGCGTAGATATGAACATGTTGTTCGGTCGGCGCCGTGATTCCCTTTGTCCCTATGCTGTGGTTGGGAGTTCATGAGTTCAGGGTGGAGCACGAGGAGGATTTAGTATTTCGATGCTACATAGGCTGCCATTTTTAAGTGGGTTGATGCACTTCTCGCTCCCCGCACGCTTTTAAGTATACGGTCATGGGAAAAGTGGCAAGTAGGTTTCGTGATGGGTGCCCCGTGATGGGTGCCCAATCACCTTTGACAGGATTCCCGCAGTCCCCGTGGTCACAAGTTCACGATAGGGGACGGGTATTATGATTTTACGCAACTGACGTCGATCTCGGTCCGTTTGACGAGATTCCCGCAGGCAAGTCGTGCGGTCAGACGGCCGTCTTCAGGATGCGATTTTGGAGGATAAACGTTCGAAGTAGGTACGGTATCGAATATTACGAATTGTTCTGAGAGGATTGCACGAATAATACGACAAGAGGGCAAGTTTTATTTCGATTGAGAACCACGAATTATCAACAAGTTATCGAAATAATCGGTTAGATTATATATCCGATGGAACGAAAGTTCAAAGGAAAAATCGACTTATAACGGAATTTCGAATTAACCATACTGAATGTCGCAAATTTACTTGACATATTTTTTAAATAAGTTATATGCATTTCGAAGATTTTTCGCATTTTTTCGAAACGTTAACATTTTGCAAGATTGCGACATTAAATTGTTTCGCCTTATTTCTGGACTTCAATTTGACATAGTTTCCAAATAACAGAAATGAGAGATTTCTTTTTAGTTTCGGAAGTATTCGCGAATAAACGTCTCGCGAAAAGTCAGGTTTCCTAATACACTAACACAGAAAAATATTTCACACGAAACTTAAGACTTCTTGATGCCGAAAATATACGTTGAACCGATGTATACCGCTCAAGGTATCCTCGGTATGTATTTCCTTGAGGTCGGCCACGGAGACATATAGCTTAGTACTATGCAATAGTCACAGCGCCGCTTGCGTAAAACTCGCAATCTTTGAGCCAAGCGGCGCGAGTTTAAATGATTCAACCCGCCTTCAGAAAATTTTCGTTACCCATTTGTAAAATTCGTTACTTTTTCGTTACTTTCGTTACCCAGTTGTAAAATTCGTTACTTTTTCGTTACTTTCGTTACCGGTAGACATCCCGATAAAAGAGCACTAACGACACTCTTCAATCCACCCATTTAAACACCAAGCAAACTGGTATACTGATATAGTAATATGCTATCTCTAAATAACCTCTGCAATCATGCTGTATAAAATGAAAAATAATGTAACTCGTTCCAATGCATTGTACAAGTTGAACTCTGATTTGCATGTGCATGAAACAAGAGGAGCTAACAAAATTTATTGTAATCCCATTCACTCGTATAAGTATGGTAACAACTCTTTGTGGAATTACTCTATTAATTACATCAATAGTCTCCCCAAGTACATACAAGAGGCTCCTTCTCTACCAAGAGGAATAGTTTAGGCTCACATACAAAAATAATTTTTCGATTCCGACTGGTAGTTCCAGAGATTAGCGCGTTTAAACAAACCAAAAAAAAAATCTTCAGCTTGATTATATTAGTATAGATAAGAAAAACGCTGGGATGGAAAAATGTACATTATGCTACTTCAATTTTGGCCTTTCAGGTAAGTAAAGAGCACATTTGAAACTAGTATTTGAAAATACCTTTCCTCTGCTGAGCCATTGCACTTCGCTGTGCTATGGAATATCGCTATACTCACAGTCCAGGTCGGCGAGGAATTCCTTGAATTGGCAGAGATTTAATCCTTGAGCTCGTAAGAAGTGTGTTGTCTTTATAACTACTACCGGGTCATCATTTTATTTCCCGCATGTACGCGCCGCTAGGCCGGTCAAGGTGGCCTTGGCGTTCTCCCCGCAATGAACACGTGCGCTGCGATCGGCAATGTTGCAATAAGCTGTCAGTATCTCCGGCGTATTAAAGCTTGTGAAGTGCTACGTAATTGATTTGACCTAACATACAGTGCAGTCTCGGGACAATTTTACAGTTTATGTGTTGCCTTAAAGTGATGTTTTCTATAGAACAACGTGTATTCATTGTGCTTTGTTATGCGAAGTGATGTTTTCTATAGAACAACGTGTATTCATTGTGCTTTCTTATGCGAAGTATTCTTCTTCTGTTAGAGAACATTTCTTGTAAAACCAGGTAAGTTTGTAGATAATTATTTTCACTAGAAATTGCTATTAAATGACCGTATGTTGACAAGTGGGGAGAAGTCACGCATTTTTTACCGGCCAGCGAGCGGGTGTCAGCGCGAGAGCTTGCCGCGCCGTGATCGGTATTGGATGCGAGACTTAAATTGACGACCCTGTAGCATGACATCCTTCAAGTGCTTACTTTTAGAGCACAACCTTTTGTGATGGATAATGCAGTGAATTGGTAGTATTTTCTGAGACTTGAACACCTGTCATTTAGATATCCCCCAAAACCATCCTCAATTCCTGACATGCAAGGGGCACAATCTGATGAAACCTAGACCATGTTCTCCCATGACAAGTAAAAGTGGGTAGTGACTTGGTCAACGCAGTGCATTATACGAGTATCTTGTCCAGCCTTTCAAAGGGACAAAATCAAGTAGTTACCATCAGATTTTCGTCCACACCTCTAATAGAAATAGCAAGTTAAGCTGTATCAGTCATAACTGTGAATTTTTCTAATGCGAGTGAATAATGGGTGAATTGCCATACTAAAACCATAAGCAGGTCTTGAAAGGCACTGGTGCGGCGAGATATTGTCATTCTTGATAAATGGAGAGTCGCTACTGTGGGAAACAAGGACGTACTTCTTTGCTATCTGCAAGGCAATTTATAGCTCACGCGAACAACTGCTGAGCTTGAGACATTATCACCAACCTGCCGCTGTAAGTGTGTTACAAATAAATGCCTTAACTACCAAATGGAAGGGTCTCCACCAACCTTTTAAACTTGTGTGTGGAATAAGGAGCTCATGTAATAATGGTATATTCTGCATCCATGAAAATGGAATGATTTCACACAGCGGTACATAAATTTGCGCTGGGATTTGATCGCGTAACCTTGGAAGCAGCAGGCTACAATACGCAGCTGTAGATATGGTACAAATTGAACATACCCCATCATTAACGTTCATAACTGTCAGCATAGCCAAATGTGCTGACCGCAATCGGTAGCTGTTGATCTGGAGATCCGCTGTTTGAATCTTGCTGTTGTCAGCGGCCATGCCTAAGTATGATTTTTTTAGGCTTTTTTCCATACCATCTGAACCATCTGGCATCTTTATTCCATGTTTTAAGGGTCGTATGTCAATCCTAGACCCTAAACATTGCAGTTAAATAAAAATAACAAGAATGCTTTTCTGTCGGTCAACACGATTTTTTATTCTCATGTACCTTTCTTTCAGGTTTAGGGCATGACACCCATTACAATTGGGTACTGTCGTTTACTGAGGCAAAACTGAAAACTGGCTTCCAACACAATAACAGTTGGGTGGATTTTCATTTTCACCACTAAACTAATAATTAACGAAATAAGTATATTTATATTTAGTTATTTTTATTGAAATATGGTATTATTTATATATGGACTTAAAATTACAAAAAACTATAATTTTTACTGTGTTTTAATATCCAAATTCAAAGAAGCTCAACAAAATAGATCTACTTGAAACATAACGTTGCACTTCTCATTATAATATTACTAGCAGGTACCCGCGGCTTCGCCCGCGATCAAGACAATGGGGACGATGCATTATTGCTGATAATTGGTCTATTCTATTACAGCAATCGCGGCTATAGGTGGGTCCATTCTAATTCTGAATTCTGATACATACAGTATATTGATATGAGCAGCAAAGTGGGAATTTTATAGAGTTGTGAATGACTGTAGGGTTCGATGTTACATTATGTTAACACATTTTAAAATTATGTTTTTGGTTTAGCCATCTTCTGCTGAGACATAACGATGTTGTTGTCTGGATGCTCGCGAGCACGCCACATACAGTTGCCCATGGGAAAAAATTGTTTTTGTCTAAATGTACACGTGCTACTGTTAAGTGTGTGTCATTGCGCTTTGTTAAAGAAATTGCGAATATTGTTTGAAGAGGGAACTGCACTCTTGCACACTGGAATGGCAAATCTATCGGAAAATGGGGAATTAAAAGTATTCTTACTTAAGCTATTCCGGATGTAATTTGGCCATACCTATTGATGATTTGAACGTCAACATATCGCTATTAATAGACCTATAGTTAAATATCTCTCACCTTGGCCGCTGATGTACATTACGCAGTCTCTTCCAGTGTTACATCCCAGGGATTGAAATCTCCAACCACCCTTTTGCCTCACATGCCTCTCTAAGTAATTAAAATTCCTGATTGTTGTTGTTTGAGTCTTCAGTGTTTTAACTGGTTTGATGCAGCCCTCCATGTCTCCCTCTCCTGAGCTAATCGTTTCATCTCTACATAGCTACCACACCCTACATCCGAGGCAATCTGTTTAACCCTGGTTTACCCCTACAGTTCTAGTCCGCGACCCTCCCATCCATAACTAAGATTGCTATTCCTGGGTGTCTTAATATGCGTCCTACCCTCCTATCTCTTCTCTTCATTAGCAGTCGCCAGAAACATCTCTCCTCTCCCACTCGTCTTAATACCTCCTCCTTTGTTACCCTATCTACCCATCTGATCATCATTCTCCTGTATCACCACATTTCAAAAGCTTCAATTCTCCTCTTTTCTGCTGCACCATTAGCCCATTAGTCCAACTCAGCAACTTTTCTAGGTTTAAGCCGTGCCTTGTGCGGGGATTCAATGGCCGTGAAAGACAAAATACCAACATTATTCAACAGCAAGAGTAATTAAGAAAAAATAATAATTAACGTGACAGCCGGTAGAATACGACACATTCGACTGTGAATATGGGTTGCTGATCATGGTAAAAAAAAACGAAAAAGAGCAGATCAAAATTGGCAAACAAAAATATTCAGTTAACAAAAAACAAATTTATAAAGAAAATGAAAGCATACCGTGCAAAATAGAAAGAATCTTAATATTGTAAATTAGAGTAAAGATCTGAAAGCTCGCTTACAATAACCAGCTCAAGGAGTATAAAATTAGACTCAAAATCACGATCGTATTCGACCCCAAAAGCCACCACTATAAATAAAATATATCTCATTTTACGTGTATCAATGCGAGGAGCAATGTTCGTGGTTCGAAGTGGGAACCGAACCCCGCGTTTTAAGGCCCTAATACGAATGGTTTTCGAGATATTGCCAGGAAACTATCCCCGGTCTGGGAAATTTCAGTGGTTGCCATAGTAACGTTGATCTGTTTCTCAGAGGGAACACAGTTATTTGGGAATATCTCCGAAACCATTCATTTTAGGAACTTAAAAAGTGTGTTTCGGGGTCCCTACAGGACCTCCGAGTATTGTTTCTCGTATCTGGCGGCTTAAAATGAGCTAAATCCGACCTTTGTACCGACTATCCTTGCTCAGTGCCAAAGGGCCGAAAAAAGTCACTTACAAATTGAATTTTCAAAAACCGTTTCTTAGTGGGCCTCTACATACTCGGATCAACCAACATGCAAAATTTCAGCTTTCTAGGTCTAGTGGTTTGAGCCCTGCGTCGATGAGTCAATTTTGGATGGTCAATGCCAAAGGGCCGAAAAACGTCACTTACAAACTGAATTTTCAAAAACCGTTTCTTAGTGAGCCTCTACATACTCGGATCAACCAACATGCAAAATTTCAGCTTTCTAGGTCTAGTGGTTTGAGCCCTGCGGTGATGAGTCAATTTTGGATTATATATAAAATAGATCAATATGATCTTAGAAGAATACTCAATCTTTTATTCTGTTCGGTGGCGTAGTCGGTAGCATGCTGAGCTTCTATGCCCAAGATAGCGGGTTCAAACCCGGCCGAAGCCGTCGGATTTTTTAAGAGCGTTAAAAATCCCTCAGTATGCCTTCCTTCGGAGGGGAAGTAAAGCCGGCGGTCCCATGTCATAGATTTATGGCATGTTAAAGATCCTTCCACTAATTGCACCTGTGTGAAGCTAAATTGGATAGGTTAAGAATGTAAACAACGCTCTTAGGTTTCTACGTTCGTTGCCAAGCGCCGACTGCGGTGGCGTCTAGTAGCTAAGTTCTGAATTAGACCTAGTAGTCGTTGACGGTGGCGCTTGGCGGCAAAAGTAGGAACTATTTGAAAAATTATAAGTTGCAGTACTTAAAATTAAAAAACAGATACACACACTAATACAGTCATCACAATTAACACCGGTTATCAGACAGATTCTACACACACCCAAAGTACACGGGGCTACATGACCGCGTTGTCGCAGCCCCTAAACTTAAGAACCAACCAACCAACCAAAAACAATGGATTACAAAATGTTCATTTAGGTGCTGGAAAGTGAATCTTCTCCTATTGTCTCTAAGGACAGATTTATATTGACAAAATGCTTCAACATCAGAAGAGGTAATAGGGGCATGTTTGAACTTCACAATGTCTGCTGGGATTAAATCCAACATTAACTTTATACAGTAGAACCTCGATGCATCGTTTTTCAAGGGGGATTTTTTCCTGGTCCCTGCAAAATCCCTATACTTTCCATGTTAATTTATTTCCGATATACGTTTTTCACGCTTATACGATCATATTTTAAGTCCCTTGCAATATAAAGCGTCATTTATACGTTGCGTGTTCTGAGAAAGTACGTATGGTTGAATGCAAACTTTTGGTACAGCCTGTACTTCCGCTCGGAAGGATGCACCGCGTGCTATTATTTGTGTTACGTTGGCCTTGAGCGACACTGGTGGTCATGGCGACACTCGCTTGTCAGTTTTGCAACAAGGAAGAACAGCTTGCATAATAAGCGAGCGCTATTTGTTAGCCAAGGTGTTGTTGACCTCTCAAAATAACAGGAAGCAGCCATAGAACACAGACAGCATCTGAAGCTTCTTATGTTAAGATGAGCGGAAGAAAGCGGAAGTGTTTTACAATCACCGATATATTAAACATTTTATTATTTCTGCTTTTATAATTTTTGTTCGTGTTTTTTTTAGGACTTCCCGTCAAACCATTAAAAATACGCGATTGATTCTGTGTTATAATAATCTTGCGTCTTCAGACAAATGAAAATCCATAAATTAATTTAGGCCTACACTACGGTATTTTATTAATGACGATGACGAAAAGCCCCAGCATAATACAGTGGATTTTAATGATACTGTCAATGCTCTAAGGACTATCAAACATTTTGTGACGCGCCTCAACGTTTCTGAGGAAATAATGGCCAAATTATATCGGTTTGAAAATACTTTTCACGCCGTGGCCGCGGCCAACAAAAAACAAGTCAAGATAACAGACTACTTCGTAAAGTGACTCAATTTTCTTTGTTTTGTTGTATCTGGGTGCATTTCTCTTGTAGTTGTTTTGTTACATATTGCCGATTATAGTTAAACAATTGTATTATTATTTCTTGTTTTTCACTTCTTAACGGGGACCCTCGCTAGCCCGCCCGCCCGCGTTGCGAGCCTGTCTCCCGCCGGTACTTTGCCGTAATGCGTAGCTCGCGCGGCCCTCCAGTTCACAGCTGGTGCTGAAAATGTTCGCCATTCACTGCTACACATCCCTGGCACCTCTTTATGAAATTGTAATTTACGTTCTGAAGTTCCTCAGCACCGATTGACTGCATTTCAGCTGTAATACACTGCAGTCCAGCCTTATTGAACCTTGCTCAAGCCTAGGAATTCTAATCGTTCGTACCTCGTACATTCTCGCGTAACAGATTGCCGCTATTCTATGCCGCTTCAAATTCAAAAGAACTTTTACATATATTTTCTCATAAACTATCAATGCGGGAAAATTGTGGCTAAGGACTGGTGATTTTTTTGACGATCCATGCGAAAAAACGATAGTTCAAGGAACGATAGATGCGGGGAAATTTAACATTAGTTTATATGGAAAAATTTCGGGACTAAATAAATTGAACGATACATACGGGAAAACGACAGTTCCGGGAACGATGCATCGAGGTTCTACTGTACTTAAATCTTCACACGAAACTGCAACAACCCTTCCCATTGCTTCATATCCAGGGTTCTTTGCAAGTACTGTGTCCATTTTTATTTTTGCCACATTTGCAAATTTACCTGTACCAAGATTATTTTTTTTTAAATATAGATCTTTAAAATTGTTTCTCCATTATTGACAGGACTGCTAATTTACTAGAATTTAATACTTTCTAGCCAAAATATGGACTATATTGATTTTAATGACTAAGAATATGGGAACATTTGTGCTAAACTTCCAAATATGGAAAAATATGAAAAATAATTGCTTCACATGCCATGATTCGTAAAGATAATAATAATAATAATAATAATAAACCCTGGCACAACAGCCCAGTAAGGGCCTAGGCCTACCAAGCGACCCCTGCCCAGCCAATTGGCCTGCAGAAATTGGGGTGACACGTGATCAGCGCATCGGGTCCCCTCGGCCGTTAATCTTAGTTTTCGTGATCGGGGCACTGCCTCACTGTCAGACAGTTACTCAATTGTCCTCACGAGACTGAGTGCGCCCCGTTCCAGCCCTCACGTCATTTTCTAAAATCCCTCATGGAGCCGGGAATCGAACCCTGCCTCTCCGGGTGAGAGGCAGGCATGCTACCCCAACACCACAGGGCTGGCTCGTAAAGATAATACAAAATATATAATTAAGTTTAGCTTCCTAAATAATTTATCCCAATGTAGGAATGCTTATTATTTGGTTCAATGTGTAATAACTAGACAGCAGAAGCTCAGGCTCTAAAAGGTAATGTTTTAGGTGCCTAAAATAGGCTTCATAACTGCTATATTTAGGCACTAAAATGAATAATAGGCAGATATATATAACTGGGCAGATATTAAAAAAAAAACATTAAAACAGTGACATGAATGTGCAATATCGGTATTAAAAGAAACCAAAATCATAACTCACAATTACAGACTGAAGTTAAACATCATGTCCATAGTTGGCTTCACAGTAAATAACAAGCACATTTAATTTTTGACATTACATTTTCTTCAAGTGAACACTGTACACACGTACCGGATGTGCAACTGTTGTTACAGTGAAAGATGAAATTCCAAGATTTGACAAGGTTATATTTATAAAGGTAAAGAGATTGGGATGTTCGCATTGTGTTACTAAGTGCTGGGCTTTCCAAAGCTGGGAAGGAGGAAGGGGTTGCTATTTGTCCTTGCAGTGTTTAACTGTACAGGCTCATAAGAATCATAGTTTGCCTTTAAGTTACAGGCTCTTTAAAACCAATGGTACAGTAGACCATTATTATGAATAGTGTAAAATATCAAAATTAAAACAGAAATTCAAATCTAACAAGGGAAAAACTAGTCAAACTGGAAAATTGGCACTAAAAATACACTTATAAAGGAAAATAGGAGCTAACATCAAAATAGGCATTTTTAGGCACTATAAAATTGCTTTATATAGATCTAAACATTCATGAAACTTGTAAATTTAAAAGGCGAGTCATGTATATGATAAGGGAAAAAAAGTAGGCATTTGCCTAAAATCTGCTGCCTAGTTATAACATAACATACAATAAAACAAACGAGAGTCTTGGGATAACAACTGTTTTTCTTATGTCATGCCCTTCTCGATACTGCCATTTTAACTTGTGGGATTATAGCCAGGTCTAGGTGGCGTTGGTTCAGATCGGCAGCCACATAGGAGGTGCTGCGCTCTGAAGTCCTGCAGCGGAGAAGTGTTTCACCACATGTATTTACATAGAAGTCTGTTCCCTGGTAATTACTATAATACAGGTTAGCAGACAAAATTCACACATCAAAATACATGGGACTGATAACCGAGATATCACAATCCTTCTAAAACAGTTTTACTAACATTAAAATTTCTCCTTCCAGCAAGTGTTGGAATTACAATTATTGACATGAAACGTGCGAGTATTTACAAAATGTAGCACTTGCGTTAACATCTCTAGATCCTTCACACTCCTAATTGCAAATACAGTAACTAAATGAATGAGTGTGGAACGATCATCACATTTAAATACTGCTGTGAATGGTGAGTATTGCAATGTCGTTCTACATTATTCTTTTTCCTGCTGTTTATAACAGACACTGGGCACCATTCCCCATTTCTGTGAAGAGGAAGTTATTTTGCCACGCAGGACTGAAATGCGAGCCAGACTGGTGCTTTGACATCATTATTATTACTGTCAGCACCTTCCGTGAGGAGTGAACAAGCTGTTTACTCGCTTGGCAACTACAGCCAATTGATCAGCCTTGCGCTGTGATGTCACAGTATGCTTGTCACTTGTCAATGTGACAGTCGCTCATCGATTTTAGCTCAGCCCCCAAAGGTACATGTGCTCTCAGAGCCTGTCGATGCTATTTGGGTAACAATGCTCCAGAGAAAAAATCATTTACCTCATAGAGTGAACAACAAAATTCTGTGTACTGAATTATTTCAACACTACTCACCAGCAAATTCTCTTAGTCTAGTCCAACATCATCACTGGGATTACGAGGAGACTCTCCAGCAGAGAACCCTGGAAATGATCCCGGAAAACCTGGGAAGCCTCCTCCAAGACCACCCAAACCACTTCCTCCACCGAACTTCGTTGCCAATTTTGTGATGATGGCAGCTATCTTTGGATTGCTCTGGTACTTGATAATATTGGCAGGATTTGTAGATATATCTTGGAAAGCTGCAGCTACCTCAGGATCCTTGAGAGAAAGAGAAAATCATTTTCCTCAATGAGTGAACATCAAAATTCTGGGTGCTGAATTATTTGGGGGAGGGCAACATAATAGAGAGAATGAGAGACACACTTGCACCTTGGTCAGTATTTAAATATTAGAGATTAAACATTTCAATTTTAGCATTTTGAAAGTTACATTTAGTGTTTTGTAGTGTCATCCAAGAATTTTATTTGGTTGAAAATAAGTATTATGTGCAATAATAATAGAAACAAATTGGATATAATATAATTTAGTACTGTAATATAATACTGCCCATTATCAGAGACAGGAAGTTAGAGCATTATAAATCCTTATCATAAGCAGGCAAAAAGGCATTATAAATAGCCAGAAAAGGTAACAAAAGACAATAAAGAAAAAACAAATATTGTGATGTATTAACTTATATTTTTATAATAAGTTTTGAATTAGAACGTTAGGTCAAGTGACAAAAGTCTTTTTGGAGTGGCATAAAGAATCTTAGAAACAAAGAAAATAGAGAAATGAGTAATGTGTTGGATAATTCAGGGAAGCATGAGGGTTGTAAATAAAAGCCTCCGTGGCTTAGGCGGTAGCACGCCGGCCTCTCACCGCTGGGTCCGTGGTTCAAATCCTGGTCGCTCCATGTGAGATCTGTGCTGGACAAAACAGAGGCAGACAGGTTTTTCTTCGGGTACTCCGGTTTTCCCTGTCAACATTTCATTCCAGCAACACTCTCCACTATCATTTCATTTCATCTGTCATTCATTTAATCATTGCCCCAGAGGAGTGCGTCAGGCCTCGGCAGCCGGCACAGTTTATATCCTCGCAGCTAGATGGGGGCTTCATTCATTCCATTCCTGACCTGGTCCGAGACTGGAAGCAGGCTGTGGATTTTCATTTTCATGAGGGTTGTAAATAAACTGCAATGTCACAAACATGAAAATTTGGAAAGAAATGGTGAAGTATAGTGGGAAAGCAGGAATAAAATGGTTGCATAGGATAATCAAATTGACATGGGATTTAGGAAAGGTACTCTGACTGGAAAAAAGCAGTAGTCCCCCAGTTTATAAGCTTAGCAACAGGAAAGATTGTAACAATTATAGAGGCATGTCTTTGATAATTGACGTGGGCACTATGCGAATATCAGGATCTAATTTTCAGTATGTGCCAAGTTATTGAGAAATGCTACAAGACCAAAAGACGTCTGTGTTTTGCAAATGTAGAGAAAGTAAACGATAGAGTACCAAGGGGGAAGATGGTGAGCATCCTGAGGAATTATAGTATCAAGGGAAGGCTGCTACAGGCAATCATAAGTACAGTATTTATGTTGACAATCAGGTTGCAGCGAGAGTTGATGGTAGGATGAGTTTTTAATTTAAAGTTGTTACAGGAGTAAAGCAAGGCTGTAATCTCTCACCACTACTGTTCATTTTATACAAGCTGTACCCAGCATGCGTTGCAATGCCAATTTTTTTTAAATGTTGGCGTTGAAGTGCTTTTGGAAACACATATTTTTTTCTTTGGTTAACTGTCTCTAAAACTGTATGAAATACTGGTACACTCATTTGTTGAAACGACTCATTAGTCACCTATTGTAAAATGGTTTTACTAATTCAGCAACTTTTATGGGCATGCACAACAGTTGACCAAAGTTCATTTGTTGAAACTATTAGCGCATCAGCACTCATTTGTTTGAACGACTCGCGCTACCTTAAGTAAAATTAATTCAATAATTCAAAACCTTTCAAGGGCATGCACACGACAACTAACCCAAGTTCATTTGTATAAGCAATTAGCACGCCAAAAATCATTTGTTGAAATGACACGCACACAACCTATTGTAAAACGGATTTACTAAGTCAGAAACCTTCATGGGAGTGTACACAACAACTCACCAAAGTTTCATCGCAATCGGATGAATGGTATATGAACGCATACGGAACGTTGAAACGATTTGCACTCCGTCACTCATTTGTTGAAACTACTCGTGCGCTACCTATTTTAGTCAGAAACCTTTCCTGGAGTGTACACAACAACTCAACAAAGTTTCATGGCAATCGGATGAATGGTATATGAACGCATAAAGGACACACATACAGACATACATATTGCTCGGGTCTAAGCTGCGTGAACCTGAGAGGAATGTGCATTGCGGACTATGAGAATTGGTGTTGACGAGTGATGAAGTTTCTCGGTCCGTGCATAGTACAGATTGGTCGGTGACTCACTCACTCATTCGTAACACCACAGTGGGTTGAGCAATGGCCCTATGTTAGCAGTATTGGAATAGAAAGAAATACCAGATATCACGGTGGGCTGTCGACAGACCCTTCTCTTCTCGCCTGACCCTTTCCTGCTCTTTCCCCTCACCCCACAAGTTCACAGAGCTTGGACCCGAGCAGTACTAACTATTCATTTTTATATATAGAGAAGATATGGACCATTTGCAGAAGGGCATAAACTGGCTAGGTGGGATTCAATTAGGAGGAAACCAGATAAGCAGACTGTCTTATGCTGTTGACCTTTGTTGAAATGACAAGACACCGTTGAAAGCTTACAAGCCAACATGTCAGAACTTCAAGAGAAATGTAAGGAATATGGTATGAAAATCAGCATTTCAAACATGAAGTTTATGTCGGTATGGACGAAACGCAAGAAAATTAAAGGTCACACAGGAGGAACTAAATTTGAACAGGTGGACCATTTTAAGTACTTAGGCTGTGTATTCTCTCAGGATGGAAGTATGGCGAAGGAAATTGAGCACAATAGCCTATGCAATGAGTTCTCAGTTGCGATATACAGTATATTCTGCAAGAAAGAAGTTATTGTAGCGACGAAACTCTTCCAACATTACTCAGTATTTAGACTGATTTTGTTGTAAGGAAGAGCTGGGTAGATCAGGATATCAGATACATAAACTAGAGGTAACTGATATGAGGGTAGCACAAATGATTCCTAGGACAAATTAATGGGAGCAATGGCAGGAGGGTACTCGTAATGAAGAGAGAAAGGCTAAGTCAGAAATGAACATGTTAGATAAAGCTGCTCCGTATGAGCAGACTCGTATGGTGGGGTCATGTGAAGAGAATGGGGGACGAGAGATTGGTTCCTTAGGTTAGGGGCTGAGAAAACGCGGTCATGTAGCCCCGTGTACTTTGGGTGTGTGTAGAATCTGTCTGATGTTAATTGTGATGGCTGCATTAGTGTGTGTTATCGGTTTTTTAATTCAAGTAAGGACTGCAGACAATAATTTCAAGTAGTTTCTACTTTTGCTACCAAATGCTACCATCCATGACACCCAGCTTGCGGACTTGACTACTAGATGGCATCGCAGTCAGCAACTGGCGGCGAATGTTGGAACTTATAGAGCGTTATCAATTCTAACCAACAAATTTTGGCTTCACACAAGTGTAGTTAGTGGAAGGTTTTCTTTCATGCAATACATCTATTACGTAGGACCGCCGGCTTTACTTCCCCTCCGAAGGAAGGCATACTGGAGGAGAGATTACCTAAGAGGTTAAGGAGTTAGGCTTCAGAGGGTAAGATGATAATGAATTGTTGTTTAAAGAGGCCTAACACCTAAGTTATCAGCCATATAGGCACCGTACATGCACGCTGGATATGCACTAGTGGTGCTGCACAGCGCTTGCTCTGCAAATTAATTGTAGACCTCAAAACGGTATTGAAAGATAGGCAGAAAATGGATCTTAGCATCGAATGTACATTTTTTCCAATAAAGGATATGGTACTAGATTTTCTCTCTCAACGATAGCCTAAGGTGAAAACATATGCTTAAGTGGACATGTCAATCATGTGAAGGAAATTAAGAGAGTTGATATTTCAGTCATCTCAGCAGAAGTGATACGGCAAACATCCGTGTCACAACCAAAATAATTATAAGGGGGTGTGGTGGCACAGAGGTCAAGCTATTTACCTCTCACCAAAGTACACCAGGCTCGATTCCCGGTCAATACATATAAGATTTTCGAAATGAAATGCCAAGTCCTGTGGTTAGGTTTCCACGTAAAAAAGAAGCCCCGTGGCTCATGATCGCGAGATTTACGGTCACATAAAACTACAAGCTCGCTCAACCACCATATAATGTGGAACCTTATGTACTCTAAGTGTTATTCTATTGTTTGGGTACTACACATACTCCTACTGTATTAATTAAAATAGGCCTTCAGAATGCCCTTGACCTGCTGGAGAAGGGGGGGGGGGGGGGGGGGGGGGAAGGGGCTGCAAACACATTTCAAGTGTATTTCATTTTGTCAACAATGAATGTTCTGTTTCTAAGACTAGTTTGCCACAAACCTGGGGGATACCTAGCTCTACAATGTTTCAAATGTACAACAAAAACTAAGTGTGTAGACAAGCTTTATCTGAGGAAAGAATTAAAACATACAGTTGCTAAGTTCTGTCTTACAAAATATGACCTACAAAGCATTAATTAACCCTTGCTTTACATGATAAGACGAATAAAATAAGACAAATAGATAGGATCTGTAAAAGTGTGATTGCATTTTTGTTCAATTCTGTAGAATGCGATGCGCTCGACAAGGCTGTAATTTTAAGCACTCAATGTTTCCAAGTGCTTCTCTTTCACCTCTTGTCGAAGCCCTTATGAAACCGTCAATAGCCGAATCATCTGAAATCTTCCTCTTCCTGTATTCTTTAGGAAAGATTGTAGGTGCATATGCTGGATTCTGAGGATGACCAGATCGCTGGTTACCAATGAAGTAAGCACTACACATTCTTGAGTATGGTGTTTGTTTCCAAGATAAGCCATCTGGACTGAAATAAAAAAAAAGTTAAACATTCGTTTCTGTAAATGTCATTTACGCCTAAATTATTTATCTTGTGATGAGACGAATGTGAGAAATATACAAGGAAACTTACTAATACAGTTTACTCCCCTCAGGGGTTCACGACTAATGGGACGTGGGTTGGCGACCAAGTGACCCAAGTTTGTCCGGCATTGCTTCCACTAACCTGTGCTGGGCTCCTCACTGTCGACCTCCCTTGGTCAACTCTTTCTCAACCCCGACAGTGTTAGAGTATCCGAGGCCTACGGAATCTTTCACTTTCCCGCCTTAATTGGCCCATGTCTCATCCTTCCTGATGCCCTCATTCTTTGAGGGGTGAGGCCTCTCCTTTTTTCTTCATGGTATCTCGTGCCTTCTGCCCAAGGTGACAGACCCTCTCCCCCCTTTCGTATCTGCCTTTCATGGCTTTTCTTCCTTACAAGTCCCTCAGTCCTCATTCTTCGACGGATGAGGGCATTCCTTTTCCTCCTGACCTTTATTTTCATTACTGCTTTTTTTTTTTAAATTTCTTCTTCTAGTATGTAAGTTAGTGATAAGAGTGTAGTCAGCGATTGTAGTTGTAGTAGTTTACATTTCACTATCCCCCAAACCATTAGGGGCCAATAACCTCGATGTTAGGGCCCTTAAAACAACGTCATCACTGCTCAACTTCACATTCAATTTGCGTATTTGTAAGTGCTCATGTTGTGCTTTGTGCCGTAACACTTTTCTTTGTGAATGTATTAAACGCTCCTCAAGCATACTCAACCTAAAGAGCATCCATCATTTGCTAGACAAAACATTCCAGGAGTACCTTTGATTAGTAACAAAATATATTGTTAGAACATATTATATTTGACCAAAACGCGGTAACTACGCTCGCGAATGCGTAGCGATAGGCCATGGGGCAACCTCTGCGGACTCGGTAGACTTGGGTTTGAGCCCCACCGTCGGCCGTCTTTGAAATGGTTTTCCGTGGTTTCCCCATTTTCAACTCAAAGCAAATGCTGGGACGGTACCTTCTGACAGGCCGCTTCCTTCCACATCCTTGTCCGGTTTCATTCATCTTCATTCATTTCATCCCTCATTAACTCCTCTCATGGAGTTGGCGTCATGAAGGGGATCCGGCCATAAGAACCATCCACCACATAGACTTCCATCACATCTCATACCCAACCCCGTTGAAAACTTACGTAGTGTTTCTGCTTCCGTTTTTCCAGTCAGAAAAGAATGAAGAACTATACCGGTGGTAGAGCTGTACCTATTTGAGCACCCAACAACACAACAACTTCTCATTTACTCAACATTATCCATATTTTCTACAATTCTTTAGCTGTGACTTCGTACAAACATGCCCATATTAAGTCCACTATTAGTACACTCGACGGCCGCTAGAGGAGCGCGCACGTTGCCTATAGAGGGTAAGAGAAGTAGAGGCAGTGATTCGATTCAGTGTTGAACTGAGTTCCAAGTGAGAGGTCTAGAAGCAGAGGAAGTCGCAGTGCTAACTGTTAATAGGGCATCATGGAGGCGACTTGTTTGTTGGCTGCAGACTAGACTGGATGCTGAAGGGCAAAACAGTCTCAAGTGAAAATGTATGTATGTATGTACAGTATGTAGAAATTCTAACTTTAAATTCTAGTTGCACTTGACAGCAAAATGAAAATGTTTCTTGTAGGTCTATGTATTACAATATTTTATCGGCCTATTGGTTACACATTAAAACTGATATTTATTCTTTCCTGGGATCATATTCAATCTCCTTTCATATAATACATTTTTCATATGAGAAAATGACCTGTCAACGCCTACAGAGGTTATTGGAGCAAATCTAACACATGGTAATACAGAAGTGTACATTACTACTGCAATCCTTGTGGTGTAGTGGCTTGGAGTTTTGGCTGTCACAACAGAGGTCCAGGTTCGATTCCTGACTCTGCAAAGAAATTTAATTCTGGTCTGAGGGCTAGGGTCCTCTCAGCCTTGTGAGGCAGAACTGAGAAGAGGCGGGTACGATTACCACCTCAGCCATTCTGGAATTGGTTTTCCGTGACTTCCAACTTCTACACCAGGCCGATGATGGAAAGGTACCTAAATTAAGACCATGGCCACCACCTATCCGAATCCTAGCCCTAATTACCAATACACACACTACTACAGCCATCACAATAACACGACACAGATTCTACACATAGCCACAATGCCGCAACGCTCTAAATTGAATCATCATCATTTCTACTGGAATAGAAGTCACCTTGTAGGATATTTCCAAATTTGTCAAGATAAGAATTTAAAAACACTCTTCTACACTTTTCCCTTATTAATGAACCCCTTTCGGAGAGAAACTATTGTGGCATTTTCTCCTTCACAAGATTTATGAACTTTCTTTTCCTCATGTTGTCACATACAGGGACGTCCTCAAAGACCGGGCAGCGCTTGAATGGCTATTGATCCATGCGTGGCGAGGAATGTTCCATGGTCATTAATAGTTGTAGACTCACCTCATTCAATAACATACATCTTATCTAGATTTGGCAACATCCCACAAAAACACATCGCACTGACTTCACACAGCACATAGGAACAGGGGGGGGGGAAAGGGAAAAACCAGTGTCATTGAGATAACAACCCATTTCAGTCGACCACACCTGGAGTAAGAGTGAACACGAAACTGCTCGTAACTCCAGCGAGGAAGACAACCAAATAAGTAGTAGCCTGTAATATTACAATTTAACCATAGTTGATTTTTTACAACCATATCATCACTCCAAATATACAAACTGCAGATTTCTATCACCATTTAGCATTTCACCTAACATCATATTATATACCACATTTAGCATACACAGACAGTTGCATTACCAATACTGCAACAGATTTTATAGCCTAAGTGTAATGGATCTGCTGATGATCGCTTAACGATCGAAACTGGTCATCCTAGTGTATTTATTAATCTCATGTAATTTATTTCAGGATTAGGACATAATCTAGCTCTATTGGGCACATTCGTGTTGACCGACTGAAAAGCACTAAACTAACTTGTTTACTAAGGCAACACAGAAAAATGGCTTCAAACCACACAATGTTCACGGCCAGTCAGGCAAATCGTGAAGCCAAGAGATTCAAATCACTCAGGCAAAAACTCGTGAACTTAGACAAGTCAATTTGGTTTAAAAAAAAATGTTTAGAACTAAATCTCACCCCTAAATACGTACCAATTAAAACCGTACCGAACACACCAGCCTCGATCATTTCAACTAAACAAACCAAAGAGCTTTGGATAAAAAACGAATTAAGATTTGCATCTAAGTAACTTCTGGCACGGATCCCAATGGGACAGCTTCACCGAGCACCTACAAGACACCATCAAAATCAGAGCAACGAGGAAGCACGAAACGCTAGAAAATAAATTAAGAAAACTAGGAGAAACACAGAACAATCAATCTAATGAAAAACACACGAATAACAATGAATTCAATTTCCACAGCAGGGTAAACAACAGAACGAACGTAAACTCTTCTCAAGATGAAATTAATATGTTAGACAAAGGTTTGAAATACAACTGCACAGACGCACATACGAACCACAATATAAAACAGTTAATCACAGATATTGAGATAGCCAATCACAAGCTCCCAGCAGAAGACAGGGAATTAACCAAAAATTTTGCCACCAAAGAAGCCAAAGCGAAAGCAATAACATTCAAAACAACAAACAACTCAAAGAAATAAAGTCATTGAAACAAAAAATAAAAGAACATGACTTAATCATAACAAAAGCAGATAAGGGAAACACTACAGTAATTTTGAACAAAACAGAATACATTGAAAAAACAGTCGAATTACTAAACAACAACGAAACCAAGGAATTAGCAAAAGACCCCACCAACAAATTCCAAAAACAAATAAAAAGTGCTCTAAAAGAAACAGAATACATACTGACCAAAGCCGAAAAATCAAAACAAATAAACATGAACCCGAAAATACAGTCATTGAGGGGACAACCTAAAATACACAAAAAGGAGTGCCCAATGAGACCAATAGTCAATTGTAGGAATGCCCCTAATTACAAAATCAGCAAAGAGTTACTAAAAATCTTAAAATACAGTCTTTCCAACGACAAACACAACTCTGTAAAGAACACAACGGAACTAGTAACAGCATTGAACACCCTGTAATTGTTTCATTTATCGTGTGATCTTTCCGGGAGGGCGCCAATTCATAGATAGAATAGTCTACTATGAATGAATATTCTTTTAATACAGACATGAGAACTCCTTCATCTCAGGAATGGTGTGTTTATAACACCAACCAGGACACTACAGTAAACAAGGCACCTTAATATTATACTGCAACATAACAATAAATCATTGGAACGCTACTTACTATTTAGTGGTCTTAAGCGATGTATATATAAATGGTTCCTGTAATGTAGTCACAATGATATAATTTCCAACTTATATCATTAGTCTTTATATCCTTTATTAATTTTTACTCCTGTGGAAGAGCTATAGATGAAGCCGTAATACTATAACTAATACGACGTATTTAATAAGACTGATTAAACAAGTATATTCTCCTTCACGTCTTTTTTTATACCAACCCATTTCTTTTATAATCTGCAATAACCTCCAATCACTTTTTATTTATCCATGTTTAACTCTCATTGTCTAAACTCATCTCTGCTATCGTCAGAGTTGACACTCTCGTTTCACTAGTTCATGTTTCCTCCACTCAAGTGCACCAACGCCACCTCCAAAGAACACTAATCATTTTTATATAAACGAATCACGGCCTATGTGGTCTCAGTAAATGTTACAACCCTACAAATGAAACCTAGCTTGAGGCTAGTACCCTTCGATGTAACTAACATGTACACCAATATTCCTATTATTGAAGCAATCAACACTATCGAAAACAACTTAAAATCCAACAACTCGGCAAAAGAAACTGAAGAGATTGTGAGATTACTGAGGGTCGTTCTCAGTCAAAACGGGTTTCAATTCGACAATAAAATGTACACACAGACAGAAGGCCTAGCGATGGGATCACCTCTAAGCAGGCTAATCGCTGACATCTTCATTTATGCACTAGAACATGCGTTCTTAGAAAAGACTTCAACAAAGGGAATAGTAATATGGAAAAGATACGTAGATGATGTAATTTGCATCTACGATACTGAACTAACAGGCGAAGAAACAATTCTCCAATCCATTAACAGCTTACAACACTCAATTAAATTCACAATGGAATCCGAAACAGACCGAAAAATAAATTATCTCGACATAACTATTGAACGTAAAGACAACGAGCTTTCATATTCCATATTCCGAAAAGCCACACAAACATCGCATGCAATCGACAATCAGTCTAATCACCCCCGTACGCACAAATTAGCGGGGTTCAATTCAATGGTGCAAGGGCTTTAAATATACCCATGTCAAAAGACAACTATAATAAGGAAATATGAAGCATTAAGCAAATAGCAAAGGAAAACAATTTCCCGCCAAGCAAAATAAACCAAATTATAGCCAAACATAAAAATATAGATAAAACGATTCCCAAACCGGACAGTAATGAGAAAAAATTTGTGCACTTCAACTATGTGAACGCGAACACATATAAAATCACTAATCTATTCAAAAAGTGAGGCGTAAAAATAGCATTCGCAACGAAAAACACAAAATAGTAATCTAAATAAACATAACCCGTATTCAAAGTCAGGGGTATATTCTATAATGTGCCAAGACACTGGTTGTCAAGCTAATTACATCAGACAGAGTGGAAGACGAGTAGACACATGTTATAATGAACATAGGAATGCGATAAGATACGGAACACATTCAGCCGTATGCGAACATATGTGTGACGCGGGGAACAGTTTTACTAACCTCGAGACGGACCTAAAAATAATTCATCACGAATCGAAAGGCAGAGCTCTTGACATAAAGGAAGCAATCGAGATACGAAACGATCCCAACAATCTAAATGAACACACTTACATGGAGAGCTCACCCCTCTTCACTCTACTAAAAAACACACCCTGTCGGAAAGAAGACACAACTTAGCGATACAGCCAAGATAGATAAGGGGATGGAGAGGAGGAAATAGGGGGTTTTAATAGGTAAATGTTATCCGGATCAGGTGTACAATGCACTTTTTTCTGCAATAAACCAAGGCTGGTACCCGCGGCAGTATTAAAGGTGCTGGGACGCCCTCAAAGACTGGGCAGCTCTTAGTTTGAATGGCTATTGGTCCAAGCGTGGCGAGGAATGTTACATGGTATTTAATAGTTGTAGACTCACCTCATTCAATAACATACATCTTATCTAGATTTGGCAACATCCCACAAAAACACATCACACTGACTTCACACAGCACATAGGAACAGGGGGGAGAAAGGGAAAAACCAGTGTCGTTGAGATAACAACCCATTTCAGTCAACCACTCTGTAACAATTTTATATGTGCCTTTCACATTGGTGACAAATGTAACAGGTCTAATAAACAAACATGATAATAATAAATAAATACACTGTGGTGTGACCTTACCTGTGATAGTGTAATATAATAAGTTGTTGAGCGCCAGATTCCTATTTAAGAGAATGAATCGAAATTTATTAAATATATCCTCGGCGGTCAGCAGTAGAGTTCGAGACCACCTACCCGGGCCGTAGTGTAACTGAGTTGACTAACCATTCAGTATTTATTTATAAGGAGTAGTTGAATTTGCCTATAGCATGTGCTAACTACAAGAAAAGTTACAGTCATGAAGTTAAAGAAATAATTTATTGACTTTTGAACAAAATACTAATAGTTACAAAAAAGAATTTAATTTACCAACTGCGGTTTAATTATTTAAAAGAAAATGAACATTTAAAATGAATTGAAAATTAATTGAAGTTAAATGATAGTAGAGACGATAGTTTTATTTAATTGTTTGCTCACCCAGTCGAAGATTCGTCATATTTAAGTAATGACCGATGATCTAGATTTTACGTCGCGTATGTTAAAAAAATGATGTGATATGTCAATTACTATGAAATATCCTCATTAAGTACGTTGCAAACTGTAGAACTGTAGAGCAGGGATATACTCCACTATATGCTGATATAGATATCGGCAGTACATCGTTCAGTGTCGAATCTGTATTGTAGTTGAACGCTATGATAGAACTTCGCTCAGTCCTAAGAGGCCTTCATGTTCCCTAATGACCAGTCTCTAATTGAAAGCTCTCGGTGAAAGAAAGAATTGAAGATGAATGTGGTAAGAACTGTGAAATGCCCGAGAAGGTAGTGATGTAAATTTGTATTACCGATAGTTACTGTTCCGTATGACCTAAATATTAAGTAATGAAGTTTTATATGATTTAACAGAGGTAGATAAGAAACCTGCTGTGAGGAATTTTAATTCAGTCGTGAAGTTAGGATGGTAAGGGGCGCGTAGTGCCTACGCTTATTGATTTAGGTTGTCTAAAATCATTTAATTTGGAAGTCAGAGGTTGTCGTGCTATTTAGCAATTCAGGTAAGTTGATTGTGGGTCTTTAAACTGCAGGTAAGTTGGATGAAGTGAGGATTAAATTTAAACATTTAGGAAGATTATTACAAAGGTAAGTAATCTAAAGAAGGAGATAATTATTATGGCAACCATAGTTATGAAATTAATAATAAAAATAATAATAATACTGAGAAGAAGTATAATGAAAATAAAGATTTAATACAAAAGTGAGTGAAAATGATGTAGTACAGTCGTAATAAAATTAATGAGTTGAAGAAGTAAGTATTGATTTAATAATGAAGTTTCATTTTGAGGACAGTGAGGTCACCAGTGGATATATTTGAAGAAATTTAGAAGTGGTTTAGAATAGTTGATGGTAATGCGTTGTATGAATGAACCAACATCGGGTTGAAATAAGGAAGTAGTAACTAATTAGGGCATCTGGTACTTGGTGACAGATATGTGTGTGTGTATGTGTGTATTTTCACGTAAATGGACGTGAGTTTGAAGTAGTAGGCCAACGAAGGTAATGCCGTTGAGCAATGTGGTTTTAAGTTTTTGGTAAGATGCCAAATGGAGTTTTAAGAAGTTTTTGGAGGATGAAGTAGGTCAGCAAGGTATATTCCGTTGAGCAATGAGTTTTTTTTTTTTGTTTTTTTTTTTTGGTGTCTACGGGACTACGTGAAGTTAATGTTGGGAGGGGTTTAAAGTATATATGGTTGTATGCACACAAGGTAATAAGAGATTACAAAGGTAAGATGGTCCAAGTTTTAGTTACAGTTAGCACCACATCGTAAGGCTTATTATAAATGTTACAACACCTGGAGTAAGAGTGAACATGAAACTGCTCATAGCTCCAGCGAGGAAGACAACCAGATAAGTAGTAGCCTGTAATATTAAAGTTTAACCATAGTTGATTTTTTACAACCATATAGTCACTCCAAATATATCAACTCCGGATTTCTATCACCATATAGCATTTCACCTAACATCATATATAGTACATTTAGCATACACCGACAGTTGCATTACCAATACTGCAACTAAATAATTGTACATATTGTAAATATTTTCACCTGAATTTTCAAACATAGATTTTATAGCCCAAGTGTAATGGATCTGATGATGCGCTTGACCAGGGGTCTCCAAACTTTCCAGCCTTAGGGCCATACTGATTACTCCAGTAAGTTCCGAGGGCTAAAACCATATTATCATTGTTGCCGGTGGTAAAAAGTGAAATAGTCCACTGATGAAAAAAAAGTCCGAAAAAGTACGCAACGTTGAAAAAAGGCTGCAAATCGGACTAAAGTCCGCAAAACGGCAACACTGCATATTATTAATTTTCCTGTCATTATCTGTAATTTCTAGATTAGTTGTAGAGTACGAGCCATTAGGAGTAACGTGACACGACATCTGGTGGACACAAGCGGAAATAGGTAGTACCTTCTATCGCTAACAGATGGCGCTAATAGCACGTACAGAGTAATCTCGTTGGTTCGAGAGAGTTCTGGTGTCTTCCACTCACTTCTAGATGGCAGTAATTGGAATATATAAGAAGGCTAGTTGCGCAACCACAAGTCAGTTCCTATGACACTGTTGTGAAATAAAATAGTGCGTACCTCCTTAAAACGTGTTTGTGCGTGTTTAAGTTTAAGACATCTTTGTAACAGTATTTTGATTTGAATTGTTGCTTTTGTGTGTGATTTAGTAGTATGGAAAAGAAGCGAAAAATTGATAGTGAATGCAGAAAATTCAAAGATGAGTGGAACATTCAGTATTTCGTAATTGAGTCCAGTAACAAGGCGCTATGTTTGATTTGCAATGAAAGCATAGCCGTTCTCAAGGAATATAACATTAAACATCATTATGAAACAAAACATTTTCAAAATTTCTCAAAATATACAGGAAGTTTGCGGACAGAAAAATTCGAAGCTATGAAGCGCGGATTGAAATCGCAGCAATCTTCATTTACAAAACTCAAAACCGAACAAGAGGCTGCAACTCGTGCCAGCTTTCGTGTGGCCCTTGAAATTGCAAAACGTGGAAAACCATTCACCGATGGACAAATGATCAAAGAATGCATAATTGCAGCAGCCGAAGAAATGTGCCCTGAAAAGGTAAATTTATTAAAAACTGTCAGTATGTCAGCAAACACTGTGGCTCGAAGGGTAGAAAACATCGCTGAAAATATATCCTCTCAACTGTTCGACAAAAATGGAGATGTTGAGTGGTTTTCTTTGGCCTTGGATGAGTCAACGGATGTGTCAGATACTGCTCAGGTGTTGATTTATATTCGAGGAGTAGATAAAAGCTATGAAGTGCATGAAGAACTTCTTGATATGTATAGTATTCATGGCACAACTACTGGTACAGATATTTTTAAAGGAGTTGAAATGGCCATTAATCAAAAGAACCTTCGATGGAAACACTTGAAATGTATTACAACTGATGGAGGCAAAAACATGAGTGGGAAAGATAAAGGAGTGGTCGCTCTTGTGTCAAAGGCTGTAGAAATCGACGGTGGTTCAAAACCATTAGTCTTACATTGTATCATTCATCAACAGTCTTTGTGCGGAAAATGTTTGGATATGTCTGAAGTTCTGAAACCAGTCATATCAACTGTTAATTTTATGAGATCTTTTGGGCTGAATCACCGACAATTCCGACAATTTATTGAAGAGATTGGAGAAAATGACTTACCTTATCATACTGCCGTACGTTGGCTTAGTTGTGGGAAGTTCCTTTTTGAACTTCGAGCAGTGATCGAAATTTTTTTGAATGAAAAGCATCGCCCTCTTACTGAATTACAAAACAATGCATGGCTGTGGAAGTTAGCATTCTATGTTGATTTGACAAAACATGTGAACGAACTGAATTTGAGATTGCAAGGAGAAAACCAGCATCTTCCTGATTTATACACTAATATCAAATCATTCCGGAAGAAATTGATACTGTTTCAATCACAACTACGAAGTAAATGTTTTTCACATTTTAAAACATGTGAAATATTCAGCCACACCACTGAGACTGAGTTTCCTATCGATTTTGCAATCGCAACTTTGAGTGCTTTGAAAATAAATTTTGATACTCGTTTCTCGGACTTCGATGCCTTTGCGAATCAAATTAAGATTTTTCAGGATCCTTTTGATACTGACATTGAAACCCTAGCCTCGGAACTTCAAATGGAAATGATTGAACTACAGTGCCATGATATAATTAAGAACAAATATCAAAACTCATCTTTGTTGGAATTTTATAAGAGTCTTCCACTGACACAATTTGTTAATTTGCATAAATTTGCTCGTGGGCTGTTTTCTGTTTTTGGTACTACTTATTTGTGTGAGAAGACCTTCTCCAAAATGAAGTACACAAAAAATGTTTACAGATCTAAATTAACTGATGAGCATCTTAAATCTCTTTTAATAATTGGTACAAGTAAAATTAGTCCACAACTACAAACTATTGTCAGTGGAAAATCTCAATTACATAAATCTTATTAGTATTTCATATGTCTGCATGTTATACATGTCTTTACTCATTACAATTCTGTGTTTTTTATCCAACTTATCACAAAAACAATAACAATAAGCCTACAACAATGTTATGAGTAGTTAGCCCATGACCATATCAATGTAGATGTCATATTAATAATTATTCAACATAAAATTAGAATACTTCAGTAAACTAAATTTAATTTGCTATAAAAAAATATGTTCTCTAAAAGGAGTTATCAAGTATGCTAGCTCTCCGCGGGCCGGACAAAATCTGTCCGCGGGCCGGATGTGGCCCCCGGGCCGTAGTTTGGAGACCCCTGCGCTTGACGATCGAAACTGGTCATCCTAGTGTATTTATTAATCTCATGTAATTTATTTCAGGATTAGGACATAACCTAGCGCTTTTGGACACATTCGTGTTGACCGACTGAAAATTACTAAACTCTTGTTTACTAAGGCAACACTGAAAAATGGCTTTAAACACCACAATGTTTCAGTTAATGCCAAAATGAGCCAGGCAGAATTCAGCAACCCCCCATGAATTGGGATAAACTGTTGAAAGTGTTCTTTTGGTATTAAAAGTGAACAAAAGTTGGCCAAAGACTAAAGGTTAAAGCAAAGATTAAGGGAAAGAGGTAATAATGCCAGACTAAACTTGGCACTTTTAAGTTGCTGTTCATGTCTTAGAAGGTGTGACAGTGAACACTAGGTGGGGTAGGCATATTTTTAACCACAACCATATAGTGCAGTTGAAGGAATAATATCAAAACCATAATGCAGAAGAAGACTAAGAAGTTGAAGCACTCAATAGAAAAGCACCACAGGTTTATACAGTATCTTAACGTAATGGCTGCCTGACATGTAGTATGAGAGATATATATGAGGAGCTGCTTACTTATCAAAAGGCACTTAATTCCTTACCCTATCATGAAAAGTCGAGAGGATCGTCTTCAAATAAATAGGAAGCATCGAAAGAAATCAACTGTTCTATGAAACTAATTTACCAATTAGAATAAGGTAGGCCAGAAAATATGGTACATACCTGAAAAGCAGTCAAAATCTCTGGATCATTCAGGAATTTGTAAAAGTCTCCCATGCCGGGAACACCATCTTCATCTGTACCACCACCTGCAGTGGCAGATGCAGCAGCAGCTGCAGCTGCTGCCTTAGCATGTTCTTCACGAGCACGGCGGGCACGTTCCAACTTCTCCTTCATGTCAGTCTCGGCACGTTTGCGCTCATACTTGCGGCGATGTTCTTCCAATTTGCGTGCCTGCAATAAATACCAACATCCTTTTAGTCATTAATTTCACAAATGCCATTAAAGGGTTTGAGACATTCTGATTATCAGCCTTGTGTACTGCGCCCATATTTACTTGTTCCAGTATATTCAGATCGAACCAGAGAACTCTTGGCTACGCGACAATTTACGTAAAGAAATGTAGGTGGACTGTAGGCATCAGGAAAACACACGTCGAGGAGAGCAACCCGCTTCACATGGTTGACAGAGAGGGAGATATATTGGAAAAAGGATAGAATACTTTTATAGAAAACTTGACTAATTATTTCAGTAATGTAGTTGCATGTGTGCTATTATTATTAGTTATAGGCGCCCAACTTTTACCATCACCCGTCACACTCACCAAGATTCCAAGAATCTCACTCTACCTTTCTTTTGTTGTGATTCTTCATAACTTGTTACTAGTGCACATGCGTATTTAAGATTGACCTGACGAGTCCACCGCCAGCGGAGGATTCTTTGATCGATCTAGCTGGGGATCATTGACCTCTGCGATCCCTAACATCAATGGATATGGTTAGGTGATCAACACATAATACGGGCACAGTACTTAACATATGAAATGTATTTGATAATATGTAACCACCTCGTGATATAGTAGGTAGCATTCTTGGATTTTGCCTCTGAGATCACCTTTGGCCATGGGGAACACAATGAACTGACAGACAAACCCCAGATGGTGCATGTACTAAAGAGACAAAATTTTGGGTGTGTAATCATCCTTAACTTCACTTCTGGAGCTACAAAGTAATGAAACAATTTTGCAAACTGGTGCCCTTTGAAACAAACTCCTATACCCCCAGTGATATGTGTACCTTAAATTGAATATAAATAATACCATAGTAATGTGGCAACAGCACTGTGACTGTGCTGCATGTCTCATGCAGATACCTAATAGTTTGCCCAGAGAGACTTAAACTAGTTTCTACATTGCAGTTCTGTACTGCTGTTTTCAGCAATGACCTTGTACTGAATAACTTCTTCTTCTTCATTTCCCGTTTTCAGTGTTCTGAGTCGGGGTGTGAATCAAGGACCTCCATAATTTTCTGTCTCTCCAACACTCTCTTCCTTCTTCTAGTATATCTTCTACTTTTTCCCCTCTCTTCTCTACGCTCTCCCTCATTGTATCCATCCACCTCTTCCTAGGCCTTCCCCGTTGCCTCTTTCCAGTTACTTTCTCTGTAAATAATCGCTTTGGGACTCTGTTTTCACCCATTCGCATCATGTGTCCATACCATTTCAGCTTGAAAAATCCACAGCCTGCTTCCGGTCTCCGACCGGGTCAGGAATGGAATGAATGAAGCCCCCACCTAGCGGCGAGGATATGGACTGTGCCGGCTGCCGAGGCCTGACGCACACCTCTGGGGCAATGATTAAATGAATGACGGATGAAATGAAATGATAGTGGAGAGTGTTGCTGGAATGAAATTTTGACAGGGAAAACCGGAGTACCCGGAGAAAAACCTGTCTGCCTCCGTTTTGTCCAGCACAGATCTCACATGGAGTGACTGGGATTTGAACCACGGACCCAGCGGTGAGAGGCCGGCGTGCTGCCGCCTAAGCCACGGAGGCTTCTCCACACCATTTCAGCTTACTGATCTCTATCTTGTCTTGTAGCTTTGAGAATCCAGTTCTTTCCCTAATTTCTGTGTTTCTGATTTTGTCTCTTCGTGTCTTTCCAATTATTCCTCTAAGAAACTTCATCTCGGCTGCCTGGACTCTGCTTTCATCCTGATTTGTTGTTGTCCATGTGCCTGTTGCATATGTCAATATAGGTGTGTAATATGTTGAGTACATGACTTTCTTACACTTCTCTGGAACATCCTGGTTCCACACCATACCTCTCACACACTGGTAAAACCCATTTGCTTGCTGGATTCTCTTACCAATTTCCTCACTTATCTTTCTGTGATTATACTCCCTAAATATTTAAAACTTTTCACAACTTCTAATGTTTTCCCATTTAATTCAATACTCCCCCTACCATCTCTCTTATTTCTCGTCATCACTACTGTCTTACTCTTCTCCACACTTATTTTCATTCCATACTCTTCTATCTCCTGGTTCCATACATCGACTTGTTCCTGTACTTCTGTTTCATATTCTCCCCATATTACTATGTCATCAGCAAAGAGTAAGGCCTTAGTCTCTTTACTTCCCATTTTCTGTTTCACTCACTTATAAATCCATGACAGTGATGAAAAGTATAGGGGACAATACACTCCCTTGTTGGAGTCCTGTTTCTACATTAAACCAGTTTGTTTGCCCAACCCTGGTCTTCATACTACTTACACACTTCCTATACATAGCTTTTATCATTTCCACTTCTGCTCTGTCTACTTCCTTCTTTATCAATGCATCCCAAACCAGTTGTCTTGGTACACTGTCATCTGCCTTCTCAATGTCTATAAATGTCGTCACTAAATCCTTCCTGAATTCCCACCTTTTCTCCATCATGTTTCTTATGGTAAAAATTAGATCAAAAGTTGATCCGTCTTTTCTAAATCCATGTTGTTCTTCCTCCATTTCCCTTTCCAATTTCATCCTCAGTCTACCCTCAAGTATTCTTTCATATATCTTTGCTACATGCGGGATGAGGGTGATTCCTCTGTAGTTGTTACATTCTTTCTTATCTCCTTTCTTGAATACTGGAATTTCTTATGGAGCCGGAAATCGAAGCCGGGGCCACCAGGTGCGAGGCAGGCGCGCTATCCCAACACTAAGGGGCCGGCTTAATGAATGAACACCTAATGGAAAATGTACTGATTATCTCTGGTCAAGGGATAAAAGTCTCTTTACTCCGTATCTAAATACCCTGAAGGAAATTGAATTCAAAAAGTTAAAAAAAAAAAAAAATCCACTTCCCTCGTAACCCCCCCTCTTACCTGTTAGGAACGTTTCTACAAAATTATGTACTTCAGCATCTCGTTTTGCTAGTAACTACCTGGATACCAGATTTCACCTTCATAGCTTTAATATTGATATAATATTCTAAAAGTATTCCAATATTAATAATATTCCTGCAACGTTCCAGGAATATTATTCGCTTATATGGATGACATCAGTTTAAATCTTCTTCCATTTGAATTAGTTCATTGTATGTTATTTACCTTAGCAGACAAAACATATCGCTACTACAATAAAAATAAATAAAAAATAAAAATACGAGCCTTACAGTAGTCGCATATGATATGTAACATCTGACATAGAAGAAACCTCACGAGAAATTGTTGATACACCGGTATTTTATACTATTATTGGCACAAATATTAATCTATTGTAAAATAGAGTGTTTTACAGATATTGCAGTTTATAATACGGAACTCATTTTATTAGATGATTTATAGCTTCCACCAGCACTAGCCTAAATAAAGAATACGATATGGATCAACTAGATTAATAGACGCGACACCGCTCATAACCTTAAATTCCTTATAAACAGGTCCTCTTCAATCACTGACCAAGACGTAATTTCATATGGATTCTGTTAAAATGAGTCACATTGATATGATAAATATCGTTTAAAATGATAATCTGGTAGCAAAAATATCTACCCCGTCCGGGATTCGAACCCAAGTCTCTAGATTCACAGTCATAAGCACTAACCCCACGGCTATTTCGACTACGCAAATTTTGTGCACAAGATGGTGACTTATTTCCACGTTCCAATAATACTGCATTACCGAATTAAGTTTCATTTATATTTTGCTTGTTTCGATAATGCTCCTGCATGAAATTGAGTTTAAAATGCCTTATGAGTAGGCCCTCTTGTGAGTCAAGAGAATGTATTCTGTAATAGTTCATGAAGGCTCGCTCAATTCTCGTATAACCACAACGATTATATTATATTGATGACTGCATTACCGTTATATGGGTTACTATTTGAATAGCCATTGTGCAGAAACATAATACCGGCAATGCCGACTACTTACAATGTTTGATATAAAGGCATTTTACCATTTAAATACTGATACGAAGACTTCGAACATGTACCATGTCATTTGTTTCAATCATTTGACACCAGAGTTCGCATGAGCGTTTTCCGTTCAGTATGTCATATACATTCCCCATGGCCGAGAGTACGTCGTGGTATCAATATCCGACACCGAGCGCTCATTGTTTCTCGTACCACTGAGAGCTGGGTTGCCCGCTGGATCGATCGATCGAGCGGGCAGTGCATACAACTTCCATTTTCCACCACTGCCAGCTAGTACACTTCCATTCGATCGATCAAGCGGGCAGTGCATACTTCAGTTTTCCACCACTGCCAGCTAGTACACTTCCGTTCGATTGATCAAGCGGGCAGTGCATACTTCCGTTTTCCACCACTGCCAGCTAGTACACTTCCGTTCGATCGGGCAGTGCATACTTCTGTTTTCCACCGCTGCCAGCTAGTACACTTCCGTTCGATTTATCGAGCGGGCAGTGCATACTTCCGTTTTCCACCACTGCCAGCTAGTACACTTCCGTTCGATTGAGCGGGCAGTGCATACTTCCGTTCGATCCACCACTGCCAGCTCAATCGTTCCGATCCACTTCCGTCCCCAATTTTCAAAATCACTCACACAAAACTATCCAGCAACCGAGCGGAAAGATGTTACACATCAAAAACTATATGGCGAGCAAAACTTAAAAGAAAACGAAAGAAGCAAGGCAAAACTGAATAGGATGAAAAAAAAAAAAAAAAAAAAAAAAAAAGCTAGCAAAACTTGTGAGAGCTGAGAAGTCTTTGAATCGTCATCAGAAATAGTTTAACACGCCACGGAAGAAGACCTATTTAATATAAGTTTTCAGACAAAACCTATGATATGAAGATGAAGAGCAGGATTCGCAAGAAGATTTAGCAATTCCTGGAATGTCATTTGTAGTTCAAATCATTACATAATTTATTATTATCATCACCTTTTAAAAATAAAAATGATGTTATTTCAAAATGGTCGTTCGTTTACCCTGCAACCAGAGACGAAATAATTATTTGACGTCCTGTATGTAACGAAATAAGCAACGAAAATATCCAAGACAAAATGATTGACGTAATTTTTCATATATGCAATTTCAAAGAGTTATGCCAAAAGGAGAAAATTCGAATTTTGCTAACCATACCTCTAACTACGTTTCAGTAAATTAAAACTGATTTATGTTCAACCTTATGTCAGGATAGACTGCCAAACGTAGCAATTTTATCGATAGAAACTAGTATTGTACAGGGCTTGTATGATTCAGAATTAATAAAGAAATTGCAAGCACAGAAGCGAGAAAGGCGGTAATCCAGACTCTTTAATTATATTCTTACTTAATTTGTTTCAATTTTAAATTAACTTACTGTGTAAATTTGACGTATGCATGATGTGAGCGTTGTCTGCGACATAGCAGTTGAAATAAACCTTTTGAAAAAAATATTTATCCTTTTACTGTTATTGTTTCTCATCATCACTACTACCGTACTATTCTTCCGGAGGTCTGAGTTATTAATAATGTAAAAATGTTTGTTGTCTTTAGTCTCTACAGGGGAGGGGGCGCCACAAATCTCGCACCACTTGAAAACCTTTCTAGGGCCGCCTCTGGGTGGGTAGGGTATAACTAAGCAGTCGGAAAGTTACGATTCACCAGGTAAGAAAGTCCCAAAGTCGTGATAAACGTATGGCAAAATGTGCGTGGTTTAGCAGGAAATAATTGATTTCGTCACATTATTTAAAAATGTCAACGGTCTCCTACAAAGTGATTGCAGTAACATAGCTTCTTTTAGGAGAACAATTTGCCGTACGCATATTCACCTTGGGCCACATTTCTTCGTTTTGTTATGCAAAACCTGGTGCAAACACAAAGTCTATAGAACAAACGATTAGCAAAACAATTATTTCCCACAAAACCACGCACATTTTACCATACTTTTTCACTATCTTCGGCACTTCATCACCAGGGGAATCTTAAGTTTCCGGCTGCCTAGTTATACCCCACCAACCCTATATACGCATATTCATACAGAGTGGCCAGATATCTGAAACGAACAATAGATATTGAAAAACGACTTTCAAAGGCATGAAGGCAAGGAAGGGGCTCATTAATGTAAATAATATGAGTCATAACGTAGCCTATGTGTTTTTAAATGGACACACCGCGTTATTTATTGCACAAATGATACCATGGACACTCACGTTAACAATGGCGTTTGTTGCATCACAATATGTCAATTAGATTCTGAGAAATTGTAACGTGAAGTTGAAACGAAACGTGCATCAGTTGTACATCCTGATGTTCAAGTGCGAAACTTCACGTTGCTTCTAATCGCGATGTGATTGATGTATTACGGTGCGACAGAAGCTGCAATCAGTTCACACCTGAACATCAGGATGTGCAATTAATTGATGAGCGTTTCGTTTATTTCAAGCGTCAACTTAACGCTACAATTCCTCAAAATGTAATTGATGTATTGCGATGCAACAAACGCCATTGTTAACGTGAGTTTCCGTTATCAATTGTGCAATAAATAATATGGGGTGTCCATTTAAAAAACATAAGCTTTTGTTAAACATCGTATTTGCTTGCATTTTTGAATGACCCATATTATTTACATTAATGAGCTCCTTCCCTGCCTTCATGCCTTTGAAAGTCGTTTTTCCAATACCTCTTATTGTTTCAGATATATTTGTGGCGAAATATTTAAGTGGGCCACCCTGAATAAAACCACTACAGAATCACGTTTCTGGGACAACACTGTTTCAATTGAAGAGCTAGAGAGCAGGTGAATGGACAGCTGAATCACGGCATTCTGAGCTGACTGAACTTTCGAGTATTAGAAATAACCAAATGCAGTATGTGCGTCCATAGCGCATTTTACACTATCGAGTTTCTACAATGCCATTCACGAGTACTCCAACGTGTCCAAAAATTACGTAACCATACTCGCTCACAGTACATCTCTGGTTCCAGTCATACTAATTGTCATAACACCACAGATCTGCCCAAAGCTGCTTCAGGCAGTGAAATGCATCTGGACGTGTATATTATCTGAGGCCTGAGCTACGAATGGGAGAAATACATCGGAATATATTGTTCTGACTGGCACATCGTTGAATCGTTATTTTCCTAGTTCATGAACTGAACTGCAGATGAAATTTCCAGCCCATTGTGCATCTCTACATAGTATAAAACAAAGTCCCCGGTTCTTGGATGTAACAGGTAATCTCGAGAACTACTAGATGGATTTTGATGCGGTTTTCACCATTCTGTAAAGAATTTCTCGAGGAAGGTTTCTGTAGAGTGTAGAAAAACATTCATTTATGACAAAAGGAGGCCGAACAGTAACGATTTCAGTGAATAGAGTCGAAAAAAAACCACCCTGCTGTCCGTGCGTCTTTTAAGCTTACGCTGGGAAAACCGTTAAAACTAACTATATACTATGAGTGTATGAATTGTTCAGCATGAGAAATCCACGACAGCATATCACTATCTTTTTATACATCGACCACTATAAGGGTTTTTACTTTTTCATTTCTTCCAATAATCTCCATTCAGTGGAAATTTAAATTACTAGCTTCGGAGAGAGTTGACGAGCTAACGAGCGAGCCTATCACCCTAGCTCCGGCCAGCATCAACAGCATCAAACTGTTGAGTCGTGTCGAGTGAAGACTTCAGAGAAAAGGAAGATTGTAGTTTTACGTGACCGTGAATCTTGTGATTATGAGCCACGGGACCTCCATTTTACGTGGAATCCGAACCACAGGACATGGCATTTCACTTCGAAAATCTCACATGCATTGACCGGGAATCGAACCCGGACCGCCTTGGTGAGAGGCATACAGCTAGACCGCTGAGCCACCACGCCCCTAGACTTCAGAGAAAAGTATGTGTCTGGAGTTTCGCTGTTCTCCACGGCTGTTCTGAATTGCGTCTGGGATCTGCCGTCCGTACGCCTTTTAACCTTATGCTGGGTAAACCGTTACCGGGCGAAGCCGGGATGCATTGCTAGTTCCAAATAAACCACGCAATTCAGCGGCTACCTTTGACTGTTTTCGTTCAAAAAAGGTAAGATTTTCCATCGTTTAGTAAAACGATAATCTATTTTACTAAGAAGCGAAGTTTATGTATCCGTGTAAAATAGGCGACTACAGTACTTTGAAGATCAGTGAAAACATCGTGCCAAATGCCGCGACATTATCACGGTCGGCAGGTCGTCTCTTGTGGATGGGCCAAGGATGTGGAAACAAAAATAGCTTGTCTGACGTTTCCTCCCTTGCAGTACGACGGCATCTGCAACCCCCCGGCATGTAAATATAGACCTTCCCCTCCACATACCTACGATCTTCCATGCCAATGATATTCAACGAGCCACTGAACCGTCTTCCGCAAGAAACTATCACAGAAAATGGCTTGAAATCAGAGAAGCCAGTGGCGCTCTGTTGGTGAATGGAACAGCTGTCTACAGAGAGCTATTCCGATCAAGATTCCACCAAAAGATGCTCCTTCGACATTGTCCAGACGTGCATTTATTACTTCTTACATGAGTATTTTTAAGAGGATTAGTAGCTAGATAATGAGCCCCATTAATAAAGACCCATACAAATTCCCAAACTATTTTTCAGGGTTCCAAGTGGCCTTATATAAGACTTTTTAAGACGTCACAGCGGAATAATACAAATTTGAAGACAATACACCGTGTGTATCATAATCTTACAAGGGAACATCGCAAACGCGAATCTCCCAATCTCACTGAAACACAGCATAAGTGATGGTCGGATCTCAAGAAAACATATGCGATGGTATTTTGACCCCAGATTCGCTTATGACAATTGCCACAGAGGGTGAAATTCTGCAAAAGACTTAAGAGCAGTCCAGATGGAAATCGCGCCAGCTAGCTCATCACATTCTCTCAGTCCAATCGTATAGAGACTGCTGATGCAATGCTTCACGTATAATGAATGGTTGAAGAAGATATTGAGAACTCGGCAAGCTCACCTGGGCTGCGCCAAGTCTCGCGTGTGTATTCAAATACGTAGGCCTACAATTCCACCCATAGATGGCTCGCCAGTTGGTATGCCAGTTGTTTATTTACTGGAGTTGAAAATGCTGTTCCTTCGGAGAGATTGGGTTCCAACCATTCACCCAAGTACCTGTACTTGCGTTTGTTGGTTTTCTTGACCCTTCCCTGTTCTAGAATTAATTCACGAGGTGATTCAATGATGTTCGTGATGTATGTGTTTTCTCAAATGACAATGTGTAGTTAGTTTATATTTATCTTCAATAAACTTTCAAATTCCTAGTTTAAAAAACCAATTTTTCTAATTGTGAATTAGTCCATATTATAATTTAGATAACTCTTTCATGATCCACCTTCCATATGTTATAGCTAATCAGTTATTTCTTTTCATTGAATTTATATTACTCAAATTTAATGTGTTATTTTTACAACTTACACTTAGCTTTTAAATGTTTTATTGTTGATACAATTTTATATTGTGTTTCTTCGTTTCTTATCTTTAGTTTTGTTATCTTCTTTTTATATTACGTACGTTTTAATATTAGTAGGCTGTTACTTTCAACAATTAAATTTATAACCTTAATTCAGAGATTAATTTAGTTTAATAATTTCTTGCTGAAGAAGATCCCACGCAGGATTGAAAAATGTACAAGTTTAGTAACAGTTACACATTGACAAAAGACGGATATCATTAGCAATTTTATTATTTGAATGGAAGTCAATACGGAAACCATTGTTATTTAATCATCATGGTTAATATTTTTGCTTTTGATGTGTAACATCTTTCCACTCGGTTGCTGGATATTTTTTGTGGGAGAGATTTTGGAAAAGGGACGGAAATGTGTAAGAGGAAACATCGCATACGGTTTACTTCAAGGTTTGGAGGTCCCATTAAAGATATTCCTACAATAAATCATTGGTACCACGACCTACCACGCGCAAGCGCACCGGTCAGGATTTGGCACGAGTTTTACAAACGTTATTTCAATGACCAACAGATTTCACTGTTAACAAGGGATTTGCGCTCCCGGCAAAACTAATAGATCATCAGCTTTTTAAATATCTCGCGAACCAATAATGCTAGGGACTTGTATGAGGTGTCGTAGGACTCGGGGTGAGGCCCCCTGTTTTCCTATAGTCCCCTTAATTTAACCATAGGACCCAAAACTAATAGGTCTTCGGCTTTTTTATATCTCGCGAACCAATAATGTTAGGGACCTGTAGAGGTGTCCTAGTGTAGCAGCTTCTTAGTTAGTGCCCCATGTTGGTAGCGACAAATGTAACGTTTTGGCTGCCCCTACTGTTGGGTGAGAAATGTAACTGTTTACCTTTGCCTAAGCTATGTTGTTTTAATGGGCGCCAAGACCTCAATGCAATGTTGAAATCTAAATTTGTATTTAACAACGTCTAGCTCTGGCAGAACACATTCAAGACTCTATTCACTCAGATCGTGGTATGATTTGATCATTAACCCAACAAACAATTGTATCAGGAGAAGGAATTGGTCTATATCTAATGCTACCTACTGAAAGCAAAGATTGCATTGTAAAAGAAATGAATTTATTATATAAAACAAGTATAGCAAAATTAATAATAATAATAAGTTTAAAATTTAAATTGGAGCGTTGTGATTTGAATATTACCGATAGAAAATTACGTGAAAACGGAGTCTGATAAATTGATTTTACTCTTATTTCCAAGCTATGAAGTTACTGAAATATGAAATATAAAACAAAGAAAATGAGAGATTGCGTATTTCTGCGTCATGTGCGCTTACCATTGGAAATTGCCAAAGCATTTCCCTCGTTCTTGACGATGCTGTGTGCTTCCCACAGTCTCCTGGACGTCGCCATCTTCTTCGTTATATGTTGATATTCTGGTAGATTAGATAACTCTATGGTCCGTACATCGGACCCAAACTCTCGTAAAACCGCACTGGTTACGTTTTACAAAAGTTCGTCGCTAACTCCACTGAACATCGGAGCGACACGCACTTGCGACCGTACACCGCAAGTTCTACACAGATAGTCACTAACTCCACTGAACATCGGAGCGACACGCACTTGCACCCATACTCAAGTATTTCACAGATAGTCCTTTTTTCACGGCGCGTCGAACGATATATTCACCTGTCGGCTCCCCCACTCCGGAGCAGTCTCCTAGCTTACGCTGTCTCCGCTGATTGGCTGAGCACGCCGCCACTTCCCCTCCTAGGGTTCATTACACTCCGCGGGCGAGAGGGAGAAGTCGATTTCCGTTTCAACAATTCGCCTTTTCTAGACCTTGCGACCCAAGATTGCGTCATGCTCCTCGACAAGATTCAGCGTGTACTTGAAATCCCAGTGAGTCATCTCTCTCAAATACCCTAACTGACAAAAACTCCGTAAAATTCCGTAATCGCATAATTTTCTATGATATCGTCGTTCGTAATAATTTGCATGATAGCGTTTTCTAAGACATAGAAAACCTATCTGAATGCTACTAATTTTTATAAAATGCTCCGAAAATATCTAAATAATAATTATAATAAATTAATAATAATAATAAATTAACATGAAAAATTCTCTTGGCTGAACAATTTGCCGCGTAAATAAATATAGAATGCCTTCCTACTGACTTATGCCAGTTGCATAAAACCCCTCGAAAAACACGTTACATATTCGCCTCGGATCATCGGATCATTTACCGTGACGACGGTCCATTATCCGATTATCCCAGACACGTTAATAAACCCCATCCAAAATACATATTACATAAATGAAATCACCCTAAATTACAGATATATACACTCATATTTTTTCTTCACGCACTTTGCGTCAAAGTTTGTTGTCACAATGGATTGCACTTTGCAACCAGTCCAATGTTTTACATATGGAATAGTGTTCCACGGATATTTCCGCCTCTCAAATTTCTCTATGTTGGAGAAATAGACATAATTAATGTGCGAGCACTATGTATTTATGCTGTCATATCACACGCATTGAAGGTGTTCTGATATATTTATATCACCATAGAACTTCCTAATTTCACTGGAGGTCCCCTCCTTATGGTGACATTTAATTCCACATATCCCTGAGCACACGATCACACTATTGTGGCAGCGCCTCGTGACCATAATACTTAATCTCTCTTTGAAGTAGATTAAATTAATATTAACTTCTGAAAAAAAAAACAGTAAATGCGCATTACATATAACACCAAATATTTCTGTGCCGTAATCGCCCTGTCTTGTTAAGTTCCCGTAGACCATATTCTACTTAATACTAGTTCTCAACACAGAAATAATACCATTTCTCCTGACACAAATAATACCTTTGTACAAATTATCTTAAATTACACACTTACAAATCTTACATGGCGAGGCCGTAAACAGAAATCACGTGTGCTGATATGTATGAGTTTCATGAAGGACTGTCTCGCATTCTGATGGCCCATCTTTTATCTCGTGGACGCCTTAAGGGGAGGTATGACTGAAATTTGAAACTTCTACAGTTTTCATGATATCAGTACCAAATTTTAAATACACATGTAGATAGATATCAGTATATCATGTACCAAGTTTAATATATTTATGCCTACTGGTTCTCAAAATATCCTTGTTTTTAGTACATAATAATTAGTCGCTTGAAAAATGCTCCTTGCGATGCAATTTTCAGGCTGCTGAACTGAAATTTGGTAAGAATGTACCTTACTAGTATATTAACAGTATTTGCCCTCAACTTTAAAATCTGTTGAATATTGAACTGTCTAGAATTTTTCTAAATTAGTATTTTTTTTTTTTTTAAATTAATGCTGCAACATTCAAATTTAACAAGCCAAAAAAAATACTAATATACATTTGACATAAAAACTGAGAGCAAATTCATATCCCTACCTAAGCTGGAGCATGCAAGTAACTTTTCAGCTAATTCTGATTTAAACTCTGTCGCAAGGAGCATTTTGTATACAGCAAAATGTGTTGAAATTTGTAACTGAGAAAATTGCATTTAAAGTTTTAGTACCATGGTCTTACCTTAGAACTGCCCTGCTCCATATGTATCCCCCTCAGATGTCTTTTTTCTGTCTTCTTCTGATATTTTCATCCACTTTTGTAGTTTCCTGGATTGTTTTTGGTGATTTGATCTCCTTTTTCTACTCAAGGTGACACGCCGCATATCCTGACTTTTGCTGCCAAAGACCGCACAAGCAGATATAGTTTCCCCTCGGACAGAATGAACAATTTCCAGTGTTTTGAGACAACCCATGTTGAACTCACTGACTGCCTTAAGAACAGCAAGTTCAAGTTTTTTCCTCGATACAAAGACTTCCTTGGGGCATTTCGTCCAAACAACACTATGAAGACATTCGTTCGCATTTTGTGTTCCCCCTTGGGTGCAACGTTGTAACAGCTGATCTGATGCAAGCCTGTGGTATGCTGGCATGATTTTTAAAACTACTGTAGGACTTAATTTACAACTCATTTTACTATGGCTATCCACTGGTTTCCCTTCCGCAATTTGTCGATTATAAAAACACCATGATGTTAAAGATTTTGGACATGTGCCATGTTGGGGCTTAGTGTCTGTGGACATGCAGTGTCTAAGAGTAGCATAAACTGCCCTCTTCATTTCAATAACATCAGGAATATTACTAGCAATGGCATGCCTGTAGTAGTTTGTAAGCTTTGTAATGGTGGTCTCTTTTAAACTGCCTTCTTTACGACCACCCAGAGTGACACCTTTAACCTTCCACTCCTTAACAATGTTCCGAAGTGCAGTACCAAGTCGTTTAGCCACATGATTGATGCACTCCTCTTTTTCGATGACTTGCTGAGGACCATACACTTGAAGAGCATTCAAATGGGCATGGGTTTTGGCATCACCATCAGACAACATCGTAGTGTACCTCATCCCTCGGTCAGCAATAGATCTTTTCCAAATAATTTCCCCAATGTCTTTCTCCATGGCATTAGATGAGCCATTGTAATTTCTCTGGCATTCCCCTGAAGCCTTATGCCCATTGAACCAAATGTCAAACTCTACACTATTTTTACCCAGTTCCTTCTCAGTCCTTTTACAATCAACACAGCATTTTGACAGTACCTCATAATCTAATACAATGCCTGTTTGGATGTCAATAGCAAAGCCAACCCCATAGTTAGAACTGTGCCCTCGTTTATGCCACGTGGCATCGTAGGAAACACCAATGTCAATTATTTCATTGCCATCCCCATTATGAGCTTTGCGAACTGCATCAGCTGCCATACGAAGGACCTCTTTCTTATATATTTTCCCCTCATCCACTAACAAGTTCAAATGTTTAGCATAAGGTCTCTTTCCGAGAGTATTCATGCCCATGTTAGAAGAGAATTTCTGCACTGCTTGATGACCCTTTCCTATGGCACTAAATGTCTCCACTATAGTTTTATTCACATGAAAAGGAGGTCTTTGACTCTGTGAACTGGATATTCGAGGAGAACTATACTCACTAGCAGCCACATACCCACAGTTCCTACACTTAACTACTATTTTGCTGCAGAAACCATGACTTTCTCTAAATTCAACTATCACAGACTTTGTCTGACATTCACTACATTGTAAATCTTTCATGAGATTATCCCATACACTTGTGTGAACTAAGGTATAAATCACAGGACCATCATTTATAATTGGGGGCCCATACTGTGTTGAGCATTCTGAAAATGAATTTAATTTTCTCTCACTGCTAGAAATATCATAATTTTGTTCTGCTACAGAGCTCAAACCACTGACAGATGCTGCACTAGAAATACATTTTGTATCTAAATTACACTGTAGTTTCTCATTTGTGTTTTCAGCCTGGCCTACATTTAGGCCTAAGTTTTGAGACTTCTCATAGGACAATTTACCTGCAATACTTTTCTTCGAAGGGCGTTTCTTTGGCTTTCTATAACTACTTCTGGGAGTAGATAGTCGCCCCATGATGAATAAAGAAACACAAATCACAATTCAACACAATTTCGAACGCGCACAAACAATTTTTCACACTTTGTATTAGTACACCAACACGTTACACTGTTTACAAACACCAAGCAACCATGTTGTACTACTCAACACATTTAAATCTAATATTTCACATATAAAAACATCATACACTTAGAATTCCTGGCCAAAAATAAGGTAGTCATTTAACACAACCCTTGAAATAATTTTACAAGTTACAAGATTCTTAGAGAATAATTTCTAAATCGCTGTGGAACTTAGTCTCTGTTTTGAACACTAGCAGACAAAGGAGCATCACGATCCACACCGCTTCCAACACTAGATTCTTAGCGGAGTATTTGAAAAGAACTACGAAGTAAAATCTAGGCCTAAAACAAATATTCTGCAGTACTGCAAGTGAGTGGGCGTGCACCAGAGCATTAAATACCCATGCAGCACCTTTTAAAAATGGCTACCACGGGTTAAATAAATGGCGCATAGAAAAAAATATACCATTTTCTGATAGAGCACACATTGTAATATTTTATTTTTAATAAAAATAAAAATGACTTTTTTCAACAAAATATCAAATATTTCAGTCATACCTCGCCTTAAGCTAACAAGCCCTATTCAAGCGCTCCCCCATCTCTTGGAGATAAATGGGAACCCATCAGCGCTGCCAAAATGGCCTTGGTGCATCGAGACAATTTAGTGCTCAACAGCATCCGACAATCCCGTCATATTTCCCTGTACCTTAAAACTCTCATTTACTTACATACTACCCCCCTGTGTGACTTCTGATACGCCTGCCTGGAAGACCAACTCCTCCCACGCACCAAATACCACACTTACTCATTTGATAGGCTGGCTCGCCAGCTAAACCTCCTCACTTTATGACACATACTTTCGTAGACTATGTATATTATACGTTCCGTATAATCTGTTTCCCTCACTATTCTCCAGCACATATGCTGTTTTGCCAATACGTTTGGAAACTATAAATGTTTCTGCGTCACCTGCTTCCAACCTTGCAAGTGGCTCCCTTAAATGAACGTCATCTCGTTGCTCTACCTAGCATTTTTCTCAGTGTCTGTAACGATGCCCTGTTGCTACTGTCCACACATGCTAACCCTACCTTCCTATGGTGTCACACCTCTACTCGACACTCTATGACCTAAAAATGTCCCTTCTGACTGACAGAATGACGACTTAGACAGCTTCAAAGTGAACCCTGCCTGATCTAACTTCTGAAAAACTATATTTAAATGACATAGATGCTCCTCAAAACTGCGTGAACTAATTACCATATCATCAATGTAAATGGTTACAAACTCTCCTGTGTCATCCCCTAATGCGATGTTTAAAGCCCTAATTAAAGCTGCTGAACTACTCTTTAACCCATAAGGTGTTCTACAAAATTGATAAAGGTTATATTTATGACTAAAAGCTGTAAATGGTCTATCTTCGTACATAAGTGGCACTTGCCAAAAACTGGAACTCAAATCTACACAAGTGAAATACTTCTTCCCCTCAAATGTTTGCATTAATTCCTCTATTGACATAGATTTCAGCTGATCTGAACTAATTCTACTGTTAACCAAACGAGCGTCTAAACAAATACGAACAGTGCCGTCGGTCTTGGGTACCGTTATCAAAGAATTAACATACGGACTGTTAGAGTGCTCAATAATCCCATCTTCAAGCATCTGGTTAATTTGTGCCTCAACTGCACTCTGATAAGCGAAAGGTACAGGATATCTATGTCCTGTGAATACTGACCTATCAATAACGTTCAATGAATGTGTATAGCAATTGGCCATACCAATGCGATCCTCAAAAACTCTCCTATTACACCATAACACATCATAGAGCCGAACACACTGTTCATCCTCTATATTTCCCTGAAATGCAGCTTCACGTAACGAGTCCTCTAGACTTCCGTTCGTAATCACACTGCCCACAAAACATGGAGAACCCCGCTCTACGGCTGGCGATATCTCATTTAAAGTACAAATCACACCTACAACACTACTTCTCTGAATTTGGCCATTGAACGCTACTTCTACTTCAGAATCTCCCCATTTAAATTTCAAACTCCCTACATCATAACATAAGTTACCCGACACTCTACTTAGCCACTCTGAACCCAAGATAACACTGAATACTAAATTTGGAATTACAAGGCAAATCTGCTTCTCTACATGATTATTAATTTTAATGTCTACTAAAACTTGCTTAGAAATTACTTTAGACCTCTTCCCAACAGCTGTGATAACAAAAGTGCTTTTAATTGGCATCTCCTCAAAATTTACTCCAGTTCCTTTCATTTTATCATAAAATGCACTACTTATGCAACTCTTCATACAACCACTATCAATTAAAACATCTGTGTACGCCTCGGACACGTTAAATTTAACTATGGGGCTCTTACTAACCACTTCCTGAATAATACCTTCATCATTTAGTTCATGTAATAATTCATTTCTTACATTTAGGTCATAGGGTTCCTGTATAATTGTATGGACAGGGCATGCTACAGACTGAGATTCTGACCTTACTTCGCAGCCTGGTTCGCGTTTAAAGAACCGCTACAGCTGGCCGTAGTACTACTAACTACTAAACTGGTCTGGTTGTTCTGGGCTGTGTTGTCATTGTTTGGCTGTATATTACTACCACTAGGCTGTCCTCTTCCTTGACCCCTATTCTGGTTGTAATTATTGTCATTATAATTTCTCCCTTGATTTCCCCTGAAATCATTGTTTCTCCCTTGATTTCCCCTGTAATCATTGTTCCTCCCTTGATACTGATTACTATAGCCATTTCCTCTGTTCTGATATAGCTGATTATTATTATTTCTATTTTGAGCGTTGGCTCCTTCGCCACCGTTCCCTTGAACTTCTTGATGCCTGGCTTCATTAGGTCTATTATTATTATTACCCTGGTTCCGGTTGAAATTGTCCTCATAACCCCCTCTCCCTAGTGCATCAAATGTGCTTAACAAATTTTCTACTTGTGATATAGTCTTTACATTCTGGATACAAGCAGCCTCCTTGATCCTATAGGGAAAGTGCCTAAGTAGCAACCTTACCACATCACTTTCCTCCTTCAACCCATCCAGATATTTACACACTAATACCTGCCCTAAAAAGTATTCGGTCATGGTGGAGCTTCCTTTAGGGTTATATTTACCACACACTACTCCCTCACGATGCTGCGACTGAATAACCTCATTCCAGAACTTTTCACAGAATTTCATTTTAAAATCATTGATATCAGTAAACTTGTCTCTGTAGACAGCAAACCAATTCCTCGTTTCCCCCACAAACACTTGTTCTAAAATTTCAACTACCTGGCACCACTCAATACTACCATTTTCCAACCTCTCCCCGAATTTATTTTCTATAGTGTTCATGAACTCCATTGGGCACCCCTGTCGATTGCTGAACTTACCCAGTTCTACCTCCCTGTGTGTGCTATTCACAAAAACTGGCCTATTCTGACTATTTTCTTGCCTGATCCTAGCTTTTAATTTTAATTCTAATTCTGCGATTTTCTCCTCAGCCTTCCTCTCAATACTGTTTACTGTTAATTTAATGTTTCCTTCTGATTCTTCTACTTTATCATATAGCTTTGCTTGTTTCTCCTCAATCTTGCTAATGCTTTCCCTATTACTCTCTCTTAAATCATTTACTTCTGCAACTATTTGCGAGTGGACTTTCTCAATTCTACCCCCCAGCTGTTCCTTAACTTCTTTAGTAGCTACCTGAATTTTGTCAATTTCTCCCCCCAATTGCTTTTTGACCTGCTGTGTTTCCAGTTGCACTAGTTCTTTTAAATTTTCAGCCTGTGTACTGATTCTAATTTCCAACTCCTCCTGTACTTTTCCTAATTTTCTGTCTACATCTGCAATAATCTCTTTAGCCTTTTCTTCCATCACCCCCCTGATCTCGCCTCTAATCAGTTCGAATTTGTCACTCATTTCCCTACTGTTTTGTTCTAATTTAGCATTTAAAGTTTCAGTACTCTCTCTATTTTCCTTACTGTTTTGTTCTAATTTAGCGTTGTTTTGTTCCAGTTTTGCGTTGTTTTGTTCTAATTTAGCATTTAAGGCATCTGTACTTTCTTTATTTTCCCTACTGTTTTGTTCTAATTTTGCATTTAAGGCATCACTACTAACTTTGTTCTGATACATGAACTCGAGAAGTAAAGTTTTTAATTCTGGTTGACCCCCTACACTCCCTGTTTCAGTATCGGGATTTACCTCCGCTACCCCGGTACTACCATCACTCGACATACTGCTCGTATCATCATTCTCCCGTTGATGACCACTACGTAACCTCATCTGTCTTTCTTTCTCATCCCCCATAATGATATACACTGATACAGACAAATAACCCCCAAAATACAGGCACAGAAATATATACCCTTCTCCTTCCACAAATGTTATTAGGTTTTCAGCCCCAAGTTGTCGGCGACAAATGTAGCAGCTTCTTAGTTAGTGCCCCATGTTGGTAGCGACAAATGTAACGTTTTGGCTGCCCCTACTGTTGGGTGAGAAATGTAACTGTTTACCTTTGCCTAAGCTATGTTGTTTTAATGGGCGCCAAGACCTCAATGCAATGTTGAAATCTAAATTTGTATTTAACAACGTCTAGCTCTGGCAGAACACATTCAAGACTCTATTCACTCAGATCGTGGTATGATTTGATCATTAACCCAACAAACAATTGTATCAGGAGAAGGAATTGGTCTATATCTAATGCTACCTACTGAAAGCAAAGATTGCATTGTAAAAGAAATGAATTTATTATATAAAACAAGTATAGCAAAATTAATAATAATAATAAGTTTAAAATTTAAATTGGAGCGTTGTGATTTGAATATTACCGATAGAAAATTACGTGAAAACGGAGTCTGATAAATTGATTTTACTCTTATTTCCAAGCTATGAAGTTACTGAAATATGAAATATAAAACAAAGAAAATGAGAGATTGCGTATTTCTGCGTCATGTGCGCTTACCATTGGAAATTGCCAAAGCATTTCCCTCGTTCTTGACGATGCTGTGTGCTTCCCACAGTCTCCTGGACGTCGCCATCTTCTTCGTTATATGTTGATATTCTGGTAGATTAGATAACTCTATGGTCCGTACATCGGACCCAAACTCTCGTAAAACCGCACTGGTTACGTTTTACAAAAGTTCGTCGCTAACTCCACTGAACATCGGAGCGACACGCACTTGCGACCGTACACCGCAAGTTCTACACAGATAGTCACTAACTCCACTGAACATCGGAGCGACACGCACTTGCACCCATACTCAAGTATTTCACAGATAGTCCTTTTTTCACGGCGCGTCGAACGATATATTCACCTGTCGGCTCCCCCACTCCGGAGCAGTCTCCTAGCTTACGCTGTCTCCGCTGATTGGCTGAGCACGCCGCCACTTCCCCTCCTAGGGTTCATTACACTCCGCGGGCGAGAGGGAGAAGTCGATTTCCGTTTCAACAATTCGCCTTTTCTAGACCTTGCGACCCAAGATTGCGTCATGCTCCTCGACAAGATTCAGCGTGTACTTGAAATCCCAGTGAGTCATCTCTCTCAAATACCCTAACTGACAAAAACTCCGTAAAATTCCGTAATCGCATAATTTTCTATGATATCGTCGTTCGTAATAATTTGCATGATAGCGTTTTCTAAGACATAGAAAACCTATCTGAATGCTACTAATTTTTATAAAATGCTCCGAAAATATCTAAATAATAATTATAATAAATTAATAATAATAATAAATTAACATGAAAAATTCTCTTGGCTGAACAATTTGCCGCGTAAATAAATATAGAATGCCTTCCTACTGACTTATGCCAGTTGCATAAAACCCCTCGAAAAACACGTTACACTAGGAGTCGAGGTGATGCCCCCCGTTTTCCTATCCTCCTCCTAATTTAACTAAAGGACCCAAACTAATAGGTCATCGGCTTTTTAATATCTCGCGAACCAATAATGCTAGGGATTTGTATGAGGTGTCCTAGGACTCGGGGTGTTCCTATAGCCCCCTTAATTTAACCAAAGGACCCAAAACTAATATATCATCGGCTTTTTAATATCTCGCGAACCAATAATGGTAGGGCCTTGTATGAGGTGTCCTAGGAGTCGGGGTGACGTCCCCCGTTTTTCGATCCCCCTCTTAATTTAACCAAAGGTCTCAAAACTAAAGGGTCATCGGCTTTTTAATATTTCGCGAAAATATTGCTGTATGAGGTGTTGCCGGACTCGGGGTGATGCCTCTTCTTTTCATGATTTTGTGATTTGCAGAGATGGGTAAATCCAGAGCAGAATATATGCGAAATTATCGACAAAAGAAACGTGAGAAAAAATTAAAAACTGGAGGAGTACAGCCGAATAAAATTGACTTCACATATATTCCATCTCAATTTCATAGTTGGATAACATGTCAGATGTTACACAAGATCATATGCGACAACTGTAAGGCTCGTATTTTTTTAATACATTCCTCTTATTGAAGAACTTAAAATCCTTTCTTGGCCCCGAAGCCAATTTTTCTCTCTGTCTACCTAACTGATCGAAATCTGCGTGTGGTAGTATATACAGGATACCAACTCACAGTGGCGCCAGAAAAAGGCAGGCGCCTCCCAAGGTTCAGTCCTTGGGCACTCTCTATTCGTGATTTATATCAACGATATCTACTCCACAATCAAATTTACTATATAAAGCTTTTCAGTCGGTCAACACAAATTGTGTCCAATTACATTACGCGGGAAAACAAATGTTTAAACGCTCTAACCCGAAAGAAATGTTACACGAGCTATTTATCAAAAAGAAAAAACAACAACAATAAAAAACACGCTTTTGGACTGTGATGTCGGAAGGTCCATATGATAATGCCAGGTGACAGTTACATTGTTTATTAGATAAAGTTCATTGTGTGATTAGACTGTGATGTGCGATTGTCCATGTGTGTGTGTGTGTGTCTGGTGACAGTTACATCGTTTATAAGTGCTAGTTCATTGTTTCATTAGACTGTGATGTGGGAGGGTCGGTGTGAGAATGTCTGTTGACAGTTACATTGTTTATTAGATATAGCTCATTGTTTCATTACACTGTGATGTGCGATTGTCCATGTGAGTGTGTCTGGTGACAGTTACATCGTTTATTAGTGCTAGTTCATTGTTTCATTAGACTGTGATGTGTGAGGGATCCATGTGTGTGTGTCTGGTGACTCTTACATTGTTTATTAAATATACTGTAGGTCATTAGACTGTGATGTGCGAGGGTCCATGCGAGTGTGCCTGGTGACAGACTGTTTTAGAGGCAGTATTTTGTTGTTGGTAGAACTTTGGTATTTTTTGTTAGTGGAATTTTAGTATTTAGTTGTTAGTAAATGGTTAGTATTTTTTAGTAGATTTGCTCTATTACTTTATTCTGAAAGGGAGTAGCCGCCTTTAAGAATAAATTAATTCTTTACTTGTCTTATAGACTGTTAAGATATTGATAACATTGGCCAACTAATGGCTACGCTGCACGGCTGAAAGCAACGGGAAACTACAGCAAGAATGCTAATCCCGAGGATATGCACCTTTATATGCATAATTACATGTGATGTTGCCCTCCTCTCTTGTAAAACTCCAATCCGGAGGTAAACTAGTCCCCCGTTCGGATCTCCGGGTTGGTACTACTCGAGAGGAGGTTAATATCACAGAAGTGTCAAATTCTACGGATCGGAGCGTGGAATGTTATAAGTCTGCTAGGCAGTGGAAAGTTAGAAAACTTAGAAATGGAAATGGATAGGTTGAGGTTGGATTTGGTTGGGATTAGTGAAATGCGCTGGCAGGAAGAATAGGACTTTTGGTCAGGAGACTATAGGGTCACTAGCACTAAATCAAACAATGGCCAATGAATCAGGGATTGGTCTCATATTGAGTAGGAAACTTGGACAGCGGGTGGAATATTATGAGCAATATAGTGAACGGACTATTGTAGCAAAAAACAATACAAAACCTACGTGTACCACAGTGGTACAAGTCTATATGCCTACCAGTCAAGCTGCTGATGAAGATGTTGAAAAGGTCTACGAAGAAATAGATGAAATACTGAGGTATGCCAAGGGTGACGAAACAGTTATAGTAATGGGAGACTGGAATGCTGTGGTACGAAAAGGAAGAGAAAGGAAGAGAAGTGAAGATAGTAGGAGATTTCGGATTAGGCGAAAGGAATGATCGAGGACGTGGGCCGATGGAATTCTGCAGCGACCATGAGTTGGTCATAGCTAACACCTTATTTAATAACCACAATAGAAGAATATACACATGGATGATACCAAGAGATACAGGGCGTTACCAAATCGACTTCATTATGGTCAAGCAGAGATTTCGAAACCAGAGTTTGGATAGCAAAACATGTCCCGGTGCTGACATAAACTCTGACCTCACTCTGGGTGTTAAGAAATGCAGATTTAATTGAAGAAACTGAAGAAAAGACAAAAGTAAATTTGGTACGCAATATACAGACTGAAAGAGAAGGATGTAAACGAATGATTCAAGAAGAGTATAAAGGATTTTGATAACGTTGATTGGACAAAATTGTTTGACATTTTGAAATCTTTGGAATAAAGTACAGGGATAGGAGGGTGATCTACAATCTATACAGAAACCAGACAGCAGTCATTCGAGCTGAAGGACATGAGAGAGAAGCTGATATTCAGAAAGGTGTTAGGCAAGGCTGCAACTTATCACCCATACTTTTCAATCTCTACATTGAACAAGCAATGAAGGAAATTAGAGAAAAATTTAAAGTGGGAGTGAAGATTCAAGGAGAAATAATTTCAACTCTGAGATTTGCTGATGACATCGTCATCTTGGCCGACAAGCCTGAGGATTTGAATGAGTTTTTGAATGGTATGGACTCCGTCTTACGGAAAGAATACATGATGAAAATTAATAATTGTAAAACAAAAATACTGGAATGCAGCCGAAATAAATCAGAAACCTCTATGGACATCAAATTGGCAGGTGAAAAGCTGAAGGAAGTAGGAGACTTCTGTTACTTAGGAAGCAAAATAACCAGTGATGGACGAAGCAAAGAGGATATAAAAAGTAGGTTGGCTCAGGCAAAGAAAGCATTTCTACAAAAAAGGAATCTGTTGACATCGAATATAGATTTAGGTATTAGGAAGTCATTCTTGAAAGCCTATGTCTGGAGCGTGGCGCTCTATGGAAGTGAAACTTGGACTATTGGTGCAGCAGAAAAGAGGAGAATTGAAGCATTTGAAATGTGGTGTTACAGGAGATTGATGAAGATCAGATGGGTAGATAGGGTTACAAACGAAGAGGTATTAAGACGAGTGGGAGAGGAGAGATGTTTTTGGCGACTGCTAATGAAGAGAAGAGATAGGTTAGTAGGACACATACTAAGACACCCAGGAATAGCAAGCTTAGTTATGGAAGGAAGAGTCGAGGACAAGAACTGTAGGGGTAGACCAAGGTTAGAATATGTTAAACAGATTGCCTCGGATGTAAGGTGTGATAGCTACGTAGATATGAAACGATTAGCTCAGGACAGGGAGGCTTGGAGCGCTGCATCAAACCAGTCAAAAGACTGAAGACTCAAACAACAACATAAAGGACTAATGAAAAACTCTATACAAACTTCAATTGCAGACGAATGGGCATTTTTGAAGAATGAAATAACGAAATCCGCGGAAGAAAACATTGGTAGGAAAGAAAGAATAGGTAGAAAACCGTGGATCACTCAGGATATACTAGAATTAATGGATGAAAGGCGGAAACACAAGAATGTAAGATATGAAAAGGGAAATGCAGAATACAGACCTCTGAGAAATGAGGTTAACAAGAAGTGCAAGGAAGCGAAAGAAGAGTGGTTGAAAGAGAAATGTGCAGGTATAGAAAATTGTCTGAAATTAGGACAAGTAGATACAGTTTATCGAAGGATTAAAAATACTTTTGGGGAAAAGAAGCCTAAGTGATGTAATATTAAGGACACAGATGGAAAGCTTACATAGTATTTGTATAAGGGAATGGAGATTAAGAATCATGTAATGGAGAGGGAAGAGGAAATTGACGAGGATGCGAAAGGAGAGTTAATATTGAGATCAGAATTTGACAGCATTGCAAGACAGCAGGAACAAAGTACCAGGCAAAGAGGATGATGGTCTGGTCAGGTTATTTCTCTTGGTGTGTAGGATTTATGAGACAGGTGAGGTACCCTCTGATTTCAAGAAGAATTTTATCATCCCTATACCAAAGAAAGTAGGAGCTGCCAGATGTGAAGATTACCGTACAATCAGCTTGATTACTCATGCTTCAAAGATCCTGCCTAGAATAATTTACAAGAGGATGGAAAGCCAGATAGAAACGGAGTTTGGTGAAGACCAGTTTGGTCTCAGGAGAAATGTAAGAACAAGGGAAGCTGTAATAAGTATTAGGCTGATTTGGAAGGAAGAATAAGGAAAGATAAGATCACGTTCAAGGCATTTGTAGACTTAGAAAAGGCTTTTGATAACGATTGGAATTAAGTACAGGGATATGAGGGTGATCTACAATCTATACAGAAACCAGACAGCAGTCATTCGAGCTGAAGGACATGAGAGAAAAGCTGGTATTCAGAAAGGTGTAAGGCAAGGCTGCAACTTATCACCCATACTTTTTAATCTTTACATTGAACAAGCAATGAAGGAAATTGGAGGAAAATTGAAAGTGGGAGTGAAGATTCAAGGAGAAATAATTTCAACTCTTGAGATTTGCTGATGACATCGTCATCTTGGCCGACACGCCAGAGGATTTGAATGAGTTTATGAATGGTATGGACTCCCGTCTTGAGGAAAGAATTCATGATGAAAATCAATAAATGAAAGACCAAAATGTTGGAATGCAGCCGAAATAAATCAGAAACCTCTAGGGTAAAAGCACCAGTCATTGACATGGTCACCTATAGTTGACACTCTGGGAAACAATCATTAAAAATAAGGAGTGATGCCTGCCTGTTGCGTTCAAATTTAGGCGGCAACTACTTGGGAGCCATCTGGTGGTACTGGCTGAAAACTAGTCAGATGAGGTGTTACGGGTTGGAGAGGGACGTAGTTCAGTTATGGTCACTGTTGCAAGATAGGGCAGCACATGCTTTCTTTGTCAGTTTTCTTAAGCAGGTGAGTTTGTTTTAGTAATTATATTTCCTCGTGTTGGCTTACTTCAGATAATCCTGATATGCAGTAGAGAAGATAAACAGATGTTCTTTCCATTGTTGTGTTCACAATAGAAAAAAGGCGGGTAAAAGTAGGGTTAGGTTTGGGTGTCAATTATTGGTTCACTAAATCCTGCCTGTAACCCTTAATCGACACCCCCTGTCAATAATGGGTGTTTCCCATATGATTTCAATTTGAAATCTTTTTGTTACTGTCAGAATATACTTTAAATTTTGATCTTTTTGGTAGTCCTTTTGGATCATTTGAATGACCTATACCAAAGGATGACACGGGGTGTCAACTTTAGGTTTTTGGGGTGTCAACTATTGGCGATTGATTCCAAATTCCTATATCTTTATTTACTTAGCCTATTTTATCAATGTGTTTGGTCAGTAAGGTTTGGTCTTTTGACTAATATAGAGCTATCTTTCGTTTTAGGCCACAAAATGAGTAAAAAGTCTAGGAACATTCGGAATTATGCTCCGGAGCAAATGGAGGAAACAATGGAGGACGTAAAAAATGGCTCTTCTGTAAAATCAGCTGCTAAACGGCATGGTGTGCCAAGAATTACCCTTATGTATAAGGTACAGGGCAAAATTAAGAAATCCCGAATGGGCCCAAACCCCATTTTATCCCCAGAGGAGGAAGAGGTGCTCGTGACTTGGATAAAATCCTTGGCAAAGGCCGGTTTTCCAATTGTGAAAGAGGAGTTAATAAACAGCGTTCAACAACTTTTAACTCAATTAAATAGGAAATCCCAGTTCAAATTTGGCCGCAAGTGGTTCAAATAATTTTTGAACAGGCACCCAACGATTTCCCTACGAACGCCATAAAACCTGACAACATCGCGGGCATTGGTGTCGGCAGGTCTTTTTGAATCCAAAAGGAGGGAAAATTTTAGCTAAGAAAGGAGATAAGAAGATTTACCAAAAGGTGAATCCAGATGACAAGGAATGTTTAACTGTCATGATAACAGCTAGTGCAGCAGGTGTGTTTAATTGTGTTTAAATATGAAAGGATCCCATCAGAAATTGCAACCAGCATTCCCGCAGATTGGGGAATAGGTCGTTCAGAAAGTGGATGGATGACCGGAGCACTTTTTTATGAGTTTGTCAGCAATGTATTCTACCCATGGCTGATCAGCGAAAACATCGATCTTCCTGTAATTCTTTTCCTCGATGGGCATACCTCACACATGACTCTCCACACTAGTGAATTTTGTTCTGAAAAAGGGATAATTTTAATAGCTCTTCATCCCAACGCAACACATCTGATACAGCCGATGGATGTTTCAGTTTTTAGATCATTGAAAGGCCGCTGGAAAGAGAAAGATCATTCAAGGAGAATAGAAAATATGGATTCGCCGATTCTGAAAAAGAAAGATTTTGCACCAATTCTAAAAGCGGTTCTTAATGACATCCCTTTCACAGCCATTCAGAATGGCTTTAGGAAGTGTGGTTTGGTGCCATGGAATCCATCCACTGTGATAGACCATGAATTACCTTCTAGAAATGAAAATGCAAATGTCATTTCAGAAGTTGATGTGAAAGAGAACAATACAGCACTTAAGGTATTGGAAAATATCATTGGGAAAGAAAAATTATCAACTTTTCAAGGAGTCGAAGAATGGAAAGGAGAAGTAAAGGATACATCATTATTTTATGCATGGAGAGAGATCAAAACCAAGAGTAGGCCTGTTGGTTACAATGTGATCCCACAACTTGAGAAAAGCATCGATCATTTGACTGAGCATGAAGAATCACCAGAACCAGTGCCATCAACCAGCAAAACTATCGATTTAACACCAAACAGGTTCCCCAGGAATGAAGGTGTAGTGCCATCAACCAACAAAACTATAGATTCGACACCAGACAGTATCCCTAGGAATGAAGATGCAGTGCCATCAACCAGCAAAACTATCGATTTAACACCAAACAGGTTCCCCAGGAATGAAGGTGTAGTGCCATCAATCAACAAAACTATAGATTCGACACCAGACAGTATCCCTAGGAATGAAGATGCAGTACCATCAACCAGAGAAACTGTTGACACAACACACAAACGGATCCCTAATAATGTCCCCAGTCCATTTAAAAATGTACTTTTCTGGCCAGATGTTTCTACGGTGCAGAAAAAGAGGAAAAGAGAAACATTACCATCCGTTGTCACTTCAAAGTCATGGCAGGAGTACCACAAGAACAAATTAAAGAAAAAGTTAGATTTAGACGAAAGCAAGAAACTGAAGGCTATTGAAAGGCAAAAGAAGAAGGAACAAAAAGAAGAAGCAATGAAATTTAAAAATATGGCAAAGAAGACTGCAAGGAAAAGGAAGAAGCAGTGTGAAATAATATCTTCAGAGGAAGAAGAAGAAGAATGGATTCCGTCTGGAAGCAGTATTGATGATGTGAGTCTCCATCTCACAGACCAGTTCGAAACTGAAGATTTCGACCTTCAGCACGAAGATGGTGTCGAAGATTTTCCATTGTCCCCAAAGTTGGATCCAGTGACTTGCAATGAAACTTCCCCTGAATTGGAAGGTGAAGGCAGTGTTTTAACAGTGAATGAGCCAGTGGAAAAACCTCTATTAAGTGAGAGGAAGTTTATCAAGACATTGTCTTGCCCTGATGATGGTACTCGTAAAACAATCCAAGAAGGAGCTTTTGGTGTTTATCAAATAAGAAAAAATAAGAAATACTTCAAATATGTTCTTCAAATAACAGAGGTTCTTGATGAAAATTGTGCCACAGCGGTTACTCTCAACCCCCTCAATCGTTTAAGAAATGTTTTCATTAAAAATGAAAGTGATAAAAGGAATGTCTCTGTGGATGACATCCTTCAAATTCTACCTAACCCATTAACTTTTGGCAAGCCAAGCTCAACGACTATCGATTTAACACCAAACAGGTTCCCCAGGAATGAAGGTGTAGTGCCATCAATCAACAAAACTATAGATTCGACACCAGACAGTATCCCTAGGATTGGTAGATCATTCACTGAAGCAGCAGATAAGTCGTTTCTAGAAATACATTTGATTTAAGCTGTGTAATTTTTGTACCAACAATTATAACTACTATTTATCTGTGTGGTTGAGATAGCCTATCTGTGATATATTAATACAATGTAAGGTATCAAGAGGATGCTGCTGTGTGTTTATGTAAGACTTATTCCTTATTAGGAACTTTTGTAATTTTGAGTTGAAGTATCTGATATCATTGACAATATAAGTAATTTAGTTATATTTTAGTCACTTATTATTAGTTATATTCTTGTGCTTATTTCTAATAAAATTGATAATGAATTTAGCCTAGCCTAGTTATTTTCCTTAACTGTCAACCATTGGTTCTGAAAGGTGTCATCTATGGGTGTTTTGAGATTTCTGGCGTGTCATTGACTGGTTCAATTTTTACATTTGAAACAAATGAAATATTCCAGCTAACAACTAAGGTTAGAGTTAAAACAAATATATCCTGTAAAAGAGAACAGACTGTAGATTATATTAACACATCAGAAGGAGGTTCAAATGTAAAATGAACAGGAGTAGATTGAAATGAAGTAGAAATTTCTCTTAAGGGTGTCAACGACTGGTGCTTTTACCCTATGGACATCGAATTGGCAGGTGAAAAGCCAAAGGAAGTAGGAGACTTCTGTCACTTAGGAAGCAAAATACCCAGTGATGGACGAAGCAAGGAGGATATAAAAAGTAGGTTGGTTCAGGTAAGGAAATCATTTCTACCGAAAAAGAATCTGTTAAATCGAATAGAGATGTAGGTATTCCGAAGTCATTTTTAAAAGCCTTTGTCTTGAGCGTGGCGCTATATGCAAGTGAAACTTGGGACTATCGGTGCAGCAGAAAAGAGGAGAACTGAAGCGTTTGAAATGTGGTGTTACAGGAGAATGATGAAGATCAGATGGGTAGATAGGGTAACAAATGAAGATGTATTAAGACGAGTGGGAGAGGAGAGATGTTTCTGGCGACTGCTAATGAAGGGAAGAGATAGGTTGGTAGGACACGTAGAGTATTAGGACACCCAGGAATAGCAAGCTTAGTTAAGGAAGGAAGGGTCGAAGACAAGAACTGTAGGGATAGACCAAGGTTAGAATATGTTATACAGATTGCCTCAGATGTAGGGTGTAGTAACTATGTAGAGATGAAACGATTAACTCAGGACAGTGAGGCATGTAGCGCTGCATCAAACCAGTCAAAAGACTGAAGACTCAAACAACATGTACAAAAATGTAATGTAAAATTTGTGTCGACCTACTGAAAAGCTCTCAGTAATGGAACTAGGAAAACTGAAAAATGGATTCTAATACTTCCAACAATCAAATATAATAAATATAATCTTCATTCTAAATTCAAGGCACTCTTTCTGCCAAAATAGTTAATACTAATCATATTTCTCCAAATCATATTTCTCCAAATATACTGCCCCACTGGTATTAACAATAGGCTACATCTAACCTATTATATAAACACTAATCTCCATCAACTTACTTTATGCGCCGGTGACAACTCTCTACTCCTCAATTCTAAAAAGACCAAAAGTACCAGCATCGGCTCTCATGAGTTACTCAACTCGTTGAAAAAACAACTACGTTATTCCTCCAGTAGCATTGAATGCAATCATCATTCCCTTTAGGAAAGGAACTTGGGACTATGGGTTGACCTTAACGAAAACTCTCGACTGGTCACCACATTTAAAGTCCCAGTACATCTAAACAGATGATGTTTCTTTGGGGGCTTTGCGGCATTGTAGTCCCGTGTACGTGGGTGTGTGTAAAAGCTGTCTGATAACCTGTGTCACTGTGATGTACACGTCTCTTGACCCACTCGTGCGCCATAAGAACATTTTATCACAAGACATTAAGATGAAACTCATCCAGGCACTAATACTACCATTTCTCGACTACTGTGACATTGTGGGTTGTTCTCGTTGATGCGACTCGTGGACAAACAATGAAACTTGAACGAACTCTTGTCTTCGGTTTGCTTTTAATCTATGATACGGTGGCCATATAACCCCGAGCTACCGAACATTTCTTGGCTTAAACCTGATGGACGCCGTAAACTCACTCACTGACGTCCATCTATCGATGGATTCAACTTTTACCAACATGCTTAACCAAGCAAACAATTAAATTTACAGTTGTAACAAGAAGAAATTCTCCAGAAATGCATTTTTTATGTCAGAAGATTGATTCTACGGTTTACAGCATTCAAACATTACTAGTGACAAAAGCTACCACCATTAATGGTTCGACAAGAACGAGATTTTATGTTGTTGATAACTGTGTTATTTAAATATCTACACCAGGATGTGTTAGTGTAATAATTTGGCTCTATGATTAGGGTAGGTGCTCCGGGACTTGAAGTAATTTACCATCTGAGCATCTGCCTTAGAGTGAATGTGGATCATCATCGAACACGGGAAAACACACTCAGAATGGCTGCTGTCATCGTCGAATCCTAATAAGGTGCAGCCACACAATCTAGTCCAGGTTCCACCGAATACATCCTGATCATCAGCCCCGTGTACTACACTGGTATTTAATTAGTTGGATAATTTATGTTATTGTGATATCCATGTATATGTAACTGTAGTTATTTGACCCTGGGATTGTGATAGGTACTAAATTATCAACAAAGCTATAACAATAATAATCATAATACGTTGTTTCCATTTATTATTATTATTTAGGCTATCACTTGTGATACAAGTATGATTGTCTTCCGAGGTAATATAAATCTTCGCTGTAAACCAATATTAATCATGTTGCACGAGTTCTTTGGTGAATGTAAAGTCCAAACCGAGAACCACCGACTCTTCCACAATATTGGCACACACGATCTTGAGCAACGTATGATGTAAAATATAGCAACAAAAGCTGAAAAAACTTGGAATTATGATGAAAGCTATGGGTAAAACAAAATTGTTTGATTTTAATGAATCATGTTTCGCAGTTCTCATCATTAAATGTTACAATAATTGTGCGCTTGCATTATATGAACAACACACAATAGGATTTCTATTTAAGTTTTATAACGAAATCTTTGTCTAAAATGTTTTATATTACTTAATAGTTAAAAACACAAGGACAATTTGTTTGTAGGCCTAATGCAAAATATTCTAGTTCATATTCTACATGGTGCCCCAAAATACCGACAAGGCTTAGTATGATGTCCGGGAAGGCAAACTGATCGGTTTTAAAGAAGGCAACCATATCCAGAAAAGCACGGCTTGGAAGCTGTAGCGCGTTGAAGTGAGGGAGGGGTGTGCGTTCCACAGGTCGTCAATAAACTCAACATGAGCAGCACCTGGAGCTCCTTACAAATGGGGTTCGAACTGTGTACCTCGATTGGGTTATGGTCTTGATAAAGTTGCATTCTACCACTAGATGACCATCGCGTTCAATAGGAAGCTTGTAGTTTCACGTGGCCGTTTATCTCGCAAACATGAGCCTCGGGACGCTGTTTTTTTTGGGTGGAATCTGAACCACAGGACATGGAATTTATTTTCGAAAAGCACACATGCATTGACCCGGAATCAAACTCGATCTACCTTGGTGAGAGGCAAACAGCTTGACCGCTGCGCTACCACGCCCCCTTAGGTTTTGTATCTCCCACCATTTCTCACGTATTTCCCCCCCACCATCTCATTATTGATGGCAGTAACGCGAATGCCTCCTCAGTGAAAGTTTTCGTTTTGAAGGAATTAGCAGCGTTTTAGTACTAATGTGTGTTGTAGGAATTCTGGTAAACTATTTGATGAACTCTAAAAATATGTCATTTTGGTAACTTTGAATATTACAACCTATTGGCTCGCTCCCTATCATTTAGTTAGAGGTTCGTGAATACATTCTTGCAACTGATTACTATATCTTTATCGACAGTTATTTCTGTTTTTTTAGAAATGAAGGCAAATGTAATGATACATTGTGGTAGGGATTGTTTAATATTCGATATTATTTACGACGAACTTCTTCGCCAGGTTCTGCAAGGATTTTCATCTAGAGAATAGCTCTATTCAAAGCATCGCTGTTACAGCATTACAAACTCAGGAACCTTATTTCGACACCGCCATAGTTCTGCGCTCCTCTACAATTAGACTGTACATATAATGTGTGTGTGTTGGGTGAGTACGCTTTGTCTCGTGGCAATCTCTAACTGGGGAAAGCTTAATTGTTTTTATTTTAAGCATTATTATTATTATTATTATGGCCTGTCATGCCTATCACGCTTTGGATGTTTTTGTTTTATATTTAAAATATGCATGCGTTAGAATTAATAGTTTGCCGTTTATCATTCGTACCATGGTATCCATAGTTAAAATGTCGAGTCTAAGACAAGAAAAATAGTTAAGAAAGATACTTTTATATATTATAGTTGGGCAGTCTATTCAGTCAGCGAGTAATGGAAGTAAAGAGCATCACTTTATTTTACGAAACATATTTTTAATACAACAATATCTGTACTAGTGTGTGTATTTGTAATCGAGGTAGGATTTGGGTAGGAAGCGGTCGTGGCCTTAAGTTAGGTACCGTCCCGGCATTTTGCCTGGAGTAATGGGAAATCACGGAAAACCAATTACAGGATGGCTGAGGTAGGAATCGAACCCGCCTCTTTCCAGTTTTGCCTCACGAGGTTGAGTGCACCCCGTTCCAGCCCTTATACGAGAATTACATTTCTTGGCGGAGTCGGGAATCTAACCCAGGCCTCCGCGATGACAGCCAAGAATGCTAGCCACTATGCAACGAGCCGGACATTCTGTCATTGTAATTTTCTATTTCGTTTATAGGAAAAGGGAGGAGTAATTTCCCTCCGTTAATACACAACAGTATATATTACTAATTTCATTAGCCTAATTTCATATATTTTGTAGAAACTGTAATACATTCACAGAGTCTTTCTCGACGGACAGCTCACTTTTAGTTAATGGAACACAGTGAATAAACTCAGCAATCGACGACGAGCGACACGAAATGAACGTCCTTGTACAGCGAAAATGTGACATTTATAGCAAGTAGGCTAGTTCTTGAATTAAAGATAAATGGAATTTTCATAACAATGCGTGAAGTTGCAGACGTGAGCCGCAATGTCTGGATAAGCCAATGGCAGACAAGCGTTTGCATTATATAGCTCCGGCATGGGAGCATCTGAGAGCAGAGGAGAGGAGAGGCTCAGCTGATGCGTGCCATATAAGGGTGGCACAGCGGCGCTCTAAATATATCGACGGCGTCGGAAGAGTACGCTCCCGGGCGCTCTTCCCTCCGGGCCCGAACGGCCACCCAACCAATGATCCCATACCCCGTCTTAGTCACACCACTGTAATTACAAATCCACCCAAATCCTTATTTCGTATATTCGAATTACTGTGGTAATAAGTTTCAATATCTGCCAGTTGCAATTCATCCATTCGACACCAATGAGTTTAATTTTCGAAACATCGTGGTTCTGTAACTAGGAACAATTCCCTTGATAGAAGTCAAGTACCTTAACCATTTCTGAAAGTAGTCAGCCGCCAAGTTAAGACGAGGTTACATCATCGAGTTAATGGAAAAGAGTGGCAATTTCTTTGCTATTCTTCAGGAGTTGGCCTGGTCATGACTTAGCAATTCGAAATCCATGCCAAATCGGTGATATCTTGCACCAAAAGCAAGCAAAGAAGTCACTTATCTGCCGGGCCGGTCTCTGGAAGGTGAAGTACAACACTTTTCGGATATCGGACAAAGCTAACTTCATACAATATAAAATTCTGCGCATGCGTCGCATTGTAAAATTACTTATCAGACGAAAATCAAACAAAAACGACACCAGTTTAAGCAGACCTTACACATCCTTATCCATTATTCTTCCTGAACAGAGTTTCCATAAAATCACCGTCATAATTCTGGTAAAGCTCTCCGACGAGGACCACGCTAATTTACGACAGCTCATAACGAAAGTGATGTTCAGACAGTCGGTCAAGTTGTGAGCCTGGGGCTCTGTCTTCCTGTTCATCGGAGCGCGTGTCCACAGCGACTGGACGTGGTCTGTTGCAGACCCCCGTCCCACATGTCTTAGGGTTGACGGTCGGTGGTGGGGGAAGAGCGCCGGGGCGCTGTGCGCGCTAGCCCAGTCCGAATGCTGCTCGCGACGTGTACTGGTGGGGTCCCACGGTGGAGTGGCGTATGTATTAGTGCTAAGATCGCGAGCAAGAGTGCAAAGTGAGCTGCAGTCCATAAGGAGGCCAACATGACTGGCCGCAGCCTCCTCCTCTTCCAGCTGAGTGTACTCGCCGCCACCGCCACCGTCTTGGTGACGAGCATCCTGCAAGGTACCGTCCCGGCAGATAATTACCAACTTTATTGCATAACTTTAAAACCCATGGAACGCTGGAATGGCAGCATGCCAGGCTTCCAATGGCTGCCGGTCACGAGGTCTGGAAAACGGCTGGAGGCAATTACATACTTTTTTCCCCCTTTCTTTAAATCCCCCACAATCTTCTTGCCAAATTCTTTTTCACTTAGCACATGCTATTATAAATGGTAAATTATTGTTTGAATGGGAATGGGGAGTGATAGTTGTTCAAGTGATGGATGAGGGTATCGGTAGTGAATGTTCTATAAGTAATGCAGTGTGTTACAGCAAAAATTAAAACGCTCTTCTGTGAAGTCAAGTAAAAATCTGAATTGTTTAGCAGAAGAAGGCTGATATTAACACTGTTTCCGAATACATTCAGACCGTGCCAACATAGTGTCTCATTGCCAGAAAAAGGTAAGTAAGAAGATATTTAGTGAATAAATGTTAGCTGTGTCTAGGGACATAAGCCCACGCTATTCATCACACGACGAAGTTGGCACACAGCGCTGGTCTTTGGACTACGTTCATAGCCTGTATATATCGATGTGCTATCGGAATCAGTAATGCTTAACAGCTCAAATTTAATTTCAACTTAATTATTTCAGTACTACAGCCACGCATTAATAGCCATATTGGCTGGTCATATTGTTCTACCAGCCAAATATTACAAGAGTTCCGGGTACGGCTAAGTTGCCACTAAGTTGTTATTATTTAGCGTATAGCAAGAAACGTATATAGGCCTACATAATGTAAAATTACACAGTAACAAGAAACATAAAAAAGAAACATCAATCTCCAGTATCTCACAACTCAATGTGCAGCTTCTCCCTCATGACACGGTGTTCCAGAAAGTTATTCCATCATTCGATGTTTCTGCGTACGGAAAGTTAATCCATAGTCCGATGTTTCTGCACATTTTTCAACGGTTCGTAGCTTATAGTGGGGAAAAATTACTATATTCTAATAGTAATATAATAATAATAATAATAATATCGTATGACCTCGGGTGCCTGGTGCAAGCTTTGTTAATTGACACCCAGAGGGTAGCTTGCATGTCGAATTTCGTCGTTCCTTTGAACGCTATGAAAGACCAGGAGGTTAGATATCTAAACCCCTTGACACTACAGCGCTTTCAAGTAGAGAATGGAGGAACTTTGTGTTGGCGGAAAATCCCGAGATTAATTTTACCATTGAACACGGCCTACTGAATTCAAATGGGTTCTTTAACATGCCAACAACGTATGACATGAGTATCGTGATTTTTGTCGCCTTAAAAAATCACTTACCATGGCCAGGGGCGAACCTGCAATCTTGGGGTTGGTAGTCCGACACTATAACCACTCACCCACCGTGGCAAACTAATAGTGAAATTGAAGCATAAACAGTTAATTTTGTAACCAAACTGCTTCTGCTGTTAGCATAAATAAGTCCTCCATGTTGCCGGGATAAGCCCACAGCTTACTCTCACTCATTATGTGGGGACTGGTCTGACGTGGAGTTGTACAGTCACATTCTGGAGATGACACGATGTTCCAGAACGTTATTCCATCATTCGATGTTTCCGCACATTTTTCAATGGTACGAAGATTATAGTGGGAGAAAATAACTATGATAGTGAACTTAAAACATAAAAAGTTGATTTTGTAACCAAATTGTTATGCGTTTGAAAAATGTCCTCTCAAGCTTTTACTTCTCATACATGTGATATTTTGAGGAAAAGTGGTGTAACATTACAAGCATAATCGATGTATCTAATAATAATAATAATAATAATAATAATAAAAGAAATATACCGTATATAAAAAAAGGGTTCGAATGCATACGAACAGGAGCTACAACTGTATTCATATTGAATATTAGAAGGCTTGTACACCTCAATAAAGGTGAACGAAACTATTTTATTAAAGATAATAACGTGAATGAGAGTAATCACTTAACTTAATAACCTAAACTCTGAACGCCATTATGAGCAATTGGCCCTGTCGGCAGGCGTAGTATAGGAACTCATAGAAGCGCCTGTTGCCGGTTCGAGTCCGAACATGACATTCACGGTATGGATGTGTTGTATTAGAACTATGTTTCGTAAAATAAAGTGATGCTCTATACTTCCATAACTCGCTGACTGAATAGACTGCCCAAATATACTATATAAAAATGTCTCCTATTTTTCTTGTTTTAGACTCTACATTTTAACTATGGATACCATGGTACGAATGATACACGGCAAAATATTCATTCTAACGCATGCATACTTTAAATATAAAACAAAAACATCCAAAGCGTGATAGCCATGACAGGCCATAATAATAATAATAATAATAATAATACTGCTTAAAATAAAAACAATTAGCTTTCCCTAGTCAGAGATTGCCACGAGACAAAGCGTCCTCACCCAACACACACACATTATATGTACAGTCTAGTTGTAGAGGAGCGCAGAACTATGGTGGTGTCGAAATAAGGTTCCTGAGGTTGTAATGCTGTATCAGCGATGCTTTGAATACATCTATTCTCTAGATGAAAATCCTTGCAGAACCTGGCGAAGAAGTTCGCCGTAAATAATATCGAATGTTAAACAATCCCTACCACAATGTATTATCATCACATTTGTCTTCATTTCTAAAACCAGAAATAACTGTCGATAAAGATATAGTAATCAGTTACAATAATGTATTCACGAACCTCTAACTAAATGAAAGGGAGCGAGCCAATAGGTTGTAATATTCAAACGTTACCAAAATGACACATTTTTAGAGTTCATCAAATAGTTTACCAGAATTAAAACGCTGCTAATATCCTTTAAAACGAAAACTTTCACTGAGGAGGCATTCGCGTTACTGCCATCAGTAATGAGATGGTGGGGGGAAAATACGTGAGAAATGGTGGGAGATACAAAACCTAAGGGGTGCGCAGCGGTCAAGCTGTTTGCCTCTCACCACGGTAGATCGGGTTTGATTCCCGGTCAATGCATGCAAGATTTTCGAAAATAAATGCTTGTCCTGTGCTTCGGATTCCACGCAAAGAAATGGTGGGAGATACAAAACCTAAGGGGGCGTGGTAGCGCAGCGGTCAAGCTGTTGGCCTCTAATCAAGGTAGATCGAGTTTGATTCCCGGCCAATGCATGTGTGCTTTTTGAAAATAAATTCCATGTCCTGTGATTCAGATTCCACGAAAAAAAAAGGGTCCCGAGGCTCATGATTGCGAGATAAACGACCACGTAAAACTACAAGCTTCCTATTGAACGCGATGGTCATCTAGTGGTAGAATGCAACTTTATCGCGAGCAGAGTGGATTCTTCATGCAAATCTACATATCCGGATTCATTTGCTACGACGTTTGATGGTCAACATAGAGAGAAACCTTGTAATCGAACAGCGAACAGCTGCCAGATTCTCAAGCGCCAATGACGCGATGCGGATTTAGGAAGGCGTCGGCGTACCAGAGGCAGAGTAGGAATGTTCAAGCTGCCATTCATCTTAATTTCAATGTAACACGAATGTTCCTACACATCCGAGAGACCAGATTGTCAATATGACTTCTTAGGGTGGACGATTCTACTACATTAACGAAGGCCTCCTAAACAACAATATAAATTACTAAAAACATTCTACTGGTGAATTTCGCACCCTAATAGTCTCATTTTCGTTCCTTGATGACTCTACATTTACAAGCTGCTTAAGTCATTCAAATAGATATTCGATAAATGTTTAAGCTTTAAGAAATTAACAACAGGAATAGGCCTATAGGAGCCTCCGTGGCTTAGGCGGCAGCACGCCGGCCTCACCGCTGGGTCCGTGGTTCAAATCCCGGTCACTCCATGTGAGATCTGTGCTGGACAAAACGGAGGCAGACAGGTTTTTCTCCGGGTACTCCGGTTTTCCCTGTCAAATTTCATTCCAGCAACACTCTTCACTAACATTTCATTTCATCTGTCATTCATTTAATCATTGCCCCAGAGGAGTGCGTCAGGCCTCGGCAGCCGGCACAGTCCATATCCTCGGCGCTAGATGGGGGCCTCATTCATTCCATTCCTGACCCGGTCGGAGACTGGAAGCAGGCTGTGGATTTTCAATAGGCCTATAGCCTCGAGTGTGATGTGAATTATGTATTTTACTTCTGGGGTCTACCATTGGCCTGTGTACTACAAAAGTTATATGTGAATTACGAAAAATACACTGTATAACAAAAACAAAAACAAAAAAAGATACGAGCCTTACAATAGTCGCATATGATGTGTAACATCTGACATGTTATTCTACTATAAAATTGAGATGAAATATATGTTAAGTGATCTGACATGTTATCCTACTCTTATACTACACAGCTTGGACATTCTTAAAATGTTAATTTACGCTCCGTTTTCATACTGGTACTTTGATGAATGTATAGATTGAATTGGAGATATGCTACTGTCACACTTGTTTCAACAAACATCACATAGTATACTGTAAATTAAGAGGAGGAATGAAACCATAGTCTCTAGCCTATCTATATACTACTAGAAATAATGTCCAATACAATCAAATTTCCCAACTCCTGCTTGATGCAAAATACTGTAATAAAAATTAGATAAATTGTATTTTCATGTAGATTCTGTTAAAATGACGCATAATGTTATGATAAATATAGTTTAAATCGATAATCTGGTAGCAAAAATAATTGCCGGGGCTGGGGTTCGAACCTGAGACCTCATGATTCGCAAACCAAGGCGCTACCATCGCAGCTATTACAACCACAGATATTTCGAGTACAAGCGGTTACTTATTTTTACGTACCGCCATGAAAGGCTAACCCAGTTCCCGTATAAACACACAATGTGGGTTAATATCTGAATAGCCATTGTGCAGAAACATAGTCTAATATAGGTATTGCCGACTAGTTACAAAGTTTAATATTAAAGCATATCATCATTTAAATACTGATACGAAGACTTTGATCATGCGGTTTGTGTTTCAATCAGTTGACACCGTAGAGTTCGGATAAATTTGCATTGAAAAACACGTTACTCGGGGAGTGGATGCCCGTCACTTTTATCCAGAGATTGAAAAACAGACCCTTAATGAATCATAATTGTTTTCAGCAAATATGATATAATGAATATTTTCACACCAAAAAACGACAACTTGAAGATGATTTATTGTAGGAATAGCTGTAATGGGGCCTCCAAGTATTGACGTAAACCGTATGAAATAGTACGTCGTAGTACCAATGTCCGCCACCGCTCGCGCTCATTGTTTCCTGTTACACTTTTCCGTCAATCCCACTTCCGTCCCTTCTTTCAAAATCACTCCCACAAAAATGCCATATGCTAAATAAATAAATCCAGCAACCGAGCGGAAAGATGTTACACATCAAAAAACGATGCACCGGGAATGCGTTGTCTGATTGTAAGGAAATTACGTATGCAAAGACATTCGGACCAAACATGCAACTGATTAACGCTTCGTGTCCAATGAATGAATAGCGGGAGCTCCCGCGCATCCGAACTCCGCATGCATCAGGTGTATATAAGGCGCGATTCTGAAGCATATGCTCTAAGTAGCTGTTGCATTTGACTGCGATATCCGAACGTCGGCTGTAAGAATGCCACGCCGAAGGATTCGTGCTCATTACGAGCAGATGTCAGAGTTTGAAAGAGGTCGGGCGATCGGATTGAAAGAAGCTGGTTGGTCGAATCGAGCTGTCGCTGGACATTTGGATCGAAGTGATGCGGCGATCAGACGATGCTGGCAAGCGTGGGTCAGCAACGGCAGGAATCAGCGTCAGGACGGCAGTGATCGACCGAGGGCCACAACAGCACGGGAAGACAGAGCGATAGTCAGAACAGCTATCACAGCACCGGAGTCGTCGTTATCAACGATCCAGCGTGTGACCCGCATACATGTGTCCACCATGACCATCAACAGACGCCTGAGCGACAGGAATTCGCGCTCGCACCGCTCGTTACGCCGCTTACCACTCACGCCTGTTCACCGGCAAGTTAGATTACAGTGGTGCCGCGCTCGAGCAACGAGTCACGTTTCCAACGGTGCCCTGACGGAAACCACAGACGTGTTTGGAGACGTCCAGGCCAGCGAGGGGATCCTGCCTTGACTATCGCATGCCACACAGCCCCACAACAGGGGGTGATGGTCTGGGGGTGTCACCTCCGGCACACTGACAGCACAGCAGCGGTAGGCCAATGTTGATGACATTCAACGGCCGGTTATGTTACCGTTACTTCAGAGACATCCAGGCCTTACTTTCCAACAGGATAATAATGCCCGGCCGCACACGGCACGTGCTGCTATGGACTGTCTTCAAGCTTGCCCTATCCTTCCTTGGCCAGCTCAGTCGCCTGATCTCGCTTCCATAGAGCACATTTGGGACGTCATGGGAAGGCGATTGCGAACATCCCGGAATTTCACCGATTTAGCCCAACAGTTGGAGACCATTTGCCACGAAATTCCGCAGGACACCATCCGGGAACTTTATCAGTCCATGCCACGTCGAGTGATAGCTTGCATCCAGGCTAGGGGTGGACCGACACCTTATTGACGTCCTCACTTTGTAACGCTCGAACTCTGCAATAAATCATTCGATTGTTGTTCTGCACTTTTGATCGTTTGTTGTTCTATGTCTGTTCCTCACATCCACCGATTTTTATCGCCATCGGACAATTCCTTCCTGGTGCGTCGTTTTTGTTGTTATAAAGTGTATAATGCAGCATGTCACAAAACGACTGCCAACTGAAATTTTAAATTTTCAATACTGTTTTTGAATTTTCAACACACAGGATATAAAACCAATGGCGCACTCGGTATTCATCATTAGAAAATAATAGAGACTCACCTTGAAGCAAAATATAGGACGTGGTATTATAGAGTTTCAGTATCATACGTATTAAGACGTCAATTGCCCAAACATAGCTAACGCCTCCTGAAAAAGTATTCGCATTGCGAGCAGTTTGAATTTGAACTGAAAAGGAATACTGCGAATTAGAGTGCAGATTTCCATCCAAAATACAGCATGTTTGTACTCACTTTCTGATATAGGATACTGGATTGGATAATGGAACTAAATATTTCCTAACATAATATTACATACCTCAACATTAAGAGGTTCGTAATAGTTCAAAACGAACTAATTTAAGAAAATATAACAACCGTATAGTAGAAGTTAAAAGAAAAGGAAGGAAGCTTAAGGTTTTAAGTGACCATTAATCTCACGATCATGAGCCACGGTACCTCCTTTTTACGTGGAACCCGAACACAGGGCATGCCATTTCACTTCGAAAATCTCACATGCACTGACCGGGAAGTAGTTACTTTCTTCAGGGGATTGGGACAGGTTGGTCGTTAGCCCCGTTGAATGTGTCTGATAACTTGTGTTATTGAGATGACAGCAGTAGAATCAAAGATTGATGTAACCTCATTGTAGTTAACGGTCGGAAGCGAGTCCTGCGCGGTCATATCCAGGAATTTCAACGCCTATATACAAGTGCAGATAATGGATATATATGCGGATAGTTTCTAAATGACAGCGGTAAACTGGAATTCCAAATCGTAGTATCGGTAGTTCTTTGATACATTTCTTGGTGTTGGCTCTACCTGCATTCACACCAGGCATGACACCTCGTGGTGTAACGGCTAGGTTCGGGTTCAATTCTTGGCTCTGCCAAGAAATTAATTTTGGTCTGAGGGCTGGATCAGGGTACACTCAGCCTCGTGAGGCAAAACTGAGAAGAAGTGCGTTAGATTCCTACGCCAGTCATCCTGAAAGTGGTTTTCTATGGTATACCAACAGCAGTACTGGATGATGCGATGAATAGAAGTAAATGGAACGGCATTTGTAACAAATACTTGAGATTGTGATTGGGATAATGATCCTGAGTGATTGAGTAGGACAGTGTTATGCAATGTTGTATATTTGATGTGTGTGCTATGTTTCTTTGCTTACTGTCATGGGCCTAAATGGCCTGCTAGGTACAATAAATGATGATGATACCATTTCTACTCCACGCAAATGCCGGGATAGTTCTTAACTTAAGGCTGCGGCCGCCTCCTTACCAATCCTCACCTGAATCACAAATACAGACACACTACTAGACATCACAATAACACAGTATAGACAGCTTTAAAGCAATTTTTCAGTGTTACCTTCTTGACAATTGATATTTCAACTTTTCAGTCGGCCAACACAATAAAATCCTTATTACTGGGACATGCGAGAAAATAACCTGAAAAAATTACATGTGATTACAATTGTATACATTTTGTTATGGACTACAGAGGAGGGAGAAAACTATGGGAGGACATGTTTTCCTCGTCAAACGAGCATCAGCAGGTACTAATATACAAGACATAATAGCTCTACAAAACACTACCAAACCCACAAACGGTCTCTGCCCTCCAAAAACTAAAAGCACAGTAAAAACTTAGAAAGTATGGCAACTATTACTGATAAATACTAAAGCATTAAGCACCCGAAAAAATAACTATTTACTTTAATATCCGAGGAATGACGATCTCATCAACAAACAGTCTCCCTCCGGCCTCCACCAACTAACCATTGAAGGTGTAGCTACTATTGCTGTGATACAATTAAACACTAAACCCTAAACTAGAATTGTAAACTAATATGCAGAAATGGCCTACGAGCACTTTGCTGAGATGATGGTAAAAAGCTAGAACTGCAACATACAAAAACGGTAATAATAATAATAATAATATCGTATGGCCTCGGTTGCCGGGTTCAAGCTTTGTTATTTGACACCCAAAGGGTAGCTTGCATGCCGAATTTCGTTGTTCCTTGAAGCACTATGAATGTCAAGGAGGTTAGATATCTAAGCTCCTTGAACACTATAGCGCTTTCTAGTAGAGAAATGAGGAACTTTGTGTTGGCGTAAACTTCCGACATTAATTTTGCCATTATGAACACGGCCTACTGAATTCAAATGGGTTCTTTGACATGCCAACATCGTATGACATGGTGTCGTAATTTTTGCCGCCTTTCAAAAATCACTTACCACGGCCAGGAGCGAACCTGCAAGCTTGGGGTTAGTAGACCGAGAAGTTGACCACTCACCCACAGTGGCAAGCACAACAAACGGTATTTGTCTCCTAATAATGTGTTACAAGATCTAATATGGAGGCTTACCTGAATTATTGTGGAATGCCAACAAGCTGCTCTGACAACCACTGTTTTGTATGTAAAACCACTCGGAAATCACTATTATCACGACTAACTTGAGTAATTTGAAAGCGGCTTCGGTGGCGTAGTTGGTAGCATGCTGAACTGCAGTGCCCAAGACAGCGGGTTCAAACCCGGCCGAAGTCGTCGGATTTTCTAAGAGCGTTAAAAATCCCTCAGTATGCCTTCCTTCGGAGGGGAAGTAAAGCCGGCGGTCCCATGTCATAGATTAAAGGCATGTAAAAGATCCTTCCTCGACTAAACGTGTGAAGCTAAATTGTTAGGTTAGATTTCGTCGGAACGCTCTATCAAAGTCCCAACGTTCACCAATAGGTATCATTGATATCTGGTGGCGAAAGTTGGAACTACTTGAAATTGAACGGAACTTGTAGTTCACCCTAAGGGTATCCGCTGGAAGCAGCTACAGACTCAGGCGAGCCGAACATGTCCTCGGACACTCCCGGCACTAAAAGCCACACGATAAATAAATAATAATGTGTAATTTGAGTAGCTTTTATAAAAGTAGATAGATATTGCTAATTTTTCAGATTGTGAATAGGATACAGTACAACATTATTCCATTTTGCTGTTGGGGCACGGAAGATATAGCCTACGCAGTTTTCTAATCTAATGATATGACCAACAATAATTATTAATTTATGATAGGTCTTAATATTTGCGAAAAATACGTGACACGTTTCTTAAGTAAGAACTATCTTGATATGAAAAAGAAAAAGAAAAAAAGTAGCCTAATAGGCCCTACAAGTTTTTGTACAATTTTAATTTTTACATGTAAGCCTGTGCCTCAAGGGGCTCCGGAATGCCCAAAATCTTCAAAATTATGTTTGCGCCATATTAATATATGGACATTTTGCTTATATTTTTCCTCGTCTAATTCCTGAGACTACATTTCTTATACTTTCCCACAATCGCGCGTACTATTTGTAAACCCACCCAAGTACTTTTTAATTTTTACTTCCATTGGACGATATATTAAAAAAAAAAGAAGAAACAGGCTGCGCTAGAAGCAAGAGCAGAGTGACATGGAACAACAGAAAAATGGATGCTAGTACTTCAAATGGAAGAAGAGGAATCATAGGGAATGACAGTTCTAATAATCGGAAAAATATTTCATTCCAATTCAGGCTAACACGTTTTTCTAGATATGAAATTTCCCTTTCTTCTTTAACATACAAAGCTGAAATATTTAGATGTAATTCCTTCTTATATGCGTTATATTTTAACAGGTCTATTTTCCAAAAAATACGTTCGTTTAATTTTGCCAGGCGGAAATGGAGGTGCTGTTCAAATTATGCAATTTTAAAAAGATTCATGAAAATTGAAATCAGCGGGGCCGTTAATTGTCCGAGGAATTTCCAATACGCACATACAAACAAACGTAAATACGGACGAATGCTTCCGTAATGGCGTTTTTGACTAGCCAACAGATGTAGCCTACGTACTGAGCGCGCATACACAGAACGAACGCAGTGCTGCAGAACCATACAAAAACCACCACCACCACCACCACCACATCGTATTATACTGCTGCTGTGATCAAACTGATGGGTGCGGTACTAAACTGAATGTGGACTTAAAGCTAAAATGTATATAATCATCCACCATGTAAAGAGAGCACACAAACAAATGTTGTTGGCTGGTTCTGTGGCGTAATCTGTAGGATTGAGGTTGAGAGATCTAATCCCGCCACAGCTAGTTGGCATTTGAGCGCGCTTAGAAGTGAGAATCTCATGTGTTAGTAACTTGACTGGCAGGTTAAATCAAAAGTTGTGAAATCCTACATTTCTTAAGTCGCATCAATATGACAGAGATACCAATCCCATTATTATGTTATGTAACTATTAAGTTCTGTGTTCCATTTTCCTACTAGTGAAATAGCCTAAGCATGTGCCTTCTTCTTTGGTTTCAACGAAAGAAAAAAAAAACCGCGAATATTTGAACAGTTGTGAAATTGAAAGATAATGTTGCATATTCAATCAATTGGATAAGACTTATAATCGCAAGTTTTTGCTAATTTCGACAATATTCGCGATATTAGGCGTTGCCAGTGACGTTTCAAGAAATCTGCTTATTTTAAAAAAATCATGTAGTCTATTATTTGCATTAAATTATTAATGTTAGGAGCCGATGATCTTAATGTTTCACCTCTTAAAACTATCATTAGCATCATCATTATCCGCGTTAAAAACAGCTCAGTTGACATAAGTGCCAATCTGGGGAGGTCTTGTTTCAAATAGCAACCGTTAAATATTTCAGTAAAGTAATTTTAGGCCCTTTGTGCTACTCTATGCTTTGTTGTTGTCGATTTTTATTTCAAGGGGGTGGACCATCCGAGGTCATCTGCACTGTTCGGTAACAACATGAATGCAAAATAAATTAAGCCAAATGTCATAATACCCTCCAGGCATTAAAACTCAAAAGGGCACGAAATCAATAAATTTGCTAATACCTCTACTTGTTTTCACTTTGGTTACCTAAAGCAGACAACGAACGTTGCTTTTCAAATGTCAATTTAATTTTTACTGACCGACGTCTTTTGTAGAACGATAACGCAATCACAAGTCCCTAGTACCATGCTTTTCTTTGTAGAAACGAAGGTGATATCTCTGTGTCTGAAAGTATAACCTCAAACACGAAACGAGTGTTGTTTTCTGAGTACTCTAACTCATTCACGTGCTCACTTCCATTTTTAGTACCGTAGTTTAAAATGAAAATGATTTGAATGGAGGACTAACTTGGTTGTCCTTTTACTAATAACTGCTATTTTGAACACACTAATGCCTCATAATTCTAATGAACGGGCTGCATTTGTATTTTTGATTTATCAACAAATTTTCAGAAAATTTTCGATAGTTATCAACGGCTTTCCACGAAGTTGCGCAAGAAGTCTTCGCAATATCCGCGGGTGCAATGCTCTAGTCAGAAGAACCCTGTGAATTCAAAGTTAAAATTATACGCCAATCTATCAGTACGGATATCTACAAACATTTGTGCTATGAATGGCAAATGTATTTGCATTCTATGAACCCTGTGAAGGTAAAGCTTCAACTCTAGGGCTTGTAAGATTTAGTACTTGCTGTAGTTCAATTTATTCTACGCTATTGACGGAGATGTACGAACTAAACATCCCATACCCCACTTGATGATGATGATAATTGTTGTTTCAAGGGGCCTAACATCTAGGTTATCGGCCCCTAATGAAATGACATGGTATGAAATGAAAGGATGAAGATAAAAACAGCTCACTGCCATGGATAAAACGAAAATGGTTTATATAAAACAGACAGTGAGATAGCGCAGTTGAAGCAGATGTGATTTTGTGTCCGTAAAAGCGTTTGTAAATTGAACATTGGTGCTTATTTATGAGTTGAGGCATCTTCAATATCTATTCAGAATCGTTGGCAAAGACAGCTCAATGCTTGGCAATATTCGTTATTATTCTACTACGACCCCATTGAGCTCCTTGGTTTAATCATTTTAGCATATACCTACCTCCAATTGATATTGTAACTTTCACTCGGTCAACACAAAATAATTCCAATTACTGAAAAAAAAAAAATGAAAGAAATTGCCTGTGATTAAGATTTATACAGTACTAGCTATTTTAGCCGGTGTTGCCCGGGAGGTGTATTACATGTTATAGAAGAATACATGCCAACTGTATATTATGCAAATTATATTCACTTTGCCCTTAAGTGAGTTTAAAACCCAGTTCTCCTGGGCTCTGAAGTAAATCAAGTGCAATATTAACTCACTTTAAATCTAGGCGAAAGGTACCGGGGAATACAATAACGTAGTAGAGAATGCAACAATAACAAAGAGGGCTGTACGAAGGTCACTACGGAAATTTTGAGACGTGAGAATGTGGAGGTTGACCCACTTGAATGGAACACAGAGAACGGAAGCCCCATCCTTTGTGAGCAAGCTGGTAGCAGGAAGTGACTCTCCCACTCCGGGAAGTCCCGCAGTGCAAGGTCGAACAAGTCGCGGTGCGCAGGTAGTCAGTCGCTGCAATGGAGCAGGAAAGGGAGCCTTTTCGTCCAATGATTTTCTACGATTTTAAAAGTGGGTTAAACCAGTCTCAATATTTTGAGCATTTGCAACAAGCTTTGGGGAAGATAGCTCCTTCCCATGCCACAGTTTTCCGGTGGTTTCAGGAATTTAAAAGGGGCCAAACATTTTTGAAAGATGAGGAGAGAAGCGGGCGTCCGGCAACGGTGGTGACTGAGGAAAACATCACAACCGTGGAGAAAATGCTTCACGAAAATAATCGTCTAACATTTAAAGACATTGAGGCAGCATTGCAGATTGGTTCGCCAGCAGTTTTGAAAATCCTGCATGAATTCCTTCGCGTGAGGAAGGTCTCATCCTGATGGGTGCCTCACAATTTGACAGATGAACAAAAACACGCTCATGTTGAATGGTGTGAGGAAATGCTGACTAGATTCAAAGGAGGGGACTCAAGACGGGTTTCTGACATCGTCACAGGTGACGAAACCTGGATTTATCAATTTGATCCGGACACCAAGCGGCAATCAGCAGTGTGGATCTTTCTTGATGACAAGACACTGACAAAAGTGAAGCGTCCCCGAAGTGTTGGCAAGAAAATGGTGGCTTCATTCTTCTCAAAGGGTGGTCATGTGGCAACCATCCCTCTGGAGGAACAAAGGACAGTTACCGCTAATTGGTACACCACGGTTTGCCTGCCAAAAGTTTTTGCCAAACTTCAAAAAACGGCGGCCATGCACGGGACTGCGAGGGATCGTTCTCTGTCACGACAACGCATCTGCACACACGGCCAACATGACAATTCAGTTCCTGGAGTCTACGGAGGTCAATCTAATGATTCATCCACCTTACAGGCCTGACTTGGCTCCGTGTGATGTTTTTCTCTTCCCGATGGTAAAAAATCGCATGCGTGGAAAAAGATTTTGAACCCCTGAAGAAGATGTTACGACCTACGAAGATCAGCTTGCAGCCATCGAAGAAAACGTGTGGCAGAAGTGCTTCCAGAAGTGGTTTCAGCGAATGCAAAAGTGTATACAGTGTGGTGGTGAGTACTTTGAGAAAGTGCAACAATCAGTATAATTTAAAAAAAAAAAAAAACTTTTGGTGTATCTCAAAACTTTTGTAGTGACCCTCGTATATGCACATTTCTCAAGGACATAGTCTGACAATTACCGTACTTTCCTGAGAGTCTTTAAATTTGTTGTATACGGTGTAATTTAGAAGTCTTGTTCACATAGTATTCATTCATTTTTTAATTGTTGCATCTACCTTTTTGAAATGAAACAATATTTAAATGATTCTATGTTTGGAATATAAAGTCATTATTCTGGAGTCAAATAACCTTACGATTTTTAACCCCGCACAAATGGTGTGATTAATGAGAAATGGCTTATTCATGTACATAAGTCAGTATGTAGGCTACTATAGCTGCATATTAGGGAATAGTATTGCTGTATTCCGCTAGATGGGGGCTTCATTCATTCCATTCCTGACCCGGTCGGAGACTGGAAGCAGGCTGTGGATTTTCATTTTCATTGCTGTATTTACATGCCTATTATCTCATATTGGGCGGCTTTGGTAGCATGCTGAGCTTCTATGCCCAAGGTCGCCGGTTCAAACCCGGCCGAAGTAATCGGATTTTTGAAGAGCGTTCAAATCCCTCAGTATGCCTTCCTTCGGAGGGGAAGTAAAGCCGGTGGGCCCATGTCATAGATTTATGTGATGTAAAAGAACCTTCCACTAACTACATTCGTGTGAAAGTAAAATTTGTAGGTTAAATTTGATTAACGCTATTAAGTCCCAACGTTCACCGTCAGGTTCTGGTTGCGGTGGTATCTATTAGCCAAGTTTGCAGCTATGTGTTGTTGACGGTAGCATTTGCTAGCAAAAGTAGGAACTACTTAAAACTGACTGTCTGCAGTCCTTACCTGAATTACATTAGAGCCATGACAATTAACACCGGTTATCAGGCAAATTCTACACACATCCTAAGTACACGGGGCTGCATGACCGCGTTTCGCAGCCCCCAAACAGAGGAACCAACCAACCTATCTCACCTAGTTAAAGTAATTGCAGCAACGTATAATCCCAGTATAATGTCAAATAAGATTGGTCTTCTTTAGCCCCTAAAATATTTCGTAAGATAAGAAATATATTCTCTAAACCCATACCGTAATGATCTCTAAAATGCTATAGCGGAGTTCAAGGTGTTTAGAATTCGTGATAACTACACCATTATACAATATCATTCGTCAGTAAGCACTAAAATGGCTAATACATAGGAAAAATACGTGTGAACGAACAGAAACTATATAATGTATCGTATTCTTATGCAAACGTATTGTGGGATGAACAAAATTTATTATGAGAGCCAAGATCAGAACTCGTTTGTCAGCCAACAAACTGTAGTCATGGCAAACGCTGGTCTAGTCAACACCAATGGTTTTGGATGGTCTCTGCCCATGGCGGTTCCTGGTGTCAAATTGTATTACTACTGCCACACCAGGCCTGGTGGCAAACTGTGTTTACTACCGCCACGCCAAACCCCCTTGGAGTTGAGGTGGCAACTGTTGAAAACAGTTCGTAAATCTCATACGTCGGTTGTAATTCGTTGTTGCTGGCCTGATTGAGCCCATTAGCGTAAGTGGAGAGTTTTTTCGTGTTTGGTTCATTGACTGTTGGTTGCTTGGTTTGTGGGTTGGTTTGTTGGTATGCAGCATTGCAGCGTTCGTGGCGTAATTGATTTACATGGGAATAATATATGTACAACACTATTTACACTTCACTGGTATATTAGGGAGTCTTTAGCGTCACCACGATGGTAATTTCACTGCAACTATGCTTACATGGGTACTGAACTGTGAGGATGAAGGCCGTTGAGGTGGTTATGTTTATGCTATGTATTGCTGCAGTAGTAACTTCTGTGTCTGAAGCTGACGCAGTTCTTCCAGATCCTCCATCGTGTTTTATGACACAGTCGATAATGTTGGGGTCAGTAAAATGTGGGATGAACGCACTTTTTATTTGAAGAAATAGGAGATCAGATACATGTATAAAGAACAGGACTCGTTTGTCAATAACCAAACTGTAGTGATGTGTATTTCATTTCCCTATTACGACCCCTGTTAATAAAAGAGATACGGTCTCAGTTTTTTATTGCGTTCAGATTTCTAATGTTTTTATCGTGCTTTAAACAATACATTGTGTGGCCACTGCCTGCTGGATCGCATCCCTCCTGGCTGCTTTAAACTGCCTGCCCATTGAACAATTACAGTACTGGTTTATGCGTACAACCTCGTTTCCAAATATAGACGCTAAGAGCAGCACCAACCCACTGTGATCGCCGCTTTTTCAAGTCTCTGTTACAGACATTTGTTTTGTATTGATGTTAATGGTGAAGTTGTGTTTTGTATTTTATGATGGCGTATTGATGTGTGTGCTTTTGTAAATCAGAACAGGTCAAGTTTGAATGCCGAGGAATCTAATTTCATGAGTTACCATGGACAATTCACTTGACTTATAAATACACACACTAATACAGCCATCAAAATAAAGACGGATTATCAGACAAATTTGACACACCGCCAAGTACACGGGGCTACATGAGCACGATGTTCGAAAGCCCCTAAATTAATCAACATCCCTTTCTTCGGCGGCCGGAGGCATTTCTTTTCGCTGTCTTTTATTGCCCTTATTTTCTTTTCATCTCGTCTAGTATGTAAGTTAGATTTAAAATAGTTGGAAGTAGTGGTATTTTTATTTTCATCCGTACCGTAGAATTACAGGCAAATGAGCTAGACATTTCGCCCCTTGAAAACAATCACCTCCACCACCATGTATGTTTCGCTTTCCTTTAAATTGAAAATTTGGCCGTAAGTATGTGTCTGAATTAATATCTATTTCTATATGCTGATTGAATAACAAAAGAACTAACTGAGTGCCATGTTTCCACGTTTTTTCAATCTTGATATTAAGCCTCCAAACTTAACAACCCTTCGTTTCAGGTATCGTCCCCTTAAAAGGCCGCGGTAGGTTGGCGCAGCAACCTAACGGTGAATTAATATACAGTATATCCTGTACGCGTCTGAGTGTTTAATAGGCAGGCAGTTTTAAGCAGCCAGGAGGGATGCAATCCAGCGGGCAGTGAAAATGCCGCGGCGGTCACAGTGGGTTGGTGCTGCAACCTATCTTGTGTTGAATGGACAGGCAGTTTAAAGCAGCTTGGAGGAATGCGATCTAGCTGGCAGTGGCTGTAGCATGGCCTCTTACCAAGATAGATGGAAACTTGGTGGTCCCGTCTTGAGCTACTGTTGCTATGGAGATGGCCGGCCTTGCTATTACTTCATCAGCTTATTTTCTGACTTTATGTTCGACGATGTCGAAATGTAAACATTATGTGTCAGAAAACGGTATCATAATGTGGCTCATTATAACACTATTTTTCATTATGAAACAGTTTCTCCCACCAATCAGAGCTCAAGGAACAGTTGTGTGACCAATTAGGTAAGGATACCTTCGCGCATGCACTCAAAATCCAACATGTCTATATAAATTACCGACATGAAAAGTGGTCCATATGTTCGCGTAAATAAACTGGCGAATATGAGAAAAGAAATAGCACTGTACCTTAATATCCCCAACTCCAATTTCTACCCAGCACATTGCTTTCGAACGACTTCGGTGACAATATTAGTGAATGCTATAGAGCTGGACGGCAGGCTGTAAACAATAGGTGTTCTGTGTTGGCAAGCAAAGTGAATGGTCTTTGCTTTCGGAGAGCCTTGACCCACGCATGCGCTCTGTTCAGTCAGCAAAGCCAGCGCGCCCTGTTCACTAACTGAATTAACTGAAACCCACATATATTTATGAATATTTATGAATATTTATGTTAAAACATATAATAAAGTTATAATTATCGTCGAACATAAACAGTCGTATGCAACTCGCCTTTAATGGTAATTAAAACACTCGTAGGAAATTATAAAACTCGCTTACGCTCGTTTTATAAACATACTCGTGTCTTAATTATTGCCATTATAGGCTCGTTGCATAATTCACTATTATTAGCATTTGCTTGAGTGCAAAAAGGCCGAAATCAGAAGAATGAGAAAGACAATCGAAAATTCGTGTAGCCAGCCGTTCCTTCTGGGTCCTAGATTATGTGTAAGCAAAATTTGGTTGAGTTTGGTGGAACGGTGTAGATTTTTATATATAAATGTCAAGCGAGCATCATCAGATCCAAATTTACAAGATAAATGGCTCTAAAAAACACTACCAAATCTACAGTGACACCCACAGATAGCCTCTACCCTACAAAAAACCATATCAGAAAAACTCAGTGCCGTATTGTAAGTGTTGGTTAATTATTATTAATAAATATTAAGGCATTAAGCACCACAAAAAATAACTATTTATTTTAATGTTGTAAACCTAAGAAATGACGATCCCATCAACAAAACAGTCTTTGAAATTTGATGTTTTCAGACGGTCAACACGATTGTACCCGATTGTGATGGGTAATTCCCTGAAAATAAAAATAAAAGAGAGATTAACACATATTTATTAATAGTAATATTTAATATTTATTAATCTCACGTATTTCTTTTTCAGGATTGGGTACAATCGTTTTGGCAGACTGAAAAACAACAAATTTACGTTATTAAAGCAACACTGAAAATGGCTTCAAACACCATAAAAGTCTTCCTCCCCCAACTAATCTATGAAGGTGTAGCTACGATTTATCTGATACACTTAAGCATTAAGCCCTAAACTACCATAGAATTGCAAAGTAATATGCTGAAATGACCTACAAGTACTATACTGTAATGATAGTAAAAGATTATAACTACAACATACGAAATAGTGTTGAAAAATTGTGGAAAGTTTCAGACTGCTCAGACAACCACTTTCGATGTAGTAAACTATTACTAGGTAATGAACTTCTGCTTTGAATTTGAGTAGCTAAAGCCATTTTCAGTGTTGCCTTATTGACAATGATATTGCAACTTTTTAGTTGACCGAAAGTTGGAAAATCGATTTTATAACTTGTGTAATGTGTCGATTTTACTTACAGATATTCTCAATAACACTTCTATAAATGTTGCGAGCATAGTGGAAGATTTCAGTACATTTGGGATATATCGATACACTGTCTGACCGTCGAGGTTTTTCAAGAATACCGTACCGTCATGTGCGATTGAGATTATTCTTCAATACCGTAGGTGATATTAAGTCAAATCGACACTGTATAAATGACACGAACTTACACTTTGGAATCCTGCGGGTAACACTGTGCACTTGAAATTTCGGACAGCCCTCTCCATTCCCTAGATTTAGGTCTTTCACGCAAGATGAGCACGAACAATAATGTAAGAATCCCTCAGAAAACAACATACGCGTACATTGTAATTCTTCGCCAGTTAATTTATTAATGCCCTACACATACCTTCCCTTTACCTAGTTACACTAGATGAAATATCTTCTATTATATAAAGCAGAATGTTGGTTTGTGTCTGTTATTTATACAAATCTACACCGTTTCACAGATCTGTACCAAAGTTTACGAACTTACACTTTGGAATTGAAATTTCAGACAGCCCTCTCCATTCCCTAGATTTAGGTCTTTTGGCACAAATCTACACTGTTTCACCAAACTGAACCAAATTTTACGTACTTACCTTTATGTCATTCCTGGGACTTGGAAAATTCCGGCCATAACGTACAAAATCATTAATAACTCCGTAATTATACGTCGTATGATGAAATAGCAAGAGACTAAAAAGATGTAATGTGTTATTGTCTACAACATAGGCCATGTATAATTTTACACTCACAAGGGAAGTCTTCGCGCTACTACACCCCGAACGGGATGCAATTCAGGAGACAAATAGCTCAGGAAATGTACACCATGGGACAGGAAACCGCATCGGCTCAAATTAATATGCTATGTCATATTTATAACGTTAAAGTTATGACAATGATACGCGTGCCGCACCGAGAATGGTGAGCAGTAAGCCAGTGAGGCTGTAACAGGTCTGGCTCACGCTCGCGTTTCCAGGCGAGCCGGAATGATACAAGCGCGTGGCCTTCAATGTGGATGTACTTTTTTAAAAAATAATATGCAGGACGTGTTACCTATGATAAACACAATGGATGACATAGTAGCAGGGTTGCTGCCGTAATTTGTGCATTATCCGAGATATATTACCTAGGTATTATTATATACAATTACAGAAATGAAATGCAACCGATACCTAATAATAAGTACAGTACTTTACACAATTAACGAGTATCACGTGTTTATCATGTCTTGTTTGTTTCAATCAATATACGTATCACAAAGGTGAATGTCATGAGTAAGGTGGTCAATACATAGATTTGTTTTACACCAGCCACACGTGAGTATGGCAGTATTTGTACACTGGCCTCATATATTCATGGAAGGACTTTTTAAACAAAAAACAACAGGGTTCGGAAAGTTGAACGGTCGTTCATCTACAAAGCCAGCCTTAAACCAGCTATATGTCAACAAGCTTTGAAAGCATGGGGATGGCAATTGGTTGTGTGTAAAAGACTGAACTTGTTACGTTGTTACGTAGGTGAATATTGAACTCTAGACCACGTAACAGCACACTATCGTAGAAAGTTCGAATAAAATTCTTCCATATCCGAAATCCAAATCCATCCAGGGGTTGAATTATACCTGTGGTTCCTTTTGGTACAATCTTGACATCAATGTCCTTGTCATTTGGTTTGGCTGCTAGTATAGCATCTTCTGTTTGTCCAGTCCATGAATCTAAAACCAGTAGACTACACTAAAATCGGGAACTAATGGAAAATAGACATTTCGGAGCCACTCTTGAAATAAATGTTGAGTTAATTTACCCGGCTTGGAAGCGAGTACATATAAATTAGGTGCAGTAAACAAGGTGTCCTTAACTCTTGGTCCAAAGACTCCGTTCTTTTCCTGTAATACCACAAGTAGAACGGAAAGCAGACGACCATCCGCGGAGATTATTGATTGGACGGTGTAAATATCCGTTAACGAATTTAGGGATTGTGCTTCAGCAAATATACGCTTGTCACCTTTGCTGTGAAGTGTTCGTCCAGAGTGAAATTCCATGTTGAACATACTTTGGTCTGTATTAAGACACACATTGGACTATAGGCTTCAATGGCTTCCGCAACATCTCCAACAAAGGTTGTCGCACTTGCAAGTAGGTCAGCATGATTTGTTGTATAATTATGTGACACGAATTTTGTCACTTTTCTTGACACAATACGGCAAGATCTTTTAAAATGGGAGAGCCAAACTTTCGATGCACGAAAGGTTTCATCACCTACTCGCCGTGCTGCCGCCAGAGCCCATTTCCGGATATCACTGTCATGAACAACCTTTCTTCCCTCTCTGGCGCATTGAAACTGTTTAGCGGTTGCATCGAAAATTAATTTCAGTTTTTCTTTTTTCGTACCTCCGCACTCAACATGTTTTTCCCATGTGTAAGGTCATTACGACACTTCAACTTCTTATAGCGGCGATGCACAGTTTAGAACTTCCGTTGTTTACCTCCTCGATTACGCCAAAAATCAATAGCAGCTTTCTTATATTGCACACTTACATCACTATTGTCTCCCACAGGTTCATCGTGCTCCCTGTCGTATTCTGCATCGTTGTCGGGGTCAAGCATAACCAAGCTATCTTCCGTTTTAACGGAAAAACTTGGGTCATCTATACGGTTTGCCATAAGACCTGTAACGAAGACGTCAAATTAGTCCCAAAACACGGACCGAATTAATAACCAATCAAGTACATATTCTAACCGTATTCTACGATTTAGCCTACTTACGGTACGATTCACAGGCTAAATCCACCTCTGCAGCTGTAACCGTAGTGGGTGTCTTTTCGCACTCTGCAAAACAATTCTGCAGGCACAGAACAAGGTTCCATGGGTTGATGTTTTTTATGTCCACACTGGCAGACATGCTTTCTGTAACAACACCTTATGATTGTAGTATCAAACTTTGTTAATATTACAGTGGATATACAAATTGTCAGCTGCATGTTCAAAGTTACCTGTCATTTTGCTTAAGTAGCCGATGTGTCACACGTTCTGTCTGGAGCCCCATTCACATGACAATGCAGACAGTCTAGTCAACAACTCGTTTATGGTGTCTGCTTCGTTCCTTGTGCCGCGCTCTTACTAGCGCGCACCCGATGTGCGGACGTTTAATACAATAAAAATGGTATTGAATATTAATTTGAGCCGATGCGGTTTCCTGTCCTGTATGGTACATTTCCTCAGCTATTCGTCTCCTGAGTTTCATCCCGATCGGAGTGTAGTAGCGCGAAGACTTCCCTTGTCAGACATATTACGTCCCCCCCCCCCCCCCATAATTTCACCCCTCCCCATGGGCCCCTTAAATTGGATTTATGAAAAAACGGTCAAACACCTATTTACTTATTTTTTATGCTGATTTTTTCCAGCTGAAGGAATCCTTCAACACCCACTTTTCACCCCTTTCACCTCATAATATACACCACATCGAAAAACCCTCAGACAGGTGTCTTCTTATTAGCCTACTTTCGATTTTTGCAAAAAATGAAAGTAGACTTATGAGATCAACACAGGGCGAAAAAAGTGTGTGTGTCTGTGTGTGTGTATGTGTGTGTGTGAGTCTGTGTGTGTATGTGTGTGTGTGAGTCTGTGTGTGTGTGTGTGTGAGTGTGTACTCTGAATGTTTGTCCCCCCCTATCAATTCGAACACGGTGAATGCGAATTGAACGAAATTTGGTACAAAGGTAGCACTAGCAAAGGACACCTCAGTGTCATGTTTTATATCGCCGCCATCTTTACTAAAACTGAATGGCGGCCACTCAAACGTTCAAAACGTAAAATCAAATAACGACTAACCAAATCATCCAATCTCTACCAAATTTGGTAACAACATACCTTCGTATAGGATGCGTCTTGTGACCAAACTACAAGGTCGTCCGCCATACCATTTCAGGATGGCGGCCGTGCGAATTATGCAAACTTTATAATCCATATCATGGGACCCACCAGTTCCGATTATCGAGCCGAGAATCGTTTTAACTGTTCTAAAGGAAGAGGCACGTACGAAATTAAAAGTTTATTTTGTAATACTATAGTGCAGACGTGATTTTAAAAAGCTCAGCTGATTCATTAATAAGACAAGATGGCAGCGGATATCTTGTGCCTGACTTATATTTCACTAATTTGAGTATTGAATGCAATATAGCGTAGTGATAAAAAATAAATAAACTTTGTATGAAATGCTTTATATATAAATAATATACTCCAGTGATGAAATCGTTTAGTATAAATCATTATTTGCTAACAAATTCTATGTAAGTCATTTTAAATAGAACGATATTCGTTGACACAATTAGCTCAGTGGTAGAGCGATAGCCTGTCGCTCAGATTCCTATGGTTCAAACCCGATCAGAGCTAGTTTTTTTGCTTGAAATGTTGTAATGACTCAGATGTTTTAAAATTAAGCGTTATATTGTGCAAATTATGGTGTAAAATATATATTTAATTAAAACATAATTCGCCAGCAGATTTACTCGAGACATCTAGCTGCCAAAAAGGTAACTTCCAGATTTTATTGAAAAGTTTCTTCTTCTGGCCGCTAGAATGCACTCGCTCTGTTAGGATTATATTGTTCGATATTTCACCACTAGATGTCCCGACTAGTCTACGTGGGGATCCATTGATTACTATACCATTATCATTCTATGCGCATCGAATTTGAAGAATGACAAGTTGATACTACGATACATTTTAACTTTTTATTTTAAAGGGTTTGTAACAGCCTATTTTGCGTTACTTGAAAATGTTATTAAGCGTTATATTGTCCACACTATGGTGTAAAATATATATTTAATTAAAACATAATTCGCCAGCAGATTTACTCGAGACATCTAGCTGCCAAAAAGGTAACTTCCAGATTTTATTGAAAAGTTTCTTATTCTGGCCGCTAGAATGCACTCGCTCTGTTAGGATTATATTATCGAAAATATCCACATAGTTTGTATACACACGTCTCTGTAGGGTCATGGAAAGATTTGTTAATTCAATTAGGGTTGTGAAAGCCATGCACAACCAGACGTGTAAAGACATGCCTCAACTCAAAGTTGGATGTTGCCCACGGCAGGTCGTAATAATAATAATAATAATGTTATTGGTTTTACATCCCTTTAAACTACTGCTGCTTTTAGAGACACCGGGGTGCCGGAATTTTGGCCCGAAGGGGATCGTTAACGTGCCAGTAAATGTACTGACACGGCTCCCTCGCATTTGTGCACCCTCAAATGCCAGCTGACTGCGCCAGGATACGAACCTGCAACCTAGGGCCCAGCAAGCGAGAACGTTACCGCTGAGCCACGCCGCCAGTCCGGTCGATTATGTCTCCAGATCCATAACATTCTTGATATACTTCTTATCTTTCTTTCTTTCTTTCTTTCTTTCTTCAATGATGGTAGCAGTTTTTATCTAGGTCGTGGCGTTTGGTAGAGGTAAATCGTTTCTAAGGTCTTCAACAAAGAATAGTTCTATTATACTCTTTGATAATAACAACGAGTTATAACTATACTCATACATTTAGGAGAAAGTAGGCTATATGTTCTTTACTGAACATCTTGTTTTTAATGATGAGTTTATATGCCGAGTATCCCATCCCCCAATGAAACCAATCGGGAGATATTGCTAGTCAATGAAATGCAGCTCTACCCCCTTAACACCCCTTTAGAACCTGAATATCCAAAAATCCTTTCTTAGTGGGCGTTTGCGGCCCTTGAGGAAGCTGCATACCAAATTTCATTCCAATCCGTTCGGTGGTTTCTGAGATTTCGTGATGAATGAATCAGTCAGTCAGTCAGTCAGTGAGTGAGTGTGTGGTATTTGAGCTTTATATAGTAGATAAGCATGGGTCCTAGTGGAAAATAATTCTATCACCTGAAACCAAAAATGCATGGGACGAAAAAAAACATCAAAATATCATGTTGGTTTCGGACCTTAAAAGACGTGAAAAATATAATAAAAGTATTAAAAAAAAATGTTTTTTGAAATTTCATTCGAATCAATTTTTATGTCATTCCTGGGACTTGGAAAATTCCGGCCATAACGTACAAAATCATTAATAACTCCGTAATTATACGTCGTATGATGAAATAGCAAGAGACTAAAAAGATGTAATGTGTTATTGTCAACAACATAGGCCATGTATAATTTTACTCTCAGACATATTACGTCCCCCCTCCCCATAATTTCACCCCTCCCCATGGGCCCCTTAAATTGGATTTATGAAAAAACGGTCAAACACCTATTTACTTATTTTTTATGCTGATTTTTTCCCGCTGAGTTCCAAACTCCTGGCCTATGTCGTTTAAGGGATACACGCTCCGTTAGGAAACCTTCAACCCCCACTTTTCACCCCTTTCACCTCATAATATACACCACATCGAAAAACCCTCAGACAGGTGCCTTCTTATTTTTAATGATGAGTTTATATGCCGAGTATCCCATCCCCCAATGAAACCAATCGGGAGATCTTGCTATTCAATGAAATGCAGGCCTACCCCCTGAACACCCCTTTAGAACCTGAATATCCAAAAATCCTTTCTTAGTGGGTGTTTGCGGCCCTTGAGGAAGCTGCATACCAAATTTCATTCCAATCAGTTCGGTGGTTTCTGAGATTTCGTGATGAATGAATCAGTCAGTCAGTGGTATTTGAGCTTTATATAGTAGATAAGCATCGGTCGTAGTGGAAAATAATTCTATCACCTGAAACCAAAAATGCATGGGACGAAAAAAAACAACATCAAAATATCATGTTGGTTTCGGAACCTAAAAGACGTGAAAAATATAATAAACGTATTTAAAAAAGCAATTTTTTGAAATTTCATTCGAATCAATTTTTATGTCATTCCTGGGACTTGGAAAATTCCGGCCAAATAGTACAAAATCATTAATAACTCCTTAAGACTACGTCGTATGATGAAATAGCAAGAGACAAAAAAGATGTAAAGTGTTATTGTCTACAACATATGCCCCATAATTTCACCCCTCCCCATGGGCCCCTTAAATTGGATTTATGAAAAAACGGTCAAACACCTATTTACTTATTTTTTATGCTGATTTTTTCCCGCTGAGTTCCAAACTCCTGGCCTATGTCGTTTAAGGGATACACGCTCCGTTAGGAATCCTTCAACCCCCACTTTTCACCCCTTTCACCTCATAATATACACCACATCGAAAAACCCTCAGACACGTGTCTTCTTATTTTTAATGATGAGTTTATATGCCGAGTATCACATCCCCCAATGAAACCAATCGGGAGATATTGCTATTCAATGAAATGCAGGCCTACCCCCTTAACACCCCTTTAGAACCTGAATATCCAAAAATCCTTTCTTAGTGGGCGTTTGCGGCCCTTGAGGAAGCTGCATACCAAACTTCATTCCAATCCGTTCGGTGGTTTCTGAGATTTCGTGATGAATGAATCAGTCAGTCAGTGGTATTTGAGCTTTATATAGTAGATAGATATAATAAATAATGGAATTAATTTAGTCGATATTATAAATCCTGATCGCCAAACAAGTCATTTAGCGACAGCCTTCGTTCCCATCTCAGTGCGTGATATCTGTCACGGAGCCCCCACACAACCTACAAATGCAATCTTCGTCTGGAACATGGTAAGCTTTTGTCTCACGTAAGAATATGCAAGTCTATTGTTGGCTGACAAAGAGAGCTGCATCACGCCGCCCCTACCAGTGTTCTGGTGCGGAAATGTGAAAATACAGTAGTTGCATCTTGCGCTACTTACAAATTAGCCACGGGGAGTACAACAATTCGTGAAAAAAGGATGCCTTACACCCCTTAACACAGTCATCATCATCATGCATGTACCGTAACTGTAGGCCACATCTGTTAACTAAATTTGAGGCCTCTGTACAAGTGCGACGGTGTGGGGGCAGAACATAGAGGTTATCAGATACAATACGTGTTGGTGCTTTAAAATTTTCTTTGACATACTACGATCATTTCCTTACAGCGGTATGTGGCGAAAAATGACAATATTGCTTCCTTAGGAGCTCGGGACAGCCGATCTTTTCCGAAGTGCTACGATCATTTTCCTACAGCGCTATGCGTCAAAAGACAACACTATTGCTCCCCACTTTTCTACCAGTCAATGAGAATGGGCTGAGTCTTTTACGACACATTCATTTTTCTGATCAATTTGTTTCTATTCGTTGGTATATTGCATGTGCCAGTAGTTAGTAGTCTTTTCCATTTTCATTATTATTAGGGGCCAATGACCTTGATGTTGCGTCCATATATACTATTCACCACAACATAAAGTCTTCCTTTACTATGATCTTAAAAATATTTTTTCTATTAGTTTGTAAGTTTGATGTGTCAGTTTAGTACAGTAGTAGTTTTTATTATCACTCTTAAAATAAATAAATAAATAAATAAATAAATAAATAAATAATATATAAATAAAAATTAAATAAATAAATAAGTTAAATAAATATATGTATTATACTGTAATTCATCACTGAGTGTGTTATCTGACCACCGAGCTTAGGAGACTTTACGACTTCATGATCATTGCACCGGGCGAAGCCGGGCACTACAGCTAATGATTTAATAAACTTCCAACAGCTTATCCCAATGAATTGGTTACCGGAGCCAACCTGGTGTATTGTGGTTTTGGCTAGGGATTTAGTGCCGGATGTCCTTTCTGACGCCATGTGACTTTTCAGGTGAAAATTCATCACAAACGAAAAGAAAAAAGCATTATGTTACGCTGCTTTCAAAAAGATAGCTCGTCCTAGTCCACGTCAAGAAATCAGTTTTTATTACGTACTGAGCTAGGTCAGCTGACGAGTGGCATTCGTCTGCGGCTGCCGGACTATTTTAAGATGGTGCTTGGGAAATGCATGTGCTTTGTGTTTCGAAGATTCCCGACTGATGTCTCAAGTCAACCACCAGAGAGCCAATAGGCTACTTCACAAACATTCCCACATGTGAAAACACGATATTCTTCATTCACAACCGAAATGTTTAAAACTTCTGAATTGAGTCACTCGTCTCCTGCAATACTATGCACAAGATGAGCAGTTTGCCAAGTTCGGAATCTGAGCCGTGACCTCAATTCACGAGCCAAAATAAACGTGAAGAGTACAACGAAGAGGTATGTTAGCAAGAAAATTATTTTCATAGATGTGTTATCAAAATGGGTGAATCCGTAATGTATTAGGGGGAACACAATTTAAAATTTAATAGCATGAGATACGTACATGAGATTATCAAAGGTATAATAATAATATCGTAGGGCCTCGGGTGCTAGGTGCAAGCTTAGCTATTGGACACTCAGAGGGTAGCTTGCATGTCGAATTTCGTTGTTCCTTGAAGCACAATGAAAGTCAAGGAGGTTAGATATATTGAACACTATAGCGCTTTCTAGTAGAGAAATGAGGAACTTTGTGTAGGCGGAAACTCCCGAGATTAATTTTGCCATTATGAACACGGCCTACTGAATTCAAATGGGTTATTTGACATGCCAACATCGTATGACATGCGTGTCGTATTTTTTTCCGCCTTTCAAAAAAAAAACACTTACCAAGGCCAGGAGCGAACCTGCAAGCTTGGGGTTAGTAATCCGACACGATAACCACTCACCCGCCGTGGCAAGCGTTATCGAAGGTGAGGGAGAGGGATGATGACACACGCACCATAATTTTGAAACCTGAGTTACAGGCCATTATTAAGGAGATTGAAATGACTTAAGTTTATTGTAAAACAACTACAATTGGCTGTAATGGGCACACTCAGTCTCGTGTGGCAAAACTGAAAAGAGGTGAGTTTGATTCTACCTCAATCATTCCAGAAGTAGTTTCCCTTGATTCCCCACTACTACTCCAGGCAAACGCCGGGATGGTTCTCAACATAATGCCTCGGCTGTGTTCTTCCCAGTCCTATTCTAGATTACAAATACACACATTACTGCAGACACCATAATAACATAGGTTATCAGAAAAAATATACACATTGAAGTACAGGGACTGAAATCACCACGACCTCTTTGTGTGTCATGTCCAAGCTACATTATACAAAAAAGTTACAACTGTGGCTGTGATCCACCTCACTTTAGGGGCCGATAACCTCGATGTAGGCCCCTTAAAATAACAATTATTATCAGCAGCATCCGCTTCGCTGAAGAGTAAGTTCGAAGGGAGGAATTGATAAGATGTATTCATGGGGATATTTCACCCCTCAAAATGAATTTCTTGTATACATAAAGAAGTTCTTAGTTCATATTGAGGGAAGACTATCAGGAAAAAAAAAAAAAAGAAAAGAATTGAACTGACCTGCGTGTGATAATAACGAAGCCCCAGTTCAAGTACTGAAATGTGTTTCCATGATTCTTCAACAGGTAACCATTGCACTTAACTGTTCTTGTGCAACCTTAACGAAATTCGCCTACAAGAAGGAATAAGCTACAGAGTTTGCGTGAAGGGAATGAGCACAAGAGAAGAAATCGGGAGAATTTGTTCATAACCTGACGAACACAGTCTATATACAGTATACAAATTATATTTCTAAAGAGACTGGCAAACTTCTCCAATTTCATCTGGGCTAACAACCTCCCCTATCAGAGTTCCTGTCAGTATAAATAAACAGAAATTGCCTTTCACAGAGATGGCAAGTGTTGTATGGGCATCCGTGGTTGCAGCTAGACATTTGTTTATCTTTTACATCGATCGAGAACAGCGTAATAAAATGTGTCGCGCTTACCCATACAACTTTGTTTTCAGTAAGGTAGAGATGAAACGATTAGCTCAGAATAGGAAGGTATGGAACGCTGAATCAAACCAGTCAAAAGACTGAAGACTCAAACAACAACAACAACAACAACAACAACAACAACAACAACAACAACAACAACAACAACAACAACAACAACAACAAACACAAGAAAATTGTTACAGGCTAAACGCTAAAGCATTACACAGGGAAATAAATAGAAATTTATACTGATGCAAAACCAGAAAATACAGAGAAAATACACAAAATCAACTGGTCTTACTTCAATATCCAGAGTGGCTAAGTTCAAGTAAGAGCAAGTTTATGAATCCCTATCATCGTCGAATGAAATCTTATGAGTTGTTTTATTTGAAGGTAAAAAAAATCGTGGTGTTTGCATTTTGACGTCAATTTCGCATTTTCACGCTTTCTCAAAGCACAAAGGTGGTTTATTTGTCGTGAAAAGCGAAAATACTACAGTACAAGCTATTGTGAGCATTTCGCGCTTTATCGCATTTAAGAAAAACCACCAACCCTAGCAATGATACATTCGAAATTATTTTAATACACAGATCACAAACTCAAGTAAGCTGGGGCTCAATGGATAACGCACAACGTGCATTAAGTCTCAAGTCAACTAACGTCGTCGTAGCACAATTAGTTGCCAATATATTTCAATTTTAGTAATAGGTGAAATGTGACCTTGTGCAATGATATATTCGCAATTATTTTAATACACAGATGACAGAATCAAGTACGTTGCGGCTCAATGAATAACGCGTGACGTACATACCGTCTCAAGTCAACCAACGTCGCGTCGTCGTATCACAATTACTTGTCAGGATATTTCAGTTTCAGTAAAAGGTAAAATTTCCTCCCAATTATTTTAATATACAAGATTTACAGCTATATCGTACTCCAATGATATTTCTTTTCTTTTTTTTTATCGTATGGCTTTTAGTGCCGGGAGTGTCCGAAGACATGTTCGGCTCGCCTGAGTCTGTAGCTGCTTCCAGCGGACACCTTTTGGGTGAGCTACAAGTTCCGTTCAATTTCAAGTAGTTCCAACTTTCGCCACCAGATATCAATGATACCTAGTGGTGAACGTTGGAACTTTGATAGAGCGTTCCGACGAAATCTAACCTAACAATTTAGCTGTACACAAGTTTAGTCTGTGGAAGGATCTTTTACATGACACATGGGACCGCCGGCTTTACTTCCCCTCCGAAGGAAGGCAAACTGAAAGATTTTTAACGCTCTTCAAAATCCGACGACTTCGGCCGGGTTTGAACCCGCTATCTTGGGAACAGCAGTTCAGCATGCTACCGACTACGCCACCGAAGCCGCACTCCAATGATATTTTCCTAATGTAGCACTTATATCCATATCATCAATTGGAAACAAGACAGCCTGGATTGCTAGACCTAATACACTGCTCAACAAAAGTTTGGAATAGCATCGATTTTACTACAATGACTTCTTATGGTAAACCCATTGAGGTTTATACAATAACTTATTAACAAACTAAACATTAGCCCTTCTGAAAACAATAGCAATCGTGGTTAGATAACAATGAAATGGTACAAAAACAAAGCGAACTCGCTCCTAAGTGTCCCTTTTGAAAACAAAAATATTGAAAATCTGTATCTCATGATGATATCAGTCTTTAGTAGTTCTCCCCGCACACGGAGAAGGCATGGCTGAATGAGACCAAGTTTATTTTGGGGTAAGAGGTCCCACTCCTCGACAGGATACAATTGATAACGGCTTTTGTGAGCAGTGTAAAAGACATTCATTAAGCTGTAAATTAAACCTGATTTTGAGAGGGCCAATATTAAGTATAACACTTGCCTTGAAGGCAAGAATTGAAAGGGGCTCTGTGTCCATTTATCAGCTAGGAATGGAAGACTTGAACTGTCAAACGCAATGCAACGGACGGCTTCCTCTCGACACCGCTCGCTCCAGCTGACACTGCAACGTGAACGTATCCGGAAATTGTCTCGGCACACAGGCTTCGAAGCAGGCCAGCGGTGTCGAGAGTAATCCGCTCGTTTCGTTGTGTATTTCAGAAATAGCATGACACAGAGCCGCAATATCTATCTTGCCTTTAAGACAAATATTGTAGGTTACTTAATTTTGACAATCTGTCGTTTGCCCTTCTCATTATCAGATTATATTTACAGCTAAAATAACGATTGCCTCACATTCTGTTCAGCATATCTGACGGTCTTGTTTCCGCATTGTAACATGACGGTGATGACTGGCTGCAAATTAACATGTAGCCTATTTTACGGACGTTTAGTTGTTTTGCAATGAACTAAACTCATTTCTACAGTAATTCATTAGGTACCGTATGTTTGTGCGGAGCATGCGGGATTATGTGAGGTGGGCGTGATAACTGTTTTAATGGGGTCTAAAATGAAGGTCATCGGCCTCTATGAACACACATTTATGAGTACTGATGGTACTTCAAAGTACCATAACATTTGAAGTCGTATTTAAAAATAGTGGTTGCTAATATGAATCACTTATTGCCTGACGGTACTTCTCAGTACCTTGCCAAAGCATCCTAAATATGCTGCATACACTGTTTCCCAGAACTGCTTCCAGATCTCAACACTGAAAGAACGCATGTACACATTCTTTGGTCAGGCTTCATGTGCACAAACTAAGACATATTTCTGTGTGTTATTCTGCAAAGAAGTAAAAATTTATTCCATACCTGATGTGTATTATTGTCATGAAAGCACGTACATAATCTCAAAACTTGCATCAAACACTGCTGTTTATTTTCAGAAGCGATAAACTACCTGATACTCCTAAGTACCGTCAGGGCTCTATAGGTCTGTTGGAAAGTTGGCAAGGAAACAATTTTGTTGAGTTAATGTGTAGGCGGGAAGTTAATCACTGAGGTATTCCAAACTTATGGCATTGTTTGCATGATAAAGTGTGAGATATGAATGCCCATAAGTTTTTAACGTTAGAAGGTATAAATGTTCTTCTTGAGGAAATGCCTGATGCAGACATTGCGAATCGATTGCGAGCTCTGCACAATGTTGATCGCAGGTCCAAAAAGTGGTGGCCGAGACTTTTCTGGGGATTGTTAGACATTCTGTTCGTCAATTCTTACATTTTTTAAATTGTGAACTCTTTGGTACAATTTCAAATCTAACCTATAAATTTAGCTTCACACAATTGCAGTTAGTGGAATGTTCTTCTATATGCCATCAATCTATGACATGGGGCCGCTGGCTTTACTTCCTCTCCGAAGGAAGGCATACTGATGGATTTTTAACGCTTAAAAAAAATCCGACGACTTCGGCCGGGTTTGAACCAGTGATCTTGGGCATAAAAGCTCAGCATGCTACCAACTACGCCACCGAAGCCGCCTGTCAACGAGAGTAAAAACTGTTTAGTTGAGTACCCTACCCTGCGATAAACGTGTAACAATGACTTCTTTGGTTCAAACACTTATGAACCTAACTGCCCTTCTGGTTTCAGAGTATATTAATTTTCTACTTTACATATTTTTTTCAACGTGAATATTTATTTGTGTTTGTTTCTGACAACAATACATTAATTATATGTAACATACACCTCGAAGTTGCACCCACAGAAGCAATATATTTTGTAATTTTGGTAAATATCTACAAAAGAATAAAGTTATGTGTCCTATTCTGAAAACATAGTCAGAAAATTCACTGTTGCCTGTAGAGGACTGAAGGTACTTGTAAGTACCACCTAAAAAACCTTATACTTAGGTATAAGTAAGAATTTTGAAAAAAAAAAAGTGTTCAAACTGAAGCATATTAAGACATGAAATGTTAAAAAATCATTCTTATCAATTTTTAAAAGTTCGGGGCTCAGAGGGTTAACGTGCAATCTATGAAATACAACATTAGAAGACGTTGTTTTAATGTGTCTTTATATTTCTAGTATTCTTCTATCAACTGCTCCCTGAGGAGAAATTATTATGATAGACTGAAATTACAGTAAAAAATCGGAATTTTAAATCTAGAAATAATATAAAAACACACAAGGAAATCTAGTTAGAAGTTTGTTAGTTATAGTTGTTTTAAGGGGCGGGACAGCGAGTTCACCAGCCCCAGTTAGCTGTTAGCTGAAAAGTACAATACTAAAACTAGAAAAGTTACCATTTGAATCAAGACCTTTTAAATTCTTAAAATTATGTTGATAGGAGGTAGGCTACACGTGATATTTTTATTTACGTCCCTTCAAACTGCGATGGTCTGGTGGAGACTTTATCCTGGAGGGGTTCTTTAACGTGTCAGCTAATCAACTGAAGCGGCTATCTCATATGTGAACACCCTTAAATGCAAACTGACTGTGTCAGGAGTCGATCCTGTAACACATGGCAGATGAGTTGAGCACCTAACCACAGCACCACATAACAGGCCTTAATGAAACCTAATGAAATGAAAATCCACAACCTGCTTCCAGTCTCCGACCGGGTCAGGAATGGAATGAATGAAGCCCCCATCTAGCAGCGAGGATATGAACTGTGCCGGCTGTGACGCACTCCTCTGGGGCAATGATTAAATGAATGACAGATGAAATGAAATGATAGTGGAGAGTGTTGCTGGAATGAAATGTTGACAGGGAAAACCGGAGTACCCGGAGAAAAACCTGACTGCCTCCGTTTTGTCCAGCACAGATCTCACATGGAGTGACCGGGATTTGAACCACGGACTCAGCGGTGAGAGGCCGGCGTGCTGCCGCCTAAGCCACGGAGGCTTCCTTAATGAAACCTAATAATGAAGGTATTTCGAATTTGATGTTACATGTTTCCTTTCTTACAACATTCCGTTTAGCTTCGATCGAAACAAAATGTATCTTATAGTTTAATCGAGATCTGTCTTAGTCCACTGCCAAGTTCTGGCCTTTTTGACGACACTGACTTAGTCTACTATAAATGCCAAGTTTCATAAATATCTTTTAGAGGTTCGTGCCTTGTGACGAAACAAACAGCAAGCCAGCCAACCATCCAGACACGATGATTACTTTTCTTCATCATTCACTTTAAATAGGCTGACACGTGTAAAATACTCAAATTGCCGCTAAAATACAAAAGAGACTGTTTCATTTGCATAAACAACAGGAAGTTACTGCTTGACTAATTCCAGAACATACGAGTTTTCATCAAATATTTTAAGTTTGCAATGCAGTGGTACCCAAACTTTTTGGTCCAAGAACCCCATTTACAATCACAAATATTAGCAGATCCGTGTACATTATAAAACAAAATAGGCGTATGCAGACCTACGTAGACCATAATAATCCATACTGTTCGCCATAATAACGGAGACAAATATTTAGATGTTACATAGATTTTACACCTAGAACGCTAACACCTGAACATTAATTAGTTTATTAAATAATGAACGTTCTGAAATAAAGAAAAATATGTTTCCTAAATTCATGATTTCATTTCAATATTCAGTTCATATCGTGCTCCAAGATTCTGCTGAACTAGAATGTTCAGCGACAAATACCAAAATCACGCTGGTTAACGTAATATCTTGGCATGATAATATTTTGACTTTCACGGCCGTTCAAATACAGGGTCTTTCACTCAAGGTGCGGCCAGCTCAGCGCTCTAGGTAGAACGTGCAGCTATAAAGGTCAGACGAGCATATCGCAGCGCGCTGCTGTCAGAGCATATGTCATAATTAAGATAAGGAAGTGCTGTGGATTGATGCTTCGGACTCTCGACCGTAAGCTCAACGAGCTGCCGGCGGCGCGCAGAGGCAGCTCGCTGAGCTTAGGGTCGAGAGAGCACCCGTACAAATCACATGTAAATAACGAGTACACATAATAACACATAATCAAAGTAAAATAATTACCCACCTTGTCACAGAAGATGTTGAAAATGTCCTCCACCTGCATCTACACATTTCTGGCATCGTCTAAGGAAATTTTCATTTACACGCTTCAGTTCGTCTACCGAGATAGCCTCAATTTCTTTGGTTATATTCTGTTTGAGTTCATCTAGAGTGTGAGGGTTAGTTGCATAAACCGTATTTTTCAGTTTTCCCCATAAATAAAAATCGCAAACCGTAAGATCTGGGGATCTTGCGAGCCACAATGGTTTACTAATTACCCTGTTGTCGAAAATGTCCTCAATTAAATCTAATGACTCGTTAGCCGTATGCGCAGTTGCAGAGTCCTGCTGGAAATATCCAGATTGGCATTCAGTGTCCGTCAATTGTTCAAAAAATGGTACGAGAATGTCATCCCTATATCTCTGCCCAGTGATTGTGGTTTCAAAAAATATAGGCCCTATTATCCAGTCTGCAGTTACTGCCGCCCACACTCCCATTTTCACATCATGTAGGGGTGTTTGATGTATGAAATTAACAGGTTTTTCTGAAGACCAGTACCTGTTATTCTGACTTGAAACATGTCCACTTAAATGGAACCATGCGTCATCAGAGAATATTATTAATTTCGGATCAAGTACCCCATCATCAACGCCCCTTAAAACCCAGTTACAAAAATTTACCCTGCTCTCATTATCACGTGGAAGCAACTCTTGAACAACAGTAATCCTGTATGGTTTCAATTTTAACATTTTTGTAGCCCGCCACGCTGAGGTAATCGAAATTTGTGTTTGCTGCGAAAGTTTTTTGAGCGATTTTGTAGGAGTACGTTGTAACATTTCCCCTACCTCGCCTAATTTCTCCTCAGTAAGCACTCGCTTTTTTTACTCTTCGTTTTCCAACCAGAATCGAACCTGTACTTCTAAATTTGTTGACAAGTCTTCTAACAGTTTCTCTATTTGGAATGGTCGCACCTGGGAATTTTCCTATAGACCGCCTTCTAACTTCTCCACAGGAAGTCGTCAATACATAAGTGTCGTATATGAAAATCTTTTGTTCTAATGTGTACGCAGGTTGAGGCATTATTGAACCAATAGGCTTTAACACTTAGCAATAACACGTTATAATATTTTGGAACACAATAACAATTAATCAATAACCACTAACACGTACACACGTTATAAACTTAAAACACTTATAACATTAAATAGAGGCTATAAACGAAATAACAAAGTCAACTTTACTCGATAAACCCTGCATTGCAACTGTTCCAGGACTGCGAAGTCCCGCGCTGCTCCGAAACATCAATCCAACAGCACTTCTTCCTTATCTTAATTATGACATATGCTGTGACAGCAGCGCGCTGCGATATGCTCGTCTGACCTTTATAACCCCACGTTCTACCTGGAGCGCTGGGCTGGCCGCACCTTGAGTGAAAGACCCTACTACCTTGCCAATTTTCGTACTTGTAGCTGTTGAACATTCGAGATTACAGCTATTTGTAATGTTCAAGGACATTTCTCTCTTACGTTTTATGTTATGTATTTTAAAATGTAATAATATGCTTGACTGCAATCTCTTAAATCAGTGAATTTGATTCTTGTACACAGTTAACTTATTGCTACAGTTGTGGAGTTGTAAGTTTACCACATGATGAGTCATAAGTTTTAATATTTTATATTCAAGACTAGCAACCCGACCCGGCTTCGCCCGGGAACAGTTATGAATGCATTACGTGATAGCGCTTTTTTTTTCCAATGTCAATGAACAACGACCAATATCCGTTTTACGTCTCGGCATGATTGTTGAAAATCACTGACTGGACTATTAATTATATTATCATGGAGATGCATGTGCAACAAATTATTGCCAGACGTAATTTAAGAATGGTGTGGTGCATTAAACACAAATCCACCTTCCGTCCAATCTTAACTTGACTGTGAATTTTGCGGAACGAAAAGTTCACAGGCGAAATGAAGAAAAGCCGAGTTGCACTTCCAGGCAAACTCCAAACACAACCACTCTTCTCTCAAGTTTTTAACTCAACACGACTCGACAGTTTGATGCTGGCTGTATATGGGGCAATAAGCTCGTCTGCTAGCTAAGCTGTAACTGGGGTGATAGACTCGCCCCTAGCTTGCTCGTAAACTGTCGCCTCAGTAACTGAATGGAGATTGTTGGAAGAAATGAAAACGTAAAAAACACTTATAGTAGGCGATGTATTGAAGATATAGATACGCTATCCCGGGGTTTTGTAGAACATTTCATGCTGAAAAATTCTTACACTCATGGTATATAGATATTTTTAACGGTTTGCCCAGGAAGCTTAAAGCGCACGGACGCCAGTTTTTTTTTCGACCTTTTCACTGAAATCGTTAGTGCTTGACTTCCTTTAGTCATAAATAAATTATTTTCTACAGAAACCTTCATCGAGATATCCTTTACTGAATGGTGAAAACCGCATCAAAATCCATTCAGTGGTTCTCGAGATTACCCGTGACATCCAAGAATCGGGGACTTTGTTTTATACTAAGTAGAGATCATACGCCAATCAGTATAATGAGTGAATGAATGAAACTAAAATGCCCCTTCCGTCCAATCTTAACTTGACTGTGTTTCACATGCGAAATGAAGAAAACCCGAGTTGCACTTCCAGGGAAACTCCAAACACAACCACCCTTCTCAGAAGTCACTCAACACGACTCAACGGTTTGCTGCTCGCTGTATCTGACTTGACGTTACAGACAGTTAGGAACGGGGCTCCGAGTGAAAGCCGAAGTTAAACGATTGACTTCGCGTCACCACATGGTAGCTTTACGATTGGTTACAAAGTGAGAAGCTTATTATCCTCTCTGTTTCAAAATAAATCATGTGATTGTGCCAGAACTTATCTATATTTACGACACTTTACTAAATGTAAAATACTGTAGTGTAATATTTAACATATCATATTCTCAGAATACATTACATTGAAGTACCTCCATTTTCTGCACAATGCACATAGCTCTGTTGGTCTAGGGGTATGATTCCTGCTTTGAGTGCGGGAGGTCCCGGGTTCAAACCCCGGAAGATCCTAGCATTTTTATTACTTTTGTTTTTATCTCTTGAAAAGATTCAAAAAGTATGTAAAAGAACCTTAGGAACGTTCTTTTTTTCGGGCGAGACTTCCGGTAATTTAAATACATAGGTTGAGGTAAACGCTTCTTTTTTCCCCGTCGGTTTACCCTCCAGGTTGGCTTTTCCCTCGGACTTAGGTTGGTTGGTTGGTTGGTTGGTTGCTTCCTCAGTTTAGGGGCTGTGACAACGCGGTCATGTAGCCCCGTGTACTTTGGGTGGGTGTAGAATCTGTCTGATAACCGGTGTTAATTGTGATGGCTGTATAAGTGTGTGTTATCTGTTTTTAATTCAAGTAAGGACTGCAGACATTGATTTTTTGAAGTAGTTCCTACTTTTGCCGCCAAACGCCACCATCAACAACTACTAGTTCAGAACTTGGTTACTAGACGCCACCGCAGTCGGCTCCTGGCAACGAACGTTCTTCGTTAAAGAACGAAGGTTCTTTAACATGCCATAAATCTATGACATGGGACTGCCGGCTTTACTTCCCCTCCGAAGAAAGGCATACTGAGGGATTTTTAACGACGGCTTCGGCCGGGTTTGAACCCGCGATCTTGGGCATAGAAGAACAGCATGTACCAACTACGCCACCAAAGCCGCTACCCTTCCTTGGACTCAGCGAGGGATCCCACCATAACCACCGTAAGGGCAGTGTCCTGGAGCTTGAAACACCTGGTTGGGGGATACCACTGGGGAGGTGGGGCCACCCTCCTTGCCTCTTCCTTGCCTATCCCTCCCAATCTTTCCCTCACTTTTCATCCCTCATGAGGCCCATGTTCGTTTTGCAGGTGAGGCCGCCTGGGCGAGGTGCTGGTCCCACCTCCCCAGTTTTATCCTTCGTCCAGGTGTTTCAAGCTCCAGGACACCGCCTTGGTGGCGGTAATGGTGGGATCCCAGCAGAATCCGAGGGAAAAGCCAACCTGTAGGGTAAAGCGACTAAAATAAAAAATTGCGTTTGACCTCAAACACAGTAAGTACAAGTCTCGCACGGAAAAAAAAAAGTTCGTAAGGTTCTTTTATATACTTTTTGAATATTTTCAAGAGATAAAACAATAGTAAAAATTCTGGGCACTTCCGGGATTTGAACCCGGGACCTCCGGCACTCAAAGCAGGAATCATACCCCTAGACAAACAGTGCGATGTGATTTGGGCAGAAAATGGAGGTACTTCAATGTACTGTATTCTGAGAATATGATATGTTGAATATTACACTACAGTATTTTACATTTAGTAAAGTGTCGTAAATATAGATAAGTTCTGGCACAATCACATGATTTATTTTGAAACAGAGAGGATAATAAGCTTCTCACTTTGTAACCAATCGTAAAGCTACCATGTGGTGACGCGAAGTCAATCGTTTAACTTCGGCTTTCACTCGAAGCCCCGTTCCTAACTGTCTGTAACGTCAAGTCTGTATCTGGGGCAATAGGTTCGCCCACTAGCTAGGCTGTAACAGGGATGATAGACTCGCCCTTAGCTAGCTCGTAAACTGTCGCCTCAGTAGTTGGACATGGAAGAAATTAAAACGTAAAAACAGTTATAGTGGGCGATGTACTGAAGATAGACATATGCTCTCGTGGACGTTTTTGTAGAACTTTTCATGCTGAACAATTCTTTCACGCATAATATTTAGATATTTTTAACGGTTTGCCCAGCGTATGCTTACAAAGCGCTCGGACGCCAGTTTTTTTTTCGACTATTCAACTGAAATCATTACTGCTCGGCTTCCTTTGATCATAAATAAATAATTTTCTACAGAAATCATCCTAGAGATATCCTTTACAGAATGGTGAACCCTCATCAAAATCCATCCAGTGGTTCTCGAGTTTACCCGTAACATCCAAGAATCGGGGACTTTGTTTTATACTAAGTAGAGATGATTGCGAGTAGGCCTAATGCTCAATCTGACAAATTTCTGAACACAGTATATTATCAAGTTTATTATACCGTATATTTCTTTCGCAAATATTATTAAATTACAGCTCTTTAACATTATGTGTTATTGATTTTAATATTTCATATACCGGTATTCAAAATGCAGGCCAAATGGCTGGGCAGCGGTCGCTTGGTCGGCCTAGGCCCTTCATGGGCTGTATAGTGCCAGGGTTTGACTTTGTGACTTTTGTTGGTATTCAAAATGCGGTTTAGCTATTCACTGCAACGTACTCTATCGTGGAACTGGGATCTCTCACAAAATACTCATCTTACAAGTTTCGATGCAATTCCTTGATTATACTCTGATTTATCAATTTCGATGGTTTTATAGTATTCATAGCAACCATCTTGGATGTATTATGAAAACGTAGTACTTCTGCCCTAAGCACAGTCATCTTCTGTTTAGAAATTCCAAGTCAATTAGATAGCGAATTATAGGCGTTAAGCTTGTATATGTATTCAAGACGGCGGTTTCGTGTAATATTCAGTGTGAAAGTTTCGCGACTAGTGCATCTTTGGTCTCCATGATTATGATGATTGTTGTTTAAAACGGCCGAACAGCGAGGTCATCTGCCCCTCCAAAACTCCCTTTCACCATTTTCCGTGGCGAATGCTTAATTATATCCCGATTTATCGATCTTAATGTTACAATAGTACGCATGGCCACTATCCTTTGAATGTATTAAATCTACTGTATTCACATGGCCCTTCAGCCGTGTAAGTTACATACATAATTTACCAACTTTTTCTAAGTTTCGGAAATTATGGCGATTAAGTGTATTATTTAGTCTGATAGCCTTGTTGCTTCAAAACTGTGCTGATAGCAAACAAACACATTAAGATTGGCCCTGTGATGTAGGGGGTAGCACGCTTGCCACTTGCTCAGGAGTTCTCGAGGCTGAATCCTGGCTCCGCGAAATATTTGAAATTTTATATGAGGGCTGGAATGGTGCCTCGAGAGGACACATGAGAAGCTGCACCTCACGGCCTAAATCCAAGTAATACAACTGAGGATGTCGTCAAGCTGACCATTTGCAATCGTAGGATAACAGCCGTCAGACAGTCGTCCTTAGGTACGAGCGGTCAGTTTTATTTACGGTACGCTTTAATAAAATGCAAGATAGTGAAACTATAACTTACTGGTATGCCAAAATTTCTACGACTAACCAGGAAAGGAAAACCGGTAGTTCTAAAGCCAATGGTAATTAAACAATGACTAATTTGGAACATCAACGTTCGCGCTGGCTGGCTAGTTGGCTCTTGCCAATATGTTACATTACGCTGGTAGACTTGGCTTTGTAACCCCGATTTGCACCTGCTCTTTTCAGTCGGCAGTCATACTACTTTATGTACACTGAAGGTCTGCTAAATCATGTGTCATGATACTCGAATCTTTATAAACTTCTGAACATGCAACACACATTTCAGGGCAACCATTATTAGTCGTCAGAAATGTTGCCAAAAGTTATAAATATAGCTCCAAATGGAGATATGTTAAAGTGGATCCTCTTCGCTATTAATACAACTGAAGCTAACCAAATTATATTGTCCTATGCCAAGAGAGTTTCCAGCAAATAATAATGGTACAAGTTACATTTGTTCTAGATGGTTGACCCTACTACTTAACTTCCATAATTACTGATGGATTACGTGGTCTGTCGACTGTGGTTTCTAGCAAAAAGAGGGGTTGGTGGCAGTATATAGAGTTCATCTGCCAATTCTAGCTACAGGCAACTCTTAATTGAACACTTCCAATGTACAGAAAAGGTGCTAACCCGGGGGGTCATGAACTCTTCGTAGCCACCGGTGCTACATTTTCGTAATAAAGCTTACAACTCGGAAAATTAATACTGGCATCCAGATCATAAACATAAAGTACAGTGCAGTATCACTAATTATGTGAGAATTTTGTTCAAAATTCCCATTATTGTTCCGCAACAAACTCATCAATCTACCTTCCGACCCACCCTACCCATCCCCTTACCCACAAGCAATGTTACTCCAGTCAAACCCCTCTCATGGCACCCTGTCCGTGGCAGATGTCGAAACAAGGACCAATCTCCTTGCCCAACTATCGCGTCTCCTAGAACTACGTCCTCTGTTTCTCTATAGCCGAGTTCATTATTCACTTAGATATTTTTCTGTCTAATCACATTATACGGTCCTACAATCTAAGCCGGCTCATACAAACAGCCTGGTCCAAGGTACTGATTCCGAACTAGCCTTTTTTCTTCCCTCTACAGTATATTATGATAAACACCACTCCAATGCTCCCACCTATTTGTCCCAGCGACCATTCACGTCGCTTGCATGCTTGCTATCTCCTCCTTAGGAATAAGATACCCTGAGCAAACAACTTTCACACCCAGGGTCACCCACAGAAATACACTACTGTTTGTAGAAAGTGAAACACCAAGAACAAGAGATGTGACCACATTGCACTTTATACCACAGATTAGGGACATGACAATGCATTACTGATTAGAAGGACAGTCCGGTACATGCATGTTGACGGTCGATCTTCAGTACGGCGTCGCGCCACCACGTGCTGTACTCAGAGCCGCTAGACGTCGTGGCATGGAATCATACAGCGCTTGAATACGCTGCTGGGGAATACCGTCCCACGCGGTTTGTAGGCACGTCCACAAAGCATCAACAGTGGCGGCAGGTGGACCTGAACGAACAAGTTTCCGACCGACCATATCCCAGACATGTTCGATGGGCGACATGTCAGGCGAACGCGCAGGCCGGGGAAGCAGAGATATCAGTCGTTCTGCGAAGAAAGCTTGCACATTCCTCGCCACATGCGGGCGGGCATTGTCCTGCTGAAATATGGCTTGTGGAACGGCCTGCAAAAGGGGCAGTGCCGCAGGCTGTAAAACTTCACTGATGTAGCGGTCAATGTTCAGGTTGCCCGCAAGACGTACGAGGCGCGATCGCCTGTTATAGGCAATTGCGCCCCAAACTATTACACCTGGTGTTTGTCCGCTATGCCGCTCAACAATAGACTACAGTCTGCCTGATTGCGTTCTCCACGGCGGTGTCGAACGCGTATGCGGCCATCACTGTAGGACAGGTTAAAGCGGGACTCGTCCGAAAACACTACATTTCGCCACTCAGCCTGCCAGTGTCAGCGTGCACGTGCCCATTGTAGTCGGATGCATCGATGGTTCCCAGTCAATGGAAGCCGACGCAGTGACATGCGTGCTACCAGTTAAGCCCTCAAAAGACGGCGCCACACCGTCGACGCAGACATGTCCACCCCCATTGCAGTGCTCCAACGACGAGCCAACACAGAGGACGACGCTGTTCTGTCCGATACGGCCATGCGGAGAAGACGGCAGTCGTCTCGCGCTGTGGTCACATTGCGTCGTCCTGTACCCTGTCGTCGCTGTGTACGGCCCTCCTCTCTCCACTGGATCCAAATACGCCTTACTGTTGACGCAGCGTGCCTTGTACGAGCCGCAATGTCCCGGAACGACAGACCCGCCTCCCGGAGCACAAGCATTCTGCCCCGTTCAACCGCACTCACATGCTGATAGTCCACCCTGTGATGTCGGCGAAACATCGTTGCACTTGCTTACACGTTTCTACTTGGTAATACGGCCCCACGCCGACAGGGCTGTGCGGAACACTGACCTGTCCGGTCTCACGACAGAGGGCACTGATGGGCCAATGTGCACGCCACCTTTCTGCGATTTCAATCACCACACGACCTCTGTTCTGGGAGTGTCTCCGACCATTTCTTCTGGGTGTTTCACTTTCTACAAACAGTACTGTAAATTCTCAGTTGCGGCATTGGGACGACAGGTCTTGGGCGCTACATAACCCACTTTTAAAACAAGACAGTTCGGTTAAAAGGTTAACTTTCTGAATGCATTTTGACTGGAAATTATTTACTAGATACTCGCCCCAGCTTGGTATTGGATCACTTAAGTCACTTTCTACTTGGAAGGAAAGGAAAGGAAAGGAAAGGAAAGGAAGGAAGGAAGGAAGGAAGGAAGGAAGGAAGGAAGGAAGGAAGGAAGGAAGGAAGGAAGGAAGGTTGTAGTTTTACGTGGCCGTTAATTTCGATGTCATGAGCCACGGAGCCTCCATTTTAACGTGGAGTTCGAACCACATGACGTGATATTTTCATAACTGGCACTCGAGGTTACGTTATGAAACTGGAGTTAGCGAAATGAAGTCAAAAAGAGGATATCTCGTAGATGTAAATAACATTGTGACTAATCTAAAGGTTTATGCGAAGGAACGTTCATCTATGACCAAAGGAAACCAAGCAATATTTAAATGAAGAAAGTCGATAAACCTCCCCCAAATATTTGTGCGCTGTAGCTTATACCGGTTAAATTGTTTTCTTACTCTCCCGAATCAGATATCTGGCTCTAGCACGCATCCTTTTGAAGGTGATAAGGTTGGCCATGGTGTTTTGCCTACGATAGCATTTGAAAGCATTACGTCAATCTTTAATGTCTGCTGCAATCTCGGCTGTCCACCAAGGGACAAGCTTCAGCGGGAGTTGCCGGATGAGGAAGGCATTGCTCCCTCTGCCGCAGCCAAAATACCATTCGTTATATAAATGGTATGATTATCGACACTCTCAAAGGTAATTTCGGCAAAAACCGCACGTGCTATGAATTTTGACCATTCAGCCTGACGGAGTAGCCATCGACTTGGTAACTCAATGGCTCTCTGGTTCGGAAGAGTAAGGATAATTGAGAATTGGTTGCTATTACTAAGGTCGCCGTTGGCTTACTCTTCCTCGATCCTTCTATTAAGATTCGCACAATATAATAATCCCATTAACATAACAGTATATAAATGACTTTAACCAGATGTGAATCGGAAGGGTTCCATTCCGTATGCAATAAAACTAATAGTTTGTAAATGCTAACTTGCTGAATTATAACATTATAATTATATAGGCCGAGAAGTATTAAGTGCGCCACCGCTATGACAAAGGGGACACTTGGACCAAATTATCCTCCTCAGGACTTGCTCGCCTGATGAGTGAACACTTGAGCACTGTCCTCGCAATGCAGGAGGCCAGGTGCAACACACGAAGAACAGCAGGAAATTGACACAAGCAGTCGCTAGTATTGGATTGCGAAGGCGAACGTGTATATTTTCTAAGAGTTTTCTTGCATTGTATTCACAGGATAATTGAGAGACCAAATCTACATTCATAGGTATAACCGTAGTGGTTGTTTTCTAGAACTCCGAAAAACAATTCTCAGAACACAAAACAACATTTGAGGGATTGGTGGTTGTTGATCATTATTGAAACGTTACAAGCCATATTTCAGTATTGCCTGTATAGCCTAATCAATTGACCGACTGAAGAGCAAATCTGTTGCTTGTTGACAATCAGACATAGTCTGTAATAATATCTTATTACAGCGTCACACTTGCAATAAAATGGTACCATTGAACTCCGTGTTTGGAATTGTCTTCTATTTACATTATAGGCCTATCGCGTGAGGAATTCGAGTCGACAACTTGCTCTTCGTGTGGCGCGCTCCTAATGGCAAGCACCGAATTTCCTCACGCTTTTATGTTATAGAACGGGATTTAATATTAATTTCGGCCGAAATAGTTTTCACCCTAGTGAAGCTCATAATCTCTTACCCATCTCCTAGGTTTCAACACAATCTGGGTGTAGTAGCTAGATTAGTACCCTAAATTAGAGAGCCCGTATTCCCTCTAATATGATACGAGCCTCAGAAATCGATAATGAATGAAACATTTTGTTAAAACATCCTTAAATCAACATTGTATCGATTTGATGAACAGTGCCCATGATTTACATAGCAAAGAATGATCCCAATGATGACCACCTGCAATAAACATAATGTGTCTCCCAAAATGAAAAAATAGCTGTATTAGGTATTATCTAATGGTTGTGGGTGACAGAAACGGAATCGACCACTGACGATGGTTTGGACAACTCTAGCTGGGAGTGGAGCATATCGGGGGACGAAGAAGACGATGCGTATGTCTCTCCTGTTAATATAAGAAAGCAACTTGTATTACCCTTCTGTCTCTGTGTACGCTGAGTCACCACCCACGTCTGAATGCCATGCTGCGGAAGCAGGATTCTGGTTTAAAAAAATGGTAGAGGGGGATCTTCCATTATCATGACTGCCGAGTGTAAAACGAAAGCTCTCAACGTGTGAAGCAGTGCAAATGAGCGAGGCGTCCTTGCAGGATGGATTTAACTCTTGGCGCTCGGTGACATAATTCAGAGCGAGTGATCTCACAATCTCGCAACGCTGTGATGGGCTATACATAGCGACAGCGTTTTTCGCCAGGAATATACAATACGTAACGAAACTAAACGTTCCTTACAAATCATAACTACTGATTTAGAGACCCATAACATTTGTGCGCAACGCCGCATGTACTTATGATGTTCTGATGACTTCTCCATGCCATCAGCTCCCTACACTTCGACTTGGAACTTCGAAACGAATGGGGAAGATACAGGAAGGAGACAGGTTACAGGAAGACAGGCAGAAATTTAAATGGTCCCATCGCACAGTAGTATGAAAAGCTAACAACACGGACAATAGTTCCTAGTAGTTCATAAGGAATACCTATATTTAATGTCCTCGGACACTCCCGGCACTAAAAGCCATACGATAAATAAATAAGTAACCTATATTTGAATGTATTTGAACTATTCAACTATTTCACAATACCGTACTTAAATAGTGGTTTGATGCTTTTAAAGCGAAAATCGGGAGATACCGAGCTGGGCTAAAGAGGTCTCTCAACGGAGTTCAACTAAAAAATTCAAATAAGGGAAATTGTCCGAAGCATTCTCCACTACCCTCACCCCCCACCCATTCCAAACAGCAACCAAGAAGTCAAATAGTGTCGGGATGGAGTCGAACTGCGCTGACAGAATTAATTAAAAACTGAACGTTGTTCTTTACTTTGTAGGCCTACTCTCGCTATCTCAGAGACGTATTTAACTCCTACTGATTAGCAAGTTTTGACATTTTTCGAGTTTCCTGGAATTCCTTCGCTTTGCACTTAAAGCTTAAGTCAATAATATTCTTCGCTACTGAAAGGCCTTGTCGTTGATTGTTATAGGGGCTGCAACATCGCGATCATATACCCCGTGTACCTGTGTGCACATATAAACAGTGGTTTGAAGCTTTTAGAGCGAACATCGGGAGATACAGAGCTGGGTTTAAGAGGTCTCTCCACGGAGTCCAACTAGAAAATCCAAATAAGGGAAATTGTCCGAAGCATGTTCCACTAAGCCCTCCCCCACCCAATTCCTAACAGCATATAGGTTACATATACCTAGAGAGAGAGAGAGGGGGTGGGGGGTATGTGCGATAACCTGTGTTATTGTGACGTCTGGACTAGTGTATTAGTAAATTGGGGATAGGATTGGGAAGGAGACGGCCGTGGTCTTTATTAAGGAAAAACCATCCCAGCATTTTCCTGGAGTAGAAGTGAAAAGCCACTTCCAAGTTGGCTGAGGTGGGTATCGAACCCTCCTCTCCTCACGAGGCTGAGTGTGCCCCCGTTCCAGTCCTCACACCAGAGCTGGGAATCTAGCCCGGACCTCCGGGGCGACAGCCATAAGCGCTAGCCGCTACACCACGAGGTGGTCACTGAAAGGCAAATCCGAGCCTCCAAGGTGGTAGTAAACGATGCTCACCTCTGCTTGTTTGCTTTCTACAATCACCAAGAAGTACTAATCCTCGGTATGTTGACGGATTTTAATTTCATATTGCCGTTGAGAATAAATGTTATGCTCCTGTGAGCGCTTTGAATACGAAAAATAGTAGTTATCTCCAGAAGATATTATCCGACCAGCTATCATTTAAAAGGATGATTGCGTAGTTTGGTTTGTAAAATGCATGATATGCACCCACATGATTGAAATTAATCTCATATAGTTACGCTGTTCTTGTGTACACGTTATTTTAAGTTTTATGATACACTAAACGTGTTACCAATTAGATTTCATAGAGGTCCATTTCCAAAGTACTAGGTCTATATGAAGTGGAGGTCCGAAACCACGAAAAATACGAATTGTCAAAGAGGTTTTTGTGTATTTAATAAATAATAGAATACTATAATGTTTAATGGATAGAATATGATTTAATTTAATTCTAATAGAATGAATTGGACAAATTATACCAAACACATTTTAACCGCTAGAGAAAGATACGGTAGTAGAGAACTACATGCACTGTGTACAAAGTTCATATACAAATTGAATTAATAATTTGACCAACTATTATTCAGTGTGAAAAGAGAAATTTTCTAAGATGTCGATTTGTCTGAAATCTGTACATGGTTCCCGCAGAAAAGTAGCACAGCGTTGTGCTACAAGTATCGAACGTAGAGCAAAATGTGCAACCCCAGTGGTGATTCAGGCAGGGTGTACCATGAGCCCGCTGCACAGTGGGTCAAAATCAAAATCTAGGAGGACAAAATTATTTATTTTCAACATTAAAAAAATCAAAATTTATTACTTCTACAGCATTCTCATATAATCGCCACTCACTATTCTGGGATATAAACTATGACTATATGTCACCACTGTTCGAGCAGTCTGAATTGGAGGGTGAATGTAAGTGACAGTGGTTTGGTTGCCTTTGTGCTTAGTGTGATGATTTAAGATGAAACATGCAACTGAAGGTATGATCTTTGTAACGTGTTTCAGTTATTAATGGGCGTAATTGTTATGTAATTTTAGCTATATTTGCATTATATAATATTTTACTATTATTTTTAAAATTATATTTTCACTTAGATTTTTAGTATGTCGCATCACTCTGCGTCACTTTCTACTTAATGTTAAAATGTAGATCAAGTCTTGTAGTTTACGCCTGTTATAAGATTTTTGCGTCTTTTTGTAACTTACTTAGTTATTTTACGTTTTAGAAGATGCCGCGCAACCAGTTCTCACACGATTACAACTGTTTGAAGCAATGGGTACAACGATTATGTCAAAAGTGTAACTTTGTGACTTTGTTAAAAGTAAATTAGGGGTAGAAAATTGTTCTAAAGAGATAACTGAATGCTCTATCCAACTCCTAGTCATAGACAATTTCTTGCATGTGTAGACGTAGCTTAAAAAGGTATTTACTGATGTTTATTATGAACTAAACAAATTATATACGTTGCTTTCACTCTAAATTCATGATTAAAAAGTAAAAATAATTTTGTCCCCCCTAGATTTCGATTTTGACCCACTGTGCGCTGGTGAGCCAGACTTGGTGCACCTAGGCGAAACCCCGCAACTGAAACGGCAAAAATCTATAAGATTTGGTGGCGATTACAAAATAAAGAATTACACATAACTATCAAAATGGCTTACCTTACAGTCCTATAATTTACACCTATACACTGTGAAAGTTAGTTATTTATTATTGTTTTAAGGGGCGGAACAGCGAGGTCATCTGCCCCAATACACCGTGAAAAAAATTGCATGTATCGGGATTCCGCGTACAGCATTGTCATCTGCCTAATGAAAACACAGAGAAAAAATCTGGTTCCATTTTTGTTGTTATGAAGTAGGATTTTTATCACCTAATTCAGTATGTTACAAAGAAACTACAGTACTCGACAACAGTTTAACAGAATGACGAAATAAAGACTTACACTGAACTATTAATTCCCTCTTGTATAGACCTACCTTACAGTCCTATGGATTACAACTAAGATTGTGAAAAATTTATATAATATACATCAGATGACTTGTAAAATGCCTATTTCATTGAAATGCACATTCACATGCCAAGAAGGATTGCCAACAAGAGAAGTTGCTCGACGTGTACCCCGTAATCACAGTGGTGTGATTCCAACATGGAATATGAATTAGTCCATACAGTTCATCCACGTTTGACAGCTGCGACTGAACTAACTTTTGGCTCGGAGGAATCACGGGCAAAAAGGATACGGAACTCGTGGGGGCTGCGACATCATGGTCATGTAGCCCCATGTACTTTGGGTGTGTGTAGAATCTGTCTGATAACCGGTGTTAATTGTGATTATGGCTGTATTAGTGTAATTCAGGTAAGGACTGCAGACGATCAATTTCAAGTAGGGCCTAGTTCCTACTTTTGCTACCAAATGCTACCGTCAACGACACCTAGCTGTGAACGTGGCTACTGGGTGCCACCGCAACTGGCACCAAACGTTGGAACTTGATAGAGCGTATTCAAATTAACCTACAAATGCAGCTTCACACAATAATTGTAGTTAGTGGAAGGTTCTTTTACATGCCATGAATCTATGACATGTGCCCGCCGGCTTTACTTCCCCTCCGAAGGAAGGCATACTGAGGGATTTTTAACGCTCTTAAAAATCCGATGACTTCAACCGGGGTTGGCGCCGCGATCTTGGACGTAGAAGCTCAGCATGCTAACAACTACGCCACCGAAGCCGCGAGGTCTACAGAAGGTCGCGTGGATTCGGAAATCCGAAGGTTCCAGATTGGTGTCCTAGTAGCACTACTACATTTGAACATTCTGGTTAAAATTTAGATTGTAGGCTTTCGCGGCCGGTGTCTAAGTTATTATCTAAGCTTTCGGGATGGAGCCACGTTGTGTGTCGGTGATTGTTTCCCGTTGTTTCGGCTGTCATTCGGGTAACAAATACTGACGCACGACGCGGTTCCACCCTGAAAGCCTAGATAAATCTCTGGTTAATCTGTAACCTATATACACAATACGACCTAATAACTGAGAAACCTCGTTTGATCAATTTATGATACATCATTTAAAACATAATAAACATTATAATGATAAACATCAATTTGGTGATGATGATGATAACGATAATAATAATAATAAACAACATGTATTTATAACAAATACATGCATCTGCAGGTTGCGACAAGACTCGCCTAATGCCTAATGTGCTCAATAGCGGAACCACTACTGGTTTTACTTATTTATCGTATGGCTTTTGGTGCAGGGAGTGTCCGAGGACAAGTTCGGCTCGCCTGAGTCTGTAGCTGCTTCCAGCGAACACCATTAGGGTGAGCTACAAGTTCCATTCAATTTCAAGTAGATCCAACTTTCGCTACCAGATATCAATGATACCTAGTGATGAACGTTGGAACTTTGATAAAGCGTTCCGACGAAATCTAACGTAACAATTTAGCTGCACACATGTTTATTCTGTGGAAGGATCTTTTGCATGCCATAAATCTATGACATGGGACCGCCGGCTTTACTTCCCCTCCGAAGGAACGCATACTGAGTTATATTTAACAAACTTAAAAAATCCGACGACTTCGGCCGGGTTTGAACCCGCTATCTTGGGCACAGCAGTTCAGCATGCTACCAACTACGCCACCGAAGCCGCTAGTGGTAAGTACCCCAAACACATTGGACAAACACTCACGAGATACGTGTGTGCTTCCCAATTAGCAGCTAAGAAATTGGCAAACGTGAGGTTCCGTCTTTTTCAAGACCTTCTATCTTTAGGTAAATACCACTAGTAAATCCCGTATACAGATACACATCTTGGAGGGATTTCAAAAATGTTATTAATGCACCTCACCAAACCACAGCATTTCACTGACTAGAGGGTTTTTGCCAGTAGTACACCATTGAAAAAAGAGTCATGTGACAAATAGAGGGTTTCATCTATTAGGCAGTAGTGCAAGCCATTCACATGGAAGGTAGATAATCGAGTCTGACCAATAATGGATTCGAACCCGTAACCTCTGGCTTTGTACGACGTTGTTCTACCACTGAGCTATAATTTAATTTCCATTGGCAAGTATGCAAATGTGAAGCCAGTCTAAGCTGGTACAATTATGGCTTCGAGTCCCGCATGGGTCAGGCACTGTAATTTTCTACATTCTAAATGGCTTCTACTACACATTGGAACACAACCTCCATTTGTCAACAAGCGGTCGTGAAAATCCAATTCTTGGAACCCATTTATTTATTTCATGGACGTTCGTCATTCTTTGTTGTTTAATTTTACGATAAATACTAGCTGTACCCGGCATCGTTGCAATAGAAAGAAAGAAAGAAAGAAAGAAAGAAAGAAAGAAAGAAAGAATGAATGAATGAATGAAAGAAAAGAAAGAAAGGTGTAGTAATTTTGTTTATTGGAGTGCTTTTGAATACACCAATTTTTTTTGTTTTTCAGTCCGGTGCGTACATGAATAAATCAGAAGGCTTTCCGGCGCGTGAGCAGGCCACAAATAACTATCCATGTGAAAAGGATGGATTTTCCAAATTTAGTCCACACACTTGTAGGGGTTGTCCCCGAGCTTTGTTGATGGTCATCGTAAATGCGAGTCTCACCGGAAACTGCAAAGTTTCTTCTTCTTCTTCTTCTTCGGATGACTATCCATTAATGGATGACTGGCTGCGTGGCTCAGCGGTAACGTTCTCGCTTGCTGGGCCCTAGGTTGCAGGTTCGTATCCTGGCGCAGTCAGCCGGCATTTGAGGGTGCGCAAATGCGAGGGAGCCGTGTCAGTAGACTTACTGGCACGTTAAAGATCCCCTTCGGGGCGAAATTCCGGCACCCCGGCATCTCTAAAAGCCACAGTAGTTAAAAGGGACGTAAAACCAATAACATTATTATTTATTACATTAATGGATGTGAGCGACCACATGATGCATCTTTTGCTTATGAACTACGATGTGGAATAATTTATCGATGCTGTGTAACACTGTCTACTGTGTTATGTTATCCACCCAGTAAATCCCTCTTCGGTCCCTTCCTCTTTGACCTTCGATCTTTCCTTCCAGTATCAACTTGTGAAGTCTATATTGGTGTTCAGCAAGATATGTCCCAGGTATACAGTTTTTCGTCTTTTAAAGGTGCATAATAAGTTTCGTTGTCTGTTCATTCTATGCAGTACTTCAATATTAGTTATTCGTGCAGTCCATGGTATCTTCAGCATTCTGCTGTAAATCCACATTTCCAAGGCCTCGATCTTCTTTGTTGCTGCCGCATTTATTGTCCATCCTTCAGACCCATATAGAAATACAGACCAAATGTAGCAGATTGCAAACCGAAGTCTAAGGGTTAGATTTAAGTCCGTACTTGTGAGGATTTTCCTAAATTTCACAAAAGCATTACGGGCATTCTCTATACGACATTTTATCTCCATATCTGATCTCCAATCCTCACATGCCATGTTCCTAGGTATTTGAATTTATCTACTCTTTCTAATGAGGAGCTATTAAATTGGAGATGTGCATTTTTAAATAAGTCAGGCTGACGTGTGACAATCATGAAATTCGTCTTTTTTGTAAGTAAAAATTCAGACTTTCACGACCAGCGTTGAAATAGGAATGTCTGTTTCGCGGGCTTATAGGCCGTGTTCTAAGGACATTATATTGTCCTGACGTTTTTGTATTGATGTTCAGACCTAGCATATTGCTGTATTCCCCTACCACGTTAACTAGACGCTGGAAACACACAAAATGCCGCTATACTGTATGAAATACGCTCATTTGTTGAAACGCCTCATGAGCCACCTATTGTAAAATAGATTTACTAATATTCAGAAACCTTCGCAGGCGTGCACAAAGTTGACCAAATAACTACATAAACTTACGGACATAACCGTTCACACAGAGTGAGACCCATTGACCCATTAGTCAGTATAAAATAGGCACGATAGCAAACTACGTACGTTGTTCTGTCCATCAGGAATTGAAACGATACATTATACAGTACAGTGCATACATATGCTAAAAGACGTACAGTAAAATCCTGATCATACATGATGACATAAGGAAAATACGACCGGGCAGTGGTGGTATGCCTGGACAGAAGTCTACACACACCAATGCAAGCTATCAACAAAAAAGAGTAGTACGCATCAGTTCTGACTTTAAAATTGAGGAGTGAATACAGTTACGAGCCTTGTTTACATTAGAAGTGGATACGACTGATTCAAGGTGGAATGGGAAAAGTTAGGAAGGAAACTACAATGGAAGAAAGAAAAACAAGTAGTTCCGTGAAGAACTATACAGCCTATTTTCATATATCCTACTCATGTTAATTGGCCCTATCAACATACAAAATTTAAGTTTGAAGGTTGTGATAGATTCGTAACAATTTAGCTGCACACATGTTTAGTCTGTGGAAGGATCTTTTGCATGCCGTGAACCGTCTAAATATTTCAGATGGTCGCCAGGTTGGATTTTATGTAGCCTACTGTTACATGAAGATTATTGTGTACATGTGGTATTCAAACTATTAGAACACAAGAAGTAAAAACGAGATTTAAAAATTTCACACAGCTGCCATCTTGTGGTTATGGAAACAATTGAAATAAAATAGATGCCAGAGGATTAACATTTGTATACGCATATAACGTGCAAAGTTTCACTGCACACGGATGGTTAAATCGCGAGAAACGTCCATTTAAATATTTATACATCGCGTCGCCGCCATGTTTGATTTGTGCTCACCAGGTTACTGGAAGTCCTATAGGTAAACTTATGTTCATAGCTTCTATGAACATGAAAAATTTCAGCTTGATTGCTGTAAAAGATTCGTAGATATTGAGAACCGTCTAAATATTTCCGATGCTCGCCATTTTGGATTGTTATATGTATAGGCCATAGAGTTATGTACCATTAAAGTAAAATTATTGCGTAGGTTCATTACTCAAACTTTCACTTCGATCGCATGATTACGACTAAAGAAATAAAAACTTTATTTTAAAATTTCGCACAGCCGCCATCTTGAGGTTATGTAAACAACTGGACTAAATTAGATGCCAGTGAATTACAATATGTATAATTATTTACTGTACCACATTTCACTGCACTCAGAGAGTTAAATCACAAGAAAAGTCTATTAAAATGTTTCAAATTCGCTTGCCCGCCATGTTCGTTTTTTACTTTGCAGGTTTATGAAAGTTACATAGATAAACTTGTACCAGTGCCCTTTATTAGCGCACAAAATTTCAGGGTAATATCTGTAATAGTTTCGGAGATATGGAAAGCCAGTGAAATATTTCGCACAGCCGCCATTTTGAGGTTATATAAACAATTGAACTAAATTAGACACCAGTGAATTACAATGTGTATAAACATTTGCTGTACCAAGTTTCATTACGTTTGGATGGTTAAATCACGAGAAAAGTCTATTTAAAAGTCTCAACTTCGCTTGACCGCCATGTTGGTTTTGTAGTTACCAGGTTTTTGAAAGTCTCGTAGGCGAACTTCTAGTAGTGCCCTTTATCACCGTACCCAATTTCAGGGTGATATCGGTAATAGTTTCGGAGATACTGAATGCTGGTGAGAAATTTCGCACGGCCGCCATGTTGGATTGGTGAGAGACAATAAAATTTTAAGGGCACGGTCGAGGTCACCCAGAATGGTGCTTTGAACTTACCGAGTTTCATTGAAATAGCTCCAGCCGTTTAGAAGTTATTAGGGGGAACATACACACACACACGGACAAAAGGTGATCTCATAAGCCTATTTTTTTCTTTAAAAAATGAAAATAGGCTAATAATAATAATAATAACTCTGCATGAAGGAGGCAAATCATACGCCAAAATCGCATAAATTATTAAACGAAGCAGATATACAGTGTGCAGTATTATTAAGAAGTACAAAACTTCAAAAAACATTGATAAATAAATAGAGAAGCGGACGTCCCCGCAAGCTCACTCCGAGAGAAGACAAGACGGTCGTTATGACAGTGCAAAAGACGTCGAAAATATCATCGTTCGAAATTGCAGCAGAACTTCAGGAATACCATGGTAAACATGTGCATCCTAAGTTCTTCATAGAGCTGGATATCATGCCCCAAGTCCCAGGAGGAAGCCATTTATCAGCCCAGAGATTGGCATTGCGTTCGGTATTTAAATATATCGTGAACAGAAATATATTTCGTTTCTAACTGTATATTTAGTTACAGAATACACAAACTTAAAAGAACGCCTTTGATAAAAAATAAAATAAAGATAGTCTTCTTGTCTTTTTATAGGTGGACATAAGTGTTCCCACAACAACTTAAACTACACGTTTGACACCATTTGTGTACGGGTTAGTAACGTGTGTGCATTCCCTTGTTGCGAATAGCACTCGTCAATCTGTTAGGCATTGAACCTACTAATTTCCTTGGACTTCCTCACCAATCGTATTCCATTCTTGTAGAAGCAATTCTTTCAGCTGGATTTTGCTGGATATGTGGTGTTTTCTGACGCGTCGTTCGAGTTCATCCCATAGATGTTCACTGGGGTTAAGGTCGGTGGACTGGGGAGGGGTTTTCAGGGTATGAGGTGTATTATGAATAATCCAATTTAGTGGCAGTATGCTTCGGGTCGTTGTCCTGCTGAAAGTAGTAATCAGCATCCAGACCCAGTTTTCTTGGGCACTATGTCGTATATTGGTTCTCAAAATATCCAAATAAACATACTGGTCAATTGTTTCATCTATAAACACTAGGTCTCCAACACCTGAAGCACCATGACACCACCACCGTAGCCTGGAGGTTGGCTGTTTCAACCACTGTATTCATTTTCTTCCACACCGAAATGGCGAAAAATGTTAAATTTGCTTTCATCTGAATTTTTTTTCCAGAAGTCTTCACCCTTCATTATGTAGGCTACTTTTGAGCAAATGCCAATCTCTGGGCTGATAAATGGCTTCCTCCTGGGACTTCGGGCATGATATCCAGCTCTATGAAGAGCTTAGAATACACCTGTTCTGCTGCAATTTCGGACGATGATAATTTCGACGTCCTTTGCACCGTCCTTATGACCGCCTTCTCTTCTCTCGGAGTGACCTTACGGGGACGTCCGCATCTCTATTTATCAAAATGTTTTTGAAGTTTTATACTTTTTAATGATACTGCTCACTGTGCATCTGCTTCGTTAATGATTTGTGCGATTTCTGAGTATGATTTGTCTTCTTCATGCAGTTAACTTTACTATTATTTTTTCTTTCTTCAATAGTAGTTTCCTTCCCAACTTTCCCCATTTCCCCTTGAATCACTCGTATCCACTTCTAATGTAAACAAGGCTCGTAACTGTGTTCACTCCTCAATTTTAAAGTCAGAATTGATGCGAACTACTCTGTTTAGTTGATTGCTTGCATAGGTGTGTGTATACTTCTGTCCAGGCATACCACCTCTGCCCGGCCTTATTTTTCTAATCTCTTCATGCATGATCAGGATTTCACTATACGTCTTATAGCGTATGTATGCATAATGTATCGTTTTAATTCCTGATGGATCGAACAACGTACGAAGTTTGCTATCGTGCCTATTTTATACTGACTAATGGGCCTATGGGCCTCTGTCGAAACACTCATGTCCGTAAGTGTATAACTGAGTTCGCCCCCCATCACACGTGTTTCCGTTTCGGTTTGCTTGCATAATGCAAATAAATAAAGGCTGCTCCACATAACTACCTCCATGTTTTAAAGATGCACTTTCTCAACTGGCGAAACGCTAGTAGATTCCGCGTTACGGGCTGCGGTGCGCGGTGGAGAGGTTTACTTCGCAACTGTTGTGCGTAACCTTGCTCCGTTTAACCTTGTGGTTACGTTACCGAGTACGGCACGCATGTCCATACCCGCCTTATAGATTTTCTAATTCCAGTGGCAGGTTGAAAAATATTGGGGACAGGGGAGAGCCTTGAACTATGCCTCGTTTCACACTCATTGGTTTAATTTTAGTGAGGTATGTTTCGACTTAAATTGTGTTATCACATTATCAGTCAACAATGACCTACCGTCCTACCGTAATAAGTTTGTAAAGGCTTTTGTCGAGAACCTCTCAAGGGTTCATGTTGATGGTTAATCACACCAGGTGTTCTAGACAACATCATATAGCCGACTTCCTTATTTGGATAATTCAAATCAGCAATTGACAAAGAAAGCACTGATGAGGGTAGCCGACACGTTTATAAAATGCTCTTTCAATATTGTCTTCCGATAAGAGGGACGGTAAAATAAATACATAAATACTAGTTTAAATAAATTTCACCTCTACCAGTTACCACTGACCAAACTACAGTATATAGTATATGAGCCGTTGCGAGCCCAAGTGGTGTACAGTAACTCCTCTCGGAATAACAGGCAAGTATAACCTTGGTGGCCGACAGGCTCAATGCTCACTTCCAATGCTTCGCACATACTGGCCTATGAAGGGCTGCACCACTTGGGCTCACAACGGCTCATACAGTATATAGACCTATATAAAAGTTCTAGATATCAGATGCTCGATCCTTTCAGAAGGATGGGGAGTTTTCCATTTCGTATTGGCAATACAGTTTTTTTTAAACCACGAATACAGATTATGCTCACCTTCAACAAACAAAGCAAAGCAATATTATTCATAACAGCCATGCAATGCTATAGCCATGGTTTGAATTGTCACAATAACGTTGTTAGCTTTAAAGGATACATTGACCACTTAAACGGAATGTTGTTCAAGCATCATTAAGCACACTAAATCTCCACACTTCAGAGGCAATATAAAACCGAGTCGGAGCTAAGGCAAGTGTTAACAACTTGGAAAGCCATTACACTTAAGCAATTCGTACATGACAAGTGTACCAAAACATCAGTCAAATTGCTCATGTCTTATTGTTACTGTAGTTTTTATTACATAAGACTAGAAATGTACGCCAAAATTCAATGGCATCGAGAAAGTACGTTTTAGTAATTAAGGACTGAAATTATTGTTAGGACACATTGTTTTGGCTGCATGTCATACTTCTGAGCACCGTACTTTTTCTTTAAGCCAAGTGCATTTTTTATTTTTCATATTTTTAAGTCACAATAATAATCCTACCTCCAGTATAGAATCGCCAGTATTATGGGTTACATTTATCGAAAAATTGAGCAAACATGTCTGAGACACCTCAGAAAATTTGCGGTAGTGGTCACAACCACCCTGTATGGGTAAGTGGATGAGAAAAGAGAGAAAGTTGGTCAAAAAGAGACACTTCACTTTCTTTACCTGGAAGGGACGAAAGTTTATTATACTCACCTGAACTCCTTCAGGCATTAAGTTACTCACTGTATTTTATTATTTTGCATTGAAGATACCAAGCCAACATCTGGCACATACGTTTGATAATTTCTAATATTGACATCAACCATCTCTGATACACATATTAAAAACTTACTTGGGGACTTCAATGCTAAAGTAGGACAAGAAAAAAAACATTCGTACAGTAGCGGGCAAATGACCAGCTCATAAATTAACAAACAAGAATGGTCAAAGACTAATTGATCTTTGTATAGATCATGGATTAATTTTGGAAACTACAAGGTTTAAAAAAGACCATACAAGCTAATGACTTGAAAGTGCCCTAACGTTACATTGGGGGAGTTCCACATTGAAAGTGCAGCCATTTATAATGTGAAAGTCCTCCGTGAGGTAGACATAGATTCCGATCACTATATTTAAAAGTTTAAATTTTGTTAACTCCACAAAAGAAACACAAACCCTCCAAATCTAATAGGAAGAAGAATATGGCCCTAGTTATCTAACAAGAGCAACATGATGCGAGTCCCGCAGCGTTAAATCGTACACCACAGACGCGAGGACAGCTACAGCAAGTCTGAAGATCACAGGTTCGAATCCCGTCACTGACATCGGCTAAACTGAATGTGGTTTTCCCCCGGGGTTTTCAACACTCCCTCCAGGCAAATGCCTGGATAATACTTCAAGTCCCGGGGTACCTACCGTACCTAACACATTTACACACACTACTACTGTCATCACAAAAATACAGCTCATCAGACAAGTTTAACACACACACCCAACTACACGGCGCTGAAGACCGAGATATTGGAGGGCTACCAACAATTGAGTTAACACAAAAGCCAAAGAGGATGGAAGTATATATCGCACTCGCTTCGCAGCAGATCTATCACTGTTTATTGGCTTGCCGGTTTGTATATCAGCAGCTGCCATCCATTACCACCAGCAAAGACTGTAGGTTTAGTATATAGCTGTCAACATAGCGCTAAAACCAGAAACTTACTTCAAGCAATATACTCGAGAAGTTGGGGTCAAACACAGCGCCCGCAAACGGTTGACAAAAGCAACGGTGACTATCTCATACAGAATCCAGTAAACATCAGTATATTGGTGTCTAAGGTGACCATCCAAATTATCATTCATTCTTACCTTCTTTCCAAATAACGAGACGTTCGACAGAGATATAACAGCAGACTTTAGAGGTTCGGTAAGCCACAACAAAGTATCACCGATTCTAGAAAGCCTTGAAGCCCTTTTGAATGTTGCCTTATTGTTATGAGCAATTAATTGATAACGTTCAGTCGTTCAACACGCATTTATGCCCAATTATACCAGGTAGGAATCATGCGATTAATTATTAGCACAGATTAAAAATTACACAATTACATAATAAATGGTATTGAAATTAGTCCACCAATAGTCAATAAAATAACATGCGTTATTTATTTTACTAGTTTCAACCACATTGTGGTCTTCTTCAGTAATAGGTACAAATGATCTTAAGAAACAAGTTAGTAAATAGCGAGTTTGTTAATGATGATTATTTATAGTAGGGGTTTCGCTATCTGGTAGTGTAAACCAACCATATTTCGTGTTTAAAGTAAGCTTAATAATAAATCTATAGAAACCTATACGGTATACAATAATAACTATCATTAAAATAATGGATTCATCATAATATTGCTATTTGAAACGCTGATTTCCTTTTAATATTTTAAATATTTTTACGGACATTTCAAATAGCATATACGATGAATCAACATTTTTTAATGATAGTTATTATTAAATATAAGTTTCGTTAGTTTTAGATTACTAAGCTTACAAACACGGCATAAGATTGGTTTACGCTACCAGATAGCGGTACCCCTACTGCAAATAATAAGTAACATACTGTACTCACAATTCACTAACTTGTATCTTACGATCACTTGTACCTATTGCTGAACAAGACCACAATGTGGTTGAAACTAGTACAGTAACTAACTTGCTTTAATTTATTTTATTCACTGTTGGTGGACTAATTTCAATACCATTTGGTATTTAATTGAATTATGTAAATAAGGACTCAATTAGGGGGCGTGGTGGCGCAGTGGTCAAGTTGTATGTCTCTCACCAAGGTGGATCGGGTTCGATTCCCGGTCAATACATGTGAGATTTTCCAAGTGAAATGCTATGTCATGTGGTTCGGATTCCACGTAAAAAGGAGGTCCCGTGGCTCATGATCGCGTGATTATTATCGGTCACGTAAAAATAAAAGCTTCCTTCCAAGGACTCAATCTGCATTCGATGAGATTAATTTCGTGATAATTAATCACATATTTTCTCAGAGATCATATTTCCTATTTGATATAATTGGGCTGATGGATTGGAATCCGGGCTAGCCATAGGAAACAACAATAATTGGGCATAAACACGTGTTGGCCGACTGGAAGTTGCCCGTTATCAACGATTCATTCACAGGAAGTAGAATAATAACATTTGAAGAAAAAGAGTTGAATTTGCTACCCACCTAGAAGCCGAATCCCCTGCATTCCAAGCAGGTACGCCTTTCATTTCCACTACGCTCGAGAAGTAATTGCTAACAGTCACAGTATGTAAAAGTTTACGCAGACGGAGTGTGCTGCTCGCGTGCGATGCAGAAATCACTTGTTAGGCGTGTCTAACCCAGCTCGCCACCGCATTGTCAAGTGTACTCAGCCGAGTTGCGAATGTACAGAGGAAAGTGGGCAGCTAACTTGAAGACCTTAGCACGCCAGCAAGGACCAAAAAAAGCATAAGTTTTACGTGACCGTTATCTCGCTATCATGAGCCACGGGATCTCAATTGCTACGTGGAATTTGAAGCACAGGACGTGACATTTCACTTCGACAATCTCACATGCATTGACCGGGAATCGAACCCGGTCCACCTTGGTGATGAACAGCTTGACCACTGCCATCACACTCCCACGAACAAGAGAACTACAAGCATGCAAAGTTCCTGGCAGGTCCCAGCTTAGATGAATTAAGTCATGACCATGTATGTGGATTAAGAATGATTTTAAAATGACAATCCATTGGAGAATCATTACAATAATCCATCCGTCAAGTAGCCTTTAGTTGTGGAATTAAGGACTTTACCAGGGCATGTTTTAAGCCTAGGGAACCTAAGCAGTTAGGCTACTTAAGCCAGCACGCTCTAGGAACGGCTACGCCGTAAGTTGGTAACCATCACAACATTTTCTTGGAATAGAAGTGATGAAATCACAGAAAATCACTTCCAAGATGGCTGAGATGGGAATCGAACTCTCCTCTTCTCAGTTTTGCCTCACGAGGCTGAGTGTACCCCGATCCAGCCCTCACACCAGAATTAAAATTTCTTGGCAGAGCCGGGAAATTACCTAGACCTCCGGGGAGACAGCCAAGAACGCTAGCCGCTACACCACGAGGTGGTCTTTTTTGTTTGTTTGTTTGTTTGTTTGTTTGCTGAGCCAATCGCGTGAGTTGACGGCTAAACGTTCTGAAAGAATATTCGTCCTTTCATGGCCACATATTCATTAACGTCATACCATCGCTGCATCTGCAAAATCCACTATTTGATAGTTATGTTCCATATACAACAATTTCTTAAATGTCAATTTCCAATGTTCTAGTGTGCATGAACATAATCCTGTGAATTGTTCTGTTACACAGTACGTCCACACATAGCCTACTGTAGCTGAGAGGTGTGACCGATCTTACGGAAAAGAGTTGAAGGAATTATCATCGCACAGGGAATTTTGCAGATGCAGCAACGGTGTTAAGTCATAAGCCATTTTCACTTACTCTACATAAACACCAACCTTAATGTCCTCAAACCTTCATAAATGCATACATTATCAAGCTCTTAATGTTAACGTTGTGTTTAATGACACTTTTGATTGCTGTGGCTTTAGAGGCAATGGGGAGCCGAAGTTTTACACTACAGGGGAGCTTCAAACATGCGAAGCTATCGTATTTAAACACTCTTGAATGCCATCGGACTAAGAAAGGGAGGATACTATGCATGGGTCACAGATTCGAACCATCTTTAGTACACGTGTAGGCCATGACCAGGCGTATACCAGGTGCAAGTAGCAAGGTGCGCTTCTCAGCCGTTTCCGAGAAATTAATTATTCGCAATTACAGTGCGGCGTCCATGTGCGTTGTACGCTAGCAAGAATCCCACCGGTGAGCCGTTGCAGTGTATTGTGTTTTTTTTTTTTTTTTTTGTAACCACTGGCAATTTCCAACCAATACGCTTAGCATGAGTTACTGCTAGCGGGGTACGGGGTGGTCTGATGGTTTACAGACGTGCAATGAACGGAGCAGACTGGGCCTTCAATGTATAAATGTATACCTGTACATATAATAGAATACAAATGACCGTGTATAATACCAATGTATTTACAATGCCGATACTGTACATTATGTAATGTCACAAACGTTGCCCCCATACGATGATTTCAGAATCCCTTTTCCCGCTCACATGTTATTACAATTGACTGCAAAATAAATATTGTTTACGACACCTACATTTGCACAAATTGCCAATGTTTACAACAAAATAAAAATCACAACACACTGCAAAAGCTCACCGGTGGGATTCGATCCCGCGCTTACGAAGCAGGGCTCTTACCGCTTCACCACGCGCTCGTTGGCTTCTTGCTAGCGTACAAAGCACATAGACGCCGCACTGCAATTGCAATTAATTAATTTCTCGGAAACGGCTGAGAAGCGCACCATACTACTTGCACCTGGTATACGCCTGGCCATGCCCTACACGTGTACTAAAGATGGTTCGAATCGGTGACCCACACATCGTATTCTCCCCTTGTAAGCCGAAGTCGAAGGTCAACCAACAAGGAATAATAATAATGTTATTGGTTTTACGTCCTTTTTTAACTACTGCGGCATTTAGAGACGCCGTGGTGCCGAAAGTTTACCCTGAAGGGGTCATTTATTCCGCCAGTTAATAACCTGACAGTACTTAGCATTTGAACACCATCAAATGCCAACTGACTGCGCCAGGGTTCGATCATGTAACCTTGGGAACATCAGTTGACATAGGATCTACGTAAGTTTATACACGGTAGTCGGAAACAACTTAAACCGAGTATATGAGCCAGAGGATTGGTCATACTGTAATTTGAAAAATATAAGTCGATATCTCGCACCAGTGCCATTTGTCAGCTGCTGAAGTTAGCCAATCAGATCGCTTCGCGGGCTTTGCTGAGCGATGTTATCAACTCCGCCCGTGGTTCAAGATAGGCATGAGAACGGCAATCGAAGGAAAAAAATCTGCGCCAGGGGATGGATTTGGACACTGCTAACGCTGTATAATGAAGCAATCCATGCATAAAAAGAGAGAGAGAGAGAGAGAGAGAGAGAGAAAGAGAAAGAGAGAGAGAGAGAGAGCAGCAAAAGTGGAGGATATACATTGTTTCACAAAATTAGAACTGACATTTTGTACCTGAAAACAAGGGCATGGTTGTTTCTGAAGCCGAAGCAATGAGAGCTGTTAAAGCGGCGGCCTTCTAAACCGTAGATCACGGGTTTGACTGCAGCTCAGACGGAAGGTATTTAAGGATAATATAAAACCAAGTCCCCGATTTGTGTTTGTTACGGGTAAACTCGAGAACCACTGGATGGATTTTGATGAGGTTTCCACCATTCTGTAAAGGATATCTCGAGGATTATTTCTGTAGAAAATAATTTATTTATGATCAAAGGAAGCCGAGCAGTAACGATTTCAGTTGAAAAGTCGAAAAAAAACCTGGCATCCGAGCGCTTAGTAAGCTTACGCTGGGCAAACCGTTAAAAATATCTCAATACTATGAGTGTAAGAATTGTTCAGCATGAAAAGTTCTACAAAAAAGTCCGCGGGAGCATATGTTTATCTTCAATACATCGCCCACTATAAGTGCTTTCACGTTTTAATTACTTCCAACCATGTCCATTCAACTACTGAGGCGACAGAGTACGAGCTAGCTGAGGACGAGTCTATCATCTCTGTTACAGCCTAGCTAGCGGGCGAACCTATTGCCCCAGATAGAAGCCAGCAACAAACCGTCCAGTCGTGTTGAGTTAATACTCCTGAGAAGGGTGGTTGTGTTTGGAGTTTCCCTGGAAGTGTAATTCGGGTTTTCTTCATTTCGCCTTTGAAACACAGTCAAGTTAAGATTGGACGGAAGGGGTATTTGAGTTTCATTCACCTCGCCATTCCCTGGAAGTGCAACTCTCATTTCGCCTGTGAACTTTTCGTTCCGCAAAATTCACAGTCAATTTAGATTGGACGGAAGGAGGATTATATTATATTAAATTATACTGATTGGCGTATAATCTCTACTTAGTATAAAACATACTTAGTATAAAACAAATTCCCCGATTCTTGGATGTTACGGGTAAACTCGAGAACCACTGGATGGATTTTCATGCGGTTTTCACCATTCTGTAAAGGATATCTCGAGGATGATTTCTGTAGAAAATAATTTATTTATGATCAAAGGAAGCCGAGCAGTAACGATTTCGGTGGAAAAGTAAAAAAACAAAACTGGCGTCCGAGTGCTTTGTAAGCTTACGCTGGGGAAACTGTTAAAAATATCTAAATACTATGAGTGTAAGAATTGTTCAGCATGAAAAGTTCTACAAAAAAAAGTCCGCGAGAGCATATGTCTATCTTCAATACATCGCCCACTATAATTGTTTTTATGTTTTAATTTCTTCCAACCATGTCCATTCAAATATTGGGGCAACAGTTTACGAGCTATCTAAGGGCGAATCTATCATCCCTGTTACAGCCTAGCTAGCGGGCGAACCTATTACCCCAGATACAGCCAGCAGCAAACCGTTGAGTCGTGTTGAGTTAAGACTTCTGAGAAGGGTGGTTGTGTTTGGAGTTTCCCTGGAAGTGCACCTCGGGTTTTCTTCATTTCGCCTGTGAACTTTTCGTTCCCCAAAATGCACAGTCAAGTTAAGATTGGACGGAAGGGGGATTTGTGTTTCATGCACGTCGCCATTCTTAAATTACGCCTGACAAGAATGTGTTGCACATGCATCTCCACGACAATTTAACTAATAGTCCAGTCAGTGTTTTTAACCCATCATGCCGAGACGTAAAACGGATATTGGTCGTTGTTCATTGACACTGGAGGAAAAAAAAGCGCTTATCTCGTAATGCATTCTCCCTGGCGAAGCTGGGTCGGGTTGCTAGTTTAAGGATAATTAGGCTACATGCGGCAGTTTCATCTATTGATATTTAAAAATAACTCTGGCAGGACAAATTTCCGGCACATTGTTTCCGAAAATCAATATTAGTTATTGGGACGTTTTATACCTAATTATTATATCATTACGGTCGGTCTGAATCTTACATCCCTGCCCTGTGGTATAGTTCGAAGAAACTGACACACTAGCGTCTTGAAAAACCCATAAAAAAAAGTAGATACAGTTCCTCGGTTCACTCAATTTTTATTTATATTGAAACCAGCTTAATTGTGTAAAATCAACTTCCTGTACTTGTATTACAAAACATTCAATAACAATTAAAATACCATACTACAAACTAGGTTCTATAACAGGCGAACGTCACGAATTCTCTTTTTACATACAGTCTGCAGAAAGCTGGGTGAAAGTTTAAAATAATGCATATCAAGTAAAATAATGACAGTAAAGAAACCAACCAATAAATGGGTCAGAGAAAAATCCTACTCGTTCCATATGATGGTCTGTTAGCTTGAATAGGCTAAAATACTCACTAATTCAGGCATCAAAATAACAGGCCTTTTTCAAAAGATAACATACAGAGCCAGGCCAATACCTGTAAAACTATATAGGAGTATCTGCACGCGTTTAATACTGACCTTACACTTCGATGTTATATCGAACAGGATGAACAATATCCGGTTCAGTTTAATGTTTCCAGATTGTTACAGCGCCAGGAGAAAATTTCAGCAGATACATCTGTGAAACTATGTTAAATTCAATGTAAAGCGAGACAAAATATTAGGTAAGCTGTTTTCATAGTACCAAGGGCTTTTAAGACAGATTCTTAGATCATTTTATGGTCTATCTTCACAACAGTTATTTTTTTAACCAGCTAAATCATTACCTGCAGTTGTGACGTTTGAGCCTTACTTTTTCAGTATCAAATCGGTAGGCCTAGTATACGAGTTCACGCACCTGAACTTGTATGAACAAAAATGAAACATTATCAGACAAATCGAAGGTAAGATAAACGTACATGAAAAAGATACCGATGTTTAGCAGTGCACTTGACCTTGAGAGCTCAGCGGTAGGTGAGGGGTGCAGGGAGCAGGCCGAATACTTCCCGACCTGAGAACATTGATGACAGTAGGTTCTCACAATCAGACAAGACACGCTCCGCGTGCAAATGTTTAACACTGCAGTAGTATACCGGGGAAGTAGGATGGGGAAGTGCAGCTAACTGCCGGTAACAAATATGGTATAGAATTTGAGAACCTTCTTAGTTTATTTTTATTCATAGATGTCCTGCTGTAAAGTTCGTGCTATGTTGTTGAAGTAAACTTATAGACTAAATGATCTTACGGTGAAATATACAAAACGTAAGCCAAATGAATAGGCTGAATGAACAAAGGTCATTGTAAATTTAATTTAGAACATCTTTGGTCATATAACAGAACTTGATAGAGATAAATGTGAAAAGCAGTCGGGAGAAATGAGAAAGAATATTTCAATTCTCAAGAGAGAACGGAGACCTCTGTTTAAGATCTAAAATATTATGCAATCGTTTTAGTATCCTCATTGAAGCCATATACAGAGCTTGTGGTCAGATGAATGAAACATTTGGCTACATTCTATCCTAAAGTAAGAACCGGTCGATAACGGCTGCCCACTAATAGAATGCCATAAGCAAGGGCACAAAAGTTACTGAACTGTGAATCACAGTCATTTCCTCCTTTTCTTTTTTTAAATTACTGCAGTGTATAAGAACAAATCTTAAATAACGTCCGTTAATTCTTTATTCCAGGAGTGGGAGCTGAGCAGTTTGAGTTCCCAGGCCTTCAGGATGCCCCCACCGAATCCCAGTGTCGGCCTTACATCGAGAAGGCTTTGAAAGAACGCGACACTGGAGACATCACTCCCGGTAAGTACATCACAACATACCAAAGCATGGCTCAGTACACCAACATCGAGTTAAACTTTGATGAGTAGGCTATGCCTCATGGTGTAGTTGTTAGCATAGTTGCCAACCACCCTCATATGGGCAGATGACCTGGTAGTTCCGCCCCTTAAAACAACAATAACTAACAAACCACCCCGAATGCCTGGGCTCGATTCTTGGCTCTACCAAGAAAATTAATTCTCGTTCAGGTATTGGAATGGTAACTTAACCTCCAATTCGTGCTCATTTGTAAGACTTGCACCATGCCAGTGGACTGTACGAGTTTACTTTCATTTTCAGAGATAATTTTATTCGGGTAATTTTACTGCATAAGTGAAAAAGCACCAATAGATTGAAAGCAACGTTTACAATGGGGTACACTCTGTCTTGCCATGCAGAACTGAGAAGAGCAATTTAGTCCCGGCTTTTATGAATTGCAGCCAGTGGCCATAGCAGGGTATTTTAATTTGAACGCCCGTAGGCACCCAGCAAGTTCCAAGTAGTTCCAACTTTGGCGGACTAGTGGCGAACGTTGGAACTTGATAGAGCTACACACTACCAATCAAAATCCATCTAAGCACGCCGGAAGGTGAAAGTAACTATCAACAGACAAAAAATAAAAAAATAAAAATACTTGCAGTATATATATTTCGAATTCACGCATTTGTTTTATACCTACAAAAGTTCCACATGTTTAGCATCTTCTTATAATTTCGAAAACATTTTGCTCATCCCTTGCATCTCAAAAATTCTTTCAGACTAAAGTTTTAGGTAATTTCTAGAGGACCACCGACCATTTTAAACGTTTTTTTATATTGTGATTATTGAGGTATGATTTCTTTTCTTCAAAAATTCCAATTGTTTACTCCTTTGGTCAATGGTTTGTGCTATCAAAAAACTTTACGAAGATACATTTTTGACCCTTATAAGAAAAAAGGAAGCTTGTAGTTTAACGTGGCCGTTAATCTTTAGATTATGAGCCACGGGACCTCCTTTTTACGTGGAATCCGAACCACAGGACATGGCATTTCACTTCGAAAATCTCACATGCATTGACCGGGAATCGAACCCAGACCGCCTTGGTGAGAGGCATACAGCTAGACCGCTGAGCTGACCCTTATAAGAAGAACAGTCCATACTTTGAATGGATTCGATTTTTCACATACTAAGAAAGTTATAGCAGTATTTTACTTTTTTCGAAAAAGGTTCCCAATTTCCACCCCCATGGTCCGATTTTTCCCATTAACAATCTCAACCGAGATTTTGAATCACTACATGAATTTCAGAGAGAATGGTGCAAAATGACGGCAGTTATCGTGTCCAAAAGAAAGTGACACCGGTATATATACATTTTGAACTGATGGTGGTTTTGGGGTCTGGGTGAAGTGAACCGCGAAGATATGTCAACACTTTCTGGAAGTATGGTACCCATTGCAATAGGTAGCTTTCTCATTAAATTTCATAAAATTTATGACCCCTTCCCAACTGCTATTATTCCCATAATTTGTCTGCATATAGGGCACCGACCAGGGTAGCCTCTATATTTGTAGTTGTCTGTTTGCAAAGGTTGGAGCAAAAGGTATCTTCCCGTTTGTGACGGATCATGAAGTGATCATTAAGTGTCCCATTTGCGACAAACTATACATTCTCATAGTCCTGAGTTTCCCGTTAGCGACAGAATATTGACTAATTGTGACAGCTTCCAATATGGTGGGACACATTTGATTTGACAACTCTGCATTCTATCTGTGTCTAACTTAGAATCATTCCGGTTCATATTATGTTTGTGTCAACACGTCATCCTGTCTGTGTCTAACTTACGTTTAGTCCGGTTAATTATGGAGTTTATTTCAACTAAGAGAGATAAACCTTGCCTTATAGACGAGGGATATAGCTATAGGCGCGGGTCAATGTCGTCCGCGGTCTCCTGACCCCGTGTCGTAAAAGAATGGTCTAGCAAACTTGGTGCGAATCATTCCATCAGGCCCACCTGAAATAATAATTGAGGTGCTAACGGAAAAGGGGGTACGCAGTTCTGGTTAACAATTTACCTTTTCACATTTCATTTTTCTTGTCAAGTTTTATAGTAACATTTCATTCTTAGATATCTTTTGTCACTCCCAGTGCTGCACAGATATTCTACCTATCATACTCGCTTCATTAAGGCTGGTATCACACTATTTGAAGAAATTTATCAAATAAATATTTATAAAACTGAACTTTTATAGAAGTTATACAAAGCAATCATCACACCATTAGGCCTACACTACATAAAATACCTTATCATAGTTCAGCAAACTGTATTACGGTAGTTTAAATCCCCCCCGTCGTCGGCTGTAACTCGATTCCGAGTAAACATACTTCTTCCTGCATAGAGCTTTTCAGACCAGCCTGTGGATGTGCTTCTGATGACTAAACAGGCCAATCCTGGCATAAAACATGCGCCCACATAAATTGCACTCAATGGTCGGGGGAGGGCGGGGTTGCAATTGACGAAGCTTTCTTGCTTGTCGCTTGGCCTCTTCATGTCTGCGACGTTCTTCTTCAAAGAAGTTGACAGCCGTCGATGTAGTGTTCCGCCACAGTAAACGGTCCGCAGCAGATGTTTCCCATGAGTGGATGTCTATACCAGTCGTCGTCATGATGTGTTTTAACGGGTCTTTAAAACGCTTCAAAGGGGCCCCATGAGGTCTAGTGCCGGAGCAAAGCTCACCATAAAGGAATTGACGTGGAAGCCTGGTATCACTCATACGGTGAACATGGCCTAACCATCTCAGTTGATGAGCGATGATAGTTGTCTCAATGCTATCGAGATGCGCTCTCTCGAGAACTGCAGTGTTGGTCACGTAGTCCTCCCACTTGATGTTCAAGATGTATCTCATCTTTTGTTGGTGGAAACGCTCAAGTTTCTTGATATCACGGCGATAGAGTGTCCAAGTTTCACAGCCATACAGTAGCGTTGAGATGACGACAGCTTTGTACACCATGAGTTTGGTATGCATCTTTAGGTCTTTATTCATGAAGACTCTGTGCATTAAACGGCCAAATGCTGCATGGACAGCCCCAATTCTTTTGTCAACATCCTGTTCGCAAGTGCACCGTTTAGACAAGATGCTGCCAAGATATGAAAAATGATCAACCTGCTCCAGTGTTGAGTCTAAGATGGAGATATTGAACTCAGGAAGAGGTAATCCTGGGGCAGGTTGTGCAAGCACCTTTGTTTTCTTTGCATTGATGGTGAGACCAAAGAGATCACACGCAGTGCTAAAGCGATTGACCGATTGTTGAAGCTCTGCAGCTGTCGGAGTAGGAGATGCGGTGTCATCGGCATACTGCAGTTCTGTCACCCGGGTAACTTGGGTATGTCTCTGTGAACGAAGTCTTGCCAGATTGAAAAGACCTCCATCGAAGCGAAACTTAATCTCTATGCCTGGGTTGTTGGAAGATGATTCATACATCATGGCAGCCATGTACAATGCAAAGAGTGTTGGAGCAAGCACACAGCCTTGTTTCAAACCGTGAGTGATTGGAAATGGATCGGATACAGAGTCACCGTGAAGAATCTTCCCAGACATTCCATCATGAAGAGCTTTAACTAATTCCACATAGCGATCGGGACATCCAAAGTGCGTTAATACTTTCCACGTAGCAGGTCTTGGTACAGAATCAAAGGCTTTTTCCAGGTCATAGAAAACTAAATACAGGGGCTCCTGTTGCTCTCTGCACTTTTCCTGGAGTTGTCTTGCACAGAATATCATGTCTGTTGTGCCCCTGGCAATACTGTAGTGGCAATACCTGTGTATAAAAGAAATGGAAATATAAAGTAAAAGTCTATGGGTTACCGTTAATCCACGGGTCGCTCACGTGACAAATATATTTTTATACTAGTAAAATCTTTGTGAATGAGCTGCAGCATGAGGACTTTCGAGCGCTCTCCTCATTCCTCCAACTAGACACTTCCTTGATGCGTTTGGTTACATGTATTAGCTACCGGTAAAGATAACGTGCATATTTACAATAGATTGTAGTATCATAAGTGAAATTGACGAATTATAATACAAATATTATAACATAAGACACTACCATTCTCGTCTTTTCATAGCCTATTTAACTATTTAATTCTTCTTTATATCCTGAAGTGTGCGTTCTTTGTGTACAGCGCTTATAGCCAATACTATTTTCACCTAAATTTTCTATCTTTGAATTATGTTTTTGCATATTTTATACCATTTATTATGAAACATTCCATGCATTTCACACTCTAATATGACCTTCTTTGCTGTGGTAATATTCAAGCTGTTATGATCAGCCATTTTGGTTTGAATCTTTAATCAAAGATAGCATGATGCTTATACCTTTTATAAAATAAATTTTATAAAACCACCTTTTATAAAAGGTTTCTCCATTACACTGCCATATCTTTTATCAAAGATCTTTGACAAATTTCTTTGATAGTGTAATACCGGCCTAAAGCTTCACATAGTATGTTACTTAAATACGCAGCGGCATTTCTTTGTACGCTAATGACACTGTGACTACTGTCAAACTAATTCTTCCTTCCCTAGGAGGCCTTTCGTCGCTAACGCTACCGCACCAGAACAAAACATGGCTTTCACTGATGTCAAAGTCTAATTTATGAGTGTGATTATATGGGACGAGCTGAGGTATGGATGGTGCAGAGTAATGGCATTTGGGGCACAGCTAGTGCTTGTACGTAGATGTGTGATGCTGTGAAAGACACTGATCATGCTGGTGCTGTTGCTCAGTGAGGAAACCTATGAAAAATTACCGCGCGTGCAACTACAGAGTTCTCATAGTGCGGTGTGACGTAATGTACTCAGATTCTGCAATCGACTTGGTTTAATGAGATGACGTGAATTTTTCATCCAACTATCACATCAAAACATAATAATAATAATAATAATAATAATAATTTAAAAAAATCAATACAAATACACTTTACCCTAGCAACCCCGCAGCCAGCCAAGGCTGTGTGTGTGTTGTTTCATTTAAGGGGCTTGGACATCGTTGTCATTTAGTTCCCTGTACTTGGGTGTTTGCGCGTATGTACTATATATACGAGGTTTGGGACAAAAGTCATGGCAGCTATTTTTTTTTTTTTGGAAGATATGTGAACGGATCACAAACGTATATGTGTCGTGTGGATGTTCTGCAGGCATAGTGTGCATGCAGAACAACATATGGCTCTGTGATAGCTGGCAGTAGCGCAGCGAGGGCTGTGAAATCAGTCAGTTGGTGAGTGTCGTGCGAGATGGAAGTAACCCGTGTTGAGCAGCGCGCTTACATCAAAATAGCCGTTCTCCGAGGGAGAAATGCGATGGAATGTCACAGTGAATTAGTGGAAGCCCTTGGGAATAATGCCCTTCCCCAGTCAAATTGATGGTGATACGTCGCGTATGACGTCGGGGGGGTCATTGTTTGCCACTTTGTTCCACATGGCAGAACAGTGATCGCACAGTACTACAGGGACTTCCTGGTGCGACAGGTACGACGTGGCATTCGGGAGAAACGTCCAGATCTTGTGGACAGTGCAATAATTCTGCACGACAATGCAAGACCACATAAAGCAGGTTGTGAAGGGCAGCTACTGCGACGTTGGGGATGGGAAGAATTGGAGCACCCACTGTACTCTCCCAACATTTTGCCCTGTGACTTTGATCTCATTCGAAAGATTAAGGAACCCCTACGTGGTAGGCGGTTTCCAACACGAGAGGACATTGCTAATGCTATGCGCCAACAGGTGACCCGATTCACACATGGTGCGGAAAATGCTGAGGCAGATGGTATTCAGCGCCTCCCACATCGTTGGCAGCGTGTGGTGACAGTAGCAGGGGACTACTTTGTGGGTCTTTAGGCCCAGGTTTGTCATGTCAACTGTATGTGTACTGTGTTGTCATTCTTTTGCGCCGTGAAGGCCATATTGTCCTGTATACTACCGTAATTAATTACATTACTGCGTTACGATATTTCAGTGCTATTCATTGTCCACACATGTAGTTAACACCTTGTCCTTTCGTCTGTATAAGTCACGTTTTCCAAACGGACTGGTATCTTCATGAAAAAAAATATATATATATATATATATATATATATATATAGCCTATATATGAAAAAAAAAAAATGAAAAAAAAAATTAAAATTTTGCCATGACTTTTGCCCCAACCCTCGTATATATAATACACACACACACACATAGTGGTTCACCAGCCCCTTATTCCTTTTGGAGGAAGGCAACCCAACTAACGCGTATATCATAGTCATCCTAAAAACATTACTGTAAGTGTTATTTCAATGACCTCAACTATAATGCAAGTTTTAAACGAACACAGCTCAGAATAACACCACCACACGTTTGGACAGGTGTCTATGGGGGATACGAATACATTCAATACGTGCCAGCAATTCGCTATGGCTATCGGTAGCTGAAGTGGCGCTAAATCATGCATTCCTGCATCCTCTGGCTGGTACATGTTTTTTCACTTAATGCCGTTTACAGTGGATGTACTATGGCTGCTTATGTACCTGTTCCGAGTGATTTTTTTATTTGTCCTGAAAAGGACCATTTTTATCCGATGGTACGTAGCCAGGTTGGATGACGACATAATGATCTGTAAAACGAAAGCAATTCAGGCTAGCAAATGTTCAAAATGTTGACCACCTTGGTTTAAAGGAAAAATAAGACTCACTCAGGCCACCACACGTGTCGCGTCAAAACACTTTGTAACCTCGGCATGTAAATCATTCCTCATTCTTACGCTCGACAAATATAAAACAGTATTAATTAATCCACTAATGAGGAAAACCGTATCGTATTGAGTTCATTCGATTGTTAACATGACTTTTCTTTCTAAAGATATGGTAAGAGAATAACTGAAATTATCAGAAACGAAAGATAGTAACTGAATGGGCGTCCGCTGAATGAATTTTCAGGTAGGATTATTTTTATACAAACAAAATAAAGTGTGTTGGCATGCATGTGGAATTGATTACCAAATATTTATTGTCTACTCGAGACCAACCTAAGTCATCATGGAAGTGGTTTTTCGTGGTATCCCACTTCTACTCCAGATAAAATGCTGGGATGTTTCAAAATTTAAGACCATTCCCACCTCCTTAACACTCCTACCTTCAGTTACAAATACACAAACTACTGCCGACACCATAATAACATAGGTTATTAGACAAATTTAAACACGCACAAGAACATAAGAATGTGATGATCACGATGTTCAATCCCCTAAAGTTTAAAAGGAAACCTCAAATATTGACGCCGCTGAGAACAGCAAAATGAAGTCTCGTGTACATTGGCTCCTCCTGGCTCATGAACTATTAGTCCTACTGACGCCGAATTTGAATTAAATAAAACTTTGAACCTTCTTCTGCACCTTGTAACTCGTTGTTCTTTGAGACAACTATTTTCCTAAAATTCGCTACGAAGGTGAAATTACACTTGCGAAACATTTCACTGGGTAATTTCCAGCCAATGGTAGCTACTTAAAACTCTGATTTTTACTAGCTTATTTTCATTTTATGAAAAAAATATATAAAAAAAAAAAAAAAGGCTTAAGAGATCACCTCTAGTCCGTGTGTGTATGTGTGTGCGTGTCCCTAATAAATTCTAAAAGGCTGGAGCGATTTCAATAAAACTCTGTAAGGTTATAGCAACATTTTGGCCGACTCCGACCCTGCCCTTCAAATTTTATTACGTCTCACCAATCTAACATGTCGGCTGTGCGAAATATTTTACTGGCATTCTATATCTCCGAAACTATTACTGATATCACCCTGAAATTATGTACGGTGATAAAGGACACTGCTAAAAGTTTATCTATGTAACTTTCAAAATGCAGTAAAGTACAAAAATAACATGGCGGCCAAGCGAAGTTGAAACATTTTAATAGACTTTTCTCGCGATTTAACCATCTGAGCGCAGTGAAATGTGGTACAGTAAATGATTATACACATTGTAATGCACTGGCATCTAATTTAGTTCAATTGTTTACATAACCTCAAGGTAGCGGCTGTGCGAAATTTTAAAATCAAGTTTTTTTTCTTGTGTCGTAATCAGCGATTGATTTCTTGTGTCGTAATCATGCGATCGAAGTGAAATTTTGAATAATGAAGCTACGCAATAATTTTCCTTTAATGGTGCATAACTCTATGGCCTAAACATATCAATCAATGTATAAAGGCAATGCCTTGTCGATTCAACCATTGTCTTCTGTCTTCGGCGTATCTTTCGATCTTATAACAATCAAAAATGGTGAACATGCGAAATATTTAGACGGTTCTCAATATCTACGAATCTTTTAAAGCAATCAAACTGAAAATTTTTATGTCCATAGAGGCTAAGTTCACCTATAGGTTTTTCAGTAACCTGGTGAGCACAAATCCAACATGGCGACGACGCGAAGTACAAATATTTAAATTGTATATGTTGTTAAGAGGCAATTAACATGAGCAGGATATATGAAAATAGGTTGTATAGTTCTTAACGGAACTACTTGTTTAGCTTGAAAGCAATACCAATTTGTGGATGAGGGTATATTAATCATACCGTACCAGTGTTAACACCTCACTGATTAGTCTACAATACAAATGCCTATGATACGACAGTGAACAGCCCATAACCGCGAGAACATTACAATATTCCTAATTCTCATACATAGCTCGATACATGTTTCCGCTACCCACAATGCAGTGGAAACGCACGTGGCTAGGTGATGGGATCGAGGTGGCCGCGGGCTAAGCGAACACCTGCACATTTGAAAGACATCACAACAAGAAAATGAATCTTATCCTTGCACTTGAACATTAGACTAATATTTCTAATGCCCGATGACTAAAATCGTATTCGAACCGGTAAGAACGTTTTAGATAATGAAAGTTTAGTGTCCAACGCAAAAGTTTTCACTATTACTGTATCTTCACAAATTAGCAAAATTCAACGTAATCTGCACAGGAATACATCGTAAGTGAATTAATGTGGTAATGTGACTTTGTAAGTGTGGCTTGATATTATATCTCCACTAAAATGGACCACGGGCTGTCGTTCAAAAAAGTTTGCCTACGGCTGGATTTGAAGCACTATTCTGCTCGGACTCTTATACCACGTCAGATCGGACTTGAACTGCCTCAGACACGGAAACAACGTATACATTGCGCGCTAGACGGGTACTAGTTAACTAGGCTGTTCCACCTCGAACGTAAGTATGCGTGTCAAAGCCTTCAATCATGGTTCTTAGTGTTCACTGAACATTCTACCATTGCAGATCACGTGGCGTAGCCTATTAATTCGATTGTATTACATGTATGTGTTCTTCAAGGAGCAATAAATTAATCACATGTTCGTAGAAGGGTCCTTAGGATTTGGCGCGAAAGTGATTACGGTCGTTTTTCCTTTGCTCCTTTTTCCATGGCTCAGTTTACATTGCTGTCACACAGGCAGTGCGCAGAGCAATATCGACCATCAGGAGAATTGTAACGTTAGTTGGGTTTCATGAAACTAAATAATAAGGGGCTGGTGAAGCACTCTGTATATTATAAAATTGTTTCAAGTCTGATAATGTGTCCTTGTGATGGCTGTAATGTGCATCTGTAATTCAACTGAGGATTGGGAACGAGGTGGCCGTGGCCTTAAGTTAGGAACCATCACGACATCTGCCCAGAGTAGAAGTGGGAAACCACGGAAAACCACTTCCAGGATGGCTGAGGTGGGAATCGAACACATCTCTTCTTAGTTTTGCCTCACGAGGCTGAGTGTACCCCGTTTCAGCCCTCACCCCAGAATTAAATTTCTTGGCAGAGCATGGAATCGAACCCGTAACTCAAGGGCGACAGACAAGAACGCTAGCCACAACACCACGAGGTGGACTACTGCATGTGTATCTTGAGTATTGCCATGATTGTCAGTAATACAAACCGTTGTTGTTAATTATTCAATTTAGGAGATTGGGGTATCAGCCCCGTATACTTAGGTGATAACCTTTGTTTCACTGATGACATCAGTTGTGCAACTATAGGGCTAATTATAAAGTCTAGGATTGGGGTAGGTGCTCTGGGACTGAACTAAGGTGCCATCTCGAAAAATACTTACCATGGCCACTGTCATTACCGGAATTAAAACCTTCGATCTCCTGACTTGTTGAAGCTCCCTGTAAGCGAATAACGCACACGGTTATGCCGCGGGGTAGAAATGCAAACCAGGCTTCCGATAACAAAGCAGATTTGGCAGGAATTGGTCGATACAGTTGAAGTTAGCTTGAACTTTGGTAATGGTCTACTAACAAGGTGAGCGCACTAACATTCTTCTCAGTAGACACTCCAACAATAGACGTTGTCTGGAAGATTTCACATATACCATATGCGCTGATGGTCACAATGTCTTCTAACCAACTCATCATACATTCAACGCAGGGGACCGAGAGAGTTAATCTTTAGGGGGAAAATAAGGTCCAATCCTTCACAATCACTAGTATGGCCATAAAATAAAACCATTTTGAGCTAATTAAACGTTTAATAGGATGTGCTATTTTAAAGAGCTTGCATATTTCCACATTTTGAAGCATGACAAATATTGCCTTTATGCTGCCTATGTGGCACAATGAACCTGTTATCTTACTAACTTAGTCAACAGACTTTACTTTAATGCCTAGAAAACTCAAATTGTAACTAATCCAGCTTTCTAAAATCAATATTTTTCTTTCAACAGGGGCTGATGACACAGAAAGTCCTGGGACTGCAGCACAACAAGACGAACAGGTAAGATGTCAATTTCAACTTATACAAAGTAGCATAATCCAATGAGAATTGGGATTAGAGCAGACGAAACACAGACTTTCACAAAGTAGAGCAAATAAATCTATCAAAGTGCTAAACTTGCTTATCAATAAGAATAATTACGAGAATCAATACGTCTTGTAGTTCTCTGTCAGTTTAATGAATTTAATTTGAGCAATACCTGTCTAATCTTGTTTTAGGAGCACAGAAAACCTCTATTAAATGCAAAATGTCGGTAATGATGAAGAATTAGATGAGCTTGCGAGAGTTTTATGGATGTCGAAGAAGGAATTTGATGTCTTTGATAAGTTCAATTTCAAGAAGAGAAGGAAATTGTCACTGATATATCCTGTAGAAGTTTTTATTTACAAATTGTTATAATTACTCAAAACTGTCATAAATCAATAATTTCATGATGCTGAAATACTGAATAGTACTGTAAATGTAAATATTATTACAATGTATTGTACGTGTGTATAGTGTTACCATCAAAACTTGTCAAATCCACGAAATTCGCGAACAAAACTCACCACTACTTATCCAAAATTAAACTTTAATTTACCACTATATCATTTGAGACAGATATATGAGACAAGGCATGTGCACTTAAGAGTCGTACATGAATGTTATAAGTAACTTAAATATTTAAAAGACCTCACATTTACCTGTGTTTCTTGTTTTCTGAAGAATCGCTTTACTGGATAAAGGGAGTTTTGCACTTGACGGACTAAATTCAATCTACCGCTCGACCGGTATGAAGTTAACTTTTAAAGACACACAAAGGAAATATGACAAATACTGGTTGTGTTATTGTCGGCAAGTTTTAATAAAATAGTGTCGAGTTGTGTTAAAATGAGATCACCGACGTTAATCGCACGATAGCATATCGTGAAAGAGCTGGTTAGTTTTGGTTACCACTAAGTAAAAACAGGTTTTCATACAGTGAGATACAATAAAACTGGAGGTTCTTTAAAATGTTTTCAATAGAGATGGTAGTTTTAAAATGAGTACCTTCTTGTTTCAGCTTCCCGACGAATCAGGCCGAGATGGGAGCGAAGGAACGCAAGAACAGGAGTCACAAGAGGTGACTAGCGGTGAAGAGAAACCAAGTTCTGAAACCACTTCAGCTGAGCAAACTGGAGGGGAAATAACTAGTGGTGAAGATGAAACTACACAAGAGACTGCACCTAGTGTTGAATCTCAAGAAACGCAAGATACAGGCAAAAGTGGTGATTCACAAGAAACACTAGAGACTAAACCTAGCACAGAATCACAAGAGAGACAAGATGCTCCATCGAGGGAAAAACGAGAGGCAGGCACAGAAAGTGCCGAGGAAGCTGCTAGTGTCGAGGAAGGAGCGGTCAGTGCCGAGGATGGTGCAGCCAGCGCTGAAGACACGGTTACAAGTGGCCAGGAAGGAGCAACTAGTGCTGAAGAGGCAGCCAGCGCTGATGAAGCAAGTGCTAGTACCGAGCAAGGAGAAGCAGGCATCGTGGAAGGCAAACCTAGTGCCGAAGAAGATGCTCCTAGTGTTGAAGAACCAGCCACCAGTGCCGAGGAAGGAGCAGGCAGTGCTGAAGAAGCCACTGCCAGTGTTGAGGAAGGAACAGCTAGCACTGAAGAAACATCTGCTGCAAGTGTAGGGGAAGGGGCTCGTAGTGCTGAAGAAGATGCTCTTAGTACTGAAGAAGCAACAGCCAGTGGCGAAGAAGGTGCTCCCAGTGCTGAAGAAGCAGCAGTTAGTACCGAAGAAGCTGCTGCAAGTGCTGAGGAAGGTGCTCCCAGCACTGAAGAAAGTGCGGCAAGTGCCGAGGAAGGCGGTCCTAGCGCCGAAGAAGCTGCTGGAAGTGCAGAGGAAGGCACTCCTAGCACTGAAGAAACATCTGCTGCAAGTGCTGAGGAAGGTGCTCCTAGTGCTGAAGAAGCAATTGCTACAAGTACAGAGGAAGTTGCTCCAGAAACATCTGCTGCAAGTGCTGAGGAAGGTGCTCAAAGCGCCAAAGAGGCTACTGCAAGTACTGAGGAAGGTGCACCCAGTGCTGAAGAGGCAGCTTCTGTAAGTGCCGAGGAGGGTGTTCCTAGCACTGAAGAAGTTGCTACAAGTGCCGAGGAAGGTGCTCCTAGCGCTGAAGAAACATTTGCTGCAAGTGCTGAGGAAGGTGCTCCTAGTGCTGAAGAAACATCTGCTGCAAGTGCTGAGGAAGGTGCTCCTAGTGCTGAAGAAGCAGTTGCTGCAAGTACAGAGGAAGGTGCTCCTAGCGCTGAAGAAACATCCACTGCAAGTGCTGAGGAAGGTGCTCCTAGCGCCGAAGAGGCTGCAGCAAGTGCTGAGGAAAGTACTCCCAGTGCTGAAGAGGCAGCTTCTGTAAGTGCCGAGGAGGGCGCTCCTAGCACTGAAGAAGTTGCTACAAGTGCCGAAGAAGGTGCTCCTAGCGCTGAAGAAACATCTGCTGCAAGTGCTGAGGAAGGTGCTCGTAGTGCTGAAGAAGTAGCTGCCGCAAGTGTTGAAGATGCTCCTAGTGCTGAAGAAGCAGCTGCTGTAAGTGCTGAGGAAGGTGCTCCTAGTGCTGAAGAGGCAGCTTCTGCAAGTGCTGAAGAAGATACTCCTAATGCTGAAGAAGCAGCTGCTGCAAATGCCGAGGAAGGTGGACCTAGTGCTGAAGAAGCAGCTGCCACAAGTGCCGAAGAGGGTGCTCCTAGTGCCGAAGAAGCTGCTGCTAGCACAGAGGAGGGTACAATTACCAGTGCAGAAGGAAGACCTAGTGGGGAGGAAGCTGTAGCAACCAGTGCAGAAGATGGAGCTCCTAGTGCTGAGGTGACAGCTGTCAGCAAAGAAGAAGAGGAGGCTGCAGCCAGTAAGGAGGAGGCTGCAGAAGAAAAGAGCACAGAACAAGCTGCCAGTGCAGAGGAGGTGTCAGCTGAAGCACCCATTGAAGGTAAGACGGAACGTAAGACTGGCGGCATTGCACCTATTGAATTTGATTGGGTCATAAGTTTATACCATTTTAAATTATATTTTTCCCACAATTTTTTTTGTGCCAAATTTCTGGCAGCTGGACAACACTAAACATTCTAGAGCAAGGTTAGTTTTATTTTTGATACACTTACACAAATTATCATTATTAAAAGCTTTATATGATTAATGCCCCCAATAGCATGCCATTAAGGGAATTAGGGGAATTAAGATAGTATCCATATATTTTAATTAAAACTATTTTGTGTTAAATTCCCACTACCATTCCCACAAAAGCCCTGCGCAGATGTGGATATCCGCAAAATGTTACGACATGCGGATATAGTTTGCATGGCTGTATGGATAGCAGACAATTTTTGGAGTAAATTTGCAGATGGTTTTTAGAATACAATCTGAACTTGTTGAATATCATTACTAGGACCCGGTTGTTTATGACTTATATGTTTTCCGTTATGTTTTTCCATGACAAATATCGTGTCATTAAGCAAAATAAACACTCCGAACTAAAAAGGGTTGCAATTTTGGCTGTACAACATTCATTTTAAACATAGCACATGACACACACAGCCTAGGGGAATGACGTTCTCCTCAAATGTCTCAATGTGTTGCTTAAATAAGTTATGCTTTATCTAATAAATCTCTACTTAGTATAAAACAAAGTCCCCGATTCCTGGATGTCACGCGTAATTTCGAGAACCACTGGAAGGATTTTGATGCGGTTTTCACCATTCAGTAAAGGATATCTCGAGGAAGGTTTATGTAGAAAATAATTTATTTATGATCAAAGGAAGCCAAGCAGTAACGATTTCAGTGAAAAAAAAAAAAAAAAAAACCTGGCGTCCGTGCGCTTTTTAAGCTTACGCTGGGCAAACCGTTAAAAATATCAATATATTATGAGTGTAAGAATCGTTCAACATGAAACGTTCTACAAAAAAAAGTCCGCGATAACATATCTCTATCTTCAATACATCGCCCACTATAAGTGATTTTAAGTTTTAATTTCTTCCAACAATCTCCATTCAATTACTGAGGCGACAGTTTACGAGCTAGCTAGGGGCGAGCCTATCACCCCAGTTACAGCCCAGCTAGCGGGCGAGCCTATTAACCCAAGTACAGCCAGCAGCAAACTGGCTAGTTGTGTTGAGTTACGACTTCAGAGAATAGTGGTTGTGTTAGGAGTTTCCCTGGAAGTGCAACTCAGCCTTTCTTCATTTCGCCTGTGAACTTTTCGTTCCGCAAAATACACAGTCAAGTTAAGATTGGACGGAAGGGGGATTTGTGTTTCATGCACCTCGCCATTCTAAAATTACGTCTGACAAGAATTCGTTGCACATCACATGCATCTCCATGATAATAGTGCTGTCAGTGATTTTAACCCATCATGCCGAGACGTAAAACGGATTTAAGTCGTAGTTCATTGACATCGAAAAACAAAAAGCGCTTATTAAGTAATCCATTCATAACTGTACCTGGGCGAAGCCGCGGCGGGTTGTTTTGTTATGTCAGTGGATTCGGATAACAGTCGCGCGGAGGCTCTAATTACGACTTTGTCATGTGTACGTGCTTTGGATCCCTATGGGGCCTTCTTCAGCACAAAACATAAAAAAATTAATTGTGAGCATTTAAAATAAACAACGTAACCCTTATCAATAACATTGCGCTTAATTTATTGTTGTAGTTTTATTATTAGAGACAGAAATCAGAACTTCAAAACATTGCAAATAAAATTGGCCTGAAAATATCAATTGAAAAAACATCAAGAATGCCCCCAAAACCAACATCAATAAAAGAAATAAACATAGATGGTAATAAAGTCCAAATTGTAACTCAATTCAAATACCTCGGAAGAGCTGCATTGGTGGCGTAGTTGGTAGCATGCTGAATTGCTGTGCCCAAGATCGCGGGTTCCAACCAGACCGAAGTCGTCGGACTTTTAAGAGCGTTAAAATCCTTCAGTAAGCCGTCTTCGGAGGGGAAGTAAAGCCGGCAGTCCCATGTCATAGAATTATGGCATGTAAAAGATTCTTCTAACTAAACTAGTGTGAAGCTAAATTTCTAGGTTAGATTTCGTTGAAACGCTCTATCAAAGTTCCAACGTTCACCACTAGGTGTTGGTGACATCTGGTAGCGAAAGTCGGAACTGCTTGAAATTGAACGGAACTTGTATCTCACCCCATGTGTGTCCGCTTGAAGCAGCTACAGCCTCTGGCGAGCCGAACATGTCCTCGGGCACTCTCGGCACTAAAAGCCATATGCTATATAAATAACCTAAATGAAAAACCCTCTGTCTAGATAATAACAAACTACTGTTGACCAAAATATTATGTGTACTCGAGTTTGAAGGTTGTTTGTGAAGTAACCAATAGACCTACATAAAATCCAATAACATCATTTTCGTCGTTCTATTTTACGTTAGTTCATGTAGGTTTGGAATTTTTAATTTATATTTTAATATTTTTTATCGTAGTTGGAACACAAAAAGTGCCCGTTTTTAAGGGTGTTTCAACCATGCGTCACATTTAAGAATTATTATCTCACAATCCAGTCATCAGATCAAATCCAAATTTTAACACAATATACATTGGAATGTTGTATAACTGGTTTATTAATTTCAAAATTTTGTGTGTCCAAGAAACAAAGTTGTATCATTTTAGTAAGGTAACTTTTTCTCGGCTCGGGGTGGTTTGAAAATGTAGTTCTTGGTCGCGTTGTAATCCTTATACATCAAAAAGGTATGCTGTATGATTGTGAAGTACGTAAATTAATTCACTTATTTTATATAGGTTTGTATTTGTACGGGGAATTAAGGCATGGTTCACCAGTTAGCCCCTCCGGTGAAAGCTGTACAGCATTGCCAAGATGGGCTCCATCACGCGTCACGGCGCGCCTCGCTCGGAAGTGATGGGCTCCATATCAGCAACGCAGTACAGCATTTCCTGGAGCGGCTAGCTGGTGAACCATGTCTTAATTCCCCGTACAAATACAAACCGATATAAATTAAGTGAATTAATTTACGTATTTCACAGTCATACAGCATAACTTTTTGATGTATAAGGATTACAACGCAACCAAAAACTAAATTTTCCAACGACCTCGAGTCGAGAATAAGTTACCTTACAAAAATGATAACTTTCGTTCTTGAACACTCAAAATTTTGAAATTAATAAGCCAGTTATACAACATTCCAATGTATATTGTGTTAACATTTGGATTCGATCTGATGACGGGTTTGTGAGATAATAATTCTTAAATGTGACGCATGGTTGGAACACTCTTAAAAACGGGCACTTTTTGTGTTTCAACTGCGATAAAAAATATTAAAATATAAATTAAAAATTCCAAACCTACATGAACGTAAAATAGAACGACGAAAATGAGGATGTTATTGGATTTTATGTAGGTCTATTGGTTACTTCACAAACAACCTTCAAACTCGAGTGCACATAATATTTTGGTCGACAGTAGCTAAAGCACAAAAATTAAAATGGGACATCTACCAAAAAAAAACACCCATCTATAAACTCAAAAACTGAACATTTCAATACAGTTATAAAACCAGAAGCCACTTATGCAGCAGGAACACTCTTCCACCTGAATGGACAATCAAAAACTGACAAACTACAGAAGATCGAAAGAAGAATTGGTAAGAACCTGCATCAACAAAAAATTTCAGAAAGACTCACGGTGGTGGAAAGTGCCCAACAAAATTGTGTACAAAGGAATTGGAACCCATTACTGATACCATGCGTAAGAGGAGACTGGGATTCTTTGGACACATAATGAGAATGCAGGATTCAAGACTTCTGAAACTGGTACAGTACAATCTCAAGTCAAAAAAATACCACAACAGGATGAAGGTGGGTGAAATGAGAAGAGGATTTGAAGGAAATAGGCCTTACACCAGAAGACACTGTAGATAAGAATAAATTAAAAACCAAAACCAAGATATCCGCTTTACACTCACAAACAAAGTTGCAAACCAAATATTTTTAATCCAAGAAAGAACTCGAAGCATATGAAAATGTATTGGGAGGACCGCAAGGCCCGAATGGTGCCTAAGAAGAAGACTAGATAATCGACTGACTAAAGTGATACTATGTGGTCAAAAAAGAGAAGAAGAAGAAGACAAACATTTAAAAATTAGTTGTGAACATTAAAAAAAAATCTTTTGTTTAAATTCTCTCTTGCCGATCTATTATTATTTTACTAATTTGTTTAGGGTTACGCTATGTTTATTTTAAATGCTCACAATTTTTTAATTTTTTAATGTGTTGCCTATATCAAGGAAGCCGGAACATGTACACAAGACAAGTTCAGAATCAATTTTTAATAAAATGACTCAAAATTAAGGTGATGATAGGAAATTAATCACACAGAGATTCATTAAGGAAATTAACCAATATAATTGCTACAATGTGATAAAGAGACCACCGGGAAGTCTGTTCAAAGCGAAATGTCATGTGTCATGAAAGGGCATTTTGCTTCCTCCAGTGGCTCTTTCGCCACCAAATAAGTTTTGAACAGCCTATTAATATGGCCCTCACACCCATCCGACTTGGCCGGCCTTAATGTGCTACAGTGCTGCAGCACACTTTGTGTTTTTGTTTCTGTCAGTCGTGAAATGATAATTTCGGGCATTTAGGATTCCAGATTTAAAAAATTGTTTCATGAAGTTGTTGTGTATGCACAACCGATCTGAGTGCTGATGATCTTAGAGCTCTCTGTTGGTTATGCTATGGTACCAACATTATCATGTTATGATAAAAAGTCGATAATGCAGATTGCATTTTTATTCTCATGCACTGCTGATAATCTGACACACGAGCAAAAATTCAATCTCATCATTCTTGTGTTGCCTATATCAAGGAGTTACTTTGATGGTTCCTGTGGGTTTATATTTTTATCCCCAATACAGGGTTTCTGATACAGCTCAAACAAGAAATATGGCTAATATCTTTTTTAGAAACCTCCTAGAATATATAGTTATGCCCACTGATAAATAACAATTGAATTAAAGTTAATATGTAAAATTATTTTTGTTCTTAGTTGAAGCTACTCCAACTCCTGAGGCTGAACCCACACCTGAAGAGGAACTCACTTTGGTATGTATCTGCATCATAGTAATATTTTATACTAAACAAAAAAAAAAAGCATAACACCTAGATTTTTAAAAAGGAAATCCAACTTTAATGGTCCAAAAGGGTACTTGGAATACAATATATTTATGAATATATTCAAACATTGTTCAGGCATTTCATTTACCCTAATTTTAAACAACACCCAAAATTTTAAGAAATGGACATGCATAACGATAGTGAACAGAAGTCAAACGAATGGTCTCTTTGGTGTCTTTAAAATAACCCTGTTCAATGCAACTTTGACACACTCTAATGAGGTGTAAAACCACTCAGTAATGGGTATTGCCACCATTTGAAGCAATAACAGCTCGCATCCTATTCAGCAGGGTGACAATTATGTTGTAAATATAATTTTCAGGTATAGCAGCTTAGGCTTTCACGGCCGGCGTTCAGAACTATATTCAAGTTGTCCGGGCTTGTAGGCCGTGGTGCAGGCAGGATGTTATCTCCCGACATTTCATAGGAAATTGCGTCCCGACATTATTAAGGGTGCATCCCTTTTGTTAGTCAGCACTGCTTAGTTGAAGTTACTCCAGCTCCTGAGGCAAGGAGTGGACCCTTGATAATGCCGGATGCAGTTTCTGGTGAAACGCCGGGAGATAACATCCTGCCTGGACCACGGCCTACAAGCCCAGACAACTAATAATAATTTATTAATGCAGCCAATGGCCATGTACTTTTCTTTTCAGGACGGGTCAGGGGAGGGATATTGGAAGGAAATCGGCCGTGGACCTATTGAAAGGAACCGTCCCGGCATTTGCCTGGTGGTGAAAATGGGAAACCACGAAAACCATTTTCAGGACGGCCGAGGAGGGATTCGAACCCATGCTCTCCCGATGCCAGCGAGGCACTAGGTAGCGCGTTAGCGCTCTCGGCCACCACGGCCGGTAAGCCCAGACAACTTGAACATAGTTATTCAGGTATAGTGTTCCATTCTTGAAGAAAAACTGCTTGCAGCTCTGCCAAGGTATGGAAATCTTGTCAATAGATCTGGCGTTCGAGCTGGTCCCACACATGCTCGATGGGGTTTAGGTCGGGTCTTCTTGCTGGCCAGTCCAAAGTGATGATTTCTATCTCCGGTAGAAATGTTGACACGCATTGACCAGCGTGAGGTCGTGCATTAAAACAAAGCTTTCTCTGATGTAGGGAGCAAAAGGGACGATGTGATCAAGAAAAATCACCTCCATATACCAGAGTACATTTCGTGCCCCATTATAAATGAACACCAGCTGAGTCCATGCATGAGAAGTGATGACTCCCCACACCATGACGGAACTTCCTCCATAGGGTCCTCTTCCTGAGAATGTATTGGTGGCATAACGCTTCCCCGGTTCCCCTCCACACCCTTTCCCGCCCAACTGTAGACTTGAGGTTGAACCTGGATTCATCAGTGAAGAGGGCATTGCTCCAGTGTCTAGTTCTTATGTTCTTGAGCAAACTGATACTGGCGTGTCAACTGGGAGCCAATAAGTGAGCTTCTTTAAGATAATTGTGCCTTCCCTAGTCTCCTTCTCACTATCCACTCACTAATTTTGATGTTTCGCACCCGTTCTAGATGTCCTCTAGCCTGTACGGTGGTGATGTGCTCTTAACACATTTAGGGTTAGAGTTGGTCATCACTAGGTGATGTACGACCTGGTCCCAACCCTCTATAAAAGGTATATTGTTCCCAATAACGCCTTACAGCTCGGTGCACAATCGTGGGTGATGTTCTCAATACATTCACGGAAACTGGGTCAGTCATCAATTAGTGCTACAGCTCTTGCATCATCTTCCGAACAAACACGTCGTCTCAAAGCATCTTCACAGAACCTCATGAAATACTAGATGAAAAATTCCTGGAATGTGTACAAAGACTCCCAGACACGAGTTCAACAAAAGGAAACAGGAGATATGGAGATATCTATGTAGGTATTGGCGCCATAATGATACAACAAACGATTTCCATTATTAAGTTCCATTGTCTTCATTTTAATAAACACTAAGCTTAAGGTGTAATGTACCTTGAAGAATTATGAAGTCATTTGCATTCCGACCTCTGCCGTAGTTCAATGTACTTGCATTTACAGAACTTTAACTTCTGCTCTCAACTTTCATTTTATAAGCTCGCAATTGTACTTCAATTTACATGGAGAGATACAAAACAAATATTTTAGCTTCCCTGGCATCAAGATCAAAGCATGAGATTCAAAATAAAAAATTAACACTGTCACAAAGTAACCTCTACAGTCACAAAGTAACCCCTTCTTGGCTATGTGTTTCCTTTTCATATGGAACACTTTTATAGTACCTATAGAAAATTACATGCCATATCTCCTTTCAAGTTACAATAGCTCCTAGAATACAATAATCCAGAAGTTTGATGCTAAGCTCTCCCCAATAGTACAAATGCACAAGATACGATTGTATATTACATCAACCTTAAGTTGATATAAGTCTGTTGAAAAAGATTTATTCACATGATAATATCTTGCCTTAATCATTTGGGTACAAATGATTATCATTTCTGCAATTATATTTTAAGGCAGGGACTTGCATTACACATATGACAAATACCAATTTATGTGGATATATTTAAATGAAGCTCAATTCTTGGCTGATAAAACTTTAAGCTCATTAGTCCAGTAATAAATTTTGCAACAAACAAACTTAATGTGCTGAAAGAGAGAATGGAGTTTTGGCCACATCATGCAAGCAATGATTTAATTTTTTTTTAACATTGTAATACTTATGAAAAAATGAGTGCTGCTATTCAGAAGGTTATCTTTGCTTAGAGGAGTTACAGTACTATCATTCCCAATGCATGTTTAACTGCCCTTACTAAAATTAGAGCCTGTAACAATAACCAATATAACATTGGCCAACAAGCAAAACACACTAAGTTAGAGAACATGTCTATGAGAAAGTGAGCCTTGATGTTTAAACCTACAGCTCATTTTCTCATCAACATGTCCTCTGACTTGGGTGTGTTTCACTTGCAACTTATAATATACTGTATAAGTTGTATTTCACATTTAATCTCATCAACTTTAATGTGATTGTTTTTTTCAGGGACTGATAATTCCAGACAATCTACGCCCGAAGGACCACATTGGCGAGATCTTAAAGCTTGACTCAGAATCTGTTGAACATGAGTTGCTGCTTGCCAAGACTGTTGATTTTACTCTTAAAGAGCTGAAGAGGGTGTATGACAATGCTATCAAACCCCTTGAGGTCTTGTACAAGTACCGAGACCTCAGCAACAGACATTTTGGAGGTAAAACATCTGCTTAAGGAAAGAAATCATTAGTTACAGTAACATTTTTATTTTGAGAGATCACACTATTTTACACATCAATATGATGAAACTTTCATGCTGTTCAGAAATCTGTGAGCAATCTGGTATTAGAACATCAGGAATATCATTCAATTACAATTCTTGGTGTCCTAGGCAAAACCCCACACGAGACACGGCTCAAACCTAGAAGAATTGCTGAGTTTTAAATCTCCGGCCGTGAAAGCCAATATACCAATTAAAGAATTCTTTGAAAGGTCTTTAAAATAATACATTTCTAAGATGTTTCCAATCATCATGATAAAATAAAATGTGATACAGTAAAAAACCGATATAACGCGCTCGTTGGGGGACATTCTTTAGCTGAACCCCGATATATCGTAAATGATTAAAATCCAGGTATAAAGGAGATGAGAAATTACATAGAGATGGGCAAACCCATTAATTTAAAGCACTACAACTGTATACATGAATTTGTAACTTTTCACCCACTAAATATGATTTTCGTTTTTGAGACATTATTGTCCTTAATGTTTCATTAAATTAAAACTAAAAACATGTCACACATGACTAAAACACGATATGGTAAACTTTCACTCCACGAGATTTGAGAAACTGAAATAAGAATGAATTCATAACATTCTAAGGTACAAATTGTTTCCTGTTATGCTTAAGAAATCCCTTGGAATGCAGCTTTACAACCCCAAAAGGAAATTCACTGAATTTTATGGTCTGTTCATATGGAGCCACACCTGCTATTACAGCACAATATACAGCACTCACTGCCTATTGAAATCACAGATAATGCTGATATTGCTATCAATTTTATCAAGTCCCATACTGTTGTGTATTATGACACTAGAAAAGTTCAGTTTTTAATTGCCAATTCAGTTTATTTTCCTTAAAATTTGGTTTCAAAAAATCATTCTGGGAGTGAAGAATGAGTACATACAGTAATAAGGTCCCATCCCAAGGATCATCCAGCCTCCTCTCTTATGTACCAAATGATGTGCAACCATGGTCTGGACTACAGAGATTGCGAGATGTTATCGCCACAATTTTCAGTGCACAGTCCATTCTCATTCTCCATAAAACTCACTCTCCAGTTGAAACATTTGAAGGAGGCATCTAGAAACCATTGGAATGTTCCTTCACACCCTATCTTGCCACTCATTCTTTTAAAAACATAACAGTGCCCTTATGTTTCCCTGATAGGAAAGTAGAGACATATAAAAATAATACAGTACTGTTCAGTACAGTACCTTTTAAATTAATGACAATACAGTATTGTGTGAAGTGGTGTGACAGTTTCATTTAGGCATGTGTGTCTTTAATTACTTACAGTGTAAATGAAAATGTACCATGTACCATAATAAATACCTATTTTTTACTTGGGAACATAGTTTCCACTGTGTTATATACAAATCCGCAGTAAATCGGACCTCGCTATAATGGCGTTTTATTGTGGATTACAATGCAAAGAATAATAGTAATTTGTCTGTTTCAGACCCAGAGATTTTCTCTAAACCTCTTATCCTCTTCATGGGGCCATGGAGTGGAGGCAAATCTTCAATAATCAATTACCTTCTCGACATTGAATATAAGCAAACAGCTCTTCGAACAGGTTAGTTTCTTAAATCATAGGTGAAAATGTTTAGTAAATTTTCACTACAGCATCTAAAGAAAGAGCTTTAACGTGACTGAAAAAATGCAACAGTCATCAATATTACATAACTTTTGTTACAGACTATACAAGGGTTGTTCAAATAAAATATAGACAAAGCAGGCAACACTGCCAAAAATAAGTGGTACAGCATAGCTTGCAATATGTTGTAACACCACAGAATGTGGCCTGTCTGTGCCAGAAAAGAACTCCACTATGCAGAAATGAAATGAAATAAAATTTTAGTCTGAAATGATAGGGGTCACAGAAAAGACGCCTCAAGGACCGTATTTTCCAGTGGGCTGTGAGTTGGCTGTGAAAGAGTGATTTCACCAGCAACTAGCATTGTCCTTAGTGAAGGGTATGCGGGAATAAAGTTCACCATTGGAACAGATGCCTGAATAGTAGACTCCCGTGAACTGTTCTCATGTTGTATTTGTGATATAGTTATATATTGTGTTAGTTTCTACACATATCCATTTGAACAATCCTTATATTTTGTGACAGATAACCTGGAAGTTTCACCCTTTAAAACTTCTTCACCAGAATATATTTTAAAAATAGTTGATATCTTAATGCAATAACAATTCCAATAGGGAATTTATTAGAAAATGTAGCATTTGATATTGTAGGATTTAAATACTGTAGGTTAATTCTGTTCAGAACATCACAGCTTCACATAAGTCGTTCAAGAATTTCCCTCATCTTTTCTTCTTTTAAAACCACAAATATATATTAATTGTAATGTAATGTTTATTTAGAAACTGACGCGATGGCTGGAACGGGGTGCACTCAGCCTCGTGAGGACAATTGAGTAGCTGTCTGACAGTGAGGCAGCGGCCCGATCACGAAAACCAAGATTAACGGCCGAGGGGACCCGATGCGCTGGTCACGCGTCACCCCAATATCTGCAGGCCAAACGGCTGGGCAGCGGTCGCTTGGTAGGCCTAGGCCTTTCATGGGCTGTAGTGCCAGGGGTTATTATTATATTAATGTAATGTTTTCTTTTCCTTGATATTATGATGGGATGACAAAATACCCCCAGAAAGCAAATTTAAGCACGTTTCATACCTACTTCATTCCAATTCTCACATATGGACTCGAAACATGTACCCAACTCAACAAGGCTAATAGTAAAATCCAGGCAACAGAAATAAAATTCATCAGGACAATGAACCAGAGGACCAGGAAAGATAAGATTAGGAATGAAATTAACAGGCAGGAAGTTCGTATCAAAATACCTGTCACTGAACTCCTAGGAGGATGCAGATTACAGTGGTTTGGACACGTCATGAGAATGGACAGAAATAGGACACCAAGAAATTATTTCGACAGAGGGAGGAGACCGATAGGAAGGCCAAGAAATCGATGGATAGACCAGTGAAGTCTGAGGTCAACAAACAGAATATGAAATGGGAAGATGTAGAAGAACAGCAACTCTACTCCGACCGAAAGAAATGGCGAGCGCTTGAATACCACGCCCGGGAAACTGGAGCTGGGAAATGATGATGATGACAGCATTATATATTTGTATTTATATGATTATTTTATCTGGGCAGAATGAACATTTCTGCATCTGTGTTGCACTGAAATTTGAACATTCTGTAATACATATCTATGGCTCTCACATTAAAGTAAACAAGTCTGACACATTCTTCTAAAATACAAATCCATACTAATACTGTATTAATTTGCATAATTAAGCCAATGCTGCTAACTATTTGACCTCCCTTTTCATGCCAGTACAAACTTCATTATGATATATTGAACTCTTATCTTATTTTCTAAGGGTACAATATAATAACCACATGTTCTTGTAAAGATATTGTCAGAAGTTAAATGATCATCTTTTTAATGTTTATAATGAGGTGCCGAGCCATCACCAGCATACTTTAATATCCTCATGTGGGGTGACCGTGAGGAGGTGATTGATGGCACACAATTGGCTGCTGATTGGACCTTCTCTGGCCTGCAGAAGTTTGGCCAGGGGCTTTTGGACCGTCTCAGGGGATTACGCTTACCGAATAAACTTCTGGAGAAGGTTTGTGATCTATTCATGCCTATATAGAAGAATGAGAATTTCATCTTTAGAATTGGCTTTGGCTCTACATTAACTATCTAGTAGTGAAAATAAATAAAATAAAAAATATATAAAAAAAGAAGAGGAAACTTTAGTCAACCCTTTATAGCCAACGTCCGATTGATCAGATTAATGCAATATTATTTTCTTCAATATTAGGTAAATATTGTGGAAATCCCTGGAATACTGGAGATCCGCAAGCAGGTGGAGAGGCTGTTTCCATTTAACGATGCATGTCAATGGTTCATCGATCGAGCTGATGTTATTTTCTTGGTGTATGACCCAGCAAAATTGGACGTGGGGCCCGAGACTGAAGCTATATTGGATCAACTCAAGGGCAGAGAGTACCAGGTAATGTTTCAACCACTCAATTTGAGAATTAACATCACCATGTAGTGGCTTTGGTGGATTAGTCGGTAGCATGCTGAGCTTCTATGCCCAAGATCGCGGGTTCAAACCCGGCCGAAGTCGTCGAATTTTTTAAAGAGCGTTAAAAATCCCTCAGTATGCCTTCCTTTGCAGGGCAAGTAAAGCAGGCGGGCCCATGTCATAGATTTATGGCATGTAAAAGAACCTTCCACTAACGACAATTTGGTGAAGCTAAATTTGTAGGTTAGATTTGATTAACACTCTATTAAGTTCCAACGTTCACCACCAGGTGCCAGTTGTGGTGGTATGGGCCAAGTCACAGCTAGTCGTCTGCAGTCCTCATCTGAATTACCGATAACACACACAAATACAGCCATCACAATTAACACCGGTTACAGATTCTACACACTCCTAAAGTACACGGTGCTACATGACCGCGTTGTCGCAGCCCCCAAACTGAGGAACCAACCAACATCACCATGTAATACTGCACATATCAAAACAGAAAGAAATGAGCAGAACAAAAGAGATTAACATATTCTAACATTGGTCTACCCTACAGTTCTTGTCCTCGACCCTTCCTTCCATAACTAAGTTTGCTATTCCTGGGTGTCCTAATATGTGTCCTACCAACCTATCTCTCTCTTCATTAACAGTCACCAGAAAATACCTCTTCATTCGTTACTCTGTCCACCTCTCTGATCACCATTCTCCTGTAACACCATATTTCAATGTTTCTATTCTCCTCCTTTCTCCTGTGTGAACAGTCGAAGTTTCACCTCCATAGAGTGCAACGCTCCAGACAAATGCATCCAAAAATTACTTCTTAATACCTAACCCTATATTTGGCTGAGAGCGCTAACGCACTACCTCGTGCCTCGCTGGCATCAGGAGAGGGTGGGTTCAAACCCCACCTCGGCTATCCTGAAAATGGTTTTCGTGGTTTCCCATTTTCACCACCAGGCAAATGCCGGGACGGTTCCTTTCAATAGGTCCATGGCCGATTTCCTTCCAAAATTCCTTCCCTGACCCGTCCTGAAAAGAAAATACATGGCCATTGGCTGCATTAATTAAATTACATTTGATGTCAACAGATTTTTTTTCTAGAGAAATGCTTTCCTTGCCTCAGTCAACCTACTTTTTATATACTCTTTGCTTCGTTCATCATTGGTTATTTTGCTTCCTAAATAGCAGAAGTCCCCTACTTAGCTTTTCATCTGCCAATTTGATGTTAATAGGGGTATCTGATTTCTTTCAGCTGAATTCCATTATTTTTGTTTTACATTTATTGATTTTCACCATGAATTCTTTCCTCAAGATGGAGTCCATACCATTTAAAAACTCATGTAAATCCTCGGTGAATTGGCTAAGATGACAATGTCATCAGCGAATCTCAGAGTTGAAATGATTTATCCTTGAATCTTGACTCCTACTTTAAATTTATTTCTAATTTTCTTTATCACTTGTTCAATGGTTGGTTGGTTGGTTCCTTAGTTTAGGGGCTGCGACAACGCGGTCATGTAGCCCCGTGTACTTTGGGTGAGTGTAGAATCTGTCTGATAACCGGTGTTAATTGTGATGACTGTATTAGTGTGTGTATCTGTTTTTTTAATTCAAGTAGGGACTGCAACTTTGAATTTTCAAATAGTTCCTACTTTTGCCGCCAAACGCCACCGTCAACGACTACTAGGCCTAGTTCAGAACTAGCTACTAGACGCCACCGCAGTCGGCTCTTGGCAACGAACGTAGCAACCAAAGAGCGTTGTTTACATTCTTAACCTATCCAATTTAGTTTCACACAGGTGTAATTAGTGGAAAGATCTTTAACATGCCATAAATCTATGACATGGGACCGCCGGCTTTACTTCCCCTCCGAAACTTGTTCAATGTATAGATTGAAAGTAGGTGTGATAAGTTGCAGCCTTGTCTTACACCATTCGGAATACCAGCTTCTCTCTCATGTCCTTCGGCTCGAATAACTGCTGTCTGGTTTCTGTACAGATTGTAGATCACCCTCCTATCCCTGTACTCATGGCTTCCATCCACTCACTCATCCAAAAATAGTGAAATAGTGAGTGGTTTTATTTTATTTCAAAAAAGTGAAAAGAAAAAAAAAACTGAGTTTTTGTATGAAAAAGTGAGTCAATTCATAGCATTATTTGCATTTATGGTCTATATCTGGTTCATAATTTTAACTTTTGTTGATATCTGTAGGTGCAATTGGGGGGGTCTTGGGTGGCTAAGCTCCCCAAAACAAGCCATAGCCCCCCAAAAATGTGACAAAACTGTATTGAAATAGACAAAAATTTTAAGAATGTGTAAAAAAAAAAAAAAAAAAAAAAAAAAAAAGGGACCGACAGTAGTGGCTACACTGGCTAAAGCGCAGCATTAGGTCATGGGGCCAAGCTCTCAGCTGACTCGGTAGACGCGTGGGTTCGTCGGCCGTCCTTGAAATGGTTTTCCGTGGTTTCCCATTTTCAACACCAGGAAAATGCTGGGACGGTACCTTCTGACAGGCCACGGCCGCTTCCTTCCACATCCTTGCCCAGTTTCATTCACCATCATTCATTTCATCTCTCATTAATTCCTCTCATGAGGTTGGCGTCAGGAAGGGCATCCGGCCGTAAAAACCATCGCCACAAAGACTCATCGCATCTCATCCCCGACCCCGTTGGAAAAACGGGAATAATAAGGGGTAGACATACATACTGAAAAACAAATTAGGCCCCCAAAAATGTCAACCAAATTGCGCCTATGTTAATAATATCTCCGAGTACTGTTTGTGATTTTTTCGTCGATCGCTGCACGGCACCGACTGTGGTATTGCACCATGGAAGCTTTTTATGCTTTCTGGCCGCCTGGCTCGCTGCCGGCAGCGGTGGCAAAAAAACTAACTACCCATTCATGGGAATATTTTGGGTCATTTCTAACAATCTGATTGTGCATGAGACCATTTTAACGCAGAATGTGACCAGTTTTGAAAAAAGTGAGAATAGCGAGTAATTTTATCAAAAGTGAGAAAAGTGAGGCTGCTTTGAAAATAGTGAGAAAAGTGAGTCGCTGGAAGCCCTGTCTGTACTTTATTCCAATCCTTTTCAGCGAGTAATTTTATCAAAAGTGAGACTGCTTTGAAAATAGTGAGAAAAGTGAGTCGCTGGAAGCCCTGTCTGTACTTGATTACAATCCTTTTCAAAATGTCAAACAATGCACTCCAAACAACATTACCAAAAGCCTATTCTAAGTCTACAAATGCCATGAACTTCCTCTATCTTTCCTTACTCTACCTTCCAAGATCAGCCAAGGCCGGTATTACACTATCAAAGAAATTTTATAAAATATTTTATGTTCAATGATGACGAAATGTAAATATTTATGTCAGAAAACTGTATCGTAATGAGGGTCAGTATAACACAATTTTTTCATTATAAAACCATTTCTTCCACCAATCAGAGCTTAAGAAACGGTTGTGTAACCAATTAGGTAAGGATAACATCGCACCTGCGCTCACTTCCACGGCTTCCTATTTTAAATTTCACTGCGTGGCCTACTGTCATAGTGGGGTATTCAAGAAGGCCATGGTGGAATTCAAGGTATTCTCTGCGTCCCATGCACTCTGTTCAGTACAGTACAATAAACTAGCGAAATCTCGACAGTTATTTATGTTCGAACATAAGATAGTTATAATTATTGTCAAACAAACAGTTGTATGCAACTCGCCTATAATGGTAATTAAGACACTCTTATGGAAATTATAAAACTCACTTCACTCGTTTTATAAACATACTCGTGTCTTAATCATTGCCATTGTAGGCTCGTTGCATAATGTACTATTTTAAAACTGAACTTTTATAAAAATTATACAAAGCAATAATCACACCATTACACTACATCAAATATTTTATATTTCAGCAAACGGATAAAGGTTAGTTCCATGTTCACTATTTACGGTAGTTGAAATTCTGGAGTAGCAGTATCGGTATGTAAAAGAAACTGAAAGATAAACTAAACGTCTATGGGTTAAACCATGGGTCGCCCATGTGACAGTAAATATATTTATACGAGCAGCAGTAAGTGGACTTGAATAATTGCAATAATATTAATTATTAATAATTATGATGAAATGAATTATGGTGACGTTCGAAACAACAGCAAAGAAAATTGAAACATACGAAATAAAAAAGTACATATTAGGTGGCATTCGATCCCTGGTCCTCTCATACAGGAGTCTAGCGCTTTACACATTCCGCCAACTAGACACTTACCTGTTACGGTTCGTTACATGTATTACGTACTGGTAAAGATAAGTGCTTATTTACACACCCTTGTAATACCATTAAGTGAAATTGACGAATTATAATACAAATATTATAACATAAAATACACTACTCCTCACAGCTTATTGCAGCCTATTTAACTATTTAATTTCCCTTTATATTCTGAAATGCACGTCCTATATGTGCAGCGCCCATAGCCTCGACTATTTTTACCTACACTTTCTATCTGTTATCTATGTTTTACATTGTATACCATTCACTATGTAACATATTATGCAACATTTCATGCAATTCACACTCTGATATGAGCATCTTTGTTGTAACCAGTGCTTCTTGATTTGTAAAAAAAGAGGTTTGGGTACTGTGGGCTACCGGGTGGTGGTGGGAGGAGGGAGAGGGGAGGGGGGCTTTCTGGAATATTGAAATATAGAGTTCTAAAAACGATATTTTTACGCTTTTCTAAACACCTATAAAAATGAATCAGTGGACAAAATAGCAATCTATTGAAAATAAATATCCAGTCAAAGACCAAGTTGTAGGCTTGCGCATAATAGTTCGCGGCTGGGAGCGATCAGTTTAGTTCGCAGCTCCTTAGCGAACTAGTTCGCTCTTTTAGTTCGTTAGGTCCCATCTCGAATTCCCTGTAAGACAGATCGTTCGCTCGCCGTGCTGCTGACACTGCACGCGCTCTTTGTTGGTTATAGCAGTCTGTCACCACTGATGACTCGTCACCAGTGATTGCTCATTCACATTGCTCTCGTTTCAAGCAATACTGTAGGCTACTGTAACAGTTACTGTGCAATTCGTGTATTAGATAGCGACATGTTGCGTGTGTAGTAATGTGTTTTTACATTTTGATATTCGAAGATAAAAAAATACAAAAATATGAGTATTGAAACATTAGTGAAATTCCTTATTCCTTCCTTATTTCCTTTTATTCCTTGTAGGAACATAGGGTAGCTACAAACTTCTTCCATCTCACTCTATTGTTGGCCATCCTTTTAATTAGGGTCCATGTCTTTCCTTCTGAGAAAACTTCTCTTTCTATTGTTTATAAAGCCAAAAGTCGTCATTTGTTTATCATCAGGGGCGGATCATTTCAGTGAAATGATAGAAGACTTCAGCCGGGAAAAAAGTCGCAAAGTAATATTTTAATATTTCATAGTTTACATAATCTTCTTCAAGGGGACTTAAAGGTTTCTTTCATATCATTAAAAAATGCACTGTAGCGTATTCAAAATATTGTAACTATTCTTTATTTTCTTCTTCTTCTTTCTTCGATTCGGCCAACTAGGGACCACGTCAGTTCAACTGTCTCTTCTTCCGAGCTTTAACTACCGCCCAGTGTTTCCGCATTCGTCTCCGGTGTTGTTCTTTTCTCTCTTGGGACCACACCTTCCCTGTCTCCATTTGATTTGATTTTTTTATTTCCTATTGTTGTGGGCCCCACCTTATCATACCGCCCAGGGCCCCGCAAGGCCTGGATCCGCCACTGTTTATCATTAGTGAAATACCGGTACCGTACCTAAAAGAATAACAGTATGGACGATGTGTTCGTAGAAGCATACACTTATTATTCTCTTTATGTTTTTCTCTCGCGTGGGGCCGATAACCTAGACGTTAGGCCCCTTAAAACAACAATTACCATAATAATTTTTCGCGTGTATCGGCGCGTCACCATCCGATTCCATTTCCTACTTGTCACTAGGTGATGATAAGACGTACCCCCGCCCGCCGGAATTTTCATTTCTTACTTGCTTCGTGATATTCATTATTTGGCTGCTCTGAAACCGTTGGGTACATTATCTTTATGGCATGAATGGGAGGAATAGGGTTTTTTAGTTCAGATTTTTGTCCATAGAAGTTCGCTTTTCTTTGTGAAGCATCGTCATAATGTTCATTTCTTAAAAACAGGTAAAAGTAGTTGTATCACCATGTATCGAGAAAAATAAATATCAACTAGTTCATTCAAATGGTAATGTTAATCCAGTTCGCCGATTTTCTAAATAATTGGACATATTTTCAAATAATCCAAAATGACTAAGTTAAACAAAACTGTGGAATTATCCCCACATCTACATCAGTTAAATATCAGTAACTTATATTTATGAACCGCCACTGTATTACATTACAAATATAAGGTAGTTACTACTATTAGCGTGTTAGTTCGCTAAGGAGCTGCGAACTAAACTGATCGCTCCCAGCCGCGAACTATTATGCGCAAGCCTACTAGTAGTGTGTTATACTGTTATTATAATAAACCAACATTGAACAATCGCCGCGCCAAAACTTGACAATCTTGCCACTATCAATAGATACACTCAATCAACTGAGCTGACAATAAAACATAGCGCATGCGATTGTGCAATGAGTGGTGATGTGACGAGCTGACGAGCTACGGCGGACCCGCGCTCTCGCGCTCTTACAAGTCGGTCAGCGGGAAAAGAGCGAACGAACTAACAAGCGAGCGATCTGGGAACTAGTTCGGTAGTTCGTCTGAGGGACCCGCTCTTCCGAACTAGTTCGTTCGCGAACTACACAGGACTACCAAGTTGAACTTGACTTATAACTAACTTTCCACACTTCTAAAAATTGTTATATATTCGACTTTTACCCCTATCAGAGGTTTCGGTACTGTGTACCGGTGCGTACCGTCACAAAGCTAGCCCTGGTTGTAATATTCCAGCTGTTATGATCTGCCAATTTGGTTTGAATTTTTTATCAAATATAGCATGATGCTCATACATTTTATATATATTTTATTTTTATTTTTATAAAACCACCTTTTATAAAAGATTTCCCCATTACACTGTCATATCTATAATAAAAGATCCTTGACAAATTTCTTTGATAGTGTAATACCGGCCTAAGGCAGGGATTCTCAAACTATCCAAAAATTGTTTTCTATTGTACCCCCACCATATGATTTTAAAAATAAGGTTGAAACTTAATGTCATAACAAATAATAGTAATAATACAAATGCGACAGTACAGTATTTATATTTTAATAATTCAAATGTTGTAGTTTAACATAATGTAATTTAGTATCGTTAAGATCAGTTTTAAAAGTTTTATCACTAAAGTTTCAATTAAACCTTTTAAAAATGTTTAAAAATAATGAAAAAGGTATTAACATACACTCTCTAATCTCGAAATTTACATACAATTATAAAGTTTAAAATTGTTATTGATCAATGAATAGTCTTTCAATGGGAAGGATGTGCTTGCATATCTTGACACAAATTCTCGATGTCCACTTGACCAAGCGAGACTTTTAAGCAGAGGTCCAGCTCTATATTTAGCCTGTTGCGGTACTTATTTTCCAGGCATAATAAATGCATTCTTTTTACCCATTGTGATTTCTTTTACAGACACGTATTATTCTGAACAAAGCTGATCAAGTCCGCCCGGAGGAATTGATGCGAGTTCAGGGAACGCTCATCTGGAACATCAGCCCTCTTATGTCCAGCAGTGAACCTCCAGTTATGTACTCCACTTCCCTCTGGTCCTTGCCGTATGAATCTGGAGCACCCATTCGTCTATTGCAGGCCCAGGAGAGAGCTTTCTTACGAGACATGCGTAACGCAATCGACAAGAGGGTCGAAAATAAGATTGCCAGTGCAAGGAGATTTGCGGTAAGTGTCCATAGTTTATAATAGTCATAATATGAAAAGTTGACAAGTTCTTGCAAAAACAGTTCATTAAAAATAAATTGTGTATGGATAAGTAATATTACGAGCAGACAAGAAGAGTACTTGCGAATATTATGAGTAGATGTTGTAGCTTCTCACAGATTGTAATCGTGTTGACTGACTGCAATGTTACAATATCATGTTGTAAAGCAACACTGAACAATTGCTTCAAAGCATGTATATTATGAGTACGTTTGAAGAATATAATTGGGAAGACCATTCAGTGGGAAATTCCACTAAAGTAGGGACAAAATGATTAAATCTGATACATATTTAAAATAATAATAATAATAATAATAATAATGGACAGAATTACTCTTTTTAACACATTGAGAGAACTAGGACTCAACGACAAGATCAATAGGCTGGTGCAAGCCACCCTGCACAACACCACAGCCAGAGTAAAGTTTAGAGGACAGCTCTCGGAGAGTTTCACCATTAAAACAGGGGTGAGACAAGGAGACGGCATCTCATGCATATTATTTAATTGTGTTCTGGAAAAGATCATTAGAGAGTGGACGAGAATCCTACCAGAGAATACTGGATTATGGATGGGGATTAAAGCTGACAACCTAAGGATTCCATGCCTAGCCTTTGCAGACGATCTGACTTTATTGGCAAATGACATACAGGAGGCTACTACTCAGCTCCAAACACTGCACTCAATAGCGGCTAAAACGGGTCTTTTGATTAACATAGGAAAGACCGAGTTTGTTACTAACATCAAGGATGCCCCTAGAATGATGAGAGTCAGTGATAACATCTACATCAAGAGAGTCAAAAGTGTAAAATACCTTGGGGAATGGTTTTCAGAGGACCTCAGCGAAACAGTGGCTCTTGAACACAGGAGACTCAAACTAGATAAGGCTTACCATGCCTGTAGAAAACTATATGCTTCAAAAAATTTGTCGATGAATGTCAAACTAAGACACTACAATGCAGTAGTCAGACCTTCAGTCCTCTATGCAGCAGAGTGCCTATGTCTAACCAAGAAGACCCCTTTAAGAGCCCTCGAGGTACAAGAAAGAAAGTTCCTGAGACGGATAGTAGGACCAAGAATTCTACCAGATGGAAGCCGAGAAAATCTCATAGATGCCATCAGAAGAAGGCGACTGGCTTTTTACGGACATCTATTCAGAATGGACTCAAACAGGTTATCCCATAGGATCTTCAAGGCTGCTAACAAGGGCAAAGCTACTGGATTCTTGTGGAAGAAGCAAGTGGAAAAGGATCTTTCGGAACTCCATATAAATGAAAATGACATAGCCGACCGGAGTAACTATCATACAGCTCTTAAAATTAAATCCTTCGTAACATCCCTCACAGAAGTTACCCACAGACCAAAAGACGAGACTAGGAAATGGTCTGAGGAACGTAAGATTCAATTTAGCCGGAAAATGAAGGACTACTGGACCATCAGAAAAGCTCGAGGTACCAACATGAAAGCAGCTGCCAAACCCACCACTAAGAACACCAATCGTGGCAAGCCTGACGATGACATCAAGAAACAGCTAAAACACAAGCACCGTGGTCCAAAGATGGCCCTAACGAAATAATAATTTAAAAAAATTATAATAATGTAGTTTATTACTATGCTTACCGGATTCAGGGTTGCCTTACAGACAATACTCACTACATAAAACATATTTATGTATAGTAACTGTAAGTTTGATGTCCAAAATTATGGTTTCTTATAATGATATTGATCTCTTCAAAGTGGGTTGGACTATTTGGTGGCTTTATATAACGTGCTTTATTTTATAATGTGGAGCCACATTATGTTGTTATCCGTAACCCACAAACTGGACAGCATTATATAGGACACACAATCCTGATTAGATAATGTGAAAATCATAAGTTCAACTTATGAGAAGGAAAGAGGAAAGCACTTATTTTGTGTATCCACAAAATTATGAGGTGGATTTGATCTGCACATGTGATTTTGAGCAAATTGGATAAACCAACAGAAGTTTTGAGGAAAATCCAATTTTCAGAAATCTTTTACAACGTTGATTGAGTAAGAAGGCTAGTTAGACTCGAGAATATTTAACTCTCATTTATGTGTGTACGAACAAACAGCTTGCTGCTTATATTTGTTATGGACGTTTAATGTTCATTAGTCACTTTTTATTGTTGTTATTAACTTTTTTTCATTTATTTTATGCCCACATTGGAGCACTATAATCAATCTATCTGCAGTCAAGTCTTAGGAATATTAGTTACAAATTTGGCTTCTAGAATGACATAAAAATGACCATGATAGCCCGATACCTTATTGATGTGTTAATTATAAACTATTTATTTTTACCTAAAGTAAATATTTATTTCATTGAAAACCGTACCAGTTTCGGTCACATTGTGACATTCTTCACCTGGTATATGATGAGTAACTGAGTAGTACCATACTAAAAGTTCACATAGTAAATTTTACAAAAAAAAAAAAAACAGAACTGTTACAATACATTTTGTAAATTAAGCATTAAAAAATTGTCTTGAAAAACAGAGTAGAAATGAGGAAATGTGTATGTGAAAATATGCACAGTTTGTTGAATCAGTTAGGTTATAAAAATTCTTGATATGTATTTGCCAGGTATAGTATAGAAAGGAAGGAAGGAAGGAAGCTTGTAGTTTAACGTGACCGTTAATCTTGAGATCATGAGCCACGGGACCTCCTTTTTACGTGGAATCCGAACCACAGGACATGGCATTTCACTTTGAAAATCTCACATGCATTGACCGGGAATCGAACCCGGACCGCCTTGGTGAGAGGCATACAGCTAGACCGCTGAGCCACCACGCCCCCCTGTATAGTATAGAAAAACTTTGGAATATATGTGGTGAAGTTATGTTGAAAAATGTATCCTTATTTGGCTTATGTTTCTTCTTATGGAGTATTGTTTGCGTGTAGACATTTTTAGACTAAGTCTCATGTCTTTGTGTCTCAGGATCCTCTTCTCTTCCCAGTGTTCAATTTGTTGCATTGTCAAGCCTAATTCGTCTAGATCATCTAGGACTTCTTTGAACTAATGATTTTTGGTTTTACTTTTCCAAAGTATTGGAATAGCTGTTTAAGTATCCTGGTCACTGGTAATCGTGATATGTGACAGAAAAAAGCAACTCTCCTTTTCCTCATTGTATCTATTATTGACTCAAGTTTCCTGGTATACAATTTCATTAGGTAGTAATCACCATTGGTCATCTACTTGGTGCTTTTTGTTTAAAATTGTTCTGAAGATTTGTCTATCAATCTTCTGTAATTTATCTGTAGTTGATTTCGTGTTCAGATTGAATAGGGTTTCACTAGCAAAGGTTGCTTCAGGTTTAACAACGGAGTTGTAGTGTTTAAATTTTGCATTTACCGAGAGAGAATCCTTCTTGTATGTTGGCCAATGATACGTTGGGCTCGTTTCAGTTCCAAGTTATAGTCTCCCGAAGATATTTCAATTTATTGACAACCTTAATTTGTTTGTTATTAGTCAGAGTGATAGTTGGTGTTTAAAAATTGACGGATGGCATCATTTCCGTCTTTTCAAATGAGATTTGTACACCGACTTTTGCAGCTATTTGTTCTAATTCTTCGATTTGTAATGTCGTCTCTTCTACACTACTTGCCAGCAGCGCAAGGTCATCTGCAAATGCTAGGCAATTTAGTGTGATATTTTTGCCAATCTTGATGTTTGGTCGTCATTTCTTCTTACACTGTTCTCGTGATGGTGAGAGAACGTCCTCCTGTCGAAGTCCAGTCCAGATTTCAAATGATTCAGACAACTCCCCTCTAAATTTAACTTTTGATTTAGTGTTCTCAAGAAATTGTAAAGGAAACAAAGGAAGCATATGGACATAACGAAATGAAGTTACTATTATTTGCAGACGATATTGTGGTCTGGGGAAGGAACACCGAAGAAGTGCAAAAACAACTAGATGCACTGAACGAAAATATTCAGAAGTACGGCCTGAAAATCAGTATAGAGAAAGGCAAGACCATGGTGATGACAAGAGGGGAAAGACAAGGGAAGGGCACTGTGAAAATTGGAAGTCAGAGTTTGGAAATTGTGGACATGTTCAAATATCTAGGAAGTGAATTGATGCAAACTGGTAGGTTGGACATGGAGATTGGCAGGAGGGTACAGCAGAGCAATGCATTCTATCAAAGTGTAAGAAAACTTGTTTGGGATAAGGAAGTACCAAGGAAAAGCAAGGAGGTAATGTATAAAGTGTACTATGTACCCATATTAACTTATGCAGCTGAGATTTGGACCCTGACAAGCAGGCAAGAAAGTAGAATCCAAGCCAGTGAAATGAAATACCTAAGAAGTATGATAGGTAAGACAAGGAAAGACAGAGTGAGGAATGAAGATGTCAGGAAGGAAGTTGGGATGGGAAAACTAAATGAGAGAATTGAGAAGAATAAACTAAGGTGGTTTGGACATGTAAAGAGGATGGAGGAAAATAGAATACCAAGACAGATGCTGGAGGCCAAGTGCAAGGATAAGAGAGCAAGGGGAAGACCTAGAACACGGTGGATCGATTCAGTGAAGAACAGCATGAGAAAAAGAAATCTGGACTGGGACAAGATCGTGGAAGAAGAATTGTGGAAGGAAAGAGGAAAGTGGAGAAGTGCCATAAATACCCCGACCCGGCAGGAGCTGGATAAGGGGAAATGATGATGATGATGATTTATTGTTCTTAAGAGTAACACCGAGATTGATAAATTTCTGGTGTAATCTAAATTCTTTAGGATTTTAAGTAATGACTCACGATGGATACTGCCATACGTTTTTCCTGAAGTCAACAAAAGTGATAACTTTTTGTTTCTCATTTTTGGATGTTTCTAATGATTTGGTCGGGACAACTTCTTCCAGGTCGAAATCTCCCCGCTATTGTCCAAGTTCTTGGCCAAGCTGTTCCTGAATTCTTGTGAGGATAATTCTAGACAGGATCTTATATGTGATATCAAGTAAAGAAATCCCCCGGTAATTATTTGGATCCAGTCTATCACCCTTTTTGTGTATTGGTTGAATTATAGCCGTGTTCCATTCTTCAGGCAGTTTTTCAGAATTCCAGATGTCTATGATGTGTTTGTGTAGGTGTTGAAGTGTTTGGTTATTTGTAGTTTTCCACAGCTCTGCAACCACTCGATTTTCTCCAGCTGCTTTGTAGTTCTTGAGACAATCAATTGCTTGGAGTACTTCATGGAAATCCAGTGGTATGACCTTGACTAAACATGTTTTATTTTTTGTTATTATTAATATTATATGTACACATCTGAATAAGAAAACAGTTATGCAGTCTAGCTCTGTAGTTGTCATACAGCAAAAGTGAGCAGTATCTTTTATTGGATTGAAATGCTGATTGAATACAGTTTTCTAAAAACTTTGTATTAAAAATGGCCATCCTTCATTGTAACGAATGTTTGTATGGAAGTTTTAAAAACCAAAAATATTTCAACATTAAATTGTTGCACAAACTCATCTATGAGCAATCCTCTACCAGTGGGAATGACTAAAGGATTGAAAATGCTAATATCATAGCTAATTACAGGAATATTTTTAATATTGTAATTGATCTCCAGTTTTAACATAATGCTACATTTGAATAGCCCCAGTTTACTTGGTGATTTGCCGCTTGCTGTTATAGACTAATTTTTGAAATTATAATAATACAGTGTACTCCCGATAATTCACGTGCGGAAAATTCACTTTGCGGTTAATTCGCGGGTCTCTGAGAGTACCGGTATTTCTTACAGCAACTCATCATCCGGTTAAATAAAATAATCTCTACGTCGTTTAAAATAATTTTAACGCGATACGTGGAGACAAAATCATTTGAGATTTGAGAACACTAAACTGCGATTCTCAGCAATGTAAAATTAGGCCTACTTACGGACTGCTACCAGAAGGTTGCAATCTTAAAAACATACGAGCATGTCACCGAAAGGGATTTCTTTTATCTTCAATGCTGAGACAATGCAAAGTAGAATGCACTTTCACTCAGAACCTACCCTCCCTTTCCCAACAGTTACACCCCAAGGTCACTGGCCAATGAGTTGTGAAGGGTAGATGCGCGGACAGCGTATTGTAAATAGCGATTATTGCCCGATGGCGCATACCAACGCAACGCCGTGCCGCGCGCGTGTTTGTTACTTGATCTTCATGAAGTCAACACGCTACTACACTCGCACAAAAGCAAGCGTTTGCCGGCTTCTGTGACAACGATATTTCGAATGGGCAAGGTGGTCTCACTTCTTCTTCTTAGCGCGTTCAGTTGGAACGGGGGTCCGCATTTCGGGTTAATGCACGCCATTTCTTTCGATGAAGCGTTTCCTGTGGGTTTAGGCTTCTTGATCTTAGATCTGAGTTTATAGTGTCTAGCCATCTTAACTTAGGTGCCCACGGTGTCTCTGGCTTTCAACAGCGAGATGATAGGCTGAGCTCATCACTGAACCATGCGGTGCTCGTACGACATGGCCATACCAACGAAGTCTCCATTCCTGCATTTTCTCATCAATTGGAGCAACACCAACTAGTTGTCGGATAGTTGTGCTGTTGATGTGGTCGAGCAGAGAAATGCCTAACCATCTTCTCAGCATCTGCATTTTCATGACATGTAGTGAGTGCTCAGCACTTTTAGGTGCTGGCCAACACTCCGTACCATACAATGCAACTGTCCTCACCATTGAGCGGTATATCTGTGATTTTAGGTGGATGGGCATCTTCTTATCACAAAGAACTCCAGTTACATATCTAAATCGAATCCAGGTTGCGTTGATTCTTGCTCGCACATCTTCATTAATACAGCCGTCACTCTATAATCGAGAACCCAAATATCGAAATGTATCCACCTCGGCGAGAGGTGCTCCATTAATTTGTATAGTTCCAGGAGATGACATCGTTTCAAGGTATTCAGTCTTGTGGATATTTAAACGAAGACCAAATCTTTCCAGGCGATCATACCATGTTAGGACTTGGGTTTCAAGATCCATCCTGGTGTGTGCCACAAGCATCACATAATCAGCATATAACATTGTCCATGGCACACATTTCTGAAGTTTGCGCGTAATGGTGTCCATTACAATTACAAAGAGCAGGGCAGACAGAGCTGATCCCTGATGAATGCCAACTGTTACAGGGAAGCTGTCAGTCAACCTGCAGGGCATCTCACATGGCTGCTGGTGTTGTTGTACAGCATTTTTACCCAGCTTATATAAGTTTCAGGTATTTGATGATCGGGGAGAGCATGCCAAATCATCTGACATAGTACTCGATCAAATGCCTTCTCAAGGTCAAGGAAAGCAAGATGTAGTGGCCTTCCTTTCTCCCATGATTTCTCCATCGGCTGGCATACAGCAAAGATTGCATCTATCGTGCCACATCCCTTCACAAACCCAGATTGATTTTCTGAGAGCTGGATTAAGTTTCGCAGCCGGTTCTCAAGGATACGCTCGAATATCTTCATGGTGTGGGAGAGGAGCCGGATAGGACGATAGTTGGTACATTTAGTTGGATCTCCTCTGCCCTTAAAAATTGGTGCGGTGGTACTAGATGACGAACACGTGGGTGTATGTCTGCAGTGAATGATAGAATTGAAGAATTCTGTGAGCCAGGTAATCGTTTTTTCGTCAAGTTTTTTGATTTTTCAGATTTCTGCGGGAAGATCGTCTGGTCCTGGAGCTTTCCATTTTTCATGCTCCTAATGGCAGCTCTTACTTCATCTGTTGTAATACATGGGACTGGCCTAGCCGTAATATTGCCTTCTGGTATTGGTGGGTGAGGGAATTCAATGTTGGATAATTCACTGAAATACTCTCGCCAACGTTGAAGAATAGTCTTGCTATCATGAAGCCGCCGACCATTCTTATCTTTCACGCACATATAGTGTGCTCTATATCCTGACCTGCTCTACACCGTGCTCACGCCAGTTGGTAGATGATTTCCCCTTCCTTAGTTGTCAGTTGATCATACAAATGTTGGTCGTGATTTCCTTTAGCCTCTGCAACAGCTTGTTTCGTCTCCTTCTTGGCTGCTTTGTAGTTCTGAAGGTTCTCCTCAGTCTGAGACATTTGCAACTGTTTGAAAGCTGCTTTCTTTGCATGAACCTTTTCCTTCACATTGTCTGTCCACAACCACGTCTGTTTATCAATTCTGCGTGTGCCTGGCTGTGTTACACCAAGCTCAACTTGAGCCAAATAGTTACGCACTTGTTCAACAATGACCAAGTAAGATCAATTTGAGCACAATCAACAGGAGGAAACTCAATCTTTTTGCTGATTGCCACCGTATGTTCTTGTATCTTCCACCATTTGATTTTGAGCTGACCTTTCACATAGGATTTTCTGATATAGCCTTCCATTCTGAGGTCAGCAACTAGTAGTTTATGCTGGGGGGCTAGGCATTCAGATGGTATGACCTTAGTGTCTATGACATGCGGGAAATCACTTCTATGGAGTAATATGTAGTCAATCTGGGTGTTGTGCCCACCACTGGTGATCAGATGCGATGTACGTTTCTTGAAGAACGTGTTGGCGATATCTAGGTCATTTGCTTCAGCAAACTCTAGGAGTCGGTAACCATCTTCATTCCTGATACCATAGCCAAAATTCCCATGACATTCGTACCCCTCGCCAATACTGCCAACATGTCCATTGAGATCTCCAGAGTAGAAAATAAGTCTTCTTCGTTGCATGTCGTAACAGCATCTTGAAGTTCGTTACAAAAAGTGTCCTTAACTGTATCATCAAAGCCTGTCAGTGGTGCATACGCGGAAAAGATATATATTCAACGAGTTGGAGTGTCTATGACTATTAACATCAGATGGTCAGAGTATCGATGTACCGCTGATACTTGATTTTGGAGTTTTTCATTTACTATAACAGCAACTCCTTGGCTATCAGTTGAGCCATGATATATCAATTTAAACCCTTCTCCAATGTCTCTGGATTTCTGTCCTTTCCACCGCATCTCTTGTAGGCAGGCTAGATCAACGCAAAGAGTTTTTAGGATTTCTGCCAGTTTCTCGACTTCGGCTTGTCAATGTCCCAATATTCCAGGAAGCAATGCGTAAAGGTTTAGTTTGGACTCGCTTCTTTAACCAACCTCGTCCTTGGATTGGTCTCTCTACACTGACATTAAGGCAAAACCTGGATAAATGTCAAGATGAAGAAAGTGATATGCTGTAATTGAGTAGTTAGACGTCGATAAAGATGATTATGGCTTCAGACAAGAAAACAAGGAGAATTTTATACGGAATTTGACTGACGGTGAGGAAAACTGAGATCTAGTGCGGAAGTGATCCAACATAAATCCCGAAAGTTTCCCACAGTCAAGCTAGTGTGTCTTAAGTCACACAAAATCCTGATGAATATTTGTTCTCATATACCGGTATTGTTTTCTTCAGAAATATACAATCAAACATTAGAAAACATTAATGATCTAAGAAAAAAAAGTTATTAATGATGGCATGATCCACACACCTCTAGTAGAGTTTGCCTTACAATGTAATGTAGCAAAGGGTTATAATTATATTTTTGCATTTTCATAAAATACATTACAATCCATAGTTTTGTTTTCACTGTGGCGGACCCCAAAAAATAATTGGGAACAACGCCAGGAAGAAGAGTTTTGTTTTCACTAGACTTAAATATAACATAACTGCGGATAATTCGCGGTTTTCAATAATACCTGGAAGTTCGTGCATTAATTACCGCGAATTATCGGTAGTGCACTTGTAATGATTTATATAACTTTAGTAGCTCTATGAAAGACAGTCTAGTAAGATAGTTAAGTAAATAACCAAGATTTATTAGTAAGTACTAGAGTAATGTTTTATGAAACAGGCCCCAGGTAATTCTCTTAAAATATTCATTGAATTCGCTAATGAACAGGTAATTTCGAGTTGTCAACGATCTCCAACTTGCCAGTTTGATTTTAGATTACAGAGGTCTTCTAAATCGTCACATATTTTTCTCTCATCCTATTGTCATATGTTTGACCAGACACATTGACTCCATTGGTCATACAAAAGTCACTGTACATATCAGGATGGCCACAATGAGCACCAAAATTTGAACCTTGGATCACTTGAATATCAAGTTTCTATGATGAGGCTCTTACTGCCCAAGCTATGCCAGGGGTCTGCATTCAACATATCGATGGAAGAATTGAATGTTGCTTATGCATACTTAGCTTTCGACACTTTAATAAATAATAATAATTATGTTATTGGTTTTAAGTCCCTTTTAACTACTGAGGCTTTAAGGCATGCTACAACACTTAGGAAACTTGTAGTTTTGTTTTTGTTTCTTGAATCTCGCGATAATTGAGAGATATTTATATGTATAATCCTGAACCAGACATTTCATTTTGAAAATCTCACAAGCATTAACTGAGAGCTGAACCCAGTCTGCCTTAGTGAGAGGCCCGACCACTGTGCCATCATGCCCCTTACAATGCTTGTTTAAAATGGTATTCCCCTAAATTTATAGTGCAGTGTATACGTATATTCCTATTTCTGGCAGTAGAGTTACATATTATATTCCTATTTTTGGCTGTAGAGTTTCAGGTTATTTTCAATCACACTGTTAATACTTTCAATATTGTGATGCTCAACTTCTTTCATCCAGGTTCGAGTTCGCAATCATGCAAAAATGGTTGACTGTTACCTGACCACCTATTACAACCACAAGGGCTTTTTTGGAAACCGCAAGAAGGTAAGCGACGACATCATTGAGCGTCCTCAAGACTACCACATCTATGAAGGCCTCAGTACACTTACAAACATATCCCGCTATGATCTCCCTGATCCAGATGTCTACAAGGACTTTTTCCGACTCAACCCTCTCTACGACTTTCAACAGCTGTCAGCTACTTGTACTTACTTCCGAGGGTGTCCAATCAATCGTTTAGATGTAGCTATTGCTTATGACCTTCCAGAACTCGTAGGAAAGTACAAGAAATCTGTAGATGAAACATTGGCCATTCAACAGCCCAGCAAAAGTTGAGCTGAATAACACAAGAGCTGGATGAAAGAAGTCTTACAAAAGTTAAAGAATATCTTACACCAAACAATATAAATGTGGACAGGTGAAATACGTAAAACATAAAACTTGAATTGTAATGTAGATAACAAGAAGATTGAATTTTGTGTAAGATAATTCTTAAAATAATTTAGATATCGAGATGAAACACAGCAACAATTGTGAATGGCAAGGAGGCCAGCCTTCAGCCCTTTGTTCCTAAGGTAAAAGGTAGGATTAAATCTAGAATGGTATAAATGACAAAATATTTAGGAAACAAATCCAACCTTAAATTGTGTCTACACAAAAAGTAAAAGATGAATGTTACTGGTTACAGAAATACAGCAAAAAATATGGAGTTTCCGATCTATTGGGAATCACTGCAACATGATATGAGCAAAGCATCAATTATTTTATAATAAAACTTGAATGAAAAAAATGAAAGAAAAAAAAAAGTTGAAGTAAATTTCTCTCATTATATTCCAAGGCTGTGAATCTCCAATGAAGAATCAATCTCCATATATGTTGTCAGTTGACGATTAAAGTGATCACATATAAACAGCTTTAATACACCGACCAAACTTTAAATGTGATGACTTTTCCAATGACAAAACACCAACAATGATTTCAAAGACTAACATCTGAAAGAAGACCATTGTGGTATAGTGCAAATTGGATATTTAAAGAAACAAACAGCAGAAGTTTCACAAACTTTGAATTATTGTGGTGCAGTGTAAATTGAGGATATAAGGAAAAAAATAAAAATAAAATTTTGTTATAATGCCAAAGACATTATTATTGTTGCCCATTCCATATCTTCCTTAAATAGCAAAGGGCAAATAAATTATTTTCATTTATACTATCTCATGGTTATCACAGCTATCTATATATTCTTAAGTTAAAATACCCCCAACACACATAGAATATACAGCACAATGAACCAATTCACTGACCATGAAGCAAATGCTGAAAAATGTATAAGACTGCTACATGTGTTGATCACTGCCAAAACAGATCTCGAGCATTAACTCACTTCCACCAAAGAATATATGTAATGGGCAACAAACTTGTCAAGTGGCAAGTACTGAAGTGCAAAAGCATGCATCTGATTTAATTGTATGCCGATGCCATGCAAAATCTAAGAATGTGTGAATTTCAATCCTTTCCGATTTGTGAATAAATATGTTTTCCAAAAATGCAATTATAGAATTGTTTCTTGTAAGTTATTAGTATTAGAAATGAAGAATTAGTTTATATTTCTGTAAATACTACCCTATATGTATGTCTGTCTCTCCAAATGCGTGGCTGTCCAGATATAAGTCAATCCAATGTACTTGGATGTGTTCTTAATAAAATCATTATTTAACAGGTTACCTATTAGTTTCATTTAGATCAGGCTTCGCCAACAATTTATTGGGGTACAGTAGACTCCCGTAAGTCCGGCCTCGGTTATTTCGGTCTCCGCTTAGTCCGGTCGGCTACCTGAGCACGAGTCACGCACTTGGCGGCCGAAAGCCGGGAGAGAGCGGGCGGCTTGTCTCTACGTATAGTACTTGTTTGTTGTTTTCTTTGTTTAGTTTACTACTCTGTCAAAACAGATCATTCAGTTCGTCTTGTGTATTCATACTGCGCAGTCGTGTGATGCTAATCTTTATAGTAGGCCTACAAAGTCAGTGATTTTGGTTTCTTTTGCGTTTTTTACTGTTCTCTAATAACTGTTTCGCGTAGAATTTTAAACGCCTTGTTTATAATGAGTGAAACGCGTAAGCGTAAGTACAAGTCGATGGAACAGAGACTACAAGCTCTGGAGAGACTAGACAAAGGAGAATCCGTGCAAAGTATCTGCAAGGATTTAAACGTGGGCAAAAGTACAGTCAACGACTGGCGACGCAACAGAAAAACTATCGAGGGCTTTTGTACACAAATTGAAACCGAAAAAGTTCTAGAAAAGCGTTGCACACTAAGGAAGGCCAAACACGAACTGGTGGAAGATGCTCTATGGTTGTGGTTCATTCAAGAACGAAGACGAGGAATGCCGTTAAGTGGACCAATCCTAAAAGAAAAGGCTATGATCTTACACTCAAAGCTTCAACCAGAAGAGGCGTTCGTGGCTAGTGAGGGATGGCTCTCTCGTTGGAAAAAGAGACATGGAGTTCATTTTATAGGAGTTTGTGGTGAGAAGCTATCAGCAAACCCAACAGTGGCCACCGATTTTTCTGCAAGATTTTTAAAAATCATCGATGATGAAAACTTGAGCCCAGAGCAAATATACAACATCGACGAAACTGGGTTAAATTTTAAACTTCTGCCCAGCAAAACCTTTGCCACACCCCAAGAAACATCTGCTCCAGGTTTTAAAATAAGCAAAGAGAGGATAACGGTCGCCTTGTGTTCAAATGCTTCGGGGACTCACAAGATACCCCTATTTGTCATTGGCAAAGCAGCAAAACCTAGAGCGTTTAAGAACATAAATATGGAAACTCTCGCAGTGTATTATCGGTCACAGAAATCAGCGTGGATGGACACATACTTGTTCAGAGAATGGTTCGTCTGTGAATTTGTTCCCAAAGTGAAAAACATTTGGCAAAATCAAACTCCCCACCAAAGCACTTCTACTTCTTTACAACGCGCCTACTCACCAGGAAAATCTTCAGTGTGACGATGAAAAAGAAATTAAACTGCTCTTCCTGCCACCCAATGTAACCAGTCTTCAACAGCCAATGGACCAAGGGGTCATTGAGTGCTTCAAGAGGAAGTATCGTCGTAAACTACTTTCGGAAGTTCTTTCCAAACTGGAGACTGATGACAGCTTAGACCTCATAAAAGCGCTTAAGTCCGTTAACATGAAAGATGCTGTGTACATGTCGGCCAAGGCATACGACGAAATACCACCATCGACGTTTGTAAAGTCATGGAAAAAACTTTGGCCAAATATAGAAGACAAGATTGGCCAAGAAAACACAACAGCTGATGAGCCAAACAACATTCTTATTAACGAACCTGATGACAATGCAGGTCTATTGCACGACCTTCAGCAACTACCAAACTGTGGTTCCATTGTTGAAGAAGATGTGTTGGAGTGGATCAACTTTGAAAAGGAACTAGACAACGAGGTTTTGAATGATGACGAAATCGCCGAGTGCGTTATTCGCCAGGAAAATGAGAAGGCCAATGACGCAGATGAAGCTGAGATTGAAGATGAAGAAAATAAAATGAGCCACTCTGAAGGCAAAGCAGCTTTGCAACTGGCAGCTACCTACTGTCCCCGCGCCAGCTCTGAAAACCTGGCAGGATTGTGGAGTGGAGTGAGTAAGCCAGTGATGACGTAGCACTGTACTATACTAAGCATAAGCATGGCCCGGAAATTCCCTCTCTCACTCTTTGTTCCCGCTCTCCTTACCTTCCCCTTACCTCATACCTCGCGTCCTCAGAGCTGGCATGGGGACAGTACATCGAACAACAAAAAGAAGCAACTGCCGTCGATGTAATGTTTATTAAAAAGTGGCGAGACTTTGCACATAAAAAATCATTAGAAAGTTCAGAAAAAAATTACAGATTTTTTTTAAGTGCTTAAGAATACAAACCACCAACGAACAGTAATACAGGTACTTTAAAATTGTATTAAGCCTACAGTTCTGTAACTCACAGTAGGCTATGTTTTTTGTAACCTTTTCTCTTTTTATGAAAGTTAAATATATGTCAGAGTGTTACTCGGTGTTGTTCTCTATGTGCAGTAGTTTAGTAGTTATTTCTGTCTTGCTAGTGTCTGGAAACGTTGATTTAACATTCATTTAATTACTTTCGTTGGAAAACGATACTTACAAACAATAAATGGGCATTTTATAGATAGACATCGGTTAGTTCGGCCACTTTTAAGTTCGGCCTAGGATCCGGTCCCGAGGTGGCCGAACTTACGGGAGTCTGCTGTATTATTTATGGTTGACCGCAGCAGTTACTTTGCAATTTCAAGTTGCCAAAAACTGGAATAAGTTATTAATGCCCATGGAAAAAGCTTGTTTTCAGAAAAGGATTATTCTGGGTTGAGATCTATTCTGGAGGGCCTGGTCACCAGAAGTTTTAGAAATACGATTCCCAAAAGAAGAATACCAACATAACAAAATACAGTGAATTGCTTCATTCCTCTTTAGGTTTAACATGACTGTGCAAATCGGCATATCCATACTTGAAACAGACAAGAGGAAACATAGTTTCAGTTTGAAAGATCTGAATGCTGAAATAGGTCCAGTCACAGAATATGTCCAAGTTTGAAAGCATAATAAATGATATGCAATCACAAACTTCTCATTTTTTAACGGACCGTCCGTTGACATTTCAGTGTTTTTTTCTTAAAGAAATGTCAATATTTTTGTTGTTTCTAGACCTCAGTCTTTGATTATCAGTTAAAATATATTGATAAACATTGAATTTTGTATGCAGATTTTCCATATGTTTTGTGATACAGAGGAGTGGGGAAAATTTACATAGTTAATTATTGTGTACTGTTTCAATGTGAAAAAGTCAACCATAGCTGAAAACAGGTTGGCTACCCCTGATCTAGCTTATAAGACATAGGCCTACATACAGTTAAACCTCACTAACATGCTACTTCATAATATAATTTTTCACATTTTCATGTAGTATTTTCCACGCACCACGCACTTTCCATTGCAATGTAAATAGGCTACAAATTTTACCTTTATAATGCTGCTCATTTACACACATTATTCCACTCCCTATTACAGAAATGCTCACGTCTATACATTAAGATAAATAAAGAAGTTTTAAATTAAATTCTAAATTTTAAATGAGTATAAAACTGTCAGTAAAAATGTATTTCTGACACAAGATTAAGTGAAACAAATGTACCTGCAAAAGGAACAGGAATAACAATGCTTAGGCATGCCTCAAAGAGTTTTGGCACATGCTTATGATTTCAAAAATACGTAATAGTCGAAAGAGCATGGGACCCATTAGACAAGTTAGAAAAATACCAAGAAAATAGTTGACTAAGAATTTGAAAATACTTGATGCATAGTTCCAGTATTTTCCTTTAAAAACATTAAGATTAAAGTTGATGAGAAAATATGCCAAATACTAGACAAAGCTGTAAAACTGGGAAACTTATCGCATTTCCTTCAAACCAGGGTACCATTCAGTAATACTGTATATTACTTCCCAAACATTTCCCTTGTGAGTCTCTCTCACCAATGAATTTCCCAGTGAAATATGCATACGTAAATTGTGACTAGATTGGAAAGAAAATTACTCCTTTGCGTAAGCTTGTGAATGAAGACTTTCTCTGGCCTTTGAAGTCTTGTTGAGTAAATTACAGTATATTACATTACGCACACTAAACACTTGGATTTTAAAAGAGATTTGGAATGATTGAGGCTATTGTTAACTGAAGTCCTGCTAAGAAATAATTTTTCGTTGACCTTCCGACTCATGCCTTTAATTGTGTGTTAAAATTTCAGGTCCCTTGGCAGCTGAAATGGGTGGGAAGGGGAAGTGAAAAAAAAAAAAAAAAGATTACCAAGGGTAGTGACTACTTCCAAATCTACTGTAGTATCATGGCACTGAGTATTGAGAAAAAGTGTTGGTTTCATGTCTAATTTTTGCCTTTATAAGTGATTTTTTGGAACAGATTCCATAATGTGAAACTTTCATTCAGAAACTGTATTTAATGACAGAGTCCTGAAGAAGTTCTACCCCCAGGTGGAAATTTTCATCCTTGGTCACAGGTATGTAAAAGTTACTGTGTGCTGCCTTTTCAGCTTTTATAATAGAAAACAGGTTGTTTATCACACCGGGCAATTTACAAAATAGTCTTTATTGATAACAATGTATAAAATTTGAATAGAATAATCACGAAACAATTGCTTTGTTTTCCAACTAGAAATTTAAGTTTCAAATTTGACTTAGATCATTCAGACACTTGATGAGAATCACAAATTACTAACTTATATGTTCCACACATTTGACACATGCTTTCCTTGAGGTTCTAAGCAAATTTGTTGTTTACATCTTATGCACATACTGTTGTTTTAGCTATCTTTTTGTAAGAGCACAAGGAACAGTTTTTCCTCTTCCCTAACTTATCACTGGGGAGTGTAGCTCCATTTCTTGCAGTAGAATCCAGGGTAATAAGACTTCCTGACCAAATTCTTGACTTTAATTGAAATCTGTGGGTTCTGGAGTCTTTCTAACATGAATGGGCACGTCAGCTGTATCAGCTGTAAGGATAACGTTTTGACAAAAGAGTTCCTTGTTTGCAGGCCATTGCCCGCAATACACCGATGAATAATGAAAGCGTTCTCCAGTCTTTCCTTTTGGGGGAGTATGTACTGCAATGAAAATCCAAAGTATCTACACTCCCCCTTCGTTTAATTACAAAAAGCTATCATGACAGGTTTGCCAGTTTCTACATCAACTCCGATGCTACTATGCATACTTGATACAAGTCAGACGAAACGGTTACTCTATACTTTTCACGAGAGAAAGGTGATACCATCAGAAAAAGCAAATTGAGTGTCATTCAACTGTCTCTGCCGACCGGTAACAAGAAATTCAGGTGGAATCTCTCTTTTGCTGTTTTTAAGAGTCCCAGCTAAGATTAGCCCTTTCTTTTTGACTTCTTCATCTTGAATGGAGGTGAATATTGTTGCAAGTTACGTTTCTATTCGTACCATGGATTGGCTTTGATACACGAGGTATAGCCTGAGTTAGCACCACGAAAAATTTCTCTTCAACAGGGAGTTTTTCCCCATCCTTTCCCCTTATGAATGTAAGTTATACAGGTATGCCGATTTTGTGGCAGTCAAATCAATAAGTTTGATGTCAAATTAGACAGGTTTCTTAGGCACGTATGCATTGAAAGGGCTCTTTTGTCAATTGCATGATGTTCACTAAGAACATACATTTTTTTAGCAGTTTTCTATTTATTTGAAGAAATACAGGAAAGCACAATGGTGAGATTACGAATGTCTGTGAGGTAGGTCACAGGTGGATAAAATATACCTACCGTCCACCGGCCTGTGTGTCACAGGTGGGTATATTTTACCAACCTAACGTTGGCTTCACATTCACACGAGGGTAATTATTACCTTGTATGTTTAGAATATCAGCTTACCTTGGTTCTTGGGATGCTAGATGACAAGGGGACTCTTCTGCACCTGAAGCAGAACTAACCTACTCTAATTTATATGGGGGACTCAGCCACCACTGCGTCAGGGGAGCCGAAACAACCAACCCATTTTACTCACTGTGGGTAACTTTTACCGACCTGTGAGGGTATGGGTTAATACTAGACAAAATGATTTAGTTGCCAATGAACTGCATCTAGTACTTTTTTTGACAGTGCATACTCAAGCAATGTACAAATTCTAGGAGATTATACCAAGTTCTTGGACTACGTTACCTCTGTTGAGAGACAGTATAATCTTTAATAACTGTTCAAGCTTTGGGGAGTCTAAAGGTAGTTTATTAAAGATTACTCCAAACTGTAAGATTTACAGCTAAAATATTGATAGTTCTGGCTTCATCTTGATTTTCCTAGCCTCCTGTACAGTTTAATTTAGTTTCCCAGCATGCATCACACACAATATACCGCAACAACGAGCATCAAATAAAACTTGTTATTTTCTACTTACATTTGGAGTCACTTCTTTCAGCCATTCATCTGCCTGCTCATCAAAATCAATCTTGCAAGCATTCCTAAGATCGTGTGCTGCCTCTTCCCAATGGCCCAGTAGTCTATGAGCCCTCCCTCTGAACTTATAGGCCAAGGCATTGTCAGGGTTGATCTGCAAAGCTCGTGAGCAGTCGCGAATACATGCGTTTGGTTTGTTTAACTTCAGATAACTTTGCCCACGCTTTGCATGAAGCAATGCTGACCCTGCAAATAAACATTTAAGGATTCATTAACATAAGAACACAGACTACAACATTAAAATAAAAGAATACTTCAGAAACAACTTTCAACAGCTGATGACATACAGGGTAGCCAGAATTAAAGTTACCCAGTTTAGTGCGTTGAAGAGAGAGAACTACTGGCCGTAGACAAGTGGGTGGATACATAATGTAACCATAAGGAAGAGAATTATGACACTGGTTACTCCATTCCAACACCTCTGACATATTGACAACACATAGGGTTAAGCACATACCAGATTTGGTGTGTCCACCAGCAGCACGTGGAGGGCAGCAAAAGTAACAGAATACACCACCAGGCAGTGGAATTACCAAGGTCACACCTATGGCAGGGATTTGGAAGTTGAAATGGCAGGTACTGTCTTTCAAATTTACGGATTTTTAAAAAAAGTTTTATTAAATTATTCATTCAAAGGATAATTTATAGGACGAGACATGGTACACACAGTGAATACTTACGAAAAGTTCTGTACTGCGGGAAGTATATACAAGTGACTGGACTCCGACACCGTTCAACCGATTGCATTGAAATTTTGTAGGGTTGTAGTGCACACTCCCAGGAAGGTTTTTGGCAACAATAATTTTAGATAGTCCTCTCCATTTCCTTTATTTAGGCCCTTTGACACAAATCTACACCGTTTCACCAATATGAACCAAATTTTACGTACTTACCCTTTGGAACCCGACGAGTAACACTGTGTACTTAAAATTTCGGACAGCGCTGTCCTTTCCCGTCATTTAGGCCCTTTGGCATAAATCTACACCGTTTAACCTATCTGAACCAAATTGTACGTACTTACCCTTTGGAACCCGACAAGTAACACAAAAACACAATCGGGTCAAACTTGTTGCAGAAACAGAGGCTGCTATTAAAAAGCTTCCTATCGACAAACAAAATGAAGTCAGATATGAAGTTAACAAGAAAATTAGGAAAATATTCGAACATAAAATCTGAAACCATGTAACAGCATCAGCAACCAAACATTAAAAGATCTCAAAAATAAAATAACAACAAACAATATAATCGTTACGAAGTCTGACAAGGGCAACACAAGGTGATTATGCAAGAAGACGAATACATCAAGAAAACAGAAGACTTCTTTGACAACCCTAATTTTACCATCATCAACAAAGATCCAACAACAGCTTCGCAAAGGAAACTCAAACTACTACTTAAAAACACTTTATTCATAATAGATGAGAAACAATCTAATAGCTTGACTAATATGAATCCAAGTATGCCCCCACTCAGAGCACTACCCAAAATTCATAAGAACGGAACACCTATTAGACCAATAGTCAACTTTAGGAACAGCCCAGTCTATAAACTAGCACAATTCGTTCAACGTTTTTTAAACGCACATTATTGTTTCAAGGCTAACTGTTCAATCATAAATACGTTACATTTCTGTGAACGTACTAAAAATCTAAACATTGACAATAAACATAGCATGTCAACAATAGACATCAAGGATATGTTCACCAATATTCCAGTAAACAACACAATAGAGATAATCAGAGACAACCTACTAAACAATAGCTATCTATCAAAGGTTGAAATTGAGGAGTTCATAAAAATTTTAAATTTCAAGCTGGACAACAATTATTTTACTTTCAACAATAAAATGTACAAACAAAAAGAAGGTTTGGCATGGGGTCACCAGCCTCGAACATATACTTAGACCACTTAGAACACAGCAAAATAATAGATAAAATTCAAGGCATCCAATTCTGGGCAAGATATGTAGATGACGTTTATGTTATATTAGACAATGAGGTCATAGATGAAACCACATTATTGGAGAAATTGAATGATATAGACAGCAACACAAAATTCACGGCAGAATCGGAAATGAACAATTCCATAAACTATTTAGATCTAACTATAAGGAAAAACAACAATAGATTAAACTATGAAATATACAGAAAGCCAACGCAAACTGACACTGTCATTAAAAAGGACTCAAATCATCCGGAGAGCCATAAAAGGGCAGCTTTCATCAGCTTCGTGAATAGGGCAATCAACCTACCTTTAACAGAAGAAGCTTATAATCAAGAAATAGCTATAATATATCAAATAGCAGAAGCAAATGGTTATGATAAGATCTTTTGTAAAGAACATTATCAACAAAATCAACAACAAGCCTAAATCTAAGTTAACAAGGGAGAACAAGAAGAAGGAGATATATGCTGTTTTCACCTACACCAACAGGTTAACGCACAACATAACCAGCTCTTTAAAGAAATACAATATTAAGATCGCATTTAAAACGGATAATTATAATCATAAAAACTTTTTCAATTCTAAACAGGTCAACAGTTATAACATACACAGTAGATCAGGTATATACAGATTACATTGTAACAATTGCCAAGCAGACTATATAGGTGAAACAGGACGTAATTTCAGCATTCGTTATGCTGAGCATTTAAACGCGATTAAACATAGGAAGTTTTCGGCAATGGGAACACACATGTTTGAAACTGGCCATAAATTCACTAACATTGAAAAAGATGTGGAAATTTTCCACTACGAGAATAAAGGATCTGTCATGAACATCCTGGAACAAATTGAGATAAACACGGCTCAAAGAGTCAATCCGTCCCATAATTTAAACAAGATTAATTTCGAAGCAAACGTCTTGTATGACACTTTGATTGAGATCATTACAAACAAAAGAAATTAAGCCAAATCGGCTGAGCATCTATCCTGAGACTCATAATTATATTGTTTGAGTTTAACAACAGCTGTTAACAATATTTATAACTTATTTCTGAGTCTGTTCTTCATGAAGTTGCTTTAGCATGAGGTTGCGCTGGTTCATATGTAGCTACGACTTCGCATGACTCGAGTCAGTAGGTTAGTGTGAGTTAGCAGCTTATAGGAGTTTTCATGTTTTCCACTTAAACATTTAGGACAGTCATTTCAAATTTCTTTGTAGTTTCTCAGATTCTCTCAGATTTGTTTCGCTGTTTATTCGGGTTAACATCATATTAGGAGATAACACACAACATTTTCAAAATTAATATAATCAGGCATAGAACTACAAGCATTTTTACACTCATATGGGCTTTGGTGTAATTTTACAACATAATATTATTTATTCTTTGGATGTCGCAAACAATCGTACTGTTTCATCTATGAAATATTTAGAACGTGATTTTGTTTCTTCTTTGGATGTCACAAACTATTGTACTGTTACATCTATGGAATATTTAGAACATGATTTTATTTCGTCTTTGGATGTCACAAACTATTGCATTGTTTTATCTATGGAATATTTTCATTGTATGTATTTGATAAGTGCGTAATATTTGTTTATGTCTTAATGCATCTTTGGGCTGAGGAAGCACTAACGTTTGTGCGAAACATGTACCCAATTGTATAAATAGACTGTTAACATTGTATTAAAAGACGGAGAATTGATAGTTATATAAGTAACACTATCCACTTGAAATTTTGGACAGACCTGTCCATTTCCTTCATTTAGGCTCTTTGGCACAAAATTGCCAAATTTTAATTCACTGGCTGTGAAAGCCAATATACCATCTTTTTGGAAACCTTCATAGGGAGGTTAATGATGCTTGAGCTTCTAGCTCTTGCAGTGAAAAGAAGCAGGTGCGCTTCACAAAAAGGGAGGTAGCGCGTAGTTCTCTACTCCTGTGGTAGTCCGGGCACAGACACCAAGAGCTCGCTGATGAGCCAGCTTGGTGTTCCTAGGCGAAACCCACAAGACACGGCACAAACCCAGAAAAATTGCTGAGTTACAAATCTACACCGTTTTACCAACTGAACCAAATTTTACGCACTTACCCTTCGAAATCCTGTCTACTCAAAATCGCACAGCCCTCTCCAATCCCTAGATTTAGGCCGTTTGGTACATAGCCTGTTTGCCATCTCTTGATGAATGCAGTGCATTTGCATTTGTCTGTTGGCACAGGCTCGAGTAAAATGTGGCTTTTCACCGATGTCTCACTCTCACTCATGGCTGTGATTATATGGAAGCTACTGAGGTATGGTGAAGAAAGCAATGGCAAACTACCTCACTCCTCTTCTTGCCTAGTACGCCTCAATATAGCGCTGCCTTGGGTTTTTGTGGGTATCTACCCACATAACCTAATGGTGGTGCTTTTTGAGGATCCAACCAGCCTTTGGGCTGACTACCTAACAGACAGACTGAGGTATGGGTGGTGCTTAGTAATGACATTCAGGGCACGGTGAGTACCTGTGGATGCTGTGAAAGGTTCTACTCATATGGTTAGTACTCCTGTTCTGACTCAGTGAGGAAAGCAATGGCAAACTACCTCACTCCTCTTCTTGCCTAGTACGCCTCAATATAGAGTTGCCTTGGGCTTTTGTGGGTATCTACCCACATTACCTAACGGCGGTACTTTTTGAGGATCCAACCAGCCTATGGGCTGACTACCTAACAGACGGTACATAGAAAAAATATCGAATTTGTCCTAGAAAGATCAATCGAGGTTCAGATTAAGCCTCGTAAAGCAAGAAACAAAACTCGAGATGTAAACTTTGGTTCAGTTTAGTGAAACGGAGTAGATTTGTATAAATAACAGACAAAGGAACCCGAAAACCACGTTTTAAGGCCCTAGAACCAATCGTGTCGGAAGAATTTCGATGTTGTACTAGGAGTCCAGAGATGCTGGGAATTAAGGTGTAACTGTATGAATATTTAAATAAGTCTATTGTTGACTGGCGAAGTGAGCTTCATCACGCCGCCCCTACCAGCGTTCTGGTGAGGAATTGCAAAAATAGTTACATTTACGCTGCTTACAAATTACAGTAACAGGGAGTAATTAGTGCAAAAACTGTTATCATAATCATGCATAACAGTAGGCCACATCTGTAAACCAAATATTAGGCCTCTGCATAACTGCGATATTGTTGGGGCATATCATTGAGGTTATCAGAAGCAATAAGTGCAATCTGTATAATTACATAAAGCTGAATGTTGGTCTGTCTGTTATTCATACAAATCTACACCATTTCACCGATCTGAACCAAATTTTGTGTACTTACCTTTTATAACTCTGCAGGTGACACTGTCTACTTGAAATTTGGACAGCCTTCTTCATTCCCTAGATTTAGGCCATTTGGCACACGGACGAATTATCGAACAGCGCTACGTGTCGAAAAATGACACTATTGCTCATTCAGGAGCTCGGAACAGCCGAAGTTTTCTTAAGCGCTCCGATTATTTTCCTACGACACTATGTGACAAAAGACGATTGCTCTCCACTTTTTTAACAGCCAATGAGATATAGGCACAGTCTTTTATTTCACTTACTCCTCTTTCTAAATTTTTTTTTTCAATTCGTTAGTAACTTATAATTCACTATTATCATTATCAATAGGAGAAAATGACCTGAACATTATGTCCATTTTACTACTTATCACCACCACAAAAAGTCTTCCTCGACAGTTATTTTTAAAATACTTTTTTCCATTAGTTTGTGCCAGTTCAGTAGTACTGTAGTATTCATTATCATAAATAAATCTACCGGCTTCTACTAGTATTATATGTACAACAAGCTGTGTGTGTCCATGATTGATAGTTCTCTTCCTCCACAGCCTGCCAAACTGAGTTAACTTTAATTATGGCCATCCTGTATATTTACCCTGATTCTAGTTGGGAAGTGAATACTTTTAGCAATGTAAATGGAAGGTTGCAATACAGGATTTCATGAAAAGAAAACATTCCCTGACTTTTCACAGAGGGTTGTCCAACATAACACATCCTAGAATACACCAATAAAAATGGTGTCACATACATACATCACTTGTGTCACCTCTTTCTGATCCCGAAACCCAAATTACTGATGATTTATTTATTTATTTAGTGTATGGCATAGTACATCTACATAATTACAAGCAAAGGAACACATCAAACATATACATTAGTATTTAGCCTAAAAGTTAGGAGACACATATTCAATAGATAAAATGTTCCGATTTACAAGGTAACAAAACACCAGTAAGATGGCAAACAGCTCGCATATCATGTGGGGAGAGTCGGTGGAGGAAGCTTCCTCTAGTGTGCGGTCCCAGTGCGCATCATCCTCTAGCAAGCCAAGTGCTTTACATGCCGCTTGAAATGTTGGTTGAACCACCCCTGCCACGGTTTTGAGGTCAGTAAAGACTGAGGGTCAGGGATTTCATGTAAAAGGAGGCGGAGGTAGTAGCACTAGGCATTGCCAGGGTGAACGGTGTAAACTCTGCCAAGGGTCTGATCTTTTTTCACACCAAGATGGCCTGGGACTGGCTTTCTTTGTTTCCTTCTACAGAACTTCTTACCTTTCCAAACGAAATAGGATGGAACTTCACAATATAAAAGTGTTGAAGGAAATTTATCGGATCTGCATAGTTCGAAGAAAGCAAGAAGAGTTGTGTTTGGAGGGCTGTTAAACTGGTCACGAACGTCGTCTTCATTAAAGTAAACTCACTGGCCATTCTCGAGGTGGACGGCAAGTTGCATGACCGAAGGATAGCTTTCATGTTTGAGGAAGCAGAATATGCGCCAAGCCGCCTCTGAGCTGCTGATGTAACGTCCTGATTCATATCTCGCAACTTCGTCAAGCTCTCCGATGTCAAAAGTAGCTTGGTCGGAACCTTAGTTAACATACTTGCAAATGTATTGTATTGACTTTCCAGAGTTGCAGTACTCAACATTAATATGAGCTGAGAAGGTGCGAGATAGGACGGGGTTATAGGGTACGACCCAGCTATTGTCAATTTCCACTCCCTTTTTAATAATAGAAACTCCATCCTCCGAAGTGAGCAGCCTGCGATATTTGGGATACCCATCTTCCCCGGTTTGGGTTTCCTTGATGAGTAGTCTGGGGTACTTCTTGTTGCATACTCCTTCCACCATGCAAGACGAACTCCTGTTGAGAACTCCACATGGACCGTGGATCATGGTTGCCTTGACAACCTCATGGAGAACAGGGTCAAGATTTGGGTCAGGAATCTCAGCACTGATCACCTTGTCGAAGTCTTCTGGCCTTAGCTTTTCTTCCAGCCACAGAAGTATTTGAACGTGAGGTAATCCTCGCTTTTGCCATTTAATAGAATACATGTGACACTTTGAAGGACCAAAGATACAACCCTTATTAAGAAGTCTTATCATGTGCTTGACTTTCAAATGAAATACCCGTGCTACCAAATCATGCCTATCTTGAGGTTGTTGACCGTGTTTCAGGTGCTCGACTACTTCGGATCATTTTGGATTGCAGGTGAATGTTATAAAAAAATCAGGACGTCCAAAATGGCGCATGCGTTCATGCATATAGCGCGGGCCTCCAGTGAAAGTCGACGGCAAGACGACCATTTTACCAACATCTGCCTAACGGCTGACAGCTTTACTCATTGCGTCCTTCAGGTGCACATATTCCTCACTTCTCAACTTTTTCTGAATGATGTAAATCCAAAGTAGTCTCTCTGTCTCAATCTTTGCATACATATCAACCTGAAACTGATTGAGAAGATTGCGAAATAACCAAAGATAAGAATTATCACCCTCAATCTCAAATATTCTGAAGCTGTAAAAGTTAGCGGCAGACACGGTCTTCTTCAAAGGTGCTTGAGTGCTGTTGTGACGTTGAGGGATATTCTCCTAAAGTAATAAAACAAATCTCTACGCCCAAAGTGTTAGTATGCCATCATCATACACATCGTTTCACCACTCCAGAGAGTCAGCTGCAGGAATGAACAAGACTCCTCTATGTTCTCCTGTCTCGCCACCACTCTTCCTCCAGACCACCTCATGGCGTAGCGGCTAGCTTTCTTGGCTTTTGCCCCGGAGGTCCTGGGTTTGATTCCTGGCACTGCTATGAAATTTTAATTCTGGTGTGAAGGCTGGAACGGGGAACATTCAGCCTTGTGAGGCAAAACTGAGCTTCTACAAACAGATTACATAGGCAATACTGAAAAATGGCTTATAATATATGAAATTCAACTATGTCTCTCTGTCGCTGCTTGTGGTGTACAAGAGCCTTGCAGGGGCCTTCTTATAATGTACTAGCCAGCACATTGATGTGGTGTAGGGTATTATACCAACTCAAAGTGGCGGATCGAGGCCTTGCGGGGCCCTGGGCGATATGATAAGGTGGGGCCCACAATAATAGGGAATAAAAAAATATCAAATCAAATGGAAAATAAGTTTGGTAATAATAATAAAATAAATAATAGTTACAATATTTTGAATACACTACAGTACATTTTTTTAAATAATATGAATGAAACCTTTAAGTCCCCTTGAAGAAGATTATGTGAACTATAAAATATTACTTTGTGACTTTTTTTCCCTGCTGAAGTCTTCTATTATTTCACTGAAATCTAAACTTGCTTAACGGTCACGGCAGGTCATAGCTGCACTGAAAAAAGGATTATGAATTATAAATTAGATTGAAAGGTATAATTAAATTTCAAAAATCCATGGCGCGGGTCCCCCTTGGCGGTCGCCCTCCTCGCCCTCCCGTAGATCCACCCATGCCAACTGATGAGCCCAACGGTAAACTGGGGCAAAATGTTGGGCAATTAATTAATCGACATGCCATTTTATTTGAAAGTTAAATTGAAACCAATAGAACAAGATGTAAAATTAATTTACACAACTCACAAAGGCTCTGAACATTCTAGAAAAATAGAAATGCATATCTCACAGAAGTTTCATTCCATAAATAACATCAATGAGCGACAAACAATGATAATCCATTATGTAGCATAATCACTAATTTCCTTAAAAATAAAAAATAAAAAGTTTGAAGAAGATGCACAAATTCAGCACATTGCCTAACACACATTTTTGCAATAAATGCCTACCACCCCACATCCCCCATCCCTCCCTTAAGACTGCATCATCACGCACATCATGCCAACAGCAAGACACTCATCAACAAAGGTAGACTGTCTTCATTAACCTTCCATGGCTGGTAAGTTTCTAAGTATCTTTTCTACAGTTTTCTATATGTGTTACATAATTTTCTCAAGTTTTTGTTTAGACAATTTTCCCTTTGTTCATCAATGTTGTAAGGCATTCAAATTCTGATGTTTTAACAAGATTTTCATTATGACCAATCCGATCAGTATTCACAGTAAATCATCAAAAATGTGGTAAAATGTTAACAAATATTATGAGCACCCACTTAATAGTCACCGTGAAGCGCACATTTTAATAAAAAATAAATCCAAGAAATATAAATATAAATTTGTATTAGCTAACTTTAGATAGTCTTTTGTATCTAGGGGCCGATAACCTCGATGTTAGGCCCCTTAAAACAACAATTATCATCATCATCATCTTTTGTATCTCTACAAGTATCAGTTCATTAGGCCGGTATTACACTATCAAAAAAAATTGTCAAAGAAATTTTATCAAATATTTTATAAAACCGAACTTTTATAAAAGTTATACAAAGCAATAACAACACCATTACACTACATCAAATATTTTATCATAGTTCAGCAAAATGGATGACAGACAGTTCCTTGTTCACTTTACTGTATTGCGGTAGGTGAAATTCTTTGGTGGCAATACCGGTATATAAAAGAAACGGAAAGATAAAGTGAACGTCTCTGGGTTAAACCATGGGTCGCCCATGTGAAAGTGTATTACGAGTAAAGCTGCAGTACGAGCACTTGAAAAATTACATTAATATTCAATTATTAATAATTATGATGAAATGAATGATGGTGACGTTCGAAAAAACCACTGCCCGAGCAAAGGAAATTGAAACACACTAAGTAAAAAATCTTGCCTTAAGCGGGATTCGATCCCAGGTCCCCTCGAACCAGAGTCGAGCGCTCTACTCATTCCGCTAAATAAACACTGCCATTACATGGTTGGTTAGATGCATTATGTACCGGTAAGGATAAAGTGCTTATTTACACTCGTTTGTAATACCATAAGCGTAATTGAAAAATTATAATGCAAATATTATAACGTACAATGCACTACTATTCAGAGCTTATTTCAGCCTGTTTAATTCCTCTTTATATCCTGAAATGTGCATCCTTTGTGTGCAGCGCATATAGCCTCGGCTATTACATACAGTTTCTATCTGTTATTTACGTTTTATATTGTACTAGCAGTAGTACCCGGCTTCGCCCGGTGGAATGATGATAATATTTCTGTCTCCTTAACACTCAACGTCATAAATTATATTTATTTATGTATTCATTTCTTACATTATCAAACCCAGTGACAATGTTTATACTTAAGTCACTATGGGAAGGCTCTGTAAAATAATGATCATTCTCGTGATATTTGTCTTCAGTCCGAGTCGAGATATGTCGTTAGCGGTCCCAGAATTCGTGACATCTCAGTCGTAGATCAGGATGATATTGAAAATTACTACATAACTGACATATGAAACTTAGAAAATAATAGAAAAAGTTATTTTTAGGACTCACATTTCGGGAAAGACTTGATTTTTTGCCAAAGAGCTCCCACTTAGATCGCTATCTGGTTAAAAGTTTCGTCTTATTAAGGTTTAAACTGTACGATAAATGTCTGAAGCAATTCCTCCAAGAGAAGCTTCCAGATTTCTCAGTCGATATATCTTTAACGTTCCTGAGCATCCAGTTGTCTTTTCTTCTGACGCAAAACATCTTCTACATAGTGATGATGAACATAGAAACGACTACTGGCACATATAACTTATCAACGAATGGGAAAAATTGATACTTTAAAGGAATGAAAGGAATAAAATAGAAAAGAGATGTACGATATACCATAACACTCGCTGTGAATTTTCTACGTGACCGGCTTACATGTTTCGGTACAGGTTCTCAAGAAGAGGAACCAGATCATTGACATAAATAAATACAGTAACAGTAGATTAAATAGTATCCTAGAAAGATGACACGCAAAGTAACACGGCCTAATATACGATGTAATGGTTGAACTTCAGAGAAATGTTTCATCTCACTTCGCAGTTGTTATTTAATAAATACTAACATGTTTGTAGCTAACATTGAAATTAATGGAGTGCGTTAGGATAAACGATATTCCTTGTTTTTCCCTCTGGTGTATAAATAAATAAATGTTTAGGTGTGCCCACTCTTGAGCAAGCTACGTATAACTGATCATGAGAGAAGCATGGACTTTCCAGATTAAGGCCTGCTACCTTGAGCGACTGTCCTTGGACCTTGTTTATGGTCATTGCAAATGCAAGACGTGCAGGGAATTGCAGTCGCTTGAAATCAAAAGGCATATCAGTAGGGATCAAAGGAATTCGGGGAATGAAGATATCTTCTCCTTTGGCATAGCCTGTCAATACGACTACTACTGAACGGGTATATCAAACTTACAAACTAATGGAAATACACATTTTAAAAATCGCAGGCGATGAAGACTGTGGTGTTACTTAGTAGTATAATGGACGTAACATCTAGGTCATTTGCCCTTTTGATGAGGATGGTAATGAAAACTACTGTTGAATTGACACGAGAAACTTGCAAACTACCGTGGTAGAAAGAAATATTTCAAAATTCACAGGCGATGAAGAGTTATTGTGTGTGGTGATTAGTGGTATAATAGGCGTAACATCTAGGTCATTTGTCCTTATGATAATAATAAGGTAATGAAAAATGACTACTAAACGAACATGGTGTAATTTTAAATCTGATATAGGTAATTCAGATTTCTACCTTCGATGTCTTCCAGTGTCTGAACGTTATTTTCTGGCTTAGGCCTATACTCGATGCGTGTAGTGAAAGAGCTTATCGAGTACTGCTCGGGTCCAAGCTGCACTAACCTGAGAATATCGCAGATGATGACGATATATTATGATGACAGACGTTCGGGTGGGGGTTCCCGGTCCTATTCACATTGACCGGTGAATCACTCATTCTTTCGTAACACTACAGTGGTTTGTGCAAAGACGCAATATGAACATCAGCATAGTCAGCAATACGAGGTAACACGGCGGGGTCTGGACATTTTTCTCAAGTCACCTCGCGATGAATGAGCAAGCTATTCTCACTCCTGCCCCCTCTTCCCCCCTCCACCCACCAGGGTCACAACTTGTGGGACGTGGGTTTGCGACCACGGGACCCTAGCTGAGTCCGGCATTGCTTCTACTTACTGGTGCCGGGCTCCTTTCAGTTCTCTTTCCTGTCAGCCTCCCTTGGTCAAACTCTTGTTCTCTTCCGACCCCGATGGTATCAGGGTATCCGAGGCCTAGCGACTCTTTCACTTTCCCGCCTTAATTGGCCCTTGTCTAATCATTCCTGATAGCCTCATTCTTCGAGGTGTCAGCCTTCTTTTTCTTTTCTTAATATCTCATGTCTTCTGCTCAAGACCCTCAAGGAGGCAGGGTGTGTGTAGCCCCACCACTTCTGTGGCACCCTGGATAGTGCTACATCCTCAAGGCCTCATGGCTGGTGAGTTCGGGAGCTGGCAACCCTGAGGGTTTCCTGAGCGGGTCCGGTTTTACCCCTTTTTTTCCATTGCCTTTGGGACGGATCCTGTCCTCTTTCCGGGAATGGAGTGGTCTGTCCGCAATTTCAAGCAGACAGTGTTACTCGCAGGGTACCTAAGGGTAAGTATACACATTTTGGTTCTGATCGGTGAAACGGTGTAGATTTGGGACAAAGGGCCTAAATGCAGGTAATGGGGTGATCTGTCCGCAATTCAAGTGGACAGGGTTACCCGCAGGGTTCGAAAGGGTAAGTATACAAATTTTGGTCCGGATCGGTGAAACGATATAGATTTTTGGCAAAGGGCGGGCCTAAATGCAGGAAATGGGGTGGTCTGTACGAAATTTTAGGTGGACAGTGATATTCACAGGGTTACAAAGGGTAAGTATACAGATTTTGGTTCAGATCGGTGAAACGGTGTAGATTTGAGCCAAGGGGCCTAAATGCAGGGAATGGAGTGGTCTGTCCGCAATTACAAGCAAACTGTGTTACTCGCAGGGTACCAAAGGGTAAGTATACAAATTTTGGTTCTGATCGGTGAAACGGTGTAGATTTGTGCCAAAGGGCCTAAATGCAGGGAATGGAGTGGTCTGTACGAAATTTTAGGTGGACAGTGATATTCACAGGGTTACAAAGGGTAAGTATACAGATTTTGGTTCAGATCGGTGAAACGGTGTAGATTTGAGCCAAGGGGCCTAAATGCAGGGAATGGAGTGGTCTGTCCGCAATTACAAGCAAACTGTGTTACTCGCAGGGTACCAAAGGGTAAGTATACAAATTTTGGTTCTGATCGGTGAAACAGTGTAGATTTGTGCCAAAGGGCCTAAATGCAGGGAATGGAGTGGTCTGTCCGAAATTTCAAGCAAACTGTGTTACTCGCAGGGTACCAAAGGGTAAGTATACAAATTTTGGTTCTGATCGGTGAAACGGTGTAGATTTGTGCCAAAGGGCCTAAATGCAGGGAATGGAGTGGTCTGTCCGAAATTTCAAGCAGACAGTGTTACTCGCAGGGTACCAAAGGGTAAGTATACAAATTTTGGTTCTGATCGGTGAAACGGTGTAGATTTGGGCCAAAGGGCCTAAATCCAGAGAATGGGGTGGTCTGTCCGAAATTTCAAGTGGACAGGGTTACCCGCAGGGTTGCAAAGGGTAGGTATACAAATTTTGGTTCGGATCGGTGAAACGGTGTAGAAGTTTGCCAAAGGGCCTAAATGCAGGAAATGGGGTGGTCTGTCCGAAATTTTAAGTGGACAGTGTTATTCACAGGGTTACATAGGGTAAGTATACAAATTTTGGTTGAGATCGGTGAAACGGTGTAGATTTGGGACAAAGGGCCTAAATGCAGGGAATGGGGTGGTCTGTCGGAAATTTCAAGTGGACAGGGTTACCCGCAGGGTTCCGAAGGGTAAGTATACAAATTTTGGCTGAGATCGGTGAAACGGTGTGGATTTGTATACATAACAGACAGACAAACATTGAGCTTTATATATATAATAATAATAATATATAAGATAGATAGATACCATTCATTATGTTACATATTATGTAACATTTCATGCATTTCACACTCTGATATGAGCATATTTGCTGTTTTAATATTCCAGCTGTTATGATCCACCATTTTGGTTTGAATCTTTTATCACAGATAGCATGATGCTCATACATTTTATAAAATAAATTTTATAAAACCACCTTTTATAAAAGATTTCCCCATTGCACTGTCATATCTTTTATAAAAGATCTTTGACAAATTTCTTTGATATTGTAATACCGGCCTTAGGTGTACAGTAGATAACAGTTGTTATTTTAGTCGAATTATTATTATTAACCATATGGTATGGTACACACTTACATCATATTACAGCTTAATGAAATATTGAAAAGAAAAACATATAGATTCCTGCAAGTGGTGCCCCTGCATAGGTTCCTGGAATCAAAATTCCAATACGGAACTGAGCACTAGGTGCCCAGACTCTATATCAGTGGTTTTGAACCCATAGAAGTCTGCGGACCACTCAGCCTGAAATTGAATCATGTACGGAAACCCCCAATACACCTTACCAGTTGTCACCCTTCCTCAATAACACTTATTTTAAAGATATTTCAATTCAAAACCTGATAGCCATGGCCGCGAATACATTCGGACGATTCTCGAACAACGCACATCGTTTTCGAAATCCCCGGCCATTAATTTTATTTTCAGGACGGGTCATGTTCAAAACATGGCAAGAAAGTTTTGAGTGCAATCCATTTTCAACCTTAATTTACGCTAAATCATTGGAATGCTGAATTTTGAGGAATTTGTTCTTGTTTATGCAGTATATTATCCAAGTCACATTTTGTCTTGCTGTATGGCTAATAATAATAATAATAATAATAATAATAATAATAATAATAATATATCCTGGCTGGGTTTTAAGGATGTTGGACATCATGAAATAGAATGGAAGTGTTTTCAACTTTAGACTGTACCTGGATTTAAGAGAATTGCCTCTGTATATATATCGATGGCTTTCTGAAATTCTCCAGAGCTATACGCTGCAATAGCCGATCTTTTCTTTTCATTTGATTTCTCAACATCATCTTCAGTAACTTCCTTGTCTGGGTCACCCATTGGCTGAAGATCATCATTATCTGACTCTGCAACATAAAAATCTGGATTTTAGTCCATAATGTTACAGTATATTGAAAAGGAATTTCTTACTGAAAACTGGAAGGGATATTGGAACTACTGTATACATTAACAAGGTCGTATACCATTACAGCAAACTGGTTTAGGTAGAAATACAAAGGTATAATTCCTGCATTTTTTGTAGTGAGCATGGATGAACACTACTCAGGTTAGTATTATAAGTGCAGGGATTTGAATCTTAGATCTCAGAATTTGCAGCTACTAATTCCAGCCACAGAGCACATTTTAGCTCATCCATTGGTGGGTGCAAATTAATACATTGGCATTCAAAGTTACACATTAAAGAACTCAATACAGAACATGGAACTAATAGGTTCCTTAGAAAGAACCAATCCTCGATCATCATCATCATCATCATCATCATCATCATCATCAATATCCGTTTTCCAGCCTAAGCCGGGTCGGAGCAAATATGACACCCCTCCACTTTACTCTGTCTGTCCACCATCTTTTCATCATTCATCCTTCTCACATCTCCATACTATCTCAATCTGTTTTGCTCCAGCTTATCATTCAGCTTCTGTACATCCACTTCCTTTTGAATGTCTTCATTTCTCACTCTTATCTCTCCTAGTCTTCTGTACCATACTCCTCGGTGGCAGAGTTGGTAGCATTCTGATCTTCTATGCCCAAGGTCACGGGTTCAAACCCGATCGAAGTCGTCGGATACTTTTAAGAGCGTTAAAAGTTCCTCAGTACGCCTGCCTTCGGAGGGGAAGTAAAGCCGGCGGTCCCATGTCATAGATTTATGGCATGAAAAAGAACCTTCCACTAACTACACTTGTGTGAAGCCAAAATTTGTAGATTAGAATTGATCATGTGCTGATGATTACTTCTCTTGCAAAATTTTAATAGAGAAGCATAGAGAATTCAACATACCCACACACTTGGCATTTGTAGATTACAAAAAAAGCATTTGACAGGGTAAACAGAGTAAAATTATTACATAATATCTAGCATAAAGATCAAGTACCACAACAACTGATCGAAACAATATCTAAACTATATACAAGCAACTTGATAGTAGCCAGAGTTAACACCACAGTTACACCATGGAAACCAATCAACAGAGGAGTTGCGGCCTTTCCCCCGAGCTTTTTGTCATATACATGAATTTCTCTATAAATGATAGGAGACATCTCCCCCACGGCGGTATTACAATCAAAAGAAACCTGAAATTAGACACGCTTCTGTACGCTGATGACCAAGTACTATTCGCCAGTACAGAGGATGACTTATAACGTTCCATACATCATCTCAGTAGAATAGCCACTGAATATGACCTGGAAATATCTTTAGAAAAAACAAAAATACTCTCTTTCAAGGGCAAAGAACCAATCCCGAGTAAGATCTGCCTCAACAATAAACTGTTGGAAAGAGTCAACACTTTCAACTACCTAGGCTACTCTTTATCGTTCGACAATGATGCAGATATTTCTATTAAGATCATTAAGTATAATAAAACCATAGGCACAGTGAACTCAGTAATGTAACCATCCTATAGTCCAGAGGGACACAAGACTACGAGTCTACAAAACACTACCTAGACCTGTCCTCACATATGGAAGTGAAGCATGGACAATCCGAAAACGAGATGAAACTAGGATCACTGCTGCTGAGATGAAGTTTATGAGACGCACAGCACGTTGGGACCATAATAGGAATGAGGACGTTATGAAAGAACTAAAAACAGAACCAGTATTAAACTACATAGGAACCTATAGGAAGAACTGGAGAGATGAGTCCCAAAGCAGATTGTACGATACCAACCAAAGGGGGTTCGATCTACTGGACGTCGAGCTAAAAGATGGAATGAGACCGTAACAGGCCACTTGGCCTACTTGACTGTCAGATGATGATGATGAATTGATAACGCTCTATTAGTTCCAATGTTTGCCACCAGGTGCTGACTGAGATGCCATCTACTAGCCAAGTCCGCAAGCTAGGTGTCATGGACGGAAGCATTTGGTAGCATAAGTAGGAACTACTTGAAATTATTGTCTGCAGTCCTTACTTGATTTAAAAACAGATCACACACACTAATACAGCCATCACAATTAACACCGGTTATCACACAGATTCTACACACACCCTAAGTACACGGGGCTACATGACCGCATTGTCACAGCCCCTAAACTAAGGAACCAACCAACCATACTCCACAGCAATTTCATTTCAGCTGCCTGTATTCTACTTTTTCCATCTCTCCTCGCCATCGGCCAAGTTTCTGCTTCATAAGTCATCATTGGTAAGTAATAGGTCTTGTACATCACTTCTTTAGCCTTCAGCGGTATGTCTTTATCCCAAATTAAACTGTGAACCTGATGATAGGAAACACTCCCACATTGTATTCTCTTGTTGTTCTCCATATCCAATCTTGAATTTTACAACAATTCACTTCCTAAATATTTGAAGTGCTCTACTATTTCCAGATCTACTTCTCCAATTTTAACAATCCCTTTTCCTTCTTTCTTTGTTCTTGTCATTATCATTTAGCCCAGGCAAATTAGACATATGCTTCCCGAAAAATCATCCAAAGCTGGAATGTGTTTTAATACCTTTCGGGAGTCCCAAATAAGAGTCCTGTGAGTTTGCGACGGGTTCTGACTTCTGCTTAATTTTTGGGAGTCAAAAAACAACGAAATGTTTGCACTTTTTTCAGTGTTTTGCTTATAACTTCTAAACGACGCATCTTACAGTTTATTCGTAACTATTTTAAAGAACATTAAATTCTGTGTCGAATGGTTTTTAGTCCGTCTAAATCGACCCAGTAGTTTAGCCGCAATCGATTTTTGAAGTTGGACATGTTTTACCAACCTGGCTAAAAAGTTAATTCAGCCCTTTGAATGGATCATATTATGAATCATTTGACGATGTTTTACTGAATGAAAATCATCTGGGTGGATGCAGAATGGCGGAGGGGGGGGGGGGGGGGGGGGGGGGGGGCCACGGTCTCTCCTTGGAATTTCAAGTCTAATCCTTATTTGTAATAAAATATTATATATTAATTGTTCTGGGGTTTCAGAAATTCTAGGATTCGTGCCTCCCCCCTCCTATTGGATCCGCACCTGGACACCCCAAAAAGATGTTCTGTGGTTTCAAAATATAAGAAGTCATTATTATGAATGTTTTATTGAAAGTAACAAAAGATGTATACATAAAATACATTTACATAAGATGTTTAAGTAAACGATACCGATATAAATTATGCACAGAAAAATGTAGACCTATTAGTTGTATACATGAAACATCATCATATTGTGAAAGATGTACAAGGTACTCATGTTGACGATTTCTTTCGCCGTTTAAGAAATAACGGTGGCTCTTCGCCGATCACGTCATCTAGCTCCTCATCCTCGGAATCTTGAGAATGAGGATTCATTTCTTGCTCTTGTTCGAGGATATCAATCTCCTCGTCGCACTGGGTGGGATCCAGTATAACATTCTTGTCTTCAGAGATGGAATTGAGGCATGTGTGCCCTTGGCAGGTCATGCAGATGGTGGTGCATTTTACCCCTGCCTTTCTACAGGAACAAGCTGCTTTGCACCCTTTTTTACATGTGCACGATATGGAGTTGAGAAGTTCTTGTGGAGCCGGTGGATCAGTCGTTGTGATGGGAGTTAAGCCATTGGTGGTTATTTTCCATCCCCATCTCTCTGGATCTAGTACATTACTCCTGTATTCTTCTCTGGCATCTTGTACTGTATTTTGCTCTGACATCCTGCACACCTCTTTAGGAGGCACCCTGTATTCTTGTATGGCATCTTGTACACCTCTTTAGGAGTCACCCTGTATTCTTTTCACTTCGCTCAAAGCCCCAGAACTCTTTCAACAGACTCCATTAACCATTAACTTCCGCTTGCCGCGTTGCTGCATGACGTCACGCACTCGCCGTCCTTGACCCATTAACTTAGGCTTCTCGCGCGGCTGCATGACGTCACTTCCGTCTCCGTGACGCATAACTTTAGACTCAAGCATAACGACGAAGTCGACAAGATCATTTGAAATGATAAAATACATTGCATGGGATTAGGCCTAGGTTGCTATTATACTCTGCTGCAGTAAATTGGGGTAGATAACCTTGCTGTTCCGCCCCTTAAAACAACAATCACTAACAAGCAGCAGTAAATTCAGACATAATTTAAAATTTACAGCTGTATTTTAAGAAGCCTACTTGTATGTCTGTGGAATTAGGAAAATTGACAGAATAAAGGCCCATCCACAATGCGCAGTTTGCAGTCGCGGTCATCCCCAATCCCCATGCCATGTGTACTATAGGCACCATACACAACATGCAGTTGCAGTCGATAGCCGGCAGTTGCCAGCCGGGCAGTCGAGAATTTCATCTTCGACTGCCATCTACCCGACTGCAGCATTGTAATAGCCAATCAGAGCAGATCAGAAACTGACGTCACGTTGTTGTTCTGTGTCGTGTACAAAGAGGATATAAGTGAAGTACCGGTACCTTCGTAACTCGTAGGCTACCTTTTTAATCTTAAATACACGGTATAACAAAATAATCCGTACATCTCCAAATCATCCATATTGCAAGTTTTGAGGTTATCGACAACGCCTCTGTGCACAAAGAATAAAAGAAAGTCACTGTATTATTCACTCTTAGCAGTCGTTTAGACTGTGCATTGTGAATGGCTGGGTTGTGAACTACCAATTTCTGACTACTGCCGACTACCAACTACCGACTGCGCATTGTGGATGGGCCTTATTAAGAATTCTCCTCTTCCTGTTAGGTTTCATCACCGGTTCTGGATCTATGCACTTTCCCCTAGGTTTAGCCTATACCATTGCTGCTCAACAGATGTGCAGGATATTTTAGCAGGAATTTCAGTGGCTCCAGTACAGCAAAGATGAGGTAAAACAATCCCATTAGATGAATGCATTTCCTTAGCTAAAAACATATGGGTTAATGTCTTCCCAGACAACCAATTCCTATTAAATTGGAAATATTCACGAAAAAATCACCCAGCTTTGCACGAACAGTACAACCTAAGAACGTTGAACCAGTCATTCTCTTCATACCCTTGAAAATAAAGTGGCTTTTGTTGTTGTTTCATTTGAGGGCCTTGGACATCGTGATCATTTGGCCGCATGGTACTTGAACGAGTGTGGGATTGTTTGATAACCTTTGTTATTGTGGTATTTGTAGTAGTGTGTGTATTTATAATTCAGGTGAGATATGGGAAGGAAACGGCCGTTGCCTTTTAGTTAGGAACCATCCTGGTATTTGACTGGAGTACAAGTGGGAAACCACGGAAAACCACTTCCAGGATGACTGAGGTGGAAATCGAACCCACCGCTTCTCAGTTCGAGGCTTAGTGTAGCCTACTCCATTCCAGCCCACAGACCAGAATTAAATGTCTTGACAGAGACGGGAATCAAACCCAGACCTCCAGGGTGACAGCTAACAAAGCTAGCCGTCATACCACGAATAAAGTATTCTTGGAGGAGCTTTCCCTCTGTCTAGCAAAACAGACAGCCTTAAAAGTCATTAGATAACCTTGATAGGCACACCAAACATCTTCATTAATTCATGTATGCACAGATTATAGCCTTCTTTCATTAGTCATTGAGAACCATCATCACCTACCGTACCGGTACGTATTTTGTAGCACAGTTCAAACTAAACGTTTGGGGGTTCTCTAACGACTTGGTCCATGTCAGCTGCTTTAGAAATAAAGTATCACTTCGCACAATGAAACTGTCATATCTACGAACACGGTGCCGTAACTATAAGAACATAAACTGGTTCCGGTAATTTCATGCACTACATTTTAAAATCCTCATCATTACACCTATATTGGAGGTATATTTAATACGAATTACAATAATATATAAGTATTACCAATCGCAAATCGTTGACACTTCAACTCGCTAAATAACATTCTTGCACAAGACAACGTGCCTCCATTCGTCTCTCGCCCACAAGACCACCTGCGCACTCTGTGAGACACTTCAGGAACCCCAAAGCCACGCCAGAAGTAAAGTCGTCCATTGCTCGGACTGTAAACAACAGTTTCCTGGTTCTGTTTCCCAGGTTTGATGAGGAACACGTTGGAGATGGACTCTTCAAAGACAGCAACATGAAAAGTGAGCATGACCATTAGATCGGTGTCCTCTCCCACTATGAAAACATTGCCTCCTTCCATAGACCTCTCCATTGCTGTGCTCACAATCAGAGAATCTGCATCTTCAATGGCTTGTTTCACTTGAATGTCCTCGTCCAACAGTTTGCTTGTCAGCATTGATGAGACGTTTCTTGTTGTGATCATTCAACAAGAAACGATCTTTGGGCATTTTGGCCTTGGTATTTTCCTGGAATAACCGACGAAGATGACATAACACGGGCTCTTCGCGTTCTTTCAGCTGACTTTATACTCTTCTCGGCCACATCCACTGGGTACCCATCGAAAACTATGGTGATACTGTCAGACTTGTAGTTGGATTTCACGTAATTTACGTACTTCTGAATGATATTGGAAAACTGTTCTCCGCTGTTCCACAAAACTCTGTGCAGGAGGAACCACCATCCACTACGTAGTCTGCATTCACAGTGAGATCTACTTTGATTGGAGTGAATAGCTTGTACAGTTCTGATTTTCTACTCTTCCGCATCATGCCATCATCATCAAGAGAGTGGGTACGGGGCCAATTCGAATTCAAAGTATGATTCAAGCTGAAGCTGGGATTCCATGTGAAATGGAATGCGGCGGAAAATCATGTCCGGACTTATGGGGACTGATTCTCCGATGACCTTTGCTGTAGCCTTCATGGCTCGTAGAGACACCACTCGTTTTTTTCTGCTAAGTTTAAGTTCTTTGAAGTTTTTCCCTTCAATGGGTTTCATACTGGCTGTGCCCTTTTCAAACGCTTTGTGGCAGTTGATGTTGTCGTCAGCTAAAACTCCTGTGCTGATGGACATGAGCGAACTTGTTTCAGGGAATGGGTCATGGCACTGAAACCATTCACTGAATTTCTGCAAATCGCTATCGTCCCTCCGTATTCTGGAGTTTGGCGTGTCAACATGCTGAACGGATGTTGAGAAGGAGACCTCACAGTAGGGAAACCGACAAAGGGATTAGAGGGGGAGAGAGAACAAAGGAACATGTGGCTGCTCTTGGGTTGCCAAGGCCAAGTGAGAGAACCGGGCCAACCCGGATTATCTCCTTTGCCACTTCGAAAACTGCACGATTGGAAAAGAAAATTACAGAGACATGAGAGATGGTATAAATGGCCCAACTCAAAAAATCAATTGCGGCTAAAGAACTGGGCTGATTTAGACGGACTAAAAACCATTCGACGCAGAATTTAATGTTCTTTAAAACCATTACGAGGACACTTTCCTGTAGAATGCGTCGTTTAGAAGTTATAAGCAAATAACTGAAAGAAGTGCGAAAATTTTGTGGGTTTTTGACTCCCAAAAATTAAGCAGAAGCCAGAATCCGTCGCAAACTCACAGGACTCTTATTTCGGACCCCAAAAGGTATTAAAACACATTCCAGCTTTGGACGATTTTTCGGGAAGCACTGCCTTATTTTGGTCTAATTTGCCTGGGCTAATTGTCTTACTTTTCTCTACACTAATTTTAATTTTCTATTTCTCAATATTTTCCTTCAGTACATCCAGCTGTTCTTGGACCAGATTCTCATTCTCTCCCCAGATCAGAACATTATCAGCAAATAGGGTTATATTCATTCTTGTACCCGAGTACGCTTCCTTTATGGCCTTTAGTATATCATTCATCTCCAGTATAAATAGCAATGGTGAGAGTACAGTCCTTGTTTTAATCCATGTTCCATTTTAAACCATTCTGTTTACCTACTTGAGCCTTGACACAGCTGCAACAATTAATATACATCGCTTTTATCATTTGTATTATTTCTTCTCCAATATCTTTTTGTTTTAAGCTTTCCCAAACTCTGTCTCTAGGGACACTATCATATGCCTTTTTAAGTCCTCTATGAAATGAAAATCCACAGCCTGCTTCCAGTCTCCGACCGGGTCAGGAATGGAATGAATGAAGCCCCTATCTAGCGGCGAGGATATGAACTGTGCCGGCTGCCGAGGCCTGACGCACTCCTCTGGGGCAATGATTAAATGAATGACGGATGAAATGAAATGATAGTGGAGAGTGTTGCTGGAATGAAATGTTGACAGGGAAAACCGGAGTACCCGGAGAAAAACCTGTCTGCCTCCGTTCTGTCCAGCACAGATCTCACATGGAGTGACCGGGATTTGAACCACGGACTCAGCGGTGAGAGGCCGACGTGCTGCCGCCTGAGCCACGGAGGCTTCTAAGTCCTCTATATTAGAGGGAAATTAACAGTCCCAACCAAGCATCCTATGCATGTCAGTTATAGAGGGTAAGAAAAGCATACAACTCCGTTGTTCACAAGTCGTTGGATTGTCACATTTTACATCGGCGCACAAACAGTAGGAAACTATGCTAGAATCACCAGGCAAAATATGGAATTTTGTGGACAATTTAGTGACTGTAACAACTAGACTTTGAACCTATATTGTACACACAAGTTTATTTAAATGTAATGTACCATATTTATTTTTATGACCTAACAATTGCGATTTTCAATTGCTGCTTTGTTTAACACTGGTTAATGTTATGGATTGGCTTCTTAGTTGCGTTATCTGTTTTATGTACCTATTGGTGTTTGTAATTGTTTTGAGATTTGTTGTCTCCTCCAATTATACCATCTGGCGGAATAGCCGTGGTTTACAACTCTCATTTCCTTTCTTACTTTCCCTATGTTCGAGTGTGTTTCTTAGCTTCTCTTCCCGTCTTGAGTTCAGTACTTGGCTGGGTACTCGTCTTATGCTTGTGTGTGGGCATATTTACAGTTGGGAGGTCCTGTGTTAGGCTGTAGTAGATGTTATGGCATCCTTACAGTTCTTATCTTCATTGACGCTCTTAATAACATCGTGATGATCGCTTGGCCTTGTATGTGGCTGTAAAATTGGGCCTTTCGTATTGCCTAGGCAGCGTTCTGCACCCGGATCATCAGGCAGACTCGTGCCGACAAATCACATTCTACGTTTTTCTGTAGCCCAAGCAAGGCTATATTTTGGTACTAGCATCCCACTGTCCTCTAGTCCATATTTTGTCTGCGTATGAGATTGCGTGTTTTGTGTGCAAGTCTGTATCACTTGGCCTGTCACTTTTCACAGTTATTGTGATCCTATCTAAATGCTGTGGTTTCAATTTGATCCCTTAATTTTTGTGGCTTTATGTGTGTACTCGTTACACGGTATTTTACAGTGTTGTCAGCCGTATGCTTTTCATTCTCACTGAGGTATCTACTCGCCCATCATCCCTACTGTCTTCCACCCTTTGGGAAATTTTTCTTCAGACATTACTAGCCTACTTTATATAAGTTTTGTGTTTCCTTGACCCCGTGTCAGCCCCCTTTTCATATATTCTTCCCAATTTCAATCCACGTGATTTTTGTGATTAGTGTTGCCCGCTTACTTTTATTTTTACCTTAGAATGTACACGTTCCTCTCGTCCGTTGATTTGAGTTTTTTTTATATAAGTCTTCACGACACCGTCTACCCAACCTTCTCTTTTGTGTAGTTGGTGTACCTTGTGAGTTCCGCACTTGGCTTATGAATAACGTTATGCTATTATAAGGGGTTTGGTTGAACTTATTGTCTGTAGGAAATATATTCCTCTATGCCTCTTAGGTACCCAAATCATCTTCTGGTGTGTTGGCATGGTAGCTTTATCATCACATAGATCCAGCCTGACTCCTATCTGGCTGGGTAAGTGTGCAAGGGTACTTATTATTACAATTGTATTTCAACTACTTGGCATGTTATAAATTATCGAGTAAAATAGAGGGGAGGTGCAACTACTTAACTTAATTCCTCTCGTTTCTATTGGAATATAGGGCATCCATAAAACGCCTTCATTGTGATAGACGACTACCCTATGCTTTGACTCCCAGATCTTCCCCACTTTATTGCTTCTTCCTCAAAAGTCCCCTTCCAGGTCTTCCTAGGACGACCTCTTTTCCGTGCACCTTGCGAGTTCCATTCCAATTATTGGTAATGTTTTCAAAACTGCCATCTTCTTTGTTTACTCTCTAGTGCTGCCATCTGTATGTTTTTGAAGTCTGCCACAGGGTGCACAAACATTGCACTCCTTACTGATCTTTCGAAGTTTAGTATTCTCTTTCTATCTCGTAATAAACATGTGTACCGTACAGTGACGGGTGTTGTAATTGCAATTTGCGATCCAGCAGCCTCATTAACAGATCATGGGCCCAGATCGTGTGTTAGAGAAGTGAAATCGTACAGAACGTGACATTAATGAGGTTAAGTTTTGTTCTTGTACGTTCCGTGACGTACTAAGAAGAAATAAGGATGGCTATGTCTACCTTAATCTGCATCGAAATGCTTCCAAAGGACAATTTTGACACGAGGAAAATAAATATGAAACATTAATTATCAATAGGGTTCGGAAGTTCATGTCCTAAAAAGTACAAAATATGTTAGCAAATTTGCCCTAAAAGCTAGATAAATATGCTTAAAAATGGGAAAATAGTAATAGAGTATTACTAATATAAAACGAAATAATACAGTAGACACATTGTTAGTTTGTATGATTAAAACTGATAGAGCTATAATACCTACATTTAATCTTTCAATATTCATTCAGTACGGAAGTAGCATAGCCTTAGGACGCAGTTCTCACTCGCTTTACCTAAAAAGAGAACCCAAAAACGAAGTATTAGCATGCCTTTTGGAATCTGTTGGTGTAAGTCAGAAGACACATCTGCTGGGGTGGCATCTTACTCAATAAGACATCCACACAGAAGTTTTTTTCTTGGAATCATGTCTTCTAAACCTGTTATCTGCTTGTACCGGGAATACAGAGAAACATATCTACTGCACCATTTGGATATCCGATGTTTGAAACTCCACTCAGATAACATGAACTTTGTCAAAATTTAAACAAAATTGCTGAAAATGTTTTCTTTCTATCTCGTAATAAACATGTGTACCATACAGCGACGGGTGTTGTAATTGCAATTTGCGATCCAGCAGCCTCATTAACAGATTATGGGCCCAGATCGTGTGTTAGAGAAGTGAAATCGTACAGAACGGGACATATCACTAAAATGAGCGAAATATGACGAAAATCATAAAAATGGACAAAATATGCATCTCTGCTGCAACTTTTACGTTGCGAGTAAAAAATTTCCTGGATCCTTCAGGAAACGGTTTATTTCAATATGGAAAGCCTTGCTGGGCCAAGTTTTGAATAAAAGGAGCTCTCCTAGTACATTGGCACTGCTCGTGGCATCATAGTAGCCTTGCAGTGGTCTTCCCAGCATGTACTAGCCAGCGTCTTGGTGAGGTGTACCATACCAACTGACGAGCTCAATGGTTCACTGGAGTGAAACACTGCCAGATCAATTTTTCAAACTATTTGAAATTTGATACTGTGTCATTAGGCTCAATTGGAGCAAAACATTTTCTGGATCCTTCGGGAAACAATTTATTTCAATACGCCTTAAATTGTGCTAAAACGTTGAGTAATTTGTTGAATTGTATTTCTCACACATTCTTTTCAGTTTTCCATGTAGGGCAGCAAGAATTGTGAAATTTGGCAGGCAATTTGTGTGTATCTGCATGCCAAATTTCATGATTCTATCCGTTCTGTAAGTGTGTCAAAAAGGTAAATAATGTGCGAAGAATGTACCAATGATAGTATGCTGTATCTTAATATCTACACAGCTTCCAAATGAGCTAGAAACTTGAAATTTTGCAAACTTACAGTTTTTAGCCTGTAACCATCGGGAAAATTCCCAAAAGTTTAAATTTGTAATTTTCGACAAAATTCAAAATAACTTAGACATTGGTGGTCTTCGTGGGTCTATCACTGCTAAACTGAAAGACTAACTTAAAAACCGAATGCACCAACATAAACGGATTTGGCAAGATCTACAAAGTTTAGTCCTATGACATTTTGCCGTATCTCAGTCGGTTATAACTTAACAGCCAGATTTATGTTTTTTTCTGCATGCTTCACAATTTTCCACACTATCCAATGTATATCCATGAACTTAGTCATGGTTGCTTTCTTGGTCTGTATTGAGTTGTAAAGCTCTACAATTTTGATCCTGTGACTTTTTATCGAATCTCCATCAATTATACCTTAAATTGAGGTTTGTTCCTTTTTATGTATATTTTTCGTATGTACTGTACAATTCAGAAATGTAAATAGCTACAGTATTCATATGTTGAGAAAATCCTAAACATCCTAATTAGGTTACTGTTGTGGTGATGGATGTTTTAGGAGACATAATACAGATATAACATGCTTTAAGTCAGGTACCGGTAATTAATTTAACTAACCAGAGCATATTTAATGATTCTTCAAGTGAGAAGTATCTTTGAAAAGCGCTCACTCTACCGCTGTAGAATCTCCCAGTTTGCCGAGCAAGAGTGAACATAGCTTTTGTTCAGTGGCATACCATTTCAATGGCATAAAAAAAGAAATGTCATGTCCCTTCCGATCATTTGAGCAATTATTATTCAATAATTCATTTGATCCCAATTGCACTATTATGTTATGGGAAAATTGTAGTCATTCTTATGGTTCATTCAACAGGTATTTGAGATAGTTTGTTGCGTTGTCATTGTTGAAGTTTTACTTGAAACGGGCTTTGCCTCCTTGATTAAAAGTAATGAAGTAAGCAGTTTGGAAGAACACAGTTGTTTGAATATTAACTTGGTTCACTCTCCCCAGCTTCAATGCCACAAAACACTGTCAAATCACTACCACTGTGTTATCTTAACATTTATTTTTGTCATCATCATCATCATCATTTCCCCTTATCCAGCTCCTGCCGGGTCGGGGTATTTATGGCACTTCTCCACTTTCCTCTTTCCTTCCACCATTCTTCTTCCACGATCTTGTCCCAGTCCAGATTTCTTTTTCTCACGCTGTTCTTCACTGAATCAATCCACCTTGTTCTAGGTCTTCCCCTTGCTCTCTTGCCCTTGCACTTCGCCTCCAGCATCTGTCTTGGTATTCTATTTTCCTCCATCCTCTTTACATGTCCAAACCACCTTAGTTTATTCTTCTCAATTCTCTCATTTAGTTTTCCCATCCCAACTTCCTTCCTAACATCTTCATTCCTCACTCTGTCTTTCCTTGTCTTACCTATCATACTTCTTAGGAATTTCATTTCACTGGCTTGGATTCTACTCTCTTGCCTGCTCGTCAGGGTCCAAGTCTCAGCTGCATACGTTAATATGGGTAGATAGTACATTTTATACATTACCTCCTTGCTTTTCCTTGGTACTTCCTTATCCCAAACAAGTTTTCTTACACTTTGATAGAATGCATTGCTCTGCTGTACCCTCCTGCCAATCTCCATGTCCAACCTACCAGTTTGCATCAATTCACTTCCTAGGTATTTGAACGTGTCCACAATTTCCAAACTCTGACTTCCAATTTTCACAATGCCCTTTCCTTGTCTTTCCCCTCTTGTCATCACCATGGTCTTGCTTTTCTCTATACTGATTTTCAGGCCATACTTCTGAATATTTTCGTTCAGTGCATCTAGTTGTTTTTGCACTTCTTCCGTGTTCCTTCCCCAGACCACAATATCGTCTGCAAATAATAGTAACTTCATTTCTTTATGTCCATATGCTTCCTTTGTTTCCTTTACAATTTCATCCATTACCATTATGAATAAAAGAGGTGACAGCACACTCCCCTGTCTTAGTCCAGTCTTGTTCCTAAACCAATCTGTCTTTCCAACAGGGGTCAGAACCCTGCTAACACAGTTGTTGTACATTGCTTGCACCATTACCAACATTTCTCTTCCCAGTCTCTTCTTAACCATGGTTTCCCATACCTTCTCTCTGGGGACACTATCATATGCCTTTTCTAGATCTATGAAAGTCATGATCAAATCCTCTCCATATTCCCAGTTCTTTTCCATCACCTGCCTCAAGCTAAAGATTGGGTCCACTGTGGATCTTCCACTCCTGAAGCCATACTGTTCCTCTTGCAACTCTCCTTCCACCTTTCTTCTCATTCTTCTTTCTAATATCCTTTCCAGTATTTTTACTATCTGTGATATGAGGGTGATCCCTCTATAGTTATCACACACTTTCTTGTCCCCTTTCTTAAACACTGGTATTATTAGCCCTTTCACCCAGTCTTCTGGTACACATTTCCGTTTCCACACACACTTTAGCAGTCGATACAGCCATTGCATACCAACAGGTCCAGCAGCCTTTATCATTTCTACACTGATCTCATCCACCCCTGTTGCTTTTCCCATCTTCATCTTCTGTACTGCTAATTCTACCTCCAGCATTGTTATATCATCTTCTGTTATAGAGTCGTCAGGCTGTGTCACTTCAATCTCACCAGTACAATTGCTCACGTTCAATAGCTTATCGAAATACTCCTTCCATCGTCCCTTTATCTCTTCCGGGTGTGTTAACAACTCTCCATCTTCCTTTTTCACTAGCTTCGTAATAACTCTTTCTTTCCTCTTACTTCTTAGAAGTCCATACAGCATCCTTTTACTGCCACTTACATCTGTTTCCATTCTTCGTGTAAATTCTTCCCAACTTTTCTTCTTTTCTTCTCCTACCACTTTCTTACACCTCCGTTTGCTGTCGTGATACTTCCTTTTGCTTTCTTCTGTTTGATCTCGGTTCCATTCTTTCCATGCAGACTTCTTTTCTTTCACTGCTTTCCTCACTTCCTCATTCCACCACGGTGTCTCCTTCTCTTTCACTCTTGTTGACGTCCTACCACAAGCACTCTCTGCTGCACCAGCAAATGCCTTTTTAAAGTGGGACCATTCCTCTTCTACATTTTCCACTTCAGTAACTGGGATTTGTTGCTTCAATCTCTCCTGAAAATCTTCCTGTATAGCTTTGTCTTTCAATTTCCATACTTTTATTTTACTTTCTCTGATCTCCTTTAGGTTTTCCAATTTTCCCCATCTAAATTTTGCCACCACAGTTCTATGGTCCCCATCAAATGCTTCTCCTGGTAAAGCTGTCACATCCATCAGCTTTCTGAGATTAGTCCTTTCCACCAGGAAGTAGTCAATTACTGATTTTGTTCTTCTATCACCCCACCCATATCTCGTAATTTTCCTGCTGTTTTTCTTCCGAAACCATGAATTACCCACTATCAGTCCATTCCTTTCACAAAAGTTTACAAGTTCCTCTCCTTCCCGGTTCTTTTTCCCATATCCATATGGTCCAACGACTTCTTCCTTTCCTTGTCTCTCATTTCCGACTTGTGCATTCATATCTCCCATGATCACCACTTCTACATCTGAGATTACTCTTTCTACATCCTCCAGGAATACTTCAATATCTTCTTCTCTGTTTCCAGTCTGTGGTGCATAAACTTGTATGAAGTCCATCACGTCATTCTTCATCTTCATTCTAATTTTCATTATTCTGTCACTCACACACTCTACCACTTCAACATACTCCTCCAGTTGTTTCGAGGTTATCAGTCCCACGCCATTTTTTGCCTCTTGGCCACCACTCCAGTATAATGTATATCCTTTCCTCAATTTCTTCCTTCCTTTACCTTTCCATTTCACTTCACTCAGCCCCATCATTCCAACCTTCTCCCTCTCCATGAAGTCTACCACCTCCTCCACCTTGCCTGTCAGGGTCATGACATTCATGATTCCCACTTTCATTTCGGTTACTGGTCGCCCATTTCTCACAGTTCCCCCAGTACCAAAGGAACTGCGCGTCGCCTGCAGGGTACGCCCTAACCTTTTCCGAATCATTGGAAGTGCCATTCCCATTTTAGGCTATTATTACGATGGGGTCGCCACTCCCAAAGGCATTTTATGAAGCTACTGCCAGCTATTATTCAGGCCGCCCCTAACATGGAGAACAGACGCCCTTGCAGCCGCCCCTAACATGGGAAACAGACGCTGCCGATTGATGCTGTACTCATACTATTCCCCGAGTACTGGGTTGCCTCTTCCGCAATCTCCACCGTTCCGAAGTCCATCTTCTCCGCTGCAGATTCCGTTGAGGTCTTCGCACGTAACCCTGTGCACGGGGCCTATGTTATACCCCATAGGACTGGGTCCTCACCAGAACTTAGCCGGTACTGTAGTTCCATGGTATATTACAGTACCGTTGCCCACCCCCCGCGACGTGGACGCGCCTGGCAAGAATTATCCATGTAGCCAATTAGGATTGACTCATGGACCGGGTTAAGGAGCTGTCTAAATCCAGCCTCCAAGGCATTTTTGTAATGGTAGTTAATTTATGAAATTAATTGATGAACAAGGAATAACATAACTAAGAGTGCATTAACACTTTCGGGCTGCTAAGTATCAAAGGCCGATTGAAGAATGGGTACGGTACTTCTCCTAGTGTATATATACAGTACATATATAATTCCGTTGCTTACACGAAATTATGGGAGTAACATAGCACCTAGAACTTTGTGAGATGTCTCATTCAATTTATAACACAATTACCCAATACCAATATCTCTTGACTACACAAAATACATATGCATCGGCAAGTCATGCCACACCTCCTTGAGGGCAGCAGAACCGTGACACCACCCATAATGCCAACTAATAACAGACTTTTATAACACAATATCTCCGACTAAACAAAATACATACGCATGGGCAGGTCATGCGCCACCTCTTTGAAGGCAGTGGCAAGGTGTCACAGCCCACGAAACTCCAAATTGGCCTTCTGAATCGATATTTGCAGTCATTTTTGTCTTACTTTTGGCCAAGCTTACCTGCATCACCACGCATGGCATCCAGTGAGCCTGTTTTGCCTTTCCTAATATATTATGAGATTAAAACCTTAAGTCAATAAAATGTACTTTAATTAGAGTAGTAGGTACGGGTTTCGGCCACATTGTGACCTTCCACAACAGATCAGATCTCAGTTGCATTTATGCACAGTTCCTCACATTCAATAGGTCACTCAATCACCTAGAACATTGCAGTACAACAGTAGAAAGCACACACGCTGACAACATGGCTACAAATGATGATGATTTTTGTTGTTTTAAGGGGCGGAACTACGAGGTCAATGGGGTCTGCAGGTACACAAGGAATGCAAAATGTATGTGCACATGAAAATTATCATGAATGCACAGGCTTAAAAAGAAATTGCCAGATAGACCTTACCCTAATATACTTGGGGGCATTGGGGGCTCATATACAATCAACAATTATCTTCAATTCAATACTTACTACCTTTTCATGTACTGTAGTACTATGATTACATCCATCCACAGGTTATAGCTTTACAACTACCAAACTTAAGAAGTGCATGAATCGGCACTTAAAGATACTGATAAGCTATTACCACCTGGGTATTAATTTTTTCTTTACAAAAATGGTATTTCATCAAATTGAAATTTGTAGCAGCATCAATTTAACTCACATGTAAAAACCCTCGCTATGCCAAAGTGCCAGGCATATTTTGTACAATATCCTTGTATCGCCTTGTTAAACGAAATCAAAGACTGGCTAAAAATTTGATAGATTAAAGTAAGCATGCCCAAACTACAGCCCACCATGACATTTTCATTTGGCCATGGTTCAATCCTGTCCAGTCAGTGCATGCGAGATTTTCGAATCAGAACATCATTCCCATGTGTTTTGGATTCCACATAAGACTGCAGGTCCCATGGTTATGATCAAAAGGGCACAGCCACGTTAAGACCCAAGTTTGCATTTGCTTGAATTCTAATTACCAAAATCGACTTAGTTTAGAGTGCAAACATGGTGAAGGATGAGAAGCAAGTTGTTTTAAGACACCCTTTTTCAAGAGTCCGTCTCTTAGCGCCCTATCCTATCTGCATTTCTGATTGAATGGGCCAGGAGAAGTAATCTGCTCAGCTATTATTATCCTTTTTACTACTTGTATGATCAGCAGCTACAACCACTGGTTATAGTCAGCAATTCCCATCAGTTTGTATTCCATGAGTTAATCAACATGAATCCCATACCAATAACAATAATGGTGATGATAATTATAAAATATTAATATATATATTTTTGAGCCTGTTTTGCCTTTCAGCATCCAGTCTAGTCTGCAAGCCTCTGTTTGCCAAGATCGCGGGTTCAAACCCGGCCGAAGTCGTTGGAATTTTTAAGAGCATTAGAAATCCCTCAGTATGCCTTCCTTCGGAGGGGAAGTAAAGCCGACGGGCCTTGTCATAGATTTATGGCATGTTAAAGAACCTGCCATTAACTACAATTGTAGGAAGCTAAATTTGATTAACACTCCATTAGTTCCAACTCGGTTGTGGTGGCATCTAGTAGCCAAGCTCGCAGCTAGGTGTCGTTGATGGAAACATTTGGTAGCAAAAGTAGGAACTACTTGAAATTGATCGTCTGCAGTCCTTACCTGAATTACAGATGATCGGCTTTCGCTGCTCGTGCCAAATCGGCACGCTGTTTATCTTATATTTGTAGATTTCTGTAGACGTAAGTCAGCGATTATTTCATACTGTTGGAAAGGTGAGGTTCCAAGCTTGCCTGTGTGGTGTTTACTTTTTTCCTTCGAATTCCGTTACGCGATAGGTTTGAGTTTGTATTCAGTGCTACCTAGACACGCAGTCCACAGCCAACTGAATTGCGATGCAATTGTTTTCTTCTTGTTGAAGTTTTCTGCCTACAGCCTATCTAAGCACTTTATACAGGTGGAAACATAGTGTTTCAAGCTTGTCTTAGATGGTATTTATTTTTCTCAGGACGTCCTTGACGCAAAGGGAGGGAGTTTATATTCTGGCTTGCTATTTTCAAACATGGCGAGCTGCAGTAGAGATGATTTTCTAGCCGGCATAGATGACGATAAATTAGCATCTTATTTAGAGGCAGATGATATTATAGCAGATGAACTAGATTCTGAGAGTGAAAGTGAATTATCACCTGCACCGAAGAGGAAGTGCTATTCTGGTCCCAATACATCAGATGTTCAGGTTAGTTGACCTACAGATTCTCAGACCATGGAACTTAAACGAAAATCACTGCAAGATCAACAAGATATAGAAAGTGATAATGACGAAGTTGTTGATTATGTCAGTGATAATGATAGTGGAAATTTACATGAAGACCATGCAGATGCTGGTATTGATTTCCAAGAAATCTTTCCAAATCAACCCGAAGGACATGCTACTCCAGTCACTTACTTGGAACTCCGTGGTCCAAAACATGTTCCCCCCCCCCGTAATGCTTCTCCAATAAAATATTTTGAACTGTTCTTTACTGCTTCATTGGTAAATATGATGGTAAATGAAACAAATAAGTACACCCAACAATTCATGTCAAAATGTGTTTAGTCACCAAAATCTAGAGCTAAAGTTTGGCGCGTAACCACTTTTATTGGAAATGAATGCTTTTATTATTGTTATTCAACATGGGACTCATTAAGAAGCCTTCCATATTTTCCTATTAGCCCAGGCAAATTAGACATATGCTTCCCAAAAAATCGTCCAAAGCTGGAATGTGTTTTAATACCGTTTGGGGGTCCCAAATAAGAGTCCTGTGAGTTTGCGACGGATTCTGACTTCTGCTTAATTTTTGGGAGTAAAAAACACTAAATTTTCGCACATTTTTCTCAGGTTTTTGCTTATAACTTCTTAACGACGTATTCTACAGAAACGTTTCCTCGTAATGGTTTTAAAGAACATTAAATTCTGCGTTGAATGGTTTTTATTCTGTCTAAATCCGCCCAGTCGTTTAGCCGCAATCAATTTCTGAATTTGGGCAATTTTTACCAAATTGCTTAAAAAGTTGAATCTTTGTTTAGTTTTTTGCTTTAAACTCCTAAACAATGCATCCTATAGAAAATTGTATTCGAAGCGCTTTTAATAGCATTAAATTCTGAGTCAAATGGTTTTTAGTTTGTCAAAATCGGCCCAACTTTTTAGCCGCAATCAATTTTTTTGAGTTGGGCCATTTATACCAGCTCTCATGTCTCATGTAATTTTCTTTTCCAATCGTGGAGTTTTCGAAGTGGCAAAGGAGCAAATCCGGGTTGACCGGTTCCCCCACTTGGCCTTGACAACCTCTCCCTTCTTCAATATATACCTGTGCAATCAGTGTTCGGCAGGGGGGTGAAACAACTATAGAAAAGGGCACAGCCAGTAAGAAAACCATTGAAGGGTAAAACTTCAAAGAACTTAAACTTAGCAGAAAAAACGAGTGGTGTCTCTACGAGCCGTGAATGCTACAGCAAAGATCAACAGAGAATCAGTCCCCATCAGTCCGGACATCTTCTGTTGATCTTTGCTGTAGCATTCACGGCTCGTAGAGACACCACTCGGATTTTCTGCTAAGTTTAAGTTCTTTGAAGTTTTTCCCTTCAATGGTTTTTATACTGGCTGTGCCCTTTTCTATAGTTGCTTCACCCCTGCCGAACACTGATTGCACTGGTATAAATTGAAGAAGGGAGAGGTTATCAAGGCCAAGTGGAGGAACCGGGCCAACCAGAATTTGCTCCTGTGCCACTTCGAAAACTGCACGATTGGGAAAGAAAATAACATGAGACATGAGAGATGGTATAAATGGCCCAACTCAAAAAATCGATTGCGGCTAAACAGCTCGGCCGATTTTGACAAACTAAAAACCATTCGATGCAGAATTTAATGCTTTTAAAACGCTTCGTATACAATTTTCTAAAGGATGTGTTTTTTTAGGAGTTTTAAGCGAAAAACTAAACAAAGAATCAACTTTTTAAGCAATTTGGTAAAAATGGCCCAAATTCAGAAATCGATTGCGGCTAAACGACTCGGCTGATTTAGACGGACTAAACACCATTCAACGCAGAATTTAATGTTCTTTAAACACGTTACGAGGAAACTTTTCTGTAGAATGCGTCGTTTAGAAGTTATAAGCAAAAAACTGAAAAAAGTGCGAAAATTTCGCGTTTTTTCTAAAAATTAAGCATAAGTCAGAATCCGTCGCAAACTCACAGGTCTCTTATTTGGGACCCCCAAAGGGTATTAAAACACATTCCAGCTTTGGACGATTTTTCGGGAAGCACGGCCTTTTTTTAAATCTAATTTGCCTGGGCTATATTGGAGTATAACTGATCATCTGGCTACACCGTGGTTTGGAAAGATGTTTTCACGAAACAGATTTCAATTGATACCGAGATTTCTTCATCTAACAGACAATAGTAAACTTTCTGCTCCTGGTACTGACAATCTGATCCGTTTGCTCGATTTGAACCCCTACTACAGCATGCCAACAGATTATTTCGACATCACTATACACCACATCAGCAGCTATCCATCGATGAAAGCTTGGTTGGTACAAAATGCCATTCACAATTGCTTCAGTACATGCCCAACAAACACCACCATAAATGGGGAAAACAATTTTGGATGTTGTGCGACTCAGTCACAAAATACTGCTTAGGGTTTTTTACATACAGAGATGCAAAATCTAGAGAGGAAAAGGCAGCTGTCAAGGATCATGGCCTGGCTTACACAGTGGTCACACGGTTACTTTCGATGGGGAATTATTTACATAAAGGCTTTCATGTACACACATCAAAAAAAGTTTTGCATCACCTCGGTTCCCAGATCTCCGGCATATAGACGTTGACTGTGTATATTGTATCCAAGATACAGTCCCTTTGACTGTTCATAGATGTCACTAAAACTGCTCAAAGATGTAAACAACCATGCATGAGCAGGGCCTATTAGACGGAGGGGGTACGACAGCCGATCAGTTCCAGTCATTCCACCAGGACGAAGGTACGCTGCTCATGTCTGTAGTTCTACCATGCCTAGAAGGTCAATACCGCAGTTCGATCGCGTCCGCATTGTTACTTTGTGTCAAGAAGGGCTCTCAACAAGGGAAGTTTCCAGGCGTCTCAGAGTGAACCAAAGCGATGTTGTTCGGACATGGAGGAGGTACAGAGATACAGGAACTGTCGATGACAGGCCTCGCTCAGGCCGCCCAAGGGCTACTACTGTAGTGGATGACCGCTACTTACGGATTGCCGCTCGGAGGAACCCTGACAGCAATGCCACCATGTTGAATAATGCGTTTCGTTCAGCCACAGGACGTCGTGTTTCAACTCAAACTGTGCGCAATAGGCTGCATGATGCGCAACTTCACTCCCGACGTCCATGGCGAGGTCCAGCTTTGCAACCCCGACACCATGCAGCGCGGTACAGATGGGCCCAACAACATGCTGAATGGACCCCACGGAATTGGCATCACGTTCTCTTCACCGATGAGTGTCGCATATGCCTTCAACCAGACAATCGTCGGAGACGTGTTTGGAGGCACCCTGGTCAGGCTGAACGTCTTAGACACACTGTCCAGCGAGTGCAGCAAGGTGGTGGTTCCCTGATGTTTTGGGGTGGCATTATGTGGGGCCGACGTACGCCACTGGTGGTCATGGAAGGCTCCGAAACGGCTTTACGATACCTGAATGACATCCTCCGACCCATAGTGCAACCATATCGGCAGAATATTGGAGAGGCATTTGTCTTCATGGACGACAATTCTCGACCTCATCGTGCACATCTTGTGAATGCGTTCCTTCAAGATAACGACATCGCTCGACTACAGTGGCCAGCATGTTCGCCAGACATGAACCCTATCAAACATGCCTGGGATATGTTGAAAAGGGCTGTTTATGGACGTCTTGACCCACCAACCACTCTGAGAGATTTACGCCGAATTGTCGTTGAGGAGTGGGACAATTTGGACCAACAGTGTCTTGATGAACTTGTGGATAGTATGCCACGGCGAATACAGGCATGCATCAATGCAAGAGGACGTGCTACTGGGTATTAGAGGTAGTGGTGTGTACTGCAATCTGGACCACAAATGCTGAAAGTCTAGCTGTATGATGGTACAACATGCAATGTGTGGGTCTCATGAGCAATAAAACGAGCTGAAATGTTGTTTGTGTTGATCTCTATTCCCTTTGTATTTAACGGTTCCGGAACTCTTGGAACCGAGGTGATGCAAAACTTTTTTTGATGTGTGTATATGTAGACAATTGTTTTACCTCAATTCCTCTAGCCATGCATTTATACAATGCTGGCACATACATTGCAGGCACCATAGGAAAGAACAGAAAAGGTTTACCAGAAATATTGAGGAAGAAATTCACAAATATTGACAATAAATATTTCAGAAGAGGACCTGAGCTCTTGGTAGGTTCGAAACAGAAGAAATCTCAGAAGAACCATGTAGTACTGCTCAGTACAAATAGCAGGGCAACAGAAACAGAAATTCCTCCTTCAAGGAATCATCAAGAAACGTTGGTAAAGCCAGATCTCATTTTGGAATATAACAAATATATGGGAGGTATTGATGGAAATGACATGATGGTGTACTTTTACTTGGATGAGCGCAGAACACTCAAGTATTGGAAAAAGTAGCATTCAACATAATTGCAAGAATGATGTTAAATGCATACTTATTGTACTCTGAAAATAATGACTTGAAAAAAATTACTATCGACTGGAATTCAATCATCCATTATTCAAACAGCGAGTGCCGAGTGGACACAGCACAGAAGGGAGGAAGCTCTTTAGTTACTGATAAGGGAAAAGCCAGTGTTTGGTGTTAAAATATTACCGGAAAAGAAAGAGAAACAGTGCGTAGTTTGCTCTAGTCCAGAACAGCGCAAAGTATCCCGTACCATATGCGTCAACTGTTCAAAAGGATTACATCCTAGATGTGTGGAAGAGTATAAGTGCAATGCGTAGACAGAAGTGCCAGTAATTCAGTGACTGTAGGGTATTTTCTTTCATAAACTATACATTGTTGTTATGTACTCATTGTTGCAACTTTCATTAATAATCATACAGTACTACGAAATTGATAGTGCAGTACAATCGTCTTCTTCCTGGTGTTGTTCCCAATTATTTTTTGGGGTCCGCCACTCTGCACCTCGCTCTCCATTTGTTGTGGTTTGCTGCATCTATAGGACGAAGACCTACGATGCGCATATCGTCGTGTAGGGTATCCATCCAACGCCTATTTGGTCGCCCTGGAGGTCTTTGTCCATCAGGCTCGAGAGCAAGTGATTTGCTTACAATGGACTCTGTATTTGTTCGGGCTACATGCCCGTACCAACACAACCGAGTCTCCCTCATTTTGGCTGGAATAGGGGCAATTCCAAGAGTATTGCGGACGTCTTCATTCTTAATATGATCCAGCCGTGTAATTCCCAAGGACCATCGTAGCATCCGCATCTCCATTGAGTGCAAGGCTTGTTCATGTTTCTTTGTATTAGGCCAGCATTCAGCTCCATACAAAGCAACAGGGCGGACGACTGATTGATAGATCTTAGTTTTGAGGCGCAAAGGGATCTTGCGGTCACAGAGAACGCCTGTGACCTGGCGCCACTTCATCCATGCAGCATTCACTCTTGCATGAGCATCCGAGACTGAGTCACCATCAGGTCTCACAACGGAGCCAAGGAATCTGAGATGTGCAGTACAATATGCTCTTATAATAGGAATGATAGCCAGGAGACCAAGAATGAAATTCTACACGGGAAAGAGTAAAGCTCTACCCACAATGCGCTGTCGGCAGACGGTAGTGGGCAGACGGCCAATGAAGTCAGAAGTTCACAACCTAGCTACCCACAATGTGCAGTCGTTAAAATGCTAGGAGTAAATAATAACTTGACTTTCATTTATTCCTTGAGAAAGTTGTCAATTGTCGATAACCTAACCTAAAATTTGCAAGCATGGACGTCTTGGAGCTGTACGGTTTATTTTTATTGCTGCTAACTGGTACAGCATTGTTAAAATTGAGGAGAAATACTCGTACATCCAGTATCCCCTCTTGTAAATAATTAATAACAAATCCAACTCTGAATTAGGCCTACTGATTTTTGAACAGAATTGTTTTTGTGTAGCTGGTCATTTTTGATTGAACGCCCGAGGGCTCCCAACACGTTCAATATATTACTATATCATTTCCTAATTTATTTTTCAGCAATAGAAAATTTATTTTGGCTAATTTCAGTACTGCTAGGCCCTACTTTAGAAAATGTTATCGTACGATGAGCTCTCATTCAGCGTTACCTTCCACTGCATTACATTTGCTACAAAGGAAAACATTATAATCAATGAACTGTTTCCTTTTAAATACTTGGGCTCACTCATGTCATACATCCAACAGCGTTCCCTCACAAGATCAATGAATATATCTTCTATCCCAAGGTCAGTACATTCAGTCATATTTTTATATGTGAAGAATATACCGCGAATACAACTAGTCAACTACACAGCTAATGACTAGCGGGAAAACGACAAAGTGTCGTCAGCTTGTGATCTTTTCTGATTGGCTCTTAAATATGCAGTTGGCTGTCAAAGATAATATTGGCGACAGCCGACTACACGCTGCCGATTGTCAACTATCTACTACCGACATACAACTTCATATTGTAAATGACGCCAAAAGAGATCACGGGTCTGACTTCAACTGCCGTCTGCCCACTGCGCATTGTGGGTAGAGCTTAAGAGCAACTTTTTATTCTAAACGCTTTGATGTGGTTGTAACAACCTTCATCAAACTAAACATCATTTCTGTTAAGTCAGATTTGAATGTAGAATTTAACTATGTTTTTGGTTTCTTCAAATATGACTCTTACATGTCCTCAATTTAGGCTCAAAACTGTTTTTTATTTTTTAAATAACAATTATCAGAATCACCTCAATTAAAAATATTTAGCTACAGTATTTCCTTTTACGAGCATAATGTATAATAGAATGAGGTATTGGTTATAAAACAAAGCAAGAATAGTGATTCTATCGTTGAAAATGTGGTATTGATGATTTTTTTTTTTTTTTTTAATAGTCTGCATGATCATTGAAAATGGCTTGGCATTCTTGGCAAGTATTTCAGGAAACGGCTTGGCACTAAGAGGGTTAACACCAGTTATCAGACCGATTCTACACACACCCAAAGTGCACGGGGCTACATGACCGCGTTGTCGCAGTCCCTAAAGTGAGGAACCAACCAACAAGTCGCCTCCGTGATTCCCATTAGCAGTTAGCACTGTGACCACTCGCTTCTACACTTCGCAGTTAGAAATCATTCAACACTGAACCTAACAATTGCCTCATAGGTCTACCTCTGCTTCTGATCTCATTAACCTGTTAGGTAATCCCTCCTCCCCTATTCTCATCACATGACTCCACCATCTGAGTTGGCTCATACGAACAGCTTCATCTAGCGTGTTCATTGGTCTTCATCTGTTCCTACCATTGCTCCCATCTATTTGTCCCAGCTATCATTTGTGCTACCCTCATAACAGTTAACTCAAACATATGTATTATGAGATATCCTGAGTCCACTCAACTCTCACTCCACACAGCAAGGTCGGTCTAAATACAGAGCGATGTAGGGAGAGTTGTCACTACGCTAACTTCTTTCTTGCAGAATACTGTAGATCGCAACTAAAAACTCAGCACATTGGCTTTCCTGCACCACGACTATATGGTTCTCTTGACATACAGCCCTAATCCCAACTTTGCCCTCCCTCTTTTTACACCTGACAGGTACACCTTGTTACCTCGTACTTCCTCCTATCTCCTTTTAACCAATCTTCACTAATCCCGAGAATATCCAATTTCATCCACTTGCTGACTCAGCTAGTTCTACTTTTTCCCTATAACACCCGTTGATATTAAGAGCACCCCATCAAATGCCAGTTCGATTGCCTGAGTTTCCAAGGACTCCATGATCTGCCATTTCCATAAGACTGAGGCTTGTTCAAGACATTGTTACAGGTTTAGAAACAGCAATAAAAATAATAATGATAATAATGCAGAAGTACTTTTTGTGATGCATGCCCCCTTGTTTTTTCTTTAGGAGGTTTAAATCAAACCTCCTTACGTAGATTAATAGCATATTCATCCGATTCCAGATCTTTCGATAAGAGCATGTTCCTATTTACTGTATTTCAATATCCTACAATATAGTATTGACAGTAATTCAACAAGAAACTTGAGAAATCTTGAATTCGACAAAACTTTGATTGAGCACAAGGAAAGTGATTAAGAAACACAAAATATGCATGATGTCACAGTAAATATGGCACTCAAGTGGGAAAATAAACAACACTTATTATCCCACTTGGAAAGTATATTTATATGCATGTAAGACATACCAATAACTCCAGTATTGTCTATTTCAATGTCACTTTCGTCACTCTGCCCAGCATCTGGTTCTGAGGGTGGCTTGACATTACTTTCAGTCTTGGGCGTATCATCTGATGTATCAACCTTCAGAGGAGGAATTTTACCTCCTAGTGAAGTAATATACTGCTTGAAGAAGGCAAGATCCTTATGGTGCAAGACTTCAGGATTTACCTTACAAATATCAATGATAGACTTTAACTGCTCAATCAGAGCACTCGATATGCCAGACATCTTCTACCTGCAACAAGAGAAGACAGTTTCAATTATTAAAATTTCATGTATATTATGACCATTTGAAATTGGCCATTCCACTTTTGAAGGGAAGGCAGATAATAAGAGTCCACATTACTTAATAACATTTGTCCCTCATCATTAGGGGCAGATGAACTCGCTGTTCTACCCCCTGAAAAAACTAACTAAACAACCCTTATCACTACGGGGGCGTGGTGGCACAGCGGTCAAGCTCTTTGCCTCTCACCAAGGCTGACTGGGTTCGATTTCCAGGCAATGCATGTGAGATTTTTGAAGTGAAATGCCATGTTCTGTGGTTCGAATTTCTTGTAAAAAGGAGGTTCCGTGGCTCATGATCGCGAGATTAGCGGTCACGTTAAACTACAAGCTTCCTTAACACTACCAACATGGTGATTTATAGTAATCTTCTTACTGTTCGGTTGGATTTACATTTGCCACTATGTAAGCTTGGAGAATGTGATTGAAGTTTCTTGTCTCGTGGTTTGAGAACGAGGTTTCCAAACTTTTCACTCCTAACGTACGGGTAAATACATTAGATGAACACGTCAACAGCAGGAGGAATATAGGCGATCAAAATTGCTCAGTGAAATGTAAGTAAGTTTTCCTGCTATTTCTTAGAATTCAAATTGTTAATTCAATTTAATATCAGCTATAATGCAATTAAAAATATAATTTATTATTATTATTAATACTTTCATAATACAATAAAATGGAATAATAAAAATTGTTATGGTAGGCTGCACTAGACTTCATATTGAATTTCATAGTAACTTCAATATCACTGATAAAATTTTATATTACATTAAATATGAACAATTGAACAATACACATTTCTAACATACACTGATTTCAATTGTAATGGAAACAACAGCATACACAGTCTTATTTTTATCCACAAACGATGATTTGATTCCAGATGAAGCAATACTACAGCAATGCTCACAACCTTGTGACTTGAGTCTAGCAAGTGACTCCAATGCTTCACAAGGGACAAAAACTAAAAGGGGTAAAATATAAGTGATCATGCCTAAAGTAGTTATTTACGGCACAAGGTACAAAGCGAGTTATCGTGATACTGTTGAGAATGTTGTCTGCCACAGTAAAAGCCTTCAAGTGATGTTATCAACATTTGAGAAGTGAAATAGACACAAAACTGTTGAAAAATTCAACAAACTGTTCATTGGTTAAGGATAAAGTAGGTAAGCTTCCACTGATTATAACTTGTGGTGCAATGACCTGCTTTTAGAGATGACTAATTCTTTCAGGTAGTGGAAAAAATCAAGCTGATTCAGTGAATCAGTCATAAATAGGCTGTTCCTGTTGGGCCGGAACAATTTGCATGTGAAGTGGTGTTTCAGTACACAGTGAGCCTACATGTGTGTGTGAACAGAGCAAATGTGTGCGCAATGTCTCCATGCGAAAGCAAGCCATTCAATCGCACTCGACACCTCTACACAATAATTAAAGAACACAGACTAGTGAAATGGCCATATACAGGGTGTAACAAAAAGGCACGGCACAAAATGCAGGACACATTTCTCACACGTAGACGAAGAATTTGTTATATGAACATGGGTCCGGAAACGCTTAGTTTCCATGTTATACCTCATTGTCTCCCTCATAAATCATGAAAAACACACAACAACAGAACATACCTGCCTACCACATGCAGCTCTTTGTCACAGGAGATGTTCAATGTGCCCTCCATGCGCATTGATGCATGCATCAACCCGCCGTCGTAGTGAATCTCGGATGCGCTGATGTATCCCTGGAGTATTGCATATGGTTTCACAGCCTTCCATAATACGGGCACGCAGACTCTGAACATCTGGTACAGGGGTTCGATACACAAGAGCTTTCAAATGGCCCCACAAATTAAAGTCCAGTGGGTTTAGGTCCGGAGAGCATGGAGGCCAGGCAATTGGTCCACCTCTACCTATCCATCTGTCATCGAATCTTATTTAGCAGCCGACGGACATTAACACTAAAATGGGGTGGTGCTCCATCGTGCATGAAGTACATGTTTTGTCGCACAGCTAGAGGCACATCTGTTAACAGATCAGGTAGAAAATGGGAAAAAGTGTTTCCGGACCCATGTTCATGTAACATAATTTCTCCTTCTACGTGTGAGGAATGGGTCCTGCATTTTGTGCCGTACCTTTTTGTTACACCCTGTATAGTAGCCTACCAACTCAAGTAGTAAGCTCAAGAGAGATAAAGTGGGGTCAGGCAAGATAATAATGCTCAAAAGAAAAGCATTCCAACAAAATAAACATTTCTGTAAGTCACCTAAAGGTGATACATTTCTGAGAAATGGACATAGCACAAAACACAATACACAGAACTCAGCAATTGTTATAGGAATATGGCGTGTCTTGTGCGGGGGTTTTGCCTAGGAACACCAAGATAGGCTCATCAGCGGGCTCTAGGAGTCCGCGCCCGGACCCCCACAGAATTAGGAAACTGCGCACTACCCCCCATCTTATGAAGCGCACCTGTGCTTCTTTACTGCGAGAGCTAAAAGCTCAAGCAGCTTTTCACCTCCCTATAGGCTTCCGGGCACGAAAACGAAGAGCCCGCTGACGAGCTTATCTTGGTGTTCCTAAGCAAAAACCCGCACAAGACACGGCATAAACCTAGAAAAATTGCCGAGTTTTAATTCCTTGGCCATGAAAGCCAATATACTATCTTTGTGGAAGCCTTTATAGGGAGTCAAACAAATAAACAAGACAATAGCCCTACCCGAACATGTCGCGTCGAACCCGTATAACAGAAAAGCCCCATGGGTGGAATATAGGAAGCATATTTTTAAAGTAAGTACCATTTTGAAATTGCTTCGCTGTGGTCTGTGTTCCGCGCATGCGCACCATGCATCTACATCTGTTGGCAAGCAACGGACACTAATGTGACAACAACCGACCGTGTTTGTCTTTGCGTATTTGAAATGCCTCCACCGATTGGGAATCCCGCTAACTGTGAAATACGTGCTGTTATCCGTTTTCTTAGTACTAAAGGTGTGAAAGCAGTTGAAATTCACCGTCAACTTTGTGAAGTGTATGGACAAAACATTATGACTGATGGAATGGTACGCAAATAGGTAAGAGCTTTCAACAATAGCCGAAAGAATGTTCATGATGAGGAATGGAGTGGCCGACCCTCAGTGATCACTGATGAGTTGATGCAGCAAGTCAACAACAAAGTGAGAACGAACAGACACTTCACAATTTCTTCGTTATCAAAGGAGTTTTTCGAAAATTATACTCACAATGGGTACCAAAAATGTTGACTGAGGCGCACAAAACGAAACGTTTAGCCAGCGCCTTGACATTTTTTGAGCGTTATGATGCTGAAGGTGACTATTCAACATCGCCCAAGAAAGTGAAATTAGAGCAGACAATTTCAACCCGGAAAATCACATGTACCGTGTTTTGGGACAGGAAAGGGGATATTTTGCCTCGTGGTGACACAATAAATTCCGAAGATATTGTGAGACCTTACAAAAACTGCGCCGTGCAATTCAGAACAAAAGGGGTGGCATGCTGAGTAAAGAGATCGTTTTGCTGAATGACAATGCCCACCCACATGCGGCCCATCAATCTAATCGCATCATTTGGTTGGGAGAAATTTCATCATCCTCCATACAGCCCGATCTAGCACCCAGTGACTGCCACGTGTTTCTGCAACTGAAGAAGCATCTCGGAGGTAATAATATAATAATATCGTATGGCCTTGGGTGCAAGCTTTGTTAATTGATGCCCGGAGGGCAACTTGCATGTCTAATTTTTATTGCTCCTTGAAGCGCTATGGAAGTCAAGGAGGTTAAATATCTAAGCTCCTTGACACTATAGTGCTTTCTAGTAGAGAAATGAGGAACTTTGTGTTGGCGGAAAATCCCGAGATTTTTGCCATTATGAACACGGGACTACTGAATTCAAATGGGTTCTTTAACATGCCAACATCGTAAGACATGCAAATCGTGATTTTTGTCGCCTTTCAAAAATCACTTGCCACGGCCAGGAGCGAACCTGCAAGCTTGGAGTTGGGAGTCCGACACGATAACCACTCACCGTGGCAAGCATCTCGGAGGTCAGCGCCACGATGAAGACAGCCTCAAAACAGCCGTGTTGCAGTGGCTGTTAAGTCAGGCGGCAAACTTCTATGATGACGGAATACAAAAGCTTGCTGTTCGATATGATAAGTGCCTTAATATTGGAGGAAATTACGAGGAAAAGTAGAGGGCTTTCATGTAAAAATAAAATTCCTACAAAAAGTTTACTTGTTTATTTTTTACATATCAAAACGGTAGGCTACCAACTTAAAAAATACGCCTTGTACACATGGGGTATTTACATATCAAAATGGTAGGCTACCTACTTAAAAAATACGCCTCGTACACATGGGAGTGATCACAAGTGTGTTAGAGTCTTCAATCTTCGACTGCTTTGATGCAGCACTCCATGTCCTGAGCTAATTGTTTCAAGTCTACATAGCAACCACACCTTACATCCGAGACAATCTGTTCAAAATATTCTAACTTTGATCTACCCCTATAGTTCTTGTCCTTGACCCTTCCTTCCATAACTAAGTTTGCTAGTCCTCCATGTCTTGGTATGTGTCCTATCAACCTATCTCTTATATTCATTAGCATTCGCCAGAACATCTCTCCTCTCCCACTAGTCTTAATACCTCTTCATTTGTTACTCTATCTATCTATCTATCTGATCCTTATCATACTCCTGTAACGCCACATTTCAATAACAAAGCTTGCACCCGGCACCCGAGGCCATACGATATTATTATTATTTACGTGCTGCTATTCTCCTCTTTTCTGTTGCGCCAACAGTCCAAGTTTTACTTCCATAGAGTGCCACGCTCCAGACAAAGGCTTTCAAAAAATTACTTCCTAACACCTAAATGTATATTCGATGCCAACAGATCCTTTTCAGTAGAAATGCTTTCCTTGCCCGAGCCAACCTACTTTTTATATCCTTTTTTCTTCGTCCATCACTAGTTATTTTGCTCCTTAACAGACGTTTCCTACTTCCTTTAGCTTTTCACCTGCCAATTTGACATCGAAAGGGGTTACCGATTCCTTTCGGCTGAATACCATTTTCCTTTTGTTTTACATGGTGTTGATTGATGGCCTGTTTATAATTTTGCGTATTTCCCATACGAAAATCCACCAAATTCCCGTATATTTTAGAACTCTCTAAGACTAGGGCTCGCATACCGAATGGCTGAAAAATGATTCTTAAAGCGCAAAACAAGTTTTTCTAGCGTACGGTAAGTGTAACTACATGTTTGGGGATACTTCCGCAGCCCAGGGGTGATGGCGAGATTTAGGCCTAGTCCGTAGCGTAAGCAATGCGCGTGAGTTAACTCTCACACAGATGAGATGAGATGCTACGAACACAAAATACCGTTTACCTGAGGAGAGCTGAGATAAATGTTTTACTGAGGAGGGTTGAGAGAGTAGAGAATAGGAGTGTCACAATAAATGTTTACGGGAAGTAACTGAATTGTATGGTAACAGTAAAGGTGACCGGAAGAAGGCGATACAATTTTGTACACAACTGAAAATAGTCAAAATACCCTTTGTAATAATGAATAATAATTTTGAGGGTCATGTAGTAGGGATAGATGTTACCCACTATCGCTTTTTAGATCAAGACTTGTATAGTAAAATTGTAGGTGCGTCCGCCATTACACGCATAAATTATGGGACAAATACAGTATTGCTTAACCCCGCGCATTCGGTACTGACAGCCTTCCTGTCACTAGTCTTGCCTTGCCTCTACGCGACCCCACATAACATAACCGCCACACAGCAAGAATTCTGAGCATGGTTCTCACCTACACCTTGTATTTCGAAAGAAAGAACGTGTAGGATATGACGGGAGCTTAGAACAGCTGAGCTGTGTTGCCTAATTTTTAGTGTTGTTGTAAATCAATTGATTTGAATAATACAAAGCGCTACACTTGATACATTATTTCTGTACAATGATATAAATAATAACCCCTGACACTACAGCCCTTGAAGAGCCTAGGCCTATCAAGCAACCGCTGCCCAGCCATTTGACCTGCAGATATTGGGGTGATGCGTGGTCAGCGCATCGGGTCCCCTCGGCCGTTAATCTTGGTTTTCGTGACCGGGGCACTGTCTCACTGTCAAACAGCTACTCAATTGTCCTCACGAGGCTGAGTGCACCCTGTTCCAGCCCGCACGTCAGTTTCTAAAATCCCTGACGGAGCCGGGAATCGAACCCGGGGCCTCCGGGTGAGAGGCAGGCGCGCTACTCCAACACAATACAATGATACGTAATATATTTTAAAAGTCGATCCTGAGTCAATGCCGAGGACATTCAAACAGAGAAATACGGTACTTAGATGAATAAATAAATTACACACCAAAGCTATGATACCTTTATCATCGATATTCAATTCAATAAATATGACAAAGAGAGCAAACACACTACAGCTAATGAATATAAAACCACACACCATGTAATGATTGTCCTTTAGCATGAAACAAGATTCTGGGTGGAGGTCGTTTACAGCTTACAGTACAGGAGTTGACAGATAACACCATGCACACTCCCTGAATCGCGACTCTCTATGGTTAATATTAGCTTTCGTGATAATACAAAGCCGGCCCCGTGGTGTTGGGGTAGCGCGCCTGCCTCTCACCCGGAGGCCCCGGGTTCGATCCCCGGCTCCGTCAGGGATTTTAAAACTGACGTGAGGGTTGGAACGGGGTGCACTCAGCCTCGTGAGGACAATTGAGTAGCTGTCTGACAGTGAGACAGCGCCCCGATCACGAATACCAAGATTAACGGCCGAGGGGACCCGACGCGCTGATCACGCGTCACCCCAATACCTGCAGGCCAAATGGCTGGGCAGCGGTCGCTTGGTCGGCCTTAGCCCGTCATGGGCTGGATAGTGCCAGGGGTTGACTTTTGATAATACAAAAGTAAAGTTAAGGTAAAGAAATATTTAGCACTGAGCACTCAAACAAGCTGCTCTATGGCGATGTTATTGCCGAGGTTTCATATTATCGAGTTGTAGGCTATTGATTGACAGGCGGTAATTCGAACACTATGACGGGAAACAATAGCTTGTGTTCTATTATCGACTGCTGCAGGCGAACTGACACCAATAGATAAATTATCCTCAAGTCACTTGGCTAGGGTTTGACACCCACAATCCCTCCACTGTCCCTATCATCACCACCACCATCACTGTCTTTGTCAGAGCTTGATAAATTGCCAAGGTTAATAATCATTCCATTCACCGCGATATCCAGAATGCCTTCAGTATTTCTTTCTGTACATGCTGTACGGCACGTGTCCAGTCCTCGGGTCGAACTTCGGCGAAGTAAAAGGAAACGAAACAATGACAATGAAAGTAATTCCGACACAAGACAGTGGTTAACAAGCGACTGAAACGATGCCTGTCCACACGACAAGAATTATGTCACTTGTGTGGTGTATTTTGAAGCTACATGTTGATGACAGATGTTTGATAGCAGAATGTCGAGAGATGTGAAATATTGTTAGTAGTTTTTGAAAATTATGCATGTGTGACACATTTGCAGCAAGTGTTTAAACGGACTTTAGAACAATTTGGTATGTGCATCTACCCTGCGAAAGAAGGCCGTATGTTTTCCCCCAAAGACCTTGGAAAGGCTAAAAACAGTAAAATTCCACGTGCCACGAATACTTTTTAATTTAGATTTATTTTATCAAAGTAGGTAATAGAAAATAAAATAATGCAAAATTAAATTAAATAAGTCACTTTGACAAATACAAGATTGTTACTAGGAACTTCAGTTATACACAACACAAAATTAAGTTCTTTTGACAGTACTAATTTCTGAATAGAACTGTAGGCTACAAAATAAAATAAGTCACTTTGTCAATACTAGATTGTGGTTAGTAACTTTAGTCACAGAAAATAAGATTAAACAAACAATAATCAAGGATTTATTAATTTAAAGCTTCTCTAGGGCATCATTAAATGAAAATGAAAATCCACAGCCTGCTTCCAGTCTCCGACCGGGTCAGGAATGGAATGAATGAAGCCCCCATCTAGCGGCGAGGATATGGACTGTGCCGGCTGCCGAGGCCTGACGCACTCCTCTGGGGCAATGATTAAATGAATGACAGATGAAATGAAATGATAGTGGAGAGTGTTGCTGGAATGAAATTTTGACAGGGAAAACTAGAGTACCCGGAGAAAAACCTGTCTGCCTCCATTTTGTCCAGCACAGATCTCACATGGAGTGACCGGGATTTGAACCACGGGCCCAGCGGTGAGAGGCCGGCGTGCTGCCGCCTAAGCCACGGAGGCTTGCATCATTCAATATCTTCTTCTTCTTTTTTTTTTTTGCCAATTCCTGGGGATCATTTGTGGCTTTTCTTTCAACTGCCAACTTAACTGTCGCTTCCTTTTCCTTCTGGATTCACACCTGTTTTGCTTCCTTTAACATGGCGTGGGAGTTTCGTGCAGCATGGACCATGCTCTTGCTCACGGTTATCTTTTCTACCCCACCAGCTGCCATCACAGAGTCCTGAACAGTTCGCATGCCAATCAGACTTTTTCTGATTGACAATCATGCACTCCTTGTTCAGGGAAAAGCTTCGCTCTAGAGCTGCATTGCTGTGATACCAAATCAGTATCATTTTAACGAAGCTTGCGAGATCGTTTTTGGCAGGGATTGAGGAAGGTGCTGAAGCCACTAATTCAGACCACAGCACGTCGAACCATGGCTCTTTTCCGTCAAACTGCTTCAAACGCGCAGTGACAGAGGGCTGTCTCAGAAGTGCGGAGTAGCTGCTCTTGATGCGGTCAGCCATTGCGCCAGAAAGCAAATTCATCTGATTATAAAGAATTTCCAGGGCAATGACGATCCTTTCTTCTGCGAACTTAGGGAGTCTCAGCGACCACTATAGGATCTAGGCAGGAAATAGCACAGGTCATCTTGTAAGCAAGAGGTGACCTCTATTTGATTTCTTCAGCCATACGAATGTACAATTTTCGGCAGTTGGTGCGAAATTGCATCACATCCATGTGTGGAATTTTCTGAGATCTTGAGCTGTTAACTTCTTTAAGGGCTGCTCTTGTCGAAAAACCCACGTCGAAAAAACAACTGGTCCCCTCTGTGAATAACAATGTGGACTGTCTGTCATTGTCAGCAACAACTGCGGGGCACGTAGCCCCGAGCAGAGAGGATACGGCCGGCGGTTGGCCAGGCAAAGCATGCATTTGACATTGGCTGGGTTCTTATCCCGCTTAGCGCTCTATCAGTGGTGAAAATTGTGGGTGGCAGCACGGTCTGCAGGCGAAATAAAAGGCCGAGTGGGAGGACCATACCTGCCAACCTCTCAAAGTGAAAAATCGGGAGATTCGACGCGGCGACGGGGGGGGGGGGGGGGGGGGCGAGGGGGGACGCTACATAAAACATACACATAGGCTAAGACATTGCACCAAATATATAAGTATATAAGTTACACCATTTATTAAACTGTAAATGACTAACATGATATGACATCCCAGTTTACAAATGTACTTAAGACTGAGTAATTTTAAATTCTCACTAGTCTATCAAACAAGCATAGCTGTCTTTCGACCACACTCAGGCATACAAAACTAGTGACGTATCGAAGATCATATTATTGGTCGTTGTTGCAGGTGACTGAGGCTGATTTTGCCCTCTTCAAAAAGGTCTTGCTATATTCTTGCTCAAAACACTTCCCTTTCTGAATCGACTTCAGAGTTATAAGTTTGTCAAAAGTCTTGTCAGAGAGAGATGACCTGAACATCCTCTCACACTCTGCATTACTATGCGGAATGGTCAGAATGGAAAGCATAACTTGAGTACCCCAGCACTACATATCATTTGGCCTACCAGTGCCCGCTTCACATCAATTCTCTCTTCTTCTTCAATAGATGTCACATCCTCAAGTTGGAAGTTACAAAATTGGGAATGTAAAGCATCCATTTCCTCATTAAAATTGTCTTGAGTGTCTGTTAACATGCTAGGAAATTTATTTACAAAAAACTTAATTTTGGAAAATGAAATGTCCCCCTTTCTACTATGTGAGATACTGAAATCACACCTACAGACACTACAAAATGCAAATGTTGCGCCTCTTCTTGACTCAGTTATATGCGGAATCAGGGTGTCTACTGGAAGGATGAAGTAAAAATTAGTTACTTTTTAGCTACCTTTTAGTTAACTTTTAGTTAATTTTAGTTACCTTTGAATTCAAGATACGTCTGCGGTCTGCAAGCAAATGGGCTCATCACGCGGTGGAGAAAGACAGCAATGAACTGTGTTTAAAGCGGTAAATACAATTCACTTAGGGAGTTACAACAATTTTAAAAATCATAAATAAATACTAGATATTTATTATCAAATGAGTTGTTTCAGCTAATATGTCGTCTTGTGCACAAGGCGTTTTTATAATTGCCAAGAGGTTGCTCTGCTCTGCTCTGCTCTTGACCGTGGCGAGATTTCCTTTGTCCCCGCGGTAGATCACGAAGAAATTTATGAGACGTTATATGATTGTAACCGAATTCTGTCTTCACAGTCAAGTACGGCGAAATTTCAAGATGTTACACGATCGGCGCTGGTCTCACCCGTTTGTCAAGATTCCCGTTGTATTCGCGGTAGAACACTGATAAATATCGCGATTTAATAATCGGTGTCACTTTTAGTCGTTCGACGAGATTTCCATTGTCTTTGAGGTCGGGCGCGAGGAAATATAGCATTATTATGCTATCGGCGCCACTTGCTGTCCGTTTGACAAAAATACAGTTGTTCTCGTCATTGAATGCGGAGAAATATCGCGATGTATCGCAATCGCTGCCGCTCTCAGTCGTTTTACGAGATTCAAGTTGTCCTCGCGATATTATGCATACCGCGCCGCACCCGGCCGTTGAACGATTGTTTATTCGTCCACACAGAATGGTGGATGCAAGCTCAGGGTTGGGCATGATTAAAATTCACGAGTAGTTATGGACAAGTTGTATGGCCGGCGCCGTGATTCCCGATGTCCCTATGCTGTGGTTGGGAGCTCATCAGTTCAGGGTATATCACGAGGAGAAATTAGTATCGCGACGCTACGTAGGCTGTCATTTCTAAGTGGGTAGATGCACTTCTCGCTCCCCGTACGCTTTTAAGTATACGGTCATGGGAAAAGTAGCGAGTAGGTTTCGGAATGTTTCGTGATTGGTGCCCAATCATCTTTGACGGGATTCCCGCAGACCTCGTGGTCACAAGTTCACGATAGGGGACGGGTTTTTTGATTTTACGCTACTGACGTCGATCTCGGTCCATTTGACGAGATTCCCGCAGGCAAGTCAGCCGGCCGTCTTGAGTATGAATGTTCGAAGTAGGTATCAAATATTAAGAATTATTCGGAGAGGATTGCACGAATAATACGACTAGAGGACACGTTTTCTTTCAAATGCGAATCACGAATTATAAAAGTTATACAAGTTTTCGAAATATCCGATGGAACCCAAGTTAGAAGGAAAAATCGACATATAACGGAATTTCGAATTAACCATACTGGATGTCGCAAATTTACGAGACACATTTTTAAAATAAGTTACTGTCTACGTATTTCGAATCTTTTTCAAAACGGTAACATTTCGCAAGATCGCGACATTAAATTATTTAGCGTTATTTCTGGACTTCAATTTAACAGTCTCCAAATAAATGCGAAAAATGCGAGGTTTCTGAATAATTTCAGAAGTTTTCACGAATAAACGTCTCGCGAAAAGTCAGGCTTCCTAATATAACACATAAATATTTCACACAAAACTAAAAAGTCATCTTGATGCCGAAAATATACGCTGAACGGTGTATACCACTCAGGGTATCCTCAGTATGCATTTCCTCGAGGTCGGGCACGGGGAAATATAGCTTATGCAATTGGCGCCGCTTGCGTGAAACTCGCTCCTTCGCAATCTCTGAGCCTAGAGGCGCGAGTTTAAATGATTCAATCCGCCTTCGGAAAATTTTCGTTACCCGTATGTAAAATTCGTTACTTTTTCGTTACCCATTTGTAAAATTCGTTACTTCCGTTATCGGTAGACACCCTGGGAATGTTATCTTTGTACACACTTTTAAATGTCACATCATATCTTTTCGCCTTATTACCGAGGAACCGACGCAATCACTCAGTTCGAAAAATCACAATAACCTACCGGCATATTAACGCCAACAACATCAAACTAAGTTATACACAAATCATATAATTTCACGTGTGAAACAGATACAATATTCCGCAGCGTACAACTACCTATCACCTACTGGTCATTATGCAACACATCTAGGAACAAGCGCTGAATTAACCTTCGACGATTTCAAACGAAGACTTATTCGAAGCCGATTTCAAACGAAGACTTATTCGAAGCCAACTTTTTATAACAGCAGGACGCGACGCGGGAGTTAGTACGCAGTTGTCGATTATCGATACAGAGCGAATCTGCGGTATCGAGATATAACTTCAAAACACGTCAAGTCGATCCGTTCGATAGATGACACATTAAATCCAAAATTACGCGTGGGGTTTTTGAAAAATCGGGAGATTTAATACGTTAAGCGGGAGGGCGGGAGAAATGGTCTGAAATCGGGAGTCTCCCGCCTAAATCGGGAGAGTTGGCAGGTATGGAGGACTCTACCGAGCGTTCGGAGGCTAAGAAGTCTGGCATTATGAGACTTTTCAAGATTTCCCTTATCAAGTGCGAATTTCCCATATATTTCCCGCATTTTGCCCGGGTCACTAAAAATTCCCATACATATCCCATATTTCCTGTATCGCTCGACACCCTGGTTTTACATTTATTGATTTTCATCCTGTATTCTTTCCTCAAGAAAAGTCCATGCCATTTAAAACCATTTCACAAGTAACTGATCATTACAAATAACCATTAATAAAAAGGAGATTACCTGCAGCAGTGAAGAATGAAGAATTGCACTCTGATTTAATAAATATTGACTATTTGTTTAAAAAGTGTGTTTAAACAAATAAACAAGGCGATAGCCCCTGCCACAACTGTGTCCCATCGAGCCCGCATACCAATAAAACTGGGTGGGTGGTTTATACACATCCGAGAGTTCTTGCATGGGTCTGCTAGTTATTTATAATTTGGGTACAAGTACCTTAGGTAATATACTGTATGTATGTCTATTAGGTCTACTGCCATCATCATCATCTTGTACAGTTTCCAGCCCCAGGCTGGGTCTGTTTGGAACATAAGCCTTGCCACTTAGTCCTTTCTTCCCACCACCTCTCCGCTGTCACTCTGGTCCAGTCCTCGCCTCTCTTCTTGACAAATTCCTCCACTCCTTTCAGCCATCTATCTCTTGGTCTTCCCCTTGGTCGTTTCTTCTGCATCTGATGTATCCTCTTGGGAATCCTCTTCTCATCCATTCTCTTTAAGTGTCCATACCACCTCAATCTTGACGTCTCAATCCTACCTTGCAAGGGCTCCTCTTTCACCATTTCCCTGACCTTTTCATTCCTCAACCTGTCTCTTCTTGTTACTCCGATCCTACTTCGCAGGAACTTCATTTCACCTGCCTGTATTCTGCTTATGTCTCTTTTCTTCATTGTCCACGTTTCTGAAGCATAGGTCAGTATCGGGATATAGTAGCTTCTGTATAACACTTCCTTGCTTTTTTGTGGGACATCTTTATTCCACACTAAGCTCCTAATGCTTCTCAGAAATGCTTCTGCCTGTCTGCCACGTTCCGTAATCTCTTTGTCATTTCTCCCATTTTCCTCCACTAGACTTCTCAAGTAGCCTACTTGAGACTTTCCACCTTCTTCAGCTGTCCACCTCCAAGTGTTATCCCACTCATTGGTCTGTCCTTTTTCCTGGTCGTTAACAGGATCTCACATTTACTGATGTTGAACTTCCATCCGTACTCTCCCACTGTTTCTTCCCAAGCCTTCAGTTGCTCCTGAATTTCCTCCTCCTTGTTTCCCCAGACCATGAGATCATCTGCAAACACCATTGCTTTCATCTTATCTTCTCCTATCTTTCCTGCTATCCGTGTCATTACCTCGTCCATAACCACAATAAAGAGAAGGGGTGACAGCGCACTACCCTGTTTCAGGCCACTCATTTGTCTGAACCAGTCTGTTCTTTCCCCTCCAACTTTCCCACAACTCACACTTCCACAATACATCTCCTTCACTCTGCCTACAGTCCCTTTTTCCACTCCCATGTTTTCTATTGCTTCCCAAACCTTCTCCCTACACACACTATCATAGGCCTTTTCGATGTCCAGGAAGGCCATCAACAGATCCTCTCCAAATTCATAGTGGTGTTCCTGGAGCTGTCTCACTGAAAATATGAGATCCACTGTTGATCTCCCAGGTCTGAATCCATACTGCTCCTCTCTCAATTTTCTCACCACTTTGGTTCGTATTCTACTTTCTAATATCTTTCCATATACCTTGCCACAGTGAGATATGAGTGTGACTCCCCTGTAATTTCTGCACTCCTTTCTGCTTCCTTTCTTAAATATTGGGACAATTAATCCTTTCTTCCAATCTTCTGGGGTCTTTTTCTCCTTCCATATCACCCTCATCACACGGTACAGCCACTGTTTCCCAACCTCCCCTGCTGCCTTCACCATTTCAACACTCACTTCATCCACACCCGGTGCCCTTCCTCCTTTCATCTTGTCTATAGCCATCTCCAGTTCTCTCCAAGTCAGGTCCTTTTCCATTCCTGTGTTGTCTTCTCCATCTTCCAATGCATTGTCTTCCTCCCTATGTATGTCTTATTATTCCTCTTTGCAATGGGACCAGAGATGAGTTGCGATGATTTGAAATTTTAGAAGCCATTTTACAGGGTTGCCTGTATAATCAATCAACAGAATTGCTCTTCAGTCGGTCAACATGGAGCACTCAACTAGATTGGGCAGAAATTGACAATTATTTTATCACCTTATTATCTGAAAGAAATGTTACATTAATTAATTATTGTACATTAACACACTTTTCTAATCCAATCAAACCCTCACCATTTGTTAGAGAAGTGTGTTTATGTATACATAATTCTTGTATCATTTCTATCACACAAGAGGGTGATCAAATAATTGTCACTTTCCATCCAAGTAGCCCATTTAGTGCACTCTTGTGTTGACAGAGCATTTCTGTTGATTGTAAGTCTATATTGTGTGTGTTATTATGGCTGGATACACTTTCCCGATAACAAGCTCATCAGAGGAGTTAATGAGAGATTAAATGAAGATAAATGAAACTGGAGATAGAAGGAAGCAGCCATAGCCTATTAACAGGTACCCTACCTGTATTTGCCTGGAGTTGAAAACGGGGAAACCACGGAAAACCATTTCAAGGACAACTGATGGTGGGGGTTTGAAGCTATGTCTACAGAGAGCTTGGCCCCATGGCCTAGTGCTAGCCGTTAGTGTATGTCACTACTGCTAAGTAATATCTACTGTATGTCTGGTGTATTAAACAAAATAATCCCAGGAGTGATTCGAGATGTTCCAAGTCTGCAGATAACTTGGTCCCAGGGCCTAGTGCTGAACATTAGCGCTTGTAGCTACTGCTATGTAATATACTGTATGTATGGTGTATTATATAAAATAATCCAAGGTGTGAATTTCACATGTTTCTTAATTACCTTGTTCAATTAACAGTACTGTACATCTATCAATGGAATGAATTTATTATTAATTAATAATAAGTAATAAATTATTATTATTATCGCTGTAGAAATAGTACGGCAAAATAAGTGGTCTCCCGGTCCCTTAAATAATAGAAGGGAGACCCCTATATGAGGCGCCTAGAATCAAAACCCGCCAAATCCATATTTTATGAAAATTGAGATAAGCATTGTTTCATATAGCTTTTGCTGCGCTAAATTCATTAAAACTATTATTTTGTTATAAAACCCGCTACATCCTACTGTAAAACGAAGTCAAAGTTGAGGCTTAGTTGCAATATCCGCCAAGTCCAACGACAGTTTCGCCATTTTTGGTCACAAAACCCGCCACATCCACATCAACCAATAGGAGCACCTAGATCCGCCATCTTAGCTTCCATGATGCTTTGCGAAGTGTGTACTCTTTACCTAGTGCATTAGTCGGAGAATGTACCCCTGCCTGACGTGATTAGAATGGTTCATGTTGTTGTACTTTCTGATAATAATTTGTTTTGGATAATTTTGACAAAGAAAGAGAAGAACAATAACATTCTGGTCTGGGTGATGTTTTCCACAGAACTGACATTTGCGAACACAAACGTGTCACGAAACCTGATTTTGATATGACTCACGTAAAGCCAGAAGCCATAAACAGAGGGATTGTCCTTCAGGCACAAGAAGTGAAAGATGTTTCGAGACTGCTTTCGAAGAATTCTGGAGAAAGATGGAGGGAAAATGTAGAGCTGCAGTTTTATTGCAATCTGCAAAGTCGTGGCGAACACGAAGAGAATGATGATGATTGAGAAACTACTATTGAGGATGAGGTAGAAACAGAAATTGTGTAGCTATTACTTCCAGTAAAGAATGTGATTTAATAGTTGAATGACGATAGTTTTGTCTCTAAAGGCCTGGACCATAGTAATTGAATATTAATTTAATTTGACGCTTTTCCGTATTATTGTTCAGTACTGTAGGCTACAGTATTGCCGGCCCCGTGGTGTTCGGGAAGCGCGCCTGTCTCTCACCCGGAGGCCCCGGGTTCGATTCCTGGCTCCGTCAGGGATTTTGGAAACTGACGTGAGGGCTGGAACGGAGTGCACTCAGCTACGTGAGGACAATTGAGTAACTGACAGTGAGGCAGCGCCCCGATCACGAAAACCAAGATTAACAGCCAAGGGGACCCAATGCGCTGGTCATGCGGCACCCCAATATCTGCAGGCCAAATGGCTGGGGATTAGGCCCTTCACGGGCTGTAGTGCCAGGGGTTATTTACTGTACAGTATTATTACCCTTTCAGGAATTGATTGTACGCCGATGATGTCATGCTTGCAAGCGAGACCCGTAATGATCTAGAGCAATTGGTCAACCTCTGGAATGCGAGGCTCTGTGAATTTGGACTACGGCTCAACCTCACTAAGACTGAGTATCTTGAATGTGGTTCCCAGACAGATGGGACCATCATAGTGGATGGCACCCCACTACCAAAAGCTTCACATCTGCGATACCTTGGCTCCGTTGTGAGACCTGATGGTGATACAGTCTCGGATGCCCGTGCAAGAGTGAATGCTGCATGGATGAAGTGGCGCCAGGTCACAGGCGTTCTCTGTGACCGCAAGATCCCTTTGCGCCTCAAAACTAAGATCTATCAATCAGTCGTCCGCCCTGTTGCTTTGTATGGAGCTGAATGCTGGCCTAATACAAAGAAACATGAACAAGCTTTGCACTCAATGGAGATGCGGATGCTAAGATGGTCCTTGGGAATTACACGGCTGGATCATATTAAGAACGAAGACGTCCGCAATACTCTTGGAATTGCCCTTATTCCAGCCAAAATGAGGGAGACTCGGTTGCGTTGGTACGGACATGTAGCCCGAGCAAATACAGAGTCCATTGTAAGCAAGTCACTTGCTCTCGAGCCTGATGGACAAAGACCTCCAGGACGACCAAAAAGGCGTTGGATGGATACCCTACACGACGATATGCGCATCGTAGGTCTTCGTCCTACAGATGCAGCAAACCGCAACAAATGGAGAGCGAGGTGCAGAGTGGCGGACCCCAAAAAATAATTGGGAACAACGCCAGGAAGAAGAAGAAGAGGAATTGATTGCCGGCGGTGGAGATGGGAACTACTCTTTATGTAATTGTGTCACACGTCAGCTTGCTTCATTGACAGGTACAGTTGCGCGTGTAGGATATGACTCAGCTCCAGTTTTGGATTTAACTGTCCATGGTGACATGAGCTTCTGTGACGCTTATCTGACGCAATGCAGCGTGACCTATGTGCAGATTGCACTCTGTCATCGCTGTGTCCTCCGCTTCGCCCCGCAGAGCTCATGCTACAATAAACATAAACGCGGGCACAGCCACACTCAGCGGCAATCAAATCTTGAATGGGTAATATGAGTTTTATTCTTTTTCAGTTTCTTCTAATAAAACACAACCGCCCCTTAAAACAACAACAACAACAACAACAAAACAAAAATTATACGATTTTTTTTAAATTTTATAACCTATATTTAGTTAACTTTCATTCAAATATTAATTTCTGAATAAAGCTTACGCAGTTTCTACAATCTCTTCGCAACTTCAAATGTATTAGGGCTGTTTGGTATCAAAACCTGCCAAATCCAAATCTTAGTAACAAACACCGACAAATCCGAATTATTGTTTTATATTTTTCTACATACATTTTTAACTATATCGGGGATCAGCTTCGTAGTTCATCACTGTTTTTAAAAATAATTCATTCATTTTTTAGTGAAAAAAGTATTTCGTTTTGGTTATTGGTTCGTTTGTGACAGTTTTTGCCACTTTGCCGAAAAAGTGAAGGAATGGATTTGGCGGGTTTTGATTCTAGGCACCTCATATCATGATTAAGAGCCAAATTGGAAAAATATATAGATTTAATAGATGCCGGTATTGGGACTAACATAGACCTGACTAAAATGTTAGCATTGGTTCATGAGAAACACTAGTTACAGTTCACCCTCATAAATATAAATTATCATGTTTGCTGAACCAATGGAATTGTGTGTGTGATTGTCAATTTTAATGCTCTATTTTTATTTGGTATGTGCAAATATTAATAATACTTTGTCCCATGCAGCAGGCCATAATTGTAGAAAGTCTTTAAAAGAATCAAAACTAGTCAGATTTCTGATATTTTATGCTTTCCCTTCAATGCCACCCTGAACGATTGCACGAGGAAATTACGGCAACAGAATACTACCACTCCAACCCACAGGAATCATAAAAGTGTGGAATGTAGGTCTAATTGGCTGGTCAGAGGTTCCCAGAGTGAGACTGATCATATTGCCCAGCTTAAATCTAGATTTAATACCATTAGGTCAGTCACCGTAGATACAAAAATCGTGTTAGGATGCAAAAAATTGCAAGGTTCCGATTTTTTGGGATGTTGTTAGGATAGATCCCAATAGTGTAAAACCAAGTTTGCTACTTCGAAAGACCTGTGCTAACTTCGTGGTGCTCGATAAACCTCGAAATTTTCAGACTTTTTTCAGTTTGTGGCTTACGACTTCTACAAAATGCATTCTGGTTGGTTGGTTCCTTAGTTTAGGGGCTGCGACAACGCGGTCATGTAGCCCCGTGTACTTTGGGTGTGTGTAGAATCTGTCTGATAACCGGTGTTAATTGTGATGACTGTATTAGTGTGTGTATCTGATTTTTAATTCAAGTAGGGACTGCAACTTTGAATTTTCAAATAGTTCCTACTTTTGCCACCAAACGCCACCGTCAACGACTACTAGGCCTAGTTCAGAACTAGCTACTAGACGCCACCGCAGTTGGCTCTTGGCAACGAACGTAGCAACCTAAGAGCGTTGTTTACATTCTTGACCTATCCAATTTAGTTTCACACAGGTGTAATTAGTGGAAAGATCTTTAACATGCCATAAATCTATGACATGGGACCGCCGGCTTTACTTCCCCTCCGAAGGAAGGCATACTGAGGGATTTGTAACGCTCTTAAAAAATCCAACGGCTTCGGCCGGGTTTGAACCCGCTATCTTGGGCATAGAAGCTCAGCATGCTACCAACTACGCCACCGAAGCCGCATTCTACGGCAAAGTTATCCATGACACTTTCAAAGGAGACAAAATTAACGACAATTTGAGCGCAACCTCAGCTCTGTATGTCTTACAGATCTCGAGATACAACACTTCAAAAATTGGCTTTTTTTTCTTCAAAAAAGTTAGAAAAATGTAGTAAGCTAGTCTTTCGAACAAAATACCGTCTAAAATACTCATTCTACGAGGAGGGTCATGAGAAATAAAGTTGTAGAGCAGTTATTTAGCTCTAATTTAAGCATAAGAAAAACACTTTAAGACCAATAGTTCTCACGTTATCGGGTAAAGAAAAAATAAGGAAATCTGATTTTTCAAGAAATAGAGCTTCGAATGTAAATTATTATCAATATTGCACAGTTATCCTGGTTCCATGCCCACACACCATTTCCTTCCAATGAAAAAGTACTATCGATCAGCAGTGGCTTGGTTGGAGGTGCTGAAGTGAATTGCCACATGGCACGAGAAATTGGATGTAATGGAATCAAAGAAATTACTGGAAAGGAATTTGGAAATGTTAAATTTAAAAGGAAAGTCAAAGTACAAACCTTGATAGCAGCCACAATCAAGGTGCACAACAAGCAGGTTGCTATAGACCCTCTCACAATATTCCAACGGCTATGTATAACAAATCAGTCTGAGAGCGACCTAAAAAAACACTTAGCATACGAGTTGGACCCATATCCCATGGCTCTATTCTCCGAAGAGGGAAAGCGAAAAGGAACAAAATCATCGATCTACTCTGACTTTACGCCCCTCCCAGAAAACTTTGACGTTGGAGAAAGAACGATTGTTGTAGTGGACGGAGGATACTTGCTTCATAAGGTTATATGGCAACGGTACAGCTAAGTGAGGGAAATTGTAGCTGCTTTTATCACCTACACAACAAACCATTTTGGAAAAAATGTTTCAGTTGTATTCGATGGCTACCCAGAAGAGGGGGCTGTTAAGAGCACAAAAACAGCAGAACCGCTACGATGTTGTGCAGCCTCAGTGTGCAGCGATATCTTTTTTGAAGAATCAACACTGATCGAAGGACCCCAAGAAAAGATTTTGTCCAGCCCCAAATAAAACAAGCAGCGCCTGATCAACATCATCTGCACTGGACTGAATATATAAGGGATCAAAACAAAGCAAGCTCCAGAGGATGCTGACTGCCTCATTGTGAGGACAGCATTGGAGAAGAGCGAGGAGTACGAGCACGTCATAATCGCTGGAGAAGATGTCAATCTCTTGGTGCTCCTAAATGGATTGGGCACCAACAAACAAAATGTTTCCTTCCAGAGAAGTGCCAGGGGTGGAACAGATTGCAAGCAGTTCTTCATTCATTCGAGGAGATCTCTCACTCCTCCGGGAATAGAGTTGTTTCTCCACGCCTTCAGTGGTTGCGACACCACCTCTGCCCTTTTTGGGCAAGGGAAAACAAAGATGTTGGGTGTCCTTTCAAAACAGCCAGACCTTCCTGACGCGGCTACCTTTCTTCCCATTAGGAGATAGCCTCTGCTGGCAACAAATGTCTCGTGGTGTTGTATGGCGGTGGGAATGACGATTCTCTCCACGCCTTGCGTTACGGGATATTTGTCCAATATGCTGCCAGCGCAAAAGTCAACCACGCTCGTCTATCCCCAACAAAAGAGGCTGCTGCCCCACATTCCTACAGAACCTACCACCAGGTGCAGCAGTGGTCGGGGTTGAGAAAGAGTCTACCAAGTGGGGATGGACAAGGAGTCAGCAGGGGCTAACACCGGTAACCTCAAACAAGGAACCAGCGCCGCAAACTCTGCTCAAACTCCTGTCATGCAGGTAAGGTAATCTAGTCTTATTAGGTCGATCCTAGTCAATGTCCACTGCTGGATAGGTATTTTTTTTACGATTGAAATTAGAAGCAAGGAAGGGAGCTTGTAGTTTTAACGTGACCATCAATCTCGCGATCATAGGCCACGAGACCTCCGTTTAACGTGGAATCCGAACCACAGGACATGGCATTTCACATGATTGAAATTAGAACATTTGAATCTGTTGTAACCTGTATTTATTATAACTGCAAAAATTCTTGTCATACAGGTACCTGAAAGAGTGTGGAGCCGGAGAGCAGGGCTGAAATGCTCTGATCTCTGTAAAATTTGTTGGGGGAAACCTGCCTGAATTCTCCTACCCTAGACATGACCGAGTCAGATGAAGAAGAGGACTTCGACGACCCCCTTTTACATCCAGATCCAACTACACAGGAGTCTCCGGAGCCCCAAGAAGAGCCTAATGATGAACCTGGGCCTTCCAAAAGAATACTACTGTGTCGCTAAATTCAGCTAAGCCTAACATTACATACCTACCCTTTTGTTGTAATTTATTAATAATAAATAGTAGATAATTGACGTTGCGTGTTTCTGTTGCAGGTGTTAGCCGAGGTCCCTCCATCACTTTGCCACTGTGACGTCAATATTGATAAGAAATTACACATTATTATTAATTGTATTGAATTTCATTTTTTCATGATAAACAATTTTCCATTGATTGATGTCTTTTTATCCTTTAAAAATGTCCTACAATTCGTCAGGCTACATTTTTTGAAAACTCAGATTTTCTAATTTTTGTATACCTGATAACAAGAGAACTATTGGTGTTACAGCATTTTTCTTATGCTTAAAATAAAGCACAATAACTGCTCTACAACTTTATTTCTCATCTCGTACGATAATTTGTTCGAAAGACTAGCCAACTACAGATTTCTAACATTTTGGAAAAAATGGCCCATTTTTTAAGTGTTGTATCTTGAGATCTAGACATTCAGAGCTGGAGTTGCGCTCAAATTGTTGCTAATTTTGTCTTCTTTAAAAGTGTAATGGATGACTTTTCTGTAGAATGAATTTTTTAGAAGTTAGAAGCCAAAAACAGAAAACAGTCAAAAAATGGTTTTTCGAGCACCACAAAGTTAGCACAGGTCTTTCGAAGTGGCAAACTTGCTTTTACACTGTTGGTAACTATCCTAACAACATCCCAAAATATCAGAACCTTGCAATTTTTTGTGACAAAGAATGTTTTAGATCAGTGTGGTCCAACCCGCGGCCCTCGGGCCGCATGCGGCCCGCCTGTTCATTTTTGTTGGCCCTTGCCCTTCTTGCTGCCCTTCACTCTCCAACAGTGATAATCCGTGGCATGCCTACTTTAATTTTCACTTTCATTCAGTAATGTTACGAAGGAGCCAGGTGGAAAAGGAAAGATCACGAAAAATACGCCAGTAATCAGAATTGGCTTTCCACGAATACGTACGGCACGAGAAGCGCGTCTCCAGGCGACAACTGGTTGACTGCCAGTGATTGGCTGCCGATAAGTTCGCGATCGTTCGTGTGCTGCGACGGATTTCCCTATAAAAGGGAGCGCAGGGCTGTTCGAAGAGGTTGTTTTTGACGAGAGAGGTTGTTCGAGAGATATAGTACGACGAGAGTTTGTTGTCATCGTTGTTGCGAGAGCGGTACCTAATATGGCGGGACTTAATAAACGGCGTGTTGAAGACGAGAGACGACAATTTCAGTCAAAGTGGCAGGAAAGTTACTTCTTTGTTGAACATAATGGAAAGCCACAGTGTGTTATCTGTTCTCAAGTCTTAGGTATTTCGAATGAGTATAAGGTGAATAGACACTATGCCAGCTTGCATAAATCAAAATACGATCAATACCAGGGAAGTGCCAGAAGTTGAAACTAACAAGGCAGAAGAATATATTTCAGCAACCATCAGACACTGCCGGTTTAAAGGCATCTTATGAGGTATGTTTAGAGCTAGCTAACAGTATAAAGTCTTTTAGGGATGGTGAGCTCATTAAGAGATGTGCTGTAAAAATGGCATCTTCATTTGGAGATAATAGGATGGCTAAAATTTTTGAAACAATTTCCTTGTCTCATCAGACAGTTAGTAGAAGAATTAATGATACGGCTGGTGAAGTTCCAGGTTCTCCCAAGAGCATTTTGGAAAAATGTGAATTTTACTTTCTAGCTCTAGATGAGAGCACAGCTATAGCTGACATCGGCCAACTCCTTATATTTGTCAGAAAATTAAACGAAGAATTGTAAATTCATGAAGAACTGTTGGAATTAAGATCATTAGAAACCACCAAAAAAAGGTATAGACATATTCAACGCACTGGATGATGTCGTTTCTAAATATGGAAGTTTTGTGAAGTGCTATGGCATTGCAACAGATGGAGCTAAAACAATGGTTTGTACTAACATTGGTTTAGTAGGACTGTGTAATGAAAAGGGATTGAATGTTTTGTTTTTCCACTGCATTATCCACTAGGAGGCTCTCTGTGGAAAAATTATAAGGCCCAGCGAGACAATGAAAACTGTTGTAAATACTGTTAATTATAAAGGGGAAGCAATAAAGTCTGTAGACATAGAGCATTTATTCCATTTCTGGACAAATTGGAAGCTGAGTATGGTGACATTTCATTGTACTGTGAAGTGCGTTGGCTGATGCTGGAAATTGCTTGCAACAGTTTTTTGGGTTGAGGAATGAAATTCTTGCTTTTCTCAAAAACAAAAATATTGAGCATGAGCAACAAGAAAACCTGGAAGGAATTCAGTTTTTAAATAATCTTTATTTTCTGACAGCTTTGGTTGGTTGATTCTTAACTTTAGGGGCTGCGACAACGCGGTCATGTAGCCCCGTGTACTTTGGGTGTGTGTAGAATCTGTCTGATAACCGGTGTTAATTGTGATGACTGTATTAGTGTGTGTTATCTGTTTGTTAATTTAAGTACTGCAACTAACAATTTTTCAAATAGTTCCTACTTTTGCCGCCAAGCGCCACCGTCAATGACTACTAGGCCAAGTTCAGAACTGAGCTACTAGACACCGCCGCAGTCGGCTCTTGGCAACGAACATAGAAACCTAAGAGCGTTGTTTACATTCTTAACCTATCCAATTTAGCGTCACACAGGTGCAATTAGTGGAAGGATCTTTAACATGCCATAAATCTATGACATGGAACTGCCGGCTTTACTTCCCCTCCGAAGGAAGGCATACTGAGGGATTTTTAACGCTCTTAAAAATCCAACGTCTTCGGCCGGGTTTGAACCCGCTATCTTGGGCATAGAAGCTCAGCATGCTACCGACTACGCCACCGATGCCGCCCTCTGACAGCTTTAACATCCCATCTAAATGCTTTAAACCTGAAACTACAAGGCAGAAAACAAAATATCTCCCAGCTTTATGGACATATTGAGGGCTTCCGCAAAAAACTTTATGTAATGCAAATTGCATTGATGGCAAATAATATGGCACACTTCCCATCTTGTCAGCAGTTGAAAAAAGAAAAACGTGACATAAATTTTAGTATGTTTCATGAAATAATAATAGATATCAAGAAAGAGTTCCAGAACTGATTCCTGGATTTTGACTCCCTAAAACCAAAACTTGCACTGTTCAACAACCCCATGGATATTGAAGTGAGCGAGGTGCCCTGCGACCTTCAAATGGAAATTTGTGATTTTCCGGCAAACCCATTCTACCAGACTAAAAATTGTAATGTCCCAGAAAATTTCTGGAAACTGATTTCTAAAGAACGTTTTCCTAAACTACTTGAATTCTCTCTGCAAGTGTTATCACTGTTTGGCAGTACGTATATGTGCGAGTGTGCTTTTTCTGCTCTCAAACAAATTAAATCAAAAACGAGAAATCGAATTGAAAGTGCTTCACTGGAATCGAGACTGAGACTTTGCCTTACTTAACTTACAGTGGACATTGATACACTTGTATCAGGAAAGCGGTGTCAATCATCACATTGATTTCTCGACTGTAAAATGAAGTGGTATATTAAACTAGTAATATTAAACTTCTTTTAATATAAATTTTAATAAATGTTTTTGAGTAAAATATATAATAAGTTTTCTTTCTGGAATGTCCCTGGCCCTCACATTCCTATATTAAAGTTTGATTGGCCCTCGGGTAACTAAAGGTTGGACCACCCTGTTTTAGATGACTGGCCTACATGGGTAGCTTCAAGGAGCTGGAATCATGCAGTAGAGCAGGGATGGCCAACTGGCGGCCACAAATATTTACTATAAACCCCCACTAATGCTCAGGTATAGTTATAAAAATCATAAATCGACAACTATTTTGACACTGAATTTTCTTAATATGACGATACACAAGTATACAGCAATTTACAATTACCGTAACTCTTACCTATGTTCATACCGAGTTGGTCAGTTCAAACGATTTGCGGGACTAGTATAGATCGTGATACATTTCCGTAAAAAAATCCTCTAAGAACAAAATGCTGGCATTCATGACATCATCGACGACATCACGAAAGACACTAAATGTTTATCTGGCAAGCTTACTGGAAACGCCTGGAGAATAGGGGGTTTTGGGTGGGGGAAACAGACAGAAATTGGTATTTACAATAACACTTGGAAACGAGATGTGTATTGCGTTCTTTACTTGACCTATATAGCCCTGCCCAGTCTTCCAGACGTTGGCAATCAATATGCATAGTGTTCGTGTACTTCAACACGGTGTAGCTGTTCAATAACATTTACAAAGGCAGCTTTGGTGGCATAGTTGGTAGCATGCTGAGCTTTTATGACCAAGGTCGCGGGTTGAAACCCGGCCGAAGACGTCGTCTTTTTTTAAGAGCGTTAAAAAATTCCCTCAGTTGCCTTCCTTCGGAGGGGAAGTAAAGCCGGCAGTCCCGTGTCATAGATTTATGGCATGATAAAGAACCTTCCAATAATTACACTTGAGTGAAGCTAAATTATAGGTTATATTTGACTAAAGCTCTTAGGTTCCAACATTCGTCATCAGGAGATGGCTGCGGTGGCATCTAGTAACAAGGATCAGAACTAGTCGGTCATTGACGGTGGCATTTGGTAGCAAAAGTTGGAACTACTTGAAAATCAAATGTCTGAAGTCCTCAATTGAATTAACCCCTATGCTGCCATGTTAGTCTGTAGTCGAATGGCAATCACACACCGTCCGCTGCCGTATTCAACTTTAGTCCACGGTCTCAGAATTTTATAACCGCTTAATACAACGTTCTTCTGACGTCTAAGGTGAACTTCTAGTAGTGCCCTTTATCACCATGCAAAATTTCAGGGTGATATCGGTAATAGTTTCGGAGATATAGAATACCGGTGAAATATTTCGCACCGACGCCATGTTGGATTAGTGCGACAAAATACAATTTCAAGGGCACGGTCGGGGTCGGACAAAATAGTACTATGACCTTACCAAGTTTCATTGAAATCGATCCAGCCATTTAGATTTTATTAGAGCGGGACACACACGGACAAAAGGTATCTCATAAGCCTATTTTTTTAAATAAATGAAAATAGGCTAAAAATTGCGATCAATTAGAAGGGAAAAAATGAAATAAAGTCATAACTTATACATACAAAAAAAATCTTCCACTTTTTCATTTTTGTTTTACCATTTTTTGCAGTGTATCACTAGAAATATTTATGTCATAATAGTACTTTTCAGTGGTCTTGAGTACCATATGTATGTACAGATGTAATCCGGAAATAAAGTTAAGTTACTTGAGGTAAGAATAAAAATTAATTTTTCTCAGCTTAGTTCAATGTTTTGAGAGTAAAGTTCAAAATTTAATTCGGCAGCTTAGGGGTTAAAAACAGATAACACAAACTAATACAGCCATCACAATTAACACCAGTTATCAGACAGATTTTACACACACCCAAAGTACACGGGACTACATGACGCCGTTGTCGCAACCCCCTAAACTAAGGAACCAACCAACATTTACAAAATATATATCCCGATCTTTACTAGTCTTATATAGGTCTAATAAAGAACAAGATACACATCTCTTTTCCGGCGGCTTCGGTGGCGTAGTTCGTAGCAGTTTCAAAGGAATATAACCTATAGAAGCATTATTAATTCTGAAAGAAACCAGAACGTGGATTTCTACTTGCATCAGATGTCATCGTGACTTTTACATTTACAGTATGTATACCTTGTTTCATCTTCTGGGGGACATCACCAATTCAAATTAGTAACCCTGGTCACCACTACACCTGAAATACGAGGGTCATTGGCAACTATGTTATATCATTCAAACATATGGCATCACGGTAATTCCAGTGTAGACATTCGAAACCCCGCGGAAAACAGCACAGAATTCAGCCAACGGAAGGCAGGTGGTCATACACGTTCATTCTGAGCTTGGCTGTGCTACAAGATGGATGTATGGAGATTGGAAAAGCCGTCATTCGTGAAAATTGCTTTTCACCGTGGCATAAATGCTACGCAGTGTCATGCAGCACTGTGAAGCTTTTGGCGATTACCAAACAGTTGCACATTAGGTGGAGGCTTTCCGACATGGACGCGCAGCAACTGCAGACTCGCCGTGAAGTGGGCGCCCCTTGTCTGCTCGTACTGACATGTCCATGTCCGTTATTGAACAGTGTTCCAATGCTTGGAAACGGTGCCCTGGATGTTAACTGATTGATGTGTGTTCCATTTGTATTGGTGCAAAACAAATTTACACCGAGTTCCATTGTGTGGTTTTCATTTGTACCTTTGCCGTTAACTCCTGTACTCCAACCCTATTTTCAGTTGGCATTGAGATAACACACGGCCTTAACAGTTCAATGCACATTGTAATGGCCAACGCGGGAAGTCAACAACCCACCAAGAGTATTCTGGTAATAGTGGACAATGTATAAAGATTTGTTGGCCAAAGCATTAGAGAATGATGTGATAATACAAAGAGTTGACTTTACAAAAAGGTCGCATGACAATTTAGCAAACATGTGGAGGACCAGACAATATTATTGTCACCAAATAAGGAAGTCCAGGAAGGCATAAAGGACACAACACCACCACTAACTAATAATAAGATATATTATCAAATAGGTGGCACATAAAATAAATATTCAAAGGTGGCACATAAAACAAATATTCAAAGGTGGCACATAAAACAATGAGAAACACTAGCACAAATTTACACAATTGAAGAAACACTCGCAAGGATTTAACACACGTTAAGTCTTGAGCCTAAAACACACACATTGTCTTGAACGTAGCTGCAGATCAGTACATCATAGAACGGCATGCAATACACGGCGGTTCCGAAGAATGATATAATTTAAATATGCAACACAAGTGGAGTTGCAACAAATAATGAAAAAACAGGTCGCATGGAACGAGAATGTGTCGTCGAACCAGGACTGACTTACAGTGATGCGCCGATACTGTAAGCCCAAAAAATGAATTGTTAATAAAACAAATTATGTGTGAAACGCAGGAAGTCAAAGTAGTTGCTGTCATACAAATACCGGGATATGCCAATCGCATGATATTGTCACAATAGTAAAGCAGTTTAGCCTAGCGTCAACCTCCATTCCAGTGATGTTGCAGGAAATCAAAGTAGTTGCTATCATACAAATACCGGGATATGCCAATCGCGCGGTATTGTCACAATAGTAAAGTAGTAAAACCCAGCGTCAACTTCCATTAGTGATGATGCCTGGCCTTGTAACATGCTTCCAGACACGATGAATTACTTATCACACGAAGCATCATCATTATTCATACGCGTGAAGACAAATTGTTAGGCAGTAAATGAAGATAGAAGTAAACACATTACAACAAACTATCCGACGCCGCGGATTGAAGAATTCGTCGACATGACGCGTAGCACCATCAAGCATGGTGATGATGAGATCGAAAATCACCGTAATGTCACTGCCCAAACAAAATATGAATCATGTGCATAGGACATGATTGCTAAGCACGGTTACTATGAAAATAGCACCAATTATAGAAATGATTAGCTGGATATTTGGTGATATATCACAACCAGCGTTGAAGCACAACATTGTGATGGCTGCAGACTTAGAGAACAACGAAAAAGAAACACGTGAATGGTCGCTACAAGCAGCAAGGAGGCCTCTGATAGGCTGGAAGCAGCCAATCACAGTAGAGATTTTAAAAACAAGTAAGAGGCCTCTGATAGGCCGAAAGCAGCCAATCACAGTAAAGAGTTCAAAAACAAGTAAAAGATGAATCAATGTGGCCAACTTAAGAATACAAAATTACCTTCTAAGCCAAAATATCCTACTGGAAACACGGCAGTGGGAATACTACATGCAATCAAAACAAATAAATCACGACAATCAATCAACATAAACAAAACCAACCTGACAATGAATAAATGCAATGAAGACAAATAATACAGATATGTACAACCACACACAGTGGAAACAAATGGGGAAACACAAAAACTGGTTTGCCAAGACAGTGGCCGAACCATATTGCCCGCACAGAAACAACAGGCAGGTTGTTTATGAAAATACAAGAGTGTTTAGTTCTGCGGCAACAAGGGAGACACCTTGACGATGGGACGTTTCAAAAGTCCAGAGGTGGTATGTAGAGAGACCACACGAGCTAGGCCGTCCTTACCACAATGAACCTCAAGAATACGTCCAAGTCGCCAGTAAGTAGGAGAAACATTGTCGTCCATAATAAGCACAAGCGTGCCAACCTTGAGGTTAGGAGACATACGGTTCCACTTGCGACGTTGTTGAAGGGAGAGTAAATGATCTGTGGACCATTGATCCTAGTGGTATTTCTACAATTAGAGAAAAACCTAATACAGTAGGCTATGACCCTCAACAATCTTGTGTAGGAAGAAAAATTGTTTAAAAATTCAATGTCAACAGGTTTAGATACATTTGCGCACGAAATTCTACACTCAGGCAATTCGGACACAGGAGTGTCAAAGATATCTGAAGTACTGGAGCTTGTAAAGGCCTTCAACCATGCTGGACCATGCCACCATAGCTGATTATTTTTCAATTCTGAGGGCATACAGCCTCGGGAAATTATGTCGGCTGGATTGTCACGGGAAGCGACATGTTTCCAGGCGCAGTGAACAGTAAGCCTTTGTATTTCAGCAACTCGATTGGCTACAAAGGTTTTCCATTTTGAGGGGGGCGAAGCCAACCAAGACAAAACAATAGTGGAATCTGTCCAACAATAGACGGATTCAATAGGCAAGTTCAAAGCGGGTTGCACCTTTGCAATTAATTTGGAAAGCAAAAGTGCACCACATAACTCAAGTCTGGGCAAAGACAACTGTTTAAGAGGAGCAACCTTCGACTTAGCGCACACAAGTGCAACAGTGACGACGACGTAGGTATCAATTGACAATAAATAGAGACAAGCTCCATAGGCCTGCTGACTGCTGTCGCAAAAGCCATGAAGTTGCATAGATTTGATTTCTGAAGCAGGCTTAATCAAACGTGGAGTAGAAATCTCAGAAATCGCAGGTAAATTGCTATAAACATTCAGCCAAGCTTGCGCGATTTCCATTGGAAGGGGGTCATCCCAACCGAGTTTTTGAATCCACAAATCTTGGAAGAGAATCTTACAAGCAACCACAATAGGTGACACTAAACCCAAAGGGTCAAAGATAGAGGCAACAATGGACAAAAATGAACGCTTAGTAAAGGTAATTGAAGTGTCACAGTTCACGATAGGTGACTGAATCCGCAACAAGTCATCGATAGGTTGCCAATATAGTCCTAGCGTTCTGGCGACTGTTTCTTCACCATCGCCGAAACTACGGAGTTGTTGTTTCTCTTGATGATCAAGAGGAAAGTTATCTATTAGAGTCATGGAGTTTGAACTCCACTTACACAGTTCAAAACCACCTAATCTCAAAAGAAGGGTCAATTCATCATGCAGAATGAGTGCGTCATGCTCGGAATCACATCCCGAGATACAATCATCAACATAGAAGTCGTTTAAAACAATCTCAGTGGCAGCTGGAAAAGCTGTGCCATCAGTGAGGGCGAGCTCCTTTAGCACACGAGTGACTAAGAAGGATGCTGGGGCAATACCATATGTAACAGTGTTTAATTGATATTCTACTATTGGGTCTGAAGGAGAGCCTCTCCAAAATATTTTCTGTAAGTCACGATCTTTGTGATCTACAAGAATCTGTCTGTACATTTTACTCAGATCAGCTGCAAACGCTATCAAGTGAGTACGGAACCGAAGCAAAATAGAGAACAAATCCTGCTGAATTACAGGGCCCACCAACAAAGTATCATTAAGGGAGCACCCAGACGTAGTAACCATCGAAGCATCAAATACCACTCTGAGCTTTGTAGAAGTACTGTGCGGCTTGAAAACAGGATGATGGGGAATGTAGTAAACTTCACCATCAGTCGGGTGGGGGGCGACTTGCATATGGTTTAAGGCTAGATATTCATGCATGAATTCAGTGTATTCTAACCTTAACTCAGGGTTACGAGCCAAACGTCTTTCGAGAGAGTGAAAACGATTTAGTGTAGCGTAGCGAGAGGCACCTAGAGGCTCCGAGTCTACCTTGGTAGGGAGTCTAACCACAAATCTACCATCGTCTTGGCGAGTGGTAGTAGCAACGAAGTGTTCTTCACATATGGATTCATCAACAGACAACACTGGGGTTTCAACTTCTTCAACGTTCCAAAACGCTTCCAGCTGTTGTTCTACATGAGGGCGTGAGAGTGTAAGTGCTGATACCACGTGCGATGGTTGCGAGGTGCTTGCACTGGGCAGCCTCCCAGAGAACACCCAACCCACAGAGGTATTTTGAATGATGGGCAAATCACCAACTGGTATGATTTTACCAGGACATAACAGGTCAAAGAAATATTCTGCACCAAGAACAAGATCAATAGATTTAGTGCAATTGAAATCAGGATCAGCTAAATCAATATGTGATGGAATGTTCCATTCAGAGGTATCGAAACCAGCAGCGGGTAGCTCAAGTGCAATATTGGGAACCACGAGACATTCAAGCTTAGCAGACCAATTAGTAGCACAGGCAAAAACGTTCACATCAGCAACAACAGTAGCAGTGCTTTGATTTTGACCAACACCGTGAATGTGTACCTTCATAGGTTTGGTGTGGAGTCTTAATTTCTTAATTAAGTGTGACGAAATTAAGTTACAATCTGATGCAGAGTCAAGTAGTGCAGTGACAGGTACACGTAAGCCATTGCCAGCTAATATATTCAACTTGGCAGTGGGTAATAGAGTCCTTGAAAATTGATTGTCACGAGCGACGTTACTGCAACTAGTGTTTACCACGTTAGCATGAGCTTGAGAAGCATCATTACTAGTGCCACTGGAGGGCTCATAGTGAAGAAGAGTGTGGTGTTTTCGGGAACAAGTGTTACAAGAGTACTTCGAACATTGATGATTAGGCTCGAAATTACGCAAACAATTATAACACAATTTTCGAGACCTGACAAAATCCCATTCGGCTGTGGACGAAAGTTTAATAAAGGTACCACATTTCGACAATTGGTGATCAATGCTCCTACAATATGTACAACGAGATTTGGTAGTAGTTAACATGGGTTTCTGAGGCGAATGAACTTCAGCTTTAAGTTTGGTTACAGCAGTATGTAATGCAGGCCTGGACACATTCCTTTCAGTTATTTCCAGTACCTTGCATTTTTTCTCTAAGAAGCTAACCAAGTCCTGGAGAGTGGGAATTCTCCCAGAATCAACATGATTCTCCCATTCACGGATGCTATCATTATCTAGTAGCTCCAATATAAAATGTGACAATAACAGGTCTTGAAGGGGAACCCCGTTAAAGTCCAAAGCTTCTAACGCATTGACATGAGAAACAAAGTGGTCGATGATGGCACGCAAGGACACTGAATCATTACCGTATGCGGGGGGCTTGAAAAGCTTGGTAACATGATTGTGCGCTATGAGCCTAATGTTATTGTATCGAGTTGTCAGCAAGTTCCATGCAACCATAAAGTTATCATCTGACACAGTAATGTTCTTTAAGAGGAGTTTGGCCTCACCACTAAGACTAGAATTAAGGTAGTAGAACTTAACAATATCAGAAAGAGCATGGTTATCAATTACTATGGCCTTGAAGCTATCTCTGAAATTCAGCCAGTCTGTGAAGTCGCCACTGAACTGCGGAATTTGAATTTCAGGCAACTTTATATGCGCTGCAGCGACGTTAGCAGTAGGAAATTGTGCACTCTGCAAATTATTCAAAGGGTTATCACTGTCTGTAGTGTTGGAATTTTTGAAATTGTCACAATGTAGTTTAATTTTAACCAGCAACTCAAAATACTTATCTTCGAAGTCACAACGTTCGGCTATTTCTTCGTCGATATTGTCTGTAATATCCTCTAAAGCGACTTGCGCTTCGTTAAATTGTTTATAAATTTCCTCGCATTTGTGTTTGCGTAACACTAACATTTGATATTGCTCTTCTGTAATGTCCTGAAAGTTGCTAATTACTTTTTCTTGTGAGGTAAGCATGCCCTTAGCGACTGCACGCTTCCTAACTAAAAGTCGTTTTTGGGCATCATCCATAATGACCTTAGGATTGCCCGCCTAGATGTAATTACCAGAGTTGCACACCTAACACAACCAACTAACTAACACAAAAAATAAAAACTGAGACAATGGTCTCGATTAAGTTGTAAACAAACATCTGAACATAGAATACTGTATTGTGTCCTTGGGAAGTTAATGGGAATGTATACACTGTTAATTTATGGCCTTCCTGGTGAAATAGCAAGAAACAAGGGCCCAACATGGCCAAAGCAAAGCTTAATGATTCAAAGTACTAAACAGCTCAATATCCGGCCCGGAGAGGACCAAATAATGTAATGGCCAACGCGGGAAGTCAACAACCCACCAAGAGTATTCTGGTAATAGTGGACAATGTATAAAGATTTGTTGGCCAAAGCATTAGAGAATGATGTGATAATACAAAGAGTTGACTTTACAAAAAGGTCGCATGACAATTTAGCAAACATGTGGAGGACCAGACAATATTATTGTCACCAAATAAGGAAGTCCAGGAAGGCATAAAGGACACAACACCACCACTAACTAATAATAAGATATATTATCAAATAGGTGGCACATAAAACAAATATTCAAAGGTGGCACATAAAACAAATATTCAAAGGTGGCACATAAAACAATGAGAAACACTAGCACAAATTTACACAATTGAAGAAACACTCGCAAGGATTTAACACACGTTAAGTCTTGAGCCTAAAACACACACATTGTCTTGAACGTAGCTGCAGATCAGTACATCATAGAACGGCATGCAATACACGGCGGTTCCGAAGAATGATATAATTTAAATATGCAACACAAGTGGAGTTGCAACAAATAATGAAAAAACAGGTCGCATGGAACGAGAATGTGTCGTCGAACCAGGACTGACTTACAGTGATGCGCCGATACTGTAAGCCCAAAAAATGAATTGTTAATAAAACAAATTATGTGTGAAACGCAGGAAGTCAAAGTAGTTGCTGTCATACAAATACCGGGATATGCCAATCGCATGATATTGTCACAATAGTAAAGCAGTTTAGCCTAGCGTCAACCTCCATTCCAGTGATGTTGCAGGAAATCAAAGTAGTTGCTATCATACAAATACCGGGATATGCCAATCGCGCGGTATTGTCACAATAGTAAAGTAGTAAAACCCAGCGTCAACTTCCATTAGTGATGATGCCTGGCCTTGTAACATGCTTCCAGACACGATGAATTACTTATCACACGAAGCATCATCATTATTCATACGCGTGAAGACAAATTGTTAGGCAGTAAATGAAGATAGAAGTAAACACATTACAACAAACTATCCGACGCCGCGGATTGAAGAATTCGTCGACATGACGCGTAGCACCATCAAGCATGGTGATGATGAGATCGAAAATCACCGTAATGTCACTGCCCAAACAAAATATGAATCATGTGCATAGGACATGATTGCTAAGCACGGTTACTATGAAAATAGCACCAATTATAGAAATGATTAGCTGGATATTTGGTGATATATCACAACCAGCGTTGAAGCACAACATTGTGATGGCTGCAGACTTAGAGAACAACGAAAAAGAAACACGTGATTGGTCGCTACAAGCAGCAAGGAGGCCTCTGATAGGCTGGAAGCAGCCAATCACAGTAGAGAGTTTAAAAACAAGTAAGAGGCCTCTGATAGGCCGAAAGCAGCCAATCACAGTAAAGAGTTCAAAAACAAGTAAAAGATGAATCAATGTGGCCAACTTAAGAATACAAAATTACCTTCTAAGCCAAAATATCCTACTGGAAACACGGCAGTGGGAATACTACATGCAATCAAAACAAATAAATCACGACAACCAATCAACATAAACAAAACCAACCTGACAATGAATAAATGCAATGAAGACAAATAATACAGATATGTACAACCACACACAGTGGAAACAAATGGGGAAACACAAAAACTGGTTTGCCAAGACAGTGGCCGAACCACACATCGTGGATTTCCCATGCTGTAGCATTAACGACAGATATAACATAGTTGCCATGACTTATGGAATGACCCTCGAATATGCTAACTTACATAAATATGTTTTTATTTATTGCCCTTTTAACAACGGCAGCCATGTTCCGACAGCGCATGATTCTCGTTCAACCATCAACAAGGCACACACATTGTTGCCAACATGTGGGATACAAAATACACCACACTAAGTAAAGATTATGGTGCGTGACAGTCCCACTGTCGGTAACAAAAACCAGGGGTGTATATATGGCAAGACGTAGGCTAAATCCAATGTCAAAACGAAGGTTAGAATGGTCGGGTTGATGCGAGGCCTTGGTAGCGGGAAGCTAGCAGGACACTGTTGATGACACGTTAGGCTGTAACCATTGTAAAAAAAAAAAAACATTTTATTGGACGTGTTAGGCTGAAAACCATTGTCAAACCACTGTTCCTTTCATTTGAACCCCTCACAGAACGCTATCTTGAACCCCTCACAGAACGGTACCTAGACCGCCTATAGGCTACAATTAGTACCATATGGGTGGGGCTTCGTTTGGGTTGGCAGTACTGTATTTGTGCAAAATTCACACGGATAATGGCCGTCACAGCTGGAATTTTACTACATAAGTCGTGATCAAAAAGGGAAATGCACGTGGGTTATGGTCAGTGGAGGAGTAAACATATTGTTACGTGCCACCCCCAGTGGCACTTTTGTTAACTGGATTACGGAGGGTAGAAAACACAACACCAATTACTGCTTTAAAGAGAAGTTAGCTTTATTGCTTGCAGGAAGAGGTACACTACTCATCAGCAAATACAAGCAATTGGAACCTTATTCCAGTTTCCTCAAGTCTCTTCCTTGAGCACTCTTGGCCCTTTCACTTGTCAACAAACCACAGAAGTTAAACCGTCTTAATGAGTATGGTGGCCTTGACAAAAAAAACTACCGGCTCCTCTCCCTTATGTACACCAACTCCAGTTACTTACGATAGCTTGCTGCACGCTGTTCACAAAATGTCACTGGGTTTCGTAACTCGCACGGCACTTCGTCACTACACTTCTGTCGCTCAGGAAAACACGCACTAGCTCAGAAACACACACCCACAGAAACTCTGTCCCCTCACCTTCAGGCCGCTTATATAGCAGGCTGGTGACTCAATGAATTCTAGAATCGTCCAGGACACACGGCTTCTAGAGATTTCCTTCACTGGCTGGGTCACGAATATTCTGGACCATCCCTTTGTCCTAGTAGCCCTGTTGCATAAGGCGCACGCAATACACGAGGCAGGGCACAGCCCAGCCCTGGGGCAGTTGTGACTCATGTGGCGAGCGATGACACAAACTCACAGCCGTAACAATATATTACTACATCATTTACAGATTTATTTTTCATAATTATAAAAGGTATTTTGTCAAATTTCAGTACTTAGGAAAATTTTATCGTACAATCAAGTCTCATTCAGTGTTACTGAAGCATTAGGCTATGTGACAAATCTTTACCGGTACAATTTGACAATGAAAAATTGTATCAAGAAAACACAATTGCTCCTCTTAGTCAATGCTTATTATTTGAATGATTTAAAAAAGGAAGTACATGTTTCTGACTATCCTGGGTCCTTCTTCAGTCAATATAGTAATAGTAATGTTATTTGGAAATTTCATATCAAAAAGTAAGCACACGAAATCTTGGGTCGGTTGGTTCCTCAGTTTAGGGACTGCAACTACGCGGTTATGTAGCCCCATGTACATTGGGTGTGTGTAGAATCTGTCTGATAACCAGTGTTAATTGTGATGACTATTAGTGTGTGTCATCTGTTTTTTAATTCAAGTAAGGACTGCAGACTTTGAATTTTTCAAATAGTTCCTACTTTTGCCGCCAAACACCACCGTCAACGACTACTAGTTCAAAACTTAGCTACTAGACGCCACCGCAGTCGGCTCTTGGCAATCTAAGAGCGTTGTTTACATTCTTAACCTATACAATTTAGCATCACACAGGTGTAATTAGTGATTAAAAGTGCAGTTTACTCAATCCTCCCTTTTCATCACTTTTAACGACATAGCTTATTGAAAATGAGAGTCCTAGAGAGTTCATTTGTTTGAATTCCCACTGTCTAACTGGAAATATTGATTTTTACGTAAAGTAAGCATTTTTGGTAGTGTTAATTTGAACATCGTCCACTATTTTACTTTGACGGAGGACACTACGTCATACCCACGTGACACGTTGCCAACATGAATAAGGAAATAAAAGGCAAAACCATTGGCCTGGATAAAGATTATTGATGCGTGACTACCCCTACTGACTCAAGTGAGAAAGATGGAGGTCAGAGCTTCGATTTCAACTATATAAGTTGTGTTGCTATTAGGGCGGGATGGTGGGTCTATTACAGCGGAGCAGTCAACATCGAATATTAAATCTTCTCCAGATATTCAACCGACTACTAATTCAGGCCATTTCAGTTTCTAAAACTTTTTATACAAAGGATTGAGTAAACTGCACCGTCACCGGCATACTGAGGGATTTTCAACGCTCTTAAAAAATCCGACGACTTCGGCCGGGTTTGAACCCCCTATCATTAAAACTACAGAATGGGAGACCAAGCCGTCGTAACTTTCAACAAGGTATATTACTGAAAATATAGTATTTATGATTGACAAACCTTTCTTGGAGATGTTGGGAGTCGTTTTACTTTCTCAATTGCCACTGCTGCACCGGAATAATTCCTTTTAATTGATTATTTACGAAAATAATGCTTTTAGCATTGTCTTCATTTCACTATGGACGCCATCTTGGACACTACGTTATACGTCATGTGACACCCGAAAAACGAACATCTGAGCACGTTACCAACATGTCCAATACAAAATTCACCATATGACAAGTAAAGTTTGAAATTGTTACAAATCTCCACTAATGTCCAATACAAAATTCACCATATGACACGTGAAGTTTGAAATTGTTACAAATCTCCACTAAGTTAAGCACTGTCTTGCGGAAAATTACTGCTAGTACCACAAGCAAGGGGGGTCTGGGGCGTAAGCCCCAGGTTAGGTTTGTTTTTGTATGTAAAACATTAATAAGATAGAATTTATGTCCGCTACTAGGTTAGGTACTGCCTGGTCGAAAATTACTGCTAGTACCACAAGCAAGGGGGTCTGGGGCGTAAGCCCCAGGTTAGGTCTGTTTTTGTAGGTAAAACAGTATAAATACATAAATAAACACTGACAATTAGCGCAATTTTTCATTACATTACTTTATCAACGCTCTTTTGTTTACTCGTTCTATACCCGATGGGAAATAGTACCAAATGCGTGGGGTTGGCATTCCTGACTTAGTAAGCAAGATGGCTCCAAAAGACTTCATTTCTGCTATATAAGTCGTGTATCTATTTGGGATGGCTGGGTGGGTTTATGGCAGCGGACGAGTCAACATCTATTATTTTAACATCTCCGGATACCATTACTAAAGATACTTCGGCAAATTTCATTATCTAAATTTTGTTATACCTTTGGTCTCCTTGCCCAGTTTCATTCATCTTCATCCATTCCATCTCTCATCCCGACGCGCAGGTCGCCCACGGGCGTCGACTTGAAAGACCTGCACTCGGCCTCTCGGGAGACTACACGAAAAAAAAAAAAAAAGTAATATACCTTGCTGAAAGTTACCAAGGCTTGGTCTCCTGTTCTGTAGTTTTAATCAGTAGGCCTTCAAAGTAGCTTTATAAAACAACCAATTAGCTCGGAGCTCACATGTCTACCGCAGCAAGAGTGTTTGTGCACACAACCTGCATAAATGTGGGAAGTGAGACCCCTGCTGTGATTGCGCTACATCGAGCCAGACCATCAGCCACATTGTCAAAGATTGCAAACTAAGAGCGTACCTAGGTGACCTTAACGACTTTTTCAGTGCTACACCATCGAGCCTGGACTGGATAAATAAATTGGGCATAAGGTTGATATCTGTGCTTCATCATCATCATCAGTGTCCAACTCCAGTCACTCGGGAGTTGCAAACTATCCTCTTCCACTGCTGTCTATCCTTCCACTTCTCCCGCTCCATTACTTCTGCCACATCCAGTCCAATGTTACATAATTATGTCTTGTCGGATTTGGTCCATCCATCTCTCTTTAGGCCTTCCAACCAATCTGTGCTTCAATGTACTTTTTATTACTAATATTATTATGTGTAATGCCATACGCTAAATAAATGATTTTTATGACCCTTTTGACTACTGTGGCTTTTAAAGATGCTGAGGTACAGAAATTTTGCCCTTGCATAAAGCAACCTGAAATGCCAACTAACTACACCAGGATTTGATCCCGCAATCTTGGGAAAAGCAGGTAAGAACGTTACTGTTGCACCATGCAGCCAGTCCCAATACAAATGCTTGCTGCTTGTATACAAAGGACATACAAGTCATTATGAGCCTTTACAAAAACATGATGAAATGGACCATGTGTGAAGATATTTTGTAGCTTGAAAATTACCTTATTTGACAGCAGTGTGTCAATCAAGGTGACCGTTTCCATGCTCAATGGTATCAAAAGATGTTAATAGCAAGAAAGGAAGATCTTGTATTTAACGGTATTTTGTATGTGCACTTATTGGATCAGCCACAATCAATCATGTTAACCTGCATTAACAATGTAACGGTATTTCAGTTCTCTGCACGGCCCAAATGGTGAATAACCTTTGTAGTGATCAGTGGTCCAAGTAAAACGTAATTGGAAACAGGGTGTGGTGGTGCTACAAGGAAATTCTGGACAAGAGCTTCATATTACCTTCAAAGACAGACTTTGCTCATGGGTGTGTTTCTTGTACTTCCAACATATAATAAGAAAAATCCTTTGCCCTTGAGAAGATAGCTTCAGCCGGCACCTCAGGCATGCTCTTACAAGTAGCAAATCACTTTGATTAACATGACCGCCTAGAGAAACTATCCCCTAATTTAAGAATTCACTACTGTAGTGAATATAGGTGTCTGTGGCAGCACCTGAAAAACCCCCACTGCAATAAATGGGTTAATATACTCAAGTAATCGTTCTTCAACCGAACGAATTAATTAATGATGGCACAGCAAATATCTTGAGCTATTTTCGATGAACTTATTATCAGCATAGGTGCTTCTTAATTAATAGTTCCACCCAATTAAATCGGTAGGAAATTGTCCCGGTGACACAACGCCACACAACTAATTTCCAGACTCGGCCTAAAACAATGACGAGAAGAACACGAGGGCATTTTTGGGGGAAACAAATCCACGAGAAAAAAAACGCCAGACGAGATGGGAGAACGTTTCTTTTCATGACAAAATGCAGTTTGGACCCCCAACTATGAAACAATTTCAACCGAACACGTTTCATAATACTGTCTGCGCAGTCGACGCAAGTATGTAACTGTAATTAACGCTGGAATATGTGAAAATTCTGAAAACTAAACGAGATCATAATAAAAGATGCCACTTACCACAAAAAATACCTCTTGATATACCAAAATAATATAAATGTTTACTCTTATTGCAGGCTTGCCGCAAAATTATCACGACTCACTATCACCGTTCAAAGAGACATCTAGTGGCCGACAATGATCACTACAGTCACTACCAAAGATGACAAGAATATATCCCTATGCAGTATTTTAACAAAGATATTAGAGGGAAAATTATTTCACCATGGCCTTCTGCACTTTTACAAACCAAGCCCACCTGTCGACGAAAATTGTTTCGTGCTATGTATGTACTGTCAATATCCCGCTGTTAATGTGGCTACAAAACGTCTGCTTTTGTTTTAAAAGACGCAGGAGGTCAATGCGCTTACAAATTGCTACGAAATCGATCACACAAGATCTTTTAACACTAATACACAGGAAAGATAAGATATATACAAAAACCAAAGTAAGAAAACCATCTGCAGAAATTTTAGAAGAATATAAAATTATTAGCAACCAAGTTACAAAACTTAAGAGAAACCTACAAAGAAACTACTTTGACCAAAAAATTCAAAATGCAAATAATCAGAAGGAAGTGTGGAGTGTTGTTAATGAGATGTTAAATAGGCCAAAGAAGGGGAAAAATGAAATTATCAAACTTATAGTCGACGGCACAAATATCGAAAAAAAAAAGGAAAATATATGTGATGAAATTAATAAATATTATGTCAATATTGCTAACAGTATATGGGAAAATCAAGGAAACGGTTCTACCTCGGACATTACAAGCTATAAAAATACTACTAGCACAAAGACAATCTTTATGTTACCTACTGATGCCAATGAAATACAATCAATTATAAACTCCCTAAAACACAAAAACAATATAAGTGAGGACAACACTACTAATGTCATGCTACAATTGTGTCTTGAGGGCCTTACACCATATCTTGTCAAAATAATAAATCTTTCACTGATGACTGGTATATTCCCCGATGCCTGTAAAGTCTCTAGGGTGGTCCCGATCTACAAAAAAGGAGACAAAACCCACCCATCAAATTAGTTAGTTAGTTAGTTATTGTTGTTTTAAGGGGCGGAACTACGAGGTCATCTGCCCCTCTTAACACAGATTAAAGAATACAAATTTTGAATTGAATTTAAAATTTTGAGGTGGACATCTAAATTTAAAAAGACCAAAAATTAATAAAACAAAAACAAACAATTAAATAAATAAAAAAAATTATAAACATAAACAAAAATTACGGAAAAAACAAAACATTATCATTCAAAAACGAACAAGTCGTTGAGTCAAAGTTCACTGGAAAATTTAGATTGCTGGCCCTAACCCACTCTCACTTATAAAGCGGATAACGCGATCAGCAGCCACCGCGTCATCGGCTAATATAAGTTTGAGTGTCGTCTGCAAACCAAGGTTTCTTCGTAAGTCAGCAAGATCCACACACTCGGTGAAAATGTGGGCCACGGTGAAAACGGCTCCACAGGTACAAAGTGGGGGGTCTTCCCTTCTCATTAGGTACGAGTGGGTGGATCTTGTATGACCTATCCTTAGCCTACACAAAATGACGGACTCTCTCCGGGCCCGGAAGGAGCTCCGCCAAACGCGAGTAGTTCCCTTGATCGCTCTCAGTTTACTGGGCAGTGGGTCAGCTAGCCACTGACTCTCCCAAAAAGCCAGAACTTGTAGGCGTAACTGAGAGCGAATATCTCTAGCGGGTACCTCCATTGGTCGAGGTGGTAGTGATACCGCCTCTTTTGCAGCTTGATCTGCTAACTCATTTCCCGCAATTCCCATGTGGCTTGGAAGCCACAGAAAGGTGATTCGAGTGTCAGCGTGGCACAGCCCGGCTAGTAGGTCGTGGATTCGCTGCACTAGGGGGTGTTGCGGGAAACATGTAGCAATTGACTGCAACGAACTCAAAGAGTCGGTACACACGAGAAAGTGGATTCGAGCATCCTGTAGTGCAAACTGCAGAGCTTCATAGATGGCAACGAGCTCCGCAGTAAACACACTACAGGCCTCAGGCAAAGAGATCTTGGTATTTGCACCATCAATAACGTAAGCACAACCCACCTTCTCGTCCACCTTCGAACCATCCGTGTATAGAATGCCAGCGTCCGGAAATTGGTGAACTATGCTGTGGAACTGCCTCCGGTAAACGGAGGCATCCGTGTTCACCTTAGGACCTCGGTGCAGATCTAACCGAATTTCCGGACGCGGGACTTGCCACGGAGGCACCTCGCTAGATGTCCGGATCATACAGGGACCTACAGCCACTCCTATTTCGGTACACGAGCTATCAAGTCTAATACCAACCGGCCGAGTGGCACGAGGCCGGTTGGCGTACCCCTGGTGGTTTTGGGTACCGAAGAGAGCTTGATAGGTCGGGTGTTGCGGCATTTGACGCACATTGGCAGCATATGCTAACAGCATATGTTCGCGTCTATAATTTAAAGGTGGAACACCCGATTCGGCGAGTAGGCTGGGTATCGGGCTGGTCCGGAAGGCACCGGTAGCCAGCCTAACGCCACTATGGTGGATACTGTCCAGCATTTTCAAGGTTGCCGGCCTTGCTGAACCGTATGCCGCAGAACCATAGTCTAGCCGGGACAGGACGAGGGCTTGGTAGAACCGTAGCAGCACCGCACGGTCAGCCCCCCACGTAGTGCCACTAAGAAACCTGAGCATGTTCAGTTTCCTGAGACATGTCATTTTCAATTGCCGTATATGGTGCTGCCACGTTAACTTGCTGTCAAAATGGAGCCCCAGGAAGCGATAAGTGTCAACCACCGGCAACGCAGCATCCCTGAGATGTAGTTCAGGGTGTAAATGTAGCCTCCGTAGCCGACAAAAATGGACGACGGAGGTTTTCGCTGCTGAAAAACGAAAACCCCGGTCGTGAGCCCACCTGTCGACCCGGTTGATGGCTAGCTGCAATTGCCGTTCCACGACTGCCATACTTCCAGAGCTGTAATGCAGGGCTAAATCGTCTACATACAGCGATGGAACTACCGCGGACCCGGCGGCGGCAACAATGCCATTAATGGCAATCGCGAACAAGGTGACACTCAGCACTGAACCCTGAGGAACTCCATTTTCTTGGGTATAGTACTGCGATAATGTCCTACCGACCCTTACACGGAAGAGTCGGACGGACATGAAATTCGCAATGAAAGTCGGTAAGTTACCACGGAGTCCCCACTTGTGAAGGGTGGAAAGGATCCCGTAGCGCCATGTGGTGTCGTAGGCTTTCTCCAGGTCAAAGAAAACCGTGACTAGGTGCTGCTTCCGGAAAAAAGCCTCCTGTATGGCGCTCTCAAGTCGCACCAGATGGTCAGTGGTGGACCTATGAGAGCGAAATCCACATTGGTACTCAGACAGGAGACCTTTATCCTCCAAGAACCACACCAGTCGACGGTTCACCATCTTTTCGAGCAGCTTACATAGGCCATTTGTCAAACAAATGGGCCTATAGCTGCTTACAAACTTGGGATCCTTTCCAGCCTTAGGAATCGGTATCACGATCCCCTCTCGCCATTGAGATGGAAACTCCCCTTCAATCCATATACGATTGAAGAGGATCAACAGTTCTTTCATACTGGATTCGCACAGATGTTTTAACATTTGATTATGTATGTTATCCGGTCCAGGAGCCGTATCCCTGCACAGTGCAAGCGCACTTCGCAGTTCCCATTCAGAGAATGGTACATTATAGGACTCCGAAGCAGCAGTGGCAAAGGACAAGGGGTGAGTCTCTGCCTCCCGCTTCAGAGTCAGAAATGTAGGATCGTAACTCCCGGAGCAGGATACATCGGAGAAGTGCGAGCCAATGCTGTTGGCAATGGCGAGATGGTCCGTGATGATGTCCCCATTGATGGACACTCCGGGTATCGATAGTGATGTCGGGAGTCCGGAGATCCGACGAAGCTTAGTCCACACTTGAGATGAAGGAGTATGCGCCGTCATGGACGACACATACTTTTCCCACGTCGTTTTCTTACTCTCCCGAATCAGATATCGGGCTCTAGCACGCATCCTTCTGAAGGTGATAAGGTTGGCCATAGTGTTTTGCCTCCGATAGCATTTGAAAGCACGTCGACGATCTTTAATGGCTGCTGCAATCTCGGCTGTCCACCAAGGGACAAGCTTCCGGCGTGAGTTGCCGGATGAGGAAGGTATTGTTTCCTCAGCAGCAGTCAAAATACCATTCGTTATGTGAATGGTATGATCGTCGACACTCTCAAAGGTATCTTCGGCAAACACCGCACGTGCCGTGAAAGTTGGCCAATCAGCCCGACGGAGAAGCCATCGACTTGGTAACTCGATGGCTCTCTGGTTCGGAAGAGTAACGATAATTGGAAAATGGTCACTATTACAAAGGTCATCGTGTACACCCCACTGTAGCAGGGGAACCAGCGCACGACTGCACAGGGTAATATCGATACTTGAATAAGTACCGTGTGCAATAGAGAAGTGCGTAGGCTCCCCTGTGTTCAACAGACACAGGTCCAGCCGCCTGATCAGCCTCTCAAAATCTCTCCCTTTACCGCTAGTGGTAGCGGAGCCCCAGATGGTGTTGTGGGCATTAACATCTCCCAGAAGGAGAAAAGGAGGGGGGAGCTGAGAAACTAGATCCACCAGCTGGTCGTAATCCGGCCGAGAATCAGGTGGGATGTACACGTTACATACTGTTGCCATTACTGGCAACGAAGTACGAACTGCAACTGCCTCTAGCAGAGTACGCAACGGCACCTCTTCACTAAAGAGGCTAGAGTGGACGAGAGTGCAGACGCCACCAGCGGCCACAACTCCGTCCATCCGGTCTTTAGAGAAGAGTTTGAAGTGACGCATTGTTGTCTCATGTCCAGGACGAAACCTGGATTCCTGAAGACAGACAATGGTTGCCGAAAACGAAGATATTAATTGTCGTAACTCAGCGAGATGAACAGAATAGCTATTACAGTTCCATTGTAATAGTGCCATGGTGTGGACTTAAGTAGAAGTGGGTCTTCTACATATGCTTGACCGTTTGCCACCCTTCCCCATCTCTAGTTGGAGATGATGGGGCAGGAGAGCACACCTCAACCTCCACATCTCCGTCCGAAGACGAAGAAAATGGAGCGGGCGCTCTCTTGGGTTGCGCACGGTCGTCGTCGGACCTCACGGGTCTCGCCCTTGGGGAAGAGCGAGAGCGGTGTCGAGGGACTTTCTCCCGGTCCGAAGACTGGGTGTCTGTCCCCGACACGCCCCGAAGAGACTTCTTCTTGGATCGGCGCCGACGTGTGTTTGGGGAAGTAGATGGTCCCTTCCCCACAGACGCCGGGTCCTTATAAAACAAGGTCGCTCCTGCTGGCACCGCTCCACTGGTAGTGGTGGGAGCGGGATGGCTAGCAGATACGTGAGCAGCCCTGCCTTTAGGAGAGGAAGAGAAACGGCGCTGAACCGCTCCCCTCTCCTCCGCCGATCTATTTTCTTTTCTATAGGGGAGTTCCTCCATACGGACGGGCTTGGCTTCAGCAGGCTTCGCTCCCTTGGTGGTAGTGGGAGCGGAAAGGCCAGCAGAGACAGTAGCCACCCCGTCAGCAGGAGGGCGAGAGAGACGGCGACGAACCGTCTCCCTCTTCTCCACTATCTTTGTCTTATCAGATGGGCTGGATGACGATCCAGCCCCGGTCGCAGAAGTCTTCTTTGCCTCGTTGGCAGGGGAAGACTTCTTCTCCGACCGTTTCGGAGAGGAAGATGACTTCTCCTCCGATTGCGCCGGTTTAGATGGTATCACCGGCGCCTTTTTCACAATGGCCGAAGAAGGTTGTTTAACCTTCTTCGGGCTGACAGGTCTCGCTTGGACAGCGAGGGGAGACTTTACGATCTCAGAGAAGTTCGTCGTCGAGGGTACAGCACGGGGAACGAAAGTGGCAGGGGTGATAGGTTGCGTCACCTTAGCCGCGAAAGATACCGGAAATTCGGGTGCAGTCATATCACGGTATCTCTTTCGAGCGTCGTGATATGAAAGCCGATCCAATGTTCTGATTTCTTGGATCTTGGCTTCCTTGCAGAACTCAGGGCACTGCTTCGACCGCGGAGAGTGACTTCCTTGGCAGTTAGGACACGTCGGGGGAGGCGTACACCCCACACCGTCATGTGTCCCCTTGCCACACTCTCTACACACCGCCTTGGCAGTGCACCTGGCAGAAACATGACCGAATTTCTGGCAATTGTAGCAGCGCATAGGTGGAGGGATGTACGGTCTAACGTCGCAATGGTACGACGTGACCTTCACCTGCCTAGGCACTACATCACCCTCAAAATGAAGAATGAAAGCGCCAGTATCGACGCTATCATTTCCAATTTTCCGGGTGATGCGCCTAATCCTGGTGACGCCTCGCTTCCCCAGATCCCGCATCAATTCCGCGTCGCTGTTTAAAATGAGGTCGCGATGGAATATAACTCCACGGACCTCATTTAGCGTATTGTGCTTCTCAACCTTAACGGGAATTTCGCCGAAATGCGTGCATTCCAGCAACGCTTCGGTTTGCTGCCGGTCAACGGTATGCAGCAGGAGCTGCCCGTTCCGGAGCTTGGAAATCCCGTTAAGGTCGCGATATTTCCCCTCGATTTCCTCTGAAAATAGGATCGATTTTACCTGTTTAAAATCTCCCCCGTCTGTCCTGGTAGCTACCAGGTAGCGAGGAGACCTGTCAACAGGGAACTTCTTATTAAATGCCTCATCCCAAGGCGTATACACCTTGGGATTCGGTCTACACTCCAGAGACGGCTTTTTAAGGGTGCCACCCTGTACAGGTGTCCGTGATCGTTTACTACGCATCCCGGACGAAATCCTCCCCGAATACTGCCCACTCCGAACGGGGGCTATCACTGTGGGCGCCACCCAGCCAAGGCAATACCTACCTGGCATAGCAGATATTGCCCGGGGTCCCAGTGCCTCGAACAGGCACTTCCCCCTCGGCATGCACAGGATTTATTCAGCTCCAGTATTCAGCCATGCAGGGACCTTCGTTGTAAGGCGGATACTACTGTAGGGTACATGGCGCACCCACCTGACGGGATGGGGCATACCGTCTAGGCTTTCTGGCCAGATGGCCAAGCTGGTGGCCCTTCCCCTAACAGCACGCATGTTTATTTCTATTGGTCAAACCAGAGCTGGGACCAGAAAACCAAAATTGACCTTTATAAGGCCCCCTCTAAGTCGCCTTTTACGACAGGCAGGGGATACCGTGGATGAATTCTGCCCTCCCCATCCACAGGGGGTCTGAACAAATCAAAACTGGCAAGTTATTCGGCCATGTCGGCCCTATTAGTCGCCTCCTACGACAGGCAGGGCATACCGTGGGTGTATTCTAACCCGCACCCACACGGGGGACCCATCAAATTACAGACCCATTAATATTATATCTGCCATCAGCAAGGTTCTAGAAAGCGTTGTTAAACGAAGACATGAATTTCTTCATGAAAAATGATTACTTTGCAAACTGCCAATATGGGTTTATTCCAAATAGAGGAGCTGATAGTGCTATATTTGAAGTAGTAACTGATGTAGAAAAGGCATTAGATGAAAACAAACTAGCTGCTGGTGTACTAATTGACCTTCAAAAAGCCTTCGATCTGGTTAACCATAAGATTCTCCTTAATAAACTAGAATTTGCAGGCATCAGAGGAGTGGCACATGATTGGTTCAAGACAAGACCAACTACAATACTGATCAGACCTTAATGTAGAAAAAACATGGCGGCGACGGTTGCCCTACCAATAGCTAAGATCATGTCATCGGGCTTGTCACAGTTCGTGTAAATTATTATTCTTACTCACCTAAGAGCATAAAAAGATATCACAAGATGAGACTAAGTTCCGAAGAAATATGCATCAATAATTTAGACTTATCTGATTTAATTTATCTATATAGTTCTGGCCTCGAATTATAGGTTTCTTCGTCTTCACCCAAGGGGCAGCTACAATAGTCTCACTGTTTCTGTGGTTGAATAAGAAGGTTTTTGGCGAGTTATCACGATTTGTATTTAATTTCAGTAATTATAGATTAATATTATTAGCATAAAATCAAACAGATTCTAAAGTAAGAGAGAAGAAAGTACCCGGTTACTGAAGTGCTGTCCCAGCACATGCAGAGTATTTGTGTACACAATCGGAATGAGAATAGTTGCCTGAAATAATCGAACCAACACTATAGAGATACGATTCAATTAAGACATCTCGTGGAATTGTCTAAAATCTCGGGTAAAACATCACACCGAATTAGTTGATTGAAATATGCAAATAAGTCGTCGTGTGGATATCTGAACATAATTATGGAGATTACCACACACAAAGGACGCGATGTGTTACCATCTAACCTATTAAACACTCGCTGTTACCGTTTGGAATAGTTGTACGCTGGAAGTAGTTCATTTAGTAAAGTAATGTAGGTAGCGAAGCACCATCTCCCTCTTACGGAGTTATCGCGGCACACCATCTCGTAATATAAGTACATAATTGGCCAGTTACTCACAACACTTTATTACACACATGAAAATGAAAATCCACAGCCTGCTTCCAGTCCCCGACCGGGTCAGGAATGGAATGAATGAAGCCCACATCTAGCGGCGAGGATATGAACTGTGCCGGCTGCCGAGGCCTGACGCACTCCTCTGGGGCAATGATTAAATGAATGACAGATGAAATGAAATGATAGTGGAGAGTGTTGCTGGAATGAAATTTTGACAGGGAAAACCGGAGTACCCGGAGAAAAACCTGTCTGCCTCCGTTTTGTCCAGCACAGATCTCACATGGAGTGACCGGGATTTGAACCACGGACCCAGCGGTGAGAGGCCGGCGTGCTGCCGCCTAAGCCACGGAGGCTTATTACACACATCATAATAAAAAATAACTTGCAAGCTGTAAGAATCACAAAAGTATGAATAATGACGGAACACAATGAGTTCACTGTTTGGCACAGGGGAAACATCTTCCTTAACCAATAAAACAGAAGTTCACTGTAGTATTTGGCGTGTATACAAGGCAGTGTAGAACATCTGCCAGACGGTAAGAATTTACGGAGGCACATGAAGCTGAGCGTTCAAGATAACGTCAACAGTTTAGTCTTGCCGTAGATGATCATTGCGTTTTCCCTTTACGTACTTAAGTTCTACACTACCGGTACTGAAGTGTACTAAGCTATTATTATATTGTCACTAACTAGCAAATCATTGCGGTGTATATTCTTGAGACACTTCTATTAATGCTTCAGTCTTGGGTACTTCAACATCTGCAGTAAATGACACAATGCCATCGGTCAACTGAACAATCATCACACAAACGAACTAGTCCATAATAAGCGTATTATCACGTCATATTTATACACGATTGCAGTACATAAACGCGAACTGGACTTTACAGACATACTGAAGACACTACAAATTACAGATGAGCAATAGTTTATCCCAACTTTCATCAAACGAAGCTAATCAAAGCTAATATTGTATCCCAGCAACGATTGTAAACAAACAAAATCTCGGGCTTCCGCATACGCCATTTTCACACTTTCGATACCTGCATTAAGGTCTGAGTATTGTAGTTGGTCTTGTCAAGACCAACTACAATACTCAGACCTTAATGTAGAAAAAACATGGCGGCGACGGTTGCCCTACCAATAGCTAAGATCATGTCATCGGGCTTGTCACAGTTCGTGTAAATTATTATTTTTACTCACCTAATATCATAAAAGATATCACAAGACGAGACTAGGTTCCGAAGAAATATGCATCAATAATTTAGACTTACCTGAATTAATTTATCTATATAGTGCTGGCCTCGAAATATAGGTTTCTTCGTCTTCACCCAAGGGGCAGCTACAATAGCCTCACTGTTCCTGTGGTTGAATAAGACGCTTTTTTGGCGAGTTATCACGATTTGTATTTAAGTTCAGTAATTATAGATTAATATTATTAGCAAAAAATCAAATAGATTCTGAAGTAGGAGAGAAGAAAGTACCCGGTTACTGAAGTGCTGTCCCAGCACATGCAGAGTATTTGTGTACACAATCGGAATGAGAATAGTTGCCTGAAATAGTCGAACCAACACCATAGAGATACAATTCAATTAAGACCTCTCGTGGAATTGTCTAAAATCTCGGGTAAAACATCACACTGAATTAGTTGATTGAAATATGCAAAGAAATCGTCGTGTGGATATCAGTACATAATTATGGAGAATACTACACACAAGGGACACGATAATATGTTACCATCTAACCTATTAAACATTCGCTGTTACCGTTTGGAATAGTTGTACGCTGGAAATAGTTGATTTAGTACAGTACTATAGGTTGGAAAGCACCATCTCCCTCTTACGGAATTATCGCGGCACACCATCTCGCAATATAAGAACATAATTGGCAAGGTACTCACAACACTTTATTACACACATCATAATAAAAATAACTTGCAAGCTGTAAGAATCACAATAGTATGAATAATGACGGAACACAATGAGTTCACTGTTTGGCACAGGGGGAACATCTTCCTTAACCAATAAAAAAGTTCACTGTATTATTTGGCGTGCATACAAGGCAGTATAGAACATCTGTCAGACTGGTAAGGATTTACGGAGGCACATATTGCTGAGCGTTCATAAAGACGTCAATGGTTTGGTCTAGCCGTAGATGCTCATTGCGTTTTCCCTTTACGTACTTAAGTTCGGCACTAATGAAGTGTACTAAGCTATTATTATATTGCCACTAACTAGCAAATCATTGCGGTGTATATTCTTGAGTCACTTCTATTATGCTTTAGTCTCAGGTACTTCAACATCCAAAGTAAATGACACAATGCCATCGGTTGACTAGACAATCATTCACACAAACGAACCAGTCCTTATTAAGCGTATTATCACATATTTACATACGATTGCAGTACATTGACGCGAACTGGACTTTACAGACATACAGAAGACACTAAAAATTACAGACGAGTGACAGTTTATCGCAACTTTCATCAAATGAAGCTAATCAAAGCTAAATAGTGTATCCCAGCAACGAATGTAAACAAACAATATGCCGGGGCTTCAGCATACGCCATTTTCACGCTTTCGAGACCTGCATTAAGGTCTGAGTATTGTAGTTGGTCTTGGTCTTGTTCAAGAACTACCTCACAAACAGAAAACAATATGTTGCAATCGATAATGTTAAAGGAACTCAAATGAGAATTGACACAGGAGTACCTCAAGGTTCTGTCTTAGGACCAATTCTTTTCTTGGTCTATATTAATGATATAGTATTATTAGAATTGAAAGGCAAGCTTAAATTATTTGCAGATGATATTTTTATACTCTATCTGGGAACATCTGAACAGGAAATTATGCTAAATATTAATTATGATCTCAATAAGCTGGTGGATTGGTTGAGAGCACACAAAATGGTTATCAATATCACTAAAACAAAATATTTATTCTTCCATAAACCATCATACAAGATTGAGACCACAAACATAGTCAACATAGCCAACAAAGAAATAGAAAGGGTTAAATCGGCAACATACTTAGGTATCACACTAGATAGTACACTAACCTGGGAAAATCATGTAGAAAATGTAAAACATAAAATCAGCCCTATAATTGGTATTATTTTCAGATTAAGATACAGCTGTCTTACTAGCCAACAATTGAAAAATATATACTTTGCTCTGATACATTGACATCCAATGTACATGAATTTCATATGGGGATATTGTAAGAAGGAGCTGATAAAAGAACTTGAGATACTCCAGAAACGTGCTATAAAATCTATCTTTGGATTTCCTTGGCTCACACCCTCAAATGAATTATACTCAAGTACAAAAATTATGCCACTGCAAAAACAAATAGCTATGTCAGCAACAGTATTTGTATACAAATTAGAAAACACATTGATACTCACACACATCCATTTTACCCATGCAAATGACATTCATCATTATGCAACAAGAGGAGTAAATCAAATATTCACCAGCCATTCCCAATCCATTAAATTTGGAACTAAAGGAATTATGTCCTCTATAATAAAAGAATACAACTCGCTACCATTAGGCATAAGGGAAAGTTTCTCTATAAAAACATTTAAGAGGAAAACAAAAGACTTCCTATTAAGGAATGAATAGCCCATATACAATAGTCTTAAGTCTTAAGCAATGCAATGTATCATACCGAATCATCTCTGTAAAGTTAGTCACTAGCAATCTAATATAAGTTACTATTAAATTAAACAATAATGTTACAAAAATTGTATATATGCCATTCTGTAACTATGTTACTTGATTGTCCCTAACACGAGCTCAGGCTCATTGGGACCTATGTAAATAAATAAATAAATAAAATAAATATTTGGCGGCTTTGGTGGCGTAGTTGGTAGCGTGCTGAGCTTTTATGCCCACGATCGCGGGTTCAAACCCGGCCGAAGTCGTCGGATTTTTTAAGAGTGTTAAAAATCCCCCAGTATGCCTTCCTTTGAAGGGGAAGTAAAGCCGGCGGGCCCATGTCATAGATTTATGGCATGTAATAGAACCTTCCACTAACTAAAATATTGTGTGAAGCTCAATTTATAGGTTAGATTTGATTAACGCTGTATTACAGTCTGTAGTCCTTACCTGAATTACAGATAATACACACTAATGCAGCCATCACAATTAACACCGGTTTTCAGACAGATTCTACACAAACCGAACAGTGGCGGCTCGTGAATTTTACCGAGGGGGACTCAACCGTTTAAGGTGTAAACCGTTTTTGTGATGTTTATCCAGTAATTGACAGAGATGATTTCATACATAAATTGTGTTTTTTTCTTCTCACATATTTTTGCAGCTTGATTTCCTTATTTCGTTTGGACTAGGCACTACTGTTTTTAAAGAAATAACAAAGGTATTAAAACTATTTGCTCCCAGTCACTGGAAAAAGAAGAAAACCCGACCCAGCTCAGGAATCCATCAGGGTCGCCAATTCCCAAGCTCACTAGCCATGAGCCCTTGAGGGTGTATCCCCACCACACGGGTTCACAACTAGGCCTAGTGGGACTTGGGTTGTAGACCATTGGACCCCAGCCAAGGCGGTTATTATTTCCACTTGTGCCGGGCTCTTCTCTGCCATCTACCTGTCGACCTCCATTAGTCAACTCTTGTTCTCTTGCAACCCGGATAGCATTAGAGCATCCAAAGTCTAGGGAGGCATTCATTTTCCTGCCGTAACTGACACTTATATCATCTATCCTGATACCCTCATTCTTCGAGGGGTCAGCCCTATTCTTTTAGTTTCATAACATCTAATGCCTTCTACACAAGGCCCTAAAGGAGGCAGGGTGTGTGAAGCTCCACCACTCGTAATGCACCCTGGATAGGGCTACACCTTCAAGCTTTTGAGCTCGGGAGTTCGCGACCGTGATGTGTTCCAGAACGAGATCCATTTTCCCCTTTTTGCATTGACTTTGGGGTGGACCCTCTCCTCTTTCCCTTTTCTACCTGCCTTTAATGGCTCTAGTAGCTTCCAAGTACCTCAATACCCATTCTTCGAAGATTGATTCTTGTTTTAATGGGATGAACAGCAACGTCATCTGCCCTTCGAAGATAGAGGGCATTCCTTTTCCGTCATTTATTTCCCTTATTCGTTTCTTTCTTTTATTATTGTCGTTCTCTTCTTCTAATACATAAGTTAGTTGTAAGTCAGTAATTAGTAAAGCCTAGCTGTAGATTTCAATTCATCATAATTTCTCACCATCACCTAAAGCACTAAGGGTATATGACCTAGATATTTCACAACAACTAACTCCATCATTGAGGGTGTATCGATATCTAAGGTGCACAGTGCATAGTGGGACAACACACACCCCACCTCCTTTACGGCCTCATAGAGACAAAAATTAGGGCATCAGGAAAGAAAAAGACATGAGCCAATTAAGGCAGGGAAATGAAAGACATCCCAGGCCTCCGATACCCTAATAACGTTGGGGTAAGAGTTGACATGAAAGATATAAGAGAGGAGCTCAGCTCAAGGAAACTCAGCTGGGGTCCCATAGTCGCCAACCCACATCCCACTAGTTGTAACCAATTTGATAATAATTTATGTGATCTGAAGCTCTCAGGAAGAAAATGAAGACTACACGCAACAGAGCGATCATAAGTCATAAGGTAACCATTTGCTTCCTCTCTTGTCACCTTCTCTAAAAGTTCCACGTAACCACTTCTCACACAATGAATTGTCCGATTGAATCTCATGAAATGAGATTCCCCGGTATTCTAACTTGCCCAGTTCTGATTTACAAAAGGGCACGCAGCAGTACAACATTACAAAATCATTCAGAATACATTCCAACTTCGCCATCAACATCAATACAAAACTTATGTCTGCCACAGTGACTTGGTGCTACTTCCTAGCGCGCCAGGTGGGAAGCTATCTAGTGGCTGCACGTGGTAGCTGCATCAGACTCAAGCTGACTGAGTCCACACACTTCGTGACGTAGCTCGTGAGAGATATGTGGAGGTATTCGTTGTCATGGCAACGTAAATTACAAAGCGGGCGATTTTTGATGAGTTCTCATGAGTATCCGGTGCGCTCTACCGACAAGGAGAGGAACTACACACATTTTGTCACGATGGCAAAACATTAGGTGCGAGGAGAGAGAACATAAGGGCTGATGAGGAGGGAGGAGGGTGGGAGGGCGGTGTCCTTGAGTCCAATATCACCGGCCGCCTCTGCACCGAAAGTACATGGGGCTACATGGCCACGTTGTCGCAGCCCCTGAACTGAGGAACCAACCTGATAAGCAAATAATAAAATGCTTTATTGTACCTCAATGTTGAAGTGTTCTGTATATGATAGGTTGGTAACACCGATTAAAATGTAGAAGAATCTGGTTCGGCAGGTTCATTGGCGTTGTTGGTAGCATGCTGAGCTTCTATGCCCAAGATCGCGGGTTCAAACCTGGCAGAAGTCGTCGGATTGTGAAGAGCGTTAAAAATCCTTCAGGGGAAATAAAGCCAGTGGGCCTACGTCATAGATTTATGGCATGTAAAAGAATCTTCCAGTAACTACAATTGTGTGAAGCTACATTTGTGGGTTAAATTTGACTAACGCTCTAAGTTCCACCGTTCGGCGCAAGGTGCAGGTTGCGGTGGCATCTAGTATCCAAGTTCACAGCTAGGTGTCGTTGACGGTAGCATTTTGTAGCAAACGTAGGAACTACTTGAAATTGATCGTCTGCAGTCGTTACCTGAATTACAGATAGCATACAATAACACAATCATCTAACACCGGGTATCAGACAGATTCTACACACACCCAAAGTACACGGGGCTACATGGCCACGTTGTTGCAGCCCCTAAACTGAGGAACCAACCAAGCAGAATCCGGTTCTTTCCTCCATGGCCTAGCAATCGCATGGGCGCAGCCACGTTGTGTTCAAATAACTGGTTGGTAAGATTTTTTTATACCTGGAAGCTGCATTAACGCTGCGCAGTGTCTAGAATTTTGTGGATAAAAAGGTGTAATAAGCATGAAAGAAGGCAAAAGCCTCCCACGAAGATCATCTATGGTGTTGGAGCTAAAAAATAGAAGTGAAAGTTTTAGGATAAAGTTCGAGAATATAGCGAGATAGTATGACCTAAGTTGAGCTCACTCTGAGGTACGGCGGTTACTACAAATAATAATGTATTTATAACATCTGCTGTGTATTCGAACTCACGGAAATGTACAGTATGTTTCAAAGAAATTTCACCCTCAACAGTTGGTAACACATAGACAACTCCAGTGACTCAGTTATCGAATACTCGTTCTCAACAGAGTCGTATATACATTGTTGCACACTGATCTGTACATTGTTTTGGATTTCTCACAATAAATTGTCATATGGTTGATCGGTTCGTGGTATTGTCAATCTTAGAAAATACAAATAGTAGAAAATACAAAAGTGGTGTCAGAGGTGGGATTGAAAAATAACGTGTACCCATAAGAAAGTGAAACTTGTGCGGAACGTGCTACGGTACCGAACGAAGTTCAACTCCACGCAGGTTAGTGTATCAGTGAACCAACTCCCTTCATCATGGCAGAAGGAATATCCACAGAACTTCTTCAGGCTCTTTCTGGGATTATTGCCAGCGCTCTCAGGGAAACCACCAAGTGAGGCGGCATCGGGAACAAGTCAATGTCACCGGCACGGCTTAGACCAGCACAGTTCCCGGTGTCAGCATACCACACCGCCGATAGAACCACCATAGGGGACTATTTCACGCGGTTCATCTGGGTGTTCGTTCTAAGTAAGGTCCCGGAAAACGAACTCGCGCAGTATGCATGTGTATACATGGGCGCCGAACTTAACTTAACGAAGCTTTGAAGATCCTCGTAAGTCCCGTCGACCCGGAAACTCTCTCATACAGCGAAATCCAGTCAAGATTGTCGAACCACTTAAACGCCAGCCGCACAAATATGCAGAGAGCATAAAATGCCGGAGCGTCATGCAGAGAGCAGGGGCGTCTATCGCCAGCTTCACTCTCAGATTTCGACATGCAGCAGAACACTGTGAGAATATTTAGACGGCATGCTAATTTATTGAGCAACTGCTTAAAGGTTTGGAATCGAGGAACACGTGCGATGAAGTTATTGCCAAGAAACCAGAGAGATTCACCACTGCGTACGAGATAGACTGCGCACTCGAAGCCACCTGGAACACTGCTGATGAGGTTAAGAATCCGAATGTAACCTCAAAGTCTGATTCAACCAATCAGAGAGGCTACGGAATGCAACAGTCGTGGAGGGGTGGTAACCAAGGCAACGCGGGACATCACCCAATTGTCAACAGAAATCCGACCAATCAAGGCCTCAAGAAGGATCGCATCCAGAAAATTAGGGAACATCAAGTGACCAATCGGTGTTCGCTGGGAGTGGAGGGGAACATCCACGCAGTCAATGTAGGTTTCTCATCACTGAGTGCCAGACATGTGGCAAGAAAGGTCAGATTGCTGAAGTTTGTAGGTCCAAACCAAAGCAGTGGAATACAAATCACGTGGCCGAAGAACAACCAGCTGACAGCGTTGATGTCGTACATCATTTAAACAAAGTTGAGGTCATCGGAACAATACAGTCTCCAGGGAAGCAGCTGATAGATGTCATCGTAGAGGAAATCACCGTCACGATGGAACTTGACACCGGCACCCCCTGTTCGATGATGAGTAAATTGAGGTTAGGAATGATCAAACCAAGTTGTGTTTTACAGAAGGTTAATCATATTTTTGTGAGCTACTCTGGCCACCGTATTAACTGCATCGGTAAGACACCAGTCATCGTCACCATTGGCACCATCTCCAGGAACCTTGACCTCTACATTGTCAAAAGATGAATTCAAGACACTCCTTGGTCGAGAGTTGATCTCTGAGTTTGTGTGAGAGATCAGTTTTGAGCAGCTTTTTGGAAAACCATAACAGATCCACCAACTCTCCATCAAGCAGTCTCTGTCCCTAGACCAGCAAAAGGAACTTGACGCCACCCTCAACCGCTACCCTGATGACTTCAGCGATACCCCTGAGAAGCTGTCAGGCCCACCTGTGAAGATGCACCTGTAGGATGAAGCACGTGACATTCCTGTAGCCCTACGAGATGCCTATGCTAAAGAAATCGACGCAAAAATCGCATCTGGTTTCTACGAGAGGGTAGACTACTCAGAGTGGGCGTCAACAACTCATGTCGTTGTTGAGAAGAACGGCAAGTTGAAAATGACGGGCAACTACAAACCTACTCTCAACCCGCGGATCATCATCGATGAACACCCGATTCCGAAAGTGGAATACTTGTTCAACCAATGGCGTGGCGCCACCCTCTTCTGTCACCTGGACGTCACAGACGCGTACACTCATCTCAAGGTGGACGATGAGTCTGGCCAATCTCTCACGCTCAGGACCCCAACTCATGGCCTGATTCATCCATCTCGTGCTGTCTACGGAGCAGCCAACATTCCCACTATCTGGCAACTGTGAATGGGCTCGGGTTTGCAGAAACTCCCAAATGTCATGAGTTTCTTTGACGACACCGTTGCTTTTGCTGATAATTTTGACAACCTGCCCTCACCGTGCCAGTGGAGTGCTTTCACCAACACGTTCTGAAGCTCAACCGAGCAAAGTGCAGCTTTGCAGAACCTGTCCTGGCAGCTCTTGGCCACAAGATCGATGCTTCAGACGTCCATGAGTCTGATGCGCATATCCAAGCTGTACGAGACGCGCCGAAACCAACAACTCCAGAGGAACTCCAGCTGATTTTGGATAAGGCGAAATACCACAGTGTCTTCATCTACAACCTGTCAACGAGAGATCGACCACTCGGACACATGCTGATGAAGGATCTTCTCGTATGGACACTAGACGGCGGCAGGGTCTACCAGGACCAGGTAATCTGTGACCAGGACATCAAAGACGCTATAACCTCATCGCAGGTCCTTATGCTGTACGATCCAACACTACCACTTTTGCTGGCAACGGACGCCAGCAAAACCGGTCTCGGCGTAGTGCTGTCACACCGGCTCAGTAATGTATTAGGACAGCCTATCTCATACGCTCGTCGGACAATGTCATGTACGGAGCAAAGGACAAGGAAGCGCTCGCCATCGTTTGGGCAGTATAGAAGTTTTTCAACTATCCGTACGCTTGGCACTTCACGCTGATCACGGATCACAAGCCCCTTATGCAGATCCTACAACCAGAGAAGTCGCTACCAGTCCTGTGCATTAGTCGCATGGCCAATTATGACGACTAACTCGCACACTTTAATTACACCGTCGTTTTTAAAACGTCGAAGCAAAACGCCAAAGCTGACTACTGCTCCAGAGCACCGTTACCATCGACCGTCAACAAGATCCAAAACTCAATCTCGCAACAGAGGGAAGTAGCAGAGGATTACGACGACTTGGATTTTTTTACAGTTCACCAGACGCAGCAGTTACCCGTCAAATCCGAAGCCATTGCACGAGCGACGAGGAAGGACCCTGATCCCGGCATAATTGTCAAACTTATGGAAGGAGGCCAAGATATCATCCACCTTAACTTCAAGGCACCCGAGGTGAAATGCACGCTCACCGCCAGCTGCTTGTTGTTCAAGCACAGAGTAGTGGTTCCACCTGCACTGCGAGATGCCATCATCAACGACCTGCAGGCAGCTCATCTGGGGGTCGTCAGAATGATGGGAATGGCACGTTCCATTTGTGTTTTGGCCAGGCATCGTCTCCGACATCGAGAAGCTCGCGAAGTCATGCACCACATGCGCAACCCATGCGCACGCTCCACCCTAGTTCCACGAACATCACTGGAAGTACCCAAAGGCACAGTTGGAACGCATTCACATCAGCTACGCGGGCCCAGTAGCTGACAACATGCTTCTGATTGTAGACGCTTACAGCAAGTGGCTCGAGGTCAAGACGACGACCTCCGCGACAGCTGCAGCAACAATCGCCCTGATGGATGACTTGTTCACAGCGCACGGGAGCCCAGTCGCCGTCGTTTCAATGGTAAGCAGTTCATCGCAGAAGAATTCAAGGCCTTCATGTAGAACAGTGGTGTGAAGTACCACAAGCTTACAGCACCGTACCATACATCGACTAATGGCCAAGCAGAACGGTACCGTATATCCAAACGCTGAAGGATGCCCTCTACGAGATGAACACTAGTTAGGCTCTGCAGACCAACCTGAAAGAGTTCCTCGCCAATTTCCCAAAGCGCCTCACTCTACCACCGGACAATCTCCATCTCAACTGTTTCTGGGACGAGAAATTCTGACACGTCTCAACCTGGCGAGACCCGAAGACGTTCGCACTCGAGTCTGCGAGAAACAGAAAGCAGAAATGGACTCAACATTCCGCACCTTCGAAGCGGGACAGTCAGTTTACTTCCTTTCTGGCAACCCGAACCTGGACAAGTAGCTCTCATGTACCATCGCCATCCACATCGGAGATCTTCACTATGAGATCAACTACCAGGAGAAACGATTAAAGCGCTACATGGACAAAATTTGGCCATTTCAAGGCCAAACACAGAGAACCGGGAACCGACCAGCGATGAACCTGCAAACATTCCACGTAGGCCACGACGCGTTTGGTTCTTCCAAGCACCAGCTACCGCAGCACCAGCCTAGAGGATGCCACAAGTGATCCGTGGAAACTGAACACCAACACCAGCTGCTCCAGTTATAGTTAGTTAGTTATTGTTGTTTTAAGAGGCGGAACTACGAGGTCATCTGCCCCTTGCTCCAGTTATACCACGCAGGTCCACACGCAAACGCCACCACCATTAAGATTTTCACCATAGACATATCAAGTACAATTTAAAAGAGGGAGGAAATGTTGTGTGTTCGAACTCACAGAAATGTATGTTCCAAAGAAATTGTACCCTCAACAGTTGGTAACACATAGACAACATCAGAGACTCAGTTATAGAGTACTCGATCTCACCAGAGCCGTATATACATTGTTGCACACTGATCTGTACATTGTTTTGGTTTTCTCATATTAAATTGTCATATGGTTGATCGGTTCGTGAAATTGTCAATCTTACAAAAAATACAAATATTAGAAAACACAAAAACATCATATTTGCTGAAAGGATTTGTCACTGGAGTTTTACAAGTAGTTATTGCAGAAATAATAGTAATAAGAACTCACCTATGGTAATAACACGAAGGAATCCTTCATGTTTGCTGACACAAGGTATGAGTTTATTCTTTAAAAAATGTGAGTAAGTAATATGGAATTATTCGAATAACATGTCAGATGTTACACACCATATGCGACTACTGTAAGGCTCGTAATTTTTTGTTATTATTAAAATTATTAATATAGTCTTAATTACCGGTACATTGCTTCACTAGTCTCGAGGGTCACTGCACGCCACTGGAATACAGATATACACTATGTAAATAGGTCGTACTAGCATCCGCCATACACTCAATCCTCCGTGAGAACGTCCATGAACCGCTGGGGAAAGGTGGCACGTCGGTCTGATCTTGTAGTCTGAGATGGTGGTTTTCCTGGGATGTTGTAGCTTGGTGCCGGAGCAGCAGTAGTATGGCTGGTGTCTTTGAAGTCTGTTGATGAGGAATCCAACAGCATGAAGGCAGGTTTCAATCTGTTGATGCGAATTGTCTCATTTTCCCTGTGTGTTTCCACCTCATAATGCTTATTGATGCGAGATAAAACTGGATACGGTTCATAATATATCGGTTGCAGTGGTCGTTAGGTGGCGTCGCATCGGATGAAAACAAATTTACTTGTCACTAGAGCTGGGTGCACAGAAAGCTTTTTGTTGCCATGATATTCAGTTGGGACTGGTGGAATAGTTCTCATTTGTTCTTTAAGTTTAAAGACGAAAGATGCAATGTCAATAGGGTATTGGTTTTATCTTCATTGAGGAAGATTCTATAGAGCATCCAGCGTTTAGAAAAGACTGTGGAGCCTTATGGCGACAGTGTTGCTAACTCTAGGCAGAGGTAGCGCTGACGTCACATGTTATGTTCACCCGCTTCGAGTACTGTACTTTCATAAGTTAGCGAGACAACACAACCCCAACAGCTACCTGAAATAGAATACGTCCAGGAAGGAGCAGTTTTGCAGGTGATAACGGATTGGACCAGTATTAAGGATACTGTACGCGAAGAGAACCAATAACGACATTCATTTCGGTGTGATATGACGCATTACTGATTGACAGACGTCGAGAGCACATCCCTTCCTTCCTTCTCGGATGTATGCTGACGATGTTAACAATTTTTACGTCAGCAATACTGTTGATCATCACCTCTTTAGTTATTAGTTAGGCTGTAATTTAGTTTCTTTCAATTGTATTCTTGTTGTTTTGTTTAGATTAATATTTGTAATATTGTAGTGAGTTAGCCGTGCGGTTAGGGGCACGCAGCTGTAAGCTTACATTTGGGAGACAGTGGGTTCGAACCCAACTGTCGGCAGCCTTGATTCGATCGAACAGAAAATACACAACAATAACACCAATGACGGATAGTGCTTCAGAACTTATGTTGTCGGCTGAACTGAGCACGTGCTCCGCTCCGGGCGAACATGCAGCACAGGACGAGGCTCTTCTTTCCAGCGTGCTAACCTCGAAAAGTTTTAAATTACCAAGACGTAATATAAACGATACTTGTATGCAATAACAACGTTAAACAATTGGCAAATAATTGTAGGAAGCTATTATGAAGAAACATATATATGTTCAGAGTTCCTTCATGATAAAAGGTGAGGTAACAAAACCAGTGTAGGGGGGGGGGGGGGATGTTTCCGTTAAAAGTAAAAGCCCATAAGACCCACAGTCTTTTCTAAACGCTGGATGCTCTATAGGTAATCTCACAGCTGAACCGTATGTCTTATCTGCTGGTGTGGTCTCTACTTCAGGGATGATGTATGAGCGAAGACCCAACAAGACTATTGGGAGCTTAAGAACCCAGTCGTTTTGGACATCTGCGATTTTAGAATTAACTTCAGCTGGCGATGCCAACGTTCAATTTTACCATTGGCCGCAGGCTGGTATGCCGTAGTTTTGATATGAGTGATACCCATTGCGGTAGTAAGGGACTTGAAGAGTTGGCATTTGAATTGTCTTCCACAGTCAGTCGTGATAATCTGCGGTACTCCAAAACGAGCTATTAATTGTAGACAATATTGCAAAGGCAACTGTGTCGGCAGTGATGTCTGCGAGGGGATCTGCCTCAGGTCAACGTGAAAAACGGCCAATGATTGCAAGGATGTAGTGATAGCCTTGTGATTGTGGTAATGGCCCTACCACATCAACATTTATGTGACTGAATCTTGCCGTTCTTGCTGGGTATCTCTCAATGGCACTGTTGATGTGTTTCCAAACTTTGCTCCTCTGGCATGGTATACAGTTGACGCCCAAGTGTTGACATCTTTTTTCATAGTTGGCCATATGAAGTGTTTCCTTACAAGGTTGACTGAACCTTTAACACCAGGGTGAGCGAGGTTATGCACAGTGTTGAAAATGGCATGGCCGTATTGTTGAGGTACATATGGGCGAAGTGAATTCTGGGAGGTGTCCCAAATGAGCTTCTTACCACTTGGTAATATTATTGTATGGAATACGAGTGCTGCCATGCAGTGGCGGATTTACCAAGAAGCCCCACTTTGACAAGGGCCCCGAAACGTTTTTTCTTTTTGTGCTCACATCTAAAAGGACCCTTACAATCTTGTGAAAAGGTGCTTTCGGTAAAATTAATTTAAATTTCAGTATCCTAGATGTTCAATAGTATTTAATTGTTTCAAAATTCCTGAGCGGATAAGAAATACACAGAGTTCCAGATTATCACTTTCAATGGTATGCTCTATTGTTGAAGGATTGAGTGTCATTAACTGAAACTCGTAAAGTCCAAATTATGTTTCCCCCACTAGCTCAATTATTAACTAGATACTGTAAGTCGTGATGTAAACGCGGATGGTGGTTGGGTTGTAGATGGTAGAGAAGAAAACATCTATTACTATTAGATACTGTACGTCGTGATGTAAAAGGGGATGGCGGTTGGGTTATAGATGTTAGAGATGGAAACGTCTATTACTACATCATTTCCGGGATTATTATTCATTACAAAAGGTATTTCAGCTACTCTTCATACCTTATTTCATACTACGGGAGTCAACAATTGAAATAACCACACTGGAGATATTTACTAAATTACTGCACTCCAAAAGAAAGCAGAACACTTGATCTTCTTCTTCTTCCTTCCAAGTATTGGGCCAAATGCCCCGTTACGGTATTGCACTTTCCCTCCATCTCTTCATCGGACGTCCTATCGATCTATTTCCCCGTGGCTGGTAGCGAAGGATCTCCTTTGGTAATCTTCCAGGTTCCATCCTTTGGACATGATGCTTCCAGTTCTCTTGGTACTCACAAATGTATGTAGTTATTGGTTTCACTTTTAGTTTCTTCAGCACATCCTCGTTTCTCTTATGATCCCATTTAGTATAGCCTGCTGTTCGGCGCATAAAGGTCATTTCGCGTGCTGTGAGTCTGGAGAAGTCCTGAGATCTTATTGTCCATGCCTCGCTGCCATAGCACAGGGTTGGTCTGGCTAATGTGTTATACAAACGCAAGCGTGTATGCCTTTGGACAAGAGATGGCTTCATGACGTGATTGATGATTCCTGTTGTTCTGGTATAATAAGTTATTTTTGCAGTTATGTCTCGTTCTTCTTGAAAAGTTAAATTATATCCTAAATACTTGAATTCGTTAACTCTTTCTAAAATTTTACCACCCAGACAAATTTTACTGGGGATAGGGTCCTTACCTTTAAAGCCATTACTTTAGTCTTTTCAGTAGAAATGCACATGCTGAATTTTGATGCCACTTTCTGGAGGTTGAATATTGACCACTGCAGATCATCTTCAGATGCTGCTACCAATGCAACATCATCAGCAAATAGTATAGCGTCTAAATTTCTTAGATGCCTGCTGATAGGTATTGAACCATGCCTTTCACACCTCCATTCCTTTATTATAGCATCCATGTAGATTATGAATAGCAATGGAGAGAGTCCACAGCCTTGTCTTACCCCTCTGCTGATTGGCTTCCACTCGGATTTATGATTACTTAACCTTACTGCAATAAGAGTACCACTATACATGCTGTAAATGTTATCAATTAACTGTTGGGGGACACAATCGCTGGCCAATATGTCAATAAGTCTGTTTCTGTCAACAAAATCAAAGGCTTTCTTAAAATCAACAAATGATATGTGTGTTTCCAAATTGAACTCCCTGCGTTTTTCAATCAAAATTTTTAAGGTGAAGTAGGCATCTGCACATGTGCGATCTTTTCTAAACCCATGTTGTTCATTCCCTATCACCTCAGAGTAATGTTTCAGTACTTTTTCTTTAATAATATTTGCAAAAATTTTGTATCCAGAGTTAAGTATACTTATTCCTCTATAATTTTCCAAATCTTTAATATTTCCCTTATTATGAAGAGGAACTACTATTGCCTTTTGCCAATCTTCTGAAGGCCTGTTACCCGTCCAGATTAAATTCAATAATCTGAGAAATCTTTTCTTGAAGGCATCGCCTGAATATTTCAACATTTCTGCATTTATTGAATCTTCTCCAGGTGTTTTCCCATTTCGTAGTTTCCTCAAGACCTGTTCTAATTCGTCGAGTGTAATATTTTCCGAAGACTTGTTGTTCGATGCTTGTAAAACAAGTTGTTCAATATTTGGACTCAACCAAAGGCTCTGAAAATACTCAAGCCATTCTTTGTGAGATATGACATTAATTTTTACATCTTCTTTTACTTCCCTATTTAGTTTTTTCAAAATTTTATAGGTTTGTGGTTGTGGTCTTGTTATGTCAGTCTCCAGGTACGAGACAAAGTTTTCCCAACTTTCCCTGTGTTTCTTTCGAACTTCTCTTTTTGCTATTGCTCTCTTATGATGGTATTCAATTTTATCTTCTAATTTACCAGTTGACAGAAACTTTTTATATGAATTTCTTTTTTCGGAGATTAATTTTGCAATTTCTTCGTCCCAAATTCTGAAACCCTTTTTCTTTTGCCATCTTCTTTTTCTCCCAAACTTTCAAATGCTGACTGTTTTAGAGCTGAACTCAAATTGGACCACTCGCCTTCCACATCGTCAGAAAGTGGAATCATCTGAATGTGATTATCAAGCCTGTTTTGGTATAGCCATTTTATACTGGGATCATTTAAAAGGTTAACCTTATATAACGTTTCGTTTTCCTGTGTTCTTTGTTTCTTTTTCTTGAACCACCGTGGTTTTAAACGAATAGAAGCAACTAATAAATAGTGGTCTGTTTCCAATTCAGGTCCTCGATAAACTCTTGTATCCAAAACTAAATCTGCCAATTTTCCATTACAAATGATATAATCAATAATTGATTTCTGATTTCTTGCGGACCACGTATATTTATTTATTTATTTATTACAGCCTGTCCATGGGCTGAGAGATGGCATCCCCATTAATGGACTTACTTTCTTCCGGCTAGCAACCCGTTGGAAGGACATTTTCATTGCTTTCAAGTCTTGTAAAGGAAAAAAAACCGGACGGATTCTACAGTTGACGAACGTGGCAGAACACTTGATATTTTAAAATATTCTCAGTTTAAGGGAGCAATTTTTAGTTTCATTTTCAAAAAATCATTACAGAATAAGAAAAAGAATATTTATATACATTTTCTCAAGGCATGGTGTGATGATTCAAACGTTTCACAGCACGACGAACGCTTGTGGGAGACGTATTCAACGCCTCGGCTACATAGCCGAGGCTACCGCCGCGAAGTTCACGAGATTTAAAGGCATGTTGAGGAGTTGTTTATGGCTCAGAACCTCTCAGGAAATCCTCAGATAATAATTATCAATTAGCGCCAGAGGTGCAAATGCGACTTTAAAACCGAAATAATGGTTTTCATTATTGGCGGAAAATGAATAAGAAATGCGCGGGAGCCTTCACCATTGTTCCAGCAGATTACAATTGCGTTAAAAGTAGTCTATAGTTGTTATTCATTGTTGAATCTCCTTCAGTAACTTTCACAGAACCCTGGTCAATCAATAAATATTGGAGAACATATGGCATTATGTTGAGTGTGGAATTTAACAAACTGCCTATCAAACTACGAAGTGTTAGTCTTCTTCGGATTCGATATCTGTTCGCAACCTCTTTTCGTGACAAGCCAGTGCTACCGATTCCGTCAAGTCGTTGCAGATAGTTTTGATAAATAAACTTATACAATTAGTGGGTGTGTAATCATCGATTGGAACTCTGCCACCAAAATTGATATAATATCGGCTTAAAAATTAATCAGGTAAGTTTGTTATTATAAAATTCATTTCAACTCAGAAGTGGTCGCCATATCGTTGTAACTATTATATTTTAATTTTTTCATTCAAATTTTTCTCTCGAAGTTCATCAAGTTTGACTTTTTGATGTTTGCTGTTTACTTTAATTTTGGTTTTATCAATGAAATTATTCTTTCGAATATGATCCACTCTTACTTTTTGATCTATGATGTTTAATTTTCAATTTTATAAATTTTGTTTTTTCTGGTAGAAGTATGAAGAGATCGTACGACAGTGGATACAAAAAAACGGAAGAAGAGAGTTGCTGCGGAAAAGTTGGTCAGAAAACTTCCAAAAATAACCCGATTTTTGAAACGGGAATCAGATGACTCTTCTGCAAATGTAAATCAAAATGTTGAAGACAACATTTCCATCACGCTTGCAAGTCAAAATGAAGGAAGGCCATAGGACATCTCGGATGCTCCAGCGGACGATCCATCGAGGCTCCAGAGGACCCACCAGCGGACAATCCTGCAGATGCTTCAGCGAACGCTCCAGTGGAAACTCAGATACTTGCTAACAATTTACAAGTTCCCAATCGCAGTGATGACGTTGGTTTATGGCAAAATTTATCACAAAATTACATCGATTATTGGATTCAAAAAGACCCTACTGAATGTCAAAATCGTAATGGACCATTCGAAAATTCCAGGAAGATATTCAGTGAAATAACACGATATTGTTCGGATAATATCTTTTATGGTAAGAAAATGAACGGTGATCGTTACCCGAGAGAATGGTTAGCTTTTTCGACACAAACGATGTTTATAGTTTCGCCCGCTTGTTGTTTTGTCCAAGCACTACTCGTTTTAGTTCTACCGGGATTTCAGACTGGTGAAATTGTAACGACGTGCAAAATCATGACAACTGTCAAAAGCATCGAGATGCTCAATTGACGTTTTTAATAAGACAACGACAGAGAAATGTTTCATCTTATTTTACCGAGAAAATTGACAAACAGCGCGAATATTGGATACAAGTTCTTAAGCGCGTTGTTGCCGTTATTCGGAGTAAAGCTCAGCAAGGTTTAGCTTTTAGAGGAACAAATGAGAAGTTTGGAGCATCATATTGTGGAAACTATATCACTTTATTAGAACTTGTTGTCGAATTCGACCCTTTTTTGAAAAATCATTTTGAGATGTAGGGCCTACGGGAATTGTGGCAGTGGCCATACGTCTTATTTATCTAAGACGATTTGCGACGAATTAATTCACCTTATGACAAAAAAGTTCGGAAATCGATTTTTCAAGACATAATTGCTGCAGGGTATTTTAGTGTTTCGGTTGATTTTACTCCAGATGTATCTCATACTGATCATTTAACTGTCATCGTGCGTTATGTGTGTGCTGAACTTGGCGTACCGGCTTTAGTTGAAAAAACTTTAGTATCAAAGGCATTAACTGTGAAAACATTATCAGAAACTCGGTGAAATGCGCAGTCCAAGTAAATATCTTCTATAGCTGCGAACTATGATGAAATAGCTGATACTTTTCGAAAGATTGCTAATGATGGTACGTAGGACGGTGACATGCGTAACGAAGCATCAAGTTTAGTAAAAAGTATGGAAACCCTGGAATTCGTCATAATGATGTTTTTTGGGAATCAATCCTGCAGGATTTTTGAAAAGTATCAGCTACCCATCGATTTCTCTGGAAACATGAACGAAGTTATTCACGGTATTAATTAACTACGTGCAGAAATTTCGCAAAAATATTCTGTCATCGAGGAAGAAGTGAAAGAAATTTCCTGGTGCGGAATATAAGTCGAGCACGCAAAGAAGGAGACGAAGAACAACGCAATATAACGATGGGTCTGCTCCCGACACACTCAAAAATTTGCCGCCGAGAGATTCGTTTCGAACAAAATAGTTTATTGTTATGATCGAGTCATTGTCAACCAACTAGAAATAACGCGCTGCTGCGTACACAGACATCGCAAGTAAATTTTATTTTCTCGTCAATTTAACTGCGTCAAATGATGAAATTACGAAGAGTGTTGAAAATCTTGTCAAAGACTATCCGAATCTTGTTAATATGAACATTGTAACAGAAATCGAGAATTTTCACGTTTATGTAAAACAGGTGTACGGGATTAAACCTCGTAAAACGTTTGCTGATTTGTACGAGATTATTCTCAGAGATGAGCTGCTGTCAGCCTTTCCAAATGTAGAATGTCTCTTTCGACTTTTTATAACACTGCCAATAACTAATTGTTGGTCTTTCAGCGCATTGAAGCGAGTGAAAAATTATTTACGCTCGACGATGGGCCAAGATAATGTTAGTGATGTGAGCTTACTTTTCATCGAGAAAGAAAAGCTCCAAAAACTTAATTTTGACGATTTCATTCAACAATTCGCGACAGAGAAATCTAGGAAAAAATTGTGATTTACTCTAAGAGAAACTCTAAATAAAGTTTTCAAAACAATATTTGTAATTTTTACTTATGTTAAAGAGAGGAGGGTGGGGGCTCCAAACACGGGCCTGAAAATGGTGACTTGCTTGTGCCCCTTCAGAAAAAATCCAGAACTGCTGCCATGGAAGAGATTCGCGAGCAAGCATCACCAGGAATATTTTCTGTGCCGTGAGTGTAGCGTATATATGTGGTGAATTACCCGATGAAGCTGATGTGACGAACCTGTCGTGGTGAAGCTTTGTCAGATCGTTGGTTACACATGTAGGTGAGGGGTTTGTGGTCAGTGTAGATTGGGAAACTGTGCCCTTCTACCATATACTGGAAATGTTTCAGAGCAGAATAGATGGCAAGAAGTTCTCTGTCATATGTGGAATAGTTTTTCCTGTAGTGGTGAGCCTCCTTGAGAAAAATGCCAATGGTTGTAATGCATCAGATTTTATCTGATGGGGAAAAGCGCTAAGTGCAAAATCCGAAGCATCAGCCATTAAAACGAGATGTAGAGTTGAAGATGGATGAGCCAGTAGTGTTGCGTCTGCTAAACTGTTTTTCAAAAGTTCGAAAGCCTGTGTAAGAGTTTCATTCCATTCGATCTTCCTGTTGTCATTCTTCTTGGTGCCATGAAGAAAATTCAAAAGAGGTGTCTGTTTATGAGCTGAATCTGGGAGCGTTCTGCGGTAGAAATTGATGAGAGCAAGGTATCGAAGTAGCTAGTAACGGAAGACGATTATAGTTTGAACTCTATCGGGCAGTGGCTGAATACCATTTTCCGATATCAAAAACGGTACTTCTGTTGCACTAAACACAAATTTGTTCAGGATAATCCGAATGTTGAACTCACTGAGTCGTAGAAAAAGCGAGTTACAATGTAATTGTAGCCTGGTCACGAAAACCAAGATTAACGGCTGATGGGACCCTATGCGCTGACCACGTGTCACGCCAACATCTGCAGGCCAAATGGCTGGGCAGCGGTCGCTTGGTAGGTCTAGGCCCTTCATGGGCTGTAATGCCAGGAGTTATTCGCATTGGTCACACATACAACTTAATACGGGAAATACTTATTTCTACAACTTTCAGCAGGTGTGATTTATCACGAAGAATTTCAGGGGTGTTGAAATAAAACAGCGGGTGGCATCGGCCACTAAAGCTATTTTCGGTATTAGAAACATAACTCGACTTTTACTGAAATCCGCCTTAGCACTATTTGATGCCAAGGTTGCTCCGTTCCTCACATATGGGTTAGACATAGTCTGAGATAAATTAAGCTTGGGCGATCCCAGATCACTTGAAAAGGTCAAAGCGCGATACTTAGAGGCTGCCCTAGGAGTATCAAAATACACGCGCTCCCGACTTGTTTATGAACTTGCCAGGGAAACTTTTTCTTAATGAAGACTTAAGATTTCGATTACAATTGCCTTCTACAAGACAAGAACAGGAATTCCTAAGAATGAGACAAAGAAAACGAGCGGAAATCGACCTGGAATTTTATCGGACTGATGCCATGTCTCAGAGAAATTGGACTGAACCAAACCCTTTACTTGACAATGTATCTTATAGTACACATAGTTTTCTTTGCTTATCTGTTAAGCACGGTGATTGATTCTCGCTGCTTTTGGTTATGTAGCTTATTAGATACGTCTTGTAGTGTGTGCCTAGCCTGTGCTGCCATCTCCAGAACATTTGTGAAGCTTGCGTTTGAACTTCATGTCCAGTAGTGTATCAAGATGGCTGCTCACATGAACAAACCATCTGCTCTTAGGGAAAGACAATTGTTTTCTTTGCTTGAGAATTTGGCTGTTGACATATTTTTTGCAGTGGGTATAGATTTCAATAGATGTTTCTTCGATTTCCGTTATTAGAATTGATATATCATGGCTGTATATAAATAATATGAATGTGTGAATATTATGTATCCTGGAGGATACATTGCTAAAAGCTGCGGTTCAAATTATTTTAAGGTTAAAGTTGTTACTACAGTTTAGAAATGGGATTCTGCTTGATTTATATACATTTTACTTTACTGGTCAAATGATGAAACTTAGGATTCAATTCGTATTTAGATTTAAGTTTGTTCCTACTGAAAAATGAGATCGATTTAGCCTAAGAATAGACACTGTTGCATGAAAACATGGACCTTATTTATTGTATTGATATTCATTTCTATTTCGTAAGTGTGTATTTACTGATAGGTTCAGATAGTTAAATCTACATATTATTATTATTTTCTCTGTTCCACAAATTCAAAAATGGTATTACTTTTTTCAGATACTAGAAAAGACATACTTTAGGACTCGTGCAGAAAAAATTCTTGTACTCTGTCCAATACCGAAAGCTGATTCGGATGTGGAAGATGATAATGTATATGATTACGGCGATGAAATTCCACCACTCAATTTTGATTCTCAGGTAGAAGATGAGGATGAGGATGAAATTGTGACTCCATCTGCAAATTTTGAGATGATGCTAGAAGAATTACCTCAAGAAACAGAGTTAGATAATGGGAGTGAGAATACATCGGTCACTTCAGAATTAATGTCTCCGGATGTCCCTCTCCACTTAGTAGCTGACAACAATGGCCATTTGGATGCAGTTCAAGCACCTGCTGCAGCACAAGCCAACATACGTGCAAACAGGCAACAATACAAGATTGCAATACAGGTACTTTAACTTGTACTTCTCAACCAACGTTTTGCGTTGTGCTTTCTTCAAAATTTACATACCACAATAATCAATCATGTAACACTATGCTTTTATATTTTCCAGGTGGCAAGAAGATTCGTCTACACATAAAGTAGACGTAGAACGTGACAGTTTTAAAATTCCTGACAACATCCGAGGACCTACATATTATTTTAAGATTTTCTTTAGGGACGACATTTTCCACATGATTGTGGAGAACACTAATTTATATAGTACACAAAAATGAGTGGCAAGTGTGTGAACACAAATGTAAATGAAATGAGTGACTTCTTGGCCATAGAACTGCTTATGGGTATATTTAAGTTGCCGGCATATACTTATTACTGGGTACAATCTACAAGAATAGATAAAGTAGCAAATATAATGCCTTTGAAGAGATACCAGTCTCTGCGCAGATACCTACATTTTGTGGATAACGACAACGCTGACGATGACCGATATTTCAAAATCAGACCACTCCTACAAAAAGTGCGGGACAACTGCCTTGTTATAGAAAATGAAAAGAGAAGTTCAGTAGACGAAATGATGATACAATATAAAGGAACCAGGGCAGGTTCTAGACGTCAATATATGAAGAACAAACCAAAGAAGAGGGGGTTTAAAATGTATGTTCGTTCAGGCGTATCTGGAATCGTGTACGACTTCATTATGTACGGAGGAACTGACATGGAATATTCAATACACCGACATGGAGAGAGTCTCGGCTTTGGAACTAAAATTGTAATCGCACTTTCTAAATCATTGCCCTGTGGTCGTGGCTCCGTTGTGTACTTTGACAATGTATTTTCTTCATTGGAGCTTATTTGGTACCTTCGTGAGGAATATGGGATATTGTGCCTTGTGTGTGTGTTATTTATCTTGTATCTCCCACGATATAACAGTGGTGTCGGAAGTGAGATAAGATAAACAACGTTGTGGAACCGAGTGAACTTTATAACCTCAACGCAAGTGTTGCACCGAACTACGTTTCATTGCAGTGCGTGTTGGAAATACTAAACCGACTGAACTTTCTAACCTCAACGCAAGTGTGTGCACCGAACTAAGTTCATCGCAGTGCGTGTTTAGAAATACTGTTGTTGGAAAAGGAGGCAGTGGTTTTGACAGCTATGGTGTGCATAGCAACAGTTGCTGAGGGACATGTTATTGATGTAAGCAAAGAAAATAAAGCCGTAGTGAGTGACGGTCCTTTGGTCTGAGTCAATGTTACTCCAAGTTAGTTCACATAACAGAAATCTGGTGACCCTGACGTGATACGAAAATGGATAACATTGAAAGGACAAAGAAAGTTCGTTCCGTGATTCGGCGATCGGTAACAAAGCTGTGCAATGAAATTACACGGGAGTTCAAAAAGTCCGAAAGGGACCAAGAAGTCATCAGTGCATTAATCGAGTTAGTTAATAATAATAATAATATCGTATGGCCTCGGGGCCCTGGTGCAAGCTTTGCTATTTGACACCCAGAGGGTAGCTTGCATGTCGAATTTCGTAGTTCCTTGACTATGAAAGTCAAGGAGGTTAGATGTTAGATATCTAATCTCCTTGAACACAATAGCGCTTTCTAGTAGAGAAATGAGGAACTTTGTGCTGGCGGAAACTCCCGAGATTAATTTTGCCATTATGAACTCGGCCTACTGAATTCAAATGGGTTCTTTGACATGCCAACATCGTATGACATGCGTATCGTATTTTTGCCGCCTTTCAAAAATCACTTACCACGGTCAGGGGCGAACCTGCAATCTTGGGGTTAGTAGACCGACACGCTATCCACTCACCCACCGTGGCAATAATAAGATGGTAGAACTTAAAGAACTCGATAGTAGGGTGTTAGACGCGCTGTATGATGATTGTGACGAAGAAACTCTTGATAAAGAACAAAATAGGCTACCATCGATGAGTATGAAAAAGAAAACAACAGTTTTGAGGTTAAAAGCATTGAAAATCAACTAAATAAACGGTGTAACGGGGACAAGCACTGCGTTGAGGTCGTCTGGAGAGGACACTACCCAAAATCGAACTGCGGAAGTTTAATGTGGACTTCAAGGAGTGGCTAGGATTCAGGGCTTCCTTTTCGAAGATTCACGAAGATACTTCACTTCACGACAGTGACAAATTCCATTACTTGGTTCAATCAATGGAAGTAGGATCAAGAGCTCAGGATTTGGTTGGTAGTTACCCACAGACTGCTGGAAACTACGCAAAGGTGATTGAAGCTCTCAAACAACGGTTTGGAAGAGTGAAATTACTGAAGCAGGTGTACGTGCGTGAGCTTTTGAAACTAGTGATTGACAATGCAAACACGAAACTGGCAGTCGAAGTGTCTCGTATGTATGATAAACTAGAGACACATTTACGGGAAATAGAGACTTCAGGCGTGACCACTGAACAAACATCTAAATTTCTGTACCCCATGGTGGAGTCCAGTCTTCCGGAGGAGTTGATGGTAGCCAGGCAAAGGAGTTCCAATTATGGCAAGGAAGGACCAACTGATCCTGATAAACCTGGTGATTCAAAGAAGTGTGAACTTGATTACCTCATGGACGTTCTCAAACGTGAGGTAGAAGGAGAGAACCAATGAAATCTGGCTAGGGCCGGATTTATTGACTCTTCCATTGAGCGACAGAAGAATGAGTCTCCTAAGTTTCAACGCCGAAATGAAGAAACACCGACGGCCATGGGGCTGTTCTCCAGTCAATCTCAAGCTGCAACTTTTGTGGAAAGTACCATGGTAGCCAGTTGTGTACTAAATCACACTCTCTGTCATTGAATGAGAAGAGAGCACATGCTAAAGGTAAGAAAGCGTGCTTTAACTGTCTGAAGACAGGACATTTAGCGAAACTGTGTAAGGTGCCTGTGAAGTGTCTAATCTGTCACAAAGGTCATACTACTCTTATGTGTTCAGAAACAAGCAGGGATGTAAAGGATACCACCACCAAAGAGGCTACTACTGTACAATCGGGTATGGCAGGTTGCTCGGGAGACGTCATGCTGCAGACAGCTTTTGCAGTGATCCAAACTAAAGAAATCACTAGAAAAGTACGGGTTATGTTCGACACTGGGTTGCAAAGAACCTATATACTGAAGAAAACAGCAGAGAAGTTAGGACTACATCCGGTGAAGGAAATAAGATTGTGTCATATGTTATTTGGTTGTGCCAAGGAATTTCGTGAGCATAAAGTGTACCAAATATATATCAGCAATGTGAGTGGTTCATTTAAAGAGAAGATCAATGTGTTGGATCTCCCCCAGATCTGTGAAGTGATTCCTCATGTGCCTAAATGACCTTGGTTGAGGGAACTTCAGAGAGAGAAGATTTGGGTTGAAGGTGCTGGTGAAGGACCATCGGAAATTGAATCTTGATTGGGAATGACCTGTACGGCAAGTTGCTGACTGGTCGTGTTCATCAACTCAAGAATGGTCTTACAGCAATAGAAACTAACCTTGGTTGGAAAATTAGCGTACGGAAAATGGGTCCAGGTGTGGGTTACAGTCTCTCAATGAGTGTGATATCCATGAAACAAAGTGAAGTAGTGATTTCTGACCTGTGGGACTCAGATTTAATCGGTATTCGGGACCCCATTGAACCCACTTCCAAGAGTAGATGGGAAGAACAAGCAAAGATACATTTTGGGCAACATGTCAGCCAGTCATCTGATGGACGGTACACGGTGGGACTGCCTTGGATTTGTGAACCTGTGAGTATTCCCAATAATTTAGAAATTGCTCAGAGAAGATTGGAGTCTACTACCAACAGAACGGGGAGTGGTCGACAAATATTCAAAAGTGTTTCCAGCATGGTTAAAGGAAGGAATCATTGAAATAGTGCCAAACAGTGAGATTGATAACAATGCACATTACCTTCCTCACCATCCAGTATTGAAATCAGAGAGCCTTACCACACCTATCAGACCCGTCTTCGATGCTTCGTGTAAGTGGGGTAGAGCTCCCTCCCTCAATGATTGTGTGGAAAAAGGGCCTAATATTATAGAGCTCCTTCCCACCATCATCAACCGATTCCGTATAGGAAGGATAGGTGTGGTCGCTGACATTCGTAAGGCTTTCCTAATGATTGAGGTTAGAAAGGAAGATCGTGATTAGTTAAGGTTTTTGTGGTGGAATGAAAATTTGTCGACAGAAACCGTCATATATAGACATAAACGGGTCGTTTTTGGACTGAACTGTAGCCCTTTCTTACTGGCAGCAGTGATTGAACTACATTTAAGTACTGTTTCAGCAGACGATAAAGGTGTTGCGAAAAGGCAGTTGAGTGCCCTGTACGTGACAATTGTTTGACGTCAGTAGACTCTGAGTGGGAGTTGAGAGAGTTCAAATACAAGGCCACGAGCATCTCAGCGGCAGCACAGATGGAGCTACGACAGTGGGCATGGAGCATACAGGATGGGACAAGGGCTGACCTGCCTCATGACAATCAGCTTGAAGTGTTTGCAAAGGGGGATGCATTTGTTGCGACAACCACCCCAGTATTGGGTCTTACCTGGGATCGCCAATCAGATTGTCTGATGATCGAGATAAAGTACACTGATTAGTGTGAGACCATTACTGAGCGTACGATCTTGGCTAGACTACATACGGTATTTGATCCGATAGGGTTCCTGTGCCCTGTGTTGCTCATTCCTAAATTCATTCTGCAAGAAATCAACAAGTGTGGATGGTGGGAGCGATTGATACGTTCCGTCAAAGATGCGCTTCGTCGAGTATTGGGGAGAGCCACTCTGAATTATGAGGAATTGCTGACTTGTGTTTGTGATGCCGAGTCTGTGATCAACAGGCGGCCTTCAACGTACGTGACAGAAGATCCAGATGACTTGGTTCCTTTGACTCCAGCTATGTTACTCAAGGATAAGGTGGAAGATAAAACCCCAGATTTGGATATCTTGGAAAAAACGAACACTCAAAGAAAACTCTGCCACCTTAATAGAGTCAGAGAAGCCTTCAAGTCAAGATTCAGGAAGGAATATCTAGGACCCCTTATCCAGAAAGGGAAAGAGAAGAATCCAACAGTGATCAAGGTGGGAGATCTGGTGCTCGTCGAGACAGCCAAGAAGAGAATCGAGTGGCCCATCGCTCGAATCATTGACTTAATACCTGGCGCAGATGGGAACATTCGGGTGGCAAAACTCAAGACCAGTGTAGGAGTGTTCGTTCGTCCTTTCCAACGTCGCTATCCTCTAGAGGTTCCAAATATTTTGCTGTGGTATCAAAAAAGGGTCAGGAGAAAAAGTTAGTGAATCTGTGAGTGAAGTGGTTAGTGATGAGAAAGAACCACCTAAGGCTAAATACGGTAGACAAGTTAAAACACCAGCTAGATACTGGGATAATTGATTACTCTGTCTAACTAAGATACATTATAACCTTTGGGAGTATATGTACTGTCCTGTGTTAATAGAGTGGGACGTTCCAATGTCGTTCCACCTCATGGGTGCCATATCACCCATATGTTCATGGTTCATTAGCCTCACTAAAGAAGGTGGGAGTGTATGTTGGATAAGGAGGCAGTGGTTTTGACAGATATGGTGTGCATAGCAACAGTTGCTGAGGGACATGTTGATTGATGTAAGCTAAGAAAATAAAGCCGTAGTTAGTGACGGTCCTTTGGTCTGAGTCAATGTTATTCCAAGTTAGTCCACTTAACAACTGTTCTCCGCTCATCTTCACCATGCCGGACGTAACCTCTGAACAACTCCAACAATTATCGGCAATCATCGCCGACGCTATCCGACAGACAACAAGTTCAACAACGTCATCACCACAGCCTCGACCGCCACAATTCACAATATAACAGTATCGTACAACCGACGGGGCGACTGTAGCCGACTATTTAACTCGCTTTACCTGGGCGCTCAACCTGAGCAAGGTATCCGCGGATCAACACGCACATTTTGCACGGGTTTACATGGGATCTGAACTCAATGATGCCCTGAAGATCCTGGTGAGTCCTAATGATCCGGAAACTATGTGATACAACGAGATTCAATCTAAGCTGAAAGGCCATTTCGACGCCACACGCAACAAGTTTGCTGACAGCAACAAATTTCGGAGTGTAATGCAGAAGCAAGGAGAAACCATCGCTAGCTTCACCTTAAGACTGCGGCAGGCTGCAACATTTTATGAGTATGGCACATTCCTTGATCGCATGTTAATTGAACAAATGCTCGCAGGGTTGGAATCATGAGAAATGTGTGACGAGATTATTGAAAAAAAGAGAGAACTTCACCACGGCATATAAAATCGCGCACGCATTCGAAGCTACTTGCACCACCGCCGACGAGGTCAAAACAGCTGCCGCTATGTCTGAATCAACCAATCGGATTGGATACGAGAAGCCTCTGTCCAGGAAGAACAGCAACCAGCAGTCGCCACGCAGTAAGTCAGCTCATCAAAATCAGGAGTCTTACAACCTAACCAGACAGCACCAATGGCCACACCAGGCAAACCAGAGTGCATCCCAGGACAACCAATCAACATGTGCAGGGTGCGGTGAAGCCCACCCTCGCAGTCAGTGCAGGTTCCTGAACGCCGAGTGCCTGAAGTGTCACAAGGTCACATCGGAAAAGTTTGTCGATCAAAATCGAGGAAACATAGAACAACAAACCAAGTGACCGAAGAAGAGCTTCCAGCAGAGAACCTCGACGTCATGGAGTACCTCAGCAAAATCGAGGTCATCGGATCGGTCAATGTAGCACCTAAGCTACTGGTTGATGTCAGCATAGAGGGAACACCGTCAAAATGGAACTCGACACCGGCGCCCCCGGCTCAACCATGAGCAAATCTAAGCTAAGTACGGGCAAACCAGGTTTTGTGTTGCAGAAAAATGATCGTAACTTCGTCAGTTACACCGGTCATCCAATCAAATGTATTGGCAAAACGTCAGTGTGCACCACCATCGGAACCTGAATCTCTACGTGGTTGACGATGAAGTCGAATCGCTCTTTGGCCGAGAGTGGATTTCGGAGTTTGTACGGGAGATCGACTTTGATCACCTCTTCAGAAAATCCGACCCAATCCACAAGCTCTCAGACAAGCAGGCTCTGACCTTGGAACAACAGAAGCAGTTCGACAACACTCTATCTCGCTATCAGGATATGTTTAACGACACCCCGGGAAGGTCTCAGGTCCCCCAGAAAAGATGCACCGGAAGGCTGGAGCCACACCTATCTTCGCCCGAGCTCGAGACGTACCAGTTGCCCTCCGCGATGCCTACGCCAAGGAAATCGAGAAGAAAATTGCATCTGGCTTCTACAAAAGAGTGGACTACTCTGAGTGGGCAACGACAACGCACGTAGTCGCCAAGAAGAACGGCAAAGTGAGGGTCACAGGCAACTACAAGCCCACACTCAACCCGCGGATCATCATCGATGAACATCCGATTCCCAAGGTGGAACATCTGTTCAACCGAATGTGCGGCGCCAATCTCTTCTGCCACCTGGACATCACCGACGCGTACACTCATCTCGAGGTCGACGATGAGTTCAGCCATGCTCTCACGCTTAACACCCCAACACACGGTCTGATCCGCCCAACGCGAGCAGTATATGGAGCAGCTAAAATCCCCGCTAACTGGCAGCAGCGAATGGACACAGTCCTGCGAGGTCTCCCAAACGTCGTAAGTTTTTTCGATGACAGTATAGTTTTCACTGATAGCTTTGAAAATCTGATGCAGGCCCTCAGCACCACTCTGGAACGGTTTCGGCAACACAACCTCAGGCTCAACCGAGCCAAATGTTTCTTCGCTCAAACATCCCTGGAAGCCCTTGGCCACAAAATCGATGCGTCGTGCATCCACAAGTCTGATGCACACATCCGAGCTGTACGTGATGCACCGAAACCGACTACACCAGACGAACTCCAACTGTTCCTTGGTAAAGCAACCTACTACAGCTCGTTCATCCCTGATTTGTCCACCAGGGACCAACCACTCAGGGACATGCTGCTTAATGACCCTCTCATCTGGACACCAGAAGGCGAAAGGGCATACAAAGACATAAAGAACGCCCTAACCTCGCCCCAGGTACTCATGCAGTATGACCCAGCGTTACCACTCCTGTTGGCCATGGACGCCAGCAAGACCGGCCTGGACGCAGTACTGTCACACCGGTTCAGCAACGGGCAAGAACGTCCAATCGCTTACGCCAGTCGAACGATGGCTGCAACGGAACAAAGGTACCCTCAGATCGATAAGGAAGCACTGGCCATTGTGTGGGCTGTACAGAAGTTTTTTAATTATCAGTATGCTCGCCACTTTACTCTCATCACCAATCACAAGCCTCTCACACAGATTCTGCACCCAGAGAAGTCTTTACCGGTCCTGTGCATCAGTCGCATGGCCAATTATGCCGACTACCTGGCACATTTTGACTGCGACGTCATCTTCAAGACATCCAAAGCCAACGCCAACGCTGACTACTGCTCCGGAGCTCACCTACCAACAACAGTTAACCTCATCAGAAACGTATTTCCTCCACAGGAGGAAGAGACGGACAGTTTTGATGATTTTGACTCTTTTGCAGTCCATCAGATCCAACAGCTACCAGTTAGAGCAGAAGCAATCGCACGCGAGATCAGGAAAGATCCACATCTGGGCAAAATTGTCCAGATCATTCGAAGCAGGGTAAGACCTCACCCGCCAGCATTACAAGGCACCAGAAGCGAAGTACACCCTCGCCGCAAATTGTCTGATATTCGAGCATCGAGTTGTCGTCCCTCCGTCACTGCAAGACGCTATCCTCAACGACCTACACGCAGCTCACCTGGGGATAGTCAAGATGAAAGGTACGGTATGGCACGTTCCTTTGTATTCTGGCCTGGAATCGACTACGACATCGAGTCTCTTGCCAAGGCTTGCGCCGTATGTGCAGCTCATGCGCATGCGCCACCCAAGTTCCGAGATCACCACTGGGAATACCCGAGGGCACCATGGGAACGGATGCTGGGTAGATTATTGGCTGAGGAATAACCTAACCACCAAGGGAAGATGATAAAGAAAAGGAGGTGGGTTTCGGACTGGAGAAAAAGGATAGAAAAATAGGAGGAGAGTCCCAAAAAAGTTATAAATTTAACTTCAAATGCACTCAGAGGCGGTTGCCACCGCAAATCCGCTCTCTCATACCTAAAGTGGGTAAGGACCTGGTCGAAGCAGACGGGAAACGCAGCTAGGACTTGGGCGGTTTGACAGAGAATGGCTTTAGCGTATTCCCTCTCAAGCATGCATATGCCTACTATGGGGAAGGGTGATGGTCTGGCAAGACAGATAGTAACAGACTTATTGTAGATCTGTTCAAAGGAATTCTTTTTTGACCAAGTAATTCGAAGAGTACCAATAATTTGCATCGATTTTGATATTTCCAGTTTTCGAAGTTGTGGAGTTCCTAAAAAGCAACCAAGTGCTTCCAAGAAGGATTGTGATAAAAAAAAATATACCTTGGGGAGTAATTTTGGTAAGTGACCCAATAGTTGCATTTGGAAATGGCTAAGCTTTTACTCAGCAAGGAGCCGGCTAAAAGTTTAGACAAAGAGAAACACTTATCTTTTGGAAAACCAACCATAAGTTTTCGGAGAGGATCTCCACAAGCAGGTAGCTGGCGTAGCGAGCTGTACTTGCCTTACTGGCCAGTTAGAATTAGCTATTAAAGCTAAGAGAAACTTTAACGAGATTACCACTAAGAGTTCTTGCTCAAATGCAACGAGTGGTGAAAGCCCTATCAATAGATTTAATGGCATTGAGTAGGAAGAGCCAAGGAAGACAGGATCTTGTCTAACCGTTGTATTAGAGAAATGAGTCGAAAAGGAAAGTTTGAATTTATTGAACAATGCAAAAAAGTCTAATAAATTTGACAAGTATATAGTTTGAATTTTTAGTAACAATTTGGGGTCGCAGACCTCCTAACATTTAAAGTTTGCTCCAGGCAATTAGCAATTTATTAGGTTTCAAACCTTTATAAAATCCTAGCAAGGATTTAAAATAGCGAAGATAAAAATTCAAAATTTAAAGACAATTAAGGTGATTAAAGTTTAACAATAAAATAGAGTACAAGGTGTGTACTATAAGAAATTTCTGAGAAAACATTCTAGAGAAAGTAACCACTTCGAAAATAACAATGAGAAAAACATGAAGAATAAGATAGAAGTTCTTATAACTTCTTATATTTGTGCAGAATTACTTGTATTACAATTATACAAAAGAGGGCAGGTCACTTACTGTGAAACCTGAAGAGAAAGTCAAAAGGAAGGTTCTAGACTTCCTATGTTTAATTAGGAATCACGAGACTAATGGGGCAAGTTTCCCTTTCGTGAAACCTAGAAATAACTCACTCCTGAGTTGAAAGAATTGTATTCCCTGATTATAAGGGAGAAACAATGTAAGCTTGAACCGTGTATGAAACACGTGGTTATGCAGAAATTAATTAATGAGATATAAGCAAAGGTGGGAGGGCACGTCTTTAGAGTGACACCTCATTGCAATAGACCTTAAAGTAACAATTTTATTAACATGGTTTGTTAGTAGAAGGTTTAGGAAAGATCAATTGGGATTTAGGATAAATGTTCATGGCCTTATTTATGGTAATCGGACGATCGCGACGCGGTAGAAATGTTGAACAAGCACTAGTTCTCACTATAGTTTGTTGAATGGATTAAAAGTTCACTGTAGTAACACGAAAATTTATGGGAAAGAAAGTTATTGCAATGATGAAAAATAACTGGTTGCACTAGGTAGGCGAGAGTCTATTGCTTGAGAAAGTTGTGAATTACAATTAAATGCGCCATAGAACATTCCAACGGTGGAAGAAAATTTAGCTATTGCAGTAATTTATAAGGAAGATTCCTCAATTTAAAATAGTATTCCCACAAGTGAGTGAAAAATACATGACGGCAAGACTTGTAGATAGAGTACAGAATCTGGAAGGTTCCAGAACAATCCTAATAGAAGAATGGGGCCAAAGTTAATCCAGCGGTGGAACGAGCTTAATATTTTATGGACAGCGGGTATTAGATAATATCCCACGTTGTGAGAAGCTCTCTCATATAAATAGCTTAAGAAAAGCTACTTTCTATTAAGGTTGGCTTAGACAGACAAAAGCCCAACATGGCAAATCCCGCGAAGAATGATTACCGCCCCAAATAAGTAATCTCACGCTGTCTATAAAATTATCAATAAAAGCATGTAGATAATAAAACTGATGAAGATGAGGTTAAAACCTTAAGTCTGTACTTATCTTGGTTGCATGTCGAAGGTGAAGTTCCCTTTGACGAATACTTAATATGCCAACATGGCGTAGAATGTAGAGAGTGCCTCTTGGTTTGAGGAGACTGGCTCTAGTTGAGCCTTGACTGACCGAGTCAACTGCCGACTTACAAGTGAGACCCACTCAGCGAAGCGCGGAGGGTCCAAGGAAGGGAAAAGAGTGGGGGTAGGAGACAAAAGGAGAACATATAAGCATGACCAATATTGTAAACTTAAATTCTCTTGAGGAAATGGTCTTCAAAGAGTTGATAGCAGGCGATACTAGCGCAGCATGGTGAGTGAAAAAGTAGACGAAGTTCTCTTGATCACGGAGATGATAGCTGGCGATGGCAACGAGATCTGGTGGCCAGATGGAAAAGGAAGTCCTCTTGCACCAGGAAGAATTGAGGAGCTTCAGAGATTCGCTGCTAGATGACGCTAGGTGGGTCATGGAAGATATATATCTAGAACAGACTCACAAAGACATAAGAGACATGACCATCAAAGAGAAAATAGAAGATCACTGTTGGTGTTTGATAAAGAGGAAGGAATGAACATGCAAAAGCATTAAAAATTATATTCTCTCGTACCGTATATTCCAAGAATACCATACTGGGAGGGACAAACACCAACAGAGAACAAATAAGCAGTTAAGCATTTAAAGGTAATGGAGCGATCAAAGACAGTGGTCTTGTGATCGGACCATTAGTGGTCAAGACTCTGACCACCCTGACTCTCCCATCCCTTCCAGGATAACACTCGGTCACTCTACCAGAAATCCAGACCAGGGGAGGGGAAACGTCCCTAACCAAGACCAAGTCCCCCACTTTGATGTCGGGACTGGAAAGAAACCACTTCTGTCTCCGTTGCAAGGAAGTTAAATATTCCAAGTTCCACCTCTTCCAAAAGGAATTGCGGAGGGCTTCAAGTTTACGCCAAACAATAGGTATATTAGAATCCCTGTAAGAATTGGGAAGAGGAGGAGGGGCAGAAAGAGAAGCGCCGATAAGGAAGTGACGAGGTGTGAGTGGAAGCAAGTCATCGAGGTCATTGGAAAGAGGAGTTAAAGGGCGAGAATTAACAACACCTTCAATCAGAACGGACAGTGAATTGAATTCTTCATAAGTCAGAATTCAATTACCTAAGACCTTTCTTAAATGACGTTTAGTGAGTTTTACGCAAGATTCCCACCTACCACCGTGATGAGGAGCGTAGGGAGGTATAAAGCGCCATTTGAAACCCTTTGAGTAGGAAAAATTAGAAATTTGTTCCATGGCAGGAGAGGAAGTGAGAGCTTTCTTCCACAGGGAAGCTGCGCCCTGAAAAGTGGAAGCGTTATCAGAGAACATCTCTGAAGGAACACCACGCCTAGCAGTGGTACCGTGTATTCCAAGAATACACCAGATGCACATTGACTACGTGGACCCAGTGGCTGACACCACGCTGCTGATTGTTGTCGGCGCATACAACAAGTGGCTCGAGGTCAAACCCATAACATCAACATCAACATCAGCTGCAAAAATTTCCATCATGGATGACCTGTTCACGGCCTATGGCGTGCCAGTCACTGTCGTCTCGGACAACGGTCGACAATTCGTCTCAGACGAGTTTAAGACTTTCCTAAGAAATATTGTTGTGAAATATCACAAGTTGTCAGCGCCATACCATCCTTCAACCAATGGCCAAGCTGAACGTTATGTTCAAACGGTGAAGGACGCCCTCTATGAGATGAAGACAACTAAGGGAACGCTCCGCGCCAACCTGAACGAGTTCCTCCGTCAATTCCGCAAGGCTCCACACTCCACCACTGGCCAATCTCCAGCCCAGCTTTTCTTGGGACGAGATCTCTGCATGAGACTCAACTTGACGAGACCTGATGACGTCCATACGAAGGTTACAGAAAAACAACGAGCTGAAATGAGCTCAACATTCCGCACTCTGGAACCTGGACAGAAAGTCTACTTCCTGTCTGGCAATATCAAGCTGGACAAGCGGCTCCCTGGAACAATTGTGAAACGCACTGGTGACCTTCACTACGAGATCAACTACCAGGAAAAACGATTCAAGTTCCACATAGATCAGATCAGATCGTTTTCTGGCACCAACGAAGGCAAAACCAACTTGGACAACGATCAAGAATCAACCAACGATCGAGAGTCAACCAACGATCAAGAACCAACCAATGAGCAACCGAGCCTAAGACGAGTTCGCTTCACCGAGACACCAGCAACAGTCCAAACACCACCAGCCACACCAGCTACACCTGTAGACAGGGCACTGGCTATTTCGCAAACCCCTTTTATTCCCCGAAGGAGTACTCGCCTGCGCCGACCACCATTTAAAAGAGGGAGGAAATATTGTGCATTTACTTGAGATTACATGAACATTCTAGTTGCTATACCCAGAACATTCTAATCTGGAAAATTCCAATCTGGAACCTTCCATATACTTTGTATATATGCACCCGCAGACTCTGGACGGCAGTTCCACGCTAGTTCCGCTCAAGTTAGTCCACCTTGTGTATCGTTGTGTATGAACTACTGTTAAATAAACCGTTGATTTATATTAACAATTGTGTGTGTTATTTATCTTGTATCTCCCACGATATAACACTCATCAATATTTTGAAATTGATTCCAGAAACCTAACCAATCTCATAGATTTCCACCAAATTTTCGGAATTCGGGCTTTGAAAGGCGATATATACTTTTTAGGTTATGAGTGCTACTGTTGCTTACAGTTGACTGGACTTCGCCTTCACGTTTTCTCTCCCATGCAAGAGCATAGGAACGGCCACTGCTAACATAATTATGAAACTTGCGTTTATGGCCATGTACTCCCTCTAGTTCTTTGATCATCTTCTTCTGGCGCCGCATCTTCCATGAAGTGTTGGAAGATCTCCTGGTACAGACTACTTATGAGGATAGCCTTCTCTTACACCAAGGCATAACCTCCTCGGATAGCGACCAAATCTTTTATTTCTTTCTACAACAAAACTTGAACTGAAGCTACAATATTCGTAAACAATGCATGGTGGGCCTATACACCACGTTTTCTAATCTAACTTCGAATACGGTATCGCACATTTCCCTTGCTATGTCCTGTCACGGTCGCCAGATGTTATGAACAGAAACGTCACTGAATACTACTGTAGAAAAAATGCAAGGTATGTATTTACAACAAGAAAACACAAATTACAAATAACACTCAAAACTCAAGCAAAGACTCCATCTTGGCTGCTCTGTCCCTTGTCCGTTTATTCTAACAAAATACAAAACAGAACTGTTGCCAACTGTGTCAGCCACAGTTACTATGTTTTCATTCCCTAAAGGTAAGGGACAAAGTTGGATTCGTGCCATTTCACGAAAAGACTGGCATCCAACATCAAGTGTTTGTGCACACCACTTTGATGAAAAAGACGTAATAGCTTTTGCAGATTTGACACACTCATATGGCACAGTTACAAAACTGGTTCTGAGATCTCCCAAATTAACAGAAGATGCAGTGCACTGGAAGTATCCGAATATACCTTCCTACCTCAGTATTAGTGCACCAATTAAGATCAGAGGTATTGTATGTAGGTATGTGGATTTGTTTCACACATACAGTGTAGGTAAGGTTTTGAAATCTAATATAGGCTATGTATTGGTTTGTTGAGAAAGGGCATGGAAGTTGATGAAGTACGGTACATTTTGATAATTTACAGCGTGGAGGACTTTTAGTGCCTAGTTAGTTTTGGGTATATATCTTCAAATGATCACTATATTCCAATATATTTTGAACTCGACGCAGTTGGCAAGTGTATTTTTCAAATTATGTAACCAGTGGAACATACAGTATGGTACTTTTTCGACTGTCAACATTAAGCTTGGAGACCAATTATGCCTATTGTGACTATGATAACTATTATGTTTTGTATAAAGCACCTTATAGCTATTACTCTATGTTTTGAATAAAGCACTTTATATCACTTTAATATGCACATACATCTCAATCTACATCTTAACATATTGAGCAATTACAACTAACATCGTCACAGAGTAAATGCATATATACACTCCGCCCAAGTTCCATAGAGGACATAAACTAGATACATAATAGACTCCCCCCACTTATATAAAAAATAAAGGAACTGTTCATATTCATTTGGGCACATAGTCTTGCAGATACTGAGGAGGTCGCCTGTCTCTGGCTGATCTTCTTAAATAATTATCAGCAGGTGGTGGAAGGCTGTTTCGATCAGGGCGTTCATCTGGTTGCAGGATCGTCTGAAGTGTGGGTTGCAGGAGGTATATCATCATTCTCTAGTCTTGGCTGGGTTGGTGTTGGCATATTTGGAACACCAAGCACTGGAGGATTTGTTGGAGCAAAAGTGACATGCTTATCTTTCTTTGGCACGAGAGTCGATAATAACTGGTCAACATGCCGCTTTAAAATTTGTCCCGAATCCAATTTCACATCATAGTGGCGCTGGCCGAGTTTAGTTTGTATAACACCAAACTGCCAAATATCACGGTCTGTCTAGTGAATCCGGCCTTGCACTCTCTCCCCCACTTCGAAAGAGCGAACAGGGGGTGAGAAACTGGATGTAGTCAAGCTCTTTTGGTTTGGAAGTAGGGCATCCAACAGGATACGTAGCCGACGATTCAAATGTAGTTCAGCTGGAGACTGTCCACATGCCAATGGCGTTGCTCTGTATTGAAACAAGATGTTCTGTAACTTAGTCGATAATGGTGCCGGGTCATTTACAGCAGCACGAATTCGTCTCTCCAAAGTTTGGATATTTCTTTCGTCTAGCCCATTGGTTGCTGGGTGCCCTGGTGCAATATATTTCTGAAAAATCCCTCTCTCCTTGCAATAGGATCTGAATATATCACTCATGAAGATAGTGGCATTATTTGACACAAGGACATTCGGGTACCCATGTACGGTAAAGATACTATCAAGCAGACTGATAGTAGTTGCAGTGGATGGAGCGTCTTTCACTATTCGGACTTCGACCCACTTGGATTTCGCGTCAACACACATCAAGAAATGGTCCCGCATAGTCAATGTGTATGCGTTCCCAATTTTCTTCTGATTCATTCCAGGGGTGTATTGGAGCTTTTGGTGGATTTGAACGAGTCTGCACACACTCTTCACAAGATTTGATGAGCTTCTCAATGTCTTTGTCTAATTGCGGCCAGTAGACATATCGTCTTGCTAACTGTTTCGTTTTCACAATGCCGAGGTGTTAAATGTAACTCTTCCAAAATTTTCTTTGTAGTTTATTTGGGATAACAATTCGCTCTTGATGGAATAGAATACCATTTTCAACTGTATATGGCTCATCCAAGGATTGAGTTTGAAGACGTTGCAGGGTGGCTCTAAGTTCTGGGTCTAACATAGTCTCATCACGGATAGTTTCGTACGTAATGGCTTCACTTGACACTTGAAGAATCGTTTCAGCATAGAGTTGTGAAACTTCTGCATTTCTTGATGTTTCAATAGATGCAACAGGGACTCGGTATAGGCAATCAACATTTTCGTTATCTTTCCATTTTTTCACTCTTACCGTGTAGTCAAACCCGGAGAGAAACGATGCATATCTTAGGAGCCTTGCGGATGTCATTTGTGGCAGGCCCTTGTTCTGATGAAAAAATACGAGACAGAGGTTCATTATCCGTCACAATAATGACATTTCTTGCAAAAATATAGTTGTAGAAGTGTGTAGTGGCGAAAATTATTGCCGGCGCTTCCCGGTCAAGCTGACTGTAATTACATTCTGCTTGTGTTAGGGCACGAGATGTATAGGCGATGGGTCTTTCTTGGCCATCCATCTCTTGACTTAATACTGCTCCAACACCAGTAGGACTGGCATCGGTTGACAAGATGAGAGGCAGTGATGGATTGAATGGGGTAAGGCACGTTCACTACATAACTCGGACTTGAGATTCAAGAAAGCTGCTTCACAGGCTGCAGACAAGAAGAACCGTTCACCTTTCCACAATAACTGCCGTAATGGGTGGGACTTCGTTGAAAAATTAGGAATAACTTTGCGTAATAAGTCACCATTCCAAGAAAGCGCCTCACTTCTTCAATGTTTTTAGGACGTGGCATTTGTGACACAGCTTGAACTTTCTCTGGTGACTTGCGGATCTCATTATATGATACAATATGCCCTAGGTAGTCTATGTTTTCCTTGAAAAAATGAGCATTTTCTTTTGTTCAAATGCAGATTATTTTTTGAAAGCCGTTCTAGACAAGCTATTAAGTTCTTGGTGCACTTCTCCTTCGTAGTACCATGTATTATGATGTCATCAAAATAAGCTCAGCTTTTGGAAGACCATGAAGGATCTGTGATAATATCCTATTAAATTCTGTGGAGGCAGTTTTGATGCCAAAACTCAGTCGGTGCATCCTGAAGGTTCCTTTGTGAGTGGATATAGTTGGAATCATACTACCTTCTTCATCAACCTTCAGATGTAGATATGTCTTGTATAAGTCTAACTTGCAGAAAAATTTTGAGTTTCTAAGACTATGTAGAACATCATTAACTGGTCTTATGGGATGGTTTGCAGAAATCAACCTTGAATTCACTCCACATTTGTAGTCGACACATAACCTAACTCCCCTATCCGGTGTTGGGATAACAACAAGAGGCGATCCCCAATCACTTAAAGCTGTGGGAGAAATAACTCCTTCTAATTACTATGAAGCGAGTTCCTTTTCGACGCGTTCCCGAGTAGAAAAATGGACTTCACGTTCACGATCGAAGACAGATTTCACCCCCCTCTCTGAGTTGCAGTTTTATTTCAATATTGGGAAAGCATTCAATTTTTTCTTCAAAGATTGTACTATATTGATGTAAAATATCTTGAATTGACGGCACTGAGTTGACAGATTCAGTGTGAAGAGATTGATTTGTGTCTTTATCAATTTTCTTCAGATCAAGGCCGAGGCCCCTGATTCAAACACGACCAAACAATGCGGCATGGCTTTGCGGAACTACAAACAGATCTGCAACAATTTCTGTTCCTTTGTATGATACTGTGACAACAATTTTTCCTCTGGGTTTGATAACATGATCAGAATATGATCGAAAACAGACATTTGTTGGCTGCAATGGCAAACCAAGACCCAAGGTTGAACATTTGTTCTCTGGAATGAGTGAATATTTTTCTCCAGTGTCGACTTCAAATCTTTGTGATTTATTGTTGAGTTTAGCAGTGATAAAATATTTATCCGATTCTTGTCCTACGTCAAAGAGATCTTCGATGCATTCCAGTTGTCCTATCCCGAAATTGGTTTCGGGGTGATCATGCAAGTTGTCAACTACCTGTATGTTCTCAGTTGCAATGTTATGTGTATTTGATTGTTGAGGAAGTGTAGTGATACAAACTTTTGCAACATGTCCCATGACCTACATTTAAGAGAGTTTCTGTTTGTGCGACAATCTCTTGACCTGTGGTTTGAATTTCCACAATTTAGGCATAATCCATCAATACTTAGTGCTCTATAATTGACAGAATTACAGCGGCCCCTGGACTGTGAACGTGAGTGAGAGCCTGGGCTAGGCTGTTGAACAAAACGTGACTGAGTATCAGTGCAATATTGATTCATACTTCGGTCATAATATGAACATGTGGCCTTTGTTACATTGTTTGTGTCCTCTACAGTGTCTGACGGTGCAGTGAGATGTTTTGACAGCTGATTACTCTTATACCGCGATGCTTCCAAGACTATAGCCTTCTTCAGCAGATCATCAAATGTCGTGTCATTAGACTGAAGAAGTTTCTCTCTGATCCAATTATCTCGCAAGCCACGTATAAATTGTGCACGAAGATAAACATCCGCGATTAAAATTCTGGCGTCACATGTACACTGAATTTAAAAGTCATAGTCTAGTAAGTGGCTTCTAAGAGTGGCAACACAATCTGCAATATTTTGACTTTCTTTTTGATTGACGTTCAAAAAATAGTGTTGGGAAACCACGGTTGAGACTTGAGATGACTGTATTTGCTTGAAATGTTTTACTAGGTCATTATAACCGGGAGACTTGATTGGTTTATCAGGGCCTAAAAATGCCGAGAGATTGTTATAATGAATTGCCCCTATTGATGTACTGTGCCCGTTTGGACTGAGATCCAAAGACCACAGTTTGTAAAATACCGAAATTAGATTAGCACGAGAAAATCTATCTCAGGGTCTATCTAGGTGAATATTAGGTCTATATCTGGCATCCCTATTCTCGGTAATTTACGAGTAAGGCAAGTAAATAAATTATTTTGAAAATAGCACATTTCTTAAAAATCTCAATTTATTTATAGTTAAAATATTAAATTGACTGGCAATAACCTCAAAACACAAAGAAAACAATCACACATAAAAATCAACAGTCCCTAAAAATATCCTTGAACTCCGCAAAATTGATACTCAGAAAAATTAGTAGTCCATTCTAATATCAAAAACGAAAATTTATAATTATTTACACTGGGGTAATCACTATTCAATGAAGAGTTCGAGTGATCCCTCTATTTACATATTTGTAGTTTCACTTCACGAAGAATTGCTTTGATTGTTCAAGTACAAGTTGTAAAGGTATTCCGAAAAATTGTCACTTGGTTAATTCGATGATGTTCCAAAAATATATTGGAAAAAATTATTTCACTGTTTCATTGAAGTATAATAACAACCTCATATCAATATTTGGCTAACATAAAGTCGAATGTTAATATTTTTGTGTTTATAAAATTTTTGTTTCCAAAAACAAAATTGTTTATAAATTTTTCATTATCTTAATAATTTGAAAAATAACTCTTTTTCTTTTCTCATAATCATTTGTTTCAATGTAAACAAAATTTAAATTTACTAATTTCTAAATTTGTTATGAACATTAGCATAAATTGTTGTTAACAATATAAATTGTTGTTATCCACTATCAGTGGATTAAATCATTATCTCTTTCATCAAAACTTTTCTCATTTAGAAAATTTTCATAATATGTCACACAAAATAAATGTTTATCATAGAATTTATTATTATTAATTTCAAAATTTCTTATCAATTTATTTACAATAAATTTTCTCACCCTCTCATATTGTGAATATTTAATGCTTGTTTCCACTGTTACTATTATTATTATTATTATTATTATTATTATTATTATTATTATTATTATTATTCCAAGCACAAAATAAAAATATCTTCAATTATTTATTTTATTTTTGCATTTGCAACTAATCATTTTATATTTTTTTCTCGGTCAGGTTCATCAAATCTCAACTCATATTCTTCAACTATTTAGGCATACTATTTGAAATTCAAGTTGATCCAGAAAAAATTAAATATTTGAATTGACAGTTAAATGGAAGTTGGCTAGAATATGGGGCGGAATACTTGCCTAAACCTTCTTTTACAATTGAGCCCACATGCTCTTCTAATGACACACGCACATCCATGTGTGCCCATAACTACGGGAACAAATGCCCTCTTGGATGACCCCTTGGTCTCCACACAACTTTAAGTGTCGCCAATTCGCGCACTAAAATCATCATATTATTTGACTTCAAATATTCTTCTCCACAAAACATTAAATTTTATTTTATTATATTTTTTTCTGTTTGTAATATTCTGTCTTATCACTGAACTGTGTGTTCTTCACTTTTATTTTTCCAATGAAAAGATGTATTTAATTCTGGTCAATTTCTCCTTGCCTCCCATTTACATAATGTCACCATAATTTATACATTTAATACCTGCCGCTTTCTTTTCTTCATCTAAATATTTTTAGTGCTTTTGGAAAATTTTACTGAGCTTAAATTCTTATTATTTCACTTCATTCATAAACTCATTTAAATTTATTTATAAATCCAAACTTCTATTCCACAAATAAACAAAGTTATTTTATTCAAAGTTTTCAAATTATTTAAATTCTTCCACAAATTATTATTATTATTGGAAAAAAATATTTAACCATCGTTGCTTCATTACAACCTCATAATGATTATTATTGCCCTATTTCATCCATAAATAAATAAATAAATAAATAAATAAATGTTTAAATCCTCTTCGTAAATGATTATTAATAACATCTCACTTTCTGATTATTAATGCAGTAACTATTTAATCACAATTAACAATTTAATTTAATTCATAAATTGGTGCTATCATCTCCCTAAATAAATTATTTATAACTTTAAATTGTGTAGTTATATTTTTAATATTATTAACTTATTTATTTCACAGTCATTCATTATTATTAAATAAATAAAATTATTTAAATAATCCAAGTTATGATCGAGCCTCTTCTCATAATAAGAGTTAAAGAAAAAATATTCCTATCCCTTGGAAATAACTCAAACATTTCATGTCGTAACACATGAGCTGACTGTTGTCCTGACAAAAATAGTAAAATAGAATAATACATTGTCGGACTACAAGCTCCATTTGTCATCCTGGACAAATATAATAGACGTTCTCATTACGGTGCTAGTTATGTTGATTTCTTATAGTGACAGTATAAAAATGGAATTCTCAAATACTACTATAGGCTAGTGGATAGTACATGAATAGTTGTCTTACTTCATTCTTGCTGTGTAGGTAGAGCGTGTCCTTCGGTGTTCACTATCCCAATAGCGTCCTCCCATGGTCATCTGCTGTTCCATATCACTTCGTTCGCCTCCATATCACACCTATCCTCGACTAGTTTAACGGCGCATGTTGATATTTAAAGTCACTCGTTCAAAAAAACTCCCCTTATTCTCGGTACAATCTAACATGTCGAAATGTTGTACAGTCTTATACCGATATAGTACTCTTGAAAGATTGAGAACAAGTCCCATATCCGAACAATGTGGTTTATTTCGCCTGCTATTACAGGAACACCTGTTAGCTGCATAGAACGAACTGTAAGAATAAATTCTTCCTGATATTATTTGAAGTGCCTGATGTACCGTTTCACCACAAGAAACACATCATTTTGTAGGCTAACTTCCGTGAATGGCTTTACAAAACTACCATCACCTGACTGGTTAGAATAATTGACCATAAAGTCAGTCAATATTCTAAGTCCTTCGCTGATATTATATATGTTCATTCACCTGAACAAAAACTAAGTCCACTGACTGCTCGTCCAGCGACTAAGTTCTTCGGCGGTCAGAATCACGGCGTAAACACTCGTACTTGATGTATCGTAGATGCGCACATGAGCAAGTGCTCTGATGGAATACAATACTGTCTTGATTCTCTGGCTCCTTATATAGTCCAAGCGGTCTTCCTTCTAGAAGCTTCCATTCCGTATCTCGGCTTCTACTGAACGGATTTTCATGCTTGATAGCTCAAATTTCTTCTCATTCAATTGCCAGTAAATTGTACTACTTTTCTAGGTTCCATTCCTTCTCCTAGAGGAAATTCTAGAAAACTTATTTTCATTACGTAGGCGAGCTCCCACGTCACAGTTACACGTCACTCGCTCCTGCGTTGCATTCTTCCCTCAACACTCGGAGTCTCCTAGCGCGCAATTCAAAATATCAGCCGCTCCATCTCTCAAATCAATCAACCTTTCTGCTTTATAATAATGACGTCAACATGTCACGGACGTGTGAACGATCCGGGTACATCACACAAGAGTTGAGCTTTCTTTGTTGGATCGGTGGCATTGTTGAAGTTTGGGTAATTCTCAAATCGTTCTTAAATACGACACAACATTTTCCTTTTCCGCATCAACATTTTAAAAAGGTGTGATGTTTATGGCTTGTGTGATTGTGACGGACTGGTGAGCTTTATATCTTTCAAGTAACTTCTCTTGAGAATCCGTAAAAATGTTCAGTAATTGTTGAAACTGATTTGCGTCCATCTTGACGGAACTTGGAAATAATTTTAAAAATCACAGTTCAAATATAATAAAATGTTTCAAGATAACCGATTTGAAATACACTGGGTAGTGATGGATGTCCGAATATTGTCCTGGCTTGAGAAAAAAAAAACTTTGCATAACCTCAAAGTTCAATCTGCGATAAATATTATTTTGAATATGTGGCATGCAGGCACACGCAGCTGGATATACGATGAGTTGCTTAGGATCGTTTACAAGTACTCTGTGTATATTTCGTGTCGATTTGCCTGATTCTTGATTTTACTCACGTGGCCGTTGAAACAAATCTAACGTAAATACCGTCCTTCATTGATATAGGCTATATCTACCGGTGAATCAAGTCCCAATTCCTCTTCGCCAACTATTATGTTTTGAATAAAGCACATTATAGCTATTATGTTTTGAATAAAGCACTTTATATCACTTTAATATGCACACACATCTCAATCTACATCTTAACACATTAAGCAATTACAACTAACATCGTCAAAGAATAAAAGCGTATATACACTCCGCCCAAGTTCCATAGAGGACATAAACTAGATACATAAGAGTGGAGGACTTTTAGTGCCTAGTTAGTTTTGGGTATATATTTTCAAATGATCCCTATTTTCCAGTATATTATGAACTCTAAGCAGTTGGCGAGAGCATTTTTCAAATTAAGTAACCAGAGGAGCATATGGTATGGTACTTGTTAGACTGTCAGCATTAAGCTTGGAGACCAATTATGCCTATTGTGACTATGATAAGTGCATCTTTGGACCAAATGTGAACGATTTAATATCAAATACCTACTTTTGATAGAATACCGCAGTTTTAAATATTTCATTGAGCGCAGCAATGGTGGCTGTGAGCAAAGCAGCAAGACAAGGACATTTCAGACACTGGGGTATCGAGATACAATAAAGCATTTTATTATTACTTTATCGGGAATTGACAGTACATGTCATACTTTTTGATATTTATGTGTTGATTTAGCGGACGTTATATTCTGCTGTATTTTCGGAAACATTTCGCGTCAAAATCTGTGTGTTTGCTGAGTGTTAGCAATTACCATGTACTTGCTGTAGGACTACCAGATGACATGAGGGCGGCGTCGCTAAGCGTAATGTCACGGCTTGGTCAAGATGGTTCAAGAGATACTGACAGGACATCAATGCTGGCAGACGAACAAGAGTCATCATCATCGTCATCATTTCTTCGCTCCAGCAAGCAGGGTGCGGTTATAAATGAGCCGTCTCCAATTTGTCCTGTCCATCCATAACTGTTGTTCTTGTACTTTATGCCAGTTCTTATCTCTAGCTTCAAGGTCCTTATAAATTTGCTTCTCCCACACATCGCGAGGTCTTCCTCTTGGTCTCTTCCTGGGGACACTCTGGTCAAAGTACACTCGAGGTATCCTTTGGGGAGCCATCCTCTTCATGTGATCATACCATCTCAATCTCTTGAGTTCGAGTGTCTTCAGCAGGCTCCTTTACAATCCCAGTTGTTGTTGGATATCCTCATTCCTTATTTTGTCCATTTTCGTCTTTTGAAGGCAAGAACGGAGGAACTTAATTTCTACTGCCTGGAGACGACTGTTTGTTGTTCCAGTAAGGGTTGCTGCTTCCAGTCCATATGTTAGTATAGGTATATATTGAACAAACTAATCTTGGAAGCTTGTGGAAATGTTTCGTCCCAAAGTAGCTGACGCACTGCCTGATAGAAATTGGAAGCTTTCTGTATTCTGTTGTTAATCACTTGATGTATGGTATTGTCCGAGGGAAGAATACTACCTAAATACTGAAATTTGTCTACAACATTTATCTCCTCATCTCCAAGTCTTAGATGGACCGTTGAAGGATTTCTACCCATCACCAAACCAACTGTCTTGGCTTTGCTGATTTTAAGACCCAGGTTCACAAATTCATTCTGCCTAATATCTAGTCTAGCTTGCACCTACTCTTCTGACTCGCCCTAGACCAGGACATCATCGGTGAAAACTAAGGCATTAGTTTCTTGATCCTTACTTTTAACTGCTTTTAAGACTTCATCCATTATGATAATGAAGAGAAGCGGTGAAAGACAACTTCCCTGTTGGACTCCACTCTTTGTTTCGAACCAACCTGACTTTCCATTCTGGACCTGTACACAGCTCTTAGTTTCATCTTATAATTGTTGTACCCGTGCTTATGTCCTTGGACACTTTCTTACGTAGCAAATATTCCCATTTGTGCAAGCGTGGTACATGGTCATATGCTTTCTCAATGTCCAGAAAAACAGTTATAAGTGTTTTATTTTTCTCCCAGTACTTTTCGTAGAGCATTCGGGTTGCAAAAATAAGGTCCACAGTTGATCTATGTGGTCTAAATCCATGTTGTTCCTCTTCAAATGTTGGTTCAACATATTTCCTTATCCTTCCCTCAAGGATGGACTCATACAATTTTAAGCCATGTGACAACAAAGTGACACCTCTGTAGTTTGAACATTTCTTCTTATCAACCTTTTTTCAATAATGTGAAAAATCATTGGGTATTGTATTTTCTTTCCATATTCTGTTGATTACTCTGTACATCCATTGTTGACCGATCCCTCCAAGAGTTTTAATCATCTCAACACTGAATTCATCATTGCCAGGTGACTTGTTGTTCCTCATCTTAGATACTGCTGTCTCTACTTCCATCCATGTCAAACTATCTGCTTTTGGGCTGTTAACATCACAAGGCCTGTCATCTGAATCATTTACATTTTCATTACCTTTCAGTAAAGTTTCAAAGTGCCTTTTGAACTCGTTTAGTATTTTAGTACTATTTCTCGTCACCTCACCATCAGGAAGTTCTACTGATTGGATAGATTCATTTGCAGTTCTTCACGAACAAGTGAGGCGGTCTGTTCCAAAACTCGTCTTATCCATTTAAAAAATGAGTTACAGGTTGCATTGCCTTCTTGGTTAGGTTTGTGATAGTTCTATCACAAAATTACGCACCGAAACTCGCCTTTTCCCATATAAATCTGTCGTCAAACTTAGGCTATTGTTCCATAACTCGCCTTATCCATGGCGTTTGTCGTTCTAAAACTTCCAACATAATAATAATAATAATTATAATAATAATAATAATAATCAACCAATAGGAAGGGGTAATTTCAGCACGTGACTCACGCTACAATTTACCCGCGTTTTATGCCAGTTTTTCCACTCATTGAGTTGTTCTTGAACTGTGTTAGTCTTTCATGCAGTTTTGTGCTGTTAACAGAGTGTATTAAAATGAGGGAAAATATTGCTCTTGTTGCGAAAGGTAAAGGGAGAAGAAGGAAGAATGATCCTGATTCATGGAGGAAAACTAAGGAAAAAAGAGATAGGTATGCCATGAATATTACATCCTATTACTGTAGTTAAGTTGAGAGCTGCCACTTTTAAAATACAGTGAAACCTCTCGGCAGATGACCTCGAAGTTCCGCCCCTTAAAACAACAACAACAATAATAATAATAACAACAATAACAGTGTAACCTCATAACATGTTTGTCTTCATTAGTTAACAATTTAACAATTTCTCTTCTACATCTGAATTTTCTTGTCAGAACACTGAATACACAAACCCATAGGTACAAAGGGTTATAGTATTCAGAATCTCGACGAGCCTCAAGGTCAAGCTACCTGATTGTTATCTCGCAAACTTCGCCCGTCCTGTGGCCTTGACAAGAGATCAAGGGAGGTTCACATTCCACAAGGGATGGACAAAGAATGCTTTCAGGGCCGCATAAAATGTGATCATATTAAGCAATAAAACGTATTAGGAAGGAACGAGGTTTCACTGTAATGAGAAGTAGCATATTGTTGTATTATGAAATCTTAAAACATCAGCAATTTTGCGATATACAGTACCTTGATGAGAAATCAATCATTTTCATTGCAGGCATGGGCCTACTAGTCCTCCAGACTACCCACAATGTAGTCACAATGGTCCAACCTTCAAATGTCGTAAATTGCAGATGATTGACATTCAGCAGTTTCATGGAAACTTTTATGAATATAGCAATAAGATTCAACAAGATACATTCATTTTAAAGTATCTGAGTGCAGAGAAGCTCAAAAGGGAAAGAACTGTCAAGGAGGGAAGTTCAAGAAAAAGTGTCAGTGTTCAGTACTTTATAAAACTTGCTAATATAGAACAGTTTTACATTCAGGTCTGCCAAAAGACATTCTTGAATTTATTGCATGTCAGCAAAGATCGGGTTCAGAGGATTGTCAGAAATCACTTCACGACAGGGAAACTTCCAACAGAAAAGAGGGGAGGAGCTAGGATCAAACCTGAGTACACTAAAAAGCGGCACTCAGTGAAACATTTTCATTGAAAGTTTGCAGTGTTGTGAAAGTCACTATTGCCGCGGAAAGTCACCGGTCAGACAGTATCTACCCGGAAATTTAAGCATCGCTAAGCTTTACAAAATGTATAACAACAAATCGCCTGAAGAACTCAGGGTGAAGCGGTGGTTCTTCCGTGAGATTTTTACGCGTTGCTACTACATAGGATTCGGAACACCAGTTACTGACGCTTGCTCAAAGTGCATAGAGCTCAAGGAGAAAATTAAGCTTGAAAGTTCGAACGCATCACTGAAGAATGATTTAATCTTGGAACTTAGAGTACACAAACTAAGGGCTGCAGCTTTTTTTTTTCAAAACACTCCAAGAAGAAAGAGACAGCATGGCAATTTCTCATTTGACTGCCAAAAGAATCTTGTGAATCCTAAAATTCCAGATCAAATTGCCTATTACAGTCGCCAGTTGTACACCTATAATTTTACCATTGTGAGGGGTACTTCACATGCCAGGTTGACAAAAGAGAATGTCTTTACATACACATGGATGGAGCATGAATTCAAGAAGGGATCCAATAAAACGTCGTCTGCAGTTTACCATCGGTTATCACAAACTGATATGTCAAACTTCACAACAATACGACTTTGTGCGGATGGCTGCGGAGGACAGAACCGCAATTCTACAATGATTGCAATGTGCTCATATTTCTTGATGCACACAGCTCCACCTAATATAGAAAGTGTTGAATTGGTCTTTCCTACGACAGGCCCCTCATTTCTGCCCTCTGACAGGGTATTTGCTCAAATTGAGAGAGAGATACGAAAATGCCCTATCATCTGTAATCCAGCAGAATATGAAGACATCTTTAGCAAACATGCTGAAGTTTTAAAGTTTGGCAGAGACTGCTCGGTGAACAATTGTAAAATGGTTGCTGAGTATATATGATGAAAAAACCTGCATCTAGGCACTTCAAATTTTCTTCAGTGAAACGATTTGTTATTAGCAAAGACTCATTGGGAAATGTCACCATTAGGGGAGAACCTCATTACAACTCCGACATCGGTTTAGGAAAATCGGTAATGAAAAAGGGAAAACGCCAGCGAGATATGCTAATGCCCCCTGAATTATTGCCAGGAGTAAACTTGAATCCCGCCAAAGTAAAGGACGTAAAAAGTTTGCTTGAAAAGCCTTTTGGAATGGATTGGGAAAGGAATGCGTTGCTTTCTTTTTATAAGAAACTGTTCACCACAATTTCTGTAGACGAAAACAATCTTGTTGAAGAAACAGAAGTTCTTTGTGATGGTTCTCAAGAGGTGGGAACAGATTTGAGAGTTTAGTGCATTATTAACTTGATTAACAACAAACTGATGTATTATTGTTCAAGTTACTTCTATTGTGAGTACAGTGCAGCTTATAAAGGAATAGTTCTCTCCAAATACTATAGATAGGATGTAACTGTGATAAAATCACACTGCTGTGTTTTATTCATTAGTGAATATCATCATTATACTGATAGCAAAAAGGTGTATTAGTGTACAAGTGAGTTTTATTACAACATTATATTCTCAATTCTTTCATTTTTCTTGTTTTAAGATAAGTTGTGTGAGGTAATATATTTTGATTTTTTGGTACGGTAGCTCCAAAACCCGTCTTATCCAAAATACAAATTTAATTTATTGACGTTCTACTAATTATATTTATAATTCTTCAGTAAGACGACCCTATGGCATTGTACTTGAACGTGTGGTAATACATTTAAACAAGTGAGACTTATATTACAAAAAATGCAGGTTTTTCGCTTTTCCTGAAAAATCGCTTATGGTGGATAAGACGAGTTTTGGAACAGACCACCTCAAGTGTAACGCACAGAAAAAGATATTGATTGTTAACTCATCGGCCATAGTGATTTAATTCGAAAGTAAAAAAGAAAGAAAGTTGTACATGGAGGAAAGATAGAGGAGTTATCCAGACTTCGTTTGAGTGAAGCTGGGCGTAACCTGGTGTAACGTGTATGTGGTAGAGCATTCATTTTAACCCTTGTAAATTATCAGGCTGACAATTGTTGGTGTAGTGGTGGACATCGACTAAGTGAGGGGCCACTACTGGTTTTGAAAACACTTCTATTATTTCTTAAATATTTACTAGGCAGTTAGATATTTTTCAAATGTATCTGTTCAGATCGTTATAAAATACTATAAGAATGGCATCTTTCTGCACTTAGGTCTCCGTGGATTCTTTCTCCTCCTCGCCGATCATCTGGAATACATTCACCATGCTAGAAGACATTTTGTTGGCGCCCACGATTATACCCCATTTAGACGTTTCAGTCGCGATCCCGATTATCTCTGATCTGTATAATGTCAAATCGCGATCAACGGCATTTGTCATTGGAACATGTTTAGACCATTGAACTGTAGGTACTACTGGAACAACTCCTCCTATAGTGACTCTCGCTGAAAGCTGCTTCCTTTGTTATCATCTAGTCATGTCTGGTGTAGTAAGTCACTCGTGACATGTTACACAGGTTGCAAGTCAGCTGATGTGTTGTAGTTTTTTTCAGTTGTGTATTTACTTGAGTTAACATGAACATTCTAGAAAATGTTGTGCAGCCTATTTACTTGAGATAACACGAACATTCTAGTCACTATGCCCAAAACATTCCGATCTGGAACATTCGAATCTGGAATCTTCCAGCTACTATATATAAGCACCCGCAGACTGTAGACGACAGTTCCGCGCATATTCTTTAGTTCCGTGCCAGTATCGCTCTGGACCGCTCAAGTTAGTCCACCTTGTGTATCGTTGTTTATCAACTAATGTTAAAAAAAACGTTGTTTTATATTAACAAGTGTATGTTATTTATCTTGTATCTCCCACGATATAACAGTGGTGTCAGAAGTGAGATAAGATAAGTGACGTTGTGAAACCGAGTGAATTTCTAACCTCAACGCAAGTGTTGCACCGAACGACGTTCATCTCAGTGCGTGTTGGAAATACTATTCTCCACTCATCTTCACCATGCCGGACTGAACCTCTGAGCAACTCCAACAATTCTCTGCAATCATCGCCGACGCTATCCGACAGACAACAAGTTCAACAACGTCATCATCACAGCCTCGACCGCCACAATTCACAATGAAACCGTATCGTACAACCGACAAGACGACTATAGCCGACTATTTAACTCGCTTTACATGGGCGCTCAACCTGAGCAAGGTACCCACGGATCAACACGCACATTTTGCACGAGTTTACATGGGATCTGAACTCAATGATGCCCTAAAGATCCTGGTGAGTCCTGATGATCCAGAAACTCTGACATACAGTGAGATTCAATCTAAGCTGAAGGGCCATTTTGACGCCACACGCAACTAGTTTGCCGAGAGCATCAAATTTCGGAGTGTATTGCAGAAGCAAGGAGAAACCATCGCTAGCTTCACCTTAAGACTGCGGCAGGCTGCAACGTTTTGTGAGCATGGCACATTTCTTGATCGCATGTTAATTGAACAAATGCTCGCAGGTTTGGAATCACGAGAAATGTGCGACGAGATTATTGAAAAACAACCAGAGAACTTCACCGCGGCATATGAAATTGCGCTCGCATTACTACCAACGAGGTCAAAACAGCTGCCGCTAAGTCTGAATCAACCAATCGGATTGGATACGAGAAGCCTCTGTCCAGGAAGAACAGCAACCAGCAGCCGCCACGCAGCAAGTCAGCTCATCGAGGTCAAGGGTCTTACAACCTAACCAGACAGCTCCAATGGCCACACCAGGCAAACCAGAGTGCATCCCAGGACAACCAATCAACATGTGCAGGATGCGGTGAAGCTCACCCTCGTAGTCAGTGTAGGTACCTGAACGCCGAGTGCCTGAAGTGTGGCAAGAAAGGTCACATCAGAAAACTTTGCCAATCGAAATCGAGGAAACATTGAACAACAAACCATAAGACCGAAGAAGAGCTTCCAACAGAGAAACTCTACGTTGTGGACTACCTCAGCAAAATCGAGGTCATCGGATCGGTCAACGCAGCACCTAAGCCACTGGTTGATGTCAACATAGAGGGAACCACCGTCAAAATGGAACTCGACACCGGCGCCCCCTGCTCAACCATGAGCAAATCTAAGCTAAGTATGATCAAACCAGGTTTTGTGTAGCAGAAAAATGATCGTAACTTCGTCAGTTACACCGGTCATCCGATCAAATGCATTGGCAAAACGTCAGTGTGCACCACCATCGGAACCTGAATCTCTACGTGGTTGAGATGAAGTCGAATCGCTCTTTGGCCGAGAGTGGATTTCGGAGTTTGTACCTCTTCAGAAAACCTGACCCAATCCACAAGCTCTCAGAGAAGCAGACTCTGACCTTGGAACAACAGAAGCAGCTCGACAACATTCTATCTCGCTACCAGGATGTGTTCAGCGACACCCCCGGGAAGGTCTCAGGTCCCCCAGAAAAGATGCATCTGAAGGCTGGAGCCACACCTGTTTTCGCCCGATGTCGAGACGTACCAGTTGCCCTCCGCGATGCCTACGCCAAGGAAATCGAGAAGAAAATTGCATCTGGCTTCTACAAAAGAGTGGACTACTCTGAGTGGGCATCGACAACGCACGTCGTCGCCAAGAAGACGGCAAACTGAGGATCACAGGCAACTACAAGCCTACTCTCAACCCGCGGATCATCATCGATGAACATCCGATTCCCAAGGTGGAACATCTGTTCAACCGAATGCTCAGCGCCACTCTCTTCTGCCACCTTTGGGGCTGATAACCTAGATGTTAGGCCCCTTAAAACAACAATTATCGTCATCATCATCATCTTCTGCCACCTGGATATCACCGACGCGTACACTCATCTCGAGGTCAACGATGAGTTCAGCCATGCTCTCACGCTTAACACCCCAACTCACGGTCTGATTCGCCCAACGCGAGCAGTATATGGAGCAGGTAACATCCCCGCTATCTGGCAGCGGCGAATGGACACAGTCCTGCAAGGTCTCCCAAACGTCGTAAGTTTTTTCGATGACAGTATAGTTTTTGCTGATAGCTTTGAAAATCTGATGCAGGTCCTCAGCACCACTCTGGAACGGGTCGGTAACACAACCTCAAGCTCAACCGAGCCAAATGTGTTTTCGTTCAAACATCCCTGGAAGCCCTTGGCCACAAAATCGATGAGTCAGGCCTCCACAAGTCTGATGCACATATCCGAGCTGTACGTGATGCACCAAAACTGACTACACCAGAAGAACTCCAACTGTTCCTTGGTAAAGCAACCTGCTACAGGTCATTCATTCCTGATTTGTCCACCAGAGACAGACCACTCAGGGACATGCTGCTCAAGGACCCTCTCATCTGGACACCAGAAGGCGACTGGGCATACAAAGGCATCAAGAACGCCCTAACCTCGCCCCAGGTACTCATGCAGTATGAACCAGCGTTACCACTCCTGTTGGACACGGACGCCAGCAAGACTGACCTGGGCGCAGTACTGTCACACCGGCTCAGCAATGGGCAAGAACATCCAATCGCTTACGCCAGTCGAACGATGTCAGCAACGGAGCTAAGGTACCTTCATCTCCGCACGAGACTCAACTTGACCAGGCCACATCGAGGTCACCGCGCAACCGACCAGGTCACCGCACAACCGACCAAGTCACCGTGCAACCGACCAAGTCACCGAGCAACCGACTAAGCCACCACGAAACCAACCAGATCACCGCACAATCGACGAGGCCACCGCACAACCGACGAGGCCAACGGGCAACCAGCCAAGCCACCGCGCAACCGACCAAGTCTCCGCACAACCGAGCAAGCCACCGAGCCTGAGACGAGTTCGCTTCACCGAGACACCAGCAACAGTCCAAACACCACCAGCCACACCAGCTACACCTGTAAACAGGGCACCACCTATTTTCCAGACCACTTTTATTCCACGCAAGAGTACTCACCAGGGTAGATCACCATTAAGATTCTCTCCCGATTAAGCTTCCAAAATCATCCATTTAAAAGAGGGAGGAAATGTTGTGTATTTACTTGAGTTAACATGAACATTCTAGAAAATGTTGTGTAGCCTATTTACTTGAGATAACACGAACATTCTAGCCACTATGCCCAGAACATTCCAATCTGGAACCTTCCACCTACTATGTATATATGCACCCGCAGACTGTAGACGACAGTTTCGCGCATATTCTTTAGTTCCGCGCCAGTTCCTCTCTGGACCGCTCAAGTTAGTCCACCTTGTGTATCGTTGTGTATCAACTAGTGTTAAATAAACCGTTGTTTTATATTAACAAGTGTATGTTATTTATCTTGTATCTCCCACGATAAAACAGTTGGCGCCCACGATTATACTCCATTTAGACGTTTCAGTCGCGATCCCGATTATCTCTGATCTGGATAATGTCAAATCGCGATCAACGGCATTTGTCATTGGAACATGTTTAGACCATTGAACTGTAGGTACTACTGGAACAACTCCTCCCATAGTAACTCTCGCTGAAAACTGCTTCCTTTGTTATCATCTAGTCATGTCTGGTGTTGTAAGTCACTCGTGACATGTTACACAGGTTGCAAGTCAGCTGATGTGTCGTAGTTCTTTTCATTTCTTTCATATGTTTGATCGTTCATCGATTATGTTTTAAAATCAAGATGCCATTTCTTGTGTAGCATTAGGATGCTCTAATAGGCAAGAGAAAAAATTCATTTCATTTCCACAGATAAGCACTGTCTCAGTGAAACGTTATGGCATTTTTCCAATGATACGGTAGTTTTACGAGTATCAGAACAAGAAATTGTTTCTTAAGCGACTGGTATAGAAAGAAAAACAAAGGTGTTGGCATGAGTTCGCCACCAGGTTGACAGAAGACTGTGTAGGCGATAAGAAGATGCTTTCAAAGTAATCAAGTATAGAAGAAGTGAGCATGGCAGCTCGTGATGACTGATCAAGGCATCAGGGAAGAAATTAAGAACTACTTCAACACTTTATTAAATGGAGAAAATTTTGACAACATTAGCACTGCAGACTGTATCCTAAATGTTAGGGACGAAGCACACAAGTTAACTTGGCTGGAGGTAGAGTCAGCACTTACAAGTATGAGAAATAGCAAGGCTTCATGATTTGATGAACTCACCGCTGACATGATCAAGGCAGCTGGACCACCGGGTATACAGTGGTTATATAGAGTACTCTCTGTTATCTGGACTAAGAACACGATACCAGATGACTGAATGAAAGGCATCATAATTCATATACATAAAAAGGGAAAGAGGAGGAAATGTGGGAATTACAGAAGTATCACTCTACTTTCTCATTCACTTGTAACCTACTCAGGTTTCAAGGGATCGAGCCCTTCCTTTCGGGACGTGCGATTGTAATTATGGTCCATATATTTTTATTTGATGCCTTTTTATGTTTAATAATTATTTAGGGAAGTGTATGATATCATGTAATTGATTTCCGATTAAATTGTTTAGATTTTTAAGAGATTGTAATTGGCAGGATCTAAGTCAGGTTATATGTGAATATTTTAACATTGGAATATTCTTCAGTCAGTTAGTCTGGAATTCTGGCCAGCAACCAGAGAATAAGGCTTGTTATCGCGGGGTTTCTCCCGAGCGCGGAGTGCAAGGTGAGTCATCCAGATGCTAGGCTTGACAACCCTGTTCTAGGGGTGTGTCTTTGATACATCGTTCGAGCAAAACAAAAACTCATTATTTGGGACTGCTTTGTTTCTTGTTGTTGTGATTGGCTGCACCCGTGGGAGAAGCGAGGTAAACCAGTGATGTGTGTGGGGAGGGAATAATGACTGTTATTAGCTCGGTCGGGGCAAGCAGGGAGGACTCAATTTTCAGATTCCGTGAGGGACGGAACTCATTCTTAGAACTCCGTGTGAGAAGGACTTATTTTTCGGTCCGCGGGTAGTGCAGCGGTAATTCTTGTTAGGGACTCCATGAGGGAGTAGAGTTTGTACATGACGAATAGAAGGAGAAAGTGAGAGGACTCCTCAAGTTCAAGCGCGCCCCGCCCGGCAGCGCTAGTGTGGGCAAGTTCCACGCTGCCGGTCAGCTGGTCTTAGGGATAATGCCAAGGGAAACGAATTACCGTACTTTGTAACTGATACTCTTTTAAAATGTAATTAGCGATCACAATTAAAATAAGACGGCAGGGCACAATGGAAAATATAATTCACGGCAATAAGTACTACGGTCTCCATTACATGTTACGGAAAGCACAGATTCCTGGAGTAGGCTATACAGACTGTTATTTTGTTGTTTCTTGTTGTGGCAATTTAGTTTCCTCAGATTGAGAGACTAAAGAAGGTGAATTTGTGGTCTGAATCTAATTAATGAAAATGGGGGAATGGCAGAGCGGCTCTTGAGAACACTAGTGACAGAGATGAGATGGCTATTCTCAGAAGCAGTGATGCCTATGTGGTGATTACCTAATTCCTCAATGAGGGAAATAAATTGGGCTATGGGATTGAGCGCGTTAATTACTGTTTGCCTGACTGATTTACAAAGGCTAATACCAATAGGTGGGTGGATAAGGACCATCGTGCTCTGAAGGTTACTGCCATTGGGTGAAGCGTACCACAGCTCTTTCTCGAAATCAAATGTCGGGAATGAGACGTGACCCGGTGAGGGAGGAGGTGAGCTAGAGAGTGAGGAATCTGATTTTGGTGAAGTTGGTTTAAGTGGAACGAGTGTACCATCTCCTTTGTGGGTAGGCCCACTCGGAATTAGTGTTTTTGGATTAACAGGGGTATAATTTTGGCTTTTAGAGTCATCAGGGTCCTGAGTTATCAGGAATGTTATGCCCTGGTACGTTAATGTGCGAGGTTTAGTGTCAGTGCGCGACATGTTTGTGTTCGTGAGTGTAGATTATAGGCGCGTGTAATGAGTAAGAGGTGATGAGAGATAGTGGTCAAATACCTTGGTCGACCAGAGAATAAGGAAAGAGAAAAACAAATTTACCAGTCACTCAAAATTATCCAGTTTAAATACAGTTGGAGCTATGACGTTGAGTGCGCTGATGAAATTTGAAGTTAATTAAATAATTAATTAAATAATTAATTATTGGCTGCTTAGTAGGAAGAGGGGATGAGCTAAACTTGTATTAAAACTCGAGGGAGACAGGAGTTGCTTGACTAGGATGGTTACATGGTGGGTATGGTGTTGGATATTTGAATGGTGGAGGAGTGACTTAATCTGCACTGTTACTAAGGGGGATGCAAATTAAGCCTATAGGAACATAGTGGAATGGCTTGAAATATCGAAGTCGAGGCGATAGCGAGGCCTAGGCTTGGTAGAAAGACTGGCAAATCATCGATTTCATCAATTGGCGTTAGAAGACGGAGCTTGGAGCAGTGGCGTGCAGTTGCTTGGATGCTGGACTTGGAATGAGATAATCAAGCTTGCATGCATGCGTGCATTGCCTGATAGAATGGGAACCTGGTGCTCTCAATGAGCTCCTTACGCCCCTTTATATAGTGAAATTTTTGATTTTTATGAATTGTTTTAGGTGAAATTTGTTGTTTTAAGTGATTTTACACCGTACCGATTTGATAGGTCGGCAGTGGGTGCAATGATTGATTGGATATATTTGTTTGAAATGATATATATAATTTAATTAATTATATATATATGAATAAGATTATCTCTCAACAGTAATTCGCCATGGCTTTGCTCCTCAGTTCCTGGACATAGAGTCAAGGTAGACCATCCATTCGCTGAGGGACAAGCACAAAACAGTAATATTAACAAAGAAATAGCCTATGTTTGAAGTAGGTCCACACAAAACATAGAACGCTGATGTACACAAGACACAATGAACAGAATTTAAGAACTGAAAGCAAAGACAATTCAATTTAATTCACACAAATATCTCACACAGTAGCTTCCCCCGCACTTTTCTATGACCCGGTTCGACGGAACAACAGGACACGTGTTGGACATAATCGCTTGCAGTGCTTGTAGCGGCGGGACCACGAACTACCGTTCTATAATGGCGGAGTCCTCACACTAGGTCCTTCTATTCGTCATGGTTTGTATTTTGGACTAGTGTGATTTTGTGGAGAAGGAAGTATTTCAGACGATCACAAGTTTGTGTTCAAGGTGCAATTACTGAGTTGCTGGCTATACGTTCTCTAGGGAATTATGAGCCTAGTCTCAAACAAATCGCCTAGATTGTTTGTTTCGAAACGCATGAAGTATTGTGAATTAACTGTCTGTGTACCAAAATTCTGAGACCATAACGCTAAATTGTTTTACGACGAACACTGGTAAAATATGCTTCGTGTTGGTAAATTCAGGATCGAACTAGGTGCGACAATCCAACATACGGATTTAAGCATCTTATCATAATCAGACCCGCGAAGCAAAGTAAATCGTTGGATGCTGACCATCAATCGAATAATGCACATATTCTTCATAACTGAAAAGCTTGCGTGTGAAACATATACCGTAGTAATTGTGTTGCGAGTAAGTAGGACTGATTCTTTGGGAGCACCAACCCCAGAATCAGTAGAGTTAGCCATCACTGCTGAAGTCATCGCCTGTAAGTACCAGTCATCATTTCTTCCAAGGGTCATCAATATGTCATAAGTGTACCTGTGTATATATGATAGGGAGTGTTAGTATAGTCTGTAAGACGAGGATCCTGCGTAGTGCATTTTATGTCTGGTGTCAGAATAGATTGTGATTTTTACCAGATCTCTAGTGTCTTTATTTCTGAGGTGACCATTTTAGTTAAGGGTGAATGTATATTGCTCCTGCTCTTACCGTACAGGTGTTTAACCCCCACGCACCCCATGTATATAGTTATTACGTGAGGCAGGGCAGTTACACACTCAAGCTTTTGGAGATGATAATTGAGAAAAGACTCAGGACGATGATAGAACCACTCTTGGAGGAGGAACAACATGGCTTCATGAAGGACCGAAGCACTGTAGACCTCATATTCGCTGTAAGAATGCTGGGAACATGGGAAGAACTTGGTAATAGTTTTATGGACATCGAAAAGGCCTACGACAGTGTCCCCAGGATGAACATCTGGGAATGCCTGGAGAGTATAAATGTGCCCAAATTCCTAATTGATAAAGTAAGGATGCTTTACCAAAAGTGCCTAAGCTGTGTTCAAGTGGGGGCCTACTCTTGGTGTGGGGGAAAAATAAATTATGCACAGGTCTAGGATATTTGTTGCATAAATACTTCTTGGTTCGTCCCTTCTATGTCCAGGACAATAAATTTTTGTCTTTATTATTCGTCTTCAAAGACTTTACCCAACGCTAAGAATTTTTCCGTGTTTAAATACTGATATGATTGGTCTCCATCCATCATTTCATGTCTCTCTCAATCTCCATAAATCTGACATCAACCAACATAAATACAGCCATCATGGCCAACATTACATACTTCTCGCTTTCAAAACACAAGAAAACCCATAATGGCCATCATTTCCACTACCTACTTCACTCACTCAGCAGGGGGATAGAACATACCGACGATCGCAATGCCCACAAACGTGATTATCTAGTTGTGGGAACAGGATGGGGTTGATCCTGTTGGAGGGGAAGTTGATCGCGATAATGTAATCCTGTTGCGTTTAGACGTGCCAACTTAATCTGGATCGGGGCCTGATCGGGATCGCCACCGAGACGTCTAAACGGGGTATTAGGCCTATATGCTTCTCAGGAAGTCGCAGGTTCAATTAGCACCGATTGCCGTCATCCTCAAAGGATACCTTTCGGGTCTTTTTAGCCAATTTTCATTTATGAAGAAAGAAAAAAAAAGGCAGGCTTATGAGATCACCTTTTGTCGCCCTAATACCATCTAAACGGTAGGAGCGATTTCAAACTCGGGAGGTCATAGCACCATATCGGCAGACCCCGACGGTAGCCTTCAAATTTTATTAAGTCTCACCAATCTAACATGGCGGCTGTGTGAAATATTTCACCGGCATTCTATATCTCCGAAACTATTAGGCCTACTGATATCAACCTGAAATGTTGTACGGTGATAGTGGGCACTACTACAAGTTTATCTATGTAACTTTCAAAATCCTGTAAAGTACATAACGAACATGGTGGCAAAGTGGAGTTGAAAACATTTTAATAGACTTTTCTCGTGATTTAACCATATGAGCGCAGTGAAATATGGTAGGCCTACAGTAAATGATTATACACATTGTAATGCACTGACATCTAGTTTAGTTAAAATGTTTACATAAACTCAAGATGGCGGCTGTGCGAAATTTTAGAATAACGTTTTTTTTCTTGTGTATTAATCATGTGATCGAAGTGAACGTTTGAATAATGTACCTACGCAATAATCGTCATCTAATAGTACTTACCTCTATGGCCTACATAATATATACCGGTAATATAATATAATATTTCGGATGGTCGCCATTTTTGATTTGTATATACCGGCACCGGTATATATGGAAATCCAACATGGCGACCATCCGAAATATTTAGACGGTTCTCAATATCTATTAATCTATGACAGCAATCAAACTGAAATGTTGTATGTTGTTAGAGGCTATGAACATAAGTTCACCTATGGGACTTTCAATAACCTGGTGAGCACAAATGCAACATGGCGGCGACGGGAAATATAAATATTTAAATGGACGTTTCTCGCGATTTAACCGTCCGAGTGCAGTGAATCTTGGTATGGTAAATGCATATACAAATTTTAATCCACTAGCATCTAATTTATTTTAATTGTTTACATAACCACAATATGATGGAGAGGAGAAAACTGGATGTACTCGGACTGGCAGAGACCAGATGGAGAGGGGAAGGAAGAAAAGAACTGAGAAATGGCTTGCAGCTATACTGGATAGGAAATGAGGAGGGGAAGAGAAATAGAGTGGGAATGGTGGTGAGAGAAGGGCTGAGGGAGGAAGTAAAGAGGGTAAGTGATAGAATAATTAGTGCCAGAATCACTGTGAAAGGTAGAAACCTGGACATTCTGCAAGTCTATGCACCACAGGTGGGATGCACAGAGGGCGAGAAGGACGAGTTTGAAGAGGAGTTGCAGAAGCAGTTAGTGGGGAGAGACCTGATAGTCATGGGAGACCTAAATGCCCATGTCGGAACTGATAGAAGAGGTTTTGAGGAAGTGATTGGTGGTGAAGGATGGGGAAACAGGAATAAGGAAGGAGAGAGATTGTTGGAACTGTGCAAGATAAATGGGCTAATGGTTGGAAACACATGGTACAAGAAGAGAGAGAGCCATAAAATTACTTGGTACAGCAGGGATTTGACTAGGAAATCAGTGGTGGACTATATTCTATGCGGGAAGGAGACAAAGAAGAGTATCACGGATATAAGGGTAATACCTTCAGAAGCCCTGGACAGTGACCACCGTCTGCTGGTCGCCAAGGTGAGAGGACTGAAGGAAAAGAGGAGAACTGAGAACCAAGAAAGAAGAATAAGGACATGGAAGCTGAAGAAGGATGGAAATAAGGAGAAGTTCCAGATATTAGTGAGGAACAAATTACCAAAGGATGATCCGAAAACAGGTGAAGAAGAATGGAATAGGTTCAAGGACGTGTTGGTAGAAGCAGCGGAAGTCGTGTGTGGCAGAACTAGTGGAAAGAAAAGGTGGAAGGAAACACCATGGTAGAACCCCAGAACTAAGGAAGCAGTGAAAAAGAAAAATGAAGCATTCAGGAAATGGTTCCAACGGAGGACAGACAGAACAAGAGAAGAATACCAAGAGCGGAAGAAAGAAGCAAGAGAAGTAGTGAAGGAAGAGAAAAAGAAATGGCTGGAGAAATGGACAGAAATGATGGAGGAGGACTGTGATGGCAGTAAGAAAGTGTTGTATGGAATGATAAAGGCAAAGAGAAGAGATACAGGGGAAAATGTCAGAATGGTGGACAGGAATGGAAAGGAGGTCGAAAATATGGAAGAAGTAAAGGTTATCTGGAGAGAATACTTCAAGGAACTCCTAAATCCAACTAAAACCAGCGTAGTGGACATTGTGGAGGAAGAAACAGACAGTGACCAAGACATATCAGAGAAGGAATTGACATGGAAAGAAGTGGAGGAAGCATTAAAGAAGATGAAAGGGGGAAAGGCACCGGGAATAGACGAAGTGAGTGTGGAGATGGTGAGAGCAGCAGGGGTGATAGGAACACAGTGGCTCTTTTGAGTAATGAAAGTGATATGGAGGGAGAAGAAAATACCAGAGGACTGGAAAAGAGGGATAATAATACCCATATTTAAAAAGGGAAGTATGAAGGAATGCAAGATATTATGTTTTGAATAAAGCACATTATAGCTATAGTGTTTTGAATAAAGGATATTATAGCACTTTAATAAGCACACACATCTGAATCTACATCTTAACACAATGAACAAATTACAACTAACATTGTCACAGAGTAAAAGCATATATACACTCCGACCAAGTTCCATAGAGGACATAAACTAGATACATAATAGTCTCCCCCACTTATATAAAAACAAATAAAAGGAACTATTCATATTCATTTGGGCACATAGTCTTGCAGATACTGAGGAGGTCGCCTGTCTCTGGCTGATCTTCTTAAATAATTATCAGCAGGTGGTGGAAGGCTGTTTCGATCAGGGCGTTCATCTGGTTGCACGATGGTCTGCCTTGTATCATCTGAAGTGTGGGTTGCAGGAGGAATATCCTCATTTTCTAGTCTTGACTGGGTTGGTGTTGGTATGTTTGGAACACCACGCACAGGAGGATTTGTTGGAGCAAAAGTGACATGCTTATCTTTCTTTGGCACGAGAGTCGATAATAACTGGTCAACATGCCGCTTTAAAATTCGTCCCGAATCCAATTTCACATCATAGTGACGCTGGCCGAGTTTAGTTTGTATAACACCAAACTGCCAAATATCACGGTTTTTCTGGTGAATCCGGACTTGCACTCTCTCTCCCACTTTGAAAGAGCGAACAGGGGGTGAGAAACTGGATGTAGTCAAGCTCTTTTGGTTTGGACGTAGAGCATCCAACCGGATACGTAGCCGACGTTTCAAATATAGTTCAGCTGGAGACTGTCCACATGCCAATGGCGTTGCTCTGTATTGAAACAAGATGTTCTGTAACTTAGTCGATAATGGTGCCGGGTCATTTACAGCAGCACGAAGTCGCCTCTTCAAAGTTTGGATGTTTCTCTCAGCTAGCCCATTGGTTGCTGGGTGCCCTGGTGCAATATATTTCTGAAAAATCCCTCTCTCCTTGCAATAGGATCTGAATACATCACTCGTGAAGATAGTGGCATTATCTGACACAAGGACATTCGGGTACCCATGTACGGTGAAGATATTGTCAAGCAGACTGATAGTAGTTGCAGTGGATGGAGCGTCTTTCACCATTCGTACTTCGACCCACTTGGATTTCGCGTCAACACACATCAAGAAATGGTGGTTATCAAATGGCCCCGCATAGTCAATGTGTATGCGTTCCCAATTTTCTTCTGGTTCATCCCAGGGGTGTATTGGAGCTTTTGGTGGATTTGAACGAGTCTGTGCGCACTCTTCACAAGATTTGATAAGCTTCTCAATGTCTTTGTCTAATTGCGGCCAGTAGACATATCGTCTTGCTAACTGTTTTGTTTTCACAATGCCGAGGTGTGTTAAATGTAACTCTTCCAATATTTTTCTTTGTAGTTTCTTTGGGATAACAATTCGGTCTTGACGGAATAGAATACCATTTTCAACTGTATATGGTTCATCCAAGGATTGAGTTTGAAGACGTTGCAGGGTGGCACTAAGTTCTGGGTCTAACATAGTCTCATCACGGATAGTTTCGTACGTAATGGCTTCACTTGACACTTGAAGAATCGTTTCAGCACAGAGTTGTGAAACTTCTGCATTTATTGATGTTTCAATGTTTGGCGAGGTAGATGCAACAGGGGCTCGGGATAGGCAGTCAACATTTTCGTTATCTTTCCCTTTTTTCACTCTTACCGTGTAGTCAAACCCGGAGAGAAACGATGCATATCTTAGGAGCCTTGCGGATGTCATTTGTGGCAGGCCCTTGTTCTGATGAAAAATACGAGACAGAGGTTCATTGTCTGTCACAAGAATGAAATTTCTTGCAAAAATATAGTTGTAGAAGTGTGTTGTGGCGAAAATTATTGCCAGCGCTTCCCGGTCAAGCTGACTGTAATTACATTCTGCTGGTGTTAGGGCACGAGATGCATAGGCGATGGGTCTTTCTTGGCCATCCATCTCATGACTTAATACTGCTCCAACACCAGTAGGACTGGCATCGGTTGACAAGATGATAGGCAGTGATGGGTTGAATGGGGTAAGGACACGTTCACTACATAACTCGGACTTGAGATTCAAGAAAGCTGCTTCACAGGCTGCAGACCAGAAAAACCGTTCACCTTTCCGCAATAACTGCCGTAATGGGTGGGACTTCGTTGAAAAATTAGGAATGAACTTTGCATAATAAGTCACCATACCAAGGAAGCGTCTCACTTCTTCATTGTTTTTAGGGCGTGGCATTTGTGACACAGCTTGAACTTTCTCTGGTGACTTGCGGATCTCATTATATGATACAATATGCCCTAGGTAGTCTATGTTTTCCTTGAAAAATGAGCATTTGCTTTTGTTCAAATGCAGATTATTTTTCGAAAGCCGTTCTAGACAGGCTATTAAGTTCTTGGTGCACTCCTCCTTCGTTGTACCATGTATTATGATGTCGTCAAAATAAGCTTCAGCTTTTGGAAGACCATGAAGGATCTGTGATAATATCCTATTAAATTCTGAGGGGGCAGTTTTGATGCCAAAACTCAGTCGGTGCATCCTGAAGGTTCCTTTGTGAGTGGATATAGTTTGAATCATACTACCTTCTTCATCAACCTTCAGATGTAGATATGCCTTGTATAAGTCTAACTTGCAGAAAAATTTTGAGTTTCTAAGACTATGTAGAACATCATTAACTGGTCTTATGGGATGGTTTGCAGAAATCAACCTTGAATTTACTCCACATTTGTAGTCAACACATAACCTAACTCCCCCATCCGGTTTTGGGATAACAACAAGAGGCGATCCCCAATCACTTAAAGCTGTGGGAGAAATAACTCCTTCTGATTCCAATGAAGCGAGTTCCTTTTCAACGCGTTCCCGAAGAGCAAAAGGGACATCACGTTCACGATTGAAGACAGGTTTCACCCCCTCTCTGAGTTGCAGTTTTACTTCAATATTGGGAACGCATCCAATTTTTTCTTCAAAGATTGTACTATACTGATGTAAAATATCCTGAATTGACTGCACTGAGTTGACAGATTCAGTGTGAAGTGAATGATTTGTGTCCTTGTCAATTTCCTTCAGATCAAGGCCGAGGCCCCTGATCCAAACACGACCAAGCAATGCGGCATGACCTTGCGGAACTACAAAAAGATCTGCAACAATTTCTTTCCCTTTGTATGATACTGTGACAACAATTTTTCCTCTGGGTTTGATAACATGATCAGAATATGATCGAAAACAGACATTTGTTGGCTGCAATGGCAAACCAAGACCCAAGGTTGAACATTCGTTCTCTGAGATGAGTGAATATTTTGCTCCCGTGTCGACTTCAAATCTTTGTGATTTATTGTTGAGTTTAACACTGATAAAATATTTATCTGATTCTTGTCCTACTTCAAAGAGATCTTCGATGCATTCCAGTTGTCCTATCCCGAAATTGGTTTCAGGGTGGTCATGCAAGTTGTCATCTATGTTCTCAGTTGCAATGTTGTGTGTATTTGACTGTTGAAGAAGTGTAGTGATACAAACTTTTGCAACATGTCCCACTTTCCTACATGACCTACATTTAAGAGAGTTTCTGTTTGTGCGACAATCTCTTGACCTGTGGTTTGAATTTCCACAATTCAGGCATAATCCATCAATACCTAGTGCTCTATAATTGACAGAACTACGGCGGCCCCTGGACTGTGAACGTGAGTGAGAGCCTGGGCTAGGCTGTTGAACAAAACGTGACTGAGTATCACTGCTATATTGATTCCTACTTCGGTCATTATATGAACTTGTGGCTTTTGTTACTTTGTTTGTGTCCTCTATAGTGTCTGACGGTGCAGTGAGCTGTTTTGACAGCTGATTACTCTCATACCGCGATGCTTCCAAGGCTATAGCCTTCTTCAGGAGATCATCAAATTTCGTGTCATTAGACTGGAGAAGTTTCTCTCTGATCCAATTATCTCGCAAGCCACGTATAAATTGTGCACGAAGAAAAACATCCGCGATTGAAATTCTGGCGTCACATGTACACTGAATATAAAAGTCACAGTCTAGTAAGTGGCTTCTAAGAGTGGCAACAAATCCTGCAATATTTTGACTTTCTTTTTGATTGACGTTCAAGAAATAGTGTTGGGAAACTACGGTTGAGACTTGAGGTGACAATATTTGCTTTAAATGCTTTACTAGGTCATTATAACCGAGAGACTTGATTGGTTTATCAGGGCCTAAAAATGCAGAGAGATTGTTATAATGAATTGCCCCTATTGATGTACACAAGAGTTGAGCTTTCTTTGTTGGATCGGTGGCATTGTTGAAGTTTGCGTAATTTTCAAATCGTTCTAAATACGACACAAATTTTTCCTTTTCAGAATCAAAATTTTCAAAAGGTGTGATGTTAGTGGCTTGTGGGGTTGTGACGGGCTGGTGAGCTTGATACCTTTCAAGTAACTTCTCTTGAGAATTAGTAAAAATGTTCAGTAATTGTTGGAACTGATTTGCGTCCATCTTGACGGAACTTCGAAATAATTTTAAAAATCACAGTTCAAATATAATAAAATGTTTCAAGATAACAGAGTTAAAACACACTGGGTAGTGATCGATGACCGAATATTGTCCTGGGCTCGAGAAAAAAAAACATTGCATAACCTCAAAGTTCGAACTGCGATACATATTATTTTGAATATGTGGCATGCAGGCACACGTAGCTGAATATACGATGAGTTGCTTAGGATCGTTTACAAGTACTCTGTGTACATTTCATGTCGATTTGCCTGATTCTTGATTTTACTCACGTGGCCGTTGAAACAGACGACGTAAATACCGTACTTCATTGATGTAGGCTATATCTGAACCGGAGGATCAAGTCCCAATTCCTCGTCGCCAACTATTATGTTTTGAATAAAGCACATTATAGCTATAGTGTTTTGAATAAAGGATATTATAGCACTTTAATAAGCACACACATCTGAATCTACATCTTAACACAATGAACAAATTACAACTAACATTGTCACAGAGTAAAAGCATATATACACTCCGACCAAGTTCCATAGAGGACATAAACTAGATACATAATACAAGAACTACAGGGGAATTACACTCATGTGCCACTGCGCCAAAATATTTGAGAAGGTACTGGAGAGAAGAATTTGGACAGAAGTTGAAGATGGGCTGAGGGAAGAACAGTATGGATTCAGGCCAGGAAGGTCAACAGTTGACCTCATCTTTGCAGTAAGACAGCTACAAGAACACCATTATGAATATGGGAAAGATCTGGTGATGACCTTCTTGGATATTGAGAAAGCATATGATAGTATTAATAGAAACAAGGTATGGGAAGCAATGAGAGCAAAAGCAGTGAACAAGGAGACAGTGGCAAGAGTGAAAGCAATGTACGAGGGAAGCAAAAGCTGTGTAAAGGTGGGAAGAGAGAGAACGGAATGGTTTCAACTGGAGAGTGGTCTGAAACAGGGAAGTGCCCTCTCACCCCTGTTATTTATAGTGGTGATGGATGAAATCATACGAAAAGTGGTAAATAGCATTGGGGAAAGGAAAATGAAGGCAATGTTGTTTGCTGATGACCTTATGGTATGGGGAGAGTATGAGGAAGAAGTACAAGAGCAATTAGATGAGTGGGAGAAGGTAGTGTTATCATATGGGATGAAGTTCTCAGCACAAAAGAGTGAAGTGGTCATCACAACGAGGAAGAAGAACAGACTGGATATGGGCATAACACTTGGAGGACAGCAGTTGCAGAAAGTAGAATGCTTCAAGTACTCGGGAAGCATAATTGAAGAAAAGGGAGGCAATAGGATGGAAATAAATGAGAGGGGAAGGTGCGCAGATGGATTTTTCAAGAGTGTTAGGGGGATGATATGGAATAAAGATGTATCACAAAAATGTAAAGGAATCACCTACAAGACCTACTTTGTGCCAATTTTGACATATGGTTCAGAAACATGGGTGATGAAGGAAAGGGTCAAGAATAAAATACGAGCAGTGGAGATGAAGTTCCAGAGGAGTAGGGTAGGAGTGGCAAGAATGGACAGAGTAAGGAATGAGAGAGTCAGGGAGATGGTAAGAGAGGAACCATTGCAAAATAGAATAGAGCGATCTAGGCTACAATGGTATGGACATGTGAGGAGGATGGAAGAGGAGAGGATACCGAAGAAGATGTTTGGAATGGAAATGACGGGAAGGAGGCCAAGGGGAAGACCAAGGGACAGATGGACAAAAGGAGTTAAGAAGAGTGTGGAGGAAAGAGGAGTGTGCTGGGACACAGTTAATGACGAGAGATGGTGGATGGACAGGAAACAATGGAGAGGCTTATGTTCCAAGCAGACCCGACCAGCGGTTGGAAACTGCTCAAGATGATGATGATGACATAACCACAAGATGGCAACTGTGCGAAATTTTAAAATCTCGATTTTATTTCTTGTGTCCTAATCATGCAATTGAAATTTGAATACTACACCTACACAATAATCTTCATGTAATAGTAACCTACAAAAATCCAACATGGCAACCATCCAAACTATTTAGACGGTTCTCAATATCTACGAATTTATTACAGCAATCAAACTGAAATGTTGTAAGAGGCAATTAACATAAGTAGGATACCGTATATGAAAATAGGCTGTATAGTTCTTCACGGAACTAGTCTACTTGTTTCACTTGAACTCGTGCTGGGGGTAGTATTACTAATTAATAAAAAAAGAAAGCTCTTCTATTATTATCTCTGCATGGTTACCGTACATGCAACATAAATGAGTACAATCGCACAAATATGAAGGAAGGTGTATGTAGATGATTGGGCCACTGACTGTGAGATCTCTCTCCTTTAAGAAAATTAAAAAATCTCAACTGCAAATCCCACTTCATCAAACAACAATCGTTTAATAATAATTACGGTATGGCATGTAATAAAGCAGTACGAGGCTAATCGTCAAGTTTCCAGCTCACAAACTAATACCGGATGGTACCGGAAAATGTAGGCTGTGTTCTGATAGATAAATTTAATGTACAGAATTCTTGAATGTTTAAATGAGTACTAAAATGAAAATGTATTATGGAGTTGATTGTGGTCGAAATCAGGCCTTAAAATTGAAGATTGCCTGAACAGCAATGAAATCGCATTTTGGTGCAATTATAAATATAATCAATGCACCCTCATTATAATAAATCGAAGTTCCCAAGATGTTCCTCCTTTGATAAAAAATCGCACCCTCCGACACATATATATTCAATTACCGACAGCAGTGGCTACGCTCACTAAAGCACAGCGTTACGTCTGCTGACTCGGTTAGACACGTGGGTTCGAGCCCCAGCATCGGCCGTCCTTGAAATGGTTTTCCGTGGTTTCCCATTTTCAACTCCAGGCAAATGCTGGGACGGTACCTTCTGACAGGCCACGGCCACTTCCTTCCACATCCTTGCCCAGTTTCATTCATCTTCATCTTCATCCTGGCGCGCAGGGGCTACGACTAGAAAGACCTGCACTCGTCCTCTCAGGAGGACCCATGAAAAAAAATTACGAGCCTTACAGTAGTCGCATATGATGTGTAACATCTGACATAGAAGAAACCTCACGTGAAATTGTTGATACACCGGTATTTTATACTATTATTGGCACAAATATTAATCTATTGTAAAAGGGAGTGTTTTACAGATATTGTAGTTTATAATACGGAACTCATTTTATTAGATGATTTGTAGCTTCCACCAGCACTAGCCTAAATAAAGAATACGATATGGATCAACTAGATTAATAGACGCGACACCGCTCATAACCTTAAATTCCTTATAAACAGGTCCTCTTCATTCACAGACCAACACGTGATTTCATATGGATTCTGTTGAAATGAGTCCTATTGTTATGATAAATATCGTTTAAAATGATAATCTGGTAGCAAAAATATCCACCCCATCCGGGATTCGAACCCAAGATCTCTAGATTCACAGTCATAAGCACTAACCCCACGGCTGTTTCGACTACGCAAATTTAGTGCACAAGATGGTGACTTATTTCCACGTTCCAATAATACTGCATTATGGAATTAAGTTTCATTTGAATCAGTCATTTGAGAAACACCTCATCTCCACAAAAGTTAACTTTAGGAAAACTAAAAAAATCCTCGCCGTGACCATATTTCACATTGTATCAATGTTAGAATTTTTAATGTATATGCACAGGGGTTTGGTAAGCGAATTATATGACAAGAAAGTCCCGTATGCGTTCATATACCATTCAACCAATTGCAATGCAGGTGACGGCGCGTAAATCGTTTCAACAAAGTCCTGTATGCGTTCATATACCATTCATCCGACTACGATGCAATTTAGTTGAGTTGTTGTGCACACTGCCGCAAAGGTTTCTGAATTAGAAAAATACATTTGGTAGCAGGTAGCATACGAGTAGTTTCAACAAATGTGTGTTGGCTAGCGAATTGTTTCAGGAGAATCCCGTAAGCATTCATATGCAATTCCGCCAATTACGATGAAACTTTGGCGAGTTGTTGTGCACACTCCCACCATTGTTTCTGAATAAGTAAATCCATTTTACATTAGATGGCGCACGAGTAGTTTCAACAAATTCTCACATGGTCAGCTGTATGTGGCGTGCTCACGCATCGGAAAACCTTCGGAATTATTTGTATACTCTCCAGACAGAAAAGCAAAGAATATTGTTTATCCTAAGCCACTTCAGTAAACTAAATTACAATTCAAACACTTCTTTTTATTCTTTCTTGGGCTGGCTGCGTGCCTCAGCAGTAACGTTCTAGCCTGCTGTGACCAAAGTTGCAGGATCAAATCCTGGCACAGCCAGTTGGCATTTGAGGGTGCGCAAATGCGAAGGGACCATGTCAGTAGACTTACTGGCACGTTTAAGATCCCCTTCGGGCCAAAATTCCATCACTTCGGCGTCTCTAAAAGCCACAGTTGTTAAAAAACAATATAAAAAAACAGATGTAAAACCAATAACATTAGTCTATATCTTCCTTTCTTTCTGTCTTTGATTGGCATTGCAACACATGCCGGGTATAACTAGTTAGGTATAAAAATGGTTGAGACAGACCTCAAGGAATTAAACACTATTTATTTTGTCACTATTTATGTTAATATTTTTAAACTTATTTTTTATTTTACTTTAGTTTATTTTGTACGGTAATTAATAAATAGCCTTCTGAGAAATAGCCTGTATACTGTACTGGTATGTGCCTGACCTAAAGAACCCTTATACCTAACTGTAGTTGATGTTATGTCCAGTATATTAACTAAATCACCGTTTCCAGAAGCTTTGTGCTGAATGGTTCATCTTGAAGCCAATACCGGTAACTTTAATGTAATTTGTTTGCTTCCTTATACTATTCACTGAACTTCTTATGCACTCACTATATTTTTTGACTTTTAAAGTCGCACATTTTTTATTGACAGAAGGTAATAATAAACAAAGTTTTTTATGGTTCTGCCTAGTCAATACTTGTTTTATTAAAGATTTTATACCTATACCTACCATAGTTCACACAGGGATTTTCTTTTCCAGTTATGAATGGTCACCTCTTGCTGGTTCTCGGGGGCTATTATCGGAAGCAGGACATTGGAAACCAAAACAGTGCACCAAGCCAATTCTAAGGCTTTTAACAAACTTTTATTATGACAGTGTTTTAACCAACTTTTTAATGTGTTATTTTAATCATCTGTATGTTATTTTTAATATGTACTTTTATGGACTAGTAATGAATGTCATTGAGTGCTATCAAAACCGTAGGCTGATGAAGGTGTCAATGCTATAAGACACCGAAACATGTACCAACATACCGTACTTAAAGACAAGTGATTATGTCATGATAAAATCTTTAATAAAACAAGCATTGACTAGGCTGAACCATAAAATACTTTGTTTATTATCACTCACTATATAGCCTACCGTACCGTATCTTAAATTATATGCAGTGATGACTTGAAATTATGGTAGGCTACTGGTACTTGAAATACCATATTTAGGAAAGGTTGTGGGAAGACTACAGTAATATTATGGTAATGAATAAATATTAAAGTCAGTACACACACTTGTTTGAATTATTTTATGTAAAAAATCTTCAATATTCTATTATTACAATATATACAAATAATACACATAATATTCCATGTTGCTATAGCTTAGTTTTCTTGTTGTAGGAATATGTTAAAATGTCTATATACAAATTTTACAATACAACCACATCATGCTTTTAATTTAAACAAATCAAGTACCGTACAATTATTATATTATATGCTCTTTCTTTTCTTATTAAATTACTGTATATCATATTGCTCACAAGATGACTAAAATAATAACCGTTTGAGATTATCACAGATGTACCGGTATTATTATTTAACCCTGAAGTACTATGGACTGTCTTCTAGGTTGCTGCCCTCTCTTCCCCTATTATTCCTCTCCCCCCACTCAGATCACAGATGAATCATTTCATCTACTTTTCAATAGGTGAAAGCCTTGACCACTATGAAAGTCACGAGGTGATGCATCAGTTTATTCAGAAATTTGTTTAATATTGTGAGGAGTCATGCAGAAGATTTTGCATACCGTACCGTAACTATTACATTTAAACACTGGTATTATGTTTTATTTTGTGATGCTAGTTTAGTTTTTATTTTAATTGGTAGGGACTTCTGTTGGTTGGTTCGTTAGTTTAGGGGCTGTGACTACGCGGTCATGTAGCCTCGTGTACTTTGGGTGTATGTAGAATCTGTCTGATAACCGGTGTTAATTGTGATGGCTGTATTAGTGTGTGTTATCTGTTTTCTACATAAAATAAATAAATAATTCTAGTAAGGACTGCAGACATTGAATTTTATCAAGTAGTTCCTACTTTTGCCACCAAACACCACCGTCAACGACTACTAGGTCAGAACTTAGCTACTAAACGCCACCGCAGTCAGCTCCTGGCAACGTACGTAGGAACCTAAGAGCGCTGTTTACATTCTTAACCTATTTAATTGAGCTTCACACAGGTGTAATTAGTGGAAGGTTCTTTAACATGCCATAAATCTATGACATGGGACCACCGGCTTTACTTCCCCTCCGAAGGAAGGCATACTGAGGGATTTTTAACGCTCTTAAAAAATCCGACGACTTCGGGCGGGTTGGAACCCGGGATCTTGGGCATAGAAGCTCAGAATGCTACCAACTACGCCACCGAAGCTGCTGTAGGGGCTTATAAAGAATGATCTTGTGCATGACAGACCCAGATTTTGAGAAGATAATAGACTAGGTTTAGGTGAAGATACATGTGACAAATGATATCCTGATTTTGAGATATTTAGTGATCATGACATAAACTCGGAACTAGAGCCATTTTGGAGCAAAAATGTAAAGAAGAAACAACTGAATATGATCAGAGGAAAGTTTATTCTGTGTGAAATATAAATGTTTCAAATTAAAATAATAAACATCCTCCAATAAATTTCTACTGTAAACGACTGCAAGGATTAATAAAATTGAGTTCACTGATTTTTATTTTTTTGTAATAATTTTTAACTGGACATTTTGCACCATGACTTAAGTAGAGTAGGCTACATCTTTATTACATTCATCTTTTTTTTTATCAGTGTTCACCATTTTCTTTTATTCCGTACACTATAAAAGATATACTGGTATGAAGAAATACTGTATGAAGATGAAGGACAACTATGAATATACGGTAACGCTATACAATATTTTTAAGATGTAGTGTATCAAAGCCTACAGATACGTGCATTCTGATGCTTATGAATTTTCTAATGCATAAGTAAATATATGCCTTTTAGGGTTTCTTTGATCAATATTAAACAAATCAACTCTGACCCCATTTGAGATATTTATCACTCTATCAATAGGACCATTGGGATGTCAGTTTGTTTCGAAAACATGGTGCTTGATCATCGAACAGGAGGCACATAATTATTAACTTCATTGAGTCATTCTGGCAGTCTAGCCTATGTGAGAGTTCACAAACTTTTACTACCGGTACTGTAGTTAATAATATCAAATTTGTCATGATGTGTTTTTAGAGTAGCGCATCAACAGAGTCATTACTTGAGACTGGTCATGATTTATCACTGGATGGAGAGAAAAAAAAAAAGTATAAAATCGTAGGCATTTGTGTTGTCCTTTCTCTAAAATTCCAATTTTTGATTTGCTGAAGGAGCTCCAAATCTGTGTACAATATTCAAGTAAGGGCCGGACAAGCGTCAGATACACAAGAACAAGAATATTTGGGCCTTGAAATTCTTTTGTATAATGAGTTATGCCACCTAATCTCCGAAATACAGTAATTCTTCTCTGATCATTAAAAATAAGAATGTCTGAGAATGTTTCTCCTAGATCACTATTAATACTACTAAACTTACAACTTGAAGTGGAGTACGCAAGAACAGTATATTTTGAGTTCTCACTCTTTTGGAAATATGAAATTATGTTATTGCTTTAAAGCCAAAGGCAGTGTTCTTTTCTGTTGATTTTCTATATACACTCTGTTTTCAAAAGTTCATTTATGTAAAACAATTTAAATTGCCTAAACTTAAGAGTTCTTAGAATACAAAGAAAATAACAAGTAATTGATTAAATAATTAATACTGATAGACCCCTCCATAGTAGTTATTGACAGACACTATCTATAGTACTTCAGGGTTGAATCAATAAAATTATTACTAGCGAGTGGAAGTTGATGAGCTAAAATGTTACCTAAAATGAACATTGAATGACTTCAGAAATATATGACCCGACAGCTGGAGTGTGTGTAACTTATTATAATTGTTTTGTAAGAAATCAAGTTCCATTTGTAGCCATTTAACTGCCATTTTTTAATTAACCTGAATATATCCTATGTTTAAAATTACCGGTACCGGTATTTATATATTTAAATTTTATTTAGGACTGCTTTTATACATTTTACTTCAAACAGATTTTACAGTAACAAAGGATGAGAGTAAAAAACTTAATACAATACAGTCACACTTCATGAAAATTAAAATCCACAGCCTGCTTCCAGTCTCCGACCGGGTCAGGAATGGAATGAAATGAATGAAGCCCCCATCTAGCGGCGAGGATATGGACTGTGCCGGCTGCCGAGGCCTGACGCACTCCTCTGGGGCAATGATTAAATGAATGACAGATGAAATGAAATGATAGTGGAGAGTGTTGCTGGAATGAAATTTTGACAGGGAAAACCAGAGTACCCGGAGAAAAACCTGTCGGCCTCCGTTTTGTCCAGCACAGATCTCACATGGAGTGACCGGGATTTGAACCACAGACCCAGCGGTGAGAGGCCGGCGTGCTGCCGCCTAAGCCACGGAGGCTTAGTTACACTTCATAATTTATTTTATTCATAATAAGGATAGGACTTAAGTTCTTTATTTAATTTTAATATAAAAAATTGTAATAATATGCCTTTTTTTTAATGCAGACTTCACAAATTAAATGAATTGGCTTAAGTGTATAAAGGAAAACGGCCAAGGAGTCTTTCAGCCAGTAAGCCATGTTGGCAACATTGAGCACACCTGAAATATAGGTAATCAAATTTTCAAACAATGGTATGTTGAAACTTTGAATGCGACCAATAAATATTTCTAGCAGCGTAAATGTAAAATAGAGAGTGCAAATGCCCTTTCACATGTAGGAATCAAACCCATTACATTTTGGTTTGGCCACTAATGGCCTGCCATTGAGCTAATGTGGTATGACAATCGACTTTCTCAGTGAGGAGACAAGAATTGGGCTTTTATGTCCACTTCAATCGTCATCAATTCTCACTGCAATTCAGTGCAGTCTTAAAATACAATAATTCTTGGAATAGAGTCCAACAGGAGGCTACAATATTGCTTGTTTATGATAGGAAACACAGACTTGTCTCCTTGCCTAGACAGGTGATTATTGGAACATTAAGAGCAAATAATTCCCGTTATATCTGGACATTTTTACTCTCTACTTTGCATCCACAGTACATGGTTTGTGCTAAATATGCATGATTCTACCTAGTGACTGAAAGCTTCCTTGCTGATCAATGAGATCATTAAAACATAATTCTTGGAAAAGGAGAATGATATGCTGGAGATCTTGAGTAATGATTAATTCACGATTTGTGGCACAATTAACAAATTATTGAGAGATTACTTCTTCCGGATAAGTCTGCTGTTGGTGAGATTGTCTTGCAATATCAGTGGTGGCTGGCGGATAATTGTTCTGAGTGTTGCATATTTTCAATGAGGAAGAAAGGGGTAGAGTAAAAGACTGCTTGATATCAGAGAAGTGCAGTAAAACTGATGTACCAATAGCTCATTCGTCATATGCCTTCCTTCGGAGGGGTAGTAAAGCTGGCGGGCCCATGTCATAGATTTATAGCATGTTAAAGAAGCTTCCACTAACTACAATTGTATGAAGCTAAATTTGTAGGTTAGATTTGATTAACCCTCTATTAAGTTCCGTTCCCTGCCAGGTGCTGGTTCCGGTGGCATCTAGTAGCCAAGTTCACAGCTAGGTGTTGTTGACGGTAGCATTTGGAAGCAAAAGTAGGAACTACTTGAAATTGATCGTATGCAGTCCTTACCTGAATTACAGATAACACACACTAATACAGCCATCATAATTAATACCAGTTATCAGACAGATTTACACACACACACACACACACACACACAAAGTACATGATCATGTTGTCGCAGCCCCTAAAGTGAGGAACCAACCAACTCTGCAGCCCAGAGAACACCACTTTCACCTTGGGATTAAATGGATTATATTTTAATAACTTCAGAGTGTAAGCTATACCCGAGGGTGAGTACCTCAATTAATTGTCATCGTCCGCCCCTCTCCTCCCTTATTGCAATCAGTGGGCAACGACCAGCTAAGTTAACTGTTGGGATAAGATTTACTAGGTCTAGTATCTCTGCCATACCCTCTGCTATTGAGATCTGGTCGGTGCTTGAGCCTGGCAATGACCAGACAGTGAGCACTCCTATACTGTTGACGCGCTTCGCTTTCTCAAACAGTTCACAATTCCCTGAATTATTAAAGAACAATATCTATGAATTTCTATGCATGTAAGAGGATACCCATATGGATAGCTTTTTATTGCTGAAAAATTATTATTTTATATTGAAAAAAATCTAGTAGTTGTGCAACACTGCAATCTTATTACCAGTCATCACTGTAGTATATGTAATGTATTTGAAATGAACTAAAAATCATTAAAATGATAATATATGACCTGAAATAATCTAAAACAGTTAAATATTAACTCATCAGTCCTAATCAGCAATAAATGCAAAATAATGCAACATAAAAATGTCAAACTGGAATAGGCATTGTTAAAATGTGACGAGATAAAATACGACATGCCATTATTCTTCTGCTAACGATTACAGTACTTCTTTGAAATGTTTTGTTTGGGTTGTAATTTGTGTTAATAAATACATTTTCCTAATTGTTACCTTAGTCAAAATTTAAGCATATGCAAATTTGGATGCCATGGCACTTTTCGAAATGGTGTACTTGAATTCCCGACATTCATTACCATTTCAAAAATATTTGATGCTGGTAACGTACTGGCTCTAAAACATTCTGTTACTATACAAGATGAACAATGGGAAGCAGATACATGATGTTCATTGCGGTGATGATGATGGTGGTGATGATGATGGTGATGCTTTTTTCTCCTTGGTGGTGGCAGAGCATAATCTAATTCCAGAACCACAGGCCCTCTTGAAGGGTCTAGACCAGATTGGTCAAGGTACATCCAACTAACTGAATCTGTATAAGGATGCATAAAACCCCCGTTTTTGGGGTCAGTATGGTGGCCTGAAATATAAGGAAACTCAGGGAGGCTAGTAATTTTCTTTGGAGGTCTAGATCCTCTTTGAGCTGTGATTGCTGGAACAACTTCTAGAGTCATTTTCTTATTTTCCTTGTTCTTCCTTGGTGGAGGTTCTGGGCCTGTGAAATGGTGAATGCAAGTGCTTGGATATTCTGTCATTAAGTGCATGGATCCAGGCCGGTGTCTCCATTGTTGCCACCACCGTCAGTTTCCCGGATCCAACAGAGGGGTCCTGTAGGAACGCTTCCACACTTCTAGCAGAAGCACACAGGAGTGGAAACGATAAAATACCAACAGAGGGAGGCCAATGCGTGAAATAACACCCCAGGCCAGAACACCAAAGAATCGCAACTGAAGCTCTTGAGACATCCAACTCTGGGTCACAAAGGTGTCAAATGCCCAGAGGACAGCATTACTACATAGTAAGAATGTGATGACCTGTCTACCTGGTTTCAGTAACATTTGGTGCCGAGTTAGTGACGCTCGTCTCAGAGCTTCTGCTATGAGAGCACTCTGGGATGTTGCCTGAATCAGTTGCAGTAAACTGACAGCTATAAGCATTGCATGCCGGCTCTGAGAGGAGAAGTTCACACCATTCTCCAAGCCAAGACCTCCTGCTCCCACCACCATGCCAAATACAGAGTATAGTTGAACACCTGCTGCGGCAACTGTAGCAAGGAGGGAATCTAACATGCCAGGTTCATGACCCGTGAGGGACAGGCGACGGATTTGCACTAGTCCCAGTACTGTCATGATGCAACATAAACTGAGTATTGCAGCCAGTGCTCCTGTTGTTAGCCAGAAGACAGTATCTGCAGGGAAGGTCTCATCTTCTTTGACCACAAGAAATATTATTATGACAACAATTCCAGCCACAAGGCACAGAAGTCCTAAAAATAGCCCCTTGCTAGCACCAGAACAATCCACTGCCCATCCATTGGCCAAAGGTGTAAGTGAAGTTCCCTTGGAACCAATGCAACTATTGTTGTTATTGAGTTTCTTTTGCTTCATCAGAATTCTCTGTCGACCAACATTTCTGCCCATGACGAATGTTACTGCTGCAGCAATTAGACTGTAACAAAACAAAACAAGAATGATTATAAGAAACAATTTACAGTATGGTATATTACTTGGGACCCCAGAACAGGAAGCAGGAATGTGGGTAGACATAGAACATGCTGGAAGGACTAAATTGTAAGGAAGGTGAACACTGGACGAGGATAGCAAGGGACATACAAGAATGGAGACAAATGGAAATATAACACAGGAGAAAAGAAGCAGCTCCTCAAAAACAAAAAAAGCCAGTAGACAACACCAACGGATGACAAGAAGGGGCTCACTTTTGCAACACCGTAGAGAGAAACCATATGATGCATAACTAAGCAAAACGCATACAACGACAAGGCACATGCCCTCCCCCCCAGATAAGAAAATAAAGTGAAGTGAAGTGAAGTGTAGTTAAGTGGGGTGAAGTCTAAAACACAACTCTTTAGGACTTGCTTGCCTAATGAGTTTAAATCAGAGCATGTCCCTGCACGCAGGAGGCGATAGCCCTATAGCTATATTTATAATTATATTAAGAGGGCTGTATTTTTTAAATTAACCGAATATTTTATTTTGAAACCACATTTATTTTTAGGTTTTACATACCTTCCTCTATTTTTCTACATAGTTGCCTTGTTTATTTAGGCACTTCATCATCATCATCTTGCACAGTTTCCAGCCCCAGGCTGGGTCTGTTTGGAACATAAGCCTCGCCACTTAGTCATTTAGGCACTTGTCATACCTTAAAAAAAAAACTAAGTTCTGAAATCCCTCTGCATAAAAGTTTGCCGCCTGCTCTGACAACCAAGAATTCACGGCTGTTTTCACTTCTTTATCGTCGGCGAAGCGCTTCCCACCAAGATGACGAAGGGCTATACGGTGGGAGATTCAAAACTTCCCACCCAAAAGAGTCAATCAGTTCCCGATTCCGGGCAGCAGTGTGAGTTCTTGCCATGATCTTGCGCTGTTACGGTAACGTGCGAAAATGGGTACGTGAGTTGTTCAAAAGTGGCCGTGAAAATGTTCATTGCATTATCACCATACACCTCACAAAGCTGACATGTTTCTTGCACTCAAAAAACGTATCACAGTTCGACCTCACACGCGGTGGGTGAATCAATAATCTTGAACATTGTAAAGATGCACAGTTCAGCGTACAGGTTAGCTACACAACTGCAACGGACGCCTGCTTGTTCGCAAAGGATGCCGGGTGGGTAGCGCGCACGCTTGTTGCTGCGTGCGCACTAACTATGGGCTTAAAAAAAAAGGCCCTTACTTAAAAAACAGCCTTCGTACTTACTAACATGTTACAAAATCAACTGTTTCCTTCTGTGATATAAATAAAATGTTCATTATTCAATGACATTAAAAAATGATGGGGAGCATCCAGTACCCATAGAAAATGTGAAGAAAATTTCAATCAGTTTATGATACTCCATGGGTGAAAGAGAAACTCTTCATGATACAGGTTCTCATGTGAAGGAACTGATTTATAAGATGTGATGTGCAAGCAAATAAAAGATAACTTTCAGTTGGTCAATGCATTTTTTGTGCCCAATTGTTATCCAATGACATAAAAGAGATTTTCGCTGTAGAAATAACCAAACCAACATAGAAAAGCTCAGCACAGTTACACGGCACACAAAGTAAATTTCTACATGACAGGAATGGGAGTAATATTGATCGTGATACCTTACACTACAAAATTCCCCTAGACACAAAATGGTGGCATCCATTACATCATGGACGACACTACATGCTAAATTCTATGTTTTGATAAGGCTTTACATACAAACACAAACCTAACCAGGGGCTTATACCCCGGACCCCCTTGCTTGTAATACAAACAGTAATTTTCGTCCAGACAGTCGTCTAACCTAGTAGCGACCAATGGTTTTGGCCAGACCGTTGTCTTATTATTATTTATTATTATTATTATTTATTTGGATTTATTGTGCTTCTAACAGGCATATGCCTAATAAAAAGAAACACATGTACATTTGGTTACACAATTCTATCAAATTATAATATAATTGACAGACATAATGCTGAGATTGTAATGCAAATTAATTCTACAACTAAATACGAAAATATAATAATACTGTGCAGGTAATTGGTAGGTGGAATGTACGAGTTCATGTGATCGCACAGCAGGCAGAAACAAAGGAACTATATGTGTAACTGAATAAGTCGAGGTTGTTTGCTATTGAATGTTCATTGTATAATTGAATAGCACTTATTATTTGGGAATGTTTATGCTGTTCAGTTCTAGTTCTTGGGCAGTAAAATGTAATAAACTTAGGTCGAGTTGATGGAGGTGGGACACGTAAATTAAACTGTGATATTAAATACGGACTATACAAAAGGTTATTGAATACTTTGAAGACAAAAACAAGAATTGCAATTTTTCGTCTGTTAGCCAGAGATGTATAATTCAGGTAACTTAGAAGATTTCCATAGCTATCATATTTCGGATAAATACCCGTCATTTTATACTGCAGATATCTTAGGAATTTATTCTGAACCATTTCAATTTCACTAATGTGGTTCAAGTACCAGGGATTCCAGATGCTGGATGCATATTCTAATCTGCTTCTAACAAAATGATTGAACAATAATTTTATACTTTTTGGGTTGACGAAATCTTTAGAATTTCTTCTTATAAAGCCTAGCATTTTATAAGCACTAGCTACCATTTCATGAGTGTGCAATGAAAATGTTAGCTTTGAATCAAAATGGACTCCTAGGTCTTTGATAGAATTGTTAATAGTGAGATACGCATCCAATATCCGGTACCGAAACATCACCTGGAATTTGTTTCTAGTAAACTTCATAACTGAGCATTTCTTTATGTTAAGGTTCAAGCGATTTAATTTACTCCAGCATGCCACATTATTGAGATCTACTTGTAGTAATTGACAGTCCTGCTCTGTCTGAATATTTCTAAAAATTTTGACATCGTCCGCGAATAACAAAACGTTCGAATATTTAATACACCTTGTAAGATCATTGATAAGCAGTAAGAATAATAGAGGGCCTAGGTTTGAACCTTGTGGGACGCCTGATCGGGCATAGTATGAATAGGATTCACATCCATTGCAAGCAACAAACTGTTTTCGTTCACTGAGATATGAGGTGAACAACTTCAGCAAATTGTAAGAGAAGCCATAATATGCTAACTTATTTAAGAGGATATCATGATCTACCTTATCGAATGCCTTCGCATAATCTGTATAAATTACATCAACTTGACTTCTTTTGTCCATTGCTGCTGATACTTTGTGAGTAAACTCCATTAGATTAGTTACTGTTGATCTTTTAGGCATGAACCCATGTTGAAAGTCACTTATAATGTACTGTACGTGCTGAAATATATGCTGATATAACAATTGTTCAAAGAGCTTTGCAATGGCTGACAGTATTGCCACGGGTCTGTAATTATCAAAATCAGACTTATGTCCAGACTTATGTATGGGACTTACCCTGGTAATTTTCCAACGACTGGGAAAGGTACCAGTTTGAATGGCTATATTAAATATTATAGTTAAAGGATAGGCCAGCACCTCTGCACAGCCTTTGATTATGTATGGAGGAATTAGGTCTGGGCCAGCGGCTTTCTTTTGATTTATTTTTAGTATCGCATTCTTAACATCAGAAATACTAATCTGTTTAGAATCCAGTACATCAAGCAATGGGTGTATGTCCTGGTCACTTGCACCTAAATTGTCATACTTGGCGCATTCCTTGGAATAAACCGACGAGAAATAATCTGCAAAACCGTTGACTATCTGCCTATCATTTTCTAATATTTCCCCATTAATTTTCATTACGGGAATTGCCGGGGATCGTTTCTTGTGTCGAATAAATGCCCAGAGGCGACCAATAGCTTCCTCACATCATGGCTTTAGAAGACCCGCAAAAGAGCAATGAAGTAAATAGTAACGAATGGGTACAAGTCAACCCGATTTGGAGGAGGTGGAAAGATATTACAAGATTATTACCAATTAGTGTGCCAATCCATCTGAGATATTAGATCTACCAATCTGTCATTCTGCCAGTAGCACTGAATGGAAGAAGGTTGCTGGTCAATTTATAAATTTATTTATTTAGCTAATGGCAACTGAAGAGCAACTAATATACTGTACATAGTTTAAAAATTGTATAAAATTAGAAATACTAAAAATCTACAAGTTAATATCTAGGTTTTCAATCCATTGAAGGGCTGAAGCCGTCACTTCAAAGAAATCTTCTGGACTTCCAGAATAAGCTCGTCTGCTGCAGCTGGTCAATGACTGACTGCACTGTATATCATATTTATGCTATGGAAATGCACATGGTTTGCTCAGCAATGTCCACCAATCTTTTAGTACAACTCTTCAATGACACACTCAGATGGCAGTTTTGATGCAGCCTGCGTAATTTATAAGCATGTTTTCAAAATTATTTCTATAATTTTTGTGTTGAATTATTTGCAAATGTCAGCTGAAGAAGAAACACAATACTTTAGAAACTTGCACTAAAATTACAGTAACTATAATTACTGTATAAGGTATTGATGAGATGGAAATAATATAACCATTGTTTTGATTTAATATAATATTGCATGTCAATACAGATCCTAAAGATCAAAATGGTTCATGTTGTGTCCACGTATATAGTACCCTTCAGATAATGAAGGACTTTTTTAGCCACCCTCCAGTGTTCCATCCTGTAACAGTTATTAAACTGACCGCGAACCCTAAGGGTACATAAGGGGCTGTTTCTTTATCTGTGTGTATATTTAACTATGAGTAGCAAACACTATAAACGTGCATACACTAAAATTACAAATAGAAAAGAATTAAAGACAAAGAATTTTTATTAAATTTTAAGAGATGTCATAATTAAACAACCAAGGGTCAAAACACCAATTATTTAAATAACAAGGGGCTTCCTCTTTGCCTTGTCATTTGCAAACAAGTTCAGGATTTATTCATTAGTACAATTTCATTGCCAAGTCAGATTCAAGTCGATCCTCCTTTGTTATGATGTCCTTAATAATCAGCATTGCCAATATGTGACAAGGATTATTTATTTGTGAGGGGAGGGGGTATTTAAATTTTAAAAAATTCAATACATAAAGCCCAAGCGCTTTTGTACAGTTTTCCAGACACTTTGCCGCCCTTTGCAGTTGCCCGGTTTGTCCCCCCGTAAATATGGGCCTGGGTACATATGGAGGTTACTCTTAAGAATCCATTAAATGATGAATCTGGGTATTCCCAGTTGTACTGCTACCTTTATGCATGGTTTTCTTGGGCTTTTCTGTATAGCAACTCATACTGCTTACATATTCTTTGGTGAATAAATAGGCTTCATTGTTTCTTTCCGCAAAAATTTCTCTTACAACTCATGAAGGTTTTTGTCTGCCAGGGGCCCATCGTGTATTAAACTTTGTCAAAAACGCTTCAGAGTCATAACAGTGCTTTTTGTTTAATGAAAGACCAAGGCAACTCCTGATCGCTGCTGTGTCGTGAGTTCTCCCTGGTCGGCCATGTAGTAAACGGTAGTTCCCTGGTAATGATATCGTAAATACACGATATTTGTTTATTAATTTGTTTCTCCATACCCTACTGTTACTGCAGTTGAGATGCGCAATGGGATATCTTGTACGACCGATAAATTATATAAGAAACAGAAAGGGGATCATTTCGTGTGACACCCTGTATTTCTACAGGTCTTCAGTGCAATCCCCTACAACAAGCGTTCTCTACCTTGTACCCAAGCACCATTAAATCAAATATAATAATATTAGTAATAAGGCAATAATAACAATAATAAGAACAAAATTATCATTATTATTATTATTGTTATTATTATTATTATTATTATTATTATTATTATTATTATTATTATTATTATTATTATTATGCATAAAGCATGCGCCTTTCTTTCCTTTTCCTATCTCTCCTCAGAAGTGCTTAAATAGGTAGGGATTCACTGATCACCAGGCCTGCTGCAACTGGTCTTGCAAATTTCATGTGAACAGTCGAGTAGAACCAGCATTTTCTTGTTACTCATGAAATGAGATATCCAAATATTTATATTTATATTTAACAATATGATAAAATTTACGACTATCAAAACTTGCAATCAAAACACTGTTACAGTCAAGGTAGTTAGAGTATATTAATTTGAATTGAAGAATGGTCCTTAGGGGAGCTTGTGCTCGCGAGCACATTTTGGCTCTTATGACTAGAGCACCAGGCTGAGAACGCCTGTCCTACAACATTCTTCATCCTTTTCAAGATGTGTGAAAGATGAATGATACCAATAACAGGGCCATCTTGGTTAAGTACAAATTGTCTGGGGGAAAAGACTGGATATTTCAGGACCGCCTATCTCCACCGAGACAACATTTCTCTCACTGGAGTAACATTCTGTCAGCGGGCATTATCGTGTAAGAGAATAGGCCGATGCTTTTGGTATACCATCTTTGTCCTGTACTGCACAGAAAATGGCCCCATTTCCAAATGCATCTGCCCATTGTTTTACATGACAATACTGCTCCTGTGGGGGAATTGTTGGCATGATGGAGGCGGGAGGTCTTGGAGTACCCAGTGGCTTCACCTGACTTGAGTGCATGGGCCTTTGATATTTTCCGCAAAACTAAAGGAACCACTCCAAGAGAAGGGAATCCATATGATACTTTATATTTCAAGCGGTAGGATGCTCTGTCATAAGTAGGGCCCGGATGTTGATGCCGTAAACAAGTTTAAAAAATGTACTTAAAAATTTCAAGGATGACTGTAATAAATGACCTAAAAATTCTAAAAATGCACTACAAAATGGAGAAAATGATCTTATAATAATAAACTCACCAATATTTCAAAAATTCGAAAAATGAATTACAAAATTGAGAAAATGATCTTACAATAATAAATTCACCAATATTTCAAAAATGGCATCTTAAGCTCAAACTGAAAAGCCAATCAAAATAGATTTCTAGCACTTCTAGTCTGAGTTGCGCTGCACTACGAATGTCATTCTGATGTTGTCAAATGTAAATGATCTGCGGTTATCAGCCAACAAGTTTTTATATCTCGAAAAGCTGAGTTCAACATCAACTGATGTGATCGGAGCATGCTTGAAGTGAGGAAGGACGTTTGCTGCTAAATCGTCCTCAATCCCAACCATGCAGTAGTTTTCACCAGAAAGAATGTCTGAGATTTTGCATAATGTTTTATACCCGGTGTTTTTGTCCAGTTTTGATGCAATACCCGCAGCAATTTCGCCACGATTGTTGTTAAGACTAGTTTCCACCCGGTTGATTAAGGAGATGGAATCAATATTTCAAATTATCTTGTATCAGCTACTAGCTTCTTCTTAACTCTGAGAGACGTAACACCCTCATATAAAGCTGTGACATGGCTAAATTGACAAAAAAATGACCTTAAAAGGCAGATTTTTCTAAAATAAGACCGAAAAAATCTACCAAACATAAAAAATGCTCTTAAAATGAAAAATAGCAAAAAATGCAAAAAGATGCAACAACACAAATCAATCTCTTGGAAGAAATAGCCAACAAAACAGGTTTGAGAATCTCCGTAGAAAAAACTAAATTTATTACAAACATCAAGAACGCTTCAAAATATTTGGCAACAGATATTGGCCCAGTGGAAAAAGTAAAGAAATTCAAATATCTGGGAGAAATAATTCAAGAAAATGGTTTAGAAAAATCTTCGGTAGAAGAAAGGGTACACAAGATGGAAAAAGCATATGGTATCACTAAGAATTTTTATAACAAAAAGTGCTTATCTAAAAATCTTAAAATAAGGCACTACACTACAGTGGTGAAACCGGAATGCCTATACGCAAGTGAATGTCTGGTACTAAACTATAGATTAGATAAACTTGAAGTACTAGAAAGGAGAATCATGAGGAAAATTTTAGGCCCAGTGAAAACAGCAGAAGTATGGAAATTAAGATCTAATGATGAAATATACAGGAACACAGAAAATATAACAGAAACGATAAGAAAAAGGAGATTGCAATTTTTTGGTCATATTTACAGAATGGATGATTCCAGATTAACAAAAAGGATATTCAAATACCTTTGGGAGAAAAGGGCAACAACTAGCTGGATTCAAGAAGTAAAGAAAGATTTAGAAAGAAATAATATAAGTGAAGAAGAAACGGTGAACAGAGAGATCTTTAGAAAAAGGGTATTAAGTATGAAAGGATTCCAAGGAAGATTGCCAAAGAAACCTGGTGCGAAGTGGTCCGAGGACAGAAAGAAGCTGCATAGTGAACGGATGAAGGAGTACTGGAGGGAACGGAAGAGAAAACAACAAAGTGTGAAGAATTGAAATTGGCACGTGGTCCCTAGCAGGCCTCATCAGAAAGAAGAAGAAGATAAATGACATTTTTGAAGCTCGTCTGGAGTTTCTATATGCTTCAGCATTGTTTAAGACAGCTCAGTAAAAAGAAGACATGTCATCAACATCCGGGCCCTAGTCATAACCAGGGCTAGATTTGTGACGGTACGCACCGGTACACCGTACCGAAACCTCTGATCGGGGGGAAAGTCGAATAGTTAGTTATTGTTGTTTTAAGGGGCGAAACTACAAGGTCATCCGCCCCAAAAGTCGAATATATAACATCATTTTTAGAACTGTGGATTGTTAGTTGTAAGTCAAGGTCAACTTGGTCTTTGACTGGATAATTATTTCAGAAAACTGAAAAGACAAAATTATAAAACAAGAAATAAATGATTGTTGGTGAACTTGTGTGTATTTTCAAAACGAATGTATTTAATTTTTTACATCACGTAAAAAAAATTAACTGAAATAATGTACATGGTTTGAACGGTAGCCTACTTGGTGGTAAGAGAAGTGTTGCTTCAGCAGTCTCAATCTAATTTAAAATTGCAATCATTATTAGATTGCTATTTTGTCCTGTGATTAATTTTAAAGGTGTTCAGAAAAGCGTAAAAATATCGTTTTTAGAACTCTATATTTCATTATTCCAGCTTCCCCCTCCCCCCTCCTCCATCCCCCTCCCGCCCCCGGCCCTCGCTCCCCCTCCTCAACCTCCCACCCCTCACCCCCCTCTCACCAACACCCGGTAGCCCACAGTACCGGAACCTCTTTTTTTTTACAAATCAAGCACTGGTCATAACCATTAACAAATGTGGCACTGCTCCTAGTACCCTGTACCTTCCACACATCTGCAGACCAGAGCAGCATGTTGCATGGGATTATATTATAGGCCTATGGAGGAATGGTGATTCTACCTATAAAATAAATGGTTTTTGGAAGCTGCATTTTGTATTTTTCTATTAATAAAGCAATGGATCTGACGGTCCAGTCCAGCTCCTTCGCTCTTAGTCCTTCGCAGCCCAAGAAGTTGTTAACACCTGAGTTTGTGGACACATCCTGGAACACCTGGAAGAAGATACATCCCGTGAAAGTGTTTTCCAACACCACCCCTTGGAACGTGGCTGCTGTCATTCCACATCGCAACTCAGAGCCCAGGCGTTTCATACACTGGCGATGATAAATGAGGCAGACCTCGCTGCCACTTTCCTGGCCGCCTTATGGATTCTCCAAGATGAGACTGGTCCAGATACTAATGAGATTCGTCTTTACACAGACAGTTCAGTGACTAGATTTACATTGTTTTCGAGATGAAGTCCCCTATTGCATCGTTGTTTATACATCATGCCTCTGTAGCCTATATTCTCACTGAAGCAGCACAGAGAGGCATTTGCTCTTCTTGGTGTTCCTTCTTCTCACAGTTATGCTAGTTGTTGTTTTAAGGGATAGAACAGCAAGGTCATCTACTCTGTCTCCTCACAAACAACCATGCCACCAACTCGTAACATAGAGCTTCAGGGAATGTTTCTGGAAGGGATTGAAGGTCTTTCCGTTCTAACAAAAAGCAAAAAAAATAATACAGCCCATGAAGGGCCTAGGGCTACAAAGCAACCACTCGCCAGCCACTTAGCCTGGAGGTTGTGTGGGGTGAAGTGTGGTCAGCGCATTGGGTATCTTTGGCCGTTAATCTCGGTTTTCGTGACCGGGGCTCTATCTCACTGTCAGACAGCTACTCAATTGTCCTCACGAGGTTGAGAGAACCCAGTTCCAGCCCTCACGTCAGTTTCTAAAATCTCTGACGGGGCTGGGAATCGAACCCGGGGCCTACGGTCAGGCAAGCTACCTCAACACCAGAGGGCCGGCCTGTATAAAAAGTGCCATTCTCCCTTCGGAAGCAAAGTAGAGTTTGGGTTTATCGACTTTTGCTTGAACTGGCGGAGAGCAAATATCGGTATTGCAAGAACTCACAGATTTCAACACCCAATAACAATAGCAAAGTAATATCGGATTTTGAACAAACTGTTTCATCAGGCCGTGCATGGCAACAAGCTTGATTTGTAACTACAAAACTGTGACTTTGGAATACTTCATTTTTGAAAAAAAAAAAAAACCACTCCTCGATTGGGCATTAGCCTATTACTTGGTCCTTAGCATTTTAATGGTTTTTCTTTTGGGATAAATCACATCAAGGAGAAACATGCACATTACGTCTTATGGCTACGTACCTGAACTGTACAATGAATGGATAGAGGAATGGCATGGATGATGTCCACAACTGCCCCAGTGAGTTGGTATTCAGACACTCGTGCAAGGAGACCACTTGTGATATGTGAGCATCGGAGATAGGTCTGTACCGGTATGGAGAAGTGACGTTAGTACCTGAAACATATCAGAAATAAGTTGGGCTACTGTGTTTCATGTTAGATTTAGTACTAATCTTTCTAAAGCAAAAACTCTTGTCCTGCATGAAATATTGCACAAGCTTTTTTATTTTCAGACAATTTGGTGCAAAATGCAAAATTTGAAAACCCTAAATGTTTTTACGCTCAATTTGCTATTCGAAATAGTAAAATGCTATTACATAGACCTATTCAAGTTTTATCTGAATAAATAATATTGCAGTCCAGCATATTAATACACTCAGGGACATAGCCTGTGGGGTGCTAGGGATGCTTATACACCCCTAGCGGTAACCTCCGCACTCCATAGAGCACACCCAATAATTAAGAGGGAACAGTTAGAAGTATTTTTAGAAATTAGTTTTAATGGTTACGGAAGAAAGGGAGGAAAGAAGGAACAAAGGAAGGAAGGGCGGGAGGGAGGAAAGGAAGGGAGGAAGGAAGAGATGAATGGGAAGGGAGGGAGGGGAAGGGAGGGAAGAAAGTGAGGGAAGGGTTGGGAGGGGTGGGACGAAGTGAAAGGAAGGGAATGGAAGGAAAGGGAAAGGAAGGGAAGGATGGGAAGGAAGGATAGGAGGAAAAGGAGGGAAGGAAGAGAGGGGTTGGAGGGAGGGAGGGAAGGGAAGAAAGGAGGAAGGAAGAAAGGAAAGGCAAGGGAGGGAAGGAGGGGGGAGGGGAGGGAAGGAAGGGATGGGAGGAAGGAAGGGAAGAAGGGGAAGGGAGGAAATAAAGTGAGGGAAGGGAGGGAGGGGTGGGATGAAGGGAAGGGAAAGGAAGGGAAGGAAGGATGGGAGGAAGGGAGGAAGGGAAGGGAAGGAGGAAGGGAAGGGAAAGGAAGTGAAGGAAGGATGGGAGGAAGAAAGAAAGGGAAGGAAAAGGAAGGGAAGGAAGGAAAGGGAAGGAAGGGAAGGAATGACGGGAGGAAGAGAGGGATGGAAGGGAAGGTAGGGGTGGGAGGGAGGGTGGAAACTAAAGGAAAGGAAGGGAAAGGGAAGGGAGGGGTGGGTGGGAGGGTGGAAAGGAAAGGAAGGGAGGGGATAGGGAAGAGAAAGAGGAAGGGAAAGGAAGGGAAGGGAAGGAAGGAAAGGAAAGGGAAGGAAGGAAGGAAGGAAGGAAGGAAGGAAGGAAGGAAGGAAGGAAGGAAGGGTAGGAATGACGGGAGGAAGAGAGGGATGGAAGGGAAGGTAGGGGAGGGAGGGAGGGTGGAAAGTAAAGGAAAGGAAGGGAAGGGAAAGGGAAGGGAGGGGTGGGAGGGAGGGTGGAAAGGAAAGGAAGGGAGGGGATAGGGAAGAGAAAGAGGAAGGGGAAGGGAAAGGAAAAGGGAAGGGAAGGGAAGGAAGGAAGGGAGATTGTAGTGTAAACTAACTTGTGTGTACATTCTGTGAAGTGCCTACTATATTATAAAAATAAGAATTTTGGTTAAAATGGATTAATAAGGAAACTCTCCTTCTATTTTTTCTAGCGATATGTTGCATGCTAATAGCTAAGGGTGCGGAAAGTGAATTATTGTACATTTATTTTGAATAAACTCCATACTCAGATGGTCTTCAAGACAGTAGACTATGAACTGGGTAGCCACATATAGAGAGATTGAAGCCATTTTTCAGTGTTGCCTTAATGAAAATATTGATATTGTAACTTTTCAGTCGGTCAACACAATATAATCCAAATTACTGGGACATGCAAAAAAATAATTTGAAAAAATTACATGTAGTTAAAAATATACATTGTATTTGTCATGGATTACAGAAGAGTTAGGAGGATTATGTTTTGCTTTTAAAGCGAGCATCATCAGATCCAAATACACAAGACAAAATAGCTCTATAAAACACTACTTTCCTATAAAACACTACCAAACCCACAAACGGTCTCTGCTCACCAAAAACAAAAACCATTTGAAAGTGTAGCAACTATTACTGATAAATACAAAAGCATTAAGCACCCTAAAAAAGAACTCATGATTTTAATATCTACAATGTTGCAAGACAGATAAATGACGATCCCATCCACAGACAGTCTCCCTCCACCAAATAATCTATTACAGCGAAACAGGCGCGGATCTAGAGTTTGGCTTTGGGGAGGGGTCACAGAATCGAAATTGTTAAGAGAAATGCACTAACAATGCAATCACAAAATAACCAAACGTACAAAACCATACCATTTTTTTTGCAAGCTACATGGATAGAAATTTGATGCGTTTAGCGCACCAAAAATATTCGTACAAATTGCAACGGCGTGTTTTGCGACTTTTACATCGAGCTTCGAGAAAAGTATCAAGGTATGTTACAGTTTCGGCAAGTCGAGTTGGTACCGACAAAGGGAGAAAGTCACAGCTTAAATTGCCAACCAAGCTTGCAGTTTGGACGTCGGCAAAAATTTTTGGTGCGAAAAAAGCCCCAAATTCCTATCCGTGCATTGCTGCACATTCATCGTGACATCACTATAAACATCGATTCGGTAATCACAAGGTTTGCTAAACAAAATAGACGAGTTGACTTTGTTATATAAATAATCGTTTTTATATAACAGGTATGAAGTTGTAAATATGTGCAGTTGTAACAGAACATAATACACACATCAAAAAAAGTTTTGCATCACCTCGGTTCCCAGATCTCCGGCATATAGACGTTGACTGTGTATATTGTATCCAAGATACAGTCCCTTTGACTGTTCATAGATGTCACTAAAACTGCTCAAAGATGTAAACAACCATGCATGAGCAGGGCCTATTAGACGGAGGGGGTACGACAGCCGATCAGTTCCAGTCATTCCACCAGGACGAAGGTACGCTGCTCATGTTGTCTGTAGTTCTACCATGCCTAGAAGGTCAATACCGCAGTTCGATCGCGTCCGCATTGTTACTTTGTGTCAAGAAGGGCTCTCAACAAGGGAAGTTTCCAGGCGTCTCAGAGTGAACCAAAGCGATGTTGTTCGGACATGGAGGAGGTACAGAGATACAGGAACTGTCGATGACAGGCCTCGCTCAGGCCGCCCAAGGGCTACTACTGTAGTGGATGACCGCTACTTACGGATTGCCGCTCGGAGGAACCCTGACAGCAATGCCACCATGTTGAATAATGCGTTTCGTTCAGCCACAGGACGTCGTGTTTCAACTCAAACTGTGCGCAATAGGCTGCATGATGCGCAACTTCACTCCCGACGTCCATGGCGAGGTCCAGCTTTGCAACCCCGACACCATGCAGCGCGGTACAGATGGGCCCAACAACATGCTGAATGGACCCCACGGAATTGGCATCACGTTCTCTTCACCGATGAGTGTCGCATATGCCTTCAACCAGACAATCGTCGGAGACGTGTTTGGAGGCACCCTGGTCAGGCTGAACGTCTTAGACACACTGTCCAGCGAGTGCAGCAAGGTGGTGGTTCCCTGATGTTTTGGGGTGGCATTATGTGGGGCCGACGTACGCCACTGGTGGTCATGGAAGGCTCCGAAACGGCTTTACGATACCTGAATGACATCCTCCGACCCATAGTGCAACCATATCGGCAGAATATTGGAGAGGCATTTGTCTTCATGGACGACAATTCTCGACCTCATCGTGCACATCTTGTGAATGCGTTCCTTCAAGATAACGACATCGCTCGACTACAGTGGCCAGCATGTTCGCCAGACATGAACCCTATCGAACATGCCTGGGATATGTTGAAAAGGGCTGTTTATGGACGTCTTGACCCACCAACCACTCTGAGAGATTTACGCCGAATTGTCGTTGAGGAGTGGGACAATTTGGACCAACAGTGTCTTGATGAACTTGTGGATAGTATGCCACGGCGAATACAGGCATGCATCAATGCAAGAGGACGTGCTACTGGGTATTAGAGGTAGTGGTGTGTACTGCAATCTGGACCACAAATTCTGAAAGTCTAGCTGTATGATGGTACAACATGCAATGTGTGGGTCTCATGAGCAATAAAACGAGCTGAAATGTTGTTTGTGTTGATCTCTATTCCCTTTGTATTTAACGGTTCCGGAACTCTTGGAACCGAGGTGATGCAAAACTTTTTTTGATGTGTGTAATTGCAATAAAGATATTTTCAGTATCGAATAAAATGAAAAAACAAACAAACTGTTTTTTCAGTTAAAATTCGTTAAGTTTTATTTGTCTGGTTATTGTGTTTCCGTTTTTTGAGTTTGCAAAAAAAATTGGTCTCCGTTTGGGGGGGGGGGGGTCATGCCCCCGTGACCCCCCCCCCCCCCTTCCCCCTTGAATCCGCGCCTGCAGCGAAACACTTAAGCAATAAGCCTCAAACTAGATTTGTAAACTAATAGCCTATGCAGAAATGACCCACGAGATACTCTACTGATCAGGTATCAGTTAAGACTGGTCGAAACCTATCTTGAAACTTTGTGGACGCAATCGTTGTACTATAAGAGAACAGCGTGTGGAAAATCAGCTGCCAGATTGAACTACAAGGCTCCGAAATCATGTGGCGAATCTCTCATATAAATCAATGGTAAGTAGCGAGTACCGTACATGTTGGAAGGGACACTCCTGATGTCCCAAGCGCTCAAGACCGGTGGAAAGCTGCCGCACGCTCCAGTCAGCATATACGCCCCGCCTCGCTACTACTCCGAGTGCCGCAGGGATGTCCAGCTCCGCCAGTCGTCATGCCTGCGTACCAGGATGTCAGGTACGATTTCGGAGCCTTGCAGTTCAATCTCACGGATGATTTTCCGCACGCTATCCTCTTATAGTACACCGATTGCGTCTACAAAGTTTCAAGATAGGTTGCGACCTGTCTTACCTAATACTTCCCTTGTGAGATGACGGTAGAAAGCTAGAACTGCAATATACAAAACCAGTGTTTGTCGACTAATGTTCTAAACAAACTGCTTGAATAAAAGCACCTCAAATTACAAATGTTGATATTGGTGGTTTGCGCGTGATTCACCGAACAAATTTTTGGTTTTACCTTAGACACCTAGTGGTGTTGCGGCATACATTCTTGACTGTCACCCCAGAGGTTCGGGTTCGATTCCCGGTACTGCCAAGAAATTTAATTCTGGTCTGGGGCCTGGATAGGGGTACACTTACCCTCGTGAGCCAAAACTGAGAAGAGGAGAGTTCAAGTCCCACCTCAGCCATTCTGGAAGTGGTTTTCCATGGTTGTCCCAACTTATACTACAAGAAAATGCTGGGATGGTTCCTAACTTAAGGTCACGGCCGTCTCCCTCCCAAACGTTATCTAAATTACCAATACACACACTACTACAGGGGCTACAGTACATACACTACAATAAGACAGGTTATTCGACAAATTCTACACACACCCAAGAATATGGAGCTAAATGACCACGATGTCCAAGCCCCTCAAATGACACAACGATTTTACATCAGAACAGTGGCTGTCAGAGCAGTTCGTCGACATTTTACATTTCAGATAAGTCTCTATATCAGATCTTTAATAGTACGCTATGCAACGAGCCTATAATGGCAATAATTAAGACACGAGAATGTTTATAAAACGACCGTATGCGAGTTTTATAATTTCCATACGAGTGTCTTAATTACCATTATAGGCGAGTTGCATACGACTGTTTATGTTCGACGATAATTATTATAACTATTTTATGTTCGAACATAAATATTCTTAAATATCTGTCGAGATTTCACCAGTTTTATGTACTGAACAGAGCGCATGGGACGCAGAGAATACCTTGTATTTGACCATGGCCTCATCGATTATCCCACTATGACACTAGGCCACGCAGTGAAATTTAAATTAGAAGGCCTTGGAACTCAGCGTAGGAGAAACTGTCCCATAATGAAAACTAAATAATGAGCCTCATTATAGTAAAGTTTTCTGACATATAATATTTACATTTCGACAACGTCGAACATAAACACATTATTAGTATTGTTATGCCCCACAATACACATGCCATTAGAAGCAATCTTTTCCCTGTTTGGTAAAATAACATACAACATATTTGTAATCTCATACCTGAGTGACAAGAACTTTGTGGAGGTATTACTCTACTGTGAAAATTATCTAGGAATATAATTTAACTTAAACATACTAAAAGTGAGGTCACGCTGATGCCTTGGGAGCGCCATAGAGCGGGGGAATCCCCGCAGCTGTAACGGAGTAGGAATATCATTCGCGATAAGTCCTCGAGTATGACTGCCCTGGGCTAGATGCACAAAGTAGGTCCACTCGTTCCCACTCTCCCATATTATAAGGCGCACCCACAGTGCAAGGTTGGTGGCAGCCAGATGCATGAAGCCAAACCTAGCAGCCAGACCAAAACGCTCCACAAGGACCTGAAACAAAGAAAAAAAATAATTACAGTCAGTCTGAAAGACTAGACGCTATATCATTTCAAATGACGCATGCTACAAATGCTACACATGTTAGAAAGGCTCAGGAGGGCTCTTTCAACAGACTCCATTACCCATTAACTTAGGCCTCCCGCGTGGGCACCTCTTTAAGGGTCACCCTGTATTTCAGTCTGACATCTTTTACAACTCTTTAAGGGTCACCCATTATTTGAATCTGATATCTTGCAAACCTCTTTAAGGGTCACCCTGTATTTGAATTGAATCTAACATACTGTACACCTCGTTAAGTGTCACCCTGTATTTTGCTCGGACATCCTGCACACCTCTTTAGGAGGCACCCTGTATTCTTATCTGGCATCTTGTATATTTCTTTAGAAGTCAACCTGTATTCTTATGTGACATCTTGTACACCTTTTTAGGAGTCACCCTGTTCTTGTCTGACATCTTGTGCACCTCTTTAGGAGTCACCCTGTATTCTTCTCTGCCATCTTGTACACCTCTTTAAGAGTCACCTTGTATTCTTATCTGGCATTTTGTATATCACTTTAGGAGTCACATTGTATTCTTATCTGGCATCTTGTACTGTATTTTGCTCTGACATCCTGCACACCTCTTTAGGAGGCACCGTGTATTCTTGTCTGACATCTTGAGCACCTCTTTAGGAGCCACCCTGTATTCTTATCTGCCATTTTCTACACCTCTTTAAGAGTCACCTTGTATTCTTATCTGTCATCTTGTATATCTCTTTAGGAGTCAACCTGTATTCTTATGTGACATCTTGTACACCTTTTTAGGAGTCACCCTGTTCTTGTCTGACATCTTGTGCACCTCTTTAGGAGTCACCCTGTATTCTTCTCTGCCATCTTGTACACCTCTTTAAGAGTCACCTTGTATTCTTATCTGGCATTTTGTATATCACTTTAGGAGTCACCTTGTATTCTTATCTGGCATCTTGTACTGTATTTTGCTCTGACATCCTGCACACCTCTTTAGGAGGCACCGTGTATTCTTGTCTGACATCTTGAGCACCTCTTTAGGAGCCACCCTGTATTCTTATCTGCCATTTTCTACACCTCTTTAAGAGTCACCTTGTATTCTTATCTGTCATCTTGTATATCTCTTTAGGAGTCACCCTGAGTAGTGTATTTGTAACAGTTCAGGACCCTTCACCTCCACACCCTCAACACAAGATGGCGGCGGCGCGATATCTCTCGAACGCATGGTCGGATTTTGACGAATGAGGTGTCATTGAACTCGGGCTGATACCCCCTTTCCAATGGACAACATATTTCCACCCCAAAATAAACCGTACCCCTACTAGGGGGTGAAATTGTATTTTTTTAAATAGAAAATCTCGCTTTCCAAGTGCAACATGTGAGAGTTTGAATGCCAATATGGAATTAAACGTTGTTCTACACAAGAGACATGTATACGGTGGATAGCCAATATGAATTAACATGCTTGTTTTTTGTTTTTTACACATGCCCACTCATAGCTTTTGTAAGAGGGCGGGCCTTTTAAAAGATGGCGGCTGTAGTGTAACCTAACCTACCCCAACCCACGAGTGGTGATCAAAAATTATTTTAAGCGACGCTTGTCGATCGGCAAACCAATAATCAAAGAGGGACATGTCAGGCCTTGAGGTGATAGCCCCTTTTGATTGATCCCTGTTGATTGGTCCCTTTTGATTGATCTTTGTTGATTTGCCCCTTCGGACTGGTCCCTGTTGACTAGCCCCCCCCCCCTTAGACGGGCTCTTTTTGACTGGGGGTCATTTTTGATGGATCCTTTTTGACAGGTCCCTTTTGATGGGTCCCTGTTGATGGGCCCCTGTGGATGGGTCATTGTTGACGGGTCATTGTTGACGAGTCCCTGTGGACGGGTCTCCGTTGACGGTCATTTTTGACAGATCATTGTTGACGGGCCATTGTTGACGGGTCCTTGTTGACAAGTCCTTGTGGAAGACTCCCTGTTGACGGGTCCCTTTTGACTGATCCCTTTGGACCGGTCCCTTTGGACTGGTCCCTAATGCTATGATGAAATTAAACGTTGTTCCACATAAAACGCAAGCGAAGAGCCGATCGCTACTATGAATTAACATGTTTGTTTTTTGTTTTTACGCATGTGCACTTGGGGTTTTTGTAAGAGGGCGGGCTTTTTGAATACAGATTTATAGATGAGTTATTTAAAAAAAATAACCAAAAGATCTAAAACTAATAGGTCATTAGCTTTTAATATCTCATGAACCAATAAGGCTAGGGACTTGTATGAGAGGTCGTTGGACTTGGGGTGACATCCTGTTTCTTAATGTATTATTCATTTTTGTCAAAAGGGCCTAACTGCACTTTTGTTAATATCTCGCTAACTAATAATCAGAGAGGGTCAAGTGAGGTGTCATGGGACTCAGGATGGTTAACCCTTTTCCTTGACTAACGAATTTACCCAAAAAAGACCTAAAACAGCAAGGTCATTGACCTATGATTTTATAAACTAATAATCGGAGAGGGTCAAGTGAGGTGTCATAGGACTTAGAATGGTTATCCCTTTCCCATGACCAATGAATTTAATCCAAAAATCCAAAACAGTAAGGTCATTGATCTGAGATTTTATAAACTAATATGGGGTTGATAACCTAGATATTAGGCCCCCTTAAAACAACAATTATCATTATTAGTATTATTATTATTATTGCCTCCGTGGCTTAGGCGGCAGCACGCCGGCCTCTCACCGCTGGGTCCGTGGTTCAAATCCCGGTCACTCCATGTGAGATCTGTGCTGGACAAAACGGAGGCAGACAGGTTTTTCTCCGGGTACTCCGGTTTTCCCTGTCAACATTTCATTCCAGCAACACTCTCCACTATCATTTCATTTCATCTGTCATTCATTTAATCATTGCCCCAGAGGAGTGCGTCAGGCCTCGGCAGCCGGCACAGTTCATATCCTCGCCGCTAGATAGGGGCTTCATTCATTCCATTCCTGACCCGGTCGGAGACTGGAAGCAGGCTGTGGATTTTCATTATTATTATTATTATTATTATTATTATTATTATAAACTAATAATCGGATATCAACATGTGAGGTGTCATAGGACTTAGAATGGTCAACCCTTTCCCATAGCCAATGAATTTACCCAAAATACTCAATACATCAAGGTCATTGACCTGAGATTTTATAAACTAATAATCGGATACGGACATGTGAGATGTTTACCGTGAGTGATGAAACATAGCTAGGTAGAGAAAGAATTAGTGTAGGCTACATGTATGGTGACTGACAAGTCTTTTACCATTGGAACTTGTTTTCAGATCAAACTACAGTACAGAGAGAGTATAGGTTGCAGGTATGGGTTAATAAATGACAAACGGTGTACACAAACTCTGATTTATCGATTCAAGAATTAAGAGTAGACTATCTTTAATTGATTGGTTAAAGAGGTTAGCTAAAACACAAAATAGTGACTACATTGTACTAAACCGAACCAAACCTAACCGAAAACAAGCCAAGGGTTTAAGTGTAAAACTTGTGGGTAAATGTGGTCATTGGTAATGTCAAAAAGGAAAGGGATAACGCTCTACCTATAGAGGGTAAGGTTTTTAAATGTATTATTTTGAAATTTTGCCAAGGGGCCTACTATAATTTTGTTGATATTTCCTGAACCCATGATGGGATTTTGACCTGTGAGGTGTCGTTGGACTTGGGCAGACACTCTCTTTTTGAATGTATTTTTGACAGTTTAACAAAGGACCTAACTATACTTTTGTTAATATCTCGCGAACCAATAAGGCTAGGGACTTGTATGTGGGGTCCTAGCACTCGGGGTGACGCTCTGTTTTTGAATATATATTTAATGTTTGTCAAAAGGGCCTAACTGCACTGTTGTTAATATCTCGATAACTAATAATGGGAGAGAGTCAAGTGAGGTGTTATAATACTTAGGATGGCCAACCCTTTCCCATGACCAACGAATTTACCCCAAATATTCAAAACAACAGGGTCATTGACCTGAGATTATATAAACTAATAATCGGATATCGACATGTAAGGTGTCATTAGACTTATAATGGTCAACGCTTTCCCATGGCCAATGAATTTACCTAAAATATCCAAAACATTAAGGTCATTGACCTGAGATTTTATAAATTAATAATTGGATACGGACATGTGAGATGTTTACCGTGAGTGATGAAACATAGCTAGGTAGAGAAAGAATTAGTGTAGGCTACATGTATGGTGACTGACAAGTTTTTCACTATTGGAACTTGTTTTCAGATCAGACTGTAGTACAGAGAGAGTATAGGTTGCAGGCATGGGTTAATAAATGACAAACGGTGTACACAAAATCTGATTTATTGATTCAAGAATTAAGAGTAGACTATCTTTAATTGATTGGTTAAAGAGGATAGCTAAATAAACAAAATGGTGACTACATTGAACTAAACTGAACCAAGCTGAATAAAACCCAACCAAACCGAACCAAACCTAATCGAAAACAAGCCAAGGGTTTAAGTGTAAAACTTGTGGGTGAATGTGGTCATTGGTAATGTCAAAAAGGAAAGGGATAACGCTCTACCTATAGAGGGTAAGGTAAAGCTAGTGCATGGTGCTAATCCACACACCCAAGTACATGAACCACACACAACTATCCTATGCAGCTTTTATGGATTGACCGTTAAAACTTGCTCAGTGGTTACTGGGACAAGATGGTCGCTACACACAACAAGCTTTAAATACTTGAGGTTAATAATCTATACACACACACACACACACACACACACTTGTTCTAAACTAAACTGTCTTGCTGGCAGTGCTCACACAGTAGGCAAATGACAGAAATGCTTTACTAACCGAAACACAATCATTTTCGGTTGTCTAATGTTACCAGCTAACCATTACGTGTTGTAGTGGTGAGCACATGTGCCTCTTGCACTGGAGATCGTAACTCGATTTCTAGCTCTAAGGCCTAGAACGAATCAAACTAAGAAAGAAGGGTATGGTGACGCAGTGGTTAAACTGTTAGCTTTTCACTAAGGTAGACTAGGGTTTGATTTTAGGATAATATGCATGTCATAAACAAACAATCAAAAAAAAAAGCAGAGATAATGTTTAAAACTGATTACACTTGTCTCTTTTCAAATTATTACTTAGATTACAAATACAAAGGTGGACTGGGTTTGATATACAGTTAATGCTGCCTATCGCATACTAGCCTGTAAGAAACCCAAACAAGCAAAAGGTGTAGGTAGAGCAGTGGTAAAATCGCTATGTGTAGAGAACTACCTAACGGTTTTATGAACTGGCAAAGGTATGTCGCATAAACAGTGTAGGATACAATCCAGCAACCATAATTTTTATCTTGTGGAACAGAGAAAACATATATATATATATATATATATATATATAGAGAGAGAGAGATATAGAAAGCTTGTGTATGTATGGGTAGCATTGATTGTTTGACCGGAGAAAATACGGTGAGGTAGGGTGGGGAGAGGGAGAATTAACCCTTATATATGAATGGTAAATAGTATTTTTTTCAATAGTTTTGTTTTTCAAATGCAGTGGTAGATAGCCGTTATTTTGTAAAACATTCTTACTTGCAGTAGTAATAAGCCTCTACGGTCCCGCTAACACACATAGACAGACTGTACTATTGCCATGGTCAAGCACTCACATTAAGATCATTTACAAAAACATAAGATGAAAAAAAAAATCTTGTTTTGGAAATATCGTTTTTCAACAGACACAATAAATAAAAAATGTGTAAACAGCAAAATGGAAAATCCATGTTTCCATATATACAAATTTTAAAAACCTTAAACGAACATTTAAAAAAAATATACAAATGGAAAATTGACAAATGCGTAAATATGAAAATGGAAAATCCATGTTTCCATATCATGAAATTGAAAAACATCAAACTGTCATTAAAAAAATGCAAATGGAAAATTGACAAATTGCAATGTGTGAAATGTGAAATTGAACAAATGGCTATCATTATTTTAAATAAAAAAAAAAACACGGTGCTGTATGGTTGAGGTGTGAATCAAACCCTCTCTACTTATTTTGGACCACCCGAGACTGAGTATACTTTTTTAGTCCTCATACCACTTTTAAAATTTTGTGTTAAAGATAGGAATTGAACCCAAGAGCTTGTAGGGGGAGACCAAGGTTAGAATATGTTAAACAGATAGTCTTAATTGTAGGGTGTGGTAGCTATATAGAGATGAAACGATTAGCTCGGGACAGGGGGCAATTGAGATCTGCAGCAAACCAGTCAAAAGACTAAAGACTCAAACAACAACATGTAAGCTCACCAAAATAATGTTGTGTAACGGTAAATGTTAGTCAACGAACAGTAATGCATTACTAAAACCCATGACACGATACCTAAGAGGCCTAAGAGCTTTTCTAAAATTATTTTAAAATTCCTTTAACACTTATATTAAACACCCAGTTCACAATATTCACAACTGCAATGTTATGGTAAAACAAAACAAAATCTATATTTCAAAACAAGCAAGTGGTTTAGTCAATGTATACCGGGAAAAGTTTTGTAGGTTAGCCAAGTTTTGAAAGCCACTGTTCCGCACATGCGCTCTATGGGCATCCTGAAAAGATATCTCTTTTGCCGAGGGTCAAGACAGACATTTCCGGTATGGAGGAAAGAACATCTTCGTCCATCTATTGACTACATACATTTAATGCATTTTTAGCCTACTTTTCACATTTTGCAAAAATGAGGAAAAAGTAGACTTATGAGATCGGGCAAATGTGTGTCTGTCTGTCTGTCTGTCCTTCTGTCTGTCTGGCTGTGTGTGTGTCCCCCCCCCCCCCTATCAACTCCCAAACGGCTGCAGCAATCGAAACAAAATTTGGTAGGAGTAAAGATCTATACCTGAATATCTCACGTCCATATTTGAAAACGATGTCAGTGCTACCATCTGCTGAAAAAACGCAATTAAAATTTGAGCTTCATGTTGGATATCTTGGAAGGTATGAATTGGAGCTATTTCAAAATTGGCACACATATAGATAATAATATTGCAGTTATATTTCCAGGAGGCCATACATGTCAGTGTTGCCAAAATGATTATAAGCCTGCTGATGGGTCCAAATTCTAAATGCATATAACGTCTACATTATCAATTGGATTTCAACCAAATTTCGTATATGCTATGTGTACATAAGCATATATTACTGAGCGTATTCTTAAGAGCCACCAGGGCTGCCAACTGTTAATAAATGCTCTCAATTTTTTTTAACCCAAATACTCATATATCAGAAAGTATGCAAGCCGACAGCTTTAAATATGCACACGTATAGTACCTGACATTCTATACTAATTTGGAGTAGGTTATATACGTCAGTGCTACCAACATGATTCTAAGCCTACTGAGAAGTCCAACTTTAAATACATGTAACATATATACTATCATTTGGATTTCAACCAAATTTTGTGTGTGCTATGTCTACCATAAGAGATATGACTATGCCGATTCTTAAGAGTAACCAGGCTGCCAACTGTTAATAAATACTGTCTCTATGTTTGTCACCCTAATATCAATATATCAGAAAGTATGCAAGCCAATAGCTCTAAACTTTGCACACGTATCGTACCTGGCATTCTAGATTAATTTGGAGTAACTAATATACGTCAGTGCTGCTAACATGATTCTAAGCCTGCTGATATGTCCAATTTTAAAATGCATGTAACTTCTATACTAACTAATGGATTACATTCAAAATTGACACAACAATAGATCATATTATTTCAGATTATTTCTGACCAATACATGTATGTCATTGTTGCCAACATGATTTTACGCGCGCTGTTAGATCCAATGTTTAACTGCATGCAACGTCCATGCTATCCATTGGACTTCAACCAAATTTTGTATTCTGTACCTTAAGAGATGGAACTAGGAATATATTCAGTCACCAGGGCTGCCAACTGTAGTTCTCTATTAGGCAACGTTATGCCAGGTATACAGTATATCGAACTAATTAGAAATTTGGATATTACCAACTTAATTTTGTTATTATTCTAGATAGATCCATAATATAGATTAATCATTGACATGATTCTTAAATTTTAGGAAAAGTAGGCTGTTATTTCGTCACGGAACTTCTTGTTTTTACTCCATTTGAAGACAAAATAGTTATCTATTATTATGGGAACCTACCAAAATGTTTGGAATGTCTATCAATGTTTAGTAAAGTTACCTTGGAGAGCTGGACAGTCTCTAATTTCAATGTAGGCCCTACAATGTATTCTTGTTTGAAGCTGCGAAGAGGTATTCACCATGACACACATTTTAATACGTCTACGAAAGAACCTAAATCTGCCAGAAAATCTTTCCCCACTTTCTAGGAGACAGCAACCTAAATACATATTTATAAATTGACAAGTATATTTCATCTCTAGGAATGCAAATTCTTTTTTCAATTATGTTTTAATTTTTGTAGTTATTACCGTTACATGCATTCTCGTCGGCTTGTGTCAAAAATACAAATTTCTATATTAAATTCCAATTTTATCCACAGTAGCATAATTATGTGCTCTCAGGTGCAGATAACCTCGTTGTTCTACACTTTTAAAACAATGATCACTACCATGTTACTTCTTCATTACTCTAAAAATACACACATCAAAAAAAGTTTTGCATCACCTCGGTTCCAAGAGTTCCGGAACCGTTAAATACAAAGGGAATAGAGATCAACACAAACAACATTTCAGCTCGTTTTATTGCTCATGAGACCCACACATTGCATGTTGTACCATCATACAGCTAGACTTTCAGCATTTGTGGTCCAGATTGCAGTACACACCACTACCTCTAATACCCAGTAGCACGTCCTCTTGCATTGATGCATGCCTGTATTCGCCGTGGCATACTATCCACAAGTTCATCAAGACACTGTTGGTCCAAATTGTCCCACTCCTCAACGACAATTCGGCGTAAATCTCTCAGAGTGGTTGGTGGGTCAAGACGTCCATAAACAGCCCTTTTCAACATATCCCAGGCATGTTCGATAGGGTTCATGTCTGGCGAACATGCTGGCCACTGTAGTCGAGCGATGTCGTTATCTTGAAGGAACGCATTCACAAGATGTGCACGATGAGGTCGAGAATTGTCGTCCATGAAGACAAATGCCTCTCCAATATTCTGCCGATATGGTTGCACTATGGGTCGGAGGATGTCATTCAGGTATCGTAAAGCCGTTTCGGAGCCTTCCATGACCACCAGTGGCGTACGTCGGCCCCACATAATGCCACCCCAAAACATCAGGGAACCACCACCTTGCTGCACTCGCTGGACAGTGTGTCTAAGACGTTCAGCCTGACCAGGGTGCCTCCAAACACGTCTCCGACGATTGTCTGGTTGAAGGCATATGCGACACTCATCGGTGAAGAGAACGTGATGCCAATTCCGTGGGGTCCATTCAGCATGTTGTTGGGCCCATCTGTACCGCGCTGCATGGTGTCGGGGTTGCAAAGCTGGACCTCGCCATGGACGTCGGGAGTGAAGTTGCGCATCATGCAGCCTATTGCGCACAGTTTGAGTTGAAACACGACGTCCTGTGGCTGAACGAAACGCATTATTCAACATGGTGGCATTGCTGTCAGGGTTCCTCCGAGCGGCAATCCGTAAGTAGCGGTCATCCACTACAGTAGTAGCCCTTGGGCGGCCTGAGCGAGGCCTGTCATCGACAGTTCCTGTATCTCTGTACCTCCTCCATGTCCGAACAACATCGCTTTGGTTCACTCTGAGACGCCTGGAAACTTCCCTTGTTGAGAGCCCTTCTTGACACAAAGTAACAATGCGGACGCGATCAAACTGCGGTATTGACCTTCTAGGCATGGTAGAACTACAGACAACATGAGCAGCGTACCTTCGTCCTGGTGGAATGACTGGAACTGATCGGCTGTCGTACCCCCTCCGTCTAATAGGCCCTGCTCATGCATGGTTGTTTACATCTTTGAGCAGTTTTAGTGACATCTATGAACAGTCAAAGGGACTATATCTTGGATACAATATACACAGTCAACGTCTATATGCCGGAGATCTGGGAACCGAGGTGATGCAAAACTTTTTTTGATGTGTGTATATGATTCCAAAAGAAACGTCTCGAACATCGCAACTGCTTGGTCTGAAGAGATCGACTCTATGCTCACCTGTGAGTTTACGAAGAGGAAATGCATCTGCAGAAAGGTGAAGAGTCCATGTAGCACAGGATGCACAAATACCACATCATTGAGACAAGCGCCTTCCATCATCGAGTGCATGGCCATCTCCAGACCGTTGAACACCAGGGTTCCCAGACCGAAAGCTGGAACAAAATCTCTCAGTGATAATAATAATAATAATAATAATAATAATAATAATAATAATAATAATAATAATAATAATAATAATAATAATAATCATACTGTAATTCATTCGTCTCAGGAAAATAACAATCACATTCTAAATATATTTGTTTGGCACAATTCTTTTATAAGCCTTTAGAGATAAGAAGGCAGGTTAGTAGTCTGTTATTTACTATGAAAATAAATATTTAATACCGTAACATCATTGATGGTCCTTATTCGTTATCTGCATTTAAATAACTTGCTGACAATTGCGAGAAACAACACTTTCCCCAATAGGTTTATAATGAGAGACTTAAGGAGAAAGTTTGTTATGTTTTTATGGATCATCATAACACTCACCGGTTATTCGATATTTATGAAATTATACGATTTGAGTACTCATTCCTTTGATTTACTGTTTCTGAAATCCATGAAAAATGATAAAGGGAATACCTCAGAATGTTAAAATGACATGAAACAGGCGTCACAGCGGCCAAAATGTGAAGTGGACAGCAATTATGGAGCGTATTTCTTACAGCAACAGTGTCTGCAAATCGCACACTTCGTACATTTTTTAAAGTCATTTCTTAAAGAATTATAGATATTTATGAAATTAGAGTGCAATTCGCCACGATCGGTCGCTTGTGAGCGCCGCAGGAGGGATCTATAGGCCTACTACTGAAATAATATATATGATGATGATGTGTTCCTTCGCATTCAATGAGACCAAAACGTATTACATTCCACATTGCACTGTCCAAGAACCAACACAGAGCAACATAAAAATTCGCCTCTTTTGTAGACATTCAATACTATATCTGCAACACACATCTCAACTTGAATACTGTATATTTGACAGTACCTTTCGTTCTTTTGCTTCTTCGTGTACGGATATCAATTAATATCATACTCTCCGTAGCAGCGATTATGTAATATAATTTTGAATATAAAACAAATACCGTACTTACCTTTGTACTACTAGAATAATAGGCCTATTTAGTTTAAGTGTTGTAAAATTAATTTTTTATTGTTATTGTATTCCTCATATCGTTATTATTTTAGCATAAGGAAATTATTAAGTGTATATTATTTTTGATATGTGTTTCTCATAATTAGGTTGTAACCTGTTAGAAGCACTATAAATAGACATACCGAGCGCTCCGACGCGCAGGTAGAAGCTGGTGCCCGAGGTCCTGGCTCGTGAGATGTGAGCCCGTTTGAGCGAGCCGAACCGTGTGAGATGCGACATGCCTCCCAGCTCAGCATCGTGGTCCACCGTAATGGCAGCAGCCTGGGCACTGGAGGCGGTGCGGCGCTCTGGACCATCCCCGAGAGATGCACAGCTATCAATCAGCACCCAGATGTAAATACAGATGATGACCGCAATGCTGCCCACGTACAGGTACATCAGGAAGATTCCCTACCGACACAAAGTTCAACATCATTACAAAACAAAAGAAACAAAATCGCATCCCATCTTGTCTCATTTGTTGTTGATTCATTTAGGGGCTTTGCGACATCATGGTTATGTAGCCCCGTGTACTTGGGTGTGTGTGGAAATTGTCTGATAACCTGTGTTAATGTGATGGCTGTATTACTGTGAGTATTTGTAATTCAGATGAGGATTGGGAAGGAGGCAGCCGTGGCCTTCATTTAGGATCCATCACGGCATTCACCTGGAGTAGAGTGGAAAACCACTTCCAGGATGGCTGAGGTGGGAATCGTCCCCGCCTCTTCTCATTTTTGCCTCACGTGGCTAAGTGTACTCCGTTCCAACCCTCAGACCATATCCTAGGACACTTGTCCTCAACTATCTTTTTCTTTATACTGTTCACTGATTGGCAGTGGTTGTACTTGAGTGTGTGTGGACATTGTCTGATAACCTGTGTTAATGTGATGGATGTATTGCTGTGTGTATTTGTAATTCAGGTAAGGATTGGGAAGGAGGCTGCCGTGGCCTTAATTTAGGCTCCATCCTGACATTCGCCTGGAGTAGAGTGGAAAACCACTTCCAGGATGGCCGAGGTGGGAATCGAACCCGCCTCTTCTCATTTTTGCCTCACGAGGCAATCTCATACGGTCCTTCACACAAATGGAAAAACTTACTAACTAACGGTCTGTGGACGATATATCAGGCACCTTCAAACTCTCTAGGTCTCCCACCTCTAACCAATCTCCCACCCGCTTACCTTGCTGCCTCTGCCGTTTCATACCTGCCTTATCTTAATATTCCAATATTACCTATCTAACGTAATATCACGTTCAAACATCTAATTAAATACCTCACAAAACTCAGAAAACCACAACACAAACGGCTGAAATAATTAAAAATACTTAACTTCTCTACCATTATCACAAAAAGACAAACAGACTGACTCCTACTGAATTCAATCATCTTATCGTCTAACGTCTGAAAAATAATATCATCTACTGCTTTGGTAATGAGCGTGGGTTATGTAACACCATTGAAGGTAGACCAATCTGCGATATCGAAACAGTGCTCGTAAACATGTGTTTTACCAGGTTTGTTAGAAAATACTTCATTGTGATCTCGGAAGACCCCAAACAATTGGGCCTTATGCTCGATATCCAGCATGCTATCCCCCACAACACTTATAAATCACCTTCATGATTCTCCTCAACTACCATAATTATTGAATATCCTCCGATATCATGCAACTGCTTACCTCACTAACGTTCTCCTCTTGGTTTAAAACCTGGACACACACTGATATACTCACAAAAGCTCCCGAGTCCACCTGAAAACTCAAACTAACAGAATCAAAAGTTTCACCCCTACGGAATCTCACTTCAGCCTCACCGTGTTATGTGTGTTTGAGTCTTCAGTCTTTTGACTGGTTTGATGCAAGCTTCCCTGTCCTGAGCTAATCGTTTCATATCTACATACATAACACACCTTACATCCAAGAAAATCTGTTTAACATATTCTAACCTTGGTCTACCCTTACAGTTCTTGTCCTCGACTCTTCCTTCCATAACTAAGTTTGCTATTCCTGGGTGTCTTAGTATGTGTCCTACCAACCTACCTCTTCTATTCATTAGCAGTCGCCAAAAACATCTTTCCTCTCCCACGCGTCTCAATACCTCTCCATTTGTTACTATATCTACCCATCTGATCTTCCATCATTCTCCTGTAACATCACATTTCACACGCTTCTATTCTCCTCTTCCCTGTTGCACCAACAGTCCAAGTTTCAGTTCCATATAATGCTACACTCTAAACAAAGGCATATAACTTACGCATATGACTGCCTAGTCAATCTACCCCTAATATCACAGGATGCATTACATTTGGAACAACTAAGTATAAATATTGAACACTTCCTAAAAAATACACCCGATCAAATTTCCACAAATCACCTGTGCAAATTAAAATATTCTGCACCGGCCAGCCTTATTCAAGCTCTACGTTATGGGCGTCATTTGTAATATTGAATTTCTAAAAATATAATAACATTAATAATAGCCTAATAAATGGCCTCATTTGCAATTTTAAGTAAATTACACTCTTAAGATAACAGCCCTGGGGCTGGTTTGCAGCAACTCGCCAATCTTCTCTATTCTCCGCCATCCTCTTCAATTCACGATATGATTTTGTGTTCGTGTCTGTCATTAAAAGTGTGATGTATGCAAGTGGTGGTCTTCCTCTTGGGTTTTTCCCTTCTAAATTACAAGAATCATTAATAAAAGTAAAAATATTTAAAAACTTGGCGAAGACTGTTCCTAATCCTCGGATGAGTGCAGGAATGCTGAAAGATCTAGCCGTGTGCTGGCCTTACCCAAACCTCCCCAAAACGTAGAAAATGTAGCAAGGCTAACTACACGCATCTAACTAAAAGAACTGTTCTACCAAATTTAAATTAATTCTATATTCTGAAACTTGACCGTCAATTTCTAATTTACCACAGAAAAATATAATAATTGACTCTTCAATTGAGCCTGGCATTGACAAACCAATCCACCAGTATGCATATATCGCTTCACATTACCCAAAGATGGTGTCCTTCCTCGCCGCACTCCTACTGTTGGTAGAGAGTCGCCAAGTCCTTTCCAATTTTGTGATACAGTGGAACTTTGTTGCAGATTCCAAATAATGCTCGTAGACTCAGTACCCCAGTACCGACACGGTCTGCCTTACAAAGACGTACTTACCCAAAGCACAGTAATGACTTGTTCTGGCTCAACAGCCATACTCACAGTCCGAAGTAGCAATCTTTCATTCAACATGCAAGTTTTGACACAGACACACACACACACAAAATTGTCAGTCCACCTCGTTGCGTAGTGGCTAGCATTCTTGGCTGTCACCGTGGAGGCCAAAGTTCGATCCCGACTCTGCCAAGAAATTTAATTCTGGTCTGAGGGCTGGAAGAGGTACACTGAGTGTCGTGAGGTAAATCTGAAAAGAGGCGGGTTTGATTTCTACCTCAGTCATCCTGGAGGTGGTTTTCCGTGGTTTCCCTCTCTACTCTAGGCAAATGCCGGGATGGTACCCAAATTAAGGCCAAATCCTACCTTAATTACGAAAACACACACTAGTAGAGACATCAATCACAGTGACACAAGTTATCAGGCAAATTAAACACACACCCAAGTACACGGGACTATATGACCACAATGTCGCAAAACACCTAAAGAAACAACAACAGCTCTTTACAGGACGAAAGATTTTATTTCAATCACTGTAAAATTCGACTATTTACTTCATACATTTCTAAAAGACTTGTGTTGTTGTTGTTTCATTCGAGGGGTTTGGACATCGTGAACATTTAACCCCATGTACTTTGGTGAGTGTGGAATTTTGTCTGATAATCTGTGTTATTGTGATGGCTGTAATAGTGTGTGTATTTGTAATTCAGGTGAGGATTAGGAAGGAAACGGCAGTGGCCATAAGTTATGAACCATCCAGTCATTCATCTGGAATATAAATGGGAAACCACGGAAAACCACTTCTAGGATGGCTGAGGTGTGAATTGAATCCACCTCTTCTCAGTTTTGCCTCATGAGCCTGAGTGTACCTCGTTACAGAATTAAATGACTTGCCAAAGCCGTGAATCATACCAAGAACGCTAGCTTCTACACCAAGAGGCGGACTTCTGAATGGCGTGTGACCTATTCTCGAGGTGCTCCTATACGATAAGATACAGCGAAAGAACAATTTTAAATTCACAGTGGTCGGAAACACGAAGTAAAAGAAAATCAATGAGACACATAAGGAAGAAGAGTGACTGAATAACTGATATTATTTTGACATACTAAATTCCACGGAGTTTCTATGGGCTTAAAATGTAAGCTTGATACAGTAGAGTCCCGCTCAACCGACCTTCGCTTATTCGACACTCCGTGTTAAACGACATTGCTCCCTTACTGAATTGCATTCCTGGATATGACTCAAGGTGTGAGAAGTGGTGTGCACAAGATCAGCTGTTTGAACTAACTGACCCTGATATTATTGATTTCGTGCATACTAACGAAAATGAGAATGGTGAAGAAGGAGAAGAACGAGGTATTGCAGAACAAAAGGATAAAAGAATGTCTCACAGTGAAGGATTAGATGGATTGGATATGCCATTAAGGTACGTGGAGCAACAACTGGAGGCAAGCGCAACAGAGGTGTTGATTTTTCATCGATGGCGACATCTCGCAGCAATAAAACGTGAACCAGCAGGAAAGAAGACATTGTTGACAAGTTTCTTTTCTTAAGGCATTTGAAACGTTTTTGTTCAATACTGCATGTACAATTGAATTGATAATTCAGTAAATATAGTCTAACTATTTGTTTTAGTTCATTTTCATAGTTATTCTGTATTATCCGACATTTTCGGTGATCCGACATACTCCAGGTCCAGTTTAGGTCGGATAATCGAGTCTCTACTGTACTTCCAAAATAATATCACAAGTTCAACAGAAACGGAGGGGCCCAAATATCCTCGTCTTGGGGCCCGTTATCGCTCTGTTGAGAAGACTGAGGCCACTTCCTAGGTCATGGGCAAGCAGCGAAGGCTAGAGAGGACCTGATTCCCGCCTGGCGTGCCGAAGGCAGATGCAGAGAGGTCATGGGTAACGAATTAAATGGACTCATGATGGATGAGTGATTGCCTCCTAAGCCTCACGGTACAAACAATGCCGCTAATGGGATGTTTTCTGTCGGGCATATTCCTCATCAGTAAAACTGAGCGTACCACAGCAGCCTTACTCACCAGATGATTGACAAGTCACCCAAGAGGTGTCAGTTTCGGAGACTTGTACACCAGTGGCGTACGCAGCATTCCTTTCTGGTAGGAGTTTCATTCATACAGTATGGCAGTTGTGTACATTATTAAAAATTATATTTCGATTATTATTCATAACAAGCAATAATTAAATCAACATTCTCGTTGCATGAGAATATTTTATATATTTTCTTTAAACAATATGGAAAACAGTAACTAAATACAGTATTACAACTGAAATGAAGCAGTGGTATCAACATGTCCATACGTGACTGCTTATAATATCGATGTTATGTGTGAGAAAAATAGTTTTTCTCTCAGTGTTCGTACTGCCATTACTATTGACTCTTAAAATCTGCCTAACTTGATGGCTTTATCTGCTTCATTGATAGGAATAAATTGCAGAAGCTTCTCATGTACCGAATTGCCTTAACGAAACACAATGACACATATATGCACATTTAAAGCAGCCCGAAGTGACGTGAAGAAAGTTACCGATAGCACACTTCAAAAGCAAAACTGGCCCATGGCTAACTCCAACCCTGGAGGAACAGTCTCGCTGCAAGTAGAGTGTAGGGAATTTATCTATTGAAAAACGTGATCACATTTGTAATATATACATGAGTAAAAGAAGCCTCACTGGTGGTAGTGTGAAACATTTAGCAGGTGATAGATGGGATATTACAAGGATTCAAGTAAACAAATGTCTTTGGGGAAAGGGGTTAAACCCTAAAACCTCCCTGTCGGTACGCCACTGCAGTGAACTACACGATTTATTTTTATTTACCAGGGTTGGCAGAAATCTGTCTGCAAAACCGCATAGGCTACCACTATCGTCAACGAAAGTCAAGGCAGCAATTTCAAGCGGTTAGAAAGGCTTGATGAATATTAGGCAAAAGGAAGGAGAGGCAGTACATTCATGTAAGTTCAGAAATTATCAGAATTTCAATAATTGTATTTACTCACCTGGAGGCTGAGCAGTTTGATGTTGTTGTCCATGACCTCCGTGACACAGAAGGCGAGCATGAGCACCACCACCAGCTTACCGTACAGGGAACTGAGCAGCACCCACAGGTGACAGCTGTAAATAATAATAATAATAATAATAAATTACGAGCCTTACAGTAGTCGCATATGATGTGTAACATCTGACATAGAAGAAAGCTCACGTGCAATTGTTGATACACCGGTATTTTATACTATTATTGGCACAAATATTAATCTATTGTAAAAGGGAGTGTTTTACAGATATTGTAGTTTATAATACGGAACTCATTTTATTAGATGATTTGTAGCTTCCACCAGCACTAGCGTAAATAAAGAATACGATATGGATCAACTAGATTAATAGACGCGACACCGCTCATAACCTTAAATTCCTTATAAACAGGTCCTCTTCATTCACAGACCAACACGTAATTTCATATGGATTCTGTTGAAATGAGTCATATTGATATGATAAATATCGTTTAAAATGATAATCTGGTAGCAAAAATATCCACCCCGTCCGGGATTCAAACCCAAGATCTCTAGATTCACGGTCATAAGTACTAACGTGGGGTTAGTACTTATTTAAATAGCCGTGGGGGCTATTTAAATTACGCAAATTTTGTGCACAAGATGGTGACTTATTTCCACGTTCCAATAATACTGCATTACGGAATTAAGTTTCATTTATAGTTTGCTTGTTTCGATAATGTTCCTGCGTGAAATTGAGTTTAAAATGCCTTATGAATAGGCCCTCTTGTGAGTAAAGAGAATGTATTCAGTAATAGTTCATGAAGGCTTGCTCAATTCTCGTATAACCACAACGATTATATTATATTGATGACTGCAATAGCGTTATGTGGGTTAATATTTGAATAGCCATTGTGCAGAAACATAATACCGGCAATGCCGACTACTTACAATGTTTGATAATAAGGCATTTTACCATTTAAATACTGTTACGAAGACTTCGAACATGTAGCATGTTATTTGTTTCAATCACTTGACTCCAGAGTTCACGTGAGCGTTTTCCGTTCAGTATGTCATATACATTCCACATGGTCGAGAGTACGTCATGGTACTGCCCGCTGGATCGATCGATCGAGCGGGCAGTGCGTACTTCCGTTTTCCACCACTGCCAGCTAGTACACTTCCGTTCGGTCGATCGATCGAGCGGGCAGTGCATACTTCCGTTCGATCCACCACTGCCAGCTCGATCGTTACGATCCACTTCCGTCCCCAATTTTCAAAATCACTCCCACAAAACTATCCAGCAACCGAGCGGAAAGATGTTACACATCAATAATAATAATAATAATAATAATAATAATAATAATAATAATAATAATAATAATAATAATAATAATCATCATCATGTTTAGTGGCCAACATTATTTATGTTGATAGCGTTGATGTCTTCTTTCAGTGTTGCCTTATGACAATTGATATTGCAACTTTTCAGTAAGTCAACACACTCGTAATCCCTATTACTTGGGACATGCAAAAAGTAACCCCCAAAAAATTACATGTGATATTTTTAATCCCTTGACAAACTATCTCACTTCTACTACAGTCTAATCATAGACTTCAAACAAACAAACAAACAAACAAACACAAACAAACAAAGTAAGTAAGTAAATAAATATTATTTATAAATTTATTTATTTATTTATTTATTTATTTATTTATTTATTTATTTATTTATCGTATGGCTTTTAGTGCCGGGAGTGTCCGAGGACATGTTTGGCTCGCCAGGGTCTGTAGCTGCTTCAAGGGAACACGCGTGGGGTGAGTTACAAGTTTCGTTCAATTTCAAGTAGTTCCAACTTTCGCTACCAGATGTTAATGATACCTAGTGGTGAACGTTGGAACTTTGATAGAACGTTCCAACGAAATCTAACCTAGAAATTTAGCTTCAAACAAATTTAGTCTGTGGAAGGATCTTTTACATGCCATAAATCTATGACATGGGACCGCCGGCTTTACGTCCCCTCCGAAGGAAGACATACTGAAGGATTTTAACTCTCTTAAAAAATCCGACGACTTCGGCCGGGTTTGAACCTGCTATCTTGGGCACAACAGTTCAGCATGCTGCCAGCTACGCCACCGAAGCCTGAAATAGAGAAGAAAACCAGAGTGGATGGGATTAAGTACTATTATTGTTCGAAAGTACTGCTCCGTTCCCTACAAGGAAAATTGTATTCAAAGGTTAATTTACCGAAATGTCGTAGGGCCTAGATGAAACATTGAGATGAGATTGCATTCAAATACCACTCTGTATACTTTTCGGTTCGGCTGAGTTTAAGGCAGGATTTTCGGCCTGTGTAACGAAGGAAAGATTATATAATGTTATTGGTTTTACGATCCTTTTTACTACTCTGGCTTTTAGAGACGCCGGGGTACCGGAATTTTGCACCGAAGGGGATTTACAACGTGTCAATAAATCTACTGACACGGCTCCCTCTCATTTGCGCACCCTCAAATGTTAGCTTTCATCCTGCAACCTTGGGCACAGCAGGCTACAACATTACCGCTGAGCCACGCAGCCAGTCAGGAAGGAAAGAGATTGCAAGAATATTCAATATTTTCCCGAGATCAACTACATAATGATGTTTCTTTTGAGGAGCTTGGATATAGTGGTCATTCAGTCCTGTGTACTTACGGTGTGTACATATAAATACAATGTATATAATTTGACTGTTTTTTTTTCGTGTGGCCTCCTGAGAGGCCTAGTGCAGGTCTTTCTAATTGACGCCTGTGGGCACCGGCACGTCATAATGAGGATGAAGTGATGATTAAGACGGTACATACACCCAGTCCCCGAGCCAAGGGAATTAATCCCAGGAGATTAAAATCCCGAATGGCCTGGCCGGGAATTGAACCCGGGACACAGCGGGCTAAAGCCTAGCGCGCTAACCATTTAGCCACGGAGCCGGACATTTGACTGATAACCTGTGTTATTGTGGTGTCTGTTGTAGTGTGTGTATTTGCAATTCAGATGAGGATTGGGAACGGGGGAAAGCCTCCGTGGCTTAGGCGGCAGCACACCGGCCTCTCACCGCTGGGTCCATGGTTCAAATCCCGGTCAGTCCATGTGAGATCTGTGCTGGACAAAACGGAGGCAGACAGGTTTTTCTCCGGGTACTCCGGTTTTCCCTGTCAACATTTCATTCCAGCAACACTCTCCACTATCATTTCATTTCATCTGTCATTCATTTAATCATTGCCCCAGAGGAGAGCGTCAGGCCTCGGCAGCCGGCACAGTTCATATCCTCGCCGCTAGATGGGGGCTTCATTCATTCCATTCCTGACCCGGTCGGAGACTGAAAGCAGGCTGTGGATTTTCATTTCATTGGGAACGGGGCGGCCGTGGTCATAAGTTAGGAACCATCCCATCCCATCTCCGGAGCGACAGCCAAGAATGCCAACTACATGCTATTTAATTTGGTTGGTTCATTTGTTCCTAAGTTTAGGGGCTGCGACAACGCGGACATGTAGCCCCGTGTACTTTGGGTGTGTGTAGAATCTGTCTGATAACCGGTGTTAATTGTGATGGCTGTATTAGTGTGTGTTAGCCTATATATTTCAAGTAAGGACTGCAGACATTCAATTTTCAAGTAGTTTCTACTTATGCTACCAAACGTCACCCTCAACGAAAACTAGTTCTGAACTTGGTTGCTAGATGCCACCGCAGTCGGCTCCTGGCGACGAACGTTGGAACCTAAGAGCGTTAGTCAAATCTAACCTATAATTTAGCTTCACGCAAGTGTAATTAGTGGAAGGTTCTTTTACATGCCGTAAATCTATGACATGGGACCGCCGGCTTTATTTCCCCTCTGAAGGAAGGTATACTGAGGGATTTTTAACGCTCTTAAAAATCCGACGACTTCGGCCGGGTTTGAATCCACGATCTTGGGCATAGAAGCTCAGCATGCTACCAACTACGCCACCGAAGCCGCGTTATTTAATTTGCCAACTATTAGGATTAAAAGGTGTGACTTCAATGAGGATTGACTATGCGAATAGTGCCTAGAATTCTTGTCTGTCGCCTCCGGAGGTCCGGGTTCGATTTTCGGCTCTATCAAGAAATTTAATTCTGGTCTGAGGGTTGGAACGGGGTACACTCAGCCTCGTGAAGCAAAACTGAGAAGAGGTGGCTTTGATTCCCATCATCCTAGAAGTGGATTTCCGTGATTTCCGATTTCTACTCCAGGCAAATGCTGGGATGGTTCCTTACTTAAGACCACGGTCGCTTCCTGCACAATCCTCGCCTGAATTACAAATACACACTTTTACGGACGCCACAATAACATAGGTTATCAGACAAATACTCTCTCTTTTCTACCTCACAAATAGCTAATGTGCTGGAGAATGTTAATGATGACATAGAAGGGCTAGTAAATTTTTCAGCTGACCTCAATCTAACTCTCAATGCTTCGAAGATACAAACTCGTTCTTTTTGGAGATTCGAGACTTTTGAACTCTGTTGATATAGGCTATCAATTATGCCTAATATCACAATCGGAAAGCCTCCGTGGCTTAGGCGGCAGCACGCCGGCCTCTCACCACTGGGTCCGTGGTTCAAATCCCGGTCACGCCATGTGAGATCTGTGCTGGACAAAACGGAGGCTGACAGGTTTTTCTCCGGGTACTCCGGTTTTCCCTGTCAACATTTCATTCCAGCAACACTCTCCACTGTCATTTCATTTCATTTCATCTGTCATTCATGTACTCATTGCCCCAGAGGAGTGCGTCAGGCCTCGGCAGCCGGCACAGTTCATATCCTCGCCGCTAGATGGGGGCTTCATTCATTCCATTCCTGACCCGGTCGGAGACTGGAAGCAGGCTGTGGATTTTTCATCACAATCGGAAGTACCTTTTTTTTCGTAACGTTCTGTTACCAATTTGGGACTTAACTGACAATACCTTATCTTGGTCTGAACATATAGCCTACTCGAACCGTTAATGAAGATGTGTCGATTATTTACCAGTTACGATGTAATAATTGGTGCTTGCCGATAAATATACGCAAATTATTTGTTCATGCCCTGGTATATCCTGTGTTGGAGTATTGCTCAGTGGTTTCATGGTGTCGAGGGGTGAGCTGTTTTTACAATTCCCGTATTTCCAGAACAAAAATCGACCAAATTCCTGTATATTTTAGAACTCTCCGAGACTAGAGTTCGCATACCGAATGGCTGAAAAGTGAATCTTATAAGCGCGAATCAAGTTTTGTAAGTGTAAGTGTAATAGCATGTGTGGAGAATACTTCCGCAAGGGTGATGGCGAGATTTAGGCTAAGTCCGTAGCGTAAGCAATGCGCAAGCACGAGAAAGTTGACATCTCTCTCAGGTGGGATTATTTATTTATCGTATGTCTTTTAGTGCCGGGAGTGTCCGATGACATGTTCGACTCGTCTGAGGCTGTAGCTGCTTCAAGCGGACACCCATAAAGTGAGCTAAAAGTTCCGTTCAATCTTAAGTAGTTCCAACTTTCGCTACCAGATGTCAATGATACCTAGTGGTGAACGTTGGAATTTTGATAGAGCGTTACAACGAAATCTAATCAGGTGGGATGAGAAGCTACAAACACAAATGAAGTACCGTTTACGGCCGGCGGTCGGTCAGGCAAAGCAGCAGTTTCATTCGATGCGACGACGCTGCCGCGTCTTGATGTTGGCTAGGGCCTCACTCTCACCCTGCTTAGCGCTCTAAGCGGCGGTAGTGCAAAATGCGGGTGGTGGCGTGGTTTGCAGGCGAAATAGAAGGCTGAGCGGTTGGACTCTACCGAGCGCTCGGAGGCTAAGAATTCGGGCATAATGAGACTTATTAAGAATTCCTGGATCAAATACGAAACTCCCGTATATTTCCCACAATTATCCCGGGTCACTAAAATTCCCGTACATTTTCCGTATCACTCGAACCTCTGGCGTTTATAATAAGATTTCAGAAACACTTAACATCATAATTCAACGAAGACAGAATGCCTGTGTTAGATTCGTCCTTGATGTACGCAATGATGAGCATATCACGCCATACTTCATTCAGCTTCTGTGGCTTAAACTAAACTAGCGAAGATTACTGGCTATAGCTATTTCATCTATCAATATCCTTAAACACAAGTCCCTACCATATCTCTATAATCATTTTTCCCGTTTGGAGGACGTTCATGGTCGATGCAATAGATTCACTCAAGTCACGATGCAGGTACCTCACCATCGTGCGGCCAAATTCAATAAACCATTCATTTGTACCGTATCACACATTTATAATCTGTATGAGAATTCTCATGGATCAGTACTCAAGAGACACCTTATCAGTCATTAATTGCGGGCTATACAATAAAAAAGGATTACGAGATCGTGCAAGTACATCATGAATTTACATAGAACATTTTAGTTCACTTTTAATGTAGATTATAGTTAAATTTAATAATTGTTCTTCATGCTGTATTTTATGTAAAAGTGCGGATTATATGCATCCAGTGGGACTTAATAGTGCTATGTAAGTAATCAATCAATCAATCAATCAATCAATCAATCTCAGATCAATGATAATGTTATGGGTTTTATGCCTCTTTTAACTACTGTGTTGTTTAGAGACGCCGGCTTTGCCAAGAACTCTAATTCTGGTCTGAGGGCTGGAACGGGGTACACTCAGCCTCGTGAGGCAATACTAAGAAGAGGCGGGTTATATTCCTACCTCGATTATCCTGAAAGTGATTTTCCGTGGTTTCCCACTGCTATTCCAGGCAAATGCCGGGGGGGGGGCACCTACCTTATACGAGGGCCGTTTTATAAGTAATACCCGTTGAGATATTACGCTATTGCCGCTCTGCGGTTGGCATTCCGTGCAGATGCGCTGTGTACCTGTATCTATTGGAAAGGCTGAGACGCCATTACGGCATCAGTCGCCCTTGTGTGGGTGTGTTGACAAGCTTTTGAAATGGCATCGCCGATCGCGAGTCCCGCCGACTCGTAGACAAGGGAGAAAATTCCCCTGTGAGATATGCTACCATTTGGCCACCACTGTAAGGCAAATTGCGTGTTACTCAGGAGAACTCCGAATGTATTACTTAAAAAACGGCCCTCGTATATACAGTAGACTGTACACCCAAAGTACACGGGGCTAAATGATCGACCGCGATGTCCAAACCCTTGAATGAAACCACAACAAAAGTTTAGTGTGACTTCAATGATATTTGAATATGGTTGAGTAAGTTTTAATGTTTGAATCATTCAGTGTCCAGCAGAGAAATGTGACTGTTCAAATTAAAATGACGACCAGACTGAATGCTTTGTATGCAATTTTTATTTAAATATCAGAATGAGAGTTTATCACAAAGTATTTTGCGTAATAGTAAGCTACGCATGACTCACTGTAGAATCACATGGAACTTCACGGCGTAGCCGTGCTCAATAATTAAATCGTGCACCAAGACCGCGCGGGCAGCTGCAGCAAGTCCGGAGATCGGAGATTTGAATCCTGGTACTGACAGCGCTATCCCAAATGTGGATTTTCCCAATACTCCCTCCAGGAAAATGCCGGGATAGTACCTTACTTCAAGTCCCGGGGTGATTTCCCTAATACAGCTACACACACTACTACAGTCACCAGAGGAATAGCCTACAGGTTATCAGACAAGCTCAACACACACTCAACTTCACGAACTGATGACCAAGATGTCCCAAGCCCCTTAAATGAATTGACAACAACAGAATCACAAGAGGTAAAGTCGCTAGCATTCTTGGGTGTCACCGCGAAGGCCCGGGTTCGATTCCCGGCTCTGCCAAGGACTTTAATTCTGGTCTGAGGGCTGGAAAGGGGTACACTCAGCCTCGTGAGGCAAAACTGAGAAGAGGCGAGTTGGAGTCCTACCTCAGTCATCCTGGAAGTGATTTTCCGTGGTTTCCCACTACTACTCCAGGCAAATGCCGGGATGGTACCTAACTTAAGGCCACGGCTGCTTTCTACCCAAATCCTACCTCAATTACAAATAGCCAACACACACTCACTCTGGTCACCTCAAGACCTAAGCGGTTCCTTTAATGTTCTTGTCTGAGAAGAGGCTAACGCGCCAGGAAATAGTTCCCACTTTTTCGGCTTGTTTTTGGCGTTAAAGAAATCCTGCACATGTTGCTATGTTTTCATAATCTGGCTAGATTACTTTTCAGAATATTCTTTGTAAATATTTATGAATAATTTCTCATATTCACGTTAATTGGGAACTTGACCAACTTTGCTTTTCATGCGATGGAATGTTTGAGTGAATATAGTTTTTAGTGTTTTGAACTATAGGCAGAGTAATTCAGTTTGGATTTGATATTATATTTGTTATATGTGTTGTGTATATACCTGTTTGAGCGGCAAAAGAGCAACCGAGTAAAGTTTGGCAACACTGTTACGATTGCACAAAGTTCAACATGGTTTCCTCAAGTAGACAACGTGTTCAAACTGCAGCTGTAAAGATTGTATCATCAATAAAATAAAATAAAGGTAATACAAGAGGAGAGAAGTTGAGTAAAGGTGCAAACAAATGATTTTAAATGTACGGTATATGGTAGGTTGAGGGATGACAATGTAGAGTTCCATGCCGAAAACACAAAAAGGGACAGAGAGAGGAGATGCACGGAGGGATATTTTCCTCAGGACTTGACCTGACGTTGGGTATAGTACAGGCCTCACATTGACACAGGTTACCAGACAAATTCTACACAAACCCAAGTACATGGGGCTACATGGCCACGATGTTGAAAACTCCTAAAGAATCTACAACAACATGGAGTAAAGTGATTGACTTTGGCCAGCTGAAATTTATAATAATAGGCTAATAATGTTATGGGGTTTATGACCCTTGAAACTACTGTGGCTTTTAGAGACGCCGCGCCGCACCGGGGTGCCAGAATTTTGCCCCGAAGGGGCACCCTCAAATGTCAACTGACCTGCAAGGATTCAATCCCGCTATCTTGGGATCAGCAGGCGAGGACGTTACCGCAGAGCCACGCAACCAGTCAACAGCAGTTAGTTAGTTAGTTAGTTACTGTTGTTTTAAGGGGAGGAACTACGAGGTCATCTGCCCCTCTTAACACAGATTAAAGAATACAAATTTGGAATTGAATTTAGAATTTTGAAGTGGGCACCTAAATTTGAAAAGACCTAAAATTAATGTAACAAAAAATAAATAAAAATAATAAGTATAAAAATAAACCAAAAATACGGGGGGGGGGGGGGAAATATTATTCAAAAACAAACCAGTCGTTGAGTCAATGTACACTGGAAAATTTAGATTGAGCCAACAGCAGCTGAAAGGGAGCTCCAGCATGTCAGTTAACACTTATCGGCACAGGATCGAACATTTGTAGGGGAGACGTTTATTTAACAATGAATCATTGATCAGGGACTGAATTATAAGAAATGTATGGAAGCCTATTGATCCGACACAGTCGATATTTATTGACCTTCAAAATCGCCTGACCACAGCCCTTGTTACTTCTTTCTCTGGGGGTATTTCAAGAGGAAGGTGGGCTAGGACAGACCGAGAGCAACGGAGGATTTGAAGTGGAATATTAGGACGGATGTGACCGCATTCTCTCTGAAGGTCCTGCAGAGAGTAATGCGATGTTTCCTGTCACTGCTCGAAGAATGTGTTGACAATAAGGGACACCACTGAAGAAATTTTCAAAACGTAATTATTCTAAGTTAAATTCTTTGAAATGTATTGTAGTTTTGTAATTACTTAATGATACAAGTCATTCAGGCTGGTCGTTATTACAATTTGGAAACAGTCAACTTTATCTGCTGGACTCTGTACACTCAACCGTGACATAGTTCTGTTGTTGTTTCATTTGAGGGGCTTCATAATAACCTGTGTTATTGTATAAACTGTATTAGTGTGCGTATTTGAAATCCAGTTGAGGATTGGGAAGGTTAGGAATCAGGAACCCAGAGTAGAAGTTGTCAACCACGGGAAACCCCTTCCTAGATGGTTGACGTGGGAATCAAACCCGCCTCTTTTGCCTCACGAGGTTGAGTGAACCTCGTTTCAGTCCTCAGACCAGAACTAAATTTCTTGGCGTAGCCGGGAATTGAACCCGGGCCTTATGGGCGACAGCCATGAATGCTAGCCACTACACTATGAGGTGGTGATGTAGTACACCAAGTGTCAGGTACATTTGACTCTACTTTTATTTCATGTCTTCAGTATCTTTTTTAGGTAATGTATTTACTATAGGCTGAGCCTCCGTGGCTTAGGCGGCAGCACGCCGGCCTCTCACCGCTGGGTCCGTGGTTCAAATCCCGGTCACTCCATGTGAGATCTGTGCTGGACAAAACGGAGGCAGACAGGTTTTTCTCCGGGTACTCCGGTTTTCCCTGTCAACATTTCATTCCAGCAACACTCTCCACTATCATTTCATTTCATCTGTCATTCATTTAATCATTGCCCCAGGGGAGTGCGTCAGGCCTCGGCAGCCGGCACAGTTCATATCCTCGCCGCTAGATGGGGGCTTCATTCATTCCATTCCTGACCCGGTCGGAGACTGGAAGCAGGCTGAGGATTTTCATTTCATTTACTATAGGCTAACAATCGACCGACCAACCGAAAGAGTTTTTGCTCTCTATATAGATATTCAAAATAGCGTTTGCGCATGAAATTCGGATGTTATCCTAGTGACTTGCTCTCACTTAAGGCACCTGCTCCACTACGATTCGTGGTAATTGCTGTATTACATCCTGATTAACTGATTATATTAGGATGTCTCAAAATAAGTAAAGTCGTTTTTTTTTAAAGTTTGGTGTTTTATGAGACATAATTGGTTTCCTTTGGTTCGCCAATGCTATTTCCAGGAGGCCATGCCGAGAATGTATCAGTCGTCAGTTGTTGATACAGGTTGGTTGGTTCCTCAGTTTAGGTGCTTCGACAACGTGGTAATGTAGCCCCGTGTACTTTGGGCGTGTGTAGAATCTGTCTGATAACCGGTGTTAATTGTGATGACTGTATTATTGTGTGTTATCTGTTTTTTTTTTAAATTCAAGTAAGGACTGCAGACGATAATTTCAAGTAGCTCCTACTTTCAGTAGGCTACCAAATGCTATCGTCCACGACACCTAGCTGTGGACTTGGCTACTACTAGATGTCATCGTGACCAGCACCTGGTGAAGAACGTTGGAACTTCAGAGCATTAATCAAACCTAACCTACAAATTTTGCTTCACACAGGTTCAATTCGTGGAAGGTTCTTTAACATGCCATAAATCAATAACATGGGCCAACCGGCTTTACTTCCCCTCCGAAGGAAGGCACACTTGAGGGATTTTTAACGCTCTTAAAAAGTCCGACGACTTCGGCCGGGTTTGAACCCGCGACCTTGGGCATAGACGCTCAGCATGCCACCGAAGCCGCCTGTTGTTGATACACAATCACAAATGAAACCTACAAAGTTGGAGGTTAGGGTCCTTCGAAAGCTCTAGTGGAAACAAGATTACAAAGCTGCTGCCGCGGCTCGAAGAATGTGTGAAGTGGTAGGGGAAGGTGTCAATAGTGAGCGTGTGGCACAACGATGGTTCCAACGTTTCAACACTGGAGAAGAAAACACTACAGATTTACCGCGTTCTGGAAGACCTAAACTATGGGATATTGAGAATACAGGCAGAGTTTTGGAAGAAAATCCGCAAAGTAGTACTCGTAGGCAGTTAGAAGAACTTGGTGCATCAAAATATACCATACATCACCAGATTAAGAAACTTGGAAAATCAAACAGAAGCTGTAGATATGTAGGCTACCTCATTAATTGGCCCCTGAACAGGCTCAACGCAGAGTGGATATACAGTACAGTATGTCCTCAGCTTATCGGTAACCCCATGGATCAGAAGAATTGTTACATGTAATGAAAAATGGGTCTATTGCTGCAACGCTGATGCCTCGAAATAGTGGCCCAGTCCCTGTCAACCTGCCAATGTCATTGTTAAAAAGGATCGATTCGGCCCCAAAGTGTTGTGTGTCTGGTGGAATTTTGAAGGAGTGATTCACTGGGAGTTTGTTCCAAACAGGCGTGCAGTCAATGAAAAATGAAAATCCACAGCCTGCTTCCAGTCTCCGACCGGGTCAGGAATGGAATGAATGAAGCCCCCATCTAGCGGCGAGGATATGGACTGTGCCGGCTGCCGAGGCCTGACGCACTCCTCTGGGGCAATGGTTAAATGCATGACAGATGAAATGAAATGATAGTGGAGAGTGTTGCTGGAATGAAATTTTGACAGGGAAAACCGGAGTACCCGGAGAAAAACCTGTCTGCCTCCGTTTTGTCCAGCACAGATCTCACATGGAGTGACCGGGATTTGAACCACGGACCCAGCGGTGAGAGGCCGACGTGCTGCCGCCTAAGCCACGGAGGCTCACCGTGCAGTCAATGCGGATCTTTATTCTCAACAACTGGAACGAGTTCATGAAATTTTGAGACGGAGATATCCAACATTAGTTAACCGAAATAAAGTTCTCTTGCAGCAGGACAATGCGAGACCTCATACTGCACGAACGCCCATGGCAAAAAATCTGGAATTGAGAGGAGTCGAACTGCTACCACATCCAGTATACAGCCCTGATCTTGCGCCTTCAGATTACCATCTTTTTCGATCCATGGCCTATTTCTTGCGTGGATGAAATTTCGAAAACATTGAAGCTGTGGTAGTGGGTCTCGCCGAATTCTTCGCATTAAAACCCAGAGTTTAGTACCGTCGCGGGATAAGAAACAACAAACAAACCCGATTCGATAGATCGATTTATATCGAGGATTTCTCGAAATCTCCTCCAGCTGTTGTGAACAGCGCGTTGGCACCAGCTGATCGATGAACTTTAAAGTCGGTTGTTATATTTGCCGGACTAGATACAAATGTACCGATATTTTATTTAAACAGTTTCCAAATGTATAAGGGGTACGCGTACCCCCACGTTTCCCCCTAAAAAAGCACTGCTTATGAGACATCCCCTGAATTATTACACATGGCTGAATGTATGGTTTCGCACCAGAATAAATACATCATGCTGTACTATATAGGCCTTATTTGCCAAGTGTCTAAGTTTATTATATGTTGAGTGACAGATTTCGATTTAATATGATGGTTGAGCATAACATTCAGTGAGTTATCCTTGGGACTGCCCAACTGAAGGTTTCTCACTCAATACTAGTCTTTTGCCACGTTAATGAATTACGTCCTAACTTGCTTATTTTAACAGAGCGTATAGCTGCGACACATACGCATAACATTCCATGTAACAACGCTGTAACTTAAGCAATTTATGCCTATTATGAAGCTTACTGAAAACCGAGCAAGGTAGCAAAGCGCGTTAAGGCGCAAGACCATGGAACCAGGTTGTTGCGGACTACCGTCGGTCCTTCGTGGTTTTCAATTTTTAATTCCGGGAAAATGCTGGGATTATAAACGCAAATAATAATATACAGTCAATCTTGTAGAAAAAATACAAAAAGAAACTAAAAATATTTCAAATAGGCCACGGCCGCTTTTTGCCAACTAACTGCCCAGATTTATTCGTCTTCTGAAATGCCGAGTCAGCGGGTGTAGTCTGAAGAGACATGTCCTGTGTGCGGTTCATTGAAACTGCTACTGCCATGTCGCTTTGATCAGTGTTGTTGTCAATTCATTCGAGAGGATACGGACATTTGGTAATCAGACCAGTGTACTTGGGTGTGTATTGAACTTGTCAGATAATAATCTGTGATTCTGTGATGACTGTAGCATTATCACGGACAAGAATGGGGTAGGTACCCATGTATTATCACACTATTTTCCTGCAGGGAGTGTAGAAGAATCCGGAGAAAGTCACATTCAGAATAGGCGATGACAGCACCGGGATTCGAACCTACGATCTCCAGAATTAATGCAGCTCCCCAAGCGGTTGTGATGTGAGTCTTTAAACGCACGGCTATGCCGTTGGGTTCGTTTCGAACAAAATATAACGTAGTGCATTCTGAGGGCCGTGGATCATGAGAAGCCGTCTCATAAAATGTGTTTCTCATTAAAAACACCACTCTTTAAAAGTGCACATGTGCTTTTGTGTAGTGTAGTAGCCTAGAGCCCTACGTCATCATCGGATTGCTGTCACTTTACCACATTCTTGTCAGGTCTTCAGACCTTGGCTGCGGACATTAATAGAGCTCAAGTGAACAGAGTAAAAATTAAGTGAGTTGTAATTCATAATTTGGTACTCACAACGGCTCGGACTGTTCCAGCATGCTGGCAACGGAGGAGCGGCCGGAGTGCAGGATTCCGAGCAGAGACCGGCTGCCACGCCCTTTGCGATGGGTCGGCGACTCCGGCGTTGGGGCAGCCGCTGGAGGGCCCGGCTCGTTCAGACTATCCCGCTCCGGCTGCTCATGGTACACTGCAACACAACATACCATTGTCAGTCAGACAAGCTGCACACCAATGTTACAAGCAATATTAAGATTGGGCAAATGGGACGGCCAGTAGCGGGCCCAGTTCCTGAAAACTATCCCTCTCCGGCTGCTCATGGTACACTGCAACACATTATACATGTATTATCGTCAGGCAGACAGGCTTCCCACCAATGTTTCGTTCAGTACTACAGTATTTATCACTTTAAAAATGCTTTGTTTGCTGGCCTGCACTCAGCAGAAAAGGGTGTGCCGTCTACGGAACTACTCGTATTACTACTGCTAACTTCCCATGTAAATTGCCAAATTATATCAGCAAGTTCTGAAATCTAAACAATTTTCTTTTCTTCAACTTGTGCCCTTAAAAAGGACTGAAAAGATCTTCATGAATACTGTATGTAATTTTTAGCCTATTTTCATTTATGAAAACATAGGCTTATGAGATCACCTTTTGTCCGTGTGTCTGTGTGTGATGATGTGTGTGATGGTGTGTGTGATGGTGTGTGTCCCCCCTAATATCTTCTAAACGGCACGACCGATTTCAATGAAACTCGGTAAGTTCATAGCACTACTCCGGATGACCTCGACCGTGCCCTTCAAATTTTTTTAAGTCTGACCAATCTAACATGGCGTCTGTGCGAAATATTTCACTAGCATTCAATATCTCCGAAACTATTACCGATATCACCCTGGAATATTTTACGATGATAAAGGGAACTACTAGAAGTTCACCTATGTGACGTTTGATAACCTGGTAACTACAAAACCAACATGGTGGCCAAGTGATGTTTCGACATTTAAATAGACGTTTCTCGCGATTTAAGCAACCAAAGGCAATAAAACTCGGTACAGTATACGTTTATACACATTGTAATGCACCGACATCTATTTTTGTTCAATGATTTACATAACCTCAAGATGGCGGCTGTGCGAAATATTTCACCGGCATTCTATATCTCTGAAACTATTAGCGGTATCACCCTGACATTTTGTACGGAGATAAAGGGCACTAGTTGAAGTTCATCTATAAGACTTTCAAAAACCGGTTAACTACAAAACGAATATGGCGGCCAAGCGAAGTTGAAAATTTATTACAGACCTTCCTCGCGATTTAATGATCCAAACGCAATGGAACTTGGTACAGCAAATGTTATACACATTAAAATGCACTGATATCTAATTTAGTTCAATTGTTTACATAACCTCAAGATGTCGGCTGTGCGAATTTTAAAATTAAGTTTTTATTTCTTGTGTCGTAATCATGCGATCGAAGTGAAAGTTTGAATAATGAACCTACGCAATAATTTTCCTTTAATGGTACATGACTATATGGCCTATATACATATAACAATCCAACATGGCGACCATCCGAAATATTTAGATGGATCTCAATATCTACGAATCTATTACAGCAATCAAACTGATTTTTTTATGTTCATAGGGGCTATGAACATAAGTTCACCTATAGGACTTTCAATAACCTGGTGATCACAAATCCAACATGGCGGCCACGCGAAGTATAAATATTCACATGGTCGTTTCTCGCAATTTAACCATCCACGTGCAGTGACACTTGGTACAGTAAATCCTTATACAAATGTTAATCCACTGGCATCTAATTTATTTCAATTGTTTCCATAACCACAAGATGGCAGCTGTGCGAAATTTTAAAATCTCGTTTTTACCTCTTGTGTTCTACTCATGCGATTGAAGTTTGAATACTACACGTACGCAATAATCTTCATGTAACAGTACATAACTCTAAGATCTACATATATAAAAATCCAACATACTGACCATCCGCAATATTTAGTCGGTTCTCTATGTCTACGAATCTATTACAGCAATCAAACTGAAATTTTGTATGTTGATAGAGGCCATTAACATAAGTAGGATATATGAAAATAGGCTGTAGACTATAGTTCTTCACGGAACTACTTGTTTATTTTGAAATTCGATGTCCGAATTTGTATCGTTCTCTTGTTAGTCTTTTAAAAACATACTGCAGTTACATTTTGGATCAAGTAGTATTATACTCCATCAATCCTTTTAGGATTTAGCCGAGTCGGTTGCGGGGGTTTGTCTAGGTGCACCAAGTCAAGCTCATCAGTGGAATCGCTGGAGTATGGCCGTGAAAGTTAATATGTCATATTTGTGGAATCCGCTATAGGGAGGAGAAAAACTGTGGGAGCTCTTGGGTTAGCGCAGTAAAGTAACACAGTGGTGTGCTATAAGCATGGGACGTAGTGCAAGATGCGCTACCCCAGCGGTGGTCCGGGCCGGGTATATCAAGAGCCCAATGAAGAGCCTGACTTAGTGCACCTAGGTAAAATCCCGCAACAGATTCGGCCTAAAAACATAAAGGTGTTACTGGAGTATAATTAATGGCCATGAAAGCTGATATGTCAAATTTCATTACGTTGACATTTTCTGATTTCTGTGAAATGTTTGAACTGAACGTTTGAAAAACGTACTGTGTTGTTTATATGTCTGTCTGTTAGGAAGTCAGCTGAGAGGCTGGTAGGATCCTTAAATAGTACCACCATAGGTTAGGTCGGAGGATACCCACAAAACCTCAAAGCAGTACTACAGTATAATGAGGCGTACTAGGCAAGATGAGGAGTGAGGTAGTTGGTCATTGCTTTCCTCACTGAGTCAGAACAATAGCACTGACCATATGAGTATAACCTTTCACAGTATACACAAGCACCAGCTGTGCCTTGAAGGCCATTACTCAGCAGTCAGCACCACTCATACCTCAGTAGCTTCCATATAATCACAGTCATGAATGAGACTGAGACATCGGTGGAAAGCCACATTTTACTCTGCCCTGTGCCAACAGACAAATGCAAATCTACTGCATTCATCAAGAGATGGTAAAAAGCCATACATAAACCAAATACTGTATTTAATAATAGTCTAATAATAATAATAATAATAATAATAATAATATTGTTACTGATATTGGTGTTACGTCCCTTTTAACTACTGCGGATTTTATAGACGCCGGGGTGCCGGAATTTCGCTCCGAAAGGGATCTTTAACGTGCCAGTAAATCTGATGACAAGGCTCCCTCACATTTGCGCACCCTCAAATTACAGCTGACTGCGCCAGGATTCGATCCTGCAACCTTGGGACCAGCAAGCGAGAACGTTACCACTGAGCCATGCAGCCAGCCAAATATATACTGCATTTGTATCAATCTTTATTTTTAAAGAGATCTAATTCAAGTAAACTGAGGCCAATTTTTTGAATCCAAAAGGAGCAGAAGCACAAAGGAGTCGCACTTCTCATGACCGTTAACGACGAGGCAGCTTAACTGTCAATCACAAGTCTCGCCAGCCATCATTACGCGTACAGGATAGTTGACAACATCGACATTTATGCTGCTCACGCGATGAATTAAGTTGCAGCCTCTTGGTTCTGACTTATATGAATCTAGTATCCAATAATTCAGTACGACGTATGAATGCCTGAAGGATAATTTATTACCACGTGCTCGCTTACTGCTTCTGGCGAGAAGTAAAAGGTATTGTTACTACATTCCATGTATGTAGACAGGAAGCAGCAGCATGATCGGGTCAATGATATGCATTTCAACCCCTTCTATGTAGCAATGGCCCTTCCTGACGTCGAACCTTATGAGCATTGGGCTAAGACAGGCATTTTCAACCTTCTTGAGACTGTAGCACCACCCTCGTGCCATACCAAATACCCGAGCACCATTAAATAATCTTTTGGTTAGTCTGTTGCTGTCCATTCTATGCCTAAGAATTTCTGAAGTCTCTTGCGTACTGTCAGCTAAGGAATAAAGGTCTGCTGTTGTCCTCTTAATTCACATTCCATTTTCTCTCGTTTTTATTATTATATTTGATTTAAGTATCTTAGCTCTACGATAACTGCTGAAGGTCGTCTCACCGAGGAGGTCAACGTAAGAATTAATGCTGCGTGGATGAAGTGGTGAACAACGACATGTGTCATCGAAGATTTATCGCACTATCATTCGTCCCGTGGCGCTTTATAGTACTGAATGTTGGCCGACCACGAAGGAAGCAGAACGTCGGCCAAGTGTCATGGAGACCAAGATGATTAGACGGACAGCTGTCATTACTAGATTGGATGATATCCCCAATGAGAGAATAAGGGAACGATTTGGTATCGCGGCAATGAACATCAAAATGCGTGAGGGTCGTCTGCGTTGGTTTGGGCACGTGCTACGGTCAAGAGCGGACACCATTGCAAAACAGGACTGCACACTAGAGGTCACCGGGAAAAGACCAAAGGGAGACCGAGACAACGTTGGGCCGAAATCCTACACAGGGATCTGAAAAGCGTCAACCTACATCCGGACATGGCCCATGACCAAGTAAAGTGGAGACAGCGGATTCAAATAGCGGACCCTGCCTCGAGGCGGGACAAACGCTAAAGCAAAAGAAGAAGATTTAAGGGGACCGGGTAGTGTAAACGTTAGTTCTCAATGAATCTTGAATATCTCGGAAACTACTTGAGCTATATTTATGAGATTTTGAAGGATTGTTACAATGACTTGAGGGTACACTACATGTAGGTATAACTGTTGAATTTCGCGATGATTGATTGAAACTATGATCAGTGATGGAAGGTCACATCACATTTTCCTTGTGATCTAAGTAATCAACTCAAAGAAGGTTAAAATAAACTGGCTAGAAGAAAGTAAGGCGGACCTTCAAGAAATAATATTACAAACGACATAATAGACAATCGTGGAGCATTTAGTGCAATAGTACGCAAGCACAAATTCATGGAGAAACCTAACAAGAAAACTGGTAGGAAATGGTCCACAGAATGGAAGGATCAACACAGTGCATTCATTAAGGGATTATGGGAGGATAAGAAGGTGAAAACCATCAGGCCAACCAACAAGTTCAAACGCGCTTTTTGAATAAGAATAAGAATAAGACTACGAATAAGACTACGAATAAGAATAAGAGTAAGAATAAACATAATGATTCTTCAACAACAACAACAACAACAACAACAACAACAACAACAACAACAAGCATGCGCCTATCTTTCCTTTCCGCATCTCTCCTTCAGAATTGCTTAAATAGTTAGGGATTCACCGCTCACCAGGCCTGCTGCAACTACTTGCACGACTCATGCAGATACGAGTAACGTACATTTACGATTGGACAGTCGAGTGGAATCAGCATCTTTCGTGTTATTCATAAAATAGGGATGTCCAAATATGTATATTATTTATATTTCACAAAATGATAATATTTCTGAATGCCAAAACTTGTAATGAAAACACCATTATTTGGGTCCGTGTTATAGAATTTGAATTGACGAATGGATCTCAGGGGAAGCTGTGCTCGCGAGCACAAGGCTGAAAACGTCCGGGCTAAGAGAATCAGCCGTGTTCTATTACTTGTCACCGGTCCTGTAGTTTTAGATGGGAAACCACACAAAAGCATTTTCTTTTATTTCAATCATTTCATCTTACATTAACTCCTCTGACGAAATAAGCGCCAGGAAGTGCCTCTGACCATAAAACCATCACCCACTTAGAAACTTACCTGACCTCAACCTCGGTCCCAGAGAAGGAGAATTTGAAGAAGCAGAAACCGCACATTGTACGCCAAACATCAGCAATTCTTCTAGGGTTTTGCTGGGATTACTTGACCATAAATGCCAATGATCCGTACATTGAAGGTAAGGACGTATGGAACTTCGTTAAGTCCAAAGAATAAACAGTACTAACCGGTCTTGTTGTCACTGTTCCATTTAAAGGGTTAGCGAATCGTGACATCAATTCTGTGCGCTGGGATTTGGAATCTATCTGCTGACCTGTATTATTGTGGTGTCTGTAATTGTGTGTGTACCTGAAATTAAGACCATCTCTTCGAAGAAGGCGGCTATGGCCTTAAGGTAGGTACCGCATGACATTTGCCCGGATTTGAAGTACGAAACCATGGAAAGACACTTCTACGATTTTTGGGATTGAAATAAAAAAACCTTCTCAGTTGTCCTCGCAAGGCCAAGGTTACTAGACGTAGTCTTTTATAGAGTTCATTATATATCATCAACACCAGGTCAAAATTAATGTACGGATAAAATACAGTAAATCAGACTAGTACATGCGCCCGCTCGCCTACGGTTGCGTTGTGATCTGCGTGGCATTGAATACTCACCCGCAGCTTTGTATATAAATCGGCTGGCAACGTTCTTGCCTGCTGATCCCAAGGTTGCAGCATCGAATCCTGGCACAGCCAGCTGGCATTTGAGAGTGCGCAAATGAGAGGGAGCCGTGTCAGTAGATTTACTGGCACGATAAAGATCCTCTTCGGAGCAAAATTCCGGCACCCCGGCGTCTCTAAAAGCCACAGTAGTTAAAAGGGACGTAAAACCAATAACATTATTATTATTATTATTATTATTATTATTATTATACATAAATCTATACAAATAAGTTACAAAAAATCTAGTGGTGTATGTGTGTCTGCTACTCGTTCACGCAAAAACTACTCAACCGATTAAGATGAGGTTTTACACATAGAAAATGTATAGGACTATTGTCGTTTCGAAATGTTTTACTGTTTCAATATGGTGACAAAAGTTATGGTTCATTTCGATAGTTGCCCACCGAACACGTTTACCACGGTGGCGGGTTTAATTTCCTGCCCCCTTGCTCACGTTTCTTGCTGCGGGATTTACACTTTCACTTCAGAGATGAGAAAGGGAGTATGCAATCACCCCGTGACGTTCCTCAGGTAACAATAATTAAATTAATATTAAAAATTAAAAAATAATTTAAAAAAATAATTAAAGAAAAAACAACAATAAAATATATTCAAAAAAATATTAATTAACAAGTAGTTCCGTGACGAACTAAAGAGCCTACTTTTCTTAAAATTTAGGATTCATGCCAATGATTAATCAATATATCAGAAATTAATTAATGTTACATTGGATTTATTAGGGACGCACAAAATGATGTTGGCAACAAGGTCATGTATGTGTTGCTCAGAATTAATCTGAAATGAAATATTATGATCTGTTATTGTCCCAAAATTGGATGAAATCCATTTGTTAGTATAGAAGTTACAAGTATTTAAAAGAAATGACCCATCAGCTGGCTCAGAATGATATTGGCAGCACTAACATATATCAGCTATTACAAATTATTCTAGAATGTCAGGCACTATATGTGTGCAATGTTTAGAACTGTTAGCTTGCATACTTTCTGATATGTTGATATTAGGGTAAAACAATAGAGACAGCATTTATTAACAGTTGGCAGCCCTGCTGGCTCTCAATACGCGTAGTCATGTCGGTTATGGTACACAAAGCACATACGAAATTTGGTTGAAATCCAATTGATAGTATAGAAGTTACATGCATTTAAATGTTGGACCTATCAGCAGGCTTAGAATCATGTTGGTAACTGTCATTTATGGACTCCTAAAAATTAATCTTAAATGTTATTATCTCTGCGTGTGCCAATTTTGGAACAGCTCGCTTGCATAGTTTCTGAGATATCCAACATAGAGCTCAAATTTCAATTGTGATTTTTCAGCACTTGGTAGTACTGATGTCATTTTCAAATATGGCAGGAAGATATTCACTGAGTATTCAAACAAAATTTGGTGTAGATAGCTGCAGCTGTTTAGGAGTTGATAAGGGTGGGGGGACTTACACACAGACAGACAGACAGACAGACAGACAGACAGACAGACAGACAGACAGACAGACAGACAGACAGACAGACATTTGCCCGGATCGATCTCTTAAGCCTATATTTTCCTAATTTTTACAAAATGTGAAAAGTAGGCTAAAACTTAAATAGAATAATTTAGAACTAGTGTGATAAATGAAAAATCCACAGCCTGCTTCCAGTCGACCGAACGGGTCAGGTAATGGAATGAATGAAGCCCCCATCTAGTGGCGAGGATATGAACTGTGCCGGCTGCCGAAGCCTGTCACACTCCCATGGAGCAATGATTAAATGAATGACAGATGAAATTGAAATGATAGTGAAGAGTGTTGCTGGAATGAAATTGTGACAGGGAAAACCGGAGTACCCGGAGAAAAACCTGTCTGCCTCCGCTTTGTCCAGCACAAATCTCACATGGAGTGACCGGGATTTGAACCACGGACCCAGAGGTGAGAGGCCGGCGTGCTGCCGCCTAAGCCACGGAGGCTAGTGTGATAAATAATATAATTAATTAATAATAAAATAAAAGAAATATAATACAGCTCCCCATCGTGCTTTTGGACGTAGAAGGTTTGAATTTAACCATTGTAGTAAACTATTTTGCATTCTGTTTCTTGATCAGCGATCTGATAAACTTACGCGAGGCTGAGAACTAGACACGTTCTTGAACTCTTGGCAAGGTTCACTCACCAAAGCAGGCCAATGTCGTAATTACGCAGTTAATGGAGAAAGAGGCTATCATTTAGAGGAAACCTATCTGCGATATAACCACAATCGCTTATTGCCTCTCAGCCATTAACTGCTATTTCGGCTTCACTTTTGACATTCAGAAGCTTTTTACACCTGTTTTTACGTCGATGTGTTGTGGTTTCTGCGATAAGGTATATGATGGCGAGGCACGTAAGGGACACATAGAGAGAAACAGAGGGTGTGGGGCAGTTGCTTGGGTAGGAATAAAATAATAATAATTAAAAAAAAACCAGAGTTTCCTTGGCAGCATTCTCAATAGAAGATCCACTGCATTATTCTTCTGAGCTTGGGTGTGGGATCCTCATAACTCTTATAGTGCCACAGGCGGATCTATCGGCCCCGTTTATGTACATTATGCAACGAGCCTATAGTAGCAATAATCAAGACACGAGTGTCTTAATTACCATTATTGGCGAGTTGCATACGACTGTTTATGAGCGGCTTCGGTGGCGTAGTAGGTAGCATGCTGAGCTTCTATGCCCAAGGTCGCGGGTCAAACTCTGCCGAAGTCGTCGGATTTTTAAAGAGCGTTAAAATCCCTCAGTATGCGTTCCTTCGGAGGGGAAGTAATGCCGGCGATCCCATGTCATAGATTTATGCCATATTAAAGAACCTTCCATTAATTACACCAGTGTGAAGCTAAATTAGGTTAAAAATGCAAACAACGCTCAGGTTCCTACGTTCGTCGCCAGGAGCCGACTGTGGTGGCTTCTAGTAGCCAAGTTCTGAACTAGTAGTTGTTGACGGTGGCGTTTGGCGGCAAAAGTAGGAACTAGTTGAAAAATTCAAAAGTCTGCAGTCCTTAATTGAATTAAGGAACAGAAACACACACTAATACAGTCATCACACTTAACACCGGTTATCACTCAGATTCTACACACACCCAAAGTACACGGGGCTACATGACCGCGTTGTCGCAGCCCCTAAACTGAGGAACCAACCAACCAACGATTGTTTATGTTCGACGATAATTATAACTTTATTATATGTTCTAACATAAATATTCATAAATGTCTGTCGATATTCTGTGGGTTGAATTCTTCTTCTTGGGAATTGTGTGGGCTCAGAATGTGATCTCTACCCAATAACGAATCCCAAAGCTTTGAAACATTGTTTATCCTGAAGTTGCACCAACTGATAGCGCACAGGTACTATGTATGATAACTTTGTTATTTTGGTCAAATAACACAAAATAGGCGGTTACAAACGCTTTAAAATTAAAATGTGTCGTGTTATCAACTAGTTATTCTTCAAATTCGATGCGTATAGAATATCAACGTAAGGAAAATTAATTGAGTCCCAAATAGAACAGTAATGACATCTGGCGGAAGGGTTTCGCATAAGAAATCCATTTACTGAACAGAGAGCTGGATTATAATTTCCATGGAACTAATGGCATACGTCTGCTTCCTCCATGACGTTCTGGTGTGTTTATGTCAACAACAGCACTCACTAAAATTGTCGGCGAAATCTCACGAATGTGTATAAATTGGAGTTGCGGATATAAAGGTACTGTGCTATTTCTTTTGCAATATTGCCCAGTTTGTTTATGCATTGTAACTACAATGGTTGATCCAATATAGGCTACATTGTCAACTTTCAAATCATGTAATGCATGTCCTACATGTTGGATTTTGAGTGAATATGAGAAGCTATCGTTACCTAATTGGTCAATGAATGAAAATATTGAGCTCTGATTGGTTGGAAAAACTGTGTTATAATGAAAAGTATTACTTTAATGACACCCATTATGGTATAGTTTTCTGACATATAATATTTAAATATCGACATCGTCGAACATAAAAGTTTTTAATTTTTTTTCCAGCCAAGCATTGCTATCACTGTTGTAACCAAGACAACGCGGAAATCATTTTCTCTGTGGATATATCGATGTGTATAAGTTCCGTGAATAGCTAAATTAGTAATAAGAAGCATTCTTTTATCTTTTGAAGTTGTGTTTCTTTACGTTCTTAGTTGGAGCTAATTTAGATACTTGGCGATAAAGTATCTAAACTCGTTGAATGTAGAGAAAATAAGTAAGGTTTAATGCTGAATGAAGTGTATGAGAGTGAATTTTCGACTGATGACAACGACTTTGAAAAATTTCAAATTCAAATCATGAAAGAAGTAATTATTTTTTATGAAATAAATGAACTAAGTTTTTATTATATCAGATCTAATAATACGTTACCTGATACGGAAAAATATCAACATTCCAAACAAGATGTTCAGTAAAGAACATATAGCCTACTTTCTCCTTTCCCCTTCTCAAGGAGTATAATTGAATGTTGGTTGTAGTAGCTTCTTGAAATTCAACGTGCTATACGGATATGAAACATGAATATGAGGTGCCCTTTGCTAGTGCTACCTTTGTACAAAATTTCATTCAATTCTGTTTCACCGTGTTTAAATTGTTAATATGGGGAATCGATTTGCACACATACATGGCCGCTATCTGCAAACTATTGGGCTGATGACCTTGTAGTTCAGTCAAAAGATGCTTCCCACAAAAAGGTATGTTGTTGCAAAATTTGGTAGAGATCAAATGATTAGGTTGGTCGTAATTTGATTTAAGATTTTAACATTTGGGTGGCCGCCATTCCGTTTACGTCAATATGGCGGCGATATAAAACATGACTCTGAGGTGCCCTTTTCTAGTGCTACCTCTGTACTAAATTTCGTTCAATTCGGTTTTACCGTGTTTGAATTGATAGGGGGAATCGATTTGCACATGTACATGGCCGCCATATTCAAACTGTTGGACTGATGACCTTGTAGCTTGGTCAAAGAACGCTTCTCACATAAAGGTATGTTGTTGCAAAATTTAGTAGAGATCAGATGATTAGGTTGGTCGTAATTTGATTTAAGCCTTTTACATTTGGGTGGCCACCATTACGTTTCCGTCAAGATGGCGGCGATATGAAATATGACACTGAGTTGCCCTTTGCTAGTGCTACTTCTGTACCAAATTTCGTTCAATTCGGTTTCACCGTGTTTGAATTGATAGGGGAATCGATTTGCACACATACATGGCCGCCATATGCAAACTATAGGGCTGATGACCTTGTAGTTTAGTCACAAGACGCTCGCTATATGAATATATGTTGTTAAAATATTTGGTAGGGATCGGATTATTAGGTTAGTCGTAATTTGATTTAAGCTTTAAACATTTGAGTGGCCGCCATTACGTTTCCGTCAAGATGGCGGCGATATAAAACATGACACTGAGGTGCTCTTTGTTAGTTATACCTCTGTACCAAATTTCGTTCAATTCGGTTTCACCGTGTTCGAATTGATAGGGGGGGACAGACATTAAGAGTACACACACACTCACACACACGCACAGATAGACACACAATTTTTGGCGCTGTGTAGATTTTTTTGCAAAAATCGAAAGTAGGCTAAATCATTTTTTTTTACAAATATTTGTAAATTCACGAAACTTGGCTTGGCATTTTTAACATGACCACTCATAATAGTTTGGTATCAAAAGGGTAAATAATATTTATTACTATGACATGAGTCATGTTTCTTGTTGGTCCGTATTGACAATTCAAAAGTAGGCAATACAATTATTAGTTTGTTCATCCACCTATGCATACAATTTATTCTCCTTATAATGTTTTACATTTTTCGACTTATTTTTAGGTTTTCATCAGCTTTCATGTGACACAATTAACCCTTTCTACATTATAAAATGACCTAACTTCTGTGTTTAAAAAATCCTCTTAATAACTCTGAGAACAGAGACTTCATTGTTCATTTAGAGGATTTGGGATCTCGTGGTTATGTAGCCCCGTGTTCTTGGATGTGTGAGAAATCCGGTGACTAGGTTTTGGGTAAGAGGAGGCCATGGCCTTAATTTAGGTACCACCCCAGCATTCGTCTGGAATGGAAGTGGGAAACCACATAATACCACTTCTAGGATGGCTGAAGTGGGAATCGAACCCACTTCTTTACAGTTCTGTCTCATAAGAATGAGTGTAACCCCGTCCCAGCACTCAGATCAGAATTAAATTTCTTAGCAGAGCAGGAAGTAGGACCGGGACCTCCTTGGTGAGACCCTCTACGTCACAATGTGGACAAGAATAGAGACTGGAGGCTTTAGAATGCTGAAAGTGAAGATGTAGATGAGGAATGCTACCTCACGAGTTGCTGTTGCTTCTGTAATTGCAGGTAATGGTAGCCTTGCCTTCGCTCTGGTCTGTGGTTACCAGGTGAGCCACCTTCATTCCATAGCAATCTAAGGTAGCCACATGGCTTCGATCATAGCCCATTTCTAGCAGTAATACTGACACAATGTGTTAGTAAAATATATCTTTGGTGGTGGTGTTTGTATTAAGGGGAAGAACATCAATGCCATGTGGCCCTTAAAGTTTCATTTGCATTACGGTTTGTTACATACAGAAGCCTTCATACATAATAATAATAATAATAATAATAAAAATACGAGGCTTACAGTAGTCGCATATGATGCCTAACACCAGAGTTCGCATGAGCGTTTTCCGTTCAGTATGTCATATACATTCCACATGGCCGAGAGTACGTCATGGTATCAATTTCTGACACCACGCGCTCATTGTTTTTCGTACCACTGCCAGCTGAGTCTTACGACTGCCCCTCTGGATCGATCGATATCTTTGGTGGTGGTGTTTGTATTAAGGGGAAGAACATCAATGCCATGTGGCCCTTAAAGTTTCATTTGCATTACGGTTTGTTACATACAGAAGCCTTCATACATAATAATAATAATAATAATAATAATAAAAATACGAGGCTTACAGTAGTCGCATATGATGCCTAACACCAGAGTTCGCATGAGCGTTTTCCGTTCAGTATGTCATATACATTCCACATGGCCGAGAGTACGTCATGGTATCAATTTCTGACACCACGCGCTCATTGTTTTTCGTACCACTGCCAGCTGAGTCTTACGACTGCCCCTCTGGATCGATCGAGTTGGCAGAGCATCTTATACTTCCGTTCGTTCCACCACTGCCAGCTAGTATACTTCCGTTCGATTGATTGAGCGGGCAGTGCATACTTCCGTTTTCCACCACTGCCAGCTAGTACACTTCCGTTCGATTGATCGAGCGGGCAGTGCATACTTCCGTTTTCCACCACTGCTAGCTAGTACACTTCCGTTCGATCGATCGAGCGGGCAGTTCATACTTCCGTTCGATCCACCACTGCCAGCTCGATCGTTCCGATGCACTTCCGTCCCCAATTTTCAAAATCACTCCCATAAAACTATCCAGCAACCGAGCGGAAAGATGTTACACATCAATAATAATAACAATAGTAATTGATATAAAGCAGATGTGGAAACTGGAGTCGGTGACTACAATCCTAATACTTGTATCGTGTACTGGTGTTATACCCAAAACTCTCCACAGTAGCCTATCAATATTGAATCTGCATCCGCAGATACATAATGAACTACAGAAGGCAGTACTGTTAAACACCTGCCATATTGTCAGGAAGTTCCTTGGTGACAATACCCTGGTCGAACACTCAGCCAGGCTCGAAGAATAAGATAGAAATTTAGCTCATCCTTTAAATGAAGGATACTCGTGAAGTGTGCGGGCACGACATGGATGTAGGCTACAGTAATGTGAAGTCTCTGAACAGTGTAATCTACAAAATTACCTCAGTACAGATGGTTCCTTGCTAACGCCGAACAAGTCTGTAACATAAAATGTAGCCGGTATTTGCCGTGATAATGATGTTAAACAATAAATAATATTAATAATAATAATAATAATAATAATAATAATAATATTATTATTAATAATAATGGCTAGAAGAAACTAAGGCGAAAATCCAGGAAATAAATATTACAGACGACATAATTGAAAATCGTGGAACCTGTAGTACAATAGTACGCAAGATGCAACGAAGTGCCTTCATGAAGATATTTTGGGAGGATATGAAGGCGAAAACCATCAAGCCAACTAAAAAGTTCAAACGAACTCTTTGATCGGGTGTAAAGAAGAAGTAGTAGAAGAAGAAGAAGAAAGAAGGAGAAATAGAAGTAAAAGAAAATAGGAAAAGGAAAAGGAGGAGAAAAAGAAGAAGAAGAATGGTTTTACGTCCCCTTTAATTGCTGCGGCTTTTGGAGACGCCAGGTGCGGGAATGTTGTCTCAAAGGGGATCATTAACGTGTCAGTAAATCTATTCACACGGCTCCCTCGCATTTGCGTTTCCTCAAGTGCCAACTGACTGCGCCAGGATTGGATCCTGCATCCTTGGGAACAGCAGACGAGAACGTTACTGCTGCACCACGCAGCTAGTCCATGCGAAATATATCTTGTTAATTGATATAGGGGCTTTGCGACATCGTGGTCATGTAGCCCTGTGTATTTGGGTGTGTGTAGAATTTGTCTAATAACGTGTATCACTGTGATGTCTGTACCAGTATGTCTATTTGTAATTGACGTGGGGTTTGGGTGGGAAGAGGCCGTGGCCTTAATTTAGGTACCATCCCAGCATTTGCCTGGATTAGAAGTGGGAAACCACGGAAAACCACTTCCAGGATGGCTGAGATAGGACTCGAACCCACCTCTTCTCAGTTTTGCATCAAGAGGCTGAGTGTACCCCGTTCCCGCCCTCAGACCAGAATTAAATTCCTTGGCAGAGCCAGGAATCCAACCAAGGCCCCCGCGGTGACAGCCAAGATTGCTAGCCACATCGCAACGAGGCTGACATGCAAAATACACTGGAGTTTTTGTTCACAAGAAAAAAAGCTCCGACCGTGAATTTGAGGTATTTAGCATTTTCAACTCGTCCTCGGTTAGAGTAAGATTGTCTCTTGGATTCAAGTGGCCAGTTAGTAAGCTTTAGTGCTTTAGCATCGGCGAACACATGGGAAATGTCTCGTTACTTGCATACAGTTTTCAACACACTCGTTTTCACGACCTCTGTACCGCACTGGGCAGGCTGGTTGCAGGTCATTGTAGAAGGTTAATATTATGTCTAAACAGTTTCGCTAGTCATTATTTTACTTCTTATTTAGTGTGCCAAGAGATGATAAATGAGCAATAGAAGCAACCCCCTCTTTCACTCGTTCTCACCTTCTTGCGGTTGTCTCTCCACGTGCATCTCTGGCCTCATAAAAGTTCATTATGAACGGTCGTAAAACATCAACAACGGTGCGTGACTATTGTAATTTATGCACACGTAGTAGAACTGCTAATGCATCCTACCCATCTGCCAACCTGGTCTGAAGGTTGGAACGGAGTGTACTCAGATCGTGAAGAAAACCAGAAAAGATACATTTTGATTTCCCCCAAAAATTTTACCCCTTTATCAGTGAAAAAATGAAAATCCACAGCCTGCTTCCAGTCTCCGACCGGGTCAGGAATGGAATGAATGAAGCCCCCATCTAGCGGCGAGGATATGGACTGTGCCGGCTGCCGAGGCCTGACGCACTCCTCTGGGGCAATGATTAAATGAATGGCAGATGAAATGAAATGATAGTGGAGAGTGTTGCTGGAATGACATTTTTGACAGGGAAAACCGGAGTACCCGGAGAAAAACCTGTCTGCCTCCGTTTTGTCCAGCACAGATCTCACATGGAGTGACCGGGATTTGAACCACGGACTCAGCGGTGAGAGGCCGGCGTGCTGCCGCCTAAGCCACGGTGGCTTTCCCTTTATCAGTGAATAATATTAATACCTGTAATTATTTTCAGGAATAGTATGTTATATGTAGGGCTAGGTATTCATTGTAAATACATATTCTTTCCCTTTGCTTATACGTAACTAACAAGTAGTTCCGTGAAGAACTAAACAGCCTATTTTCATATATCCTATTTATGATAATTGCCCCTATCAACATACACAATTTCAGCTTAATTGCTGTAATAGATTCGTAGATATTGAGAACCGTCTAAATATTTCGGATGATCGCCATGTTGGAGTTTTTATATAATATAGGCCATAGAGTTATGTACTATGCACTATTAGATGACGATTATTGCGTAGCTTCATTATTCAAACGTTGATTTCAATATGGACATGCTTAATTAATTAATTGAGGCCACGGCCGCTCGTTTTCAAATTCTAGTTCTAGTCACAAGTAGACTACACGCACAGAGGCTATCATTCAGTCGGTGTCCGCCTCATGATCCCAAGATTGTAGGTTTGACTCCCGGTCGAGGAAGTCGATTTTTGAAGGGCAAATTCAAATGATGTCAAAGCGTAAAAGTTGTTGTTCTTGATTGATTAAGGAGCTTTGTAACATAGTGATCATGTAGCCCCGTGTACTTGAGTGTTTATGTGGCGAATTTGTCTGATAACTTCTGTTATTGTGATAACTGTATCAGTGTGTGTATTTGTAATTCAGGTGAGGATTGGGAAGGAGACGGCCATGGCCTTAAGCTATGAACCATCCCAGTATTTGCCTGGAGTAGAAGTTGGAAACCACGGAAAACCACATCCAAGATGGTCGAGACCTACCTCCTCTCAGAGTTGGCAAAATAATTAAACAAGATGTTCAGTAAAGAACATATAGCCTAAAAGCATGGGTATTGTTATAACTCCTTGTCCTTTTCAAGGAGTATAATTGAATGTTGGTTGTAGTAGCTTGTTTAAATACAACGTGTTATACGTATACTAAACATGAATATGAGGTGTCCTCTGCTAGTGCTACCTCTGTACCCAATTTCGTTCAATTCGGTTTTACCGTGTTTGAATTGATAGCGGGAATCTATTTGCACACATACATGGCCGCCATATGCAAACTATTGGACTGATGACCTTGTAGCTTGTTCAAAAACCGCTTCTTATATAAAGATATGTTGTTGCAAAATTTGGTAGAGATCAGATGATTAGGTTGGTCGTAATTTGATTTAAGCTTTGAACATTTGGGTGGCCGCCATTACGTTACCGGCAAGATGGCGGCGATATAAAACATGACACTGAGGTGCCCTTTGCTAGTGCTACAATTTCGTTCAATTCGGTTTCACCGTGTTCGAATTGATAGGGGGGGGGGGGGGGAGGCAGACATTCAGAGTACACACACACACACACACACACACACACACACACACACACACACACACACACACAATTTTTCGCCCTGTATTGATCTCATAAGTCTACTTTCTTTTTTGTTGTTGCAAAAAACGAAAGTAGGCTAAAAAGAATTTTCGATACAAAATTCAAAATGCATTAACTTAATCCTTAAAATTACAAACTACAAAATTGTGTTTTAAAATTAAATTGAAAATACTGAACATATTCAGTTAAGTATGTTTGCAAACCTTGATTTGAAAAATCTTAATGGAATGGAAAACTTCGCTGGATGTATTAGGTATTTTCAGATTTATTTTGAAATAGAATTTTGTATATTGTATTTTGAACGATTCAGTTATTGTATTTTGAATTTTGTACAGAAAATACATTTTTTGAGTATTTTGCACAACACCGCCTCCTCTCAGTTTTGTGTCACGAGGCTAAGTGTACCCGTTCGAGCCCTCAGACCAGAATTAACATTTCTTGGCCGGTAATCGAACGCGGACTTCCAGGGCGATAGCCAAGCTCAGTAGCCGCTACATAACGAGGTGGTTGATTGTTATTATTATTATTATTATCATCATTAGTAGTATTATTTACACTGGCTGCGTGGCTCAGTGGTAACGTTCTCGCCTGCTGTGCCCAAGGTTGTACGATCGAATCCTAACGCAGTCAGTTGTCATATGAAGGTGCACAAAAGCGAAGGAACCGATTAAGGATATCTATTGGCACGTTCAAGATCCCCTTCGGGCCTAAATTCCCGCACCCCAACGTGTCTAAAAGCCGTAATAGTTAAAAGAGACGTAAGACCAATAACATTTCCATTATAAATTAATACAACAGCCCCAATGGCATACCTTGTTAGTGAAGTCATACTGTGTATGCAGATCTTATCGTTGAGAGGTATAATTGTGCTATGAGCTATCTCTGTTAGAGCCTATTATACTAATTGAATATGTGTCAGATAACATCTATAGTGGTATTACATGTTACATGTCACAATACTGAGAAGCGCTATTGTGTATGTGAGAAAGGTTGTGCTGAGTAACGGCGCAGTGTTCGTGGCCCACCTCAATTGACAGCCTGTGACCCTTCAGCCTCACAATACAGCTATCTACAGTTATTATCGGAATGGAATAGCAAGAAAATAATAATAATTTCAATTTATTGGTTATTTTTTAATTTATTTATTATTTATCGTATGGCTTTTAGTGCCGGGAGTGTCCGAGGACATGTTCGACTCGCCAGAGGCTGTAGCTGTTTCAAGTGGACTCCCATAGGGTGAGCTACTAGTTCCGTTCAATTTCAAGTAGTTCCAACTTTCTCTACCGGATGTCAATGATACCTAGTGGTGAACGTTGGAACTTTGATACAGCGTTCCAACGAAATCTAACCTAGAAATTTAGCTTCACACAAGTTTAGTTAGTGGAAGGATCTTTTACATGCCATAAATCTATGACATGGGACCGCCGGCTTTACTTCCCCTCCGAAGGAAGGCATACTGAAGGATTTTAACGCTCTTAAAAATCCGACGACTTCGGCTGGGTTTGAACCCGCTACCTTGGGCACAGCAGTCCAGCATGCTACCAAATACGCCACTTGAGCCCTCATAAAATGACACGATTGAGCAAATATTAATTGGTAAGTGATTTTAGCTTCAACAAGACATCACTTTCTCCTGAAATTGTTTCTCAAAAGATCAAAGAATACTTATTAGTAGGCTACTAATCTAGTTATTCACGGAAGTTAAACACATCGATATATCCAGAGAGGGAATGATTCCCGCGTTGTCTTGGTTACAACAGTGATAGCACTGCTTGGCTGGAAATAATTAAAAACGTTTTATTAAATAAACGGGGCCGATAGATCGGCCCGTAGCACTATAAGAGGGAAAGTCAACCTGCGTCGCATGGCGACCTTGATTTTCTGTACCCCAAACTTCAGACCACATAAGCCTTCATAAAATGAACACTATTGAGCAAATATTAATTGGTAAGCGATTTTAGCTTCAACAAGACATCACTTTCTCCTGAAATTGATACTCAACAGACAAGAGCCGACATCATAATTACCGTATGACTTTCCTGTAGTCTCATTTTCAGCAAATTTATAGCCCCGGTGATGAGGAGCGCTTAGTTTCTAACCGGACCAGAGACACAAATCGCTGGCCCAATTGCCTCCCTGACGTTTAGTTTGGACTTAAATTTATGTCCTAGCCACAGTTGTAACGGGACGATCCAGAAGGAGAAAACACATAATATAGTACTGTACATATTTTAACATACGTTATTACACCTTCTTAGATTCACCTTAATCTCTTTTGTTGTTGTTGATGATTCTTGTGGTAATTGAAGTGATAGAAGCCATTTTTCAGTGTTGCCTAGTTCTATTAAATAATGTTTTCCAGTCGGTCAACAAAAATTGTGCCCAGGACTCAGTTTCTAAAACCAGATAAGTTTACATAATTTTATTCCATTTTAGTGCAATGTATCATTTGTGTATTCGCCACATCGAGATATTACAATACAATTAGGCCACCCGCTTTTAATCGCACGAGCCAGAACACACACAATCTCCCATTAATATCACTCTTCATAAATTTATCATCACACTGTACGTTTACAGTGGTCGTAGTTTCCGATAATCACGAATGAGAGCTTCAAAATGAGACCAAGTTTCCTGCTGTACGTTTATCATGGCCTGAGAAAACGTTACTTCAGAACATGTATACGAACTTTTTTTTTGCGTAGTTCAAAAAAACTCAAACTTGACATTTGCACTACCAATACTTGTGCCTATAAGATATACACATTTCATTACCCTCAGCCAAGTAGTTTTCCATGTATATAGTTTTAAGTGAGCGGTTCCTAGAAAAGGCGTCAAAAACACGGACAATTTTATTTTTCATACAACCACAAATAAAGAAATAATCAATACATTTGACAATATTTGGCTTATATAATCTAACGCAGAATTAAACAAGAAAAATATTGGTATAAGACATGTTTCAATAGGTATGTTGGTTTGTTTGTAATTAAGGTCTAAACTCGAGTATCCACAATAAAAATCCGATAGTAGTTTAAATAGGAACGGTTGGTTTAGTACATAAATAACAAAATAGTGTAGAAAACATCACTACTGAAGTTACTCACACTAATGATTCAATATATCACAGGAAACATACTTAAACCACATTATTAATAATAATAATAATAATAATAATAATAATAATAATAATAATAATAATAATAATAATAATAGCGCAACAACCATACCAGTGAACTATACTGTCTGTAAATAGGATTGAAGCGCTACACAAGTTTTTACAAACTTATGTAATCTAAACATTGTATATATATATTTGTGTCTAAACGCAATTCATAAACATCGTACATTAATTAAGCTTAAGTGAACAGGATCTGATGATCAACGCTTGGCGTTCGAAACATATCATCGAATTAAGTACCCTATTTTGTAAATAAAAGCGTGCTATTTTGCAAAGATATCTCGTTTCTTTCGGTGACCTGTAAATCGCACCCAGCACGGTCTCTAGGTGGAGTATTTGTTGCTGATATAGAAGAAACCATTGTATTGGTTGCTACTTGGTTAGAAGCAAGCAAGCAAGCTTGTAGTTTAACGTGACCGTTAATCGCGAGATCATGAGCCACGGGACCTCCATTTTACGTGGAATCCGAACCACAGGACATGGCATTTCACTTCGAAAATCTCACATGCATTGACCGGGAATCGAACCCGGACCGCCTTGGTGAGAGGCATACAGCTAGACCGCTGAGCCACCACGCCCTACTTGGTTAGACGACTGTCTGGACGAAAATTACTGATTGCACTACAAGCAAGGCGGTCTGGGGCGTAAGCACCAGGTTAGGTTAGTGTCGTATGCAGAGCAATACTGTATTGTCACGAGGACAATTTCTAGACTGGGGGCGATTTATACACATTTCTCAGTGGTCGCTATTTTCTCTGGGCGCGATTTTCGTACAAACTTTCTTTCAGGTTAGGGCATGAAAATACTTGTTTCCCGCCTGATATAATCGGGCACAATTTGTGTTGACCGACTGGAGAGCTTCCTTTTAACATTGTGGTCATGCAGCCCCGTCTACTTGGGTGAGTCTTATAACCTGTCTTATTGTGATGACTATATTACTGTGTGTATTTATTTGTAATTCAGATGAAGAGTACGAAGGTGGCAGCCGTGGCTTTAAGTTAGAAGCCATCCCGGTATTTACCTGGAGTAGAAGTAGAAAACCGCGAAAAAACACTTCTAGGATGGTTGAGGTGGTAATCGAACCCACGCCTTCTCTGTTCTGTCTCCAGAGGCCCTTTAGATCAGAATTACATTTCTTGGCAGAGCTAGGAATCGAACCCGGACCTCCGGGGTGACAAACAAGAGTGCAAGTCACGGGGCGGGTACTCGATTTTACTTTCGCGATAAAAACAAGAAGTTCCGTGAAGAACTATACAGCTTACTTTTCATGCCAATGATTATTCTACAGTATATGAACCTATCAAGAATAATGACAAAATTAAGTTGGTAATATCGAAATATCTAATTAGTTCAAAATATACCTGGTATAATGTAGCCTAATAGAGCACTACAGTTGGCAGCCCTGGTGACTGAATATATTCTTAGTTCCACCTCTTAAGGGACAGAATACAACATTTGGTTGAAGTCCAATGGACGTTACATGCAGTTAGATACTGGATCTATCAGCACGCGTAAAAGCATGTTGCCAACAATACAATGCGTGTGCTGGTCAGAAATAATCTGAATTATTATGATATCTTGTTGTGCCAATTTTGGATGAAATCCATTTGTTAGTATAGAAGTTATATGTATTTTAAAATTGGACATATCAGCAGACATAGAATCATGTTGGCAGCACTGCCTTGTATTAATTACTCCAAATTAATCAAGAATGTCAGGTGCTATACGAGTGCAAAGTATAGAGCTGTTGGCTTGCATACTTTCTGATATATTGATATTAGGGTAAAAGGAATATAGACAGCATTTATTAACAGTTGGCAGCCCTGATTGCTCTTAACAATACTTATAGTCATATCTGTTATGGTACACATAGCACATACGAAATTTGGTTGAAATCCAACTGATAGTATAGAAGTTACATGTATTTAAAAATTGGTACTATCAGCAGGCTTATAATCATGTTGGTAGAACTGACGTATATAAGTTACTCCAAATTAATCTTAAATGTCAGAATGTACGTGTGCATAGTTTAAAGCTGTTGGCTTGCATACTTTCTGATATATTGGTATTTGGATAAAAAAATAGAGAGAGCAATTATTAACAGTTGGCAGCCCTGGTGGCTCTTAAGAATACGCTCAGTCATATCTGTTTATGTACAGATATTACATACAAAATTTGGTTGAAATCCAGTTGATAGTGTAGAAGTTATATGCATTTAAACATTGGACCTATCAGAAGGCTTAAAATTATTTTGGCAACACTGTCATGGTTGGCCTCCTGGAAATTAAACTGAAATAGTATTATCTACATGTGTGCCAATTTTGGAATAGCTCCCATGCATACCTTGCAAGATATCCAACATGGAGCTCAAATTTCTAGTGCGTTTTTTCAGCAGTTGGTAGCACTGACATCATTTTCAAATATGGACGTGAGCTATTCCGGTGCACATCTTTACCCATACTAAATTTGGTTTTGATTGCTGCAGCCGTTTAGGAGTTGATAGGGGGACACACACACACACAGCCAGCCAGCCAGACAGACAGACACACATTTTCCCGGATCGATCTCATAAGTCTACTTTATCCTCATTTTTGCAAAATGTGAAAAGTAGGCTAAAAATGTGCAAATATATTTATGTGCTCTAATAGCAAGGGTTGTATTTTAAGACGGAGGATGAGAGGCAGCATTGCCAGTGAAAAGAAGGCACGATAAATACAGTACATAGACGTAGGGAATTTCCGGTAAAGCTGCTAAGAGTTTAATTGTGGCGAGGAGAGGTGGAGACAGCATACTTGAAACAAAGTTAACGTATTTGAACCCATGACCTGCAATGCGAAGACTAAGTGAATACTGTGCTATTTAAGAGACGTGGGAGAAATTCACAGCTGACGGAAGTGACGATGCCAGCAACAGCTGGTTGATGAACAGCTGAGGCATTATCTCGGTCATAGGGGCCATCTTGAAAGATGGCCCGTTTAGGAATGCGATGTACCACGTGCGAATATCGAGTTACCAGCATACGACTTCCCTATGGACTAGACCAGGTGTTCTCAACCGTTTAGAGACTGTGAGCACCACCTTTATCCCATACCAAGTACCCAAGCACCATTAAATCGAATAGAGCGCTAGCCAACCTGGTTAGCCTATACTTGGATGTATATGTGTGGAATTTTGTTTGATAATCTGTATTATTGTGTTGGCTGTAAACGTGTGTGTATTTATAATTGGAGATAGGATTGGGAAGGAGGCGGGCGTGGCCTTAAGTTAGGTACCATCCCGTCAGTACAATCCCCAAGCTTGCAGGTTCGCCCCTGGCCGTGGTAAGTGCTTTTTGAAAGGCGACAAAAATCATGACATGGATGTCATACGTTGTTGGCATGTTAAAGAACCCATTTGAATTCAGTAGGCCGTGTTCAATGGCAAAATTAATCTCGGGATTTTCCGCCAACACAAAGTTCCTCCATTCTCTGCTAGAAAGCGCTGTAGTGTCAAGGAGCTTAGATATCTAACCTCCTTGACTTTCATAGCGTTATAAGGAACGACGAAATTCGACATGCAAGCTGCCCTCTGGGTGTCAATTAACGAAGCTTTCACCCGGCACCGAGGCCATACGATATTATTTATTATTTGGCCAGTGTAGAAGTGGGGAAACCAAGGAAAATCACTTCCAGAAAGGCCAAGGTGGGAATCGAACGAAGCGGCTTCGGTGGCGTAGTTGGTAGCATGCTGAGCTTCTATGACCAAGATCGTGGGTTCAAACCCGGCCGAAGTCGTCGGACTTTTCAAGAGCATTAAAAATCCCTCCTTCAGAGGGGAAGTAATGCCGGTGGGCCCATGCCATAGATTTATGGCATGTAAAAGAACCTTCCACAAACTGTAATTGTGTGAAGCTAAATTTGTAGGTGAAACCTGGTAACGAAAGTTGGAACTACTTGAAATTGAACGGAACTTGTAGCTCACCCCATGGGTGTCCGCTTGTAGCAGCTACAGCCACTGGCGAGCCGTCATATCCTCGGCCACTCCCAGCACTAAAAGCCATACGCTAAATAGATACATAAATGTAGGTTAGATTTGATTAACGCTTCCTAAGTTCCAACGTTCGCCGCCAGGTGCCATTGTGGTGGCATCTAGTAGCCAAGTTCGCGGCTAGGTGTCGTTGACTGTAGCATTTGGTAGCAAAAGTAGGAACTACTTGAAATTGATCGTCTGCAGTCCTTATCTGAATCACAGATAACACACACTAATACAGCCATCACAATTAACACCGATTTATCAGACAGATTCTACACACATCCAAAGTACATGTGGCTACATGATCGTGTTGTCGCAGCCCTAAACTGAGGAACCAACGAACTAAATGCTGCAGCTCAACCATGGGTTGATAACACACCACTTTTCAGTTCTACAGTACATAACGAGGCTGAGTGTAGGCCTACCTAGTAGTCAGATGAGAATTAAATTTCTAGACAGAGTCGAGAATCGAATCCGGATCACGGGAGTGAGAGCCAAGACTGTGCCACGAGATAGTCAAACCAAAGACTATCACGCAAACAATACAATTAGGTAAGAATCTCCTAGAAGTCATATCACGTTTCAAACAAGAACGTAGACTATATCTGTTCCTGATATCTTATACTGCTCGGGTCTAAGCTGCGTGAACCTGAGAAGAATGTGCATCGCGGACTATGAAAAGTGGTGGTGACGAGTGATGAGGTTTCTCGGTCCTTGCGTAGTAACAGAAGCAAATACATTAGTCGGTGACTCACTCACTCATTCGCCATACCACACTGGTTTCAGAAAATACCCTATGTTAGCAGTATTGGAATAGACGAGCATGTCAAGTAACACGGCGGGCTGTCGACAGGCTTGTCAATTCTCGCCTGCTCCTTCCCCGCCTCTGCCCTTCATCCCGCAAGTTCACAGAGCTTAGACCCGAGCAGTACCTACTATCACTGAATGCCATCTACATTTGTATTGGAATGTACCTGGGCCTGTGGTTATCACTGGGACGAGGAAGTACACTGAAGGGAAGCATGCGTGGCCATTGCTGGTTGACTAGAACTCTACTACGGTTTATCTGTCCTTGTCATTGAGAATTAGTTCTCCTTTTAGAAAGACTGTTTATGAAAGGAAATCTAATTACGTTTCCTAAATAAGACATGCAACTATCTTCATTGATCTCAATGGCCCCATTATTACAGCGCGTGATAACATCTCAATTAGCCGCCAGCCGAGACGTGGTCAGTACGCTCTCAAATGAGGCAGCTTCCATTCAGACTCACTTTAGTAATTAACCAACCAACAGGTGAATAAGGACGCGACTCACCAATAAGTCTGTCAATACAGCAAGCTGAGGTCAAGATACACATTAAAAAGAGCTTTTGATTGTGGTAAATGGCGGCAATTAGTAGGCATAGTAGCAGATAGTCAGATGCTAGTTACTTCTTGGTTAATCACAGATTATTTTCCATGACCCCTTCTTTAAAACCAACGCATACATTATCACCTATTGTAATCGAACTTCACCATATAATATCTACGCAATATTTTCTCAGTCAAAGAGAATCAGCTTCATCATGCCATAAATAAAGTTTTCAATTAAGCAAGGAATAAATACAACAAATTTCCAATCCATGCTCCCCTCAGCAAAGAGCCTTATTTCATCCCATGAAAAACATGGCAAGATATTTAAAAAAAGTTAAATCTATTTATAAGATAATTTTTACTATCACAAGGTTTAAGCACTACGTATTTTTCAGAAAATTCTTTTATAGTCCTGTATCATCAATTTAAAACACACATTATTACAGATCTGTTTTTTGGAACACTTTTTTATGAAAAATTATTATCAAGGAAAGGGAAAACTAGGGTAAATATTAATCAACTTTGCTCGAAATTCAATTAGTTGTAATTAATTGTATTAGATAGTTACTGAAGAGGGCCACAAGGTGGCCGAAACTGGTATAATATATTATATTGTCACTATTTTTATTGACTAGGTATATAAATTTAATAAATACTCAAGGTATTTTAAACTTATGATAATCACAGTAAGCTAATGGAGTAAAGTTCTCTAAAAATACAATTAGTGATTTGTCAGTACTTCTTTTCGGAATTGACCACCTCGTGGTGTAGTGGCTAGCATCATTGACTGTAATCTTTGAGGTCTAGGTTCGATTCCTGGTTCTGCCAAGAAATTTTAATCTAGTCTGAGACACTCAGTTACGTGAGGCAGAACTGAGAAAAGGTGGATTAGATTCCTACACAGTCATCCTGGGAATGGTATTCCGTGGTTTCCCACTTCTACTCCGGGCGAATTCCGGGATGGTTCGTTCAAGGCCGCAACCTCTCCAATCCTATCCCTAGTTACACACGCACACGTGGACACACACTCACTCTAGTAGAGTCCACAAAATGACAAGTTATCAAATTAACTATGTAATTATAACACACACATACACAACTACACGAGGCTAAATGATCACGGTATCGCAAGCCCCAAAATAAAATAACAATAAGAACTCTTTTTGGATTACGATAAAGAATATAACTTTTCTTATCAGAACAGTGCAAAAATGAGGATTATGCAACTATAATGTGAGTTGTGTTTGTTGCACAATAACTGTTCCGGCCAATGAAGGATATTAATATCTGTTGTTTGTTGTTGCTGCTGATTCTTTAAGGGACTTTGCGACATTGTGGTCATGTAGCCCTATGTACTTTGGGGTGTGTAGCAGTTGTCTGATAACCTGTGTCACTGTGGTGTCTGTAATAGTGTGCGTATATGTAATTGAGGTAGGATTTGGTAGGAAGTGGCCGTGACCTTAAGTTAAGTACCATCGCGGCATTTGCCTGGAGTAGAAGTGGGAAACCACTGAAAACAACTTACAGGATGGCTGAGGTAGGAATCGAACCTACCTTTTCTCCGTTTTGGCTCAGACGAGGATGAGTGTACCCTATTCCAGCCCTCAGACCAGAATTAAATATCTTGGCAGAGATGGGAATCGAACCCGGGTCTCCGCGGTGATAGCCAAGAATGCTTGCCACTACGCAACGAGGCGGACTGAAACATGTCCTGATATTAAGTGAATTTTTGTTTTAAGTACAAATTTATATCTTAGAAATTCAAGAAAAAACATCTTTAACAATCAAGGGCAAATTACAACGAATAAAGAAGACGGCTCATTGCGATTAGCATGCCTCTAAAAACAAAGAAAAAAGCTATAAAATTGGGAAACTAGTTGCCAATTTCTAGAGATTTGGCAGGTGCGTGCTGATTTATCACCAGCCACTCCTTCGTGCCCGAGCATCGGGACCTAATTGCTCTGTCTGGGTATACATTTGAGTGACTGACCTCATCAATTTATCTCGCATTAAATCATCTAGAATCTGAACGATAATTTTCTACTGGCACATTAATGAGTTTGCACGAAGGTTATCTTAAAGCACTATAAAAATGCATTGATATTTTGTGTTATTCGACAATACTAAATATCTACAGTTGTGGTAATATTTATTGCAACGTAGTTCATTTTTCATAATTCTGTCTTTCACAAATGATTACCTCAATTATAACTATACTATTGTTGTTAGATCATGGACTGGTACAAACCAGAAACTCCGCCATTTTGTGAATTCAATGGCAGTACACGGATATCACCACGACCCAGGGTCCGACTGCGTGTGTAAACTCTGTGATCAGTTCTGTGCCCGTTATCATGTTGTGAAGTCAAGAGTAGTTTGTATCTTTGTACAAGTTGTCCGGGCTTGTAGGCCGTGCTCCAGGGAGGAAGTTATCCCCTGACGTTCCACCGGAAACTGCGTCCAGCTGACTAACTGCTGACTGACAAAGGGAGCGGACCCTTGACAGTGGCGTAACTAGGGGGGGGGGGGGTTATTAAGGGGGATCAATTCCCCCCCAGAGCAAAGTAGTTAAAAAACTTAATTCTTTATTTTGAATAGAAAAAGCCAATTTTCGGATTGATGACTAACTACTGGATTAAGTACTTTTATAATTAGAGAACATTTATCTTTACTGGCGTAAAATATTTAGTGTTAGGCCAGCTTTTGCACATTGAGAGGTGCAAATAAAACGTATAAAATGCTGTCGAGATCAAACATGAAAACGTGTAGGTTTACTTTCATTGATTGTCTTATTTTGCCCCCACACAAAGCAGAAAGGAAAAACAAACACATGACCGAAACAGAAAGTAAAAACAAAAGCAGAAAACAAACACAACCAAAAATACAAAGAAAAAAACAAAATTCAAAAACAAAAGGAAAAACAAAAACAAAAATCACAAAGCAAAAATCAAAATTCAAAAACAAAAGAGAAAACCGAAAACAAACACAAATACAAAACCAAAAACAAAAACAGAAGAAACCAAACACAAAGCAAAAAGAAAAATTCAAAAACAAAAGCAGTAAACAAACACAAAAACAAAAATTACAAAGCAAAAAGTAAAATTCATAAACAAAAGCAAAAGTAGAAAACAAACACAAAAACAAAAAGCAGAAAGCTTAATTCAAAAACAAAGGATAAAGCAGAAAACAAACAAAACCAAAAACACAAAGCAGAAAAAAATTGAAAACATCAAATACAAAACTAAAAACGCAATTAGTTCAGACTTGACTTCACTCATCCCCCTCCAGAAGCAAATCCTAGTTACGCCACTGATCCTTGATAATGCCAGACGCAGTTTCCGGTTGAAACGTCGGGAGATGACATCCTGACAGATCCACGGCCTACAAGCCCGGCCGACTTGTACATAGTTATAAATGCCAGCCGTGAAAGCCTATGCTGCTCTATCAATAGTAGTGTATTGCCAGAACTCACAATATGTAAATGGGTAGTAATTGTGCACGATTATTTATTATTATTCTTATTGAGCCTAACAATCTGATTCTGATGATTTTTTGGCGTACAACAATCACCACCACCACCTCTGCGAAAAAAATATTGGGAGAGATTCTTTTAGACGAAATTACTCGGCGTGGGGGGAAAAGGGGATGCTTCTCTTGTCCTCGCCAGGTACGCCCAAGATCCAGAATTAGAATACCGAAGTACCAGTAATAATGGTGAAATCTTTTGTTCAGAGATTCACTCGAAGAATGGGAGATCGAGGAGAATCTTCTTTCTGGATGGCCTGCTCGACTGAGGAGGCCCAATTACGAGGCAGTAAAAGCGCCATAGAGCACAGTGGTTTATTGTGAACACACAGCGGAGTGAAAGCTTTCCAGATGAGTCTGACCCAGTTATATCGAGACCGCTTGTGTCCGAAGGGCAGGAATCCAATAATCGGGGAAAGTGCGGAAAGTGAATCGATTGCCTAGGTCTCCTCACGTCGCCGACTCTCAGATATGATCTCAGCTTCTCGCTTCGGATTCCTTTAAAATGTCATCTGTCAGTTTTCCCTTTCACTTAGATTTTGATATTTCTGCTAAATATCGTGTAAGCTAGTTACAATTTGCGGTGTTACTTACTTAGTCGATCATCTTCTACCGGTTGGTATTGGAACTTCACAGAGAGATCGTCAGCGTCAACGTGATCGAACTACCTCCTTGATCAGGTTTACTCTTTTTGTTTGCTTTTAGTGGGTGTGATTTTGGAATAGCAGATAACCGGCCTACTGACGCCTAGCTGGTGAGAGGGCTGCTCCCTTGTGGCAACCAAGCTTACCATCTGGTTCCTTCACTGCTGGGATGTATCACACAGTTACTTTCTGAGACAGGGAATATTTCCAGTGGTTCTGAAGTAATACCGTAAATCCTAGTGATAGGAAGTTAAATAAAAGGCTGTCTCTAAGACGCACCTAGAGAGAAACGTTTGAGAGATACATTTCAGTGAAATAGTCGTTCCTTCCCTCTTTTGGCGGCTTCGGTTACGTACAGTAGTTGGTAGTATGCTGAGCATCCATGCCCAAGATCGCGGGTTCAATCCCGACCGAAGTCATCGGATTTTTTAAGAGCGTTAAAAATCATTCAGTATGCCTTCCTTCGGAGGGGAAGTAAAGCTGGCGGGCCCATGTCATAGATTTATGTCATATAAAAGAACCTTCCAATTACAATTGTGTGCAGCTAAATTTGTAGGTTAGATTTTGATTAACGCTCTATTAAGTTCCAACGATGGCCGTCAGGTGCCGGATTTGGTGGCATCTAGTAGCCAAGTTTGCAGCTAGGTATTGTTGATGGTAGCATTTGGTAGCAAAAGTAGGTACTACTTGAAATTGATCGTCTGCAGTTCTTACCTGAATTACAGATAACACACACTAATACAGCCATCACAATTAACACCGGTTATCAGACAGATTCTACACACACCCAAAGTACACGGGGCTACATGACCACGTTGTCGCAGCCCCTAAACTGAGGAACCAACCAACTGTCCTTCCCTTCCTAGTATACAGAGATGTTGACCAAGATTAATCAATCAATCAATCAATCAATCAATCAATCAATCAATCAATCAATCCATAAATCTTCGTCACGAGGCTTAGTGTACACCATTCCAGCTCTCATGTCAGAATTAAATCATTCAGCATAGCTGGGTACTGTGCCCTTGCAGCAAGAAATATGCAAATCACAGTATGCCAGCATTGCTCAATTCGGGATTTTTCGGGGCTGCGGTAAGTTCTCCCACTCTGTGACTTACATATTTTGGATTAAATAGAGGATACACTTGCAAAAATAACAACAAAATCAACTCCTATTTTAACACATTTAATTAATCAAAAATTATGGCGCTACAAACAATAAAACAATTAAACTACTGACCAATATCATTCTACTTGTCCAAAGTGAACAAGGAATAGCATAAAAATAAAACAAATATTAGATTAAAACACATGGTTTTCTTTAAAACCAACAATTCACGATTATTTTCACTTCCATAAAGTACTTATCTTAAAGTTCCAAATAACTACGAGCTTCTTTGGCTCGATACTTTCCCATAATAATGGTGTCATATTTTTGTACACCTCAAGAATTATTTTTATCTTTTCTTATCATCAAAACAAATATATAATTACATTTAAAATTACATGTTAATTATTCACTTCAATATTTGGGCATATCACATGTTCTCCATATTTACTATCTCTCTCAAGTTTTGCAAATTCACTACGGTGATCGGGAAAACTATTTGTGTACTCCAGAGTTATAAAGATTACTTGACAAAGTCAAAAACTATGATCACTCCCGAAACCTAGTTATCTTCACAAAACTCGTGGATTCCTATTTTCCATCCAATATTACAATAGGGATTTTATTTAATTCATTTGTCTTATAAGACCATTATCACATAAGAAAACTACGATCTGAATTGGCAAGCGATAATATCAATCTACAAGGACCTCGGTTCAACGCCCGGGTCATTAACAACTTTAAACACTCACGGTGTATTTAACACATCTTACAAGACGGTTTTTACCCACCCTCGCTCTATGAGGGTCAGGCCATTATACTCGGGCGTGACTTATGACAAGGAAAGCGACTCTCTGCCTAACCTACGGTGGCAGCTCTCTTCAATGCTTTAAAACAAACCTTCACATTATTCTCAGTTCTGTGGAGAGACCTGGCTTTTACTTCACTTATTTCCATTCAACAATATTCTTTGGCTCATAAACCACTTTCGTAACCTTGGCATTTATTAATTATGAGAGGGTCCTCATTGATTGGGAAGATTAATACACATTCTACGACGAATAATTAGGGGCTTTAACAACAAGAGGATTCTAGGTTCGAATCTCTTAACATGCCTCGGGAACATTTCCACATCAGAGGACTTATACAAAACGCGATTTAGGGTCAAGCCGTAGCTTACAGGACCTACGCTCAATAATACCGTACATTAGCTCCCTTTTAAATAATACACACATGGCCTCGTGATCCACGTCACAATTTAGAGGACTTACAACATATCTCAATTCACTGCAATCAACTACCCTCCATAAGTAACTTACCAAGTACTTTAACTTTTACGCGTTCCTAGCGTGACTTTTTATTTAATTGCGTTCCATTACGCTACACATTACATTACGGCCGAAGGTCTTCCAAAGAACTGATAAATTTCATAGTAACAATTGATACATATCTTAATTCTTATATTAATCTTTTCCGTTGACAATAAATCGCTCCCTTTTTAAGAACATGCATTCACATCATGTCTTATACATTTGTTAAGGCTTCAACGCTCTATATTTTTATATCATTCAATTTAATCTTTATTTAGATTTCTTTACCTTGTTATTCACATCATGTTTTCATTCCTTACAAAAGCTCAAAAGCTATTTCTTTCATATAATTCAAATTTACCTTTATGTAAATATCTTTGTTATAATTATTATTATAACGCTTGCTTTTATAACATTCATTAAATACTGACATTTTATTCCATGCATTTCCTCTACAGGATTTATTATTTCACATACTTATTTATTATTTCTTAAAACTTTATTTTCGTTCAGATCGCGTTCTTATTTAGTTATTATTCATTTAAAAACATCCCTTCTACTCAAAACTCCGGTGGAATTGTACACAAAATTTTTCCCGACACCAAAACATAATGAAAATCTTTACTTACATGTTTAAGGTCGCTTTCTGACCTTTATTCTCGTTTGATGTGACATTTTGGCCCACCTTCTTGACCTACTCCATATTGTACAATCTCATCTTATGTACAGAAATTTCTTGACACATATTCACTATATTTAACACTGACAACATTTTTTTTATACACTGGTGTATCCGTTTTGAACACACATTAAAACACTAAAAAATATTACTCTGGTACATATTATAACACATATCACTGTGCATAAAACGCTTTCACTTTACCTAAAACACTTAAAATGATACTCTTATTTCTTTTCTTACAATATTTACACTTCACTCCTATCACACGGGTGTATCTCAACGATTTTTACAATTTCTGTCGGCTGTTGATGATCCCTGATGTGAATCCTATCGACCTGCATTGGACGTGTGATTTTACTCGTTCAAAGTTTCTCTCTCCTACAATGGAAACTACTGGTTTCAGTCTCTCAAAACCGCTTCTATTGTCTATTACTCGGCTTTACTTTATCTGCTTTAACTAGGCGATAAATGTCTTTTCTTTGCCGTCACCTCTATTTATATATGGTGGTCTATCGTACCCTATAGTTTCTATATCTTGGCCTCCCTTCGAGGACCGTATACTGTCTATCGTACCCTATAGTTTCTATATCTTGGCCTCCCTTCGAGGACCGTATACTGTCTATCGTATATTTTTGAAGTTTTCTCACTAGAGTACGTTTTCCCTCTGGTTTCGAAACTAAGTTCCTAAGTTCCTTTCGCTTGAACTTCTATCTTTCGCGATCGTAATTACTGTAAAGTTCCTTTACAGGACTTAATGTCTTTAACAATGTCTTTACTAAACGTAACGCCGTTTATTTGTTGGAGTTCTTATAACTTCGTAACTGTATTGAACTAGTGTTCTTCTGGAACTCGAAGTTCCCTACTGATCGCTGTATCTTACTTTGGCGATATTGCTTTAAAGTCCGTATATTTAATGTTCTTTATAAATTAGGACTCTTCAAAGTCTCGAACTGCTAACCCTCAGCGTAGCGTACTTATATCGTAACTGGTCTACACTCGGTGAACTTGTAGCATAGCCTCCCACAGGCTCTGGATCGATGTCTGATACAGCTTAACGTCCCCCTCACGGGCTCTTGAATACTGCGTATACGATGTGGTGCAGCACTTCCGCTCACGGAATGCTCGTAGACTGAATGATTATGATGCTCCAGCGTAACGCCCCCCTGGACGGACTAATACTGCATGTACTGATACAGCGTGACGTTCCCCTCACGGGCTCTCGTAGACTGCATGCACTGATTGCAGAGTAACACCCCCTCACGGGCTGTCAGAATAACTGCATGATTGGCTTGGTGAGGCCAGGAGTTTTATACCTTTCAGTCACAAAAAGATAAAATCCTAGTCCTTTTCGTGACCAACTTCTGAACTAATTGTCGCACAATTATAAAAATCGTATCTCCAGACAGCTCGTCTTCCAAACGTAAAATAATCTTCCTGTGCATGGAAATCGATCGTGCATTTCCGAGATATTAATTAATTTCTCGTCCTCAACTGTGTGGGTGGTGCTGTTCTTTTTTTATTCTCCCACTCCTTGGGTCTCGGTGAACCCCCAATGACGTCTACTTGCGTTTGCAGTTTTCTCCTGTGCAATTTTTACAAGGTTTTTCTTTACACAAAAATCTCTAATCCAAATTGATTCACCGTACTGTATCTGTTTACTTATTTTTATACTCGTAAACGGGTTAAATTTAATTATTCCTGTTCTGACTCAGCAGCGAGGTTGCCATATTCCTGCAACGTAAGAGCAATTTCCGAGTCCAGCTTCTTCGTCTTACAGTCAAAACTTTCCACTCGTTCTAATAATATCCATGACTGGCTCCTTATAAATGTCAAGAGGCATGAGCTCATCTAAGGAACACCTGGCCCTAGCGCTTGCACAATGTTAGGCTGTAATCCTGGCTTGAAATCTCTCTCCGTTCCCTTAGAAACTGTATGATTCTTTCATTCCTTTCTCAAAGTACATGGATTCGACTCTCTTTGAGGCCATGGTACATGGGTTCAGTACCTGGATCTCCCCGTTCCTGGACGAACCAGTAACTTAAATGCCACTTGGAACGTTTTTAGGGTGAATCTATCGAACGTTTTTTGTTTTGTTTTAGAATTGTCGTAATAGTTTTTTGGAAGAATAAAAGTGACGGTATATTGGCTTTCATGGCCCGTGAATTTAAACTCAGCAATTTTTCTAGGTTTATTCCGTGTCTTGTGTGGTGTTTTGCGGGCTCTTGGTGTCCGCGCACGAAACACCTCTGGTAAGCCATCTTGGTGTTCCTCGGCAAAACCCCATTCAAGACATGGCATAAACCTAGAAAAATTGCCGAGTTTAAATAAAAATGACGTTTAGCGATCAGCTCCAGTTCAAGTGACATATTCCGATTATTTGAGATCAAAGTCAACCCCTGGCACTATCCATCCCATGACGGGCTAAGCCGACCAAGCGACCGCTGCCCAGCCATTTGGCCTGCAGATATTGGGGTAACGCGTGATCAGCGCGTCGGGTCCCCTCGGCCGTTAATCTTGGTATTCGTGATCGGGGCGCTGTCTCACTGTCAGACAGCTACTCAATTGTCCTCACGAGGCTGAGTGCACCCTGTTCCAACCCTCACGTCAGATTTAAAATCCCTGACGGAGCCGGGGATCGAACCCGGGGCCTCCGGGCGAGAGGCAGGCGCGCTACCCCAACACCACGGGGCCGGCATTATTTGAGATCACCGGAGTCAATCTGGCTCACCTCATAAACCAATTTGAAAAGTATTTCTAATACGTTGCTTGTTGTTGCTTATTTAACTGGTTGCGACGTCGTGTTCATATAGCCCCGTGTATTTGGGTTTGTGTACCTAGGTATATGTGTAATTTGTTTTATTGTAATGGATGTACAGTACTAGTGTGTGTGTTTGTAAATTGGGGATAGGACTGGGAAGGAGTTGGAATTGCTTTTCGTCAGATACCATTTGCCTGGCGAAGAAGTAGGGAAACCATGGAAAACCACTTCCAGGAAGTGGAAATCGAATCCTATTTTTTCTCAGTTTTGTCTCACGAGGCTGAGTGTACCCCGTTCAATCCCTCATACCACAATTATTTTTTCTTTCGGGAATCGAACCCAGACCTCTGGGGTGATAGCCAAGAACGCTACACCTTGATGTGGTCTTTTTCCTAACGACAAGGACGACCAAGCATTTTTACAATACATCGAATTTTCGCACTGAATTAAAGCAGCATGTTTTAGAAATACTTATAGATTTTGACACAGCTGCTCTAGGTTGTGTGACTGGCTGCGTGGCTCAGCGGTAACGTTCTCGCCAGCTGTGCCCAAGGTTGCAGGATCGAATCCTGGCGTAGTCAGCTGAGGTAGCGTAAGTGCGAGGGAGCCGTGCCAGTACATTTACTGACACGTTGAAGATCACCTTCTGGGCAAAATTCCAGCACCCCGGCGTCTCTAAAAGCCACAGTAGTTAAAAGGGACGTAACACCCACAACATTATTATTATTATTATTATTATTATTAAAGATAGTGCGCTGTTTAGATATTGTTATTTCATTTAGTGTTTACTATTTAGAGTGCACAGAATAATAACAACACACTGCTCCTTGCTTGCAAGCATCTCGTTCTACTGACTACAGCATCAAACTACATAGTGCTGGCTTGCACTAAAATGCACTGTGTAACAGACGTAACATGATAATCTAATTAGGGAACGTGGGACTTCATGTATTTAGGTGCGAGTGGAATCTACCTGTTAGCATGTGCTATGCCATGCAGGTTTTTTTTTAAATTATTATTATTTTAAATTACAGCCAATGGCCATCAAGTTCAATTTCAAGTAGTCTCGACTTTGACCACCAGAGATGCCACTGTCACTGACACCTAGCGGTGAGCGTTGGAACTTGATAGAGCGTTTCTAACCAACTAAGGTACAGATTTAGCTACAACACACTACCAATTGTAGTGGTAGGTTCTTTTACATGGCATAAATCTATGACATGGGCCCGCTGCGCCGGCTTTACTTCCCTTCCGAAGGTAGGAATACTGAAGGATTTTAATGCTCCTAAAATTCAAAAGATTCTTTTCCATCTTGCATCAATGTTGCACTACCTTGGTGAAATGTTTCAGATAAGTACTTTTTTTTTTTTTAGCGTATGGCTTTTAGTGCCGGGAGTGTCCAAGGACATGTTCGGCTCGCCAGTTTTGTAGCTGCTTCGAGACGGACACCCAATGGGTGAGCTACAAGTACCGTTGGGGAGGGAAGGAGGGAAGTTGGAATGTAAGGACGAGGAGTTGGAAGGTAGCGGCTGTGGCCTATAGTTAGGGACCAACCCCGGCATTTGCCTGGAAGGAAGATGGGAAACCACAGAAGACCATCTTCAAGGTTGCCGGCGGGGGGATTCGAACTTCCTCGCCTCCCGGATGTCAGCGACTGCCATCAGTCATGCCGTAACCACCACGGCTAACTCACCAGATAAGTACTGATAGTCACTGTCGCCTGAAATCGAACAACTGAACTTCGGCTTCAGAGTTATTTTACGAGGCTTGAGTAAAGATGATTTGTGTATTTTAAAACTAAACGATAATAAGAATGGTTGGTTCCTCAGTTTAGGGGCTGCGACAACGCGGTCATGTACCCTCGTGTACTTTGGATGTGTGTAGAATCTGTCTGATAACCGGTGTTAATTGTGATGGCTGTATTAGTGTGTGTTATCTGTAATTCAGGGAAAGACTGCAGACGATCAATTTCAAGTAGTTCCTACTTTTTCTACCGAATGCTACCATCAACGACACCTAGCCGCGAACTTGCCACCGCGACCGGCACCTGGCGGCGAACGTTGGAACTACAGTAATATAGTGTTAATAAAATCTATCCTACAAAGATAGCTTTACACAATCGTAGTCAGTGGAAGGTTCTTTTACATGCCATAAATCTACTACATGGGGCCGCCGGCTTTAGTTCCCCTCTGAAGGAAGGCATACTGAGCAATTTTTAACGCTATTAAAAATCCGACGACTTCGGCCAGGTTTGAACCCGCGATCTTGGGGGTAGAAGCTCAGCATGCTACCAACTACGCCACCGAAGCCGCGAAGTTAATAAGACTCCTTATTAACATATAAAATTATAAGCCACTTATATTTTGTATAATCCACAACCGGTTTTAAGTTGCAAATTTTCTGTTGTTAGGTACTCAAACTATTAAGAGAATGTTCTAGGTGTGATTACTCAACCAAAAGTGACATTACGAGGTAAGTGAGGAGCTAACTGCCGCCTCTGTCATTATCCATGTCAGCTACCTGCCCACTCGCACCTTCCATCTTATTCGGGGACATTACAAACTCGTTAACTCCACACTGTAGTTGCTCATTGATGTGACACACCAGTCGCTCTAATCTACTGATCTTCGTCATATTTTTATCTTACGGCAGAGTTGTCGAGTCTGGCCCCGGTTCTATCCCCACATCAGTGGCGTAAACTGCCTTCAACACTTGAACTAGCTCTAGTTTTTACGTTCACCTTCTGGCGTAGTGGCTAGCATTCTGGACTGTCACCCCGAAGGTCTGGGTTCGATTCCCGGCTCTCGAAAGAAATATTATTCTGGTCTGGGGGTAGAAACGGGGCACACTCAGTCTCGTGAGGCAAAAATGAGAAGAGGTGGGTTCGAGTCCCATCTCAGCCATCCTGGAAGTGGTTTTCAGTCACTTCTACTCCAAGCAAATGCTGGGATGGTTCCTAACTGAAGACCACGGCTGCCTCCTTCCCAATCCTCACCTCTAATTAAAAATACACACACTATTACAGACACCACATTAAAACAGGTTATCAGACACATTCTACACACGTCGAAGTACACGGGGATAAATGACTACGATGTCCAAGCCCCTCAAATGAAACAACAACTCTAGTTTTTACAGTCATGACAATGGCCACTTGTTACTACATTAAAACCTGCCTAAACCAGACCCTTTGTATACTGGAAACCTGGACAAACGGAAAACAAAATTCGGAACGGAGGTATTTCCTATGTAAAATGACACTGAAATTTCCACTGAAATTCTTTCCGGAAAGAAATTCCGGAACTGTAGGCGTAAATAACCCGACTAAGACGGATTATCTTATCCATAATACAAAGCTATATACAGTACAACATTTTGCGCATGACTGTTCTTGCACCATAGTTCAAGGAAACATTAATGACTGAAGACATTCAAAGTGCAGCTGTTATTGCTGACGAAAACAGAACGTGCGAAGTCTTGGAAGAAATGGAGGACGATGAAGGGAATGAATGGGAGCTAAAAATACACACTTTTGGAGAAGCACTATCTGTTGTGAGTGATTTTCCAGAATTTGCAGCTTCCAAGAATGTTCCAGAACTCCTGGACGCGACAGTGTGCGTTGAAAGACACGTGGAAATCGAAACAAGCAGAGATACCGACATTTCTGTATGCAAGTTGAAAATACAGTGTAATAGCCTACATGAAAATGAAAATCCACAGCCTGCTTCCAGTCTCCAACCGGGTCAGGAATGGAATGAAGGAAGCCCCAATCTAGCGGTGAGGATATGAACTGTGCCATCTGCCGAGGCCTGACGCACTCCTCTGGGGCAATGATTAAATAAATGACAGATGAAATGAAATGATAGTGGAGAGTATTGCTGGAATGACATTTGTGACAGGGAAAACCGGAGTACCCGGAGAAAAACCTGGCTGCCTCCGTTTTTTCCAGCACAGATCTAACATGGAGTGACCGGGATTTGAACCACGGACCCAGCGGTGAGAGGCCAGCGTGCTGCTTCCTAAGCCACGGAGACTTTTAATAGCCTACATGTGAGCCTATTTTCGTTTTTATTTACAGACCTATATTTTAAATTATTATTTAATTGTAATCCTATGCGATAATACAGTATTTCTTAGTAGTGTATTTTGTCTTATTAAAACTCAACCCTTTGTAAAGCGGAAACCTGTGAAAACGGAAAAATACATCCGGAATGATTGCGTTCCACTTTAGGTGGGTTCCCTATATTAATTAAGTGTGCAGCGTTCAACTCCAAAAAAACATGTAACTGTAATATTAACAACTTGTATTTAAAAATAGAAGAAATTATAATCAATGAAATTCACTCACATCTTCACATACTGAATAACATTCATAGGAACTACTGTAATGATAATAAACATAACGTTCGTTATGGCCAATTGGGCTACGATTATTCTATTTATCCCGTGACTTGAAAATTAAAAATATGCTATATCAGTCAGTTCCTGACGTACTCTCGTCATCTCCTGTACTGTCTACGAGTAAACCTGTTGGCTTGTGTGGCTCGGGAAACTCTCCTAATATGAGTGGTGTCTCTGAGCTAAGCGCCACCCTAGTCCTCTCCCCTCCCCCTTCAATGAGAACTAAACGTTTTATACAATTAAAAAAGGAATAGTGGAATATAAATATATTCTTTCTTCTTTCGTTTCACCCTCTTTGGGGTACGTTAAATCAATCATTTCACTGTGTTTTGATTTTTTTTTAGTGCCCAGTATCATTTCATTCTTTCTGATCTTCTTTACCCCTCTTCATATAATAAACATATCTTATTACCGTATATAATACGCTAAGGTGTATGTTTCACAAAACTCAAGCTCCTAAACCAGAGGGAGTTAGAAGGTGTGGTTTGTACCAAAATCTTCCAAAGCGTCTCAATAGTACAGGAAAATTCTTGCATTTCTTGAAAAGTCAACGGAAATATATTTATTTGTTTATAAAGTGCTTTCAGACACATAAACAAGACGATATCCCCTGGCAGATCTGTGTAGCGTAAAGCCCACACAGCACTAGTGCCTGGCGGGTAGTCTGTACACATGGGGCGCACACAACCCATTATGCGAGAGTTCTCGCACGGGTCCGCTAGTTATTATTATTTCGTTTTTGGGACTTGGACATCTTGGTCATCAGCCGCGTGTACTTGGATATGTGTTCAATTTTCCCTATAACCTATGTTTGTGTGACGAATGGAGTAGTGTGCAATAATAATAATAATAATAATAATAATAATAATAATACATTTTTTTACGAAAAGAAAGGTAAAAAAATCCTGAATTTTCACTGAACCACTTACTATACCAGGTGAATCAGCTGCCCCTAATAATATTGTTTTATGCAGCCCAACTAACGCGTGCTGCCAGATATTTCTCTGCTTGCATCCGTATGGTATTAATACACTGCAAGCATATCCCACAAACGAAACTGAGCGCTATTGATTGTCCCTCGTATTAGCCTGCAGTCACATCGAAGTTCCTACAGTAGATGGTGTCCTTGAAGAAACCGTCGCTTCACATATTAAAGGACGCTAGTGGACAATCAACAAACCTAACAGCGTTAACAAGTAGAGCTGCATTCCCCGGTGTCATTATTAGATTCATTTGGGTGAAGCCTCTCCCACTTTCGTTGGAAGGTGTTGGCATTGAGTTGAAAGCGCTCTTCAACTTCAAACCGTTGAGTGAGGCACTACCTCTGTTTACTTCACATATTCACTGAAGGTTTAAGCCTATCAAAAATGTAAGATAGAACTTCACCTTCTTCTTCTTCTTCTTCTTCCCCAGGAGTGCTCCTTTTGGTAACTGCGGGCCATTTCTTAGCGTCAAACTCGGTGGCACATTTTGACTACATCAGATCATCAGGGGACTTCATTTGATTATTAAAGAGAGCTATCCCAGTTGGTCAAAACAAATTTTGCCTAATTAGGCGGGAAACAAATATTTATACATCCTAATCAGAAATAAATATTATATAAGATATTTATCACAAAATAACACGCACTTATGTTCAACAAGTAGTTCCGTGAAGAACTAAATAGCCTATTTTCATATATCCTACTTATGTTATTTGCCATTATCAACATACAGCATTTCAGTTTGATTCCTGTAATAGCTCCGTTGATATTGAGAACCGTCTAAATATTTCGGATGGTAGCCATTATGGATTTTTATATGTAAGTCATAGATTTATGTACTATTACATGAAGATTATTGCGTAGGTGTATTATTCAAACTTCAATCGCATGATTAGGACACAAGAAATAAAAACGATAGTTTAAAATTTCTCACAGCCTCCATCTTGATGTTATGAAAACAATTGAACTAATTAGATATCAGTGCATTACAATGTGTATAAACATTTGCTGTACCATGTTTCACTGTGCTCGGATAGTTAAATCGCGAGGAAAGTCTATTTAAATGTTGTAACCTCGCGTGGACGCCATGTTCGTTTTGTACTTAACAGGTTTTTGTAAGTCACATAGGTGAACGTCTAGTAGCGTCTTTTCTCGCCGTACAAAATTTCAGGATGATATCAGTAATTGTTTCGGAGATATAGAATGCCGGTGAAATAATTCGCACAGCCGCCATGTTGGATTGGTGACACATAATAAAATTTGAAGGACACGGTCGGGGTCGGACAAAATAGTACTATGACCTTACCGAGTTTCATTGAAATCGCTCCAGCCGTTTAGATTTTATTAAGGGGGGCGGGCGGTGGTGAGGGGGACACACACACACGCGCGGACACAAGGTGATCTCATAAGCCTATCTTTTCATAAGTGAAAGTAGGCTAAAATGGGGGCGGGGGAACTTAATTTATTATAATATCTTATGTAATATTTCTTTCAGGTTAGGATGTACAAATATTTGTTTTCCCGCCTAATGTAATTGGACACTTTGTGTTGACCGACTGGAAAGCTTTCTGTAATAGAATTAAGCAACACTTCAATTTTCAAGAAATCTTTTTCGTATGGAATTTTCCAGGTTCTCATAAAAGCGAGGGGACAGCTTCGCATCAAGTTTGACTCTGGCCGCTTGGCGGAACATGCCGCAAGCCATTCCTAATATGATTTTGTTGACAAAGGTTGCAATTCCCGGCGGACACTACTGAAAAAATAAAAATAAAATAAAAAATAAAAATCAAATATATTAAAATAAAAAGAGCTTGAAATTTTTTGTCACCGTTAATTTAGTGGTCTTAAGCTACGGGATCTCTTCTTTTTACGTGGAATCCGCACCGGCAGACGAGACATTTCACCTCTAAAATGCCATATGCATTAACCGGTAATTGAACTTAGTCCACCTTTGTAGAAGGCAAGCAGCTTAGCTTGACAGCCTAAGTGTCAACTTACACGAATAGTATATTAACCCGTAATTTATGGGACTGGAATACTGTAATCTACCGGTGAGGACAGGATTCAAGTTGTATTGGCCTTATTAAAAAAAAAAAAAAAAAAAAAAAAAAGAGTTTATCCTTCCAGCTCAGATTCACTCACGGACTCTGTGAGGGATCCTCTACCGTCACAAGGACGGTGTCTTGAAGCTGAAGACACTTAATTAACAGATACAACTGGGGATGGGGACTGGCCGATCGACCAGGTGACCGATAACTTGGTTCTAATTTAGGACGGGTCAGGGAAGGAAGTCGGCCGTTGACCTGTTGAAAGGTGGTGAAAATGGGAAACCACGGACACCATTTTCAGGACGGCTGAGGTGGGATTCGAACCCACGCTCTCTCGATGCCAGCGAGGCACGAGGTAGCACGTTTGTGGTCTCGACCACCACGGACGGTAGTTATATACTTTCTGTCGAACATATGATTCACTGTAGTACCAAAAGAAGTACAAGTAGGAAGGCAAGCAGAGGGGCTTCTCTTTATGTTTTAATAAGCATTGTTTATATGAGTCGTCCATTTGCAAAACTCGTTTAATCCACTTGTGAATAAGGATCATTTCGTAAAATTAATTCAATTATTTTATTTTTTATTTTATTTTACTTTATTTTATTTTGTTTTATTTTGTTTTGTTTAATTTAATTTTGTTTTATTTTAATTTTGTTTTGTTCGTTTGATTTTGTTTTAAATTGTTTTGTTTAGTTTTTTATTTGGTTTTGTTTTATTTTGATTTTGTTTTGTTAATTCTATTTTGTTTTATTTTGATTTTCCAGAAAACAAACACAAAACCAAAAATAAAAGACACGAAGCAAAAAGCACAATTCAAAAGCAAAACCAGAAAACAAAAAACAAGAAACCCAAAGAAAAAGCAACATTCAAAAAAGCAAAAGCAGAAAACAAACACAAAACTAAAACCAAGAAAGAAAAGCAAAAAGTAAAATTCAAAAGCAAAAGCAAAGAGCAAACACAAAACCAAAAACCAAAAATTCAAAGCAAAAATAAAAAAGTAGAAAACAACAAACACAAAAGATACTTGAAGCAAAGTCCAGAGAGACGTTTCTCATGAAAATGATTCTTATTCACAAGTGGATTAAACGGGTTTTGCAACTGGACGACTCATATCATGATTAATACAAACAGACAGAAATCTCTGTATCGTGAGCTCATCGTCCGTGGAGAGAAAGTAAATCTCGTTCAGCTCACCGTGAACACGTCATGGGATGAGCAGTTTCAGCCACTGGCCCGAATTTCTGGGAATACCACAGTATATTATACGGTACCACTTTCTAAACTTATTGAGGGTCACAATTTTCGCACTTCACAGTTCATTACTTTATGATGCGGTTAAATCACTTTAAAAGGTTGCTGGACCAACTCGTGGTGTAGTGGCTAGCATACTTAGAAGTCACTCCTGAGGTCTAGGTTCGTGATTTCCCCACTTCTACTCTAGGAAGGTGCCGGGATAGTTCTTAACCCTTTCCATCCCAAATTAATTGGATTGTTGGAAAAAAATATCATTGCATGAAGAGTAACTAAACTCCGAACACAAAACATGAAACCACCATAAACATAGCTATTTATAGCGTGAAAGTACTCCGGGGATTAATTACTAAATACGCCTCATATCAGCATAACCTAACACATGGTTGACGCCCACTAATGCAATATGGCGTCATTGGTGTTTTGCAAACGTAGAATTGTAATTCTAAATACAACTAATATATGCACCAACTTAGTCCTACATCTTTTGTCACGATTTTAACATATTTTGAGGCATGAATCACCACAACTCACACCAATATGTAACAAAATTCTGGAGATTGTAAGAGCAGGTTCTTCTTGCATGTCGAATAGGTCAGAGAACATGCATGAGAATTTGGCTATGTTTGCTTGTTGACTGTTCCTATCTCTTAACAGTAGAAGGTAAACATCCGTACACAATAATTTTCAATGCACAGAAAAAGAATAAAGATCATGAAGCCATACGGCATCAGTGGGCTGGAAAGGGGCCATTGCCGCCTCCTTCCAAATCCTAGCCTTTATTGTAATAACACACACTACAGGTTCTCAGATACAGTAAATTCTACACATCGAAGCAGTTGGGGCTGACGACACGATATCGAAGCCCCTAATTGAAACAGGAAATATAGCGAGTCTTGTAGGGGTGAACATCAGCAAGCAAATATTCTGAGCGTGCGCGTGATTGTACTAACAACACAGATATTTACTTTCATCCGTGTACTGAGAGCTTTGAAACCAGTTTTTCAGTGTTGCCATATTGATCATTGATATTGCAACTTTTCAGTCGGTCAACACAATACAGGGTTATTCAAAATTATTGTCGGCATTTCGTGATAAAAAAAAAAAGACACGAGGCTTACAGTAGTCGCATACGATGTGTAACATGTTATCCTGCTATAAAATTGAGATGAAATGTATGTGAAGTCATCTGACATGTTATCCTACTCGTATACTACACAGCTTGGACATTCTTAAAATGTTAATTTACGCTCCGTTTTTATACTGGTACTATGATGAATGTATAGATTGAATTGGAGGTATGCTACTGTCACACTTGTTTGAACAAACATCACATAATATATTGTAAATTAAGAGAAGGAATGAAACCATAGTCTCTAGCCCATCTATAGACCACTAGAAATAATGTTCAATACAATCAAATTTCCCAACTCCTGCTTGGTGCAAACTATTGTAATTAAAATTAGATAAATCGTAATTTCATGTAGATTCTGTTAAAATGACGCATAATGTTATGATAGATATCGTTTAAATCGATAATCTGGTAGCAAAAACCCCTTGCCGGGACTGGGGTTCGAACCCGAGACCTCATGATTTGCAGACCAAGGGGCTATCCACACACCTATTACAACCACAGATATTTAGAGTACAAGACAGTTACTTATTTTCACGTGCCGGTAATTATATGGAAGTAATTTTTTATGCTCCATGAATATTTTGCTTTTTTTTTCGATGATATTCCTGCGTGGAATTGAGTTATAAATTAGTTATGAATACGCCTACTTGACAGTAAAGGGAATTCCTATGAAAGGCTAGCCCAGTTCCCGTATAAAAAAATCGATATATATTATATTGATCACTGCATTACCGCAATGTGGGTTAATATATGAATAGCCATTGTGCAGAAACATAATACCGGCTTTGCCGACTAGTTACAATGTTTCATTATTAAATCATATCATATTTAAATACTGATACGAAGATTTTAAACACGTGGTTTGCGCTTCAATCGGTTGACACCAGAGTTCGCATGAGCGTTTACCGTTCAGTATGAAAGTGTTGATCCAAAGTTACTCAGGGAGTAACCATCACTTTTATCCAGAGATTGGAAAAGAGACTCTTAATAAATCATAATTGTTTTCAGCAAATATGATATAATGAATATTTGTACACCAAAGAACTACAACTTGAAGATGATTTACTGTCGGAATATTCTTAATGGCGCCTTCAAACCTTGAAGTAATCCATATGTGATATACATTCCACATGGCCGGTAGTGCGTCATAGTACCAATCTCCAACACTGCGCGCTCATTGTTTCCTCTTACCATTGCTAGCTGGATCGCATCCCTTCTGGCTACTTAAGCGTCGTACACACTTCCGTCCGATCCACTTCCGTCCCATTTTTCAAAATCACTCTCACAAACATATCCAGGAATCGAATGGAAAGATGTTACACATCAATAAATAAATTGGAAAACATACCATTGCTATTGTTGCAGTGAAAATTAGACAAACTCTCCAAGATTTGTTCTTCTGCATCGACTTTAGTGACATCAGTTACCACCAGATGGCAGTAATAGCAGTGTTTAACAAAATGGTGGTCAGCGATAAGGAGAAAGCGTTTTGTACTCTTGAATATCATCAACACTGGTCCGTTACCTTAGTCCAGCGCCATTTGTGGATATACTGTAGGTTGTTTGGGTAAAGGGATAACCAGTGGGCGTCCCGCTGTGTCAGAAGCGGAAGTGAATCGGATCAGGGTCGTTTATCTCTGTACCGGTAGTCCTAAGAAATCGACTACAAGAGGCAGCAGGGAACTGCATGTTCCTCAAACCACAGTATGGCGTGTGTAAAGCCTTGTTCCCACGGCCTGTGGTTTGGCGAGTGTACTCACAGACTTGTAGTATGTTGTGGCCTGTCGTGCTCTGTCGTATTCTGACCTCAAGCCGTCCCCATGGAGCGGAAAGGCTCATGACTGGGCGAATCTCGAGCGGCCACTAGTCTAGAAGAGCCATGTAAGTCGCCATCAAATGTTCTTTCTTCTTTTTCAGCTCTTTTAAAGAACACCCAACGTTGATGCTACCTTGGATTCGCTTCCAAACAAAACACTTCTTTCCACCCCTTTGGTCAATGTTTGGTGCCATCAAAAACTTTTCAAATATAAATGTTTGGCACTTATCCGACACATATTATGAACTTTGAATGGATTCGATATTTCACGTATTAAGAGAGTTATAGCGATATTCCACTTTTCCGAAAAAAAAAAAAAAAAAAAAAAAAAAAAAAAAAGCCCCCCCCCCCCCATTTTCACCCCCTTCAACCAATTTTGCCCATTAACGAACTCGACCGATATTTTAAGGGGTTACATATTATGTAAAACATTCAAAGTGATTGGTGCAAAATTACGGCAGTTATCGTGTCCACAAGAAACTGATATATATGCATATATATATATATATATATAAACTTTTGAACTGACGGTGGTTTGGGAGTCTGGGGGATGTGAAACGCGAAGATATGTTGAAATTTTCCGGAAGTCGAAACATGGCACCCATTGCAATAGTTAGCTTTCTGATGAAATCTACCTAAAATAGGCTACATAATTAAAAATACTACCATCAACGACACCTAGCTGTGAACTACCGACAGCAGTGGCTCAGCTGGCTAAAGCGCAGCGTTAGGTTATGAGACCAAGCTCTCTGCTGACTCGGTAGACGAGTGGGTTCGAGCCCCACCGTCGGCCGTCCTTGAAATGGTTTTCCGTGGTTTCCCCATTTTCAACACCAGGCAAATGCTGGGACGGTACCTCCTGATAGGCCACGGCCGATACCTTCCACATCCTTGCCCAGTTTCATTCACCTTCATCCATTCCATCTCTCATCCCGACGCCCAGGTCGCTCACGGGCGTCGAATAGAAAGACCTGCACTCGGCCTCTGAGGAGGCCACACGAAAAAAAAGCTGTGAACTTGGCTACTAGATGCCACCGGAACCATCAACTCGCAACGAACGTTGGAACTTCTCCTCCGAAGGAAAGCATACTCAGGGTTTTTTGCGCTCTTAGTAAATCCGACGACTTCAGCCGGGTTTGAACCCGCCACCTTGGGCATAGAAGTTCAGCATGCTACCAGTTCCGATACCGAAGTCGTTTCCCACAGACATATGAAAACTGAATGTGATCTCGTGCAGTGGCGTTGTCATAGCAACTGCTGATGGCTCATCCCTTATCAATTAAAAGTAAAGTTGTCATGGCAACCTCACTTGGCATTTTCTTATAATTTAAATCATTTTGCTCACCCCGTGGCGTAATGGTGGGTCATATCGAAAATTCTTTCAGACAAACGTTTTAGGTAATGATTGCAGGAATATTGTCCATTTTGTACGGTTTTGATATTGTGCCTATTAACAGAGATATGATTAATGTTTCCCGAAAAACACACTTTTTCCCACCCCTTTGGTCAATGGTTGGTGCTATAAAAAACTTTTCAAACATAAATTTTAGGGCCTTATCCGACACAGAGTATGAACTTAGAATGGATTCAATATTTCAGATATTAAGAGAGTAATAGCGATATTTCAATTTTTCGAAAAAAGCCTCCCATATTCACCCCCTTTGACCGATTTAGCCCATTAACGAACTCGACCGAGATATTAAGGGGATACATATTATGTAATAAAATTCAAAGTGATTGGTGCAAAATTACGGCAGTTATCGTGTCTGTTCTGGAACTCTTTCTTGATATCTATTATTATTTCTAGGGGCCGATAACCTAGATGTTAGGCCCCATAAAACAACAATTGTCATCATCATGTATTATTATTTCACGAAACATACTAAAATTCATGTCCCTTTTTTTCTTTCGACTGCTGACGAGATGGGAAGTGTGCCATATTATTTGCCTCCAATGCAATTTGCATTACATTAAGTTTTTTGCGGAAGCCCTCAATATGTCCATAAAGCTGGGAGATATTTTGTTTTCTGCCTTGTAGTTTCAGGTTTAATACATTTAGATGGGATGTTAAATCTGTCAGAGAAGCAAGATTATTTAAAAACTGGATTTCTTCCAGCTTTTCTTGATACTCATGCCCAATGTTTTCATTTTTGAGAAAAGTAAGAATTTCATTCCTCAACCCAAAAAAATGTTGCAAGCAATTTCCAGCACATAGCCAACACACTTCACAGTACAATGAAATGTCACCATACTCAGCTTCCAAATTGTCCAGGAATGCAATAAATGCTCTGTGTCTACAGGCTTTATTGCCTCCCCTTATTAAATTTACAGTATTTACAACAGTTTTCATTGTCTCACTGAGCCATATAATTTTTCCAGAGAAAATCTTGGTAGATAATGCAGTGGAAAAACAAAAGATTCAATCCCTTTTCTTTACACAGTCCTACTAAACCAATGTTAGGACCAACCATTGCTTTAGCTCCATCTGTTGCAATGCCAGAGAACTTCACAAAACCTCCATATTTAGAAACGATATCATCCAGTGCGTTGAATATGTCAATACCTTTTTTGCTGGTTTCTAATGAACTTAATTCCAACAGTTCTTCATGAATTTCAAATTCTTTGTTTATTGTTCTGACAAAGATAAGAAGCTGCCGATGTCAGCTATATCTGTGCTCTCATCTAGAGCTAGAGAGTAAAATTCTCTTGAGGGAACCTGAAACTTCACCAGCCATATCATTAATTCTTCTACTAACTGTCTAATGAGACAAGGAAATTGTTTAAAAATTTTTAGCCATCCCATTATCTCCAAATGAAGATGCCATTTTTACAGCACATCTCTTAATGAGCTCACCATCCCTAAAAGACGTTTTACTTTTAGCTAGCTCTAAACCAGCAGTGCTTGATGGTTGCTGAAATATATTCTTCTGTCTTGTTAGTTTCAGCTTCAAATCATTAAACACACAACTTCTGGCACTTCCCTGGTATTGATCGTATTTTGATTTATGAAAGCTGGTATAGTGTCTATTCACGTTATACTCCTTCGAAACAACTAGGACTTGTGGTTTTACATTATGTTCAACAAAATAGTAACTTTCCTGCCACATTGACTGAAATTGTCGTTTCTTATCTTCAACACGCCGTTTATTAAGTCCCGCCATGATCAGGTACCACTCTCGCAACAACGACAACAAACTCTCGTCGTACTATATCTCTCGAACAACCTCTCTCGTCAAAAATAACCTCTTCGAACAGCCCTGCGCTCCCTCTTATAGAGAAATCCGCCACAGCACACGAACAATCGCGAACTTATCGGCAGCCAATCACTGGCAGCCAACCAGTTGTCGCCTGGAGACGGGGGCCCATTCCCGTGCCTTACGTATTAGTGGAAAGACAATTCTGATTACTGGCGTATTTTTCGGGATCTTTCCTTTCCCCCCTGGCTCCTTCATAACATTACTGAATGAAAGTGAAAATTTAAGTAGGCACGCCACGGATTATAACTGTCGAAGAGTGAAGGGCAGTAAGAAGGGCAAGGGCCAACAAAAATGTACAGGTGGGCCGCATGCGGCCCGCGGGCCACGGGTTGGACCACACTGATCTACAGTATATGAACCTATCTAGAATAATGACGGAATTAAGTTGTTAATATCGAAATGTCTAATTAGTTCGAAATATACCTGGTATAATGTAGCCTAATAGAGCACTACAGTTGGCAGCCCTGGTGACTGAATATATTATTAGTTCCATCTCTTAAGGTACATAATACAAAATTTGGTTGAAGTCCAATGGACGTTACATGCAGTTAGACATTGGATCTATCAGCACGCGTAAAAGCATGTTGGCAACAAAGTCATGCGTGTGCTGGTCAGAAATAATCTGAAATATTATGATACCTTGTTGTGCCAATTTTGGATGAAATCCATTTGTTAGTATAGAAGATACATGTATTTTAAAATTGGACCTATCAGCAGGCATATAATCATGTTGGCAGCACTGACTTATATTAATTACTCCAAATTAATCTAGAATGTCAGGTGCAATACGTGTGCAAAGTATAGAGCTGTTGGCTTGCATGCTTTCTGATATATTATTATTATTTATCGTATGGCTTTTAGTGCCGGGAGTGTCCGAGGACATGTTCGGCTCGCCTGAGTCTGTAGCTGCTTCCAGCGGATACCCTAAAGGGTGAGCTACAAGCTCCGTTCAATTTCAAGTAGTTCCAACTTTCGCCACCAGATATCAATGATACCTAGTGGTGAACGATGGAACTTTGATAGAGCGTTCTGACGAAATCTAACCTAACAAATTTTGCTTTACACAAGTTTAGTCTGTGAAAGGATTTTTTACATGCCATAAATCTATGACATGGGACCGCCGGCTTTACTTCCCCTCCGAAGGAAGGCATACTGAAGGATTTTTAACGCTCTTAAAAAATCCGACGACTTCGGCCGGGTTTGAACCCGCTATCTTGGGCACAGCAGTTCAGCATGCTACCGACTACGCCACCGAAGGGTAAACAAATATAGACAGAATTTATTAACAGTTGGCCGCCCTGATTGCCCTTAAGAATACTTATAGTCATATCTGTTCTGTTACACATAGCACATAAGAAATTTGGCTGAAATCCAACTGATAGTATAGAAGTTACATGTATTTCAAAATTGGTCTTATCAGCAGGCTTAGAATCATGTTGGTAGAACTGACGTATATAAGTTAATCCAAATTAATCTAAAATGTCAGGTACTATATGTGCACATAGTGTAAAGCTGTCGGCTTGCATACTTTCTGATATATTGGTATTTGGACAAAAACATAGAGAGAGCAATTATTAACAGTTGGCAGCCCTGGTGGCTCTTAAGAATACGCTCAGTCATATCCTATTATGTACGCATATTACATACAAAATTTGGTTGAAATACAATTGATAGTGTAGAAGTTATATGTATTTAAACATTGGACCTATCAGAAGGTTTAAAATTATTTTGGCTCCTGAAAATTAAACTGAAGTGTTATTATCTACATGTGTGCCAATTTTGGAATAGCTCCCATGTATATCTTCCGAGATATTCAACATGGAGCTAAAATTTCTAATGCGTTTTTTCAGCAATTGGTAGCACTGACATCATTTTCAAATATGGGCTTGAGATATTCCCGTATACATCTTTATTCATACTAAATTTGGTTTCGATTGCTAGAGCCGTTTAGGAGCTGATAGGGACACACACACACACACACACACACACACACACACACACACATTTTCCCGATCTCATAAGTATACTTTTTTTTCTCATTTTTGCTAAACGTGATTAAAATATACAGGGTGATTCAGCTAAGAGGGCCACCTCAAATATCTACGGAACCGTTTAAGATATCGTCATTCTGTTTTCAAATTTTTAAATCGTATTAAGGGTCTCATATAACACGGTCCATTTCGCCCCCAGCACATACGTATTTACCGAGAAACCAGTAGCAACTTTGGTTTTTTAAATTGACTATACTAATTTCACCCACTGGAACAACTAAGAATCAATTGGCAAGTTAAGTGATGTGCTTATTTTGCAAATTCGACGAGTACGTTTTGAGATATTAAAGGTTTCCATATACAGTATGTCGGCTTTAGACAGATCGCGATGCTCCAGCCGCTGGAATGTGGAGTGCATGCATCTCTTGTGTGACCCACTCCTTGTTGACAATCTCATAGGCTATACCGAATTTATTCCATTCATATCATACTGTAATGTGTACATTTTCAAAATGTTTGATGATTAACCGAACTCGTAAGAATTAACATTGGACGAGACGTTCGCATCCCGGCTTTGAGTGCGGGTTCTCCGCGGAGCTTTTTACTCCGTTCTGGTAAATACCAAATTAAATAATTTAAACTATCGGGTTATCTTAATAATGACATAGTGAAGGTTATGAGACACGCTCGGGGCTGATGAACAAGATGTCCCGGCGACAATACAATGATTGGTTCATGGAGGGAATGCCCCTTTAACACACATTGAGAATAGACATTCCACGTCTGGAAAAACGAAGGTCACGCGGTAGCTAATTACAGTATATGGGCTCGTAAGAGAGGAGAATATCCATTCCAAAATCTTCAGAAAAACAACACATCCGGCTCATCATCTTGGAGTTCTTGCTTCAGTTTGGGCCAAGAGCACTTCTGTCATTAGGCACATGCGTCCGGTAACCTACCTTACAGTGGTGTTGCTGTAATCAGTGGACCTGAGTTGTATAAACACACATAACGACTCGACTATTCAGCTCATACGTCGCTCATCAATTTTGACCAATAGCGTGAAAGAATGTGATTCAAATAACTACTGTTCATTCACCAAGCACCTGTGCATAGTTCTCTCGCTTTTCTCGTTAACGACCGGCGACTCAAATGTTAGACAATATAGCCTACGCGCCGACAGTAATCATTGTTGTTTTGTTGTTGTTGTAGGGGCTTTGCGACATCGTGTCATGTAGCCCCGTGTACTTGGATGTGTGTGCAATTTGTCTTATAACCTGTGCTATTGTAATAGCTGTATTTGTGTGTATATTTGTGATCCAGATTAGGATTGTAAAGGAGGTGGAAGTAGCCTTAATTTAGGATCCATCCCGGCATTCCTCTAGAGTAGAAATGAGAAACCACGGAAAACCACGTCCAGGATGGCTGAGTTGGGAAACGAACCCACCTTTTCTCAGTTTTACCTCACGAGGATGGGTGTACCCCGTTCCAGACTTCAGACCAGAATTAAGTTTCATGGCAGAGCAGGGAATCGACAATAATCATTGTTCGCTGCTGACCAATAGCTGATGATTCTTGACCAATAGCATGCTTCCAGTAGTAGTTGCTGCTGCTTATTTTAGGGTCTGCGAAATCAATGTAATATAGCCCCATGTATTTTGGGTGTGTGTACGAGGAATTTGAGTGAGAAGCTATGTTATTGTGATGGCCGTACGATTGTGTGTATTTGTAATTCATGTGAGGATTAGGAAGGAGGCGGCCGTGGCCTCAAGTTAGGAATCATCCCAGCATATGCCTGGAGTAGAAGTAGGAAACCATGGAAAACCACTTCCAGAGTGGCTGAGGTGGGAATGGAACCCTCCTCTACTAAGTTTAGTGTTAGGTTTAAAATGTTCTTTGTTAGCCTATTGTCATCCATTTTGTAAATTGTCAAGATTAAATTTCGATCTCCTTTTTCGGATGGAATCTGTGATTAAAAAGAAATATTTTAATACACTTCATGTGGCTTTTTCTTTTTCATCCAAACCACGTTTTTATATTTTGGTCCTAAGATTTTTCTGAGGAATTTTCTCTTTAGTTTCTCGAAGTTTTAAAATTGTTGATATGCCCCCAATTATCAAAGTTTCAGATGCGTAAAGTGCTTCAGGTTTCACGACAATATTGTAGCGTCGTAATTTTGCGGGTTGTGATATGGATTTTTCAAATAATAGGACTATCAGTTCCATGTATTTTAAATGTTTTTTTTTTGTAATTATTACTAGGCTATTATTATTATTAGCCTACTTTTCACATTTTGCAAAATTGAGGAAAAAGTAGACTTATGAGATCGGGCAAATGTGTGTGTGTCTGTCTGTCTGTCCTTATGTTTGTCTGCCTGGCTGTGTGTGTGTCCCCCCTATCAACTCCTAAACGGCTGCAGCAATCGAAACAAAATTTGGTAGGAGTAAAGATCTATACCTGAATATCTCACGCCCATATTTGAAAATGATGTCAGTGCTACCAACTGCTGAAAAATCGCAATTGAAATTTGAGCTCCATGTTGGATATCTTGGAAGGTATGAATGGGAGCTATTTCAAAATTGGCACACATATAGATAATAATATTGCAGTTTAATTTCCAGGAGGCCATACATCGCAGTGTTGCCAAAATGATTATAAGCCTGCTGATAAGTCCACATTTTAAATGCATATAACTTCTACACTATCAATTGGATTTCAACCAAATTTCGTATGTGCTATCTGTACATAAACAGATATGACTGAACGTTTTCTTAAGATCCACCAGGGCTGACAACTGTTAATAAATGCTCTCAATTTATTTTATCCAAATACCAATATATCAGAAAGTATGAAAGCCGACAGCTTTAAACTATGCACACGTATAGTACTTGACATTTTATATTAATTTGGAGTAACTTATATACGTCAGTGCTACCAACATGATTCTAAGCCTGCTGAGAAGTCCAACTTTAAATACATGTAACTTCTATACTGTCATTTGGATTTCAACCAAATTTCGTGTGTGCTATGTGTACAATAACAGATATGTCTATGCTGATTATTAAGAGTAACCAGGGCTGCCAACTGTTAATAAATACTGTCTCTATTTTTGTCACCATAATATCAATATATCAGAAAGTATGCAAGCCAATAGCTCTAAAGTTTGCACACGTATAGTACCTGGCATTCTAGATTAATTTGGGGTAACTAATATAGGCCTACGCCAGTACTGCCAACATGATTCTAAGCCTGCTGAAAGGGCCAATTTTAAAATGCATGTAACTTCTAAACTAACTAATGGATTTCATTCAAAATTGACACAACAATAGATCATATTATTTCAGATTATTTCTGACCAATACATGTATGTCATTGATGCCAACATGATTTTACGCGCGCTGTTAGATCCAATGTTTAACTGCATGTAACGTCCATGCTATCCATTGGACGTCAACCAAATTTTGTATTATGTACCTTAATAGATGGAACTAAGAATATATTCAGTCACCAGGGCTGCCAACTGTAATTCTCTATTAGGCTACATTATGCCAGGTATACAGTATTTCGAACTAATTAGAAATGTCGATATTACCAACTTAATTTCGTTATTATTCTAGATAGATCCATATAGATTAATCATTGGCATGAATCTTAAATTTTAAGAAAAGTAGGCTCTTTAGTTCGTCACGGAACTTCTTGTTTTTACATTTGAATAGAGCCTCTATGGACTGCATATTAACAATCAATTTAATTTGTGCCTAGATCATGTTCTTCTACCGGCCTTCACACCCTCCCAGTCCATCGATCAGTGCATTCTTCTGGTAGAGTCCCTCTCCATATCCTGGGCTCAGATTACACTGTAAAAGTTAATTTTTAACCATTTGTCGAAATTCAAATATGTCGTGGATTTTCGTTCCAGGAATACCAATTTGCATCAATTCTTTCTCATATTCTTGGAACCATCTCCCATTTTGTTGCCTTTGGCTTTGTGAAATCCCAGATTCTCTCAGTCAGTCGGTCATCAGTCATACGGAAGATGTGTCCATAGAACAGCAATATTTTCTTTTTGATGGACGACATTATTGGTTCTATCTTGGGGTATAGTTGTGCATTGGATCTCAATCGTACCTGGCCATCAATCCATCTGTTGCCTAAAATCTCGCGGAATATCCTTCGTTCTCGTTTAAATATTTATCGACTTGTCCTCGTCTACACAAAGCCAAAGTCTCTGAAGCATACAGCCCTTCCGGTTATTTAAATTCTTCTTCTTCTTTTTTTCGTTTCGGCCATCTAAGGACCACGAGGCTAGCTTTAACTCTTTACACGGGTCTTCTGTTTCTCCTTAGACCTGAAGGCTTTCATTTTCCGGCTATGAGCAAACTTCCTCTCCTCTGTACACTTCGGTCTGGTGGTTCCTGTGGTCTTCCTGCTGGTAACGGATACTGGGAATACCACTTGAAGAATGAATGACGGAATTTGGTCCGATCATATGTGGTGTCGGGAGAAATTTGAAGCTGCTCCTGGTCTAATTTCACTGTGGTGATCCATTTGTTCTTGGAGGCTTTGCCTCTACCTGCCATGCTGAAGATCCTGCTCGTGAGTCTGCAGGAGTCCATGCGGGTTAGATGACCATAAAAGGTTAATCGCCTTTTCTTCATCGATGCGATTATCTCCTCTTGGAGATTGTACAGCTCACTATTGTGTCTGATCCTGTAGGTGCCATCCATTTCTCTTATTGGCCCTAGTATTCTCCTTAGGATGTTTCGTTCCTTGAGCTCAAGCCTCCTTAGTGGACCCTTCCTGTTCAGCAAGAAGCATTCAGAGGCATAGAGTACAGAGGGCATACTACTGAGTTATAATGTTTGAGCTTAAGATTCTTGGAAAGGTATTTGGAGATGTAAATGCTCTTGCACGAGTGATAGACCTTCTTCAACTTGACACACCTGGTATCTTTAGCCAAGTTCTCGCTTTAGTTTGTTGAAGTCCAGTCTCCTAAATACTTATTGCAGGAACCTTACGAGTGGTTGTGCCTTCTAGTAGAATTGCGGTTGGGGTTTCCTGAATATTAGTCATAAACTCAGTTTTTTTCATGAATATTATTATTATTATTATCTTATTATATAATACGCTAAGCTCGTAGTTCCCCCTCCCTTAAAACAACAATAACTAACTAACTAATACGCGAAGGTGTAAGTTTTACAAAACTCAAGCTCCTAAACCAGAGGGAGTTAGAAGGCGTGGTTTGTACCAAAATCTTCCAAATCGTCTCAATTCTTCAGGAATAATCTTGCATTTCTTGAAAAGTCAACGGAAATATATTTATTTGTTTATAAAGCGCTTTTAAACAAATAAAGAAGACGATAGGGCCTGGCAGAACTGTGTTGCGTACAGCGCGCATAGCACTAGTGCCGGGCGGGTAGTCTGTACACATGGGGCGCACACAACCCATTATGCGAGAGTTCTCGCTCGGGTTCGCTAGTTATTATTATATATTTCTAAGAAGCGGTGGCTACGCCAGAGTTGTACACTGTTAACTAGAGAAATGTGGTGACCTAGTTTGGGAAAATTGCTCCCATTGCAGGCAGCTTGCTGAAATGTTGTTGTGTGGTGGTGCCCTTGGCAGTGAACTCCTCAAGGACCACGCCTGATCTCGTCCAAGAAGAAAGTGTTCCCCCAACTTGCAGCTTGACTTCTCAGACAGACAGTAACTGTTCTTCACATCCAGTGAGTCCGTTACCGTGACGTCACACCTAGCGTGACGGGACAATAGCAAGGCCCGTGTCCCCATTCAGAAGCCAATATCCACTTCTCAACAATCCTACCAGCCTCGTTGCGTAGTGGCTAGCATTGTTAGCTGTCATCGCGGAGGCCCGGGTTCGATTCCCGGCTCTGCCAAGAAATTTAATTCTGGTCTGAGGGCTAGAATGGGGTACACTCAGCCTTGAGGCAAATCTGACTAGAGGCGAGTTCGATTCCTACCTCAGCCATCCTGGAAGTGATTTTCCGTGGTTTCCCACTTCTACTCCAGACAAATGCTGGGATAGTACCTAACTTAAGGCCACGGCCGCTTCCCACACAAATACTATCTCAATTACAAATACACACACTAGTACAGACACCACAGTGACACAGGTTATGAGAGAAATTATTCACACACCCAAGTACATGGGGATACATGACCACGATATCACAGAGCCTCTAAAATAATTAACAACAAAATATCTTAGGACGAAAATTACAGTGATTTTCGATGACAATCGTATGCGTAGTCTTCCCGGATTCTCTGTTATTTCTGTATTTTAGAAACATATTTTTTTAGCGTATGGCTTTTAGTGCCGGGAGTGTCGGAGGACATGTTCGGCTCGCCAGAGTTTGTAGCTGCTTCTATGAGGACAAGTGAGCTACAAGTACCGTCGCGTGTGGAATGTTGTCTGGGAAGGAAAGTGAGAATGTAAGGACGAGGAATTTGAAGCTAGCGGCTGTGGCATATAGGTAGGGACCAATCCCGGCATTTGCCCGGAAGGAAGATGGGAAACCACAGACGACCATCTTCAAGGTTGCCGGCGAGGGGATTCGAACCTCCTCGCTTCCCGGATGTGAGCGACTGCCTGCAGCCACGCCCTAACGACCACGGCTAAGTTACCCGGTTCGAAACAGATGCATTATGGTAAACAGCAGACTGCGAACTTTAACGTCGTAAGCATTTTAGTGGCCTGAAGTAGGCCCTTTCAGTACCTCGATTAGGTTATATAAAACTAAAAATAGGTTCTAAAATGTATGGAGTAAAACAGTAAATCTGTTATATAAATGAATGAAAATGAGTAAATAGGTGTTCGACTGACTGACTCACTCACTCATCATCGCCGAGCTAAAACCATTCAAGTAAGAAACATGAAACTTTAAGGTTAAGTTCCTTTTATATCGTTAAGGAGGCTGATAAACCTGGAACGCATGCATATTGTAAATTACTCTATATCTATGGAACCATAACAGGGATTTGAATCAAAGTTTTTACACTTCTAGTACAAATATTGGGCTTCCATTTGATGAATAAAGTTTTAATTTTCAATATATACTAGTGTAATAAAATTTGCGTATTAAAATATTTAAAAAAATCGTTCTTGAATGTTACCAAAAACCAAAATTTCTTGTAAACTATCAATGTGATTGGCATAAACAATTTTCATTTGAATATTGAAAAAGAATAAGAATTTCACATGATGTTTTCATGTTTTCAAAGGAATTCAAATATTGAGGTTCATAATCTATAACCTAGTTCCAACGAGGGGAATTCCAAATTTCATGCAACTTGGACCACTAGTTTTTTTTGTGTGTGTGTGAAAAATTTAACTTTTGGGAAAATAGTACAGTACAGTATAGGCCCTATACATTTCCACTTACACGCCCACACAGTACATGCATGAATTTAAATCGAAATATCTCGGTCAAGATCGAAAATTTCGCAATACAACTTCAGATTTAGGTAAATAAATGTGTATTCTTTCATTCGAGATCAAAAACAAAACATCGAAAAATTTCATATTTCCAGGTGTATCAGCCTTCTTAACATGCACTAAGAAAGGATTTGGGGGATATTCAGGTTCTAAAGGGTTGTTAAGGGGTTAATCCAGCATTTCATGAATATTAATATCTGAAGAGTGGTTTCATTTGGAGAAGTGGTATTCGGCATATAAACTAATCATAAAAATAAACAGACATGTGCCCGTGTGTTTTTCGATTTGGTGTACTTTTTCAGGTGAAAAGTGGGGTTGAACGATTCCTAAGGGCAGACTACGGTGTAGCTCTGAAACGACATAACTGAGAAGTTTGAAACTCAGGGGAGCATTACAGTAGTCGCATATGATGTGTAACATCTGATATGTTATTCCAATAATTCCATATTACTTACTCGCATTTCTTTAAGAATGAATTCGTAGTGTTACCTTGTGCCAACAAACATGAAGGATTCCTTCGTGTTATTACCATCGGTAAGTTCTCATTACTATTATTTATATCTACTTGTAAAACTCCAGTGATAAATCCTTTCAGCAAATATGCTATAATAGTGACGTATTTTGGCCGACAGTACCTCGACTGCTTACATTAAATAAGAATACAGCAAAAGTAGTAAGATTTAATAAATCATAATTGTTTTCAGCAAATATGATATAATGAATATTTTCACACCAAAGAATGACATTTTGAAGATGATCTATTGTAGGAATATCTGTAATGGCGCCTCCAAACCTTTAGGTAAACCGTAAGCGATTTACATTCCACATAGCCACATGACCAACAGTACGTCGTTGTACTGCCACCGCGTGCTACTTGTAAAACTCCTGTGCCAAATCCTTTCAGCAAATATGATATAATGAATATTTTCACACCAAAGAACGACAACTTGAGGATGATTTATTGTAGGAATTTCTTTAATGGGGCCTCCAAACCTTGAATTAAACCGTATGCTATATAAATTACACATAGTGCTGTATTTTGGCCGACAGTTCTTCGAGTGCTTACATTAAATAAGAACACAGCAAAAGTAGTAAGATTTAATAAATCATAATTGTTTTCAGCAAATATGATTTAATGAATATTTTCACACCAAAGAATGACAGTTTGAAGATGATTTATTGTAGCAATATCTGTAATGGGGCCTCCAAACCTTGAAGTAAACCGTATGCGATTTACATTCCATATAGCCACATGGCCGACAGTATGTCGTTGTACCAATCTCCGCCACCGCACGTGCTCATTGTTTCCGTTGCATTTCCGTCCCACTTCCGTCCCTTTTTACAAAATCACCCCCACACAAAAATATACAGCAACCGAGTGGAATGATGTTACACATTAAAAATATCCAGCAACCGAGCGGAAAGAAGTTACACATCAAAAACTCATTGTACAAAAAGAAGTAAATAAATATTTGACTGATCTTTCATAAATCCTAATTAAGGGGCTCTTGGGAAGGGGTGAATTTTAGAAAAATTACAATTTCAAATATCTCTCTTAATATTAGTCTTATAGTAATATTGGCTTACCCCACAGAAATGTAGGCAACAATATGTTGTTCCCTTTAAGTCTGTTGCTATTTTATCATAAGACGCATGATAAGGGAGATATTTAGGTATTTAGATTTTTGCCATTTATTTTCTATCATCGTCATCATCATATATATAAAACGCTAAGGTGTACTGTATGTTTCACCAAACTCAAGCTCCTAAACCAGAGGGAGTTAGAAGATGCGGTTTGTGCCAAGATCTTCCGAATCGTCTCAATAGTGCCGGAAAAATCATTTCTCGAAATGTCAATGGAAATATATTTGTTTATAAAGTGTGTTTAAAGAAATAAACAAGACTATAGCCCGTGCCAGAATTGTGTCGCATCCTACCCGCATAACAGTAAATCCAGTTGGGTGGTTTCCCAACACATGCATGATTTCTCGCACAGGCCCTACAGTATAATATAAAAGAAATACTCAATGTAGAGAAATGAGCACATTATTGTTCATTATTCACCAAGAACAAAGAAAACGACTTCATGAATGACATAGCAAACATATGTGTGTATTGAGACTATTGCACGCCTACTCCCTGGTCCAAGTGAATTTACGCCAGATCAAAACAAATGCGTCTGGACTCGCCGATAGTGATTGGTTCGTTTCACGTGAGAAACATGTGACATCCCATGAATTGACAGAACATAGGGTCTTCTCTTACATGCTTATGATTTGAGTGTTTTGATCGGACGTCAAGTTATTTGGAACAGGGAATAAGGCCAAATTTCTACCAGTAATAATAATAATAATAATAATAATAATAATAATAATAATAATAATAATATTAATATTAATATTAATAATAATAATAATAATACGAGTGTTGGGGCAAAAGTCATGGCAACTATTTTTTGTCTTGTAGATATGTGAACGGATCACAAATGGATATGTGTCGTGTGGAAGTTAGGCAGAACAGCAGATGGCTCTGTGATAGCTGGTAGTGGTGCAGCGAGGGCTGTGAAATCAGTCAGTTGGTGAGTGTCGTGCGAGATGGAAGTAATCCGTGTTGAGCAGCGCGCTTACATCAAAATAGCCGTTCTCCGAGGGAGAAATGCGATGCAATGTCACAGTGAATTGGGAATAATGCCCTACCATACCGCACAGTAGCACGGTGGGTAGGAAAGTTTCAGCAAGGCCGTGTGTCAACCAGTGACGAGCAACGTTCGGGACGACCTGTCAGTATGCGGACCGACGTGGCACGTGCCGTCATCGAGCAGCTCCTGGATGAAGACAGACGATGGACGCTACTGGAGGTAGAGTGGGCAAGTGCCATCGAGAAACGCACCGTCCACAGGATATTGCGTAATGAGCTGCAACTACGCAAAATCGCATCGCGGTTGGTACCGCATGCACTGACAGAAGTTCAATGGTGGGTGCGCTATGCAATATGCTCCGACCACCTTGCAACAGGACGGCGATCAATTCTTGTCACGAATAATCGCCATCAATGAATTTTGGTCCAGGGCATACGAACCAGAACTGAAACGTCAGTCCGCGGAGTGGCGACATGCTGGATAACCAAGGGGGCAGAAGTTCCGTCAGAATCCTTCTCCAGTCAAATTGATGGTGATCATCGTGTATGACGTCAGGGGTGTCGTTAGTAGGATATAAAGGCCGGTTCTGGGGCAGGGGCTAATGCGCAAAATGGCGGCAGCGCGCAACCAGCCCTATGTTATTCTTATGGAGGGGCCAGTCATAGCTGGGGCAAGGGCTAATGCGCAAAATGGCCGCCACGCCCTGAGACCGTTAATGACGTCACAGGGAGAGGTCGGCCGTGTAGTTGCTGAATGGAATATTTATTATTATTATTATTATTATTATTATTATTATTATTATTATTATTATTATTATTATTATTATTATTATTATTATTATTAGGTAATTATTGATTGATCGTGTACAATCAAGACCAGCCTTATATTGTCCACATTTTGGTGTAGTGGCTAGCATTCTTGGCGGTCATTCCTGAGGTTCGAATCCCGACTCTGCCAAGAAATTTAATTTCTGGTCTCAGGAGTGGAACGGGGTACACTCAGCCTTGTGAGGCAAAACTGACAGGAGCTGGCTTTTGATTCATACCTCAGCCATTCTGCCTAACTCAACTTCACCTAACCTAACCTAACCTAACTTCAAAGTCAGAGCAAATATGAGAGCAAATGTGAGAGCACACATAATAAACTAAGTTATAACCTAACCTAACCTAACCTAACCCACAGAAACCTCATTTAAAGATTTTAGATTTTACATTTTAACATTCTAGATTTTTGATTTTATCATTCTACATTTTTTAGATTTTACATTTTTCATTTTAAATCTAAGAATTTTTTGATTTTAGATTTTACATTTTTACATTTTACGAAAAGAGTAAACTACAAGGTCACATACCTAACCTCACCAAACCTAACTTTACCAAACCTAACTTAAGCTAATCCAAAGGCTAATGCACACACACAAAGTATATAAGGGCACATGCAACTATCCTTATGCTAGTCTTATAGGCTACTGTACAACATGATCACTACCCCAACCGTTTTTTTTCTTCATTTTGTTGTTTACACATTTGTCAATTTTCCAATTTTCGATTTTCAGTTTTTTTATGTTAGATTTATGTTTTTCAATTTCATAATATGGAAACATGGATTTTGCATTTTGTTGTTTACACATTTATCAATTTCTCAATTACAGTTTTTAAAATGTCAGTTTAAAGTTTTTCAATTTCATGATATAGAAACATGGATTTCCCATTTGTTGTTTACACATTTGTCAATTTACCAAATTCCCATTTACAGTTTTTAAAATTTCAGTTTAATGTTTTTTTCTACTTTGTCAATATGGAAACATGGATTTTCCAACTTGTGTTTTACATGTTCATTTTGCATTAGGAGTGGAGAGAGGTGGGTAGTAATTAAAAATGTACAAGCAGTGTCCATACAATATTTTTTATTTTAAATACATGTACACTATTTACACATAATATATTATATATATATTATTTTTTTGTTATAAATTGTACAGTCTATTTTTGTAGTGCTATTGTTTTAATTTTTTAAATTGTTTTATTTTATGTATTTGTTAGGCTCCTGCAGAGGATTTTGATATTCAAAACTTAACTCTTTAAGCATGGTCAATGATTGAGTAATGACCATAGGCATGTGTACCTATAGCATCAGCATCAATCACTCTTTTATCATCACCAGGACACAAAGCAATTTTGTTTAGTCTTATAGATGATATGTCATGTTGTTTAGAAGCGATACTGTTCATTGGTATTCTTTTTACATTGTTTTTCATGACACAATCCTTATAATCTTGAAAGCTTATACAATTTTTGACAACACCTCTGTTAATACCTTTAATCTTTTTGATTTTTTTGCCATTTATGTCTAAAGCGTACATTTTAGCTCTAAGTCCAACAAATGCTTTTATAATTTGTCCACAAGCCTCGTCTTTAAATTTCTCCAACGTTTTCTTGTTTGATGTAGAGTAACATATGTGATTAGTAGGATAATCAGACGTGTCCAGGTGTTCTAGAAATTCCAACTTGTCTTGATATACATCTTGGGTGTTAACCAAATAAATGAACGAGTCAGTATCCATATACATGAGTTTAAGATTGTCCATGCCATAATAGGGTAGCAGGACATCATAGTGGTGGGAATACATTAGAGTTTTTGAAATATCCAGTATACACATTCCAATATATATAGGCTTATTGAATACAATGTTACGTTTAGCCATGTGGAAAGCAGCTAGGTTAGGACCATAAATCGTTCTGTCAATAAATGTCGGCTTTGCTATTAGCTTTTCTGCCTTTTTGCTGTCAGTCACAAGACGTATGTCTATTCTTTTACGGATATTTTCCGTTGCTTTTCCAAAAATGGCATTGCTGAATAATTTGTATAGATTTTTCTCAAAATCATTTTTGGCTTGTTTTCGAAGGTTGTTATTAAAATCAACGTATGCCTTTAGCCAAGGTCTTTGCTTAAACTTTAACACACGATGCATTTATATCAATTTTATTCCATGATCTAAAGCCTGTTTTAATGCCATGTAGTGAACAATGTACCGCCTACGATTACCAAGATGAGGAATTAGTATTTTCAGAGACGAATCCTTAGGTTGTGTACACTCTGGTAGGAAAGGTAAATCGTTGTGTAGATCATGAAGGTCAGATGGGTAATCATCAACGTCTAGAATGTACCCCACAGGATCGTCTTCCTTTAGTGTTTCTAGATCAACCGTATCTGGAGAAACCCACTGAAATCCACCATAAGGAAGATAGTGACACATAGCCCACCCATATTGGTTGTTGGCATCATCATAGGTTATAAACTGCGATGGTTTCTCAGAATCATAGGTTTCAATGTATTTATTGTTAGCTTCTGCATACCGATGAGACACCTGGCATATGCCTCCACGTATTCCAGACTCTATTAAAAGAATCTGATCGTAATCCTGTAGCAATTCTAGTTCAATTCCAGTGTAAAGGAGCATTGCCTCGAAACTTAACCCAGGCGAAGTAAAGAAGTGTGCAGCAACCACTCGGTGTGTTTCTAATGTTTTGTTTCTGAACGTTTCAAAGCTGTCTGCAAGAAGGAGTACATCTGAAGTTAGGTAGAGGTCACTATATTCCCCTAGAGATTTAATGTTGAACGGATTCCACACATTTTTGGCATGTTCATAGTCTTCTTTACTAACATCTTCTTGACTTAATTTGTTAAATAATAGCTCTTTTGGAGGTAAACACGTTTCACTTAACTTTTCCCATGAATCAATGTAATCATAACAAAATACACCTTTACGAGTCATGAGCATTGCATTTTCTTTTCCAAAGTACTTGTCTGTTTCAGGGTATGATGTTAAATTGGAAACTAAGTTTTCCAAACTACTTGGCATTAACCGAAACGTGTCCACAAATCGAAGCTTAACATTTCCTACATATTTGGTGAAGGAAATGTACTTTTCTTTGGAGATAGCGATAACATCTACTCTCTCAGTAGTACATCCCAATTGTTTTACAATGAAATTTGCATCGTAGCCACTCATATTATGTAGAAACACAGGAACGGGGATACGTGTTTTACACCTCAAATTACAGTTATTGTGAGCACTTCCACGGTATTCCCCTGTAATATGGCAGTGGTCTCGAAGTTTCCAGTCCTCTTTGGTGTATGGTTTTTGACACAAATAACAGGTTTCAGAACATTGGAACTCTGCTTCTTGATCCTGAGTTAAGGCCTTTGGAACATTTAAGCTGTAAAGGCGATCAATTTCATTAGCTATTGAGATCAAACAGTCCATGAACCTTTTCTGCAGCGTCAGGTCCACGATAAATAACAGGTTGGCTTGGAAGATTTGTCTTTATATGTTCCACAGTAGGTGAGGGTTTAACATATATACCAAAGCTCATAGGAACATGACTCTGGTATGGCACTGTATAACTTGCCTCAGGATTGGGTAGACATGTTTGATATGGTAGAAGTATACTTTCAAAATCTGCATAGATAACGTAAGGTATTCTCAACATTTTTTCCACATTTAAGAATTTCAAAATTGGGTTTTTAATAGGCATTTCAACCCTAGCAATGTCATGTTGGACACACAAAGCTCTATGTTTTTTTAATTTTTCCATTCCTTGTTGTCCATATCGATTATCAAATTGAGTAAAACACCGTTTACACGTATATATATATCTTATGTTCACGGTGGGTAATCTGATGTGCTACTAGTTTATCAAAATCTTTGATAAAGACGTAGTGGTTCTGTCCGGATGATGAACTTAACAGAAGGAGGTCACGATGGTCTTGCAGCTCTTGATCCACAACCTTTAGAGGGAACAGTTTATTGTCTTTTTCCAGTCCAAATACATTTATGGATATGTCGTTGGCTTTTTCAAATTTGGGAATGTCAGCTAGCGATGTAGGGAATGATATTACTGAAAAATCATACTTGTTTTCCAGATCCTTGTATTTACTTACGCGTTTAGCATCAGTTTTAACCAGTTTTGCTAAAATGGCATACATAAAACACCTCTCGTCCTTAAAGTTTTGAGGATTAATGCAGGCTTTTCTTGCTTGTATAGCTGCTGGTAATGGAATATATGTGCTGCCACGCAAGGGATTATACTTATTTATTTTTAATCGTACTCCTTCCACTGCTAACAAAGCCCAAGTACTGCCTTTTAGCTCAGATTCTTAGATTTCAGTAGTTAACTTTGTAAATTGTGTTTCCAAGAAACTACTTAAGTCTGTTTCCAAAAATAGGGCTTAATTTCGTGTTTCAAAAGCACGATCTGTAATTTAATTCGTAGACGTATGAATGAATCTACATTCAGCCACAAGATTAACTTTTATTGACTTGTGCATTGCTACTGCTTTCTGCATAGCTTGTATTATTTGCTGTTTGGAATCTTTAAGGTAAGAATTTAAATCCTTACACGTATCACAACGTATAAAATAGGATTTAAGACGACCTTGAAAAGATGTTTCATATTCAGTAAGTCCATTATTATCAGGAACCATTGAGAGCAGGTAATGTTTTGCAGGCTCAGTTTTTTGTCTTTTAGCTGCTGACACAACATTACGATATTCTTCATGGCGACGTTCATTGTAGGCATTGTTAAATTTACTGCCACAAGTTTTGCACTCATAAAATTTACCACACGATACTTCGTGACGCTTTCTATCACAGTCCCGAAGAAAAGTCTTTCCACACTCTTTACACATATAGCTAGGCATGGTTTCTTCCATCATGGATGTTGATTTCTGCAAATAGCTGCTTACTGCGTATCACAGGGCTGTAGGCTGGTCAGTGAGACGGTCTTTCACGATGTGAACACTGCAAAAAGTAGTAATCAACTGATTGTATTCCAGCTAGGGACTTCTTATATACCCTAATCAAGACCAACAGCTACTTACCACGTAGTACACGGCTAGAGCCTAGTGGGTGGGACGATCTTTCACAATGTAATCACTGTTAAATGTAGTAGTCAACTGAAAATATTCTTACACCCTACTGAAGGTTATCAGGTACTTACTGCATATCAAAAGGCTGTACACTCATATGTTAGACACCCTCTCTTGCTAAGGACACCTATATTCCCTATACAAGGCTATACATATTAGTTCTAAACACTTAATGGTTATTTGTATATTAAATTTATATACACAGCTTATACGAGCACGTTTTTCACGCAATAAAACTTTGTCAAATAGCCACATGCGACACGCAAAGTATGTTTCCGCTATCTAGCGGTGATTATGAGAACTACCTGAACGACAGCATGGTACCTAGCGCTCCATATCATTACTGAACGATCAGCATGCTATCTAGCGCTCGATATCAAAAATTACTCAACTACCAGCATGCTACCTACCGGTCGATATGACAACCCACTCAACTACTAGTATGCATTCCAATAATGGGCACATTTGCTCATATCCACTAACAATACACACAGCGGGTTTGCTTTATCGTTTAGATTAATTATCGACTCTCAACTCTTATAACTATGTCTATCCCACTCTGTCAGAAACACGATTTTTTTAAATTTTTGCTCGATGTCACTACTGAAGTGATAATGGGTTTTCCGATCCTATCACTATAAATTCATTATCTCCGCTCTTATCTCGGTCTCGACAACAACCATCCCAATTTTTAGCCTACTTTCGATTTTTGCAAAAAATAAAAGTAGACTTATGAGATCAACACAGGGCGAAAAAAGTGTGTCTGTCTGTGTGTGTGTGAGTCTGTGTGTGTGTATGTGTGTGAGTCTGTGTGTGTGTGTGTGAGTGTGTGTACTCTGAATGTCTGTCCCCCCTATCAATTCGAACACGGTGAATGCGAATTGAACGAAATTTGGTACAAAGGTAGCACTAGCAAAGGACACCTCAGTGTCATGTTTTATATCACCGCCATCTTGACGGAAACGTAATGGCGGCCACACAAATGTTCAAAGCTTAAATCAAATTACGACTAACCTAATCATCCGATCTCTACCAAATTTTGCAATAACATACCTTTATGGGGGGAGCATCCTTTGACCAAACCAATAGGCCATCAGCATAATAGTTTGCGGATGGCGGCCATCTTTGTGTGAAAATCGATTCCCCCTATTAATTCGAACACGGTGCAACTGAATGGAACGAAATTTGGTACAGAGGTAGTACTAAAAAAGGCACCTCAGTGTCTTGTTTTATATCGCCGCCATCTTGACGGAAACGTAATGGCGGCCACACAAATGTTCAAAGCTTAAATCAAATTACGAGTAACCTAATCATCCAATCTCTACCAAATTTTGCAACAACATACCTTTATGGGGGGAGCATCCTTTGACCAAACGCATAGGTCATCAGCGTAATAGTTTGCGGATGGCGGCCATCTTTGTGTGAAAATCGATTCCCCCTATTAATTCGAACACGGTGCAACCGAATGGAACGAAATTTAGTACAGAGGTAGTACGAACAAAAGGCACCTCAGTGTCATGTTTTATATCGCCACCATCTTGACGGAAACGTAATGGCGGCCACACAAATGTTCAAAGCTTAAATCAAATTACGATTAACCTAATCATCCGATCTCTACCAAATTTTGCAACAACATACCTTTATAGAGGAGGCATCCTTTGACCAAATGACTAGGTCATTAGCCTAATAGTTTGCGGATGGCGGCCATCTTTGTGTGAAAATCAATTCCCCCTATCAATTCAAACACGGTGAAACCGAATGGAACGAAATTTGGTACAGAGGTAGCACTAGCAAAGGGCATCTCAGTGTCATGTTTTATATCGGCGCCATATTGACAGAAACGTAATGGCGGCCACGCAAATGTTCAAAGCTTAAATCAAATTACGATTAACCTAATCATCCGATCTCTACCAAATTTTGCAACAACATACCTTTATAGAGGAGGCATCCTTTGACCAAATGGCTAGGTCATTAGCCTAATAGTTTGCGGATGGCGGCCATCTTTGTGTGAAAATCAATTCCCCCTATCAATTCAAACACGGTGAAACCGAATGGAACGAAATTTGGTACAGCGGTAGCACTAGCTACGGGCATCTCAGTGTCATGTTTTATATCGGTGCCATATTGACAGAAACGTAATGGCGGCCACACAAATGTTCAAAGCTTAAGTTAAATTACGACTAACATAACAATCCGATCTCTACCAAATTTTGCAACAACATTCCTTTATGGAGGGAGCATCCTTTGACCAATCTAATAGGTTATTAGCCTAATAATTTGCGGATGGCGGCCATCTTTATGTCAAAATTGATTCCCCCTATTAATTCGAACACGGTGGTACCGAAAAAACGAAATATGGTACAGAGGTAGCACTAGCAAAGGGCACCTCAGTGTCATGTTTTATATCGCCGCCATCTTGACAGAACGTAATGGCGGCCACACAAATGTTCAAAGCTTAAGTTAAATTTCGACTAACATAACCATCCGATCTCTACCAAATTTTGCAACAACATTCCTTTATGGAGGGAGCATCCTTTGACCAATCTAATAGGCCATTAGCCTAATAGTTTGCGGATGGCGGCCATCTTTATGTCAAATTTGATTCCCCCTATTAATTCGAACACGGTGGAACCGAATGAACGAAATTTGGTACAGAGGTAGCACTAGCAAAGGGCACCTCAGTGTCATGTTTTATATCGCCGCCATCTTGACGGAAACGTAATGGCGGCCACACAAATGTTCAAAGCTTAAATCAAATTAAGATTAGCCTAATCAACCGATCTCGAGCAAATTTAGCAACAACATACCTTTATGGAGGGAGCATCCTTTGACCAAACTAATAGGTCATCAGCCTAATATTTTGCGGATGGCGGCCATCTTTGTGTGAAAATCGATTCCCCTTATCAATTCGAACACGGTGAAACCGAATGGAACTAAATTTGGTACAGAGGTAGCACTAGCAAAAGGCACCTCAGTGTCATGTTTTATATCACCGCTATCTTGACGGAAACGTAATCGCGGCCACCCAAATGTTAAAAGCTAAACTGTAATTACGACCAACCTAATAATCTAGTCACTACCAAATTTTGCAACACCATATCTTTATGTGGGAAACTTATTCAGACCAAACTGCAAGAACATCAGCCCAATAGTTTGCAGATGGTGGCCAAGTATGTGTGCAAATCGATTCCCCCTATCAATTCAAACACGGTGAAACCGAATTGAACGAAATTTGGTACAGAGGTAGCACTAGCAAAGGGCACCTCATATTCATGTTTAATATCCCTATAGCACGTTGTATTTCAACAAGCTACTACAACCAACATTCAATCATACTCCTTGAAAAGGACAAAGGGTTATAACAATACCCATGCATTTAGGAGAAAGTAGGCTATACGTTCTTTACTGAACATCTTGTTATTATGTCAGATGATGTAATGTTCGGGTGCAAAGTGTGTGCAAAGTAGGTGTAAAAGTGAGTGAAAAGTGGGTGAAAAGTGGGTGCAAAGAGGGTGCAAAGTGGGTGCAAAGTGGGTGCAAAAGTGGGGTGTAAAAGTGGTACCCTATTTGTAATGGCTTATTTGACAAGTTATTTTGTGGTACCCTATTTGTAATGGCTTATTTGACAAGTTAGTTTTTGTCAATGTATTTAGAGGATATTTCTCTTGTTCTTGGAAAGTATCTCAGTCCTTTTTATGATAGCATAATGCCTACCGCCATGTTTGTAAGCAACAACAACACACTCAAGTTCCAAGAATCCAAACTACTCTAAGGTTAATGATTGTCTCTCAACTCCATTCCACGCCTAGTCAAAAATATTATACATTTCAAATTTTTCAAAAAAAGGTAAATTGGGACAGTATGCTATATGTTTAAACTAACAAGTCTTATGGACTGATACCCATGGACTGGCCCATGCATTTTATCCAAATTATGTCAAAGGGACCCTGCCCACTGGGACCCGTCAACAAGGACCCGTCCTGTTAGCAAAACATCTCATCTAGAGTTTTAAATTTAGCCACTATGACGCACTCAACACAGGAAGTGCGTGGAAACATACGATTACGTCAGCGAAACATGAACTCACTTGTCTGTTGCATGAGTATCACTTTAGTAGTGGCATCAAGCAGCAAAATACGTTTACTTACACACAATCCATCTTTATGGTAAGCTCTTTTTTCTTATCATTATGGAAAGCTCTTAGAATAAAATGATATATATATAGTGGTTCTGGTCACTTATAGCTAAACTTTAATAGACATTTTTTGTTTCTTTATAGGCTACTACAATAAACATTCTCAATGCTATGGGGCAGAACTGCGGATTAGAGAGAAAAAAGCTCACTGAATTACCAATGCATACTCCATTCCGTATCATCAACATTCAAAAAGTGGGCACAATGTATGGTGAACGTGTACTATGTGTTAGTGAAAATTTTCAGACATTCCTTCCTATACGTTTTAATGATATGTCAGAAAGTGTGCTCGAGGATCTAAATCATGGTGGACATTCTCTATATCTAATTTATGAGGGTATAAAAAACAATAGATATATTGTACGTTTTAACGAATAAAAAACTCTCCTGCTGAATAATAATTAATACTGCTTTTATTTCTTACTACCCCCACCCTCACCCCAGTAGTTTTTAAGAGTTCTACAAACACCCTCCTCCACAATCCTCCACACATTTTGGAACTTTTTGATCACACCTCGTAGGGTTAGGTTAGGTTGAGGTAAACTACGACCGCCATCTTGGAACTTTATAATCACACTTCGTAGGTTTAGGTTAGGTTAGGCTAGGTTTAGTTAAGCTATGATTTGATCACACCTCGTAGGGTTAGGTTAGGTTGAGTTAAGCTACGACCGCCATCTTGGAACTTTATGATCACACCTCGTAGGTTTAGGTTAGGTTAGGTTAGGCTAGGTACAGTTAAGCTATGACCACTATTTTGAAAATATTTGATCACACCTCATAGGTTTATGTTAAGTTAGGTTAGGTTAAGTAAAGCTACGGCCGCCAATTTGAAACTTTTTGAACACACCTTGTAGGTTAGGTTAGGCTAGGTTTGGTTAAGTAGCAGCCATCTTTTTGGAACTTTTTGATCACACCTCGTAGGTTAGGCTAGGTTAAGTTAAGCTACGGCCGCCATCTTGTTAGGTTAGGCTAGGTTAAGTTAAGCTACGGCCGCCATCTTGTTAGGTTAGGCTAGGTTAAGTTAAGCTACGGCCGCCATCTTGTGTGGAGGGTGTGGAGGTGGAGGGTATAGAACCCTCACAAACACACTACTGCACAGTTTTTGTCCTAGGCACCTACAATTTATTTTTGGTGTAGAGGGGGTAAAGGTCTTTCATTTATGTTAAATAAACTTTTTTGTAAAATTATTAGGTTCCAAAATATAGGCAATTTTGAAAATTGATCTTTTGTTGGAAAAATTGAATATATGTTAAGTTTTATTCTATCGTTAAAGGACTTAAAGAACATTTGTTTCAGTCTATATATGACTTTTTAGAATGATACGTTTTCAAAATATCGCCTACTTTCAAAATTGAAACTTTTTGGATTTTGTCCCAGAGACCTGGGACTTGGTTTTATGGTAGAGGGAGTAAATACCTGTCATTTATGTCAAACACATTTTTTTTGTAAATTTCATAGTTTACAAAATATAGCCCATTTTAAAAAAATGAACATTTTTGGGGAAAATGTCAAAAATTCCATGTTATGTTCTAACGATTAAGGACATAAAAGCCATTGGTTTGAGTCTATATATGACTTTTTAGGATGATTAGTTTTCAAAATATAGCCTACTTTCCGAATATTTTTTGGAAGAAATTAAAGAATATAATTTTTTTGACTGAGAGTGGGATAGACGTAGGTGTTGGAGTTAGCATATGCTTTTATATGATTTTTAGTTTAAACATATAGCATACTGTCCCAATTTACCTTTTTTTGAAAAATTTGAAATGTATAATATTTTTGACTAGGCGTGGAATGGAGTTGAGAGACAATCATTAACCTTAGAGTAGTTTGGATTCTTGGAACTTGAGTGTGTTGTTGTTGCTTACAAACATGACGGTAAGCATTATGCTATCATAAAATGGCTGAGATACTTTCCAAGAACAAGAAAAATATCCTCTAAATACATTGACAAAAATAACATGTCAAATAAGCCATTACAAATAGGGTACCACAAAATAACTTGTCAAATAAGCCATTACAAATAGGGTACCACTTTTACACCCCACTTTTGCACCCACTTTGCACCCACTTTGCACCCTCTTTGACCCACTTTTCACTCACTTTTACACCTACTTTGCACACACTTTGCACCCGAACATTACACCATATGACATAATGAAAATAGGCATGGTTGTTGTCGAGACCGAGATAAGAGCGGGGGTAATGAATTTATAGTGATAGGATCGGAAAACCCATTATCACTTCAGGAGTGACATCAAGCAAACATTTTAAAAAAAATCGTATTTCTGACAGAGTGGGATAGACATAGTTATAAGAGTTGAGAGTCGATAATTAATCTAAACGATAAAGCAAACCCGCTGTGTGTATTGATAGTGGATATGAGCAAATGAGCTCATTATTGGAATGCATACTAGTAGTTGAGTGGGTTGTCATGTCGACCGGTAGGTAGCATGCTGGTAGTTGAGTAATTTTTGATATCGAGCGCTAGATAGTATGCTGATCGTTCAGTAATGATATGGAGCGCTAGGTACCATGCTGTCGTTCAGGTAGTTCTCATAGTCACCGCTAGATAGTGGAAACATACTTTGCGTGTCGCATGTGGCTATTTGACAAAGTTTTATTGAGTGAAAAACGTGCTCGTATAAGCTGTGTATATAAATTTAATATACAAATAACCATTAAGTGTTCAGAACTAATATGTATAGCCTTGTATAGGGAATATAGGTGTCCTTAGCAAGTGCAGCGCTGGACTTGAACGAGTAAGGACGTCTACTGCAGAGCTCCGGGACTACTGTAACTACAAGACTCGCCGCGGGGAGTGCTTCGGCGCATCCCCGCCAGCCAGACAAGAGCAGTAGCAGCCTACACGCCGAGCCAAGAGCACTGTGCTTGGCAACTGCAGAGAGCCAGTCCACAGAGCCGCACCACACATCACTTCATATCACATCATCCATTTCATCCCCCAACCGGCTCAGGAATAGCCTGGCCTAGGGTTAGATAGGGACTGCCGAGAGCCAGGGCCCCGTTCGTGTCGGATAAGCCCGCGTTCTCTAGTTCGCAATAGTTTCATCCCTCATCTCATACATAGGTAGTACCAGGCCTAACTTTTAAAATAGCTATTTTGTCCTGCGCTTCGAAAAGAGCAATCTGTCTGTTCTTTTCTCCTAGGACTTAGGCACTGGTACCCTATTATTTTAAGCTTTCTCTCACGTCTATCCACTATGCACTCGGGGTTTCCACATCATAAACCCGGACTCTTGCCAGCACGAATGGCAAGGACTGGGGTGGAAACAACGGCTATCATCACCCTCACTACCACCACCACCACCACAACCAGTGCACACCTGATGGTCACACCCATCGCAACCCGCATGGTGAACATGTCAAGACGAGTCCCCGGCACAAGCATTGTTGAGTCTCTTAGACAGAACAACTCATGCTCTGTGATCTCGGGTGATGCCGGCATGTTCACACCACCCAGCTCACCACAGTTTTTCGAGCCATTCAACATCATGATGAATCGGTCACTGAACCTGGGCCCAAGCCGGACCGCTGCCTTCAACAGGCCGGTGGACCTCGGGCCTAGGTGTACGGAGACAGTCATCACTGAGAGCCCGCATTCCCGGAGAGAGCTTAGCTTCACCGAGGATCCCAACCCATTAGGCCCACCGCTCAGCGTGTGTGAAGACGCCATAGCGGCGAACACTCCCACAACGGCGGTGAGCCGAAAAGCAGGGACCAACAGTAAAGCCCCAAAGGGACAGGCCGCCGGTGCTCCACCAAAGAAGGCACCTCCCAAGCCAAACCCTGGAAAGGCGGGAGGCAAGCTAACCGAGGCGAGGAGCGCCGAAGCCTGTATAGCCACCTCAACGGGAAATGCAGCCCCAGCTCAACCAAAGACGGCACCTCCCAAGCAAAAACCAGGAAAACTGGGAGGCCAGCCAACTGAGGGGAAGAGCAGGGATGCACGCAAGCAACCACAGACGAAGATTAAGAAGCCAGCACCAGGGCCAGCTTCTAAATCAGCGCCAGAGGGAGCAAAGCCTCAAGCCCCCGCAGCCGACCGGGTCCAGGACACTGTGCCAGGGCCCGAGCTTGACGCGGAAGGCTTCACTGAAGTTGTGTCGCGTAAAAAGCGTGGTAAGGCAAGGAGGCGTGGTGGCCGCAAGGCCCCTGCCACACCGGCCGATGAGAGCTTCAACTCCTCAGGCTCAACTGAGTCAACCATACCATACGCCATACGCAAACATGCACACAAAAAGGGACGCAAACCCCCAGCCATCAGCATTTTTAACACGAACATTGCTAAGATGCGCTTAGGACTACTGCACACCCTCCCCAAGGAGGAACACAACTTTGTTTTCATTTCCCCCCTGCACGAACGCCCACTGAGAAGTATTGCTTCAAGTGGGGACCTGGGGCTCGTACTCGGCAGCGCTACACTACCTTAGTGGGGAAAACATTCCCTACGCGCAGGTTGTCCCTGCAAATCCAGCACAAGGGTATGTAATGCGTGCCCCGGCGAACCAGACTCCCCCTGATGCGTTCGTAGCCGCTCTCAAGGAGATGGACCTTCCCGCCATCTCTATTGAGACAATGCGCACCAACCCAGACAAGAAACAGTGCCCTCTGTACCTGGTAACAGTGGCGGACGAAGCTGGCTCTAAGAAAATTCTCAAAGTACAAGAACTCTTGAGCATGCGCGTCCGGTTCGAACCATTTCGCAAACCCGAGAAGGCGGCACAGTGCGGAGTCTGCCAGAGGCTTGGTCACACCTCGAAAGGTTGCCATGACGAGCCCCGCTGCAGGCGATGTGCTGGTGCACACCTATCGGCCAACTGTCCCAATGGTGCAGACCGCGCATTTTCAAAATGCGCCAACTGCGAGGGTAAACACGCGGCAAATTTTATGAACTGCCCGAGCCGCAAGGCATACGAAGCCGCAAGGCAAAACAGGAAGCCATCAAAGGGGAAGACTGGTGGAGCTCCTCTGGCACCTGTAGGCCCCTCAGGCAAAAAGGCCCCATCAGGGCCCCCTGGCTCTTCAAGCACCGGCCACCAAACTAGTGGGGGGACAAATAGGGTTACAAACACACTAAGCGATCACCCCAACACTGAGGTCAACCCCATACCAGGCCCTTCAAGTAGACCTGACCCAGTGAATCTGGCTCCAAAGCCACCAAGAATTAAATCGGCCAAACCACCCCAAAATCCCCTAAAAACAGCTCCAGTAGAGACCACCAAGGCACAGGCACAGGAGGCACTGAAGGACTCTCCAGCAGTCACCTCCACCCCTCGCAAAAAGCCACTAAAAGAAGTCGCATTGCCCCCTACTCCACAAAAGCCTCCACCCTGCCGCTCTCCTCAAGAGCCCACCCAAACACGCCCGCCCCACAGCGACAACCACGCCAGCCCTGAGACTGAACCATCCTTTCTTAAAAGGATAGAGGCCTTCCTACGGACGCTCAACCCTGAGCTCACGATAGGCGGTGTCCTCATGGCAGTATTTAAGCTCATTATCGAGCTAAGTACAGCCCCGTCCAGTCAATGGCTGTCGATGGCTATGTCCACTATCGCCAACCTCTGCTCCACCCGTCATGGCTGACACACCAAACGAGGAAAATATCGCCACACAACCTAACAACTCAGGAATACGCGTACTAAACTGGAATGCCGATGGCATAAAGTTTAAAAAGTACGAACTAGAAACATTCCTGCGCACACACGACATACATATCGCCATATTAACAGAAACACACCTGCAACCCGGTGAATCGCTCACCACCCATGGCTACAAAGTCGCAGCTAGACGGGACAGGAGAGAGTTTCTGGACCAAATTAAAGGTGGCGTAGTACTAGTCCACAGGGATATACAGTACCAGTTACTACAAATGCCTGAACTGGCCCACCTCGAAGCATGCGGAATCCGCTTGCCTGTACACAACACGTACATTAATATAGTCGCCGTATACAACAACAACAGCCGCCGCATTGACACACACGATATTGAAACTCTCCTCAGAGTAGGCCCCCATACAATACTGGGTGGCGATTTCAATGCCAAAAGTGTTCACTGGGGCTGCGCCCGCCCCAATCCCGCGGGCACCCAACTCTACAGGCACATGATAGCCAATGAGTATGTGGTAGCAGCACCTAGTGAGCCAACGTACATACCACGCAGGCGCAACGGGATCCCTGACATACTGGACATATGCCTAATGAACAACGTTACATTAAGGCACCGAGCTGAGGTGATTAATGACCTCAGCTCGGACCACATACCAGTAATTGTTAAACTGTCAGCCGACCCCCAGGTCACCGGAGAGGTCCCTAGGCAGCTGCGCAACTACAAAGCGGCAAACTGGGAAAAGTTCACGGAAGTCCTGAACAACGACCTAACCGGCAGAGATGACCCCCCGCTCAATTCCCCCCATGACATAGACGAGGTCGTAACCTTGCTCATAGCAGCAATCCAACACGCCACGGACGCCAGCGTGCCCACACACACAAGACGTGAGCGGGACCTAAAAATCCCGGAACACATCAAGGCACTCATTCGGCGCCGAAATAAACACAGGCGCCTTTGGACTCGGTACCACAGAGACCAAGATCGGGTGATTAAAAACCAACTAAACGCCCAGATCAAGGAAATACTACCACGACACCGCCATGAAAAATGGGGAAAACTGCTCGAAAAATTCGACACAAACACTAGGCCTGTATGGAACCTAGCGAGACACTTTACTCGCGAGCCCCACATCATCCCTACGTTCCAAGGCCCAAATGGCCCAGTGTTCGGAACCCACGATAAGGCTGAAGTCATCGCTGATACCCTCGAAGAGGCATTCACGCCAAACGATGACCCCTCTGATCCTGAATTTACTCGCAGGGTGGACGCCAAGGTTGAGGAATACCTCGCCAATGCACCAAACCCGGAAGTGAGGAAAACAAACATTCATGAGATCAAGTGGATAATTCGGCACCTCACTCCCACTAAAGCACCAGGCCCAGACAATATACAGAACCTTATACTGTTCAGGCTGACAGACACCGCCCTACGTCTTCTAACAAAGATATACAACTCCATGCTGAGGCTCAAGTACTACCCCAAGCAATGGAAAAGGGCGAAAATCCTAGTATTTGGTAAACCCAATAAGGACAAGTCAGACTCTGGCAACTATCGCCCCATCAGCCTACTAGACTCACTCGGCAAAGTATTTGAAAAAATCTTGCTGAAGAGACTAGTAGGCCACACCAAAGAACGAGGACTGCTTAAAAACGAACAATTCGGATTTAGGAATAAACACTCGTCCACACTCCAACTCATGCGATTAATTGAACATGCCACCGTAGGCTTCAATAAACGTCGCGACACGGGCGTAGTCTTTCTAGATATTCAAAAGGCTTTTGACAAGACATGGCATAACGGCCTACTTGCTAAGCTAATTGATTATGATTTCCATCCTGGATACATAAGGCTCATCAAGTCTTATCTAGAAGACAGAAAGTTCCAGGTCGACATACACAATATACTGTCGACAGAGAGAAGGATTAGAGCGGGCGTGCCCCAAGGTTCCCTAATTGGACCAATCCTCTACATCCTCTACACAAACGACATGCCCATGCCGGAGGAACGACTTACAGCAACATACTTGTTTGCTGACGACACGGCTATGTCCGCCCAAAATGCACAACTCGCTTGCATACTAAGACGGCTACGAGATGCACTACGCCGGCTCGAACTATGGTTCACCAAATGGAGAATTAAGGTGAACGCTGGTAAGAGCCAGGCAGTGCTGTTCACAAAAAAGAACAGACCATCACGCCAGATAGCCAACCTTAGACCGCTCCAGCTGTTCAACCAGGACATCCAATGGACTAACACGGTCAAGTATCTAGGAGTAACACTAGATAAAAAGCTGACCATGCGACACCACGTACTCGATGTCAAAAAGAAGGTGAACAGGCGACTGATACAACTGTACCCTATCCTAAATAGGAAGAACAGACTTAACACCAAGGTAGGGGTGAGCATGTACAAGTCACTGATTAGACCAGTTATGACGTACGCCGCCCCTGCTTGGGGCTACACAGCGAAGTCAAACGTTCAGGCTCTACAAGTTGTACAAAACAAATGCCTGCGGTTAGCAACAAAGCTCCCGTATGAAACACCAATACGGGAGCTTGAAGAAATTGGCAACACACCGAGCCTGGAACAACACATTCTTAAACTCACTTGCAAAACATATCGCGCCACACTAGCTAACACGGTGAACCCACTTGTACACTGCATTGGTAGGTACAACAATCACCGTGGAAGCAAATACCCTACGCCCAAACACATCTTGTGGAGGCACTGACGTGGAGCAGATACGGCACAGGAGTTTCCAAGCGGCAAACCAACCCCGCACACAAATCTGGCCATCCCCCAACACTCAAGACGGCCACTCACCGCATCCCCACAAATAGCTGAAAAAAATAAAAAAAAATAAAAAAGTACATATGTTTTATTAGCCAGTAGTGTTTGACTAGTGTTATATTAGATCTAGGACGTCCAACTAGGCGGTTTGCTAGTTGGTACATAACTAGATACTAGATTCCACTTTGCTTCCCTTAGATCTAGGACGTCCAACTAGGCGGTTTGCTAGTTGGATAACATTAACATTAGACTAGATTCTTATTTACACCCCAGGACGACCAACTAGGCAGATGCTAGCTGGGATAAACTAGTTGTAGATGTATATTAGATTAGACTAGGCTAGAACAAATTAAACGACACAGCCAGGCTTAAAATAAGACAAGGGACACACATCCCAACACACTGACCGGGTGCCATCCACCTACACCTTTGTATATTTGTATATATGTACATATCCCTGCCTGTGCCATTTGTTTGTTCCAGCAACAGCTAAGGGGAGCACGCCGCTCCCGGCGAACCGCCGGGACCAGGTCGAGAGCGAGCGCCCCTGTATTTGCAGGCAGGCACCCTCTCCGGATCGGAGAACTGTTACAGGACGCATGGGCTAGTGGATAGTGCTGCCTTCGGGTGTGGCGATCCGCTACCCATGCGACCGCGCGCTAGCCCCAGCAGTAACAGTAGACCAGATCCCCATATGACAACAAGGCAAGTAAAGGACGCTGCGTTGCGCTGCGCGTGCGTGCATGACACAACTCCTCTACTAACAACAACCCAACCAATCCTTCCACATCCTTGCATGTGGCTATCTCCCATTCGCCAGGTTTTACCTGTAGGCAATCTTTCTTTCTGCCTATGGGGTTTTTCCCTGGCCCTTCGCTCAACCTAAACCCACTTATGTATCCAATCCAAATGATGATGCCTGGTAGAGTACTTGGTACTGGGACAGGCAGAAAGGCTCGCACGGCTCATCAAACCCCCCTCTGTTTCTCCTACTATCGTAGTTATTAACAGCATGTCGGAGGCAGCAGTAGTAAAGGTCGGCTGCCACGCGGGGGGTGCGGGCTTTAACTTTTCGGCCCCCCCCCCCCCCCCGAAAAAAAAAGAATATTTTCAGTTGACTACTACATTTAACAGTGATTACATTGTGAAAGATCGTCTCACCCACTGGGCTCTAGCCGTGTACTACGTGGTAAGTAGCTGTTGGTCTTGATTAGGGTATATAAGAGGTCTCTTAGCAGAAATACAATCAGTTGATTACAACCTTTTGCAGTGTTCACATCGTGAAAGACCGTCTCACTGACCAGCCTACAGCCTTGTGATACGCAGTAAGCAGCTGTTTGCAGAAATCAACATCCATGATGAAAGAATCCATGCCTAGCTATATGTGTAAAGAGTGTGGAAAGACTTTTCTTCGGGACTATGATAAAAAGCGTCACGAAGTATTGTGTGGTAAATTTATTAGTGCAAAACTTGTGGCAGTAAATTTAACAATGCCTACAATGGACGTCGCCATGAAGAATATTGTAATGTTGTGTCAGCAGCTAAAAGACAAAAAACTGAGCCTACAAAACATTACCTGCTCTCAATGGTTCCTGATAATAATGGACTTACTGAATATGAAACATCTTTTCAAGGTCGTCTTAAATCCTATTTTATACGTTGTGATACGTGTAAGGATTTAAATTCATACCTCAAAGAGTCCAAACAGCAAATAATACAAGCTATGCAGAAAGCAGTAGCAATGCACAAGTCAATAAAAGTTAATCTTGTGGCTGAATGTAGATTCATTCATACGTCTACGAATTAAATTACAGATCGTGCTTTTAAAACACGAAATCAAGCCCTATTTTTGGAAACAGACTTAAGTAGTTTCTTGGAAACACAATTTACAAAGTTAACTACTGAAATCTAAGAATCTGAGCTAAAAGGCAGTAATTGGGCTTTGTTAGCAGTGGAAGGAGTACGATTAAAAATAAATAAGTATAATCCCTTGCGTGGCAGCACATATATTCCATTACCAGCAGCTATACAAGCAAGAAAAGCCTGCATTAATCCTCAAAACTTTAAGGACGAGAGGTGTTTTATGAATGCCATTTTAGCAAAACTGGTTAAAACTGATGCTAAACGCGTAAGTAAATACAAGGATCTGGAAAACAAGTATGATTTTTCAGTAATATCATTCCCTACATCGCTAGCTGACATTCCCAAATTTGAAAAAGCCAACGACATATCCATAAATGTATTTGGACTGGAAAAAGACAATAAACTGTTCCCTCTAAAGGTTGTGGATCAAGAGCTGCAAGACCATCGCGACCTCCTACTGTTAAGTTCATCATCCGGACAGAACCACTACGTCTTTATCAAAGATTTTGATAAACTAGTAGCACATCAGATTACCCACCATGAACATAAGATATATATACGTGTAAACGGTATTTTACTCACTTTGATAATCGATATGGACAACAAGGAATGGAAAAATTAAAAAAAACATAGAGCTTTGTGTGTCCAACATGACTTTGCTAGGGTTGAAATGCCTATTAAAACCCAATTGTGAAATTCTTAAATGTGGAAAAAATATTGAGAATACCTTACGTTATCTATGCAGATTTTGAAAGTATACTTCTACCATATCAAACATGTCTACCCAATCCTGAGGCAAGTTATACAGTGCCATACCAGAGTCATGTTCCTATGAGCTTTGGTATATATGTTAAACCCTCACCTACTGTGGAACACATAAAGACAAATCTTCCAAGCCAACCTGTTATTTATCGTGGACCTGACGCTGCAGAAATGTTCATGGACTGTTTGATCTCAATAGCTAATGAAATTGATCGCCTTTACAGCTGAAATATTCCAAAGGCCTTAACTCAGGATCAAGAAGCAGAGTTCCAATGTTCTGAAACCTGTTATTTGTGTCAAAAACCATACACCAAAGAGGGCTGGAAAGTTCGAGACCACTGCCATATTACAGGGGAATACCGTGGAAGTGCTCACAATAACTGTAATTTGAGGTGTAAAACACGTAACCCCGTTCCTGTGTTTCTACATAATATGAGTGGCTACGATGCAAATTTCATTGTAAAACAATTGGGATGTACTACTGAGAGAGTGGATGTTATCGCTAACTCCAAAGAAAAGTACATTTCCTTCACCAAATATGTAGGAAATGTTAAGCTTCGATTTGTGGACACGTTTCGGTTAATGCCAAGTAGTTTGGAAAACTTAGTTTCCAATTTAACATCATACCCTGAAACAGACAAGTACTTTGGAAAAGAAAATGCAATGCTCATGACTCGTAAAGGTGTATTTTGTTATGATTACATTGATTCATGGGAAAAGTTAAGTGAAACGTGTTTACCTCCAAAAGAGCTATTATTTAACAAATTAAGTCAAGAAGATGTTAGTAAAGAAGACTATGAACATGCCAAAATTGTGTAGAATCAGTTCAACATTAAAACTCTAGGGGAATATAGTGACCTCTACCTAACTTCAGATGTACTCCTTCTTGCAGACAGCTTTGAAACGTTCAGAAACAAAACATTAGAAACACACCGAGTGGATGCTGCACACTTCTTTACTTCGCCTGGGTTAAGTTTCGAGGCAATGCTCCTTTACACTGGAATTGAACTGGAATTGCTACAGGATTACGATCAGATTCTTTTAATAGAGTCTGGAATACGTGGAGGCATATGCCAGGTGTCTCATCGGTATGCTGAAGCTAACAATAAATACATGGAAACCTATGATTCTGAGAAACCATCGCAGTTTATAACCTATGATGATGCCAACAACCAATATGGGTGGGCTATGTGTCACTCTCTTCCTTATGGTGGATTTCAGTGGGTTTCTCCAGATACGGTTGATCTAGAAACACTATAGGAAGACGATCCTGTGGGGTACATTCTAGACGTTGATGTTGATTACCCATCTGACCTTCATGATCTACACAACGATTTACCTTTCCTACCAGAGTGTACACAACCTAAGGATTCGTCTCTGAAAAAACTAATTCCTCATCTTGGAAATCGAAATCGAAATCGAAATCTTAAACTCATGTATATGGATACTGACTCGTTCATTTATTTGGTTAACACCCAAGATGTATATCAAGACAAGTTGGAATTTCTAGAACACCTGGACACTACATGGCATTAAAACAGGCTTTAGATCATGGAATAAAATTGATAAAAATTCATCGTGTGTTAAAGTTTAAGCAAAGACCTTGGCTAAAGGCATACGTTGATTTTAATAACAACCTTCGAAAACAAGCCAAAAATGATTTTGAGAAAAATCTATACAAATTATTCAACAATGCCATTTTTGGAAAAACAATGGAAAATATCCGTAAAAGAATAGATATACGTCTTGTGACTGACAGCAAAAAGGCAGAAAAGCTAATAGCAAAGTCGACATTTATTGACAGAACAATTTATGGTCCTAACCTAGCTGCTTACCACATGGCTAAACGTAACATTGTATTCAATAAGCCTATATATATTGGAATGTGTATACTGGATATTTCAAAAACTCGAAAGTATTCACACCACAATGATGTCCTGCTACCCTATTATGGCATGGACAATCTTAAACTCATGTATATGGATACTGACTCGTTCATTTATTTGGTTAACACCCAAGATGTATATCAAGACAAGTTGGAATTTCTAGAACACCTGGACACATCTGATTATCCTACTAATCACATATGTTACTCTACATCAAACAAGAAAACGTTGGGGAAATTTAAAGACGAGGCTTGTGGACAAATTATAAAAGCATTTGTTGGACTTAGAGCTAAAATGTACGCTTTAGACATAAATGGCAAAGAAATCAAAAAGATTAAAGGTATTAACAGAGGTGTTGTCAAAAATTGTATAAGCTTTCAAGATTATAAGGATTGTGTCATGAAAAACAATGTAAAAAGAATACCAATGAACATTATCGCTTCTAAACAACATGACATAATTATCATCTCTAAGACTAAACAAAATTGCTTTGTGTCCTGGTGATGATAAAAGAGTGATTGATGCTGATGCTATAGGTACACATGCCTATGGTCATTACTCAATCATTGGCCATGCTTAAAGAGTTAAGTTTTGAATATCAAAATCCTCTGCATGAGCCTAACAAATACATAAAATAAAACAATTTAAAAATTAAAACAACAACACTACAAAAATAGAAAAACACAAAAAAAAGAAAAAAAATGGTATTCATAATCAAAAAAATAAAATAAAATAGAAATCAAAATAAAACAACTGTACAATTTATAACAAAAAATAATATATATAAAATGTATTATGTGTAAATAGTGTACATGTATTTAAAATAAAAAATATTGTATGGACTCTGCTTGTACATTTTTAATTACTATCCACCTCTCTCCACTCCTAATGCAAAATGAACATGTAAAACAAAAATTGGAAAATCCATGTTTCCATATTGACAAAATAGAAAAAAACATTAAACTGAAATTTTAAAAACTGTAAATGGGAATTTGGTAAATTGACAAATGTGTAAACAACAAATGGGAAATCCATGTTTCTATATCATGAAATTGAAAAACTTTAAACTGACATTTTAAAAACTGTAATTGAGAAATTGATAAATGTGTAAACAACAAAATGCAAAATCCATGTTTCCATATTATGAAATTGAAAAACATAAATCTAACATAAAAAAACTGAAAATCGGAAATTGGAAAATTGACAAATGTGTAAACAACAAAATGAAAAAAAAAACGGTTGGGGTAGTGATCATGTTGTACAGTAGCCTATAAGACTAGCATAAGGATAGTTGCATGTGCCCTTATATACTTTGTGTATGTGCATTAGCCTTTGGATTAGCTTAAGTTAGGTTTGGTAAAGTTAGGTTTGGTGAGGTTAGGTATGTGACCTTGTAGTTTACTCTTTTCGTAAAATGTAAAAATGTAAAATCTAAATTAAAATAAAATCTTAGATTTAAAATGTAAAATGTAAAATCTAAAAAATGTAAAATGATAAAATCAAAAATCTAGAATGTTAAAATGTAAAATCTAAAATCTTTAAAAGAGGTTTCTGTGGGTTAGGTTAGGTTAGGTTAGGTTAGGTTAGGTTATAACTTAGTTTATTATGAGTGCTCTCACATTTGCTCTCATATTTGCTCTGACTTTGAAGTTAGGTTAGGTTAGGTGAAGTTGAGTTAGGCAGAATGGCTGAGGTATGAATCAAAAGCCAGCTCCTGTCAGTTTTGCCTCACAAGGCTGAGTGTACCCCGTTCCACTCCTGAGACCAGAAATTAAATTTCTTGGCAGAGTCGGGATTCGAACCTCAGGAATGACGCCAAGAATGCTAGCCACTACACCAAAATGTGGACAATATAAGGCTGGTCTTGATTGTACACGATCAATCAATAATTACCTAATAATAATAATAATAATAATAATAATAATAATAAATATTCCATTCAGCAACTACACGACCGACCTCTCCCTGTGACGGCATTAATGGTCTCAGGGCGTGGCGGCCATTTTGCGCATTAGCCCTTGCCCCAGCTATGACTGGCCCCTCCATAAGAATAACATAGGGCTGGTTGCGCGCTGCCGCCATTTTGCGCATTAGCCCCTGCCCCAGAACCGGCCTTTATATCCTACTGTCGTTGTTTGCCACTTTGCTCCACATGGCAAAATAGTGACCGCACAGTACTACAGGGACTTCCTGGTGCGACAGGTTCGACGTGGCGTTCGGGAGAAACGTCCGGATCTTGTGGACAGTGCAATAATCCGGCACGACAATGCAAGACTACATAAAGCAGGTCGTGTAGGGCAGCTACTGCGACGTTGGGGATGGGAAGATCTGGAGCACCCACCGTACTTTACCGACATTTCGCCTTGTGTCTTTGATCTCTTTCGAAAGATTAAGGAACCACTACGCGGTAGGCGGGTTGCAACACGAGAGGACATTGCTAATGCTGTGCGCTAACAGGTGACCAGATTCACACATGGTGCGGCAAAGGCTGAGGCAGATGGTATTCAGCGCCTCCCACATCGTTGGCAGCGTGTGGTGACAGTAGCTGGGGACTACTTTGAGGGTCTTTAAGCCCAGGTTTGTAATGTCAACTGTATGTGTACAGTTTTATCATTCTTTTGCACCGTTAAGGCCATATTGCCCTGTATACTACCGTAATAAATTAAATTAGTGTGTTACAATATTTCGGTTCTATTCATTGTCCACAAATGTAGTTAACACCTTGTCCTTTCGTCTGTATATGTCACATTTTTCAACCGGACTGGTATCTTCATGAAAAAAAAAAGTTGCCATGACTTTTGCCCCAACCCTCGTAATAATAATAATAATAATAATAATAATAATAATAATAATAATAATAATAATAATGTTATTGGTTGTACGTCCCTTTTAACCCTGACTTGTCAATAATTGAAATATAATTTTTTAAATTTAAAATATTCAGAATCTTACAGATTAGTTACAAATCTCTATCAAGACTGTCTATTGGGATAGTCAGTTGGCAATTGAAAGTACTTTGCATGTGAGACATCTGGAGCAGTAGATTTAATGGCACGATTTAATGAATTTGACTCTCTGATCAGACAGATACTCAATTGTCCTCACGAGGCAGAGTGCACCTCGTTCCAGCCCTCATGTCAGTTTCAAAAATCCCCGACGGATGTGGAATAAAACCCGGGACCTCTTGGTGAGAGGCAGGTGCGCTATCTCCAACACCAGGGGGCCAGCATTATTATTATTACTAGAAGGGTCGTTTCCTAGAGGTATGCAACCCAAACATCTTGCCCGTATAGCAGTGTGGCCGTCAGACATGACGAATAGTTCAGAGGTTCTCAATGTGGGAGGCGCGTCCCCAGGGGGCGCAGAGTGTGATAAAGGGGGGCGCCGGCTCTGGTTGGAATATTTATATTTCATATTCTGTAACAAATATTGTTATCCTCATATCCATGAACCTATCATAGACAGGAAGCTCCCAAGACCATTCAAGACTAATACACTCGTACTTTAACTGTATTATTTCGCAAGAACTGACCAATAGATCCTGCCAGCAGGAATTCTGGAAAAGGTGTGGAGTAACATTTCCCACACAGCACAGTTTCACCCACAACGATATCTCCTTACCAAACACTTACCAACCACTAATGACAATAAACTGCTTGACAATGTGACCGCCACTACCTTACAAGAATAGATTCTTCTATTTCTGCCATTGTTGACTCAAATTCAGCCAGGCCTTTGCAGTCAGATCAAAGACAATGAGTGAACAGGTGAATCCTAGTGCGTGTACAGTGGGAGTGGTTAGGCCTATTTACAATAAACTGATACAAATCACGCCATTACCCACGGATAAGTGGATTATTAGCATTGTTAAAGGGAGACCCCATGAAAGTGATAGTGCTTGCCCTCGTTCGGAAAGAAGAATAAGGGGAATAAGGGAAAAGGGGCGGGGGCGCATGATATTCCATGTTTCAGAAGGGGGGTGCTTGATATTCCATGTTTCAGAAGGAGGGGGCGACAGCCCCCCCCCCCCAAGTCAACCCCTGGCACTATACAGCCCATGACGGGCTAAGGCCGAACAAGCGACCGCTGCCCAGCCATTTGGCCTGTAGATATTGGGGTGACGCGTGATCAGCGCGTTGGGTCCCCTCGGCCGTTAATCTTGGTATTCGTGATCGGGGTGCTGTCTCACTATCAGACAGCTACTCAATTGTCCTCACGAGGCTGAGTGCACCACATTCCAACCCTCACGTCAGTTTTAAAATCCCTGACGGAGCCGGGGATCGAACCCGGGGCCTCCGGGTGAGAGGCAGGCGCGCTACCCCAACACCACACCCCTTTATATACAGTATATTTATCTAAAATAGTACGGTACCCCATAAAAAGTAAACGTTTAAAACGATTAATATTTGACGGACAAAAGGCCTATGTACATTACTTAATAAAAAAAAAAAAAAAAAACTTACAACTATTTATAACTTTTTGGTCGAATACATTATATCTAATTTATTATTTGTTTGCTGTTAGTATGAATTTCATTTCAATAAAATTGCTTGCCACGGTGGGTGAGTGGTTAATGTATCGGAATACCAACCCCCAAGCTTGCAGGTTCGCTCCTGGCCGTGGTAAGTGATTTTTTGATAGGCGACAAAAATCACGACTTGGATGTCATACGTTGTTGGCATGTTAAAGAACCCATATGAATTCAGTAGGCCGTGTTCATAATGGCTAAATTAATCTCGGGATTTTCCGCCAACACAAAGTTCCTCCATTCTCTACTAGAAAGCGCTATAGTGTCAAGGAGCTTAGTTATCTAACCTCCTTGCCTTTCATAGCGTTTAAAGGAACAAGGAAATTCGACATGCAAGCTGCCCTCTGGGTGTCAATTAACAAAGCTTGCACCCGGCACCCGAGGCCATACGATATTAATATTATTATTATTATTTCAATAAAATGCTAAATATAGTTTTCAATTTTATTTTTATTTACTTGTGCAAATGAAGATGGACATGGAAGAAGACATTTAGCTGAAGAAAATAAACAATTGCAGTACATATTTCTTAAAATTTTGATTTCATTGAAAACCAATTAATTCTAGCGAATAGTTTAGCAAAAATAGACAAATCTAGACAATAGCAGTGCAACGCTGAACGTGATTCGGGTTGGGGTAAGGTGGGTTGTCGAGGGGGAGCATTGGCCTTGACGTAGGATGGGGACATGGCGCCCACCATTTTATTTTTGGCGTACCCCTAACCGCTTACGCGTACCCCAGGTTTGGAACTACTGCTCTAGTTGATGGTCTTGTAATTGGCCTCCATCCGCTGGCAACTCAGATTGCTTTATGATTGCTGTGTCATTTATTACACCAAACTGGATTGAATACCTGACAAGTATGTTTTTCTTGTGCCCTGTCACGGACTGCCGATTGAATTACTTCATAAAGTGTTACATCACTCACAAGGCAGTCATACCACTACTGCAAGGTGGTGGTTGTTTCATTTAGGTGCTGGCCACGAGTACCGTGTACTTAGGTGTGTATAGGATTCGTCTGATAACCTGTGTTACGGTGAAATTTATAGTAATGTGTGTATTTGTAATTGAAACTAAGATAGGGAAGGAAGCGGCCGTGCTTTTAAGTTAGGAACCATCCCGGCATTTGCTTGGTATAAAAGTAAGAATACAATGCTCCAACATTATATATAACCAGGTGAATCAGGTGCCCCAAATAATATTGTTTATGTTCGACCCTGACTATTATATGTCAGAAAACTGTACTGTAATGAGGCTCATTATAACACTATTTTTCATTATGAAACAGTTTCTCCCACCAATCAGAGCTCAAGAAACAGTTGTTTGACCAATTAGATAATTAGATGCGCCGAGTTCCACGGCCTTCTAATTTAAATTTCACTGCCTGGCCTAGTGTCATAGTAGGGTAATCGAGGAGGCCATGGTCAAATACAAGGCATTCTCTGCGTCTCATGCGCTCTGTTCAGTGCATGAAACTGGCGATATCTTGACAGTTATTTATGTATATTTATGTTCGAACATAAAATAGTTATAATAATTATCGTCGAACATAAACAGCCGTATGCAACTCGCCTATAATGGTAATTAAGACACTCGTATGGAAATTATAAAACTCGCATACGCTCGGTTTATAAACATACTCGTGTCTTAATTATTGCCATTATAGGCTCGTCGCATAATGTACTGTTTAGGCAGCCCAACTAGCGTTGTTATCAGGAAGGTCGATATTTCTCTGCTACCATCCCGTATGGTGCTAATGCATTGCAGGTATATCCTGCAAACGATACGGGACGCTATTATTTCCCCTCGATGAGACTACTGGCTAAAATGATGGAAAAATAAGAGCGTTCAATATCGTTTGCAGGCTATGCTTGCAGTACATTGGTACCATACGGAATGCAATCAGAGAAATATAAACCTTCTTGACAACACGCGTAAGTTGAGCTGCATAAAACAACATTATTAGGGGCTGCATAAAACAACATTATTAGGGGCAACTGATTCACCTGGAATATAAAACGCCAAGGTGTATGTTTCACAAATCTCAGGCTCTTAAAGCAGAGGGAGTTAGAATGTGCGGTTTGTGCCATAATCTTCCAAATCGTTTGAATAGTACAAAACAAATCTTGCATTTATTGAAAAGTCAAAGGAAATACATACATTAGTTTATAAAGTGCGGTTAAACAAATACACCTGATGATAGCCACTGACAGAGCCCGCATTACAGTAAAGCTGGGTGGGTGGTCTACACACATCGGGGTGTTCACAACTAACCAGTCGTAACAAATGAACATCCTAAAGTATCGTGTACTCACAGCTGGTGCACATTGCGCTAATAATTATGATACACTCTGTACATGATCGAGGATTTCCCTATAATTCTCCAAATATTACTCAATTGAATTCTACTGTCTACTCTTAATAAAATGTAGATATTTTACACGGTTCACTTTGACTTATCTCGATTATCTCCAGTTTTTGAGGCATTTTTTCACATTTTCACATTTTCACATTTTCTCAATACAATATTTTCTTTATTATAGTCTAATATCCTGGAGAGCTCCTTGAATCACCACTTGAACATTTTCACATCCTGAGCTTCTATGCCCAAAGTAGTGGGTTCAAATACGGCCAAAGTCGTCAGATTTTTTAAGAGCGTTAAAATCCCTCAGTATGCCTTCCTTCGGAGGGGAAGTAAAGCCGGCGGTCCCATGTTATAGATTTATTGCATGCAAAGGAACCTTCCACTAACTACAATTGTGTGAAACGAAATTTTTAGGTTAGATTTGATTAACGCTCTTTAAATTTCAACGTTCGCTGCCAGGTGCGGTGGCATCTAGTTGCCAAGTTCACAGCTAGGTGTTGTTGACGGTAGCATTTGGTATCAAACGTAGGAAGAACTGAAATTGGTCGTCTGCATTCCTTACCTGGATTACAGATAATACACAGTAATACAGTAATACAGTCATCACAATTAACACCGGTTATCAGACAGATTTTACACACACCCAAAGTACACGGGGCTATATGACCACGTTGTCGCAGCTCCTAAACTGAGAAACGGACCAACTACCAGAGTCAAGAATCGAACCCGAACCTCGGCGGTGCCAGTCAAGAATATTAGTCACTACGCCATGAAGTGGGTTTCCCTTCAACTCCAGGCAAATGCAGTGACCTTTTAATACGCCATGGCCACTTCCTTCCCACCCCTTGTCCAGCTTCAGTGAGAGTCGACAATTCGATGTTACAGCAACACGCAAAGCTGGGTGTTCATCATGAAGGGGGAGGAGTACTGAGAAGGAAAGTGCGTGAGTTTAATTGTGCTGATAAGTAGAGCATAAGAGCCCTGCGAGCAACTTTCAACGCTGGACACTTGACCTGCAAACATCTTCTACTTTCATCTTCAGCTGGTTGGTGCGTGCTCCAATGACCTGCCATGGCAGTACCAACCACAGTTGGAACCCATAATTAACTTTCGCAGTTTAGAGCTAACCACAGGAACGATACCGAAGGTTTCAGTAAGTGAAATTCCCTCCAAAATAACATTCTTTTTTTCCCACGACTCATCTTTACAATTCCAACGTGCTGGCTTGCAGCCATGGCTCACCAGGCCAACTTACGGCACCACTGCACAACGAGACTTCCTCTTGCTTGTGTTAGACTCATCCGGTCGAACATCAATTCCGCCCGATTTTCCTCAATTCCACCCGGTCCTCCAAGGGACCCAAAAATAAGTTCCTCAACTCCGCTCAGGCTTTGACAAGGGGTCGACAAAGGGGTTATCCCCAATGAAGTAAACAAATGTCATAACCCTCCTGCTCGCATACCAAGGGCCGGGTCAACGTAAAACACCTTCTGCAGCGCATGAGCGAATTCTTGCATTCCACACGACAACACAAGTACAACACCTCATCCAAATATATTTGTTTTTTTAAGGGCCTACATCAGATACAGACAGACACGTACATTCTACTTAACAGCAGTGGGCGGGTGTCGAGCAAAGACAAGAATAGTCTTGTGAGAAAAGAATTCGTTGAAAACAAGCTCATGCAGAACGCCAACCAAACAATGAGTAGATTAGATCTTGTGAAGTGTGTTTCTCACACAATAGTTAGGGAATGAAAAGAGGTTCATCTAATGTTTTTTCTATAGTTTGAAATAAAGTAAAGATTTATGTGATTTTAAGATGCTGACTTTTCTTATTTTATTAAATTTCCTGTCCATATTTTTATTTAACAACAGTGATTAATATCTAGCTCTTTGTATTATGTTTATATCTGATTTAGCGATTCAGCGGACTTGGTGGTGGTGATTTAAAATTAATCATAATATTCTTTTACATAAGTCTGCCAAGTTTTCAATTTTTTTCTACTCATGCGCTGCATAAGGTGTTTGACACGGCCCTTGGTATGCGAGCAGGAGGGTTATGACATTTGTTTACGTCATTGGGGAAAAGCCTGGGCGGAGTTAAGGAACTCATTTCTGGGTCCCTTGGAGGACCGGGTGGAGTGAGGTAACCCTGGCTATCTGACTGGAATTCCCGGGTGGAATTGATGCCCGCCCACTCATCCTTGTTATTATTATTATTATTATTATTATTATTATTATTATTATTATATATTATTTGCGAATGGGGGAAATTCCCCAGTGGCAAATTGTACAAATACTGAAAATTACCAACAGTAACATCAAACACAATACACACAATTCGCAATTTAGGAACTATAGTAATTACATGGTAGTATTTACACAAAATTTCAATCTTCTCTTTACACATCAATATGTTTGGGGAAAGGCTCTAAGACTGAGGCAGGTAATGAGTTCCAATTATCAATATCACGGTTAATGAGATAATATTACTGATGACATCGTCATTTTGGCCGGCACGCCTGAGGATTTGAATGAGTTTTTGAATGGTATGGACTCCGTCTTACGGAAAGAATTCATGATGAAAATAAATAAATAAATGTAAAACAAAAATACTGGAATGCAGCCGAAATAAATCAGAAACCTCTATGGAGATCAAATTGGCAGGTGAAAAGCTGAAGGAAGTAGTAGACTTCTGTTACTTAGGAAGCAGAATAACCAGTGATGGACGAAGCAAAGAGGATATTAAAAGTAGGTTGGCTCAGGCAAAGAAAGCATTTCTACAAAAAAGGAATCTGCTGACATCGAATATAGATTTAGGTATTAGGAAGTCATTTTTGAAAGCCTTTGTCTGGAACGTGGCGCTCTATGGAAGTGAAACTTGGACTATTGGTTCAGCAGAAAAGAGGAGAATTGAAGCATTTGAAATGTGGTGTTACAGGATAATGATGAAGATCAGATGGGTAGATAGGGTTACAAACAAAGAGGTATTAAGACGAGTGGGAGAGGAGAGATGTTTCTGGCGACTGCTAATGAAGAGAAGAGATAGGTTGGTAGGACACATACTAAGACACCCAGGAATAGCAAGCTTAGTTATGGAAGGAAGGGTCGAGGACAAAAACTGTAGGGGTAGACCAAGGTTAGAATATGTTAAACAGATTGCCTCCGATGTAGGGTGTCGGAGCTATGTAGAGATGAAACGATTAGCTCAGGACAGGGAGGCATGGAGGGCTGCATCAAACCAGTCAAAAGACTGAAGACTCAAACAACAACATTGTACGCTGTGGTCGGACCTTGACTGTATGTGGATGATCTGCCCTGCTCAGGTAGGTGGGATTTCCCAGACGGTTGTTTAGTTCGCCCATAATCAGTGGTATTTCCAGATCATTTTAATTAGGCCGATTGAACTGCGCCCATAGTCAAGGTCGGTTTAAGGGGAAGTGACGGACTGTCTCCCACCACTAGCTTCTGCACTGCTGAGAATAAGAGGTAGTCCCCCATCCAGATAAGCAGCTGTACTACGGGAAACCTATTTCCATTTAGATTTGAAAAACAAATAAATCTTAATAAATTTCTTCTGGAATGCTGGTTTTGAATTAATTATTTATGTTTTTATGTATTAATTTGTTTCTTTAATTCTTAATTTATAATAATTGTATTTACTCGCGAATTTGTTTATGTTTATGCAGCCTGCAAGTGTCACAACTTCGTTTCTTACAACGAATTCCTGTGTTTCATATTTGTCACGTACATGTTTAAGTTAAAATCGTGTGAGAAAATAAAACCACTAGTTTCCAAATATGACTCTTACACTGCTTATGTATTATTTTGAATAATGTTGTTTGAGTCTTCAGTTTTTCGACTGGTTTGATGCAGCTATCCATGCCTCCCTGTCCTGAGCTAATCGTTTCATCTCTACATAGCTACCACACCCTACATCCGAGGCAATCTGTTTAACATATTCTAACCTTGGTCTACCCCTACAGTTCTTGTCCTCGACCCTTCCTTCCATAACTAAGCTTGCTATTCCTGGGTGTCTTAGTATGTGTCCTACCAACCTATCTCTTCTCTTCATTAGCAGTCGCCAGAAACATCTCTCCTCTCCCACTCGCCTTAATACCTCTTCGTTTGTAATCCTATCTACCCATCTGATCTTCATCATTCTCCTGTAACACCACATTTCAAATGCTTCAATTTGGTGTATTCTTTGAATACACGGTACCTGAGAGATAATTTTTATTGCTTTTGCATGTTCTTTCTTTCCTCTTTGTCAAACACCAACAGTGATCTTCTATTTTCTCTTTGGTTCCTGTCTCTTATGCTTTTCATGAGTCTGTTCTAGATATATACCTTCTGTGACCCACCTAGCGTCATCTCGCAGCGAATCTCTGAAGCTCCTCAATTCTTCCTGGTGCTAGAGGACTTACTTATCCATTTGGCCACCAGATCCTGTTACCATCGCCAGCTATTTTCTCCTTGAGCAAGAGGACTACGTCTACTTCTTTACTCACCATGCTGCGCTAGCATCGCCTACTATCAACTCCTTGAAGACCATTCATCAAGAAGAACATTTATTTTTGATAAGTTGGTTATGTTTATATGTTCTCCTTTTGTTTCCTACCCCCCACTCTTTTTCACTTCCTTGGACCCTCCGTGCTCCGTTGAGCAGGTCTCACTTCTCAGTCGGCAGTTGACTCGATCAGTTAAGGCTCCTCTCGAGCCAGCCTCCTCAAACCAAGAGGCATACTCTCTTCTACGCCATGTTGGCAAAGTAGTTATCGTCATACGGAACTTCGCCTTCAACATGAAATCAAGATAAGTACCATCTTAAAGTTTTAACCTCATCTTCATGGTTTTAACTTTCACGTGCTTTTAACGATACGTTTATAGACAGAGTGAGATTATTTATTTTGGGGCAAAAATCATTCTTCGTGGGATTTGCCATGTTGAGCTTTTGTTCGTACAAGCCAACCTTACTAGAAAAGAGCTTTTCTTAAGCTATTTAAATGAGAAATCCTCTCGCTACGTGGGATATTATCTAATACCCGCTGTCTATAATTCACCAAGCTAGTTCCTCCGTTGGATTTACATTAGCCCCATTTTTCTACTAAGATCGTTCTGGAACCTTCCAGATCTTTTACTTTATCTGCAAGTCCTGCCGTCATGTATTTCTCACTTATTTGTGAGAATGCTATTTAAAATTGAAGAATCTTACTTCTAAATTACTACAATAGTGAATTTTCGTCCACCGCTGGAATTTTCTATGGCGCATTTAATTGTAATTTAGAACTTTCTCAAGAAATAGACTCTCGCCTACCTAGTGAAACCAGTTATCATTGCAATAACTTTCTTTCCCATAAACTTTGTGTTTCCACAGTGAACTTTTCATATATTTCAACCAACTATAGTGAAAACTAGTGCTTGCTCAACTTTTCTACCGCGTCGCGATCATCCGTTTATATTTAAATAAGGCCATGACCATTTTTCCTCAATCCCCTATTTCTCTTTCCTAACCTCTTACTAACAATCCGTAATAAACTTTTAAATTTAGGTCTGTTTCAATAAGGTGTCACTCTATGAAGTGCCCTTCCATTTTGCTTGTTTATCATTAAGTAATTGCTGTATAATTACGTGTTTTATACACGTTTCAAACTTACATTGTTTCTCCCTTCAAATCAGGGAAAACAATTCTTTCAACTCTTGTGTGAGTTATTTTTAGGTCTCACTAAATGGAAACTGCCCCATTTGGCTCGTGATTCCTATCTAAAATATAGGAGGTCGAAAACCTTCCTTTTGATTATCTCTTCAGGTTTCACTGTAAGTGACCTGCCCTCTTTTGTATAATTCTCATATAGTAATTCTGTTTAAATATAAGAAGTTGTAGGAACTTCTATTTTATTCTTTATGTTTTCCTTATTGTTATTTTCGAAGTTGTTATACTCTCTAGAATATTCTTTCAGAAATTTCTTATAGTACACTCCTTGTACTCAATTTAATGTTTAAACTTTAATCATTTCATTGCCTTTTTAAAATCTTACAAAGATTTTAGTACCAGGTTTAAAACCTTAAGAATTATTATTTGCCTGGAGCAATTTCTAAATGTTGTAGGAGGTCTGCGACCCCAAATTGTTAATAAGATTGAAACATATTTAATTGTTAAAGATATCAACTTCTTTGCATTGTTAAATAAATTAAATATTTGTTTTTGGATTCATCATTTCTCTGCTACTACAGTTAGGCAAGATCCTAGCTTTCCTAGCTCTTCCTAGGTTTATGCCCTCGTTCATACTCAACAAAGCTTTTACTATTTGTCTTGCCAGACTATCACCCTTCCCCATAGTACTTTTATGCATGCTTGGGAGGAAATACACTAAAGCCTCTCTCTGGCAAACCGCCAAAGTCTTAGCTGCGGTTCCCGTCAGCTTCGACCAAGCTCGTACCCACTTCCGAGAACGGATTTGCGGTGGCAATCACCTTTAAGTGTGTTTAAAGTTAAACTTATTAATTTTGTGGAACTCTCCTCCTATTTTTCTATCCTTTTTCTCCAATCCAAAATCTACTTCCTTCTCTTAATCATCTTCCCTTGGTGGGTGGGTAATTCCTTAGCCTATAATCTACCCACAATTCTCCTCTTTTCTGCTGCACCAATAGTCCAAGTTTCACTTCCATAGAGCGCCACGCTCCAGACAAAGGCTTTCAAAAATGACTTCCCAATACATAAATCTATATTCGATGTCAACAGATTCCTTTTTTGTAGGAAGGCTTTCCTTGCCTGAGCCAACCTATTTTTAATATCCTCTTTGCTTCGTCCATCACTGGTTATTCTGCTTCCTAAGTAACAGAAGTCTCCAACTTCCTTCAGCTTTTCACCTGCCAATTTGATCTCCATAGAAGTTTCTGATTTATTTCGGCTGCATTCCAGTATTTTTGTTTTACATTTATTAATTTTCATCATGTATTCATTCTGTAAGACGGAGTCCATACCATTCAAAAACTGATTCAAATCCTCAGGTGTGTCGGCCAAGATGACGATGTCATCAGCAAATCTGAGTTGAAATTATTTCTCCTTGAATCTTCACTCCCACTTTAAATTTTTCTCCAATTTCCATCATTGCTTGTTCAATGTAAAGATTGAAAAGTATGGGTGATAAGTTGCAGCCTTGCCTTACACCTTTCTGAATACCAGCTTCTCTCTCATGTCCTTCAGCTCGAATGACTGCTGTCTGGTTTCTGTATAGATTGTATATCACCCTCCTATCCCGGTACTTTATTCCAATAGATTTCAAAATGTCAAACAATTTAGTCCAATCAACGTTATCAAAAGCCTTTTCTAAGCCTACAAATGCCATGAACGTTCTCTTACCTTTCCTTATTCTACCTTCCAAAATCAGCCTAAGACTTAGTACAGCTTCCCTTGTTCCTACATTTCTCCTGAAACCAAATTGGTCTTCACCCAACTCCGTTTCTATCTGGCTTTCAATCCTTTCAATCAATAATAACAATAATAATAATAATAATAATAATAATAATAATAATAATAATAATAATGAAAATCCACAGCCTTTTTCCAGTCATTGGACCGGGTCAGGGTTGGAATGAATGAAGCCCCCATCTAGCGGCGAGGATAGGCATTGTGCCGGCTTCCGAAGCCTGTCGCACTCCTCTGGGACAATGATTAATGATTGACAGATGAAATGAAATGATATTGGAGAGTGTTGCTGGAATGAAAGATGACAGGGAAAACTGGAGTACCCGGAGAAAAACCTGTCCCGCCTCCGCTTTGCCCAGCACAAACCTCACATGGAGTGACAAGGATTTGAAGCACGGAACCCAGCGGTGAGAGGCCGGCGCGCTGCTGCCTAAGCCACGGAGGCTACACTAATAATAATAATAATAATAATAATAATAATAATAATAATAATAATAATAATACAACTCTCTCTAATCCACCATAAATACCCCTCTAGTTTTGTTATACAATAAAAAAATATAATAATCTTCTAAATGGTAAGATTACTCAAACTAGATTATTAAACATTTGCAATAACAAAACTATTTTTAAAATATGGTTAGGTTGTCGAAAACATCCCAATGTACCAGTTAGTGTTAATATTGCTAGAACAAAAATTAAACATGAGTCTGTTTCGAAAACTGTACCTGTTTTATGTATCCCAGGCCAACACTAATCTCTTGTCCGCAATCTGGACAGGGTATATTTAGTTGTTCGCAATCTGGACGGTTTTTGACTTGTTCACAATGAAGACACAACCGATTTGAAATGAGTCACTTCAAATTCACACCACTCGACACAACATAATTCGGTAGACGGGAGGAGAGAGGGAACTTACCTGACCGCTCTCAATGAGCGCAGTTCCAATGCCACGTTTCGAAAGGTTGATACTAATGACTAGGGTCATTAGTGAAGCTTGGGCGCAGTTCCATACAGCCCTTTAGTTCTCCCCATGCTGGCCGATTAGTGTAAGTATTAAACATAGCATGTAGTCTGTATTTAGTCCTTCTATCTTCCAGAGATTCCCACCCTAGTTAGCTAGATTTCATTAGAAAGCTAACTATTGCAATGGGTACCATGTTTCGACTTCCGGAAAATTTCGACATATCTTCGCGTTTCACATCCCCCAGACCCCAAAACCACCGTCAGTTCAAAAGTTTATATATAATTTATGTATATATGTATCTATCTATCTATCTATATATATATATATATATATATATATATATCAGTTTCTTGTGGACACGATAACTGCCGTAATTTTGCACCAATCACTTTGAATTTTTTGCATAATATGTATCCCTATAAAATCTCGGTCGAGTTCGTTAATGGGCAAAATCGGTCAAGGGGGTGAAAATGGGGGGGGGGCTTTTTTCTTTCGAAAAAGTGAAATTTCGCTATAACTCTCTTAATACGTGAAATATCGAATCCATTCAAAGTTCATAATATGTGTCGGATAAGTGCCAAAAATTTATGTCAAATGAGTTTTTTGATAGCACCAACCATTGACCATAGGGGTGGAAAAAAGTGGGTTTTTCGGGAAACATTAATCATATCTCTCTTAATAGGCACAATATCAAAACCGTACAAAATGGAAAATATTCCCCTAATAATTACCTAAAACTTTTGTCTGAAAGAATTTTTGATATGACCCACCATTACGCCAAGGGATGAGAAAAATGATTTCGGAATTTTAAAAAATGCCTAGTGCCATCAGTGGTTACCATAACAACGCTTTTAAATTGATAAGGGATGATCTATCAGAGGTTACCAAGACAACGCCATTGACGAGATCACATTCATTTTTAGCCTATTTTCAATTTTGAAAAAATAGGCTTATGAGATCACCTTTTGTCCGTGTGTGTGTGCGTGTGTGTGTGTGTGTGTGTGTGTGTGTGAGGTGTGTGTGTGTCCGCCCCTAATAAAATCTAAACGGCTGGAGCGATTTCAATGAAACTCGGTAAGTTCATAGCAATATTCCCGGCGACCTCGACCTTGCCCTTCAAATTTTGGTACTTCTCACCAATCCAACATGGCGGCTGTGCGAAATATTTCACTAGCATTCAATATCTCCGAAACTATTACCGATATCGCCCTGAAATTGTGTACGATGATAAAGGGCACTACTACAAGTTCACCTATGGGACTTTCAAAAACCTGGTGACTACAAAACCAACATGGCGGTCAAGCGAAGTTGAGACTTTTAAATAGACTTTTCTCGCGATTTAACTATCCAAACGTAATGAAACTTGGTACAGCAAATGTTTATACACATTGTAATGCACTGGAGTCTAATTTAGTTCAATTGTTTACATAACCTCAAAATGGCGGCTGTGCGAAATATTTCACTGACATTCTATATCTCCGAAACTATAACAGATATCACCCTGCAATTTTGTACTGTGATAAAGGGTACTGATACAAGTTCACCTATGTATATTTCATAAACCTGTAAAGTACAAAACGAACATGGCGACCAAGCGAATTTGAAATATTTTAATATACTTTTCTCGTGATTTAACTCTCTGAGCGCAGTGAAATGTGGTACAGTAAATGATTTTGCAGATTGTAATGCACTGCCATCTAATTTAATTCAATTGTTTACATAACCTCAAGATGGCGGCTGTGCGAAATTTTAAAATTAAGTTTTTATTTCTTGTGTCGTAATCATGCGATCGAAGTGAAAGTTTGAATAATGAACCTAGGCAATAATTGTCCTTGAATGGTACATAACTCTATGGCCTATACATATAATAATCCTAAATGACGAGCTTCCGAAATATTTAGACGGTTCTCAATATCTATGAATCTTTTACAGCAACCAAACTGTTTTTTTTTATGTTCATAGAGACTATGAACATATGTTCACCAGTAGGACTTTCAGTGACCTGGTGAGCACAAATCCAACATGGCGGCGACGCGAAGTATAAATATTTAAATGGACGTTTCTCGCGAATTAACTCTCCGAGTGCCGTGAAACGTTGCACATTAAATGCTTATACAAATGTTGATCCACTGGCATCTAATTTATTTCAATTGTTTGCATAATCACAAGATGGCTGCTGTGCGTAATTTTAAAATCTTGTTTTTACTTCTTGTGTTCTAATCATGCGAAGTTTGAATACCAAACGTACACAATAATCTAAATAAAATAGTACAAAAAAAAATCCAACCTGGCGACCATCTGAAATATTTAGACGGTTCTCAATATCTACGAATCTGTTACAGCAATTAAACTGAAATTTTGTATGTTAATAGAGGCAATTAACATGAGCAGGATATATGAAAATAGGCTGTATAGTTCTTCACGGAACTACTTGTTAGCCTACTTTTCACACTTTTCAAAAATGAGGAAAAAGTAGACTTATAAGATATATCCAGGAAAATGTGTCTGTCCTTCTGTCTGTCTGTCTGTCTGTGTGTGTGTGTGTGTGTGTGTGTGTGTGTGTGTCCCTATCAACTCCTAAACGGCTGCAGCAATCGAAACCAAATTTAGTATGAGTAAAGATGTATACCGGAATATCTCAGGCCCATATTTGAAAAAGATGCCAGTGCTACCAACTGCTAAAAAAATGCACTAGAAATTTGAGCTCCATGTTGGATATCTTGGAAGGTATACATGGGAGATATTTTAAAATTGGCACACATGTAGATAATACTATTTCAGTTTAATTTCCAGGTGGCCATACATGACAGCGTTGCCAAAATAATTTTAAGCCTTCTGATAAGTCCAGTTTTTGAATGCATATAACTTCTACACTATGAATTGGATTTCAACCAAATTTTGTATGTAATATGTGTACATAAACATATATGACTGAGTGTATTCTTAAGAGCCACCAGGGCTGCCAACTGTTAATAATTGCTCTCTATTTTGTAACCAAATATATCAGAAAGTATGCAAGCCGACAGCTTTGAACTATGCACACGTAAATTACCCGACATTTTACATTAATTTGGAGTAACTTATATACGTCAGTTCTACCAACATGATTCTAAGCCTGCTGATAGGACCAATTTTTAAATAACTTACATGTAACTTCTATACCAACAAATGGATTTCATCCAAAATTGGCACAAAAATATATAATATTTCAGATTATTTCTGACCAGCACTCGCATGACATTGTTGCCAACATACTTTTACGTGTACTAATAGATCCAATGTCTAAATCCATGTAACGTCCTTTGGACTTCAATCACATTTTTTATTCTGTACCTTAGGAGATGGAAGTAAGAATATATTCAGTCACCAGAGCTGCCAACTGTATTGCTCTATTAGGCTACATTATGCCTAGTATACCTTATTTCGAACTAATTAAGACATTTCGATATTACCCACTTAATTTCGTCATTATTCTAGATAGGTTCATATACTGTAGATTAATCTATGGCATGAATCTTAATTTTAAGAAAAGTAGGCTCTTTAGTTCGTCACGGAACTTCTTGTTCCATCTGACTATGAGGGAAGCGGCTAACTGGTAGCATGCTGAACTTCTATGCCCAAGGTGCTGGTTCAAAGCCGGACAAAGTCGCCGGATTTTCTAAGAGCGCTAAAAATCCGTCAGCATGCTTTCCTTCGGAGGAGAAGTTACAACGTTCGTTGCAAGTTGCTGGTTGCAGTGGCATCTAGCAGCCAAGTTCAGAGCTAGGTGTCGTTGACGTTAGTATTTGGTACAAAATTAGGTACTACTACTTAAAATTGACCGTCTGCAGACCTTACCTGAATTACAGACTAATACAGTCATCAAAAATAACACCGTTTATCAGACAGATTCTACACACACCCATGTACACGGGGTTACATGACCACCTTGTCGCAGCCCCTAAACTGAGGAACCAACCAACATCTCTGCGGGAGATAAAATTTTGCGTGAAGAAGTAGCAGACTGTTAGATAGTTACACATTAGTTCCAAACCTTGCATAAGGACAGTGTGATCACAACTATAAAAATTAACCCCAAATGACAAGAAGGTTACTATCCCCATAAGACAGTAAAATGTTAAAAGTATGCATAGAAAGACGAAAAAATGTTAACTAACCTCCAATTGTAAAATACTTTCTCGCAATAAATGACGTCTGATCCTCCTACGAAAACCTGCATATTTTGCCTATTATAGCCTATCCCCTAGTTTGCCCGGTGAAATCTACCTCCGCCTTCCGGCGTGCCGAGAGGATTTTTTTTTCTATCATTCGAGTTACACTACTTCTAGGAATATGAGCACAAACGCAGCAGCCTTCCTTTGTACCATCTCCAGCACATTGATTAGCCCTACCTGATATGGGCCCAAGCTGCTGAGCCGTATTCCAAGATGGGCCTCACCAGGGTCAAATATCCTAATTCTTTTGCGGTAGAGCTTCTGCATTTTAATACCCGCATTACAAAATAAAGTGATTTGTACGCTCTGGAGACGACACAACCCACATGAATACTCCATTTCATATCATTTTTACATGGATGCCCAAGTATTTGCACGAGTCCAGATGTTAGCATTCTTCATTCACATATAATATTACTGGCACTGGCAACGTAACCATCAACATTATCATGTTGGAAGCCATTTTTCAGTGTTGCCTCGGTAATTGAAATTTAATGTTTTCCAGTCGGTAAACACGATTGTACCTAATTGTAATGGGTGGTTCAGTTCAGTGTTGGCAGCCGGAGAAGACAACTGCACGAAAACGGACCACACATCGCTCAATCAGCTAAGTGCACAATCCACAATAACCCGACCATGTAATAACAATCACACTAAGCAAGCAATCACCACAATCAGTATCTCAACAAAGAAAATCACATATCCTGACTAGTTGTGCTAGTTCAATTACTACGGCAACTAAATAAGTGTTTACGTTCGACGATGTAGATATGTAAATATTATATGTCAGAAAACTGTATCATAATGGGGGTCATTAAAGTACTAATTTTCATTATAACACAGTTTTTCCAACCAATCAGAGCTCAATATTTTCATTCATTGACCAATTAGGTAACGATAGCTTCTCATATTCACTCAAAATCCAACATGTAGGACATGCAATACATGATTTGAAAGTTGACAATGTAGCCTATATTGGATCAACCATTGTAGTTACAATGCATAAACAAACTGGGCAATATTGCAAAAGAAATAGAACTGTGCCTTAATATCCGCAACTCCAATTTCTACACATTCGTGAGATTTCGCCGACAATTTTAGTGAAAGCTGTTGTTGACATAAACACACCAGAACGTCATGGAGGAACCAGGCGTATGCCATTAGTTCCATGGAAATTATAATCCAGCTCTCTGTTCAGTAAATGGATTTCTTATGCGAAACCCTTCCGCCAGATGTCATTACTGTTCTATTTGGGACTCAATTAATTTGCCTCCCGTTGACATTCTATGCGCATCGAATTTGAAGAATAACTAGTTGATAATACGACACATTTTAATTTTAAAGCGTTTGTAACCGCCTATTTTGTGTTATTTGACCAAAATGATCCAACATAGTACATGTGCGCTATCCGTTGGTGCTACTTCAGGATAAACAATGTTTCAAAGCTTTGGGATTCGTTATTGTGTAGAGATCACATTCTGAGCCCACACAATTCCCAAGAAGAAGAATTCAACCGACAGAATCTCGACAGATATTTATGAATATTTATGTTAGAATATAATTATAATACAGTTATAATTACCGTCGAACATAAACAGTCGTATGCAACTCGCCTAAAATGGTTATTAAGACATTCTTGTCGTAATTATTGTCATTATAGGCTCGTTGCATAATGTACTAATACAGTTTATTATAAATATTATAACCCATACTTCTAGATATAGATTTAATATAACTGACACTGCTCCTTCGCATTTGCGCACGTGCAAATGCCAACTGCCTGAGCCTGCGGTCTAGGGAACAGCAGGTGAGAAAGTTACCTCTGAGCCACACAGCCAGTCTTTTTTAAGTAACATGAATCACTACGAATCATAAATACTAACACTAACAAGACGAATTATGAAAATGAAAATCCACAGCCTGCTTCCAGTCGACCAATCAGGTCAGGGAATGGAATGATTGAAGCCCCCATCTAGCGGCGAGGATATGAATTGTGCCGGCTGCCGAAACCTGTCGCACTCCCCTGGGGGCAATAATTAAATGAATGACAGATGAAATGAAATGATAGTTTGGAGTGTTGCTGGAATGGAATTTGTGACAGGGAAAATCGGAGTACCCGGAGAAAAACCTGTCTGCCTCCGCTTTGTCCAGCACAAATCTCACATGGAGTGACCGGGATTTGAACCACGGACCCAGCGATGAGAGGCTGGCGTACTTTCGCCTAAGCCACGGAGGCTTCGAATTATACAAAACTATAATAGTAAATACCAATTATAAATATTTTTAGGATGTCAGACAGATTCTACACACACCAAAAGTACACGGGGCTACATGACCGCTTTGTCACAGCCTCTAAACTGAGCAACCAACCAACAAATATTTGTATACCGATTTAAACTTCAACCCTAGTGATCAGGACTTGATGATGAGCGCGTTTCGACCGTGACAGTGAATGTTTCTTTCATGACTAGTATTATAACTTATAATATATACAGCATATCTAGGTATATTGGGCAAAAAGGGTGTTGACCGACTGGAGAGTATAAATTGACACTTTTTAAGAACTGCGAGCTGTCTCCAGTAGTCTTGGAGCACGTATTATATAAATTATGTTTTTATTTTTTAACTTTAAGGTAAATATGAACAGTTTTTATTTTTTAACTTTCAGGTAAATAGTTTTTTAACTTTCAGGTAAATAGATCAGTTTTATTTTGTTACTTTAAGGTAGAAAATGATCAGTTTTTATTTTTTAACTTTAAGGTAGCAATTTCAGTTTTTATTAATTAGCTTAAAGGTAAAAAAGATCAGTTTTTATTCCTGAACTTTAAGGTAAAAAAATCAGATTTTATATTTTATCTTTAAGGTAAATAAGATCAGTTATTATTTTTTAACTTTAAGATAGCAAATACCAGTTTTTATTTTTTAACTTTAAGGTAAAAATATCAGTTTTTATTTTTAACTTTAAGGTAAAAAGATCAGTTTTTATTTTTTAACTTTAAGGCAAAGAGATAAGTTTTTATCTTTTTTAACTTGAAGGTAAAACAGATCAGTTTTTATTTTTATCTTTTAGGTAAATAAGATCAGTTTTTTTTAATAAGTTAAGAGAATAAGTTTCAGACACGAAACTCGGCCAATAAATGTGCTTCTTGTCTGAGGGTTAAAATGCAGCCTCAATGGCAAAATACTGGAGATGTGTTTGATTCTCTCCATGAATGTCTCCGAAGTGGTATTCCGTTGTATCTCACTTCTATTTCAGGCAAATGCCGGGATGGTTCCTAACAAGGCCATGGCCGCATCCTTTCAAATCCTAGCCTCAATTACAAATATAGTACACACGCTACTGCAGCCATCACAATGATAGGTTAGTTAGTTATTGCTGTTTTAAGGGGAGAAACTATGAGGTCATCTGCCCCTAATGATAGGTTCATCAGACAGCTAACACATAATTAATATTGTAGCTTTCAGTCGGTCAACACAAAAAATAAAAATATATTGGAATTTGTGAAAAATATCGCAAAATAAATTACATGTGATTAACATTTATGTTATACTATCTGTACCCGGCATACGTCGCAATGCCAATCAAAGAAAGTGTTGGCGTTGTAACTTTGTTTGCTGAAGTGCTTTTGGATACACAATATTTTTTTCTTTTTCTATTAACTGCCTCTAAACTATTGTAAAATGGATTTACTATCTCAGAAACATTCGTGGGAGCGTGCTCAACAACTCATCAAAGTTTCATCGCAATCGGATGAATGGTATGAACGCATACCGGACTTTGTTTAAACGATTCGCGCACCGTCACACATTGGTTGAATCTACTCGTGCGCTCCCTATTTTAACATGGATTTACTAAGTCAGGAATCTTTGCAAGGGTGTAAACAACAATTCACAAACGTTTGATCGTAATCGTATAAATGGTTCATGAACGCATACGGGACTTTGTTGAAAAAAAAATCGCGCGCGCGCTGTCACTCATTTGTTGAATCAACTCGAGCGCTACCTTTTGTAATATGGATTTACTAATTCAGAAACCTTCGCAGGAGTGTACACAACAACTCACCAAAGATACATTGTAATCAGATTAATGGTATATGTACGCATAAGGGACGAACAAACAAACAAACAAACAAACAAACAAACAAACAAACATTCATTTTTAGTTGATTTATACATTGTTACGGACTATTGAAGAAGAAAGCTATCTTTAGTTTCCACACATGCACACCCAAGTACTGTACATGGGGCTACATGGCCACGATGTCGCAGAGCCCCTAAATGAATCACCGACATAACTACTTTGGCCTTAGGGACGCCGTAGGGCCGGAATTTTGCCCAAAGAGAAACTGTGACAGGCAGGTAAATGCAGTATAGTGACTCCGCTTCTCAAATTTAATTTTATTAATGCAGCCAATGGCCGGGCCATGGAAGGGATTTTTGAAGAAAATCGGCCGTGGAACTATTGAAAGGAATCATCCCGTCATTTGCCTGGTGGTGAAAATGGAAAACCACGAAAACAATTTTCAGGAGGGCCGAGGTGGGATTCGAACCCACACTCTCCCGATGCCAGCGAGGCACGAGGTAGGCGTTAACGCCCTCAGCCACCACGGCCGGTTTCATCACATTTAAGCACCCTCAATTGCCAACTGACTGCCCAAGAATTCAATCCCCCAACTTGTGCATAGCAGGCAAGAATGTTACATCGTGGTCATCAGAACATTTCTTGGCAGAGACAAGAAATCGAACTCGGACTTCAGAGGTGACAGGCAAGAATGTGGTCCACCAGGTTTTAATCACGTGAGATATTCCTCTTGAAATCGAGCTGGAAATACCTAGCTCTTCTATCAATCTGCTTGACAACTGATTAAACAGAGAACAGGTTTGCCACACACTGGGAAACACGGCAGTGATGTATCAATCGCCAAACTCGAATTCATGGAATGAATAAGTATTGCAGAGATGTGTTGTATTGACAAATTAACTCGTACATCTTTCACGAAACCAGATTTGTTAGTTACAAAAAAGACCACCAGCGAAATAAAATGAGATGCAAAACAAAACAAGAAACAGACAAGTGATGCCAGAAAGACGTGCCATTTGTAATCCAGATAACTAACCCTGCACCTAAAACCTGTTGGCCGCCTTCTGAAGTCTAGGAGCACCTATTGAGACTCTGTTACAAAGGTCCTGGGTTTGATTGACGGCTTTGTTTAATTGTGGTGAGAGGGCTGGGTCGAAGTATACTAGTCTCATGACTTAAAACTAAGAATAGATGGGTTCGTTTCCACCTCAGCTATCCTAGAAGCAGTTACCTGCGTGTCTTAGTCCAGGAAAAAATTGAGATGGTACGTAATTTATGGTCATGGCCTCCTTCTTCCTAATCATACCACCAAATCACATTTGTACGTATACCACAATAACACAGTTTATCAGACAAAATAGAACTTATGCACATACAGCATGTCACGTAGCTGATATCCTCAGAGTCGCAAGTCCCTATACGTTGTTGTTGATTATTTGGGGGCTTTGCGACATCGTGGTCATGTAGCCCTGTGTACTTGGGTGTGTGTAGAATTTGACTGATAACCTGTATCACTGTAATGTCTGTACTAGTGTGTGTATTTGTAGGCTAATTGAGGTAGGATTTGGGTAGGAAGCGTCCGTGGCCTTCAGTTAGGTATCATCCTGCCACTTGCGTGGAGTAGAAGTGAAAATCACGGGAAACCACTTCCAGGATGACTGAGGTAGGATTTGAATCCACCTCTTCTCAGTTTTGCCTCACGAGGCTGAGTATACCCCGTTCCAGCCCTCAGACCAGAATCACATTTCTTGAGAGAGCCGGGAATCGTACACAGTGACAGCCAACAATGCTAATCACTACGCAACGGGCGGACAGTCCCTATATGGAACAACATCGTGTTAGAATGTACAAAAACGAAATATGCAGGCAAATGCTGCGTTGGTAGCTAATTTCACCTACTTCAATCTTGGGCTCTAATAATTACAATTACACACACACGTACATCACAATAACACAGGTTATCAGAAGAATTCTACGCAATTCAAATACACCGTTCTGATGACCACGATGTAACATTCTTCCCTGCTATGCACAGGTTGAGGGACCGAATTCTTGGTCAGTCAGTTGGCAATTGAGGGTGCTTAAATGTGATGAAACCGGCCGCGGTGGCCAAGGGCGTTAACGCCTACCTCGTGCCTGGCTGGCATCCGGAGAGTGTGGGTTCGAATCCCACCTCGGCCGTCCTGAAAATAGTTTTCGTTGTTTCCCATTTTCACCACCAGGAAAATGACGGGACGATTCCTTTCAATAGGTCCATGGCCGAGAAAATCCGTTCCGTGACCCGGCCATTGGCTGCATTAATAAAATTAAATGTGAGAAGCGGAGTCAGTATACTGTATTTACTGGCCTGTCAAAGTTTCCTTCGGGCAAAATTCTGGCCCTACGGCGGCGTCTCTAAGGCTACAGTAGTTATGTTGGTGATTCATTTAGGGGCTCTGCGACATCGTGGTCATGTAGCCCCATGAAATTGGGTGTGTATGTGTGAAAACTAAAGTGATGGTTGGAACGGGGTACACTCAGACTCGTGAGGCTAAAAAAAACAGAGAATAGGTGGTTCGATTACCACCTCGGTGACCTTGGAAGTGGATTTCCGTGGTTTCCCATGTCTACAACAGGCAAATGCCACGATGATTCCTAATGTAAGGCCACGACCACCTCCTTCCCAATATTCACCACAATAACACAGGTTATCAGACACATTTTACACACAACCAAAATACACGGGGCTGAGATGACCGAGATATCAAGAGCCCCCAAATGAAACAACAACAACAAAAATATGACAGTCAGGGCCCTCGTGATGGTCGCAGTGTCAAATTCAAAAGGACACCCCTATCCTCTTTCTATTTAGGTTAGCGTACCCTTGACTGACGTAAACCCCACGGCGTAGCTGTGCTCGTTAAATCGTGCACCACGGCCACGAGGGCAGCGGCAACATGTCCTGAGATCCCGGCATTTGCCTGGAGTAGAAAGGGGAAACCACGGATACCCACTTCCAGGATGGCTGAGGTGGAAATCGAACTCACCTCTTCTCAGTTTTGCCGCACGAGGTAGAGTGTGCCCCATTCCAGCCCTCGGACCAAAATTAAAAAAATATTGGCAGAGCCGGAAATCGAACTCGGACCTCTGGGGCTACAGCCAAGAATGCTATCCGCTACGACATGAGGTGGTCTAAATTTATGTTTTTTGGATGGATATTGTAAAATTTAGTAATGAAGTATAGGACGGATACATTTTCAGTACAGTACATTAATGAAACTTTAAACGAAGTACGCTTAGTGCCAGTCAACTGCATTGGGGAGCTACAAGTTTGGCGATCCGAGGTTGGAATTCCGGCACCAACAGTGACCACCTTGAGGATGATTTGGCCACAGGGTTTTCCACACCTCCTCCGGGAAAATATCGAAATATTCACTTAATTAAAGCCCCGGCACGAACATCAAACCACACCCACTAATAATTACTACTGCGGCTTTTAGGGACGCCGGAGTGCCGGAATGTCACCCCGAAGGGGATCTTTAACATGCCAATAGATCTACTGACTCGGCTCCCTCACATTTGCGCACCCCTCAAATGCCAACTGATTGTGCCAGGTTTCTAACCTGCAACCTTGGGGAGAGCAGGCAGGAACATTACCACTGCACCACGCAGCCAGACACACACACTACAGTACTAGGCTACAGTTACAAGAATAGATCAGGTTATCACACAGGGATGATATGCCAAGCCCCTAAATTCAGCAATAACAACCACAAAGGAATATTTAGCCGAAGAGTTTCTAGAAGACGTGTCTGACGGCTCCAATATGTAAGCTGCAGCACACAGGTGTCTCTCACAAGTATGACCTTATTTTAAAAACTTGAACATTTCAGAGGGAACTTTCTCATTGAAATGGTAATCATGCATAGAGGAAAGTTATCTTACCTTCTTCATAATCGCTGTCGTAGTGGTGTTTCTTGAGAGAATCCGTGGTGTTGCCTTGTATCGCTGAGCGTTACGATATCCGCACCATCTGTTAGTCACTAGCGAGCCAAACTGAACCGTCACTTCGTCCTCCTCACCGTTAATAGCGGTTTGAGCGATTATATTCCACAAGGTCCACTCACTCAAATACTTCTATTCTGTCCAATATTCACTACAGTGGGTCAGAATGCCGCACAATTCAAGAATGTACTAAGAGAACAATTCAAATGTATTTATTCTGTGGCGTGTACATGGTGTGGTGTTGTCGCAAATTAATTAACTAATTAAAATAAATAAATAATTCCGGCATCAATTCAAGTATTGATTGGCGTATATTTTAAACTTTAGAATAATTAAATAAACAAATAATGTAAAAAATGATAAATAAATAATAATTTAATAACTAACTAACTAACTAACTAAATAAATAAATAATTGAATTGATTAATTGTATGCCCTTATGTAAGTTGTTTTTATTTGTGAACATAAAGGTATAGGCCTATTTGTTTTTATTTTTTTATTTTTAAAGCTGTTTGCTCAGTATTTGGGTAGCAAAGATTGTATTGGAAGGTATGCGTTTTCAATAAGAGAATCCTCGCATTGGATTAAACTAAACATACTGAATTGTGTTGAATCTAAGCTTGAGGGGTGGAGTTGGAAGAGGTCACGGCCTACACTCGAAACTAGTCCCGCCATTTCCTGACAAACCAGAGCCGCCAACAAGCTCCGGTCATTTCACTGGACCACCCACCATCAGTCCGGGCCTCGCCCCTAGTGATTTCCACATTTTTGGTCCTCTGAAGAAGTTCCTGGCAGGAAAGCAATTCACGTGCAACGATGACGCCAAGACAGCAGTCCGACGATGGTTCCACAGTTAGCCGGCTGAATTCTACCACAAGGGCATCTCAAATTTAGTTCTGCGATGGGGCAAATGTCTGAATAAATGTGGAGACTATGTGGAAAATATAGTGTAAGGTAGAACAGTACGTGTATTTGTAATTACCTGTATGTATTTTTGTTTGTCTAAAAAAGAATAGGGGCAAATACTTTTTGATCCGCCCTCGTACTAACCTGTGTTATTGTAATGCCAGCAGTAGTGTGTTTATGTATCATTATTAGAGTTTATATTTGTCCCGAAATGTGAAAAAAGAAAAATGAACTTCTAGTATTTTCCTGAATTAGACATTTTTTTTAAAGCAAGGGAAAAATAAAGTGAGGGTTGCCTCAAAAATTATCGTGGTGTGCAATCGAACAATTCATCTTTCGTTTCATGGTTCTCTAATGACATTTTGACTGGCTGCGTGGCGCAGCGGTACGTTCTCGCCTGCTGTACCCAAGGTTGCAGGATCGAATCCTCGCGCATTCCGTTGGCATTTGAGGGTGCGCAAATGCGAAGGAGCCGTATCAGTAGATTTACTGGCACGTAAAAGATCCCCTTCGGAGCATAATTCCGGCACGTTGGCGTTTCTAAAAGTCAGAGCAGTTAAAAGGGACGTAAGACCAACAACATTATGAAATCTCATAAGACACGTGCTTATCCTTAGCACATGCTGTGTGTAATAAATGCGTCTTACATATTCAGGTACATTGTAGATCTATGCGTTACACAAATTGCTTTGACTGTCGCCCCGGAGGTCCGAGCTAGATTCCCGTCTCTGCCAAGAAATTTAATTCTGGTCTGAGGGCTGCAAAGATGTAAACTCAGCCTCGTGAGGAAAAACTAAAAAGAGGTGGGTTCGATTCCCACCTAAGTCATCCTGGAAGTGGTTTTCCGTGGTTTCCTCCACTTCTACTCCAGGCAAATGCTGGGATGGGTCCTAACGTAAAGCCACGGCCATCTCCTTCCTAACCCTCATCTTAATTACAAATACACGCTCTAAAACAACCATCACAATAAGACAGGTTGTCAAACAAATTCCACACACTCCCAAGTACACGAGGCTACCTGACCACGATGTCGCATAGCCCCTAAATCAATCAATCAATCAATCAATCAATCAATCAAACAATAACAAGAACAAATTGCTGACTTTGACAATTGTTCACAGATCTTGTTTACGCATAAAGTAAACAGCTATAAAAGTCATTGCTCAAGCGTTATAAAGTTAAGAGTAACAGAGCCTTACTAATACACTAACGGCTGGCCTTTATTAACTAATGGTATTAAACCAAATTATCAGTACGATTTAATCATGTTAGAATGATGGTTTACACAGTCTCATAATACTATCAGAAGTTATCCATAAAATACGTTCGCAGAAGTGTCATATAATTAAGCCCCCTCCCCCATTATAACAATTCTTAATACCCCTACCCTCCCCATTACTGTAAGTGAACGTCCAAAATAAATTACCCACAGAAGTGAACGCCCGAAATAAATTACCCCCGAAGTGAACGTCCAAACTAAATTACCCCCCGAAGTGAACGTCCGAAGTAAATTACCCCAACTCCTATGCGAACGTTCAAAGTAAATTACCCTCACCCCCGAAGTGAACGTCCAAAATAAATCACCCGCCCTCCCTAAGTGAACGTCTAAAATAAATCACCAGCCCTCCCTAAGTGAACGTCCAAAATAAATTACCCCCACCCCTAAGGGAACGTCAAAATAAATTTTCATCCCCCTAAGTGAACGTCCAAATTAAATTACCGCCCCCCTAAGTGAACGTCCAAAATAAATTGCCGCCCCCTCTACTGTAAGTGAACTTCCAAAATAAATTACTCCCACCCCTAAGTGAACGTCAAAAATTCACCCCTCCCTAAGTGAATGTCCAAAATAAATTTCTCGCCCCTTAAGTGAACGTCCAAAATAAATTACTACTCCCCTAAGTGAACTTACAAAATAAATTACCTCCCGCCCCTATGTGAACGTCCAAAATAAATCATCCCCTAAATGAATGTCCAAAATAAATAATCGCACCCCCATAAGTGAAATTCCAATACCCCCCACCCCTAAGTGAACGTACAAAATAAATCACCCCACTCCCCCTAAGTGAACGTCCAAAATACATTTTTCGCCCCCTAAGTGAACGATAAAATATATTACCAGCCCCTTAAGTGATTTACAAAATAAATTACCCCGCTCCTAAGTGAATGTCCAAAATAAATTACCGCCCCTAAGTGAACGACCAAAATAAATCCCCCCCCCCTTTTTGTTCAATGTATTGCGCAACTCAGCGTATGGAGTAAATCCCACATTACAGGACTAGCACAAGAAACAGGAAATGTATTACTGAAATCACGAGAATGTTACACAGGATAAATTTTCCCTTCCACAAATCAACCTACAAAAACAGTTGTTCATTTGGATTTTGCAAATCGTGTAATACCGGAAAAAAATGACGAACGTAATAATTTCGTAAAGAATTTGTTTCCCACAAATTATTATCGTACACTTAGGTCATAAGTTCCTCTCCCCCCCCCCCCCCCCCGTTCGAGCAAACATATTTTATCTCTTTTAGTGCCAGGGGACAGATGTAAGGCTCCTCGTCCTCCTCCCCCCCCCCCCCAATTTTATAAACGTTGTATTAGAATTTTCAGCCACGCAGTGTTATCTACGTTGTAACCAAAACAAAGCGAGAATCATTCTCTCTGAATATATCGATGTGTTTAAGTTTCGTGAATAAGTGGATTCATAAGAAGCACTGTATTCTTTGAACATACTGCAATAGCTGACTTTGCATGGGCGTTATCTATTTAAGTTGTGTTTGTTTACGTTCTTAGTCGGAGCTAATTAAGATACGCTGTGACAAATAACGAAAGGGAAATAAACAAGTAGTTCCGTGAAGAACTATACAGCCTATTTTCATATATCCTACTTATGTTAATTGCCTCCATCAACATATCCAATTTCAGTTTGATTGTTTTAATAGATTCGTAGATATTGAGAACCGTCTAAATATTTCGGTTGGTCGCTATGTTGGATTTTTATATATGTAGCCTAGGCCATAGAGTTATGTACTATCACATGACGATTTTGCGTAGGTTCATTATTAAAATGTTCACTTCGATCGCATGATTAATACACAATAAATAAAAACTTAATTTTAAAATTGCGCACAGCCGCCATCTTGAGGTTATGTGAAGAATTTAACTAAATTAGGTGCCAGTGCATTACAATGTGTATAAACATTTACTGTACAATATTTCATTGCGCTCAGATGGTTAAATCGCAAGAAAAGTCTATTAAAATGTTTCACCTTCGCTTGGCCGCCATGTTCGTTTTGTATTTTACAGGTTTCTGAAAGTCTCATTGGTAAACTTGTAGTAGTACCCTTTATCACCGTACAAAAGTTCAGGGTGATATTATTAATAGTTTCGGAGATATAGAATGGCAGTGAAATAATTTTCACAGCCGCCATGTTGGATTGGTCAGACGTAATAAAATTTGAAGGACACGGTTCGGGTGGGCCAAAATAGTAGTATGACCTTACCGAGTTTCAATGAGATCGCTCCAGCCATTAGGAAGTTATTAGAGGGGAACACATACACACACACACACACTCAAGGACAAAAGGTGATCCCATAAGCCTATTTTTTCATAAAATGAAATAATTTTTAACAAATGGTGCTATTTAGATTGCATAGGCTATGGGCATTATAATAACAGCGGCTTCTGTGGCGTAGTCGGTAGCATGCTGAACTGCTGTACCCAAGATCGCAGGTTCTAACGCTGCCAAAGTCGTCGGATTTGTTAAGGGCGGTAAAATCCTTCAGTATGCTTTTCTTTCAGAGGGGAAGTAAAGTCAGCGGTCCCATGTCATAAATTTATGGCATGTAAAAGATCCTTCCTCTAACTAAATTTGTGTGAAGCTAAGTTTCTAGGTTAGATTTCGTTGAAACGCCCTATCAAAGTTCGAACGTTCAGTGGAAATTTTAAATTACTAGTTTTCGAGCGAGTTCACGAGCTAGCAAGCCTACCACTCCAGCATCAAACTGTCGAGCCGTGCCCAGTTAAGACTTCAGAGAAGATTATATGTGTTTGGAGTTTCGCTGTTCACATCAGCTCTTCTGAATTGCGTCTGGGACCTGCCGTTCATGAGCCTTTTAAGTTTACGATGTGTAAAACGTTAAAGATACCGGGCGAAGCCGGGGCGGGTTGCCAGTCTTATCTTAAAAGGTACTCGTAGGAGATAATTTTATAAATATTTTCTTATTTCACTAAACTTGGCCATTTTTAACATACCCATTTATAATGACTTGGCATCAAGAGGGTTTAGGATGATCCCTTAGTGCCTCCTGTTAGGCTATGTCCTGCTGAACACTTAACGCGTGGTATTAGACGGAAATACAATTCTTTTGCTAGCACGATGTCATCCATTAATAATAATAATAATAATAATAATAAACTTGGCTCAACCCCGTGGGGGTTTCTGCCTGTTCCCCTATCGGGCTCGTCCCAGGTGGCGGATAGGGAGGCTCGCCGGACTTGTCCGGAGGGTTTGAGGGAAATAAAATACCTCTCGCGGACCAAAAACAGGCACAGCTTGACAACATCTTCAGCAACCTCTGAAGCTCACCACTTCAGTTGTAACCATGACACCGACATAGATCGATGTCCCCACTACTTTCAACTTGTTAGCATGATGGAAACAACCTACAATATAACTACCCCAGGCCCTAGTAGACATACTAGTTATTTTTCTCGGTCATCGGATTCTGGGGGACCGAGAACATCATGCGGGAATGTATCGGAGCTTCCCAAATCTCTTCGCCCAAAATGCAAAACTTTCATTGGTAGCTTAAACATCAACACACTTCGGAAAACTGGCAAGTTAAAACAATTAACAGACATGTTGGATAACTTCAACATCCAAATTTAAGCACTACAGGAAACCAGATACACGGATGAAAATCATTTTGAATCAGGAAATTATAGAATTTATAAAGGCAAGCCAGCAATCTCCCTCCATATGAAGCCACTACAATTTGGCACTGGATTCGCTGTCAGAAAAAACATTATAAACTCAGTGCTTAACTTTTCCTCGCCTTCTGAAAGAATTTCAACACTATCCGTTAAATCAGGAAACAAAGCTTATACGCTTATTAATGCGCATGGACCCACCAAGAACTACAACCGTAAAGATCCACAAAAGGTGGAAGACTTCTGGGAACTGCTGGAAGAAACTACAGCCATCATTCCAAATCATCACATTAAAATCCTATTGGGAGATTTTAATGCCCAAATTGGTATAGAAAGGAAATTCAGGACCATTGTAGGACTATATCCAGCACACAATAGAACTAATAAAAATGGAGAAAGATTACTTGATTTTTACAAAACTTTTGATCTCAATCTAATGTCAACACATTTCCTGGCACTTCCACACAAGAAAAAGACCTGGAGATCCCCTAATTTTCACTTAGGAGAATTTCAAATAGATCATGTGGCTATTTCCAAAAAGAATCAAAAAGAAATTATGAATGTCAAAGTCAAGAAAGGAGTCATTGACTCTGACCACCATCTATCCTTAATCAAGGTAAAATTTCAACCAAACAGGTCCAAACCAAAAATAACAAAAAATCTGCGCGTCGATCCAGAATTTCTTAAACAGAACGCCAGTACTTTCCAAGAAAGTATCCCTACTCACGATTCTTCTGGCTGGTTAGAACTCAAATATATACTTTCGAAAGGTTCTCAAAACATTGGCACACCGCCCAGGAAACGCAAGCATAGGTGGTGGAACGAAACCTGTGACAAGGCTATAAACTTCAGAATTAAAGCCTGGCAGAATTGGAATTCTCACAAAACGGAACAAAATTGGCACGAATTCACCAAAGTACAGAAACAAACCTCTAAAATCATCAGATCTGAAAAACGCAAGTACGATCACTACAGATTGGCTGAAATTGAACAAGATTTTACTAAAAACAATACACGAAACTTCTACAAAACCTTCAGAGAAGAATTATCAAATTATCAGGCACCCAGTCTTTGCTTCAAACGCCCGGATGGGACATTGGAAACAAATAATCAAGAAAATTGCAAACTTCTAGCAGATTATTTCAAGGATCTTTTAAACTGTGAATCCCCTAAAGAACAACTCATCTTTGAAAAAAAAAAACATCCAACCAAGATTCAGAACCCCCAACATTGGAAGAAATTAAAGAAATAATCCATGGACTCAAAAATAATAAAGCCCCAGGGGAAGATGGTATAATTGCCGAAATGCTGAAGATAGGTGGTGAGAACGTAGCCCAGAAAATCCACTCAATTCTTGAGAACATCTGGATCACCGAAGAAATACCTGAGGATTGGAAATGTGCGCTAATCCATCCACTGCACAAGAAAGGGGATAAAACCAACATCAATAACTATAGAGGAAGTTCCTTGATACCAGTTATTTATAAAATTTTCTCCAAAGCCCTGCTCACTAGACTTGAGAAACAAACAGACCGTCTGATTGGAGAATACCAGGCAGGTTTCCGAAAAGGAAGATCATGTACGGAACAAATTCTTAATCTCAAAACTATCCTACAAATGCGCAAAACCAGACAGACAGTCTGGATTGTAGATTTCAGAAAAGCATATGACTCTATAGATCGTCAAACACTTTTCAATACTCTAGAAGAATTTCAAGTGGATAGAAAAACAAGAGAATTAATCAGACAAACACTAACTGGCACTACGTCAAAAGTTAAATTCCTCGGCGAAATATCTAAGCCTTTTGCAATTAACACTGGGGTCCGCCAAGGAGACGGATTATCTCCGTTACTGTTCAACCTCGTACTTGAGAAGATAATCAGGACCTGGGAAAAGGAAACTAAGGGAATAACCCTTGGCAGACTACTCAAAGATAGAATTCATGTACATTGTTTGGCCTTTGCTAATGACATAGCAATCCTTTCTAATAACAGGCAAGAAGCAATTCATTCCATTGAAAAATTACATGAAATTGCCATCAAAACGGGACTTCAAATTTCTTATGAGAAAACTCAGTACATGGAAGGAGCCTCACGATACTTAGACGGACAACCTATGAGAACTAAATTCGGCAAAATCTTTCAAGTGAACGAATTCAAATATCTGGGAGAAATTATTCAGCCCTCTGGTTTAAACCGTGAAGCAAATAAAGAGAGAATTTCCAAATTACAGAAAGCTTACAGAATCACTTGGAATAGGTATAACAAAAAATCAATATCTCGGAAAGCAAAACTTAGACATTATAATACAGTAATCAAACCGGAGGCGTTATATGCATCAGAAACCTTAATCATTGGTGGCAAATCTTTAACCAAAGAGATTGAAAAACAAGAAAGGAAAATTTTACGAAAAATTTTTGGCCCAGTTTTTATAGAGGGAATCTGGAGGAAAAAATAATCCCAGGAAATATATCGCCAATGTGAAAAAATGTCTCATACTTTTCGGAAAAGACGATTGAAATTTTACGGGCACATTATCAGAATGAACAATGGCAGATTGACTAAAAGAATTCTCAACTTGGCCCTCTCACTAAAAACCAAGAACAGCTGGCTACGTGAAATTGAAACAGATCTCCAGGAAATCAACATTTCAGACAATATTATACAGGACAGATGCAAATTCAGAACCCTAATCGACAATCACCAATTTGAAGACAAACCCAACACCAGGGCCACCATAACTTGGACAGAAGACCGAAGAAAGGCGCTCAGCGAGAGGATGAAGAGATTTTGGAAGGAAAAGAAGGCCAACACATCAGCTAAACAGGTTCAACCGTGCTCTTGAGTCGGGCATAACGATGCAAGAAGAAACTTGGCTCAACATCCCATTGACGGTTTTGACATACCATATGGCCTTCAGAATCCTGAGGACGCAAGGTCAACACGTGTTCCCTCGCCCTGAAGTAGAAGTGGAGAAACCACGGAAAACCAATTCGAGGATGGTGGAGGTGGGAATCGAACCTACCTCTTCTTACTTTTGCCTCAAGAGACTGAGTGTATCCCGTTCCAGCTCTAAGACCAGAATTAAATTTCTTTGCAGAGCCAGGAATCGAACCCGGGCCTCTGCGGAGACAGCCAAGAACGCTAGTCACTTAGGAACGAGGCGGAAACTTTAAATAAATACTGAGATGGGAATTGAACTCACCTTTTCTCTGTTTTGCTTCACGGGGCTGAGTGAACACCGTTCCAATTCTCAGACCACAATTATATTTCTTAGCAGAGCCGTGAATCGAACCTGGAGCTCCGGGGTGACAGCTAAGAATGCTAGATACACCACGAGGTGGTCGTAAGGGGAATCAAGCTCTGACGTGTATTGCTATTTATGGGGTGAAAATCATTAACGAGCAACATACAGCAGCTTTTGTCATTAGCACCAATTAAATGCACGTTTTTTTAATGAAAAGAATACACTAACTTTCTACTGGCAGAGGTGGTCTTCCGATAATTACCCGTGCTATCGACCACTCCCGAAGAAAGTGGTTTAACCTGAAAAAAAATCGCGTTTGTCCAAATCTTGTCACAGATAACACTTTTACTCCAGAAATCATTGATTGAAATAACCAATCTATTATTTATTGATTCTTTAGGAGTTTTGTGACATCTTGGTCATGTATCCTGTGTACTTGGTTGTGTGTAGAATTTGTCTGATAACCTGTGTCACTGTGATGTCTATAACAGTGGGTTTATTTGCAAGTGAAGTAGCATTGGGGAAGGAAGCGGCCGTGACCTTAAGTTAGGTTCCATCCTAGCATTTTCCTAGAGTAAAAGTGGGAAACCTCGGAAAACCACTTCCAGGATGGCTTAGGTGGGAATCCAACCTGCCTCTTCTCACGAGGCTGAGTGTACTCCGTTCAAACCCTCAGACCAGGGCCGAAAATCGAACCCGAGCCTCCTCGCTGACAGCTAAGAACGCTAGCCACTACATAACAAGTGCAATTCTTTGAAACTGATATCACGCATGCCGACGATGTCTTTCCAATACATCAAGCCAGAATTACATTTCCTAGCATAATCACTACACTACGAGGTAAATATAAGCCAGGATTGGGGGCATGGTGGCGTAGCGGTCAAGCTGTTGTCCTCTCACCACGGCGTATTGGGTTCGATTCCCGGTCAGTGCATGTGAGATTTCCAAGTGAAATGCCAAGTCCTGTGGTTCGGATTCCACGTAAAAGGGAGGTCCCCTGGCTCATGATCGCGAGATTAACGGTCACGTGAAACAACATAAGTTCCTTCCTTTCATAAGCCAGGATAAAGGTAGGGTACAGGCTGACAGCTTTCCAGGAGATATCTTGTTTTGTTATGAATTGCAACTGTGTGTAACCGTATGAATAAAACATTCTTATTTTTGCATCGCAATGGATGGCCGCTAAGGAGAAACAGGTAATCGCGCGAAAAAACGGAGGTGATATGTCTCATCGAGAAGCACGTGGAGTCTTCGTAGGAAGTTATACGGTACAATTTATTCCAAGGTCAAATTTATTACAAAGAAATTGACCTCAAGCAATGGGTAGTTCTGAAATACATTCAGATCTTTCGGGGAATGTTCACCTTCATGGTTAAGTGGATAGAACGCTTGCCTTTTGTCCGAAGATCACCGCGTTCATTTCCAGAACGCCGTGCGATTTTCAATTCTCCTTGTTTGGAGACTGGGTATTTGTGACGTAATCATCATTCATATTATCATGAATTGCAGGTTGCCCACAAACGACAACTCGGAAGGCATGCACCAGGCCTCTTCGAATGTAATGAATCACCCCCATCATGTTCTCATTGTATTGTCCTCTTGATAACGTTCCTCAAAGTCCTTCACGTATTGGTGGAAACGTCCCCCCCCCCCCCTCAAAGTTATCTTTAAATAGGCCCATGTGAGCATGTAACATGTGCACTATAAGGGACGTTCTGCAGCCCATGAGTTTAAAGTTCTCAAGCATAGTGGAAATAAGCTCTTTGTAATTCTCAGTTTTCTTATTTCCAAGGAAGCCATGAATCACTGCTTTAATGCTGTACCATGCTTATTTTTCGTGGGTGTTGAGTTACTGTTTATTTATCATCGCATAAAATACAAAAGCAATCTTTATTAATCACGAAGGGCGTTTTGGTTACTGTTCGATGTAGACAGTCATAATTTATCCATTAAATATTAAACTCAACACAAAATATTTGTTTGCTGACTTGTGTTCGTCTACTTAAGGGGACACCAAACTGAAATTTGTAACTTCGGTATTTTGTATACGATTAGCATGAACATTAAACCACAGATACCTATTTGTAAGCATAGTGTTCAAACCAAATTAGAGCCTTGCACAGTAAAAAATGTTTGAGAAACTAAATGTACAATTTTATGTTTTGGTTTTCAGATAGAAGAAAGTCCCTTGCTTGACATTTGTTTTTGGATTGACACTAAATTTGGCATAAAACTACCTAAGACTTCTGGTAACTGAAGTTAGTATTCCACTAAGTTGTTTGATGGTTAGTATGGGACATACAGGTTTTTAAATATTCTGTCCTTTTTTATTTCAGAAAAGCAAGTGAATACAAAATTGAGTAGGTCATAAATTACGAACTATTATTATCAAAACAAAATCCAGACTTAATTATTAAAAAAAAAATACTATTTACCTACTTGTTAACAAAATTGCATTTGAATCAGGTGAAAATTGTATTGTAAGGGACTTTTATACTGGTGAAGAGGACTGTCTTCCCTAATATTCAATGTATCTTACAAAGTATCAAGATTGTTTACCTTTGAAAATTGCTTACAGGGCAGCACCATTTTAAAGAGGCGCCGTAGATATTAAAAATGCTGGAATCGAAAAAAGAAATTCATTCTCTGATCAAGCACACATAGGGGTACTTAACATCACCGAAAACGAAATTTCGAATTCTTGGACGAAATCCATGAAAACTCAGTTCATAATCCCCTTAAGTGCAACTTGTTTCTCGTCCTATAACTGAACCTACCACTCCTGGAACCATGCTGCCGTTCCATTAGTATAGCTCCTTGCTGTCGACTAATGAGGTTTGCTCGTTGGCTCATGTATTTCGTGAGTCCTATAAAGAGTTTCTGGTAAACTATTACAGCATTAATAAGCATCCAGTGTGACAATAGCGAGATGAATAATTAGTTGCATAATGCAAACTTTCACTGCCTTGTTACAGGAACACCTAAACAACGCGGAAGGTTAATTTCAAGGTTTAAACCCACTGTAAGACTTTAGTAATGTGGTTGTGGACCACCTAGTTATGCAGCGTTTAGGGTTCTTGGCTGTCGCCCCGGAGGCCCGGGTTCGAATCCTAGCTCTGACAAGAAATTTAATTCTGGTCTGAGGGCTGTAACGGGGTACACTCGACCTTGGGAGACAAACTGAGAGGAAATGGGTACGATTCCCACATCAACAATCTTGGAAGAAGTTATCCGTGGTTTTCCCACATCTACTCCAGGCAAATGCCGGGATGATACCTAACGTAAGGCCAAACACACACACTCTAATACATCCATCACAATAACACATGCTATCAGACAAATATTCCACACACACCCAACTACACGTGGCTGAAAGTCCAAGTTGTCCAAATACGTCAAATGAAACAACAAAAACTACAACAACAACATAAGAAGCAGGCATCCTCATGCTGCCTGGTCGAAACGACCAGTGTCCACCTCGTTTCGTAGTGTCTAGCATTCTTGGCTGTCACCGCGGAGGGCCGGGATCGAATTCCAGCTCTGCCAAGAAATTTAAATCTGGTCTGAGGGTTGTAACGGGGTACACTCAACCTCGCGAGGCAAACATGTGAAGAGGTGGGTTCGATTCCCATCTCTGCCAACCTGGAAGGGGTTTCCCACTTCTACTCCAGGCGAAGGCCACGGCCGCCTTCTTCCCAAAGTTCATCTGTAACACAGACTACTACAGACACCACAATTGAACAGGTTATCGGACATATTCTAAATACATCCAAGTTCACGTGACTAAATGAAAACGATATCCGAGCCCCTCAAATGAAATAACTACAGCAACAAATTAATGAAGAGTGGAGGAAGCGTAAGGTCAAAAGGCGTATATTTTCGATTTCAATGAACTACGACCTATATCAGTTATCCGTCTCGGCATAATGGGTTAAACTCAATAATAACTGGATTATTATATAATCATGGAGATAGCATGTGCAACGAATTCTTATCAGGCGTAATTTATGAATGGCGAGGTGCATGAAACACAAATCCCCCTTCCGTCAAATCTAAACTCGTCTGTATATTCTGTGAAACGAAGGCTGAAACTGGGGTGATAGGCTCACTCGCTAGCTAGGAAGCAAGTAATTGAATGGAGATTGTTGGAAGGAATGAAAACGTAGAAACACTTATAGTGGGCTGTCGCGGACTATTTTTGTGGAAATGTTTTTACACTCATAGTATATAGATATTCTTAACGGTTTACCCAGCGTTAGGTCAAAAGGCGCACGGACGGTAAGTTTTTCTTCCGACTCTATTCACTAAAATCGTTACTGCTTGGATTACTTTGGTCATAAATAAATGATTTTCTACAGAAACCTTCCTCAAGAAATCCTTTACAGAATGGTGAAAACTACATCAAAATCCATCCAGTGGTTCTCGAGATTTCCTGGAACATCGAAGAATCGGGGACTTCGTTTTATACTAAGTAGAGATACCCAAGAATAGAACATTTATTTATGAAAGGAAGTGTCAAGGACAAGAACTGTAATGGTAGGCTAAGATTAGAATACGTGGTGTGTGCGGTACCTATGTAGAGATGAAACGATTAGCTCGGGACAAGGGGGCATGGAGCACTGCGTAACCGACATGTTTTAGAAATATCATTATCAACAGAAGGTTACGCGTAACAACATTTGATTTCAGTATTTCAACGAACAAAGAACGTAGTCTACTATTGTGAGGTTTGAAGCCATTTTTCAGTGTTGCCTAAGTAAACAAAAGTTTGGTGCTTTTTAGTCGGTCAACACGAATGTACCCTAAAAGAGCTGGGTTATGTCCTAATCTGAAATAAATTACATGAGTGTTTTTTGAACCTCTTGGCTTCACGATTTGCCTGACTGGCCGTGAACATTGTTAGGTTTGAAGCCATTTTTCATTGTTGCCTAAGTAAACAAAAGTTTGGTGCTTTTTAGTCGGTCAACACGAATGTACCCAAAAAGAGCTGGGTTATGTCCTAATCCTGAAATAAATTATTCTCAAACAAAGATGTTATAGCCTAAGTGTAATGGATCTGATGATGGTCGCTTGACGATCGAAACAGGTCTCCTAGTGTATTTATTAATCTCATGTAATTTATTTCAGCTCTTTTTGGGTACATTCGTGATGACCGACTAAAAAGCACCAAACTTTTGTAGTCTACTATTTTATATCAGAAACATTAATGCAATATGCAATGAAATGCCGATTTGTTGAATGAATTTTTGCATTGTCACTATAGCTGTAAGATAACTTGTGGTGTAGCTGCCAACGTTCTTAGCTGACGCCTAGGATGTCCGAGTTTGATTACCGGCTCAACCAAGAAATGTCAATTTTGGTGGGCCGATAACCTCGATGTTAGGCCCCTTAAAATAACAATTATCATCATCATCATCATCATCATCATCATCAATTTTGGTATGAGGGCTGGTACGGGGTACACTCAACCTCGAGAGGCAAAACTGAGAAGAGATGGGTACGATTCCCATTTGAGGCATCCTGGAACTGGTTTTCCCACTTTTACTCCAGGCAAATGCCGGGATGGTTCCTAACTGAAGGCCACACACGCCAATCCTATCCCTCATTTACAAACACACACTAGTACAGCCATCACAATAACACAGGCTATCACACAAATTCCAGCCAAGTACACGGGGCTACATGTCTACGATGTCGCAAAGCCCCTAAATAAGCAACAACAACAACAACAATAAACTTAAACACCATCAGTTTTCAACAATGACACACGGATTTCTCGTCAACCCAGTAGGGCCTAGATAGCTCTGCGGTCAATGGCGATACAACCGATACTCTGACAGCTATATTTGGGACATACAGTTTGTAGATTATATTTGATTAATGCTCTAGTAAGTTCCAACGTTCGCCACCAGTTGCCGGTTGCGATGGCATCTAGTAGCCAAGTTTACAGCTAGGTGTCGTTGACAATACCATTTGGTAGCAAATGTAGGAACTACTTGAAATTGATCATCTGCAGTTCTTACCTGAATTACAGATAACACACACTAATACAGCGATCAAAATTAACACCGGTTATAAGACAGATTCTACACACACCCAAAGTACACGGGGCTACAAGACCGCGTTGTCGCAGCCCCTGAACAGAGGAACTTACAAAAACAAAAATAAAAATAAAAAATATAATTCAGAGTCTAGGATCATCGTGAGATATTACTCCGATAATATTATAGCATAGGCTAACTAACTATTTAACTGACTATTTGACTAACGGCAGATGACGCTCACTGATCCACTCCTTAAAACAACAATAACTACTAACTAAAATAATAAATAAATAAATAAATTAAAATAAATTAATACAAAAGTAAATACATACAAAAATGGTTAAATAAGTAAATAAATTAACCAATAAATAAATAAATAAATAAATAAATAAATAAATAAATAAATAAATAAATAAATGAATATGTTTTTTTTACTGATCCTTTGATATTGTATCCCGTTCTTTCACAAAATGTAGTGAACAACCGTACCGTTATATAGTTTCCCTAGCGACGAGGACCTGGAGAAGCACGTGGTAGCCCTGAGAAAGAAGAGAACGATTGGTGCTGTGTGCAAGTGCAGTGTACTAGACGAGCCAGTGGCTGCCCTAAGATAAGAAGTGATGTGTAGTGGTGCTACATGCACGTGCTGTGTGTGTACTGGATGAACACTTACTCTTGCTGAGATAGCTCTTCACACTTCTCAATATTCCCCCACACACATTATAACATTACACTAGACTCAAGTATCCGTCAACTCGAAATGACTACTAACGCTATGAAACATGAGTACACTATTCACAGTACGGTACTGGTCATCTCTCCAGCGCACCAACACGGGAACTGCTGTACGGAGCTCAGCTCCACATCTGTCCTCAATGTAGCTGCTCTACATTTACAACTCTCTCCTCCTTTTACTTTCCGAGGCAATTAACAGCAGAGTATCAGTTAACATTGCTAGCTTATTTATTGTTACCTACCTACGGTTTAAACTTGGCATCATCTTACTAGGAATGAACATCTTACATTTAGAATTTCAATATTGGCTATCTTCATTATAGAGGCAAACATGTTGTCATCAGCTTATTATTTCAACTTCCTCAATATCGTTCTTCACAAAGACAGCAGTGCCATACATGTTATGGAACGTAGCAGAGATTATGGTGTACCCAGGAATCTTGCATCTGATGTGAAGCTGACTTAGATCTTCACAATGAGTCTCTTGCAATAGGACGAAATCCACCTGATATGCTATTAGTGTTTTAGTCAGATATTCATTCTTCGACCTGCTTGCTCCTTCAATGTTAAGTTGAAAAATCCGTATGGAATGATGAAAATCTCTCCCTGCCAAGCTCTGACAAGAGCTGTTTCTAGGCTGAGTCATAGTATTCACTGTATCCTCATATTGCTGGGATATCCAAAAGTAAAACTTACGGCCCAGCAGCCAATGTAGCTGTTGCTTTCTTAGCACCACCCAGGAGGCACGTGTAGGGCTCTATACGGCAATACCTACGGACGTGAAGCGACTCAGTGGGACGCTACAAGAAATACCTGAGGCTACAGATGAAGCAGTGAATTGGTTAAATTCGTTGGGCATCCATTTGTAATGCTTCTATATTCTTCCCTGTCAAACTTATGTACATTTTGTATATACTAGCAATTAAGTTTTTCACCTTATGTGTAACATATGTATCCTTTATGCCATACGATAAATAGCCTATATCCCTCCCTATATTATTCTGCTAAGGTCCCATTCCAGTTTTGTACCGAAAACAAGTTCCCATTAACACCGACCTACACATATGGGGTACCTACAGGTTCAGCATAACCCAATGCGTAAGCGAAACGCACTCACTTACTATTTAAATGCCTCACAATTAAATAAATATCTTAAAACATGTATATTTACTATGAAATAATGAAAGAATGCAACACGGTAACCATGGTAACAGAATCTCACAGGTCCATCTATTTCTGTAAGACGCAACGCAATTCCAATTATTACATACTGTGAAAGTTTCCAGACGGTTATACGGTTATCACGGAACCAAATTAAGCTGTAAAATTCATCAATACATACAGTATAATGCGCTTAAGGGGGTCAAGGGGCAATCTAGAATTTTTTCACGCAATTTTCACGTGTGAGTGTGGTACGAAAGTCTTTTTCACCCGACTATAAAGGGTCTCCGAAAACGACATTTAAAGGCCCTTAAATTAACAGTGTCTGTGGTATTCCCAGAAAACTAACTTCGCTCTAATATACCTATGGAGGAATGACAAACCCCTAACCACTGCACCAGTATCTTAATTGATAAAGTATGATTATTCATACCAACGATAAATCAGTCATAGCATTCATGATTGAGATTTTGCTAAGGGTACTCTTTACAACTAGAATATTCGCGGGCGAAGCCGCGACGGGTAATGCTTGTATATCGTACATTAATATCCATGAGAACTACAATTGATGGTTATGATAATTGTTGTTTTAAGGGACCTAACATCTGGGCTATCGGCCCCCAATGGTCTGAGTGATAGGGAAAATGACAAAGAGACGGACACACTAACGAAAACTAACGGAGATTGAAAATACTGACAAAGGATTGAAAAGACTCACAACATGTAATTTAGTTTGAGAATAAGCACAAAATGCAGGTTAGGGTAAAAAAGAATTGACAAAGTGCAATTTAGATTCAAAATACTCACTATATGCAATTTAGATTGAAAATACTCTCAAAATGCAATTTAGATTGAAAATACTTACAAATTGCATTTTAGATTGAAAAAACTTACAAATGTTGTGTAGATTTAAAAAATTCACTAAAGGTAATTTAGATACACAGGGAGCCAATTCACAAAAACAGTGCGAGAATCTTAAAGAGAAGAGGAAATACAATGAAAAGAAAAAGAAGGAAAGATGAGAGAAGGGCCAATTAAGGTGGGAAAGGAAGAGACTCCCTAGGCCTCGGATACACTAATAGCCTACTGTCGGGGTTGGAAGAGAACAAGAGTTGACCAAGAAAGATCGACAGGAATGAAGACGGAGAGGAGCCTGGCACAAGTAAGTGGAAGCAATGCCGGACTCAGCTGGGATCCCGTGGTCGCCAACCTACGTCTCACAAGTTGTGAGCCCCGGGAGGAACTACAATTAAAAACTAATACATACCATGTGACGAAATCCGACTTCATTAAAATTAGAAAATAAAAATTAACTACCGTAGATTAGGACGCAACATTTTTCTTTGTCACATTTTAAATTCCGGATCACTTCAAAATTTCCATTGAATCAAGAACATAAATACATATTCCAACCAATGCTCCACTCCACAAAGAGCCGTTATGCACGTAGAAAACACTTCACACCCTGTTGATCATCAAGTCCTTATCTATTGAACGGGACCACGTGTCGGGCAAAGAGCGTTGAGTCAACGTCAGATGACTAGCATCTACCGATTATACAACAGCGGCTCGGGAAGCATCGCATACTGTCAAAGAATTGATTACAGACGAAGCTGGCAAAATAACTTAGTTAAGATAATTGAGACTTGTGGTGAAGTACTGTAGCCTATCTCGTATTCTGTGAACATGGTTAGGTATAGAAGAAAACATCGAATTTTCATAGTGGAAGCTTATCTTCTCAAGAAGTCTTACGGTAAATGTGTTCGAAAGTTTCAGCGACGTGCGAATTTACTTGTGGGGGAATCGCAAACAAAACGTAGGCCTATACAGAAACAATTCCCGTGAGGATGAATTACAGCGAGTGTACCAAAACTTCCTACGTTGGTGCAACATGTGTTTAGAAAATGAAGGACAGCATTTCCAGCAACTACTCTGGAATTCATGTAAATAATTATGATTATTAAATACCTTAAAAAGTGTAAATGAGTCGTCCAGTTGCAAAACACGTTTAATACACTTGTGAATAAGAATCATTTTCATGAGAAACGTTTCTCCGGACTTTGCCACGCGTATCTTTTGTGTTTGTTGTTTTCTAGGTTTTTTCTTTTTGCTTTGTGTTTTTGGTTTTTGGTTTTGTGTTTGCTTCGTGCTTTTGCTTTTGAATTTTACTTTTTGCTTTTCATTCTTGGTTTTGGTTTTGTGTTTGTTTTCTGCTCTTGATTTTTTTTGAAAATTTGCTTTTTGCTTTGTGTTTCTTGATTTTTGTTTTCTGCTTTTGCTTTTGTTATTGAATTTTCCTTTTTGCTTCGTGTTTTTTGTTTTTGGTTTTATGTTTGTTTTCTGGAAAATCAAAATAAAACAAAACAAAATAAAATAAAATAAAACAAACAAAACAAAATAAAAATTAAACAAAACAAAATAAAATATAACAAAATTAAATCAAAATAAAACAAAACAAAATAAAATGAAATAAAAAATAGAACAAAATAAAATAAACTAATTAAATAAATAAATAATTTTACGACATGATCCTTATTCACAAGTGGATTAAACGAATTTTGCAAATGGACGACTCAAATGTGTTAAACTAGTTGGGGGCTAGGCTGCTGCTAGCACCAGTGACTTGCCCGATAGGCTTGCTACGTACAGTGGCCCAACCGTCACACGGCCTAGGTAAAGTTCCGTTCTATAGAGAAGGACCTCACTGTAGTATTGCATATGGACATAAAGATATAACTTTTAACCAAAATACATATTTAGACTAATTTATAGGAATACTATCAATCTACCCCGGCTATGCCTGGTATCCTTACCGGTTTACCCAGCGTAAGCTTAAGAGGCGCACGGACGTCAGGTCCCAGACGCAATTCAGAAAAGCTGAGGTGAACAGCAAAACTCCAAACACATATACTCTTCTAAAAAGCATCTTGACACGACTCGGCAGTTTGATGCTGGCCGAAGCTGGGGTGATAGGCTCGATAGCATGTAAACTCACTTCGAAGCTAGTAATTTAAGTTTCCACTGAATGGAGATTGTTAGAAGGAATGAAAACGTAAAATCACTTATAGTGGGCGATGTCTTCAAGTTAGAGACAATTATGTTGTCGTGGAGAATTGAGATATTGACGAGTTGCATTATCTCAACTAACACTGCAACCATTTAAGTGTAAATACTTTCACCCATACTTTCAGACATAGATTTTATAGCCTAAGTGTAATGGATATGATGATTGCTTGAAGATGGAACTGGTCATCCTAGTGTTTGTATTAATCTCATGTAAGTTTTTCAGGATTAGGGAATAACCCATCTCATTTGGGTACAATCGTGTTGACCGACTGAAAAGCATCAAACTTTTGTTGTGGTTGGTTGGTTCCTCAGTTTAGGGGGCTGCGACAACGCGGTCATGTAGCCCCGTGTACTTTGGGTGTGTGTAGAATCTGTCTGATAACCGGTGTTAATTGTGATGGCTGTATTAGTGTGTGTATCTGGGTTTTAATTCAAGTAAGGACTGCAACTTTGAATTTTTCAAATAGTTCCTACTTTTGCCGCCAAACGCCACCGTCAACGACTACTAGGCCTATTTCAGAACTTAGCTACTAGACGCCAACGCAGTCGGCTCTTGGCAACCAACGTAGAAACCTAAGAGCGTTGTTTACATTCCTAACCTATACAACTTAACTTCACACAGGTCTAATTAGTGGAAGGTTCTTTAACATGTCATAAATCTATGATATGGGACCGCCGGCTTTACTTCCCCTCCGAAGGAAGGCATACTGAGGGTTTTTTAACGCTCTTAAAAATCCGATGGCTTCGGCCGGGTTTGAACCCGCTATCTTGGGCACAGAAGGTCAACATGCTACCAACTACGCCACCGAAACCGCTTGAAAAAAACTTTTGTTGCCTCAGAGGAATGTTTTGACCGAGGACCCAATTGAAACAAGTCCGAACTAATGTAGGCAGTCCCGTGGGACAACTCGAACTTGCTCTCCTCGCTGACAATGGAACCAACTCAACCGCCCTCTTTGTGGGCATCACTGTCCCTAGACCCATCTCGACATCACCCGTAGATTGTTAGTTGTGGCCGGGATTTTTAATTTTCACTCACCCATCCATCCCTGAAGAAAATATTGGATCTGCCACTGCCCCATGCAATTCTAATTTGCATGAATGATGATGTTGATGATGATGATAATTTTTGTTTTAAGGGGCCTAACATCTAGGTTATCGGCCACTAATGCTTTGGGTGATCGTGAAGATGATAATGAAATGGAAACTATAACTAAAACTAACTACTAACTTATATACTAGAAGAAGAAATGAAAAAAACAACAGGAGAATAAGGCAAATAGGGGACAGGAGGAAAAGAAATGCCCTCAACCTTCGAAGAATGCGGATTGAGGAACTTGGAAGGAAGGAGAGCCATGAAAGGCAGAGGTAACGGATAAAAGGGGAAAAACCAGACCCAGCTCAGGAATCCCTCGGGGTCGCCAACTCCCGAACTCGCCAGCCGTGAGCCCCTGAGCGTGTAGCGATATCCAGAGTGCACCAGAAGTGGTGGGGCTACATACACCCTGCCACCTTGAGGGCCTTGAGCAGAAGGCAGGAGATAACACGAAAAGAAAAATAAGGCTGACCCCTCGCAGAAGGAGGGTATCAGAAAAGATGAGACAAGGGCCAATTAAGGCGGGAAAGGAAGAGACTCGCTAGGCCTCGGATAACCTAATACCGTCGGGGTCGGAAGAGAACAAGCGTTGACCAAGTGAGGTCGACAGGAAAGAAGACGGAGAGGAGCCCGGTACAAGTAAGTGGAAGCAATGCCGGACTCAGCTGGGGCCCCGTGGTCGCCAACCCACATCCCACTAGATGTGAGCCCCTGGGGGAAATTTGCATGAAAGAACCAAATATGTACTCACCATTAGCAAGCCTCAGGTTGGCTGGATCCACTGAAATACACTTTCCTAAAGTTGAACATTTATAGCACTTGCTCTCTCATTACTTGTATCTCAGAATTCTTGGGAACATTCCACCATTAACTCCAGAGTGTCGAAGGTAAACTAAACCACTCATACCACGGATGTTCATATCGTGACAAATCCGGCTGAGCCGAAATATGACCCAAATCGTCTTAGGAGGACGCATGCTTTGATCGCCGTGGTCATGGTGGTCTAACGGTTCCAGTGTTGGTTCACTAGCTGGGAGGATAGGCAAGAACTTTCACCTTCCTCGCGGCTCCAATGTCAAGGGTAGGGATTATCCTTTCTAAACATAGTGCTCACTCGACAGGAGACTTATTAGACCTATTTGCATATTACTCCCGCTCCCTCAAGTTGGAGGATGAGGAAAGATGAGGTTCTGCAATGTCGGGTGTTACCCCTGGAGTCCAGGTTCGATTCATGGCTCTGCAAAGAAATTCAATTCTAGTCTGAAGGTTGCGACAGGGTACACACTGGCTTGTGAGGCAAAATTGAAAAGAGTGGGATACAGTTCCTCCTCAACCATCCATGGTTTTACAGCTTCTACTCCAGGCAAACACCAAGATACTGTAGTTCCAAATTTATGGCCAGGGCCGCCTCCTTCCTCATCCTAGTCTCAATTACATATACACGCACTATTGCAGACACCACAATAACACATATTATAGACAACTTCTACGCCCTCCCCTCAAACATACGGGGCTAATTGAGATGTCACATAACAATAAATAAATAAAATAAATTAAAAATATAAAAATGAATAAATAAATATATAAATAAATACCGCACATACATTTTCATTTGAGACCGTTTACCTTTGTTTGCCTCCACGTTACCCTCAATAATAAAAATAATAGCCCAAACCGTCACCAAGGATAAGAAACAACGGTTCCAAGTGAAACTCAAACAAAAGCATACGATCCACATCTCTGCCGAAGAAAGGGAAGCAAGATCTCAAAGGATGAGGCAATACTGGGCCAAAAGGAAAGCTCAAAACAATAAAAAGTGATTGATTTCATACTGTATTCTTATATCTGGATGATCCACCAAAATCCAAGGATGGAAAAAATAATGGAGTCCCGGCGAAAACACTCAGAATAAGGAACAGGATTTTATAAAACAGAATGTGTTATAGTAACTAACTACAGAACAGTAGGGTTCTCTATCTACTCAGGAAATACGAGAATCTACGAAAATCTCGGGCGTAAGGATACGGATCAGGTCCCTCGGGAACTTCCACCCTACAGCACATTCCACTACCATTTAACTACAAAGACAATGCCAAAATTCTATAAAAGATCAGGGAATCGTAAAAACTTGCCTGTCATATTTATTGACATTAACAAATACACGTTTCCTAACACTAGCATTCATTATATGCATTATTAACGTTCAATTAGATCAAATTTTATTTATCGTGTGGCTTTTAGTGCCGGGAGTGTCCGAGGACATGTTCGGCTCGCCTGAGTTTGTAGCTGCTTCCAGCGGACACCCTAAAGGGTGAGCTACAAGTTCCGTTCAATTTCAAGTAGTTCCAACTTTCGCCACCAGATATCAATGATATCTAGTGGTGAACGTTGGAACTTTGATAGAGCGTTCTGACGAAATCTAACCTAACAAATTTTGCTTTACACAAGTTTAGTCTGTGAAAGGATCTTTAACATGCCATAAATCTATGACATGGGACCGCCGGCTTTACTTCCCCTCCGAAGGACGGCATACTGAAGGATTTTTAACGCTCTTAAAAAATCCGACGACTTCGGCCGGGTTTGAACCCACTATCTTGGGCACAGCAGTTCAGCATGCTACCGACTACGCCACCGAAGCCGCTATTAGATCAAATGACTAAATGTCATTACTTTGTTACATTAAATACATGTTTGATTCTTCTAGAAACCGATACAATTATTTTTAAACGCTTTCATAAGCTCAAATAAAATAATGAAATAAATCGCAGAATACAACTGCTGTGCCCTAGGTAACGGGAGTTTTATAACAAGATAAAATGTTATAAAGTTAAAAAAAATCCCCAAATGAAATGAATTTACCCCTGACGTAGATCTCCGTCATTACAAAACTATTCATTAGTCTATACAATTTATCTCCCGTCTCCTATCACTTAAATCCTTCTCATAGAAGCGATAAAAATTCTCTACTCATATTTAAACTACAAATTAAACATTTTAATACGCATAAATATAACTATTAACCTTTCTTTAAATTCTAAATATTATTTATATACAACACAAATATTAACGCTGTAGTTCAGCAACTACTCAATTTAAAAATAGAATATATACAACGGGCCAACTGACTTCTTTACAGACAATATAGACATAATTGTCTTCCTATTTCACTACTTTTCAACGGACTTTAGAAAATTATCATCACCATACTATGTCTTATTCGTGAAACTGTTACAATTCGGTATTCTATAATCCCTACAATTAAGTCAAGACATAGTTCATAGACCGCCTACAACTGGTCTGTCATCAAAATAAAAATACTTAATAAAAATATAATCTTCCAATTCGTTGAATAATTACCGTAAATTCAATATCTGATTAAGAACCATTTAAATAGAGCTCAGTTTACTCTCAGTTTCAACAAAGATCCATTGATCCTATAATTTCTTTCAGATTCAACTTCATCTGGGATCCGCTGTCCTAATGCTTTCAAGGAGTTTCAACTGTATGAGACTATTGCAATAACTTCAAATATTAAGAAACACCAACAATACTGCTTCTTCATAAAACATCATATTTCAACATCAAAATATTCGCAAGTCTGTCACTACAGACATTCCTTCAACAATTGATCAATGGCTTCACAGTGCTCATTGTCATACAACAAATACCTCCGTCTGCTACGGGAATAAATACATCTCTCTCTTAGAGATGCTTCGCAGTTTCTTCCAAAAACATATTATTCTGAACTAACTTCTCGTTAACAAATTCTTTTCGTAGTCTCAACATCCTTAATAAAAATATGTAATAAAATACTGGTTCTATCGATGAATTAATTTAACAGGTAATACGATAATAACAATATTATTTCTTTTATATATCACTCACATTTCCATAAAGCTTCCTATTAGCTGTGATATTTCCTTTAAATTCTTTCTTCAAAATCTTCAGCAATACGCTGTAATTCGTATTTACTAACTTCACATTATATTCTTTTACAAATTCTTTCTTTAATATATTTCTCATAAACTTTTATATTTTGTGTTTGTTAGTCACCAAATATTTACAACCAAATCTGTCTATAAGTTATCAGATCGTGACTTTACATGGATCTCTACATAAGATCTTTTAGAATCACATTCTCTAAAATATACCTCTGTATAACATTCTTGGAATAAATTTCCATTATTATCATCGCTGTCAAAGAACGATATCTTGCAATTCAAAAACTGACAAAATGTGATCTAAACACATTTAAACTTGACCATAAAAATATTCTGAACTAAACTGTAAAATCTCCTCATTCAAATTTCGAAAGTCGCAAAATTCCAAAAATTCTAATAAAAAATTCTAAATAGTCAAAATCGACGAAAATCGTGAATAAACATCCACGTGACGTAGTTATGAAAATATAACATCAAAAACTATAACAATATTATGTAAACGTATAAAAATGGCATTAATAAACAGTTGTCGGATATTCTCAAAAGTTTCTACAATACTCTACAAGATGGGATATATCGTTGGTCCTTAGACTACCTTGTGTTGCGTTATAGATGACTAGAAGTGGGCTTTCTTCGCTATCCTTCAGAAACGGATTGTTACTAATAGCGCGAGACTGCTTGATGTCGTGTGGTCTTCTACGGTCTCCTACATAAGTCCCCATGCGGTCAGGTACGGGATTCGAACTCCATCATCTTCGTGTGGCCGTCCTTTCTGCTGGTGTATCTTCTTGAGTGAGATGGGATACCCTTTCTCGCTTGATGGCACTGGGATCAACCCTAGCCGCCCTCGTTCGTGAATTCTTCTGTCTTCTTTCGCCAAAGTTCTGATATATGTTTTCGTGATTTTAGTTGGTGAAATTACATTGTAGATGTAGAATATTTTACATGGGAGAGACGAGATGTTAATCTCCCCCACGAGATTGATGTTATATCATTTCGAATACTCTCGTTGTCGTCATAGTTCTGTTCCCATTAACATCTTAGTTGGTCATTATAACTCCTGTAGATTCAGTCGTATATTCCTCCCTCAACTTCAGTAATTTCGACATGGTTAAAATGTAGATTAATTTCCATAAACTTTTAAATATCGTTGTATGTCCACTTGATATATATTTGCACAAACTAAGTGCCTTCGTTCGTTAATATCTTCTTCAGAAATATCGTAATCTCTATCAGCTTTGTTATATTGTTGAGTATTTCGTTGAGACGTCCTTCTCTCATGAAGTTGTAAGTATTAAGGGCCTCGATTCTTCTCTCTCATCCCCCTCGTCAATGTTCAAGTAAGCGTCCTTTTCAGAACATGGATCTGATTGGTTGCTTATTATTGATGATAGTAATAATCCTTAATTAAACATATAATTAGCCGCAATGTTAATAAAGAGTTCTTATTTATTATTTAATATCTTCCATGATATTACGATGTGTTATAATCATGCTGGTAATTAGCTATGCTCATTATATTGTTTTCTCTTATCTAATTAAGGTCGCTTATCATTGGCTGTGCAACGGATTCGGTGGCGTAGTCGGTAGCATGCTGAACTGCTATGCCCAAGATAGCGGGTTCAAACCCGGCCGAAGTCGTCGGATTTTTTAAGAGCGTTAAAAATCCTTCAGTATGCCTTCCTTCGGAGGGGAAGTAAAGCCGGCGGTCCCATGTCATAGATTTATGGCATGTAAAAGATCCTTTCACAGACTAAACTTGTGTAAAGCAAAATTTGTTGGGTTAGACTTCGTCAGAACGCTCTATCAAAGTTCCAACGTTCACCACTTGGTATCATTGATATCTGGTGGCGAAAGTTGGAACTACTTGAAATTGAACGGAACTTGTAGCTCACCCTTTAGGGTGTCCGCTGGAAGCAGCTACAGACTCAGGCGAGCCGAACATGTCCTCGGACACTCCCGGCACTAAAAGCCATACGATAAATAAATAAAAATAAAAAATTGGCTGTGCGACACGCGTATTGCTCGAGTCTTCCCCTACCATGCTCGAGACACACTTGCAGCGAGTGCGGGGATCGGCTCGCCTCGGGAGTCCTCGATTATCTCCGTGGAACATAGTTCCTTTCTGCTAAGAACTGTGCAGTCTAGTGCCAAGTCTCCCACGTGACTGCTAATTTTCTCATTGGTCGGCTCGGTTAACTGGCTAACTCGGCGAGGTACAAACCTGTTCTGTGGCTTGTTTCCAGAGTCCCTATATTTTATCATGGGACAGTTTAGAAATCTTTTGAAGAGATGAATATTTCCAAGCACATATACATATAAGAGCACAGTACCCCAAAGTTGGGTGAAACAAATAAATAAATAAATAAATAAATAATAATAATAATAATAATAATAATAATAATAATAATAATAATAATAATAATAATACATCTATGGGCATATGGTTAGAATGGATCCAACAAGAATAAATAAACACTTTTCTTTAAATAAACTATATAATCTGAAGAGCCAAGGGGGTTACACCAAGCAGATGAAGGAAGAACTCCGGAGGCTAGGAATTACAGATGACGACTTTTCTTGAGGGAGTACAGAAAGAACGCAGGGGAGGAAGGTGGGCGGCAGAGAGGAAGGCGCAACACTCTGAAAGAATGAAGGAAGTGTGGAGGAAGAGAAAGGAAGAAAGAACTATGAGAAGGAAATGAAATGATATTTGAGTGGTCCTTAGTTTTGGCCGGTTCGCATAATGTAGGCTAATGTAATAATAATATGGGTTTTGCTTCATTCTTACTGTAACTATTGAGACGCCAGAGTGCCGGAAGGAACCTATGATGATGATGATGATGATAATAATAATAATAATAATAATAATAGGCCTAGGTATAATAATAATAATAGACTAATAATATTGATGATGATGGATAATGATAATGATGGATAATGATAATGATTATTTTTAAGGGACGGAACATCAAGGTCATCAGCTCATCGAAACAAAGTTTAAAGATACAAAGTTTGTTTAATTACATTTTTCAGGTGGATGGCCAAATAAGAAAAAAGCCAGGTATCAATCTATCAATAAAACTAATAAATCCAAACTAAAATATATATAAAAAAAAAACTTCAGTCTGGGTTCGTATAACCTCTTTTTTGTTTTCTGTCGCTTAGTCTTTTCTGTCATAGGGAGAAATTTCATTTCCGCAACTTGGACACAGCTCTATTCTCTTTTAAGTGTTGCGCACAATTACTTGGGGATGATCATGATACTCTTAGAAACTGACGAAATAAATAAAACAACCAATAACAATGACAATGTATAATCTACCCCTTATTATTACCGTTTCTATGGAGACAGAGTTGAGAGAGTTGTTTCATTTCAAGGACTTCGACATCGTGGTTATTAAGCCCAGTGTACTTGTATTGTAATGTGTATATATATAGTGCTTGATTTGTAAGAAAGGAGGTTCCGGTACTGTGGGCTACCGGGAGGGGGGGGGCCTTTATGGAATATTGAAATATAGAGTTCTAAAAACGTTATTTTTACGCTTTTCTGAACACCTTTAAAAATTATCAGTGGACAAAATAGCAATTTAATTTTGATTGCAATTTTAAATGAAATTGAGACAACTGTAGCAACATTTTTCTTACCATAGCCGTTGGCCTATATTACATTTTAATGTACATTATTTCATTTTTTTACGTAATTTAAGAAAATTAAATACTGGTACTTTCGGTTTGAAAATACACACAAGTTCACCTACAATCTTTTATTTCTTGTTAAATAATTTTGTCTTTACAGTTTACAGTTTTCTGAAATAATTATTTGTTATAAAAGGTACTGTACTCAAAAATGTTTTTACCTCACAGTTTATAAATTTGTTCAAAGTTTAGAAAAGTCTTCGTTGTATGTGCCTCCTCTCTCTCTCTCTCTCAAACACCTTACTGTTAGTAGCCTATCCAGAGCGGAGTGCCATCCCCGAAGCAGCCAAGATTCCACGTACTTTGAAGTACAGTCCAGTCAAAGACAAAGTTGACCTTGACTTACAACTAACGTTCGACAGTTCTAAAAATTATGTTATATATTCGACTTTTTCAGAGGTTTCGGTACGGCGTACCGGTGCGTACCGTCACAAATCTAGCCCTGTATATATATATTGTGGTGTCTGTATTAGTGAGAGCATGCATTTGTAATTCAGTGGTTTTAAGTTATTAACCATCCCGGCATTTGTCTGGAGCCGACGTGAGAAACCACAGAAAACCAGTTTCAGGATTAGAGAGGTGGGATTCAAACTCACGTTTTCTCAGTTTTACCTCACTAGGCTTAGTGTATCCTGTTCCATCCCTCAGACCGGGATTACATTTCTTGGTAGAGCTCGGAATCGAACTCGAATCTCAAAAGTGACAGCAAAGAATGTTTGTCACTGTGCCACATTAGGGGCAGATGACCTCTTAGTTCCTCCCCTTAAAACAACAATAACTAATTAACTCACTGTGCCACGAGGTAGACAGGGATGAGAGAAGATGACTTTCTATGTGGGAGATGATTTTGAACTACGGAAGACCTTCTTGACGCGAACGTCACCAGCGGAGTTCATGATAGATAAAATGAATGAAGGTGAATGAAACTGGGTACCGTAAGACATTTAAAGGAGACGGCCGTGGCTTACTATAAGGTACCGTATCGTCATTTGGCTGGCGGTGAAAAAGCGAAAGTACGATAAATCGACGGTAGGTTTAAACTCTCTCGTTCTCCGAGTCCAGAGATAGCCTTGCACTATATAAAAAGAATGCCTGATAACGTGTGTTATTGTGGTGTCTGTACTAGTGAGTGTCTAATTCAATGTTTTATTTACAATGGTTACAGCCTAACGCGTCCAGATATTTTTTTGTCAACCGTGCCCAGCTAGCACGATAGCAAAACTAATAACGAATCTATCCCACATTCTTCATTATTAAATTATTATGATTCTTCATAAAAATGAAACAACGATCACTCCTTCATAACTTTGCTAAAGTAGAAAAATTAACCAAAATACCTGTAGTAATGGTCTGGAGAAAAACTGGTTGGTTGGTTCCTCAGTTTAGGGGCTGCGACAACGAGGTCTTGTATCCCCGTGTACTTTGGGTGTGTGTAGAATCTGTCTGCTAACCGGTGTTAATTGTGATGGCTGTATTAGTGTGTGTTATCTGTTTTTAATTCAATTAAAGACTGCATACATTGGCTTTTCAAGTAGTTCCAACTTTTGTTACCAAACGCCACCATCAACGACCAAGTAGTTCTGCACTTTGTTACTAGATGCCACCGTAGTTGGCTCGTGCCGACGAACGTTGGAACCTAAGAGCGTTACTCAAAGATAACCTATAAATTAGCTTGACACAACTGTAATTAGTGGAAGGTTCTTTGTCATGCCATAAATCAATGACATGAGACCACCGGATTTACTTCCCCTCCGAAGGAAGGCATACTGAGTTTTTTTTAGCGCTCTTAAAAATCCGACGACTTCGGCCAGATTTGAACCCACGACCTTGGGCATAGAAGCTCAGCATGCTACCTACTACGCCACCGAAGCCGCCGGAAAAAAATTGGAGATGATGTTGTAATAAATGTTTATTCCTCCACGGTCTATAACTCGCCCGCCTTCCCAAAATATGATCACGACTCATATACAGTAGATGAAATTCCAGCTGTGGCCGCCATTACGCGCGTGAATTATCGTCAAAGACAATATTGCCAACTCCGCACTTACGGTACTATTCAATGTTTTTGTCAACGGTCCACGCTAGCGTCACGCGGCCAAGGCCACACCTCGACCCGACCATTCTAAACTTCCTTTCTCCAATCCATGGTTTTTGACTGTGGTTACGGCCTAACACATCAAATTCAATGTTTTTTTTTTACAATGGATACAGCCCAACGCGTCCAGTTTCTTTTCTTTTTTGCCAACCGTGACCCGCTAGCAAGTTACGTGTATTGTGTGGTGTATTTTGTATCAGATATGTTGGCAACTAGTGACGTCAGTGTGTGCGCCTCGTTGTGAGCGCTTTGGCGGCAGTTTAACATACTAAATACGCTGTCGAAAAAGACTGACTTATGAAATGAGCAATAAATAAAAACACATATTTACGTGATTTAGCACATATATCCGGTGCAGTCGGAGCAGAAGTGACAAAGGTTATTAATTGCAATTCATAATGTCCCTCCCAGAAGATGAAATAAGGTATGAAAATCATATACAGTACTATGGAAATGAATGCGAAAAAAAAAAAGAGTGACTGTTGTTTCATAATGTTAATGATCCTCTTAGGGGTTTTGCGACGTCGTGGTTATGTAGCTCTGTGTACTTGAATGTGTGTAGAAATTGTCTGATAACCTGTGTCACTGTGATATTATTGTACTAGTGTGTGTACTTTTAATTGAGGTGAGATTTGGGTAGGAAGAGGTCGTGGCCTTTCATTTCGTTGTCTTTCATTTTCCTATGTGAGCTATACTAAGTTTCCTTATTTCAACGCCCTTCATGATGTCAGTTATTCGGTGCACATTTCACTCCGGGCCAAATAATAAAATCTTATTAGGTTATCCAATGACCTCAAATGGCAGATGTATTGATAACAAATTTGCATCACAAATTTTTCGCATGTGAAAATATATAATACATGTTAAAAAATGCAAATTGCTGCTATTAAAATGGGTTTCAAAATATGCATAGTTAAATGGGAAACGGTGTCCCCAACAAAGTTGCACAGGCATTCATTAATATAGTGGCTAGCATTCTTGGCTGTCATCGCAAGGACCCAGGTTCGATTCGTGGCTTTGCAATCCTGGAAGTGGTATTCCGTGTCCCACCGCCCCTTTTTCAAAAACCTGCTAAGTACAAAACCAACATGGCGACCAAGCGAAGTTGAAATATTTAAATAGACTTTTCTCGCGATTTAACCATCCGAACGCAGTAAAACTTGGTACTGCAAATGTTTATACACATTGTAATGCATTGGCACCTAATTTAGTTAAATTGTTTACAATACCTCAAAATGGCGGCTGTACGAAATTTAAAAAAAAATGTTTCTTGTGACCTAATCATGCGATCGAAGTGAAAGTTTGAATAATGACCCTATGCAATAATCTTCATCTAATGGTACATAACTCTATGGCGTACATATAACAATCCAATAAGGCGACCATCCAAGATATTTAGACGGCTCTCAATATCTACGTATCTATTATAGCAATGAAACTGAAATTTTGTATGTTGATAGAGGCTATTAACATAAGTTGACCTATGGATCATTCAATAGCCTGGTGAGCACAAAACAAACATGGTGGCGACGCAAAATTTAAATATTTAAATGGATTTTTCTCGCGACTTTTTAACCGAGTGCTGTGGCACGGTATATTTTCATAGTAGCCTTAATAATATACTGACGTCTAATTTAATGGAATTTTATGAGAACTTAAAAATGGCGGCTGTGCAATATTAAAAAGTCTCGTTTCCATTTCTCGTGTCCTAAGTAAGACCAGTAGGATATATGAAAATAGGCTATTTAGTTCTTCACGGAACTACTTGTTTCATATGATGAAATCAGGCTATATATATATATATATATATATATATATATATATACACACAGGGTCTTTCATATAAAATAAGAACGTTGAGCGGCGACTTTGTTATCCGCAGCTGCAGTGGCCTTGGCCGAGCTTGTGGCACGTCACGGCCCCCTGCTGTAGTATTGAAAGCGCGCATAGTATACTGTATTCGACCTTGCAATAAACGTGCAGGTGTTCAGTCGCCAGTCTGAACCTCAGATGTTAACATGAGACAGTTATCATTACAACATCGTATTTTTGTATGTAAAACTTATTTTAAGTGGTACTAGTCGGCTCGGCGGGTACGTGATGCATTTGTTCACCAATTTCCTGATGGAGTGCCACCTTCACTAGCACAGATTCACGTAATTGTAAATAAGTTTTACACTACTGACTCAATAAAAAGCATAAAATAAAAAAAGTATCAGGAACATTACAGTGGCAGAACTCACTCGCATTAGCCATAATGTGGTTACCAGATACAATGCCTGTATAACCCAGGAAGGACGACACTTCCAGCATCTTTGATAAGGTAATATTTCATATTGGATTGTAGACACACCGTGGCGCGCCACAAGCTCGGCCAAGGCCACCGCAGCAGCGAATAACAATACTGCCGCTTGCCGTTCTTACTTTATATGAAAGACCCTGTATATATATATATTACTGTATAATAATTCGCTTATCCTTTTAGCTCGACTTCACCCACGGGATCTGCGAGCGATCATTTCTCTACCGTCGCAACTGGGAGCTGAACACAATTTGTCAGTAGATGCAACTGGGGATAGTGACAGGCTGATTGCCCAGGTGACCGCTAACTTGGGTCTAATTGAGGAAGGGATTTTGGAAGTAATTCGGCCGTGGACTTGAAACCCACGAAAACCATTTTTAGGACGGCTGAGGAGGGATTCGAATCGACGCTCTCCCGATGCCAGCGAGGCACGAGCTAGCGCGTTAACACTCTCGGCCACCGTGGCCAGTTAAGTTAAAATATTCTAAAATACTAGTTGCGTTCATATTAGCGTACGTATCCACAAGCATCCTTTTTTAGCCTATTTTCAATTTTGAAAAAATAGGCTTATGAGAACACCTTTTGTCCGTGTGTGTGTGTGTGTGTGTGTGTGTGTGTGTGTGTGTGTGAGGTGTGTGTGTGTGTGTCCCCCTAATAAAATCTAAACGGCTGGAGCGATTTCAATGAAACTCGGTAAGTTCATAGCACTATTCCCGACGACCTCGACCGTGCCCTTCAAATTTTGTTACGTCTCACCAATCCAACATGGCGGATGTGCGAAATATTTCACTAGCATTCAATATCTCGGAAACTATTACCGATATCGCCCTGAAATTGTGTACGGTGATAAAGGGCACTACTAGAAGTTCACCTATGAGACTTTCAAAAAAATAGGCTTATGAGATCACCTTTTGTCCGTGTGTGTGTGTGTGTGTGTGTGTGTGTGTGGTATGTGTGTGTGTGTCCCTAATAAAATATAAACGGCTGGAGCGATTTCAATGAAACTCGGTAAGTTCATAGCACTATTCCCGACGACCTCGACCGTGCCCTTCAAATTTTGTTACGTCTCACCAATCCAACATGGCGGATGTGCGAAATATTTCACTAGCATTCAATATCTCCGAAACTATTACCGATATCGCCCTGAAATTGTGTACGGTGATAAAGGGCACTACTAGAAGTTCACCTATGAGACTTTCAAAAACCTGGTGACTACAAAACCAACTTGGCGGTCAAGCGAAATTGAGACTTTTAAATAGACATTTCTCGCGATTTAACTATCCAAACGTAATGAAACATGGTACAGCAAATGTTTATACACATTGTAATGCACTTGAGTCTAATTTAGTTCAATTGTTTACATAACCTCAAAATGGCGGCTGTGCGAAATATTTCACTGACATTCTATATCTCCGAAACTATTACAGATATCATCATGCAATTTTGTACGGTGATAAAGGGTACTGATACAAGTTTACCTATGTATATTTCATAAACCTGTAAAGTACAAAACGAACATGGCGACCAAGCGAATTTGAAATATTTTAATAGACTTTTCTCGTGATTTAACTCTCTGAGCGCAGTGAAATGTGGTACAGTAAATGATTTTGCAGATTGTAAAGCACTGCCATCTAATTTAATTCAATTGTTTACATAACCTCAAGATGGCGGCTGTGCGAAATTTTAAAATTAAGTTTTTATTCTTGTCTCGTGATCATGCGATCGAAGTGAAAGTTTGAATAATGAAGCTAGGCAATAATTGTCCTTGAATGGTACATAACTCTATGGCCTATACATATAACAATCCTAAAGGGCGAGCTTCCGAAATATTTAGACGGTTCTCAATATCTATGAATCTTTTACAGCAACCAAACTGATTTTTTTTATGTTCATAGAGACTATGAACATATGTTCACCTATAGGACTTTCAGTAACCTGGTGAGCACAAATCCAACATGGCGGCGACGCGAAGTATAAATATTTAAATGGACGTTTCTCGCGAATTAACTATCCGAGTGCCGTGAAACGTTGCCGTTAAATGCTTATACAAATGTTGATCCACTGGCATGTAATTTATTTCAATTGTTTGCATAATCACAAGATGGCTGGTGTGCGTACTTTTAAAATCTCGTTTTTACTTCTTGTGTTCTAATCATGCGATTGAAGTTTGAACATCACACGTACACAATAATCTTAATGTAATAGTACAAAAATAAAAATCCATCCTGGCGACCATATGAAATATTTAGACGGTTCTCAATATCTACGAATCTGTTACAGCAATTAAACTGAAATTTTGTATGTTGATAGAGGCAATTAACATGAGCAGGATATATGAAAATAGGCTGTATAGTTCTTCACGGAACTACTTATTTTTCAGCAATTCTAAACATTGTTTATATAGGAAGTTGACCACTCGAGGCTTAAGACTGGAAGCCAGAGCAACGGAGCATTGCAAAATGTATGGCTTCCCTTTCTCCACTCATTACGTTCGGCACGCAAAGGAAAACCAGTCAATTAGAACTGCTGTATCTATGAATAAGATCAGGGTCAAGAGTAAAGAGAGAAAGTAACTGCTTTGTAACCTCTAAATCAAACAATGGAGGAGAAATGGTCGAGTTTCTTGACCTTACTGGCGATCAACAGAGGAGAATCATATAGACTTTCGGGGAAAGGTGGACTTAATTTAATTAGTAACTTCGTTATCCTGTCGTTACCACAAAAGGAACCACGGTCTTATAAATACAATTGAAAATCCACAGCCTGCTTCCAGTCGACCGGCCGGGTCAGGGAATAGAATGAATGAAACCCCCATCTAGTGGCGAGAATATGAACTGTGCCGGCTGCCGAAGCCTGTCGCACGCCCCTGGGGCAATGATTAAATGAATAACAGATGAAATGAAATGATAGTGGAGAGTGTTACTGGAATGAAATTCTAACGGGGAAAACCGGAGTATCCGGGGAAAAAATTGTCTGCCTCCGCTTTGTCCAGCATAATCTCACATGGAGTGACCGGGATTTGAACCACGGACCCAGCGGTGAGAGGCCGGCGTGCTGCCGCCTAAGCCACGGGGGTTCACAGTTATAAATACAATTAAAATTATTAAATTAAAAAGTTCGTTATCCGGTCGTTACCACAAAAGGAGCCAGTTACTAGTTACGGAGTTATGAATACCATTACTTCATTCAATTAGTAAATTCGTTATCCTGTCGTTACCACAAAAAGTGCCTGTTACTTGGTGGCGTTACATGTAACGCGTAACTCTCCAACCCTGTCCAATAACTCTCCAAGAGAGTTACTGTTGTTAATTCATTTTAGAGACTTTGGACATGTTGGTCATTAATCCCGTGTAGTTGGGTGTGTATTGTCTGATAACCCGTATTTCTGTGATGACTGTAGTAGTGTGTCTATCTCAATTAGGGTCCTGCGGCGTAGCCGTGCTCGACAAATTGTGCATCGCGACCGCGCGGGCAGCTGCATCATGTCCGGAGATCGTAGGTTCAAATTGTGGCGTTGAAATCAGGATATCCAGAGTGTGATGTGTCGTCAGGTTTTTCCACACTCCCTCCAGGATTAATACCTTATTTCTAGTCCCGGGGCGCCTACCCCATCCCTGTCCCTAATATAGCTACACACACTACTAGGCATCACATAAATACAGACTAACACACAAATTCAATACACACCCAACTACACGGGGCTGAAGACCAAGATGCTCCAAGTCCCTGGCTGGTTGGTTTCTTAGTTCAAGGGCTGCGACAACGTGGTCATGCAGCCCCGTGTACTTTGGGTGTGTGTAGAATTTGTCTGATAACCGGTGTTACTTGTGTTGACTGTATTAGTGTGTGTTATCTTTTTTTAAAATTTAAGTACTGAAGTTATCTTTTTTAAATTCAAGTAAGGACTGCAGACGATAATTTCAAGTAGTTCCTACTTTCGGTACCAAATGCTACCGTCCACGACATCTAGCTGTGAGCTTGGCTACTACTAGATGCCATCGCAACTAACACCCGGTGACAAACGTTGGAACTTAAGAGCATTAAACAAACCTAACCTACAAATTTTGGCTTCACACAATTGCTCCAAGTCCCTAAAATGAATTAACATTAACAAACTGTATTAGGGACAGGGATAGTATAGATGCTCCGGTACATGAAATGAGGTACTATCCCGGCATTTTCCTGAGGGGAGTGTGGTAAAGCTAGGGCAAAAATCCCTCTCGGCACGCCAGAAGGCGGAGGTAGATTTCACCGGGCAAAGAAAAATATGTAGAATTCACTAAATTTGCCAATTGTTGTATAGGCCTACCTACAAAAGTTCTACGTGTTGAGCGTTCTGAAAATATTTTGCTCATCCCTTGGCGCAAGGGTGGTGAAACGTTCTGTTCTTCAAAGAAAATATATGGTTAGTAGTATGCCCACCTCTTGCTTGTGGGCCATTGCAAGGAGTCTAGCGCTTGAGCTATGGGATTCTTTTTGGTGGTCCTGCAGTGAGGTAGTAGGGGGCTTTGCCTTATGAAGTTTCATGTCTATGTATATATTCCTTTTTTTGATTGTCAGTTGTTGAACTGTTTCTTGTTGAGAATGATGATTGAATGCTGTTGAGATTCTCTATGGAGAATGCAATCGGTTTGTGGTGATGCTTTTGTTGGAATGAATGATAGTGATATGTTGAGAATAGATTGGAATAATGAGAGAGGTTGGTTATGTCTTATTGTGAGTTACTATGAATATATATGGTTATGAAATGCTGTTCATTGTTGTGCTATACAACCACCACCCCAAATTAATTAAAAAGTTAAGTTACAGTGGGTCATATCAAAAGTTATTTCAAACAAACATTTTAGGGGTACATTTAAGAAGACTAATGACCATTTAAAACGGTTTTGATATTGTGCCTATTAATAAAGCACTGCGCGGATGCGGATATCTGCGGATATCCGCAAAATGTTTCGCCATGCGGTTATAGTTTGCTGTGCGGATAGCGGATAAGCTGCGGATAATGTTTGGAGAAAATTTCTTTAATATCATTTTTAGGACCCGGATTTTATGACATATTTTTCCGTATGTTTTTTCATGACAAATCTAAGATGATGATTTAAGCTAATCTCATTCAAATTATGTTATTAAGCATAATTAACAATCCCAACAGGGAAGGGTTACAATTTCGCCTGTAGAACATTCATTTTAGGTAGATTTCATTAGAAAGCTAACTATTGCAATGGGTACCACGTTTCGACTTCCGGAAAATTTCGATATATCTTCGCGTTTCACATCCCCCAGACCCCGAAACCACCGTCAGTTCAAAAGTTTATATATAATTTATGTATATATATATATATATATATATATATATATATATATATATATATATATATATATATGCATATCAGTTTCTTGTGGACACGATAACTGCCGCAATTTTGCACCAACCACTTTGAATTCTTTACCAAATATGTATACCTATAAAATCTCGGTCGAGTTCGTTACTGGGCTAAATCGGTCGAAGGGGGAGCAAATGGGAGGCTTTTTTCGAAAAAGTGAAATATTGCTATAACTCTCTTAATATGTGAAATACCGAATCCGTTCAAAGTTCATACTATGTGTTGGATAAAGCCCAAAAATTTATGTTTGAAGAGTTTTTTTTATAGCACCAACCATTGACCAAAGGGGTGGGAAAAAGTGGGTTTTTCGGGAAACATTAATCATATCTCTCTTAATAGGCACAATATCAAAACCGTACAAAATGGACAATATTCCCCTAATAATTACCTAAAACTTTGGCTGAAGGAATTTTTGATATGACCCACCATTACGGCAAGGGATGAGAAAAATGATTTCGGAATTATAAGAAAATGCCGAGAGCTAGCAGAGGTTGCCATGGCAACACTACTAAATTGATGAGGGATGAGCCATCAGACGTTGCCATGACAACGCACTTTCACGAGATCATATTCAGATTTCCATCTGACTAAGTGTGAAGCGGCTTCGGTGACGTAACTGGTAGCATGCTGAACTTCTATGCCCAAGGACGCGGGTTCAAAGCCGGCCGAAGTCGTCGGATTTTCTAAGAGCGCTAAAAATCCCTCAGTATGCTTTCCTTTGGAGGGGAAGTTCCAACGTTTGTTGGGAGTTGCTGGTTGCAGTGGCATCTAGTAGCCAAGTTCACAGCTAGTGTCGTTGACGGTAGTATCTGGTAGCAGCATTAGGAACTACTGCTTGAAATTGACCGTCTGCAGTCCTTACCTGAATTACAGACTAATACAGCCATCACAATTCACACCGTTTATCAGACAGATTCTACACTCACCCAAAGTACACGGGGTTACATGACCGCGTTGTCGCAGCCCCTAAACTGAGGAACCAACCAAAATCTCTGCGGGAGATATAATTTTCCGTGAAGAAGTAACAGACCGTTACATAGTTACACATCAGTGTCGAAACCTTGCATAAGGACAGTGTGACCACAAGTATAAAAATGGACCTCAAATGACAAGAAGGTTACCGTCCCCATAAGACAATAAAATGTTTAAAATATGCATAAAATGACGAAAAAGAAAGTTAATTAAGATCCAATTATAAAATACTTTTTCGCAATAAATGAGGTCTGATCCTTCTACGAAAACCTGCATATTCTGCCTATTTTCGCCTAACCCCAAGTTTGTCCGGCGTGCTGAGAGGGCTTTTTTAAACATAGCACATGACATACATAAAGCCTATGGGAAAGACTTTTTTCCTCCAATGTCTAAATATATTGCCTTAGTAATTTACGCATTATCTAATTAAACATATTATTATATTGCGAGTAGATTCAAATAACAAACGTGCGAATGTGGAAGAAAGTAGTGAGGACGCGGGGCGGATGCGGGTAATAGTTGCGCGGATGCGGGGCAGATACGGATAACAGTTGTGCGAATGCGGGTCGGATGCGGATAACGGTGTGTGTATCCGCGCAGGGCTCTTATTAACCTCTTAAGTGCTGAGTTTTTTCCTTGAAAGTAGAAACCGTAACTTTTAACTTATCAGGGAAGTAATAAGTTGGTTGGTTCCTTAGTTTAGGGGCTGCGACAACGCGGTCATGTAGCCCCGTGTACTTTGGGAAATAATAAGCTTAAAATGTTTAGTGTTTTGGGTCCTTTTAACCGAAATGGAAAATCAAAATCCTAAGTTTATATGTATTTCTTATTTTCAGACAAATCAAAATGAATGCGCCCACGCTTGCATTATCTCCATACCAGGTGAAGGACCGAAGAGAATATTATTTCCTAAAATCAGTGGTTAAATAATACTTGTTGCTCTTACTAGGTCAAAAATTTATATTCTTGGATCCGAAATCACAACGTAACCAGAAGAATTTGTTTATTGTTCCTCCATGCTTGTTCACATCATTGATGAAGGCTTCGATCACATTGGAGGCACGCTTGTGCAAGTAGATCCTAGTGTGGTAAAACACAGTGTCCTGCTGCGTGAAGAAGTCCGTAACCACCTGCTGCACATCCTCGTCCGACAGGCATCGTCAACATTTCAAGACTTTTTTTAAGGCGTGATAATCGTATTCAGGAATTTAGGGTGGATACTCCAGTGTCTCCCACTTGAGTTGACCTACCTTCTGGTTTACGACCATTGCGGTATGAGTACGTGCATTATCATGAGCAGGAGCACCTCTTGTCACAGTTCTCCCGGACGTTTCACCTTAATTTCTCCAGTGTTCCGCAGTAAAGTTCCCCAGTGATGGAGACACCAGGTTCCTTAAAATCAATAAGCAATGGGTTCCGGCAACCAAAGAACAGGGTGAGCATCACCTCTCTAGCGGATGGTTGGCTCTTGAACTTCTTAGGACGAGGGTCGACGGATGACACCATTGCATCTTCGGCGTTTTCGTTTCTGGTTCCCGGTCGTGGCACCAGCTGCAACAATGCGCTTCAGGATCGTGTTGCCTTCAACGTTGAAACGCATCAGGTACTGCAGGCAAACAGCTATCTGGTGTGCTTTTTGTTCGGCATTCAACGGCAGGGGTATCCACTGGCCACTGCAACACCCTCAAATGGAAAAGTTTTGATCACGCCTTATATAATATATATGTGAGTATTGCTGTTGTATGAGTCTGCAGTCTTATTACTGGTTTGAAGTAGCTCTCCATGGCTCTCGGTCCTGAGCTAATCGTTTCATCTCTACGTAGCTACCACCTTAAACCAGAGGCAATCTGTTTTACATATTCGAACCTTGGTCTACCCGTACAGTTCTTGCCCCCGACCCTTCCTTCCATAACTAAGTTTGCTATTCCTGGGTGTTTTAGTATGTGTCCTACCAACCTATCTCTAATCTTCATTAGCAGTCGGCAGAAACATCTCTCCTCTCCCAAAATCTGTAGGAAAGCGACAGAAACAAGTTCTGACGTGCCCATCGCCGCTCACACTGCCCGCCACAAGCAAGTGCACGCTTGCGCAAGCTTGATCCGACTCCACTTCGAAACAAAAATATTTGCTTTGTAGTTGCAAGCGTGCTTGATCTCAGTTGATTTCTGACCATCGAGGCAGTGACAGTCTTGTGTTGATTTCATGTAATAAAGTTTTTGACCAAGCATATTAAAAACGAGTGTTTTATTTTCCAAACCTGATATCCAAGCTATTTTCATAAACTATTCACTGAATATATATTCAATCGGCACTTCAATCGGTTATAATTAATACGTTACATTGACTTTTTGGGGAGAGAAAGGCCTACAGCATTTTAATATTAGCAGATTGAATATTATTTTTAAATTCATCAAAAGAATATTTTAAAGTAAATACCATAGTTAATAAATCTTCAAGTCTTACCTCAAAGTCACCATCAGCTTCTCTTCAGGTGATACAAACTTTCGGAAATTAGATTGCCTCCTTATTCTAGGTGTGTTTTGTCCAGTATATAGTAGAAAGTGTCTGGTATCATTCTGAAGTATTCAAAAAACTTATCAGGCTGTCTAAGCAAATCGTTGAATATTCGTGCAATCTCTCCATCTTCCTCTCTGTCCAAAGAATACTCGTTCACCCACTCTTCCCTGATTTCCTGCTCATCCAAAAATAAAAACTTGAAAACACCATTTTCCAAAACAATGTCCTCATCGTCTGACATCTCCATTTCGACTGACCTGTTTATAGTAATAACTTGCACCTGCTTGCATTAGTGTGAGCACATTGCTGTTCACGCCAGCTTGCGCATGCGCGCGTCACCAAATTACTTGCACAAGCGTGCCTCCAATGTGATTGAAGCCGAAGTCCATCTGTTTTCTACTTCTGGAAGAAAAAAAAATCCAAACTCAAGTAGTACAAATAATGCCCAACAGATGGCAGAATATGTGAGAGATCGAATCGGCACTTGAGAGCGAACGGGTACTATGAAAAATTTTAAGTTCTATAGACGGGCGTAGCAATCAACGGGTTAAGGGTGGTAAGATTATTTTCTCCAAGAACACATTTCCCACCCCTTTGGTCAATGGTTGGTGCTATCATAAACCTTTACTGAGATCAGATTTTGGTCCTTATCTGAAGAACAGTACGAACTTTGAATGGATTCGATTTTTGACATACTAGTAAATTTATAGCGATATTTCACTTTTTCTAAAAAGCCTCACCCCTATTTCCACTCCCATGGTCCTATTATGACCATTACCGCCAGCAGTGGCTACGCTCACTAAAGCGCAGCGTTAGGTCATGGGGCCAAGCTCTCTGCTGACTCGGTAGACGCGTGGGTTTGAGCCCCACCGTCGGCCGTCCTTGAAATGGTTTCCCGATTTTCAAGACCAGGCAAATGCTGGGACGGTACCTTCTGACTGGCCACGGTTGCTTCCTTCCACATCCTTGCCCAGTTTCATTCATCTTCATCATTCCATCTCTCATTCCGACTCGCAGGTCGCCCACGGGCGTAGTCTAGAAAGGCCTGCACTCGGCCTCTCAGGAGGCCACATGACAACAACATTATGACCATTAACGAACTAGACCGAGATTTTGATTGGTTATATTTTATGTACCAGTTCCAAAGTGATTATTGCAAAATAACGGTAGTTATCGTGCCCACAAGTGAGCTATACATATATATACTAGCAGAAGTACCCGTTCTTCAAACGGTCTACGGTATTAATAACCAGACGTTATCAACTGAGCTACTGTTGCAATGAACATCTGTGGTCAGAAGAAAACCCACATGCCATTGTGGACACACATTTTCAGGAACGTTTCTCTGTAAATGTTTGGTGTGGGTTGATTGACAATCAGTTTATTGGGCCTGTTGTGTTGCCGCATCGTCTAACAGGGCCCCATTATCTACACTTTCTTGAATATGAACTTCCAGCACTATTGGAAGAGATTTCTTTGGCTACAAGAATGCGTACCGTATGTTCTTCAAGCAAGACTCGGCTCCTGCACATTCTAGTCGTCTGGTGATACAACGTCTAAACCAAACATTCCCCGGAGGATGGTTTGGGTTAAATACTACCAGCTGTATCTCTGTACGCAATACAAATGGGACACATATTATATGGAATTTTTATTGCAATTCATCTATACTAGCACCTCCTAAAATATTTACTATTCCTCCTGAAACACCCTGTATATAGAGATCAGAGATAATTTCTGCCAAAAAGCCACGGAAGAATTATACAGAAATACTGAATCTATAACGACACTCATCAGAAACCGCAGAGTTCAGTTCTTTACAGATATCGCCAGAATGAACGACGCCTGACTGACTAAACGAATATTCAACATAATTTCTACGTCAAAATTGGACACTTCTTGGTACAAAGAAACTATGGAGGACTTACAACAATTACATATCACCATAGAAGACATTCACGACCGCAGCATTTGTAGAGAAAAAATCAGAAACCAGACATTTGAATTTAGATCACAACCCAAAAGAAATAGGCATAAATGGACAGATGAAGAGAAGAAGGCACTCAGTGAACGGATGAAAGGTTTTTGGGAAGGTAAGCAGAAGGAGAGAGCTACCACCAAAAGCTAGATTTTTGTGTTTTTAGCGGTCTCCTTAAAGGGGAATGTAGGCAAATAATATAATCTGTTGAACTGACGGTGGTTTTGGGGTCTTGGGGATATACAACGCAGAGATATGCTAAAATATTCGCAACATGGTACCCATTGCAACAGGTAGCTTTCTAATGAAATTACCTAAAACACGCTCAGGATAGCCAATGTTAACGCCGGGATTTAAACCTGCGATGTCCATACTAGTCGCCTTCGTAGCGTAGCGGTCAGCATGGCTGGCTGCCGCCCGGGAGGTCCTGGGTTCAATTCCCGGCTCTGCCACGAAATTTGAAAGGTGGTATGAGGACTGGCTCGGGGTCTACTCAGCCTCGGGTGGCCCAAATGAGTAGAGGGTGTTCGATTCCCACCTCAGCCATCCTCGAAGTGATTTTCCGTGGTTTCCCATTTCGTCGTCGGGAAAATGCCGGGATGGTCCCTCCTGTAAGGCCACGGCTACCTCCTTCCCTCTTCCTTGCTTATCCATCCTAACCTTCCACTCCCTTCCCTCATGAGGCCCCTGTTCGCTTTGCAGGTGAGGCCGCCTGGGCGAGTTGCTAATCCCACCTCACCAGTTGTATCCACTCCGATTAGATGTTCCCAGATCTAGGACACTGCCTGAAAGGGCGGTAGGGGTGTGATCCCCCGCGGAGTCCGTGGGAGCCACCACCCTGGAGGGTAAACTCGATAAAAAAAGAAAATGTCCATACTTGCTGCAGCTGCCTTTACGGGCGTGGTGGACGATTCAATGAACACTGATGTGCTGCACAATCGTGAGAGGTAAGTACCGTACATTTCACAATATAGCCTATGTTCTTTTATGCCCGGTCAAGCTGTTGGCCTCTCAACAAGGTGGACAAGGTTCGATTCCCGGTCAATGCATGAGAAATTTTCGAAGTGAAATGCCATGTCTTGTGGTTCGGATTCTACGTAAAACGAAAGTCCCGTGGCTCATGATCGCATGATTAACGGTCACGTAAAACTAAAAGCTTCCTTACTTCCTCTTTTATGCCGGCCAAGTGCGGCAAGCAGCCGGACTACAGCAGACTCGACTGTCGGTGTTTAGTCTCTGAGGGCGGAGGCAAACATTGACTATGTAACATCAACGAACATTAAATGGCAAACAACTTTTATTGCATTTCAGAGGATAATTTTATTTCATTCATTAATTTTGGTATAGTAGAATATGTTGCTCATTCTAATAATTTACGACGACGCTGCCGTCGACGGCCTTGGGGCATTCTTCCTCGTGCTCTAGATCGAACGCGCCTCCTAGGGGCGCCTTTCCTGCGGCGAAAACGAGCTTCCTCACGTCTATGACGTGGAAGGCGGCGACTTCTTAACTGACGCCGTCTTCTACGACCCTTGGGTTTGCCCTTTCGGCCTCTTGTTGCGGCTCTTGAATTGTCAATGAAGACGTCACCTAGCAGATAGCGTCCTTTATACTTGAGCAGGGCGCCATGTTCGATTGCCCGTTGAAGAGCAGATTTTACCAGGCGTCGGGCTCGACCCTCGGGTTGATCGTAATTGGAAACAATGTACTTGGAGATTGATAATGCTCTGGAACCATGGACTTCATTCAGATTACGAATGGCTTCGGTGACAAGTTCTAATGGCCTCTGCCGCTGTTTTGCAGCGTTCGTTCTCCCCATAACCTAGTCACTGGCCATTGATTTATATGAAACTTCAACATACTAGGACATTTTAAAAACAAATTGTTTCAGGTTTAATAATAAATAACATAACCATTGAGTTCGGACCGCACAGGGAACTCATTACCACTTCACAGTACAACGTACTGTTAGTTACAAGTTGCGGAACAGCTACTAGCCTACGTACTGTGTATGTCTAGCCATTATTATTCCCTTTTTCTACGAGATGAGATGCGATGAAATTCTATCTGGTGGATGGTTTTTACGGCCGGATGCCCTTCCTGACGCCAACCTCATGAGAAGAGTTAATGAGAGATGAAATGAATGGAGTTGAATGAAACTGGGCAAGGATGTGGAAGGAATCGGCCGTGGCCTGTCAGAAGGTACCATCCCAGCATTTACCTGGAGTTGAAAATAGGAAACCATGGAAAAGCATTTCAAGGACGGCCGACAGTGGGGGCTCAAACCCACGTCCACCCACCGAGTCCGCAGAGAGCTTGGCCCCATGGCCTAGCACGGGCGTTAGCGAGCTACCGGTAGCTACTACTGTAAACGGCCTATAGGTAAAGCCCTGTGTGGATGCAGATATCCGCGGATAAACCTGCGGATATTCGCAAAATTTCTCGCCATGCGGATATAGATTGCATGGTTGTGCGGATAGCGGATAAGCTGCGATAATGTTTGGAGTAAATTGCGGATAGTTTTTAGAATATAATCCGAACTTGTTGCATATCATTAGGCTACTTTGGACCCAGATGTTTATGACATCATATTTTTCCGTTAAGCTTTTTTTTTTTCATGACAAATGTAAGATGATGATTTAAGCTAATCTCATTCAAATTATGTCATTAAGCACAATTAACACTCCGAACTGAACTGGCTTGCAATTCTGGCTGTGTAACATTCATTTCAAACATAGAACTTGACATATATAGCCTAAGGAAACGACTTTCACCTCAAAACGAAATGTGTTGCTTTAATATTTTATCTAATTGAAAATAGTGTTGTAATGCCAGGAGATTCGGATAACAAACGTGTGGAAACAGTTGTGCGGATGCGGGATGGATGCGGATAACAGCCGTGCGGATGCGGATAACAGTTGTGCGGATGCGGGGCGGATGTGGAAACAGTTGTGCGGATGCGGGGCGGATGTGGAAACAGTTGTGCGGATGCGGGGCGGATGCGGATAACAGCCGTGCGGATGCGGGATGGATGCGGTTAACGTTTTGTTTTCAGGACGTATAAGTAAAAACAATAACAGGTTTTATTTTTCTAAATAAGTTTTAAACATTGTTGATTCCCGATCAATGTATGTGTGATTCTCAAAGTGAAATATCACGTCCTGTGGTTCAGATTCCACGTAAAAATGGATGTCTCGTGGCTCTTGATCGCTATATTAACAGTCACGAAAAACTACAAGCTTCCTTTGTTAATGTAATTTCACTTGTTACGACGTTATTCCGATACATTGGCTTTCACCGGCCGTGAAAGCCAATATACCATCTTTTTGGAAGCCTTCATAGGGAGGTTCAGGCTGCTTGAGCTTTTAGTTCTCGTAGTCAAGTAGTGCAGTTGCACTCTATATAAAGGGAGATAGCGCGCAGTTCGTTACTCCTGTGGGGGTCCGGGCGGGGACATCAAGAGCTTGGTGTCCTAGGCGAAACCCCACACAAGACACGGCACAAACCTAGAAGAATTGCTGAGTTTTATTCCGTTACATTTCAAACTATTTATTACTTTGAAATGCTTTGTTTGGTGGTCTGCACACAGCAAAATGTGGCCTGCTGAACGACTGTATTTGGTCAGGTTATGGGACATCCGATGTTCCCATTCGTTCAAATATGCTTGTTCCTTGCAATGCCGTAGCAAGGGGATGAGCCCAGAGGTCTCCTCCCACTCTGAAATATTCCTTTATAGCGTATTTAGCTGTCGGACATACTGTAAGTACTTTATGAATTCATTGGTAACCTACTTTCGTACTGACTAAAATTTGAACTTGGGTACCAATTTTCTTCAATGGGGATTCTTGTTCGGTAATATAAACTGATTTCTATGTCTTTGCTCTTACCCGTTACTTACATAAAATTAGGGGCAGATGACCTCGTAGTTCCGCCCCTTAAAACAACAATAACTAACTAACTAGATAAAATTCATATAGGTTTACACATATTGCTTAATTCCTTGGAGACAATCTATGATTGTTACACCACACAGTCTCTTACTAAAATTAGAGAACGTCAAGAGTTGTCTATACCCCCAAGTTTACTAAGTTTCGTTGTAATTCAGCTTTTACATCCACAGGAATTGATTGGAACATTAGAAAAATACGTCCATCCGCCATCTTAAATATATGGATTCTTTTATCTTGCACCTTCTCCAGAAAGAGCTTTTTATATGAGACTTCTTATTTGCCGCATTTCGTCATTGTAACTGTATCAGAGAGTGGATTGTCGATGAATGAAAATCCACTGCCTGCTTCCAGTCTCCGACCGGGTCAAGAATGGAATGAATGAAGCCCCCATCTAGCGGCGAGGATTTGAACTGTGCCGGCTGCCGAGGCCTGACGCACTCCTCTGGGGCAATGATTAAATGAATGACAGATGAAATGAAATGATAGTGGAGAGTGTTGCTGGAATGAAATGTTGACAGGGAAAACCGGAGTACCCGGAGAAAAACCAAGTTTCGCGTTAATTGTGTAATAACATAATCATCTTATTATATAATACGCTAAGGTGTATGTTTCACAAAACTCAAGCTCCTAAACCAGAGGGAGTTAGAAGGTGTGGTTTGTGCCCACATCTTCCAAATCGTCTCAATAGTACACGAAAAATCTTGCATTTCTTGAAAAGTCAACGGAAATATATTTATTTGTTTATAAAGTGCGTTTAAACAAATAAACACGACGATAGCACCTGGCAGAACTCTGTCGCGTAAAGCCCGCACAGCAATAGAGCCGGACGGGTAGTCTGTACACGTGGGGCGCACACAATCCATTATGCGAGAGTTCTCGCACGGGTCCGCTAGTTTGTACATATTAATAGTATGCCTAACCTCCATCTTGAATTTATAGAGTCACTGCTCTTTTGCTTTGGGCGTACGAAGTGACTTATAAGGTTCCATTATATTAGTAAATTTAGTTACCATAGCTCTATAGGTTTTGAAAATGTCAAAATGGCTACTGTGTGATATATTCAGTGTGATAATCATTTTACTACGGCAAGTGAGAGCTCTTATATCATAGTCACCTCTTGGCAAGATTCGTCTTTACTATCCAATTTCATTCTGAGTTGTCGATTTTAATGTTCTGATAGTTCACGTAGTTTGATTGTAAGGAGTCTCTGCTCATTTGCCTTGGCCTTACAAGGCGACATATTCGGACCTACCATGTCACTAATTTTCGTTACTATTGCACTTAAGTGTTGAGAGTTATTTAGTTTCTATTTTATAATCTCAAGATGGCGGCCGCGCGGAATATACTGTCTCATGTAATAATGACGTTGGAAACAGAGGATCCTTATTAAATCTATCTGAATGCCAAGTACTGTGAACATACTCCATTGGATCATATGTTATGGATTATAATACTTGCATGATTTGCATGGCCGCATTATTGAAATGATTTGGCTGATGACATCGTTGGATGGACGCAAGACGTTTCACACATGAAGGCATGTTTTCACAAAATTTGGCAGAGATTCAATGCTTATTACAGACGTACTACGATTGAAACTTTGAACATTTGGGTGGCCGCTCTTTCGTTTTCTTTAAGGTGGCAGTGATATAAATCATGACACTGAGGTGCCCTTTGCTAGTGCTACATCTGTACCAAGTTTGGCTTAATTTGGTTTCGTCATGTTAGAATTAACATGGGGGGGGGGGAGGCAGACATACATACAGGCAGACACACGGACATTAGGACCGCTTAGATCTCATAAGGCTACTTTCAATTTTTGCAAAAATCGAAATCAGGCTAAAATGGATGGAAAACATGATCCTGAAAACGTTTAGGGAATGTTTCAGAAGGAAAACTTCATCTGAACTTTGTTTAAATTTCTCCGAAAATTCCAGTTTTTCGTACTGAATCACGTTTTTAGCCAACTTTCGAATTTTGTAAAAATTGAAGGTAGACCTATGAGATCTATACGTGCCAAATATCCGTGAGTGTGTGTGTATGTCTGCTCCCCCCACCCATTGAAACACGACGAACGGAATTGAACAAAATTTGGTACAGCCAGCACGCAACGATGTGGATTAGGGAGTAGAAAACGATAGACAAATTGTGCGAGGCACGTTTTTAAAGTACCGTTTTGATATAAATAAAAAACTTTGTACTCGTATTAGGGGGAGAATGTAAAATTTTTTGGACGTTTATCATTTACGTTAGACTCTCTTCTTGTCATATTGCCTTTTCTTTGAATATGAACAATCATTGGGAAAACTGAAAAGGTGAAGGTAAATGGTAATTTTGGATGGAATTTGACCCAGTGAATGGAAAGTTCAGATTTAAAAATAAAGATACGGAATGGGACTGTTGCTTACCCTGGTGAAGGTTAGATGAAGATACGTTATTATCATTCAGTGATCAGGGGAAGGGGAGTAAATAGCAACCAACTTCCGATCGGATCCGATCTGGTCCAAACCCTTATCGTTAGACGGTACTAAACTCAAGCCAGCTCGGGAGCCACGTGGGTCAATACGAAATTATACTCTGTACAAATTTAATTCACATAGATGCACGAACTTCATTCAAGGCTCGCCCACGTATCCAGATCCTACGCTAACCTTTCAGTGATTAATAGTTTGAATTAAACAAAAGATGGTATATTGGCTTTCACGGCCAGTGATTTTCCATCTTTTGGAAGTCTTCATAGGAAGGTGAGGACTGCTTAACCTTTAGCTTTCGCAGTGAAGAGACGCAGATGTGCTTCATAAAAAGGGAGGTGGTGCGTAGTTCGCTACTCCTGTGGGGGTCTGGGCGCGGACACCAAGAACCCGATATATGCCAGCTTGGTGTCCCAGGCGAAACCCCATACAAGACAAGGCACAAACCTAGAAAGATTGCTGAGTTTTGAATTAAACAGTTAATGAAAATTTAAATACACCTATCCCAAAGCCTAAAGTTGGGGCAGAAGACCTTGATGTTACGCATTTTACGGGAATCGGGTTGATTAACCAACAATGCAACTACTTATTAAAACATTCATTATTACGTAACCATGACAACTAGAAACTTGAAATCTTCACACACTAATTCAGTCATCACAATTAACGCCGGCTATCAGACAGATTTTACACACACCCAAACTACACGGGGCTACATGACCGCGTTGTCGCAGCCCCTAAACTTAAGAACCAACCAACCAACCAACCAACCAACCAACCAACCAACCAACCAACCAACCAGGCTTTCAATACCATTTATGGCTATGTGCTGATAATGTATTACATACAATAATAATATGGTTGAATAAATATTGTACAATTTCGGTCCTGGGTCTAGAAATGCCACATTTGAACCAATGAGACAGACTAATTGAGTGGTCTTATGCCAGAATGAACTAAGCGACATTCAGTTCATTTTGAGAAATAAGGACTGAAGTTATGAGTTTGCAGCAACTTGTTTATTCAAAAAGATTTATAGATGTACATGTGGCATGGTGCATAATGGTTGTGAAAAACTTTTACAAGCATTTTGAGTCTTGATTACGGTATATAATCTTCTTAACTATTCAATCCATGGATTGGTCTGCGTCAGTTCTCGAGTCGGCTCTATTTATAGCTTTCCTCTTCATCTCTTCATAGTTTCTGCATCCTACATCAGACATGATTTGCTGTACATTGCCTTCAACCATTCCTTCCAATACCGTTTTGAGCAGGCTAACGTGTCTCAAAATATGTCCTAACAGTCTAGTCCTCCTCTTTATGCTTTTCCATAATGTATAATATTCATCCACCTTTTTAAATACTTCAGCATTCGTTATTTTTTCTGTCCAGTTAATTTTTAGCATTCTTCTATAACACCATTTTTCAAAAGAATTTAACCTCCTTTTTTCTTCTTTTCCAATTGTCCACGTTTCGCAACCATAAAGGGCAATACTCCAAACATACGCTTTTAATAATCGTTTTCTGGTTTTAAGATTAATGGAATTTGTAGAGAATAAACGTTTCTTTTTGTGAAATGCTAATTAGGCTAGTAAAATTCTACATTTGATTTCTTTCTTGCTTCTTCCATCGTTGGTAATTTTGCTTCCGAGATATTTAAATTCATGAACATTTTGTAGTGTTTTGTTGCCCACCACTATGTTCATACTCGAGTCTGCCTTTTTATCGCAGACCATAACTTTCGTCTTTGACTTATTTATTTTCATCTTGTATTCATTACCCATGATTTTCTCCATTTTAACTATTATTTGTTTGAGATGTTCACTATCTGCAACTATGGCAATGTTACTGCAAATCTAATCATATTTATTTGTTCACCTTGTATCGTTATTCCTAAATTCAAATCCTCTCGAACCTTATTCAATGCATCCTGGATGTAGGCATTAAAAAGCATGGGAGACAAAGCACAGCCTTGTCTAACTCCTTTCCCTATTTTTGCTTCCTCTTGTTCATTTCCAATTTTAATTACTGCAATTTAATTTTTGTACAGATTACAGATTATTCTTCTATCTCTATATGGGACTCCTATGTTTTTAAGAATAGTAAATAAACGAATAGTACCAACCTTCTGCCAAAGAAATCCGTTGCCACAGCAACGATACAAGCCGAGTTGTCAGTTTTTTTTGACATAAGACAACATTTGAAAACTGTGTTTAGCTCAATATTTTTAAAAAATGTCTCTTAATTCATTCTAGCATAACACCACTCAATTATTTCCGCTCTTCCAGTATAGGCTATGAAACCACAGTATATTTCGTGTCACAGAAAGACATTGTACATTGCTGCTTGGAATGAACAGGGGAAAGATTGCGAAATCTTGGTGCCTGCCTGACATCATAAATGGACGTGGTTATCTTCTTCAATCTCACGATCCGCAGTTCCATCTCTGTATTGTATTGCTCATTTCAACCAGGTGGGGACGTTTCTATCACTTGGGAATTTCTATCTGTGAGAATCACCGTTCTGTGTGGCCGGCTGGAAACAGGTGTACTCCCTTGATTTGTGTGGGAGATTAGAACCCACGTCTACTGAGTTCTCAGATAGCTTGGCCCCATAGCCTAGCGCTGTGCGTTATCGAGCGAAGCTACCGCTGGCGGTGTAAAACAAACAACATTTTTATCATATATATTATTTCAGTAGTATAGATCACTCCTGTGGCGCCCACAAGCGACCGATCGTGACAAATGAGCATTCAAATGAAAGAGAATAGACATTAACAGTGACGAATTGCACTCTAATTTCATAAATATCTATAATTTCTTAAGAAAAATGACTAAAAAAAGACGTACGACGGGTGCGATTTACAGATACTGTTGCTCTAGGAAAATACACTCCATAATTGCTGTCCACTTCACGTATTGGCCGCTGTGACGCCTGTTTCATGTCATTTTAACATTCTGAGGTAATTCCTTTATCATTTTCCATGCATTTTTAGAAACAGCAAATCAAAAGAATGAGTACCGGTACTGAAATCGTATAATTTCATAGATATCGGATAACCGGCGAGTGTTAACAGCTCAGCACACAAATTACATTAGGAGTGACGAATTGCATTCTAATTTCATAAATATAGATCTTTGTAAGAAGTGTGCGATTTGCAAATACTGATGCTCTAACATCAGTATTATGAGTTGTCGTGAGTGTTCTATATTCATTTGCTTGAAATAAAAACATAACAACCTTTCTCCTTAAGTCTCTCATTATAAACCTATTGGGGAAAGTGTGGTTTATGAACGTGGAGATTTCTCGCACGGGTACGCTAGTCTATTATACGCTAAGTTCATCCGACAAAAAACTCAATCTCCTGAACCAGAAGGAGTTAGAAGGTGCGTTTTGTGCCAAAATCTTCCAAATCGTCTCAATAGTACACGAGAAGTCTTGCATTTCTTGAAAAGTCAACGGAAATATATTTATTTGCTTGAAACAGTGTTTAAACAACTAAACAAAACGATAGCCTCTGGCAGAACTGTGACGCGTCCATCCCGCATAACACTAGAGCCTGGTGGGTAGTGTGTACACATGGGGCGCACACAACCCATTGTGAATTGAAAAGAATATTCAAGCGGAATTACGCGCAGCAGTGACGAATCGCACTCAGATTTCATAAATAACGACAGTTTGTTTAAAAAGTGCGTTTAAACAAATAAACATATTTATAGAAGTCCGCATAACAGTCAAGCCCGGCGGGTGGTTAATGAACATGCGAGATTTCTCGCACAGGTCCCCTAGTTATTATTATCTTATTATTATTAGTTTTTTTTAGCGTATGGCTTTTAGTGCCGAGAGTGTCCGAGGACATGTTCGGCTCGCCAGTTTTTGTAGCTGCTTCGAGACGGACACCCAATGGGTGAGCTGCAAGTACCGTTGGGGAGGAAAGTTGGAATGGAAGGTCGAGGAGTGGGAAGGTAGCGGCTGTGGCCTATTGTTAGGGACCAACCCCGGCATTTGCCTGGAAGGAAGATGAGAAACCACAGAAGACCATCTTCAAGGTTGTCGGCGGGGGGATTCGAACCTCCTCGCCTCCCGGATGTGAGCGACTGCCAGCAGTCATGCCGTAACGACCACGGCTAACTCACCCGGTATTATTAGTCATAGTACAGCTGTACTGACTCCGTGAGGAAAGCAATGGCAAACTAGCTCATTCCTCACCTTGCCTAGTACGCCTAATTATAGTCCTGCCTCGGTTTTGTGGGTTTCCACCACATAACCTATGGTGGCGCTTTTTAAGGATCCAACCAACCTCCAGGCTGACTACCTAACCACGGCCGACTGAATACGAGCTGCGCTCTATACCGGCCTTGACATTCCCAGTCAGAACCCATGTATAACATGTAATTGGAAAGTTTCTACTTGTTGCCGGTAGAGCGCACTCCCCTCCCATTATAGGCGCGATAAGGAATAAGCTGTACAGTACGCATATTAAATGTGTAATCTCAAGAACCACTGGATGGATTTTGATGCTGCTTTCACCATTCTGTAAAGGTGATCTCGAGGAAGATTTGTGTAGAAAATAATTTATTTATGACCAAAGGGAGCCAAGCAGTAACGATTTCAGTGAAAAGGTCGAAAAAATAGCCTGGCGTCCGTGCGCTTTTAAAGCTTACGCTGGGCGAACCGTTAAAAATATCATTATATTATGAGTGTAAGAATTGTTCAGCGTGAGAAATTCTACAAAAAAGTCCGCGAGAGCATATCTCTATCTTCGATACATCGCCCACTATAAGTATTTTTAGTTTGGACGGGAGGGGCATTTGGCTTGCTCCTCGCCATTCTTAAATTACGTCTGACAGGAATTCCTTGCACATTCATAACTGTTCCCGGGCGAAGCCGGGGCGGGTTGCTAGTGACACTATATAATTATTATCATTATAATTTCCGCATTATCAAAATTAAAATTATATCACAAAATAAAATAGCGTGCTAATAAATCTAAGAGAAATTAGACATACCTTGCACCTTCTTCGGGTACAAGGACGCTACTCCAACACCGTCTCATTAAAAGGAAAGAGAGGATCAAAATTACAGCCGGGAACAAGTAGCAGCTAATCGTGTGTTGTGTTTTGTGCTAAGAGATCTTTCGACAAATATCAGATACCGTGTGCCTTCTTTTTCACGAAGCAGCTGTCAGGACGGGACTTACATAAACTCCTGCTGGACGTTATTCTCGAGGTTGAACAATGCGGTTTCATTATAATAACTGTCTCTGATAATCACAAAACTAACACAACAATGATGAGGCATTTAGGGGGAGGGAATTTACAACCAATGGTCAATCACCCATACGACAAGTCTTGGAATGTATTCCCTAGTTTTGATCATTGTCACATTCTAAAAAAAAAAAAACATTAGAACGCAGTTTCTGTAACGAGAGATGACTGATGGTACTGGAATAATTTCAGGGAAATACTTGTCATTACTATACACAATGCAAAAGGGTGAGATCGTCAAACCGGTCAGACACCTCACTAAAAACACATCGAACCCACTAAATTTGAAAAAATGAATGTTCGGCGTGCCAAGGAAGTGTTCTCGTCAGAAGTTATTGGTGCCATTAGTACACTAAAAGAAAATATAGGCATGCACCCGGAAGCGTACACATTCATGGACGCAGAAGCAACCATTTTTTTTTGAAAAACATTAATAAATGGTTCGCTATGCATGACGTAAGCATCACATATCATCATATTCAGTCTAGAAATCCAGATAAAGGGCATTTTTTCTCATTAAATGTCAGTCGCCTAAACTGGCTAGAGGAATATTTTCTTTCTTACCTTGAAACTTTGAAAGCTGCTAGTAACGCTGCTAGAAAGGACTTCCTGAGTTCTGAGACTTACGAAGCTACCTATACAATTAATCACGGATTCAGCTGTCCAGTGCATAAGGTATCTTCTAAAAATGGGTAGAGGAAAGTCGCCAAATGTGGGGAGTTTTTTTTTTATAGGGCTCACATTAGACATAAGAAGGAACGGAATAATTTTTGTTTTCTCACCAATGTAAACCTCAGGCGATATACTATGTATATTACAAATATGGGCACGTTTGGTGTTGTGATACCCTCTGATATTATTGTTAACTTTAAAAGTGCACTTTCCTCGCATTAGGCAACCGGGTTTCGTAATATGGGGAGTGAGAAACCTCACGGTTTTTATTTATAATAGGTACACTGAATAGTATACCCTACTAATTAAAGCATTAATTCTGACATTTTTTTTTCGTGTGGCCTCCTGAGAGGCCGAGTGCAGGTCTTTCTAGTCGACGCCCGTGGGCGACCTGCGCGTCAGGATGAGAGATGGAATGAATGAAACTGGGCAAGGATGTGGAAGGAAGCGGCCGTGGCCTGTTAGAAGGTACCGTCCCAGCATTTGCCTGGTGTTGATAAATGGGAAACCACGACAAATCATTTCAAGGACGGCCGACGGTGGGGCTCGAACACACGCGTCTACCGAGTCAGCAGAGAGCTTGGCCCCATGGCCTAACGCTGCGCTTTAGCCAGCGTAGCCACTACTGTCGGTAATTCTGACAATGTAATGAAATCATGAACACAAATAGTACAAAAATACAAAAATGAATATTTTAAGTAAATAACAGTCCTAGTTTCCTGTTGCCGAACTTCCAAACCGTTCAGCAGAAAAATGCATAAACTTTAATGAAAACCGAGTGATTCTGATCGAATTCAACTGTAACGAGGTGCAAGGTATGTCTAATTTCTCTTAGATTTATTAGCACGCTATTTTATTTTGTGATATAATTTGCATTTTGATATTGTGGGAATTATAATGATAATATAATAGTGTCACTAGCAACCCGCCCCGGCTTCGCCCGGGAACAGTTATGAATGAGCAAGGAATTTCTATCAGACGTAATTTAAGAATGGCGAGGTGCAAGCCAAATCCCCCTCCCGTCCAAACTAAAAACACTTATAGTGGGCGATGTATCGAAGATAGAGATATGCTCACGCGGACGTTTTTGTACAATTTTTCATGCTGAACAATTCTTACACTCATAGTATATTGATATTTTTAACGGTTTGTCCAGCGTAAGCTTAAAAAGCGCACGGACGTCAAGTCCTTTCTTCGACCTATTCACTGAAATCTAAAATCGTTACTGCTTGGCTCCCTTTGATCATAAATAAATTATTTTCTACAGAAATCTTCCTCGATATTACCTGTACAGAATGGTGAAAGCCGCATCAAAATCCATCCAGTGGTTCTCGAGATTACCCGTGATATCCAAGAATCGGGGACTTTGTTTTACACTAAGTAGAGAAGTCTTAGTCGTGCAATGCTTGGTGAACAGCGCTGTGTGAGCAGTTGAGTAACTAACAAGATTTCATGAAAAAGGTCTCATTGTCTAGGCCGGTATGAGCGCATTCAGTCGGCCGTGACCTAACAGACAGACATTATGAAATGAACACGATGTCCAAACCCTAAATGAGACCGCGTGCGCCATCTCTCGATTACCTGGTCAACTTTATGAACGTATACGAGAACCTACTTTTACTTCAACATCCAGATCTGCCCACTCATGCAACTAAACTGTCGCTGCTCTGATGACTCGTTACATCTCTGAGAACAGGGATATCGTGGTCATCAGCCTGGATGTCCAATTGGTAGGTGAAAAGCTAAAGGAGGTAGGAGACTTCTGTTACTTAGGAAGCATAATAACCAGTGATGGAAGAAGCAAAGAGGATATTAAATGTAGGTTAGCACATGCAAAGAAAACATTTCTACAGAAAGGGAATCTGCTGACATCGAATATAGATTTAGGCATTAGGAAGTCATTTTTGAAAGCCTTTGTCTGGAGCGTGGTACTCTACGGAAGTGATACTTGGACTGTTGGAGCAGCAGAAAAGAGGAGAATTGAAGTGTTTGAAATGTGGTGTTACAGGAGAATGATGAAGATCAAATTGGTAGATAGGGTTACAAATGAAGGGGTATTAAGACGATTGGGAGAGGAGAGATATTTCTGGCGACTGCTAATGAAGAGAAGAGATAGGTTGGTATGGCACATACTACGATACCCCGGAATAGCAAAGTTAGTTCTGGAAGGAAGGGTCGAGGATAAGAACTGTAGGGGTAGACCAAGGTTAGAACATGTTAAACAGATTACGTCGGATGTAGGGTGCGGTAGCTATGTAGAGATGAAACTAATAGCTCAGGACAGGAAGGCATGGAGGGCTGCATGAAACCAGCCAAAGACTGAAGACTCAAACAACATTTTAATGCGCGTGTTAAATCTCGCCAACACTTCAGTGGGGTGCTGCAGCTAGTACGGAGATCGGAAGTTCGAATCCTGATGATGGCAGTGGCAATCTTGAGTGCGTTTTTCTCCCGGCCTTTTGCACACTTCCTCCGGGCAAATTCCTGGATAGTACTTTATTCAAGACCTGGGGCACCTACCCCATTCTGACCCTTCATACACTAGACTAATTCAGTCAATACAGAAACACAGGTTACCAGACAAATATATTGAACACACACCCAAGTAGACGGGGATGATTAATAAGATGCCCCTGACGTATATTGCAAACATGTACACCATGATATTAATTTGAGACATATAGAGCAAATTAAATCTTACGTACAGGGTGTCTCACAAGTCGAAACATCACAGGGAATATAAACTCCTGTTGTTGTTGTTGTTGTTGATTCTTTGGAGGCTTTGCATGGCCATGTAGCCCCGTGTGTTTGGGTGTATAATTTGTCTGATAACCTGTGCCACTGTGATGTCTTAACTAGTGTTTGTATTTGTAATTGAGGTAGGATTTGGGAAGGAAGCGGCCGTGGCTTCATGTTAGGTACCATCACGGCATTTACCTGGAGTAGAAGTGGGAAATCACGGAAAACCACTTCCAGGATGACTGAGGTAGGAATCAAATCCGCCTCTTCTCAGTTTTGCCTCACGAGGCTGAGTGTACCCCGTTCCAGCCCTCAAATCAGAATTAAAATACTTGTCAGAGCCGGGTCTCCGCGGTGTATAAACTTCTCTCATGTGAACAATTACGTCGTTTCTCTGTGAGCACATTATAATCAGAGCACCGCACAGAAGGACCTTCATTTAGACCAGGCGTTCTAAACCATTTTGAGGCTAGGAGCACTACACTCTTGCCCTACCAAGTACCCGAGCACTATTATATCGAATATAATAATAATAATGTTGGAACTACTTGAAATTGAACGGAACTTGTAGCTCACCCTTTCGGGTGTCCGCTGGAAGCAGCTACAGACGCAGGCGAGCCGAACATGTCCTCGGACACTCCCGGTGCTAAAAGCCATACGATAAATAAATAAATAAATAAATAAATAAATAAATAATAATAATAATAATAATAATAATAATAATAATAATAATAATAATAATAATAATAATAATAATAATAATAATAGTAATAATAATAGTAATAATAGAAAAATATTGAGCCCTACACAAGAAAATGAAATTTGGATCAAGGGACGAACTGCAGACCTCTATAGTCTCACAAACAGTTTCACAAACACTGTCCGCAGGAGATGGTTGACATTCTTGGGCACATATTTAGGATGGACAACAATAGGCTAACTAAAAGATTATTTAAAAGAAAGAATTGAGGATAAATTGACTGGAGAAAACAAGGGGAGGGACCTGAATGAGATGAACATCGGAGAGAACATGATATATTTTTCCCCTGATATGACTACAGACTGTTATCATGTTATATTATTGTTGCTTTAAGGGGAGGAACTACAAGGTCATCTGCCCCTAACTACAGACTAATACGAGGGAAAAGTAACAGTGTTCAGTATCGTTTGCGGGATATGCTTGCCGTGCAGATAAATATCGACTTTTGTGACAACACGCGTTAGTTGGTCTGCATAAAACAATTTTATTTGGGGCAGCTGATTCACCCAGTGTAGACATGAAATCTCTTGAACACAAACTGTATCAGATTACGTTTATTAGTAGTTGCTGAGATAAATAATTGCATTTAAGCCAATTTTTTTTGAAATAATTTAAAATTTTGCTCGATTAGTATTTCTTAAAACAATAATGTACCATACAAACAATCACTACAACTCTTAGGCAGATTATTCAGCATTTTAAATTTATACGCACACACATTTAAGAATATTTATGTCATCTGGATCACAAAGAAAAGGCACAGAAGGAAGGGAGCTGTGTTTTGTCTGAATTTTCAAAAAGTAGCCCATTTTCACAGCTCACATTCAATCAATCCTTGCTAAATTTAACACTTGTTAAAACACCATGCAAACCGATGGGTCATTGTAACTGCTCTTCTAAATCTCGCAAAATAGTTCAAGTAGAAGATATTAAACTTTAACCGGTCCTCCATTGAGGTAACTCTTAGAAATACTACGTCTATCAATATAATAATTTAAAAACATCTATTCAATTGTTGAACATGTTTCGGTCTAAGGTCAGAGCATCTTCAGCATATCTTAGATATTTTAAGTAAAATATAAATATATAAATAAATAAATAAATAAATAAATAAATAAATAAATAAATAAATAAATAAATAAATTGAACCTAAAATTATTAGTTAAAATGTAATAATTAAAAAAATAATAAATAAATAAATAAATAACCTTTACACATACATCTGATTTAAAATACAAATGACAATATCTCTGTGTTTCTCAATAAATAACATTCTATTAATATAGTTGACTAAAATTACACTTGGAATACATTTATGGCATATTTCAATATGAAGAAAGACAGCGGGTGTTTTGAAATCAGTGGACTGACAATTATGCAATAATTGACGGTTCGGTCTGAACTATAACCTTTGACATAATGTCATAAAATACTTCATGCTCGACCCTGGCGAAATATAAATATTATATGTCAGAAAACTGTACTATAACGAGGCTCATAATAGTACAAGTTTTCATTATGATACAGTTTCTCCCACCAATCAGAGCTCAAGAAACAGTTGTGTGACCAATTAATTGAGGATAGCATCGCACCTGCGCTCAATTCCATGGCCCCCTATTTTAAAATTTCACTGCGTGGCGAGTGTCATAGTGAGGTATTCCAGGAGGCCATGGTCGAATACAAGGTATTCTCTGCGTCCCATGTGCTCTGTTCAGTACATAAACACGACAGATATTTATGAATATTTATGTCCGAACATAAAATAGTTATAATTATCGTCGAACATAAACAGTCGTATGGAACTCACCTATAATGGTAATTAAGACACTCGTATGGAAATTATAAAAATCGCTACGCTCGTTTTATAAAAATACTCGTGTCTTAATTATTGCCATTATAGGCTCGTTGCATAATGTACTATTTTTGGATAGCTTCACAAAATAATTATATACATCTTAAGGACTTGTTATATGAATGATTCCTTGTATTAGAAGTTTCACTGGAAACAATGCTATGCTTTCTTGTGTCAAGCGGTCATATTTGCATCAGAGTTGAAATGAATGGAATTGTTCAAACGTTTGTTGTACATAGTGATACCTCCAATAGCAGGTGATTCTCATGATACATGTTATTGCCTGCAGTGAGATGCAATTATTTTCCCGCTTCGCTCTGTGTGAGAGTAGCGCAAGTAGTCATGCATGTCGTCACGTTTATTGAGTGAAGTGTTACTCCACACACGGCCAAATATCGTTTTTGCATTTTTGACTTACATCAGCACTGTTGTGCCCGCTTTACATAAATCTTGATATTTTGTCCAGAAACGTTCAGTAAAGTTATGTAATTGCCATTGAAATTCAACGTGACATGCGTCCCCACATCCCATCCGTCAGTTGTGATGGTTGAGCTGAAAATTTCAAGTTTTAATATTAAAAAAATGTTCGATTCGAATTATTTAATGAGACAGGCTTCCTAAAGCTGTGTTTGTTGGGTTGAATGCACTATGGTATTGACGTTTTTCTAAATTAGTTTCCCCACACACTTTTTTTTTAATAATTAGGTACATTGTCTCAGAACCATAACATTTCTACCAATACCAATACTGGAAGTTAATGACAATTTGTGTGTTTGAAGTGGAAGTGGTGAAATATTATAAATATTATACAGTATTAATAAGGCTAAAAATTTACAATTTTGAAGAAAATAATATATCAATTCTACTTTTTAATTAGTTTAGCGTGCACGATTTTAAGTATTCAGATATACGTGTAAAAATGTATGCCTACAGATGATCAGTAATTTTGTTTTGAAAAAATGTACCTAAAAGTGTTAAAATTAACGCTGTGAAGATAGAATGTACCAATCCCACATACTTGTGGAGTGCGGACCTCACAAGCGTCTCATGCAAGATTTTACACATTCCCTCGTAAAAAATATAAAATAATTATAAAGGAATCTCCCCTTAAAATTAGGGTGAACGAACACCTGTCCCAAGGAAGACAGAGCAAGGAGTTGAGGACAACCTTTCTGTCTTGAATGTGAGGTGGGTTGCCTATTCCTCAGCTGAGTGCTGCTGGCCTACGTATTAACGTAGGGTTTCAACGAGTTTATTTAACTCCTAATGTGTAGAAATACTTTAAAAACTCCTTGACAGTGGCATGGGCAAGCATACGTTTTCTAGTTATTTTTCGGTTGCTGTAGTATATACAATTACGGATGGCTCTAAATATGCATTCTTTCGAAAGGCTGCAAGGAGATAGGGAATTACTCGTACATCGTTGATGAGATTTTAACTACACCACGATTGAGGTGATTTACACTACATTTCTTGCGTTCAACTTCTTGTTCGAGCGGAAACTCCTTTGAGCACGCCAAGTGACACACTGGAGAGTACTCATTACATCGCGACCTGCCCTTACGTGCCTTAGCCCGATAGATTGCGTCATTTCACTTCCACATATCCAGCTCAAATCTCTGTCAGAGCACAGCAAGTTAATCTATAAGCCACGTATGACCATTTATTTGCTTGTATAAAAATAAGACATCTTACAAAATTCAGGAAATATTTGGGGAGAACAACTTAGATGACTGACCGCATATTTTACTAATCCCTGTATATGCCGTCTGAGTTTGATTCTAAAACTATTATTATTAATCTAATTATTTCAAGAACTGGACAGTAAAGATGGTGATGAGAAATGAAGGTTTTAAGCTATTAGATTGTGTAACACACACATAGTGATAACTAGAGCGTCTCCCTTCTAGCTCAGTGGTCAGGCAAAGACGGAGGTTGCGGGTCGAGTCCCGCTGGAGAATGCACTTTAATTCTGTAATTTCCATTTCCATGGCTTTCACGATTTGTGCATTACATGACATCATAGTTTGACTATTTGACTTGTTTCCTTTGATTCATGGGTAGAACATAGGGAAAAACAAACCCAAGTCCGTACAGGCCATGGAGGCCCTTGAAGCAGTGGAAGGTAGAGGTTTCCTCCCTTCGTGACATCGACACTTAAGTCTATTCGCCGAGTCGCGATAGTGGAAGTAAACACAGTTGTACACAGGGCTGCCCGCAAGGGGTGCATAGAGCTGTGCCTGTTGAACGTACGCCAACTTCAGTGCTGTGTACAGCCTACATGTGAAGTGGGCTGACTTATCGGTTACATGCTACAGCGTGGTTTATTAATTGTTCGTTTATGTATTTATTTATTTATTTATTTATTTATTTAATTAATTAATTAATTAATTCGTTCTTAACTGCTTATGACAGGCAACAGTATACAGTGCTGCACAACACTAAGTGCGGCAAGTCTTGTTTCTTTTCTAGGGCTACGGCATGACTAATGATCTCGGAGCTTCTTGGTTACCCCTGTCCGGCAGAGCCGATGACGTGAACTGGGCTGTTTTTTCCTGTCCAGGCAGTCAAGTGACCACGTGCAAGTATTTACGCGCACTATCCTGACTCGGCGAACAGACTTTAGATGTGATGGAGTTGTCATCTCCATGCTCAGCTGCCTTCGGTCCCAGGAATTGCCCTGGCACTAATTTCTGTTGTAGGCTGAGAGAACCGCAGGGTCATTTGCGTTTCTGAAAGTGGTAGTTCTTTTTCTAAAATCCACTACCTGGGTGGGAATCTAATCCACTCCCTTTCAATTAGAAGCTCAGCGCTCTTTGAAGCCACCAGGTGAAACATAAAATGTGTTCTGTCCTCTGCCAATGACGTGTCTTGTTGCCTCCAACCAGCTCCCTGTCTATGGGTTCCAGGTGATCTTCGGTCTATCTTGCGTGCGACTACCTTGACGATTCCAATTCAGTGTCTGTCTCGAGATACTTTCTTGTGATCTCCTCAAGGTGTGGCGTATCCACGTCCATTTTATTCTCATTATCTGTTGATGTACGGAACTTTGACTTATGGCCTCCCAGAGGATTTTATTTGAAATTACATAGGGCCACCGTATTCACATGATGTACCTCAAGCAACGATGCATAAAAGTTATTAATCTTGTTCTAATATCTTTGGTTAGTTTCCAGGTCTACATAATAGCCTAAAACCTTCTATTTATTCATTGTAAATAAACTTAAACCTAAATATACAGTCCTTTGTGTTGTTATTGATTTAGGGGCTTTGCGACATCGTGGTCATGTAACTCCATGTACATAGGTGTGTGCGGTTTGTCTGATAGCCAGTGCTATTGTGAAGGATGTACACTGACTTAGAAAATATCATGGGATAGTCACCTGATAGCGTGTGGGGCTTTTTCTGGCCCTGTGGACGGCAGTGAGATGCCGTGGAAGTGAGTCAACAAGTCCCTGGTAGTCCTCTGGACGTAGCTGACATTAAATTGTTTGCAGAGCGGCCGCCAATGCTGGTCTGTTCGTGGGTGCAGGATCCATGACATCCCAGATATGCTCGATAGGGTTCATATCCGGGCTCCAGCCTGGCCATGTCAGTCGTTAGACCTCCCCTGCATGTTCCTGGAACCAGTTCCGGGCGACGTGGGAGCGATGTGACGTTGGGTTAACAGTGGCACCCGTGTGCGGCGCCGGCTCCCATACCCCATGGAACCCATGTCCCTAGGGATTGTTCACTGGGAGACGTGTCTAGCACGGCCTGTGTTTAATTGAGCCGTGATTTGTTACACTGTTGGCCTTCTGTCACTATTGAAAATCCGTCTCGGATGTCACCGGTCATGGTCATCGAGGGTGGCTGGACGGCCGTCCGTTCGTCTGTAGTGGACGGTGACACCCTCATTCAACCATTCACGATGCACCCAGGACACGGTTGACCGCATGAATCCGATTTCCCGTACCACTGCCAAAATCGCACTTCCCATCCGTCAGGCACCGACCACCATACCCCGTTCAAACGGTGTCAGCTAACGACGACGTTGCATGTTACACATGTCACGTGCACAACCACTTCTCACAAGGTCTCCTATACAACTGCTGCAGGCACAGGGGGCGTGTGGTGCGCAGACAACAGTGCTCCACTATCCCATGACATTTGCTCAGTCAGTGTATTAATTCACATGAGAATTGGGCAGGAGGTGGCCTTAAGTTAGGAAGCATCCCAGCATTTTCCTGGAATAAAAGTGGGAAATCACGGAAAATCACTTCGAAGATAGCTGAGCTGGGAATCGAACCCATTAGTGCTTGTTTCAGTCTTCCGACTAGAAATGAATTTGTTGGCAGAGCTGAGAATAGAACCCGGCCCTCCGGGGCGATAGCCAAGAATGCTAGCTGCTACATCACGAGGTGATCTGTTCTGTGACTTCTCGTGTGTCGGATAGGGATAGATATGTCCTGTGAATTGAGACAGTTCCGTTCCCTCCCCCAGTGACCTCAGACAATGACTGGCAAGTTCTTCCCACCTCTGCCAAACTCTCTGTGCCAGGTTGCTGCTTACCAAACCGTGGCATAATGAATGTACTGCTATGAATCTCAATTCAGATCCGCCTTGCGTGGGATTCTACACGACCTGTGCTAGTACACGAATCTTTCGTTCGTCCAGGTATTACAAATTTGCTGGGGTTTAGAGACTTGTAAACAATTTTGTTTGCATTGCGGCTTAAATACAAAGAAGAAGTAACGGACAGGAGGCCACATAAATAATAATAACAATAATAATAACAACAATATAATAATAATGCTTTCTTATTTTTACTCCATATACAGGGCGTTCTTTAATCATGCCACCACTCATCGGAATGTTTCGGGCTTGCTTCATCCACTTCACTAAGCACCACTTCACTTTACCGTATCCATCGATACATGTAGCTTCTATCCCATCTTTATCCTTTAAAATTTTGCTGAGAGTTGATTCACATACACCAAACTGCACACTTCTTTGCGTGATCCCCCACTTTCAATTTTCTCAATCAATGTCACACACCGGTTATCAGACAGATTATACACACACCCAAAGTACACGGGGCTACATGACCGTGTTGTCGCAGCCTCTAAACTGAAGAACCTATCAATTTCAGTGTATCGCTTAGAGAAAACTTAGTAGACATGGTAATGATACCGTAGTGCGTTTACTCGTAAAAACAGACTGAACTCCGACAATAGAAAGAATGCAGTACGGTAAAATAGGTAGTCTATGGGTAAAATAGTACAGTACAGTACGTAGTCTGATGCAGAGAGTAAACAGCGAAAACAACATGATAAAAGATGCACCACTTCCTTATGTAGAGTTAAAGAACCTACTTCCTTTCCTATACAGAAGTAAATGAGTCCAACACAATTTTCTTATACAGAGGTACAGAAGTTCCTTTAATATAATTTTTCACCGTACAAATGACGGGACCAAGATATTCCTTTCCAATACAGAGGATTTTAGCCGGCCCCGTGGTGTTGGGGTAGCGCGCATGCCTCTCACCCGGAGGCCCCGGGTTCGATCCCCGGCTCCGTCAGGGATTTTAAAACTGACGTGAGGGTTGGAACGGGGTGCACTCAGCCTCGTGAGGACAATTGAGTAGCTGTATGACAGTGAGACAGCGCCCCGATCACGAACACCAAGATTAACGGCCGAGGGGACCCGACGCGTTGATCACGCGTCACCCCAATATCTGCAGGCCAAATGGTTGGGCAGCGGTCGCTTGGTCGGCCTTAGCCCGTCATGGGCTCTATAGTGCCAGGGGTTGTTGTTGTTGTAATACACAGGATTTTCTTATACAGAAGTTCACTATAACCAGGTTGGACTATATTAGTTATGGTCACTAAATTGATCCATTATAATACAATCCTAAAATTTCCCTATTATAATAGTGATCATAACTAATATAGTCCATTCTTTACTTTTCTTTCCCTTATTATACACATTCGTGTTGACCGACTGAAGAGTTACAACTGACAGTTTGCAGCGATTTCACAGTTGCCAGTGCACCCCTTATGTCAACCCAATTCAGTGCGGAGATCAATTTCATTCATACCTTCAAAATGGATTGACAATCACGAAACGCAATTTTATGTGGTTTAAAGCCGTTTAAACTCGGCTAAAATCTCAAGAGGCTATTGGAATCTTAGAATAAACTTAGTTTCAGCGTCTCCACTTCTTTTGTAAACTACGGTGTCAATGCCACAGTGACATTTGGAGCCTTGATTTAAGAGACTTGTCGATACATAACGCTTGGAGTCAAAATAAACAGTAGCATTTGTGTGCATCAACTCTCAATGTAAATCGGTGAGCTGACTTTCCCAGAGGATTCAATGTATCGAGGAATATGATGGAGTTAGTTTGTAAAATCACTGCCCTTTAAATTGTATCAATGGAGGAGAGAAGGTACAACACAGACTCAGGCGAGGAAATGCTATAATTAATATAATAATTATTATGAATCTAGGAGTCAAATAATCTGATGCTACCGTTTTCCAAGTCTTGTAAATGGCTCAAAAATTGATAAATTGAATGTTATGCACACTGATACTAAACATTATTCAAGTTCCGATGGACTGTATAAAAATAACAGATTGACATACCAAACTGATTTTACTACTAAATGCTCGCTTGTTTTATTTTTATGTCTCAACATAATCGCCAAAACGATCGAAACATTTGTCGTATCGTTACACCAGCTTTCCAATGCCCTCAGCAAAAAATTCTGCCGTTACTGAGGTGGGTATGTCTGGAGAGTCTCCTGAAGTTTTTCCTTTTTGGCTAGACGTTGCCGCCCATCCATACCTTCAATTGTCGAAAATGGTGAAAATCATTCACGACCGCACTGTGCCAACGTTACGATGGATTTTTTTTCAAAGAATTCAAGTGTGAAGTTTTGGACCAAGTGCCGTTTAGTTCAAACCAGCACTGAATGATTTTCACCTTTTTCGACAATTGAAGGTATGGTTGGGCGGCAACGGCTCGCCAAAATGGAAACACTTCAGGAGACTCTCCAGACATACCCACCTCAGTGGTGGCAGATTTTTTTCCGAGGGCATTGGAAAGCTGGTGTAACGATACGACAACTGTTTCAATCGTTTTGGCGATTATGTTGAGACATAAGAGTAAAACAAGCAAACATTTAAAGGTAAAATCAGTTTGGTATGCCAATCTGTTATTTTTTTTATACAGTCCATAGGAACTTGAAAAAAAAACCTCGTAACATCGTTATGTAATATGAAAAAGTTTTCATAATTACCCACACACTGTTGAGTTCACCTAAGCCAAATTTCATGATACAAGCTAGAATGAAATGAGATAATTGTTGATTCAGTTAGTGAGGGAGGGAGTCTTATTTTATATTCAATCGTTATCTTAAAGATATTTGGTACAAATGTAAAGTGGAAAAACTCTGATGCCACAAAACGTTAAATGATAGAATTGTGCAGTATATAGAAGAAAGTTTCGAAAGCACAAACCATACCAACGTGTTTACACTATAGCAACCAGAAGAGAAGTCATTACAAATAAGTGTTCAGAAAGTATCTGGTGGTAATATGAAAATCAAGTGATTCTCTTCCCTTTAAACCTGATACCGACCAAGGTAGTTGCAGTTATTCCTAGAATAGTAGAAACCAGAAAGCACACTGAACTTGTCATACCCCTAATTTTATTGATAAAGCACAGTGAAATGGCCAGTGCAATTCCTATTGGAACATAATTTGAAAATTTGTTGGAAAATGATCTCATAATTTGCTTCGTTGTACATTTTACATTTTCATTAAAGGCTGCCAGAAGCACTGCCAGCGCCTACGAAGCGTGAGAGTAGGCTACCCAATCGACTGCTCTGTATGTCCTGCAACATGCGCAAGTATCATTGGCAACACCATAGTGTAATGTTCATTCTTGCAATAGGATCACTCGAGAATCGTGTCCATCTGAACGATATGCTGCTCATCGAGTATCAATAACCACAATGGTGCTCTGTATGTGCGTAACGCAGGCGACGCCTCAGTTCCTACGCATTGGGCGACTCATAGTAACGTTTGCACGCTATGGGGCGTGCCTATGTCACGAGGACGAGGACGTGGAAGAATTTCAACGATGATATTCCTGCAGTTTCATTTCAATCAATTTCAATATTCATACGTTGTAGTCATTTCAGACAACAAACGTAAACTAATATTTTAAGAAAGCTAAAGATTATAACTATGGTACTAGTGAATGGAATGTATCACACTCAGACTCGTGAGGAAAAGATGAGAAGAAGAGGTATATTCGATTCCCAGCTCAGTCATCCTAGAAATGGTTATCCGTGATTTCCCTCACTTCTACTCCAAGCAAATGCTGGGAAGGTTTCTAACTTTAGGCCACAGCCCCCTCCCCCCTTTTCCCAATTCTCACATCGATTACAAATACACATACAAATACTTCTGATATCACATATACACAGTTTATACGACAAATTCTACACATACACTCAAGCATACACCACGATATCCAAGCCCCTTAATGAATCAACAACAACATCCTTCCAAAATCTAGCTCCATTACTACTACTACTTTCTTCGGCTTTTCCCAATTAATTGGGGTCAGCGGAGCCAACCAGGCTCATTTTGGTTTTGGCCAGGGATTTAAGGCCGGATGCCCTTCCTGACGCCACGTGATTCACGCTCCCCCCCCCCCCCCAAATCTAGTTCCATTAAAAGTACATATATTCTAGAAGTACAGACACCGTCAAAAACAGGCTATTAACCAGATTTTAAGCCCACACTATTGCGTGAGACTATTGCCCACGATGTCCTAAGGCCCACCGTTGAAAATGAGAACACCAGTGGGGCTCAGACCTGAACACTGTGAATTCCAGGCAAGTGCGCGAACTAATTAACACTACAAACGGTGCACTCTTGTTGTTATGACTGAAGCTACGATCACATATCCAAGAGAAAGAGAGGCTATACTCTTAAGACAATGTCTATGAAACTAAACAAAAACAACTATGAAAAGAACTACTATTTTGCATGGCGGACAATATACACATAGTTATCGAGAAAGTAACGATTCATCGGTGGTCTTATGTGCTTGCTACCAACACTGGTAGGGACTGTCTAAGCAAAAGATAAACAAAGTACTGTACAAGGAGAATTTCTACTCAAAATCTGCTGTGTAACTTCGTGTTGAGAGTTACAAGCCAACAGAAGCCAGCACGTCATCTGTACCAACAAAATTCATCAACAGTACTCACTCATGGTCATGTTTTACTTTCTACCTTCAGCCCCAATGGCCTACTTGAGATTAGAGGCTAGTCCCGATAAACAAAGGTCCAAATACAGTTGTGGAGGATGTTCCTTTCCACTGCGATGAATCGGTCAAAAATCCGTTTCTCATAAAATTAAGCGGTGTTATCCTTGCCCAGATCAGATAAAATACATGATTTGATGTACATTATAATAATCGTGATAGGCTATAATTAAAAAGTAAAATTTCAGCCTGATCATTATTAATTTTTGCCTAAAATATGTATTTACCTCAGATGAGATGTGTAACGTCCAAATATATGCAAAATACGTAGATTAAGGCTTATGTGGCCAGCAATATAATACATATTATTCTTTTTGGGGGCTCATAAAATGTGAACAAATACTAATACAGTACTTTTATAGCCATCGCAATGAAACAGGTTATCAGACACATTAAACACACATCCAAGTACACGGGGATACATGACCACAATTTCGCAAATCAACTAAATGAATCAAGAACAACGAAAACAACAAAAAATCTTCTCCTATTAGGGAAAGGAAAAAAGAACTAAATGGCATGATATTAACCCTTCGCACTCGAATTGGTTCAGCTGGTCCCAGTTAGTTAGTTAGTTAGTTATTGTTGCTTTAAGAGTCGAACTACGAGGTCATCTGCCCCTCTTAACACAGATTAAAGTATACACATTTGGAATGGAATTTAACATTTATAGGTGGACACTTAAATTGGAAAAGAAGAAATATAATAAAACAAAAGATAAATGAAACTAATAATTATAATATAAACAAAAATTACGAAAAAACAAAACTTCAGCATTCAAAAACGAACAAGTCGTTGAGTCAATGTACACTGGAAAATGTAGATTGCTGGCTCTAACCCACTCTCACTTATAAAGCGGAAGACGAGTTCAGCAGCCACCGCGTCATCGGCTAATATAAGTTTGAGTGTCATCTGCAAACCGTCACGCTCCCAATTATTATATTTTTCCTGAAATGTTCTTAACATACCTTTTGTGTCCCATCCAGTATCTCTTTCAATGTTTCTTTCGTTAAAATATATGTCGTTGAAAGAGACTAACCGGGTGGTGGTTGGAAACCTGATGTAAAAGTATGCGGGAACTTCACAAAATCAGCATGAGTAGGCTTGCAGGTTACCCAGACAGAGCTGTTATTATCTGATGAACCAGAACCTTTTTAACTTCAGATTCACTGGATATTTCTGAAGCACCTAAATCAAGCTCCGAAAAACAATCCTCTTCACTTGAACACAAATCATTCTCAATCGCGCTAATACTGGGACAGCTCTGCTACTTGACTTACGTGCGGCCATTTTTGTGCCTTTTGGCTATAAACACAGTGTTCTATATAGATTCTGCTGATTGCCAGGTCAAAATATCCTAAGAATTATGTTCAGGAAGCCATGACTTCTCTAAATTCTTTGTAGATATTGTCCGAGCATTGCAAGCTGCTGTTAAAACTCGCAAATATTGGAGTAGTCTAAACATGATGTCAGAACGCTTCCAAACTCAGCCAAAGTCATCGGATTTTTAAAGACGTTAAAAATCCCTCAGTATGCCTTACTTTGGAGGGGAAGTAAAGCCAGCGGGTCCATGTCATAGATTTATGGCATGTAAAAGTACCTTCTACTAACCAAACTTGTGTGAAGCTAAAATTTGTAAGTTAGATTTGATAACGCTATTTAGTTCCTACGTTCACCAACAGGGGCTGGCTGCGATGCCATCTGGTGCCAAATTCGCAACTAGGTGTCGTGGACGGCAGCATTTGGTAGCAAAAGTAGGAACTACTTGAAAATTGATCGCCTGCAGTCCTTACCTGAATCACAGATAACACACAGATAACACGAACCAACATCGGAACGCTTCCTGTATGTGTGTAATAGGAAATCGTGAACATTTCCGACATGAGTTTAGGAGGTTACGCTGCTGTTGGTAATTCATTTTATGGACTTGTCATCATCAGCTCGGTACACTTGTTAGTTGAATTTGTCTGATAACTTGTGTTTCTGTGCTGTCTAATAGTGTGTGTATCTTAGGAATTGCTGGTCTAAATGTGGCTGTGGGGTTCTATCTTGCATGATGTAATGACTAACGTCGTAATGGTTGAGGGTTCTTATTGCTAAGCAATGCTTGGGTATTGCGAAATCAATATTACAATACTTGCCTGCGGAGTAGCACTGTAAACAACTGCCTGGCTGAAACACCTTACCCCATTTGGACAAGCCGCCACTGGTAAGTGTAATTATTGGTGTCTAGGATTGGCGCGAATTATTTTCTCACACTCAGGAAGCAAGCTTGTAATTTTACGTGACCATTAATATCGCCATTGACCTTCTCTTTACGTAGATGTGACATTTCATTTCGAAAGGCCGACAAGCAATTACCGTGAATCGAATACGGTTCGTCTTGGTGAAAGGCAAGCCACTTAGCCGCTATTCTATCACACTCAGGGTGACCACTATTATGCCGGGATTCGAACCTTCGATCTCCGAACTTTCAATTCCCTCTTACTAAGCAGCGGCGTTCAACAAGACATTGAACTCCCAAGGGGGTTGCTTCATTTGAGGGGCGTGGACATTGTGGTCATGGATCCCCGTGTACTTCGGTATGTATGGAAATTTGCCTGATAACCTGTGTTATTGTTTTTCTATATTAGTTTAAGTTTGTTTATGTAATTGATGTGAGTATTGGAAAAGAGATGACTATGGCCTTAAGTTAGGAACCATCCCGGCGTTTGACTGGAATAGCAGTGGGAAACTACTAAACACCAATTCATGGATAGCTGATGTGGGAATCGAACCCACCTCCTCTTAATTCTTGCCTGACGAAGCTGTTGGTTTGTTGGTTCCTCAGTTTAGGGGCTGCAACAACGCGGTCATGTAGCCCCGTGTACTTTGGGTGTGTGTAGAATCTGTCTGATAACCGGTGTTAATTGTGATGACTGTATTAGTGTGTGTTATCTGTTTTTAATTCAAGTTTTTTTTTCTTTTTTTTTTCCGTATGGCTTTTAGTGCCGGGAGTGTCCGAGGACATGTTCGGCTCGCCAGTTTTGTAGCTGCTTCGAGACGGACACCCAATGGGTGAGCTACAAGTACCGTTGGGGAGGAAAGTTGGAAGGGAGGGTCGAGGAGTTGGAAGGTAGCGGCTGTGGCCTATAGTTAGGGACCAACCCCGGCATTTGCCTGGAAGGAAGATGGGAAACCACAGAAGACCATCTTCAAGGTTGCCGGCGGGGGGATTCGAACCTCCTCGCCTCCCGGATGTGAGCGACTGCCAACAGTCATGCTGCAACGACCTCGGCTAACTCACCCGGTTTTAATTCAAGTAAGGACTGCAGACAATAGCTTTTCAAGTAGTTCCAACATTTACTACCAAACGCCACCGTCAACGACCAACTAGTTCTGAACTTTGTTACTAGATGCCACCGCAGTCGGCTCCTGGCGACGAACGTTGGAACCTAAGAGCGTTATTCAAATATAACCTATAATTTAGCTTCACACAAGTGTATTTAGAGGAAGGTTAGCGGCTTCGGTGGCGTAGTTGGTAGCATGCTGAACTGCTGTGCGCAAGATATCGGGTTCAAACCCGGCCGAAGTCGTCGGATTTTTTAAGAGCGTTAAAATCCTTCAGTATGCCTTCCTTCGGATGGGAAGTAAAGCCGGCGGTACCATGTCATAGATTTGTGGCATGTAAAAGATCCTTCCACTGACTAAACTTGTGTGAAGCTAAATTGTTAGGTTAGATTTCATCGGAACGCTCTATCAAAGTTCCAACGTTCACCACTAGGTATACTTGATATCTGGTAGCGAAAGTTGGAACTACTTGTAATTGAACGGAACATGTAGCTCACCCTAAGGTTGTCCGCTGGAAGCAGCTACAGACTCAGGCGAGCTGAACATGTCCTCGGACACTCCCGGCACTAAAAGCCATACGATAAATAAATAAATAAATAAATAAATAAATAAATAAAGTGGAAGGTTCTTTATCATGCCATAAATCTATGACATCGCCCGCCGGCTTTACTTCCCCTCCAAAGGAAGGTACACTGAGGGATTTTTAACGCTCTTAAAAAGCCGACGACTTTGGCTGGGTTTGAACCCGCGACCTTGGGCATAGAAGCTCAGCATGCTACCAACTACGCCACCGAAGCCGAGTGAATCCCTTTTCAGCCCTGAGACCAGAAATAAATTCCTTTTCAGAGCCGCGAATCACAGCCACGAGGTGGACAACAATGACGCATGTTACTGTTCGGTGCGAGGTGCGTAAGGCAGGTGGGGGAGGGCGTGGCACGTTGTGAGCCCAGCCATGAACTAACGGGCTGCTGCCATCGCCACACACCGCCGACCTGACAAACTGCAGGTACTGTAACTCGCGTACTCCACACTTACAAGCTCTTGCTTCTTGTTGGGACATCTTGATCATCAGTCCCATGTAGTAGTCCACCTTTGGCTGTCACCGCGAAGGTCTGAGTTCGATTCCTGGCTCTGGCAAAAAAAAAAATTCTGGGTTGAGGGATGGACGGGGTACACTCAGCTTCGTGAGGCAAAACTGAGGACAGGCGGGTTCGATTCCAATCGCAGCCATCCTGGAAGTGGTTTTCCGTGGTTTCCCACTTCTACTCGGGCAAATGCCGGGATGGTTCTTAACTCAAGGCCACGGCCGCCTCCTTCCCAATGCTCATCTGAATTACAAATATACACACCAATACAGCCATCACAATAACACAGGTTATCAGACAAATTCCACACACACCACCCAAGTACACGCAGCTACATGGCCACGATGTCGTAAAGCCCCTAAAAGAATCAACAACAACAACAGTAGAATTGGTCCTATAACCTGTATTTATGTGATGACTGTTGTAGTGTGTGTAGTTGTATTAGGGACAGGGATAATGTAGGTGCCCCGGGATTTAAAATAAGATATTATCCCAGCATTCGTCTGGAGGGAGTGTGGAAAAAATGGGGAAATACCACACATAGGATAGCCACTGTCAGCGAAATGATTCGAACCTACGATCTCCGGACTTGCTGCAACTGGCCGCGCGGTCGTGGTGCACGTTTTAACGAGCACGGCTACGCCGGGAGACTCCTATTAGAACCTTGCGAAATCTGATAATCTGTCTTTCTGTTATGTCTGCAGTAGCACAGTATGCGTAGCTTTGGATTTTTTTAGCCTTCAAGAATCCAACTCCAATTATGTGGGTCGAGAATGAGGAGCAGTAGGCACCTGAAATAAGCTACAGTACTACAGGGTCTTTCACTCAAAGTGGGGCCGGGCGCACGGCTGACGCAGCGCTGCAGGTAGAAGGTCGAGCCAAAGGTCAGAAGAGCACATTGCAACACGGAGCTGAGACAGTTGCGATGCACGATGTGACGAGTAAAGTTGACTTCGTTATTTATTTGTTTTGCCTATTTTATGTTATAAGTGTTATAAGTAGGGCTTGGATTTGAGCATATTTGCATATTTTTTTCCTGAATAGTACACATTGAAAGAAGCCTTTCGGTGGTATTTTCACCTCTCTGGGACCAACAGAATTGAAATTTATCGAGCATATAAATGCACAAAACCGCGGTTTTCAGAATAGAAGCATATAGATGCATATTCTTGTGGTTTTCGTCTAAATAGTTTGTTTTTCTTCGAATTCTCCCCCGAATTCGGGCCCTGACAATCCTTAAGATTCGAAAACAGAAATAATTATTGAAAAGCCTATCTGGTGCGAATAATAGAACCGCAGGCTTTTAACCTTTTGTGTGGTCGTTCTCGCCATAGAAACTTTTATTGACTGATTTAAGAAAATCATTCAAAACTGAAAACATAGAAAATTTCTTGTTGTACAGACCAATGCAGATCTACTTCATTGACTCGCCTAATTATGAACATTTTGTAAATGATCTTTTAAACTGTATCATTTATAAGAGCACTTCTCTTATATATACTTGTAAAACTTGAATGAGAGTATATTGCAGTGTATCATACATACAGTTAGAAAATAAAGCTCGTATTTAAAGGTATGTTATTGGTTTTTTCGTTTCACTTTCCTTTCTATAGTTTTTAACGGTGTTTTTCGAGCATATTCTGCATATTTAACCGCATATAATGGGGGTTTCGAGCATATCTATCGAGCATATAGCTTGCCAAGGTGGGTGAGTGGATAGCGTGTCGGTCTACTAACCCCAAGATTGCAGGTTCACTCCTGGCCGTGGTAAGGGATTTTTGAAAGGCGGAAAAAATACGACACGCATGTCATAAGATGTTGGCATGTCAAAGAACCCATATGAATTCAGTAGGCCGTGTTCATAGTGGCAACATCAATCTCGCGAGTTTCCGCCAACACAAAGTTCCCCATTTCTCTACTAGTCTTCAGCTATGGTGTTCAGGGAGCTTAGATATCTAACCTCCTTGACTTTCGTAGTGATTCAAGGAACAACGAAATTCGACTTGCAAGCTACCCTCTGGGTGTCAAATAACAAAGCTTGCACCCGGTACCGAGGCCGTACGATATTAGTATTATTATCATCGAGCATATAATGGGTTTATAATGGTTTAATCGAGCATATAAAGGGTTTTTCGAGCATATCTATCGAGCATAAAACACATGGTTTTCGAGCATATCTGGAGATTTTATCGAGCATATCGATCCGAGCCCTAGTTATAAGTTTGTAACGTGTGTCCGTTTTTAATTTCTAAATTGTTATCGTGTTTCAAAATTTTATATCGTGTTATTGCTAACTGTTAAAGCCTATATATTCAATTGTTATTGATAGGAAAAAATGAAAAATAATGTTTATGCAACAAACCCTCTCACTCTAGATGAATTCAAATTAAATATCACGAGAGAAATTGTGGCTATCTCGGTAAAAGATGCCAGAAATGTGTAGATGCAGGTGGAGGGCATTTCCAACATCTTCTGTGACAAGTTGAGTTATGATTTTACCTTGATAATGTGTTATTATGTGTGCTCGTTATTTACATGCGATTCGTACGGGTGCTCTCTTGATCTCAAGCTCAGAGAGCTGCCATGTGCTCGTCTGACCCTCCACGCGCCGCGCGCCCGGCCCCACTTTGAGTGAAAGACCCTGTATATGCCAACATATGCCTAAAGGGAGTGTGTAACAAACTGGCGAAAAACCAGTTAGCTTATCTGCTGTCCATACCGGGATTCGAACCTTGGATCTTCTAACTTCAAGCTCTATCTCACAGTTCCGCATGGCTATGCTGCGGGGTATAGGCCTATACCATTGAGGCGTTAGATATGGAGATAGGCTAAGTGGGTTTGCAGCTTATCGTCACCATCTTCTAATTGATCTTCCGTGGCTTACGTATTTTAACCCCAAAAGTGTTAGGATGACCTAAGCTTGGAGAATGTCGTAGGTTTCAAGGCAAAACTGAGAAGATGTGGAAGTAGTCTTCCATGATTTCCTCACTTTTAATCCGGGCGAATGCCGGGATGGTTCCTAACTTAAGGCCACGGTCGCCTCCATCCCGTCCTCACCTGAGTTACAAATACACTAACACAGCCATCACAATGACCAAGGTTATCAGGCAAAATTCCACACACACCAAATACAGTAAATGGGGCTTAATGTCCACAATGTGCAAGGCCCTTAAATGAAACAACAACAAATTAAGGTGATTTATATTGTTATAAATAACCTAGCCTAACCCCTTGCTTGGGTCTCAGAGGACCGCGAGTATCTAAGGATGACTGAAAACCGGCACGTGACCTTGGATTTAGGTTTTTATTATGTTTGCTCTTAATTCATTTAGGGGGAGCCCCCGTGGCTTAGACGGCAGCACGACTGTCTCTCACGGCTGGGACCGTGGTTCAAATCCCGGTCACTCCATGTGAGATTCGTGCTGGACAAAGCGGAGGCAGGCAGGTTTTTCTCCGGGTACTCCGGTTTTCCCTGTCACAAATTTCATTCCAGCCGCACTCTCCATTGTCATTTCATTTCATCTGCCATTCATTTAATCATTGCCCCAGGGGAGTGCGGCAGGCTTCGGCAGTCGGCACAGTTCATATCCTCGCCGCTAGATGGGGGCTTCATTCATTCCATTCCCTGACCCGGTCGGTCGACTGGAAGCAGGCTGTGGATTTTTTATTTCATTTCATTTAGGGTCTTTGCGTACATGTGGTCATGTAGCCTCGTGTACTTAGGTGTGAGTCTGATCTGTCTGACAACCTATATTAAAAGGGTGTCTATAACAGTGTATTTGTAACCGAGGATAAGATTGGGAAGGAGGTGGCCGTGGCCACAAGTCAAGATACATCCCGGCATAAACCTGTAGCGAATGTATAGTAAACCATGCAAAATCCTTTCTAAGATGTGAACCTACTTCTTCTCAGCTCTATCTGACGAGGCTGAGTGTGCCACATTACAGCTCTTAGTTCAAAATTGCACTTCATGGCAGAGCGGGAATTCAAATCCAGACTCCAGGGATGTCAAGCAAGCATGTCAGCCACTGGGCTGGTTTTAGAACACGAGGCGCTACTTTTCATATTTCACATTTGATGTTGTTGACTTTGCGACATCGTGGTAATGTATTCCAGTGTGCTTGGGTGTGTGTGTGGAATTTGTCTGATAACATGTGTTATTGTGATGGCTGTATTAGTGTGTGCATTTGTAATTCAGATGGGAATTGGGAAGGAGACCGCCGTGGCCTTAAGTTAGAGACCATCCCGGCGTTCGCCTGGAGTAGAAGTGGGAAACCACAGAAAACCACCTCCTAGATGGATGAGGTGGGAATGGTACCCTTCTCTTCTCACTTTTGTCTTTTGCTGCTTTTTAGTCGGTCAACACTATTGTGCCCAATGAATTGCCCATTTAAGTGTGAAAACTAACATGATCTTTTTCCAGGAGTGTGTTTACATATTTATAACTTGTACCACGCCCAATTCATTGGGCACAGGCGTGTTGACCGACTGAAAACCAGCAAAAGACAATTCGTTTAGGCAACATTGAAAACAGAATGGCTTCAAGTTTCCTCACTTCTCACGTTTGCCTCTCGAGGCTGAGTAGATCCCGATCCAGCCCTCAGACCGGGATTAAATTTCCTGGTAGGGCCGGGAATCGAACACAGGCCTCCACGGTGACAGCCAAGAGTGCTAGCCACTTCAAATTTGTCTTCACGAGTCTGTGTGCACCCTGTTCTAGCTCTTAATCATAATTAAAATCTATGTCTCACTTGGGGCCTGTTAGGATAAAGGAAAGCACTTGATTTCGACACGATGAGTGTTCTAAAATATGAATTTGAATCCGCTTGCATATCCTACATAATAAGTACTGTGGCTACTATTTCTGCTGAGATTGCAAAATACCGCAAAAGCAATAATTGAAAGAAAATGTTGATCCGGGTTGACGAACTGTGTGGCTTCTCAACAACATACGAACAACTCCACAGTTTATGTCTCCTTGGCGAGTGAAATGTTAAATTGCCGCTCAAAGGTGAAAGGCTAATCAAGGTTCTGGTAGAACCTGCGTTGTAACTGATAACTAAGAATAAATTATTCTCACTTTTTATCAGTAGCCATTCCAAGTGACAGCAGGTACCGTATATCTATCTTTAATGTTACTTCGTAAACATTCTTTCCTCACGGCTTTCGATATTCCACACTCTTTTGGCACCGTATGGCGTAGCTGTGCGTGTTAAATCGCTCACCCCGACCGCAATGGGGAGCTCGAGCAAATCCAGAGACTAGAGCTTTGAATCCCGGCAATGATACTCCTTTAGCAAGCTTATATGCTCTCAATTGATTAGACTTGTTGTTAATTCATTTGAGGGGCTTGGGACATCTTGGTCATCAGCCCCATGTAGTTGGGCGTGTGTTGAACGTGTCTGATAATCTGTATTTATGTGGTGACCGTGGTAGTGTGTGGATCTGTATTCGGGACAGGAAAGAGGTAGGTGTCCCTGGACTTGAAGTAAGGTACTGGGTATCTGTGAGCCCGTCCGTCTGTCTCACAGTTGTAACATTTGAGGGACTGCACTGAATTCCACAATAATGGATATGAATTAAATCCTGATAAGGGAAATCACTCTGCCAACTCGATATAGATTACAAATTCAGTTTTTACACTAACAATTTCAACACAAAAAAAAACCAGTGTCACGTAACAATACCAAATGTTTAACCTTGGCACTGATCGCAAGTAGAGATGGACTTGACGACGTCAGTACTACCAGGCATGAATAGTGTGTGTTGAACTTTCTTATGTTAACGGACTAACTTTCTGTTTTTTGGGTTGTTGGGATGAGGTAGGTGTCCCTGGACTTGAAGTAAGGTACTATCCCTGCATCTACCTGGAGGGAGTGTGGAAATCCCGGGGAAAAGCACCCTCAGGATAGCCACTGTCAGCGAGCCGGGATTCGAACCTGCGATCTCCGGACTTACTGCAGCTGCCATCGCGGCCGTAGTGCATGATTTAAATGGCACGGTTACTCCACGGGGTAATTCATTAGAGAAACACGCATGTTTCCATGGTTACAAGATTTATAATGTTGTTAATTCGTAATAGGGGCTTGGGGCATTTGTGGTCATAAGACCCGTGTACTTGGCTGTGTGTCTGATAACGTGTGTTTTTGGGGTGACAGTGCGAGTAGCTGTTAATGTTAGGATCGGTGAGGGGGAAGATGCCCCGGGACTTGAATTAAGGTACTATCTCAACATTAGCTTGGAGGTAGTGAGGTAAAGCCAGGGAGAAAATAATCACACTCAAGGTTGTTACTGTCAGCGCCAGGATTCGAACCACCGATCTCCAGGCTTGCTGGAGCTCCCCGTCGCAGTCGTTCTGAGCTATTTTACCGTCACGGCTACGCTGTGGGGTAAGATTGTTTTGAACCAGTCTAGATATTCGTTCTTTCTAAAAGCTTAGCCTACAAAGAATTCGAACGATCATATCTTTAAAGTGTTTCCTGGTATAATATTTAAAAGGATTACTAACTCATGTCGTGGCTAACTTGATGATTGCCTGTAATTGTACGCAGTTTTTGATACGGAATAACAAGAAGCCGGTCTTAATGATGCGTTTGATCCTAGGATAACAGCTCAATTCGGGTGTTTATCGACTGACCTTGGCGCATGAATAATAAACCAAGGACAAGCAAGGTAATAAAAAACAACAAAACAGACGAAAACTCGTGCAGAGAAATAACGTAGCACAGTGTTAGCCATACAAAGCGATTTTATATTTTGTGATAGTGCTTACAGGAAAATATATAGTGTACATTTTATTGTTAAGATTCTCGTCTCAATAGCTGACACGATGGGTGGTTAGCTGCAACGTAATAATAATACTGTTATTGGTTTTGTTTACGTCCCTTTTAACTACTGTGGCTTTTAGAGACGCCGGGGTGCCAGAATTTTACCCCGAAGCAGATCTTTAACATGCTAGAAAATCTACTGACACGGCTCCCTTGCATTTGCGCACCCTCAAATGCCAGCTTACTGCGCCAGGATACGAACCTGCAACCTTCGGCCCAGCAAGCGAGAGCGTTACCGCTGAGCCACGCAACCAGCCTGGTTAGCTGCAACGATTTGAAATCCAAGGTTCAAGTCCCGGAGTTTATTTCTATAAAATTTATTTGCTGATGTTGTCGCTTATGTTTGAGGGCCTGCAACATCGTCGTCATAAAATATCCCCGTGTATTTGGGTGTGTAAGAAATTTGTGTGAAAACACAGGCCTGAAAATTTTAGGTTTTGAAAAATACAAGATATTTTTTTCGCTAATTTTTATGTTATTGGTGTGCTTATTTCAAAAATAACCTCCATTGTTTTGCCCATCACGTCAGTTTTTTTTGTAAAATTGATATCGATAATTTTTATAAAATCGAGAGCAAAAATAATCCCTCGAGTTAAAACGTTATACATCAAATTATGGTGCAATTTCTAGAAGAAACTAACATAAAATAGACGGTTGACCAAGAGGAACAAATATTATGTACGCTATGTTTACATGAAGCCGGCCCCGTGGTGTTGGGGTAGCGCGGCTGCCTCTCATCCGGAGACCCCGGGTTCGATTCCCGGCTCCGTCAGAGATTTTAGAAACTGACGTTAGGGCTGGAACGGGGTGCAGTCAGCCTCGTGAGGACAATTGAGTAGCTGTCTGACAGTGGGTGTTTTCGAAATGAGCACGGAAAGATACATGAAGTTCAGATATCACTTCCCTTGTATTTTCTTAAAATCGCAGACCTGTGTAATTTGTATTATTGTGTTGGTTGTACTAGTATGTGCATTTGTAAATTGGGGATAGGATTGGGAAATAGGCAGCCGGGGCCTTAAGTAAGGAACCATCTCAGCAATTTCCTGGAGTAGAAGTGGAAAACCACGGAAGACCACTTCCAGGATGGCTGCGATGGAAATGGAAGCCTCCTCTTCTCAGTTTTGCCTCAAGAGGCTGAGTGTACATTTCCAGCCCTCTGGCCAGAATTAAATTTCTTGGCAAAGCTGGGAACCAAACCTGGACCTCCAGGGAGAAAGTTAAGAATGCTAGCCGCCACAATTAGCTCAGTTTCTTGTTCTGCAATTAAATTTACCGCAGTTTTGTGCCGCCTGCTTAGTAATAATAACGAGGAATAATTATATCTGCACTGTAAACTGTACAGAGCATGGTTGCTATAGCAAATGTAATGGCACTGTTTAAATTTACCGCTAGGTTTATGAGACCATTCAGGGACGATTTGTGTGTCTGTGAGCCCGTCCGTCAGTTTCACAGTTGTAACATTTAAGGGACTGCACTGAACTCCACAATAATTGATATGAATTAAATTCTGATAAGGGAAACCACTCTGCCAAATTGATATAGATTCCAAATTAAGTTTTTACACTAAAGATTTCAACTCAAAAACACTGTGACGTAACAATACCAAATGTTTAAGCTTGGCACTGATCACAAGGAGAGATGGACTTGACGACGTCAGTATTACCAGGCATGAATAATGTGTGTTGAACTTTCTTATGTTAACGGGCTAACTTTCTGTTTGTTGATTGTTGAGACATGTTTAGTCATTAGCCCTGTATACTTGGGTGTGTGTTCAAAATTTCTAATAACCTGTCTTTCAATGCTGTATGTAGTAGTATTGTATAATAATAATAATAATAATAATAAGAATATTATTGGTGTAACGTCCCTTTTAACTACTGCGGCTTTTAGAGACACCAGGGTGGCAGAATTTTGCCCCATGGGTTCGTTGACGTGTCAGTAAATCTACTGAGACGGCTACCTCGCATTTGCGCTCCCTCAATTGCCAACTGACTGCGCCAGGATTCGATCCTGCAACCTTGGGCACAGCGGGCTACCGCTAAGTCACGCAGCCAGCCGATTGTAGTAGTGTGTGTTGCGTTGCTGTAATTATTAGGGTGGTGATGGGATACGTGCCTCGTAACTTGGAACAAGTTATTTATTGAGGTTTTAAGGGGCGGAACAGTCCCGGAATAAGTTACTATCACGGCATTGTTCCTGGAAAGAGTATGGAGAATCCGGGGAGAACCTCACTCAGGATAGCCACTGTCAGCGTTGGGGTTTGAACCTCGGACTTGCTGCAGCTCCCCATTGCGGTCGTAGTGAGCAATTTAACGCGCACGGCTACGCTGTGGGGTGGACAAACTTTCAAACCATTCCATGTATCGGCATAAAATTTGAAAGATATTCAACCAACATTATTTTAAGCAAACCTAAACTGCAGAAAAACAATAATGGAACGAACATTCCAACTGCTAGGAGTCACTGTTTTTTTTTTGCGACAACATGGTCATGTTGCCCCGTGTTCTTGGGTGTGTATAATTTTTGTCTGATAACCTGAGTCAGTGTGATGGAGTACTAGTACGACCACAGCGTACAAATTATGGGTAATATCCTTTCATTAACCGTGGTATTGATAACTGGAACTCATTACCTGCCTCAGTATTGAGCCTTTCCCCAAGCATATTGATGTGTTTAAGAGAAGATTGAAATTTTGTGTAAATACTACGATGTAATTATTATAGTTCCTAAATTGCGAATTGTGTATAATGTGTTTGATGTTATTGGTGGTAATTTTCTGTATTTGTACAATTTGCCACTGGGGAATTTCCCCCATTTGAAAATATTATGTATAATAATAATAATAATAATAATAATAATAATAAAAATAATAATAATAAAAATAAAAATTTGTAAATTGGGAATACGATTGGGAAGGAGGTGGTTGTGGCCTTAATTTAAGAACTATCCCAGCATTTGCCTGGAATAGAAGCGTAGGAAACCACGCAAAACCACTTCTAGGATGGCTGAGTTGGGAATTGAACCCTCCTCTTCTCAGTTTTGTCTCACGAAGCTGAGTGAACCTTCTTCTAGCCCACACAACAGAATTAAAATTCTTGGCAGAGCTGGGAATCAAACCCGAACCTCCAGGGTGACAGCCTAGAACGCTACACCACATGGTGGTGAAATTTAATTCTAGAACGGGGTACGCTCAGCCTCGTGAGGCAAACATAGGAGGGTTCGACTGTCACCTAAGACATTATAGAAATTGTTTTCCGTGGTTTCACCACTATTCCGCCAGACAATTGCGGGATGGTTCCAAACATAAGACAACGGCCGCGTCCTTCCCATTCCTAGTCTCAATTACATTTACACACACTACTACAGACACCACAATAACGTGGGTTATCAGACAAATTCCACGCAAACCAAGTACACGGGGCTAAATAACCACGAGCCCCGAATGAAACAGCAAAAATCTTGCAGTAGTGATGTGGGTTTGGGTTTTGGTGAGTAATTGGAAATATTCAGGCATACAAGCATAATTTTGGATTGCATTTCTACGGCAAAAAGTTACAAAAATAATATTCACCTCTTTGCGTAGTAGCTAGTATTCTTGGCTGTCACTGCGGAGACCCGGGTTCGATTCCCGACTCTGCCAAGAAATTTAATTCCAGTCTGAGGGCTGGTACGGGGTACACTCCACCTCTTGAGGCAGAACGGAGGGGACGCGGGTTCGATTCGTACCTCAGACATGGTTTTCACACTTCTACTCCAGGAAAATGCTGGGATGGTACCCAAATTAAGGCACGACCGCTTCCTACCCAAATCCTACCTCAAATTCAAATTCCCACACTAATACAGACATCACAGTGATACAGGTTATCAGACAAATTCTACACACAGCTAAGTGCACGGGGCTGCATGGCCACGATGCCACAAAGCCCCTAAAATAATCAACATCAACTAAGTAACACAATAACATGTTACATGAAGATAAGTAACTTATATTTTTTTGTTGCTACAATAATTAGGCATGATACATCGTTGGTCATCAGCGCTATATATTATACTTGTGTGTATACTGTATTTGTTTGACAACCTGTGTTATGGTTTTACTGTAGTAGTAGTGTGCATAGCTGTAATTAACTTGCGGTAGGTACTTCACTGAGTGACACAGTTCACACCACATGTGATTAACAGTCATTTTATAGCGGCAGTAATAATGATCGTTCATATTCATCACGTGACTGCCGTTATAAAGCACGTGAGTAATTACTGGGCAGGGCCCCAACCTGGTGCTCACGAGCACATGTTTCCCTGAGATCCATTCTTTAATTCAAATTCTGTTGCACGAACCTGAATAACAGTGTTCTCATTTTAAGTTTTGACAGTCAGAAATTTTGTCTTTTTGTGAAATAGTACTTTTTAATCTACAGTAAATAGGCTATATTTGGACACCCCTGTTTTATGAGTAACACGAAAGATGCTGATTCGACTCAACTGTCCACACGTCAAAGTATTTTATCTGCATGTTTCATGCAAGCAGTTGCAGCATACGTGGTGAGCGGTGAATCCCTAGCTACTTCAACACTTCTGAGGGAGATAGACAATAGAAGGAAAGAGAGACGCATGCTTGTTGCATTATTATTATTATTATCATTATTATTTTTATGTCCATCTCCGTGGCTAAATGGTTAGCGCACTAGGCTTTGGTCCGAAGTGCCCCGGCTTCGATTCCTGGCAGAAACATCTGGGATTTTAATCTCCTGGGGGTTAATTCCCTTGGCTCGGGGACTGGGTGTACATGACGTCTTCACCCTCACTCCATCCTCATTACGACGCGCAGGTCGCCCACGGGGTCAATTAGAAAGACCTGCACTCTGCCTCTCCGGAGGCCACAGATTATTGTTATTATTATTAATTATATTGGATTTAATGGTGCTGGGGTACTTTGTATGGCATGAGGATGGTGCTCTTCGTCTCAGAAAGGTTGAAAACGCCTGGTCTAGGGTAGCAAGAACGAGTACCCATTTTAATACACACTAAAAGTACAATGTTCCGCCATGTTGATGATTGGCATCCCCGAGGTCCAGATTCGATTCCCGATTCTGCCATCCTATAATTAGTTTCCCACTTCTTCTACCGGGAAATGCCTTGATATCACGCCACCTCCTTTCCGATCATAACTTCGATTAAAAATACACACACCACTATACAAACGACAATCATAAAACTTACACAAATTCCAAACACACACGCACGCACAAAAGTAAATAGGCCTGATGACCACGGTGCCCAATACGTTAAATAAAAATAATAATAATAAGAAAAACTAATTGTAAATTCTGAACAATGATGAACCGGTAAATTCTCGTGGCATTGTTTATGAAAACGTACATCACAACTGTTGCTACAGCTTGAGTTCACCTCGCGGTGTAGTGGCTAGCATTCTTGGCTGTACCGCCTTGGTTCTGGTTCGATTCCCGGCTCTGTCATCCTGGAAGTGATAATCCTTGGTTTCCCCACTTCTACTCTAGGCAAATGCCTGGATGATTCGTAACTTAAGGCTACGGCCGTCCCCTTCCCAATCCTCACCTGCATTATAAATACTCACACTACTGCAGACACCACAATAACACAGGTTATCAGAAAATTCTCTGCCGCCGCCGCCGCCGCCCCCCCCTCCACACACACGCAAGTACATGGGGCTAAATAAGCACTATGTCGCAAAGCCTCTAAATGATTTAACACCAAATACTAACTGAAAGTCTTCATGTGTTACAAATATGGTCGTAGAAATACAATTCTTTGATTTTTGAAGACATTCATTCAAAATATAAATGAATTATCTCTTATTTCTCACTGTTAGAAATTTATACTAAGCTCGACGATCGTAAGTGAGTACTCCTTTGGATTACTCCGAAGTAAACAAAGTGATAAGATTTTATATAGCCTATATTTTTCGTATTTTCAGGATGGAGGAGTGTCGTATACTAGTACAAATCCAAGACACACACCCTAACCAAAATAATTTGCGGATTAATTACCTTTGAAGTTTTAGCATAGCCTTACGCAGGAGTGAATACTTATATTAAAAAACTATTATAAACCAGCAGCTAATATTTTATCATGAAGTAGCCCAACACGCCGGTCGGTCGTGTCAAATTTTCAGAGTAACAACAGGTCACACAATGGTTGTTGAACGCACCCTCCACTTGCGTTCAATATTATGGCATAGTAACAAGAGTAATGTATAAAGTGGTACTCACAACCCCAGTCCTTGGGCCACATGTCGGTCATGGATGCGCGCCCGTTGTGTTCAGTCTTGCGCATGTCTCCGCCCCCTCCGATAGTAGCTATGTTTTCCTGAAGCTTCCAGTTCTCCCGGCCGGGGGTTGGACTCTCTTCTTCACGCACGCCATCTGGCGTGGGCGTCTTGGAGCTCTCCTCGACGAGTTCCTCCTCCCGCAGGAAGAACATGCCCGGAGGCTTCTGGGACACCCTGTATGGTCCCACGAGCCCCACGATACCTCGCGGGCGACTGAGTAACCCCGTGGGGTCTCCAGCAGCCTCCTGCTCCGCACTGCTCCATCCCGGACTACTGGAACTGGCCCCTGCACCCTTGGATACCACCGAGTACATGTGATCGTGACTCTTGGTGGCCGCCTGGATCCAGCGAGGATGGCCACCGCTCCTACTCCCGACTGACTTGTTGCTGCCTCGACTGTCGACTGTGAAGCTTGCTAGTTCCGCCACCATCTCTCTCACTCACTCGTGCGCGCCTTCTCTGTCTCACTCGCTAATTAACAGTGCATTATTATTATGACGGTGATGCAAGTCGCCTTAAAACACCGTAACAGAGTCTAGCGATTCCTTCCTGTAAATACCACCGCACACTCGCTCACACTTCCTCAATGGCACGTGAACTTCCGGTGCTTCCTTAACTGGAATCAGTTCACCTCTTTTGCTGCTAACCTTCTTCCAAAACGCACACTTCCTCTTCAAGGACTTCCTGTCTTCTAGCACTTCGAACAATACCGTGGCTAGCTTCTCACGCTCAAAGTGTCTTTCCTTCGAGATATTGTTTAATTTTCTTTCCCTTTCCACACCTTCATCCACCAGAGGTTGCCACTCAGAACAGAAATTTGATCTTTAGAAGTAACAGCATGTAAACAAGATCATGTTGATATGAGGTTTCTTATGTGCTTTTAAACGGTGGTCTTCGGAATAATTACCTTCTGGGAAAACAACAATTTTATCTCCTCATTCAGTAGCTGGATGATGTTATCTTAAAACAATTTTAAATGGAATGCTTTACTCACAGAATATTAAACCAGCAGTGTATCTTTCAGAAGTTAAATTATGAAAATGATATACGCATTATCAGTCTCAGTTGAGAAGCTCCTTAATATTTTCTTTTCGAAATAATGTTGAAATCTGTTCTTGGATCTTTCAATTCAGTCTCACTGTCAATCCTCAAGCAGAAATTACGAACCGATATCTCAAATCAACAATTCATTGTGCAATAATTAACAACATTCTTACAAAACGCACCTTTTAAGTGATTTCTTTCAGCACAACCTCAATCTTCAACTATCTCTCCGATAGAACTAAAGCAAGTCGCAGTGAATATGGAGACGCTGCAGTCCACACAGGGCGAAGGCACCGAACCGAATGCCCGTGATGGTGGACATACATACAACATGCAGGAAATGCTGGCACATTGTCGTGAATTGGGCGCGACACTGCCTCGTCCTCTGCATCCACAATGAGGGAAGGTCCCATAACGGCCAAGACCTCAGCATGTGATCCGAATACACTTCGGCCTTCACCTCTAACTGTTCTGTCCATTGACCGTTTGTTTATAAGGTAAGAATGTAGTGATCGCCGATTGTCACATTGGCATGTAACGGGTGTCACCATAATACGAACACAATTATCCGGGTCATTGTATATGAATGGTGTTGAGAGCACAAAACGCTCCATATGTTTTTCTTTACTATACCGTATCTACTGTAAAACTTTTAAAGTATTAATACTGAAATTATAAACACGCTTACCAAATATTAGGTTAAAATAAATGAGTAGCTGGTATATTGGCTTTCACGGTCAATGAATTAAAACTCAGCATTTTTTTTAGGTCCATGCCCGAACCCTCACAGTAGTAGCACAGTTCGCACTACCTCCGTTCTTATGTCCGGGCACGGACACCAAGAGCCCGCTGATGAGCCTAGAAAAATTGCTGAGTTTTAAATGATTAGTTTCCACGACTAAAAGTTATCTTAAATATCAAAGAACAATATTACAATTCTCGATATTCCACAATATACAGTCGAACTTCGGTATCTCGAAGTGCTTTTGGAAATAAAAATTACTTCGAGTTATCGAAAACTCGAGATATAGAAACACATGAAAAATGGGGTTCTATTATCATAAATACATACGCCATGCTGTTATTGTCCTGGCGCAGTCAGCTGACATTTGAAGATGCGCAAATGCGAGGGAGCCGTGTCATTAGATTTACAAGCACGTTAAAGATCCCCTTCTGGGCGAAACTCCGGCACCCTGGCGTCTCTAAAAGCCAGAGGGACGTAAAACCAATAACATTATTATTATTATTATTTATTTTCTGTTCGCTTCAAAAACGTGACTCCTGCATAGCGCTATATATCTTGTGTTTATTTTTCATAATGGTTGACTGTGTGTTAGCTGGAACTCCAAGCATAATAAGTTGCTAATTGAAAGACATACATAGCCCGGGTACGTTTACACAACTGAACTGATATTTTAATTCCCGTCACACCTGAAGACAGTAATTCAACTGCATTTCCACCCCAACTTCGAGTTAAAGACGCATATTTTATGTCTGGGGAACAAAATAACATTCGAGTTATTGAAATATTCGAAAAATAGAACTTTAAATTATAGAAAAAGCATGGCATATAAATTGTATATAGCTTTGCCGGGAAATTAAAATTATTTCGAGATATCGAATAATCGAGATATTGAAGTTCGACTGTGATTATTGTTTGAGAATTGAGTAACAAAGATTACTTGAGGCTTAGTATTATTAGACGTTGCTAAGATACACGGGTCTCACACAGCATCCAAGCTAGCTGTTCGCCACTGCTCCAAGCCTCATCGCCTGCATCAACCGATGAAATTGATGCTTCACCAGCCCTGCCAGCCAAGCCTTCGCTAACTCCTCCGTTAGCGCCGCCGAGTCGTCCGCTGCCAGCCTGTTTGACCGTTCCCTTCGCGGTCCGACCTCTACAAGACTTAAGAGGGCTGATCCCAGTCCTCTGGTTAGTCTTCCGTACGTCGCTGGCGTGGTAACATCGAGTCTCTCAGCCCTTCCTTCTGCCCACAACCCCTTCCTGATCCTGCCAAATCCCGTCAAGCAGCCATTTAACTTTTAATTAAATAACTTATCTGCGCGCTCAGTGTCACAGCTCCAACTGTACTTAAACTGGTTAACCCTGAGCGACTGAACAGTTATTTTCTCTTTTCTTCTCTTTCACGATCTGCCAGTGCATTTGATCATCCCCTCCCCCCCCCCCTAACAACTTCTCACACAACATGAACTCTACACACTCAGACAAACACAGAAACTGGATAGAGGAACTGGACACGTCCGAGCCCCTCTATGCAACGAGGTGCGAGGACATCCCCAAGGATAATGACATGCTCATGATCCATCCAGCTCCCTCTCACATTCCCCACAATAGATACAGACAGATAATCTGCCAAATACTTGCCCCTCACTCTGACATCATTGCCTGTATTGAAGAAACAATACAACACTACATCACGGTCATTCCTAATAATAATGACCACTTCAATACAGTTGAGAATGCTCTGAACAAGCACCCAGACATTCCCAGAAGGATGATTATCTGTCCTGACCCAGATTATGAAGCTCCTGTCTCAGATATAAGCTCTGAAAGTTCTGATGACTCCCGCTCTGAAACAGAGGTTAATCCTGACATTGAACAGGAAGAGTCCACGCCAACAGTCCCGGAAACTAGCGATCACTGGACTCAAACCTCTAAAGCTCTTATTAAGCCCCCTGCTAAGCCTAGGAGGAAGAATAAGAGCATTCAGACCTCACCGCTTCAATTTATTCATTCTGCTTCCAGCCCAATTGTCATTGACACTACAGCAGTCGCCATACCTTCAGTTGACGCTGCTACACCTGAGCCCTCAGCCTCCCCAACTGCTGTCCATCCCTCAGAGGACACGGTCACACTTGAATCCCAAGCGTCCCTCCCCTCTACACCCACAAGTACACTGACGTTGCGACGCCCGCCTCAGCGGGCGTCGCGACGCCCTCCCCCGCTACAACATTCCACTCTCATCATCCAATGCTATCGTTGCCAAAGACTGAATCACGCTGCCCATGAGTGCGAGTATGATATTAGGTGTAACCGCTGCGGTGGACCGCACCATCATACCCAGTGTTCAGTGCCCAGGGACTCCCCTGCGTGTGTAAACTGCAGGGGAAATCACGCCGCCTCCTATCTAGGATGTAAATACATTAAGGAGGCGCTTAAACATCAACACCGGCAACGACAGCGTACAGCCATGCCCAAAAACATCCCCTCCCTTCTCTCCATGCACATTTCACCTCCATGCCCCAGTAAATTAAACTCCACTGCCCTCACAAGCATATTACAAATCCTCCAACAGCTAATCACTTGTTAAAATCACTCCCCCCACACTCCAGGTACATATTCACGACCCCACTTGCCCCATGGTCTGCTGTGCGCCTGCTCGGAGGGATGGCCTCGGCCGACCCCTTCCGGGATGGTGCCCAGTGGACCGTGGGCCCCCTGCGCGATGCTGTAGGTGTCGCAAGCTGCCCTTCTGTTTCTTCTTTCTTGTCTAGCCTTAACTTAAGCACGCCACGAGCCATATGGCTCACTTGGACTTAATATGCAGCTGCATTCTATCTCTCCCTAACCTACCCATCTCCAACTTCCCAATCCTTCCCACCACCCTACCTCAGGTCATATTCTGGCCAATTTGATACAATGCAAATTACCCAAACCATCCATAACCCATTAAGTTAAATAGAAACCTGTCTTACCCTGGATATAGCACTAAAGGCCCCTAGATGGGCTGAGAGGCTATAAACCACGCAACGAAGCCGGCTACGCCGGCTTCGTTTGCATGGGCGCTGACGCTGACGTTGCTAAGGGGTTTCATACAATATCAAGCACACGTTTCAAAATATAATATCTAGGTTCTTAATCGAGGAATTTTCTTGAATATTCGCCCATATGTATTAGACTAGCAGAAGTACCCGTTCTTGGAACGGTCTTCGGTATTAATAACCGGATGTTATCAATTGATCTACTGTTGCGATGGTTTTCTGGGAATATCAGAGACACTGTTAATTTAAGGGCCTTAAAATGTGGTTTTCGGAGACCCTTTATAGACTCCCGAATTTTGAGTCTCACATCGAGAAGCGCAACATATGCTTTGGTCGTCCTTCTAGGATAATTTTTATATTTCGCCTATTTTAGCATGTATTTTGAAAAGTTTATACCTATACCCTCTCTTCTATGAGAAGTACGGTGAAGAGTTTTATAAATGAATGGTGTATTGACTCTCATGGATACCTACTTTTACCATGCTCTAAACATCCGAACACGAGTTATAGCCGTACATAAAGATACATAGAAAGGCAGACAGACAAATCCATTGACCACAACATATCACAACGGCTTCGGTGGCGTAGTTGGTAGCATGCTGAGCTTCTGTGCCCCTGATGGCGAGTTCAAACCGGGCCGAGGTCGTCGAATTTGTTAAGAGAGTTGAAAATCCCTCAGTATGCCTTCCTTCAAAGGGAAAGTAAAGCCGGCGGGGCCATGTCATAGATTTATGGCATGTAAAATAAGGAAGGATAAGAGAACGTTCATGACATTTGTAGACTTAGAATAGGCTTTTGATAACGTTGATTGGACTAAATTGTTTGACATTTTGAAATCTATTGGGATAAAGTACTGGGATAGGAGGGTGATCTACAATCTATACAGAAACCAGACAGCAGTCATTCGAGCTGAAGGACATGAGAGAGAAGATGGTATTCAGAAAGGTGTAAGGCAAGGCTGCAACGTATCACCCATACTTTTCAATCTTTACATTGAACAAGCAATGAAGGAAATTGGAGAAAAATTTAAAGTGGGAGTGAAGATTCAAGGAGAAATAATTTCAACTCTGAGATTTGCTGATAACATCATCATCTTGGCCGACATGCCTGAGAATTTGAATGAGTTTTTGAATGGTATGGACTCCGTCTTACGGAAAGAATTCATGATGAAAATTAATAAATGTGAAACAAAAATACTGGAATACAGCCGAAATAAATCAGAAACCTCTATGGAGATCAAATTAGCAGGTGAAAAGCTGAAGGAAGTAGGAGACTTCTGTTACTTAGGAAGTAGAATAACCAGTGATAGACGAAGCAAAGAGGATATAAAAAGTAGGTTAGCTCAGGCAAAGAAAGCATTTCTACAAAAAAGGAATCTGTTGACATCGAATATAAATTTAGGTGTTAGGAAGTCATTTTTGAAAGCCTTTGTCTGGAGCATGGCGCTCTATGGAAGTGAAACTTGGACTATTGGTGCAGCAGAAAAGAGGAGAATTGAAGCGTTTGAAATGTGGTGTTATAGGAGAATGATGAAGATCAGATGGGTAGATAGGGTTACAAACGAAGAGGTATTAAGACGAGTGGGAGAGGAGAGATGTTTCTGGCAACTGCTAATGAAGAGAAGAGATAGGTTTGTAGGACACATACTAAGACACCCAGGAATACCAAGCTTAGTTATGGAAGGAAGGGTCGAGGACAAGAACTGTAGGGGTAGACCAAGGTTAGAATATGTTAAACAGATTGCCTCGGATGTAGGGTATGGTAGCTATGTAGAGATGAAACGATTAGCTCAGGATAGGGAGGCATGGAGCGCTGCATCAAACCAGTCAAAAGACTGAAGACTCAAACAACTACAACAAAATAACCTTCTACTAACTACAATTATTGTGTGAAGCTAAATTTGTAGGTTAGATTTGATTAACGCTCTATTAGTTCCAACGTATGTCGCCAGGAGCCAGTTGAGGTGGCATCTAGTAGCCAAGTTCACAGCTAGTTGTCGTTGACGGTAGCATTTGGTAGCAAAAGTGGGAACTACTTGAAATTGATCGTCTGCAGTCCTTACCTGAATTACAGATTTAACACACTCAGTCATCACAATTAACACCGGTTATCAGACAGATTCGGTTGTAAAACCTTCAGTTTTTCATTAAATGTGGCTATTCATGTTCATACTCCAGAATTACTTATATATAACTAAGGAACTCTGTCAAATTTTAAGTGAATCGTCCAATTAGGTTGGGTTAGGTTAGGCTAGGTTAGGTTAGATTAACGCCATGTTCTTCCAATTGAAAATATAAGTTTCGGAAAGACAACTTAAAAAGTTTAACCTACATTTTCCGCCTTTGTTTTGTTACACAATCACTTTATACACCTTCTCACCGAAGACCAAATTTCTAAAATGTTCAGCTCGTGGTATAGCAGCTAGCGTCCTTGGCTGTCACGCCGGAGGCAACACAGCAACACAGGTTATCAGACAAATATTGTATGTACTTTTAACGCATACATACACTCACACATACACACACACACACACACACACATACACACACACACACGCGCGTACACAAGGCTAAATTCAAATACACACACATTAGTACAGAGAACACAAAGAGTAGACTAATAATAATAATAATTTAGTAATTATTTTGATAACAGCAAGCCTCCGTGGCTTAGGCGGCAGCGCGCCGGCCTCTCACCGCTGGGTACGTGGTTCAAATCGCGGTCACTCCATGTGAGATTTGTGCTGGACAAAGCGGAGGCAGACAGGTTTTTTTTTTCGGGTACTCCGGTTTTCCCTGTCACAAATTTCATTCCAGCAACACTCTCCACTATCATTTCATTTCATCTGTCATTCATTTAACATTGCCCCAGGGGGGTGCGACAGGCTTCGGCAGCCGGCACAGTTCATATCCTCGCCGCTAGATGGGGGCTTCATTCATTCCATTCCCTGATCCGGTCGGTCGACTGGAAGCAGGCTGTGGATTTTCATTTTGATAACAACCTTTGATATGGAAATGTTTGTATGTAAGTATTGCTTCTCTGCGTATATTATAATTTAACGCTGAAGAAGGTGACAATGTGGCCGAAACCAGTACTGTGATTAAAGTACAACTGGTTATTGAGTTATGGTTTATATATACTGAATATTTTAATAATAATAATAATAATTTATTTATTATTTATTTATCGTATGGCTTTTAGTGCCGGGAGTGTCCGAGGACATGTTCGGCTCGCCTGAGTCTGTAGCTGCTTCCAGCGGACACCCTAAAGGGCGAGCTACAAGTTCCGTTCAATTTCATGTAGTTCCAACTTTCGCCACCAGATATCAATGATACCTAGTGGTGAACGTTGGAACTTTGATAGAGCGTTCTGACGAAATCTAACCTAACAAATTTTGCTTTACACAAGTTTAGTCTGTGAAAGGATCTTTTACGTGCCATAAATATATGACATGGGACCGCCGGCTTTACTTCCCCTCCGAAGGAAGGCATACTGAAGGATTTTTAACGCTCTTAAAAAATCCGACGACTTCGGCCGGGTTTGAACCCGCTATCTTGGGCACAGCAGTTCAGCATGCTACCGACTACGCCACCGAAGCAATAATAATAATAATAATAATGTTATTGGTTTTACGTCCTTTTTACTTATTGCGGCTCTTAGAGACGCCGGGCAGCAAGAATTTTGTCCCGAAGGGTATCTTTAACGTGCCAGTAAATCTACGGACACGGCTCCCTCACATTTGCGCACCCTCAAATGCCATAAGGGTTACTAACACCCGCCGCTTTTAGTTCGCGGACAGGGTAGCTTTCAGAAGCAGACTCAAGCAGATAAGTTTGCATATAGGTACAGCATTTTAACTCACTGTTCCTAGAAAATTACTACTTAAGTTATTTGTGTCTAGTCTAGTGGCGATGTTGGGCGTGGTGGCGCAGCGGTCAAGCTGATTGCCTCTCACCAAGGCAGACCGGGTTCGATTCCCACTCAATGGATGTGAGATTTTCGAAGTGAAATACCATGTCCTGTTGTTCGGATTCCACGTAAAAAAGGAGCCCCTGATCGTATGATTACCGACCACGTCAAATTTCCTTCCATCCTTCTAGCGACGGTGGGTTGCAACTGTTTAAGGGGGCACATACAGCTTAAGGAGCCACAACAATAGCGATTTTAACATTATAACTGTGCCTGTCATAAATCTCGTACAACAATGATATACATTTCCAAGGAAACACACACACCTTGCTATTAGAAACAAAGTTAAAAATTTTCAAAATACAAATGGTAATTCGTTTTAACATTTTTTTCAAAATTGGTTCTTGTTTTGTGCTGACCTTCACCGTTTCCCTGATATCTCCCTTGTTTATAGGAATTTTTGGAGTTTTCTTTTTTTAATGTGGGTGTTAAACCTTCTCCTAAAAATGAATCTCACTCAAAACCGTTGTGACCTTAATTAGTCATTCTATGAAACGTTAACATGTTTTTTTAGTTTGCTCAGAATAAAAATGGAAATATTGACGCTTAATTAATTAATTAATTAATCATGTGAAAATATGCGAGATTCATTTTATAGCAGAGGGTTTAACACCCACATTAAAAAAAGAAAACTCCAAAAATGCCTATAAACACGGGAGATATCAGGGAAACGGTGAAGGTCAGCACAACACAAGAACCAAATTTTGAAAAAATTAATAAGAATAATTACCATTTGAATTTTCAAAATTTTTAACTTTGCTTTTAATAGTAAGGTGTGTGTGTTTCCTTGGAAATGTATATCATTGTTGTACGAGATTTATGACAGGCACAGTTATAATGTTAACATCGTTATTGTTGTGGCTCCTTAAGCTGTATGTGTCCCCTGAGTGGCTTTTCCTGTTTTTGACGCGACTTTGATAGTTAACATTAGTTAACTGTCTTGTAGATATGGTTAAATTAAACTCGTTCTAATGATGTTCACTTGATGAACGAACATTTCATTCCCCTAATTATGTTAAATAGAGTGTACTAGCCTATTTGTTAAATGCTTCTTTTTTAAATTTTCAGGTAATTATGTGGTGTATTTTCACTGTAACTGTCCAAGATAAGATGTAGAGCAATTTGCATATGTTCTATTATAACAATGCAGACATTAAAAATACAAGCGTGCACAAAAAGTTGTTACGCACCTCATAAACCATTGCTTGCTAACTCCCAGGACAGGTAGAAGCACATACTGCTTTCAAAGCCACTCCATGATTTTAATGGCCACATTTGTACACGGTAATTCATGCGATGTTGATGAAGTGCAGTCTTGGCTCGGCACTCCAAGGTTATTTTACAAATAAGGTCCATGAACTAATAAATTTCAAGTTACACTGGCAAATGTATATTTTATTGTAAATATAATTCGCATTTTCAAACGGTGAACGAAGTCGATTCAAAGAAAGGAAAACTGACCTCCATAGCTGAATTTGTCTAAAAGAAGCAGTTTTAGGAAACAAAAATTTGAGTAAACCCATAATAATCTTGAGAATGTTCTGTGAGTTCATACGTACATTAAGTGGTCAAATGCTTTTTCTTCGGTGTCTCTGAATATTGTGTCCTATTGTTGTTGTTTCATTTGAGGTCACTTTGCCATCATGGCCATTTAGCCCTGTGTACTTGGGTGTGTTTATATAATATGTCTGACAACCTGTGTTACTGTGGTAGCTGTATCATTGTGTACATTTGTTATTCAGGTGAGGATTGGGAAGGAAGCAGCCGTGGCTTTAAGTTAGGCACCAACCCGCCATTTTCCTGGAGTAGAAGTGGAAAACCACGGGAAACCACTTCTAGGATGACGAAGGTGTGATTCGAAGTCACCTTTTCTCACTTTTGTCTCACGAGGCTGAGTGTACTCCGTTGCAGCCATCAGACCAGAATTACATTTCTTGGCAGAGCTGGAAACTGAAGCCAGACCTCCATACGACAGCCAAGAATGTTAGCCACTACACCAACAGGTGGTGAGTGTATTTTTTAATGTGTAGGTAGAGTTAGCTCAAATGAGAGATTTTACTGTCTTAAACATCCAGTTTAAATGGAAGACATGTTTGCATTTAGCATTCTACAGTAAATACCATCTTGTTCTAAGTTTAACTTCATGTTAAAAATAAATAAACGTAAAACAAACAATAAGCAATGTAATGCAGCCAGATGAAATCAGAATACCCTGTCGCTAGGTGAGAAGCAACAGGAAACTTTTTTTACTTGGGAAGTCAAGGGAAAGAAAAAGAAAAGAGAATACAAAAGTAGTTTAGGAAAGAACAGAAAGCTTTTCTAGAGGGAAGAAGTCTGCTGACATCAGATATAGAAGCGTCTGAAGCGTGGCGCTCTATGAAAGTGAAACTTAAACTGTTTGTGCAGCAGATAAGAGAAGAAATGTGAAATGTGGTGCTACCGAAGAATGATGATTGCATGGGTAGATAGAGCAACAAGTAAAGAGGTATTTAGATGGGTAGGAGAGGAGGGATGTTTCAAAATAGATAGTCTTCTTTAGAGCTTGGAATGATGTTCTACATGAAGTTTTATCAAAATTGAAAAAAGGTCGATTTAGTGAGTGTTCCTTGTCAGTTGTATTACCTTGTTTTAAGGCCATATCAAGCAGCTACTCAATTTTCTACCCAAAGCCGACAATGTGTATAGAACGCTGCAGCCCTCACTCAGCAATACCTAAATATCTGACGGAGCTGGGAACCGAATCCGGGATCTCCTATGTAAGAAGCAAGCATGCTACCCTTGCATCATGGGGCCATTTAAGGTTGGAGACAGCCTTCTTAAATAGATCGTTTCTCTTAGTGAGTTCGAGGTAGAATTTTATGTGAAGGAATGGCTAAAATTGAACGGGCGTCATGCTGATTTTTATGAACAAAGACTGTATGTGTTTGTAAAAGCGTAGGAAGGAGGATTGTGAGGCGGCGCTTAAGGGTAAACCTATCACATCCATCATTATCCCATTTCAAGCATTGCATACATATACAATGTACATTACACTTAATGTAAGTGATTACAGTGCAACGCCAGTATGACAGCATCAGTAAAACAACCGAGATCTGAGATAAATCATCTTCTGTGTTCGCCTAACCAAACACTAGTATTACATACACACACACACACACACACACACACACACACACACACACACACACACACACACACACACACACACACACACACACAGACACCCGTACCCGTGGGGTGTCTGAGCGCTCGAGTGTCATGGGCTTGCTCATTGCCTTGAACCTTGAAGTGATAAAAGTAATTTTTTAGTGTCGCCTAGTTCTATTTAAGCTAGCACTCTTGGATGTCACCGCGTAGACCCGGGTTCAATTCCCGGCTCTGCCAATACATTTAACTCTGGTTTGAAGGTGGGAACGGAGTACAATCAAACTCGTGAGGCAAAACTGAGAAGAGGCGGGTTCGATTCCCACCGTAGCCTTCCTGGAAGTGGTCTTCCATGGTTTCCCACTTCTATTCCTGGCGAAAGTCGGGATGGCCACGGCCGCCTCCTTCCCAATCCTCATCTGAAGTACAACTACACACACTAATACAGCGACCACAATATCACAGGTTATCAGACACATTTCACACACACACACACACACACACACAAGTACACGGGGCTACATGATCACAATGCAGCAAAACCCATAAATTAATCAACAACATCAAGTTCTATTTAAGAATGCTTTCCTGTCGATCAACACAAATTGTGCCCAATTATATTAGGCGGGAACACAAGTATTTACATGCCTTAACCTGGGAGAAATATCTTATATAATATTTCTCCCGACGAATATAATTGGGCACAATTTGTGTTGACCGACAGGAAAGCATTCTTTAATTGCCTTGATCCTACAAAAATAATACCAACTACAACAATGACAACAACAACAACAACGACGACGACGGGGAACTGAAGTAATTAACAGTAGGCTACTCTCAGATGGCTTTGCTGCATGACACTTCAACCTCTGACGTGAAGAATCTTGTAAAACCCCCTACACACTGTCAGACCAGACCAGACCAGCAGACGGTCGGAAAAAGTAGCTGATGGGCGGGCAGTTCGAGTGTGTGTAGGCCTGTCTGCCGACCAATTCGGTCTGCGCAGACTGTCTGGCAGTCTGGCTGGAAAACCTTCAGACCACCAGACTGACCCTCGCCTGTCTGGTCTGGTCTGCGTTGTGTGTAGCGCTGACTGGCCGACTGGCGGACTCCGTCGCGATCTGCAGCAGTTTCAGTTTCAGTACGTTTATTACAAGATTCTGTGGCCATGTCTCAATATTCCCAGCATAGAAACAACGCGAGTGCCGATGATAATGAAGTAGGCGATCATGAGGCGGATACTATCATGCAAATGTTAGAAGTGTATCGGGAGCATAGATGTTTGTACGACATTAGAAGTGATAGTTAATCGAATAAAATTGCAAGACACGAAGGCTTCAACGCTTTGTTGCCAATTATTAAATTATTAAATACTCAACAAAATAACAATAAACATAACATAACCATCTTACAGTACCTATTACTGGGCGGACGACTCAATACAACTGAGGTCTGGAGGTCTGGTATGTTGTTGTGTATGCTAAGCCGTCCCCCGACCTAGCAACTTGCCCGTCCACGTCTGCTGGTCTGGTATAGTCTGGTCTGATAATGTGTAGCAGGATTTAAGCAAGGTTGGGAAGTTGCTTCTCGAAAGCACTGTAAGTACGTTACAGTTCCCGTTACTTTGTGTGACACCGTAACAGTTTCAATTGTCAAAGTAACGTTTCGTTTCTTTTCCATCAATTTTGTATAAAATAGTTGTGTGATAATACTTTCCCTGCTCCTATAATTTGCTGGATTTGAACGAAATAGTGGAACATCGTAATAAGGAAAAACAAAATGTAATTAATATACAATAATTTGCCGCGGGGCGTAATGAACTGTGTATGTATCAGCACTTGTAAATACGTGTGACAATTTATTAAACATTAAAAAAAATATATATAAAATGTAGCCTATAGTTACAAATTAAAATTACATTTAAAATTCTAAAAGTAAAACGTAAAATGTGAAACATATAATTTTAAATTCAAAAAGGAAAAAGTGAATGGAAGAAATCAAAATTCAAAAAAGTAAAATGAGTAAAACAAAACGAAATAAAAAATAAAACAAAAACTCAAACAATTTAAAAAATCAACAAAATTCAAAAGAATTCAGAAATTAAAAAAATAAAATTTTGAAATTATGGAATTAAAATTAAAATTAAAATCAAAAAGTTATCACCTCACAGATATTGTAGTACTACGGTATTACATCGTGTATTTTTCTGTGTATTTACGTATTTGGAATGTATTATGTAATACTTAACGTTTTCAAACAAAACAAGTCATATTTCACACTGCACACTGACTGCTATCGCAGGTTCACGACCCAGGTCAGATTCCAGGCTCTATCATAGCAGTGCGTGGAATACATCTCCTGTCAACCTGACCATAGATGGGATGCAAAATAACCAGCGATGGACAAAGCAAAGAGGATATAAAAATTAGGTTGGCTCAGGCAAGGAAAGTATTTTTACAGAATAGGAATCTGTTGACATCGAATACACTGTAGATTTAGGTGTTAGGAAGTCATTTTTGAAAGCCTTTGTCTGGAGCGTGACACTTTATGGATGAGAAACGTGGACTATTTGTGCAACAGAAATGAGGAAATGTGAAATGTGGTGTTACAGGAGAATGATGAAGATCAGATGGGTAGATAAGGTTACAAATGAAGATGTATTAAGATGACTGGGTGAGAAGGGATTTTTCTGGCGACTGCTAATAAAGTGAAGAGATAGGTTGGTAGGACACATACTGAACCCGATGGGGTTATGCTGACTGGAATCGAACATGGTTCTCAGAGACTGTGATCTCAGTATAAAGGTTCCACCAGGAAGCGAACCAGAGATCTGTACAGGGAGTTTCTTGGTAAAAACCCCTCGAAAGAGATGTATATTTAATCACTGGTGTGATTTTTGATGAAATGGCATTATTTATTAAAATAATGTAGGAAATAATGAGCAGATTATATCATTATAAGACGATTTGGTGTAAGATATTGGAGGCTTGAAGCACAGAGGAGGGTAGAGCTGACATTTACTAATTGGCCCAGAATTGTGGGTTGGTCCCAGTGGAGCCACGTCCATCTCTGTCACCCCATTATGTCGTCTGGAGCAGGGGTGAGGCCTGAATAATGACATAGTTATTCCCCGACGGAGAATGGATTTGGAGTAGGGGCGGAGAAATGCCCAGAAAAATCATTGATTACTCGTGATTGGAGTAACGAATCGAGATGAGAGTTGCACACAGGTGAATATTTTGGCAAGAAGATAATTTTAGAGTCTTTTACCTGCGAAATTGGTGCATATTTAATGATGTGCGTAAGGACTGTAAAACGACCATTGTTCGCGGATGGATGTGAAGATGTTGCCGGGGGTTTCCCGTTAGGTAGCGTCCCACGCCATGGAGAAAGGAATTAATATTAATTAATTGAACGAGCGATTCCTTTGCACACAGATAGTTTTGGGACCTGTGAAGAGAGAGGAACACAATGATCATGGTTTGAAGACCTGAATCATGCTGTGAGAGGAGCCAAGATTACGCGGGAAGATGTTGCTCTACTTTCTGTGGAAATCCGATATAAGGGAGTAGACCCCAGGAGATGCTCTCAGCTATGCTCAGTTGTAAGCCAGTCACGCGCAGTCGAAGTTGAATCTCAGCTATGCTCAGTCTAACTCAGTTGTCACGCAGTCTACATGCCGCCAAGCGCAGTTACAGCCAGTTACAGTCTTACTCAATTGTCAATTGTAGCACAACGGCAATAAGTTGCAATCAGTATGCAGCAAATATGTAGCAGTACGAGACAGCGTGTAAGCCGCATACAGAAGTCTTCAAATAAGCTACGTGCAGTCTTCGAGTGAAACTTCAGTCAGCTACAGCCAGGTTGAAGCAAGTTCGTCAAGGCAAAACGCATGACGGATCTATTCATCAAGACACCGAACAAAGACTAGTATGTGTAATAGAAACAGTAAATATGCTTGTATGAATAATAGTCGTGATACAGGCATAATCAGCAGCACGAACTATGACGTGTTCAGTTACGAAGCACCGTATAGACTAACGGTAGAACTATTGTATATAATTATTTGTGAAAGTGTTGAACTTTATTAAGCGCAGTGTGTATAGTATTAACTAATCGTATATGTGTAACTACGATAGAATGCGCGAAAGAAACTCTACTAAGTGTTTGGTATTGCCATGAGAGTACCAGATGTTAACGCTCATGTTTGGGAGCCAGCGTATTGATGTAACGCAGGACGCTTACTGTAGGAGTAATGATCGTCATAAAACTGTTGGAGAGTTCCGAGAGCAGATAACCAGACTTTCAATCAGGAGTTGGTAACGTAAGATGCCGTCGACACCTGCAATTTCGATCTCTGCTAGGGAATTTCAGCATTGAAGTGTGTATAAAATGACGAGTGTTCAGTGTAATGCATATGTAAAAATATCATTTAAAGTAGTGTTTGATGAAGTGTTTCACATGTTTGGGGAGTGATAACTTCCTGAAAGGTATGCAACGTGTCGTGTTGGTGATAGAAATTATGTGTAATCAAATGTGTGTAAACAAGAGAAATATGTCGCGTTAAACCCATTATGGCGGGCGACATGGAAGAATATGATTGGTCGGAGCCACCTTAGATGCCTATAGAGATGTAAGTACCCCACAAATTATGGTTATGATTATGTAGAAGTAGGGACCGCTGCATGTCTGTGATTCCGTAAAGATATTGTGAATTCCTTATAGATGCCAGTAAAAATCAGTTAGGAGGCTGATCCTCCATGTTTAATCAGTATTGAGTTGATTTTTATAGAGTTGACATGTTGATTTGCATCATTAAGTGGAGTAATTATTCCCACTATGAATTAAGAATGGCAATCAGTTATGTAAATGCAACGAACGCGATTGTTCGAGTGTAAAACGTCTAGCTATGTCGGAAATTTTGGTAATTTATATGAGAATAATAATAAATGATGATTTTGGTCATTTATGTCAATGAGATTTACAATAATAATAATAAAGGATGATTTTGGTCATTTATGTCAGTGAGAAATGATGATAATAATAATAATGGTTATTAAGAGTATGAATGAACACATCAGGAAACAAATAAATGTTGTAAGCGAGAATTATTAACGCTAAGTGCAAGACTTATCAATCTAAGCAGGAAGATGTTACAGTGAGATTACATTACAGTAACTATGGAAAGAAGTTTTATATCAGAATATTGCATATATTCAGTAATGATACCAGTAATGAAAGAGCTTTTAGTGAATTGAATTTGCAGCTTAATTGAGAAGCTTATAGAGTAAATGTTAGATTTCTCTTAATATTATAGGTCGGAGTGTCGTAGCATGGAGCATTAGGGGCCAGATAGTCTATTCTACGTATGAATTCTCCTATGTCGTGGACATTGTTGGAGATATTATTTATTCCAGAGTTTTAGTGAAGGACCCTAACTCTGAAGAAAGGATTGAAATGTGTTCCGGACTGGAATCTTGATAGGGTCGAGGAAACAAGGACACCTCGCAGCTCTATGATTTCCCGAGAACTTATTGATGAGTTATTTACGCTCGTTGGCAGCGAAACTCATGGCGACAGTGGTTTTGTGCGCCTATATTATACTTGAGACATCGGTCAACCGCCAGGCTCATGCATTGCGAACCCCGAACCTTCATGTTGAATGGACCCATGTGAGGCCATTAATTAATCGTTATCCTCGACGTAGGAATAATTACAAAAGCTCATTCAATACCTGTTGGCATAATAGTCAATTAAGATCCTTTGGGAACATGTGTGTCGGTCAGGACACAGTATTTGTCTTGTAAATCTTCACTGCTTAGAGAGAGGGAGGCTTTCAAACTTTTAGAAAGGTCGAGATAATTGGTGAAACGACCCATTCCACTTTCTATTGTGTAGCGACTTCCTTAGCCGAGGGTCGGTGCTAGCCACCCGGGCCGCTCAGGCAAGTTATAAAGGGAAGAGATTCTAGACCTTGTTGAAATGACATATAATGCAAGATTGTTATGTTGAGTAATATAGCCATGTGGTTTGTGAACACATGGATAATTATAGTTCATCCTGATGGTTCATTATTTTAGCTATCTGACGAATAGTTACATGATATATTTGTACTGTCACTGGAGCCAAGTCATGTAGTTGGTGACTAGATGCCAATCGCCATGAGCGCGAGGTAGTCTATCGTACAATCCGACATAAGCTATAACGTAACGTTTTATCTAGGAATCACAGACAGCATGCGGTGAAACCATATAATTGGAGGATGTGTAGGGGGTAGCTTACATAATTATGGAGTTGCACGTTGATTTTGGTGCAACGTCCAAATAGGTAAATGCATGCAAAGCATTTCATTGGTGAGAAGAAAAATATCAAAACACGCACGGCACACATAATTGTTTAACATAAAGAGGTTTAAGGAATAATCCTTGTTGTGATATTAAAGAAGTCACATTGTATGACTGTTATGTTAATGTACAGTTTGTTTTGAAGTCGTAGGTGCATCAGCGCACTAGTATATCCTTGTGAAGTTCACAGAAGGGTAAAGCCTTATGGCTAGATATGACTTTGTTGTGATTTTTTTATTTGTTTACTTGTGGATTGTGGAAGTAACAATTTTGTTTGCTTTATTTTATGCTTTTTTGGGTATTGTTTTGTGTTTGAAGCCATGATTTATTTCAATGAATTAAAGTTTTAGAATAGAGTTGTGCCTTATCATTGTAGAGTTGATACCTTTTAGCCTCAAATCCAAAATATGCACTGCTAAATTGGGGTTACCGTACACGCCTGAGAGCTGATGCTAGTTGGAGGCAGATGCATATTATCCACCGAGATTACTCACATGGGTACATGGGAATTGATGTCCTAGACTGTGATTTGAGCTAAAGGTACGACTAAAGTCGGTCAGATTTAATGCACACAACTCTATTAAAGTAAGAATTAACGAAGTAGGGTGTGACCGCTCCTAATCCATAGCTAAGTTCCGATACGTATATATAAATTTTGATAGATACCTGTAGACACTATTCTGATCTCATTTATCATGGCCCAAGCAACGTGGGACGGTATTAACTCTTTATGGAACCGCCTGCGTCAGTGCAATATGAGCGATGTTGGCATTGCACGAACCGGGCAACGATAGATAGTACATAGATACTATTCATTTATCATGACGCCCGTCTGTGGGGTCTATGGTAGTAATCTCATTCATTTATCATGGCGCCCAGAATACGTGGAACTTATGGGATTTAGGGAAAACCCATAGATTTTTATGGTATTTCATGGGGAAAACCATAGTAATTGTTTTGCCTCAAACTGTGTTTGAGTGATTTTTGAATTCAGTAGGCTTTTTGAGGTAACGCAGAATCTCTCTATTGAGAAGAGAATGGCCTAAGGGTACGAGCGTTACATACCCAATCCACAATCTACCATAATATTATCAGGTTTTGTACGACTTCACAATATGTGTGCAGTGTTTGATGTTTCTCTTCGAAACGTATCCACATATTTTTCCAGGAAGCCTGCCTGCATATTTAAGTGTGTTATTGGAAAATGTCAGGTACGCAGGAGATCTTGCAAGTTATTGCAGGACTGAAACAGCATTTTGATGCTGTTCACGAGCAGAGTAAACTGGAAACCAAGGCGTTCCAGGATAGTATAAACACTCGGTTAGATGAGAACCAGAGAGAATTAAACAACCGTTTAGATGCAAATAAAACTGAAATAAACAGTCGGTTAGATGCAAATCAGGTTGCAATGGATAATAACCAGATTGAATTAAACAACCGTTTAGAGGCAAATAAAGATGAATTAAACAATAAGTTAGGTCAAATGCAAGAAGTCATTAAGACCGAAGTAACAGATACTGTTGTAAGCATTGTATCGGAAATGCAGGTAAAAACTGACAAACGTTTCGAGGCTATAGAAGCCAAACTTGAGGGTAATTTGCAAGCGTGTAGGTATGCTCAGGAGCAAACCAACAGTAAATTAGAGGCGTTGTCTAACGATATTAAGGATATTCAGATCCAAAATGAGGCGAATCTCGAACGCCAAGCGAAACAGTTCGCAGAGTTTACGAAAACAGTAGACCAGAGATTAGAGGAGAACGACTCCAAATGGGACCAGAAATTGAAAAGTTACGCTAGAGCAATTAACGGTGACCTCAAGAAACAGGACCAGAATATATTAGGTCAATGCCAGGAAATAGGCGAAATTAAGGCTATCGCTCATGAAAGTAAGGAGCTGGTAGGCAACGTGAAAAGTCAGATGGGTCAAGTTCATAAAGAACTGGACCAAGTGCAAAGCGACATTATCATAGTCAATAAAAGACAAGAGGAAAATAGAGGCGAGATCACCAAGGTCCGGAATGAATTGTCTAAAGTTAATGGACACATTCAAGATGAAATTAAAGGTCTGAGAGAAGAACTCGAAATAAGAGAAGGCCAGAAAACAGAGGCAAGCGACAAGACCCTTGCTCAAATTAAAGAGGACGTAGAGGATGAAATATCCCATATCAAACAAAGTCTGAAAGAAGACAAGGTGAAAATTTTTCAAGTAGCCGAGGAAAACCGAGATAGGCTTACGAGAATAGAAAAAGAAGTCATTACTCGCCTAGAAAGAGCAGAAATGCGCCATAACCAAATGGAGACTAGGATAATAGCACAGGAGGAGACACTTCTGAAATATCCTAAGTCAAGTGAAGGCAGCATAGAGGATATAAGAAAAACAAGGTGGGCAGACCTAGAAACCCAACCGATAAGCAGAAATGCTACAGGCGCAGGAGAAAGTCCTTACATGACGCCAGGTGTACCAATTGCGGCATCGACGCCACATGAAAACGCGATGCACACCCAGGTGATAAACGTCATTAGGGCAAGCGAAGAAAAACCTAGGAAGTTTTCAGGTAGTCACTGTAGTATGACACCAAAATATTGGTTAAAGGAAGTGACTGAATATCTCAATGATGCACGAATACCGCAGGAGCGTAGGCTACGTGCTATAGAGAAGTTAACAGAGGGGGAGTGCGCATTATGGTTTCGCAGCTTCCGTTACACTTTTGATACTGTTGAGGAATTCCGCGAGGCATTCTTGAAGAGATATTGGGACGCCGCGACTCAGCAGAATTTACGGCTGGATTTGTATGCCAAAAAGTACAGCACGAACAACCCGACGAAGTACGCAGAATTCTTCATATCGCAGATGTGTCGTTTTAAAGAGCTGGATCAAAAACCTAGTGAACTGGAGCTATGCATTGCTATCGCCAAACAGCTTCCATACGAGATCCAAAGGCTACTAATCTCGGCTAATGCGAAAACTGCTATGGAAATGGAGACAGTTCTAAGGCAACTGGACCTCACCACAGCAAATACTATGCGTCAGAGTCGAACCGTGGAACAAGTCCACGTGACCAACACACAGACTGACCAACAGCAAGCTCCAAGGAACAACAAGGCCACGAGCACAGAAACTTTAGATTCCTATGGACGGCAATGGGAACAGGAACCCAGAAAATGGCAGTCAAGGTACAAAGGAAATGCTAATAAAGCAGGAAGAGGTCGAAGTTCGTGGAATAAACACAATAACAGGGGCAAACCGTACCATAACAATGGAGGTAATAATGGCCAGGAAGGCAATAATAGAAATTGGAGACCCCAAGAGAGAAGAAATAACTTCGATGACGAGGCAGAAGAGCGATATCATGCTTCTTTGCGATACCTCGAAGAAAGGGGAGATGAGCCCCAGAAATCACAAGTCCGCTGGCAAGAAGTCATGCAGAACAGGACATCGCCAGACAGATATGGAGATGGAGCTAAGAGTTTGGAACTACAGCGCAGCGAACAGGAGAGAAGGAACTCCAAAGGGGCGGGCGCTGAAGAAAAAAAAAAACGCCAAAATTAGAAGAGCTCGAGACTGATGGATGGAAGTCTATTAACATCATCAATTGGATAGCCAAACCAGAAGAATTGATTGAGGATACAGGAGGACCACAGGTCATGGTCAAGAGAGAATTGCCTATTATAATTGTGAGAGTGGCAGGATTAAAAGTCAGAAGTCTGTTAGATACGGGATCAACAGTGAGCCTGATGACACAAGCTCTATATAATGAAATAGCCCGAAGAGAGAACATTTTGAAGATACCGATCTCCAGTGTAAAAATTAAAGGGGTAATTCCAGACAGAACAATGATATGTAAATACCAGGTATTCCTAGATTTACAGATAGGAGGCTCGATTTTCTCACAGAGTTTCCTGTTAGTAAACAAACTACCTTATAACCTACTTATTGGGGCAGAGTTTATAAGGGAATACAGAGTGATAATTGACCTAGCACAGGACAGGGTTATGTTCCATGTGAATGAAGAAGCTGAAGGCTTAGAGGTCGCACTCAATGAAATTGAACCAGGATCCAGTGAACAAGTATGGCATACATACAGAGATGTGGCTGATGAAGAAGTGTTAGCTATTGAGCAGTTAGAAGCGGAGCTCAAAACATAGCTACAGACTTGGAAAAAGATCTGGAACCCAAATTGGAAGAATACATTTCGGAGAAGCTAGAAGAAGCGAAAATTGGGCTAAAAGAGAAGGAAAATTTAAAGCAGTTATTGCTGGAACAGAAGGAAGTCTTTGATTCGAGACCTGGTCGGATAAAGAACTTCACTTATGCTTTTCAAGTCAGTGATTGGACACCATTTAGGCAGAAACCCTACCCTATAGCTGAAAAGCATTATGCTAAAGTGAAAGAGGCAATTCAGGAGATGTTGGAGGCCGGCGTTATTGAGAAAACACCTACGCCTTATGTAAGTCCATTGGTAATTGTACCAAAGTCAGACGGATCTGTCAGAGTCTGCCTGGACCTGAGACGCTTAAATTTGAGAGTTATTCCGGAATTTGACCAAGTGCCACCTATTAAAGAGATCCTCAGGAAGTTTAGAGGGAAAACTATATTCTCAAATTTGGATATCACATCCAGTTTCCACCATCTTGAATTAGAGAAGAAAACTAGTCTGTTGACAGGATTTATGTTTGATCAACATACATTCACATTTTTAAGGCTACCTTTTGGGTTGAAAACAGCTGGTTCAGCCCTGATAAGAGCGTTAGATCGCAATCTATCAGATGAGGTTAAAGAGAGTACCATCAGATATGTAGACGACATTCTACTCACATCAGAATCTCTGGAGGAGCACATGAGAGACCTGAAGAAGTTGCTGGATGACCTTCGAGAAGCGAACTTTAAGGTCAATATCAAGAAATCGCACTTCTGTCAGAGGGAAGTTAAATTCCTAGGGCATGTTATTGATGCAAATGGAGTGAAGCCTAATCCAGATAAATTGGAGGTAATTCGGAATTTCCCTCGACCCACGAAAGTAAAGCACGTCCGACAGTATTTGGGAGTAATTGGATTCTTTTCGAACCACTGCCCAAACTATACTGCGACAGTAGCACCACTGCAGGACCTATTGAAGAAAGGCGGCAGATGGAATTGGACGGAGCAATGTCAGGAAGCATTCGTGAGGTCAAAACAAATGCTGTTGGAATATGTGAAACTGGGATACCCAGATTATACCCAGAAGTTCATCATACAGACGGATGCATCACTTATTGGGATTGGAGCGATGCTATTCCAGGAAAATGTTGACCAGCCTGAGAAGAAAGTTTTTATCGCCTTTATCAGCAGAAGACTGAGAGCCCATGAGAAAAACTACACGATCACAGAGATAGAATTGCTCGCAATTTTGTACGCGTTGCAACCGTGGCACAAACTCGTGTACGGCTTCCGAATAGTTCTGAGAACAGACCATAAAGCTTTAACATTTTTGTTAAAGACAGATTTGTCTAGTCAGAGATTGACAAGATGGTCCCTGTATATCCAGCAATTTAATGTGGAAATAGAATACTGTCCAGGGAAAGAGAATGTAATACCGGACATATTAAGTCGTTACCCTAGAGAAGAAGAAGTACTAGCGGTCCAGATTGAGAATCGAGATCAGAAGACGTTGGATGACTTAAGGAACATTACCAACCTACAACGCGAAGACCCATGGTTGAAGATGATAATCGATTACTTCGAGGGACGCTTAGCAAGGGGAACTGCGATATACAGAGAGGCGGAGGCATTGGCAACAGATTATGTATGGTATAATCAGATATTACACAAGTGGGACGATGTGGATCACACACGTCAAAGGATTGTAATTCCTGCATCTTTGCAGAGGAGATTAGTATGGTTAGCCCACAGAGCATTTGGACATCCCGGGATTGATAAAATTTGTGCTCTGTTGAAGGAAGCATTTACTTGGCCAAAATTGAGAGAAACGGTGAGAAATGCTATTAGAACATGTGATCTTTGCCAAAGGGTAAAGCCGAATCCCTTTTTAATGAGGCAACGACCTATCCCGTTGTTACCAGAGAAGCCAAGGCAGCTATTGAGTATCGACAACTTTGGACCATTGCCTAGAGCACGTAGAGGCAATACACATTTTTGTAGCCATGGATGTATTTTCGAAAATGGTGGTGTTGTGCCCCATTCAAAAGACAAGTTCAAAACAGGTCTTGAAGCGCCTGAAAGAGAGAGTTATTCCGATTCTTGGGAAGCCGGATAACATTCTCTCGGACCACGGAAGTTGCTTTACTAGTGCAGAATTTCGTCGAGAACTGGAAACTCTAGGAATTAGGCAGATTTTATCTACCATTCGCCATCCTGAGGCAAGTCCCGTTGAAAGAGTAATGAGAGAGGTCCAGAAATACATGAAGATCTACTGTTCTGAAGCGAATTGGCGTTGGATTGAATTTCTAGAAGTCATTGAATACTGTATAAATAATACTGTACATGAGGCGACAGGTCAGGTTCCCGTTACTCTACATCTGGATCAGAGACCAGAGAGACCGTGGAATGGTGTTATTCCATTACCAGTAGACGCACAGCCCGGTAGAGAATTGAGGATCCAACGAACCTTTGAATATCTCAAAGCACAGGCGGAGAGACGTCAGAGAAGGAATCGTGCGAAGAGGTATCATAAACCGCTTCTCGTGGGACAGAAAGTTTTAATTAAGAAACCCGCCAGTTCAGATCCAGAGGCACGGAAGTATAAAAAGTTTAATTTTTCTTACCACGGCCCGTTCGAGGTGATAAGAGACCTCCAGAACAATGCATACAGGTTAAGGCATTTAGAGAATGGAAACGAGGTCGTTATGAACATAGCCAACTTAAAAGTTTATTACTCGCCAGAAGAATTCGATGAACCAGAAGAAGAATTAGTAACGCACACCCAACTCAACGTGGAGAGCGGAGGCAGCCAAGCAGGCAGACCTGAATGTTGGAACGGCGAGACGGGACGAGAAGCAGACAGTTTACCCAGTGTAAGCGGAGAGCAGAAAGAATGCCAGTGTTTGCGAGAATTCTATGAAGAAATGGTCAGAGTGGCTAGAGAGGTTGAGGCTGTAAACGCGACCCTTCGCAGGGAGAATAGACAGCTCAGAAACAAGGCCGAGTGTGGAAGGGGGAACACTACTAACCCACTCGTAGCCAGACAAGGTGAAGGACCCCAGACGTAAACACAGACGGTGGTCGACAGTCAGCTGGTTACTTATATAAGCCACTTGCATTGGACTTTTATAAGTTTTGCAAGGGGAACATGAACCCGATGGGGTTATGCTGACTGGAATCGAACATGGTTCTCAGAGACTGTGATCTCAGTATAAAGGTTCCACCAGGAAGCGAACCAGAGATCTGTACAGGGAGTTTCTTGGTAAAAACCCCTCGAAAGAGATGTATATTTAATCACTGGTGTGATTTTTGATGAAATGGCATTATTTATTAAAATAATGTAGGAAATAATGAGCAGATTATATCATTATAAGACGATTTGGTGTAAGATATTGGAGGCTTGAAGCACAGAGGAGGGTAGAGCTGACATTTACTAATTGGCCCAGAATTGTGGGTTGGTCCCAGTGGAGCCACGTCCATCTCTGTCACCCCATTATGTCGTCTGGAGCAGGGGTGAGGCCTGAATAATGACATAGTTATTCCCCGACGGAGAATGGATTTGGAGTAGGGGCGGAGAAATGCCCAGAAAAATCATTGATTACTCGTGATTGGAGTAACGAATCGAGATGAGAGTTGCACACAGGTGAATATTTTGGCAAGAAGATAATTTTAGAGTCTTTTACCTGCGAAATTGGTGCATATTTAATGATGTGCGTAAGGACTGTAAAACGACCATTGTTCGCGGATGGATGTGAAGATGTTGCCGGGGGTTTCCCGTTAGGTAGCGTCCCACGCCATGGAGAAAGGAATTAATATTAATTAATTGAACGAGCGATTCCTTTGCACACAGATAGTTTTGGGACCTGTGAAGAGAGAGGAACACAATGATCATGGTTTGAAGACCTGAATCATGCTGTGAGAGGAGCCAAGATTACGCGGGAAGATGTTGCTCTACTTTCTGTGGAAATCCGATATAAGGGAGTAGACCCCAGGAGGAGCTCTCAGCTATGCTCAGTTGTAAGCCAGTCACGCGCAGTCGAAGTTGAATCTCAGCTATGCTCAGTCTAACTCAGTTGTCACGCAGTCTACATGCCGCCAAGCGCAGTTACAGCCAGTTACAGTCTTACTCAATTGTCAATTGTAGCACAACGGCAATAAGTTGCAATCAGTATGCAGCAAATATGTAGCAGTACGAGACAGCGTGTAAGCCGCATACAGAAGTCTTCAAATAAGCTACGTGCAGTCTTCGAGTGAAACTTCAGTCAGCTACAGCCAGGTTGAAGCAAGTTCGTCAAGGCAAAACGCATGACGGATCTATTCATCAAGACACCGAACAAAGACTAGTATGTGTAATAGAAACAGTAAATATGTTTGTATGAATAATAGTCGTGATACAGGCATAATCAGCAGCACGAACTATGACGTGTTCAGTTACGAAGCACCGTATAGACTAACGGTAGAACTATTGTATATAATTATTTGTGAAAGTGTTGAACTTTATTAAGCGCAGTGTGTATAGTATTAACTAATCGTATATGTGTAACTACGATAGAATGCGCGAAAGAAACTCTACTAAGTGTTTGGTATTGCCATGAGAGTACCAGATGTTAACGCTCATGTTTGGGAGCCAGCGTATTGATGTAACGCAGGACGCTTACTGTAGGAGTAATGATCGTCATAAAACTGTTGGAGAGTTCCGAGAGCAGATAACCAGACTTTCAATCAGGAGTTGGTAACGTAAGATGCCGTCGACACCTGCAATTTCGATCTCTGCTAGGGAATTTCAGCATTGAAGTGTGTATAAAGTGACGAGTGTTCAGTGTAATGCATATGTAAAAATATCATTTAAAGTAGTGTTTGATGAAGTGTTTCACATGTTTGGGGAGTGATAACTTCCTGAAAGGTATGCAACGTGTCGTGTTGGTGATAGAAATTATGTGTAATCAAATGTGTGTAAACAAGAGAAATATGTCGCGTTAAATCCATTATGGCGGGCGACATGGAAGAATATGATTGGTCGGAGCCACCTTAGATGCCTATAGAGATGTAAGTACCCCACAAATTATGGTTATGATTATGTAGAAGTAGGGACCGCTGCATGTCTGTGATTCCGTAAAGATATTGTGAATTCCTTATAGATGCCAGTAAAAATCAGTTAGGAGGCTGATCCTCCATGTTTAATCAGTATTGAGTTGATTTTTATAGAGTTGACATGTTGATTTGCATCATTAAGTGGAGTAATTATTCCCACTATGAATTAAGAATGGCAATCAGTTATGTAAATGCAACGAACGCGATTGTTTGAGTGTAAAACGTCTAGCTATGTCGGAAATTTTGGTAATTTATATGAGAATAATAATAAATGATGATTTTGGTCATTTACGTCAATGAGATTTACAATAATAATAATAAAGGATGATTTTGGTCATTTATGTCAGTGAGAAATGATGATAATAATAATAATGGTTATTAAGAGTATGAATGAACACATCAGGAAACAAATAAATGTTGTAAGCGAGAATTATTAACGCTAAGTGCAAGACTTATCAATCTAAGCAGGAAGATGTTACAGTGAGATTACATTACAGTAACTATGGAAAGAAGTTTTATATCAGAATATTGCATATATTCAGTAATGATACCAGTAATGAAAGAGCTTTTAGTGAATTGAATTTGCAGCTTAATTGAGAAGCTTATAGAGTAAATGTTAGATTTCTCTTAATATTATAGGTCGGAGTGTCGTAGCATGGAGCATTAGGGGCCAGATAGTCTATTCTACGTATGAATTCTCCTATGTCGTGGACATTGTTGGAGATATTATTTATTCCAGAGTTTTAGTGAAGGACCCTAACTCTGAAGAAAGGATTGAAATGTGTTCCGGACTGGAATCTTGATAGGGTCGAGGAAACAAGGACACCTCGCAGCTCTATGATTTCCCGAGAACTTATTGATGAGTTATTTACGCTCGTTGGCAGCGAAACTCATGGCGACAGTGGTTTTGTGCGCCTATATTATACTTGAGACATCGGTCAACCGCCAGGCTCATGCATTGCGAACCCCGAACCTTCATGTTGAATGGACCCATGTGAGGCCATTAATTAATCGTTATCCTCGACGTAGGAATAATTACAAAAGCTCATTCAATACCTGTTGGCATAATAGTCAATTAAGATCCTTTGGGAACATGTGTGTCGGTCAGGACACAGTATTTGTCTTGTAAATCTTCACTGCTTAGAGAGAGGGAGGCTTTCAAACTTTTAGAAAGGTCGAGATAATTGGTGAAACGACCCATTCCACTTTCTATTGTGTAGCGACTTCCTTAGCCGAGGGTCGGTGCTAGCCACCCGGGCCACTCAGGCAAGTTATAAAGGGAAGAGATTCTAGACCTTGTTGAAATGACATATAATGCAAGATTGTTATGTTGAGTAATATAGCCATGTGGTTTGTGAACACATGGATAATTATAGTTCATCCTGATGGTTCATTATTTTAGCTATCTGACGAATAGTTACATGATATATTTGTACTGTCACTGGAGCCAAGTCATGTAGTTGGTGACTAGATGCCAATCGCCATGAGCGCGAGGTAGTCTATCGTACAATCCGACATAAGCTATAACGTAACGTTTTATCTAGGAATCACAGACAGCATGCGGTGAAACCATATAATTGGAGGATGTGTAGGGGGTAGCTTACATAATTATGGAGTTGCACGTTGATTTTGGTGCAACGTCCAAATAGGTAAATGCATGCAAAGCATTTCATTGGTGAGAAGAAAAATATCAAAACACGCACGGCACACATAATTGTTTAACATAAAGAGGTTTAAGGAATAATCCTTGTTGTGATATTAAAGAAGTCACATTGTATGACTGTTATGTTAATGTACAGTTTGTTTTGAAGTCGTAGGTGCATCAGCGCACTAGTATATCCTTGTGAAGTTCACAGAAGGGTAAAGCCTTATGGCTAGATATGACTTTGTTGTGATTTTTTTATTTGTTTACTTGTGGATTGTGGAAGTAAAAATTTTGTTTGCTTTATTTTATGCTTTTTTGGGTATTGTTTTGTGTTTGAAGCCATGATTTATTTCAATGAATTAAAGTTTTAGAATAGAGTTGTGCCTTATCATTGTAGAGTTGATACCTTTTAGCCTCAAATCCAAAATATGCACTGCTAAATTGGGGTTACCGTACACGCCTGAGAGCTGATGCTAGTTGGAGGCAGATGCATATTATCCACCGAGATTACTCACATGGGTACAATACTAAGACACCCAGGAATAACAAGCTTAGTTATGGAAGGAAGGCTCGAGGACCAAAAAAAAATATGGGGGTAGACCAAGGTTCGAATATTTTAAACAATTTGCGTCGGATGTAGGGTGTGGTAGCTATGAAGAGATGAAACGATTAGCTCGGGACAGGCAGGCATGGAGTGCTGCATCAAACCAGTCAAAAGACTGAAGTCTCAAACACACACACGTTAATTGTAGAAAAGATTGCAGAAAAGCCATAGAGGACAAGATGTGACCACAAGATCAAATTACTGAAGTGTTCAGAGCTCTGTGACGGGTTAAAATTCCTATCAACTTAATAATACCTCGCGGAGTAGCCATGCGCGACTGCGATTGGCAGCTGCAGTTCAGATCGGCAGTTTGAATCTCGGCACTGACAGTGGCCACCGTGAGTGTAGTTCTCCACACTTTCTCCAGGGGCACATGTCCCATCTCTTATCGTAACAATTATAGGTACAGCCTCCACAAGAAACAGGTTATTAGGCAAATCCAACACACATTCAAGTACACGGAGTTGATGACCAGAATGTATCAACATCACACCTCAACAACATGGCTAGGAGAACAGGAACAATCGGAAGAATTGCAACGACAAGTAAACACACGGTCCTTTTGCAACTTCCATTTACCGAGAGTCACTCTTGCAACTTCCATTTATCGAGAGTCAATCAGGCAAGCTATGATGTTAAGAACCACTTCGTGGTTGTAGTGGCTAGCTGTCGTCCAGAGTTCCGAATTCGATTTTTGGCTCTGCCATGAAATTCAATTGTTTTGAGAGCTGGAACGAGATGCAAGGCAATGACAAGAGGTGTTAGTTATATTTATTACTAGCAGAAGTACCCGTTCTTCGAACGGTGTTCGGTGTTAACACCAGACATTATCAATTAAGCTACTGTTGCAATGGTTAGCGGTTTGTCATTCCTTCATAAGTTTAGTTTTCTGGGAATATCAAACACACTGTTAATTTAAGGGCCTTAAAATGTGGTTTTCGGAGACCCTCTATAGACTCCCGAATTTTGTGTCTCACATTGAGAAGCGCAACATATGCTTTGCTCGTCCTTCTAGGATAATTTTTATATTTCGCCCCTTTTAGCATGTATTTTGAGAAGTTTTTCCCTATATCCACCTTTCTATTGTATGAAAAGTGCGGTGAAGAGTTTTATAAATGATTGGTGTATTGACTTTCATGGATACCATACCTAATTTTACGATGCACCAAGCATCCGAACACGAGTTATAGGCGTACAGATATCAAAATATGGGTATATCTACCACACAGTATCAAACAAAATCATCCTTACGATGAACCCGTATGTCGAAAAAAAAATATTAGTTAAAATGTGCTCTCAAAGTAAATTCACCTAACGTGTACGAAACGCAATACACGTCACATAAAAACTGACCCCTCTACGTTGTGTTAGGTCCCCATACACAGGAACACCACTTTCATAAATTATAAAGGCTTGTAGTGCATGAAAATTCAGGTTCTTTAGCCTCAAATGGCCCAAATTCCTAAAAGCCACATAAATGCTGATTCAATTCAGGAATTTTTGAAAATAATGTTGCTGTTTGGAGATATAATAGTCCTTCTGTATTATATGTCGCACGTGAAAATTGCGTGAAAAAATTCTAGGTTTCCCCTTGTCCCCCCAATTGCATTGATGAATTATACAGTCTAAGTTGGTCCCGTAATAACCTTATAGTCATTTGCAAACTTTCACATTATAATAAATGGAGTAATAATAATAATAATAATAATAATAATAATAATAATAATATCGTATGGCCTCGGGTGCCTGGTGCAAGCTTTGTTAATTGACACCCAGAGGGTAGCTTGCATGTCGAATTTCGTCGTTCCTTTGAACGCTATGAAAGTCAAGGAGGTTAGATATCTAAACTCCTTGACACTACAGCGCTTTCAAGTAGAGAATGGAGGAACTTTGTGTTGGCGGAAAATCCCGAGATTAATTTTGCCATTGAACACGGCCTACTGAATTCAAATGGGTTCTTTAACATGCCAACAACGTATGACATGAGTATCGTGATTTTTGTCGCCTTCAAAAATCACTTACCATGGCCAGGGGTGAACCTGCAATCTTGGGGTTAGTAGTCCGACACTATAACCACTCACCCACCGTGGCAAGCTAATAAATGGAGTGACATTGCTTCTTACAGAAATAGATGGAAAGTTGGATGTCACCCCTTGAGATAATGTTGTCATGGTTACCGACTTGAATTCCTTCATTAGTTTGTTAAATTAAATTAAATTAAATAAATATTCTGAGAATATCTCAGAAACTGTTGGTTTTAGAGCCTTATAATATAGTTTTCGAGGATCCTTTAGGGCCCCCAAGTTTTGTTTCTGGCACCGAGGGGCTTTGTCTCGTCGTTGCACGCCATAATATACTACTACTACTACTACTACTACTACTACTACTACTAATAATAATAATAATAATAATATAGGGATAGGAATATAATAGACCTGCCGTACCACACCCGCAGGTGTAAATCGCGTGAAAAATTCTAGAGTACCCTTTGACCCCCTTAAGCGTATTATACGTATTGATGAATTTAACAGCTTAATTAGGTTCCGTAATAACCTTCTAGCCGTTTGCAAACTTTCACACTAACGTAATTAATGGAATTGCATTGCGTCGTACAGCAATAGATGGACCCCTAAGGTTCTGTTGCCATGGTTACCGGCTTGCATTCTTTCATTAGTTTATTAAATGAAATTAGTTTTCAGGAAATATCTCAAAAACGGTTAGTTTTATGGCCTTAAATGTGGTTTTCTTGTCTCTCACATTGAGGGGATGAAAATGAGCTCTGTCTCGTCCTTCTACGCCTATTTCAGCATGTATTTTAGGGGAGTAGGCTCCCTTTTATGAGAGGTACAGAGAAGAGTTACATCAATGATTAGTGTCGTGCCTCTGATGGATATGTGTACCAAATTTTACGTTGATAAACCCAGCCGTTCTCGGGTTATAAGGGAACAAAATTGTCCACTGACAAACAAACAAACAGACAGACAAAAAATTATTTTCGCGCGCATCCATCATAAAACAGTCTGAAACGCGTAAATAACTCACATTTCCGTGGTAATTCAGAAGAAACAGACAAACTTTCAATTTTATATATAGAGAGATATACTGCACCGCTCGGCGTTGACAGTGTTTTATAGGTTTTACTCGCTAACCGTTGGAGATACACGAAAAGTAATAAGGACCCTTCGGATAGAAAATTAAATTTTAAAGCTCGTATAAGCCATCAAAAGTTTGCTATATCTTAGCGTTCTCTTTTTATTTGAAATGGAAATATGAAATTTCGAAACCAAAGGGTGTAGTAACGTCACTAAAATGGTCGCCATTTTTAAATAGTGCAAAATATCGAAATCAAAAGTAGCCTATGTGAAAACCTGGTAAATCAGCTACATCCATACAAAATTTCACTTCAATCGGACCAGTGGTGCTTGCGTGATTGAGTAACAGACAGGACGACAGACACACACCATCTCACTTTTATATATTAGTGTGATTGTTTTAAGGGGAGGAACTGTGAGATCATCTGCCTCATAAGAAGAGATGGGTTCTGTATCGCCCCAGGTATTCTAGAAGTGGTTCTCAGTTGTTTTCTTACTTCTACTCCAGACAAATACCCGTTTTTTTCCCTAATTTAAAGCTACGGTTACCCTCTTCTCAATCCTAGTCTGAAATGCAATATTGCTATAGACACTACAATAACACTGGCTATGTAGAAATTCTATTTGCACACCCATGTACACGGGGCTTAAAATGACCACGATATTCACTCCTCACAATAATAACAGAAAACAGATGTTAGGATACTGGATACGTATTTCCTGAATACCTAACGTTGTTGCTTCTATCTCACATGCTTGCCATTTTCCACAATATTCCCATGTAAGCGATGACGACTGCAATGTTGAGCAATGAATCTAAATTAAGAAAGTGGAATAAATGGTAAGTATCCCAGACTACTGTTTCCTAGTATGTAACTTCGCATTATGCATAACGAAACCAAATGCATACCATTTAATTATTTTAATCGCCTGTTATAGCCTACCTTCACGCTCGCGCTGGGAGAAAGTGAATGGTGTACACATAACGAAAGTTAAAGCTGGCAATGCTTCACGAGAGAGCAGCTACCTTAAACTGCAGCTCACCACCTCGTGGTGTAGTGGCTAGCACCTCAAAGGATCTTGGCTCGATTCTCGGCCCTGCCAAGTTTAATTCTGTTCTGAGGGCTGGAACGGGGTACACCCAGCCTATTGAGGCAAATATGAGAAGAGGTGGGTTCAAGTCCAGTCTCAGCCTTCTTAGAAGTGGATTTCAGTGGAGTCCCACTTCTATTCCAGGCAAATACCGGAAAGATTTCTAACTTAAGGCCACGGAGGACGTCTTGCCATTCCTAGTCTCATTTACAAATACACACCACAATAACACAGGGTACCGAAGTACATGGGTCTGAAATGACCACGATGTTCAAGCCCCTAAATGGAAGAGCCGAACATATTAAGCTTTCACACTGACGCTATCCTCGACTTTCGACGGCTTCCAGTGACCATCCTACACGTGATTGGCTCAGAGGTAAATGCTTGCACCTTGTATGTTGCCCATTCAATCACATTACTTACATACACCAGTACGTGTACCTAATGCAGACACTATAATAACACACGTTATCAGACACTCACAATCAGTAACCATACGAACTGTAGTTCTCCGCTCTTAAAGGGTAACAAACCAAAGCCAAACTCCGTGGCACTACAGCCCAAGAAAGTCCTTGGTCTACCAGAGAACCACTGCTCAGCCATTTGTCCTACAGATTGCGGGGTGACGAGTAGTCAGCGCGTCGAGTCCCCATGGAAGTTAACTTTGGTTTTCCTGCTTCACTCTCAAACAACTAATCAATTGTCCTCACGAGGCTGAGAACACCCCGTTCCAGCCTTCACGTCAGTTTCTAAAATCCTAGGGCCCAGAGAACCACTGCTCAGCCATTTGTCCTACAGATTGCGGGGTGACGAGTAGTCAGCGCGTCGAGTCCCCACGGAAGTTAACTTTGGTTTTCCTGCTTCACTCTCAAACAACTAATCAATTGCCCTCGCGAGGCTGAGAACACCCCGTTCCAGCCTTCACGTCAGTTTCTAAAATCCCTGATGGAGCTGGGAATCAAACCCGGGGCTTCTGGGTGAGAGGCAAGTGTGCTACTCCAACACCACGGGGCTGGCTGATAAATACTGATACATATTATAGCGTTAAGCATCCAAAAAAATAACTATTTATTTTAATAGCCTATCTGCAATGTTGCAAGACAGGATTGACGACCCATGCACCAACAGTCTCCGTCCACCAACTAATCCATGAAGGTGTAGCTACTATTGCTGGGATACACTTAAGTATCAAGCCCCAGACTAGAATTGTAAACCAACTATAATAAGATCATCGTTACTGTACTTCCGACTTGACGTTTCAGGGCTACACTAGAGCTAGAGCTATCTAGCTATCTAGCGATTGAATGGCTGCCTTTGATTGGCTAGTTAAGGTGAGATCCACCTCCCTATCTTGCCCATGTTAAATTTTCATTTTTTTTGGTAAAGATTACTCAAAACCTATTTGGGTTATTACAATGAAATTTTCAGAGATTGTTATATGCATCTTTCTTTGTAATAATAGGAAGGATTATTTACAAAAATTGGATAGACTTTTCAGAGTGAAGTTTTTAAAAATACATGATATTTTCCATCAAGTTCCTTGAAAAAAATTAATAACTTTATTCTTCGGTAACATACTGAAAGAGGGGCAGATGACCTCGTAGTTCCGCCCCTTAAAACAACAATAACTAACTAACTAACCCACTGAAAAAACCCTTCCTATTACCATTCGCAGAGGACTTATTAAACCACAGAAAAAGTTTCAATGGCCTGACATAAGAACTTTTCTCATAAATGGTACCAAAGTACAAATTAATATACAACTGAGAAAGTTGAAGCTTAAGTTTTCCAGTGTAATTTCTTATCTGTTAAGGTTCTCAGAACTTTTCTGCCCTATAATCTGGAGTATTTGCATTCTCCCTAGCCCTTTCAAGATTCCTCTTTATTCTAATTCCCTTTAGTCATGTCTTCAACCACTAATTCTAGAGCCTGGTCTGCACAAATCCAACATGGCGGCGACGCGAAATTTTAATATTACCTAGGTATATATTTAAATGGACGTTTCTCGCAAATTAACCATCCGAGTAGAAGTGTGCTAGTTTCTTCGATGAACTTTGTTAGACCAAAGTCTACTGATCATGGTTATGAAGTCAATATCAGGTACGTTTATGCCATGAGATGTTTAGGGAAGGAGAATACTGCTGGGACAAATGTTGAAAATTGAGCCGGAATACAACACAGTGAATATTTTTAAAATGCTGTTTCACGGCTACCAAATTGAAAATTGTTCTTTACCAAGCGGAATGGTAGTACATTCAAAAATTTACCTCAAGTAGTTCAGAAATTATCTGCAAAAGAATGAGCCGAGGTAAAAGTGGGAGTGTCTTTTCAAAGAGTAACATGACTACAAATAGTGTCATAACATGCACAATTTTAAGACTTTTTCAATTTTTCAACGTATTTGAGTTATCCACATAGTAATTATTCATAAACAAGGGAAAACTTAATTTCGGTTAATTTCCCCCCAAGCCAGGTAGGTGTTTCTCACCTTAAAGTGATTTCACTTCTGACCACTTGATAGCTCTAGCATAGCCCTGGACCGTTAATTCGGAAGTAATGATGGTTTTACCATAATATGCAGAACTTTTGACCGCATGTAATTTTTACAAGTTGTTTCACATTTTCCAAAAATTGGGTTTGTAATCGTTTTGACCGACTGAAAAGGTACAATTAATAATGCAACACTGAAAAATAAAATAACCTCCGCAGTGTCTCCGGCTCTGACATTTCTCTTGACGGTTTTGTACAGCGAAGTATAAAAGGTGCAAACATTATAAAGAATTTCACATATTTCAAAGCTGATACGCTTTACATACAATTAATTGTTAAGCCTGCACACACAACAACCAACCTAACGTGACCTGCCGCAACACAAAGAGCAACTGGACTACAGAAAATAGACTTGGCAACAATGCGCTAAATTTAAAAATCCGCTTACCAGCAAAACCGCTGATTCGCGCTAAGTGACAACATACTTCAAAGGGGTATGAGCCTCTTCCAGCTTCGTTAACACAGGCGGAATTCCACTGCGATCGAAGACTTTATGTCTTGTCATCGTATATCGTCGGATATTATAATAATGCATGAAATTGGAAAGGGTTTGGGATTTAACATTAAATTGTTAAGACGTTAGAGAAGAATTATATTCATAGCAGGTTTCAAGGATCTGTCAGCAGGTTCCGACTGTCGTAGGTTGGCCATATTGGTATTCTTCTCCGTTTCTCTCACCAATGCCAAACATCAAGACCGGAGACTCGGCAGCTGGACTCTTAAGCTTTGTGTAACTGAGGAGAGATGTTTCTGGCGTATGACTCGGTGTCTCAGAGATACACATCACAGTCTCTCTCTGCCATGTACCTAAACACGGGTCACCACCCACACTTGTCAAGGTTTCAGGTTCCACGAAGACAACAACTCCAAGTACAGTAGATGTCCAAGGTGTTTCTATGTAACTTCAATCACAGCTATGTTTGATGTATGGACCTGACACTTGGCGTGACAATACCATCAACTGCAAGATTTACTTAACATGCAGTCTCAGTCACTGAGCAGTGACCTGGGTGTCCAGGTTCAACCATCAAAATGAAAAAGAAATGGCGCCCACCCAAATGTTCTCAGATTAAACCAAATTACGACTAATCTAACCATCCTATCTCTACCAAATTTTGCAATAATATACCTTAATGTGGGAAGCGTCTTTTGTCCAAAGTACACGGTCATCAGCCAAATAGTTTCAAGATGGCGGATGCATGAATCACGCAATTATTATAGCCTAAGCGTAACTAACGATTCAACAAGGCCCTGCCTCACTAAATCCGCTTATCGTACAAAGGGTGGTTTGAACTGTCCTCAAAGAGGTGACCTGTAGGATATTAATATTTTATAATAGAATAATATTCCGTAGTGGTGACTGATAGTTCAGGCTGGCCGTACCGTATCGTACTGGGCCGTGCCGCCCCGTTGGGTCAAAATGGAGGTTGTTTTTGCTAAGTAGTCCATATTTCAGTAGATTGATATCCTTTTAGGAATGTCTGAACAAAATATTACAAATTTCGTGACAAATGGTTTATAAAAACGGCAGAAAACGCTAATAAAATCGTTATTTCGTAGATAAAATATGCCATACAGTTATACTAAACCAGTTGTTATCCTAGTGTTAGTACTGGGCGTGTGTTGCGCAGTGGTAGCACCTACAGGTTCCTGGATCGAATCCAAGCGGGTTCAAATTGTATTACTTGATGTTTTTGTATTTATTGATTTAAACTACTCACACGGTATAATGTTAAGCATATATAGTGTGTATTTGCAATCGAAACAATTATAGACATACACTTATAACACCACATATTTCAACACTCTACTATAGCGATTCAAATTCGTTCACCTTGATCCGCGGTACAGACTGTTGTTGTCGTTGATTCTTTAGGGGTTTTGCTGCATCGTGGCCATGTAGCCCCGTGTACTTGTGTGTGTGTAAAATTTGTCTAATAACCTGTGTCACTGAGATGTCGGCACTAGTGTGTGTACTTGTAAATGAGATAGGATTTGTCCTTCGTCCACGGTAGAGTCTGTTGTTGTTGATTCCTTAGGGGCTTTGCTGCATCGTGGTCATGTAGCCCCGTGTACTTGGGTGTGTGTAGAAGTTGTTTGATAACATGCGTCACTGAGATGTCTGTAGGCTAAAAGTGTGTGCTTGTAAATGAGATAGGATTTGTGTAGGAAGCTGTCCTTCGTCCACGGTAGAGTCTGTTGTTGTCGTTGATTCCTTAGGGACTTCGCTGCATCGTGGCCATGTAGCCCCATCTACTTGGGTGTGTGTAGAAGTTGTCTGATAAACTGTGTCACTGTGATGTCTGTACTAGTGTGTGTACTTTTATATGAGGATTGATTTGGGTAGGAAGCTGTTGTTGTTGTTCTTTCATTTGAGAGGCTTGGACATCATGGTCATTTAGCCTCGCGTACTTGGGCGAGTGTTGAATTTTGTCTGATAACCTGAGTTATTGTGATGGCTGTATTAGTGTGTGTATTTACAATTCAGGTGAGGATTCAATCAACGTATAATATAGCACGTTATATTTCAACAAGCAACTACAACCAACATTCAATTATACTCCTAGAAAAGGACAAAGAGTTATAACTATACCCATGAATTTAGGAGAAAGTAAGCTATATATGTTCTTTACTGAATAGTTTATTAAACCTCCCTACCAATTAAATGAAGTAGAAGATCATCAACTTGCAGTAGAATGCCGTTTGTGATCGCTTCGCATCTTCTGTAACAGTAGGCGTATATACAATAGACTAATAAAAATACTACTACTAATACTAATGACATAGATTTAACACCCAGATTTAGAGGCACCGTGATAAAAGCTTTCGCCCTGCAGGTGTTCATTATTGCGCCTGCATCTTTTGATGTGGCCACATCAAATGAGCGCGCATCAGAATCAGCTTGCTTGTGACGTAGTCAAGTCCCACTGACAGTTCAGCAAAGAAGGAACGAAGTTTGTAGTTTTACGTGACCGTTAACCTCGAGATTATGAGCCACGGGGACCTCCTTTTTACGCGGAATCTGAACCACAGAACATGCCTTTTCAGTTTGAAAATCTCACATGCATTGGCCGGGAACCAAACCCGGTTCACCGTGCTGAGAGGCCAACAGTTTGACCGGTGCGCCACCACGCCCCTCGTTCATCAAGGAGCTTGCTGTTGTGTTTGTTAATTCATTTCGAGGCTTTGCGGCATCATGGTCATGTAGCCCCATGTACTGATAACTAGTGTGTATGTACGTAATTGGTGTTACGATTTCGCTAGGAAGTGGATGTGGCCTTAATTTAGGTATCATCTCGGTATTTGCCTAGAGTAGAGGTGGGAAATCACGGAAATGGATAGTTGAAGTAAAACTCGGCCTCACAAGGCTGGGTGAATCCCCTTCCAGCACTCATACCATAATTAAATTACTTGACAGAGCCAGGAATCGATCCCGGATCTACGCGGTAATTGCCAAGAATGATAGCAATTAACCCAGGAGGTGGACAACTAATTTGGGCTGTTTGACGAACCTGGCCAGGAGGAAATATTTTTTTAAATAATTTATACTCCCAGCTCGGCTTCACCCACGGACTCTATGAGGGATAATTCCTCTACCGCCACAAGGACGGTGTCTAGGAACTGAACACACTTTGTCAGCAGATACAACTAGGGATGGTGACAGGCCAATCATCCAAGCGGCCACTAACTTGGGTCTAATTACGCAAGGGAAAGGGAAGGGATTTTGGAAGGAATTCGTCCGTGGACCTGTTGAAGGGAACCGTCTTCCATTTGCTGGCGGTGAAAACGGGAAACCACGAAAACTATTTTCAGGACGGTCGATCTGGGATTCGAACCCACGCTCTTCCGATGCCAGCGAGGCACGAGTTAGTGCGGTGGCGCTCTCGGTCACAGTGGCCGTTGGAGGAAACAATGAGAGTAGAAAATATGTAATTTCCTACACCCATAAAATTTGGCAGTGGCCATTTTGTTTCATCATGCCCAACGGCGTAGCCATACCCGTTAAGTCACTTCCCACGTCCAACAAATCTAGAGATCGTAGGTCGGCATCTTAGCGTTGACACTGGCTATCCTGAGTGTGGTATTCCTCCATGATTTAGCATACTTCTTCCAAGCAAATGCCAGCATAGTACCATAATACAGTATTAAATCCTGGAGCAGACCTTAATGTATTTACTGTTCCACACACTACTACAGTCAGCACAGAATATCAGGTTATCAGAGAAATTGAACAAACATTCAAGATATCTCAAGCCACTAAAATGAATTAATGACGACAACAACAGCACCACCTTGCTCTGTTATAGTGAAGTAAGCATGACCTTCAAACTATTAATACTGATGCCTTTCTTAATCTACAACAATGCATTTCACAACAAGTGTTTTGATCTGTAAAATCATAGGCTCAATCGTTGAGCATAAAATAAAAATATATCTCTTATTAGTCCATTCCTATTGGACTTGCTTCTGGAGAACTGAAAACTTTCCGACAACTAAAAGGTAGGTCTATTATACGTCAATGTTGGTACAAACAATTTGATTTAACCGTTAAATGTAATTCATTCGATATCCACATTTACACATGAGCACTTGTACCAGGTACGGATAAACCATATTTTACAATGAAATCAAATTTCACGTTAATGCATGCTATAATAATAGCCTAATATCGTATGACCTCGGGTGCCGGGTTCAAGCGTTGTTATTTGACGCCCAGAGGGCATCTTGCATGTCGATTTTGTCGTTCCATGGAACGCTATGAAAGTCAACGAGGTTAGATATCTAAGCTCTTGGACACTAAAGCGCTTTCTAGTAGAGAAAGGAGGATTTTTGTGCTGGCGGAAAATCCCGAGATTAATTTTGCCATTATGAACACGGCCTACAGAATTCAAATGGGTTCTTTAACATGCCAACAACATATGACATGCATGCCGTGATTAATGTCTCCTTTCAAAAAAAAAATCACTTACCATGGCCAGGAGCGAACCTGCAAGCTTGGGGTTGGTAGTCCGACACGATAACCACTCACCCACCGTGGCGAGCTCTGCATAGTAAAATCGGTGAATTGCTGGAATATATGAAAGGATATGATATTGTAATTTGTTTGAGAAACACAACCTGCCCTCGGCGAGAGGTGGCTAGTATACTGTAAGTCCACGTGCTCCATACGCAGTAGCCTACGTGTCCTGCAGTGCAATGTGTTCTATCGAGCTACAGTTCGACCGCATAATTATACATTGTGAGATTACTGTGTTTTGTATCTAGGAGCTAAATTATAACGCTGATCAAATACGTTGATATGACAAAATATGAAGACACAATTATGTCAGAAATTAAGCTGGAATATTTTCTTAATTCGTTTCTTCCTGCTCGTCCTTTGTATAGGCATGTTCACAACTCTGTATATAATTAGGAATCAACTTAATAAGTAGTGAGTCATCTTGATCTACGTGACAAGTGTACCTCCTGGAGTCCTCAAGACAAGGAAACATAAAAAAAGATGTTGTTTGGGTCTTCAATCTTTTGACTGGTTTGATGCAGCTCTCCATACCTCCATATCCTGAGCTAATCGTTTCATCTCAACATAGCTACCACAAACTACATACGAGGCAATCTGTTTAACATATTCTAACCTTTGTCTACCCCTACAGTTCTTGTCCTCGACCCTTCCTTCCATAACCAAGCTTGCTATTCCTGGGTGTCTTAGTATGTGTCCTACCAACCTATCTCTTCTCTTCATTAACAGTCGCCAGAAACATCTCTCTTCTCCCACTAGTCTTAATACCTCTTCGTTTGTAACCCTATCTACCCACCTGATCTTCATCATTCTCCTGTAACCCCACATTTCAAACGCTACAATTCTCCTCTTTTCTGCTGCACCAATAGTCCAAGTTTCACTTCCATAGAGGGCCACGCTCCAGACAAAGGCTTTCGAAAATAACTTCCTAATACCTAAATCTACACACATCAAAAAAAGTTTTGCATCACCTCGGTTCCAAGAGTTCCGGAACCGTTAAATACAAAGGGAATAGAGATCAACACAAACAACATTTCAGCTCGTTTTATTGCTCATGAGACCCACACATTGCATGTTGTACCATCATACAGCTAGACTTTCAGCATTTGTGGTCCAGATTGCAGTACACACCACTACCTCTAATACCCAGTAGCACGTCCTCTTGCATTGATGCATGCCTGTATTCGCCGTGGCATACTATCCACAAGTTCATCAAGACACTGTTGGTCCAAATTGTCCCACTCCTCAACGACAATTCGGCGTAAATCTCTCAGAGTGGTTGGTGGGTCAAGACGTCCATAAACAGCCCTTTTCAACATATCCCAGGCATGTTCGATAGGGTTCATGTCTGGCGAACATGCTGGCCACTGTAGTCGAGCGATGTCGTTATCTTGAAGGAACGCATTCACAAGATGTGCACGATGAGGTCGAGAATTGTCGTCCATGAAGACAAATGCCTCTCCAATATTCTGCCGATATGGTTGCACTATGGGTCGGAGGATGTCATTCAGGTATCGTAAAGCCGTTTCGGAGCCTTCCATGACCACCAGTGGCGTACGTCGGCCCCACATAATGCCACCCCAAAACATCAGGGAACCACCACCTTGCTGCACTCGCTGGACAGTGTGTCTAAGACGTTCAGCCTGACCAGGGTGCCTCCAAACACGTCTCCGACGATTGTCTGGTTGAAGGCATATGCGACACTCATCGGTGAAGAGAACGTGATGCCAATTCCGTGGGGTCCATTCAGCATGTTGTTGGGCCCATCTGTACCGCGCTGCATGGTGTCGGGGTTGCAAAGCTGGACCTCGCCATGGACGTCGGGAGTGAAGTTGCGCATCATGCAGCCTATTGCGCACAGTTTGAGTTGAAACACGACGTCCTGTGGCTGAACGAAACGCATTATTCAACATGGTGGCATTGCTGTCAGGGTTCCTCCGAGCGGCAATCCGTAAGTAGCGGTCATCCACTACAGTAGTAGCCCTTGGGCGGCCTGAGCGAGGCCTGTCATCGACAGTTCCTGTATCTCTGTACCTCCTCCATGTCCGAACAACATCGCTTTGGTTCACTCTGAGACGCCTGGAAACTTCCCTTGTTGAGAGCCCTTCTTGACACAAAGTAACAATGCGGACGCGATCGAACTGCGGTATTGACCTTCTAGGCATGGTAGAACTACAGACAACATGAGCAGCGTACCTTCGTCCTGGTGGAATGACTGGAACTGATCGGCTGTCGTACCCCCTCCGTCTAATAGGCCCTGCTCATGCATGGTTGTTTACATCTTTGAGCAGTTTTAGTGACATCTATGAACAGTCAAAGGGACTGTATCTTGGATACAATATACACAGTCAACGTCTATATGCCGGAGATCTGGGAACCGAGGTGATGCAAAACTTTTTTTGATGTGTGTATATTCGATGTCAACAGATTCCTTTTCTGTAGAAATGCTTTCCTTGCCTGAGCCAACCTACTTTTTATATCCTCTTTGTTTAATCCATCAGTGGTTATTTTGCTTCCTAAGTAACAGAAGTCTCCTACTTCCTTCTGTTTTTCACCTGCCAATTTGATGTCCATAGAGGTTTCTGATTTTTTCCGGCTGCATTCCACAAAGATAGCCCTTGCTATTCAATTTCATTTACTGTAGGCTTAGCCCACGGAGTTTCTGGGTTGGAATTTTCTGTATTATACTATTTTAATGTAAATTAGGTATTTATAATGGCTAGAAATGGAAACTTTGGAACAATAAAACCATAAGGTGGAAAGGATCTCGGGGACTATGAAGAGAGGACGGGCGTTCCTGGAACTTATGTACAGAATGAACGACAAGTAACTTACCAAATAGATATTTGGTTACTTCTGGAGAGAACAAAGACCACTATAGTATGAATTTAAAACAAAGGAAGGATATGGAGAGGTTCACAATATCAGACCTCCAATTGTTAGCCAGAAATACATTTAAGAACATAGCGAAAAATTTGGAATGGGTTACAGTCGCAGAAGGAACTAAGGAGAACGGACGGGCTTGGAAATAGGAACAAGGGAAGCAGGCCAGCGAACGCATGAAGACGATGATATTGTAATTTGTTTGAGAAACAAAACCTATCTCGCTACTTTCACTCCAGTTATACTGGCCACAGAGAAAACTCCGTACGAGAAAAAAAAAAGTTTTGAGTGATACTAAGTAGTCAATTCTGTTGTAAAAGAAAAAAAGTTGTTCCTTGAAGAACTAAACAGCCTCTTTTCATATATCCTACTTATGTTAATTGCCTGTATCAACATACCAAATTTCAGGTGATTGCTGGAATAGATTCGTAGATATTGAGAACCGTCTAAATATTTCGAATGGTCGCCATGTTAGATTTTTACGTTATACTGTATAGGCCATAGCATTATGTACTATTAGATGAAGATTATTGCGCAGGTAAATTATTCTCACTTCAGTCGCATGATTAGGACACAAGAAATAAAAACGAGATTATTAAAATTCGCACAGCCGCCAACTTTTGGCTATGAGAACAATTGAAATAAATTAGATGCCAGTGGATTAAAATTTGTATAAGCATTTACCGTACCAAGTTTCACTGCGCTCGGAGAAACGTCCATTTTCATATTTAAATTTCGCATCACCGCCATGTTGGATTTGTGCTCACCAGGTTATTGAAAGTTATAATCAGAGCCTTTATTAACATACAACATTTCAGTTTGATTGCTGTCATGGAATAGTAGATACCGTATTGAGAACAGTCTAAATATTTCAGATATTCGCCAGGTTGTATTTTTAGCCTATTTTCATTTTATGAAAAAAAATAGGCTTATGAGATCACCTTTTGTCCGTGTGTGTGTGCGTATGTGTGTGTGTGCCCCCCCTAATAATATCTAAACGGCTGGAGGGATTTCAATGAAACTCGGTAAGATCATAGCACCATTCTGGTCGACCCTGACCGTGCCCTTCAAACTTTATTGTGTCTCACCAATCCAACATGGTGGCTGTGCGTTCAGTATCTCCGAAACTATTACAGATATCACCCTGAAATTTCGTACGGTGATAAAGGGAACCACTAGAAGTTCACCTGTGGGACTTTCAAAAACCTGGTGACCATAAAACCAACATGGTGACCAAGCGAAATTGAGGCCTTTGAATAGAATTTTCTCGCGATTTAACCATCCAAACGTAATTAAACTTGGTACAGCAAATGTTTATACACATTGTAATGCATCGGCGTCCTATTTAGTTCAATTGTTTACATAACCTCAAAATGGCGGCTGTGCGAAGTATTTCACTGGCATTCTATAACTCCGAAACTATTACCGATATCACCCTGAAATTTCGTTCGGTGATAAAGGGCACTGCTAAACGTTTATCTATTAACTTTCAAAAATCTGTAACGTACAAGACGAACATGGCGGCCATGCAAAGTTGAAACATTTTAAAAGACTTTTCTCGTGATTTAACCATCTGAGCGCAGTGAAATGTGGTACAATAATAGATCATACATATTGTAATGCACTGGCATCTAATTTAGTTCATTTTTTTACATAACCTCAAGATGGCGGCTGTGCGAAATTTTAAAATTAAGTTTTTATTTCTTGTGTCGTAATCATGCGATCGAAGTGAAAGCTTGAATAATGAAGCTACGCAATAATTTTCCTTTAATGGTACATAACTCTATGGCCTATACATATAACAATCCAAAATGGCGAGCTTCTGAAATATTTTGATGGATCTCAATATCTACGAATCTTTTACAGCAATCAAACTGATTTTTTTATGTTCATAGAGGCTATGAACATAAGTTCACCTATAGGACTTTCAGTAACCTGGTGAGCACAGATCCAATATGGCGGCGACGCGAAATATATGGAATATTAATTGTAAATACATATAATATTGGGCTTCACATTAAATTTTCAAAACACAGTTAGAAAAATAAGAAATCTCGTATTTACTTCTTGTGTCATAATCATGCAATTGAAGTTTGAATATTTGAATATTTTGAAAATTTTATTTTAAAATGTTATATTAAGAATTTTTACATAATTGAAGTTGCTTCAGGTTGCCAGGAAGCACACCAATACTGGGATATGTGCAGCATTTGTCAACAATATGTGTGGCATATTTAACAATCGAATGAATATTGGCCTTTTTTCCTCTGTTAAGCTGGGTCTCCCCCACCCCTCTTAAGAATAAAAATAAAATACTATAGATGTACTTAAGTCTAATGTTAGTTTGATGTGAAAAATGTTTATGAGATAAATTGTAATTAAAAGAATGAAATAAAATAATAAAAATGGAATACTAATTGTAAATACATATAATATTGGGCTTCACATTAAATTTTCAAAACACAGTTAGAAAAATAAGAAATTTTGTAATGAAAATGAAAATCCACAGCCTGCTTCCAGTCGACCGACCGGGTCAAGGAATGGAATGAATGAAGTCCCCATCTAGCGGCGAGGATATGAACTGTTCCGGCTGCCGAAGCCTGTCGCACTCCCCTGGGGCAATGATTAAATAAATGACAGATGAAATGAAATGATAGTGGAGAGTGTTGCTGGCATGACATTGTGACAGGGAAACCCAGAGTACCCGGAGTAAAACCCCGTCTGCCTCCGCTTTGTCCAGCACAAATCTCGCATGGTTTGACCGAGATTTGAACCACGGACCCAGCGGTGAGAGGTCGGCGTACTGCTGCCTAAGCCACGGGGGCTCTAAATTCTGTAATAGTAAGTGTAAATAGAATATTGGGCTTTTTATTAATAATTCAAAAATATATACAATTAAATAATTTAGAAAAACAAGTGCCACATATCTCCAAATATTTTAACTCAGTGCTTGAAATGAGTAAAACAAATCTTCTTCCGAAATATGGAGTGTGAATTTTGAATCAGGTGCCAGCCAGTTAGAGCGTCGTTTGATTGTCAACCGTGTTGTATGGATGGAAACATCAGTATGATTCACATAAGATCGCGAGTGAATGCCAATATATACATTTGTACATATACAAGCTGTACCCGGCATGCATTCCAATGCTAATCAAAGAAAGTGTTTGCGTTGTAATTTTGTTTCTTGAAATGATTATGGATACACAATATTTTTTTCAATTTCCGTTAACTGCCTCTAAACTATCGTATAATGGATTAACTAATTCAGAAACATTCGTGGGAGCGTGTACAACAACTCACCAAGGCTATGAACATAAATTCACCTATAGGTCTTTCAGTAACCTGGTGAGCACAAATCCAACATGGCGGTGACGCGAAGTATAAATATTTATATGGACGTTTCTCGCGATTTAACCACCCGAGTGCAGTGAAGCTTCGCACGTTAAATGCTTATACAAATGTTAATCCACTGGCATCTACTTTATTTCAATTGTTTTCATAACCACAAGATGGCAGCTGTGCGAAATTTTAAAATCTCGTATTTACTTCTTGTGTCTTAATCATGCGATTGAAGTTTGAATACCACACGTACACAAAAATCTTCATGTTATAGTACATAAATAAAAATCCAACCTGGCGACCATATGACATATTTAGTCGGTTCTCAATATGTACGAATCTATCACAACAATCAATCTGAAATTTTGTATGTTGATAGAGGCAATTAACATGAGTAGGATATATGAAAATAGGCTGTATAGTTCTTCACGGAACTACTTGTTCATAAATGATTCATAAATGAAAATAGGCTAAAAATGAATTTAATATATAAGTAGCCTTGAGAAAACAAACTCATTCAGAATACCAGCTCCGCTTGAGGCGAACGGCAATTAATTTTCATTACCAGAGGAAGTACGTAAAAATAGGAAAATTTACATTTCCGGGCGAAAACGTATTGTTTTTCATATGTTTCTTGACAGTTAGAACAGCGCGGCTTCCAAGGAACGACACAATTTACGATTGCAGGGAGGTTTTTGCATTTCAAATGACTTTTTATTGCTTTTAGCTCTAGTTTACGATTTCATTGAAATCAATTACATTTGTATCGATTTAAATCCATTGCCTATATTTGTTTAGAGTCTCTTTGACTCTTAATTTACACATGTTGTCAAGATTTCACTTCTACAACTGCTAACAAAATACATAAAAAATAATATAGCATACTATAATTATCAAGCAAGATAAGTGAAAACATGCATATGTACTCCCAAATTGCCATCTACGAGGTGCTGTTATTCCAGTCTAGGTCAATTGCTTCCTGATGGTTCCGGGTACACGACATTCCGACAAACCATGGCGGCAATTACGGAAATCACTGTGGTTGGGGTCAACACCAGACTGGGCGATCAACAGATAAAATCATAGTAAGTCTGCATACTGTAGGAAACCTTATATGGGCGTATGTGAGAGGTCTTATATAGGTTACTTAGCAGAATATTTCAGTAACTCCAAGCCATTAAGGGGAGTTCCAATGGCCTATCTTCTTAATGTTAATTTATAACAACTTCATGTTCCTTTTTCACAGAAACTACTGGGTAGATTAAGATGAAATTTTATTTCCATACTTAGTGATCGTTTCTTAGTAATTTAACACGGGCGTTTGATGTTTCTACTATTGTGACCATAATAATATTTTTCATTTAATCTCGAATTTTTGGTTTAAAAAATATTCAAAATATATCAATTTTTTCGAAATGTATTTTAGCTAGAAACAAGTAGTTCCGTGAAGAACTATACAGCCTATTTTCATATATCCTACTCATGTTAATTGCCTCTATCAGCATTAAAAAATCAGTTTGATTGTGAGATAGATTCGTAGATATTGACAACACCGTCTAAATATTTTAGATGGTCACCAGGTTGGATTCTTATTTACGTACTATTAAATGAAGTTTATTGTCTACGTGTAGTATTCAAACTTCAATCGCATGATTAGGACACAAGAAGTAAAAACGTGATTTTTAAATTTCGCACAGCTGCCATCTTGTGGTTATGAAAACAATTGAAATAAATTAGATGCCAGTGGATTAACATTTGTATAAGCATTTAACTTGGAAATTTTCACTGAACTCGGATGGTTAAATCACGGGAAACATCCATTTAAATATTTATACTTCGCGTCGCCGCCATGTTGGATTTGTACTCACCAGGTTACTGAAATTCCTATAGGTGAACTTATGTTCATAGCCTCTATGAACATAAAAAATATCAGTTTGATTGCTGTACAAGATTCGTAGATATTGAGAACCGTCAACATATTTCGGATGCTCGCCATTTTGGATAGTTATATGTATAGGCCGTAGAGTTATGTACCATTAAAGAAAAATTATAGCGTAGCTTCACTATTCAAACTTTCACTTCGATCGCATGATTACGACACAAGAAATAATAACTTAATTTTAAAATTTCGCACAGCTGCCATCTTGAGGTTATGTAAACAATTGAACTAAATTCGATACCAGTGCATTACAATGTGTATAATCATTTACTGTACCACATTTCACTGCGCTCAGAGGGTTAAATCACGAGAAAAGTCTATTAAAATGTTTCAACTTCGCTTGGCCGCCATGCTCGTTTTGTACTTTACAGGTTTTTGAATGTTGCATAGATAAACTTGTAGCAGAGCCCTTTATCATCGTACAAAATTTCAGGGTGATATCTGTAATAGTTTCGGAGATATAGAATGCCAGTGAAATATTTCGCACAGCCGCCATTTTGAGTTTATGTAAACAATTGAACTAAATTAGACGCCAGTGCATTATAATGTATATAAATATTTTCTGTACCAAGTTTCATTACATTTGGATGGTTAAATCGCGAGAAAAGTCTATTTAAAAGTCTCAACTTCGCTTGGCAGCCATGTTGGTCTTGTTGTTAGCAGGTTTTTGAAGGTTTCTTAGGTGAACGTCTAGTAGTACCCTTTATCACCGTACAAAATTTCAGGGTGATATCTGTAATAGTTTCGGAGATACTGAACGCTGGTGAAATAATTCGCACAGCCGCCATGTTTGATTGGTGAGACACAATAAAATTTGAAGGAAACGGTCGAGGTCGGCCAGAATGGGGCTATAATCTTACCGAGTTTCATTGAAATCGCTCCAGTCTTTCAAAAGTTATTAGGGGGACACACACACACACCTCTCACACACACACACGCACACACACACACACACACACACACACACACGCACACACACACACACACACACGGACAAAAGGTGATCTCATAAGCCTATTTTTTCAAAATTGAAAATAGGCTAAAAATCCCGTCTTAAAATCTCATGTACAAGCCAAGCTAAAGATGGTAAAAATTTTAGACTTCTGTGATAAGTGACAACTGAGAAAAATGAACATTTATGTGCAAAACAACAAGTTCTGAGAAAATGCCTTTGTATGTTCTAATTTTCAGTGTTTCCTAAGGTGCACTGCATTATTTAAATAAATATTACACATGTTTTGCAAATAACAAATATCAAGTATTATACATCATTTTAAACGTCAAAGTACCAGCTTTCACATCATATAAAAATCTGAAAATTGATAATTTTCAATTTTTATCAATTGGAACTCCCCTTAAGTTTACGGTCGTTGTTTTTTGTATATTACTGAACTACGCTGTTATTTCCGTTTCACCAGTTGCCAACATGCACACCTCCTTTCTTGTATGAGCTACTAGCTGAAGTACCCGGCGTAGCTCGGGTTTCATTTTCCCTTGCTGCATATACGTAGTCTAGGTTTTAGATTTTTTAGTTTCGATGTAGAATGTTTCTCTTGGTCCTCAATTTGTTAGCTCGTGGCTTGGCCGTGCTCTTTACATCGCGCACCACGACCACGCGGCAGCAAATCAGGAGATCATAGGTTCGAATTCCGGTGCTGACAGCGGCTATCCTGAGTATGGTTTTCTCCGGGTCCTTCCATACTCTCTCCAGGGAAATGCCGCGATAGTACCTTATTTCAAGTCCCGGGGCACCTATCCAATCCCTGCCTTTAAGACATTTACACACACAACTACAGTCATCACATAAATACAGTTATCAGACAAATTCAAGACACAGCCAACTACATGGGGCTGATGATCAAGATGTCCCAAGTCCCTAAAATGAAATAACAACGATGCGACGTTTTACATGAATGTTCAGGACAGATTGCGCTGCATAATGAAGTTGTGTCTTAATCTGCTGAGCTACCTCCTGGGGTAGTTATATTCCTCTAAGTTTTCATCAAACATAGTCATTTGAATCAATTTGGGGGATTGCGTCAATCTCTACAATACTTCAGATCATAGATTTGCTGTAAATGCTTAGGAGAACAAATGTTCTGGTAGCCTTTTCTCTGAGGCACAGACGTTGCTATGTAAATACAGTTTATAGTAATGTGTTATTGTACACATCAGCTCAGAATTTGCGAGTGACCACTGGTATCCTGAGTTCTGCTCGTTCTAATTACAGCTGTCATAGAATTAATAACAATGTTATTTGTTTTTACATCCCTTTTAACTAGAGAACTGCGGCTTTTAGAGACGCCAGGATGCCATAAATTTGCCCCGAAAAGGATCTTTAACGTGCCAGTAAATATACTGAAATGGCTCCCTCGCATTTGCGCACCCTCAATTGCCAGCTGACTGCAACCTTGCACACAGAAAGCCAGAACGTTACCACTGAGCCACACAGCCAGCCCTGTCATAGAACTTGGTGTATGAATTATGAGTAATTACGGGCAGATGACCTCGTAGTTCCACCCCTCAATACAACAATATCAAACTATTCTGAGTAATGTCTAAGGTGGTTTAAGATGCTGACTGAGTCTTTCACGTCATTTACAATAATAGACTATTCCAGTGTAGTGTGCCTTCTTTCATTGTAGAGAACAATTTATTGATGAACAAGAAGTTCCGTGACGAACTAAAGAGCCTACTTTTCTTAAAATTTAAGATTCATGCCAATGATTAATCTATATGGATCTATCTAGAATAATGACGAAATTAAGTTGGTAATATCGAAATTTCTAATTAGTTCAAAATACTGTATACCTGGCATAATGTAGCCTAATAGAGAACTACAGTTGGCAGCCCTGGTGACTGAATACAATCTTAGTTCCATCCCTTAAGGTACAGAATGCAAAATTTGGTTGAAGTCCAATGGATAGCATGGACGTTACATGCGGTTAAATATTGGATCTTACAGCACGCGTAAAATCATGTTGGCAACAATGACATACATGTGTTGGTCAGAAATAATCTGAAATAATATGATCTATTGTTGTGTCAATTTTGAATGAAATCCATTAGTTAGTATAGAAGTTACATGCATTTTAAAATTGGACCTATCAGCAGGCTTAGAATCATGTTGGCAGCATTGGCGTAGGTCTATATTAGTTACTCCAAATTAATCTAGAATGCCAGGTACTATACGTGTGCAAAGTTTAGAGTTATTGGCTTGCATACTTTCTGATATATTGATATTAGGGTACCAAAAACAGAGACAGCATTTATTAACAGTTGGCAGCCCTGGTTACTTTTAAGAATCGGCATAGTCATATATGTTATGGTAGACATAGCACACACGAAATTTGCTTGAAATCCAAATGATACTATAGAAGTTACATGTATTTAAAGTTGGACTTCTCAGCAGGCTTAGAATCATGTTGGTAGCACCGACGTATATAAGATACTCCAAATTAATATAGAATGTCAGGTACTATACGTGTGCATAGTTTAAAGCTGTCTGCTTGCATACTTTCTGATATATGGGTATTTGGATTCAAAAAAATTGAGAGCATTTGTTAACAGTTCGCAGCCCTGGTGGCTCTTAAGAAAACGATCAGTCAAATCTGATTATGTACACATAGCACATACGAAATTTGGTTGAAATCCAATTGATAGTGAAGAAGTTATATGCATTTAAAATTTGGACCTATCAGCAGGCTTATAATCATTTTGGCAACACTGCCATGTATGGCCTCCAGGAAATTAAACTGCAATATCATTATCTATATGTGTGCCAATTTTGAAATAGCTCCCATTCATACCTTCCAAGATATTCAACATGGAGCTCATATTTCAATTGCGATTTTTCAGCAGTTGGTAGCACTGACATCATTTTCAAATATGGCCGTGAGATATTCAGGTATAGATCTTTACTCCTACCAAATTTTGTTTCGATTGATGCAGCCGTTTAGGAGTTGATAGGGGGGACACACACACAGACAGACAGACAGACAGAAGGACAGACAGACAGACAGAAGGACAGACAGACAGGCAGACAGACAGACATGCAGACAGACAGACAGACAGACACACATTTGCCCGATCTCATAAGTCTACTTTTTCCTCATTTTTGCAAAATGTGAAAAGTAGGCTAAAAATCCTATTGCGTTTCAAATTTATTTACTGTAATAGATGTGGATACTGATAGTAAAGAACTCAGTGTTGGACAACTATATGGCGTGTTTGCAGCATTATTGATTGGAAATTTCCGTCCAGCCGAAGATATTGAATAATTTGGGAGGCTTGGGACAATTTGATCATCAAGCGCCATGTTGAGTTTGTCCTTGGTTTCTGTGATGACTACAGTAATGTGAGTAACTTGATTTTTTTTTTGAAGTATGATTGTGCTAAATGCCCCGAGACTCGAAAAGATATACCATTCAGCAATTTTCTTGGAGAGAATGAGGAATATTCCGGGGAGCAACCACACTCAGTACGGCCACTGTTGGCGGCGGGATTCGAAACTTCCAAGTTTGAACTCTGAGCCCCCCTCCATCTCAGCCGTGATGTACGACTTCATGCGTATGGCTACGCTGCGGGTATGTTATAGGTTAATTGCGCCAAGGCTCAGAGTGTACACACTCTATCAGGTATAATGATGGTACAGTTACATCTTATTGCGAGAGGCTTCAGTGGCGTAGTTGGTAGCATGCTGAGCTTCTATGCCCAAGATCGAGGGGGCCAAACCCGGCCGAAGTCGTCGGTTTTTTTAAGAACGTTAAAAATCCCTCAGTATGCCTTCCTTCGGAGGGGAAGTAAAGCCGGCAGTCCCTTGTCATAGATTTATGGCACGTCAAAGAACCTTCCACTAATTACACCTGTGTGAAGCTAAATTAATATAGGTTAAACATTTGACTAACGTTCTTAGGTTTCTACGTTCGTCGTCAGGACCCGACTACGGTGGCATCTGGTAACTAATTTCTGAACTAGTTGGTCGTTGACGGTGGCGTTTGGCGGCGAAAGTAGGAACTACTTGAAAATTAATCGTCGGCAGTCCTTAGTTGAATTAAATCAGATACACACACTAATACAGCCATCACAATTAACACCGGTTATTAGATAGATTCTACACACACCCAACGTACACGGGGCTACATGACCGTGTTGTTGCAGCCCTTAAACTGAGGAACCAACCAAACATCTTATTGCGACATGTGAAAGTAAAGAAATGGTGCATTGAACGTCCCTGCTACTATTTTGGCTGTAGAATCACAGGTGTTCCGGAATTCCATATTTTAGGGATTTATTACCGTGCCTGTAGAGCTACTGATCTGAGATGGTCGTATTTAGTTAGTTATTATTGTTTTAAGGGGAGGAACAGCGAGGTCATCTGCCCCATGGTCGCATTTAATAAACTTCCATTGGACTGAACCTGAGATTATATGCATTAGATGATGTGTAACTAACGTAATAAGCCTTGAAATATATTGGGCACATATCTAAATATTTTATTTAATATTTTAGTAATAAAATCATAAGTTGATCATATTATCTATGAAGAGTTTAAAGATTTCACCGTAACAATGTCTTCTCTGTAATTGTGTCAGAGCGTACAGAATATTGAAATCTAATATCCTAACCTCTTTTTCCGGGGTCTGGGGTGATGTGAACCTCCATGAGGAAAATGTATTTACATGAACACACGCCATCCTTGACACTAAAGTAATAAAAATAATAATAATAATGGGATACTGCAAAATATATACCGAACTTACGCAAATTCATCCACTCTTTCACTGAATGCTTGAACGATCAAAAGAGATGTACAGTACCTTTACGATTTTACAATTATTATTGTGCACAAGGATCATAGAACATTGACTGAAAGACTCTACCATGGAGGTAGTAATATTAGGCAGAATCTTTTGTCACGGATAGGCCTATACGAAAATTTATAATTCGTATAACGTTTTCCAACATTTATAAAATCGCCGCAATATGGTAACTCACACATCACATGCATAGTTATCAACTCGTGGATTTCTTTTATTGCTTAGCAAAAGATATGCTGAAATAGCATCGCTACGCCTGTACAGGCACCTGCAATAGCATGTATAAACTGAAGCCAACTTTTTAAATACAAAAGAAATATGGTCGTGGTCTAGGATTTTATGTTGGCATTGCATTCACGGTTGCTGTATTATGCTTCTGTTAGTCTTAAGGCTAAGGCCTTAGTCAAGTTTTATCACAAATACGTTATATGATAAATAATTAGTAATTTGGAAGTAGCCAAGCTTTAGTTACAAATCAGTCCTGTTTACGCACAAAAGCTGCTTGATAATGCCTTCAAAAATTGCTATAGGAAGTATCTGTATTCTTTACTCACTGTATCCATCTATATTATAACTCTATGAACTCCACCTTCCTCAATGGATCCAAATAAAGCCATGCAGGCAGGGAAACAAACTGTAGTCATGGCAACCGTTAGCCTTCGTCAACACTAATGTCTTTGGATTGTCTCTGCCCGTGGCGGTACTTGGTGTTAAACTGTGTTACTACCGCCACACTGGGCTTGTGGCAAACTGTGTTACTACCGTCACAGTATCATTACTTACTGTTTGGTCTTTTTCAGTTGAAATCTAATCACAAAGGCAATAATGCTATTCTTAGAAAAATCTGTAACAATGCGCAAAAATACTTTATTGGCTGATTTGTAATGCGAAGGACGGCTGGTAGGGGTACAAACTGTGAACAATAGAACAATGGAGCATAAAGACATAATTATAAACGTCAACACAGCAGTAGTAGTACACACCTTCACACTAATGTAGGAGGCATTACATACAATATATTGCACGTGATACCTACCAACATAAGGTGAAGATAGAAAATCTCCCCTAAAAGTAGCGGCATCAGGGCTAAAAAATTAGATCCAAATCACACATCGGATTTGGTACCCTCAAGGCAATAAGAATTAAATAAAAGTATGAATAATATACTGTACATAATCAACTAGACCACCTCGTGGATTAGCGACTAACATTCTCGGCTGTTGTCTTGGAGGTCCGAGTTTGAATCACAGCTCTGCCATGAAATTTCAATTCTGGTCTGAGGGCTGGAACTGGGTGCACTGTACCTCTCGAGGCAAAACTCGGAATTGGCTTTCCGCGGTTTCGCACATCCACTGCAATCAAATGCCATGATAGTTCCTAACTGAAGGCCACAGCAGCTTCCTTTCCAATCCTCATCTGAATTACAAATACACACACTACTACAGGCATCAAAGTAACACCGCTTATGAGATAAATTCCATACACACTAAAGATCATGGGGCTACATGGCCATGCTGTCACAAAGCCTCTAAATCAATCAACAACAAAAAACCATTTGAGCTCACTTAATCATAATACTAAGTTTCGTGATGATATCTCCAGTCGTTGTGACGTTATGCCGCGTGCCGTCTTAGCCAATGTGGACTACTCCATTTTTAATTTTAATTCCCTACAACGACCCCTGTTAAAGAAAATACGGTTTTAGTTTTTTATGGCGTCAGATTCCTAATGTTATTATCGTGTTTTAGATAATAAATGGAGTGGCATGGCCTCTTATAGAGACATAGATGGGAACTTCGCGGTCACGTCATGAGCTACTGTTGCCATGGCGATAGCTTTGCTATTCCTTCATCAATTTATTTTCTGATTTAATCAGCCTTTTCTCGAGTGCCAAAAGGCCGAAATTAGAAGAATGAGAAAGACTATTGAAAATTCATGTTTCTTCTGGGTCCTGAACTATGTGTATGCAAAATTTGTTTGAGATTGGTGGAACGGTGTAGATTTGTATACGGAACAAATATACCTACACACATACCCACATACAGACGTTCACTTTTATATATAAGATAATATAATATATAAGATAAGTAGATAAGTGGCAATTCTGAATTCAACCAAGTGTTTTGTATAATGAAACGAGACCCTTGCAACAAAATTTTGACATCAATAACTACTCGTACGTAGTAATTAATATACTGTCATGTATGTATCTTCTTTAATAAAACGTATGCAAATTCTTCTTGTAACATATATTGTATGCTTATAACCTACTCTTGACTAATGTGTACAGATCAAATAGTTGGGTTGGTTGGTTCCTAAGTTTAGGGGCTGCGACAACGCGGTCATGTAGCTCCGTGTACTTTGGGTGTGTGTAGAATCTGTCTGATAACCGGTGTTAATTGTGATGGCTGTATTAGTGTGTGTATCTGTTTTCAATTCAAGTGAGGACTGCAGACATTGAATTTTTTCAAGTAGTTCCTGCTTTTGTCGCCAAATGCCACCGTCAACGACTACTAATTCAGAACTTGATTACCAGATGCCTTCGCAGTTGGTTCCTGACGACGAAGGTTGGAACATAAGAGCGTTTGTCGAATGTTTAACCTTTATATAATTTAGCTTCACACATGTGTAATTAATGGAAGGTTCTTTAACATGCCATAAATCTATGACATGGGACCTCCGGCTTTACTTCCCCTCCGAAGGAAGGCATACTGAGGGATTTTAACGCTCTTAAAATGCGACGACTTCGGCTGGGTTTGAACCCGCGATATTGGGCATAGAAGCTCAGCATGCTACCGCTCAGATCAAATAGCAACTAGATCAAATCTGTAGCCTAAGTATTGATTGGCGAATAATTTGAATAAATTAGGTATCAGTAGACTAAAATTTGTACAAGCATTTACCTTACCAAGTTTCACTGAGCTCGGATGGTTAAATCGCGAGAAAAGTCTACTTAAATGCTTCAACTTCACTTGGCCGCCATGTTCGTTTTGTACTTAACAGGTTTCTGAAGGTCACATAGGTGAATTTCTCGTAGTACCCATCATCACCGTAGAAAAGTTCAGGGTGATATCAGTTTGGGGGATATAGAATGCCGATGGATTATTTCGCACAGCCGCCATGTTTGATTGGTAGGACGTAATCGAATTTGAAGGGCATGGTCGGGATCGGAAAATATAGTAATATATATATATATATATATATATATATATATATATATATATATATATATTGAACCCGAGGGGGTATGCTGACTGATATCGAACGTGGATCTCAGAGACTGTGATCTCAGTATAAAGGTTCCACCAGGGAACGAACCCGAGGTCTGTTGAGGGAGTTTCATTGTAAAAACCCCTAGAGAAAATTGTATATAATCACTGGTGTGATTTCAGTTGATAATGACATTATTTATTAAAATAATGCAGGGAAATTGAGCGGAATACAGCATTATTAGACTACTTGGAGTAGGCTATACTGGACTTGGAGCACAGAAAGTGCAGAGTTTGACGTTTTACTAATAGGCCCAGAATTGTGGGAGGTGCCCATTTGAGCCACATCAATCTTGCTGACCTCGTTATGTCGTCTGGAAGAGGTTGGGGGCTTGAATAATGACCCAGTTTTTCCCCGACTGAGAATAGGACGAAGAAGAGTGGGGAGAGATCCCAAGAAAAATCATTGATTACTCGTGATTGGAGTAACGCAATGACATGAGAGTGGCACACAGGTGAATCTTTACCCAGGAGGCTAAATTTAGAGCCTTTAATCTGCGAAATTGACGCATATTTAACGAAGTGCGGAAGAACATAGACTATGGTTGTTCGCGGCTGAGTTTGACGAGGTCGCAAGGGATTCCCAGTGAAACAGCGTCCCCACGCTATGGAGAAAGGAATTAATATTAATTAATTGGCCGAGCGATCCTTCAGCACGCAGATAGTTCTGGGATCAGTGAAGAAAAAGGAACCCGATGAGCATGGTTTCGAGACCAGAATCATGCTGGGAGAGGAGTCGAGATAGCGCGGGAAAATTTAGCTCTACTTTTTGTGTGAATCCAATATAAGGGGGTCGACCCTTGGCAGAGCACGCCAGTCTTACGCAGTTTACCCAGTTGGACCCAGTTTGTCACGGAGAGTCGCAGACAGTCGTCGCTGCACAGTTTTTGTCAGAACACAGTTGTCAAGCAGTTGTTGAGGCGGAACGTATGGCGGTCCGGCCCAGGAAAGGACGCTCAAACCAAGACTTGTACATTTGAGTGAACTATTATATTCACCGCACATCGTAATGCACCAAGTGAGAAGATAATAATGCATTTTTTTATTATTGGACTTCAACTTGGGAAGCCGTGCAGTGAAACATTCAGTAAGCTTTTATTAAAGACAGTCGTCCTGCATGTGTAGTCAGCAGTACGAACAATGGTGTGTTCACTTAGGAAGCAACGTGTGAGATAAGTTGCAGAACTATTGTAAATAATAATCTGTGTAAAGTTATGAACAGTGTTAAGCGCAATGTATAAAATATTGACTGATCATACATGTCTAATTACGCTGGAATGCGCTGGGAGAAACTTTACGAAGCATTTGGTAATGTCTTAAGAATACCAAATAGTACCGCTCAGGACGGAAGTCAGCATATTTATGCAAAGCAGGAAGCTTACCGTAGGAGTATGGATAAACTGTTGGTGAATTCCGAGGGCAATTGAACCAGACTTTCAATCAGGAGCTGGTAGGAGCACGGGAGATGCCGTCGACACCTGCAATTTTGATATCTTTGCTAGGGAATTTCAACCAAGGAAAAGTGTACAGAGTGACGTGTGTTATGTATAAATCATATGTGAAATATCTTTTAAATTAACGGTTTAATAAGTGTTATAAAGTGTCATGTGTTTTGGAAGCAATAGCTTCTTTATAGAAATGCAAAGTGTCGTGTGGTTAACGGAAGATATGTATCATAAAATGTGTGTATTCAAGATGCAAATGTCGCACTAAATCTGCATATGGCAGGCGACCCGGAAGGATATGAGTGGTTGGAGCCACCATGATGAGCCGATATGTAAGTACCCCACAAATTATGTTTAAGTAGAGGTATAGGCCATTGCATGTAATGTGATTTCAGAGTTATAAAGATGCCAGTAAGAATCAGTAGTAGGAGATAGACTCTCCAAGTTTAATCATTATTGTGTTGATGTTAATAGAGTTGAGATGTTATTTGCATCAGTGAGTGGATTAATCGTTACCACTATTAATTAAAAATGGCAAATCAGTTATGTAAATGAAACGAACACGGTTGTTCGAGTTTTAAGATGATTAGTTGTGTCGGATTTTGGTAATTTATGTCAGTGAGAATAATAATAATAATATTAATGAATATATAAAAGGTATGAATGAACGCATCAGGTAAAAATGTTGTAAGCAAGAAATATTTACGCTAAAGGGCAAGACTTATCGATCTAAGCAGTAAGATTATACAGTAAGATTACGTTACGGGATTAAGAAAAGAGTTTTATATCAGAATATATTGTATTAATGGGAATATAATTATGCCAGGAATAGAAGAGCTTCTAGTGAATTGAATTTGCAGCTTATGTAAAAGCTTATAGAGTAATTGATAGATTTCTCTTAATAATTATAGGACGAAGATCATAGCATTAGGTAAGGGACCAGGTAATCTATTCTTCGTATGAAATCTCGTATGCCGTGGGCATAATTGGAGATGTGCTTTGTACCAGAGTGTATTTAGTGAATGGACCCTAACTCTGATGATGGATATGGAATGTTCCGGGTTTGAATCCCGTGATAGGTGAGAGGAAAACGTTGGACATCTCTGCACTCTATCTGATCGCCCGAGAACTTATTATTGAGTGATTCGGCTCGTTGAAGCGAATCGTATTACGGCAGCATGTTATGACTGACCGCAGCATTTATTAAAGATACCGGTTACCTACTAGGCCAATGTTTTATGAATCTCGTGCCTTCATGTTGAAATGGGCCTATTTGGTGCCAATTATTATTATCCTCAGGGTAGGAGTAAATGTTAAGCTCATCCAGTATCTGTTTGCATAATATTCAGTTTAAATCCATTGGGATATGTGTGTCACTAGGACCACGGTATTTGTCTGTTAAAATCTTATACTGCTTAGGGGAGGTAAGACATATGGCATGAAACGAGGGTCGAGGCACTGTAGGACCTCACTCCACTGCTATTGTGTACAGGCCACTTGGAAGAGGGTCGGGACGGTCAAGCGAACCGTGAAAGAAAGTTTGAAAAGAACAGATTTTAGACCCTGTTAATGACATGAAATGAAACATTGTTATATTGAGTAATGAAGTCATGTGGTTTAAGAACACATTGATAATTATAGATCACCCTGATGGTTAACAATTTTAGCAATCTAACGAATGGTTAGACGTTGCATTTTTACTGTCACTGACATCTTTTTCAGAAGTTGGCTACTGGATGCCACAGGCTACGCGCGCAAGGGTAGCTTAATTGTACCATCCGACACAGCAATAATTAACGTTTTTTTAAAGATGAAATCACAAACGGCATGCAGTGGAACTATATAAATAGAGGAAGTGTAGGGGTAGCTTACATAATTATGGAGTTGCATGTAGACTGCTGTGCAACACCTGAATAGGCTAATGCATGTAAAGCATTTGGTGGGAAGAGAAAGATCAAAACACACACACGATACACATTATTGTCAAATTAAGACAAGGTTTAAGGAATAAATAACTTTGTAGAATTAATGAAGTCACATTGGATGACAGGAGAATTAATGTACAGTTTGTTTCTGAAGTTGTATGTGCATCAGCGCACTAGCGTATATTGTGAAGTTGATATAAGGGTAAGTTATGATATGATTTTATTGTGATAATATTATGTTGATATTAGTGGATTGTGGAAGTAAATTTTATTTGATTTTGGTTTATGTTTGTGGGGATTGTTTTGTTTGTTTGAAGCCATGAATTTTATTACTGAATTAAAGTTTTAGAATAGAGTTGTGCCTTAAGAGTTGATACCTTTTAGCCTCAAATCCAAAATATGCAACTGCTCAATGGGGAGACGGTACACGCCCGAGTCCTGACGCTAGCTGGAGGCGGAAGCATATTTTCCATCGAGATTACTCACATGGGTACAATATATACACACACACACGGACACGGACACGGACAAATGGTAATCTCATAAAAATGGCTAGAATCACACATGCTATAAAATACTCTGAGGCCATTTTCAGTGTTACCTTAATAAATCGTAATTCTCAGTCCGTCAGCCCAATTATATTACGCAACAACTATGAGAGACTGCGTGATAATTTATTATTTGCCTCAAATATAAGTCAATGAAATCAGCCATATATCAAGACAAACAAACTGCTCTACTAAACCACACTGCCACCCAACACAATTTTGTTATCTTGTATATAGCCTACTGTATATAAGAGGGAAGTTTCGAAAATAGGTATCGTCATATTTTCCCCAGGAACCGTTTATTGCCAAGCTGACATACACCATGACGTCATTGTACTATTTTTCGACATTGTCGCCACCGGCATTGAGCTAGTTATCGTAGCGTGCAATCAGTTTGAAGAAAACACTCTGGTAAAACTCGGTGCTCTTCTATGCAAGGAATTGTCGCCCAGTCTGCTCCGGCGTCAGATTTCTCGGTGCCCACCTTTCGGACACTTTTCGGTAACCCAACACATCATGGAGCATGTGATGGTCCCGGGCACAAGCAATAAGCACGTCTGCGACCGTTATGCGCCTGTCTGCTAACTCCATGTCCTGTACTCAAGCAAAGTTGTTTTCATTCGTGGATGTGGTGGGACGTTCACTTTGATCTTCATCCTGCCGTCCTTCACTGAACATGCAACACCAGCGACCGACCATTTGACGAGACATGACCGCTTCACCATGGATGACTGACACACTAGTCCCACGTGCCCATTCATATCACATAACAGCACACACTTCCATTAGTGCCCATGTTGTCAGTACACGTCTGCCTGCTATGGTGAGTTGTACTCGAATGATAACGGGCACGCCGGTCTGCTGCTCCTATATCTTCGTTGGCGCTCTGCGCATGCGTTATTCCCCCTCCGTTGACGCTCCTTCCGTCTTTGAACCAACCACATGTGTGAATTCTTATGGTGATTGTTTGTGTCACCTGGTGTGCCATCTGTTCGTGCAATAAAATGACAAAACTTACTTTCGGAACTTCCCTCGTATTTAGTTCTATCTCGGGGACTTACCGCTAGGGTAGTACTAGCAGCACGTTCATGGATTAGTGTTGCATTGCTGCGAGTATTTATGTACATTCTTAGGATGTAACAGCTAATTTTAATATATTTTTGTGACGGGTTATTTAATATGGTTTTTAGGGGTTTTATAGTAAGTACAGACTCGGTGTTTTTAAAACATTTCATTGCATTTAAATTCATAAGATGTAAATTATAACTTAGCATTTCATATAGTTACAGTTGGCCTCATTGCGTAGTAGCTAGCATTCTTGGCTGTCACCGCGGAGGCCCAGGTTCGATTCCCGGCTCTGCCTAAATTAATTACCCACTAAACTAATCATCGGATCGCTATCAGAGTTTGGAAAATTAACCTTCGTATAAAATCGACATAAGCCCCAATTAGGGTGACTGCACCTATGGTTGAACGGTTGCCAGTGGATCAACATTATCAATTTAGGTAAAGTTGATAAGGTTCAGTAGGAAGACAAACCTAAACATGAAACGGGCCTTGTGCCAAGATGACGTAAGACTCTTAAACTACAGGAAATGTCTAATGGCATCTTGGTACAAGGCCCGTTTCATGTTCAGGTTTGCCTTCCTACTGAACCTTATCAACTTTATCTAAGATGTCCACAGAGTCTCAACTGAATTAACAACAACAACATATTGATCAAGCGGTGCCTATTTCTTAACGACTCAGTGCTCTGTCTGTGTGGGAAGTTTATAGTTGAGCACCGCAAGACCATGAAGTTATGCAGTAAGATAAGAATAAGAGAGAGAGGGTATGTCTGTAACCATAAATCGTGAAAGAAAGTAGGCTATACTGCATGTCATTTTCTAAACATCTTGTGGTCCGACCAACATGTAGGCCTGGTTGGTTGGTTGGTTCTTAAGTTTAGGGGCTGCGACAACGCGGTCATGTAGCCCCGTGTACTTTGGGTGTGTGTAGAATCTGTCTGATAACCGGTGTTAATTGTGATGACTGTATTAGTGTGTGTTATCTGTTATTTTAATTTAAGTACTGCAACTTAGAATTTTTCAAATAGTTCCTACTTTTGCCGCCAAGCGCCACCGTCAACGACTACTAGGCTAAGTTCACAACTCAGCTGCTAGACGCCACCGCAGTCGGCTCTTGGCAACGAACTTAGAAACCTAAGAGCGTTGTTTACAATAACCTATCCAATTTAGCTTCACACAGTTGCAATTAGTGGAAGGTTCTTTAATATGCCATAAATCTATGATATGGGACCGCCGGCTTTACTTCCCCTCCGAAGGAAGGTATACTGAGGGATTTTAACGCTCTTAAAAAATCCGACGGCTTCGGCCGGGTTTGAACCCGCTATCTTGGGCATAGAAGCTCAGCATGCTACCGACTACGCCACCGAAGCCGCTCATGTAGGCCTAATAAGTTTCATTAAGATTGGGGAGTTGACGTTCGCGAGGTACTGTACGTCTAAATTCATCTGTGAGCAACATTGGCTGATGTGGGAGAGTTCTGGGTTTCCTGACACGGACAATGGATACCAGACAGGAAGGTTTTAATTATTTTCAAACACTGAGGACATTTTATCGACCATGTCATCACCATACGACGCTTACCGTTATTCACAGTGACCTCCTAGTGTTACCAAGCGTGCCAACCTTCACTCACAATAGGCCTAATAGTAATTCTTATCGGGAGACACTTCGCACCGAGTATCACTGATTTAATTGGGTTTCGTACATCTGAAATTAGCCTACATTTCTAATTGTTTACAATTGTACACGGTTTAGAAACCAATAACACGATTTGCTCAAACCTCCAGTGAGTTTCTATATGTAATTGTCATTCCAGCGTTGATATGAAAGTAATAAGTTAAACTTATCATTACCAGCATTGTATGAAACCCCTTAGTTCATCCAGCTAAAATCAGAAAGTCTAGTACTGTATAAGGCATAACCAATGGAAATAAAAAAAAAAAAAAAAAAAAAAAAAAAAAAAATATCATAGTGCCCTACTTGTAGGTCTCTCAAAATACGATACTGCTGGTGCAACCCGTTTACCCACAATGAACCTTTACAAATGTATGCACCACGACTTTAAAGTTACGCCCACCGTTTTGAATTCTTCCAAAGATTGAAAATTTGAAAGTTTGAACTTTCTGGAATTTTCCCGTCCCGTACCGGTAAAAAACTATAATTTTGCTAGTTTTCAAGTTTCTAGCTCATATGGAAGTGGGAAAACATTAATGTCAGTTGTTTGATTTAAGGGGCTTGGTCATCGTGGTGATCCAGCCCCGTATACTTGGGTGTGTGCATAAAATGTTGTCTGATAACCTGTGTTATTTGATGGCAGTAAAAGTGTGTGCATTTATAATTCTGGCCAGGATTGGGTAGGAGGCGGTCGTGACCTTATGTTAGAAACCATCCTGGCATCTGTCTGGAGTAGAAGTGAGAAACCACGGTTAACCACTTCCAACATTCCACACTCACCCAAGTACACGGGGATAAATGACCACAATATCCAAGCCCCTCAATTGTAACAACAACTGTTTGCCCTGAGACCCCTTCTTTCAGTTCACTTAGGCCTAATCCCCTGGACAAAAGGAAAGGAATGAGAGAAGTTAATAAAAACAGGGAAAAGGAATGCCCTTAACCCACAAAGAGCGAGGATTTATTGACTTGAAAGAAAGTAGAGCCATGAAGGGCAGATAGGAACGGGAATAGGAGAGGGTCCATCCAAAAGTCAATGGAAAAAGAGGAGAAACGAATCTAGCTCCGGAATCCTTCGAGGTCGCATACTCCCGAGCTTACCAGTCGTGATATCCAGGGTGCACCATGTGTATACACACCCTGCTTCCTTTAGGGCTTCTTATAGTAGGCAGGAGACAGGCCTACCATGAGCAATAAGCAGAGGTCTGACCCCACGTGAAAAGAGGTCCACTTAATGTGGGAAATTGAAAGGTTCCCTAGACCAAGAGTTCTCAACCTTTCTTTGAAACCATGAGTACCACATCATCCCATACCAAGCACACGAGCACCATTAAATCGAATATAGACATATTATTATTATCACATATCACAATAATGTTATAGGTATATCAATAGTATCTCTACATAGTATGACACAAAGACCCCGATTCTTGGACGTAACGGGTAATCTCGTGAACCACTAGATGGATTTTAATGCGGTTTTCACCATTATGTAACAGATTTCTTGAGAGAGGTTTCTGTAGGAAACATTCGTTTATGACCAAAGGAAGCCGAGCAGTAACGATTTCAGTGAATTTAGTCGAAGAAAAATCTGCCGTCCGTGCGCCTTTTAAGCTTATGCTGGGTAAACTCTTGACGAGTGTAAGAATTGTTCAGCATGGAAAGTTCAACAAAATAAGCCCGCGACAGCATATCTCTATCTTTAATACAACGCACACTGTAAGTGTTTTTACGTTTACATTTCTTCCAACAATCTCCATTCAGTGGAAATTTGAATCACTAGCCTCGGAGCGAGTTTATGAGCTAGTGAGCGAGCCTATCACCTCCAGCTTCGGCCAGCATCAAACTGTCGAGTCGTGTCGAGTTAAGACTTCATAGAAGAGTATATGTGTTTGGAGTTTCGTTGTTCACATCTGCTTTTCTGAATTGAGTCTGGGACCTGCCGCCGTGCGCCTTTTAAGCTTACGCTGGGTAAACCGTAAATGATACCGGGCGAAGCCGGGATGGGTTGCTAGTTTAATAAATAAATTGAAATTGAGATTATTATTATTATGAATCATAATCATTATTATGAATCATAGCACTTGGCAACAGTAATAAAACGCCTTTGGGAACAACAAACCGTCACTGCCATTCCAGTTATAATCGTAGCCACGGTAGTAATACCGAAACAGCTCAAAACAGCTCTATACCAACAGAATCTACCATTCAACATCTACCAGAAAATGCAGAAGGCAGCAATACTGGACAGCTGTAATATTGTCAGGAAATTCTTGAAGTTTTGCCAAAGACCAGAAGAACTGTGTTTAATGAATACTACTACTACTGCTACTACTACTACTACTACTACTACTAATAATAATAATAATGCAACATCTTTGCATCTCTCTTCCCTTTTCCTATCTTTCCCTCTGAAGTGCTGAAATAGGGATTCACCGCTCACCAGGCATGCTGCAACTGCTTGCAAGACTCATGCAGATAAGATACATTTACGCGTGGACAGTTGCATCATATCAGTTTCTCATAAATCAGGGATGTCCAATTATTTTTACTGTAGATTAAAAAGTACTATTTCACAAAATGATAATATTTCTGTCTGTCAAAACATTATTATTCCAGTCCGTGCAACAACATTTGAATTGCAGAATGGATCTCAGGGGTGTACTGTATGTGTTCGTGAGCACCTTTTGGCTCGTATGATGAGAGCACCAATTTTAAAGAATACCGTGGTGCTTACTTACACCAGGTTGTGTACGTTTGTCCTAGACCTTGGCAGCCTTAATACCGTAGGGGTTAGCAAAGGACGAGGGTTGACCAAGAGAGATCAACAAGACAATTAAACAGAGGAGCTCTGGACAACAAATTGTTTATTAGCTAAGGATTATTATTATTGCAGTTTATATTAAAATAACCTACTGTACTATTTGGTGGCCCTATACAAGGGCTCAGGCAAGGAAAGCATTTCTTCAGAAAAGGAATCTGTTGACATCGAATATAGATTTAGGTATTAGGAAGTCATTTTTGAAAGCCTTTGTCTGGAGCGTGGCGCTCTATGGAAGTGAAACTTCGACTATTGATGCAGCAGAAAAGATGAGAATTGAAGCGTTTGAATTGTGGTGTTACAGGAGAATGATGAAGATCAGATGGGTAGTAGGGTTACAAACGAAGAGGTATTAAGACGAGTGGGAGAGGAGAGATGTTTCTGGTGACTGCTATTGAAGAGAAGAGATAGGTTGGTAGGACACATACTAAGACACCCAGGAATAGCAAGCTTAGTTATGGAAGGAAGGGTCAAGGAAAAGAACTGTAGGGGTAGACCAAGGTTAGAATATGTTAAACAGATTGCCTCGGATGTAGGGTGTGGTAGCTATGTTGATATGAAACGATTACCTCCGAACAGGGAGTCTTGGAGGGCTGCATCAAACCAGCCAAAAGACTGAAGACTCAAACAACAACATACCACAGCGATATTGGGAACTATGAAAGGACTTGAAAGGCACAGAACAGTGGCACGAAAACGAATCCCTAAGCCCATAATATAGACAAAAGCAATGTGCCTGTAGGCAGTGGTACAGTAATAAGAAACTATTGCTACAGAGCACGCGGCAGCCAAGCGTCACGCTGGGAATTGTTGATCCATTTGTTCAGCACGAAGTCTCCGGCTTGAGGCTGTGTGTGTGTAAGATAAGTCCAGGAGCGCACGACCAACAAAGATAGCACTGCAGTTGACCGCTGAGGAAGAAATACATATTTGTTGGGAAGAGTATGCTATAATAATAACAACAACAACAATAATAATAATAATAATAATAATAATAATAATAATAATAAAATATCTAAGTACACAGAGCTGGCAATTGAGGTAAAGCAGATGTAGAAACTTGAGTCGGTGACTACAATCCCAATAATTGTATCGTGTACTGGTGTTATACCCAAAACTCTCCACACTAGTCTATCAATATTGAATCTGCATCCGCAGATATATATTGAACTACAGAAGGCAGTTCTGTTAAACACCTGCCATATTGTTAGGAAGTTCCTTGGTGACAATACCCTCGCCGAACACTCAGCAAGGCTCGATGATTCAGATGGAAATTCAGCTCATCCTATAAATGAAGGAGACTGTGGGTACGACATGGATGTACAGTAATGTGAAGTCTCTGAACAGTGTATACGAAATGGTCTCAATACAGATGGTTTCTTGCTAAGGCCGAACAAGTCTGTAACATAAAATGTAGCCGGTATTTGCCGTGATAATGTTGTCAAACAATAAATAATGATAATAATAATAATAATAATAATAATAATAATAATAATAATAATAGCAATATTTCTACTACTACTACTACTACTACTACTCAAGGAAGTGGAAGAATATCAGTTTTCTCCTAAATGGTATTGAGAATAATTAAATACAAGTTTTTCGGGCTTGTAGGCCGTGGTCCAGACAGGATATCTCCCTACAAGCCCGAATAACTTGTACTTAATTATGAACGCCGGCCGTGAAAGCCTAAGCTGGTATTGAGATTGTTCCAGCGAAGGCTGTACGTTATCTAGGAGTTCTGCTAGACATGAATTGCACGTTTGGAGCACACGTGAAGGCAGTTACTCAAAAGGCAGAGAGGAAAGCAGCGGGCGCTAGCTAGACTTACGTCTAACATAGGAGGTCCGAAAACAGTAAAGGGAGAAATCATGTGCTCAGCAGTATATTCCATATTATTATATGCTGCACCTGTCTGGTGCGATGCGCTCAGGAAGAAGATCCATTTACGAGCTATGGAAAGCGTTCAGAGAAAACTGCTACTCAGAACTATCTCTGCTTATACCTGTAGTACTGTTTCTACGCTAGCTTTACAAGTTGTAGCTGCCGGAATTCCCATCGATCTACTCGTTATAGAGAGAAAATTTCTTCATGAAAGGGGTACTGCTATACCTGCTAAAGAAAAGAGAGCGTTGAGGAACCAGCTCTTACTAGACTGGCAGGTCCGATGGGGTGGTACAAACAATGTTGGCCAGTGGACTAAAAAACTTATACCCGACGTAGGAGAATGGCTGAAATGCAGTCATCGACAAATGGATTATTACCTGTCACAGGTCCTGACAGGGCATGGGAGATTTGGAGTATATGCCCTGAAAATGGGGAAGACGCAGGGAGATGGTTGTCGGTATTGCTCGGAAAGCGATACAGTAGAGCATACTTTCTTCCACTGTGCTCGATGGGAGGAAGATAGAAAGGAAGCCTGTGAACCATTTGGCCGGCGACTGACGACTAGGAATCTGATTCCTATTATGTTGGAGAGCCCACGAGCCTGGAACATTGTAAAGGCAATGGCTCCGATTATTATGGGGACGAAGGAGAAAGAAGAAAAAAATAAACTAATAGCATAATCAATCCATTCTGATGCAATGCAGTCAAGCAGTCCCGGAATGGGCTAAGTGAAGAGGGCAGGGGAGTTTAGTTGGTGGAAATCCAACTCCCATACAGAGTGGTGTCTTTGAAAGATTTTCCCCTGCCGAAACAAAAAAACAACTACTACTAATACTGATTTTTTTTCGTGTGACCTCCTGAGAGGTCGAGTGCAGGCCTTTCTAGTCGACGCCCGTGGGGACCTGCGCGTCGGGATGAGAGATGGAATGGATGAAGATGAATCAAACTGGGCAAGGATGTGGAAGGAAGCGGCCGTGGCCTGTCAGAAGGTACCGTCCCAGCATTTGCCTGGTGTTGAAAATGGGGAAACCACGGAAACTCATTTCAAGGACGGCCGACGGTGGGGCTCGAGCCCACGCGTATACTGAGTCAGCAGAGAGCTTGGCCCCATGGCCTAACGCTGCGCTTTAGCTAGCGTAGCCACTGCTGTCGGTATAATAATAATAATAATAAGTCAAGAATATCTGGATAATCGTAATTGAAAATGGCCTTGGAGAAATCTATTAACAGACGAAATTTTATGTGACAGGCCTAGAGCTTCAGATAGTTGGTGAACAAACATCATTTTGTTGCAAACCTTCGGATAAGAGCCACTATTGGTTGGACTAAAGAAAGAAGGAAAGAAAGAAAGAAAGAAAGAAAGAAAGAAAACTCACAGTGAGAGAAATGAAATGAAAATCCACAGCCTGCTTCCAGTCGACCGACCGGGTCAGGAATGGAATGAATGAAACCCCCATCTAGCGGCGAGGATATGAACTGTGCCGGCTGCCGAAGCCTGTCGCACTCCTCTGAGGCAATGATTAAATGAATGACAGATGACATGAAATGATTGTGGAGTGTGTTGCTGGAATGAATTTTTTGACAGGGAAAACCGGAGTATCCGGATAAAAACTTCTCTGCCTCCGTTTTGTCCAGCACAGATCTCACATAGAGTGACCGGAATTTGAACCACAGACCCAGCGGTGAGAGGCCGGCGTGCTGTCGTCTAAGCCACGGAGGCTGGTACAGTGAGAGAATGAAGAGATATTGGGGAGAGAAGAAAGCAAATTCAAATTCATCTGCAAAATACGTTCAATCGCGCTCCTTAGTTGAGCATAACGTTGTAAAAAAAAATTATCTTGCATCAGGAGATAGCTGATAAGTTTCAGCTTCTAAAGGGAAAGAAAGTTCCGTATCACCAATTAATATCAGCTAGAGTGTGTTCCTGAAAATAAGGAATAAAAGTTGTATTGGGACCGAACTATTTTGACTGATCAATCGGTATCACACAACAGGCCGGATCTGGTGGTTGTCAGTAAGAAAATCAAGCAAACTACCTTCATTGATGTAGCGATTCCTAACAACAAAAATCTCCAGTCAAAACACATAGAAAAGATCAGCAAATACAGCTAGTTGGTCGACCCTATCAAAAGACAATGGCATGTAGAGCGGGTAAAGACCATACCTATCATTGTCTTAAGTACGGGCGTGATCCCAAGTACCTTGCTCCAAGGCCTTAAAGAACTGGATCTGGATACTCAACTACACAAACTAATTAATTAATTTAATTGCAGCCGAATGGCCAAAATACAATTCATGTTGGTTCTTTAGTCTATAGATCTTTGCTATACTCTAAAACTGATTTTGTCCTATTTTTGCATTGGTTGATGTGATAGCGTTCACATCCTTCACCACACAAAGTACACACACACACTCCTTTCCTACTGTACAAACTAAAGCAGAAGGCAGTAGTTCTATCAACAACCTGAATCGTCCGGAAGTTCATGGAAGTTTAGAAGTTGCTATTTCTGTAACTATACTTTGGTTCCTTGAAGCCCGTATAGTTATGCTGTAATGTATAAGCAATGCGTTATATGTACTGTATAAACCAATAATAATAATAATAATAATAATAATAATAATAATAATAATAATAATAATAATAATAATAATAATAATAATAATAATAATATCTCATTAGCTGCATGTGTGGAATATGCCTGATATACACACATCAAAAAAAGTTTTGCATCACCTCGGTTCCAAGAGTTCCGGAACCGTTAAATACAAAGGGAATAGAGATCAACACAAACAACATTTCAGCTCGTTTTATTGCTCATGAGACCCACACATTGCATGTTGTACCAACATACAGCTAGACTTTCAGCATTTGTGGTCCAGATTGCAGTACACACCACTACCTCTAATACCCAGTAGCACGTCCTCTTGCATTGATGCATGCCTGTATTCGCCGTGGCATACTATCCACAAATTCATCAAGACACTGTTGGTCCAAATTGTCCCACTCCTCAACGACAATTCGGCGTAAATCTCTCAGAGTGGTTGGTGGGTCAAGACGTCCATAAACAGCCCTTTTCAACATATCCCAGGCATGTTCGATAGGGTTCATGTCTGGCGAACATGCTGGCCACTGTAGTCGAGCGATGTCGTTATCTTGAAGGAACGCATTCACAAGATGTGCACGATGAGGTCGAGAATTGTCGTCCATGAAGACAAATGCCTCTCCAATATTCTGCCGATATGGTTGCACTATGGGTCGGAGGATGTCATTCAGGTATCGTAAAGCCGTTTCGGAGCCTTCCATGACCACCAGTGGCGTACGTCGGCCCCACATAATGCCACCCCAAAACATCAGGGAACCACCACCTTGCTGCACTCGCTGGACAGTGTGTCTAAGACGTTCAGCCTGACCAGGGTGCCTCCAAACACGTCTCCGACGATTGTCTGGTTGAAGGCATATGCGACACTCATCGGTGAAGAGAACGTGATGCCAATTCCGTGGGGTCCATTCAGCATGTTGTTGGGCCCATCTGTACCGCGCTGCATGGTGTCGGGGTTGCAAAGCTGGACCTCGCCATGGACGTCGGGAGTGAAGTTGCGCATCATGCAGCCTATTGCGCACAGTTTGAGTTGAAACACGACGTCCTGTGGCTGAACGAAACGCATTATTCAACATGGTGGCATTGCTGTCAGGGTTCCTCCGAGCGGCAATCCGTAAGTAGCGGTCATCCACTACAGTAGTAGCCCTTGGGCGGCCTGAGCGAGGCCTGTCATCGACAGTTCCTGTATCTCTGTACCTCCTCCATGTCCGAACAACATCGCTTTGGTTCACTCTGAGACGCCTGGAAACTTCCCTTGTTGAGAGCCCTTCTTGACACAAAGTAACAATGCGGACGCGATCGAACTGCGGTATTGACCTTCTAGGCATGGTAGAACTACAGACAACATGAGCAGCGTACCTTCGTCCTGGTGGAATGACTGGAACTGATCGGCTGTCGTACCCCCTCCGTCTAATAGGCCCTGCTCATGCATGGTTGTTTACATCTTTGAGCAGTTTTAGTGACATCTATGAACAGTCAAAGGGACTGTATCTTGGATACAATATACACAGTCAACGTCTATATGCCGGAGATCTGGGAACCGAGGTGATGCAAAACTTTTTTTGATGTGTGTTTTTGCCTGTGGTATCTGCTTCTGTACTTAGCCTTCAGACCAGACCACTTGGCAGAGAACCACCTCGAGGTGTAGTGACTAGCATTCTTGACTGTCATTCCTGAAGTCCGGGTTCAATCAATTCTCTGCTCTGCCAAGAAATTTAACTCAGTTCTGAGGACTGGAACGGAGTGGGGTGTACTCTGGCTCGTGACGCAGAACTGAGAATACTCCTAAATTCTAAAATATCATATTTCTGTCAGTTTATTAAAATAAAAGGTAATTAAGACTACTGGTTAGTCATTTGAAATAATTCAGCGCCTAGTAAACTTTTTTACTGGATGAAGTCGTGACGAATACATATGAAATGTTGGAAAAAATTGGCGTCGAACCTAATATTTTGCACACCTGCAAAGCGAACAGGGGCCTTATGAGGGGGATGGGAAGAGTGGGAGGGATAGACAAGGAAGAGGGAAGGAGGCGTTCGTAGCCTTACGTAAGGTAAGGCATTTGCCCGAATACGTAGTGGGAAACCCTGGAAAACCACTTCGAGGATGGTTGAGGTGGGAATCGAACCCCCTCCACTCATTTGGACCACCCGAGATTGAGTAGATCCCGTTTCAGTCCTCATACCACTTCCTTCAAATTTCGTGGCAGAGCCGGGAATCGAACCGCGGACCTCCGGGGTAGCAGCTAAGCATGCTGACCACTACACCACGGAGGTGACTTACATGAAATGTATAAATACAAATGTACATTTGGTTTAATCCAAGTGTCGCCTATTTATTAATGTAATATAAATGATTTTCAGGATTAGCGAGTCACCCATTACAATTGGGTACAGTGATGTTGACCGACTGAAAAACACTAAAGTTCGGTAAAAATTCAGACTTTCACGACCGGCGTTGAAATAGGAATGTCTGTTTCGCGGGCTAATAGGCCGTGTTCTAAGGACATTTTGTCGTCCTGACGTTTCGCTGAAAACTGCGTTCAGCATGTTCACAGGTTACATTAAGCGAGGTAAAACAAGTAAACAGAAGATATATAAATAGTCAACAACCCACACATAGAGGCTACCATAGCAACGGCGTACCACATAAAAGTAATGCATCAAGGACAGGGCTGCTCTTCTGTTGCATCTTCTCGTCTACGACGGTCAATAAGGGCAGGCTTGAGGGGATTAAGGACTGGAAGCCAAGCTCTGTTCACATGTTCTGCTTCCTCCTTAAGATTGAAGCTGTTAGTATGCTTCAGGATTTCAATGGCCTCCCTTTGTAGCCTGGCATGATAAGACGCCGTGGTGGACAGAACTTCGGTGTCTCCATATCTTATGTCGTGACCTGCGAGTGGGGAGTGTGCTGCAACAGTGGATTTATCTGTCCCAACCGGCTGTGTCGTTCGTGTTCCTTGAGGCGAGTGGCAATACTTCTTTTCGTTGTTCCAATATATACTTGGCCACAATCACACGGGATTTTATAACTAACAGCTTCAATCTTAAGGAGGAAGCAGAACGTGTGAACAGAGCTTGGCTTCCAGTCCTTAATCCCCTCAAGCCTGCCCTCATTGACCGTCGTAGACGAGAAGATGCAACAGAAGAGCAGCCCTGTCATTGATGCATTACTTTTGTGGTACGCCGTTGCTATCGTAGCCTCTATGTGTAGGTTGTTGACTGTTTATATATCTTCTGTTTACTAGTTTTACCTCGCTTAATGTAACCTGTAAACATGCTGAACGCAGTTTTCAGCGAAACGTCAGGACAACAAAATGTCCTTAGAACACGGCCTACAAGCCCGCAAAACAGACATAACTAAAGTTCGGATTTACTTGACCAATAAATTAACCAAAAAATATTCTATATAGACTACTCTACTGGGGAGTGATTGCCCAGCGGCCAAGCTGCTTGCTTCTCACCAAGATAGACAGATATCAAGCCCCAACCAATGTATATGTTACGATATTTTCGAAGTGAAATCTCACGTCCTATGGTCCGGATCCCACGTAAAAAGAAACATAGTGTTTATAGTCCGTAGACCTATTACAATATACGAAATACTTCCACGATACAACAAGAAACTCGCCCACTCAACTTCTTTGCTCTGAAACCGTTGCTGTTTCGTAGATCTGAAGCGATAATAGAATGATCATGAAATATTCTCTCTCCCTTGATCCAGCGATTGTAGAATCTTGGGCAACATGGTCATCATCCTTCGTGTACTTTGATTATGTGAAAATTGTTTGACTGTGTGGCTGTAGAGTATGTAGCAGTGTATTTGGAAATGGAGCTAGGACTGGTAAGAAGACGGTCTTGTCTTTAAGTTAGGTGCAACACCAGTATTTTCCTGCAGTAAACGTGGGAAACCACGAACAAACACTGCTATGATGACTTACGTAGGAATTGAACCCAGCACTTCTCAACTCTTCTTCACGAGGCTCGGTTAACCTCGTTCTAGCCCCTAGACTAGAATCCGTTAATTTCCTGGCAGAGTCGGGAGGCGAACCAGGATCTTCGAGGTGACAGCCAAAAATGCTAGTTATTACGCCAGGAGGTGGAAACAAAGAAATTACAGACACTAATGATTAATGAGATAAATATTTTACATTTAATTCATTACAAGTAGCCCAAAATTTAACACCAGACTTGTTCATAAATGAAAGGGCATGAAATGAACTTTTTTTGGGGCAGTGAATATAAAATGAAGGGAAATAGAAAAATAAATATTTGAATTATTCATAGTATGTTACTGGGACAACTCGTCGATCGATTCTTGGTTAGCAACAGAATGGTAATACCTTACCTTATTAGGAAGCAACAGGAGACAGAATGGCGGTACTCACCTGAAACAGATAAGTATCATCATTATTATTTATTCGTTATTTTTATATTTATTTTAGATTATTTATAATTTATAAATTATTTATAGATGATGATTGTTATTATTAAAATTATTAATTTTTTGGGCTATTGCCATCTGAAAATAAAATACCAGCCGTTTCGAGAGGAACCTTGCCTCCTTTCTCAATTGAATTAAAACAATGTGGCAAAAGAATGTGTGTCAATGAGATAACAAAAAACTATAGAAATTCCTTTGTTCGTCACCAGAGAGCAGCCGCCAGAAAGTACTGTATGGACCTTGATAGAAAAACGCGCCATATTAATAAGAACGGCGGACAGAGTAGTAAGTAAGGAGAAGGTGGGGGGGGGGAATATTGAGACTCCTGGAAGAATGAGGATGTCCAAATAAGGAGAAAAGGATGGATATAAGGAAACAGAAACAAAAGGGAAGCGTACCTGTACGATACCCAACGTCATACAGGCAACGGCAAAAATACAGATGGAAACTCCTCCAGTAACGAACAAAGGAGATCAAATCATGGCCCTGTAGCCATAGAGGAAATCGTACAATTTGAAATAGATGGAGAACTAGGGAAACTGAGAGAACTATCTTCCCGATCTTTAATAACTGGCACCCAAGTGCCACTTAGCTGATATCCAGTGTCTCTCTTAAAGTACTTGTTTTTTTTTACGAATTGTTTTAATTCCATTGAAACAGAAGGCAAGGTTCATCTCGAAACGGCTGGTATTTAAATTTTCTTTTAACACGGGAATAGCCCTAACACATGAATACTTTTAATAGTAATCCGGGCCGTGAAAGCCTTAATGATGATTGTTGTTTCAAGGGGCCTAACATCTAGGTTATCAGCCCCCTATTGGTTTGGATGATAGTGAAAATAATGACGAAACAACTAAAACGAACTACTGATCTAGAACCTACATGCGGACTAGAAAAAGGACAACAATAAGAACAAGATTTTAGAACTTAAAAGGGAAATAGGGAAAATAAATGGCCTCAACCCTTGAAGAATGAGGATTGAGGGAATTGGAAATAAGTTGAGCCACGAAAGGCAGATGGGAAAAAGAAAGAGAAAGAAGAGTAGAGAGTGTTCTCTTCATATCCCCGTCTTTTTTAAAACGTCAATCCAGCCTATTTCTAAATCAGGTTAGTAGGGGAGTAGTGCCGATTCCAACCAGTGTCATGGCCGCCGCGTGAGTCCAAGCCAATATCTCGCGAACCCATGGTCGGATGTTGACAAATGAGGTGTCGTTGGACTCGGGCTGACGGGGGCTTTGCTATGGACCACTCATTTCAACCCCTAAATAAAACCTACCCCTACTAGGGGGTGAAATTGTAATTTTTTAGTGAAAGCCTCTTTTCAAATGGGACATGTATAAGGTGCGCTGCTAAAATGAACTTAAACGTGGTTGCCCATATCGCGCATGCGTTTTACGAGATGCCGCTATGGATGAACATTTTTGTTTTTGTTTTGTACGCATGCGCACTTGGGATTTTTGTAAGAGGGCGAGCTGTTTGAAAAAAATGATTGATAAGAAGGGGTTTTGGTGGTGAGGAGAGAGCCAGATAGTCGCCTACTTTCCTACGACGTTTGCCGATATCTCTCGAACGCAAGGTCGGATTTGGACGTGTGACGTGTCAAATCGCTTGTTTCAAAGCCCTATATATGTTATTAATAGGTTAAAGTTTTGAGAATGAGGGAAACAGGCGTTTTGGGGTAAAATTATGATTTTAGACTTTTTCTGATATTTCACGAATGCCTGGTCGGATTTGGTCCTATGACGTGTCAAATGGCTTGTCTCGAAACCCTCTTTATTTTGGTAATAGGTTAAAGTTTTTGAGAATGAGGGAAACAGAATTTTTTGTTGTAAAACCGTGATTTTAGACTTTTTGTTATATCTCACAAACCAATAACGCCAGAGACGTATACGAGGGGTCGTAGGACTCGGGGTGACGCCCCTCCCCTATCTCTCTTTCGAATATAGTATTTATGTTTAAAAAAATGCGAAAGAGCCTAACGACACTTATGTTGAAAACATTTCAGTTTTTAAAACTTTTCTTAAATTTGTCTAAAATGTTCATGACGAGTGGTTGTAGATAGAAAGAGACGATACCACTGGACACGTGTTTCAACGAAGCTATTACTGGCCACGGTGGTGATATACCAATACAGTATTCGCTATTTCGATGAGACGGCGGGTCGAGGGTTCGTTTTCTGATTTTTCCTATGATGGAATTCCTAATTCCTAAACCCCCTGAAGGGGGTCTTTAACATGTAAACGATTATGAGTGACATGACAAATGATAATTCCTTGATTCGATGAAGTTGGCTTTAGATAGAACAAACAGAACTTGGTTATATGTTGCTTGAAGTGAGTATAGAAAACAAACTTGCTGGGGCAGACTGACAGGATGTGAATGTTATTTGATCTTATTGGAATGCATTGACTTGACAGGGCAATGAAAAAAAGCACAGAGATGCTGAGGACACTTGAAGGTCAAACGATATGGCAACCATGGTGGGAGGGGGAAGCTAGGATGATGTCGCCGATCATGTTCAATGGATGAATTTATATTTTGCGAAGCATTGTTCGGAGAGGGTCATGGGACGACTTGTTTTAAGGGTATTTATTTTTTCGATGTTTCCTATGGTGGACTCATTGATTGAAATAATCCAAAACTGCTAGGGCATGGCCTTGAGATTTTATAAACCGATAATGGGATTTTGACATACAAGATCCACTCAGAACTTGACATGATGTCATTCTTTTTATGGCTTATGAATTTCCCCAAAAAAGACCCAAAACAACAAGATCATGGACTTTTGCTTTTCTTAATATATTGCAAACCCATAATGTAAGATGTTTACTGTGAGTGACGAAATCTAGCTAGGTAACGAAAGAATTATTGTAGGATATATGTATGGTGACTGACACGTCTTTGACCATTGGAACTTGTTTTCAGATCTGACTGTAGTACATAGGGAGTATAGGTTGTAGGCATGGATTGACAAACGGTGCACACAAAATTCAATTTATCGATTCAAGAATTAAGAGTAGACTATCATTAATTAATTGGTTAAAGAGTGTAGCTAAAAATAAAAAAATGGTGACTACATTAAACTAAACTGAACCAAGTCGAATCAAACCCAACCGAACCAAACCAAGCCTAAAGCAAACCAAACCTAATCAAGAACAAGCCAAGGGCTTAAGTGTAAAACTTGTGGGGGAATGCAGTCATTGGCAATGTCCAAAGGAAGGGATAACGCTCTACCTCTAGAGGGTAAGGTAAAGCTAGCGCATGGTGCTAATGCATATTCCCAAGTACATGAACCACACACACACACAACTATCCTATGCTGTTTTTATGAGTTAACTGTTAAAACTTACTCAGTGGTTACTGAGCAAGATGGTCGCTACACACAACAAGCTTTAAATACTTGAGGCTAATAATCTATACACACACACACACGCTTGTTCTAAACTAAACTGTCTTGCTGGCAGTGCTCACACAGTAGGCAAATGACAGAAATGCTTGGCTAACAGAAATACAATCATTTTCGTTTGTCTAATGTTACCAGCTAACCATTACATGCTATAGTGGTGAGCACATGTGCCTCTTGCACTGGAGATCGTAACTCGATTTCTAGCTCTAAGGCCTAGAATGAATCAAACTAAGAAAGAAGGGTATGGTGACGCAGTGGTTAAACTGTTAGCCTTTCACTAAGGTAGACTAGGGTTTGATTTTAGGTTAATATACATGTCATAAACAAACAAACAAACAAACAAACAAACAAAAAAAGCAGAGATAATGTTTAAAACTGATTACACTTGTCTCTTTTCAAATTATTACTTAGATTGCAAATACAAAGGTGGACTGGGTTTGATATTCAGTTAATGCTGCCTATCGCATACTAGCCTGTAAGAAAGCCAAACAAGCAAAAGGCGTAGGTAGAGCAGTGGTAAAATCGCTATGTGTAGAGAACTACCTAACGGTTTTATGAACTGGCAATGGTATGTCGCATAAACAGTGCAGGATACAATCCAGCAACCATAATTTGTATCTTGTGGAGCAGAGAAAACATATATATAGAGAAAGATATAGAAAGCTAGTGTATGTATGGGTAGCATTGATAATTTGACCAGAGAAAATACGATGAGGTAGGGTGGGGAGAGGGAGAATTAACACTTATATATGAATGAATGGTAAATAGTATTTTAGTTTTTTTTCCCCAATAGTTTTGTTTTTTAAATGCAGTGGTAGATAGTCGTTATTTTGTAAAACATTCTTACTTGCAGTAGTAATAAGACTCTATGGTTTCGCTAACACATAGATAGACTGTATTATTGCCATGGTCAAGCACTCACATTAAGATCATTTACAAAATCATAAAATGAAAAATAAAAAATCTTGTTTTGGAAATATCGTTTTTCAACATACACAAAATAAATATATAAAAAATTTGTAAACAGCAAAATGGAAAATCCATGGTCAAGCACTCACATTAAGATCATTTACAAAATCATAAAATGAAAAATAAAAATCTTGTTTTGGAAATATCGATTTTTTTCAACATACACAAAATAAATATATAAAAAATTTGTAAACAGCAAAATGGAAAATCCATGTTTCCATATAGACAAAATTTAAAAACCTTAAACGGACATTTAAGAAAATATATATAAATGGGAAATTGACAAATGTGTAAATATGAAAATGGAAAAATCAATGTTTCCATATCATGAAATTGAAAAACATTAAACTGTCATTTTAAAAAATGCAAATGGAAAATTGACAAATTGCAATGTGTGAAATGTGAAATTGAACAAATGGCTATCATTATTTAAAAAAAAAAAGAACATGGTGCTCTATGGTTGAGGTGTGAATCAAACCCTTTCTACTTATTTGGACCACCCGAGACTGAGTAGACTAGTTTAAGTTGTCATACCACTTTTAAAAGTTTGTGTTAAATCTAGGAATTGAACCCAAGAGCTTGTAGGGGAGATCAAAGGTTATAATATGTTAAACAGATAGCCTTGAATGAAGGGTGTGGTAGCTATATAGAGATGAGACGTTTCGCTCGGGGCAGGGAGGCATGGAGATCTGCATCAAACCAGTCAAAGGACTAAAGACTCAAACAACAACATGTACGTTCACCAAAATAATGTTGTGTAACGGTAAATGTTAGTCAACGAACAGTAATGCATTACTAAAACCCATGACACGATACCTAAGAGCTTTTCTAAAATGATTTTAAAATGCCTTTAACCCTATATTGAACACCCAGTTCACAAAACTCATAACTGCAATGTTATGGTAAAACAAAACAAAATCTATATTTCAAAACAAACAAGTGGTTTAGTCAATGTATACTGGAAAAAGTTTTGTAAACACTCAAGTCCTCAAGACCAATTAAATTAGTAACTGTCAGGTTGGCCGAGTGGTTAAGGTGTTTGACTTAAGATCAAATTTCTGTATAAGGAAGCAAGGGTTCGAATCCCTTACCTGACATAACTATTGCCTTAACATGGCTTGGCCACACTGTATTATTATGATACTCAGTACACAAACCATAGATATAGTGTATTGTTTAAGGCCACTCTCTTTCTGAACATAGTCAGAGACTGTTGATGGTTAACAATTGTATTAATAGTGGGACATGGGGATAGCAATTAAGAAAAAACAGCCAATACCCATACAATATTTTTATTCATTTTAGTTTTTTTTTACAATAGTTACACACTGAATACAACTTTTTATCTCTTTACCATTGTTTGATATAGATTTTAAACACAACGCTTGTTGTAGATCCTTTTACAACTTTCTCTAGGTACTCTTGTTCTTAAAAACTGGGGAAGCCGCAATGGTTTTATAGACATTAAACCCTCATTCTCTTCTTTTTCATCATTATCATCATCATTATTATAAATATTATCTTTATAATTATTATAGTCATTGTCACCATCATTATCATCATCATCATCATCCTCAACATCACTAGAACTATCCAATTCCATTTTTTCCTTTTCAAAAGGGATCTCTTGAAGAGTCTGTGTTGCTTTTGATAGTGTTACGGGTTTATTGAACGTTGACAACTGTCCTAACATGACTTTTTGAGGAGATAAATGTTTTTTCATAAGGAAGTCACTATGTTGAGTAACACTATGTTTTTGTCGGACTTGCTTTTTCTTGTTCTTTTGATCATGTTTTGTTAACACTAACGGTGTTTCATTTGGTATACCACATTGATGAGTACCCACACTTAAGACCTCACCATGTTTACTTTTTAGATGACCTAGACATTTTGTTGTTCTTTGTTTTGAGCACTGCCAAAATATGATGCCATTCGCATTTTCTCGCTTATAGTTATAAGAGTACCCATGATACAGGGCACGTGGTTTACCTTTATTGGTTATAGTATATTCCATAGTAGTCACTGACTTGTATAGTCGATCCGCCTACTACAAAGGTCTGAACACTTGTGGTGAAAGAATGATGTTGTGTTGACGTTTTATGCAGGATAATGTTGGTGGCATATGTGGGTGGCTTATGTTGATGACATGTGTTGTTGGCTGATTTTGGTGGCTTATGTTGATGGTTTATGGTGGTGGCTTATGTTGATGGCTTATGTTGGTGGCTTATGTTGATGACATATGTTGATGACTTATGTTGATAGCTTATGTTGGTGGCTAATGTTGATGACATATGTTGTTGGCTTATGGTGGTGGCTTATGTTGATGGTATATGTTGCTGGCCTATGTTGATGGTTTATGTTAATGGCTTAGGTTAATATCTTAGGTTGATGGCATAAGTTGATGGCTTATGTTGGTGGCTTATGGTGGTGGCTTATGCTGGTGGCTTATGCTAGTGGCTTATGGTGGTGGTTTATGGTGGTGGCTTATGTTGATGACATATGTTGGTGGCTTAAGTTGGTGGCTTATGTTGGTGGCTTATGGTGGTGGCTTATGGTGGTGGGTTATGGTGGTGGATTATTGTGGCTTATAGTGGTGGCTTATGGTGGTGGTTTATGGTGGTGGCTTATGTTGATGACATATGTTGGTGGCTTATGGTGGCTTATGGTGGTGATTTATAGTGGTGGCCTATGTTGGTGGCTTATTTTTGGTGGTTTACGTTAATACCTTATTTGTAATGGCTTATTTGACAAGTTATTGTTGTCAATGTATTTAGAGGATTTTTCTCTTGGTTTTGGAAAGTATCTCAACTCTTTTTTATGGTAGCATAATGCTTACCGCCATGTTTGTAAGCAACAACAACACACTAAAATTCCAAGAATCCAAAGTACTCTAAGGTTAATGATTGTCTCTCAACTCCATTCAACGTCTAGTCAAAAAACATTATATATTTTTCACATTTTACAAAAAAGGTAAATTGGGAAAGAAAGCTATATGTTTAAACTAAAAATCATATCAAATCATATGCTAACTCCAACACCTACGTCTACCCCAATCTCAGTCAAAAAAATATAATATTCTTCAAATTTTTCCAAAACAGTATTTGGAAAGTAGGCCATATTTTGAAAACTAATCATCCTATAAAGTCATATATATATATACTGAAACCAATGGCTTTTATATCCTTAATCTTAAGAACAAAATATGGAATTTTTGACATTTTTTCCAAAAATGTTCATTTTAAAACGGGGCTATATTTTGGAAACTAGGAATTTTACAAGAAAGTTTGTTTAACGTAAATGGCAGGTATTTACCCCCACTACCCGCAAACCAAGTCCCAGGTCTCTGGGGAAAAATCCAAAAAAAGTTCAATTTGGAAAGTAGGCAATATTTTGAAAACTAATCATCCTAAAAAGTCATATATAGACTCAAACCAATGGCTTTTATGTCCTTAATTGGTAGAACAAAACTTAACATTTTTTCAGTTTTTCCAAAAAAGTCCAATTTTCAAAAATTGTCTATATTTTGGGAACTAAGAATTTTACAAAAAAGTTTGTTTAACGAAAATGAAAGGTCTTTACCCCCCTCTACCCAAAACATAAATTTCAGGTCCCTAGGACAAAAACTGTGCAGTATATATATATATATATTTTGGGGAGGGGGTCTATATTCACTTTACCTCTCTACTTCACAAGATGGCGGCCATAGCTTAACTTAACCTAGCCTAACCTAACCTGACCTACGAGGTGTGATCAAAAAGTTCCAAAAATGTGGCTGCAACTTAACCAAACCTAGCCTAGCCTAACCTAACCTCCCTGTTGACTAGCCCCCTTTGGACGGGTCCTTTTTGAAGGGAGTCATTTTTTTTACGTGTCCCGGAGGACGGGTCCTTGTTGACGGGTCCCAGTGGCGGGTCCCCTTTGACATAATTTGGATAAAATGCAAGGCCAGTCCATAGGGATCAGTCCAAAGGACCCGCCACAGGGACCCGTCAACAAGGACCCGTCCTCCGGGACACGTAAAAAAATGACTCCCTTCAAAAAGGACCCGTCCAAAGGGGGCTAGTCAACAGGGAGGTTAGGTTAGGCTAGGCTAGGTTTGGTTAAGTTGCAGCCACATTTTTGGAACTTTTTGATCACACCTCGTAGGTCAGGTTAGGTTAGGCTAGGTTAAGTTAAGCTATGGCCGCCATCTTGTGAAGTAGAGAGGTAAAGTGAATATAGACCCCCTCCCCAAAATATATATATATATATATACTGCACAGTTTTTGTCCTAGGGACCTGAAATTTATGTTTTGGGTAGAGGGGGGTAAAGACCTTTCATTTTCGTTAAACAAACTTTTTTGTAAAATTCTTAGTTCCCAAAATATAGACAATTTTTGAAAATTGGACTTTTTTGGAAAAACTGAAAAAATGTTAAGTTTTGTTCTACCAATTAAGGACATAAAAGCCATTGGTTTGAGTCTATATATGACTTTTTAGGATGATTAGTTTTCAAAATATTGCCTACTTTCCAAATTGAACTTTTTTTGGATTTTTCCCCAGAGACCTGGGACTTGGTTTGCGGGTAGTGGGGGTAAATACCTGCCATTTACGTTAAACAAACTTTCTTGTAAAATTCCTAGTTTCCAAAATATAGCCCCGTTTTAAAATGAACATTTTTGGAAAAAATGTCAAAAATTCCATATTTTGTTCTTAAGATTAAGGATATAAAAGCCATTGGTTTCAGTATATATATATATATGACTTTATAGGATGATTAGTTTTCAAAATATGGCCTACTTTCCAAATACTGTTTTGGAAAAATTTGAAGAATATTATATTTTTTTGACTGAGATTGGGGTAGACGTAGGTGTTGGAGTTAGCATATGATTTGATATGATTTTTAGTTTAAACATATAGCTTTCTTTCCCAATTTACCTTTTTTGTAAAATGTGAAAAATATATAATGTTTTTTGACTAGACGTTGAATGGAGTTGAGAGACAATCATTAACCTTAGAGTACTTTGGATTCTTGGAATTTTAGTGTGTTGTTGTTGCTTACAAACATGGCGGTAAGCATTATGCTACCATAAAAAAGAGTTGAGATACTTTCCAAAACCAAGAGAAAAATCCTCTAAATACATTGACAACAATAACTTGTCAAATAAGCCATTACAAATAAGGTATTAACGTAAACCACCAAAAATAAGCCACCAACATAGGCCACCACTATAAATCACCACCATAAGCCACCATAAGCCACCAACATATGTCATCAACATAAGCCACCACCATAAACCACCACCATAAGCCACCACTATAAGCCACAATAATCCACCACCATAACCCACCACCATAAGCCACCACCATAAGCCACCAACATAAGCCACCAACTTAAGCCACCAACATATGTCATCAACATAAGCCACCACCATAAACCACCACCATAAGCCACTAGCATAAGCCACCAGCATAAGCCACCACCATAAGCCACCAACATAAGCCATCAACTTATGCCATCAACCTAAGATATTAACCTAAGCCATTAACATAAACCATCAACATAGGCCAGCAACATATACCATCAACATAAGCCACCACCATAAGCCAACAACATATGTCATCAACATTAGCCACCAACATAAGCTATCAACATAAGTCATCAACATATGTCATCAACATAAGCCACCAACATAAGCCATCAACATAAGCCACCACCATAAACCATCAACATAAGCCACCAAAATCAGCCAACAACACATGTCATCAACATAAGCCACCCACATATGCCACCAACATTATCCTGCATAAAACGTCAACACAACATCATTCTTTCACCACAAGTGTTCAGACCTTTGTAGTAGGCGGATCGACTATACAAGTCAGTGACTACTATGGAATATACTATAACCAATAAAGGTAAACCACGTGCCCTGTATCATGGGTACTCTTATAACTATAAGCGAGAAAATGCGAATGGCATCATATTTTGGCAGTGCTCAAAACAAAGAACAACAAAATGTCTAGGTCATCTAAAAAGTAAACATGGTGAGGTCTTAAGTGTGGGTACTCATCAATGTGGTATACCAAATGAAACACCGTTAGTGTTAACAAAACATGATCAAAAGAACAAGAAAAAGCAAGTCCGACAAAAACATAGTGTTACTCAACATAGTGACTTCCTTATGAAAAAACATTTATCTCCTCAAAAAGTCATGTTAGGACAGTTGTCAACGTTCAATAAACCCGTAACACTATCAAAAGCAACACAGACTCTTCAAGAGATCCCTTTTGAAAAGGAAAAAATGGAATTGGATAGTTCTAGTGATGTTGAGGATGATGATGATGATGATAATGATGGTGACAATGACTATAATAATTATAAAGATAATATTTATAATAATGATGATGATAATGATGAAAAAGAAGAGAATGAGGGTTTAATGTCTATAAAACCATTGCGGCTTCCCCAGTTTTTAAGAACAAGAGTACCTAGAGAAAGTTGTAAAAGGATCTACAACAAGCGTTGTGTTTAAAATCTATATCAAACAATGGTAAAGAGATAAAAAGTTGTATTCAGTGTGTAACTATTGTAAAAAAAAACTAAAATGAATAAAAATATTGTATGGGTATTGGCTGTTTTTTCTTAATTGCTATCCCCATGTCCCACTATTAATACAATTGTTAACCATCAACAGTCTCTGACTATGTTCAGAAAGAGAGTGGCCTTAAACAATACACTATATCTATGGTTTGTGTACTGAGTATCATAATAATACAGTGTGGCCAAGCCATGTTAAGGCAATAGTTATGTCAGGTAAGGGATTCGAACCCTTGCTTCCTTATACAGAAATTTGATCTTAAGTCAAACACCTTAACCACTCGGCCAACCTGACAGTTACTAATTTAATTGGTCTTGAGGACTTGAGTGTTTACAAAACTTTTTCCAGTATACATTGACTAAACCACTTGTTTGTTTTGAAATATAGATTTTGTTTTGTTTTACCATAACATTGCAGTTATGAGTTTTGTGAACTGGGTGTTCAATATAGGGTTAAAGGCATTTTAAAATCATTTTAGAAAAGCTCTTAGGTATCGTGTCATGGGTTTTAGTAATGCATTACTGTTCGTTGACTAACATTTACCGTTACACAACATTATTTTGGTGAACGTACATGTTGTTGTTTGAGTCTTTAGTCCTTTGACTGGTTTGATGCAGATCTCCATGCCTCCCTGCCCCGAGCGAAACGTCTCATCTCTATATAGCTACCACACCCTTCATTCAAGGCTATCTGTTTAACATATTATAACCTTTGATCTCCCCTACAAGCTCTTGGGTTCAATTCCTAGATTTAACACAAACTTTTAAAAGTGGTATGACAACTTAAACTAGTCTACTCAGTCTCGGGTGGTCCAAATAAGTAGAAAGGGTTTGATTCACACCTCAACCATAGAGCACCATGTTCTTTTTTTTTTTAAATAATGATAGCCATTTGTTCAATTTCACATTTCACACATTGCAATTTGTCAATTTTCCATTTGCATTTTTTAAAATGACAGTTTAATGTTTTTCAATTTCATGATATGGAAACATTGATTTTTCCATTTTCATATTTACACATTTGTCAATTTCCCATTTATATATATTTTCTTAAATGTCCGTTTAAGGTTTTTAAATTTTGTCTATATGGAAACATGGATTTTCCATTTTGCTGTTTACAAATTTTTTATATATTTATTTTGTGTATGTTGAAAAAAATCGATATTTCCAAAACAAGATTTTTATTTTTCATTTTATGATTTTGTAAATGATCTTAATGTGAGTGCTTGACCATGGATTTTCCATTTTGCTGTTTACAAATTTTTTATATATTTATTTTGTGTATGTTGAAAAACGATATTTCCAAAACAAGATTTTTTATTTTTCATTTTATGATTTTGTAAATGATCTTAATGTGAGTGCTTGACCATGGCAATAATACAGTCTATCTATGTGTTAGCGAAACCATAGAGTCTTATTACTACTGCAAGTAAGAATGTTTTACAAAATAACGACTATCTACCACTGCATTTAAAAAACAAAACTATTGGGGAAAAAAAACTAAAATACTATTTACCATTCATTCATATATAAGTGTTAATTCTCCCTCTCCCCACCCTACCTCATCGTATTTTCTCTGGTCAAATTATCAATGCTACCCATACATACACTAGCTTTCTATATCTTTCTCTATATATATGTTTTCTCTGCTCCACAAGATACAAATTATGGTTGCTGGATTGTATCCTGCACTGTTTATGCGACATACCATTGCCAGTTCATAAAACCGTTAGGTAGTTCTCTACACATAGCGATTTTACCACTGCTCTACCTACGCCTTTTGCTTGTTTGGCTTTCTTACAGGCTAGTATGCGATAGGCAGCATTAACTGAATATCAAACCCAGTCCACCTTTGTATTTGCAATCTAAGTAATAATTTGAAAAGAGACAAGTGTAATCAGTTTTAAACATTATCTCTGCTTTTTTTGTTTGTTTGTTTGTTTGTTTGTTTGTTTATGACATGTATATTAACCTAAAATCAAACCCTAGTCTACCTTAGTGAAAGGCTAACAGTTTAACCACTGCGTCACCATACCCTTCTTTCTTAGTTTGATTCATTCTAGGCCTTAGAGCTAGAAATCGAGTTACGATCTCCAGTGCAAGAGGCACATGTGCTCACCACTATAGCATGTAATGGTTAGCTGGTAACATTAGACAAACGAAAATGATTGTATTTCTGTTAGCCAAGCATTTCTGTCATTTGCCTACTGTGTGAGCACTGCCAGCAAGACAGTTTAGTTTAGAACAAGCGTGTGTGTGTGTGTATAGATTATTAGCCTCAAGTATTTAAAGCTTGTTGTGTGTAGCGACCATCTTGCTCAGTAACCACTGAGTAAGTTTTAACAGTTAACTCATAAAAACAGCATAGGATAGTTGTGTGTGTGTGTGGTTCATGTACTTGGGAATATGCATTAGCACCATGCGCTAGCTTTACCTTACCCTCTAGAGGTAGAGCGTTATCCCTTCCTTTGGACATTGCCAATGACTGCATTCCCCCACAAGTTTTACACTTAAGCCCTTGGCTTGTTCTTGATTAGGTTTGGTTTGCTTTAGGCTTGGTTTGGTTCGGTTGGGTTTGATTCGACTTGGTTCAGTTTAGTTTAATGTAGTCACCATTTTTTTATTTTTAGCTACACTCTTTAACCAATTAATTAATGATAGTCTACTCTTAATTCTTGAATCGATAAATTGAATTTTGTGTGCACCGTTTGTCAATCCATGCCTACAACCTATACTCCCTATGTACTACAGTCAGATCTGAAAACAAGTTCCAATGGTCAAAGACGTGTCAGTCACCATACATATATCCTACAATAATTCTTTCGTTACCTAGCTAGATTTCGTCACTCACAGTAAACATCTTACATTATGGGTTTGCAATATATTAAGAAAAGCAAAAGTCCATGATCTTGTTGTTTTGGGTCTTTTTTGGGGAAATTCATAAGCCATAAAAAGAATGACATCATGTCAAGTTCTGAGTGGATCTTGTATGTCAAAATCCCATTATCGGTTTATAAAATCTCAAGGCCATGCCCTAGCAGTTTTGGATTATTTCAATCAATGAGTCCACCATAGGAAACATCGAAAAAATAAATACCCTTAAAACAAGTCGTCCCATGACCCTCTCCGAACAATGCTTCGCAAAATATAAATTCATCCATTGAACATGATCGGCGACATCATCCTAGCTTCCCCCTCCCACCATGGTTGCCATATCGTTTGACCTTCAAGTGTCCTCAGCATCTCTGTGCTTTTTTTCATTGCCCTGTCAAGTCAATGCATTCCAATAAGATCAAATAACATTCACATCCTGTCAGTCTGCCCCAGCAAGTTTGTTTTCTATACTCACTTCAAGCAACATATAACCAAGTTCTGTTTGTTCTATCTAAAGCCAACTTCATCGAATCAAGGAATTATCATTTGTCATGTCACTCATAATCGTTTACATGTTAAAGACCCCCTTCAGGGGGTTTAGGAATTAGGAATTCCATCATAGGAAAAATCAGAAAACGAACCCTCGACCCGCCGTCTCATCGAAATAGCGAATACTGTATTGGTATATCACCACCGTGGCCAGTAATAGCTTCGTTGAAACACGTGTCCAGTGGTATCGTCTCTTTCTATCTACAACCACTCGTCATGAACATTTTAGACAAATTTAAGAAAAGTTTTAAAAACTGAAATGTTTTCAACATAAGTGTCGTTAGGCTCTTTCGCATTTTTTTAAACATAAATACTATATTCGAAAGAGAGATAGGGGAGGGGCGTCACCCCGAGTCCTACGACCCCTCGTATACGTCTCTGGCGTTATTGGTTTGTGAGATATAACAAAAAGTCTAAAATCACGGTTTTACAACAAAAAATTCTGTTTCCCTCATTCTCAAAAACTTTAACCTATTACCAAAATAAAGAGGGTTTCGAGACAAGCCATTTGACACGTCATAGGACCAAATCCGACCAGGCATTCGTGAAATATCAGAAAAAGTCTAAAATCATAATTTTACCCCAAAACGCCTGTTTCCCTCATTCTCAAAACTTTAACCTATTAATAACATATATAGGGCTTTGAAACAAGCGATTTGACACGTCACACGTCCAAATCCGACCTTGCGTTCGAGAGATATCGGCAAACGTCGTAGGAAAGTAGGCGACTATCTGGCTCTCTCCTCACCACCAAAACCCCTTCTTATCAATCATTTTTTTCAAACAGCTCGCCCTCTTACAAAAATCCCAAGTGCGCATGCGTACAAAACAAAAACAAAAATGTTCATCCATAGCGGCATCTCGTAAAACGCATGCGCGATATGGGCAACCACGTTTAAGTTCATTTTAGCAGCGCACCTTATACATGTCCCATTTGAAAAGAGGCTTTCACTAAAAAATTACAATTTCACCCCCTAGTAGGGGTAGGTTTTATTTAGGGGTTGAAATGAGTGGTCCATAGCAAAGCCCCCGTCAGCCCGAGTCCAACGACACCTCATTTGTCAACATCCGACCATGGGTTCGCGAGATATTGGCTTGGACTCACGCGGCGGCCATGACACTATTTAGAACTCCTAGCTCTCCCCTACTCAGGTTAGTTACAACTTCTGCCAACAGATGCCACGCACATGGATGTTCAGGTGACGCGCTTACTTGTTAGTAGCAAGTCAGTCAGGAGTAGGCAAACTTAGCGCGCGCCTCTATACTCTGTGAGCTGCCTGAATAGGATTGACATTTCGCTGGAAACTCCACGTCAGTCATCACCCCCCTGCCTCTTGACCAATCCATGTTCGAGTAGTTGATGTCATAATACTCTGCGTTGCAATATTACAGCCCACGTGCTTCAGTGCCTGGTATCTCTGACTTGTCCAGTTTGACAATCTCGTTCTCAGACCACATGACGAGACGAGAACTGTCAATCCTATTCTGGCAGCTCACAGAGTATAAAACGAACGTGCTCTGATAGATAAATAACTATATACATAGTCGAATTCAAAGTGCATGCTCAAAATTATCATATTGTGTCTGTTTTAATTGTATACACGTGCATAATACTCATACGTAGTTTACAAACCCTTATAAAAAGCACATTTTATTTTGTAGTGTGGCCTCCTGTGAGGCCGAGTGCAGGTTTTTCTATTCGACGCCCGTGGGCGACCTGCGCGCCAGGATGAGAGATGGAATGGATGAAGATGAATGAAACTGGGCAAGGATGTGGAAGGAAGCGGCCGTGGCCTGTCAGAAGGTACCGTCCCAGCATTTGCCTGGTGTTGAAAATGGGAAATCAAGGAAAACCATTTCAAGGATGGCCGACTGTGGGGCTCGAACCCACGCGTCTACAGAGTCAGCAGAGCGCTTGGCCCCATAGCGGGCGTAGCCACTGCTGTCAGTATAAAAGGAACGAACCTTACATAACGAGAGTCAAACTTTAAATCGTAATATAAACATCAATAAGACTCAAAACCGAACATATTACTATTTGTATATAAATATAAACCTCAGCCCTAGTGGTCAGGATCTGATGATGACCACTTGACGGTCGAAACGCGTAATCCTAAATTGCTCATTTTTCATAGTGATTATAACCAATAACTAAGTATAATCTAGTCCATTGTGATCGCTGTATAAGTGTGTGTGTATTTGTGACTAGGTTTTAGATAGGAGATGGCCTTAATGTATAAGGTGCGTTCAAAAAGTAACGAGCCGGAGGCTGGAATGCGCAAACCGGTGACTACATCGGCTGACTGTGGCGTGTGTAACGAGGTGTGGTTCCGACCAGAGCGTGGAAGGTCACAGCCCGTCGCTAGATGGCACGTGTGCACGTCACGTGACGATACAAAGCGAGCAGCAGCATGCATCAATCGTCCAACGCTGCCAGTCGCAATGCAAACAGTGACATTGAGGCATCAACCGAAGAGCAAAGAGCGGAAGGAGTAGGGGGAACGGACATTCATCGCCGAATGTCACAAGTGTACGGCGAACACTGCACGTCCCTTGCAAGGGTCAAGGCGTGGCACAAGTGCTTCAGGGAAGGACGGGTGTCGTTAGCCGATGATGCCCGGTCTGGGGCACCCCCTGCATTACCGATGACAACGTCCAGCTGGTTGATGCACTCATTACCCAGGACCGCCGAGTGACAGTGAACGCCATAGCCGCCGTGGTCGCTCCACAACAATGCACGACCTCATACGGCCAACACAGTCGCGGCACTCCTGCAGAAATTCAAATGGGAGGTTCTCGGCCACTCTCCATACAGTCCAGACCTCTCTCCCTGTGATTACGCCATGTTTGGTCCCCTGGAAAGGCCTCTCCCAACGATTCACCTCGGACGCCGACGTCCAGCTGTACGTGCGGAACTGGTTCACATCGCAGCCCAGGGAATTTTATGAGACAGTCATTCACCACCTCGTTTCACAGTGGGACAAGTGCCTCAACTGCCAGGGCCAATACTTCTAACATACAGGTACTGGTTTCTGTAATTATGCCTCCGGCCCGTTACTTTTTGAACGCACCTTATAGGTACCACACCGGAAGGGAAAATCATGGAAAACCAATTCCAGGATGGCCAAGGTGGGAATCGAACTCACCTCTACTCATTTCTGTCTCACAAGGTTGAGTATACCCCATTAAACTCTCAGACCAGAATTAAATTTCTTGGCAGAGCCAGGAATTGAACTCAGACCACCACGTTGACAGTCAAGAATGGTAGTCACGAGGTGAATATTGAACGATAACCAAAGATGCTTTTGAGCTACTACACTGTGGTATACCATAGCATTGAGTACAAGCCATACACATGTTAAGTGCGCAGTTAGAATATCACGAAATGTGCAGGAATCAAACCTGGACCACGAATGCCTTACCAACGGAGTTGTGTGGCACGACAGCCTTGTGGGCGCCAGAATGCACCTGGATCACGTGCTGCATCGCATCACGAAATGTTAATTCTGTCTGGAGCCATCCATTACCTGCTCGAAGTAGGTGAGATTAAGATTGAAGTAAATTGAAGGTTTTTACTGCCGGAGGAAGACATGACTGACTGAACTGTTATTCTCAGATGTCAGGTTTGCTTAAATTGAATTAGTTTCTGTACCCAAAATCTAACTATGGAAATCATAGTGTAAACACAAACTTAGTTCATCGCTGCAGCTTTCCGATGGCTACAAATAGAGTTATTACTCGAACAAGGAAGCTTTAAGAAACTGAAGGAAAGAATGATCGAAGAACGTAATTAATACACACAGGTGTGGAAATTGACTAAATGAACATGTTCTTTTTCTAAATTTTATTTTTTATTTAATTTTTAATTTGTGTAATAATTTTTACCTACTGTTTGTTATTATAATTATTTTTAGCCTATTTTCTTTTATGAAAGAAAAAATAGGCTTATGAGATCACCTTTTTTTTTGTCCGTGTGTGTGTGCGTATGCATGTGTGTTTCTGTGTCCCTCCCCTAATAAAATCTAAACGGCAGGAGCAATTTCAATGCAACTCGGTAAGGTCATAGTACTATTTTGGTCGATCCCGACCGTGCCCTTCAAATTTTATTACGTCTTGCCAATCCAACATGGCGGCTGTGCGAAATATTTCACCGGCATTCTGTATCTCCGAAACTATTACTGCTAACACCCTGAAATTTTGTACGGTGATGCAGGGCACTACTAGGAGTTCACCTATGTGACTTTCAAACACCTGTTAAGTCCAAAACGAACATGGCGGCCAAGCGAAGTTCAAAAACATTTGAATAGACTTTTCTTGCGATTTAACCATCCGAACGCAGTGAAACTTGGTACAGCATGTTTATACGCATTGTAATGCACTGATATCTAATTTAGTTCAATTGTTTACATAACCTCAAGATCGTGGCTGTGCGAAATTTACAAATTAAGTTTTTATTTCTTGTGTCCTAATCTGCGATCAAAGTCAACGTTTGAATAGCACAAATACCCTATGACCTGCATATAATAAAATCCAACATGGCGACTATCCGAAATATTTAGACGGTTCTCAATATCTACGAATCTATTACAGCAATCAAACTGAAATTTTGTAGGTTGATAGAGGTAATAAACATGAGTAGGATATATGAAAATAGGCCATAGAATCCTTCTTGGAACTACTTGTTTAGTTTTATTGACGGTAAGCTGTTTTTTTTACATCCATTCTAAAATGTAATATAAAAAATATTCGTTCGGCTTCACCCAAGAACTCTGCGAGGGATCATTCCTCTATCGTCGCAAGGGTGGCGTCTGGGAGCTGAAAACACTTTATCAGCAGACACACCTGGGGATGGTGACAGGTTAATCGCCCAGGTGACCGCTAACTTAGGTGTAATTAAGGAAGGGTCAGGGAAGGAAGTTTGGAACGAAGTCGCCGTGGTCCTGCTGAAAGGAACTGTCCCGGCATATACCTGGTTGTGAACATGGAAACCATGAAAACCATTCTCAGGACGCCCGAGGTGGAATTCGAACCCACGCTCTCCCGATCCCAACGAGGCACGAACTAGCACATTAACACTCTCGCCCACCGTGGCCGGATTTAAGTAATTGAAATTTTTATTGTAATTGAGTTATAATGGGTTATAGAAGTTCTGCCCCCCTAATGCTTGAATGCTACTACATTTTAAGATACTTTCTAAATTTTTTTGTCTTTATACTAAGGCAGTAAAACTAAATTACTTGTTTTCTACGTGTCTTAATCTACGGTTTCAACTATGGTAGGAGATTTAAGAAAAAACGTAGACAATTTCGTTTCAGATGATATTCACCTTAAGGGGAATCTCATTCAGAATCCCGCATCAGTTATTTTGTTTGGCCTTTAAATGTGCAATTCATTAAAGGTTCTATTTACATTTTGAGAGTAAGTCCACCCATTATTATTCCCTTTTTCAACACGGTTGGGGGATGAGATACGATGAAAGTCTACGTGGCGAATGTTTTACGGCCGGATACCCTTCCTGATGCCAACCTCGTGAGAGGAGTTAATGAGAGATGAAATTAATGAAGATGAATTTAACTGGACAAGGAGGTGGCAGGAAGCAGACGTGGCTTACGCCTATTAGAAGGTATCGTGGCAGCGTTTGCCTGGAATTGAAAATGGGAAAACAACGGGAAACCATTTTAAGGATGGCCGATGGTGGGGTTCGAACCCACGTCTATCGAGCCCGCAGATAGCTTAGCCCCAGTGACTAGTGCTGCGCGTAGCTGCCGCCAGAGAGTACACTCTAAAATACCTGGAAACATAGTATCAGACCCTGCTCAGTTATTTTCCAACTCCAGAATTTCCCGCACCTAAACCCATACGGGTCAAACTGAAGTTCATGAAGAAAAAAACAAGAAGTTCCGTGACGAACTAAAGACCTTACTTTTCTTAAAATTTAAGATTCATGCCAATGATTAATCGATATGGATCTATCTAGAATAATGACGAAATTAAGTTGGTAATATCGAAATTTCTAATTAGTTCGAAATACTGTATACCTGGCATAATGTAGCCTAATAGAGCACTACAGTTGGCAGCCCTGGTGACTGAATATATTCTTAGTTCCATCTCTTAAGATACAGAATACAAAATTTGGTTGGAGTCCAATGAATAGCATGGACGTTACATGCAGTTAAACATTGGATCTAACAGCGCGCGTAAAATCATGTTGGCAACAGTGTCATGCATGTATTGGTCAGAAATAATCTGAAATAATATGATCTATTGTTGCGCCAATTTTGAATGCAATCCATTAGTTAGTATAGAAGTTACATGCATTTTAAAATTGGACCTATCAGCAGGCTTAGAATCATGTTGGCAGCACTGACGTATATTAGTTACTCCAAAGTAATCTAGAATGTCATTAAACAGTTGGCAGCCCTGGTGACTGAATATATTCTTAGTTCCACCTCTTAAGGTACAGAATACAAAATAGTTTTAACTCAGACCCGTGAGAGGGCATATTATCTTATATTGGTATTTAGATAATAGAAATTAAGAGCATTTTTTAACAGATAGGGAAAGCAGAATACAGACGTCTGAGGAATGAGGTTAACAAGAAGTGCAAGAAAGCGAAAGAAGAATGGTTGAAAGAGAAATGTGCAGGTATAGAAAATTGTGTGCAAAGTTTAGAGCTATTGGCTTGCATTCTTTCTGATATATTGATATTAGGGTAACAAAAATAGAGACAGCATTTATTAACAGTTCGCAGCCCTGGTTCCTCTTAAGAATACGCATAGTCATAGCTGTTATGGTACACATAGCACATACGAAATTTGGTTGAAATCCAAATGATAGTATGGAAGTTACATGTATTTAAAGTTGGACCTCTCAGCAGGCTTAGAATCATGTTGGTAGCACTGACGTATATACGTTACTCCAAATTAATATAGAATGGCAGGTACTATACGTGTGCATAGTTTAAAGCTGTCGGCTTGCATACTTTCTCATATATATTGGTATTTGGATAATATAAATTAAGAGCATTTTTTAACAGTTGGCAGCACTGGTGGTTCATAAGAATACGTTCAGTCATATCTGATTATGTACACATACAACATACGAAATTTGGTTGAATTCCAATTGATAGTGTAGAAGTTATATGCATTTAAATATCGGACCTATCAGTAGGCTTATAATCATTTTGGCAACACTGCCATGTATGGCCTTCTGGAAATTAAACTGCAATATTATTATCTATATGTGTGCCGATTTTGAAATAGCTCCCTTTCATACCTTCCAAGATATCCAACATGGAGCTCAAATTTCAATTGCGATTTTTCAGCAGTTGGTAGCACTGACATCATTTTCAAATATGGCAGTGAGATATTCAGGTTTAGATCTTTACTCCTACCAAATTTTATTTCGATTGCTCCAGCCGTTTAGGAGTTGATAGGGGGGACACACACACAGCCAGCCAGACAGACAGACAGACAGACAGAAGGACAGACAGACAGACAGACAGACAGACAGACGCACATTTTCCCGGATCGATCTCATAAGACTACTTTTTCCTCATTTTTGCAAAATGTGAAAAGTAGGCTAAAAATTAATCATGTTATATGTCACATGAAAGGACTTTGAGTCTTGATATTAACAAAGTTATATTTCTCCTATTGAAGGGTATATTGGTATTCAGAAAGGTGTAAGGCAAGGCTGCAACTTGTCACCCATACTTTTCAATCTTTACATTGAACAAGCAATGAAGGAAATTAGAGAAAAATTTAAAGTGGGAGTGAAGATTCAAGGAGAAATAATTTCAACTCTGAGATTTTCTGAAGCCATCGTCATCTTGGCCGACACGCCTGAGGATTTGAATCAGTTTTTGAATGGTATGGACTCCGTCTTGAGGAAAGAATTCATGATGAAAATTAATAAATGTAAAACAAAAATACTGGAATGCAGCCGAAATAAATCAGAAACCTCTATGGAGATCAAATTGGCTGGTGAAAAGTTGAAGGAAGTAGGAGACTTCTGTTACTTAGGAAGCAAAATAACCAGTGATGGACGAAGCAAAGAGGTTATAAAAAGTAGGCTGGCTCAGGCAAGGATAGCATTTCTACAAAAAAGGAATCTGTTGACATCAAATATAGATTTAGGTATTAGGAAGTCATTTTTGAAAGCCTTAGTCTGGTGCGTGGCGCTCTATGGAAGTGAAACTTGGACTATTGATGCAGCAGAAAAGAGGAGAATTGAAGCATTTGAAATGTGGTGTTACAGGAGAATGATGAAGATCAGATGGGTATATAGGGTTACAAACGAAGAGGTATTAAGACGAGTGGGAGAGGAGAGATGTTTATGGCGTTTGCTAATGAAGAGAAGAGATAGGTTAGTAGGACAAGTACTAAGACACCCAGGAATAGCAAGCTTAGTTATGGAAGGAAGGGTCGAGGACAAGAACTCTAGGGGTAGACCAAGGTTAGAATATGTTCAACAGATTGCCTCGGATGTAGGGTGTGGTAGCTATGTAGAGATGAAACGATTAGCTCAGGACAGGGGGCCTGGATAGCTGCATAAAACCAGTCAAAAGACTGAAGACTCAAACAACAAACAACAACATTGAAGCAAGCTCTGTTCTAACTCAGTGGCTTGACCAGAGTTGACCTAGTGGAATCCCTGCCACGCCATCGTCTGTGGCAAAGCAGGTTTAATGTTATATTAACTTGGTTGTACCTCTCAATGTATATTATTTGCCATGAATGAGTGTGCTGTGCAGACTGATCGGGGTAGCTCAGTTCCATAACGCATGAAGCCATGGGACCAGGATATCTCCTGGCTTCGAACCCCACCGTCAACCGTCATTGAAATGGTTTTCCAGTGTTTCTCATTTTAAACTGTGGACAAGTGCCGAGTCGGTACTCTCTAATAGGCCATTTAAAAAATTTTTGAATTTTATATTTATTTAGGATTTCTTTGCCTGGCTGCGTGGCTCAGCGATAATGTTCTCACCAGCTGTGCCCAAGGTTGCAGGATCGAATCCTGGCACAGTCGGGTGGCATTCGAGGGTGCGCAAATGCAAGGGAGCCGTGTCAGTAGATTTACTGGCACGTTAAAGATCCCCTTTGGTGAAAAATACCGGCACCCTAACGTCTCTAAAAGCCGCAGTAGTTAAAACGCAAAAAAATAACATTATTATTATTATTATCTGATTTCTTTCATTAAGACGTCACAAACAGCCAGTCCACAAGCCAAAGGAATTAACCATGGTAGATTAAATTCTCCTTAGCTTGGTGGGAATCGTACCCGGGACCCTTTGTGTCAAAGCTTAGCTAGCTAACTATAAGGTGTGTTCAAAAAGTAAAGAGCCGGAGGCTGGAATGCGCAAACCGGTGACGACTTCGGCTAATCGTGGCGTGTGTAACGAGGTGTGGTTCCGACCAGAGCGTGGAAGCTCACAGTCCGTCGCTAGGGGGCACGCGTGCACGTCACGTGACGATACAAACCGAGTAGCAGCATACATCAATCGTCCAACCAAGACCAAGACAGTAGGCCATTCGACATGCTTCCTGGTGTGGTTGAAGACTGTGGAGCACCCATTGGGACTTTCCGTCAGTGCAGTCGTTCCTTCATGATGGTGTGCACACTTCCGACGCTCAATCCGACCACGGCGGCTATGGATTTCACTGTCACTCGGCGGTCCTGGGTAATGAGTGCATCAACCAGCTGGACGTTGTCATCGGTAATGCAGGGGGGTGCCCCGGAACGGGCATCATCGGCTAACGACACCCGTCCTTCCCTGAAGCGCTTGTGCCACGCCGTGACACTTGCAAGGGACATGCAGTGTTCGCCGTACACTTGTGACATTCGGCGATAAATGTCCGTTCCCCCTACTCCTATCGCTGTAAGAAACCGAACAACACCCCTTTGCTCTTCGTTTGACGCCTCCATGTCACTGTTTGCAATGCGACTGGCAAGGTTAGACGATTGATGCATGCTGCTGCTCGCTTTGTATCGTCACGTGACGTGCACGCTTGCCCTCTAGCGACGGGCTGTGACCTTCCGCGCTCTGGTCGGAACCACACCTCGTTACACACGCCACGATTAGCCCATCTAGTCACCGGTTTGCGCATTACAGCCTCCGGCTCGTTACTTTTTGAACGCACCTTAAAATTAGCCACGAAGCCGGACATGCAGTTCTTTGAATAGTTTCATTCATCTTTATTCATTATTCTCTGATTCATTCCACTGAGTTGGACGTCAGGGAGGACACTCGGCCTTGAAAACATCCACCACTTTGACGCATCTCAGTTGTTGTTGATTCATTTATGGGATTTGACACATCATGGTCATAAAGCCCCGTGTACTTGGGTGTGTGTAGAATCCATCTCATAACTTGTGTCATTGTGGTGGCTGCACTGAGGCTGGTGTTTGGATAGGAGGTAGTCTGGTCTTAATTTAGGTGCCATCCCGGCATTCAGCTGAAGTAGAATTGGAAAACCACAGTGATCCACCTCTAGGATGGCTGAGGTTGGAATCGAGCCCATCTCTCCTCAGTTTTGCCTCACGAGGCTATATGAACCTTGTTTCAGCCCTCAGGCCAGAATGAAATTACTCGGCAGAGCCGGGAATGGACAGCCAAGAATGCTAGCCACTAAGCCACATCTCAGTGAGAAAGCACGACTGTTTTATGCTTCTTGAGTGATTTATAGCTATATTTATGATCCACTTCAAGGAACGCGTTACACGACTAGATGAGTCTAGTGTGTGCCTCCAGGCTACATACTACAGACATGTGTCGGAAGATGTGAGTTCTGCAGCCTTATCCACTATTCCTACTAATCACAGTTGATTGCTATGTTAATATTGCTCATGGAATTAGTTACACATGGAGCTGATTGTCAGAGTATTGAGGTCACCCTTTGCGCATAATTTTCATTTGATATACAATGAATATGCAAAGAGGGGCTGTGGGTCAGGTAAACAAACAAGTAGGCAAACAAATAGATATACATATAAATAAATAGACAGATACATAAATAAAAAAATAAAAAATATACGAGCCTTACAGTAGTCGCATATGATGTGTAACATGTTGTGACACGTTATCCTACTATGTGTGTCCCGGGAGCGCACATCCGTTGTTGACAGTGAACTCTGTTGGTCATTGAAATAACTATTTGTATAACTCCAGTGTCAAATCCTGACCGTAATGAATCATAATTATTTGCCGTGGCGGAAGCAATCCACTGCTTACTTGATGCGAGCTGCGCTAAGCAATCCTCTGCCTACTTGATGCGAGCTGCGTTCTATACCGGCCAGTTAGTGAACCCATGCCAGCGATGTTATTGAAAATGGCCTCGTTTAGCCGATAGAGCGCACTGCCAAGTATAGGCGCGATAAAAAATTAGGTGTGCGGAAAGTATATTAAATGTGTTTCTCCCAATGATATGTTTAGAGTTTAGACCAACGAAGTTTCAATTATTGTTAGTAGTCGGCGTTAATATACTGAATTCCTACGTTGTTTGGAGTGTTTGTTGATGCGATATAGATTCCACATAGCCACATGGCCGACAGTACATCGAGTGCTTACATTAAATAAGAATACAGCAAAAGTATGAAGATTTAATAAATCGTAATTGTTTTCAGCCAATATGATAAAATGAATATTTTCACACCAAAGAACGACAACTTGAAGATGATTTATTGTGGGAATATCTTAAACGGGGTCTGCAAACCTTGAGCTAAACTGTATACGATATAAATTCCCCATAGCCACACGACCTACAGTACGTCGTTGTACCGATCTCCGCCACCACGCGCGCTTATTGTTTCCGTCCCATGCACTTCCGTCCCATCCATTTCCGTCCCTTTTCCAAAATCACTCCCACAAACATGTTCAGCTACCGAGCGCCACAAGAATATCCAGATACCGAGTAGAAAGATGTTACACATCAATAAATGAATAAATGAATGAATAAATAAATAAATAAATAAATAAATAAATAAATAAATAAATAAATAAATAAATAAATAAATAAATAAATAAATAAATAAATAAATAAATAAATAAATAAATAAATAAATAAATAAATAAATGGATAGGTAGACAGATAGATAAATACATAAATGAAACAAATACAATATAACTAGATAATAATAATAATCTGTAAATTAAGGCTTTCACGGCCCGGATTACTATTCAAATAATTCATGGTTTTTGGGCTAATGCCGTGTGAAATTAATATAAAATACAACCCGACGTTTCGAAGGAACCTTACCTCCTTTTTCAATGGAATTAAACAATGTGGCCAAAGAAAGTGTATCAATGAGATTACAAAAAACTAGATAAATTCCTTTGTTCGTCACCAGAGAGCAGCTGCCAGAAATTACTGTATGGACCATGGTAGAAAAAACAAGATATTCAGTGAAGAACATATAGCCTACTTTCTCCTAAATGCATGGGTATTGTTATAACTCTTTGTCCTTTTCAAGGAGTAGACAATTGAATGTTGGTTGTAGTAGCTTGTTGAAATACAACGTGTTATACGGATATTAAACATGAATATTAGGTGTCCTTTGATAGTGCTACCTATGTACAAAATTTCATTCAATTCGGTTTCACCATGTTTGAATTGATACGGTGAATCGATTTGCACACATACATGGCCACTATCTGCAAACTATTAGGTTGAAGACCTTGTAGTTCAGTCAAATAATGCTTCCTACAAAAAGGTATGTTGTTGCAAAACTTGGTAGTGATCAGATGATTAGGTTGGTCGTAATTTGATTTAAGCTTTTAAAATTTGGGTGGCCGCCATTACGTTTCCGTCAAGATGGCGGCGATATAAAACATGACACTGAGGTGCCCTTTGCAAGTGCTACCTCAGCACCAAATTTTGTTCAATTCGGTTTCACCGTGTTTGAATAGTTAGGGGGAATCGATTTGCACACATACATGGCCGCTATCCGTAAATTATTAGTCTGATGACCTTGTAGTTTGGTCAAATGATTCTTCATACATAAAGGTATAAAGATGCAAAACTTAGTAGAGATCAGATGATTAGGTTGGTCGTAATTTATAAACTTTTAACTTTTGGGTGGCCGCCATTACGTTTTCGTCAAGATGGCGGCGATATAAGACATGGCACTGAGGTACCCTTTGCTAGTGCTACCTCTGTACAAAATATTGTTCAATTCGGTTTCACGGTGTTTGAATTGATAGGGGGAATCGATTTGCACACAAACATGGCCGCCATCCACAAAGTATCGGGCTGATGACCTTTTAGCTTTGTCAAAGAACGCTTCTCATATAAAGGTGTGTTGTTGCAAAATTTGGTAGAGATCGGATGAATAGGTTAGTCGTAATTTGATTTAAGCTTTGAACATTTGGGTGGCCGCCATTACGTTTCCGTCAAGATGGCGGCGATATAAAACATGACACTGAGGTGCCCTTTGCTCGTGCTAGCTCTGTACTAAATCTCGTTCAATTCGGTTTCACCATGTTCGAATTGATAGGGAGGGGGGGGATAGTCATTCAGAGTACACACACTCACAGACACACAGCCTCACAGACACACAGACACACACACAGACAGACACACAATTTTTCGCCCTGTGTTGATCTCATAAGTCTACTTTCATTTTTTGCAAAAATCGAAAGTAGGCTAAAAACGCGCCATATTAATAAGAACGGCGGACAGAGTAGTAAGTAAGGAGAAGGCAAGGGGGGGGGGGGAATTTAGAGACTCCTCGAAGAATGAGGATGTCACAAATAATTACATAATACGGTAAGTTCGACCGACAAAAACTCAACCTCCTGAACCAGAAGGAGTTAGAAGGTGCGTTTTGTGCCAAAATCTTCAAATCGTCTCAGTAGTACAGGAAAAATCTTGAATTTCTTGAAAAGTCAACGGATATATATTATTTGTTTAAATATTTTTAAATATTGTTTTTAAACAAATAAACAAGACGATAGCCCCTGGCAGAACTGTGTCGCGTCCATCCCGCATAACACTAGAGTCGGGTAGGTAGTCTGTACACATGAGCTGCACACAACCCATTGTGCATTGAGAAGAATATTCAAACATAATTACACGCAGCAGTGACGAATCGCACTCTGATTTCATAAAATATCGACAATTTGTTTAAAAAGTGCGTTTAAACAAATAAATATATTTATAGAAAGCCCGCATAACAGTAAAGCCAGGTTGGTGTTTAATGAACATGCGAGATTTCTCGCACAGATCCCCTAGTTATAATAATTATGTAAAATTATGGTGTTTCAGAACCAAAGCATAGACACATACAGAGCCCTATGGCTTTATTCGTGGGGGCGTGGTGGCTCAGCGGTCTAGCTGTATGCCTCTCCGGGTTCGATTCCCGGTCAATGCATGTGAGATTTTCGAAGTGAAATGCCATGTCCTGTGGTTCGGATTCCACGTAAAAAGGAGGTCCCGTGGCTCATGATCTCAAGATTAACGGTCACGTTAGACTACAAGCTTCCTTGCTTTATTCGTTTATTCGTATTATAAGTATCATGCACGCATTAATGAGTGGGAACTATGTGCACTGGTACTTGTTGCCACGGTAACTAGGTGTCTAATATTTGTCCACGGTAGTTCCAGGTGGACCCTGGCCCAAAAACATATCCGTGTTAATAATAATAATAATAATTCTATGAGTTTTATGTTCCTTTTAACTACTGTGGTTTAACACTGACATAACATCAACTCCTTGGTTCCATTTTGGACTCTGCACTTGCAATGCGCCCAATCACACGACACAAAGTGGACACAAGCTAAGTGGGAGTCATCGTTTAAAGAAGGTCACCCTGTGTGAAAGGTTGAGATTCACCACGGTACTGTTCAGTTAAATATTAAGTAGGATCCACTTTACCCACTTACACTTACACTAAGACCCTTATTCACCTGCACTTTATAAAACTGCTTATTCATCACCTGGTGTAAGTGGACAAATTCACTTTCTATTAGCTGAAAGTATGACAGTTATAACGGACTGTAGAAAGCTTTCAGCAGAGACGATATTCCCACAAGAAGGTGCAAACTTTTATTGACACCCTAGTCTATCTATATATTTAAAACTGTAAGCTCATTTTTGTTACCGCGAGATTGAGAGAAGGGCAGAACCGATTCACTTCGTAGAGCAATCTGACGAAAGCTCTAGGCATGTAGATTTGCAGAGTGTCTTTAAAATAAACAAATATGTTACAGAATAGTTTTGAATTAATAAACAAAACTTCAGAAATCTTGCCACTCACGCATGTGCACAATCGCCTTGCCTTATGACATTTATGGCGGTTAGAAGTCCACCGCGTTTTAATTTAATAGTTATTTATAAGAATAATAAAGGATGGGAACATTGTTTACGATGTTTCCACGATATATACTGGAATAGAATTATAAAAGACGGAAAATGTTGAAATATTGTTTAAAATTGTTAAATATACCCCAATCAAAACATAATTATTCAAACATTATATATTCGCATACTTAAGGTACATGTTTCAACCCAGCAACGAGACCTCCTTCAGCCAACATCAAGAATTAAAATATTATACTAACTAATGTCGGATAAGTAAAAAAATATATGTTAAATATTATAGTTAAATATATTATATTTAAGTAATTTCATCCTCTTTGTACAGATATCCATAACAAATGAATGAAAATCCACAGCCTGCTTCCAGTCTCCGACCGGGTCACGAATGGAATGAATGAAGCCCCCATCTAGCGGCGAGGATATGAACTGTGTCGGTTGCCGAGGCCTGACGCACTCCTCTGGGGCAATGATTAAATGAATGACAGATGAAATGAAATGATAGTGGAAAGTGTTGCTGGAATGAAATTTTGACAGGGAAAACCGGAGTACCCAGAGAAAAACCTGCCTGCCTCCGTTTTGTCCAGCACAGATCTCATATGGTGTGACCGGGATTTGAACCATGGACCCTGCGGTGAGAGGCCGGCGTGCTGCCGCCTAAGCCACGGAGACTAACAAAGATATTCATAATATTATTTTATATTTAATTATAATATTTAACATAAGTTATATACAGGGCGCCCGAGAATGTTCTCCGCAGTGGTACGTGCAGCTGTGAGTGGTTGAGTCATGAGTTTTAGTTGGCTGCACTGCACTGTGTCCTTCAAAGTGGGACTTCCCCGTGTGAGCTGTCGATGTGCATCGCGATAAGCGCGCGAGCCTGCAGGTCTTCAGCGTGTATTACAGTCAGCGAGCGTTCGGATAGATTGTTATTGGAAGAGTGCAACAGTATACAGGCGGTAATGCTTACTACTGAAGAGAGTTTTTTTTGGTGGAATTCCTTTTTTCGCGAAGGCGATCGGTTTACAGAAAATATAAAATTAAGATTTCAGGTGCGGTTTCCTTATTCAAAGTGTCCAAACCGTGATACCATTCGGGATTTGGTAAGTACATTTCGTGTGACTGGCTCAGTTCACGAACAGGCAGGCCTACTCTTTTAACAGACGAAAAACTTGACGAAATCTCCGATATAATGCTGCGAAGCCCAGGTAAATCAACACGAACATTAGCTCAACAAACAGGAATCTCCAAGTCGACAGCACATAGAGCTGTAAGAGACAAGCTTCAGTTGGTCCCTTATAGTGGGCGATGTATGGAAGATAGACGTATGCTCTCGCGGACTTTTTTGTAGAACTTTTCATGCTGAACAATTCTTACACTCATAGTATTTAGATATTTTTAACGGTTTGCTTACAAAGCGATCGGACGCCAGGTTTTTTTTATCGACTATTCCCCTAAAATCTTTACAGCTCGGCTTCCTTTGATCATAAATAAATTATTTTCTTCAGAAATAATACTCGATATATCCTTTACAGAATGGTGAAAACCGCATCAAAATCTATCCAGTGGTTCTTGAGTTTACCAGTAACATCCAAGAAACGGGGACTTGGTTTTATTAAGTAGAGATGAAGCAAGCGTCAGCCGTGGTACCAACGTAACTGCTGTAGCTAGCTCTCGCAGACGCATGTAGGCGCTGCGGAGAATATTCCCGGACTCACTGTATTTTTAACTTATCCAACATTAGTTAGTTTACATAGATATAGCAATAATATTTTAATTCTTGATGTTGGCTGAAGAAGGCATTGCTAGGTTGAAACATGCACCTTTAATAAGTAAATGGATATGTTTTAATTATGTATTGATTGGCGTATATTTAACGGTATTTATGCTTTATCTATCAATACGGATACCACAAAATACTTTGCTAATATGGCAAATGAATTTACATTCTACCCTGGTATTGTCTACACGCCAGGAGAAGTCAGTTTGACACGCTGTGACGGGGAGCAAGGGTTTCATTATAGTAATAGTAATCATAAATAATACATATATTTTTAGCCTATTTTCATTTATGAAAAAATAGGCTTATGAGATCACCTTTTGTCCGTGTGTCTGTCTGCGTGTGCGTGTGAAGGTGTGTGTGATGGATTTTTGTGTGCCGCCCCCCCCCCCCCTAATAACTTCTAAACGGCTGGGCGATTTCAATGAAACTCGGTAAGTTCATAGCACTATTCCGGACGACCCCGACCGTGCCCTTCAAATTTTGTTACGTCTCACCAATCCAACATGGCGGCTGTGCGAAATATTTCCCCGGCATTCAATATCTCCAAAACTATTACCGATATCACCCTGGAATTTTGTACGGTGATAAAGGGAACTACTAGAAGTTCACCTATGGTGACTTTTGAAAACCCGGTAATTACAAAACGAACATGGCGGCCAAGTGAAGTTACGACTTCTAAATAGACGTTTCTCGTGATTTAACCAACCAAACGCAATGAAACTTGGTACAGTATATGTTGACACATTGTAATGCACCGACATCTATCTTCGTTCAGTTCTTTATATAACCTCAAGATGGCGGCTGTGCAAAATATTTCACCGGCATTCTATGTCTCTGAAACTATTACCGGTATCACCATGAAATTTTGTACATAGATAAAGGGCACCACTGAAAGTTCAGCTATGAGACTTTCAAAGACCGGTTAACTACAAAACGAACATGGCGGCCAAGCGAAGTTGAAAATTTTAATGAGACTTTCCTCGCGATTTAATGATCCAAACTCAATGAAACTTGGTACAGCAAATGTTTATACACATTGTAATGCACTGGTATCTAATTTAGTTAAATTGTTTATATAACCTCAAGATGGCGGCTGTGCGAATTTCGAAAATGTAGTTTTTATTTCTTGTGTTCTAATCTTGTGATCGAAATCAACATTTGCATAATGAATGTACACAATAATCATCATCTAATATTACATAACTCTATGGCCTACATATATTGCAATCCAACATGGCGACCATCTGAAATATTTAGACGGTTCTCAATATCTATTAATCTACTGCAGAAATCAAACTGAAATTTTGTAAGTGTGTAGAGGCTATGATCATAAGTTCACCTATGGGACGTTCAATAACCTGGCGAGCACAAATCCAACATGGCGGCGACGCGAAATTTAAATATTCTAAAGGACGTTTGTTGCGTTTTAACCATCCGAGCGCAGTGAAACTTGATACGGTATATGCTTTTACAAATTTTAATCGACTGGAATCTAATTCATTTAAATTATTTTCATAACCACAAGATGGCGGATGAGCATATTTTAAAATCCCGCTTTTATTTCTTGTGTCCTAATCATGCGATTGAAGTTTGAATAAAACACCTACACAATAATCTTCATGAAATAATACATAAATCTAAGGCCTATAATATAAAAATCCAACATGGTGACTATCTGAAATATTTAGACGGTTCTCAATATCTACGAACCTATCACAGCAGTAACTGACAATTTGTATGTTGATAGAGGCAATTGATATTAGTAGGATATATGAAAATAGGCTATTTAGATCTTCTTGGAACTACTTGTTATCCAGGAGTATTACTTACTTGTATGCATGTCTACCCCTTATTATTCCCTTTTTTAACGGGGTCGGGGATGAAATGCAATGAAAGTGTCTGTGGCGGGTGGTTTTTACGGCCGAATGCTCTTCCTGATGCCAACCTCATGAGAGTAATTAGTGGGAGATGGAATGAATGAAGATGAATGAAACTGGAAGGAACCGTCCGTGGCCTGTCCGTTGCCTATCAGAAGGTACCGTCCCAGCATTTGCCGCGAATTGAAAATGGGAAACCACGGATAACCATGTCAAGGACGGCCGACGATGGGGCTCGAACCCACGTCTTCCAGTCCGCAGAGAGCTTAGCCCCATGGCCTAGCGCTGCGCTTTGGCGAGCGTAGCTAGCGCTGTCAGTTGTTATTTACTTAATGTTCACATATTATATGCATTGTATCCCGCGCAGTCTTTGGGAAACTTCGTGTTGACCGACTGAAGAGTTACAACTAATCATCAACAGTTTAAACCAAGCTGACTTCTCCTGGCGCGCCGACAATAAGAGGCTGGCAACCTGGGGAAATATATTGGCAGCCTTGCACACAGATCAGAATGTCCGTGTGTGTCTCAAATAATTAATTATATAAACAACAGACTAACTTGTTTTGCAAATTAAATGTAAGTATTTAATTTAAGTTTAATGTTCAACGCTGTCATGAAATGAAAACTCGACGATACACCGACAACGTTCATTCAGTGCGAATGGAATGTGGACAGGCTTGCTCAACCACGCGTGTGTGGTATAGAAATATTGTTTTTATTAAGACTTCCAACTGGATGTTAAAGTAGAAGCCATTCACGAATAAGTCGCGAGAGGAGAAATGTGGAAATGAGAGTGCTGACTTCTCCCTCTCGTTAGCCAGTTCACTTCGATCAATATTGTAGCATTCAGTCGATCAACACAAAAATAATTCCAATTAGCCTACTGCAAAATATGCTTTGATGACGCAGTCGGTAGCATGCTGAACTGCTATGCCCAACCCGGCTGAAGTGGTCGGATTTCAAAGAGCGTTAAAATCTTTCAGTATGCCTTCCTTTGGAGAGTAAGTAAAGCCGGCGGGTCCATGTCATAGATTTATGGCATGTAAGAGAACCTACCACTACAATTGGTAGTGTGTAGAAAAATGTGTAAGATATATTTGGCTGCTTAAAAACGCTCTATTAAGTTCCAACGTTCGCCGCTAGATGTTAGTGATAGTAGCATCTAGTAGCTAAAGTTGGAACTGCTGAAATTGAACTTATTGGGAGCATTCATTGAAATTTATCGATATGAAATATAACTGCATCCTTGCAAAGAACCTCAATAACAAAGCACGAAAGACGGGTGTGTTCTTAGGGCAGGACTGAACGGAGGACCACTCAGAAGGGTTAATATTCAGCAATATTCAGTCTGTGGTACGCTAACCCCGTAGAAACAACTGAGACGGTATGAAAACTTAATGAAATTATTTACTTGGAAATGCGACTGTGTCGGTATTCAGACCCTAATCTCGTGCAAATCAAGGAGGCACATTGGTTTACTGCACTACCATTGCCTCCGCTCGATCAGGACTGATTTCCAAATGTCTGATAAAGATGGTACGCTAAACGACTCCCTGGAGACTTCTTTGGGATGAATGTGATTTCGATGATGACATCTTAACTACCTAATCGCTAACCTCAAATAAGCACACTCATGACATCCGACGAAAGCAGCCATTCCCAAAATGTTTGTTGTTGTTAATTCGTACTACGGGCTTGGGCCATTTTTGGTCATCAGCCCCGTGTACTTGAAGGTGCTGAATTTTTCTGATAAACTATATCTGTGTTTCTGTGGCGACTTTAACAGTGTGTGTAGCTGTAATTATTATGGTCGGGAAAGGAGTAGATACTATAGCGGCATTTTTCTGTAGGGAGTGTGTAAACACCAAAATCAGGATAGCCGCTGTCAGCGCTGGAATTCAAACCTAGGATCTGCAGCTCCTTGGCACGTTGAATGATTTAACGCGCATGGTTAAGAACGACGAACGATCACTCTACTACTTAGACTATCTGGTCTAACAAATTAATTTCGTGTCATCATGAGCGAGACGGTAGTGCGCTGAGAGCCCAGACGGTCTCAACACAAGGCGTTACCTTTATAACTGAGCTCATGACAGGTTGCAGATTCGATTACATTCCTGAACATGGGTGTGTATGCTAGCCTTAAATAGTCATCTAATATAAATTACCACAAGTGTATTAAGACGATAACGGATGTGATGGCAAGCCTTTCAATCCGCGTCAAGATGATTTGTGGCTTTAAATACCAATTATCATATGTTTATGTTAAATGTACTCTACACTCGTTATTTAAAATTCAGACCAAGTGAATTTGTTTTCATATGCCTGTTCTGTAGACCGTTTTATTGCATTCTTTCTTTTAAAGTTTGCAGGTAATATCATTTAGGTCATGAACACGTTGTTATACCACTCATTACTTCCCCTTTTAACACAATAAATTGTTTTAAACAGATCTGAGGAACAAACAAATAGAACGTAAACATGCTAATAGAAATTGCATGCATCATTCAAAATAAGCAACAGCAAGTTCTACACTGTCACTTTCTGAAGGAGTTCGAGGTCTTGTGGATTTGAGAAAAACTACGCACTACCCTGGTCACGTCACTGAGGTTATAGTTTCAACTTAAGCAGAAAACGTCTGCATTGCACAGACAGACTTCAGTGTTACACCTCATATTCTAAATGCAGTACATGCTCCAATAATTTCAGTTACTACAACAGATCAAATTGTGATCTAATGGAAATAAGTTCTTCATTAGCTGGATCAGCCGTATGTCGACAAACGATTATTGCGCGCTTGACTGACATACTGTACTCTGATGTATACCCAAAAACGTAGGGCTTCCGTCTGCCAACACAAGACCAGGTCATCGCAACAATGAACTATAAACTTCAAGATTCAATTGCTCAATGTGATTTGTGTCACCGTAGTAATACAACCTATTTAAACTCATTTATGGATGCAGACTCATTTCATATTCAGAGTACAAATTATTCCCTTTTGGCACGCCAGAAAGCGATGGTAGATTTCACCGGGCCGGCTTCGGTGGCGTAGTTGGTAGCATGCTGAGCTTCTATGCCCAAGGTCGCGCGTTCAAACCCGGCCGAAGTCGTCGATTTTTTTAAGAGCGTTATAAATCCCTCAGTATGCCTTCCTTTGGAGGGGAAGTAAAGCCCTTCTCTGGCTCTCAACTTTAAACATGGAACTCTAGTTATGAACTTGAGATGGTAGTTGTACTGTATATATTGTACATAATATTGTATATAATATTGTATTCATCATACGCTAAATAATAATGGCATGAAAAAGAACCTTCCACTAACTACACTTGTGTGAAGCCAAAATTTGTAGGTTAGGTTTGATTAAAGCTCTTAAGTTCCACCGTTCGTCACCGGTCGCTGGTTGCGATGGAATCTAGTAGTAGCAAAGTTCACAGCTAGGTGTCGTGGACGGTAGCATTTGGTAGCGAAAGTAGGAACTACTTGAAATTATCGCCTGCAGTCCTTATTTGAATTAAAAGCTTGCCGCGGTGGGTGAGTGGTTATCGTGTCGGATTACTAACCCCCAAGCTTGCCGGTTCCCTCCTGGCCGTGGTAAGTGATTTTGAAGGGCGGAAAAAATGACGACACGCATGTCATACGATGTTGGAATGTTAAAGAACCCATTTGAATTCAGATAGCTGTGTTCATAATGGCAAAATTAATCTCGGGATTTTCCGCCAACACTAAGTTCCTCATTTCTCTACTAGAAAGCGCTATAAAGTCAAGGAGCTTAGATATGTAACCTCCTTGACTGTCATAGTGCTCCAAGGAAGAACGAAATTCAACATGCAAGCTGCCCTCTGGGTGTCAAATAACAAAGCTTGCACCTGGCGCCCGAGGCCATACGATATTATTATTATTATTATTATTATACTTGAATTAAAACAGATACACACACTAATACAGTCATCACAATTAAACAGATTCTACACACACCCAAAGTACACGGGGCTACATGACCGCGTTGTTGCAGCCCCTAAACTGAGGAACCTACCAACCAGATTTCACCGGGCAAAGAAAAATATTTAGAATTCGCTAAATTTGCCAATTGTTGTTTACTTACAAATTCAGTTGAAATTCAAACCACTTGGAAGCTTGAGAATGTTAACTAATGTAATAGCTGTTGTTTCATTTCGAGATTTTTTGTTGTTGTGTCATTTAAGGGGCTTGGATATCGTGGCCATTCAGCCCAGTGTCCTTGGGTGTGTGTGACATTTTGTCCGCGTTAATGTGATGTATGTATAAGTGAGTGAGTTTATATAATAATACAATATCGTATGGCCTCGGGTGCCAGAGGGTAGCTTGCGTGTCAAATTTCGTTGTTTCTTGCATCACTATGAAAGTCACGGAGGTTAGATATCTAAGCTCCTTGAACACTCGCGCTTTCTAGTAGAGGAATGAGGAACTTTGTGTTGGTGGAAACTCCCGAGTTTGTAATTGAGGTGAAACTGAGAGGAGGTGTCCTTGAGTTTCTGTACCGTTTAATTCTCATTTAATAGGATTCGAGGTTGAGTTGAGAAGAATCTATGTGGCGCCAGCCAACCTCAGCAGAGGTGTTGATGAGAGGGGGAAAGAATGGAGATAAATGAAATTAGGCAAGATGCTTGAAGGAAGCAGCCGTGGCTTATTACAAGGCACCATCCCCACATTTGGCTGGTGTTGAAATGGAAAACCACGGACGAACTTTTCAAGAACGGTCGACCATAGGGATTCGAACATAGGCTACTGATCTCTTTCGACTTCAGAAATAACCTGTGCTCTTTGACTTGCGCAAAAACGTACTGAGCTAAACGGTTGGTAATAATAATAACAATATTATAGTACATTATGCGACGAGCCTATAATGGCTATAATTAAGACACGAGTATTTTTATAAAACGAGCGTATGCGAGTTTTATAATTTCCATACGAGTGTCTTAATTACCATTATAGGCGAGTTGCATACGACTGTTTATGTTCGACGATAATTATAACTTTATTATATGTTTTAACATAAATATTCATAAATATCTGTTCAGTCACTAGAATGTTGTGATCGGGTGCTGCAGGGGGTAGTATATCTCTGTTTTCCAAGCTCTCTGGACAACCGACGCATGCGCTCTGTGTGCTTAATGCCATATGTGCAGATTTTGCACCAGTATTCAGTAAAACTGTCACCGAAGTCGTTTCAAAACCACGTGCTGTGTAGAAATTGGTTTTGGGGATATTATGGTACAATGCTATTTCTTGTCTTATATTCACCAGTTTATTTACGCGAACATATGGACGGTGCACTTTCGGTAATTTATATAGACATGTTGGATTTTGAGCGCATGCGCGAAGGTATCCTTATCTAATTGGTCACACAACGGTTTCTTGAGCTCTGATTGGTGGGAGAAACTGTTTCATAATGAAAAATAGTGTTATAATGAGCCTCATTATGATACAGTTTTCTGACACATAATAGTTTGGGTCGAACATAAATTATGTTACGGGTTTAATGTTTATATCAACTTCTGTAGCTTGAGATATGCTTGGGTGACGTTATTTTGCCCAGGAAGGAATCTACTGTCACGAGGTTGTTACGTGTAAACACCCTTAAATGCCAACGCTAAACGAACTGCGCCACTCATCCCGACTCAATTGCTATCCTTATAGTTGCGGTGACTACTGCATTTTGCATTCTACAGATTTATGTCCAGATGAAGTTCGTTCATCCATGCAGTAGATTTCTTTGCACAACTCCGTAGTAAAGTAGGAGTTTTCCGTTGTATAATTCTCACCTTCTTAATCTGCCATTGCCTCTGGATATGTAGCTCCTTTTTTTTGTGACCTCCTTCTGTGGCCTCAGGGTACCCATTCAAACTTCAGACCCAAACGTCGTGAGTTCAATTGCCTGCTCCAACATGAAACTTAATTTTGGTCTGAGGGATGGAATGGGGTTCACTGAGAACAGATGGATTCGGTTCTCAAATAAGCCACTTTAGAAGTGAGTGTACGGGATCAACTCCAAATGCCAAGATTGTATATACTACTAAAGACACCACAATAACACAAATTTAAGACAAATTATATACACACACAAAAATAAACGGAGCTGATGAACTAGAAGGCAAATCCCCTAAATGAAACTAGAACAGCAACAACAATAACATTATAACTTGAGAATCTTCCACCGTGTTACATTTAAAAACTGTTGCTTTTAGAAAATGAAACAAAGATGTTCAAGCAATTGTGCCCTTTAAAACAACAGTTACGACCATCATTGGAGCTTCCACGTCGATCATCAATGTTTCGTATTGATATTGCAGTAAATAACAAGTTCTGACGTTGTTCTCTCTGTCAATGCTATACGATCCCATTTCATCTTCTGCTTGATGATATGGATTTTGCCCCAGACTATGAAATTTGTCTATCTTATATTGGTGGGATATTTCCTCTTGAAGTATCTCGCTTTAGTTTGCACTTAGGAAGAAATGACATTGTAAGTCCATGTGTTTGTTGGATGAGATTTAACGAGCGCCTCTGCTTATGCAACCTTTTTGACTTACTAGTATCGCGGGAGCTGTACTTAGGCGAACCAAACACAACAATATATGATTAAGATTTATACCGTTCAATATACAGTATATTGTTACAGACTATTAAAGAAGAAATAAACTAAGGGATGACATGTTTCGCTCGTCAAGCGAGCATTATCAGATCCAAATATGCAAGGCAAATAGCTCGACAAAATAATATAGTACATTTTGCAACGAGCCTATAATTTCCATACGAGTGTCTTAATCACCATGATAGGCGAATTGCATACGACTGTTTATGTTCGACGATAATTAATATAACTATTTTATGTTCGAACATAAATATTCATAAATATCTGTCGAGATTTCGCCAGTTTTATGTACTGAACAGAGCGCACGAGACGCACAGAATACCTTGTATTTGACCATGGCCTCCTCGATTACCCCACGATGACACTAGGCGACGCAGTGAAATTTAAATTAGAAGGCCTTGGAACTTAGCGCTGGCGCGATGCTATCCTCACATAATTGGTCAAACAACTGTTTCTTGAGCTCTGATTGGTGGGAGAAAGTGTTTCATAATGAACAAGTAGTTCCGTGAAGAACTATATAGCCTATTTTCATATATCCTACTTATGTTAATTGCCACTATCTACATACAAAATTTCAGCTTGATTGCTGTAATAGATTCGTAGATATTGAGAACCGACTAATAACTTCGGTTGGTCGCCACGTTGGATTTTATATATGTAGGTCCTAGAGTTATGCACCGTTACATGAAGATTATTGTGTACGTGTAGCATTCAAACTTCAATCGCATGATTAGGACAAAAGAAGTAACAAGGAGATTTTCGCACAGCTGCCATCTTGTGATTATGGAAACAATTGAAATAAATTAGATGCCAGTGGATTAACATTCGTATAAGGATTTACTGTAACAAGTTTCACTGCACTCAGATGGTTAAATTGCGAGAAACGTCTATGTGAATATTTATACTTCGCTTCACCGCCATGTTGGATTTGTGATCAGCAGGTTATTTAAAGTCCTATAGGTGAACTTAAGTTCATAGCCCCTATGAAGATAAAAAAAATCAGTTTGATTGCTGTAATAGATTCGTAGATATTCCGAGCCGTCTAAATATTAAAGGAAAATTATTGCGTAGGTTCTTTATTCAAACTTTCACTTCGATCGCATGATTACGACACAAGAAATAAAAACTTAATTTTAAAATTCGCAAAGCCGCCATCTTAAGGTTATGTAAACAATTGAACTAAATTAGATACCAGCGTATTACAATGTGTGTAAACATTTCCTGTACCAGATTTAATTGCGGTTGAAACATTAAATCGCGAGAAAGGTCTATTTAAAATTTTCAAATTCGCTAAGGCCGCCATGTTCGTTTTGTAGTTAACCGGGTTTTGAAAGTCTTATAGATGAACTTCCAGTAGTGCCCTTTATCTCCGTACAAAATTTCAGGGTGATACCGCTAATAGTTTCAGAGATATAGAATGCCGGTGATATATTTCGCACATCGCCATCTTGTGGTTATGTAAACAATTGAACCAAGTTAGATGCCGGTGCATTACAATGTGTATAAACATATACTGTACCAAGTTTTATTGCGTTTGGTTGGTTAAATCGCGAGAAACGTCTATTTATAAGTCGCAAATTCGCGTGGCCGCCATGTTGGTTTTGTAGTTACCAGTTTTTCAAACGTCACATAGGTGAACTTCTAGTAGTACCCTTTATCACCGTACAAATTTTCAGGGTGATATCGGGAATCGTTTCGGAGATATTGAATGCTGGTGAAATATTTCGCACAGCCGCCATGTTGGATTGGTGAGACATAACAAAATTTGAAGGGCGCGGTCGGGGTCTTCCGGAATAGTGCTATGAACTAACCGAGTTTCATTGATATCGCTCCAGCCGTTTAAAAGTTATTAGGGACACACACACACACACACACACACACACACACTCCACACACAGACACACACACGCACACACACACACGGACAAAAGGTGATCTCATAAGCCTATTTTTTCAAAATTGAAAATAGGCAAAAATAGTGTTATAATGACCCTCATTATGACACAGTTTTCGGAGATATAATATTTACATTTCGAAATATGCAGTATGAAGTTACAACTAGTTTGCACTGAACCGAGAGAGAGATAACCTCCTCTGCCCACACCACATCACGTGGTAACGATCACATCTTATACCACATAGGGCACATACACAATTCAAGTCTGGCTGACGATATCTTCTGTTACTACTCACTTTGAAATGAAAACCATGTACCGAGAATCTCGTTACCAGGTGCCTCAGCTCGTAGGAGCTCTCTCTCCGGTCCCATGATGTCATCGCATCAGTAGCGTAAAATTCTTGCCTGCTGCTATCTTTCTTAGACTTCATTTCCTGAAGTAGTGTCTCATAACCAGGAGTTGTTGGCAAAAGCATCTGCAGTCTCAGTTCTTCGACAAAGGGAAGCTCACTTGAGAGAGTTCAAAACCAAACGAGAAAGAGTAAATCTTTGGAGGCATAAGACCTTGTTTTTTAGGTCGACGGCCTTTTACCTTTTCTATCTCTGCTAGATGCTTATACTTTAGGTGGGACCAAATGTTTTACAAAATACTACCAAACCTAAAGCGACACCCACAGACAGTATCTGCTCTGCAAAAAACAAACTACAAGAAAACCTGTCAGAAAACTTAGTAAATGTGGTAATTATTACTGAATAATATTAAGGTAATAAGCAGTTTTTCAATGGTCCGTAGCAATACATATAAATATTAATCACATGTAATTTTTTCAGGTTATTTTTCACATATTCAAGTAATTGGAAAGAATGAATGCTACAATAAGGCAACACTGAAGAATGGCTTCAAAGCTATCTTTACAGGTGTTGAGGTTACAGTGTGGTCATAATAATAATAATAATAATAATAATAATAATAATAATAATAATAATAATAATAATAATAATAATAATAATATCGTATGGCCTCGGTGCCGGGTGCAAGCTTTGTAATTTGACACCCAGAGGGAAGCTTGCATGTCGAATTTCGTTGTTCCTTGAATCACTAACAAAGTCAAGGTGGTTAGATATCTAAGCTCCTTGAACACTATAGCGCTTTCTAGTAGAGAAATGAGGAACTTTGTGTTGGCGGAAACTCCCGAGATTAATTTTGCCATTATGAACACGGCCTACTGAATTCAAATGGGTTCTTTGACATGCGAACATCGTATGACATGCGTGTCGTATTTTTGCCGCCTTTCAAAAATCACTTACCACGGCCAGGAACGAGCCTGCAATCTTGGGGTTAGTAGACCGACACGCTATCCACTCACCCACCGTGGCAAGCTAGGGTGATCCTAAGGAACGTAAATGCTCTTGTATTGGAGCTAATAATGTGAAGCCATGTTACATGAAATTATTGAGGTTCAGTCATAGTACCGTACGTCACTAAATATAAACAGATTTGATTGACATTTCCTTGGCACGATCTAACTCATCCCATGACCCACTAGCCTGGTCGATTCGTCCACGTAATGTAGACACCAAACTAATGTCTCCAGAGAGACACAGGTGTCAACGTGCATGATCTTTCATTTGTTGATCTCTTTGATAGGTGCTTATAATATTTGGCTACCCATTACACATATTTACTTCAATGTTATATTCATAATGTACTGTATGTGATTTGAATATTCTATTCTCTAGCGAAAGAAATTCGTGACTGTCATAACTAGAGTATGTATTTTTAAAATTCTATTTCCATATTCTCGTCAGCTACTTGGAAGATAAATGGGAGGGGAAACGGAATATAAATGCAGCAGATTATCTTTGCCATGTCTTTGGTAGTGGCGAAGTTAAGGTTCATGGCCATCTCATATGGTTCATAAAAACATATTAAGGCGGCTTCGGTGGCGTAGTTGGGAGCATGCTGACATTCTATGCCCAAGATCGCGGGTCCAAACCCGGCTGAAGTCGGCGGATTTTTAAGAGCGTTAAAAATCCCTCAGTATGCCTTCCTTCGGAGGGGAAGTAAAGCTAGTGGGCCCATGTCATAGATTTATGGCATATAAAAGAACCTTCCACTAAATACAGTTGTGTGAAGCTAAATTTGTAGGTTAGATTTGACTAACGCTCTATTGGTTCCAACGTTCGTCGCCAGGTGCCGGTTGCGGTGGCACCAAGTAGTCAAGTTCACATCTAGGTGTCGTTGACGGTAGAATTTGGTAGCAAAAGTAGGAACTACTTGAAATTGATTATCTGCAGTCCTTACCTGAATTATAGATAACACACACTAATACAGCCATCACGATTAACACCGGGGGAAAATTCCGGCACGCCGGCGTCTCTATAAGCCGCAGTAGTTGAAATGGACGTAAAACCAATAATCGACCGGATATGGTTGAGTTTCATTGACTCACACTAACGCTCGTAGTGGTAGAAAAGGCAAACAGCTAATCTAATCGACCGTATGTGGTTGAGTTTCCGGGGAACAATCATGGGTCTACCAATGCACGTTAATTCCCAAGTCCATCTCCCCTAAAGGAACAGTGTTCATGGAAGGTCTAGTCTATAACATTAAAGGATGTTTTCAACATTGAGTGTCTTCCCTGAAGGGCTCGAACGGTGATATTTTAAAACTCAGCAATGTTTCTAGGTTTATACCGTGTGTTGTGTGGGGTTTCGCCCAGGAACACAAAGCTGGCTCATGGGCGAGCTCTTGGTGTCCGTGGGACGTGGTGGCACAGCGTTCAAGCTGTTGGCCTCTCACCACGGCAGACCGGGTTCGATTCCCGGTCAATGCATGTGAGATTTTCAAATTGAAATGCCATGTCCTGTGGTTCGGATTCCACGTAAAAAGGAGGTCCCGTGGCTTATGATCTCGCGATTAACGGTCACGTATAACTACAATCTTCCTTCTTGGTGTCCGTGCCCGGACCCTCATAGGAGTAGCGAACTGTGCACTACCTCCCTTCTTATGAAGCGCAAGTGCGCCTCTTAACTGTGAGAGCTAAAGCTCAAGCAACCTTTCACCTCCCTATAAAGGCCGTGAAAGCCAATATACCATCTTTTTTGGAAGCCTTTATAGAGAGGTGAAAGGCTGCTTGAGCTTTTAGCTCACGCAGTTAAGAGGCGCACGTGCGCTTCATAAGAAGGGAGGTAGTGCACACTCCTGTGAGGGTTTGGGTGCGTACACCAAGAGTCGGCTGATGAGCCAGCTTGATGTTCCTAGGTGAAACCGACACAAGACACGGCACAAACCTAGAAAAACTGCTGAGTTTTAATTAACGGGCCGTGAAAGCCAATATACCATCTTTTTGTGTGTTTTTTTTGTTTATTCAAGTTTTCAGCTTTTGATTACCACCCTAATATTTTCTCCAGATCAGTGCCTCAATCAATCAATGTCTAAAGGCAATGCCTTGTCGATTCAACCATTGTCTTATGTCTTCAGCTTGTCTTTTCATATTACAGTAGGAACGACATCCTACGTTTTGCATCAATAAGGCCTACTTGAAGGAATTTCTTCCTAGGTCGACCTCGTCCCTTCTTTCATAACACCTTTCCTTCTAGTAGATTGGTTAGAAAGGTATTATGACGCATGGTGTGTCCAATGAATCTAGCTGTTCTTCTATGTACTGTTACCATCAGCTGTTTCTTCCCCTGGATTTCTCGCAGTAAACTTTCGTTTGTTCTTTTTTCAGTCCAACTGACCTTTAGCATTCGCCTCTAGACCCATGTGCCTACGGTCAGTATATTTACCAAAAGCTATATAGGCCTATTTAACAGTACAGAAGCAAACGAGAAATTGTTACTGTGCAATATGAATTGCTGTAAGCATGCTCAATATGATTGAAACGCCTTTATGTATCAGATCCTAAGACAAGATGTCAAACTCGGTGGACCACTTTCCTTCCGATTCTTTTAGAGTTGACCTGACACATCTTCTCTTGTCTGATAATTACATAACGTACATTGTATTTTGGGCCAATAACATAAATATTAAATATTATTTAATTTGCGGTTATTTTTTGTTGGTTCCTAGATAATTGGAGAGAGCCTGACCATGTAGGGAAATATCATCACCATAATGACTACGGGCGCGCTGGGGTGTGTAATTGAACCAGCACTTAATTGCTGTCCTCATTCTGCTGCGGGCGGGACGTGGACACCCAGGGGCAGACGGGGATAGAGACCACGGTTCCCTGGCGATGAGGCGCGGACTCAAATGATGCAACTTCTTTAATTAGAAGCATGAGGAATTGCAATAGTGAGAGATTACAAACGTTTAAGATTAATAGCGACTGTGTGGCTCTGCCATTCACATCTTATGGTGAAATATTTGAGATGACCATTTTAATATACTTTCATAAAAATGAAGTAGGCTTGTGTGAGCAATCGAAGCGTTTGTTTGTCTGTGAGTGTCCAACTATTTGGTCTGTGTATGTCCGTCCCCCCCACCTTTGCATTCTTGAACCGAATTGAACAATAGTACATTACACAACAAGCCTATAATGTCAATAATTAAGACACGAGTATGTTTATAAAACGAGCAAAGCGAGTTTTATAATTTGCATACGAGTGTCTTAATTAGTATTACAGACGAGTTGCGTACGTCTGTTTATGTTTGACGATAATTGTAACTTTATTTTATGTTCGAACATAAATATTCATACATATCTGTCGATATTCCATCAGTTTCGTTTACTGAACAGGGCAAATGGGACGCAGAGAATACCTTGTATTCAACCACGGCCTCCTCGAATACCCCTCTATGACACTAGCCACGCAGTGGAATTTAAGATAGGAGGCCGTGGAAGTCAGTGCAGGTGCGATGCTATCCTTACCTAATTGGTCAAACAGCTGTATCGTAATGAAAATCTTGAACTATGATTGGTGGAGAACCTGTATCATAATGAAACTTAAACTAAAATGAGCCTCATTAAGATGCAGTTTTCTGGCATATAATATTTATATTTCTCCATGGTCGAATATGAAAGTTGTAATAGATGTAACCCTTCTTCCGTCCAACCTTACTAAACTTTCTATATTGCTGTCATTCTTAGCGAAAACAAAATAACTGCCACCTGAGTCTTCATTGCCAGGGTCGGTTAATCCCAGAACGAAGCATCGGATGACTACTAAATTTAAATCTCCTGTACCAACCTATAAGGCGAGTTATACGCCGCAGTTAGGCTGCCTATGTTTGGCTGGATGATTTCAATATCGAGACCGCACATAATTTTCATGATTTATAATCAATAACTCACGTTTCAATGAATCAATGCTCACCAAAATCTGCATTCAGGAATCTCTGTATGATGGACATAAATAGCAGAGTTACATCGCAATTATATTGTATACGGTATATTACTCGTATCCTCTATGTTGAATACATATACGACACATTAAAATCGGTTATTCACCATCTTATGGCCTACATTTAAAACTCCGAAACTTAAAAATGAGGTAGTATTGTATAGAGGACTAGCTGTATCCGGCATGCGTTGCAATGTCAATGAAAGAAAATGTTGGCGTAGTAACTTTGTTTGTTGAAGTGCTTTTGGATACACAATATTTTTCTTTTTCCCTTAACTGTCTCAAAACTATTGTAAAATGGGTTTACTATCTCAAAATCATTTGTGGGAGCGTGCTCAACAACTCACCAAAGTTTCATCGCAATCGGATGAATGGTATATGAACGCATACGGGACTTTGTTTAAACGATTCGCGCGCCGTCACCCAGTTGTTGATTCTACTCGTGCACTACCTATTGCAACATAGATTTACTAAGTCAGAAACCTTCGCAAGAGTGTACACAACAACTCACCAAAGTTTCATCACAATCGGATGAGTGGTATGTGAACGCATACAGGACTTTGTTGAAACGAATCACGCGCTGTCACTCATTTGTTGAATCTACCGATGCGCTACCTATAATAAAATGGATTTACTAAGTCACAAACCTTCGCAGGAGTGTACACATCAACTCACCAAAGTTTCATTGCAATAGGATGAATGGTTTATGAACGTATACGGGATTTTGTTGAAACGAATCGTGTGCCAGTTTGTTGAAGCTACTCGCGCGCGATCTATTATAAATTGGATTTATTATGCATATAACCCTCGTGGGAGTGTGCACAACAACTCACCAAAATTTCATCGCAATCGGATGAATGGTATATGTACGCATATGGGACGAACAAACAAACATTCATTTTATTTATAAAGTAGATTATTAATAATGTTATTGGTTTTACGTCCCCTTTAACTACTGTGGCTTTTAGAGACTTCGGTTGCCGGAATTTTGCCCCGAAGTGGATTTTTAACGTGCCAGTAATATAGAGGAATTACTATGCTTAAGGCACAAGTGCATACACTTTAAACATTCAAGATGGTGGCCGTCCGTGATATTGAAACATTAAAACATGGATATACTTGTATGTAATTGAGGAATGCAATTGAGTGGCGAAACAAGAGTCATGAATGCAAGATCTCAATGGCGAGATCACAGGACTATCACAATGAAAATTACGTGAATACACTATCTTAAACAGGTATTGATCACTCACCATCTAACAAACTCAGGATTGCCTGCGTGGCGCAGTGGTTATGTTCTCACCTACTGTGCCCACCGTTGCAGGATCGATCCTGGCGCAGTCAGTTGGCATTTGAGGGTGCGCAAATGCGATGTAGCCATGGCAGTAAATTCACTAGCATGTTAAAGATCCCCATTGGGGTAGAATTCCGGCCCCCTGGTATCTCTAAAAGACTCAGTAGTTATAAGGGACGTAAAATCCATAACATTATTATTATTAATTTAACCGTCTACTTGAGCCTCTCTTTACTGCGTGTTAACAACCACTCTCATTTCAGTGTCTGCGTCTTGTTCGTTTTCCGGGTTTGACATCTTGCCAGTATCTCTTGTGCCCATCTATCAGCTTGTTCTTCCGCTCCTCTGCTACGCGGCCTCTCCGTCTTCTGGGTTCTGCTTCCACCATAAAACCCTGATAGTTTTTCACCAACCTTCTGAAACTATTCCTGTCTTTGATTTTATCCTCCGCAATGTCCATCTGTCTCATATCTTTAACATTATTATTATTATTATTATTTTATTATAAACTAACTTAGAATTTCTAAACTTGGTAAAAATATAGTATTACTAGCAGGTACCCGCGGCTTCGCTCGCGATCAAGACAATGGGGACGATGCATTATTGCTGATAATTGGTTTATTCTATTACAGCAATCGCGGCTACAGGTGGGTCGATTCTAATTCTGAAAATTCTGATACATACAGTATATTGATATGAGCAGCAAAAGTGGGAATTTTATAGAGTTGTGAAAGTCTGCAGGGTACGATATTACATTATGTGAACACATTTGAAAATTTTGGTTTTGGTTTTGCCATCTTCTGCTGAGACGTAACGATTTTGTTGTCCGGATAATCGCGAGCACGCCACATACAGTTGCGCGTGGGAAAAAAAATGGTTTTGTCTAAACGTACAGTACACCTGGAATGGCAAATCTATCGGAATTTGGGGAATTAAAAGTATTTTTCCTTAAACTATTCTGGGTATAATTTTGCCACACTTATTGATGATTTGAACGTCAACATGACGCTATTAATAGACCTATAGTAAAATATCTCTCACCTTGGCCGCTGATGTACATTATGCAGTCTCTTCCCGTGTTACATCCCAGGGATTGAAATTCTCCAACAACCCTTTTGCCTCACATGCCTGTCTAAGTAATTAAAATTCCCGATTGTTGTTGTTTGAGTCTTCAGTTTTTTGACTGGTTTGATGCAGCCCTCCATGCCTCACTCTCCTGAGCTAATCGTTTCATCTCTACATAGCTACCGCACCCTACATCTGAGACAATCTGTATAACCCTGGTCTACCCCTACAGTTCTTGTCCTTGACCCTCCCATCCATAACTAAGCTTGCTATTCCTGGGTGTCTTAAAATGTGTCGTACCAACCTATCTCTTCTCTTCATTATCAGTCGCCAGAAACATCTCTCCTCTCCCACTCGTCTCAATAGCTCTTCATTTGTTACCCTATCTACCCATCTGATCTTCATCATTCTCCCGTAACACCAAATTTCAAACGCTTCAATTCTCCTCTCTTCTGCAGCACCATTAGTCCAAGTTTCACTTCCTTATAGTGTCACGCTCCAGACAAAAGCTTTCAAAAATGACATCCTAATACCTAAATGTATATTCGATGTCAACAGATTCATTTTCTGTAGAAATACTTTCCTTGCCTGAGCCAACCTGCTTTTTATATCCTCTTTGCTTCGTCCATTATTGGTTATTTTGCTTCCTAAGTGCCGGTAACAGAAGTCTCCTACTTCCCGTAGCGTTTCACCTGCCAATTTGATGTCCATAGAGGTTTCTAATTTATTTCGGCTGCATTCCAATAATTTTGTTTTACATTTATTGATTTTCATCATGAATTCATTCCTCAAGACGGAGTCCATACCATTCAAAAACTCGTTCAAATCTTCTGGCGTATTGGCCAAGATGACGATGTCATCAGCAAATCTCAGAGATGAAATTATTTCTCCTTGAATCTTCACTCCGACTTTAAATTGTTCTCCAATTTCCTGTTTTTTTTAGAGATCTTTGAAATGCGCTGCCCTCGCACACGGTGCAGATGCATTGTCAAAGGAAAACATTCTATGTTACGAACATGGGCCGCATAACCTGTACCGAAAGCCTATTCTGGACAGCAGTTCCTTGAACTCAGATTTGCCAACATTTTATTGTATCTTTCCATGTGGTATGTCTCTGTACCTCAACATAGAGAAGAGTGCTTTAAAAATCATGTCTTGTGTAAATTTTGGAAAAGGTAGTGAGTGTGGATTTTGCCGGAGTGGATACTCGCTAGTAGAAATTCTTTTCAGTAAAATAGACTGGTTTACAATTTGGTAAGTGCACATTGAGGTATATGACGGCGGGATGCCTTAAGTGTTAAGGAAACGGCAATAGCCGCCTCAGAGCTTCGTTGCTACTGAAATAATGACCAGACTGATATTTTGTACTTACCTATACGGGATTTGTGAGCCCAGTGTTTATGAAATTGAACGTAGCTATATCGCTACCTTTATTTAATAGCCGCTACTGTAGTGTTTAAAAATTAAAGGTGGTATAAGAAGGCGCTTCCCCTATTTTTTAGCCTACTTTCGATTTTTGCAAAAAATGAAAGTAGACTTATGAGATCAACACAGGGCGAAAAATTGTGTGTCTGGCTGTGTGTATGTGTGTGTGTGAGTCTGTGTGTGTGTGTGTGTGTGTGTGTGAGTGAGTGAGTGTACTCTGAATGTCTGTCCCCCCTATCAATTCGAACACGGTGAAACCGAATTGAACGAAATTTGGTACAGAGGTAGCTCTAGCATAGGGCACCTCAGTGCCATACTTTATATCGCCGCCATCTTTACCAAAACTGAATGGCGGCCACTCAAACGTTCAAAACGTAAACTCAAATTACGGCTAAACTAATCATCCGATCTCTACCAAATTTGGTGACAACATACCTTTATATAGGACGCGTCTTTCACCCAGACCTCAAGGTCATCGGCCTTGCCATTTCAGGACGGTGGCCGTGTGAATTATGCAACCATTTTAATCAATAGCTTAAGACCCACCAATTCAGATTATCAAGCCTAGGGTGGTTTAAGCTATCCTGAAGGTCGTGATCCGTTATTTATTATAATTTAATATTATAATATTATTCTGTATGACTGGCTTAAAAGAGCTGAGCTGTATCTGCCACACGACAAGATGGCAGCTGTCCTCATGAGCCTGTCTTATATTTCAGTAGTTTTAGTATGTTGTATGCGATATACCCTACTGATACAATAATATAAACTTTGTATGAAATGATCTATAATGAAGATGTACTGCAGTGAAGAAATAGTTTATTTCAAGTCATTATTTGCCAACAGGTTGAATCTAATATATCAGTTAAGATCGCCATGATGTTACGGATATGTTTAGCTCTGGGCTAGCGTGTTAGCCTGTCACGCAGTTGACTGGGGATCGAATACTGCTACAGTTGACTTTTCTTTCTTGAATTCTTTTACAAATGATGTGCACAAGCTCTTTTCACAGATACTGAATAAAATGTCATTTAGCTCAAAGGGGAGGCTAATGTATACACTCGTTTATTAATAAAATCACAGTCCCAGCATTGCACATAAACAGAAGACATTACGAAAAGGAGAATAGAAGAATTAGATACACGTTGTTATCAACCACAGCCTTCTTAATGTCTCTGTACGGTGCTGTCCTCTTGTGGGTTATGTGGGTAGTATTGTTCCAAATATACCGCTGTGTCAATACCTGGCCTCCTAAAGTATGGCAATTTTGTAATACTGGTAGTTCGACTATTAGCCACGATCGCGCTCCGATTACCTTTAATGATAGAACGTACAAGGCACTGCCGGCAGGAAGTTAGGTCCTCATTTGAGTACGTAATTCAATTGCTTATATGAGGACGAAGCGTCCTGCTGGCAGGACCGTTCTTTTTTCCATTATATAGAGGGAAATGTAACGAATCAGCGCATGCAAGTCTGAAGTTGGTAGCTCTGACCGTTCAGTAATGGCGGCGATTATACGTAATGGTGACTGTGTTTATGTTTTTGCTACCTATTTCGGTGCTCCAAACAGCGGAGATGCATGGAGTCGCTCGTTATTTGTTAGTAATTATATCAGTAAATGTCATGGTACTGTAGTTTAAATTACGTGTAGTTGTGCAACTGTGCAGTGGGATATTGACAAAAACACAACTAGGCTTTTTTAATTTATTTATTCTCGAGTGATGGACGCGCCGTCGCTCATACATTTATTTAGTCTCTGTACTATAAGAAAACACGTTTATACTTTATACGTTTATATATTTTAGAGTCAATATGTTGTTAAGAGGCAGTTATTGTATTAGTCAATATGAGTCATATTGAATATTTTAGAATATTTACAGACTTTTATTGTTTGCCCAGTACCAGAACTGCAATATTACACACATCAAAAAAAGTTTTGCATCACCTCGGTTCCAAGAGTTCCGGAATCTTTAAATACAAAGGGAATAGAGATCAACACAAACAACATTTCAGCTCGTTTTATTGCTCATGAGACCCACACATTGCATGTTGTACCATCATACAGCTAGACTTTCAGCATTTGTGGTCCAGATTGCAGTACACACCACTACCTCTAATACCCAGTAGCACGTCCTCTTGCATTGATGCATGCCTGTATTCGTCGTGGCATACTATCCACAAGTTCATCAAGACACTGTTGGTCCAAATTGTCCCACTCCTCAACGACAATTCGGCGTAAATCTCTCAGAGTGGTTGGTGGGTCAAGACGTCCATAAACAGCCCTTTTCAACATATCCCAGGCATGTTCGATAGGGTTCATGTCTGGCGAACATGCTGGCCACTGTAGTCGAGCGATGTCGTTATCTTGAAGGAACGCATTCACAAGATGTGCACGATGAGGTCGAGAATTGTCGTCCATGAAGACAAATGCCTCTCCAATATTCTGCCGATATGGTTGCACTATGGGTCGGAGGATGTCATTCAGGTATCGTAAAGCCGTTTCGGAGCCTTCCATGACCACCAGTGGCGTACGTCGGCCCCACATAATGCCACCCCAAAACATCAGGGAACCACCACCTTGCTGCACTCGCTGGACAGTGTGTCTAAGACGTTCAGCCTGACCAGGGTGCCTCCAAACACGTCTCCGACGATTGTCTGGTTGAAGGCATATGCGACACTCATCGGTGAAGAGAACGTGATGCCAATTCCGTGGGGTCCATTCAGCATGTTGTTGGGCCCATCTGTACCGCGCTGCATGGTGTCGGGGTTGCAAAGCTGGACCTCGCCATGGACGTCGGGAGTGAAGTTGCGCATCATGCAGCCTATTGCGCACAGTTTGAGTTGAAACACGACGTCCTGTGGCTGAACGAAACGCATTATTCAACATGGTGGCATTGCTGTCAGGGTTCCTCCGAGCGGCAATCCGTAAGTAGCGGTCATCCACTACAGTAGTAGCCCTTGGGCGGCCTGAGCGAGGCCTGTCATCGACAGTTCCTGTATCTCTGTACCTCCTCCATGTCCGAACAACATCGCTTTGGTTCACTCTGAGACGCCAGGAAACTTCCCTTGTTGAGAGCCCTTCTTGACACAAAGTAACAATGCGGACGCGATCGAACTGCGGTATTGACCTTCTAGGCATGGTAGAACTACAGACAACATGAGCAGCGTACCTTCGTCCTGGTGGAATGATTGGAACTGATCGGCTGTCGTACCCCCTCCGTCTAATAGGCCCTGCTCATGCATGGTTGTTTACATCTTTGAGCAGTTTTAGTGACATCTATGAACAGTCAAAGGGACTGTATCTTGGATACAATATACACAGTCAACGTCTATATGCCGGAGATCTGGGAACCGAGGTGATGCAAAACTTTTTTTGATGTGTGTATTACGCTCTGATAACCCAAAGTACTGCCGGAAGGACGCGTCCTGCTGGAAGGCCAGTTCAAACATTTGCCATAAGGGTCCAAAGTCCTGCTGGAAGGACGCACCGCTGTGTACAAAAGTACTTCCGGAAGGTCCTTCTAGCAGGACGAGTGACTGTACGCTCTATCATTAAACACTGCCAGTTGGATCGCCTCCCTCCTGGCTACTTTAAACTGCCTACTCGTTGAACACCCAGAGGCGTACTAGATAAATATGAATTCACTGCTAGGTCGCAGCACCAACCTACTGTGATTGGCGCGGATTTTTTAAGGGGAAGGTACCCAAAACGATAGATTCTTAAGTTTGCAGGCTGGCTTAATATAGAGATTAACGGACGTGAATGCATTACAATAAGTTAGTAGTTTTGTTATTCAATCATCATAAAGTATATAATATTGATTTTGACACTTACTGGCTAATTATCAATATAAAAGAAAACAAACACTACATGGTGGTAGAGGTGGTTTTAGGGATGAGGACAAAGAGTTACAAATATACCCATACATTTAGGAGAAAGTAGGCTATATGTTCTTTGCTGAACATCTTGTTTTTACCCCTGGCACTACAGCCCATGAAGGGTCTAGGCCTATCATGCGACCACTTCCCAGCCATTTGGCCAGCAGATATTGTGGTGACGCGTGGTCAGTGCATATTGTCCCCTCAGCCATTAATCTTGTTCTTCGTGACCGGGGCGCTGCCTCACAGCTACTCAATTGTCCTCACGAATCTGAGTGCAGCCCGTTGCAGCCCTCACTTCAGTGTCTAAAATCTCTGACGGAGCCGGGAATCGAACCCGGGGCCTCCGGATGAGAGGCAGGCGCGCTACACTGTTCTTATTGTGTTTATATATATCTTGAAAAAGATAATAAATGGATTGACATTGCCTCCTACAGGGATATATAGAGAATCGGATGTCATACCTTGAGGTAGTGTTGCCATGGAAACCGACTTGCGATTAGTTCATCAATCAGAGCGAAGATAGTTTTCTGCGAATATCTTTGAAACTGTTGGTTTTAGGGCCTTAAAATGTAGTTTTCGGTGTCCCGTAGGGACGTACCGAGTATTGTTTCTTGCATCGAGGGGAGTAAAATGAGCTTTGTCCGGTCTTTATGCGACAACTTCGATATTTAGTCCTGGTTGAGTATTTTTGGTGACTTTACAGTTATATTGCCCGTTCCACGGGAACAATGATGTATTTCCGCACGAAAGGCAGCCTACTGTATATGTTATCCCATGGTATAAGCTGTCTCCATTTCAAATTTCATCCAAATCCGTCCAGCCGTTTTAATGTCAAGAGGTAACAAACTAACACACACACACACACACACACACACACACACACACACACACACACACACGGACACACAGATTTTCACAATTATAATATATATAGGGATATAGGGATGCAGGAAATTAATATAGGGGAGGGTCTATAAAATTCTAGTTAATTTATTAATTTTTGGCTTACATGTGTGGGCTGGTTGAGGACATGATATATGGATCCAAAGCTACCTACCTTTGGTGGCGAAAGATTTTGGTAATCATTAATGCTGTAGGCCTACGGCTTGTACGTTGTGTAGGTTATGTGGCGAGTGAGGAGTCACAGAAAAGCGAAATCGCCTTATTTAAGCCTCAAGGCTGTTACACTGAACATCGCTCACGCTGCCATCTCGAATATACAGTATAAATAACTAGCTGAAGTACCCGTTCTTCGAACGGCTTTTAGTACTTGCTGGCCTAAATCATTAATATATATAATCACACATTCGTAATGTAGTTATGTTATTTCCATGTTACCAACTACATGTGTAGACTACATGCATTTTCACTCACCTAATTATTAATCAGAGGTAGGAAAGTGAAAATCCTTATTCTGCTTTCAGTCGACCGATTGGGTCAGGGAATGGAATGAATGAAACCCCCATCTAGCATGGAAGATATGAACTGTACCGGCCGCCGAAGCCTGTCGCACTCCCCTGGGGCAATGCTTAAATGAATGACAGATGAAATGAAATGATAGTGGAGATTGTTGCTGGAATGAAATTGTGACAGGGAAAACCGGAGTACCCCGAGAAAAGCCTGTCTGCCTCCGCTTTGTAGGTGAGAAAGTGCGTTTATATATTGGAAATAAATATCAGCTTCTATGTAGTAAAAGTTAAATATCATGTCTTAAATATTGAACACCTGTCGTTTAACGTCTTCATACTATATTTAAACATATAAACATTATACTATAAATACATCAAACTTGATAGAAATTATCTTATCCGCAATAAGTAATATTGCGGAAACTACGTACCATGTCATGATAAAGAGTAACAGTAACGGAACAAACTTCAATCATCCCAAGTAATAATAACAAAAACAAATTAATCACAGAAATTTTTTCTAAGTTTATGCCGTGTCTTGTGCGAGATTACGCCTAATAACTCCGAGATGGTACATCTGCGGGCTCTTGTGTTCTATTTGCGGACTACTAAAGGAGTAGCAAACTGCGCGATACCTCAATTCTTATTTAGAACACCTCCGCTACTTTACTGCGAGAGCTAAACGCGAAAACAGTCTTTCACCTCCCTATAAAGGCTTCCAAATTGGTTGTATATTGAATTTCAGGCCAAGCAATTAAAACTCAGCAACTTTTGTGCGTTTTTTTTATTGGCCGTGAAAGGCAAAATACCAACTTTATTGAAATGAATTTGCCCAGTTCTGCAGTAAGATTACTATGAACACTAAATAAACTAATGTGACAGTCGGTAGTCTTCGACACATTCATCAGTGTATTTGGGTTTCTGATCATGGTGAAAAACGACAAAAAGCAGATAAATATTGGCCAACAGAAATATTCAGTTAACAAAAAACAAATCGATAAAAAGGATGAAAGCATACCGTGCAAAGTAGAAATCACTAGATCCAAATACTGACATACAATAACCGGCATAATGAGTATAAAATTAGACTAAAAATCACGTCTCGTTTCGGACCCCACAAACTACCTCTATAAATAAAACAGTTCATGTAGAGACTAACATAGACTAACATCGCTCGGCGTTGACCGTGTTTTATAGCACATATTTAGGTTTTACTCGCTGACCGTTAGAGATACACGAAAAGTGGTAAGCGCCTTTCGGATAAAAAATTAAATTTTAAAGCTCGCATATCCCATCAAAAGTTTGCTATTTCTTAGCGTTCTATTTTTATTTTAAATGGAAATATGAAATTTTGAAACCAATGGGTGTAGTGACGTCACAATGTAGGTTTTACTCGCTAACCGTTGGAGATACACGAAAAGTGATAAGGACCTATCAGATAGAAAATTCAATTTTAAAGCTCGTATGTGCGATCAAAAGTTTGCTATTTCTTAGCGTTCTCTTTTTACTTGAAATGCAAATATGAAATCTTGAAACCAAAGGGTGTAGTGACGTCGCTAAAATGGTCGCCATTTTTAAATAGTGCAAAATATCGAAATCAAAAGTAGCCTACTGTATGTGTTAACCTGGTAAATCAGCTACATCCATGCAAAATTACATTTCAATCGGACCAGTGGTTCTTGCGTGATTGAGTAACAGGACGACAGACAGACAGACAAACACCATCTCATTTTTATATATTAGTATGATAAAATCGAATACACAGTATCTACGTGTTATTGTGTTGTTGGGGCATGGCGAAGACATTTGAGGACCCTAGTTGTGCTGAATATTACTGCACAATAATAACACAATTTAGAAATGGAATAATGCCAAAAGAATGTACGCTATGTTCTCGTTGGAAGATTATTTTTATATTTATTCTTACCAGTGTAAAATATGAGAGCATCTTTGGTAGATCTTAAATAAAACCCACACACACACACACACACACTATACTCAGTTTTGCCTTACCAGGCTAAGTGTACCACAATCAAACACTTAGACCTGGTAATATTGTTTTCAAAATCGGCAATCGAACACAGGATATTTGCGACTGGAGTGTCAGTGCGTACTTCGAGAGCACGGAAGGTGACTGATGAAATGCAATCTAATATGGACTAGAGTACGCTGTGAGCCTGAAATCTAATAGCCTACAAATGTCCTTTCGTTTAACTTCCAATTTTCTATCTGAAATCGAACTTAAAATACGAAACAGTTAATTATACGAGCAAATGCTAATTGTTTTTGATTGTCAAGGTGACCACGCATTAAAGAAGCGGATAAATTATACCATGTAAATGCTGTTTTGTCCTCGACAGCAACTCTCATCCATATACATGGAGTGACACACCTTATACTAATAAAGCAATTCATTATTCCAGTGTAGAAATTATTCACGTATTAATTTTACATCCTTTAATTAATCATTAGTTCTCTGAGGAGTTGAGTTGAGTATTTTAATGACTCGTAATGAATATATTGACAAGTCATTTGTCAGTGCAAGCAGCTTAATCTCATTCAAACATGTTCTAGTTTCTAATGATATTATGACTGAAATGACACTCCTTACACTAATGAAGAAATTCATACTTCCAGTGTAGAAAATATTGTATCACAGGACTCAGATCTCCCTTCACGTTCTTGATGTTGTTTCGTTTAGGGGCTTTGCGACCTCGTGGTCATGTAACCCCGTGTACTTGGGAGTATGTAGAATCTGTCTGATGGCCTGTGTCATTGTGATGGCTATAGTAGTGTGCGTGTGTGTTTGCAATTGCGGCTAGGATTTTAACCCTCCGGTGGTCCCGCTCGAAAATGTAACGTCAATAGTCGCGTGGATTACAATCGGAGGCCATTGTCTAATAAGTATTTCATTAGCTATTTTGGTATTAAAAGTTTGATTTTCGATTTTATAAGAAGGTTGGAATGTGATAAATATACTAATCATAGATAAAAACATGAAATATCAAAAATTTTCACACAGTATGGAAATCATAATAAATTTGATATTTTGAAATAAATTTGGTAATATTTCCTGTATTGAGTAAAAACAAGAAATATTAGCGAACAGATGAGAATTTTTCTACAATTACGTGTTCATAATATATTCAGTTCCCCAATTCTAAACAATGCTATTTGTAATCTAAGTTAACTCTTCGGTATGCCACTGACACGCTAGTGGTCATTGGTGTAATATTTCATAGTGATTGTAGTGGGGAGACCTTCTAGGAAAGGTACTGAACAGTATGAACCAAAATCTAGTGAATTATGTTCGCAGATATAAAACAAATGAACCTGGATTACAATTTAAGGTTGTTTTAAGCTATTACAATAGTAATCCGCGCGACCAACAGACGGTTAAAGAAGGGCCATGGTCTTTGGATAGGAACAGTCCTAGCATTTGCCTGGAGTAGAAGTGTGATAATACGGAAATATACTCCTAGAACAGGTGAAATGGGAATCAAACCGATCTCCTCTCAGTTTTGCTTCATGAGGCTGAGGGTATCCCGTTACAAACCTCAAACCAGAATTAAATCTCTTTGAAGAGGCGGGTATCGAGCTCACGACCTTTGGATTCAGAGTGTCGATACTAACCCCTAGACAATACAAGGTGGTTTACATGTTTTTGGGGTGAGGTGGTTATGAAGAACCGATATGGTGAGTCACCTCACATTGAACCTTCGGTCATTTGACTGAGTTGATGCAGCAATCCATGCCCTGAGCTAATAGTGTCATCTCTACATAGCTACCACACCTTACATCCCAGACAATCTGTTTAAGATACTCTAAACTTGGTCAAACCATACAGTTCTTATCTCGACCCTTCCTTCCATAACCGAGTTTGCTATTCCTGGGTGTCTTAGTATGTGTCCTACCAACCTCTCTCTTCTCTTCATTTGCAGTCACTAGAAACATCTCTCCTCTCCCACACTTCTTAATACCTATTCATTTGTTCCTCTATCCACCCATCATCATAATTCTTCTATAACAACAGATTTCAAATGCTCCTAGTCTCCTCTATTCTGCTGCATTAACAGTCCATAGAGCGCCACGCTCCAGACAAAGGCTTTCAAATATGACTTTCTAATACCTAATTCTAAATTTGATGTCAACAGAATTTTCTGTAGAAATGATTTCCTTGCCTGTGCTAACCTAATTTTTATATCAACTTTGCTTCGACCATCACTGGTAATTTTGGTTCCTATGTAGCACAAGTCTTCTACTTCCTTTAGCTTTTCACCCGCCAATTTGATCTCAATATGAGTTTCTGTTTTACATTTATTGATTTTCATAAAAAAAATATTTCCTCAAGAATTCCTCATTGATTACTAGCTTTCATTGCCGTCATTCACGTGTTCATAAGAGTAAAGGAGGTGACGACAACTTCTAGGTCATAGCCCTGTTATCGAAGAAAAGTTCTATGACAGAAAAATGGAGGACAGATAATAGTGAAGTAAATTTCACTGACCCGATGTTCCTTGAAGAATTAAGTACTTACTAACATTGGAATCTATAGGCCATCCTCTGTGGAGAGAAACCCAATGGAGTGAGGGTGAAACACGAACAGCAATAAACATAAATCAAACAGCAATAAACATAAAATAATTGTGAAGGGAATCCATCATCCAGGCAGGAGACAGAGTTTACGCAGTGTTTGTATGAGCCCACTCTTCGTACCGTCTGCTTGCTTGCTTGCTTGCTTGCTTGCTTGATTGATTGATTTATTTATTTATTTTCACGGCTACACTTGGAGCTTAAGAGCTCCTTGACAGTAGCGCCCTCCGTAAAATAAGATTAGGGCGTATACAAATAAAACATTTCACTTACATTCACAATATAAATAATAATAATCTAACAATTATAGTAACAACAATACAGTAATAATACAATAACAATAACAATAATAATAATAATAATAATAATAATGATAATGGAAAAATTATATACAAAAGAGTGCATACAGACTATCAGCCCGAAAAACAAACACCATATACAAGAAAAGCTATTAAAGTAGGCAGGTTGTCAGCTATTGTCCAGATGTTAAAATTGAACTAAAAAAAAGTATTTGAACATAATGCAGAAATCAGATATGGGAGGTATACTGCTCCAAGAAGCAGGACGAAAGATGTCTTTTGAGAGCTGCAGTGCTTGCAATGTTGACGAACTTATATAAATCGAAGTTGTTGAAGAGGCGTGAGGCGGTGCAAACAAAATATTTATTGAACTTCATGGTTCGGTGTATAGGAATCTGGAGTGTTAATTTTGTGTATCTATTTTCTCGATTATGAACAGAATGCTTTGGTGTAAAGACATTGTAGAGATATAACGGGGTCTTGGTATGTAATATTTAATGGTATGTGTGTAATATTTTTTGAGTGAGACGCATGTCAGAGGGATGCGTTTCTCGTCATATCGCGGGAGTGCTGAGTGATTTGCAGCCATATCCATGCGCTTACGTGACATTTTTTTTATTTTTTAAAGTTGAAGTTGAAGACATTTCTTAGTAGCAAAATAGGGGTCACAATCTCAGCATAAACGTAAAATTAAGCAATTTCCTCAATTGTTGAAGGGCTAATGGGTTCGGAATGATTTCAAATTGTGAGTTTTGGAAAGCTCTATCGAACTAAAAGAAACACATTTTGAAAATCACTTCCGGCCTAAATGCAGTTCCGGAAAACAACCTAAAATCGCTTGTTTCTTTACTAGTTTTATTTTTTATTCAAATCCTAACCAAATGAATTTATTTAGATAATTTATTTCTTTAATGTGTTTCCTGGTTCAATACCCTCAGCCGTTGTTTGAATTTTTGAAAAATATTCACACTAGAAGTAGTTATAAGGGCTTAAGTGAAACTCTGCAATTACTCACACCAGCGCTCGAAGTGGTAAAAAAGACAAACTTCTAATCTAATTGACCGGATATGGTTGAGTTTCCGGTGAACAATTATCAGTTTACCGCGTGTCGTCATGCCGGCACCTCGTAAGAAACGTCTAGTGTGTCCTTTTCGTTTGGAAAAGTGGAGAAAACAACGAAAATTAATTATAAATGCACCAACAATTAGATCCAGTGATGAACCGGGTTCGAATCAGCAATCGGACGAGAATGTAATCGTGATAGACTGACAACGAGGAGATAGTGTCACGAACTATGGCATTACCCTTTTAAGTGCTGAGTTTTTTTCATTCGCATTTTTTAAACAATTCCTTTTTTCAAGTGAATTGACCACTTAGGATCACGCAACAAATTTATATTTTTTCTTTTCCTTTGCCTGAAGTTTCCTCTCCAATATTCCTTCATGCCTGTTTCCCTTGATCTTCTGTCCAAATTCGTCCACTTCTCGTAGGTCTTCCTTTATCTTGAAACCCTTCCAGATATTTCACTTTACTCTTAAATTCACTTCTTTCTAGCATTTGAGACTCTGTGATGTTCTACTTTTCTAAATCTTTCCTGACTTCCTTAGTCCACGTTGGAGTGGTCTTCTTACAGAAATAGTCGAATATTTGTTCGGTTAATCTATGTTTTTGCATTCTGTCAACATGTCCGAGGATTGTCAGCCTCCTCTTCCACATAGAGATTCTGGTTCTGGTAGACTTCTCTGTTTAAACATTTGTATAAGTAATAATTATTAATTTATCAGGGAGGGGCTTCAAATGTCTATAGGTTTTGGGCATTTATTTATCTAAGAGTAAATTCAAAATCCTACGTTTATATATATTTTTATTTTGAGAGGAATCAAAATTAAAATTATTGCCCAATGCTTGTATCGTCATTTTTTTAGGGGAAGAAATGCATTTACGCACAGAGTATCGGGCTCCTGCTCCTGAGTAGCAGACTACCGACTAAACCTCCCCCGTTACTTCTGAACACTAGCGTGGAACCGTTTAGCACATTACTTCAGGCTAGAGTAAATTTATATTTGCCCGTAGGGCACTCTTCCGTAATGAATCATCTTCAGTGGCGATCCAGATCCGTCTTCTTTGTTCGGAGGATATCTTCTACAAAACTTGCTACAAGTTTCCAATGTTCTTCATTTTGTAGCATTACCGCAGCAATATTGTCGGGAGATATCTCTACATCAATTTGATCTTGAAGAGACTGCCTACTTTGGACCCACCGTCCACAAGAGAAGAAGGTGTGATTAACATTATCTACCTCATTAACACAGTAGATACAATCTGGTGAATCTACTTTCCCCATCTTCTTAAGATAAGAACAGAAGTACCCGTGGCCAGTCAAGAATTGAGCGAGATATTAACCAACCTCACCATGTTTCCTCTCTGTCCAAACCTGCACCTGGGGTATCATTCTCCTAATCCACTGGCTTCGGTGTCCTTGCTCCCATTTGATCTGCCAATTGTGAAAGGTATGTGCTCTTGCTGTTCGTCTTGCATTTTGTAAACCTACTTCCGATTTTCTCCAGTAAATGTACTTGCGTTCTTTCGCTAGAAAAGAAATTGGAATTATCCCAGCAATAACAAGAACTGCTTCTTCAGAGACCGTGCGATAAGCAGATGCCACGCGTAAAGCGTGCACTTGTGCTGGTGACTTCCTATAAATTTCCTTATCAAGGGCATCCGCCCATATTTCCGCTCCATACAGCAGAACTGAATAGATGGCTGTCATCAGTAATCTCCTCTTACTAGATTTTGGCCCACCAACATTGGCCATTAGCCGACTGAGAGACGTTACTCCTTTTGCAGCCTTATCTGCAGTCCGTCAATTTGTTCTCCAAAATTCAGTTTATTGGCGATCATGAGGCCCAGATATTTTGCTGTTGGCCGCGTCTCTACTTGTATGTCTCCTATCTGTATTGGGAGTATTGTCTGAATTCTCTTCTTTGTTAGGACTACAATTTCTTTCTTACTAAGTGCTAGAGACAGACCATGTTCCTCCATCCAACTATTGATTGTACGCATTACCATATTGAGTCGGAACTGTGCCTGCTCGACACTTCTTCCTGCTACAAGAGCAGCAACATCATCTGCATAACCTACTAGGATAGTTTCATCAGGGACTTCAGATCTCAGCAAGCTATCATATGTGATATTCCATAGATCTGGTCCTAAAATCGAACCCTGTGCTGCTTCGGCTGAGACCCGTACCCTGCGTTGTCCTTCTGTCGTGTTATAAAGCAACGAACAATCTTTCAAGTAGGAATTTATCATCCGTAAGAGATAATTTGGAATATGAAATGTATTCTCCAACGCATTCAGCATGTCACTCCACTTGACAGAGTTGATTGCATTTCTTACGTCAAGAGTAACAAAGACAACCACACGACGGGAGTGGTGATTGTAATTTTCCACCCGATGGACAGCTGCAACAATTTCTTGTATCGCATCCAGGGTCGATCTTCCTGTTCGAAATCCATATTGTCTTGGTGATAAGTCGCCCGCTGCCATGATCGCTTGGCGCAACCTGACCCTCAGAAGCTTCTCAAAGAGCTTCCCTGTTGTATCGAGCATACACAGAGGGCGGTATGATGATGGTAAATCCGGGTCTCCCTTTCCCTTATTAATGAGCGCCAGACGACAGACCTTCCAGCAGATGTTGAACACTCCTGCTTTTAGACACTCGTTGAACATTCGTAATATTAATTGTGGATGTAACTCAATTATTACTTTGAGAATCTCATTTGAGATGCCGTCAGGACCAGGAGATTTTTTGCTTCGCAGAGACTGAATAGCCCTACTCAACTCATCCTCAATAAAAGAGGAATTTCAATATCTACATCGAAATTATGCTCAGGGATTGTTGGATGTGTTGGGAAAAGAGTTTGAACAATAATGGCCATACTGTTTGCATCCATGACGCACGGTGTTCTTTGTGACCCAGGCTTCTTTCTAACAATTTTATAACCCAATCCCCATGGATTAGTGTCAATATCCTCACATAGCTTCCTCCAGCTCTCAGTTTTGCTTTGATTTATGGTTTTCCGAAGTAGCTTCTTTGCAGCTCTATGTTCGGCTGATGAGGCATTGGCATCATCCAAATTTCTTGTCCGTTGTGTGGCACGTCGGAGTCTAAGGCAATTCCGCCTCAATTCTGCAATTTCATGTGTCCACCAATATGCAGGGCTCTTCCGATGGCGTGATCTTAAACTTGGCATTGAGGTATCACAAGCCAATGTAATAAGATTCATAGTTGAGGAAACGAGAGTCTCAACATCAGCCTCTCCGTCAGGCTCCATATCCTCAATTAGTTCTACACCACTGGCTAACCCTTCCTTAAATGCATCAAGATGGATCTTATTCAAACTCTATCTCCGTTGTTTCTGAGTAGATAAGTTCTTGCCACTTATATTACTGCACACATCAAAATCAATATACTGATGATCACTACCAGTGTAGTCTTCTATAACTTTCCATTCCTTGATGTGTGGTACTAACGTCTCAGAAGCCATGGATATATCCGGAATGGTCTCTGTATAACCCGGACGCCGAAAGGTTGACACTGCACCTACATTTAAGATCAAAAGCCCTGTCCTTGATGCCATTTCCAGAATGAACTTACCTCGGGAATTGGTATGTGGCATACCCCATTTCACTGCTCTGGCATTGAAATCCCCAGCTACAATGATTGCTCCAGTTGTATTAGGAATGGCATCTTCCAGAGAGTTGACTTTCTGACGAAATTTTCCCATTGTTTCATTTGGAGTAAGATAGACACTAAAATATGTGACTCCTCTACTCTTTAACCAAACGAATCCGGTCCCGCTCCCATGTTCTTTAATTTGAATTTTTCCAGGGTCTAAGATCCAAATAGCAGAGGTGCCTAATTGATCTCCAAGCCAGAGAGGTGACTCCTTATCTTGGTACTGTTCGCTAATTAACAGCAGATCAGCTTGTTTCTCGGCAGCTAGCTGGTACAACAGATGATGGGCTGTTCTACTCCTTTCTATATTAGCTTGTAGAACTCGGATCATTTTCGTTTCAGGTACGTCGCTTTCTCCAATAATAATAATAATAATAATAATAATAATAATAATAATAATAATAATAATAATAATAATAATAATAATAATAATAATAATAGTCTATTAATAATAATAATAATAATAATAATATCGTATGGCCTCGGATGCCGGGTGCAAGCTTTGTTATTATTGACACCCAAAGGGTAGCTTGCATGTCGAATTTCGTTGTTCCTTGAAGCACTATGAAAATCAAGGCGGTTAGATATCTAAGCTCCTTGAACACTATAGCGCTTTCTAGTAGAGAAAAGAGGAACTTTGTGATGGCGGTAAATCCCGAGATTAATTTTGCCATTTTGAACACGGCCAACTGAATTCAAATGGGTTCTTTGACATGCCAACATCGTATGACATGGTGTCGTAATTTTTGCCACCTTTCAAAAAAATCACTTACCACGGCCAGGAGCGAACCTGCAAGCTTGGGGTTAGTAGACCGACAAGTTGACCACTCAACCACCGTGGCAAGCATCATACCAGGTAAAGGGTCCAATACAAATTACTTCGTAAAATCAGTAAGCAAGTAATATGTGTTGCTCCATACTAGTAGAGGAATTGATATTCTTTGGTCTGATGGGGGGCGTGGTGGCGCAGCAGTCAGGCTGTTGGCCTCTCACCAAGGTGGGCCGGTTTCGATTCCCGGTCAATGCATGTGAGATTTTCGAAGTGAAATGACATGTCCTGTGGTTCGGATTCCACGTAAAACGGAGGTCCCGTGGCTCATGATTGCATGATTAACGGTCACGTAAAATCAAAAGCTTCCTTCCTTTCTTTGTTCTGAAATCACAACGTGGCGAAAAGGATTTGCTTGTTATTCCGCCAAGATTGTTTACATCTCAGATGAACTCGATCTGTATAGGACAGACGTCTACAAAATGGCCTGTTAGTTACTTCTAAAAACAAAAATACACACTCAAGTAGTACTACATCATGTCCAACAGATGGCAAAACATGCAAGAGATCGACTCAGCACTCGAAAGCAAATGGGGAATATGAAAATAAAGGTGCTTTGGAACGTTTATAGACGGGTGAAGCACTCGAAGGGTTAAAGGATGTTTTCAACATTAAGTTGCTTGCTCGAAGGGGATTTTGGCATGTGATTATATTGTATTGGTTGACTGAAAAGTTGCAATATCAATATTGTCATAAGGCAACACTCCCGGTCATTCCGGGGATGTAGAAAACCTGGATACCCAACCCGTATACGTCCAAAATATATCCAAGACCAACCATATGGAACATTCTTATTCATGATGATCCCTCATCTCCAAAGATGTGAGCAGAACATTATAATCGAGACGACGTGAAATAAGTATCGTCATCATAATTTTTGAGGGACAGAACAATTTGAACACAAAGTATTATGAGGAACAATCACTTACAGCTTGTCAAGAAGAAAGGCGGTCGAATATTGTTGATAAACATGGCAGGTACATCTTGAGCGTGGTATTTAAGACTAGGAGAAGAATCTATCAGTTGTCGGCCGGCCTGAATCACGAACACTGTCCTACCTCCAGAATACCAAATGAACCTAACCTGTTTGAGGTTATCTGAGAGGAATCAGGACCGCGTGTGGTATAATGTATAACCCCTTATCATACAAATGAAAGCAGTTCCAAACTATTCTCTTTTAAATCTGTTAACGGTAATTCTGACCATAAAAATCTCACTAAATTTCATGTTGTATGTAACGAATTTTAATACGAGGGAAGTTCACAAAATAAGCTTCGTCATTCTTTTTCCCTGGGAACCTTTATTACCAAACTTAAATACACCATGGCATCATGAACTATACACCTTGCACTATTTTCAGACATAGTTGTCACCGACATTGAAAAAGAAGCTTGTAGTTTAACGTGACCGTTAATCTCGCGATCATAAGCCACGGGACCTCCGTTTAACGTGGAATCCGAACCACAGAGCATGGCATTTCACATCGAAAATCTCACATGCATTGACCGGGAATCGAACCCGGTCTGCCTTGGTGAGAGGCATACAGCTTGACCGCTGCGCCACCACGCCCCCCTCACTGACATTGAGACACTTGCCATAGCGTGCAATCAGTTTGAAGAAACCATTCTGGTGAAACTCGGTGCTCTGCGAAGCAAGGAATTGTCGCCCAGCCTGCCCATCTTGCGGACACTTTTCGGTAACCCAACACATCATAGAGCATGTGATGGACCAGGGGACGACCAATACGCAGTATGGACGCCATGTCTGCCAACGTTATGCGCCTGGCCACTAACACCATGTGCTGTGCTCAAACAAAGTTGTTTTCATTCGTGGATGTGGAGGGACGCTCACTTCGATCTTCATCCTCAACACTCTGCCGTCCTTTACTGAACATGCAACACCATCGACCGACCATTTGACGATACATGACCGCTTCACCATACACGGTCAGTAGGCGTTCTTGGATGACTAACACACTCTTGTAGTCCCAAGTGCCCATTCATACCGGATAACAGCACGCACTTCCTTTGGTGACCACGTGGTCAGTACACATCTGTCTGCCATCATGAGTTGTACTCGAATAATATCGGGCACACCGGTCTGCTGCTCCTGTCTCTTCGTAGACGTTCAGCGCATGCGTCATTCCCCCTCCACTAACGCTCCTTCCGTCGTTGAACCAGCCATGGGTGTGGATTCTTATTGTGATTGTTTGTGTCACCAGGTGTACCACCTGTTCGTGCAATAAAATGACGAAACTTACTTTCAGAGCTTCCCCCGTACAATGTTACATTCATAACAATAAGATATTGTGATTCTATAAGAACAGTTGATGAGGCTGAAATGAGTTAGGAATTGTTTATCATTCATTCGCAACTTCCAATAACAGTAGTTTGCCAAATTTATAAATCTTCTTCTAATTCCATACAATAAATCATGATTTAAAAAAGTGACAAAAGGGAGCAGTACCGTAGACAACATCAAAAATATCACCTTTTTCACGAACAATAACTGCCTTCTTTCATAAACGGTTCCGTATATTTTGACGGAACACAAAATCATGTGGTAGGCCTATATATCCTTCAAATCCTAGTGGATTTTAGAAAGTAAACTACCATCTTCAAGAAAGCAAATGGCACCAGGGTGATTCCTGGAAGCAAAAGTTGCCGGGCCACGAGCTGTTAGCTCTGGTCACCTCAAGACCTAAGTGGTCCCTCTCATGTTCTGGTCTGTGAAGAGGCTAACGCGCCAACTTTTTCTGCATGTTTTTGGCGCACAAGCTTTTCCAGGACGTGTTGCTATTTTTCTATAAGCTGGCTAGATTACTTTTCATGATTTTCATTGTAAAAATCTATGAATATTTTCTTTTCATTTTAACGTTAATAATATCGTATGGCCTCAGTGCCAGGTGCAAACTTTGTTATTTGTCGCCCAGAGGGCAGCTTTCATGTCGAAGTTTGCTGTTCCTTGGAACGCTATGAAAGTCAATGAGGTTATATACAGCATCTAAGCTCCTTGACACTATAGCGCTTTCTAGTAGAGAAAGGAGGAACTTTATGTTGGTGGAAATCCCTAGATTAATTTTGCCTTAATGAACACGGCCTACTGAATTCAAATGGGTTCTTTAACACGCCAACAACGTATGACATGCGGGTCGTGAGTTTTGTCGCCTTTCAAAAATCACTTACCACGGCCAGGGGCGAACCTGCAAGTTTGGGATTGGTAGTCCTACACGATAACCACACACCCACCGTGGCAAGCGGAAGTTTAAATGAGAGGTCATAATATCAAGTTTGCAGTCAACAGTTTTTCAAACCATTAAAAGTTAACGACGTAAATGACATGGAGACCCAGATAGCCGTCGCTTCCATTTTCCTAGACATCAGCACTAGAAGGGATAGAACTGTCGGTTCCATGCCCGGCCTTTTCTGCTTCCAGAAATCACTGATATCAACCCGCGGTGTAGCCGTGCGTATTAAATCGCTCACCACGACTGCGATAGAGAACTGCAGCAATGCCATCCAGTTTATATTTGACCGCCTCGTTGCGTAGTGGCTAGCATTCTTGGCTGTCACCGCGGAGTCCCGGGTTCGATTCCCGGTTCTGCCAAGATATTTAATTCTGCTCTGAGGGCTAGAACGGGATACACTCAGCCTCGAGAAGCTAAACTGATAAGAGGCAGGTTCGAATACTACCCCAGTCATCCTGGAAGTGACATTCCGTGGTTTCCGCACTACTCCAGGTAGATGCCGGGATGGTACCTAACTTATGGCCACGGCCGTTTCCTACCCAAATCCTACCTCAATTACAAAATACACACTCTAGCACAGGTATCACAGTGACACAGGTTATCAAACAAATTCTACACACACCTAAGTACACAGGGCTACGTGACCACGATGTCACAAAGTATCTAAAAGAATCAACAACAAACAACAACATTTTATATTTAAGTCATAATTTATATTTTTAGCCTACTTTTCACATTTTGCAAAAATGAGGAAAAAGTAGTCTAATGAGATCGATCCGGAAAAATGTGTATCTGTTTGTCCTGTCTGTCTGTCTGTCTGGCTGTGTGTGTGTCCCCCCCCCCCCCCTATCAACTCCTAAACGGCTTCAGCAATCGAAACCAAATTTAGTAAGAGTAAAGATGTATACCGAAATAGCTCAAGCCCATATTTGAAAATGATGTCAGTGCTACCAACTGCTCAAAAAACGCACTAGAAATTTGAGCTCCATGTTGGATATCTTGGAAGGTATGCATGGGAGCTATTCCAAAATTGGCACAGATGTAGATAATGCTATTTCAGTTTAATTTCCAGGAGGCCATACATGACAGTGTTGCCAAAATAATTGTAAGCCTTCTGATAGGTCCAATTTTTAAATGCATATAACTTCTACTCTATCAATTGGATTTCAACCAAATTTTGTATGTAATACATGTACATAAACAGATATGACTGAGCGTAATCTTAAGAGCCACCAGGGCTGCCAACTGTTAAGAATTGCTTTCTCTATTTTTTAAATCCAAATACCAATATATCAGAAAGTATGCAAGCCGACAGCTTTAAACTATGCACACGTATAGGACCTGACATTTTAGATTAATTTGGAGTAACGTATATACGTCAGTTCTACCAACATGATTCTAGGCCTGCTGATAGGACCAATTTTTAAATACATGTAACTTCTATACCATCAGTTGAATTTCAACCAAATTTCGTATGTGCTATGTGTAACATAACAGATATGACTAAAAGTAGTCTTAAGAGCAATCAGGGCTGCCAACTGTTAATAAATGCTGTCTATATCTTTTTACCCTAATCTCAATATATCAGAAAGTATGAAAGCCAACAGCTCTATACTTTGCACACGTATAGCACCTGACATTCTAGATTAATTTGGAGTAATTAATATAAGTCAGTACTGCCAGCTTGATTCTATGCCTGATGATAGGTCCAATTTTAAAATACCGTACATGTAACTTCTATACTAACAAATGGATTTTATCAAAATTGGCACAACATGATATCATAATACAGATTATTTCTGACCAGAACACGCATGACATTTTTGACTACATGCTTTTACGCGTGCTGATAGTTCCAATGTCTAACTGCATGTAACGTCCATTGGACTTCAACCAAATTTTGTATTCTGTACCTTAAGAGATGGAACTAAGAATATATTCAGTCGCCAGGGCTGCCAACTGTAGTGCTCTATTAGGCTACATTATACCAGGTATATTTCAAACTAATTACACATTTCGATATTACCAACTTATTTTCGTCATTATTCTAGATAGGTTCACATACTAAAGATTAATCATTGGCATGAATCTTAATTTTAAGAAAAGTAGGCTGTTTAGTTCGTCACGGAACTTCTTGTTGACTCTCTAGATTTGCCTCTCGACTCATTGTACCTTGTGTTCCATATCCTTGGGCAACAGACTGCTTCTTCAAGCTCTCTCATATCCCTGTAATACCACCGGTATGCGCACGCATGGAGACGACGAAAAAAATACACGATTATCATAAGAACAGCCAATAAATCACAAGCGTACGACAGGAATTGCAAACCTGTTTTAATGAGTCAAGTATGCATCGGTAATAGATTTTATTGTTTCTTCAGGGGGGTTGGTTTGGTGCCGGAGCAACTCAAGCTCTCGCCCTTCCTTCTGGAGACGTCACGGTGTTCGAGACACTGTAATTACACCTTATATGCGCCTACTGGACAACCTAGTCGTGCAGGGCAGCATGAAATTGAAACACACGTGCTTTATAGGAAGAAGGGCACAATGAACGAGAGGTGCGGCATTCATTATCTGAAAGGATTTGGAATGATGATAAAATTATTAGTATCATATGTGCCACACCTAACCAAACCCCGTGGCGCTACAGACCATGAAGGGCCTAAGCCTATCAAGTGACCGCTGTCCAGCTATTTGGCCTGCAGATTATGAGGTGACGCGTGGTCAGTGCGTCGGATCCTTTCGACCTTTATTCTTGGTCTCCATGACCGAGGCGCTGCCTCACTGTCAGACAGCTACTCAATTGTCCTCACGAGACTGAGTGCACCCCGTTCTAGTTTTCACGTCGGTTTCTAAAATACCTGACGGAGCCGGGAATCTAACCCGGGGCCTCTGAGTGCGAGGCAGGTGCACTATCCCCATATCGTATGTAACACACCAAGCTATAAATGACAATAAATAATAATACCACTAAATTACATAGTGAAATAAATTACACAAGTCGTAGTTTTTAATTCAATCAACTGCCTATGTTTTTGTTGCGTGTGCAACATTTATAGTCCAGCAGAAAAATTATCGTCTGGGATTTTTTTCTAGTAAGTGCTGTAATAATAATAATATCGTATGGCCCCGGGTGCCTGGTGCAAGCTTTGTTAATTGACACTCAGAGGGTAGCTTGCATGTCGAATTTCGTCGTTCCTTTGAACGCTGTGAAAGTCAAGGAGGTTAGATATCTAAACTCCTTGACACTACAGCGCTTTCAAGTAGAGAATGGAGGAACTTTGTGTTGGCGGAAAATCCGGAGATTAATTTTGCCATTGAATACGGCCTACTGAATTCAAATGGGTTCTTTAACATGCCAACAACGTATGACATGAGTGTCGTGAGTTTTGTCGCCTTTCAAAAATCACTTACCATGACCAGGAACGAACCTGCAATCTTGGGGTTGGTAGTCCGACACTCTAACCACTCACCCACCGTGGCAAGCAGTAAGTGCAGTATAGTCTCATAAGTTGTCCTGGTATACACCCTACTTATACCTTATGTAGTTTATTTTTGTGGTATTTGGCGTTTAGGCCTTTCAACCAAACACCTCATGAAACAATACTGTAGTACAGACATTTTATAATGTTCAACGCTGTTATGTAAGCTATGCGTATTGTCCATTATGTGAAGCATTTATGGTGTAGTTCATTCATTCATTCACTCATTCATTTGCAATTGGGTGTGTGTCCCCGGCGGCAAATGGGGTTTACATAACAAATAATAGTACATTATGCAACGAGCCTATAATGGCTATAATTAAGACACGAGTATTTTTTATAAAACGAGCGTATGCGAGTTTTATAATTTCCATACGAGTGTCTTAATTACCATTATAGGCGAGTTGCATACGACTGTTTATGTTCGACGATAATTATAACTTTATTATATGTTTTAACATAAATATTCATAAATATCTGTTGAGAGTCAGCTACTGGAATTTTGTGATCGCAGAGCGAGCGTTGGGTGTTATACCTTCGTCTTTCAAGAGCTTTGAACGGCCGACGCATGCGCTCTGCCATATGCAGCCATATGTTTACATCAGCCGTCCCTCAGTAATATTGTCACCGCAGTCATTTGAAGACAATGCACTGTGTAGAAATTAGTGTTAGTGATTTTAAGGTACTGTGCTATTTCTTGTCTCATATTCGCCAGTTTATTTACGCGAACTTATGGACGGTGGGTATTCCATGTCGGTAATTTATTATAGTTCGATGTTGTGTTTATGTCCGACATGTTGGATTTTGAGCGCATGCGCGAAATTATCGTTACCTAATTGGTCAATGAACGAGCTCTGATTGGCTGGAGAAACTGTATCGTAATGAAAAACGGTGTTATAATGACCATCATTATGATACAGTTTTCAAACACATAATAGTGAGGGTCGAACATAAACAATTATACCTAACAATTCAATAACAATTAAACTGTAGTATTTACACAAATCGTCAGTCTTTTCTTAAACACACCTATATGTTTGGAGAAAGGCTCCGACTGTGGCAGGTAGAGAGTTCCAGTTATCAATGGCACGGTCTACGAAAGGTTGGTTGGTTAGTTCCTCAGTTTAGGGGCTGCTACAACGCGGTCATGTAGCCGCGTGTACTTTGGGTGTGTGTAGAATCTGTCTGATGGAAAATCCACGGCCTGCTTCCAGTCTCCGACCGGGTCAGGAATGGAATGAATGAAGCCCCCATCTAGCGGCGAGGATATGAACTGTGCCGGCTGCCGAGGCCTGACGCACTCCTCTGGGGCAATGATTAAATGAATGACAGATGAAATGAAATGGTAGTGGAGAGTGTTGCTGGAATGAAATTTTGACAGGGAAAACCGGAGTACCCGGAGAAAAACCTGTCTGCCTCCGTTTTGTCCAGCACAGATCTCACATGCAGTGACCGAGATTTGAACCACGGATCCAGCGGTGAGAGGCCGGCGTGCTGCCGCCTAAGCCACGGAGGCTTCACAATCTGTCTGATAACTGGTGTTAATTGTGATGGCTGTATTAGTGTGTGTTATCTGTAATTCAGGTGAGGACAGCAGACAATCTATTTCGAGTAGTTCCTACTTTTGCTACCAAATGCTATCACCAACGACACCTAGCCGCAAACTTCGCTACGAAAGAATATTTACATAATTTGAACGCTGTGGTCGGCCCTTAACCTTAAAAGGATGATCACTCCTACTCATGTAAGTGGGCTTTCCCATACGTATGAGAACCCTGGTGAAAACAAAGGATAGACACACACACACACACACACACACAGACCTATATTTGAAGTTTGGTGTCCTTCGATACAGGATTATTGCTGGGTAGGTCTCTTGGTTCTGAGTGGCTGGCAGGGTAGAGATGCAAGTTGGAAGGCGATGGTGCACGTCCTCGATCCTCTTGATAAACTTCGCCTGTTGCGTTCTGAATCACGCACGCGCAACAAACAAGTGGTTGATGTCACAGAGAGATGTGTTATCACCAGGGCCCGGATTTTTTAAAAATGCATATGCGCATATGCATATGCATATTTTGACATATTTTGAGGTTTATTGCATATTCTAAACGAAACAGCATATTCCGGTATATATGTTTGAATTTAAGGGCAATTACAAGAACTACTAAAATAAATCTGTTTTGTGCATCCCTAGCTAGTTGCCTATATTATGTGTATCCCACACTAATTGGTGTTTTCGACTCTCTGTGTAACGGCACTTTACTTTCACAACTGACAATGGCAACAGATATCTTAGGTATGGGTAGGCAGGCTGGCTGGACTTCCCGGAATTCCTTTCTCTACCACAGTAGATAATAATCTCAGGGGGTTGGGCAATTGGTCAGGACAGAAGTATCTTCAGATCACTAGTTACGTTCCAGTTTAATGCCCTGCATCTCAAGTGTTAGTTTCTAAAAATGCCTAAGGAAAAGAGCAGGAGAAGAGATTTACTAAATCAGTGGGTGTCGGGTAATAGGGACTATTCAACAGATGGTGTCATCGTGTACTGTCAAGTTTGCTCAAAGGAAGTAAAATGTGAAAAGAAATTTCATCTTGAACAGCATTCAAAATTAACTGCACATATCAAAGCAAAGGAGGAGAAGAACAGCACCACCACAACAACTACTTCTTACGCAGGTAAAGGCTAAGTCCGGTATTCGTAATACATTTTCAAATGATCTTTGTAGGGCTTTCGTATGCAGCAATATTCCATGCAATAAATTAAACAATCCAGTTCTGCGATCATTTCTTGAGAAATATTGTGTAAATCAAAAAATACCAGATGAATCAACTCTTAGGAAAAATTACCTACCTCCGCTATATGAATCTATCCTGGAATTGATCCGTTTTGATATCGGAAGGAACTATGTCTGGATATCGGTGGATGAGACAACGGATTCATGTGGCCGTTACACAGCAAATTTCGTGGTTGGTAAATTACATCCAGACGAACCCGGTAAGCCGCATCTTCTTGCTTGTTAAGTACTAGAGAAAACCAACCATAGCACAATAGCAAGATTTGTAAATGATTCTCTGCGACTATTGTGGCCATCTGAAATTGAGGATAATTGTTGTAAAGTGCTTGTAATGCTTACAGATGCAGCTTCGTATATGTTGAAAGCAGCAAAGGCCCTCCAAGTATTTTATCCGAAACTCATTCAAGTAACCTGTTTAGCGCACGGATTACACCGCATTGCAGAAGAAATACGCACACAGTTTCCAGCTGTTATCAATTTAATTGGATGTGGGAAGAAGCTGTTTCTGAAAGCACCAGCTCGTGTCCAGTTTTACAAAGATTGTCTACCTGAAGTTCCTTTGCCACCTGAACCTGTCCTGACTAGGTGGGGGACATGGTTATCTGCAGTATCATTTTATCAGGAGAATTTTAATGAAGTGAAAGAAGTGGTTACAAAACTTGAAGATGAGCATATTGCGTGTGTCCGTGATGCATAAGTTGTGATTGAAACCGCTACTGTTTATCAAGATGCGAATTTCATTCATGCACATTTTTCTAAACTTACAAAAGCCATTGAGAGCTTAGAATCTTCTGGTACTCCCCTTCATGAATCACTTGATCTCGTTGAGAAAGCTGCATCTTCATTGAATTCCGCTCCAGGCGAAATTGGAGAGAAGATTAAATGTAAATTAGAAAAGGTGTTGAATTCGAACCCAGGACTGAAGAAGATTAAGTTAATTAGTCAATACTTGAGTGGAACTAGCGTATCCTTGCAAGATGTATGCTCCGAAACTTTGGTGCCCGTGTATAAGTACTGCCCAATCACGTCAGTTGATGTAGAACGATCATTCTCAGCCTATAAACTCATTTTGACGGACAATAGACATCGTTTGTCTCCAGAAAATATTGAAAGACTACTAGTTACTTATTGTGATGCATCTTTTTGCAACAAATGATACCTGTAAATAGGTAAGTGAATAAAATTGCATGTTTTAAGTGCATATTTCATTATTATCCGTGCATATATTCTAACTTTTTAGTGCATATATGCATGCATATTTTCAGTTTTTTTAGTGCATATAAATCCAGGCCCTAGTTATCACACGAACAATACGGAGCGAAGTACGCGTAAGCGAAATAAATGACTGGGGAATCTGCCATGGTTAAATCACATTCTGAGGAAGGGAAGTGGCATTCCATTGGGAGAAGCAAGGTTTCCGTGAAGGATAAGGTTTGATGGTGGTCTCAAGAGTGTTTGGACAACAACCATTTCTGTGTCCACTGTACGCGTGCTCTGTCCTTAAGTCGTGTGATGAAATCTGAAGGGTGAACAGGGACGTTCCAAAGCTCGTTTCCTTGTGCAGTTGTATAGCAAGTTGTTGGATACCTCTATGAGCGGGAATGCACACGATGCAAGGCGGCCTAAGTCAGTTGTCCTTTCAAAATTATTGATGAGGGGGACGTTACCTTATGTAGAACGGTAGCGAGTTATTAACTAGACTGTTGGGGCGTGATGGCGCAGTGGTCAAGCTGTTGACCTCTTACCAAGGTGGACTGGGTTCGAATCCCGGTCAATGCATGTAAGATTTTCGAAGTGAAATACCATGTCCTCTGGTTTGGATTCCACGTAAATAAAAGGAGATCCCGTAGCTCATAATTACAAGATTCATGGTCACTTAAAACTACAACTAGATACAATTAATTAGACTGAATTTAAACAAATGACCAAAATCTACGATTTCCCAGGTAAGAACGGGCCGAAAGTCGTGAAAAACGTGTGGTAAAATGTTCTGTGTTTAGCGGGGAAAACATATTTTCGTCATAGTGTATGTCCAGCAGACTAATCGTCTTATAAACTTTGTGTTTACATCACGTTATGCAGCATAACACAATGAAGAGTGGATGTGCTTAAAGTAGAAATATCAACAGGTTTCTACGTAGGAACAAATGATATTATAACGTTCGGTCAGTCAATACAAAAATAATTCCAATCACTGGAATATGTGAAAACGAAAAAAAAAAAAAAAAAAAAAAAAAAAACCTGAATAAATTACATGTGATTGAGATTTATATAATTGTTACGGACTATTGAAGAAGGAGAAAACTAAGCGATCTTACAGCTGAATGTCTCCACCCTCGCCAAGATGAATGAGTTTTCTCCTTCTTCAATAGTCCGTAACAATATACTGTATATCTTAACCAAATGTAATTTATTTCAGGTCATTCTTTCACATATTCCACGGTGGGTCAGTGGTTATCGTGTCGGATTACTAACCCCCCAGGCTTGCAGGTTCGCTCCTGGCCGCCATGGTTAGTGATTTTTGAAAGGTGACAAAAATCACGACACGCATGTCATACGTTGTTGGCATGTTAAAGAACCCATTTGAATTCAGTAGGCCGTGTTCATACTGGAAAAATTAATCTCGGGATTTTCCGCGAACACCAAGTTCCTAATTTCTCTACTAGGAAGCGCTATAGTGTCAAGGAGCTTAGATATCTAACCTCGTTGACTTTAATAGCGCGCCAAGGAACGACAAAATTCGACATGCAAGCTGCCCTATCGGCAGTGGATTGATTGATTATGACGAAGATGTTTATGGAGATAGAACAAATACTAAGCGGACTGTAAGTTGATGTAGGTATTGATGAGGTGAAATCTCTGGATTTCTATGAACTAAGAATATTTATGTTCGACGATGTCGAAATGTAAACATTATGTACCATAATGAGGCTCATTATAACACTATTTTTCATTATGAAACAGTTTCTCCCACCAATCAGAGCTCAAGGATACCTTCGCGCATGCGCTCAAAATCCAACATATTTCTGTGTTGGCAAGCAAAGTGAATGGTCCCTGCTATCGGAGTGCCTTGACCCACGCATTCGCTCTGTTCAATCAGCTAAGCCAGCGCGCCCTGTTCACTAACTGAATTAACTGAATCCCACAGATATTTATGAATATTTTTGTTGAAACATATAATAAAGTTACAATTATCGTCGAACATAAACAGTCGTATGCAACTCGCCTATAATGGTAATTAAGACACTCGTATGGAAATTATTTAACTCGCTTACGCTCGTTTTATAAACATACTCGTGTCTTAATTATTGCCATTATAGGCTCGTTGCATAATGTACTATTATATAAGCTAATATTTAATACATACAATTCATAATTTATTAGAACTGCTGAATTATTACATACGTTCCAATTTCCTCGAAGTTAGACTGCCACACAATCTCTAACGTCGTGTCTCCTATGTGTCACACCAACTGTTCTATGAATCTCGATGAATGTGAAGTCTTTAATATATTGTCTCCATCCAAGCTCAAGGAGCATGCATACCGCCTCCGCACCCCAATGAACAACGATGATGCGACCGCTGGCGAGAGCCCGGCAAAGCTCACGATCATGGTAATCAAATATCAGTAATTCGCATTATTTTGTCTTGACCGACTGAAAGTTAAAAGAAGGCAACAATGTAAAATGGCTGCAAAGCTGTCTTTACGTCGGAATGAGCAATAAACGACTCGTATCCGGATCTTGCTTGTTTAGGGGTAAGTGGGTAGTACAGGAGTTAACTTTATTTGCTTAAAAATGTCGTGGCTAGCGTGTTAAGCTAGGTCCTCTCAGGTTCTCCACGAGCCTGAGTGATATCTATTACAAATGAAGTGAAGAGTTCAACTATCTTATTTATTGTTCGACTAGTTACTAATACATTTGAATGTATTTACAAGTTATTCGGCATGACACCTGACTGCCAACTATCATAGTTGGTTATTCTTAAGATACTGAATTACAAGAGGCTGGAGCTCTCTGGAGTCCAGGGTTTTATGTGAATTAAGGAAGTCACATGTCAAACCCTCTGGGTGGGATACAGTACAATTTTAGTGGCTATTTACCAGGGAAGAGGAGGGCATATGTCATGGCGGAATTGGTAGGTTAGGAAGGGAGTTCTGAGGGCATCAAGAATAGGGGACATACGTCTCGGAAACATTTGGCTGCACTTTGCCAAGCGCGAGGATATGTCTCATCCTGGACTCTGAGTTGTTATTGAAAATTATACACATCTCGACTCACCAGAATTGACCAACTAATATACATATTGTCTCTTGAAACTTGCCTGATACTCATTCAGTATAATAATAATAATAATAATAATAATGTAGCTTTTAGAAGCTGAATCCATTAGGACTCAGCAATTCTTCTAGGTTTGTGCCGTGTCTTGTGCGGGGTTTCGCCTAGGACACCAAGCTGGCTCATCGGCGGGCTCTTGGTGTCCCCGCCCGGACCCCCACAGGAGTAGCAAACTGCGCGCTACCTCCCTTTATATAGAGTGCAACTGGACTACTTGACTGCGAGAACTGAAAGTTCAAGCAGCCTCAACCTCCCTATGAAGGCTTCCAAAAAGATGTTATATTGGCTTTCACGGCCGGTGAATTAAAACTCAGCAATTCTTCTAGGTTTGTGCCGTGTCTTGTGCGGGGTTTCGCCTAGGACACCAAGCTGGCTCATCGGCGGGCTCTTGGTGTCCCCGCCCGGACCCCCACAGGAGTAGCAAACTGCGCGCTACCTCCCTTTATATAGAGTGCAACTGGACTACTTGACTGCGAGAACTGAAAGTTCAAGCAGCCTCAACCTCCCTATGAAGGCTTCCAAAAAGATGTTATATTGGCTTTCACGGCCGGTGAATTAAAACTCAGCAATTCTTCTAGATTTGTGCCGTGTCTTGTGCGGGGTTTCGCCTAGGACACCAAGCTGGCTCATCGGCGGGCTCTTGGTGTAGCGCGCAGTTCGTCACTCCTGTGGGGGTCCGGGCGGGAACACCAAGAGCCCGCCGATGAGCCAGCTTGGAGTCCTAGGCGAAACCCCACTCAAGACACGGCACAAACCTAGAAGAATTGCTGAGTTTTAATTCACCGGCCGTGAAAGCCAACATACCATCTTTTTGAATCCATTAGTATTGGTGGTTGAGGTTTCTATTCTCGACGAGGGATATAACTCAGGGGCCACCACGCGAACAAATCTCAGATATTGCTACTGTAGGTGTATGTTCAGGTTACTCATCTTCAGGGCATTACAGTACTATACCAGATTTAGCAACTTACGCTCAAGACAGGGCTTTCCAACATTTCCTTTGTTGTAAGCGAGAGCCCTGTCATGTAGCACTAAATATTAACGGAACAGGTTAAACCACTCTCACTTAGCTTACAACAATCCTGGGAACTTATATTGCATTGCAAACATATCTTTCAGCAATATCTTATGTGACACTGCGCATTAGTTACACCATTTCTCCACAAAGACCTCTGGGAGAACTAATGGATGTAATGAAATGGTCGTGAGGAGGAACTTGACCTTTGTGCGAAGACGACCTTACAGCTGAATGTGCTGTGTCACTTTCATGACTCCGCCCCCGCCAAGATGAATGAGTTGGGCGGAGTGGAGTTGTGACACGAACACGGGACCGTGAGAGATTCTATGAGACACCTCCACTTCCTTTTTAGTCGATCTCTGTATAGAGCAGACGTGTCTTGGCTGAATAACTCTAACTGAATCGTATTTATGTCTTTATATTATGATATTTTTTGGTTAATACTTCATTTTCATCCCTTAAGAGTAAAGATAGTTTTGAAGCTATTTTTTCAGTGTTGCAATATTAACAATTAATATTCAAATAAAGACTCCGTGTGATTTTTGTTGTTGATGATGATTCACTTAGGAGCTTTGTGACTCCGTGTACTTGGTTGAGTGTGTCTCATAGCCTGAGTTACTGTCATAGCTGTACTAGTGTGTGCATTCGTAATTTAAACTACGATTTGGGTAGGTGGTGGTCGTAACATTATTTAGGTACCATCCCAGCATTTTCCAGTAGAAACTATGAAAAACCACTTCTAGGATGGCTGAGAAAGGAATCGAACCCACCACTTCTCAGTTCTGTCTGATGAGGCTGAGTGAGCTCCGTTTTAACACTCAGGTGAGAATAAAATTTCTTGGCAGATCCGTTGATTAAACACGGACCTCCGCGATGATAGCAAGAATTCTAGTCACTAAGCTAAGATGTGAACTAGGGATTTTTCTTAGTGTGTTTTAGTTCAAGTCAAAACTATTGGTGTGAATGGTATAAGAAGCGGTATTCCACTATTAAGCAGGCTACCAGCTACTCTGGCGGAAATATCCCAATGCCATGAAATATGGAATATAGAGTACGAAATTTGGCGAAGTAACATAATTGATTAAAGGTACAAGACAACAGGTTAATGTCCGCGCGAGAAAAGCCTTCGCAAATGTGCCATGCTGGACCATTAATAACCGGTGTTATCACCAGACTGTTGAATGCAGGCGTCCAAACGTGCATGCATTGTGTCGTACATGTGCTGGATGTCAGCTTGTGGGATGGAGTTTCATGTCTGTTGCACTTGGTCGGTCAATACAGGGACAGTTAATGCCGGTTGTGGATGAGGCTGGAGTTGTCGTCCAAAGATGTCCCATACGAGCTCGATTGGGGACAGATCGGGGGATCGAGCAAGCCACGACAGCATGTCGACACTCTGTAGAGCACGTTGGATTGCAACAGCGGCATGGGGGCGTGCGTTATCCTGTTGGAAGTCACCCCCGGGAACGCTGTTCATGAATGGCAGCACAACAGGTCGAATCACCCTGCAGTCAGGTCCAGTTTGTCGACGCCGCAGACAGGTGGAATGCAGGCGCTCACCTGACGTCCTTCTAACCAACACACGGCCATAACTGGCACCAAGGCTGAATCGGCTTTCATCGGAAATCATAACGGACCTCCTCTCCATCCTCCAATGAGCTCTCGCTTGACACCACTGAAGTCGCAGACGGCGGTGGTTTGGGGTAAGTGTAATGCACGCTGCAGGGCGTCTGGCTCGGAGCTGTCTTTCAAGTAACCGATTTTGAACAGTTCGTTGCGTCACTGTGGTGCTAACTGCCGCTCGAATTGCTGCTGCAGACCCCGTCCGATTCGCCAAAGTCATACGCAGATTATGGCGGCCCTCCCTCTCGGTGGTGCCAATGGGACGTCCGGGGTCCGGTCTTCTTGCGACCGTACCTTCTCGTGACCACTGCTGCCAGCACGCATGCACAGTGGAGATATTCCTACCAAGTCGTTCTGCAATTAGCGCGGAAGGAAAATCCACCTTCATGTAGCCCTATTACAGGTCCTCTTCGAAACGCAGTGAACTGTTGATACTGGTCTCTTCGTTGTCGTAAAGGCGTTCTTGACCCACTCACAGTCACTCCGTCCAATCTCACAGGTAACTAACACAGTACTCTCGCACAGTACAGCCCGTATTTCAAGCAAACCTGATGTGCAACATCATGGGGTCACTACTAGCGCTAATGCGATTTGCGGGAAATTTGAATTAACGTCATATTTCAGATGTATAAACACGCCTACCAACGTTAGTTAATTTATCACAACCCCTTCTTGGTTGTTGGGATATTTTCTTTTTTCCGCCAGTGTATACTGTTTACAGTATATTAAATGTAATTAGATAAAATTTTCAAGTAGTGACAAGGTAGATTACTAAATTTAATAGACATTTTTCTAACAAAGAAACGTTTTGGACATGTTGATCTTCTTGGTAGAACAATCTCTGACTGAGTAAAAGCAAGAAATACATTAAAAATAAATTGCATCATGCAAACTGTAATGAATTACTTTCACTTACAGTTATCACATAAATACAGGTTATCATACAAGTTCAACACACCCAACTACGCGGGGCTATTGACCAAGATGTCCCAAGCTCCTAAAATTAATTAAGAACAAATAACTATTATAGATTGTATTGGCTTCCTCTGGATTTATTATCGATAGTTTTCGGAACCATATGTTTCCATAAATCACTGAGTTATTGGATCAACTTTCGTCTAGGCTACCTAGTTTGTAGTTCCCAAGCTGTCGGCATTTGTGCTGGCTACTCATTATTAGAATTATGGTAATTAACACCTGCATGGAGCTGCAATTCTGCAGAATGTAATGAGTATAATTATTCTCGGATGAAGCGTGGATGATGATAATGAATGAGCGGGTCAAGTTACGTCCAGGCTTCAGCACAAAGTCGTCGTACGTATTTATCGTTTCTACACTAACATTTTATTGCTGCGACTGCAATATCGCCAGTCCGAGAATGTTGTTTACTTTGCGAAATTTTAAAACCTCATGTTATATTTTTCCATATCTTATTCAGAGAAGATTCGTATGATGGGCTATGATCATTATCTAATGACACTAAATTATTTAGCCCATGCAGTAGACTCCTTGGTACAACGCCAGTATGTGATATAACAATTGGTACGATCTTCACCTTTTCAATCTGATATTGCTTCGTGTTAGGCTCTACTAGGTCTTTATAGGTGGAGAGCATTATTACTAATATTATTATTTACTAGTTGAAACCCGTCAAAAATGACGGACAATAGAAATATATTTACTGAAGAATTTTCTTATGTAGGCCTACTGTATATTCTTTGTACGATTATTTTTTGGCTCTATTGAAACTATAAGGGCGTCAAAAGATTGCACTCTCAACATTGCAAAATACTGCTGGCCATGACTGAAAAATTGATGAGGCAAATTGAGACCTATACGTTCCAGAGTTTTCCCTTGAGCTTCATTGATTGTGACAGAGTATGCCAAATAAATTGGAAAATATTGCCTCTTAAAACAAAATTATAGTGTTTTATCGGATGCTGTTAAATCAAGCAGAAGGATTAGACCTCTCTGCCTAATTTTAACTGCACTTATTATTTCCAAATCCAAGCAATATGGTTGCATTTAGGAGCCCTTGGGAAACGTTCAGATTTCTAACCAGCATAACGGTTCAAGCGTTTGGAATATGTGGAGGCAAGTCATTTAGTTCCAAGGAATTCAAGAACTCTGAGGAGTCTAATAAAACTGGCCGCAAACCGTCACATATAATTTTGGAATATAACGAAGAAATGCGATGATGTGCACCTCCATACATCTTAAAACAATGTGGACCGTATGGGTGTGGCACAGTAACATTGGCACCAAATGAAACGAAGGACATAGCATTGTACTGCCGATTAGTCTCTCTGAAATTCCTTGAGATATCATCTCCAGTGAAAAATAATTGTTGCAGCATGTCAAATGTTTTATATTTAGTCAGATTAATTTTACATTACAACAGCAAAGGTCAAAGTAACCAAGTGAAGATTTCTCTCAAGAGAAATACAGTGCAGAACAATGTTTAAATTTGTTCGTCAAGGACCCTACACTGTAACGGTATAGTATCTGGAATTGTATCTGAAATGCCGTATTCATATTGGAGTTTAAAAGTGGCTTCGTATTTTTCTCCGATTTCCCACTTGTTTGCGGCTAATGTTCTATTTCGTAAAATGGGTTTATTTACAGCAGCATTTCTCCCCAAATTAACGTCATAGCTTATTAAATAACACTATAGTGGCCTGCATCAACGCAGCTGCCAAATATTAAATAGCAAATAATAACTTACTTCCATTGCCAAAATCAACTGCGTGGTTAGACTCATTGTTATGTACTCTAAAAAAATAATCAATAAACAACAATATTCACTTATACAACTAAGTTCAGAGACTTCCATTCTCAAGTTGGTTGCTGATGAGAATGCGATGAAACTGATCGCCAATAATAAAATCCTTGCAATTTTTGCAATTTGCTTGCAAACGCAACTCAGGATGACGAACTTCATTTTGAAATAAACAGAATGAAACTGCTCTAAATAATCAATTTCCATCACCTGTTGAAGGTACAATACTTTGCATTTCCATGACAGTAAATTATGCAAGGGAGCATATAATCACTTCGCCACTACTGGAATGAGCATGGACTCACTTCGCCAGCCACCGTAATGGAGGGAGTTTTAGAATTATATGTTCAGTGTTTTTCAAAGATCGTATTAACACAGGGAAGCCCAGTCTTACAGCTACATTCTGAGCTACCGCCCCAGATTCCAGGTTCGATCCCTGCTCTGCCAAGAAATTTAATTCTGGTCTGAGGGCTGGAACGGGGCGCACTCTTGAGGCAAACCTAAGAAGAGCAAAATTTGATTCCCGTCTCAACAATCTTGGATGTGGTTTTCCGTGGTTTCCCACTTCCACTCCAGGCAAATACCGGGATAGTTCCTAACTTAAAGCCTCAATCGTCAACTCTCCATTCCCCATACTAATTACAAATGCACACATCAATACAGCCATCACATTAACACAGGTTATCAGAGAAAGGTTTACACTCACACACCAAAGTAGACGGGGCTGAGTGATCACGATGTCTGAGTCCATCAAATGAATTATGTTCGACAATTTTCTCTCAAGGCGAAGCGATTGTGCCGATATTTATTTAATAAATTAAAAGTATCTGGGAACGTAAATCATGGAGAATTCCTTACCTTACGGGAATAATAAACGTAACATATGTTTAGACAATGTAATACCAATTGCAAGATAGAATAATTGGGAAATAGAATTACATGTCTGAGGTGGGAATCAAACTCCTTCGACGATGCATAATCAATTTCGTTGTCCACAATGTTAGCCGCTGAGCCACCCAGACAACGGAATTAGAGTGCAATATTAAGAGACGTAAACAACAAACGCACTTAACTGCCAGTTACAGTTCATCAATATTTCCCTTATTTCATGATTCTCAACTCCCTATTCCCCTTACTAATTACAAATGCACACATCAATACAGCCATCACATTAACACAGGTTATCAGAGAAAGGTTTACACTCACACACCAAAGTAGACAGGGCTGAGTGACCACGATGTCTGAGTCCATCAAATGAATTATGTTCGACAATTTTCTCTCAAGGCGAAGCGATTGTGCCGATTTTTATTTAATAAATTAAAAGTATCTGGGAACGTAAATCATGGAGAATTCCTTACCTTACGGGAATAATAAACGTAACATATGTTTAGACAATGTAATACCAATTGCAAGATAGAATAATTGGGAAATAGAATTACATGTCTGAGGTGGGAATCAAACTCCTTCGACGATGCATAATCAATTTCGTTGTCCACAATGTTAGCCGCTGAGCCACCCAGACAACGGAATTAGAGTGCAATATTAAGAGACGTAAACAACAAACGCACTTAACTGCCAGTTACAGTTCATCAATATTTCCCTTATTTCATGATTCTCAACTCCCTATTCCCCATACTAATTACAAATGCACACATCAATACAGCCATCACATTAACACAGGTTATCAGAGAAAGGTTTACACTCACACACCAAAGTAGACGGGGCTGAGTGACCACGATGTCTGAGTCCATCAAATGAATTATGTTCGACAATTTTCTCTCAAGGCGTAGCGATTGTGCCGATTTTTATTTAATAATTTAAAAGTATCTGGCAACGTAAATCATGGAGAATTTCTTACCTTACGGGAATAATAAACGTAACATATGTTTAGACAATGTAATACCAATTGCAAGATAGAATAATTGGGAAATAAAATTACATGTCTGAGGTGGGAATCAAACTCCTTCGACGATGCATAATCAATTTCGTTGTCCACAATGTTAGCCGCTGAGCCAACCAGACAACGGAATTAGAGTGCAATATTAAGTGACGTAAACAACAAACGCACTCAACTGCCAGTTACAGTTCATCAATATTTCCCTTATTTCATGATTCTATTCCAGTATATATCGGGATACAACATAAGCGATATTTCCCTTTTCAATTCTCATAAACAAAGATCACACTACGATACGGTGGATCTTTTATCCGCCATTTCTCTCATGAAGAAACGCAATTGTGGCAACGCGCAATTGCCACATATATTACCTTTTTCTTTAAACATATAAAAATGTACCGTATCATATATTTTCCTTTTAAAGACACACTGCAAATCTGCATGCCAAGAGCTTTCGTTAGAATGCCATACGAAGCCAATCGGTTAAGTCGTTTTCAAAATCTCGTGTGTACAAAAATACCTTAGTGTTTTAAATATATACTAGTTGAAACCCGTCAATACATGACGGTATGTATGTCTACCCCTTATTATTCCCGTTTTCCAACGGGGTCGGGGATGAGATGTGATGGAAGTCTTTGTGGCGATGGTTTTTACGGCCGGATGCCCTTCCTGACGCCAACCTCAGGAGAGGAGTTAATGAGAGATGAAATGAATGATGGTGAATGAAACTGGGCAAGGATGTGGAAGGAAGCGGCCGTGGGCTGTCAGAAAGTACCGTCCCAGCATTTGCCTGGTGTTGAAAATGGGGAAACCACGGAAAACCATTTCAAGGACGGCCGACGGTGGGGCTCGAACCCACGCGTCTACCGAGTCAGCAGAGAGCTTGGCCCCATGACCTAATGCTGCGCTTTAGCCAGCGTAGCCACTGCTGTCGATCCTCAATAGATGACGGTCAATAAGAAAATATTTACTGAAGAATTTTCTTATATACGTTCTTTGTACAATTATATTTTGGCACAATTGAAACTTTAAAGGCGTCAAAAGATTGCACTCTAGACATTGCAACATACTGCTGGCCATGATTGAAAACTTGATGAGGCAAATTGAGACCTATACGTCCCAGAGTTCCCCCTTGAGCTTTATTGATTGTGATAAAGTATGCCAAGCGAATCGGAAAATGTTGCCTCTTAAAAAAAATGATTGTTTTATCCGATGTTGTTAAATCAAGTCGAAGGATTAGACCTCTCTGCCTAATTTTAACTGCACTTATTTCCAAATCCAAGCATTTTCATGCATATTTCTTATAATTAATATGGAATCAAGTCGAAGGGTTAGATCTCTCCGCCTAATTTTAACTGCACTTATTATTTCCAAATTCAAGCAATTTTCGTACATATTTCTTATAATTAATATGTTAGCATTTAGGAGCCCTTAGGAAACTTCAGATTTCTAAGGAGCATAACTATGGGTTTGGAGTATGTGGAAGCAAATCACTTAATTCCAAGGAATTCAAGAATTCTGCGGGGTCTAATATATACAACTGGCCGCAAGAACCGTCGCTTATAATTTTGGAATATACATTAACGAAGAAATGCGATGATGTGCAATTCCATACATTTTAAAACAATATGGACCGTATGCATGTGGCACAGTGCCATTGGCTCCAAATGAAACCAAGGACATAGCATTTGTTGTACTGCCGATTATTCTCTCTTAAATTCCTTGAGATTTCATTTCCAGTGAAAAATTGTTGCAGTCTGTCAAATATTTTATATTTAGTAAGATCAATTTTGCCATTACAACATCAAAGGTCAAAGTAACCAAGCGTAGATTTCTCGCTACAGAAATACAGTGCAGAACAATGTTTACATTTGTTCGTCAAGGACCCTACACTGTACGGCATAATATCTGGAATAGTTTCTGAAATGGCATATTTATATTCGATTTTAAAAGTGGCTTCGTATTTTTCTCCGATTTCCCACTTTTTTGTGGCTAATGTTCTTTTTCGTCAAATGGGTATATTTATTGTAGCATTTCTCTCCAAATTAACGTCATATTCAATAACACTATAGTGGCCTGCATCAACGCAGCCACCAAATATTAAATGGCAAATAATACTTCCATTGCCAAAATCAACAGCGTGGTTAGACTCATGGTTATGTACTCTAAACAAATAATCAATAAACAATAATATTCACTTATACAATGAAGTTCAGATACTTTCATTCTCAAGTGTGTTGCTGATGAGAATGCGATGATACTGATCGCCAATAATAAAATCCTTATAATTATTCATTCCAGCAACAATTTTTGCAATTTGCTTGCAAATGCAGCTCAGGATGACGTTCTGCATTTTGGAATAGACAGTACGAAACTGCTCTAAATAAGCAATTTCCATCACCTGTTGTAGGTACAATCCTTTGCATTTCCATGACAGTAAATACTTCGCCAACTACTGGAATGAGCATAGGCTCACTTCGACAGCCACCGTAATGGAGGGAGTTTAAGAGTTAGACTATATGTTCAGTGCTTGTCAAAAATCGTATTAACACAGGGAAGCCCAATCTTAAGGCTACCGCCCCGGATTCCTGGTTCGATCCCTGGTTAGCCAAGAAATTTAATTCTGGTCTGAGGGCTGGAACGGGGTGCACTCTTGAGGCAAAACTAAGAAGGGCAAGGTTCAATTCCCATCTCAACAATCTGGGATGTGGTTTTCCGTGGTTTTCCACTTCCACTGCAGGTAAATACCGGTATAGTTCCTAACTTACAGCCTCGGTCGTCAATTTCCCATTCCCCACTTCAATTACAAATGCACACATCAGTACAGCCATCACAATAACACAGGTTATCAGAGAAAATTTGACACAAACACACCAAAGTAGACGGCGCTGAGTGACCACGATGTCTGAGTCCATCAAATGAATTATGTTCGTCAATTGTCTCTCATGGCGAAAGCGATTGTGGCCATCTTTTATTTAATAATTTAAAAGTATATGGGAAAGTAAATCGTGGAGAATTCCTTACTTTACGGGAATAATAAAAGTAAAATACGTTAAGGCAATGTATTACCAATAGCCAGAAAGAATAATTGGGAAATAAAAATATATGTCGGAGGAGGGATTCGAACTGCTCCCATTGCGTGATGCATAAATTAAGAGCCTTAACCGCTGCCGTCTGAGCTACCGAACCACTGGTGAAGGAGCGCAATATTAAGTTACTTAAACAACATTTACACTCAACAGTCTGTTTAAGTTCTACATTTCTCGTCGTTTATAATATTCTATTCCTGTTTATATCGTGGAAACTTCATAATCAATATTCCCCTCCTTTAATATAATTCTTGTAAATAACTATTATATGAAACGCGGTGGACATCCGCCATGTCTGTCATTAACCAAGGTGTTTCTGCGCATGCGCTTGAGCCAATAATTTTGCAGTTTTGTTTATAAATTTAAAAATATATGGTAACATATTTGTTTATTTTAAAGACACTCTGCAAAAATACAGGCTAAGGGCTTTCGTCAGAGTGCATTACGAAGTCAATCGGTTGAGCCGTTCTGTCAATCTCGCCGTAACAAAAATCGGCTTACTGTTTTAAATATATAGACTAGTTGAAACCCGTCAATACATGACGGTATGTATGTCTACCCCTTATTATTCCCGTTTTCCAACGGGGTCGGGGATGAGATGTGATGGAAGTCTTTGTGGCGATGGTTTTTACGGCCGGATGCCCTTCCTGACGCCAACCTCAGGAGAGGAGTTAATGAGAGATGAAATGAATGATGGTGAATGAAACTGGGCAAGGATGTGGAAGGAAGCGGCCGTGGGCTGTCAGAAGGTACCGTCCCAGCATTTGCCTGGTGTTGAAAATGGGGAAACCACGGAAAACCATTTCAAGGACGGCCGACGGTGGGGCTCGAACCCACGCGTCTACCGAGTCAGCAGAGAGCTTGGCCCCATGACCTAATGCTGCGCTTTAGCCAGCGTAGCCACTGCTGTCGATCCTCAATAGATGACGGTCAATAAGAAAATATTTACTGAAGAATTTTCTTATATACGTTCTTTGTACAATTATATTTTGGCACAATTGAAACTTTAAAGGCGTCAAAAGATTGCACTCTAGACATTGCAACATACTGCTGGCCATGATTGAAAACTTGATGAGGCAAATTGAGACCTATACGTCCCAGAGTTCCCCCTTGAGCTTTATTGATTGTGATAAAGTATGCCAAGCGAATCGGAAAATGTTGCCTCTTAAAAAAAATGATTGTTTTATCCGATGTTGTTAAATCAAGTCGAAGGATTAGACCTCTCTGCCTAATTTTAACTGCACTTATTTCCAAATCCAAGCATTTTCATGCATATTTCTTATAATTAATATGGAATCAAGTCGAAGGGTTAGATCTCTCCGCCTAATTTTAACTGCACTTATTATTTCCAAATTCAAGCAATTTTCGTACATATTTCTTATAATTAATATGTTAGCATTTAGGAGCCCTTAGGAAACTTCAGATTTCTAAGGAGCATAACTATGGGTTTGGAGTATGTGGAAGCAAATCACTTAATTCCAAGGAATTCAAGAATTCTGCGGGGTCTAATATATACAACTGGCCGCAAGAACCGTCGCTTATAATTTTGGAATATACATTAACGAAGAAATGCGATGATGTGCAATTCCATACATTTTAAAACAATATGGACCGTATGCATGTGGCACAGTGCCATTGGCTCCAAATGAAACCAAGGACATAGCATTTGTTGTACTGCCGATTATTCTCTCTTAAATTCCTTGAGATTTCATTTCCAGTGAAAAATTGTTGCAGTCTGTCAAATATTTTATATTTAGTAAGATCAATTTTGCCATTACAACATCAAAGGTCAAAGTAACCAAGCGTAGATTTCTCGCTACAGAAATACAGTGCAGAACAATGTTTACATTTGTTCGTCAAGGACCCTACACTGTACGGCATAATATCTGGAATAGTTTCTGAAATGGCATATTTATATTCGATTTTAAAAGTGGCTTCGTATTTTTCTCCGATTTCCCACTTTTTTGTGGCTAATGTTCTTTTTCGTCAAATGGGTATATTTATTGTAGCATTTCTCTCCAAATTAACGTCATATTCAATAACACTATAGTGGCCTGCATCAACGCAGCCACCAAATATTAAATGGCAAATAATACTTCCATTGCCAAAATCAACAGCGTGGTTAGACTCATGGTTATGTACTCTAAACAAATAATCAATAAACAATAATATTCACTTATACAATGAAGTTCAGATACTTTCATTCTCAAGTGTGTTGCTGATGAGAATGCGATGATACTGATCGCCAATAATAAAATCCTTATAATTATTCATTCCAGCAACAATTTTTGCAATTTGCTTGCAAATGCAGCTCAGGATGACGTTCTGCATTTTGGAATAGACAGTACGAAACTGCTCTAAATAAGCAATTTCCATCACCTGTTGTAGGTACAATCCTTTGCATTTCCATGACAGTAAATACTTCGCCAACTACTGGAATGAGCATAGGCTCACTTCGACAGCCACCGTAATGGAGGGAGTTTAAGAGTTAGACTATATGTTCAGTGCTTGTCAAAAATCGTATTAACACAGGGAAGCCCAATCTTAAGGCTACCGCCCCGGATTCCTGGTTCGATCCCTGGTTAGCCAAGAAATTTAATTCTGGTCTGAGGGCTGGAACGGGGTGCACTCTTGAGGCAAAACTAAGAAGGGCAAGGTTCAATTCCCATCTCAACAATCTGGGATGTGGTTTTCCGTGGTTTTCCACTTCCACTGCAGGTAAATACCGGTATAGTTCCTAACTTACAGCCTCGGTCGTCAATTTCCCATTCCCCACTTCAATTACAAATGCACACATCAGTACAGCCATCACAATAACACAGGTTATCAGAGAAAATTTGACACAAACACACCAAAGTAGACGGCGCTGAGTGACCACGATGTCTGAGTCCATCAAATGAATTATGTTCGTCAATTGTCTCTCATGGCGAAAGCGATTGTGGCCATCTTTTATTTAATAATTTAAAAGTATATGGGAAAGTAAATCGTGGAGAATTCCTTACTTTACGGGAATAATAAAAGTAAAATACGTTAAGGCAATGTATTACCAATAGCCAGAAAGAATAATTGGGAAATAAAAATATATGTCGGAGGAGGGATTCGAACTGCTCCCATTGCGTGATGCATAAATTAAGAGCCTTAACCGCTGCCGTCTGAGCTACCGAACCACTGGTGAAGGAGCGCAATATTAAGTTACTTAAACAACATTTACACTCAACAGTCTGTTTAAGTTCTACATTTCTCGTCGTTTATAATATTCTATTCCTGTTTATATCGTGGAAACTTCATAATCAATATTCCCCTCCTTTAATATAATTCTTGTAAATAACTATTATATGAAACGCGGTGGACATCCGCCATGTCTGTCATTAACCAAGGTGTTTCTGCGCATGCGCTTGAGCCAATAATTTTGCAGTTTTGTTTATAAATTTAAAAATATATGGTAACATATTTGTTTATTTTAAAGACACTCTGCAAAAATACAGGCTAAGGGCTTTCGTCAGAGTGCATTACGAAGTCAATCGGTTGAGCCGTTCTGTCAATCTCGCCGTAACAAAAATCGGCTTACTGTTTTAAATATATAGACTAGTTGAAACCCGTCAATACATGACGGTATGTATGTCTACCCCTTATTATTCCCGTTTTCCAACGGGGTCGGGGATGAGATGTGATGGAAGTCTTTGTGGCGATGGTTTTTACGGCCGGATGCCCTTCCTGACGCCAACCTCAGGAGAGGAGTTAATGAGAGATGAAATGAATGATGGTGAATGAAACTGGGCAAGGATGTGGAAGGAAGCGGCCGTGGGCTGTCAGAAGGTACCGTCCCAGCATTTGCCTGGTGTTGAAAATGGGGAAACCACGGAAAACCATTTCAAGGACGGCCGACGGTGGGGCTCGAACCCACGCGTCTACCGAGTCAGCAGAGAGCTTGGCCCCATGACCTAATGCTGCGCTTTAGCCAGCGTAGCCACTGCTGTCGATCCTCAATAGATGACGGTCAATAAGAAAATATTTACTGAAGAATTTTCTTATATACGTTCTTTGTACAATTATATTTTGGCACAATTGAAACTTTAAAGGCGTCAAAAGATTGCACTCTAGACATTGCAACATACTGCTGGCCATGATTGAAAACTTGATGAGGCAAATTGAGACCTATACGTCCCAGAGTTCCCCCTTGAGCTTTATTGATTGTGATAAAGTATGCCAAGCGAATCGGAAAATGTTGCCTCTTAAAAAAAATGATTGTTTTATCCGATGTTGTTAAATCAAGTCGAAGGATTAGACCTCTCTGCCTAATTTTAACTGCACTTATTTCCAAATCCAAGCATTTTCATGCATATTTCTTATAATTAATATGGAATCAAGTCGAAGGGTTAGATCTCTCCGCCTAATTTTAACTGCACTTATTATTTCCAAATTCAAGCAATTTTCGTACATATTTCTTATAATTAATATGTTAGCATTTAGGAGCCCTTAGGAAACTTCAGATTTCTAAGGAGCATAACTATGGGTTTGGAGTATGTGGAAGCAAATCACTTAATTCCAAGGAATTCAAGAATTCTGCGGGGTCTAATATATACAACTGGCCGCAAGAACCGTCGCTTATAATTTTGGAATATACATTAACGAAGAAATGCGATGATGTGCAATTCCATACATTTTAAAACAATATGGACCGTATGCATGTGGCACAGTGCCATTGGCTCCAAATGAAACCAAGGACATAGCATTTGTTGTACTGCCGATTATTCTCTCTTAAATTCCTTGAGATTTCATTTCCAGTGAAAAATTGTTGCAGTCTGTCAAATATTTTATATTTAGTAAGATCAATTTTGCCATTACAACATCAAAGGTCAAAGTAACCAAGCGTAGATTTCTCGCTACAGAAATACAGTGCAGAACAATGTTTACATTTGTTCGTCAAGGACCCTACACTGTACGGCATAATATCTGGAATAGTTTCTGAAATGGCATATTTATATTCGATTTTAAAAGTGGCTTCGTATTTTTCTCCGATTTCCCACTTTTTTGTGGCTAATGTTCTTTTTCGTCAAATGGGTATATTTATTGTAGCATTTCTCTCCAAATTAACGTCATATTCAATAACACTATAGTGGCCTGCATCAACGCAGCCACCAAATATTAAATGGCAAATAATACTTCCATTGCCAAAATCAACAGCGTGGTTAGACTCATGGTTATGTACTCTAAACAAATAATCAATAAACAATAATATTCACTTATACAATGAAGTTCAGATACTTTCATTCTCAAGTGTGTTGCTGATGAGAATGCGATGATACTGATCGCCAATAATAAAATCCTTATAATTATTCATTCCAGCAACAATTTTTGCAATTTGCTTGCAAATGCAGCTCAGGATGACGTTCTGCATTTTGGAATAGACAGTACGAAACTGCTCTAAATAAGCAATTTCCATCACCTGTTGTAGGTACAATCCTTTGCATTTCCATGACAGTAAATACTTCGCCAACTACTGGAATGAGCATAGGCTCACTTCGACAGCCACCGTAATGGAGGGAGTTTAAGAGTTAGACTATATGTTCAGTGCTTGTCAAAAATCGTATTAACACAGGGAAGCCCAATCTTAAGGCTACCGCCCCGGATTCCTGGTTCGATCCCTGGTTAGCCAAGAAATTTAATTCTGGTCTGAGGGCTGGAACGGGGTGCACTCTTGAGGCAAAACTAAGAAGGGCAAGGTTCAATTCCCATCTCAACAATCTGGGATGTGGTTTTCCGTGGTTTTCCACTTCCACTGCAGGTAAATACCGGTATAGTTCCTAACTTACAGCCTCGGTCGTCAATTTCCCATTCCCCACTTCAATTACAAATGCACACATCAGTACAGCCATCACAATAACACAGGTTATCAGAGAAAATTTGACACAAACACACCAAAGTAGACGGCGCTGAGTGACCACGATGTCTGAGTCCATCAAATGAATTATGTTCGTCAATTGTCTCTCATGGCGAAAGCGATTGTGGCCATCTTTTATTTAATAATTTAAAAGTATATGGGAAAGTAAATCGTGGAGAATTCCTTACTTTACGGGAATAATAAAAGTAAAATACGTTAAGGCAATGTATTACCAATAGCCAGAAAGAATAATTGGGAAATAAAAATATATGTCGGAGGAGGGATTCGAACTGCTCCCATTGCGTGATGCATAAATTAAGAGCCTTAACCGCTGCCGTCTGAGCTACCGAACCACTGGTGAAGGAGCGCAATATTAAGTTACTTAAACAACATTTACACTCAACAGTCTGTTTAAGTTCTACATTTCTCGTCGTTTATAATATTCTATTCCTGTTTATATCGTGGAAACTTCATAATCAATATTCCCCTCCTTTAATATAATTCTTGTAAATAACTATTATATGAAACGCGGTGGACATCCGCCATGTCTGTCATTAACCAAGGTGTTTCTGCGCATGCGCTTGAGCCAATAATTTTGCAGTTTTGTTTATAAATTTAAAAATATATGGTAACATATTTGTTTATTTTAAAGACACTCTGCAAAAATACAGGCTAAGGGCTTTCGTCAGAGTGCATTACGAAGTCAATCGGTTGAGCCGTTCTGTCAATCTCGCCGTAACAAAAATCGGCTTACTGTTTTAAATATATAGACTAGTTGAAACCCGTCAATACATGACGGTATGTATGTCTACCCCTTATTATTCCCGTTTTCCAACGGGGTCGGGGATGAGATGTGATGGAAGTCTTTGTGGCGATGGTTTTTACGGCCGGATGCCCTTCCTGACGCCAACCTCAGGAGAGGAGTTAATGAGAGATGAAATGAATGATGGTGAATGAAACTGGGCAAGGATGTGGAAGGAAGCGGCCGTGGGCTGTCAGAAGGTACCGTCCCAGCATTTGCCTGGTGTTGAAAATGGGGAAACCACGGAAAACCATTTCAAGGACGGCCGACGGTGGGGCTCGAACCCACGCGTCTACCGAGTCAGCAGAGAGCTTGGCCCCATGACCTAATGCTGCGCTTTAGCCAGCGTAGCCACTGCTGTCGATCCTCAATAGATGACGGTCAATAAGAAAATATTTACTGAAGAATTTTCTTATATACGTTCTTTGTACAATTATATTTTGGCACAATTGAAACTTTAAAGGCGTCAAAAGATTGCACTCTAGACATTGCAACATACTGCTGGCCATGATTGAAAACTTGATGAGGCAAATTGAGACCTATACGTCCCAGAGTTCCCCCTTGAGCTTTATTGATTGTGATAAAGTATGCCAAGCGAATCGGAAAATGTTGCCTCTTAAAAAAAATGATTGTTTTATCCGATGTTGTTAAATCAAGTCGAAGGATTAGACCTCTCTGCCTAATTTTAACTGCACTTATTTCCAAATCCAAGCATTTTCATGCATATTTCTTATAATTAATATGGAATCAAGTCGAAGGGTTAGATCTCTCCGCCTAATTTTAACTGCACTTATTATTTCCAAATTCAAGCAATTTTCGTACATATTTCTTATAATTAATATGTTAGCATTTAGGAGCCCTTAGGAAACTTCAGATTTCTAAGGAGCATAACTATGGGTTTGGAGTATGTGGAAGCAAATCACTTAATTCCAAGGAATTCAAGAATTCTGCGGGGTCTAATATATACAACTGGCCGCAAGAACCGTCGCTTATAATTTTGGAATATACATTAACGAAGAAATGCGATGATGTGCAATTCCATACATTTTAAAACAATATGGACCGTATGCATGTGGCACAGTGCCATTGGCTCCAAATGAAACCAAGGACATAGCATTTGTTGTACTGCCGATTATTCTCTCTTAAATTCCTTGAGATTTCATTTCCAGTGAAAAATTGTTGCAGTCTGTCAAATATTTTATATTTAGTAAGATCAATTTTGCCATTACAACATCAAAGGTCAAAGTAACCAAGCGTAGATTTCTCGCTACAGAAATACAGTGCAGAACAATGTTTACATTTGTTCGTCAAGGACCCTACACTGTACGGCATAATATCTGGAATAGTTTCTGAAATGGCATATTTATATTCGATTTTAAAAGTGGCTTCGTATTTTTCTCCGATTTCCCACTTTTTTGTGGCTAATGTTCTTTTTCGTCAAATGGGTATATTTATTGTAGCATTTCTCTCCAAATTAACGTCATATTCAATAACACTATAGTGGCCTGCATCAACGCAGCCACCAAATATTAAATGGCAAATAATACTTCCATTGCCAAAATCAACAGCGTGGTTAGACTCATGGTTATGTACTCTAAACAAATAATCAATAAACAATAATATTCACTTATACAATGAAGTTCAGATACTTTCATTCTCAAGTGTGTTGCTGATGAGAATGCGATGATACTGATCGCCAATAATAAAATCCTTATAATTATTCATTCCAGCAACAATTTTTGCAATTTGCTTGCAAATGCAGCTCAGGATGACGTTCTGCATTTTGGAATAGACAGTACGAAACTGCTCTAAATAAGCAATTTCCATCACCTGTTGTAGGTACAATCCTTTGCATTTCCATGACAGTAAATACTTCGCCAACTACTGGAATGAGCATAGGCTCACTTCGACAGCCACCGTAATGGAGGGAGTTTAAGAGTTAGACTATATGTTCAGTGCTTGTCAAAAATCGTATTAACACAGGGAAGCCCAATCTTAAGGCTACCGCCCCGGATTCCTGGTTCGATCCCTGGTTAGCCAAGAAATTTAATTCTGGTCTGAGGGCTGGAACGGGGTGCACTCTTGAGGCAAAACTAAGAAGGGCAAGGTTCAATTCCCATCTCAACAATCTGGGATGTGGTTTTCCGTGGTTTTCCACTTCCACTGCAGGTAAATACCGGTATAGTTCCTAACTTACAGCCTCGGTCGTCAATTTCCCATTCCCCACTTCAATTACAAATGCACACATCAGTACAGCCATCACAATAACACAGGTTATCAGAGAAAATTTGACACAAACACACCAAAGTAGACGGCGCTGAGTGACCACGATGTCTGAGTCCATCAAATGAATTATGTTCGTCAATTGTCTCTCATGGCGAAAGCGATTGTGGCCATCTTTTATTTAATAATTTAAAAGTATATGGGAAAGTAAATCGTGGAGAATTCCTTACTTTACGGGAATAATAAAAGTAAAATACGTTAAGGCAATGTATTACCAATAGCCAGAAAGAATAATTGGGAAATAAAAATATATGTCGGAGGAGGGATTCGAACTGCTCCCATTGCGTGATGCATAAATTAAGAGCCTTAACCGCTGCCGTCTGAGCTACCGAACCACTGGTGAAGGAGCGCAATATTAAGTTACTTAAACAACATTTACACTCAACAGTCTGTTTAAGTTCTACATTTCTCGTCGTTTATAATATTCTATTCCTGTTTATATCGTGGAAACTTCATAATCAATATTCCCCTCCTTTAATATAATTCTTGTAAATAACTATTATATGAAACGCGGTGGACATCCGCCATGTCTGTCATTAACCAAGGTGTTTCTGCGCATGCGCTTGAGCCAATAATTTTGCAGTTTTGTTTATAAATTTAAAAATATATGGTAACATATTTGTTTATTTTAAAGACACTCTGCAAAAATACAGGCTAAGGGCTTTCGTCAGAGTGCATTACGAAGTCAATCGGTTGAGCCGTTCTGTCAATCTCGCCGTAACAAAAATCGGCTTACTGTTTTAAATATATAGACTAGTTGAAACCCGTCAATACATGACGGTATGTATGTCTACCCCTTATTATTCCCGTTTTCCAACGGGGTCGGGGATGAGATGTGATGGAAGTCTTTGTGGCGATGGTTTTTACGGCCGGATGCCCTTCCTGACGCCAACCTCAGGAGAGGAGTTAATGAGAGATGAAATGAATGATGGTGAATGAAACTGGGCAAGGATGTGGAAGGAAGCGGCCGTGGGCTGTCAGAAGGTACCGTCCCAGCATTTGCCTGGTGTTGAAAATGGGGAAACCACGGAAAACCATTTCAAGGACGGCCGACGGTGGGGCTCGAACCCACGCGTCTACCGAGTCAGCAGAGAGCTTGGCCCCATGACCTAATGCTGCGCTTTAGCCAGCGTAGCCACTGCTGTCGATCCTCAATAGATGACGGTCAATAAGAAAATATTTACTGAAGAATTTTCTTATATACGTTCTTTGTACAATTATATTTTGGCACAATTGAAACTTTAAAGGCGTCAAAAGATTGCACTCTAGACATTGCAACATACTGCTGGCCATGATTGAAAACTTGATGAGGCAAATTGAGACCTATACGTCCCAGAGTTCCCCCTTGAGCTTTATTGATTGTGATAAAGTATGCCAAGCGAATCGGAAAATGTTGCCTCTTAAAAAAAATGATTGTTTTATCCGATGTTGTTAAATCAAGTCGAAGGATTAGACCTCTCTGCCTAATTTTAACTGCACTTATTTCCAAATCCAAGCATTTTCATGCATATTTCTTATAATTAATATGGAATCAAGTCGAAGGGTTAGATCTCTCCGCCTAATTTTAACTGCACTTATTATTTCCAAATTCAAGCAATTTTCGTACATATTTCTTATAATTAATATGTTAGCATTTAGGAGCCCTTAGGAAACTTCAGATTTCTAAGGAGCATAACTATGGGTTTGGAGTATGTGGAAGCAAATCACTTAATTCCAAGGAATTCAAGAATTCTGCGGGGTCTAATATATACAACTGGCCGCAAGAACCGTCGCTTATAATTTTGGAATATACATTAACGAAGAAATGCGATGATG